>OU744728.1:175000-2885000 GCA_916613615.1 Steromphala cineraria | reverse complement strand
AAGTGTCGCCTCCAGCCTTCTATTTCCCCTTTTATTCAATCAGAAGGCTGCTTCTCCACTGTCTATATGTAGGGAGTTGTAATGCCTAACAAGTTATCTTACTGTTAGCTGTTTATTTATAAACGTCTCTTTGGAAATGTTTGTATTTACGAGATTAACTGACTTGAAATAAGAACTCCTTTAATTAAGATTCTCTTCTACAAATAAGAGAGCAAATTTATAAAAACGAATTATTTATTGAGGTAAAAATGATAAATGAAAATAAAAAATAAATAAACACGACAATGAATTGTAAAAACATAAGGATAACATCAAATTAAAGACCTGGATATATAAATCACATAAATTGCCCAGGAATATTCACTCAATATAGAAAAAATATTGCCCTTTCGGCACTAAATATACGTGCCATTGTTATAGTTAACAGACGTAATATTACATAATCAATAAGTGAACGAATGTGCAAGTGCGACATTTGAATATGAAACAAGTAAACAATTGCACAAACACATGGCATATCAAAATTAAATTTTATATTAATTTGTCTGATTTGTCTCGTACACATGTAGTTTTTACTAAACATCATTCCAATAAGGAATGCCCCAAATGGAGAACAGTAACAATAATGATGCTGACTGCCGAATCACCTATGTAACGCCTACACCAAATAAGGTATGAGAGAAAGTTAATTATGTTTAGTGTCTCTTCAAAACATGCACACGTGAGGAAGCGTACGGGTCGGGTCGGGAAGTTGAGGTGCGTCGATTAGCGCATGAGCAACCAACATGCTGTGTTTTGGTCACAGCTTTGTAGGTTTTGAATCCATCCTGGCAGCCAGTTTCTTGCAGAACTCGAATTTCGGTTGAGACCCTCTGACACTGTTTGAGATTGCTGCTGGTGTCTATACATTTACACACAGCCTGAGGGATAAAGCGAGGGTAGTGTCCTGAGGGTAGTTCTGTGATGTTGTAGTACCAGGGGCAGAGGGAACGCTCACTCAGAGGGTCATCGGGGTTGCTACTGGCTTTGTCAGGACAGGTTTGTGTCCCTGCTGTGTCGGAGATCGCGAACTCGGATGTCAGGTATTCATCAGATGCATTTATAGGGCGCAAGTAGGTTGTGGAATCAACGTTCTGGTTCAGACGTTTGAAGAGTTCATCAACGTTCTCTGGAGGCTGGCAGTTGGTGACGTCACGGCGTTTTCTAAATGAGTTGGTTCCAGAGATTGTTGAGAGGGAGAGTCGAACCACAGACGCATGTTAGGCAAAGGACGACAGCAGTCAGAATGTTCATCGTTATAAATATTTAGGTTTAATCTTTCTCAGAGCTTAAGTCAGAAGGTAGTACAAGTGATGGTATGCTACAACCCGAAAAAAAGCCACTTATATACTGTATGAGGGAGAATTACTCTGTTCTATTTAAAACATGATAGTCCAGTATCCTGTAGGAAACAAGACACGTGCCACAGTATCCGACAGGTGAGAAGTCATTTCATAAATATCCTTCTTAAATACAAAGGCGTGAAAAATCCCCCAAAAATGTTTTCCAATGATTGGCAGTGTGTGATGACTTGTGTCAGGATAATCAACATTAATTATTTTAAAGAAATCTACCATATTCATATATTGGTTAATATCATTTTTCAGTGAACTACAAAGAGTATGTTCAGTATTCGGTGTCAGTTTTTATTATACCTTGTTAGTAAATTTTCCAAAAAATGCTAATTCCCCTATAAACTGGAAATTGATAGATAATATTATCGTATCAAATAAGGCATTGGAATTTATGAATATAATAATAGTTCAAATACAACTGGGACGTAAAGATGATGTGAATCTGCATTTTCGATATATAATGGTTATAGGCAATTCACTCTTTCAATCATGTGATCCAGAGTGTTAATGTTTTACTATGCTATTGACACGTTGTTTAGATAAAAATTTATTTTCGAATGACATTATAGTTATTGACAATGGAATAACATTATGCAATATCATGAAATGTACTTTAAAATATCCTAAAGAAAAATGATTTACAAAATTATATAAAGATTACATATTATTCCTTCAGGATATCAACTTAGATAGTCATTCACAACATGGTGACACATTTACTTCATCCGTTTGTCACCAGGGATGAGAAACACGTATATCACATCTAAAATAAGATATGTGGCAAATCAACAATGTACAGTTGCCTGAGAATCGAAACACTTTAAGCGACCAACCAATTGAAAAACTTCAACCAGCTGATCAGTTCATGTATGTCATTTCACGTACTGGAACTTAATACAATCACAACCTTTTGATGTCACTTATGTTGTATGTGGCTCCAACCCTGTTGACATCTTCCCTTTGCAGGAATATACTGAAGTCAACAGCTGCAATGGACAGTTGTCCAAGAATGGGAACACCCGAAGCGACCAACTGAAGAGAATGGCTACAATACCTTCACCACCCATCTACATACCAACCTGCTGGTAACAATACATCACTGTCCTAATATTGTGTAGCCTGTGAGTTGTGATAAAACATTGGTTAACGTAAAAATAGAATCAGTTTGTGTTTATAATGTTAATAAACTAACCTAAAGCAAATGGTTACAATAAAATCTCTGTTAAACTTTTAAAGGGCAGTAGCACAGTTTTTGAAAATTGTATTTTATAAAATGTTCACTTATAATTGTACGTAACTGCTTAATGTATTGGTTGGATAGTGTCAAAAATCTCATTACACAAACCAATTATCGATAGTCCGAGAACAAATTAAAGAGATTCAGATAAAGTCCATTAGCGGCCATTTTTGTGTGATCACCTTAAAATAATTTTGTGTATGAAAAGGGAATGGCATGGCTGAACTTAACATGATATATTTGATTTATTAATGCTTCATTCAGTATAAATATAGTGTCTTTCAATTGGAACCATTTTAATGACAACAACTTATATTTCACATAAAATGTGCTACTGCCCCTTTAAAGAAGCACCGAAAAGAATATTTCAAATGATTTGTCTATAAGCTGAAGCAAAACGATATAGGTTGAACACCAGTACTGTTTTCAACAAGAGCACGTAAAGTTGTTTTGTGTAGCAAAGACAGAATAGCTGTGGTAGAATAGTGTAGCAAAATGAACACCGTATAAAAATATCTATTTTATTAAATCATGTATTAATCATCATCAGATTTTTACCTTGATGTCAAAATGGCCACTTTCTGGATTCAATAAGAGACTATATGATAAGAAAAAAAGTTTTTTTTATCATGGCTTCAAATTTATCTATTCAACTGTTAAACAACTATTTAAGCAAACCCACAATATTGACACAAATTTATACATTGTTCATTGAGTTACAACTTTCATTGCGCAATGTTAACAGGCACAGAAGAAACATGTTCCTAGAAAGTTTTGAAATTGTAAATGACAACAGAATCTAATAATGTACTGAATTTACTATTTAATGTAGATTAAGTTGGTATCCATCGATTTCTCGGATTAAAAGCTCACGCATGTTCTCATAGCGTTTGTAAACAACAGGAATTTCATTCTTAATACAGTTCTAACATAACATATATCATCACAACAAGAGGCAATACCTGACACAAACTACATGACATCCTGATCTGAATAATGTGAACAGGCACTTTGATATATTACTCATGTTAGCTAAAAGATACTTTTCACAAGTTAACGTAGATTAGAAAGACAATGAAGGAACATCCAAGGAAGAGTGCCAGTCTTGCCGTCAACAAGTTTGAATTCTCTTAGTAAACATACATTTAAAGTGGCTATGTCACCAACATCCTGTTAAATCCAGCGGAAGAGGAACTGATGAATCACTATTGTTATGTTGTTATAGTCATGGATGTCTATGAGCAATATTTCTCTATTTAACTATTAACAGAAGCGCCTGAAGTTGCAACACAAAGTGAAATGATTTGTAAACAGCACTAACCAAAACAATACATTGCAATAAATCTATATTGATACCCGGTACGCAAAGGTCGCAGTGCTTAGGGCTGATGTATAAGTGCACTGTGCTACTACTACTACTACTACTACTACTACTACTACTACTACTACTACTACTACTACTACTACTACTACTACTACTACTACTACTACTACTATCACTACTACTACTACTACTACTACTACTACTACTACTTCTACTACTACCACCAATACTACTACTACTACACTACTATTACTACTTCTACCACCAATACTACTACAACTACTGCTACTACTATTACTTAAACTACTGCTACAACTACTACTACTACTACTACTTTTAGTACTGCTGCTACTACTACTACTACTACTACACTACTACTTCTACCACCAATACTACTACTACTACTACTACTACTACACTACTTCTACTACTACCCCCTATATTACTACTACCAATACTACTACTACTACACTACTACTACTACCACCACCAATATTACTACTACCAATACTTCTACTACTACTACTACTACTACTACCACCACCAATATTACTACTGCACTACTACTACTACCACCAACGGACGATGCTTGACCTGAACCCGTGACATAGGCATTACTCAAAGGTGCCTTTCCACATAACCCCATTTGCAACAGCATTAGTAGATCTGCATTGCCTGTATATACAGTACTGATAGTTTACAGTTAACGTAACTGATTTTGAATGTGGTTCAAGCCATATTCCAAATTCAATTGATTATTTTCTTCTCAATACTAAAATTTCAATATAAAGCATTGACCTGCAAAAATGCACTATCATTATTAATATGCCATAAAATGGCCTTACACATATATATACAAACATTTGATAATATCTGACTTGGTAAATCGTTAAACAAAAATATTGATTAAACAAAAATGAAACTTCCAGCATCGATTCTACCATTGTACACAAACCAAGGTTTCTTTGTGACTTTTAATTTTTAAATATTCATCTCAACTTGGCTAGGCAAAGCTAGAAGTGCTAAAACTTTTCAAACGTCTTGGTAAGGTAGCTAAAAGCATGCATGGCAAAAATAAGAAATAGGAATAAACGTTGATTTTTTAATTTTTATTTCGGCCATGAACACGATATATGAGTCTAAGATCTGATCGTGCACTGATCCTCATTAGAATAGGACCGATTGGTTAGAATAAGACCGATCAATGTTTAGACAGTACATTAACTGGTTGTCCGCTGCCATCAAAGGTGCTTAACAAGTTTGTAATTTGTATGCAGTTTGAGAGGCGACCTCAGCAATCTTACTGTTAGCTGCTGATTTATAAACATCTCTTTGGAAATGTTTGTATTTACTAGATTAACTTGAAATAAGAACTTCTTTTATTAAGATGCTCTTCTACAAATAAGAAAGCAAATTTATAAAAACGAATTATTTATTGAGGATAAAATGATAAATGAAAATAAAAATAAATAAACACGACAATGAATTGTAAAAACATAAGGATAACATAAAATCAAAAGACCGGGATATATAAATCACATAAATTGCTCAGGAATATTCACTCAATATACAAAATAATGCCATTTTTATAGTTAACAGACGTAATATTACATAATCAATAAGTGAACGAATGTTCAAGTGCGACATTTGAATATGAAACAAGTAAACAATTGCACAAACACATGGCATATTAAAATTAAATTTTATATTAATTTGTCTGATTTGTCTCGTACACATGTAGTTTTTACTAAACATCATTCCAATAAGGAATGCCCTAAATGGAGAACAGTAACAATAATGATGCTGACTGCCGAATCACCTATGTATCGCCTACACCAAATAAGGTATGAGAGAAAGTTAATTATGTCTGGTGTCTCTTCAAGACATACAGCCGTGAGGAAGCGTACGGGTCGGGAACGGAAGTTGAGGTGCGTCGTTTTGCGCATGAGCAGCCAACATGCTGTGTTTTTGTCACAGCTTTGTAGGTTTTGAATCCATCCTGGCAGCCAGTTTCTTGCAGAACTCGAATTTCGGTTGGGAGCCGCTCACACTGGTTGAGATTGCTGCTGGTGTCTATACAGTTGGTACATTTACACACAGCCTGAGGGATAAAGCGAGGGTAGTGTCCTGAGGGTAGTTCTGTAATGTTGTAGTACCAGGGGCAGATGAAACGCTCACTCAGAGGGTCATCGGGGTTGCTACTGGCTTTGTCAGGACAGATTTGTGTCCCTACTGTGTCGAAGATCGCGAAATCGGATTCATCAGATGCATTTATAGGGCGCAAGTAGGTTGTAGAATCAACGTTCTGGTTCAGACGTTTGAAGAGTTCATCAACGTTCTCTGGAGGCTGGCAGTTTGTGACGTCACAGCGTTTTCTGATGAGTTGGTTCCAGAGATTGTTGAGAGGGAGAGTCGAACCACAGACGCATGTTAGGCAAAGGACGACAGCAGTCAGAACGTTCATCGTTATAAATATTTAGGTTTAATCTTTCTCAGAGCTTAAGTCAGAAGGTAGTACAAGTGATGGTATGCTACAACCCGAAAAAAAAACCCACTTATATACTGTATGAGGGAGAATTACTCTGTTCTATTTAAAACATGCTAGTCCAGTATCCTGAAGGAAACAAGACACGTGCCACAGTATCCGACAGGTGAGAAGTCATTTCATAAATATCCTTCTTAAATACAAAGGCCTGAAAAATCCCCCCAAAATGTTTTCCAGTGATTGGCAGTGTGTGATGACTTATTACAGGATAATCAACATTAATTATTTTAAAGAAATCTACCATATTCATTTATTGGTTAATATCATTATTTCAGTGAACTACAAAGAGTATGTTCGGTACTCAGTGTCAGTTTTTATTATACCTTGTTAAATGTCAATGACTAGGGAATAACATTTTAAAGACTTATTGGTAAACGAATATTCTGATTGTAAATTCATTAACTACATTTGAGGCATATTTCAATTTCCATGTATGAGAAACACCCTTAGCTGATCAAGCATAAGCAAACCAGTTATCGTACCAAAATGAAATTATCTTTTGACAATTTTTTTTTATTTAGTTATTGTGCAAACACTCATCACTTACATATCATTACAGATAATTATTTCACGAAAAACCGTTTACCTTCTAAATATATATTTTGAACTTTTCTTAAGAATCTTAGGATTGGTGATTGGGTCCCCTCTTTAAAATATCATACATCTGTCGCTTTCCTTGCCCGATTTCCCACGGAAGTCATTTGTTATGAGGCTCTACAGTAATTGTGTACTTTGTGTAGCGTTGTACTTAGAAATCAAATAAAAATATTATTGTTTTATGAATCCAATATTTATGAACGGGCTGGGTGCTTGAACAAATGCGTTTCTTCCTCTGTTCTTCCGGGTTTCATCATAAACTATCAATGTTGATTGCCTCTTCTGTGACGTCACAAATATATGACGTCACATATCATTGTCCAACACGTATATTTAACAACAATCCGTTCCGCGACAGAGGATATTCTATATTGCAGTATACACTGATGCTAAATATATTTGAAGCAGGTGTAGTGTCCCGTCTCGTCAACAATTTCCTACATGAGCTTTATTATCCACAATCAGGGCTTGTAATGAATTATATAACATCCCGGGCATTGGAAACTTAAACTCAAATGCCCATCGCAATTGTTTTGAGAATGAAATTGCATTTAGGAAGCTAGTGTTCCTGGTTACCACGTCAAGAGCAATAAGGGAGCTTCAACTTTAGCGTCCGTCATCACCTGAACTGTACAGGACAATGAATCAATTATTTCGAGCAAAGACTTTACAATTCTCTCTAATTAACTTTGAACTCAATGTCCCTGTTTTACCAAATCAAATTAAGCAATACTGTTAGTATTTCGCGAAGATTCATTGATATTTAGAGATCCCGACATGGAGTTGTTTCACAAGCAAACAAGAAAGTGTTTGAATAATTCTAGCAAGCTGTTGCCGATTATTGTTCGGTAACATTTTAAGGGCGCAGTAGCACGTAATATGAAAATAAATGGTTTCAAAATTGAAAGACAATGCATTTATACTTCATGGGTTTGTGTACCGCCATTTTCAACACTATCAAAATAAAACATTTAGCAATAACGTTCAATTATCAGTGAAAAACTTAAAATATAAATTTTTCAAAAAAGTGCTATTGTCCCTTTAAATTATAAATTGATTGATAATATAAAAATGTCATTTAATGCATTGAAATTTATAAATATGATTATAGTTCAAATACAACGGGGGATGTAAAGATGATGTGAATTAATATTTTCGATATATAATGAATATAGGTAATTCACCTTTTCAATCATATGATCCAGATTGTTAACTATTTACTATGCTATTGACACGTTTTTAAGATAAAATCACATTTTCGAAAGACATTATAGTTATTGACAATGGAATAACAAAGTACAATATCATGATATATACTTTAAAATATCATGGAGAAGAATGATTTAGACAAAATTCTATAAATATTACATATTACTCCTTCAGGATATCAAGTTAGGTAGTCATTCACAACATGGTGACACATTTACTTCATCCGTTTGTCACCAGGGATGAGAAACACTTATATCACATCTAAAATAAGATATGTGTCAAATCAACAATATACAGTTGCCTGAGAATCGAAACACTCTAAGCTACCAACCAAATGAAAAACTTCAACCAACTGATCAGTTCATGTATGTCATTTCACGTACTGGAACTTAATACAATCCCAACCTTTTGATGTCACTTATGTTGTATGTGGCTCCAACCCTGTTGACAACTTCCCTTTGCAGTAATATATTGAAGTCAACAGCTGCAATGGACAGTTGTCCATGAATGGGAACACCCGAAGCGACCAACTGAAGTGAATGGCTACAATACCTTCACCACCAATCTACATACCAACCTGCTGGTAACAATACATCACTGTCCTAATATTGTGTTGCCTGTGAGTTGTGATAAAACATTGGTTAACGTATAAATAGAATCAGTTTATGTTTATAATGTTAATAAACTAACCTAAAGCCAATGGTTACAATATGATATCTGTTAAACTTTTAAAGGGGCAGTAGCACAGTTTTTGAAAATTTTATATTATACAATTTTCACTTATAATTGTACGTTACTGCTTAATGTATTGGTTGGATAGCGTCAAAAATCTCATTACACAAACCAATTACCGATAGTCAGAGAACAAATTAAAGAGATTCACATAAAGTCCATAAGCAGCCAGTTTTGTGTGATCTCCTTAAAATAATTTTGCGTATGAAAACGGAATGGCATGGCTGAACTTAACATCATGTAATTGAGTTGTTAATGCTTCATTCAGTATAAATAGAGTGTTTTTCAATTGGAACCATTTTAATGACAACAACTTATATTCCACATAAAATGTGCTACTGCCCCTTTAAAGAAGCACCGAAAAGAATATTTCAAATGACTTACGATATTGGTTGAACACCATTGGCTACTGTATTCAACAAGAGCCCGTAAAGTTGTTTCGTGTAGCACAGACAGAATAGCTGTGGTAGAATAGTGTAGTAAAAATGAACATCATATAAAAATATCTATTTGATTAAACCATGTTTTAATCATCATCAGATTTTTACCCTGATGTCAAAATGGCCACTTTCTGGATTCAAAAAGAGACTATATGATAAGAAAAAAAAGTTTTTTTTATCATGGCTTCAAATTTATATAATTTATTATAACACTTATGCTGTTTTCAACAAGACCTCGTGATGTAGCACAGACAGAATAGCTGTGGTAGAATAGTGTAGTAAAATGAACACCATATAAATATCTATTTGATTAAACCATGTTTTAATCATCATCAGATTTATACCCTGATGTCAAAATGGCCACTTTCGGGATTCAATAAGAGACTATAAGACTATACTATAAGAAGTTTTTTTATTATGGCCTCAAAGTTATCTATTCAACTGATAAACAACTTTTAGTTTATTTAAAAAAATCAATATTGACACAATGGAGGAAAAAAAGATGTTCAATGGAACATGATGGGAATTTGCATTTTGAAATGATGAATGTTTGCAGTTTATAATTTCATTGCTTCATATCTGATCCTTATGATATTAATAATGCAAATATAACAATGATGGTCGTGATGAAGGTTTACTTCGAGGTATTAAATTTTTATAATTATGTTCAAAATTATTACTACATCGGAATATGTTCCTATTGCTATTGTTTTAACAAATATAGATAAACAATAATGCTTAGGAATATGTGGATGACAACTTCTTTGTTCATTGTATGCGACGTTTCGACACAGATTCTTGTGTGGTTCTCAAGCAGCGGACCCAGGGTGCTTGAGAACAACACAAGAATCTGTGTCGAAACGTCACATACAATGAACAAAGAAGTTGTCATCCATATATCCCTCACCATATTGTCATTCCAACTTCTAAAATGCCTCTCAAAGAAGTTATATATAAACAAGGTTGTCTATTCTAATTTAAAACATCATTATGCTTTAACTGCACTAAGGGGCACCCGGATTTTGAACCACAAATCAATATGTATCTAAACATAGAAAGGTGTTCAACATTAACCAAATATAACCATTTACAATAAGGCGTTGCCCGAAACTCGAGACACAAGAGGCGACTATCCAGGTAGAGACTCAATCAGACGATGACAATTAAACTTACGTCATTGTAATTTGTCCGGTACCATCTGTATATAGAAGAATCAGTAGTGTTGATTTTGTATAAAGGCCGTAAGACCCATTGTGTAAAGTGATACAACAAATTATACATTGTTCATAGAGTTACTTTTATGACCAATGTTTACAGGCGCAGAAGAAACATGTTCCTAGAAAGTTTTGAAATTGTTAATGACAACATAATCTAAAATTGTACAAATTTTACTTTTTAATGTAGACTAAGTTAGTAGTCATCGATTTCTCGGATTAAATGCTCACGCATGTTCCCATAGCGTTTGTAAAAAACAGGAATTTCATCCTTAAACAGTTCTAACATAACATATATCATCACAACAAAAGGCAATACCTAACACAAACTACATGACATCCTGATCTGAACAATGTCAACAGGCACTTTGATATATTACTCATGTTAGCTAAAAGAAACTTTTCACAAGTTATCGTAGATTAGAAAGACAATGAAGGAACATCCAAGGAAGAGTGCCAGTCTTGCCGTCAACAATTGCAAGTTTGAATTATCTCAGTAAACATCCATAAAAAGTGGCTATGTCACCAACATCCTGTTAAATCAAGCGGAAGATGAACTGATGAATCACTATTGTTATGTTTTTATAGTCGTGGAGGTCTATGAGCAATATTTCTCTATTTAACTATTAACAGAAGCGCCTGACGTTGCAACACAAAGTGAAATGATTTATAACAGCATTAACCAAAACATTACATTGCAATAAAACTATGTTGATACCCAGTACGCAAAGGTCGCGGTTGCTTAGGGCTGATGTATAAGTGCACTGTACTACTACTACTACTACTACTACTACTACTACTACTACTACTACTACTACTACTACTACTACTACTACTACTACTTCTACTACTTCTACTACTACTACTACTACTACTACTACTACTACTACTACTTCTACTACTTCTACTACTACTACTACTACTACTACTACTACTACTACTACTACTACACCTACTACTACTACTACCAATACTACTACTACTACTACTACACCTACTACTACTACTACCAATACTACTACTACTACTACTACTAGTACTACTACTACTACTACTAGTACTAATATACCTCCGGGCAAAAAAAATTAGACAATTTTAGATTAACCGTATTTATTAAATGTTTGGCATAAACTTATGAAATTTGGAACAGATTTAGATAATTGATATACAAATTGTATGAAACAAACCGAAACTCAATCAGTTTACTTGTTCATGATATACATTGTGAAATCTGCTCAAACATAGATTTTTTCAAATCCTCTGTTGGTTCTGAAAACAACTTATGCAAAGTTAAATGAAACTTATGTTTCAAATCTGCAGAATATTTTGATTCTATTGTTACAAATTTACACGTAATCATTCGCTTGATAACTTTAGTTGTGTCTTGATCTTTTGAACCTATGTATATGAACGCCAGGAAGTCATATTTTCGGGTTTTTTAATGTGTAAATTTGGTCATCAGCCTGTTGCACAACATAAATATTTCCACTTTCTCTAATAATTGTGTTCAGCAACCCATCACATAAAAACTAAGAGTCTTTACTTGAATAAATAAAACCCGTGATTTACAAAAGCGTTGATAATCAATTTTTTTCATTTTTTTCGGCACCATTTTGGACACTGAGAAATTAGACTTCGACTTGCACAGTAAAACCCCTGCAACTCGAAATCTCGCCAAAATTGGTTCAAAGATACCCCAAGGTATACCCTTTATTTCCAACAATTTCTTATCTCATTACCACACTGCATGATAAAAAACGCGAAGTCTTTGTTTTGCTTTGTTTTTCTGCATCGCGGCAGTCATTAGGAAGTCGTCTGCTACAGCGTCGTCACGTGACCCGACCCAACGACAGGGTAGATAATGCACAGAACATCAAAGCAATGTCACAGCGGCTAAAAATTTCCAAACCATATCCGAAATTTTCAAATGGCAACCGAAAAACAAATTTTTAGAATTGTCTCATTTTTTTTTTGCTCGGAGCTATACTACTACTAGTACTACTACTAGTACTACTACTACTACTACTACTACTACTACTACTACTACTACTACTACTAGTACTACTACTAGTACTACTACTACTACTACTACTACTACTACTACTACTACTACTACTACTACTACTACTGCTACCACTACTACTACTTCTACACCTACTACTACTACTACCAATACTACTACTACTACCAATACTACTACTACTACTACTACCAAAACTACTACTACTACAACTACTACTACTACTACTACTACTACTACTACCACCAATATTACTACTACCAATACTACTACTACTACTACTACTACTACTACTACTACTACACTACTACTACTACTACTACCACCACCAATATTACTACTACCAATACTACTACTACTACTACTAGAACTACTACTACTACTACTACTACTACACCTACTACTACTACTACCAACACTACTACTACCAATACTACTAATACTACTACTACCAAAACTAATACTACTACAACTACTACTACTACTACTACTACTACTACCACCAATACTACTACTACCAAAACTACTACTACTACTACTACTACTACACCTACTACTACTACTACCAATACTACTACTACCAAAACTACTACTACTACTACCAAAACTACTACTACTACAACTACTACTACTACTACTACTACTACCACCACCAATATTACTACTACCAATACTACTACTACTACAACTACAACTAGTACTACTACTACTACTACTACACTACTACTACTACTACCACCAATACTGCTACTACTACTACTACTACCAATACTACTACTACTACTACCAATACTACTACTACTACTACTTCTACTACTAGTACTACTGCCAGGGGAAGATGAAATGAGGAATCACTTACATGCATAGGCCATGCTTGTGTAACGTTTTCTAAATTCGATAGATAATAATTGTTTGTAGAATTAAAAGGAAAATCGACCTTGATGCATCCAATAGTCTTAGTCAATACTTCATACATTTGACAAAATAAGTGTCGCCTCCAGCTTTCTACTTCCCCTTTTATTCCATCAGAAGGCTGATTCTCCACTGTCTATATGTAGGGAGTTGTACGTTCTATCCGTATTTCGCTACATGCCAAATCGCTAGCGTTTCAATCCTGTGACCTGTGACACTTTCATGTCACCTTCCGACCATGTCCTAATGTTGTACTATCCTTTTCACAGGCAATGAACTGGTTATAACTCTTCCGTGACGTTCCCAGTCTTTCTTATCTTGTCTACAGACAATGCATGACCTGAACCAGTGACATAGGCCTTTCCACATAACCCCATTTGCAACAGCATTAGTAAATCTGCATTGCCTTTATAAACAATACTTATAGTTAAAATATCAATTAAACAAAAATATAAATAGAACAAAAATTAAACTTCCAGCACTGATTCTACCAGTGTACACAAACCAAGGTTTCTTTGTGACTTTTAATTTTTAGATATTCATCTCACCTTGGCTAGACAAATCTAGAAGTGCTAAAACCTTTCAAACGTCTTGGTAAGGTAGCTAAAAGCATGCATGGCAAACATAAGAAATAGGAAAAAAAGTTGGGAAATTTTAAAGTTGATGTTTAATTTGTTATTTCCGCCGTGATCACGATATATGAATATAAGGTCTGATCGTGCACTGATCCTCATTAAAATAGGACCGAATGGTTAGAATAAGACCGATCAATGTTTAGACAGTACATTAACTGTTGTCCGCTGTAATCAAAGGTCAATTGTATGTTACTTCGGATCCCGTCGGGTGCACTTTAAAGTCACTTTTGTGAAATGACCCATTATAGTAAGCTGCTTGACAACGGGTATTAGAAATAGTGTTTGAAAATCCTCATAGAGAAAAAAGGTGCATCTATAAACATGAAAACTGCAGCAAACGACGGCAGAAAATTGGTGAACTATTTCTCCGGGTTGCATATATGCCATACAAGTTTATAACTTGTATGCAGGTTGAGAGGCGACCTCAGTAATCTAACTGTAAGCTGCTGATTTATAAACATCTCTTTGGAAATGTTTGTATTTACGAGATTAACTGACTTGAAATAAGAACTCCTTTAATTAAGATTCTCTTCTACAAATAAGAAAGCAAATTTATGAAATCGAATTTTTTATTGAGGAAACAATGATAAATGAAAATAAAAATAAATAAACACGACAATGAATTGTAAAAACATAAGGATTGCATCAAATCAAAAGACCGGGATATATGAATCACATAAATTGCCCAAGAATATTCACTCAAAAAAGAAAATAATGCCCTTTAGGCACTAAATATACGTGCCATTTTCATAGTTTACAGACGTAATGTTACACAAACAGTAAGTAAATAAAGAATCTGCAAATGCGACATTTGAATATGAAATAAATAAACAATTTACAGGAAACCTGCCCATGAGTGGATACTAATCTGTCTGATTTGTCTCACATGACATAGACAAAACATAACATGTTCATTAGATATAAGCAACATGAGTATCAGCCAATATGACTTACTAAACATCATTCCAATAGGGAATACCCCAACAAAAATGGAGAACAGTAACAATAATGATGCTGACTGCCGAATCACTTATGTATCGCCTACACCAAAAAAGGTATGAGACAAAGTTAATTATGTCTAGTGTCTCTCCAAGACGCGCAGCCGTAAGGAAGCGTACAAGGGGTCGTCGGGTCGGGAACGGAACCTGAGGTGCGTCGTTTTGCGCATGTGCAGCCAACATACTGAGTTTTGGTTACAGCTGTGTAGGTTTTGAATCCATCCTGGCAGCCAGTTTCTTGCAGAACTCGAATTTCGGTTGCGACCCGCTCGCACTGGTTGAGATTGCTGCTAGTGTCGATACATACGTTGGTACATTTACACACAGCCTGAGGGATAAAGCGAGGGTAGTGTCCTGAGGGTAGTTCTGTGATGTTGTAGTACCAGGGGCAGGTGGAACGTTCGCTCAGAGGGTCATCGGGGTTGCTACTGGCTTTGTCAGGACAGGTTTGTGTCCCTGCTGTGTCGGAGGTCGGGAAATCGGAGGTCATGTATTCATCAGTTGCATTTATAGGGCGCAGGTAGGTTGTAGAATCAACGTTCTGATTCAGACGTCTAAAGAGTTCATCAACGTTCTCTGGAGGCTGACAGTTGGTGACGTCACGGCGTTTTCTGATGAGTTGGTTCCAGAGATTGTTGAGAGGGAGAGAAGAACCACAGACGCATGTTAGGCAAAGGACGACAGCAGTCAGAACGTTCATCGTTATAAATATTTAGGATTAATCTTTCTCACAGCTTAAGTCAGAAGGTAGAACAAGTGATTGTATGCTACAACCCGACAAGAAGCTTCTTATATACTGTATGAGGGAGAATCCCTCTGTTCTATTTATAAAATGTTAGTCAAGTGTCCTGGAGGAAACACTCAATAGTCGAGACGCGTGCCACAGTATCCGTGTAATTACGCTACTCAAAAGTGACGTAATCTGCATAAATATCCTTATTATAAAGAAATTCGAGAAAAATCCCAGAAATTCGTTGTAAATGATAGGCATGTCTGACAACTTATTACAGAATAATAAACATCATTAATTTTAGAAGAAATTCCGAATATCTATCTATTTTGTTGACGTTATCATTTCATTAAACTGCAAAAATTATTTTGGATACCTGAGTCAATTCTTATCATACCTTGTCTGACAGTTACCTGTTCAGGAAAAACGTTGGACTTTGAGGAATTATTTGTAATATCTTCTTTGAATATTTTAGACGGTGTCTTAAGTCATAGAAATATCTTTTTTAAGGCTTATTGGTAAAACGAATTTTTTACTTGTTAGATAAATGACGTTTACAGCATATATCCATCTATCAGACACACCCTAGTTGTTTAGTTAAAAAATTAAATGTCAAATCCTGAATTAGGAATTGGAGGAATGGATCGTATTTTTATTATTTATAATTGCCCATCACTTACATATCATTTACAAAGTTTGAATATTATTTCATGAAACGACACTTTATTTTATAACAATTTATATCTATAAGTATTTATTGTTTTTAAAAAGAGGTTATTTTATTGACTGTCTCACTTTATCTGCAATAAAATAAGTTATTGTGAGTGTTTGCATGACACTAAAACAAGCTTTAAAAAATGATAACTATAAAATTCACAAATTGTATGAATATACATAGTGAACTGACTCTTTATGCAAACGTTGTGACTTTAGGTGTTATGTTCTCTGACCTCAGATCTACACAATAAGCTACTGTTTGATGTAAAAATTTCAACTCATTATATAATTATTTCACTATCATAGTTATTAGATCATGCCAACATTGCTAATCACATCTCATGATGGAGCCATGGTATTTTTCCTGAACATGTGTATAGTTTGACAGAAAAGGAATAAAAATTCAATCCATGTGAACTAATATACTTTTCTTTATTCACATGCAATTACTCAAAGAATCGGTCTTGTCTCGCCAGCGACTTTTTACGAGTCTGTCTTGTGGCTTGATCCTCCTAAGTGACCCCCCATTTTAGAAAATCACGAATCCGTCACAATAGTATCAAAACCCTTGAGTGACCTCCCACGTTTTATTTAGCATTTGTTACTAAGGATCGTAAGAACGTTAATTAAAACTCAATTTAACATTGCACATTAAACGCAAATAAAAGTATTATTGTTTTATTACACTAATTTATGAACTGGCTTAGTGCTTGAACAAATGTATTACTTCCTCTGTTCTTTCGGGTTTTTGTCATAAAGTGTCATTTTAGAACCTCTTCTATGACGTCACAGTTGTTTTATTCGAATGGTGAGGTATCCTTTGTTTGGTTTCATTTTACTCATCACTATTTAATCTTTCTTCTTGCCAATTTTCAACAGTTTGTAATGGAATTTACTTAGTGTGTGGAACCTCTTTAAGCAACTTCCGCGACAGAGGATATTGTATATTGCAATAGAATATGAAGTAGTTATAGTGTCTCTGTCCTCTATGCGCCTGAATATCCACATTCAGGGCTTGCCGTGAATTACATAACACACATGCTTTTCGTTATTGTTTTATGAATGAAAGTTTATTAGAAAGCAAGTGTTCCGGGTACTACGTCAAGAGCATTACGGAGCTTCACGTTAGCAGTGCAAGAAAACATGAGCTTCTGCTATCAACTGAACTATACATGACTTCACTTATTTAGATCAAAGACTTTTAAATTCTAACTAACTTTGAACTATATGTCCGTGTTGTAGCACATGACATTCATGCTAAGTGGTGAGGTGCGGTGATGTGGGGTTTATCGCCGCTTTCAAGAGTATTTCACTTATATCGCGGCTGCTAGTATTATTGCAGGGAGAAAGCCCGCAACACTATTGTGGCTATGTATTGCGGTGAAACCTGCAAGCATCGGCTGGAAATAGCAACCATGGGTGTTACTGCACTGAAATTCAGTGTGGCATTGCACCCAAACCTGACTGCGTGTAGAACAGTTCTCTACTGCAGACAAAGTTGCCGAGCCCCTGGCGGGATTCGAACCGCGGACCTCCTGATCCAAAGCCGAACTCGCTAACCACTGCGCTATTCCGATCCCTCCCCCCCCCCAACCCATGCTAAGTGGAATACTGTTAGTACTTACTCTAGAGTCATGGCTTTATATTTAAAGAGTTAGAATGATTATTTCGTTTTAACATACTGAGACATGATTTTATTTCTTTTTTTGTGTGAACAACTTTAGAATTTTTGTTTGTCCATTCTTTCCCCAAAAACCAAATAATCTGATAAATTCAATTTTAATGGACATAATACATGGGTTTAAGTTTTGTATTGTCACCAATTGCGTTTTTTTGGACAAAGTCCCCTCAAAATGATACGTATTACATGGGTTTACAGTTTTGTATTGTCACCATTAGTTTCACCCTTCTAAATGTGACCCTCTTCATCCAGCAATAACATCAGTTTCCCGGTTTTAACAGAAGGCATTTTGAGAAGGAAAGAAAGCATTAGTAGCATTATCCCCGTCCATTTCACTTATAATATACTCAGAGTTTCAAACAATGTTATACCTTCACGATAAGCACTACTGTTAGGCCTAGGAAAAAAGTAATTTGTTTTTGGTTTCCAATCGTGTCAGTTTTACAACTGCTCATCCTCACAGGTACCTTATTCCAGTAGCCTAGAAAAACATTGAAAGATGAATGACGTTTTCGTTCATGTAGGCCTCAAAAAGGTTTAAATGCAATTTAAATTTGCCTCTTTTTTCTAGCTATATTTGAATATATACCAAACATTAACAATCCGTATCATCATAATAATTTACTTTATTTGTAATGACCATAAACATTTTATGATCGTTTTGCCTTTATCGCTGTATGTATATTATTTGTTCTCCTGGATAATGCATATAGACTGTATCTGGTACTATATTAATGTATGTGGAATACACTGAAGGGCTAAGTTTTCATAAACCAAAGCACAACACCTATACCCTTCTTTACGAACTATATAAGAATAATATAGACATAAATATATTATGACATAGGTAATAATATAATTGATAATCACATATTTCGGGTGCACACAATGGAAAAGATTTTTAAAATCGTCAATGAATTTGGAGAAGAAAAATAGTTGACAAATTTACGTCATCTGACAGTGTCGATGTAATGGAGATTCTCCTGTTATTTGTTAAAGTAAAACTTCATAATCCAAAGGATTGTTTAGTTTCTAAAATAATAAGTATGCTTCTGGTTACATCAAAACATTCACGAGAAGCATGACTAATGTTGATGGTAGAAATGGTAAAGATGATGATGATGATGATGATGACGACGACGACGATGACGATGATGATGATGATGACGACGACCACGACGATGATGATGATGATGACGACCACGACGATGATGATGATGATGATGACGACCACGACGACGATGATGATGATGACGACCACGACGACGATGATGATGATGACGACCACGACGATGATGATGATGATGACGACGACCACGATGATGATGATGATGATGACGACCACGACGACGATGATGATGATGACGACCACAACGATGATGATGATGATGACGACGACCACGACGATGATGATGATGATGACGACGACCACGACGATGATGATGATGATGACGACCACGACGATGATGATGATGATAACGACGACCACGATGATGATGATGATGATGACGACCACGACGACGATGATGATGATGATGACGACCACGACGACGATGATGATGATGACGACCACGACGATGATGATGATGATAACGACGACCACGATGATGATGATGATGATGATGATGACGACGACCACGACGACGATGATGATGATGACGACCACGACGATGATGATGACGACCACGACGACGATGATGATGATGATGACGACGACGACGATGATGATGATGATGATGATGATGACGACGACCACGACGATGATGATGATGATGATGACGACGACCACGAAGATGATGATGATGATGATGATGACGACGACCATGATGATGATGATGATGATGACGACGACGACGACGACGATGATGATGATGATGACGACCACGACGACGATGATGATGATGATGACGACCACGACGACGATGATGATGATGATGATGATGATGATGATGACGACCACGACGACGATGATGATGATGATGATGATGATGATGATGATGATGATGACGACGACCACGACGATGATAATGATGATGACGTCGACGACCACGATGATGATGATGATGACGACGACCACGACGATGATGATGATGATCGTAAAATATACAAACAATTCGCTCATCAGGGAAAGACCATTTTCATATCTGTTCAGACACGCGAATGTATTTTGCAAATCATCCTATAACTATAAGAATGAAAGAACAGGCAAAAGACATATCTGTTTCATAAACATCTAAGTATGACGAACGGGTTAACAAAGGTTAGACTCGGATCGTGTCAATACTGGTGTTGTTGTCTGACTAAGAGGGTGTGGTTAGAATACCTCAGTTGACTCCACCCGACAGTAAAAGGTGCAGTGGTGCAGAGAGTGTGATCCCATATATAACAATGTCACAATTGTTACCTATCTAAGTGTCATGGAGCTTGTAAATAACAGTAAAGGAATTGTTTGAACAAATAATAAATTTCAGAATCATGTTTTTAATTCCAATTTTTAACTGAATTTTTTTTTCAATACTTAAGTTCGTTTCATTTGTGTCACTCTATAAAGGTTTTTCGCAAATAACATAACATTTATTTTCAACTTCGCTAAATTTTTATGATTTCATTTCTTTCTCAATAATACGATGTTATATATGACTTTTGATGTTTCGAAGCATGGAAATATAACTATTTAAAAAACATTTTAACCCCTAATCTTGGATAATTTACAGACAAAATTCATCATTGTGTTATTTGAACAAACTTGACATTCAAAAGAATTCAAATATCTTGAAAATCATTATTTGTATTTTGCAAGATTGAATTGAAACAGAACGCGAAATATGTGGATGTTCAAAATTCCTACAACGCCGCTAATGGCTGAAATAGAAATATTGCCCAAGCGGCAAAAACCATAACTCACTCACTCACTCAAAATCCCTACATGGGGTAATTAAACTATACAGTTGCACAATGTCGTCTTCTTTTTTCTCTGTTTACCATTGTCACCACTGAACAAGGTACTATTAATTATGCTAAGCGCCAATATTGTGAAAAAAACTGGTTGTCAAAACTTATTTATACTTCTAACTTCAACAATGACACTCAAAGTGTAACAGATTATGAACTGTGTTGCTGATTTTGATTTGAAATCAGGGCTAGTCATTATTCATAACTGCCATTACTGAGGGGTGAAGTGGTAGATTGATACATTTTTCAAGATCGTCAATATGTAAAAGAAAAGAAAACATGCGAAACGTATGTACAACTATTTATTACTTAACAATATAATATATTAACAAGACATTACACAATCCTATACACACACAAAGCATTGTAACTTGTCACAGTTGAATTACAATACATAAAGACAAGTTTATTTGAATAAGACAACAAAATACGTTGTTTTAAAAATCATTGCAAGCATCACAACTGAAAAATATTTATATCAAAGCTTCCATTTTCGGTATTCAACGCAATAACGATTATGAATACGATTCAATATCCAAAGCCAATTTTTATTCAATTATATATTTATACACCGCTTATTAATGTATACGAATGTCTAAAACGTCAATTTCGTTCAGCGTACGTGTAAAGACATGAATTGCACATGCAGCAAGCAAAATGCGAGCGATGACTGTGATTGATGACAGACAAAGTGCTCTGACATCAGTTTAAGGTTAAGAACGCCCACCCTCTAGGGACGTCAATTTCTTCATACAGCAAGCAAGTTTATGTTTGAGAGATTATTAAGTGTCTATAGTCAAAGAGTATGTGCAGATCTAGCAGTACACGTGCAACCGGCATAATGGGTTATGATCTTTGGACTGTAGACAGAAAAGCTGCTCTCACATCCAATGTATTCAAGGACATGCAGCTTGGTGGAGATACGACTGCACTGGTTCAGAATACCGTCGATACAGTTGGTGCATTTACACACAGCCTGAGGGATAAAGCGAGGGTAGTGTCCTGAGGGTAGTTCTGTGATGTTGTAGTACCAGGGGCAGAGGGAACGCTCGCTCAGAGGTGCTTCTGGGTGGTCACTTGGGGCATCAGGACAGGTTTGGCTTCCATGACCTTGGATAGTGTTCAACTCTTCTTGGGTAAACGAGGAGGAATTTGCGCTCATGTTGCCATAGTGAAGAAACATGGACACGTTCACGTTGGTGTTGAGGCGCCTGAACAGTTCTTCGAGGTTGTCAGGAGCAAGACAGGAAGTGATGTCATCACGAGGTGTGGATTCGTTAGAGATAAACACTGGTGAGCTGACTACGGCTGTCACAAACAGAATACCACACATAAGCTTCATCGTTGAATGTTTAAGTGAACATCACCGATGAGACATGTACTTATATAGCGAATGCTCTGGTTTTCCAGGTAGCTCGTTTTGGACCGGTGAGTTAACAAGTGGTGTGTACCAAGGTGTAAGTATTTGGACTGACGGATGTAGAGATCTATCGTGGAATTGTTTGCTCGAGTACTTTTTTATTGACATCCTTCTTCCGTCTCCAAACCTGTTTTTCGCAGTCATTTTACGAGAGTTGCCAGGTCACTTAAGTCCTCAAACATCCTATTGTCTACTCTGTTTATAGTCATAGTAACCACTTTACTACATATACTTGATCGTTTTCAGATTGTCCATCCCCGATGCCTTTTATGTCTATTGCTGGTTGATTGGACATATCCTGTTGTCAATGTAGTTGTATATATTTTGTGATCACTTAAAACTCCTCACATGAAGTGTTGACTGATTTATCAATCATATTCGGATTCTTGGTTTACTTTTTATCTGTTGTGTTTTAAAAGAAAATATTGGTTGTTTTTATTAAAATTGAAATCGGTTTTTTCTTTTTTTTAGGAGTGTTTCACTTTAATTAAAAGAATCAAAATAAGGTCATCTACATAACCAAAATCCAAAATAAACAAAATATATATAATTTTTATCAACGATGATAATCTGAAACGCTGCCGGCACAAGAGCATTAAATATGTTTGTGATAGAGGAGGTGAAACACAACACGAACATGTCCTAGAGTGATCTTAGCTAGCGGATGGCACACATGATTCACTGTGGCTTTTAATATTCAAATAACTATTTAAAGTTGCAAAGAAGTAGAGGGCATAACTGAATAAAATATTTGGTGATATCATTTTATATCAACACATAACAAAATCTGTAATTGTGAATACATCATAAACCTTCCTGAGAAAATATATTATTCATATTTTTCATGAAATTGCCCCGAAGTCCAATAAGTGATATCATTTTGTATCACAACATAACAATATCTGTTGTTGTGAATACATAATAAACCTTCCTGAGAAAATATATTATTCATATTTTCCATGAAATTGTCCCGAAGTACAATAAACAGGCGTCTTTATAGACAAGTGTTTTATGACATGATGCTTATCAAAAGCGAACCCTTACACCAAATGTTTGCCCAGGGGTATCATGTGCTTTCAAGCGTAGCCTTGTTTCATTTGTTAGATACAAATGTATATCCTGTTCAACAAACGAGGTCGTTGATAACATGTTTTTTATTCAACATTTCTCTCCCGTAGTCCATATCCGAAGACCCGAGAGCATTGACAAAACAAAAAAAGAAAACATAAAGAAAGTTTATTGACGTTGAAGTACAAAAGTGTGTATAGTATCTTTCAGGTTGCATTGACATCATATTCATACGGCTTATTGGTCGTGTGTCACAAATAACAAATTTGAAACATTTAAAACATGAAAACCTTCGAATCCACTTTCATCATTGTCATACCGATTTTTTTTATTTTTGAAAATTCTTCTTTAATATTGTCATATTTCCGTTTCTTAAACTAAGTTTAACACTAAGACAGAAGTTAAAAACATTTCGACACTAACCAACCTCTTAAAAACAAATCTTGATCTGTGGTGAACAACATCATTCAACTCTCACACTGCTTGCTTATATTTACTAAAAAACATTTTTCAGAATGATTTTTATCCAGAGACTGAATTGAGGTCTAACTTAAGCTGAGTTTATGAATTATATACATTTTTCTGTAAAATGTTTGTACAGAAACACCTGTTTTAATTAGTCATATAGTTCGGCAATACATGAAATTCAATATAATTCAATTTACAAAACATCAACACATTTTGTCAATAAAAAATATTTGCAAGCAAAGTCATGAGTATATATTTTAAACATTGCAAAACTTGAATAAAGAAGTTGTATATTCATATTATTGCCTTCATCACTCTTCATCAACTTCTGAAATGCCCACCAAAGAAATCATTCTGGGGTATAGATGATCTGACTATTGTTAACAGTTATATTTTACTTAACATTATCAACTCGTAACAGGACAGCATGTTTTTCCCTTGATCCTGAATAGCCTCTGTGTTTACATTCGCTATAATCACAGAGGTTTACGAATACAAACATTGCAAAACTTGAATAAATATTATTGCCTTCAAAATTCATCATCAACTTCTGGAATGCCCTTCAAAGAAATCATTATGGGGTATGGATGATCTGACTATTGTTAACAATTAGCTGTTACTTAAAGGGGCAGTAGCTCGTTTTAGGGGAATTATAAGGTGATGTCAGGGAAATGAAAATGAATGGTTCCAATTGAAAGACAATGTATTTAATCTAAATGGAACCGTAATAAATCAAATATATATCGCAAAGTTTAGCCAGGCGATTCCTTATTCTCACAAAAAATAAATTATAGGGGTTAACACGAAATGGTCGCCAATGGTTTTATGTGAATTTTCATACTTTGTCTTCTGACTATGGATGATTGGTGTGTGTAATGAGAGTTTTGATATTGTCAAAATAATCCATTTAGCATTAACATACAATTATCAGTGAATATTTTAAAATATAAAATTATCAAAAAACGTGAAACTGCCCCTTTAACATTATCAACTCAACTCGTAACAGGACAGCATGGTTCTTTCCTTGATCCTGAATTTCCTCTATGTTTGCATACACTCTAATCTCAGAGCTTTACTTGTTCTAACTTGGTATCCTGGTTGAGTCTCGGTTCATGTACGTCATCAGGTGTCATGGTAAATCACCTCTTTCATTTTGTTGTGAAGTCAACGTTAGAATCCATAATTATGTGAATCACATTCAGCTAATACCATCAAAGCAGTAATTATAGTTTTTATTCAGATAATTGATTAAATAGCTCCGTTTTAGCAAACTTATCAAAATCATCAGTATTTTAGGAGAACCTTTAGACGAAATAGCGTGAAAGCCCTGAAACCAGCACTCGGTACGATACTATAGTATTATAGGAGAACGTTACCTTTAGACGAAATATAGTGGAAACCCTGAAATCGGCACTCGGTATGCATATTTGTATATAGAAATTAATAACGTTTTAGCGTCTGGGCTACAGGGTAGTATGGATAATACACCGTTAAATCAAATTATGAGTATTCTCGTAAAAATATCATCACCAGCGGAATATCACCTAACTCTTAGTATTCTCTGTGTTCTCTGCTTGAAAAGAAATTCTATAAAATCAAGAATATAGTACAAACCATTTCAATGTCTGTCTGCATTGTTTCAACGAAACAAAAAAAATAGTAGTCAATCAAATTTCATAAATTTCCTAAGTAAACTTTGTGATTTCCTCAGTCGTTCCAAACACATGGTGCGAGTATTCAGCCGGATGTAGGATTTAGGACGAGTCTCCCCGTCCTTCCGGTGGCGTAGGTGTAGGTGTAGGCTGGAACCCTGCAATACACATATATAGTACTTTAAATCACCGACACATCATTGATAAAACTTACCCAGTTATTAATATTGAAATTCTTAACATGATCATAAAATTTTATCTTGTAAATCTTGATAAATTGAAAGAATTGGTGTTTATCACGTGATATTGATTTACCGTGCGTACAAGACACGCATGCAAATTATTTTGTGCGGGTTTTCACATCTTTTTTTTTTAGTGAAAAACCCCATATTTCTGAGTTAACGCGAATACTTTTAACTGAATAAACTGCTTCATCGCCAATCAAATTTACCTTATTTTCTAATTTACTTTTCCACATAGCCAAATGGTGGATAAAAAAAGTTTAATTAAAGTTTATTATATTTAATTTTGCAAGTTCACTTTATCAAGTTCTAGGTATTCAAAGTACTGCCAGAGGTGTCTCACAAAAACTGAAACAAATGTTACCAAGGCAGTCTATTTCGAACAATGAAATAAGTCCTTAAAGGGGCAGTAGCACGTTTTTTGATAATTTTATATTTTAAATATTTCACTGATTATTGTAAGTTAATGCTAAATGTATTATATTTACAGTGTCAACAATCTCATTACACAAGCCAATCACCCATAGTCAGAGGACAAAGTATGAGGATTCACATAAAATCCATTGGCGGCCATTTTTTTGTGAACAAAAAGGAATCGCAGGGCTAAACTTTACATTATATATTTGAATTATTACTGCTTCGTTTAGTTTAAATACATTGTCTTTCAATTGGAACCATTTATTTTCATTTTCCTGACCTCACCCTATATTCCCCCTAAAAACGTGCTACTGCCCCTTTAAACGAACGTAGAAGGACGTGGTAATTACGCTATGCCAATCACTCATGCAAACGATCAAATAAAATGGCCGCCTGAAATTTTTACCGCCACAGTTATATGTTTAGTTCTTTGACCCAATGGTGGTCTTTTATTTCGCATAAAATAATAGTTATTGAGAAAATTGTGACCCTTAAACTTCCGCCGTTATTCACATGTCTCAATAAGATCATCTCTTCATAATGTTCTAATCTAGCGATAAAAGAATTTCCCCGATTTCAATGAACATTTTTAACTAACGTTAACTCAAGGCGGTTACTATAAATCCAACATCCAAGAGCTCTTTATATCAATGTCGTCTACTTAATTTCGTTTAATTCGTTTTGACAATCAGATATCAATCTCACATGTGCTAATTCTCCTTTTTAACTACCCTTCTATTTCAATTAGTTGTTTTCGCAATTTATGGTGTTTGTAAATTATTAATGTGACACACTGTATGTACTTTAATGTTTTTGCCATACTTACCACTGCTTTTAAAGGCATTAAGTAACCTGTCTTAAAATCAATAAATTAATTATTTCTTGTTTTCTTGAATTTTTCCTGAATCTTATTTTGAACTCTTTATATGTACTACGTTATACTTGAAAACAACTAATAAAAACTCGCCTTGTCAATTTCAAAAGATCTTTACATACATGCTGTTAAAAAAATACGGCATTCAGTTTTCATTCTGTCTGACCCGTTTCATTGGATCCAACTTCACGTTTCACAATTTGTATTCGCCTCTCTGCGCATGTGCAGCCAACATACTGTATTTTTGGCACGATTTTGAAGGTTTTGAATCCATTCTGGCAGCCAGTTTCTTGCAGAACTGGAATTTTGGTTGAAAGTCTTTCACACTGGCGGATATTGCTGCTGATACAGTTGGTACATTTACACACAGCCTGAGGGATAAAGCGAGGGTAGTGTCCTGAGGGTAGTTCTGTGATGTTGTAGTACCAGGGGCAGAGGGCACGTCTTCTTAACGGGTCATCCGCGTTATCGCTGGCTTTGTTAGGACAGGTTTCTGTTCCTATAGTGTCCGAATTATCATTGGTCTTATAATCATCGTTTGCATCAAAATACTTTGAGGAGTTGAGGTCCAGATGCCTGATGAGTTCCTGAATATGTTCTGAAGGTTGACAGTCAGTGATGTCGCGTTGTGTTCTGTTGCGTTGGTGCCAGGCGTCAAGAGGGAGAGTCGAACCACAGACAAACATAATGGTCAACACTGTGGCAAATAGCACTTTCATGATGTTAGAACTAACACAATGCAATTGTAGTAGCTGGTACAGTTGATGATATGATGCATTATTAGTTGTAGCCTTGTTTTATACTATACAAGAAAGCAGAAATCCGCCTCTCCCTATAAATCTCACCAGCTAAACCCATATCCTTGAGGAAACGCCTCACAGCCAGCGAATTGAAACCGGGACTATACACTTCGTTTTGAAATTTTTATTGTTTATTAAAAAATGTCTGACAGGTAACAAATCTCTGCATTTTAGAGACATTACATTAAATCTTACTGTATTTTAAAGCCCAAAAGGTTGTTATTTATATAGTGTGTCATTTTATGTTATGTATTTTACTTGTTCTTTCCACTAAAAAAATGCATTATCTCTTATCTCCTATTGTAATGCGAATCTTTTGAAATTTTAGAAAATAAAATTCGACAACATATAACTTACACTGTATATTACAAATAATATTGTTGTTTATTTTATAATGTTCTATCGCGGATTCGTTTTAAGATGATATATCCCATAATGTATCATGAAACATTCAATCATACGATTGTTGATTAACTCATTGATAAAGGAACTTAATTGGCATATATCTTTCATTTTCATAAACAGTTGTAGTTTCTGTTACTGATATAAAATTTCATTTCTAATATATTTCTATTATTTTCAAGAATTGATATTTCAGGAAATGATAATGTGAAAGATAAATGTTCAAAACATGTCAAACATAAAATAGAAAATAAATAAATTTAACAATGATATTTATCAATGACACAAAGCAACAGTTATATAACGATTAACACCACAGTTTTTAATGTTAACATCCTATAACTGTAACATCATAGCATAAGAAATGAAATGTTCAACATTTGTTATAATCGTTCTATGTGTGTGACGTCACAACCCTTGTCCAATATAACTTTAGTGCATATACATACAGAGGTTGTCAAGATATCCACATTCGGGGCTCGTATTCCGTCATGCTGTGAATGAAGTGTGCATTATCGAGGTCATTGGTGAAACTCTTCCGGGTCTTTGTCGTAAAAGTTTCTCTTTGTCCCAATTGAGTAATGTTTGATGGAGGGTTGTTGATAAACTTTGTCTTCCGTCGTCAATTAAACTGCACAATAAGACATGCATTCAGGAAAGGACAATACTAAAAAAAAAATATGCTGAAATCATTATCATGTTTTATAGATAAGAAAAGTTTTCATGGTCTTGAAAAGAATGTTCAGAGAAATTAAATCATATTTGAGTTTTTGTGTTTATTTACTTCAGGTAACACATATCAAATGATTATTAATAAGATGTTAATGAAACATATTTGCATAAATAATAATCTTTTTTAATGTTACCTGTGTTTCTAATGAAATGATTTCCTTGTTTGATTAGTTCTGACTTACTTTCAAATTTGTCTGAGTAGAGTAGATATTGGCTTCATCCTTATCCTTATTAAATCCACGATATTATATGTTCCACCCGAGCTTTATTTCTGTGAGATGACATTCAGCAGACACATTTTATGTCAATAAAATACAATTGATAAGTGGGTTTGAAATGTTGTGGAGAATTGGTCACAACTTGGAGAAATGTATTACCGAGACTTGGAATTATAAAATAAACACATTTTGTTAACCATTTCATACAAGATACATGTTTGCGTATACACATATATGCACACGTACACATATATTTTATATATTTTATGATTATTACTTGATAATATTCATGTCAAGTTGCCATGTGCTGAATACGCCATGAAATTTCAAACTGCAATTACAAATGTATCTTCTAATTTTGGTGAAATGACGAAATCTGTCTGTTGAATGCTGTATAGTATAACAAAATGTAGGCCAGACATTTTTCTAAATGGTTCGTTTTATGTCTCTATCGTCCATTAAATTATGTTAATAAAATGGCAAGATGTATCGTCACTCTCGTTTAAATGTTTGTATTAGCCATTTAGCTGCATGAACATCAACAAAACGATTTCCCTTAAAAAAAACCGGAAGAGAATGTTTTTGAAAGTTACTGTTTTGGGTCGTGGTTTATTAATTGATCAATTTTATTCTGCAATTGACATAGTCAATTCACTTTAAAGGGACAGTAGCACGTTGTTATCTTGTAAGCAATGAACATCATCGAAAACTAAAGTAATTGTTACCATTGCAATTAAAGGTTTTTGATGAAAAGGGCCAATTCAAATAGGAATTTGACATGTTCTGTTAAGTTTCGCTATTTCCTTTGAAAGGTCAAAATTATCAAAGATAGTCATAGTAAAATGGCACTCAATTCTTTTCGCTTGGTATTTGACAGTTCATTTAATGGCTCGGATAATCGGAACAAGGTAAGATATCTTTGATCCGTTTAAGAAAACATATGTGGCATTATCTAATTATCTAATTATCAAAAGTAATACTAAGAGAACCATACTATGACGTCACAGACGTTTCGCTCAGCCAATTGTTTTTTGCGTGTTTTTACTCACCGGGAACGTAAAAAAAACTTTCTAAAAACTTCAATGTCAATAATGTAATAGTTTAATAAGTATAAAAATGAGAGTCTTGGGGGTTATGGAGGTTGGTTTACAATGCTTTGCATGCATAGTTTTGAAACTTCTAACACTTTTCGTTTAAAATTGTGATAACATTCTATTGCCGATGAGATTCCTCATATATCCTTGAACAAATCAAACTGTCTTTCGTTTCCTATATTGTCAATTCGCTTAATGGTCATTTATACACAATATTAATTGTCATTCTCTGTTATGAATCTATCTGTAAATGTCTTTATCATCCATTTAACCACATGAACTCTGCCAAAAGGATTTGCTTCACATAATGAAGAGTGTGTTATTGAATGTCATTCTATTTGTAATTCCGTTTAGTGTGCAGTATTAAAGGGACAGTAGCACGTTTTAGGGGGAATATAAGGTGATGTCAGGAAAATTGAAATATATGGTTTCAATTAAAAGATAGTGTATATAAACTAAATGGTCTCGTAATAATTCAAATATATAATGTAAAGTTCAGCCATGTGATGCGATTCCTTTTTCTTACACAAAATGGATTTAAGGTGTTCACTCAAAATGGCCGCCAATGGATTTTAGGTGAGTCTTCATACCTTGTTCTTTGACTATGGAAGATTTGGCTTATGTAATGAGATTTTTGACAATAGCAAAATAATACATATAGCATTAACTTATATTATCATTGAAAAATGTAAAACATAAAATTATCAAAAAACGTTCTACTGCCCCTTTAAGACCTTTTATCACTATATATTTAACTTGCTATCCATGTCACTTGGGTGAATGTGAGGAAATAAAATTCTATTCAGTTATCTTCTGAACAATTGTACACATCACAGTTTATTTAATATCTACAGGTGATGTATTAAGTTATGTCACATTGATAATAACACATATTTGCAGTAGTTTGAATGGTGTCTGGTTAATGGTTGAATATCCTTGTGTATATGTATAGACAGGGATAAGAAAGAGAATGTACACAGTAGGACCCCTGTCATGTGTAAATATCTTTAAAAAGGGCACATTTATTGATTTTCACATAAAATATGTCCTCTTTGTTAATGGACATCTATGTTATACAAACAAATTTGAACGATTTATGAAAATAAAATTTCGTTAAAAAAAAAGAAGAATATATATACATTTTCTTTGAACGAAGATTTAACTCTTGTTCTTTTAAGTTTGTGGATACACGAAACATTTGTAACTGAAAATCTTACATAAGTTATGATAAATGCAAATGAAGTGGGTTCTTTCTTTCGCCTGTCGGTTTATGTAGTTAGTTGTGTGCGGATATACTGTACCATCATCTTGATAACTTCACCATCTTCACCGGACAATGCTTGCCATCCATCCTACTTTCGTTTTCTCTGTGTTTCGTTTCCTGTGCAACGACACTTTATATACTTCAGAATCTTCCATTTCATCCGTTTAGTCCTACTTTTTTTTCTGTAATTACATGAAATGTTCAGAAAACTTTAATAACGTCTGTCACTTAATTCCTGTAATTTAATTCAGTTAAAATATTCAGTTGCATTTATTACCTCCTTTCAATGCTACTTTCGTGTATCTGCACTTACATGTAATTCTTAGAAAAAAAATCAGTCAGTCATTTAATTCCCTTTTCAGTTTTAACTGCATTTAGATAAAAAGTACAACAGTGTCAATCATTTTTAGATCTTAAGTTGGCTGAGTCCGTCATTTTTTTATTTATTATTTCAGTTTTATTTGCATAAAGTGTACTATATAAAACACGTCTAACAACGGAAGTAAACCATTCCACTCTTATTTCAGTAAGATGAATTTTCCCTTTGGCAACCTTATATTTATTGATAACAGAGCCATTGAAATAAACGCTCAAGAAGGTGAGGTGAAGTGATTTGGAGTTTAACGCGGTTTTAAAGAATATTTCACTTATATCACGATTGCTAGTATTTTTGCAGGGAGATGCCCGCAATACAATTGTTGTTATTCATTGAGGTTTGACCTGTGAGTAAGGGCTGGAACTAGCGAACCATGGGTGGTACTGCGGGATTCGAACCACGGACCTCTTGGTCAAAAGCCCTACGTGCTATCCAGGAGGTTCGTATAAAGAAACCCTTAAGACTGTTGACATTCAATTGTCTTCAACATCACTATCATCATCAACATCACATAATCTAAAAAACTGTAAATACGTTTTTTACGAGTCAAGGCGTAGATATATCATGGGCTCTTAGAATGGTATTTATATCAATTAGGACAAAAACTAATTAATCACTAACGTAGATTAAGTTAAGTTTACCTCCTTCATCTTTAATTTCTCCTTGCGCACACCTACACATCTCTCTCTTTCTCTCTTTCTCTCTCTCTATCCCTCTCTCTTTCTCTCTCTCTATCCCTCTCTCTCTATCTCTCTCTCTATCTCTCTCTCTCTATCTCTCTCATTTACTTCTTTCTTTCTCTTACTTTTTTTCCTTTTATTTATTCAATCTTCTAGCCCTAGATAGCGTTTAAGCACAAGAGAACCAATTTCAGTAGACCTTGCTTTTAGCCAACAATGACCAAAACTTGTGTGAGTTCGCATATCTAATGAATTCAGTCTTTAGATGATGTAAATATGTAAATAGAACTAGCTATCATGTTAACACCCTAACACTCCGGGTCCACGTTTAGTAAAGCTAGTTTAATGATGTACTTAACGTCGTCAATTTAGTTTTATTCATCACGTGCACAATATTGACTTGAACAGCAAAACGTTCAGGAAGATTCAGTTTGTAGATATGTCATCCTGTATTCGATTAAGATTAAGAAATAATCTGTATATGACAGAAACGACTACAGTTTATGAAAATAGCATAACAAAATACTATGAAAAGGAGATAAATCTCCACTTAAATGTCATTAAAATCACATACAAAGATTGCCCTTTATAATCTTTCGGGTATCTATAAAATCTATTGTCTTTGGATTTTTGCAATAATTAACCAGTTTAATTGTTCATGTTATAAAAGCGGATTTAGTTATTATCAGCACGATCATTAAAATAATTTCAAAAGCTGTGCAAAGCTAATAAAACGAAATTATTTCCCCAATTGACAAGAGGACTTCGGCAGTTTTCTCGTATGTTGAATGCGGAATCAGCTAAACTCTAGCTCATAGCAATTACAATCATACAGCCGTACCTTCTTTTCAATCTAGTTAAAGGGGCAGTAGCACGTTTTTATGGGGAATATAAGGTGATGTCAGGAAAATGGAAATAAATAGTTCCAATTGAAAGACAATGTATTCAAACTAAATGAAACAGTAATAATTCAAATATATAACGTAAAGTTCAGCCATGAGATTCATTTTTCTTACGAAAATGAATTAAAGGTGTTCACACAAAAATGGCCGCCAATGGATTTTATGTGAAGCCTCATACTTTGTCCTCTGACTATGGGTGATTGGCTTGTGTAATGAGATTGGTGACACTGTCAATATAATACATTTAGCATTTACTTACAATTATAAGAGAAATATTTAAAATGTAAAATTATCAAAAAACGTGCTACTGCCCCTTTAAAACTAGCTGTAATGTGATCGTCCCCTAAGCCCGTAACGTAAGGACTTAGAGACGATAACATTACAGCTAGCTTTAACTAGATTGACCTTCTTTTATATTTCAAACCCTGAATTAACTCATATTGTTTTCGGGATTTCACTTATTTAGTTTTGAAAATAAGATGATTGAAAAATTCATAAAACAGATATCCTAGGACATTTTGTTAGCATATTTTAGTTTTTATCGATGAATAATTTGTATTAAAAAGAGGTGAGATCTTGGGCTTCTGGGAAAATGTGGTTTTTATATTATCCGTTGATTACATGAACCCACAATGGATACGTTTGCTTTTCTTGTTTAAAAGGACCATTCGAGCGGGGTATTTTTTTTGAAAACGAAATTCAGGAGGACTTTCCTGTGAACAATAATATATGTTTTTTACATGATATTTTCATATTTGTTTGTGAGATAAGCATTTTAATTGTTAAATATTTGAAAATTTGACAAAAATAAAGTGTATCGCTCTAAAAAAATTAAAACATCGTGAAAAGAAGCCAATCATCGAAGCTACGATCGTGGAAAGCATTACTACGACAAAATGCTGTTGCAACTGATAACTGTTATTTTCTCGCAATGCTAACCTTTCAAAATGGCGGATGAAAGAAGCTCGAGTGGGGATTTTAATTGGTGATTTGATGATAACGTCTACATTGTTACTTATTGACATGTTACTCCTGAACAATTCTGTATTACTAATAACTATGGATGATTGAATTGTGTAATGAGATTTATGAAACTGTCAAAATAATAAATTTAGCATTTACTTACAATTATTACTGAAATATTGAAAATATATAAATATCAAAAACGTGCTACTGCCCCTTTAAAGGGGCAGTAGCACGTTTTTTGATAATATTATATTTCAAATATTTCACTTATAATTGTAAGTAAATGTTAAATGTATTATATTGACAGTGTCAACAATCTCATTACACAAGCCAATCACCCATAGTCAGGGGACAAAGTATGAGGATTCACATAAAATCCATTGGCGGCCATTTTTTTGTGAACACCTTTAATTCATTTTTGTAAGAAAAAGGAATCGCATGGCTGAACTTTAAGTTATATATTTAAATAATAACTGCTTCATTTAGTCTAAATTTTAATACATTGTCTTTCAATTGTAACCATTTATTTTCATTTTCCTGACATCACCTTATATTCCCCCTAAAACGTGCTACTGCCCCTTTAAACACAAGACCAAAGATCCATACAGAAATTCACAACATAACCTTTGTTAAAACACTTCATGTATCACTTGATTTAATATATATATTTCAAACTCAGAAAACCATGCGGGTAAGATAGTCATTAAAGTACCAAATTTATAGAATTTCCTTGAAAACGTGAAACTGAATAAAAACTGAACTTGTAACAATTATTGGAAACAACACAATCAATTTTCCTATACAGCATTACATATCTTTGAAAGGAGCTTTAGAAAGTGCCCAGATGAATAACAGATATGGTTTCACATCCTCCTTATCAAAAGCGTGCATTTTCTCAGGCTTCTGTCAATAATGTTTTTGGCAGAAACTTAACAAATTACAGTAATTGCAGTTGCATGAATCCAATTTATCGTCATATCCTTATGACACGTAATGTCACGTTTAGTGTAGACTATTATCTTCCTTGGTATACGTCAAACAGGAGGTATATTCTGTAAAAAGAATTACAGAAAATCTAATTCGAGATCATCCTGTACGGATCATTATGATATTGATATATTTCAAAAATATTTGTTACATTTAATTGAAATGAGTGTCCCTTTATCATCAACTGTGGTTATTAGTTTGATAAAATGTTGACGTTCCCACAGTTGTGTAACTTGAAAATTTACATTTATTTACACTAATAAAGTGAAGAATTTAGATAAGTGACTTGCTTTATTGACTTTCAAACTTAATTCACTAGAAGTTGGATTAATACACCCAACAAACATTTGTCATTCTCTAATAATTTATTTTGTAAAGAAAAATAAAATGTGAGAGTACATGTATATAAAATCGTTATGATGTTAGGTTACCATATAGCGAATACTAAATTAATCCCCTATGGATAGCGTTGTTATTACAACGAGTGGGTTGCTAAAGTATCTAACGAGCCAAATGTGATAATAAACATACATGAATCATAATGTCGGTTTCAGTATATTATCTGTAGTAACCGTTGGTTTCTTAACGTAAACATAGATTTTAACTGATATTAGATATTACGCAAGTCAATAGGGTGTAATAACCTCATGTTTACATATGCACGGTTTGGGCTCGCATATCGTACTCGTATGTGTTTAAAGGGGCAGTAGCACGTTTTTAGGGGGCATTTAAGGTGATGTCAGGAAAATGAAAATAAATAGTTCCAATTGAAAGACAATGTATTCAAACTAAATGAAGCAGTAATAATTCAAATATTTAACGTAAAGTTTAGCCATGCGATTCCTTTTTCCTACAGAAAATGAATTAAAGGTGTTCACACAAAAATGGCGGCCTATGTATTTTATGTGAATCTTAATTCTTTGTCCGCCGACTATGGATGATAGACTTGTGTAATGAGATTTTTGACACTGTCAAAATAATACATTTAACATTAACTTACAATTATCACTGAAATTTTTAAAATATAAAATTATCAAAAAACGTGCTACTGCCCCTTTAATGAGTTAGAGGTGTAGGGTAACACACTAGCTAACAAAGTTTTCCCCCTTTTTTGTCTTGAAAATGTGAAGTGTAAACATTATTTGAAGTGTACACCCACAACAAGTTGTATTGTTGTTGGTTGCACCGGAAAACTAAATAAACAGTTTCAAGGTGTTGATCCGGACCAGATGATAACTACTGTATACCCTTGTTATGAAATAAAAATATACGTGTTTATTTGAAGCGTACTTCAAGATCGAATTGTATTTGCTGTACCGGAGATAAATATGTAGTTTTTTACTTATCGACATCAGGCAATATACATAACTTGAAATTCAGATTTATATGTGACATATACTTGCTCAGATGTTGGTATTTCTGTGGTTACTTCGTGGTTTATATTTTCATTTTTTTTCAAAAACTAGCTTGTGAGAGATCATTAGATACATACCAATAATCATATGGAATATGAATATATTTTCATTGCATATATAGAGGATCATTCTCTCCCCACAGAGGCAACTCAGTCATACCTGAATTAGCCTCTGTTCTATTACGCCAAGATCCTGGGGTTCCGGCAGATTGCCCTAGCGGCAAAAAGTTGTAACTTGAGATAGCTCCCTTATCTGCAGCCAATGAAAACACCTTTTGGATATCAACGACTTTTGGAATTCTCAACGGTCGTACAGTGACTTTCGAAAGCATCATGCCTTTAGGTTTATTTTTCATTAACAGTGTGAGAGGGAAAATATTTAAAAATCAGATATGGATAGGGTTTTTCATTAGAAACATACTGTTTCATAATTGTGTAAATTGTTCTTTGTTTTATGATAAATTTGATTTTAATAATTTACCAAATAAAAACTAATGAGAAGGTAAAAAAGCGATGTTTTGTAGAAGGAAGAGTTATCTCCCCTGAATGCCGAATCACCGGGAATAGCCGGGAGTAGCCGAGCTTTTGCGAATGACCCCTTTTGAAACGGCGTCGCTGATTGCACAACTAACTTCGATTGCCTCCAATCAGATTTCTACTTTTCTGTCCCGTGTATTAGCCGTAATAGAACAGAGGCTAATTCAGGTATAACTGAGTTGCCTCTGTGGGGAGAGAATGATAGAGGATACGAAATGTAGTTTTCGAAATGCCAGGTTTATTTCATCTGGTGTCATGCTGCAGTCACTTGGGAAATATCAACTTTACTCATGCCACGAGATAAAAAACCTTGGTATTTTGAAAAGTATAATATTCATTCAATGATTTCACTGAATAAAGTAGTCAAAATAAAATTAAACCACAATGTAACCCTCATTTGTTCATTTAGCTGAAAGTAGTTCTGACACTTGACCAGTGACGATATGATTCATCGCCACTGGTCAGAGTGAACAGATTTGATATCAGCTGTTTGAGTGGCATCCCGGAAGTTGATGGTATGAGCAAGACGATGGTATTCTATGGATGAACAACTTCTTTATTTTATATAAATAAATATAAATAAAGAAACTGTTCATCTATAGAATTATTCTTGTCTTGCTTATTTGATATAGTCACTGAAGACTGATAGATAGTTAATTTCACTGTCAAAAACCAGCGTTTCATTGCTGAGCATATACCAAAGATGGCTTCATTATTATCAATTATCATAATTAGTGAGAGTTTTGGGTGTTTTCCACTGAGTTTGATGACACACCAATCCATCACCCCACCCCATCCTCTCCACTTTCTCCTTTTGTTGCTTGTTTCTTATTAGCCAGTGACGATATAACATGGTAAAGTCTACGATATCAAGGATGTGGTGAAAGTTACCAATTATGTCATAAGGAATTGGAAATACTAACCGGTGAATAATGCAAAAACTTTAGAAAGTCTTATCCTAATGTATACTTCAAGTGGTTTCCAGTGCTTTCAGAATTTGCATGCAAGTGCTTACACACAAGAATGTGAAAATATTTTTATCAATTTACAATCTCATTTTGAACCGTTTAGCATTTATGTCCGACATTTTACAATTTTCCACACATATGCAAGGCACGTGAACACATCAAAGTTGTATAGCTAAAAGAAAAACTTTAAGAAATAAAAAACCGTGACATTCGTTTAATATTTTGAGAACATCAGAAAAGTGTAGGTATTTCACTTAATACACCTACACTTGCGATAAGAAAGCAGCGACATAAATGAATGAATTGTACACTTATAACCAACAATACAATACAGTCGAACCTCGTTTATCCGGACGTTTTAGTTACACGTGGAAATCGACCAGTCTGAATCTGAATTATTGTATTTGGTATGTATCAATAGTAATGTCAATAGTGAAGGATAAGTGAGTACATTAACACATATATTAATCCAGCGGAAAGCGAGGTTTCCGGATATCCGAGGTCCGGTTAAACGAGGTTGGACTGTACACCCACCCACTGTCTCCTCATGCCTTCACTCCTACTGGCCTCAGGGTGTCCTGACTGTGAATATCGTCAATAGTTATCAGATAAGACAGTAATGGATGTTTGTACCTAATTTGTTGTTTTTTCCATGGCAAGAATGTTGATGAGAGGGTGCTGATGTTTGTTATCCATCAATCCATTTGAAGCGTTAAAAAGGTTATTCTAAAAGTATGTTAATATTAATTCATTGATTTATAAGTATTTTATTCAATGAGTGGAAAATCTCATAGCCTAAGCCTATTAATCGAAGTCGTAGAAGAATAAATAAGTAGAAGGAAGAATCAACCGAAAATTTCCAATTTTGTATGTAGATCTTTTTCCGTTCGAGGTAGGAAAATGACTCTACGCGTACGTAACCTAACATAATATGTTACGTTTGTTAAAGAACTGCTTTGGTATATTTAAAAACATTGTGCTTCAATGAGTTTTTTTCTTTACTGAGGTATTTATTAACCAAGCACGTGCACCTGTCCCTTTAAGATATAAGATCTATTCACGTAACAATATGTAGTAGCAGATCATTATATATGTAAATGTATGTTAATTGTTTGTGTTCCTATTTTCACATAGCTTCTTTAGGATAACTTCTTAACACGTGGACGTCATTTTACACCAACCAATCACTTGTTCTTTTTTTTAATAGATAAATAACCAACCAGTATACACATGTCATATGTCAACTCGTAGTTTAATGCGAAAACTCATTTTCGGTATTTCATTGCATATATTTAAGGTTTGTTTCTCCATATGTTTATATTGATATGTATTTTATTCTTCCTGTAATAGCTTATCCCTTAAAGGGGCAGTAGCACGTTTTTTGATAATTTTATATTTTAAAATTTTCAGTGATAATTGTAAGTTAATGTTAAATATATTATTTTGACAGTGTCAAAAATGTCATTACACAAGTCAATCATCCATAGTCGGAGGACAAAGTATGAAGATTCACATAAAATACATAGGCCGCCATTTTTGTGTGAACACCTTTAAACTGCCCCTTTAAAGGACATGGATTGATGCTAATCAACTAAAACAGTCTATTCTAACTTTCACCTAGATATTTGTATTGATTTGGAATCTTTCATTATTAAAGGAAACATTTTTGTCAAATAAGCTTCCCTCATTATGTCGAGTTCACAATTAACATAGATTAATTGATCACACGAATCGCGATAAGCTACATCGTTATATATACTCGTGAGGAAACATGACATATTAAATCGTTTGTGATTGTCATGGGGTTGCTTTGAATATTTTTTTGGCTTTGTCAACTTATACAAATGCATTGAAGAACATGTTCATAAATAATTAAACCAACAATGTTTTGTTTATTTAAATGTCTATTTTCAATTTGAACTGAATTAATTTATACATTATAATGTTTACAGTCGATAACATATACTTCATTATTAACCATTATGATTGGGAATATTTTCTCAACTTTCCCCCTTTTTCCAAGAATCTATCCAACACAGATTTCCTCAGTTATATTTGGAGGTGACAAACTTTATTGATCATTAAAAATCATTTCAAGTGATAAATACAGTGTCATCGTCATCCCACATACACTTACACACATCCTTCTGTAACATTCCTAACTCAAGTTGATTCCGTTGTTCAGTCAATTGTGTATTTCCGTGTTTGCGCATTTACTTACTTAATTTCAAATGTAGAAAAGTCAAAAACATGATAAAAAGAACAGATGGAAAGTAACTGTTTAAGAGGCTTAAAATCGGTCTAGATCAGAATGATATTAGTCGGAAATAATCTGTTTTGTACAAATCATGATAATTTCTTGTAAAACATTTAATAATTGCAAAATCAAACAATGAATAGATTATATATACAACTATATTCTTCACATCAGAACAGTCAAATTGAAATAAAAATTGATAATTTGAATGTAGACGAATTAAAACAACAAATGCAAAGGATTGTTCAAATGGTCAACAAATCATATTTTATATGAAAAATAAATAACTTTTTCAAACATTACGGTCTCTATAAGAATTTTCATTTTTCTTTGAGGTGCTATGTGATATTGTAAAGCCAATGAAGGATACATATTTACCTCTTCCTTATTGCAAAGGTAGGACGTTTGGGTGTTAATAGTGACATTGATGATGACACTTTTGATGACATTGACAAAATGACATTTTGCAGACATTTGACAAATAATTAAAGGCAGTTGAAATTAACCTCACCAAACGTAAAAATATTCAAACCACGTAATTGCTGCACCCTAGGAAATTCATTATAAACCGTGATTATCAAACCGGAGTTAAACTTCTTGTTGCAAATGTTGCGTAGGTTATATCATGAAATTGCTTTTTTGGCTTCATCAAGCTTTTACTGATGTACTTTCATTTTACTTGATACGCACGATTAAATGGGTCCAATAATAATTTCAAACTAATTTTTTTTCAAATTTTGTAATAAACTTGAAACGTTATTTTACAATTCATTTATTTTAACATAACCATAATTGTTCTTTAATGGAATCAAACATTTGATCTTATCAATGATAAAACACTTAATTCTTTGTATTTTATGTATTGTCTTAATAAATGTATTAATGTACAATGTTAAATGTAAAGTCAAGTTTTACCGTTTTTGAATAGAGAACACATGTATTTAAATTTAATGATATCAATATAATAATCGAATGAAACCGCAATTGAGATATGAATCTAACTATTATCTTGCTTTTGTTTTTATTTTTATTGACATGCAAGTACAGTTGCGTATTTACGTTATTCTAAATCGCAAAAGTTGGTAAGTAAATGTTCAAGAGAGGGTCAGTAAATATTCAAATATATATAGCTCATCTATAAGATGATATTGATATTTTAAAGGGGCAGTAGCACGTTTTTTGATAATTTTATATTTTAAAATGTTGACTGATAATTGTACGATAATGCTAAATGTATTATTTCGATAGTGTCAAAAATGTCATAACACAAACCAATTATCCATAGTCGGAGGACAAAGTATGAAGGTTTACCTAAAATCCATGGGCGGACATTTTGTGTGAACACCTTTAATTAACTTTGTGCAAGAAAAAGGAATCGCATGACTAAACTTTACAGTATATATTTGAATTATTAGTGCTCCATTTAGTTTAAATGCATTGTCTTTCAATTGGAACCATTAATTTTCATTTTCCTGACATCACCTTATATTCCCTCGAAAAACGTGCTACTGCCCCTTTAAGACATATCAAAGTTCTAGTCATAACACTAAATAGTGACGTATATTTTGTATGAGATATGTAGCAACCGTCAGTGTACATGACGACATAATCTACTGTTATCAACACTAGTGTCAAATAAACGGTTTCATCTCTTGTTTAAATATCCACTATAGGGGCTGGCATTCCGTTATGGTATGAATGAAACGGATTAGGAGTGTGTTAGTGAGTTAGGAAAGCTGTTCCGGGTTTTTGTCTCAAAACTTTTGTTAGCGCCTTTAGCAATTATTTGTAAAGGGCGTGGATGTTATCATCGTCTTCCGTTATCATTGGAACTGTACGCTCACACAAAGTTTGGGAAATTCTTTCATGCTTTTAGGACATGCTGTAATGATACAAGAAATGGAGAAAAGCGTCTTTGTTGGTTATCTTCATGTCCTCAACGTGTTAGTAGATGATACATAGAGTTAAGCGACAAGACTGTATTAGCTTATCAACCAGTAGAATTTAAAGGGGCAGCAGCACATTTTAAAAAAAAAAGTATATTTTAAAATGTTTCACTGATAGATATGCATTATTTATTAGTTTGATAGTGTCAAAAAGCTTATAACACAAACCTGTAATCTATAGTCAAATAACAAATTATAAAGATTCACATAGGGGCCCATTTTTATGTGAACACAATCATTTAATTCATTTTTTTGTAAGAAAAATTAATAGCATGACATTATATATTTAATTTATTACTGCTTTACTACTGCTTGCAATTAGAACCTTATCAAGTTAAGTTGTTATCACCTTATATTCCCCCTAAAACGTGCTACTGTCCCTTTAAATCTAAACTTGTTTTTCAAGATATAATGTGCTACATGACATAATCATGTACAGTCTGTTTGACGATATATACAGATGGAAATCTATAGAATTATACTTTATATCAAAGGCATTTAATGGTTGATTAGATGATAGAAACTTCTATGATCTGTTATTTTATTTAGTTAATAAATGCAATGTTTATGTGAATATTCAAATGATGTGTTTCATTAGTCTGAAAAGAAGGCAAAACGTTATAATATTTGTAAAAAATGTATATGAAAAATTTACATGATTACTCATGCAATAACGAATAATAATAACGTCCTCATTATGTCTTTGAGTGCCTGATGTTATTTTTGAAGTGTTTGTGTCCGTCGTTTCTCTCATCGTATTCTTATCTATAATAAGATGTTAATAAATAGATTATAGATACAATACACAACCACTTGGCATACACTTTATTATCTTTATTAATGACCACACTACACATATATTTTCCAGACAAATTGAAAATGGTTAATAAAGGAGAATCAAATAAGTCACAATGAATTAAGGCATATTACGGGTAGATAATGAAAGAAATAATGTTTAAAGTATTTCCTGATTATTTTTTTTTAATTTACAGTCTTATACCTCAGATCTAACATTAGTAGGTTTTATACTGTAATGTATGTATTGGTCACGTTAACATCAACATAATTAATTTATATAGCACATATTGAGTCTTACTAGTTCTATGCATTATATCCAGTGAAAAGAGTACATTTTCCTTCCATCAATCGATGTTTGTTGTAACCCACTAAGATATTGTGAATTGTAAATATGACATAACGTAGAATATGTGTAAGGAGTGTGATATATACTTAAAGTATTTTAATGATTTATTTGATGTATTTATGGTATGGTAAGGGTGGTTTTGCACGATAGTGTGTGGTATTGCTACATTTTAACTAAATGAAGCAGTAATAAATCAAATATATAATTTAATGTTTAGCCATATATTCCTTTTTCTTACACAAAATGAATGAAGGTGTTCACAAAAAAATTGGCCAATTGACTTTATGTGAATCTTGATAAATTGTTGTCTGACTATGGATGATCGGTTTGTGTAATGAGGTTTTAGGCACTATCAAAATAATACATTTAGCATTAACGTACAATTATCAGTGAAAAATTGAAAATATAACATTTAAAAAAAAGTTATACTTCCCCTTTAAGAATCATACATATGTAAAAGGATAAGGGATATTTTTTCTCAAACCCCACGCAAAGTCTATTTACATACATCAAACAGCTTACATATAACACATACTGAATCAACAACCTTTCATGTTCAATTGATTCTTTATGTTATGAACACAAAAGCATCTTCGTCCGAAACACTTTCCTTATCACCATAAAATTATTTCAGTGGATCACCTAGCCTAGTAGCACGTACGTTTAAAGGGACAGTAGCATGTTTTTTTACTAAATATATTTTTTTGATAGTGTCAAAAATCTCGTTACACACATAAATTATCCAAAGTCAGAGGACAAAGAATAAAGATTCACATAAAATAAATTGGCGGCCATTTTGTGTGAACATTTTTAATTCAGTTTGTGTTAGGAAAAGGACTCGCATGGCTAAACTTTACATTATATGTTTGAATTATTACTCATTTAGTTTAAATACATTGTCTTTCAAATGAAACCATTAATTTTCATTTTCCTGACATCACCATATATTCCCCCTAAAAACGTGATACTGCCCCTTTAAGAGCCATGTTTCTGAGTCACATTCAACCCATTCCCTGACCTATTTACCCAGCTGTTCAGTCAAGTGTTTACTTCCGTGTTTACATGTATCCATCTCTAGTGACTGTCATTGTTGCATTCATCATATGAAGAATGTCCAGTTAACTAAGAATGTCAAGGACCAATTTCATATTTTATATCGAATATTACAATATCTATATCGAAGAATACAATCTTTATATCGAAGATTACAATATTTAATATCACGATCTATGTACTACTCAATTATTTAGTTCGGAGATGGTTCGTGACTTTTTGTCGAAAAGTCGTTTACAGAATAAAGATGTATAACCATTATGAAATCTTCATCTTCAGTTCATCAACAAAATGAATATCTATGATAAATGACGTCATTGAATCTTTAAAATGATATCCAGTTACAATGACAAAACATAAATATACGGCAAATATCATTTGTGGATCAATATATATATATATATATAATCATCTAGTGTTGGTTACTGACATATTTGACAAATGACGAATTAAGAAAATAGAACTGTTACAGATACAAGATATTAACAGTATGACCGAAATCAAACTGTGACTATATTGAACTTGTTCATCATATTTTGATCTTACATATTGAGGATACCAAAGAGACAAAAATCGATCACGATATAATAAATAACATTTATTTTTTTTAAATACAAAGATAAAACATCAACAATAACAAGTTTGATAAAATATATTAAAACAATGCTCGTAAAAAGCATACACAGAAAACAATGGAATGAAATAATTTAAACGACGATGAAAGTGATAAACGTTGAAAAGTATAAATATATAATATAAAAACATTTTCGTTAACACAGAACAAAAGATTCCGATAACGAACTTGTATACAGTAACACATTTAACGGTAAAACAGAAAGAAAACCTGGAGACATTGTATACATGAATACAAGACACAACTTCTAAATTCTGACATTAAAGTCATCATGTTCTCTCTTATAATGACTACGTACAATGATACGTACATAAATTTTAACATTATATTCATTGCATTCATTATGATTTACTTCTTTCATCTTCCAAGAAATGCCTCGACTAAAATGGATAACAATAATAATTCTAACTGCAGATTAACTTAAATACTGAGGTTACGTTAAGTCTGGGGATACAATAGCACAAGTCTCTCTTTAAGACATACATCCGAACGGAAGTGTGCAAGGGGCTGCCGTTGTTGGTTCGGGAACGGAAGGTGATGTTCGCCTCCTTGCGCATGTGCAGCCAACATACTGAGTTTTGGTGACAGCTTTGTAGGTTTTGAATCCATCCTGGCAACCAGTTTCTTGCAGAACTCGAATTTCGGTTGAGACCCTCTCACACTGGTTGAGATTGCTGTTGGTGTCGATACAGTTGGTACATTTACACACAGCCTGAGGGATAAAGCGAGGGTAGTGTCCTGAGGGTAGTTCTGTGATGTTGTAGTACCAGGGGCAGGTGGAACGTTCGCTCAGGGGTGCTGCTGGGTTGCTACTGGCTTTGTCAGGACAGGTTTGTGTCCCTGCTGTGTCGGACTCTGGGTTGATAGTTTCTTCACTCAAACTGCTGGGACGCAAGTAGGTTGTAGAATCAACGTTCTGGTTCAGATGTCTAAAGAGTTCATCAACGTTCTCTGGAGGCTGGCAGTTGATGACGTCACGGCGTTGTCTGATGAGTTGGTTCCAGAGATTGTTGAGAGGGAGAGTCGAACCACAGACAAATGTCAAACAAAGTACTACAGTAGTAAACACGTTCATCATACAAAGGTTAAGTGCTTAGGATGTTGTTGTTCAAAGGTTTGTGATTTGTAGGTAATGATACTGGTAACTCAGTTACATACATGTATATATATACTTATTGTGGAATTCAGTCTGTGCTATGAATAGATTTAGTAATTGTACATCGATGAGGAAATACATCATTCAGCGGCTCGTGCCACCCCCCATTTCCGTCGGCTTGAGCATCCGTAAACAATCAGACCATGAACAACTGGAAATTTGTCATTGGAAATACGTTTCTAAGGATTATGTATCATAGTTAATCATACTTATTGTTGTTATTATATTGATACGCATTTACAAAAACGACTTTTTATTCTTATTTTACGTTTTGGAATTTAAAATGGCTTGTTTTATTATAGAAGGATGGATATTCAACATTCAATCTACAGGAGATATTTCAGCTGCATGTTATGGCTATACGGTATGTACAATTAAAGACATACCATCAATCATGCTATACAAATATATCAACCACAGTATGTTTTCCATACTAGTATGTTATTTACTTTCAACACAAGAATGAATTCAAGTGATCCGCTTGATATGAATCCAAGTTAACGATCGATTTATTAACATACAATTGCATCCTCGGGTTACTTTTCATAACGAAATATAACGTATGACAATGTTTGTGGTAAAGATGAAAAACCTAAACGTTACGAAGAAAGCCAGGACAAATGAAAACGATATTCTGAAATAAAAGATTTGTTCATCAACATATTGCCATGGTCTCCTTACACTGAAAAATACTAAATTGAAACTCAAACAGGTCGAAACGTTACTACTGTAATGATCTATTAATCAATAATATATATATATATAGATCATGAAGAAAATATCGCCAATGTTGAGTCAAAAACGAAGCCGCTATAGATCATAGCTTTATAAAATAACAAGATTACTACAGCTTTCAGTGTAACGAGAGTAACTGATAGTTTACCTTGCCGTTTACATGAACCTCTGTCGTCACCTCTGATAATCTGGTTGATATTCACAATACTGAGTAACGTTCCACCCAAGGAAAGCGATTATTTGCTAAGTGTTTACCTGATTGTTTGATTAGTTTGGTTCCATTAACATAATATAGTTACAATCCAAACTTTTACAATTATACAAATACAATACAAAGGGGCAGTAGCACGTTTTGTGATAATTTTATATTTTAAAATTTTCACTGATGATTGTAAGTTAATGCTAAATGTATTATTTTGATAGTGTCAAAAATCTCATAACACAAGCCAATCATCCATAGTCAGAGGACAACGTATGAAGATGCACATAAAAGCCATAGGAGGCCATTTTGTGTGAACACCTTTAATTCATTTTGTGTAAGAAAAAGGAATCGCAAGGCTTAACTTCATGTTATATATTTGAATTATTACTGCTCCATTTTGTTTAAATACATCGTATTTCAATTGGAACCATTAATTTTCATATTCCCGACATCACGTAATATTCCCCCTAAAAACGTGGTACTGCCCCTTTAAGGGATTATTCTGTATGTGTATTGTGGGGAGTAAAATTCCAGGGGGAACACGGTACGGTTTATATATATATATAGTGTATATTAGTGTATGTAATTTTTAACTTTTCAATATTGGAATCTTTCTCTCTGGATCAGCATAAACACAACCTAACCTATTTTATCAAGTATGAGTGTATGATATCAATACAGTGTAATAACATAATGGTATACCTAACCTATTTTATTATCAAGTATGTGTGTATGAAATCAATACAGTGTAATAACATAATGGTATACCTAACCTATTTTATCAAGTATGTGTGTATGAAATCAATACAGTGTAATAACATGAAACCAGTTGAAATTTGGTACGGAGGGTTGTAACTGGCTTACTAAAGGTAATTTTTTGTAAATAATAATTTGAACACTAAATGCAGTAAAAAGAACAAGACGTGTGTTCGTGCTGAATAAGATAAAAGGGAAAAAAACATTGATTGTTTAAAAATAAGAAATCACTTGACTCATGAATTCGATAAATTCAGAATAAGTTGTAGATTATAGACAGACAGACAGACAGAAATATTTTATTTAAGTGTCACAAGTCAGTTTCAAATGTATATAAAGCATGATATATATGTACAACATAAAAAAACTGACATCCAGCCATAAATTGGCTTATGAGACACTAATATATAGCGTAAAATATAACAAATAATTTGGTAACATATAATGTCATAGAAAGTTTTTATGACTTTTCTCTAATGAGCAATTATTTGCGAATTGATGTACAAAGAAACGCGATACGCCTTACATTAATCAATTATCTACAAATGTCCTGGTAAAACCTGTCATGTTTGTGAGTGGACCTTAATAAAGCTGCGTTTTTTTCAACTACACAATATCACTCTGCCCACTTAGTCAAACTAGTCATTGGACTCACAGCACCTAATAAGGGTTTCGTCACGATATTAGATTTATTAGTTAGATAATCCTGGGCAGTGATGCTTTTTCATGTTTGAAATTGTATCAAATATCCAGTTGGTCGATGATGTCATATTGACAATCCCTGGGGAAATTCTGGTTTATTGAAATTGCCTGATAGTTTCTATTAATTCTCACGTTAGAGCGATGATGAGAATCTTTAAGAACAGGAACTGTGCTCACCAGGGTGTAATACGGTGTGATGTCAAGTCTAGGCGACCAATCAAATTGTCGCATTGTCTCCTTCCGGGACTTGCTGAGGCGTGTCGTCATACTTTCGTTATAACGCTCATTTCGGTAGAGAACTGTTGAGAAATGTTTAACCGAGCGAAATATGCTATTTCAAATTACAGATTGCGATATTGTTTTGTTATATGACTTTTAAGGAAAGTGCTGCAGTAAAATAATTTTTGGCGGGTACGGCTTTTTCGCGTTATAATGAGGTTGTTGGTTCGCAATATGATTGTTTGTTCCTCCAACACATTTTGCATACATTGAATGCACTTCATATCATCTTAATCCCAATCAACAATACAATATTGCGCATACTATGTTAAAAGTCAAAAGCTACCTTTGTTTGATTTGATTTTAAAATAAATTCATTCATTTAATGTCTGATCCATTGAATCAAACAGTTGATCATATAAATTAAATAATGCACACTCTGTTTATACGATTGCATTCGCTATCATTTCTTAAATGTTAAAGCTTTACGGATCTAAATATGAATATATATTATAGACTTTCTGATGTTTTCCAGTAGCATTATTGTGATGATGTAATACAAAATTGAAATAACAAATCTAATTACAATACTATCGTAATCCGTCTTGAATATGACTAAACACGGTTTGTTATTTTCTTTCGAAATTGTAACCTCACCCACGAAATATTTGTTCTGTATTGAGCTCCTGTATTGATGCGCGGATATCGAACATGTAATCCTGTTGCTGCGAGACGACCGGAAGCTCTATACAACAGTTTGGAGTGTACAGCATACATGCGACAACTTCTAAATTTAGCTAGGATTTCCCCGACCAGGACACGTAGGTCCCTTGTATATATAAGCTGGGTAGATGCTTTAAGATTCAGTAATTGAAACGACTTCAGCAAGAACAAACATCTATACACTGAGATATAAATTTGATCAGGAACTTTATTTATCTACCTTACAATGAACGTGTTATCTGCTGCCGTATTATGCCTAGTGCTGGCTTTTGGTTCTGCTGTACCTCTGAACAGACTCTGGAAGGAACTGATCAGAAAACGCCGTGACGTCAACAACTGCCAGCCTCCAGAGAACGTTGATGAACTCTTTAGACATCTGAACCAGAACGTTGATTCTACAACCTACCTGCGTCCAAGCAGTTTGAGTGAAGAAACTATCAACCCAGAGTCCGTCACAGTAGGGACACAAACCTGTCCTGACAAAGCCAGTAGCAACCCCGATGATCCTCTGAGTGAGCGTTCCCTCTGCCCCTGGTACTACAACATCACAGAACTACCCTCAGGACACTACCCTCGCTTTATCCCTCAGGCTGTGTGTAAATGTACCAACTGTATCGACACCAACAGCAATCTCAACCAGTGCGAGCGGGTCTCAACCGAAATTCGAGTACTGCAAGAAACTGGCTGCCAGGATGGATTCAAAACCTACAAAGCCGTCACCAAAACTCAGTATGTTGGCTGCACATGCGCAAAGAGGCGAACATCAACTTCCGTACCAGAACCCACAACGGCAGAACCCTGCGGCCCTTTCGGGTGTATGTCTTAAACAGAAGATATATGATATATATGATATTGAGACTTACTCCAACTTTGAATCTGAGTGATATTGTTTGAACTTAAATTTCGTGTTTCGTGTACGTCTTTCTCGGATGTTACCGTTTTACCATTGTGTTTTTGTCACACAACGAACATATTCCTGCCAAACGGTGCTTATCAGCATTACAGAAGCATCACTATTGATGAGAAACTTACGGGAGTTTCTCAAATCGGAATATTATATACTTATTTATTACTATACCTGGCATTGTGATACTCTTTATGGGCTATTTATTGAACCATTTGCTCAAATGTACAACATTGTTCTATGCAATACTGCCGTTGTTTTGTATCCCGATGGGGCACCTTATGAAGTAACTTATTGACATGTTAAACCATGTTTCTATTTATCATTTCATCACATTTTCAACTTATACTGAATCATTATTTTTACATATTGAACCATTTTTCATTCATAGAATTAATCATTGTTGTTTACAAATTGAATCATATTTCCTATATTGAACATGTGTTATCTGCTTGTCATCTGTCTCCAAGAGAAATGTATCTCATTGTTCATTAATCATTCATTAACTTATTGAATCAAGTCTTATCAACCTATTGAACATTCTTCATACTTTTATTGAATCATGTTTCAAACCCCCACTGAATCATTATTTATCAACTTATTGAATCATTGTTTATCAACTTATTGAATCATTTTTTATTAACTTATTGAATCATATTTCATTTACTCATTGGATTATTTATATTTGTTACTGTTTTACACAAATGTTTTATTTGTTGTGTTTTATAACAGTTTATACAAAATAAATATTTGAATATACTTGCCTGCTTGTCATTTTTTGTAGAGAGTAGAAACAGACATATTCATTAAAAACACATGGATAGAATAATAGGTTTCATACGCAGACGCACGTGGCAATACACGTGAGGAACCAACGTTTACTGTACGCCTACAATAACGTGTAAGAATCGAGACAGTGTCAATGTGACCTTACCTAGAAATTATTATCTTTCAAAAACTGTTTCATGAAATTTAAAGCATTTAATAGATATTTGTTGATTATGATTTTGGGAGGTTTCAATGTCAAGTCAAGATTTTATTGTATTCAGTGAGTATTTAAAGTAAGAATACAGAATCAATAAACAATTTAAATGAAACGGGAAAATCTCATTTAAATCTCTTATGATGACTTTTCTTTAAAAGTGTTCAGTTATGATAAAAATACCTTTATGAAATCATGCACGAAATCCTGTAGGAGAGTAGAGGTGAATCAAAATACTTTATAATGCTCACACACTGTTATAAGAGCTTAACCTGAATCAAGCTTTTTATGTGTCTCAATCATAATAATTGGTGTTAGGAAACAACTACTTTTAACAAATGACGGAGACAAAGAGAGGGATGTTGTAAGGGAAAGTAGAGAGGAGGTAGATAAAGACAGAAAATTTCAGAGGACAGAGGAATGATACGGTAATGATAATCTATGTTGCCTTGTTGACCTCTTTTTAGAGCGAATACGTTAAGGTGCGTTCGTTTTGAGTATTTTCCTAATAGTTATCATCAAATTTGGGAAAAAATCATTAAATAATCGAAATTTTACTCTCAAGTACAATGGAGTGAATCGATATGATATGATTTGATTTCAATAATATAATTCATTGTTTGTGATATAAAAGTTCCTTAGGATTTGAGATCGGAATAAATTGTCACACTTCACGACTTATTTTGAAGTTCTTCTCTAAAATTATGAAAACTACATAACAAAAATGCTTTGTTTCATCACATCCTTGAAACATCAGGATTGCTAAGCATTACTACGTCACCGGCCAATAGAAAACAAGCATATTAGCGTTAGCCACTCAAAGCCTTCCATTCAAGAGGATATATAGCTCGTAACCTCCTAATACACATTCCTTTGTGTGTCACCCGCTGACCCAGTGCTCGCCTCAATTAAATACCTTCCGTTCATTCATAGTGTCGGCCCGGCCGTTTGGGGATTTGACGAATTAGCTGTCGGATGTTGTATGTCGTGTTATGCATGTATTAGATTGACATACGGAAATGATAAAATAGTTTGTGTTTAATGCCCTAGAGCAAACTTTCAACATTTCATGTTTTATGATTAACTGACTTGGTGATTATGTTTGCAGAATACACTTCTACTACTACTACTACTACTACTACTACTACTACTACTACTACTACTACTACTACTACTACTACTACTACTACTACTACCTCTACTACTACTACTACCGCCACCACCACTACCACTACCACTACCACTACCACTACCACTACTACTACTACTTTTTAAACTAATACTTCTTCTACAACTACTACCACTATTTAAACTAATGCTTCTTTTTCTACTGGGGCGGGATAGCGCAGTCGTTAGCGCATTCGGCTTCGGATCAGGAGGTCCGCGGTTCGAATCCCGCCAGGGGCTCGGCAACTTTGTCTGCAGGAGAGAACTGTTCTACACGCAGTCAGGTTTGGGTGAAATGCTACACTGAATTTCAGTGCAGTACCACCCATGGTTGCTAGTTCCCGCCGATGCTCGCAGGTTTCACAGCAACACATAGCCACAATAGTGCTGCGGGCTTATAAGTGAAATACTCTTGAAAGCGGCGATAAACCCCATCACACCTCACCTCGACTTCTTCTACTACTACTACAACAACTACTACTACTACTACAACAACTACTACATGTACTACTACTACTACTATTAATACTACTACAACAACAACAACAACTACTACTACTACTATTAATACTGTTAATACTAAATCTAATACTTCTACTACTACTACCACTATTTAAACTACTACTTCTTCTACTACTACTACTACTACTACTACTACTACTAATAACAATAATAATACAACAACTACTACTTCTACTACTACTACTACTACTACTCTTACTCCTACTTTACCACTATTACTGCTACGTTTTCATCTACTTCTACTACAACTACTAGCAATTTTTCTTCTACTGCTATTTAAACTTCTGCTACTACAAATTCTTCTACTTACTTCCACTGAAAAGAAATAATTGCCGTATTAATACTAGTTGAGTCAATTCAATCGATTACAGACAAAACGTGTTAATGTCACCATATGAAAACTCATTTAAAAGTATTTAAAACGTAGTCGTAAAGGTTTTCAAACGTGTCCTGACACTTTACCATTGAGCAATGATATTTAATCAAATCTACCACATCATGATGACTTAATTAGTGACTTCACCAACTTTTACTCAAGAAGAACAACGGAACTAACGCTATTCTTAATTTCCTAAAATTAACAAATGTTCAGTTCCTAATGAAAGATAATGTTCAGTATTAATGAGGGTTTTTGATATTGTGTAACAAATGCTTTTTGAACATGTCGAAAGTGTTATCAACCAGTATGTTGGTAGATATATTTTATATTATTATAAATATAAATATAAGTAGTAATATACATAAATCTATTAGAAACAATGACAGATATTCTACCTTTTTGTACATACCATAATCAATTAAAACCAGTGGGAAATGGTAGTTACTTTTCTTACAACACAGTGTCATATAGATTCAGAGCATCATATCATAGCACATTTTCGGCAAACAATATGTATTTTATCCAATATCCAGGTAATTCATGCTTTCCGTCACATTTTACAGACCATGCTTATAAATAATATTTGTTAAAAGTTTTCAAAATAATTTAAAAATGACAAGGTTTATAAAGTTTACATATCGTGAGTAGTATTAGACATCTACACAGTCATAGGGAGATGACAAACTGCGTAAACAACCTTTCCGCCACACTGTGAAAGGGCATATCACTGCATTAACAGGGCATATCACTGCAACGGCTTTTTAGACGTGTCACGCAATTTGCAGAAATCTCGATTTTAAAGAAAACGTTTGTGTTGTATGATACGTGAACGTCACATTTGGAAACCATTTTAGTATAAATATTCAGCATCTCTACGTGAAAGTCACATTTGGAAACCAATTTAGTATAAATATTTAGAAGTTGATCTACACTTTACATTATGAATAGTGTCTGAGTCTGTTGAAACTATATAAAACCCTGTGTATCATTGTGATTTTGTAAATATTGACATTGCACTGTTGCATTATAAAACTGTTTACACCTCGTCAACATTTTAATCCACTAACCCCTTATATGAAAATACACAGCCTTCCTTTTGACCAATGCGTACATTTAGCTTACAGACGAATATCATTTCTCAAACGTATACCAAATTCGGGCAAGCTTCATGGATCCTTTCCACTATCCACAAAAATGTGTTCATATCAAAATGGCCGCATGCAGTTTTTGCCGGATATGTGAAACCGTATACAACCACCAAAAACAAATCGGTTTGAGTAACAAGTTGATTTTCCATCGTAATAATTAAAGTATTTAATAGGTACCGAACCTTTAATAGTTTGAGCTGACTAAATTATTGTTTGGGGAAGACGCCCCTGAAACCAAACATGAAAGAGGGCTCTATGTTTGCATGATTTCCTTTTCACAACTAAGATTTAGGTATTTAGAAAGCTCTTCCCCGATTTCAGATTGAGGGTATCCATGTTTTACTTAAATTGTCAAAGACAACGGGAGCTAGATTGTCCACTCATTGGGTCATGTTTTGTTAGTCGTATTTACCTACCTTACGATATAAATGACAACTTAACTCTGTGTTCGTCAATTCTATACAATTATTCATCTTGAATTATACGAGTCAATTACAAATTTAATAATGATGAGGAATATATGGATGACAACTTCTTTGTTCATTGTATGCGACGTTTCGACACAGATTCTTGTGTCGTTCTCAAGCAGAGAAATTACAAATTTATATACAATATTTACACATTCATTAAAGATAATTCAGTAAGAAAGAAACTTTATCAAATGCACGTTGGATGGACAAAATAGAATTCATTTATGTACTTATTATTTATAGTATCATATGCTGCATATATAAGATGAAAATGATATTATGACATTAACATATTATATATTATAGTCTCCTCCTTTGATATTTGATATCTGTGACAGAAACCCAGTTACTAATATATGAAATAGAAATAATATTAACGATAGAAGGGTTTTAGCTATTGAAAACACAAATTCTTTCATCCATGATACAGTGACGGTTATTCTGCTCATAACATACACTCTTTCAGATAAGGATGCTACAAAACAATACTTGACTGCACTTGACTGTGTCATTTATATATATTTGACTAATGTCACAACAAATAAGTTACAGATGAATGTCAAACCAATCAAATGTCCACATAAAATTAAAGGATTTCCTTTTGGAGGAGCTTTCACGGTTGGACATTTTACTAAAACTTTTTCGTGATTCAGAACCTTTTACTTTTTTTCAATTTAATTATAGATAAGTTCGTGAACTTACGATTTTGAGCGAAAACATATACATCTACATGATGAGTAATTATCTTCCTTGATGAAAATATTATGATATTTATATTTTTCATCATATACCACCGGAAGCATGTTCTTATATAGACTAGCATTGTTCACATCACCGCATCATTTACAATTCAGTGACATTGTGATAATTTTTTGTACGTATCGTTCAACTCGATCTTTGACAATGATTGGAACTAAAGGGAGATCACTCTTATTTCTACTCGTGTGTGTTCATACAGAGACCTCATTTTCAAAAACATCCAGGAAAGAAAAATCAACGGAATCCGTCCCTTGCCAAAAGCCATCCAGACTTTACAACCTTTTCAAGAAGCTTAACAAGCACCTCTATCCCTCGGAAAAGTTTTTTCGTTCTCACAATATCCCCTTTGATGATGACATGATGAAGTCCATTTCCTCTGAGAAGATAGTTGGAAGTCATACTGTGGGGTCGCAAATCTGCCCTAACATGGCCAGTAGTAACCCCGATGACCCACTTTGTGAGCGTTCCCTCTGCCCCTGGTACTACAACATCACAGAATTACCCCCAGGACACTACCCTCGCTTTATCCCTCAGGCTATCTGTAGATGTGCCAACTGTATTGAAAGCAGACTGAACCAGTGTGAGCGGGTTAGCGTCAACATCCGGGTACTGAAGGAGAAGAAGAAGAAGACGAAGAAGAGCAAAAAGAGGAAGAAGAAAGGGTGTCAACGGGTGTACAAAGTATACAAACCTAAAACTATTAGACAATTTATCGGCTGTTTGTGTGCAAAGCGGCGAGTAGGCTGATGTCATAGAGACTAAGTCTGTCTTCTTTATTTTGAGCTGAGCAAAGGAGGACAAAACATCTTCATTCTGTGCTGAAGGTACAATTTCTCATTAATATGTATGAAGTGAGGCTAGTCAAGGTTCATCTCATATGCAATGATTGTGATATTTAAGTGCATGTTATTATATTGTATTAACACTCAGCTATGGATGTGATATTTTAGCATTGTTACCATGTTGTTATGCTATTATTGTATTATATGATATTCGTTGATATTGAGATGCAGTATTAGCAAGGTTACTGACAATTCTAGTTTCAAATAATACAACGATTATAATTGTCGTTATGAAAAGAGCAGCAAATAATTTTTGGAATATCCTTGGACGAAAAACAAAACGGCAGAGAAAAAGCTACGATGATCCAGTTTCCTGTCAAACATTAAACTTCCCATTATTTGTTTAAGGGTCTTGATAATAGGATACAATATGGATGAAATATAGGTGAAGTTATTTTATAGCACTGTAGCACGATTTGAGAGGGAAATAAAGGATTCCTACCTAATGCGGAAGTGGGGGAGTTTCAAGCGTTTTAGTGTTTCCTACATTGTATAGTCCACATAGCTTTCAAGCTCGTAAAACATAAGGTTTGGTGTCGATTGTCGCTTCCAGATGCACTTCTCAATTGAATATAAGAAACACTCACAATGTATTTGTCATTTCAAAAACAGGTTGAAGATTACAATGAAACCATTTGATTAAAGTTTATTTACTTCATTCCAATATGCATGCCTAACTTAAATACATATTTCAAATTTTATAGATTTTTAAAAAAGAATTTGATTAATTGGGTAACTTTAAAATGTTTCATCACATTTAAGAGGAGTGTCTTTATACAAATGTTCACTACAAAGGGATATCACTTCCAAATCAATTAAACCCCTCTTTTCAAGACTGGATAAATCGTTTAGAATCTGAACCATCGGACATCTTGTGATTTCCATTTTTACACCTCTCCACTGTTTCTGACAGCAAAGCTCTATGTACAAGCTGCATTGCTTTCAGTATTTGATTTCAAGGTGTCAGTAAGAAACCGTCTGTTCATGTAATCTCATGATAGCTTTGTGATATCGATGTGAATGCTCATATTTCTTGAGTGTCAATATATTTTTAATCTGGTTTTCATTTTAAGAATTTACGTTTTTGTACCTAAACGTCTGCATGTTGGTTTGTATTTAATTCATTGTGTATTTGTGTGTGTGTGTTTTATATATTTATCGACATTTACCCATGTGCTAACTTAATGAACACTACATGTAGATTTATTTTGCTTTTATCATTTTTTATTTCCGATAAATAAACTATTTTATAAACACATTTTTATCTGTATTATTAAAAAAGTGAACAATATATCGGGTTTGAAGGTTTCTTTTATAATCTCTTCTTATATATTTATAAAATTATTGAATGACAGAAAAGAGAGAAGAATATTTTATGAACGAGTCACACAATATTTAACTACACGATTATACAAGCTAAAAAGAAAATATCCGGCAATTATGGCCTATCAGACACGATTGTACGGTTATTTTTTAATATACATCAAAATGTAAGTAAAACACGAATAAGATATATACAAAGCAAAAAATACCCTAATTGATAAAAATGTTGTTTTACGTATTTCATACATTTAATGGCTACATGTGGCTAAGGCTACAGTATTTATATTACCTTGCATTATAGTAATACAAACATCATGGTAAGATAATAATAGAATAAGATTAGATAATAGTTGATATTTATATTTGCTTGTTAGTTAATATGATTTATTGTTTAATACATTATCAATGCCAAACGGCAATTTTTGGTAGGAATACTCAATTAAAACATAATTTCTCACTTCGTTTTGTACGAAGAATGTTAAAAGCATTCAAGTATATTACTTATCATTTATAATATGAATAGGTTTCTTAAATATTGATATGTGGATTTAGTTTTTCCATTCAAAGAGACGATTGATTTGGTAATAAAAATATATAGTCACTCCTCGCCTCAAGTTCAAATAATGTAAATTTGATTTGTAAACCCCTGAAATAATATCCAGTAAATCAATGTAAAAATATGATGTGTCAAAAAACTGAATCATAATTTCACAACAATTAGAAAAATACCATTTCGTGACACTTATAATAGACAATTTATATTTACACGTGGTTTACCCTGTCCAACTTAGTTCCTGTAACAAATACACAGATATCAATGTTGACATCCTTTTCACATTGTGACAAGCAACTCTGACCAACCATCTAAATGACGTCACATGAGCTATTGCGAGCCGGTTGTGCTATTCAGGGCATGGAGATAGCTCTGTTGACGTCATTCCATTGTCACGTGACCTTCGGCTCAACAAGGCTTCTCTAAATTTAGTTCACGCAGGTCAACCCAGGCGGTCGAGGGGATTCCCCTTTCACAAACTGTTGCGTCATCTGTCTTGTCGTGTTACATGTATTTCGTACACTTTCATGGTAGAGAATGTCATTCTGTACATAATGATGTAAATATTTCCACAATGAAATATTGGCAAAACATTCCCATTCTTATGATTTAGTAAACCTTTATTATAAGCGTATTGACTAATTGTAAAACTACCATGGTGTATGTAATAGATGTAAGCTTTGGACTAAGAGGAAGGAATTTGGTAAATAATGAAATTTTGAAGTATAAAAGCTTTGTTTTAAAACTCATTATGTATTACGTACAAACATTAAATAGAGACATCCCGGAAATTTTGATTTTTAGAAAAAAATATCGAATTTTGAGAAATCATACTCACAGTTTACGGTTATATCCCATACCTATCAAATACAGTGAAAATTTTAAACATGTGACTAGTGTTTCCGATATATGAGAATATGTTTTATCAAGCATAGGGTCAAGGTTAAAAACGAAATAAGAAAACTTGTTAACAGGTACCCGAGGTTTATGCATGAATGTGCATAAGTGAAAGCTTATACCTATTTAAAGGGGCAGTAGCACGTTCTTACTGGGAATATAAGGTGATGTCAGAAAAATGAAAATAAATGGTTCAAATTGAAAGACAATGTGTTTAAACTAAATGAAACAGTACTTAATCAAATATATAATGTAAGGCTACGTCTTGCGATTCCTTTTTCTTACACAAAATGAATTAAAGGTGTCCACACAAAAATGGCCGCCAATTGACTTTATGTAAATCTCACTGTTCTCTGACTATGGATGAATGGTTTGTGTAATGAGATTTTTGACAGTATCAAAATAATACATTTAGCACTAACGTACAGTAATCAGCGAACATGTTTTAATATAATAATTTCGTGTTACTGTCCATTTAAATTTGATATACACGTAATAGGTTAACATTGTTAGCTCTTTCTATTCGTTGACTCGTTTACGTCATACACGTGTTACACGTTATGACCATGCAACACAGAAGACAGGTTCCAGTTTGATCCTCCATTGTCACTTACCTACTACTTTACATATAGGAAATATACAGGAAAGAACATGTTTTCATTGTGAGGCTTTTATTGAAGACGAGCGCCATGTTTTATTGCACTGTCCTCTTTATTCTATTGAAAGAGATGTCCTTTTTAGAAAATGTCAAGAATTAAATGCTACGTTTATGTCCTTTAACGAATTTGATAAGGTAATATTTTTACTATCCAATCCACAAGTGTCTTTTAATACAGCCAAAACCTGCTATTTTATTTTAAAGCGGCGACAGAACCTTTTATATAGTTAACTTATATTGTAAATAGTTGTATTATATACCCTATATTCCTTTTGTTTCTTATTTTATACGTTTATTAGTCTCTCATAAATCTGTAACGATTGGCTCAACATTTTAATTCGATTCTTTTTTATGCATATATTACATTGTACTTTACCTGTATTTATTATGTTGAGTTGAGACTCAAATAAATTATCTGTCTGTCTGTCTATCTGTCTGTCTATAGAACTATTTAGAGAACTCTATATGAATATGGAAGCTCCTGTAGTTGGTTCACCTTGACCAAGTCCATGACTAAACGCAGAACACGTGTCCCACACAGCTACGTTTTTAGTGTTGACTGCTATTATACCTACTAGTATACAATCTTAAGAAAAACTTCAATGCGACAAAACGTGTTGAAGAACTAGGAAGTAACGTCATTTAAACTTTAACAACAGCGTAATGTATGTTTCTTATACTTATGGATTATGTGTTATTATCCAACACGCCATTTGATAGAGAAAAGCTTTCTTACCACGTGTCTCGATACGATTTTATGCATCGCGTGTCACGCTCAATGATTAGGTGTATATACAATGTCAATGTGCTAAATTTGCAATTTTCGCCGACTTCCTATTCCTAAAGAAGGGGAATTACATTCATGTTTGCATAGCATCGTGTTGCACGATTTTAAGTTAGAGATCTTACGGAAAGGAAGATATATGTTATCAATTCCGACATTGTTTTAAATCGAAATATGCACTTCTAGAAGGAATATACCATGTTAAGTTTAGCTCCGCGAATCCGCTTCCATACCTCAAATAGATAGAATGGTGTTCACACAAAACGGCCCTCAGTGGACATGATCATCTATATGGAAATGATACATGAGGCAAAATCTTTGGGGGAAATTTGGAATAGTTTTGTTTAAGATAACGTGATACGGTCTCTTTAAAACATATTAATATGTAATGCGAGATTATGAAGGATATAAATCGATTTAGACGAAGGATAAAGGAAATATTGATAATGAAATGAAAATTTCAAACGTAGAAAATGAGGTTTTTTGGAAAGATGGATTTTGATTATGTTGAAATTTGTCATTGATTTAAAACCGTCTAGCTAGTTCTCTCAAATTCTATCTATCTAATAATGAAGTAAAAAACGGCACATTTCTATATCTCTCATTCAAGGACCGTGAACGTTTTCAGATTTCATTGAAGTTAGAGAAATGATAGATGTTCTATCGAAAACGAAAGGAAAGTCTTCAATCGCAGACAATATGGAGTTAATGGGATACTATTTCGATGTTAGTTTGATATTGGGTAAAACAGGCATCATGATGAAATAAAAAATAATTTGCAAAGATTATTACACCCTCATTAAATACTAACGTTTTGGCTATTTCTTTCCAAACATACGTACTCACAATCTCTAAGAAACGCAAAGACTATCTATATTGAATAGATCTGTGAACGAAATGTCAAGATAGGCTAACAAACGAAAATACTAAAGATAACAATGAATTATTTCTAGTATTTAAGTATACAAAATACAATATTTATCTCATGTACATGTACATGTATAGGGTAAAGTATACCAAGTACAATATTTATCATATGTACATGTATAGGGTATATAATCTCCATAGCAGTTTGACCAGTGTATATAGGACAAGCTTGTCTAACATACTTAAAATTCTTGTATTTTCATTCACTTCACTTAAGTATTAATCATCTTTATAATATGTATGTATATAATAAGATATATTTTTTTCTTCAGTTACAGTTTTACCTTTATATAAGAGATTGTTCTGTTGATAATTTTATATCATTTTAACTTTACTCTTTTTATATTTATGTCTAATGCATGATAACCAATAACAGTTAAACTTGTATAAATCTTAGTTGGTATTTTACAAACAACCTAAATTTAATACATATATACATAAATACAAACCATCATACATAAAACACACTTCTTAACATGATCACCCGTAATAATGCAAACATTTACTGGATAATCTACGGTAGCAAACCCGACACTACCGCCAACGCGAATGAACGCGGAAGAGAGCTCTCGCATTGATAACACTCACTACACTTCTCCATTCCATTCATAAAACAGTCCTGAGCTATTTCTGTCCTTAAGCTTTCCCGGCGATCACGATTAGTCATTGAGCTTGAAAACTGGCCTACATTATACACATTGTGTCCTTTATTTATGGGTCACGTTTTGGTTGATCTTCGTGTATCATAGCAAAACTAGACTATTGTGCAGTTTCTAAAAATAATTCTTTTAAACGATGATCTGAAAATAATAGAAAGGGAGCATCGGGCAGATGTCTATTTCATTGCAGATCTAGACTTGCTTCTCGTTAGGCTTTGTTGAGGACAAAATATTGAATAATGAAGACGATAGCAAAACGTTTGGACTGAGTTGTAATTGTTCCACGTCGTAGTTTACATGCAAGAAAGGAGTTAATGCTCTCAATGCTGACCCTCGTGTCCACGACTAACTTGCTCAGGATACAGGAGTGTTGTGTGTTCACTCTTCTTGATAGAGTAAGATGTCACGGTCAATACTGGTTTGTACATTTAAATGATTGTGCTATTAATCTGTACAATTTTTACAAATAAAACACTGTTTTACTTTTACTACTACTACTACTACTACTACTACTACTACTACTACTACTACTACTACTACTACTACTACTACTACTACTACTACTACTACTACTACTACTACTACTACTACAACTACTACTTCAGCAACAGCAACTACTTCTACTACACCTTATCTTACTACTACCACCTTTTCTACTACTACTATTAATTCTACTAACAGGGTTCCACCACCACCGCCACCACTACTACTACTAGTGTTGCTGTTGCTGTTGCTGCTAATATATTGGCTTGTACTACTATTAACTACTAAATGTGTGACTAGTGATATCACCCCTCTCATGAAACAAGGTAATGTTTGAGAAATAGGATAGGTATCTCGTTAAAAATGTACAGAATTTACATCTGTCACTTCAGTTACATGTTGCATGCATAATCCATTTACCGTCGGATGCTCATTCCTCTCCCGGTTACAGCTCCACTACCTCGTGTTCGGGAATAAAAATGTTGGTATCCGTTTAAAATTTCAATCTATAGCATAACATAAAAACTAAAACATCAAATGTGAGAATATTTTTTATTAAAAAGGAATTTAAAAAAACCCATTCAAAGGTTTTCCTTGAGCAAATGTACAGGGCACATCGTAATACAGGGGAAGGTTTAATGCCCGGTCAGCTGAGGTTGGAAAACATTGAATCATAAATAATATAGAAACAAAGAATTTAATATTAACATCCATGCGTTTCAAGTTCACAACCAGAAGTCATAAATACAGTCATACAGTCATAACTCAATGCACCCACACAAGAATTGATTAAGCAAATGTGTAATGTTATGGCAAAATTTGACAATTTGTTTAATACTGTCTGTAAACAATAGTTCAATGCAACAGCGTTGCAAAAAAAACAACATTAAACATTGTGGACTTCACGTCCCGAAGTTACTGAAATACTTTAAAACATAACATATATGCGGATGACTACGCCTGCTAACAATTAGACATATCTATTCTACTAAGATGTCAACACTAATATCTTGGTATTAAATGGGATATGAATATAATTCAAATATATAAGATATGAAACCTGATAAGTTGATCATTATGATCTACGTAGACTTCTTGACTTGAAGTGGGTTCATGTCATGAGGTACGAAATCTATAGGTAAGTATCAGAGCTTCTGTAACAAAGTTTGAATATCACAGTGCCAACACTGTATGCTATACACTTGCTGACAAACATAACATAACAGAAGTAACTTTGTTCTTCTACATTAGCTATACGATCATGGAGTTAAGTGTTCTTTGGCACTTGTGTTGTCAAGCGTTTAACAGTTATGATCTAGATCATGGCACATTCTCATATAGCAATGTACAATGGCGCCCTACGTGAATTGCATTATTCTATGAAATATAAAATGGAATTCTTGAAGGTCATGCACACAAATATCATAAATATGTCATAAATATTCAGCTTGTAAAAAAATATGATTGATTGTGGTTCGCTTTATATTTACAATATTTAAATAATAACATGGAAAATCATGAAGCGAATTCTGATAATGTAATATATGAAAACAAAAATATGAATCGTAAATAAATTAAGGAAATACTTGAAAATGAAAGTATTGCTTCTAATCTTGTAATGGTAATAACTTAGAGGTGGTGTGAGTGTCAGTTTTTTATGTGGGACAGCCGTAAGGTGGGCACCCTTCATCCGGATCGGCTGCTGCCAGGCGTCGCTTTGCGCACGTGCAGCCAACGTAATGGGTGACCGTTTCCGGTCTGTACGTGTAGAATCCATCTTGACATCCAGTCTCGACAAGTACCCGGATGCTTGTTGACACCCTCTCGCACTGGTTAGCATTTGCGCTGATGCAGTTGTCGCACCTACATATGGCCTGGGGAAGAACTGAAGGATAGTGACCTGCGGGTAGGTCCGTGATGTTGTAGTACCAGGGACAGAGGGAACGCTCCCACAGTGGGGCGTCGGGGTCACTACTGGCATCAGCAGGGCAGTGCTTGGGTCCGTAGTAGAAACTGGCTAAGGCGTTGTTGATGTTGAGCTCGTGTGGCAAGAAGTGAGTTTGAGGCCCTCTCACGTGCCGGAGGAACATAGTACTGTCGATGTTGTTGTTAAGGTTCTCGAAGAGCTGCGTGATGTTCTCGGGTGCTTGGCACTCAACAGAGCGCGCTGTTCTCTTCAACTGACCCTCCGGTGTCCCGTTGTTTTGACTTCCATTCGGGTTGACTGGTAGAGCGGAGACAGCAGCGACGAGGGTCAACACGATCCCGAGGGTAAAGTCCATGCTTAGATGTGTAATGGTGACAGAAGACTCGTCTGGTAAAATACTTCACTTAGACTGTTCAATAAAAAGGTAAAGTTCGCCAAATTCTCCGAGTTCAGAGTCCAGCGACGTGTGCCAGAGTTCTATAGAGTAACTGTTGGTTCTGACTAAAGCGAGACGACTGATGAGATTGTGCTGGAAGATCATTATATATCCGCCATAATTCGCTTCCCCTTCCTATCCCAGGCCAATCAAACAGGAACACTCGCTGAGCGGGAAAAGCCATGATATGAGGTATGGATAGGAATAGAACATTACATCTGACAGTGTAGAAATACTACACGTGTTCTGTAGAGGAATGTGGGCACCTTGTCCATGGGAAGAAAAGGGGAAAGTAAATTATTCAATAACTGACATTATTTCAATAAGAATTTCACCTTTGTTTACGATGATTGAAATATGAATCTCGTCTTGTCTTGTCTTAGTTGAAGTTTTTAACTTTGATCTTTCTTTTAACAAATTTCACTTTCATTTTAGAAAGTTTTTTAAAGATAATTTTCTATTGTTAATTTTGATAAATAAATATGGTTTCAAATTAGATAATTGAAATGATTTTACACGACATGATTGTAAATGAATCGTATCACATCTTGCTAATGTTTACTTTGACATAACATAGGATAATGGTGTTTATTCATCATGACATGGCATTAGATAATTGTAATAATCAAACATAGTTATGTGGTAAATTCATTTGATATTATGACAATGATATAACACAAGACGTTGTTTTATCTCATGATAAAATGTAATGTAAAAATAAGTTCCCTCTGGGTCATGACATTGTCATAGTCATGGAAACAGATTGCATGACATTTTAATCACGATTTCAAATAACATTGCCATTAAATGTGACAATTATTACATATGATACTGTGTTTAACCCAAGTACTGGTGTTATTTGGCATGATATTTTTATGGTAAATATAATACGTCAGTGACTTAATGAGATCGGGGTATCAAAGACATATGATATGATTATAACATGGACAAAAATATTTGACACACTACCATTTATGAATTATTGTTTAATATAATTGATTTGCATTGCGCCTATTTTCTAACTTTAAGCTGCTAAATGGCGCTGAACAAGAGAAATGTTACATTTTAAATGCGTCTCTAAACGTTTTAAGGGAGCTATTGAAGGATGTATAGGTTTAAACCAAGTCATCCAACACTGCACTGTAGTGATACCATTCAAGCATAACTCAAGACTTTAAAAACCACCTCTGTCACAAAACAATACCAGAGAGAATTGAGTATCAGTCATAAACTACCTCTTACTTATCCGTCTAGTGCAAGCAAGGAGAATATCTTTACGTTTAGATAGAGAAATACGCTTTATCTTGTATCCTAAACGGGTATGTTTATTTAGACAAGACACGTCCGTGTCTGGAGATAACGCACTGTCTTGCTATCTCAAAGAAACTTTTTCTGGGTAACTTTATTGAAAGCTGTTTAGACACGTTGTTGACATATATAATAACGAGGAAACTTATAGTGAGCAGAAATTCACATCAAGAAAGATGCTCATGTGCTACAAACATTAGTGCCATGGTGCTAATACAAATATATATTTTCATTCCTAGGTGCTTTTACCGCAAAACATAAAACAATCGTTAAATCGCTGTCAATACGCTAAATGTGTTAAGAAAAATAAGATCCAGATAATAATTGCGCAAAATAACCAATCGTTTTCATCAAATACACATCAGTCATATTGGGCAATATTTGGGGGAAATAACACGTTTAAGAAATTCCTTGATGCTATGTCAACATGCAGGGCGTCACGCTTTGCTAAGTTATTCGTTATCAGTGTTTCCGATGTACACGTCAGTGAGGAAAGTACACTCAATTTGTGTACTGAGTTTATTGGTACGGAGATGGAAACACACAGAAATTGTATCAAACTGTTTGAAACGCGTTACAGTCCCGCATGGGCGGTCATGCATTTTAGAAAGACGAACAGCAGTTACTTTGATAGAAACATGAGTGTGGCTTGTATAGAAATTCAAACATGTGTGTTCTATATACATCCATGTCAATACACCCGGAAACGAATTAAGACGACATTGTAGGTTGCTCGATTGTTACGTAATGGGATATTCGAGTTGTAAAGTCAAGGAGTCAAGGCATAAAGTTAAAAGTGAAATTTATTTTGATATATATTTAACTGTACATTTTTATTTCGTTATTTACATAACATTTTTGGGGAATTATTTGCATTGGTGGAATCGTATTTACATTATGAATGAAATACAGCTTTTGGGACTGTTGTTGTTACTTGATCTATTGTTTATTGGATATGGCATGCAATTAACACCATTGGGATTTAGTTTCCGAATTCCCCGTTTTGTTTTGGGTGAATCAGTTTCTGAATTAGATATTGACCACACCCTAAGTCATGTTTTGTTTAGTGAACCCGAAGAGGCAATGTTTGAGGTACGAATAAAATTACTTTGACGTTCTATAGTTTTAGGAGAGCTGTCATTGATGGATTTGATGATTGATTTAATGACTGTTCCACGTTAACAATGATGCGCCAATGATTAGGAATCAAGATTCATTTATGATAAACATTTAGTAACCTTATTGAATAAATGTAATAAAGTCTAAAAGCGTAAAGACATTGAAGCACTTTCTCGAGTTTGTAATGTTCAAATACTCCTAACATCGAATATAAGTTTATACAAGATATATATAAATATTTTACACCATCGATTTACTCAAATAGATTATCCTCAGTACTTGGATAAGGTATCAAACAAAAAATGCATGCTCTCATTTGAACACCTTTCGACGATTCGAATCAGTGAAAACGCCCAGCGAATTGGATTATTTCGTGTCAGAAATTCTTCCATTTGATTCCATTTCTTAAAGACGTCACTAATCGGTGAAGATAAAATAAGCACTTTCGAATTTTCGTCAAATGCCGTCTTTATCACCATCATGAAACAATAGGGTGACGACTTACTACCACTACGGATGCTTCTTTCATAAAATGAACGTTATTTCAAACATTTTTGTTTTGTTGATAATGAAAAATATAATGTTTGGTATTGATTGTGAAATATAATGATTCATCAAGACAAGTAGCAATTAATATTTACACTCGTGGCTGAGCCAGTCGTGAGAAAATACATTTCTACGTCAATCTACTTCAATTCATGGCATTTGACAATTATTTTGTTATTCCATCTATACTCCCAATATACAACGTGCTACAGGACCTTTAAAGGGGCAGTAGCACGTTTTTTGATAATTTTATATTTTAAAATATCCACTGATAATTATAAGTTAATGCTAAATGTATTATTTTGACAGTGTCAAAAATAGTATTACACAAGCCAATCATCCATAGTCAGAGGACAAAGTATGAAGACTCTCATAAAATTCATTGGCGGCCATTTTATGTGAACACCTTAAATTCATTTTGTGTAAGAAAAAGGAACCGCATGGCTAAACTTTACGTTATATATTTGAATTATTACTGCTCCATTTAGTTTAAATACATTGTCTTTCAATTGGAACCATTAATTTTCATTTCCCTGACATCACCTTATATTCCCCCTAAAAACGTGCTACTGCCCCTTTAAGGAAAAATCACACGTTCAAAGACAGTGTTCCTATTTATGAAAGAAACGATAATTATCACACTTTGGTTAACTAGTTAACTGGGAACTCCCGATCCCTCAACGTACATCGAACACGCAATCTCGTGTGAACTGATGTAATCACGAATATTGGTGTTGAACAATAAAACAATAAAAAATTATTAACTGACAAAAAAAGTCCCTCATTTCATAATTTTGATCTGATGAAGACGGAACACTTACATTAGGATGAGGAAACATTCAATGGGATATTGTGAAAGAATTCAATAATTCATGCCATGGTACATAAGTTCAATTACATATATCAGTTCCTGGTGTCACGCTCGCACCTTGAGTTGAATGACTTCGCCGTTGGTCTGTATTACAAGTGGACGGAGACATGTTGACCCATGCTGTGTTAAGGGTGGGAATGTTGTATATTTCATTCACTCCACCCTTCTTCAAACCACCCCCTAGAGGTATTACCCCATATGAAGCTCCCCACCTAACATTCCACCCGCACCGGACGTTATAAATAATAACCGTTCTGGGGCGGTATTCTTAAAAAGTCTAAGATTTAACTTAAGTTTTGACATTTTTAGACTTAAGTCCTTTTAAGAATACCGCCCATGTAGAGACGCAGGGGCAGAAACACGATTTTAGTGAATTTTATTTTCTAATGTCTCAGTTTTTTCCGTTTTTTCTATATGGTGTATGTACATATGGTCAAACATCTCATTTGTCAATCGATGAACTTACCGAGTATCCAACGAAGGGGCTGGCGACCATTTTTGTGTGAACACATTTTATTAATTTCAGGTAGGAGTTGGTTTCTTAGCCTTATTGAACATGATACGCTCGTTTTAGTGCTTTAATCTGTGGTTAACATAATTTCTTGCAATTGGAAACAAATATTATTGTTTGCGAAATATCATTGAATGTACCAAAAACATGCTACACCACATGTTAATATATGACCCCTTCAAACGACCCCGTTACGCTTACACTAATCTCCCCTCTCGGTTACTGTTTCCAACTCATGCAGTACCCACGTGTAAAGACCCCCTCCATATTTACACACCTACACCCTCTTTCACCCCCACACCCCATCCTCCCCCACCTACACTTTCTTTCACCCCACACACCTCATCCTCTTCCACCTACACTCGCTTGCATTCCAAACCGCCCTACCATTTTATGAACAATTCATTTTTTAAATAATTAAAAGAGAGATGACCCGTCTCCGGTACATGATGTTACCTATTGTCTGTATCGCCTCGTCCTGGTGACGTTATTGAAATATATTAACGGACTCTCCTATTCTACCGACACTGACCCTTCTGCTACCTCGTGTAGGTTCACATGGTGTTGACAAGTTGGTGGAAGCAGAGTGGGAGGATTTTGATGTGTCTCGGATATCCGAAATGTGTTATTATGTAATGATTATATACCCATTTCATTCAAATTGCAGGTACTATAATTTATGTACATGCAGTTTGTTCCATTCTATCTTGTTTTACAGTCGAGGAGAACTGAAAATGATTTGTCTCGAATATCCGAAATATTTCATTACACTTTGAGTTGCTATTCATTCATAAGCGCTTGTACGGTTTTCCGTTCATGTACAAACTAGTAACGTAAGCTTAATCTAAACGAATAACAATCTAGAAAGCGGTACGAAAAATGATTAATTCGAAATAAACCCTTCAAAAAAAGAAACGAATAGGTGATTTTGAAATGTTTGGACTTGTTTGAAAAACGAATGGAATTTTGGCAGGAAGTCTGAGTGTACATTAACAACATGCACGAACGTCAAATGCAACTTATGGTCCGACAGGGGGAGTTTTCGAGCAAAATAGCGAACTTTCACAAATAGCATGCCGCATGTTCCACAACTATTTCAAGGTCAAGGTCAAAGTCCCGTACAAACTCCCTCAAACAAAAGATCTAAACTCCTTTAGAACGTCAATGTTATGAACTTTATTGACGTGCGCGTCGACGTCACATTACGTCTGAGACATGTACACTTCGACTCCCAGCCATCCCAATGCGGGAAGGTTGGGGAAAATCCTCGTAAAAAAGCCTTTTTCACCTTTTACATTCATTACAAGAAAGATGGCAAATATGTCAATCATGAATTGTTTTGAATAATGAAAAAAAAGACTTTGACGGCAAATTTTGGACTAACAACACAGAACAAAATAGAACACAAACTGAGGTCGACGTATTATCCAAAACTTTCGTAAAGTTCATTTAATCACTGCCGCATTTGATAAAGATTCATTTTTGCAATAATATATTGATATTTCTCCCTTTCTGACTAAACCTATACAAACGTACAATTGCCGATGATAACATTACAACCATATATCTGGGTTTGCTGACATGAGTTTTAAGAATACCTTAGAATAATAGCTTCGCACAAACCGTGTCACAATTTCTGTTTTTCTATAATTAAACAAATATACCTAGTGTACGTCACCGAAATAGTTTAAGTTCAAGGTACAGCAGGTACTTTTCCATAAAATGCACATTCATTATGTTTATTTTTTGCATACCCCCCCCCCCCCCCCCCTTCTTCATGATCCCCATCTTGCAGTGACTTTTTTATCGCTGCCAAAACAAGTGGTCACATTGCTCAACGCTTGTGAGGTTGAGATATCTTATTATTGAGTCATCCTATGCTGTTATTAAGCCATAAATCCCACCTGCGGTTAAGGTTCTATTTACACTATTTTTACGAGCGATATACAGGTATTTCCTCTAGCCTTATCTCAATTTGCTTCATTCATTTACAACGTCATATATAAGCATGCTTGCGGTTATGGTATTCGTGGTATGATTATGGTATTTATCACATTGTTATTGTCATTCTAGGCTTATTCAAGCTGTCTTCTTGTTTATATTGACACCAGAATAACTACAATCGGATGTCTCAACAGCAATCTATCTCTAGAATATGTCAAGTCTTACTTATGGTTTTCCGTTTTAATAATCCAGTAGTATGAAATAGGTATGCCATTAATCTGAACAATGTTCAAGTACAGCGTTACTTGCAGTTGTCATATTCAAATGCCACACACAGCCCTGTATTAAATAAGCAATACATAAGTTTAAAAGCGTCCCTATAGATGATAAAAAGTAGTGAAAAAAATGTATCATTAGTTTGAAATATGCATTTTCATTTTTGTTTCAGTGTATCACTGATTATACTCTTGATTTCAAAATCCAAAAAAATAGGTAATGACCATCCTAATCTTAAAACCTAACGTTTCAAATAATTAACGTAATGTTTTTAATTCATAATATTTTAACAATTGTGAGATCCAAAAGGTTTGTTGGGTATTCATAGTCAAGAATACAAATATCGTAAAAATCTTCTAACCCTAAAAAGAAGATATAGATCAACAGTTTTTTTAACCTGCTATCAGTATTATGAAATATGGATTTGTCCATCTCAATCATCAAATAATGTTTTCACTGAGTGAATATCTGTGATAACCAACGAGCGATCAGCGAGATGGTCATCACAGATATTCACGAAGTCTAGGTCATTCTTTCATATACACCACATGGCAATTGTTGAAAGTTATTTCCTTTCATAATCAATTTAAGTGTTAATCAAATGAAAAAAAGTTATAAAAGTTGGTGTAGTGGTTTAATGGTTGAGTGAACTCCATTCCATAACACTTCTTCATTACACAAAACACGCATTTCACGTGCTGATTGCGAGTGTCCTGACTTGGTTGTCAGACAATTCTAAACCAGTAACTTATACTATTTAACAGTGTTGAGTGAGTTCTAGAAATACTAACATTCTCCATATTTAATTAAAATTAAATATGTCAAAAACAAATTGTCAAAAGGTCACAGAAAATCTGTTTAATGTCTCAGGATATTCCTAAAGTAAACCGACATTCAGTCTATGAACCGTTTCAGTGTGTAACAAACAAATTTACGTGAGGCTGCGAGGATGGTGTTCATTTCACCTTGAGCTGCACGGAATTCATCAATTTCATGTTCAAACTCTCGATGCAGCACAACATCGTAAGCACATGGTGTTCAAAGAGGTGGGGAAACAAGAAAAGCCTTTAAAAAGGCATGCTTGGTGCCACATAGGCAGATGAAGGAGATTGTGATTTGTCGAACAATTCGGGGGATAAGTGAAATATACAACACTGAATAACAGCACTAATATTAACACATGTATTACTCAAATTTAACTTCGAACAATTAATTTCTATCAACACGAATTGCTGAAAGTTATGAATATTTTTTACATTCATCAACGATTGTTGGTTTATTTCATATCAAAAGACACGAGGGTGACAATCTATTTAATAGTATTTAGCATCCAAATTCACTCTTTTCGACATCTCAGAGAAAAAATGTAAATCTCTGAACACAACAACACTAGATTTTCAAGACAGTGATGTCATTGCATAGTGAGGTCACTATGTTTATGATGTTGTGGCATTGTGATGTAGTTACTTGAAGTAAAAGCACTGTGTTGCCATGTTGCGTTGACAATGACAGGAAATTGTGAAAAACGTACTGCCAAAACGATATCTCCTTGTCATGCTGGTTAATTAGTAACAGTAGTATAACAGATAATAAAGAAAATACTTTCCGATGATCTGACGGGATTTCAACCCAGGTCCGCTGAGCTAACGTTTGGAACCAGCGATGTAGGTCATATTCTAAATATAGCATGAGTCAATTTCAGTACTTTGATAATAAATACATGTTTTCAACGTAAACATTTAGTGACATCGTTAAGTATGACTTGTCACGTGGTCGTAAGTGATCTACCTATTAGTAAACATAAGTCTTGTTTCGATGTCACCATCGTACTTACACAAACATTACTTTTAATTCGCCAGGCGAGCCCAGCGTGAAATTAAATCGCGTGGGTTATAAAAAAGTGGATTCTGCGATTATTGAATGCGAAATAATTAATGCTTTATCTGGAACAAATGCAGACTCTTCTTCAAATGAAGTAGTTTTTGATTGAGTCTGTTAACATTTATCAGCATCTTTAATAGAAAACATTGTTTCTCTTTTAATATAACATTTAAAGCGAAATCATATTCCACAGTTTAATGTGCCAAATATTTTGTATTACCCACATGGTGACGTAATGCATTTTTTGCTACAGCTCTGTTCATTGGTCTTTTGATTTGGATACAACACATGTGATTGGCGCGGCTTCCCTTTGAAAATATCAAGAGTAATATAGAGAGAATTCAGAAAAGTTTTAGAAAAATCAAATCATAATGCTTGGTGCCCTTTGGGGCACCAAGCAATAAGAGCTGTGTCCTGCTTCAAAAAATGTTTTATCTGTGTTTTATGGTATTCTCAGGACGAATTTAAGGTGGGTTATATCGTAAAGTATCATTAGCTCTTTCAATTGTGCTCCTTGCAATTTTGTGAATTGGATTGTACATTAAATGATTATGGGGGGTAACAATTGACAATAATAAAATAACTTTTTTTGCGTTAACTTTGAGCAATCATTTCTAGATGTGTTTTAATATCACGTCAAGGGTAAGTTTTTCCGAGGGACGATACGGCAAGGTCTGAGGCGAAAGCCGAAGACCTGCCGTATCGGGCAGAGGGAACCGTTCATGTATTGTCGTCCATGTTTGCTTTCTGATAATCAACCCATGGTGGTTATCTGATAACCAAACCATGGGTTGGTTATCCAGGATAACGACCTAGATATCGCCATTGATATCCACACCACGTGGTGTATTTATATATAGATCTTTCATTTTATTATATCCTTTTTGATAATTTATTCATTGATGTATTTTATATAACACTTTACAAGTTTGTTTTATGCATATACATGCATACTTATCTTACCTTACAGTAAAATACTCGTTTTTGATTGGCTGACGATCGACTCATTTTATCTTATGTACCCCGGGACACTCTCCTCTCACGGTGTACAAATCCTATGTACCCCGCTGCCATGGCAACAGCTCCTCTCCGAGAAGAGGTGTCGCATAGAATAACATGACGTAACCAAATGACGCACGCGGTGTGCGGAGTTTACGTAAGTTCGATTAGCTGTTTTCGTGATTAATAATTAAAATTGTAATACATAATATGTTTTATTTGGAAACAAATTCCGCATTGCATTACTTGCACATGCTATAGAATTAAAGTCAAATAGTTTTTAAGCATGTTCCGGCTAGTAGTTTTACGTAACACGATTCATAACATTTCAGTCGGGTTGGATGAAGCCATTTTGTTTACATTAGGGGTCAAGGCCGTTCAAGCGGTGATGGCTCATCCGTTAACGGCAGTCAAAAAGAAATGATAATATTTTCTTCTGACTCGACGGTAAGATAAATTCGTTGTATGCTTCTCCCTCGGGTAATACGGTCTGATGTACCATCTTTGTACAAATGTCAGCCCTCGCCTGGCGGCTCGGGCAACATTTCTACAAAAATGGTACATCAGACCGTATTACCCTCGTGAGAAGCAAACAACTTATAATGTACGGCACGTGACCGGTTTTGACCAATGGTAAGCAGACATTGCTGTGCAAGTCGAGATAAATAATGATGGTCTCTCATAACTCTTTTTATTACCTACGAGGGCAGTCATACCGGGGTTCATATTTTTCATATGTTGCCCTAGGGCAAAATATCACTTTTTCATTGTGACGTCACGTTATAAACAATGCTTTGACGTCACGGTTCACCTATGACGTCACAATCTAAATGGACCGGCGGCGGCTAGACCGTTTAAACGTTTATGCTGGGAAGTAGTTTTTAAGTATTTTCTTTAATTTTGGGACTACGGTAATAAACAGAATATTATATTCGTGCCCATGACATACTATGTTTACGACACTCGTGTCTAAATATCAGTACATCCCTCGCTCTCGCTCGGGAAATACTAATATTTAGCCACTCGTGTCGTAAACATAGTATGTCATGGACACTCATATAATATCCTCTATATAAAGTGTGGCTCATTGCATTTGATAATATCATTTTATGTCGTATATGCATATGTATATTGTATACTTATATTTAGACAGAGGTCCCACGTTTCGATCGCCCCATTCATATGTAACACAGGGATTATAGACTGATCTCAACAAGGTATTTATTCCTTTGTGTTGGTGGGTGCATATAGGAAGAGACGAGCAATATCAGCCAATAGATTACTGACACCTCGGGAGCCTCGTTCTCATCATACTGTGCGAGGAAGTATCTTCCCGATGACTGATTGAATATCAATCAAATATTGATCGTTAAAACGTTCTGGAAGTAAACCGGACACAACTTTCAATTAGAAAATATGACTTATTGAATACGTACGAAGAAGGATCAACCTATTGGTTAACTTGCATATGTGATTGGTTTGACCGCATATGATTTTGTACGCGGTGATATTCACACTAAAATATTTTATAAACAATTTCACATCCTTCTATCAGTGTCAAATCGCTTTGATTGGTCGGGGTTTTTGAAGTTTTTTTTATAGCTGAATATATGTATTTATTAGTTATCCAAATATTACACAACTGAATTATCAGGCGAATCAACATTACTTGTGAAAGAGGTTTGCCGCAGTTTAACTGCCGACGAATGATTTTACTTTTAGAACAATATGTGCCGTTGTTTCAAATTTCAAATCTTAAGCAACAAAATATTCTTCATCAGTGACTTACATCAACTTGATTTGGAAATAATCATTTATTCATAACAGCTCTATATAAACACGAATGTTTCCTTAAATGTGTGTTCACAAATGAAACTCTGTTAGAACCAAACATTTCGGAGAGATGTGGGAAAATTTATTCACTTTCCCACATGGTACATAGACAATCAGTGAGTGAGTTATTGTTTAACTCCGCTTGGGCATTATTTCAGCCATTAGCGTCGTTAGACAATCAGACAATACGGCAGTAGCAAAGGTTGTATGGAAATAGTTTAATGGAAACAATCTAAATCACAAATGATAAAACATGGTAGATGCAAATGTTTTGTGGAACTGGGTTCTTGGAAACAATCTAAATCACAAATGAACAACAATGCATTCGCGGAGTGTCATAATGAAAAGTTCAAATGATTTAAAAGACATTTTAAGATAAAATCATATCATGTTATGGATACAAAAACTACATTCATGATGTTTTAGTCGGATGTTTGAAGTAAGAATAAAGTTGATAACATTTTTACGCTGAACAACATATTTTTGTTTGAACATTGTTAGTTTGTTACGAAATTTGATGTAATTAATTTAGATAAACGAAAGATGATATTGGCCTTTTTGAGCTGATCGTTTGGGTTTTGACAAAACGTTTATTGATTATCATGACGTATGCTGTTATACAATGGTTTAAATTTATTATTCTCTGTCCTTTTCTGTGACGAAGAACATTGTTGACATCGTGAAATGTTTGTAAAATTGAATCTAAGTCAATAATCACTTTGAGAATACAAAAGGAATGTAAATTTGACTCAACTTGGTAGCAATCCAGAAAAAGGAGTTGGTGCGGTTTTCGAATTTTGGTGGTCCAGGAAATACAAATCGTAGTACCTCGTTTTTCGACTTGAGTTTGTTCCTGAATCTGGATCTACTGGCAACTTAATACACACTTCATGAACACTTCATGAACAATTCATGAACACTTTATGACACTTCATAGATACTCCATAGACACTACATGTGACACTACAAGTTCGTTAATACTTCATGAATTCTTCTGAATTCACTTTATAAACACTTCATAATTAAATACTCAATAGACAAATCATGAACAGATAATGAATACTTCATGGATACTCCATTAACATTACATATACACTTAGTGGATACTTAATTGATAGTTCACGAATACGCCATGAACATTTCATGAACAGCTAATGTTAGTCTTACAGATATCAGATTGACAAATCAATTATCACAAATATGAGTTATTTGGAAAACGAATTTCTTGTAGGCTGTGCTAGCGCCATTATAATATTGTGAATATATAATAAATCTGCCAAACCGCGCATTTCTGTTGGATAGAGAAGAAACCAATAGATGTACCACAATCCTCACGAAACCTAGATTATAAAAGTGTTCATAAAGATTCCGTTATGTGACTGAAGTTTGTTCTTTTACGTAAGCTTCTTTGAAAACAAAACATCCGACATTCCTAGGTTAAATGTTTTAGATTTGTACATTATGATATCATTTGATTTCTGAAACTGTCGCCAAAAATGTAACTGACGACCATGAACGTCATCAGAATGAAATCACTGAGGCTTTAAATGAACAGATCAAAATATGGATTTATTTTCAAATCAAAACTTCGTGTTTTCGACAGCTTCATTAGACATTGAATTTTGTGGTTTTGACTTTTGAGGTTCAGTTTTATTTTTCACCCTAGAATGGCGTATTTCAACATACGCATAAAGCCCAAGTGCAAGTGTTAACACTCCCATAGCTATAAACAGTTTGATATATACGCATATAAAACTACTGTAGGAAAATGTAGCAGTAAAACTCAAGGATTTTACTCCTTCATAAACTGCAAAAGCTTCATGTTTGTTGTCACGGAATATATCTCCTAGAATCACATTAGTTTGAGTTTTCCAGATTCCCTCTGCCACACCCCACAACGAGGCTAGTAAGTAAATGTTGATGACGTCATCAGGAAGCGGAACCCAATGATACATCCACACCATGAGCGTCAGTTGCAGAATGGCCGCTAGGAATATTAGGATACACCGAGGAGTATACTTAGCGATCTGACTGAAAAAGACAGTTGATAACGTTGTGCATATACCATATGACGTCATCACATAGCCGACATTTTGGATGCCGATAGGGCAACTGACAAAGGATTTTGTGATTTCCGTGAAAACCATTTGCTGTTCCAAAGCGATATATATGAAAAATGGAATCAAGAATTTGACGTCCGTTTTGTAGATGAAAATGAACAAAGAACCAAGTATCTTCACGTCTTCAATACTAAATGAGGCTTGCTTCTGAAGCCGAGGTAGAAACATAATTACAGTCACAAGGCCTAAACTCACGAACCCAAGAAATGTTCCCAACATAATGTAAACCACCATCGGCTCCGGGTCTGCGATAATATCCTTAGTTTCCTCCCTCGGGCAGTCGTTAGAACCACAAAAAGAGGAGGTGTTGGTTTCAGTTCCGTTATACTGACCCTGGTACAACACAAGGGAAACGAGGAGATTCCCAGCTATGTTGCTAAGTTCAAACAGAGTGAAGAAAATTCCATTCATCTTACTCAGAATTACAGATATGTCAACATTGTTAGTTTGGGCTGAAGAGAAGGCACATGATGTAAGGTAAGTTCCGGCGGCAGTCCAGAGCGGAACAGTGACAGTCCCCAGGGCTATAGACGAAGGGAGGAGGGTGTAGAAGGAGGGGTAGAAGTTGGACGCTACGTAGAGTATGTGACCCGAGAACGCCAACATCACTGCTCGCTTAGCTCCGATCAGTTTGAGGAGAGCTGGTGCAAAGATGGCGGACAAAATGGCGGCGCCGTAGAGACAGCTAAGGGAGATAACTCCAAGCCCACCTTCGTCGTTGAGACTCCCTTGGATGTTCTGTAAAGCCATGAAGGACGCAAAAACACAGAAGAACCCTAAACCAAGAACTAGTGTAGTCCAGGTCTCCTTGCCTACTATAGGCGAAGGAGTCTCTTCTATTGTAAGATTTTCCATCGCTGATTCCTTCCTTCCTTCTAGATGACTGTGATTAAAGTCAGTGTCTCTCAACCCAAGAAAGAGCGGTTCCTGGCGGTTGGACTATGTTTGTATCGTTTTCCTGTTCAATCTTGTCGAGACATTTTGTAGGTCAAACAGTGCGTGATTTGAATATTACAACATCTACCATGTATTGTTTTTGCTGTCAGGGGCAAGTTATAAAACGTCCAGCATATCTGGAGTTCAGAATTAAACTAAAAACACAATGCAATTTTAATTTAAAATGCACAAATGGTTATTACAAATGTCAATTCATAAAATTAAACATCTATAGAATTTCAAGTTTGCAACCTTTGATAACTTTGAGAATGTGCTTGACGTTTTAGGATCGTATAAAGAAGGTAAATGTAATGTGATTTTGTGAAGACATTATTATTTCTGAATAAAGAGTTGCTGCATAGATATATCCCTGTATTTTATAAAGTGCATTATTGCAGCCTAGTCAATATAACAATTGGTAGATGGGCTTATATGTACCTGCCTATATACCTTTACAGATGATTTAAAACGTTATTTCTACAAAATCTCTTCGATCCCGAAGTTGGAATCTTCTTCAGATAGCGAGCTTGCAGTATCAATGCGTGGGCCCTATTGTCAATAGTATGTACATAGGGGACTATGTTAGCGGGGCCCATGTATCAATGTACCAATAACTAAAGGGCTCAAATCGTTCATTCCTCTGGCTCCCAGAACATGCTTGTTCTAGACAGAAAGCTGCTTTCCGAAACGATAAAATATATAAACACCTATTTAAAGTCCATGTTCATTGATTTTATTTCATGATATACTAGACCTCATTGTCTTGATATTTTGAAAAAAATTGCTTTTCTGCTATTAATTCTTCTAATTTGTGCAATGTCATTCATGCCATTTATCATTTTATTTCCATTAAGTTTATGTAAACGCTTAGAGCATGCAGTTTAGGTATTGAAACTCATTGTTATGTTATGTTGTGTTGTTTGCTTTTGCCTCAATGTGTTACTCAGCACACTTCTGTAACTAAATGGCAATCTCACATAGCGTCTCAATAGCCACACTGCAAAAGGCTATAGGTAAATAATTAATATCACAGTGTTATTGGTCAAAAAGAAAAAGGTTATTCATATTTCAAATGTTTTATATACTTGACTCACATGATATGTAGATTTGCATACTACTATCATGTTAATATACATAAGCATTCCTAAGCATGAGTATGTATAAGTTGCGGACGAGTCCATCCAGTGCACCAAAGGGAAGAGCAAGTAGATCAGTGGTTAACCAAAAGCTCTTTCGTTTTAAGTTTAAGTAATTTTGGCATGATGAAGTTTTGGTAGGACAACAATCAAATAAACTTGTAGGTGAAGGGAAGTTTTGAATTTATTGTCCTTTATTGTCCTAACACCTGTCTCGATAAGACTCAGATGACTCCAGTTCCATTGCCAAGATCTATTCCCTCAGGTAAGGTATCAAAGTGAAAGTAGGCGTTCCCCCAGGTATATGTAGCGAGCACCACCGCTGGTACAGACAGCACGTTCATCATGAAACCACACCCAACCTGAATACACGAATATTTATGATATGTAGCTTCTTTTAAATACTCTATTTGTGTTGGAGTAATATGAAAGTGTTTGATTTCATCAACATGAAGCTTTTTTTTGCAAAATGCCATGAGCCGTATATCAACCAATTTGATTACAGGAAGAGTTTTGTCATCAAAGATCTGGTGGACATTCTCATACTGTTGACGTATAAGGCAGAAATAAACACATGGGTTGCACTGTACAGTAAGAGATGAATCTTAGACTTTGTTAAAAAAGGGTGGATTGTAGACGTGATCACCTAGCCTTCAGAGTAAAATAATTTCCATTATATGGTGATTTAAAGATGCAATACTGATTGATTTAACCGTTACTGTCATCGATTAACTTACACACCATAAACAATTCATGCAGGTTACCTGGACCTTCCAGATTTTTAACAAATTCTTTCCTTCATTAAAAATATATATTTTTGTTTGTAAAACAATGACCATACCATGTCCATGACCCGGAGGTGACCGTATGAGAAGGCGATGGCGTTGGGTGGCGTGGCGACCGGCATCATGAAGGCGAAGGAGATAGTGAGGGCAGTGGGGAACATGAAGAACAGGGGGTTCATCTGCAGACTCAGGGCCTGGCCAACAGAGACGAAGACAATGTTGGGAAATTTTTTAGCTTATGGGAGATCCTTTTGAAATCCAAGATCTGGCAATTACATATTTCAAGTAGATCAACAGAGACAAAGAAGTGTCTGACACTTTTTGGAATTGAATCTTTTCTCCATGCAAATTACACTATAACAAGTCGATTATTCACTCGACCGATAATTTTTTTAAGTCGCTCCGATATTTATTTTATAACCATGATGCTTTACTTGGTAGATATATTAGAAGGAAGCAGTGGAATAGTGGTGATATCGGTGGTAGTAAATGTAGAGTGTAGTGGTATTAATGGTGGTCCAAGTAGAAGCAGAAGAAGTCGTGATTATAGTAGAATACTTTGAATAGTAGTAGTAGTAGCAGTAGTAGTTATAGTAATAGTAATAGTAGTAGTAGTAGTAGTTGTCATAGGCTGGAGTGTAGTTGTTGGAGGTAGTTTAAATGGTTATAACTACCTGCTTCATCTATTGGGACTAGTCTTTGGGAAAGAAAAAACAATCTTGTGGGCATTTTTATTGTGGTTAGGAGATGGGGGCTTGATTAGCATTTGCGGAAGACATGACCACCTAATTATTCGATGATTGTCTTAAGGAGGGTGGGAGCTGGATTTGAGGGACTGATTGGCAAGTTGAGTCATAATTTATAGTAGGTGGTTGGGGAAGGCTTTAAGGGAATTAAAGGCAAGGTCGTGTGAGGATAAGAAGTGGAAGACGTCACCCACCAGTTGAGCCATGACGGGCAGCAGGTAGTTAGGGATGGCTATAAGGGAATAAAGGGCAAGGTATTGTGAAAATAAGAAGTGGAAGAAGACACCACACACCAGTTGAGCCATGATGGGCAGCATGAGGGTGGCGGTGGCGACGTTGCTGGTGACCTCGGTGACGAAGCACGTGATGTAGCACAGCACGAGCAGCATAAGGTACGGGTTCAAACCTCCGAATATCTGCAGCTTGGTGCCGACCCAACTCGAGAGTCCAGATTCCTAGTGGTGGGCCAAAATAGTATAAGTCTTACCCTATAAGAATCGACCCGTCCCTACTATCATCGCTGGGTAACTTTAAATATTACTGAACATTGTCAAAATTCTTGAACACATCGTCCTGATTGTCCCAGTAACCTATCATGTTATAGTCTATAAAGTAGACATGTAGCTCTTTATTCAAGTACTTTGTTCCAAGATGTAGTCCCAAAATCGGACTGATTCAAACGATCAATAACAGCTTTCACTCATACAAGCCAGAAATCAGACTCAAAAGGTACGTTACCGGTTCAACATGGGCGAAAGGGTTTTGGTGATGTCTGCTTTTAAACTTACTGGCACAGAAAAGGTTGCAGCAATACTTTCACAATTGCAATTGCATAATTGTCTGGTTCGACCTTGCTTGCTGCTTATTGATTGCGAAGGAAATTTGATCTGAGTCTAAGTTTAATTTTTCAGTATGGTCATGAACTGGGCTACTCACTACCTATTGTTACTGATTGAAATGATTGAAATGATTGAAATGCTTTTGAACCCAAGTAATCCCTTACAGAAGAGAATGAACGATTTTTAAAAGACTGACCTCTGACGCCTTAGCGAGACAGTAACCGGCCCCCAGTATAAGGAACACAGACCAGGGCATTCTCTCGTGCACATCCTGCCATCTCAGAATAGGTTGGATAACCGGGGGTGACTTGTCTGTACAATGAATGTTTTTCATAAATTTTAACATGCAACTAATAAGTTTCAAAGAAAATCATGTTATAAAGTTTTTAATTTTAATGAGTGTTAGCGTCTCAGAAGACAAGAGATATATGGTAAAAATCCGTGTTGCTCGCTTGCAGTACAAATGGATGCCTAAAGAAGTGTGCAAGGTTGGTTACTGAATTGTTGTTTGGGTGTGTGCACCTTCTGTATTTATAATGTATAATGTACTAATAAGTTTGAGTATTGAATTTTATTTTTAAAAATCTAAGAACATGTATATCAATGTTAACCTATTGTTTGTTCCCTTTTAATATGTATGTAAAATACGACTCTCAACATACATTTACTATTTTTTTTAGGGTTGTGCGAGATTGTATTAGTTTTAACCTTCTACAGTCGTAAATGGATATAAACAAACCCTTCTTGTCGCGACAGCAGAAGATGTTAGGACGAGTGGATGGAAAGACGAACAAAAGAAAGGCCATCAGTAAGGCAGGGGCGGAGTCTGTCACGTATCTGAAGAATTGATATACACAGATCTTAATCTTATCACAGACTATTCTAGTTGCGAGGGGTATTATTATCGACCCATTATTAAATAACATGAGATAAAAATAATTATTCTTACATATGAATCGGCTTATTATTTTAGAATGTTAGAGCACAGGGGAACACACTCTGGGGATATACTTTTCGATTTTATAGTTTCATTAAACACAATCTGCCTTATGTTTACGTTTTGCTTTATTAGTCAGTAGCTAAAGAAAATGTTCAGTTTAAGCCAAATTGCATTTTTTTTTAAATAACCAAAACAACGCTATCACAAAAAAGAAAAGTTCAAATTCTGGCAATACACGTACTTGGATTTGAAGATGTCGCCCCATCCGCCAACGCTCCCGAGATCTCGCGTGATCCAAAGAATTATCAAAGTTCCGAACATCACCATAATGGATTTCTCGGCGTACCTAAATGTTGTTATAATTAAATGGTTAATGAGGTCATGGTTTTGGCCTACTTTTCAAATTGGGAATAAAATTGTGAAAGGAATGGCAACTGCTTTAAACACTTTCTCATCAAACACACGTGTAGCATCAGACAACTATGTACATTGGTGTTTACTTACGATACTGGACCCAGTTTGAGATATTCATTCCTGATACCGGAAGCGACATGACTCCTGCCTACGTTGTTTTTACTTCCGGTAAGACAGCTACAGAAGTTACTGAAATATAGGATGTGATGTATTCACTTTAAGTGTCGATATTGTAACAAAGGTTACAGTTACAACTGCTGGTAACAGATCTGATCAAATCCGTTAGTACTCTTTAAAGGCAACAAATCGGGCTGTTTTGGGTCATAGGTGAGGCAGTTTTCCTGAAGGCGAACGATTGAAGTTATCTCATAGAAGCACCTGCCGTCGGACTCACCTAAACGCAACGGCAAGTATGCAGCTACCGAGACCGAAGGAGCCTACGAGACCATATAGGATACAGTTACCCAAGGTGATGTTTCACGATATATACTCCCTCATGTGACGTTGTGAGGTTGAACGGTGACAGTTGCAAATGTTGCCATTACTTCAGGCAAAAGTTAACACGTACCTACTCGTAGCAGAAGCACAGCTTGCACCTACTTACCAAGAGGAATGACCTATTCAGAGGCTGAAGAAGAATATGTACGCGTACACGAGGTTGGAGAAGGTTTACGCGTACACGATGTTGAGAAAGGTGAACACATTCACGAGGTTGGAGAAGGTGTACGCGTACACGAGGTTGGAGAAGGTGTACGCGTACACGAGGTTGGAGAAGGGGTACGCGTACACGAGGTTGGAGAATATGTACGCGTACACGAGGTTGGAGAAGATGTACGCGTACACGAGGTTGAAGAAGGTTTACGCGTACACCAGGTTGATGAAGGTGTGTACGTACACGAGTAGAGAATACAACAATACAGGATGTATTTTCCCTTTCCGAGGTTGAAGTAGAAGATAAACCCACCCGAGACGGAAGTAGATGACCATCCAGCCCCAGAGAAGGATGAGGACGAGGAGGGAGAGAGGAAGACCGTACACCAGGAAGGAAGCGAAGGTTATCGGCGAGGTGGCGTTCAGGCTCTCAAACACTCTGGGTGGGAAGGAAAGATTAGATAAAAGCGGTATTGACTTTCAAAAGGGATAACTTGTATTGTTTAAGCGGAACTACAATCAAAAGAAACAATATCGCTGGATGAAAATAAAGAAAAGACGATACCTTTGATTTCTATAAATAAACCCTCCTACAAAATAAACTTTACACCCAACTACTTCGCGTGAAAGAAGATGGCGAACCACTTAGTGTCTTTTTAGTGTACAGCGGTTATTATTAATGTTTACATTCCATTAAAAACAATTGTTACAATCACTTACGAAATGAAAGTTTTGTGTCACTTTTGCATTGAAGGGGTATGCCAATGTCTCTGATTAATTCGTAGATCCATTTGGTGGATATCTTTCATTGCTACTTGGATAAATGTTAACGGGTTTCTTGATATATGAACCTGCCTAAAGCATGTTATATAATTCTAGAACGTCTGCACGTGCATTTTATAAAAGAAGTCTCCAAAACGTGAAGAATGTTATTTTGGTGGTAATCAAATCCTCTTTCCTAGGGTAACGTTATGATACTAAACTGTATAAATGATTACAACCGCATACTATTATTCGTTTAATTTATGCATATCAAGGTATAAAGTTCCTTTTGTAGGTGGGTTTATTTCGGTTGAAAATCAGTTAAATGGTAAGGACAATGTCTATAGATGAAAACTTCTTTATCCATAGAGTGCGACGTTTCGATACAGATTCTTGTATCGTTATCAAGCACAACAAGAATCCTTCTCGAAAGGTCGCACTCTATGAATAAAAATAATCACGATACAAAAAGTTGTCATCAATAGATATTGTCCTTATTTTAATTTCAACTTCTAAAATGCCACTCAAAGAAGTTTTAGTTTTTATTATTTTCAAACTTTCTCACTGTGTTCTTTGATTTACATTCTAGAAGTTGGTGTAATGATCAATAAGATATGCTTTTTATGGATGATCAACGTCTTTATTCTAGAAAGCGACGTTTCGACATAGATCCTAATGTCGTCGTCAAGCATGTGACATGCTCGCATATGTATTAGATGAAATTCATCCAAGTAAAGTAAAACCCAAAAGTGACACTTTCCATGGTGACCCCTCCCCCAACCCTTGAAAGATCACGGGATCCCACTTATATGTACCCTGTGAAGTAAGTCTTTAATGACTACAGTTATCATAAAAGATACATGCAAGTGTTTGACGCCACACAGATCGTTATCAATGTTCCCTGATTTCTCCGACTCACATGTCAGCCTGACCCTTCAGCACGATGTTGGGTCCTGTTCCGGTGAGACTCGCTATACCGCCGATATTGGCCGAGTAGCACACGCACAGGGATAGCGCTTTGCACATGCGCTGATGTTTCGCTTCCTCTTCCGCCGAATGATCTCCAGACCTTTGTCGAGACGAACATAGTGCATCAGTCGATCTTTTATTTCTTATTTCCGGAAAATGGACATTTGCCCTCCAACAACATTGCTAAAGAATTGAATTGCGTGCTGTCTGTCAAAGTTAGGACTTTTATAGCTCAATGTGTTTTAAAAGTCCTTGGTCGTAGGTTTTGCATATAATCGAGGCATCTTTAACACAATATACCAATAAGTTTCCTATACATGAGTTCAATAATCATGATGATTCTTATATATTCTTATTGTTTCACTATTAACTGCAGTATATGTAAAGTCCATTACAGATATAAGTTAAATTCAGAGTTACCTTTACAGTTTATCACTGAAATACGATTGTGAATGTTATTTACATTCAATAGCACCGTAACTCCACATTTGAATTTGATTCTGGCGATTGTCAACTTTCTTCATGGGCAGAAATAATTTGGTGTAGTTATACAAGACAATGATATGGATGCCAACTTCTAGAAGAAAGCCCAGGAACGTCGTGCGAATAATATTGACAATTTTAATCAAAAGCTTACCCCGCTGCTTGGTTACTGGTGTCTGTTATTTCGAAATTGCTGTAAACATGCGTTTCTCCGCTGCCATAACCGTTGTCCGCCCCCCTTGTGGTATAACAAGAAAACAGTACTTGACAAACTCACTACATGTGCAATCGCTTTTGTGAGGAAAGGAATTAATGTTTTTTCCATTTACATTTACATTTACATTTACATTTTACATTTTACATTTACATTTACATTTACATTTACTTCTACATTTACATTTTCAATTGCATGTTCTAACTGACGTTTATGTTAAGGTATGTCGCTGTTGAAAGAGTATATTTCCAAAGTAAATATTATTTTTGTTACGTGGCATTTTCTTCTAGATTTTGGCTACTTCTAATGCTGTCATAAATGTCCATTTCCGTTTCCGTCTCGCCATTTCCATTTGGAGCTCCGTTTTCGTCTTTGACATCTGTGACAAAAAAATCCATTCTTTTCAAACTATACACTATTTCTTATTGAGTAAAGGACAGGTTGAATTTGAATTTTAAAAGAAGCGTTTTGAGTAAAATGTGAAAGAACAGTTAATGAATATCGCATTTAAGGAAAGCTGCTGTATTGGAATTGCAAACGGGAAGGATACATAGCATACCAATCCACGCGATATAATCTTAAACATTGCCTACCATGAGATGGTTGCTTGTTCTGACCTTGACCTTCATGACCGGAAGTGACCTTCAGTTGTTGGAGGACGCCCTGTGCTATGGTGATCATCATCCCAGTGGTTGCCGTGTTTGAGATCCACATGGACAGAAACCACGTGGTCGCCATCATTCCTGCCAACAACCTGTTGTACACATTTACATCACAAACTTATTAAAGAATTTCGTGACTTGGGTATCACAGGCGTCCTTGTTTACATACACAACTCATGTATGTACATAAAAAAGTTGAACAAAGTCCCCCATCGTGTGAATAGAATATTCTTATTAATAGAAGAGGTAGAGAAAGTCTGCCATGTTGAATGCCCAAATCTCCATTTCAAATCTTGGCACAGAAATTAAAGTATCCAAAATACGAAGTACAAATGTAGGTTTATGTATATCTAGAGCCTTGCTGATATCTATGATATGTTTTCAATGATTGTAGTATGGAGATCCCATAAAGTATAACATTACGATGTTATCATCTAAAGCTGGGTTTTATAAGGATATTCAGTTTTGCCCCCTGGAGTATACAAAGTAAAGTGTTTACATGACAGGTTTGCCCCCAGGGGTATTTATACCCCCAAGGGTATCTGATTTGCCCTACCTCCAGACCAGGGGTAAATATTTCGCACTTTGCCCCCGGGGGTAAGTATACCCCTCTTAAAAATTGCGTTTACATGACGAAATTTACCCCCCTGGGGCAAAAAATTGCCTTTACCCCCGGGGGTAACCGCACATATAAGAAAAGGTCTTTGTAAGTGTCTCCGAAAATTACGAGATGACCTTTCAGCTTAGATTTCCATTGAAAATATATTAAAATATATTATGTTAATTTTTATTTCCAAACATCATTGCAGAGTAGAAGAAGAGTAGTTCTGTGATATGCTATACCATTAACATTTTAACGAAAATTCTCGTTTCAGCAACAGAAAAAAAGCATTCAGTTAAGCTCTGCTGACATGATTATCTAACCACCTTAACTTTTATCGACATGCAATAATCAATGAAAGTATACCATTTTGGTTCTGCTCCCACAAGCATGAGTACTTTCAGAGCTATCCGTTTATGAAGATTCCACGTTTCTATAGCAACCGCCATGATAAGTCCCCCGAAGAACAGCATTGATGTGTCCTGTATTGAAGTAAGATAGAATTTCAACTTATAAAGTCACAGTGTATGACGCTTCGGAAATTTACTGCGTATGTAATGGAATTTCAAAAATGGGCAAGTTCTACAATGGAGGTTTAGAAATGTTATATGGTGTCACTTTGAAAAACTGACTTCTCTTAATGTGTAATTGGTGCATGTTAATGCGACTCTTTCTAAATGTGAAACTGTATTTATGTCACATGCACGTGCGACTCTTTCCAATTGTGAATTTTAAATCTCATATCTATGTTTGACATTAACCAATAGGTAATTTGTTACCTTGTGTGTTGATAAAAACCCTTTATTTTCAGTAATCAGTTTACAATTTTTCAGTCATCTGGATACCAGTGACAAAGATTAGACTTCAGATAGTACCTACATTCATGTATGCTGCTGTGGCTGTTTTGGCTGGAAGTATGCCCGCCAGAGGGAAAAGGAAGAAGGGGAGGAGGGAGGTGGCGGGGATGGGGACCGCTTCTGTCAGCCACAACACACCCATCACCAAGATCACGTACGTGCATTGCGTCTTCTGGAACCGTAATCATCATTATTACCCATATGGTTGAAAATAAGTAGTGACATATTTTCAATATGAGCACTAGTGCACATATCACTTTTGCCTAGCAACGATTGTTGTAGCGCGAGTTCCCGTATTAATTCGCCTGTGGCGTCATAACATCATTGTTCGTGACGTCACTGTAGCCGGCCTTCGCAAGGGAAGCGGCTCGTTTCTTGGATATGACTAAGATTGTAAAATGGAATAGAATCGGTAATAAAGAAATTATTACCCTCGGAAGTGTGTTATATGACTCGCTCTCGCTCGGGTTTTACAACAATTCACACTCGTTTCGTAAAAGTCATATGACACACTTCCTCGGGTAATAATCTCTATGTCTCAGTCTCAGTGATTTAGTGTCAGTAGAGATTTTGATTGGTTGTCATCGGCGTTACTATGATTGGTTGTTAATGTCAGTAATTTGATGTCAATAGATTATTTCATTGGTTATCATCAGTGTAATTATGTTTGGTTGTCATCTATGTAAGTTTCTATTTGTTGTCATTAAATATGATTAATGTATTGTTACCATTTTTGTTATTGGTATTAGTACTAGCTATGTGATTTCCACTAGTTGTCTTCAGTATTAGTATTACAATTGGTTGTCATAGCGTTAATATTAACATTGGCTGTTATCAATATCAATTACTTAAGCTGCAACCAGTTTTAGTTTTACAATTAGTTGTCATCCGTTTTCGTAACAGCAACAGTGTTCAACAGTTTTGCATGGGCCTTTTGTAGTCATAAGCTTTTTTTGTTTCAATTTTCTGTTATTACTGTAAGCATATTACCGTTTATTGTGATCAACATTAGTTAAACCATTGATTGTCTTCAGCATTTGTTTAACCATTTTGTTATCATCAGTGTAATAATATTTGTTATCGTAAATGTTTTATCATTGGTTGCCATCAGCGATAGCATTACCATTGGTTGTTGTCAATATCATATAGTTGAAACCGGGTTTGTATTACCATTACTTGTCACCAGCGTTTTTATTACCATTGATGTTTATCATTGCCACTATTATGGTTGTAATTTGTATTTCCAGTGGTAATCATAGGTGTTATTACCATTTGTTATCGCAATTATATCATCATCATCATCATCATCATCATCATCATCATCATCATCATTATCAGCGATTGGTCAAGGCTACATAGCTTTTGGTAAATATCTAAAGTACTTGTCACATTTTTGCATAACTAATCAAACTGCTTATAATTTGAGCATACGCCTTAATTATGTATGTATATACTAGTATTTGTGAGGGAAAACGTCTTTCTTTGATAAGAATGATAACCATGTTTTACATAACTTCCTTAGCAAATGTTTGGTTTCAAATTCCAAAAAAAGTATTTGAAATAAGGACAATTGTTTAAGTTATTTAAAAGAAAGGGCCACATTATAAAGTTATAAATTCAATTGACAAACGTGATTGATTTTTGGCAATAATCATGTATCAGTAGTTACCAAATGTCACTTTAAGTATTACTTTGGTAACAGCATTCTGTTTAGGAAGCTGTATGTTCAGTCATTACAAGGCATGATTAAGAATAAATTAAGTGAGCAATAATTTGAAAACGATAATCACATCACAAAGTTAGAAATACACCTGTGGTCTATCAATGCATACTTGAAACTTCTACAACGTTTTTAATTCCGGAATATTCCTTAACATTAAATGTCAACCACATCAAATGCGTTTAATGAAAGAAAAAAAGCTTGTGAAAATAAGAAAACATACCTGATCATCAAACAACAACGCGACTGGTAGAGAAATAACCGGAGTAAAAAGCACAATAAGAATATTTCTAAGGGACCAAATCTGATTCCATAAAGACGGATTCCTGTATGCATCCGTTTCTGAAGCAGTTCCAATTTCTGTAACAACCGTTGTTTGTTCCCGGTCCCGTGAAGGAGGAATCGCTACAGTATCTGTTGCCATCATGGTGATGTGCGGAGTTTGAATGTTGATTAACAACAATGCTGTGACTTGTCTAGTACAATACCTTGATATGAGGATTAACTCCCTTTAGGTATCGGGTTACAGTTTTGAGGTGCAGGTATTGTATTTTTTAAGTACAGACTCAATAGTTTGCTGTGTTCTTGTGATTTCATTTGTGTTATATTTAATCAACAACAAGAACATTTCTTTACACAATCATGTATTTTCCGAACAATCATAGCTAGACTTGTGAGTTCGATCTATATCTGTCTCTGCACGTCCTCGGTCAATATTGTTTGTATGTAGCTAAACCATTTATTAACCAAATACCTTTATTCTGATGTAACTCTTCCAGATAGTCACGTACTAAATATGATATTATATATATGTATTATTCCATTGTCAAAGGCACGTTAATACTTTTAGAGTCTTATATCGGTTTGTGTTTCATGGCATAGGCGTCTAGAACATCTTGCAAGTTATATTTCAGATACATACCCTGAGATTCGGGTCCATTTGCACAAACGACTTTGGTAATCTTGACTCACTAAGCTTGCTTTAGTGTAATGTCAAAGGATGTCACTATGGTTAACCTTAGTAGTGTTAAGGTTGTCTTGTATATTAGATAGTAAATTATTTAGTGTTTTAATTACCATACCATTTGAAAGAGCTTTTTCTTCTCAGGCAACCGAATAAGAGTAAACTGACAGCAATTTGCACCGCTCAAGAACATAGCACCTACATAAAAGTTTATAAATAAATAAATAAATAAATAAATAAATAAATAATGTACGTGTATGTGTGTGTGTTTGTGTGTATATAATATTTCATATGAAGAACTTTCTGTACTGTGAACCAAGGACAGACACTGAAATCAAGCATTCAACACCAGGACAGAACTTTAGCAACATTCTTTTTAACCAGACAAAAGAGCATCAGGTTGTTTTGAATAAAGAGTGTTGCTAAACTTTTGTCTTTGAGTATATATCTTCGGTTCGACGCTCAACGTTCAACTTTCAACATCAACTTTACATTTGTTTTCAACTTTTCACTCTTTGTATGTTCCTTTGTAAATAAGGAGGTCAGTGCTCATGCCATCAAAAAACACAATGCAGCGTCAGGTTAAACATCGTCCTATCATTATATTAAATTAAAATAATTATTATTAGGTTGTATCTTTTTACAAACCAGACTCAATTCTATAATCAACGAAGGTTAATGCAGCAATTTGAGATCTACATGTACCATTTCTGTACATTGGTTTTGGATTTAAAAGTTCTAAAACATCCGATAGAATCTTAAGTTCTTCTCTGTCAGCAACATTATAACGATCATCTACACCCCATTATATTACATGGCAGTTGTAGAAGCAAAGTAAAGAAAACATAATCACCATCTTTGAAGATTGACTTTTATTCAAAACAAAATAATATCACAAAACATAACCAAAAAAGGATATAAAACTGTACAAGATAGCGCTATGTCCAAAGGAACTTTGCGCATGAGGAAGTGTTATTTATCGTTATACATCGTTAGATCTAAACTTCTTATCGCCTGTTTTCTTTTCAATTTTGTCACCATTTAGAAATTTGGAATAGCTAGGGCCAAAACAACATCAACAAAATGATAAAGACAAATGGCTGAAATGAGTGACATGAAAGTTGAAATTCATTTGAACTGAAATATTTCTTTACAGCTAGAAAATATTACGTGCACTCAAGTGCCTTTGTTATGTCAAAGTTGAAATATAAGGGAACGAGATTAAAATAGATACTGTTAATGCAGTGAAGATTAATTGCCAAAGGTAGATACATAACAACAACAATGTCAAAATAGCATAACACAATATTGTGTGGTGTTCCTTAAGAGACTTGAAATGTTAGATATAACTAGCAAGATCGTAAGAGACAAATTACGGAGCTGAGGAGAGTTGTATATTAAGGTAAGCATCATTACTAAGGAAGGGAGGAACACGAACCTTTAGCAACAGAATGTGACTTTGTAGGATTTCAGGTATGTATTACTGATACCATAAAAATCTTGCAGTGTCTTTAAGGTAAGTATTTAAAGCTTAATTCTATGGTCAAAGAAATAAAGTTTCCAGAGATCATCATTAATCCACATGCTCCTAATACCGAAACTATTATCGAACTGCATACGGGGATGCGTCAAGTATAACTAGGACTGTTCTAGTAGATCTAGTGTGAGGTATATATATACAACAATATATACAGAGAGATGAAGGGTGATGAGATGAGTTGTGACGTCATAATCAAAGAAGGTCATTGTAGCGGTTGAGGTAGGATAGGTTGGACAGCTTCTTCTGGTACACGTATGCGAAATGCTCGTTCTGGGTCTCTGAGAACCAGTCCTTCCATTCACCAACCTTCCCTGAACATGGATAAAGAAACGTTTTAGCTCAAACTTACAGTCAGGGAAAGGAGAAGATAGAGAGAGAAGCATATACTGACAGATACTGAAGCATATGAGAATGAAGGAATTGAGGGCGATACAGATTCTTGCTTTAAAGAATTGGATGCCAATGTAGTATTCCTTTGCATTGCATATTAAAAACTTGGTTTTCGAATGCATTCTCAAACGTATCTTTTATTACAATACATAGAGCCTGTAATTACCATTTATGTGCATTGAGAAATCGTCTATGGATGAATTTTAATGAAAGTGCGACACTCATTTCAAAATTGTCAAATCTTAATCAACCAAAATATGAATTTTAGTAAATTGTTAAAGGTAGATTTTGATGATCTACTATCAACGATTTTATGTATTTCGATTCCATAAAAACTCACCAAATAGAACAGCCCAATTAATAAACACAAGAAATGATTATGAATATGCTCACCTTTCCTAAACAGACCACCACCGGCCTTCCAGCTGATGGCGCAGAGTTTATCGTTGCTGCCGTTGTTGCAGGCTTTCTTCAGGTTGTGGAAGCTGCAGGCGTCAGCGATCTCCTGGCACGTCTGATGCCCGATGTTGGAGCCCAGGAAACTTGCGATCTTCCTCACTTGCTCCGCGGGGTCCTGGAGACAGAAGTTGTCATTAATTTACACTCAAGATTCTCGTCATATAGGTCTACTTTAGCAAATGAAGCATGTGATTTTCTTCACGTATTGATTTGGTTTGCTACAACCATAAATGGCATTTTTCACTTATCTCCAAATGGTAATTTTGTGAAAGATATCCGAACAACATGTTTAAAAATTCATACACTTTCTCGATCAGATTACTTAATTCGTAAATTATGGAATATATACCCAGACAACTGACAGAGTGGCTCTTTAAGAAACTTGTTTTTGTCTGACCACAACATAAATTTGTACGAATATCTTCAACATTATATGATAATCTTCCAGTGTAAGAATTTACTAAGTACTAATTTTATTTCGATAACAAGTTATATGTACATGTGCACATCCGACAAATATGTCACTACTTATGTTAACCATACAGGTCATTAAAATCTCAAGCTTACCTTCTTCATATCCTCGAACCTGACGACGTGTACGGGTAGATCTGGGTTCTCCCTCATGATGCGGTCCCAGTCGGCGATGTAGTCAAACCAAGAGCCATAGGGAACTGTAGGCACAATGAAAAGTGAACATTGGAGTTTAATTGTGAATTTATCTATGACGTCAATTGTTTTGATGTTTTATGTTTGTAATTATTGTCGACACAATTTGGGATCACTCTTTTGGGCATCTCTTATGTCTTACATCTTTTACGTAAATGAGTGATTTCTTAAATGTCTCTTTTGGATGGCAAACTTAAGAGCGATTATAAGACTTATTGAGTTATCCCTTTGACGTCAACCTTTTGTATATTATCGGGTTATCTAGTGACTTATAATCACTCAATCCGCCTCCCTCAGATTATATGGTTCTATAAGTGATTTGACAGGGTATCCCTCCAATCGCTACTGTTTGGATAACATATTATAGTATAAAGACGTTTATCAGTACATTTATCCGTGCAATGCAAATTTTTCCAAAGTCATTAGCATGATAGTTATCGCAAATGAAATTCAGAGAGGTTCTAGGGTCTTGCAGAGAAATATACCATGATTGAATAGGATGTTGGAAGATGAGCAACTGACCTTTGCCCTCCAGGAACATCTCCAAGAAGTGGTTCCACTGGCCCTGGTAGCTCTCATCCAGCTTCAGCCTGTCCGCCGAGTTGTTGTTGCCCGTCTTCTTACCCGTGACCATGTTGTAGTAGGATACAGCAATGTCCTTGGGGTTTCTGACCACCAGGATGACCTTGGGTCTCTTCTCGACCACCTGCTCGGGAAGATGGAGCGGCTTGAAGTGGGTGTTGAGGATTCTGGGGGAAGAGAGGTTGTCGATGTTGTCCCTGTGGATGAAGTCCAACATGCCAACATCGTTCCTGTCCTTGCTGTACTCGGCCCGCCCATTCATCACCATGTTGGTAACCTCCCACAGCCAGTGGGTTCCTGCAAGGAGAGCGAAGGTCAAGGACGTGCTGATTGGGAAGGGGAGGTAATGCGACAATGCCACATTGGCAATGCGAAAGGTGTACATTGACAATGCCACAATGCAACATGGGCTTAAGTACCGTGTGGTTGCAAAGAACTATGATACGTTTCTTTGAAGATGTTTTTTTTCCAATTTGCGCTGGTTGGTCTGTGATTTCAGTGACGTAATTTATAACTGCCAAAACAAGACGCAATAAAAGTATTGGGTCAACATCATAATGATTTAGAGGGTAAAGGAAATAACCCCATAGTTTTACAATTTTGAATATGAATTATTATAAAATTCCATTCCTTGCAACTACACAGTTCACAAAATATGCATAAATGCGAAAATGCGAAAACCAAATAAATTTTCCAAACCTGACCGTGAGTCCAATTCCTTGCATTATAATCCGCCTCCACCGAGTTTCTACTCAGTATTGCCTTTAAATGCGTGCCATAATTTAGAAATTAGTTTGGTGCTTAAGGTAAAATGATCTAAAAGTGTTCCTAAGCCAAGAGTTGAAGCACATTACATGTGCTTAACTGTAGTTACTGAAAGAAATAGAATCACCACCGTGAAAACAATACAGATTAAGAAGTGACAAACACAAAATGTCGTATAATTGTGATAAAGTACATATGATAGGACAGTACCCTCATACAACATGCTTTATTTTCCTTTTGTTCAAACATTACTCAACACTGCTAACATTCTTAGTGTCACATTTTTGGGGAAATATTTTAAACGATCGAGTTTTAAACAAGCAGAGGCCAAATAAACAATAGAAATGGGCAAATAAATGATGTGTCATCAAAAAAAGCTAAATGTTTATATTTGTCCGAAATTAGATCTCAAGACTGATTTATTATCATAACAGTTTATTAAAGCTATTCCATTTTTAATTTATGAAGGAAGAGGAACCAGTTTTCAACATAGAAAAATCCTCTTCATTATGCATGTGAACAGGTACATGACGAAATTGAAACGCAAACGTATTCATTACTCTAGATAAATAAAATTTGCCTTACATCATAGTTTATGCAAACTAGTCTGATAGGAACAGATACATGTATGTTAATACCAGAGGAAAATAACCGTCAGTCTCTGATAAGGAACCAACGGATCAGTCAGTGGAAAGTTACTGGGTCTCGAGGGCGATGTTCTATAAGTCGTGACAGAATATACGATAAGACATTCACTGTGCCTGAGATAGGTAATGATAAGAACAAGTAGGTGTTATTTCGTCTGTTATTTTTTTGTTAAGAATGACTTAATAACTAGAAATATAATCTATTTGATTTTTGTCTTACATTTTGAGGGTATATGAAATCGGGGTCAATAATCGTTTTTGTTTTTGGTTTTGCTTTTAGAAAGGGTCAGGAAACGTTAAAATGTTTTATGTGAATGAAAGTTTCGAGCTAAACCCAACACAGTTTAGAAATGTTATAGAAGAGGGTGTCAGACATTGTCGTTTAGATACCATAGCGCAAAGATACCATAGCGTATGCAAGTTATCTTAAACACTGCAGTCTTTAAGTACGTCACTTTTGATCCTGTTTTCTTATCACCAAAGACCGAGTTTAAACTAAATACTTGAACAATGCGACCAAAATAAATCCTAATTCATCCTGAATGTATGTTACTGCAAGTTTTTCTATTACCAGAAAATATGTATTCATGCATCCCACACTCTAAAAACAACATCAATGTAAGACAACAGTGTTTCATGGTTGATCAAGTTCATTTTCTTCACAAGAGTTAACCATCATCAAATACTCTTGTCTTCCTTACACTACCATCTTCACGAATGCCTCTCAACACACATACCTGACTTAGGGTAGGCGCAGAAGAGCACATCATCATGGCGGACCTCCATCCCGTTTATATGGTCGAGGTGCTCATCGTATGGTATAGCGAGGGGCACGGAGTGGAACAGGTGCCCGTCAGAGGAGAGAACCCGCATGGAGTTACCTTCCTTGTCTTGTAGCGTTACTAGAGACATGCTTGCTTGATTAGACTGCAATAAAGGAGGATAAAATGGTAGATTTCATAGAAGCGTCATGTAGATTATACAGAATATAAATGTCATACATTTTATTAACTTAACCTTTCTTCAAACTTCAACTTCTTCATGCGTGTGAAAGAAATTGTGAAGAAAGAGAATACAGGAAAGATTACTGATTTTGTTAAAATTATTCATTTAGCTTGAAAGGAGAGAGATAAAAAACAATTGTGAGAATCGCATTCGCAAATATAGACAAAATCGCAATGTCTAGTTTGTGAAACTATTAAACAAATATTATGACTAAACATACATCGTGCATAGGCCAATTAATTACTCTTACCATAATATTCAACTGGAGTGACTTATCTTAATTAATAATATCTTAATTCAACATTTACAAATTACAAATTTTAGAAAGCTTATCTAATATGATAATATATATTCGATATCAATTGAAGATCAAATTGAAATAACCAGGCTACATACCTTGATAGATAAAACAAAGATTCCTTGCAAAGGTTGGAAACGTTGTCATAAATCGATGTCCTGAAATGATAAATACGTGATTTAGAATAATGAAAAAAACCTTAAGATGACAGTTCAAACAGCCCGTACTGACACCATGGCATACTGTCAAAACGTAGGAGATGTGATACCATATATAGAACCAACGACTCGGGTATTGGGTTTGTTAATGACGTTTATACATAATTAGATTAAATCTATAACCTTATAAAAAAATACTATGTCCCTGTCGATACCTTTGTAGTAGTTTAACAACGCCTCGTTCAGATTCAATAGTAAGATTTTGTTTCTTAATTAGAATATTGAATGAGTGGATTATATTACATTCCAATTGATGAAAAAACAATTGGTATTCATATACACATAAACTACGACATGCTGTAAACTTTGTCCACACAGTATATTGTTTGATAAAATAGTACAAGAATATCAAAAAACATCAATAGACATAAACATATCAGGATATCAAGTATTGTAGTTATTTGATGGAGGTGATATACGTTTACAATAAATATTTACATATATGTATATGATATGCATTTAATTTACTACATCTTGAAGTTGGGCACTTGAATTTCCGCCTTTTTCTATGCTATGAAATCCATTATTGGATGTCTCTGTCAATGACGTTTTCCAAATTGTATATCTAACTTCTATTTCCTGTGTAAATACGTCTGTCTATATTCGCGACTAGCCTTGTGCTAACATGTTATCAAAGCAAATGTATTTATCATCAACTGTTACGTAACTATGTAAATGAGATAATCACGGACCGATAATCACAGGTAGATTTCTAAAGTCAACACTAGGAAGAGGGGTGTACATGGATATCAAACTGTTATACATGGTAGAAATGCTGCGATACGGTGATCGGATTTGAACCATAACCTCCTGAGTGAGAGTCTGGTACTCTATTGTGTTTTAGGAACATTCCATTTGGTGTAAGAATCTGGAAGCTTAATGATCTCACTCTACCGCCATGATCAATTCGAATTTACTTCACGGTAACCCTAACCTGAACGATATCATCTAAACTCTCTAAAACACCAATGCAACAGGAAGATATTGTTAATTTCAAAGAAGCTACACATTGGTGATTAGAATAATCTTTTGGAAGTAAACCAGATGAGTAGTCCACAAAATTATCAAAAACCTAAAACCAATGGTAACGTTTTTATTTATGACGTTAAGAAATGGTCCAAGAACGTGTCATTTGAACCAAGAATCAGCAATAGGACCAACCTTTTTGAAATATATTTTTAAAATAGTTTCATTCAATGAGATAAATGGTCTTAAGGAAATCTTCAATTTTATACAAAGCTTGGCGTCATTATTCATGACCAAGCGATTAAGAATTGTGCCTCTATGAATCAACAAACTTTATAAAGCCAGACAGAAAAATTCAAAGCACAGGGACCAACCTTAGACGTTCAGTGCCGATACGCTTCGACCCGGTTGAGTGAAGATTCTCAGAGTTTCTCCGCCTTTTATCCTTTCCGAGACATGGAGGAAAGGTCAAGGAAAGCCAATGGAAATCTCTGATACATGAGGTCAGAGGTCAGCCAACAGGTGCCCGTCTTATCTGTGAAAGCTGGTGTTAGTTGGCACGTGGAGCCCGCATCCAAGACAATGACCCATCCACTATCTAAGGAAAATTACCACTGTGCTAAACTTTCCACGGCGAGTTCTATTCCTTATTTGGGAGACAATTCGCCGGGGTGAGGGTGGGTTCTTACACCTGTAGACTTGTTTGTCAAGATAGTGTTAAAGGGACACGGAATAAATGTTTAAATTAATCAAGTTTCATTTGTAAATTTGGGAATTTGTTATTTTTAATAAATTTAGATATTCTGACATGTGATGTAAAACATGTAAATAATACTGTTAGTATAAGTGAGTAGATTAACAGGGATGAATTGTATCGTAAACTATATTTTTATTTTCAAAATGTATTAAATCAATTATCAAAGTTTTAAGCTAAAAGGATATATGGGCCCCTAAGAAGTACGATGAGGATATGTAAGGACACTGAATAAAGGTATGTCAATACCATTATCATATCAAAATCAAAGGATTTATGTATACCATTTTGATTTTCGATTAATATCACATTTTGCCATATTTTTGTGATGCATTGTAAATATGATTGAAAATTGTATTTGAATATCAATACTAAATTTAAAATCGTGATTTGATGAAATCTAAAGAATATTCCGTCAATTGTCAAAGTATGTGCTACAAGATAATGAGCCATTTGGGGAACCTTAATGGTATGATACGGACACAGAATAAATCTGTCTATACCATTTTTATTTGAAAATAGGATCTTTACCATATCCTATTTTCATCAAATCAATAAAAAAAAAGACATTGTCCCTTATTTTTTCAATGAAAGTAGGCTAAATGTATGTATAGGCCATAGAGAATAAAGTTGAACAGGTTTTCAGTATTTTCCATTTTCGTGATATAAGTTCTGTATAAATATGTTAACTTTTATTCTGTATAATTTTAGCAACAAAATCTCGATCAATGATGGAAACGTTAAAACCAACATTATGCTTCGTCAGCTCATTAATGCAGGTCATTGGGACAGGGAGATTGCGAGGAAAGGAAGATCAGTTGCGTCAGTTCTTGGTATGATTTATCTATAGTCATGTCTTTAAACTAGCTCTCTAATGAAATACTGATGAAAAACTCTCCGTTACAGAGACCAGTCTAAGTAAACCTAGCCTCGAAATTATCCGTTTCACTCCTATACTGAGTCTAAAAAGGTCAAGTAGAGGGTCGCGTCAGCCCAAGTATCGAAATGACCAATCAGAACTAATCTTACCAAGCCAGAATAGTCTGCCTTCGCACGTATAACGTTGGAGGGTCATAGGTTTCAGAAAGGTCGGCTGACGCGACCCCCTACTAGGCCTTTCTAGACTCAGTATAGGAGTGAAACGGATGATATTTAGGCTAGGTTTACTCAGACTGTTATAGAGACGGTCCGTGCGTTGCAAATGCATATAACGAACTGTTATCGAAGCCAAAACAATTCCATGGATTATGGGGCACTTTAACAAATCAATAAATATCATTCAACGCAAGTAAAGTTCTTAAATTGTTTTTTTATCTTCAAATTCAAAACTGATAAAATAGATCATTTCTTTCTGGAGTGGTGACATGTATATTGAGCAAAAAACTATAAGATTTTTCAACGTTAAAAATACTCTGGCTAGTTAAACTAACATATAGTGTAGTCCAGCGGACAAGTGCAATTCTTTTACCTGAATTGTGCACATCTGTATGATATGATACAGGTATAAGCTACAATCATGCCAATTTTACCATGATGGTAGCTTATACCTGTTTCATAACATAAAGATCCAGAGGCCTCAAATCTTTTCCAAATTTTAATTTTTAGGTAAAAAAGTGAGTTTTTTTTCACTAATTTTGCTAAAATGTTTATCTGGACTCTAAAATACGTTCAAGACTTTGTTGGAAATTTAAAGCTGATTTTTTTTTTCATTATATACATGTATTTCTATCTTTAGTTATCTTTGGTTAGGCTAGAGAAGTCATAACACTAAAACTAGGACTGCCACAGCAGTACGTTGGTCTTCAAGACTCTGCTTGGCTTTTTAACCACTGCTTTATAATCAATTCCTTCCAGTCACACGGTTCTCTTTTTAAACAAGCGTATCATAATTTTTAAGACTAAAAAGCAAACCAGGAAGTTGAATTCATGTTTGAGTAGAATACTAAATAAGATACGGTGAACTACCGTTTTTCCAAATAGAGGCTTACCGCGACTCTGTTGGAGAGCTTGAACAAGAGTTTGAGTAAGCTTCAATTGCTGAATGTGTAACCAGTTTGTAAAAGCACCTCTTTAAGTGAATAGCAACTTGAAGTGAAGAAGAGACTGCTACATGCAAGAACATGTAATGATGCATTGCTAAAATCAACTTTAAAACAATTTATGTTGTGAAAGAAATGATTGGGTATTACTTTTAAAGTCTATCTGACGATAATTTTGAAAATATTTCTGCCTTTTCTGGCCTTTTTTTTTGACACTTTTTTATTCAAGTTCTCAACTGTCTATGTCAAAATGTACGACCTCCTCTCATATATAAACATTTCTTTCCATTTAATAGTTGTATCCTTCGATTTAAACCATAGGGAATTTGGGACATGAAAACGATCTCTTATTTTTTTAAAAGAGACATCGACTCTGTCATCAGACGATAAAGACTTACAAATAAAATGATAGATTTAAATGTAAAGGATCACCATCAAACAAGCATCAATATTCTGCTGGTCAGGTATGTCTAGACAGGGAATCTATTTGGCAGGGTGATGTCAAAAGCATTCCTAATTGCTTCGGCTGGAAGCATATATCTTAAGTCAAACTGGTACAACCCGGAGGTCTTGTTAGAATCTCACTGGGCGTGAGAATTTTTTTATATTTTTATTTTTTATTTTTAGGGGCTGATTGCCATGAGTTGAAGTTTGTGATTGAATTTACTTACATTGATATCTGCTATTATGTAATCATGTATAATGTAAATGTAATTGTGATCTAGTAGTGAAACTCAAATCATCTGCATGTTTGTCTATCTAAATCTTCATGAACCTGAACCTTTTTATTCACGTTTCCCTTTGTTTGTCCATGTTCTCTCGTCGGTGTACTTTTAAGGCATCATATCATATGCAGTTATTAAATAAGCTGATTCAAAGACTAGATGGTGCCACAGACATGAAATTGAATGCAGACAAATCAGACAAATATTATGTATAGACTACCTCAAATATTCTATCGTATACTGATTAAATGGATTACCCGTTTCAATTGCACCCTTAGGTTTGGGAGTAAGAGTAACTAATTCTAGTCTCGGATAAAAAACGTTATTCTGAGAAATTGAGATTCCTAGCACTTCTTGTTTCTTGGGATAAGTCAAAAGATTGCGGAAACCCTTTCACGCCAATTCTAAAAAATTGCCTGGGTCAGAACCAAATTACAAAGCTCCCCACAAAAAATGACGAAAGATAATGCCCAATCTCAATAAATTAAGATCTTCATTGCTCCACTACGTAATCTGCGTAGCTTAGTGGAGCAATATAGATCTTAATTTATTGAGATTGGATAATGCCTGACAGACGATGACCCTTACCATATGCCAAAAAAGGATTTCATCAGATAAACAAACGGCCTAGCTTTATGAATAACAAAAAATTAATATTGCTTTTACCATAAAAATGTCATTTTTACTCAATGTTCAAATGACAAGAAGCCAAAACTAAAAGCGTAACGGTTTACATATGCATATGAGTAATTTAAACCTTAATCCATGTAAAAGTTGTTATTAAAGGAAAATTGACCCGCTTAAGGCCGGTCTGTTGTTCTAAATAGTTATGCGAGCTTATCGCAGGCTACGTCCAGGTAATTTCCACTGAGTCGGGTAAACATCCTTGTTTTGACTGTCTTATCAATGGTTCAAGTAATGGAAAACTTTAAATTCTTAACCATTAACTTTATGTTTCATATTTATTCAACAAGCTGATTTGTAAACATAATGTGTACACATTTTATAGGTAAATGTGTATGTAATTGTTTAAAAATCATGCATAAATTACTCCAAAACATACAGAAGTTGCGTCATCTTAATAATCGTTATCTATTCTTGTATGGCAAACCTGGTAACTTATGTTGACTTTTGAAAAACCGTTGTGACCGGTCATCTCTTCGTTGCCATTTTATATGTGCATTGTTTACGAATTTATTACCATAATTATCCTCATTTTTACTTAAGATAAGGTTAGTATTAAATACAAAATAAATAACGATAAATTAATAACATTTAACGCCCAAAGCATGAACTTTTTCAATTCGGACATCATAACTAGCTCCCCAAATTTCTGAATCATATAAAAGATTTGGTTTTTTTCTATCAAATATATTAGAAACAACTTTAAAAGATATAAACTTGTTTTGTTTGAATACATTATATACAGGAATTAATGCTTTAGATGCTTGCGCCACAAACTGCTTGCAGGCTACAGACCATGATAATCTGGAGGATATGATCAATCCTGGATATTTATAATAGGAAAAAACGTTTACGATTTTGCTACAATATGTTCATTTATTTTAATGTGTTTAAATTACCACCTTTTCTGAAAACAATTGCTTTTCCAGATTGGCTTCAAGGCCCCATTTCTTACAATATAATTGAAGAACATTTAGTTGCTTCTGAAGGCCACTTACTGAAAATGACAAAAAGTAACAACATTATTATCAGCAAAATCCTGTAAATGAAAAACTCCATAATCACATTTCAGTTACAAGCTCATTTATGAAAAATATGAATAATACAGGGCTGAGAACACAGCCCTGTCTCACAACAGTTGAAGTTTTAAAACATTCTGTGATTTCATTTTCGGTGTTGATACATGCCTTATATAATTAATTGAGGAATACATACTTTGCAATGCATTTGACAATTTACCATCTAGTTCTTTCGTAATTAATAAATACATCATTTTCTTTCTATCAACATAGTCAAACGCCTTTCTGAAAATAATAAATGCACACTAAAAGCGACCTTTTGGTTTACTTAAATATTTTGCTCATAAAGCTCATAAAGCTCATAAAGTATAAATAAATTGTCTATTGGTTAATAAGTTAGTCTAAACACCGCTTGAGATTCTGATAAGAGGTCATTTATATCTAGCAATGTTCTTATACGTTTTTCAATAAAAGATTAAAAAACTATGTGCCTATAACGTTTAGGAGAGAAATACCAAGGTAATTATTTGGATCAGAGATGTTTTAGATTGATGTAAAGTGATAATCATTCCAATGTTTCATGAATATGAAAATGCTCATTAATCAAAAGCCTTGTCATTGCACTGGTAACAAGCATATGTATAAAAAAAGCTCATGAACATGTTTGTGAAATTTATTTATATCTCTAATGGATGATGGATTCAGGATATCTTAAAATATTATAACCAATTTCAGGCGAAATACTATTTTGTTTTTATATATTTGTTAAATATTTCTTAATAGTCTTCCAAAACTCTCTGCAATCACTTATATTTGCAGTTTCATTTAATTTCTGGCGCATTTTATATACATTTTGTTTTTCCTGACACATGTTTTTAAACTTAGATTTTGCAGATATAAGGCTTTTAGGTTAGTGCCACTCTTGAATTATCTAAACCGATTCAGTAACATATATTTCTTAGATTTAAGTTGACAACATTTTTATCAAATCATGGTGGTTGTTGTTTTAAAATTCTTTTACTTGACCACCTACAAACTGCTCCTGTCTTATTTCCACAATATATCATTATATCAGCTAACTTCGGCTCTAATATGTACATTAATTGTGTGAGTATGTATGGCGTAATATATATAACAGGTCATTGATAAATCGTCTGTGCTAGTTCATAGTTTAAGAAAATTATGGTGAACGTGATATGTTTCTTGTATTTTGCTTTATACACCAATGCTTCAAACGTATTTTTGAATATAGAACCCTAACTTCATCTTTTCAATGACTTTAGTCGAGTAGCCGTTAACAGTTATTTCACAAAGATTTATTTCAATTTCACGGTATTAAATGCAAGTATATACACTCTGTCCGCTTGATATGTTATATTCACAATATCCAAATGTATATACTCCAGTAGAAGTCCTGTCTGAATATGAGTATATATGGCAGTACAATATTCCTTCAGGGTAAATGTGTAGGTAGCATGTTATAGTAGGGCCTATATGTAGGCTTACCTGCAGGATAATGGATACATATAAATGTTACTACAGTTTTGTACATAAAGTTTCAACAGTAGGATGAGAAGCCTAAATCAAAATCTCTTGGCAATGTAGATATGAAATTGTTTTTCTACACATGCTCTTTGCAAAGTGTGCTTTCTTTTGGCATGCAATTTTAAATCCATCATGTACATGTCTTACGTTCATCATAGTCGTCTTCAAAATGTAGTGTTGCCAATAGGCTATTCGAACAGGAAAATCGTTGATACATTTTAGTATTTAAATTCTTAAAGGGGCAGTAGCACGTTTTTAGGGGGAATATAAGGTGATGTCAGGAAAATTAAAATTAATGGTTCCAATCGAAAGACAATGTATTTAAACTAAATGGAGCAGGAATAATTCAAATATATAAAGTAAAGTTTAGCCATGCGATTCCTTTTTGTTACACAAAATGAATTAAAGGTGTTCACAAAAAATGGCCGCCAATGGATTTTATAAGAATCTTCATACTTTGTCCTCTGACTATGGATGATTGACTTGTGTAATGAGATTTTTGACACTAACTGTCAAAATAGTACGTTCAACATTAACTTACGATTATTAGTGAAAATTTTAAAATATAAAATTATCAAAAAACGTGCTACTGCCCCTTTAACCACAAGACAATGAACACTTTAAATGAAATAATTACTGTGTGGCTTAATTGTAGATCATACTTGAGCTTATGTTGATGCTTGTATATAATTCTAAATTTTCTATACAAGATTTCATTTGTTTCATGTCGTGCGCTGTGTTTTTTTTATAAGAAATATCTTAAAGTGTTTTCTATTCTTATATAGGTTTCCCAATATAAATCTACTAAATTAATATTTCTTGACGTTCCAAACATATGAAAATCATAAAAGTTTAAATACCCTTATTTATGTTACCCCCTTTCGTTTCAGCATTATGGGACGCATCCAACTTTTTAAAACTCGCACTTCCGGCGTCAACAATGGATAGATCGGAACAATATAAACACGCTGCAGATAGTGTTGAATCTATCAGAAACAGACGAAGACATGAGGATAACGGTGAGATATTTACAAAGAAAAATGGTGTAGCTAGTATTTGCAGTTTTAAGTGACCTTAAACTCTTCTGCATTGTCGAACATCTGTTTGTTTACATCCGACGATGTCATCGCGTCTTTCTGTCACTGCGACCTAAATAAACACATGGCATGGGGGGCATGGTCTACTTTTATATTAACAAATGTCGACTGCAGATAATCACATGACCATATATATTTAAATCATGGGTGTATTGCTATTTCACATCTTCGAATTAACTTGATGAAAAGTGAAATACATTGATTAATGATATGAGTCGTCAACTTTTAATATTATCAAGGGATGTAACTCTTTCATGTCAATAAACCACTCTGGTCGCAGCCTAAAGGTGTCTTCTATGATTTTCCTACCGGTATGTTCCCCAAGCTATTAGCCAATTTTGGTCAAACCCACTTTGAAACATTAAAGGAGGGTAGAGGTTGTAATACAAATCCAATCTCTAAGTTTACCCTTTATCAGTTACCAATTTCGAACTTAAATTTTTTGTTTGTTTTAGATGTGAGAAAGGAAAAGCGTCAACAACTCTTGAATGCTAAGAGATTCCGCCACAGTTCTGGAGAATATCCAGATGTAACTGATGAACAGGTATGCAGAACCTCTAAAATTTTATCATTTATAGCCAAATATTTCCTTTAAGCTGTTATATATATAATTATGAGTTTTATTGGCGAAACCGCATTATCGGTGGTTGGGCCTTTTCTAAGGGAAGTAACTCTGTTTTCCCACTTTCATGCGGAGCTACGGCCGTTGTTGACGTAGTCACGCGCGCAATGGATACCAATGGCGTGTTTGTATCCTATCTCCGTTACATTTTCCTTGATTTCTGGGTAAAATGGCACTTACAGTCAACAATAAAGGTGATTTAGGGTGAGTAGTTTTCCTAAGATTATGAGTATGTTTTGAGATAGTTCGTGTGACATTTCCTAACTGCAGAGTGATTGTTTCAAATGTGGGCCCACTGATTTTCATTCCCCTTATGCTCAGTCGACAGTGGGACCACAATTACAGAAATCGAATTTTTCGGTATTTTCACACATTTTTCAATAATGTAATACTTGTGGTGTATTGACATTCTATAATATTTTCCATCAATTAATTTTGATGGAAAAGGTTCACCGATATGAAATATTAACATGACAAATTCAAATAGTTTTGGTGGAAAAGGTTCAACATTCTAGAATTATTAATGATTAGAAATACTGACGATGCAAATTTAAGTAGTTTTGATCGAAAAGGTTCATATCATTGTATGATATTTTCAATCAAGTAATTTGGATGGAAAAGGTTCAACATTCTAAAATATTTATGATTAAATACTGACGAGGCAAATTCAAATAGTTTTGATGGAAAGGGTTCAACATTTTAAAATATTTATGATTAAATACTGACGATGCAAATTTAAATAGTTTTGATGGAAAAGGTTCATATCATTCTATGATGTTTTCCATCAAGTAATTTTGGTGGAAAAGGTATAACATTCTAAAATATTTACGATTAAATACTGACGAGGCAAATTCAAATAGTTTGGATGGAAAAATAAGGTCCATGTTATTCTATGATATTTTCCATCAAGCAATTTTAATGGAAAAGTTTCAACAACATCATTAGAACATTTAAGAGAAATTGATCATCAAATAAAGTCTTTGGTAAATGTGGGCCCAATCGTTTCGACCTCTATTAGGAGCTGCCGAAGTGGGCCCACATCAACGTTCTACAATATTAATGATAAATTTTGACGAGGCAATAAATACCCTATAAGAGACCAAACGAGTGGGCCCACATTTACCAAAAGACATTATTTGGTGAATCAATATCTCCGAAATTGTCGATAAACACGTAGAGTCAATGTCACGACCCTTGACCTAGGTCCTGACCTTTGATGTGACCAATGACAGCGCATCACTCATTAATATGCATGAGCTGTGTCCTTCTTTTCGCGGAGAATTTGAATGTCGTTTCTGATGGGGAAAAAACGAGAATAGTATTTATTGGTATATTTATTTCGTATGAGAACATAATAGTACTGTTTCTAGAATGTTTCCCCTCCAAATAAGTTACTTTTTCTACAGTTACACGCTTGACAATATGCGAAATCGTCGGTACCGCGAAGATAACAAATGTGGGCCCACGTCATCTCGGCTCTATATAGGAAGCAGTTCAAGTGGGCCCACATTTACGATAACCCAGAAGATGAGGGAACTTTGCTGATAAAGTCACTATTACTAAATAAGAAAACATGATAAACGTAGTTAGTACTAGCATGTCTTAATTTAATTGTAATCATTTATTTATTTGTGAATACGGAACTAAGTTGCATAGCTTTCATAGGTTCAATCAGAGTTACTTCCCTTAGAAAGTGCCCAACCACCGATAATGAGGTTTCGCCGTTTTATTTGTAAATTATATAATGAAACAAAAATTTCAGACCAAGAAATGTGTTGAAATATTTTCAAAAAAATTATGTACAAAAAACCTATTCATGTTTTCATACAATCTGATTTCATAATTTGTCAAAACCAATAAATGTGATGAATGAAAAAATATTGATAACATCATGAACAAATATTTTATTTGCAAAAAGTCATCAACCGACGGCAATTGTTTTACTTGTGTCACAAAGCTATATCTTTTTGTCTGTGTGACAGGTTCGGGAAAACACAAAGGAGTTACAGAAAAAGGGAGATCATCGGCACAGAAACCTTCAGCTTCTTAGAAGAGCCTTCGCTCAGGGATCAGCTTTTATTGATGTCTTCTTCACGTAGGTGTTGAATAATGATATTCTCTCTAGTAGGTCTGAGTATTGCACCAAATTCTGTATTGCAGTATATTGCGACTAAGGGCTCATGTATTGAAATATATTGCATGAAAAGCTTATTAAGAACATTTTGTGCAGCTATTTAATTAAATTATACATTGATAAAACTGTTGACATAGCTTTAAAAAATGGCCTTATACTCAAAATGAAATTTGTAAGTTGTTGTTGCTGGCATATATTTTGAACATTGATACTATAATAAGTTGTTTACCAGTGTTTAAAATATAGCCCGTCCGCCAGGACTGGTTACTTTTTGGTCAGGACTGGTAACTTTTCAAAAGTTTTCTTTATTTTCCCCTAAGGAATGGATCAACTAATTTTCAGGACAGGCTAGGTTTCCAATCTATTTTATACACTGTGTTTACAGCCCAAAACATATTCTTGCACACTATATGACTTTTCATGCACATTAAGCATGTAACTGTGATGATTATAAGTAGTCAATTTGTTATCTCTCAGACAACATTAGACAAACACCTCTATTTGTCTAGTGTCTACACCATTTTTCCTCACAGACTAATGATCTGTCGTTCACATTCCTATTCTGCAAGGACAAGTAACTCTGTTTTGCTTTTGATAGTACTTTTTACCAATGGCTATCCAAAATTGACCTAAAGATGACACATCTATGGTTAAGTAGTAGAAAAAAACAAGATGTGAGTAAACGATTATCTCAATGAGATTTGCAATCCTCTGCTTGCAGTGTGGAGAACTCGCTACAGAGCCTGGTCGGGATTCTGACAGGAAGTGACACGGACATGCAGCTGGAGGCTGTCTGGTGTCTCACAAACATCGCAGCGGGAACCCACGACCATGCCCTCTCTGTTGCCAATATGGCCGCCCCCTACCTCATCACATATCTTGGCAGTAGCAACCACTTCCTTACAGTAAGTTATCTCCCTTGCTCTTTGCATGTCCATCTGTATTTTAATTGACATTTGATTGATTGTTTCTCTCAGCATGTGATTTAAGTAAACTGGGAGTATGATTCTATTCAAAATCAATGAAAGACAGGTTTTATAAACTTAATATGTAGGCTAGGAGCCCTGATCCTCATGTAAAGAAAGAAAAGAACTATCGTATTTAATAATTTTAGAATTGGTTCATCAATTTAATATCGTTTAGATAAAAAGTTTTTTGTATGACAGTTGAACTCAAGTATGATTCCTACAACACATAACATGCAGATTCAAATACAAGAGAGATCCATGTTCCTTTTCGTTTCTTTAGATTTGTATAAGCCATGTACTGTGTGAAACGCTAGCACACTTTGTTCTGAATCAAGCATAGCTAAAAAGTCTTACATAGTCAGTTGTCTCCCTTTGGTCTGAGCAGAACCAGGATCTCCTAAAATGTCTAACTGCTTAGATAGTCACTTGTGCTGTGTATACCTTGCTGTAATAGTCTATGTTATTACTTCCAGGACCAGTGTGCGTGGGCTCTAGGTAACCTGGCAGGAGACAGTAAAGAAGTCCGAGAGATTCTACATGCACAGGGCTGTATCTTGCCTCTGGTTAAACTCATCGAGGTTGGTGATCATATATTAATTGATATTTGCTAAATCAATTATCATTATTTATAAACCTCCAGTGACGTCACTCTATTGTTCTATTAGGTTCTTCTTTTACCGGATAAACCTCTTTGCCGGGCATTCTCCAAGAATGCCCAGAGCTTTCTCTAGGAAAGCCCGGGGCTTACTCTAGAATTTATTGGAAATTTATTTTGATTGGCATTATACACGTTTTGAAATACTTTGTTTCAAAGTCCTTCTTCGAATAAATACCATCACAAAATATCAGATTTTTGACAAATCACAAATATAATGTTTGCATGCCTGGTTTCAAACTCTGCACCACTCGCTTACTAAACTGGCGCCTTTGACAACTCGGCTATAAAGGCCCACGAGAACAATGATGTATTTTCCACAGTGACAATCATGTGAACTTCACGAGGCAGATAGCGCATGCATTTCACGTTCACGGCTTGGGTAGCGAGCGCAAAGCACGTGCAGGGCGCGGATGTGCTCTCCGTTTGCTCATGGTGATTCCCTACCAGTAAAAATCAATGAATCCATTTTAATACTTATTATTGAAATAATTTTGTTACTACGGTTTATCTTGGTTCATAAGTTAGATCAAAACCTCGCCCTCTGTGTTGTTTGATAATGTAAGCCCTCAGCCTCGGGGAAATTGGGGCGGGCCTGTCGGCCCTTTCCAATTTCCCTCTGCCGCGGGCTTACATTATCAACAACACCTCTGGCTTGGTTTTGATCCTACACTTATGCCCCTGGATCAGAGATTTTTATTGTTTTTGCCCTGTCCGTCTGTCAGCCTGTTTGTCACAAAAACTTTAACCTTGCTCAATACTTTTGATTGCTAGGGGGTAGACCACTGATATTTCATATGTGCATCTATCATGAAGATACCTTTAAGATGAGGTCATAATTTTTGACCTCGTGATCTTGACCTTGGCACAGCAAGCATTTCTCAAAAAGCTTAACCTTTGCCAGAACTTGTGATTGGATAGAGATAGACATTTGATATTTCACATTTGGATCTATCATGATAAGACCTCTCAGATGAGGTCATAACTTTAGACTTCGTGACCTTGACCTTGGCACTACAAGCATTTTTTAATACTTTAACCTTGTCCATAACTTGCAATTGGATAAACATAGACCTTTGATATTTCAGAAATGCCTCAGGTCCATCCATACATACATACAGAACTTTACATTAACAATTTTCTGATATCCGGGGGCATCAGTGTTCAACAAACACATCATGTGTATTTATAAAATTTAGAGACTCTTTTTATAACCCTTTTTAAAAGATCTCTGCAGTGGCAGATCCAGATATTATCAAAAGGTGACATAGGGTTAGTCAAGGGGGATTCTACCTTGGGATTCACAAATATTATCTTTAATTTGTTTGAAAAAGAGGGATAGAGTACAACCCCATGACTCCCTCTTTCTATCTGAAGCTTTTAAGAAATCAAAGGTGACTTGAAGCAGAACTGCTTATAAATGTTTCAGTCCCCGGCCCCGGATGTTGTCCAGTATGCAGCGTTTGCTCTCTCAAACCTGGCCAGGGAATCGGTGGAAATCACAAGGTGGGTTATAGGATGTCCAACAACCTTCCCCTGTAAGGTATAACCAGTACCAAATAAATGAACATTCTCCATCACTGGCTCAAGAGTTCTGCATTTCCTCAGCTTGTCTATGTCTGCTGTTTTGCTTGCTGTAACTGTACTTAAAGAGCCACTCCATTGCTTTCATCATATATAGTTTTGCTTTGACACCAACGTAAATTGCATAGTTCATTAAATAGTTAAGAATGTTCTTCCCCTATATGAAAAATACTTTTTTCAATGAAATTTGTTTAAACAGTTATTCAAAATTGTGTGGGACAAATTTATTTGTCCAATTTACATGGACACAAGTCATATTACCTATTACACATTATAAACTTGTATATCTCTTTCTAACTGTGTTTGTTTAGTTTCCAAATAATAGGTTAACTGATTGACAGTCAATTTTTCAATCATATTCCCTACTTCAAACCTTCTATTGTCACTATACAATATTGATCAGCTATAAGATGATAATTTCTTGTAACAGTCTATACTTGTCAATCAAATGACACTTTTTATAAGGTTTTACATATATAACCTAGAACAACTCCAAGGCTCTAGAAAGGGACAGTCCTTTCAGGGTATTTTTTGTAAAAACAAAATTCAAGGGTACATATCAGTTTATACATATTATTTTATAATTTCATGTTGATAACACAACCCAGTTTTAACATATCACGGAAGGTAACATTTTTTAGCTCATCAGGACTGAAAGTCCAGATGGGCTTATGGCATGGCCCGTCGTCCGGCGTCCGTCCGTCGTCCGTCCGTCCGTAAACTTTTGACACTTTCGACTTCTCCTCATGAACCATACACATTAGAGAGCTGAAAGTTTGTGTACAAGTACCTTAGCATATGGAGATTCCAATTTGTAACTTTGGTGACCCTGTGACCCCAAATAGGGTCACAGGGGTCACAACTTTATAAACCTATTTTCATCTTCTTCTCCAGTTCCAGAAGGACTAGAGAGTTAAAAATTATATGTGCAGACTCCTTGGCCAATGGGGATTCCAATTTGTAACTTTGGTGACCCTGTGACCCCAAATAGAGTCACAATGGTCACAACCTTAAATACCTATTTTCATCTTCTTCTCCAGTTCCAAAAGGACTAGAGAGTTAAAAATGATATGTGCAGACTCCTTGGCCAATGGGGATTCCAATTTGTAACTTTGGTGACCCTGTGACCCCAAATAGGGTCACAGGGGTCACAACTTTAAAAACCTATTTTCATCTTCTTCTCCAGTTCCAGAAGGACTAGAGAGTTAAACATTATATGTGCAGACTCCTTGGCCAATGGGGATTCCAATTTGTAACTTTGGTGACCCTGTGACCCCAAATAGAGTCACAGGGGTCACAACCTTAAATACCTATTTTCATCTTCTTCTCCAGTTCCAAAAGGAGTAGAGAGTTAAAAATTATATGTGCAGACTCCTTGGACAATGGGGATTCTAATTTGTAACTTTAAAAACCTATTTTCATCTTCTTCTCCAGTTCTAAAAGGACTAGAGAGTTAAAAACGATATGTGCAGACTCCTTGGCCAATGGGGATTCTAAATTGTAAATTTCGTGACTCCATGACCCCAAATAGGGTCACAGGGGTCACAACCTTAAAAACCTATTTCATCTTCTTCTCCAGTTCTAAAAGGACTAGAGAGTTGATAGTGATATGTGCAGATTCCTTGGACAATTGGGATTCTAATTTGTAACTTTGGTGAATCTGTGACCCCAAATAGGGTCACAGGGGTCACAACCTTAAAAACCTATTTTCATCTTCTTCTCCAGTTCTAAAAGGTCTAGAGAGCTGAATTTATATGTGCAGACTCCTTGGCCAATGGGGATTCTAAATTGTAGATTTCGTGACCCCATGACCCCAAATAGGGTCACAGGGGTCACAACCTTAAAAACCTATTTTCATCATCTTTAGCTCCTAAAGGTCTATTGAGCTGAAAGACTGCATGTAGACTCCTTGGCCAATTGGGATTCTAAACTGTAGGTTTTTGTGACCCCATGATCCCAAATAGGGTCACAGGGGTCACAATCTTAAAAACCTATTTTTCTCCATTAGATGACAGTCTATGGCAAATTTATTTCTCCTTGGATATTTTAGTGTGGACTTCTTTCAGTGTCTGATTTTGGCGATCTAAAAAGTGTTGAATAATAATACATTTGTTTTGTAATATTTTTATAGGTTTTCTTGCAATAGGTAACATCAGTTTAATTTTTAGCTCATCTTGCCTGTATAAAGCAAACTTGATATGATGCCTGATGAGCTACAGAGCCAATGGCTCTATTTTTGTTGATTGATATATGACAACTTTTATGAAAAAGAGCATAAACACAGTCAAAACCAGCAACAATGAGAGGTGCAGCCAATCATCAGCTTTATGAGTGTGACAAGAGATGCACATTAGGTCATATTGACAATGTTTTTTTATTGACAGTGACATTGTGAAGAGTGGAGTTATCCACCCCTTGTACCTAAGACTGAAGGAAGGCACCGAACACCACCGACTACTGTCTGAGATGGCCTGGGTTCTCACCTACCTTACTGCCAGGTAGGTTGCTGTAGATAGTTCGCTGGAAATAAGGTTTTCAATCTTCTAGACCTAAGTTCAGAGGCTTTAGAACTCATGTTACTTCAAGATAGTGTCTGCGCTAATAACTTTGATTCGTCTCTCGGTCAATAACGTTTATCTGTTTTTTTTCTCTATCCAATGGTTCTAAGTTAGAAGGCATAAATGTGGTCCAGTTACAAAAAGAATGTTAGCATCTTTTCTTTTTTTTTTCAATAAATTATTATTTTTGCTTTTGAGTTAAAGAGAAGAAGAAGAAAGGACTCTGTAAACATTAGGTTTCTTTATTTTATTGACTAATTTATGATTTATCTATTATTTTAAACAGGTCTATAGTCCTATTATATAGAAATGTGTTTTCCCAAATTTTTCTTTGATAAATATGCCATGTTCTCCTGAGTTATCCTCCCATTATAATAGTATTCGCCTCAGTGAAATTTCTGTTTTAGAAACTAAGAACATATCATTCTTTTGCTTGTTATTTTCTTCCTTTTTTTAACCTTTTATAATAGTAAAATGAAACTCAAGACAAGGATACATATCTAATCAGCTTTTAAAGTTTTCACTATCAAGAATTTTTTCAGAATATCTCTAATAGAAAAGCACTCAACTAGTGTAAAATATTTATCTTTTTATCCCCCTAACAGCGGGGAGCACACGGAAGGGATTGTGTCACAAGGTTGTCTGACGCTAGTAGTGGAATATCTCATCAAACTCTCTCACGAGGCTCGGGAAGATGCTCAGGTAAGGACCCAAAACCATTTTTTAATATCTGTGGTCTTCTTGAAAAGAAAAAATCTTATTCGATGACGCAGATTTTTTTATCATAATTTTCTTTTGTCTCATGAAATGCATTGAAGTCTCATGAACATTGTTACTAGAGTTCTATGTTCCCTCTACTCCTGCAGGCAATCACCCCCCTGCTGAGGACCCTGGGTAACATCTGCAGCGGACCTGACATCTACACCCAGCAGGCCCTAGAGAACCCCTTCCTCATGTCCGTCTTTGAGAAGTTCCTCGTGTCCCAGTACAGACACATCGTCAAGGAAACGCTCTGGGTCCTCTCCAACATGACCAGTGAGTGGAAGTAGAACTACTTGGATTTACTTTCTTGATTCCTTTAATTCATTGTCTCATCAAAATGATGCAAGCCAGGCCTAATTACAGGACTTACATCAATCTTTCCTCTGAGGTATAAATGAATAATGTCTTTTATACCAATATCAAATTGAGGGCAAGGAAGTGGCAAAATATCTAATTTTTCAGAGAGAATATTGTAAGCGATGAACTATTGCCTGGTGTGCATAAATATTTGCCAAGCAAAATTGAGATAATGACTTTAATATTCTTGATAACAGTGTTCGGAAAAGCTACCTTCCCTCCTTAAATTGCTGATTACTTTCAGAATAGGCTTGTTGCAGAGGCGTCAGCAAGCCCAACCAACTTGTGAGACTTTAGAGACCCAAAGTGTCTGTAAAACTCTTGACAGGACTGGTTGTTTTTAAACCACAAGCCCTGATTGCTTTTGAGGACCAAAAGTTATTTTGCACTGAATAACAACAATTTTAACATTGTAATATTGGGGCATGTCCTTAAAATTATATCAACTTGCTCCTGTAGGTGAAGTGAGTGTGTGCAGATCTGTAGCATTCGGGCCCATCCTACCGCACATCATCGACAGACTGGCTGATGCATATGATATAAAAGTGGAGGTAAGTACAGTATTTCTTTGGCCATTTTTTGGCAAACAGTATATTTGGTCAAGTGAGATTTCTTAAGGAATGTATGGAGTCTTTAATTGATAAAAATGAAGATTAGCTACATAATACTCTAGGGTTTGATGAAGCAACTCTCCTTCGTTGCAAATGTAATCAAATCTATTCCTTAAACCTAGGTTGTTCTTACATTTTATTTTTAAACTACCCTCTTTTCTAAAATAAGTACCTCAGAGAATGATGATAAGCTAGTGGACTATCGACAGCTTTAATATTTTGTTTACCCAACTGGAAAAAAAGCTGACTTTGTCCAACTTGAATACAACACCCTTAAAGATATTTAATGTTGACTGTTTAAGATGATCTAAATTCACGCTACCCTTCCCAATTGTGACTATCTGCTAGGCTGCCTACTTGCTGTGTAACCTGGGATGTCACGGAGCCGACATCTGTACCGAGCTGGTCCACAAGGAAGCAATCCCCAAGATAGCTCTGCTCCTCAAGTCTCCTGATGTGGAGATGCTGCACCTCGGTCTCTCCTTCTCGGAGATGGCGCTCAGACAGGTGGAGGCGGTAAGTCATAGATCTTGTACTTTTAGCTGAGAAGATTGTACATTGTAAAATTTGCTTTGATATTGTAAGATTAAAATTTCTGTGTGAGTAACTTTAATCAAGGTTATGATGATGATTACGATATGTTTCCAGGCCAAGTTTCACTTCGAGGAGAGTGATGGGGTGGCCCGACTAGAAGGTCTGGAGTACCATGAGAACGAGATGATCAGACAACAGGCTCACGATCTTCTGGACACGTACTTCAAGTTGGGGGAAGATGAGGAGGAGAAGGAAAACAACTAGACAGGGGGTGGGGGTTAAAGGAATGGGGGTGACAGAACAACTAGACAGGGGGTGGGGGTTAAAGGAATGGGGGTGACAGAACAACTAGACAGGGGGTGGGGTTAAAGGAATGGGGGCGACAGAACAACTAGACAGGGGGTGGGGGTTAAAGGAATGGGGGCGACAGAACAACTAGACAGGGGGTGGGGGTTAAAGGAATGGGGGCGACAGAACAACTAGACAGGGGGTGGGGGTTAAAGGAATGGGGACGACAGAACAACTAGACAGGGGGTGGGGGTTAAAGGAATGGGGGCGACAGAACAACTAGACAGGGGGTGGGGGTTAAAGGAATGGGGGCGACAGAACAACTAGACAGGGGGTGGGGGTTAAAGGAATGGGGGCGACAGAACAACTAAAGGAGAGATGGGGTTAAAGGAAGAGGAGGAAAGAACAACAATAGGGAGCTGGATAAGGGGGGTAGGGAAAGGAGAAAGAACCAAGTGTTTAGAGTGGTTAGGGAAGGAAAAGCAGGTGGAGTAGAACTTAGAAGGGGAGATAGTATCAACTAGAGGAGGGGGGGGGGAGGAGCCATTAAAGGACATAGAGGGGTTGGTAAGATAAGGAAGGTGGGGTAGAACTGAGAAGTGGGGACAACTAGTGGGGTAGGGGATAAGAATGGGTAGAAAGAGAAACACAAAATATTTTGGTAGGAAGAGGATAGGAGCAAGGGCAATGGGTTGAGAGAAGGGGAAGGGTAGGGGAAATAAAAACTAGGGGAATGGATGGAATATTTGAGAGAGTGGTTGAGTGAATTAGGGGGAAAGAGTGAAAATAAGAAGAGCTAGAGTGTCAGAGTTTGATTAGAGATGGAGGAGTAGGGAAATGGGGTTCACTTTAAACTAGATGTACTTGGGAATGATAGGGTAAAACAGAAAATAAACAAGGGAATCAATGGGTTAAGAGTATTAAGGAAGTGGTAGGTTTTGGAGGAAGAAAAGTGACGATGAGGGCCAAGGGTTCACAAACACTCCATTTCACACATTAAATTCAGCTTCATAGTTCATAAGGTATGAGCCCTTGAGGAAAAAGTGTTTAGAAGAAAAGATTGTGAAGCTTAACCCTGATATATGAATATGATGAAGAATATGAATAAGATAATCTTATTTTTACAAGGCAGCATTATACTTGGTAAATTTTTCTCTCACTTTCTTGTTCTTTTCTCCATGTTTGTAACAATTATAAACCAAAGAGGGAGTTTTCTATCAAATATCATGAACTTATTCTGTTCCATTTCATCAATTAAGAAAGAATGAAATAAAAAGAACAAAACTTCATTTGGTAACTTTTGTATTGCAATCTATATCATACTACATTTATATCACCAAAAGGTACATGTTAAACCTTCACAAGACGATACTCATTTGAGATTTGTTTGGTACTATTCTGTATTTTTCCAATCATGTTTATGACAATTGTTAAAGGGATAGTACTGTCAGACTTTATGTTTGTGTTTGTGTGACTGTTGGGGGGTCCAAACCATCAGATCTTTGCCAGTGAAGGTACCCCCGCATTCCTTAAATCAGTATTTGTAAGGCATTGGTTGTCTCTAGCATTTCATGTTTGTTTCAAACCATTCTGAAGAAGAATTTTCATCCCTGATAGAATTCATACAATGAATACACCATTTAGTCACAAGAATAGTGATTGGTTGAAAAGTTTAAGGAATTAAGAAGTAGGAACTGTGGTCTGGAAGATTAGTAATTCAGGAGTATTTTCTCCTCTTCAGATAGTGATTCATCTCATTAGCTAATCCATTCATCGACTCGTAGTTCATTGATATGGACCATGCACAAACATTTGGAGCACTTTATTACAGTTGTACTGTTTTCAATTGTTGTATGTTGTAATGGTCGGGGTTTAAGTATTGATTGCTTGTTATGTTGTCATTTTGTTATGTGTTAGCTTTAGATAAGTAGTTTTAGAAGAATGTTTTATGAAAAAAAAAGAATTGTATATTGTGCTGCTCAAAACCATGTGTTACCAAAGTGAATAAGTATTAGGTAGATTTTTCACAAATTTTAAATAATTATATCAAGAAAACAAATATTGATTTAATTGAATAATTTAACTTTAAGATTGGCAATTAGATAAAAGTATAACAAAAACAAGTATATACAAATATCCTTTTTCCTGTTCTGAAGTGGATACTTCAGCTTTTCCAAATTTTAATCTATCCCTTTACAAATTATCTATTGTCTACTGAAAGATAAAATTGGAAATCTGATTATTATAATAATGCTTTTACCACTGAGAATTCTTTATTGATTTTCAAGAATCAACTTGATTAATTCCCAAATGTTCTAAAAGACTGTCTTCCAGAATACGATATATAATTGATATTACCAATGATATCTTCTGGAGCATTCTTCATCAATGACTAAGAACAAGGTTAATATTTTATCAATAAAATTCCTTAAATGGGCAAGTATTCTCTTCATTCATGCAATATTCAGGACACAAAAATACCCTTTCCATAACACTTTTTGTAAACTTATACGAAGTTTTGATACAATTCCATGATTCTAAAAGGTGTAATTTGGATATATTTCATTAATCATCATTTTGTTTATACACTATACAAACCACCTGCTGTATAATGATTATTATTTTACATTTTGTCAACATTCTTGTGAAAATATTCCTCCTATTCATCTATGAGAAATAAACTTGTTCTTAAATGTTCAGTGCTTAATTCTTTTGTTTCTAATTCTTAACTTTGATGTAAAGGATATTAACCTCTCCCATGGTTTTGGTTGAGAATGTAAACATGAGGGTGTGGGGAAATCCGAGGGCCGGAGACTCCAGGGTTTCAACGATCACAAATGTTAACATTTTCAACCAAAACAGAGGGAGATGTTAATATCTGACAGATTGTTTTCAATCAATGATTCAATGACCTTAGTAAATCTGAATCAATAGTTAGAGAATTCAGACTGCATATGCCATAAACGAAGTGTTGAAATGAAGCTGTCTGTTCTGTCCACCGAACAGTCCAACACCAATCCAAGATCACCTGGTGCAGACATGCATACCCCTGACCTATAATATTGTATTTAGTGATATTTACCATCCAAAACTTATACACAGCGTACACTTCCTTTGCGTTCAGTAACACGTTGTTCACTTTTGGAATCCTTCTTTTGACATTGAGTGTTTGTGACTGCTCGCGGAAATCTCTGGAAATTTCGTGGTACTGAACTCGGTCTGAAAACTGTATCATATAAATGTTTTCTCTTCCTGTTCTTGTCAAGTACGTCACAATGGTCGCGAACAACTGATTCTTAATAAAGGGAAGTTGAACATGGAACAATATTGCTCAACTAAATTTCTTTTTCGTGTATCATAATGAACATGGATCTCTTCACAACATCGTCAGTATGTATATCAGATTATATCCTGTAACTCTCATTTGTCTTAATAGTTGTTTGTAAAGCAGAATTCAGTTCTTATTTTTCAAGATTAAATCATATTAGAAGCTTTAGAAGAAGTATTAAACAACCCTTGAGGCTTCAATTAAGCTCTGCAAGGTGATAGAGTAAAGGATATATGGTTTAACTTTTTATGATGTGAACTTACAAATTACAAAGTCTTTATTGAACAAATTATGCACAATTGATGCAAGTTTTTCTAAGAGCAAATAACAACTCATTATACAAGACGTTCTCAAACAGCAAGTAGAACGGACCACAACAACACAGCTATGATAGCAACAGACGCTTGGGCACCTGGTGAAGAGAAAAGATGGAAGAACATGATAGGGACGACGTAGTTTTAGTATGTAATGGATGACAAAAATGGATCTGATACCAAATATTTTTATAAAACTTTTCTTATAGAATTTCTTTTTAAATATCCGCTCTTCTGACTTCAAAGTAATTATGTGTATCAGTTCAAACCAACGAATTGATTTTTCAGTCTATGAAATATTTGTTTAATAGAAAAAATATAAAATAAACTTTCTATCAAGTGCTACCACTTTTATATGATAATTAATTTATATTTTATCAAGAATTCAAAACATATACATCTTGCGGTCAATTATAATTTGCATGTTTTTTCAATGCAACGACTACAAAGGCAAAAGCAATTTCCACAAAATATTAAGGTATGCTTTCGCCGAAGTGTTTATGCTTGTACCGTACCTCAGAAATGCAGGGTTAGCAACATAACATAGAATAACAGGCCATTTTTTTTTGTATATTTTATGCATCATAAGCAATATTTCCATATATTTTGATATTTTTGAGTAAGATGAAAATACATACCAACACTTCCTGAATCAATGGTCGGCGTCGTTGTCTGATCCACTGTAAAATGATTAAATAATTTTCACCAAATAAGATTTCCAAAAAAAATAACAGATAACTAACCCATAATGAGAAAAAGTACTTGTGCCACAGTATCTTTAACGCGACATATATGTCATACCTACGCGTATGTATAGGGTAAAGTTGAATCGAAAATAGTCAAAGCATTGATATAAACTTCCTAAACCAATGTTTCAACATCAACATGTTACAATTTAGAACAAAATAGCAGATTGAACATTTTAGGTTATGAATTATCAATTTTCACTTGTTTCATCTCAGTCATTCCTAAACACAAACCTGAAGGCTGTTGGAAGTCGTATCCTCCGTTGAAGAGCCATCCAGAATTGGAGACCAGGACAGCAAACTTGTTGCTGGAAGTGAAGAGGGCTGGAAAGTGATTGCCTGGATCAACGAGAGTTCCCACTTTGTAGGTTGAACCTGGGATCTCCTCCCACTCGATTGGGAGACTGGTGGTGGAGTTGACTTTGAACAAGGTGTCTGAGGCAGTCTTCTGGGTCAGGATTTTCACGTTCTTCTTATTCACGCTGATGTACAGAGACGTTTGTGAAGCATAAAGGGACACGGGTGGTACAACGACCAACCCGCCCAGGTTGAAGTATTTTCTGCAGACAGTGGCCATGACAGGTCTGTCTGTGGTGAAATGAAGGCTGGAGTTACTTGTCAGAACTTGTTTGTAAAGGCCTTGGGCGTCCGTGACTGCAGTTGATCCATTATTGAAACTTATCTGGACTGATGAGCTTTCACTGACGACCTGTAGCTCGTACTGACCTCTGTAATCGGCAACAGCAAGCACAAATTCCTGACCAAAATGGCGAACAGGGAGAAGTTGTTCATAAGCCGAAACAAGGTCATTCATAGTTAATGTACCGCTGAACACTGCCACAGTTTGACTTGAGCTGACAACAGTCCCACTGAGGTCGAAATTACTTTTCAGAGTGAATGTTTGATAGGGCTGCAGAGTCAATCTAAGAGTATCGCCGTCCTTGTACACCATGTCGTCATAGCTGACTGTCCCTTGCAGATTGAAGGTGATCTCAACGTTTGTCTGGGCGCTGTGTGATGCTATGACCAGTGCTGAAGTGTAGGGTGATTCTTGATGGCAAGAGGACACAATGTACTTTGTTCCTAAGGCAGATATTGGCAGGAGAGAAGAGTGACCATAGCCGATTGCTACTTGGACTTTGACCTTGAAGGTTTCTACGACCACAGAGTTCTCTGCAATACCTGATGCAACAGATATTGATTGAAAAACAGTGGTCGGCTTGAAAGTGAAGGCAGCCATATTCTGTCTGGGGTTCGAGTCTATCTGAAACCAGCCATCTTCCTCTCCTGTCACACATCGCACGTTCCCAGTATCAAGCAGTGCCACCAGGTACCGTTCACCTGAAATCATCAACTTCTTGTATTTTCTCTTCAACAGAGTATTTCATATTATCTTTAAAACTTAATTTCTTTTGTACAGTGTCTCTTTTCTTCTCAAGACTAAAACACCTGCAATTGTTACCGTCTAAATTCATAATTTAATACTGAAAAAAGGAAAAGAGCAAACTCTTCACCTTCACTTTTTAGCTCACCTTTACAAAGTAAATGTGAGCTTATGTCATGGCGCTTCGTCCGTCGTCCGTCTGTCTGTCCGTCCGTCCGTCCGTCCGTCTGTCCGTCCGTCCGTCCGTCCGTCCGTCCGTAAACTTTCACGAAAAAGACTACTCCTCCTAAACGAATACAGATATCATTCTGAAATTGTAGTATGTTATACCCATGGTGATTCCCCACAGAAAGGTAGACGTTTCAGTTTTGAGAATCCAAGATGGCCGCCATGACAGCCATATTGAATTTTCAATTAGATTTCATGAAAAAGACTACTCCTTCTAAACGAATACAGATATCATTCTGAAATTGTAATATGTTATACCCATGGTGATTCCTCACAGAAAGGTAGACGTTTCAGTTTTGAGAATCCAAGATGGCCGCCATGACAGCCATATTGAATTTTCAATTAGATTTCATGAAAAAGACTACTCCTTCTAAACGAATACAGATATCATTCTGAAATTGTATTATGTTATACCCATGGTGATTCCTCACAGAAAGGTAGACGTTTCAGTTTTGAGAATCCAAGATGGCCGCCATGACAGCCATATTGAATTTTCAATTAGATTTCATGAAAAAGACTACTCCTTCTAAACGAATACAGATATCATTCTGAAATTGTAGTATGTTATACCTATGGTGATTCCGCACAGAAAGGTAGACGATAAAGTTTTGAGAATCCAATATGGCCGCCATGGCAGCCATATTGAATTTTCAATTAGATTTCATGACAAAGACTATTTCTCCTAAACCAATCTAGATATCATTTTTATATTGTAGTATGTTATACCTATAGTGATTCCGCACAGAAAGGTAGACGTTTCAGTTTTGAGAATCCAAGATGGCCGCAATAGCAGCCATATTGACTTTTCAGCTGCAGATGACACATCATTATTATTAAATTTTAAGCTTTCATCAAGTGATCACTGGCACCATATAAATTCTCTAATTTGAACTTACTAATCATAATATTATCTTAAATATGGAATATTTAAGATTTTCGTGCAAGTTGTTCTATATTTTTTAAGTGTTTCTAAAAAAATTAAGATGAAAGACAAACATAATTGATTAATTTGTTTAAAATCTTTATGGCAACTAGCTGCAAAAACCAAATCACATTAAACATGTTAAATTTTAAACAATGGTATTTCCCTTTTATTCCTTTAAATACCACACATAAGGGGTCAACCAGAGTTCAGATATTCCACTATACTGTCTAATACACATCCCAAGGCAGGCTGCTAGCATCACAGTGTCAGCTGCTAGTCTGTTGCATAATCAACCTGACCCAATTGATATGGTAGAGCATTATGCTATATGGCCATGGCCCATGTGTATGCAATAAAAGTTATGGACTTGTATTCTCATGACAGTGATATGTTCTTTCTAAGAATAACAACTTACACAAAACTTGTCTACAATAAGCTTTGTGTTTAGCAATCTACATGATAAGTTGATGTGGAATAAATATGCAGATGAAAATCGAAAAGGGTTTAGTAAGAAAAGTTAGGAAATTTGATTTGTCATATCTCTCTGTTGATTTGACAATGCAAAAATGTTTACCATTATAGTACTGTATGAGTGTTAAATAAATTGATACTTTAATGAAAGACATCTCATGGTCACTTGACATGTAAATATTATGTGAACAAAATATACGTGTCTTATGCATTGCTGTGTTTATGACTTTCCTCTCAATCAGTCATTCATTTTCCTTGAAAAATCTGTACTTTTGGGATTCTCAATATCCCATGCAGCATAACCATCAGTGAAATAATCTTGAAATCATATTAATGATTCACTACAAATCAAATGTAAGTGCCCACCATCCTGTAAGCAGTGATTGGGAAGGACACTTTTGACAATGGGCCATTTTCATGGTTTTTAGTAATTTTCTGCATTTTAAAGGGGCCATTGCCCTTATATCAATAGTAAACTTCAAAATTATAATGGGCCATTTTTTAAGAAAATGTGCAAATGGCCCATGGCCCCTGTCCTTCCTAATCCCTGTGTAAGTAATGAATGACATTTAAATGGATACACCTAAACCAATCAAGATATCATAATGAAATTAATACGGATGCCCACATAAAAGTAGCATTTTGAAGATTAAAAAGTACAAGATGGTCACCAATTCAGCCATAGATATACAAAAAAGTTATACAAAAACCTACTGCTTGTTAACTTATCATGATTATATCATTCGTGTATTAATGTTTGTTCAAGCTCTAGTCGTTTCCAAAAGAAGACTAGTATTTTAAAAGATAAAAAAATCATGATGGCAGCCATAATCATCTATATAAAAGATGGTTACATGTATAATTAAACCAATACCACATCATTCATTTTAAGGTGAGCTTCTGTACCCTCGGTACTTTTATTTCAGGTTACATACACTTATGAGCTTTGTTCAGAGGACTTGCTTCCTTACAATTATCCTACAATGTTTTGCACATTCGTGCAAATGTACTGTCCAATTTTCAATTTCAATTGAGTTATGTCCTACTCCAGCTGAGGATATCATAAACAATATTTTCCTATTTGTGGTAGATTCGACTCGGCAGGATGTGCCATAATCAATTGACTCTTTTTTTCCAAAAGTTCTATCACCCTAGCAGAACATTTAAAAATGCTTTTCCTCTCCTTCTCCTTCCAAAGTGTGCTTGAAGACATTTTTTAAGAGGTCTTGCAAATTTGATTTATCTCACTTTTTGCAAAACACTACGGGTCACTGAAGACGTTCCCTAGACGTAGTTTTTACTGAAAATAATGCCCAAAGTCCTAGAAAACATACTGTTTGACTACAACCAATGCAGAAGACCACAGACTCAATTCTGTTATTGTTGCTTATATTATGCTTTTTTTATAGTTGACCAGAGCATTTAATGTTTGAAGAAGTTGAAAATACATACCATCACTTCCTGAGTCAACGGCGGGCGTCGTTATCTGATCCACTGTAAAATTATTATATCATTTTCACCAAATATGACTACATAACAGATTCCATACACATAATTAGAAAAAAGGTAAATTGTTCACAGTACTTGAAACTTGACATATGTGTCATACCCACACTTATGTGAAAAGAGTAATAGTAACGATGGTATCGTAAAAACTAAAGCATTGATCTAAACTTCATAAATCAACATTTCAACATCAACATGCAACTATTTAGAAAAAATATCACATCAAACATTTTAGGACGTGAATTATCATTTTTCACTTGTTTAATCTCAGTCATTCCTAAACACAAACCTGAAGGCTGTTGGAAGTCGTATCCTCCGTTAAAGAGCCATCCAGAATTGGAGACCAGGACAGCAAACTTGTTGCTGGAAGTGAAGAGGGCTGGAAAGTGATTGCCAGGATCAACGAGAGTTCCCACTTTGTAGCTTGATCCTGGGATCTCCTCCCACTCGATTGGGAGACTGGTGGTGGAGTTGACTTTGAACACGGTGTCTGAGGCAGTCTTCTGAGTCAGGATTTTAACGTTCTTCTTATTCACGCTGATGTACAGAGACGTTTGTGTAGCATAAAGGGACACGGGTGGTACAACGACCAACCCGCCCAGGTTGAAGTATTTTCTGCAGACAGTGGCCATGACAGGTCTGTCTGTGGTGAAATGAAGGCTGGAGTTACTTGTCAGAACTTGTTTGTAAAGGCCTTGGGCGTCCGTGACTGCAGTTGATCCATTATTGAAACTTATCTGGACTGATGAGCTTTCACTGACGACCTGTAGCTCGTACTGTCCTCTGTAATCGGCAACAGCAAGCACAAATTCCTGACCAAAATGGCGAACAGGGAGGAGTTGTTCATAAGCCGAAACAAGGTCATTCATAGTTAATGTACCGCTGAACACTGCAACGGTTTGACTTGAGCTGACAACCGTCCCACTGAGATCGAAATTACTTTTCAGAGTGAATGTTTGATAGGGCTGCAGAGTCAACCTAAGAGTATCACCGTCCTTGTACACCCTGTCATCATAGGTGACTGTCCCTTGCAGATTGAAGGTGATCTCAACGTTTGTCTGGGCGCTGTGTGATGCTATGACCAGTGCTGAAGTGTAGGGCGATTCTTGATGGCAAGAGGACACAATGTACTTTGTTCCTAAGGCAGATATTGGCAGGAGAGAAGAGTGACCATAGCCAATTGCTACTTGGACTCTCACCTTGAAGGTTTCTACGACCACAGAGTTCTCTGCAATACCTGATGCAACAGATATTGATTGAAAAACAGTGGTCGGCTTGAAAGTGAAGGCAGCCATATTCTGTCTGGGGTTGGAGTCTATCTGAAACCAGCCATCTTCCTCTCCTGTCACACACCGTACGTTCCCAGTATCAAGCAGTGCCACCAGGTACCGTTCACCTGAAATCATCAACTTCTTGTAGTTTCTCTTCCACGTTGCGTTTTATTTTTTTCTATACTGTCTCGTTTCTTTAAAAAAACTCTATACACCGCATCATGTTTCCTAATGAAATGTTTAATTCTATTGGCTTTAAATTATATAGTTTCTCCTTTAATTGTCTTTCTCTGTAATTAACTCAAAGTTTTATTTTACAACTTACAACTTTAACTAGAAAATTAATAAATTCCAGTTTACCCTATTGCGTGAAAAAGAACAAAAACATTTCTTATCGTTATGTTTTTATTGTTAATATATCTAAATGTACCATGCCGTTTTGTTGCCTTTGAAATGATTTTTCATTTCGTCTTTCTAATATCATAGTTAAGGATTCTGTTTACCATAGTTGATGATTTTGTGTATCAAGTGAACTTACCGTGTATTCCCGTGGTCACAATGAACAGAAACACGAGTTGTCTTATATTGAACATCCTCTCTGTGGTTAGAAATAATTTGCTTTATTTCTTTTTAAATTGATTTACAATAGCTATGTATTATATTGTTTCTTCAAATTATCATGTCAAAATTGAAAAGTAGTTCAAATATTAGACAGATTTTTTTAAGTTCATCAGTCTTCTATTAGCTACAGATTATTGAAAAGTAACATATAGAATCGAATATGTAATGATTAAAGACAGACAGACAGAAATATGTTATCAAAGTGTCCAGGTAAATTTCAGAAAGATATATACATAATAGATATACATGAGTAAAAAACTTACATCCAGCTATAAATTGGCTTATGAGACACTGGCATTATAGCACTTAATTTAAATTTTCAAAATAATTACAAAATATTGTATTTCATATTTAAGCTATACGTTTATAGTCACAGAACAAAGAAACATTACCAATTAATGAAATACAGTTGTATCCACGAGTTAGAAATACCACTAACACTGAGCTACATTTTCACCATAATCTTCAAAAGCAAGTAAATCTTATAAATATTGAAATTACATGGTCATGTATCAAACTACCATGCCTTTTATAAATCTATTTAGGTAGACAAGACAGACGCCTTTATCTGGAATCAAAATATGTTTGACCATCGTGAAAACATGGTACCGTTTCTTTGATTTGAGTCCATATATATAATCTTGATCGATTTAAATGTTTGATGCATTTTTATACCATTTTTCACAAGATATATCTAAATAAATGAACATAAACCTGCCATGTTCTCCTACAAAGCTACTGTGTGTAACCTTCTGTCAAGTGGTTTTAAAGTTTGCCTACAATACGATGAGGTGTTGTAAGTAACAATAGATTCATTTTACACCAACAACATTGATCTTTTTCAACAAATCTTCAAATTGTACAGTTATTTCAGTTCAATACGAATTACCTAATTCATGTCACAGTATTAAAGAGATATTAATTAACCCTTATCCTGTCTATTAAAATTATACCAATAGAAACGGTTTAAAGAGATAGTAACTCTTGCCTTGTCTATCAAAATTACATCAATAGCAAATGGTGTGAATTGTCGATTGAATAGTGATGTTATTCAGTCAATCTTTACTTAAGGCATATCTGATTCTTTTCAATTTGTTTAAAAAAAGAATTTACATTCCAAAAAAGTAAGATAAATTTAAAGACATTCATATAAACAACGATTGATTACCTGAACGACCATAGACGGAGATTGATAGTAACACGAACTGATTTCACAGGTCTCGGTCCCACCTGTCAGTGTTTCTCTTTCAAATCAAGACACTTTCTCCCTTTATAGACATAGCAATCGGACCTCAAGTATGGGGAAATGTATGATTAAACATTCCTTATATATCTGTGCACACATCCTGGTGTACATGCCTATCTGTATTTAAAAGCTACAGAAGGTCCTCCATCCACCCAGCGGTTCGCCTGTTTGTCCTGGTTTATATTGATGTCTATATTTAAATTAAAAGCAAAAGAAGATGCACCGTCCACCCAGCGGTTCTGTTTGGGCTGTAAACCGGTCTGTGCGTTTAAGTAAATAAGTTCATCACTGTCATGTCAATTCTCAAATACATCTTCATATCTCGAGCCTTTCTTCTTTTACCATGACGAAGTCATACTTGATATTCATTTCAAACATTGAGCTGAGTATAAAAAGTTGTTTGACTTTGGAAGACTGAGTTCCTTTTTAAAATGTTTGAATTGTTGTAATTGATCACGATTTCTTAACAAAATCGTTATTGTCAATACCTTTGGATCATCACTTTGTGAATGTATCATATTTATACTGCGCATGTAAGGGATAGGTATGTGATATGTCAGAAATGATTCTTGCACTCCAAAAAATTATGAAATTAAGATTGTCTTTCTGGCAAATTTCAGTCAAATACTCAAAATATTTTTGTCAACTCTATGATAAATGAAGGCGGCCCCTATTATCGTTGATCTTGCTGTTCATTTGTATCCATTAAAAATCTTCTTATATATGACAGAAAGGTTATAATTTTAGTGTTGTTTCTTACTTTTTCATTAAATGTAACTCTTTATTCGAAGATCTGAAACCATCACTGCATTTTGATTGTTATCTATTCCCAGTATTCAACAATTCACAAACAAAATGATCAAAACAATCGGACGAAATTATTTTAAAAAACAGGATCTTTTTTCAAGTAATGCACATGCAGTTAAAAAAATATAATCCAGCTAACACTGAAAATTTAATTGAACATTTAAAAACATGCACTTTATTATATGCCTCGTTCTTTGTTAGTTTCTTAAATTCATCTTTTATGAGCTTTGCACATATAAATATTCTGGGTTAGCACTAGAGGCTATGATAGGGTCACATGCTATATCATTTTGTTACCAAATATATTTCGAAATGTCTTTTTTTTATGTTGTTTAAGTCTCGGGTGTTGCATAAATAATTTTCTAACATTTTTTACTAGAAGTACTGTATATAAGTTTGTGTTGGGAAGAATGATCTTTCTTCGTCTACTCAAAAAATAGTATGATGGTAGATTTGTGATTATATGAGTCCAACTGAGCTTGAAGTCTATATTGCATGATATCGATGATATGAACAAAAATAAAAACTGGTGAAGCTGATCAGTTGGTCAGCTTTTATAGACCGTGACGAAATTATTGCAATTTTTCTTGATTTCTTTCCAATGTTCCACAGCTGATTTGAACACATTCACTTTTCAAAGAAATATTTTGAGCACTTCTGAGAAATAATTTATCAAAACTGGATTATACCGACGGCCTCACACATCATGTCTTGATAAAGGGACAGTCGCACGTCTTATATGGGAATATAAGGTAATGTCAGGAAAATGAGCATAAATAGTTCCCATTGAAAGATAATGAATTTATACTAAGGAAATCAGTAATTATTCAAATATATAATGTAAAGTTCAGCCATGTGAGTCATTTTCCTTACACAAAATGAATTTAAGGTGTTCACAAAAAATGGCCGCCAATGGACTTTATGTGTATATTGAAATTTTTTCTCTGACGATAGATGATGGTTTGTATAATGAGATTGTTGACACTATCAACAAGATACATTGAGCATTAACGTACAATTATCAGTTAAAAATAGTAAGATATAAAATTTTCAAACGTGCTACAGCCCCTTTACACAAAAGAGCGGATGTTTTGCTGCAGCCATTTGTGCTTATATACACTGGCCCAAAAAAGAAACGCATAACAGAAAAATCTGAGTTTATTGTCATGTGTTTACAGCATAATTGCACACTAAATATGGAATGTACAACAACCAAATTTTTCACAGCATTAAATGCATGTCTCCTCCACTAAATGCAGTCATTTAATCCTCCTGTGGACGTCTGTGATTGTGACATCACTGTGACGAAGTCAGTACCGGGTGCTACCACCACGAGCATGGATCACTGCTCTGCATCGCCTGGGTATGGATTGAATGAGTCGTCGAATCTGGCGTTGTGGAATTCTTCCCCACTCATCCAGCAGTGCGTGGGTCAGTTCTTGAAGCGTCTGCGGTGGATGTTGTCGACGTCGTACCCGTCTATCCAACAAATCCCACAAATGCTCGATTGCGTGCAGGTCTGGAGATTTGGAGGGCCATGGCAGTACATTCACATTGCTGTTGGTAACACGCGCAGTATGCGGTCTGGCATTATCCTGTTGAAAAATTTCACGTCTGACGTCAATTGCGGGAAGAAGGTGACGTTGCAGGATTTCGTCTCGATAGCGTACAGCAGTTAAATTTCCTTGCACTTGAACCAAATTTGTCTTACCATTAAAGGATATGCTTGCCCACATCATTACACTCCCTCCACCGTATGCATCGATTGCACGGATACAGTGTTGAGCGTAACGTTCATTTCTCCGTCTATAGACCCTCATCCTACCATCGTGGCGATAGAGCATGAACCGCGACTCATCGCTGAACCAGATTCTTCTCAAATGCACTAGGGTCCATGGGCGAACGTTTCTGCTCCATCGCAGACGTGCACGACGATGATGGCGTTGCAAAGATGGCGCTGTATATGGTCGCATAGGACGTATCCCATGTTGACGAAGGCGATTGATGATGGTCTGCGCTGATACTCTACGAAGTCCAGGAATGTTGTTGGCTGTGTAGGTGGCACTGACTGTCCTGTTGCGAAGATGCATCACCCGGATGTATCGGTCCTGCGCCGGAGTTGTCACCCTTGGCCTGCCTGATCTCGGTCGATCTCTCGTGGAGTTGTGGACTGTGTAGCGGTGCCAGAGACGTGATATGGTACTCTGAGTAACGTTGAAGTGCCTGGCTACTGCTGACTGACTTTCGCCAGTTTCTAGACGTCCAATCACCTGGTTTCTGCACTCTTCATTAAGTCTTGGCATCTTTAGAGTCGTGTATACGGAGCATCTGAGAGTGATTCGCAATGGGACTACCCAGGTTTTATACCCATCGGTATCAAGCCTAAGTACCCGTATTTGCACGTGCAACATGCTTTAGGATTTTTCTCCATGCACATTTTTTCAGGTTGGATTCAAGCTGCTGCGTTTTGGCGGCAATTCACAAATTTTTGTGTCCAAGTGCAAGAAATTGTTGTAAAAACTATAGTCTAACTTTAGCAGTAACTTTTACAAAATTTCAAGCCTTAATTTTAAAAATATCATACTTTGAAAAACACATTTTCGCTATGCGTTTCTTTTTTGGGCCAGTATAGATGTTACATCAAACACTACCTGGACTTTTCTCTTTGATTTCATTTTAAACCATCGTTCTAATCTGATTTTGTTATCTTATTTATAATTTATTTAAAAACACTTTCACAGATCGGGGCTTCCACTCCATGTAGCAGAAGCTCCGGTGAAATACAAGGACATTTTTTTTTCAGATTTATGGTTATTATATTCACATGAGGCAGGGATAACTCACTCACCAATTCACACTTTTAACTCTTATGAGTTTGTAATAATCGTATTTTTGGGTTTAGTTACATTTATTTATTGAAAACCCATGAAATGGATATACAAGGTGTTCAACAATATATTTGGGTACAACACGTTTGAAAAGTTAAAGTATTATATATCAATAGGGTACAAGAAGGAACAATTCAAGAGAGGTTACTTAAGATTTACGAACTCATGATACAACATCAACCTTTGATGAAAATTGTCCTGTTTACTTTTACTATAAGGTATATGTCTTTCAATCATATACCTGTAACGGGTATAATGTTGAACATGATGAACTGATTGGGTGTTTTAAAACTTTACATTTATATATGTACAAATTTGCTAACAGTAACAGCGAGTCAAAACATCATCAGTATATTTTTCTCAAACCAAACAAAATTAAATGAAAATCGGAATTCACATTGTGAACATGGGGACATTTGTCATTAGTTGATTTTAAAAACAGTGCCAAAAGGCTTGGACATGCTGACAAACCATTAAAACGATGTCTTTTGGTTTCAACTTCAGAGAGGCAAAACGTACATAAGTTGTTTTAAGAAGTTAGTTGTATTGACATTAGAAATGATAAGAGTACTAAATTTTAATGCAATGATGGTAACCTTATGACATCAAGTCCTTTTAATAAAAAGAACTATCTAATGAATTTGCAGATTTTGAAATAGACATGTGTCATGCTCTGTCCTATGTGTAAATTTATTGTGGCGGTAGAAAAAAATGCAAACTGGAATAAAAGATGCTTTGTTATTTTCATTGCTTTTCAATATTTGTGGTATGTTACAATTTTGAACATTGAGTGATGAAGACACGTATCTTTCAAAACAAAAACGATAAAAAAAATTATTTCTAATTGTATTTGATCAGAAATCTAAATGAAGACAATTATGTGAAACCAAGAAAGGTAGATTGTGATAGTTGTTCGAGGGATTATACATGATAATACACATACTAACTCAAATAATAAATCGCTTTCACATTCAAAGGTAGAGTAACTTTTAGTCTCTGAAAAGAAAATATACTCATAATGCAACTTTTTGTCATTAAATGATGAAGGAGCCCACTGGGGCTGTTCATTTTCAGTCCGAAACGGCACAATCTAAATAAATTTAGATCAACAGATCTTATATTTTGTCATACTGTACGACCTTATATAAAACCTGTTGATCTAAATTTATTTAGATTGCTAAAACATTCCAATTCATCTTAAATACAATTCCAGTCTATCACGGCACAGCTGGTCGGCGGTGTCTTGTACTTCCTACCCCAACAACACCGTGCCCATCATTCCCTCAAAGTCAACTCCCATCCCTCCCCCTTTCCTCCTGCCAATCATGGCACACCCGGTGGTTGGCGTCTTCTTCTCATCGCACACCATCTTCCCATCATTCCCCCGCCATCGCAATCCTCCATATGTCCGTCATGACAGAGCTGGTTGGTCTTTTTAATGCAAACCAAACTCCCCCTGACTGACTTATGAAGATTATGCTGAAATGAAAAATGTACTATTTCAGAAAGCCCGTCAAACATTACACGTGTTCATTTATGACGGCATGAATGAAGAGCCATAAAATACCACATCTCTGTTTACTAAACTTGAAAAATTGTTTGAAATGTTAACTGAAGCTGAATAACATCAATTTAGATTTTATATTAAAATTAAACATGTATCTTTAGTATATCCTTACCATTTTTCTTTAAGTCTTAAGATTTCCTTTGGCAATGACTTTATTATTATATGGAAACTGCTTCGAATAAGAACTTACAATAATCTCACTCGCTGATTTTATAATGGTAAATTGGCGCGTTACGTTGATATTTTCAGTCAACTGAAATCTTTAAATCAACAATACCACACATGAGGCTAATCGAAAGTTCCCTACCTATATGAGAGGTCACAAGTCGCATTTCCATTTTCAAATAGCCACAAAAGCTCATATACGGCTTAAAGGGGCAGTAGCACGTTTTTTGACAATTTTATATTTTAAAATTTTCACTGATAATTGTAAGTTAATGCTAAATGTATTATTTTGACAGTGTCAAAAATCTCATTAAATAAGCCAATCATTCATAGTCAGAGGACAAAGTATGAAAATTCACATAAAATCCATTGGCGGCCATTTTTTTGTGAACACCTTTAATTCATTTTGTGGAAGAAAACGGAATCGAATGGCTAAACTTTACTTTATATATTTGAATTATTACTGCTACATTTAGTTTAAATACATTGTCTGTCCATTGGAACCATTAATTTTCATTTTCCTGACATCACCTTATATCCTCCCTAAAAACGTGCTACTGCCCCTTTAATCCTCTTATTCCAACTGCAAATATGAAAGCTTTAAAAATTTAAAATTCTGGTCAGTCTGTCACAACCTATTTTGATACCATTTTACATAAATATTGCTATATTCAATGTACCTATCTGTTCACATCTTTGCTTTTTAAACTTTGTGTATGCAATGGTCGTTATGTACTGGATTTATAATGTGAATCATCTTGCATTGTATGGAGATTCAAAAATTTAAAAAAATAAAAGAAAAAAGTTTTAATTCTTTTTTTTCGGAATGAAATGTTTGAACGAGATGAAAAAAATACCAACACTTCCTGAATCAACGACGGGCGTCGTTGTCTGATCCACTGTAATTTTATTACATCGTTTTCACCAAATTCGACTAAAGGACGGACTACTAAGACATAGTAAGAAAAAGTAAATTTTCAAATTCAACATTAATGCATTGTATTTTTATCATTTACAAATAAGTTAATATATAATTCCCGACAAATCTGATGAAAATCTATATGTGGCCGGAACATTCTTGCAAACAGGCGGGTAGAAGAGCAAATAATCGACAAAATGCAATTGATATTAACTTGAACGTCGTCCGCGTCGATTAGGGTGAACGTTCGTACAGCGGTTAAGGGAGTTGAAGTATTTCATCACAGGGACTTCATCATGGCATTTTGTCGGCATTGATACAAACCAAATGCCACAGACCCTGCAACATTGATGGTATGGACAAACTGCATGCCTGTGTAATCAAATTAAGTATTCATTTTCCTATTATAAATATCGATATTCCAGTAATAAAAGGCAAATCAATCAAATTTCATCTGTGTCTGTTGGAATGAAGGACTGTAAACAACGCCATGAAGTAATCGATGAACGTTTTCAGATCTGTTTGTAACGCAAATCCAGAAATGGAGGGCCGAAACCATGAAACGAATCTATTTATAACACCTTTATGATCACACAATTGGAGTTAAACTCTCTCGTAAACGTTCTTTGGTTCTCTCTGCTTCTCTGCAACCAGTTTTGTGTAACCCGCTCCGTATTACGATATATCATTTGATAAGCAACGATATACCGGATTTAATCAGTCTTTCAGGCTACAGCTGAGACATCTTATATTTTACTGTGAATGTGCCGAAACTACTTTCATCGTGTTAAGAAATGAGGGATACTTTGCTAATCACATTTATTAAAAATTCCAAATTGTATAAGGAATACTTAATGAAATCAAACACCATGTTCATTTCATCTATTGATATGAATGCAGTTCTATTTTCCCCGTGACTCTTGGTGAAATAAACCTGGCTTTCGTATATTGTGTCGGAGTGCATGTGTAAGTCATATTTGACTGATTCACACATTAGTTATTGTAATTAAATATATTCCTGAAAGCAAAACAATCCTTAACCTGATAGTTCTGATTAATGTTCACTAGCGACGTTCTTGAAAATAGAATCTATCTGACAAAAGCGTAACTAATAAAGGTAATTCATCAAAATTTTATTTAACTTTTAATATATTCCGAAAATAGGTCCATTCTTTTCATGACATCAACTATTGCCAGGCTTATGTGCGTGACTTAAGGATTAATGTCAATGGTAGGACAGAGATAACAATAATGGCATTGTAACCCAGGAGACAAATAATACCTTAATATCCTGAATATATATATACTTATAAATAAGATACTTATAACGAAGTGGTTTTAGAAACGGTTTATACACCGGTTTTGCCAAGCATCTGAACTCGGGATTGTATTTTGGATGGGGAATTTACTGTATTAGAGAACAATCGTAGCTCTCGATATAATTGATACTGCTCAGATTGGCCGTAACACTCGCACTTCACTGGTGATTCTGGTCTGAGTATCGTTTAATAAGAGGTCATGTCAGCTGACGTTTCCTGTGCCCTTCACTTTCCATCATTTCAACCAATCAACGGTGCGTTTAAATACCAAATGCATGGTACCAACAATTTTAAGTCTCATATGCTGACTGGCTGGTCTGAAGTTAACCCTTTAATCGAAACTACCAAAATCAGAGAACAGCGAGAAACGAGTGTTACGCGAGGTCAGTTTTTAATGAGATTGTTGAATTCCTCAGACAAGCGTTATGTTAGGTGGGATGTTATGCATAGAGTATTTGAGAAATTGAAATGAAATTTTGTTCGCAAGCACGTAGGAAAAGTATCAAATTTCCGAGTATAAATATGAGGGACGTGATTTCTTAGGACGTGAACACATTCGTGTCTACTCTCTGCCATTTCCCGTGCGGTTATCTCTGGGAAAGTGACGAGCTGTCATTGGCTGACGATAAGGTCAAAGAAGGAAACCCGGGAGGCATTTCAACTGTCACTCACGTCGGGTCGGGGTTATTTATACACCTGTAGGAGATAAATAGTGTATTCCCTGTTGACGTGACAATAAGCTTTAAGCCATGCCAGACATGATAAATGGATGTGTATTATCATTGTCTTGTAAACAGTCTATTATCTGAAGTAGGTTTAGTTAGTTCAAATAGCGACCCTATGGCTAATTTATCATTTCTCTTGTAGAATTATTATATTTGCAACACATCGTGGATGATGCGAAAGACTAAAATTTAACCATGCATTACATAAACAAATGGCACCAATCAAATTGTTTAGTACATGTATTTTTCCCAGCGGGTCTCAAAACGTCACTGTAAGCTTAAAAACGTTGAATTAATGCCTCCTTAGCTGTGACTGCAACGGTTATTACCATTACACAAGTGTTTAAGTAAAAAAAAAAATTTAAAAAAGAACCCTCGCGCACGTAAATCATGAACACCGAGGCCGTTATGTGTTCATGTTTCACGTGCATGAGGTTTCATTAAAAATGAACCCAAGGTCGATCTGTACACGAGCAAAAACACTTCATCAAATCAAATTCAACATGACATAAGGTTTTATGCGTACATATCAAAACTTTTCTTTAATATAAGAAAACGTGAAATGTTGACAGGAACTGAAAACATTCGTACTTCAAGTGCACTCCGCAGAAATGTACAAGCAGGACCGTGCAAGCCAAACCATAGTAGATTACATTGTTAGTCAGACCAAAGTTTATAGAAAGCACACTTTCATGTGAAAATAACGTTTGGTACCAATGATTTGATGTAAACGATAAATCATAAATCTCGGTAATTTATACTCAGGACAAACCTAACAATAATCATTAAATTAAAGTTACAACATAAAAACCTCCTGTATTTGCAACTAGTCTCCGTGGACTAATGGTTAGCTCTTTGAAACCTAGAAGTGACCCATGTTTCCAATGTAACATTTGTAAATGTCTTGTGTTAGAAATTTGAAATTTTAGTGATTGTCTTTGATTTGCAATGCAAAATTTGAACTAAACTCAATTTCGGAAATGTTCCCTATCAGCTGTTCATGGCATGGCCTGATAATGACCTCGAAACATGCATTCTACAGGCAGAAATAGTAATTGTTAAATAAATACTCGAAGAAAACAAAGAAGCTTGTGTGTATTTTTTGTTCTCTGACGGATCCAAAAGTCGTAAGTAATTTTGGGTGACCTTATATTGTGTGGTTAAGTCAAGTGTTCCCAAAATACTTCGTATCCGCTTTGGATTTCTGTATCCGCTTCTTACTGTTTTGTCAAGAAATGTCTCCTTATCTAATCATTAAACTGTACAAGGTAATCCCCGCTAATCTGTTTGTTTGTCAAAGGGTGATTTGATTACATAAAAATAACTACTTACAAACGCGCACCTGTTCAAAGGGAGGTAACTGGTGTAAGATAAAGGCCTAACTGTGAGTTAATCGAAAGCAAGACGGGGTTTATAAAATAATCACTCTCTCAACCAACCCCCCACATTGGGTGACTCTGAGCGTTCCCCAAATCAACTGTTGCTGTTTGACACTAGGCGTGTGAAAGACGGGTGAAATATCGCCCCTTTATTAGAATCTTGGCGTTCTGGGAGACCCCAGCGGAGGTTCCTTAATTAGTCAGGTATTTCAGGTGAGGGCTTCATACCTGTAAGTTTTGAGGAAGTTTCAAGTCGAAGAATAGATGCTCAAAGTAAGTGAATTTGATAACTTTGAAATGACACATTTTAACTCTGTGTTTTTCTTGATAATAGTTTTGACAAAATGATGCTGTTGAAAGTTTTATATCTCACGTCATGTACAGATCTGTATATAAAGTTCTCTACCTATAAGCCGCCACCTTCTTATCCCCAATCTCACTAAAAAAGAAACCAATATTCAAGGAACCTACTCGGACATGGTGAGTTTTGCCAAGAGTACACGTTTGCTCTGAGCTAAGAAAGTTAACTGAATAAACCCAAGGACCGAATGGCTTGACGTTTTCAGAGTTCAGGCCACGGATTTCATACGAAAAGTTCACCAATCCTCTCTTGTTTCAAACAATGTCGGTTTAGGGTCTATATTGTTTCTGAACCATCCTTCACCACTTTCCTATGGTTGACATAAGGTATACATTTATCTAAATCGTCAAATGTATTTCTTATTTCACAATATGCATGGATAAAGCGTGAACAATACAACAATGAAAGACTAAAGCCCCGTTTCATGCGCTTATTTACTCATCAGTATAATGCTTTGTGTGCTGACAATTTATTGTTTTGTTGTGTATGCCTATTTTCTTACCAATGTTATCTGTTCAGATATATGTATTGAAATATTGATTTAATGCATTGCCTCTTATAACCTTTTAATGGCTTGTGCATCGTTTTACTTATAAATATGCGAAATGTTTTATTGAATGTATGAGATTGAACAAAAATAAACAAATTCTCTCTCTCTCTCTCTCTCTCTCACTTTTACATGGCACAATTACACACGGAGTAAAATATTTCCAAAAGCAAAAAAACTTTCATTACCTTCTGATGTCATGCAAATCTACTCTACATGTAAATTTACTTACGTATTCAAGTTCGTTTACATGACCACTTTAAATAACTCAAATACTTTTCCACATACATGCTTAGGTAAGTAAAAGGGGCTTAAATCAATAACTGTAACACATCATAACGTTTCGAAATACATTTCGCCAAAGTTAAAGCACAATATGCTAACCCACCTCGTGAAATCTGGTGTGAATGTACGTAATGCACAGGCTGCAAACTCAACTCAACAAGAAGAGCTTATAGGTTATGCAGTGAATGGCTATATTCGGATTAGCTTGGGAAGTAATATGGTATTAACTAAACATTAATACCGAGATAGCAAAACCAAACGAAGTTATCCGATTGAGTCAATGGCTATTTGTCTGGAATCGATTAATCCCAGTGCGACTGCAGACAAAACAATAGGCTGCTCTTACTTACGTATAGGTTTCGTCTAGCACATGGCTTAATGTCAGTATTTCTGTTCCTACGTCTAATCATTCTGTGTTTTTCTCAGTCTGACCCGACACATGATTCAAAAATAACTGTTTGGTTGGCAGGTCATATGACCTTTTGGGGTAACATGACCTAAAATAGTATTATACAAGTAACTTTACCACATCTTCCAGTCTGTGAAAGCGCTTTAAATGGGATATTAGTTATCTGTTAGCGCATGGTCGATAATAAAGGCAAGACTTAGTGAAAGGATTAACATTAATGAATAAGTTGTATACCGACAAATTGCCTAAATCATCTTTCACAATTCTAAAATGCCCTCCAAAGAAATTACCATGGCTTAATTACTTTTTTCTTCGGTATCCAATAAAAGGACTATAAATCGAGTTCAATGACCATAGCAACAATAAGATCTGTGTCTCACACAGATCTATATAAAAGTGTATTAGGATGCGCATATATATTATGCAAGTATAGATGTAAATGTATTTTGGGCCGGAGGCCTGTTACTGAATAAAAATATCTGTCTGAAACAATAAGAAGCTGACACAGTTTACAGTACAGAGAAGAGCACGTTCAAGAATCATCTTTCAATCAAAGACAGTTGTGCAATCGGCGACCTTGTTTCCTACTGACCAATCGCTCTGACCCCTAAACTATTGAGAATATTAGAGTACTTTCGACTTCCAAGGCAGATTTCATTCAGGGTTTTCAAAGAACATTTCGTTGGATAAATATAGAGATTTTTCATTGAAAAGGGATTTTGAAGAAGCAATGAAATATGTCCGACTTTTAACAGTGGTTACAGGGAAATATGAGTCACTAAAATACACGGGATGAGAATAATTTGTTGGCAACCAACAAATTCTCACTGAATAACTAACAAAGGACAGAAAATCCTCTTTTTCTAATAAAGCAATACAAAACGATCGTGATAAGTGCGTCAATGCACCATCATAATACTATCAATGCTAATGAGCTTAACTCAGGTAAAATTAAGTTTACCATTGATGATCGAGGAAAAGGCACGTCTAAAACGAAGAATGTAAAGTCACATCCTTTTGACTGTGGAGTCACTCCATGAAGATATTAGCCCTGCCCTTTTGTAGTCTAGACACCAGCTGAGCGTGATTTAGTTATACTTGTGCAGGACGTCATTAAGATGTCATTTAATAGATAACTTACATTTCTAGATATAAAATATTAATCGGTTATGATATTGAATATTGGTGTCAGTATCTTTTGATGTATCTTGATATTCCAAGTATAAGTATTTTATTGCTTCTATTTTCAGAGAGCATATCAACGTAACCTATGGAAAATTTCAACACCTCGGCGTATCTGATGCAGGCACCTGCCACTATCTCGCCAATCTCGACGATCTGATATCTGATAGGATCTTCGTAGGCTTTCTTGATAAACGTTGATGTCCCAACGTGAGACAAGGAAATACTGTATTTGCAACGCAGGAACATACAAGACAAGTTCATCGTTCACTGAATGCACGTTGTCAGTGACCAAAACCAGCAATGAGGTAGTCCTACTAAAAGGGATAAGATAATGGGTATTCAAATATATTAGTATTTCTTATTTGATTATGCTCTTGGACTACTCTTTAAGGTCCCGTGCGGTGTTTTCTTTGGGATACACAGACAATCATCAAATGTTAAACGCCATTTATTGACCAGGCTTAAGTTTCAATACTGGAACACAACAACAAAGCAACGGTTCCAGTACTTCTTCGTCTATTCCGACGTGTAAGAGTTAGATGTACATTAGTCAGATGTGTAATAGTGCAATAATACTGCAGGTGCGAGAATCTGATTCAAGTTCCACATAGTGAATACACCAATTACTCCCTATTTCTAACCAAAAGCAACAATGGGTGAGATGATACGCCGAATGGAGTATGAACGCCGGGCCAAGAACCTGATGAAGCAGCCGTCACGTGACAAGCTGATAGGGAAAGAATACACAGCTCCAGTGAGAGCAGCCAATACCTTCGTGAGACGATCTCTAGATTCAGCCATGGACAAAGTAGACAGTGAGCAAAAGTCATTTCGCGACAAGCATTCTAAAACTCTCGGAAATGTTCATGCACTTAGAAGAACGATATCTTCCAAAAGTCTTAATTTCACAGACGATAAGTTCGGTTCTGAAAATCGTCTGGTGTTTCCGCCAATTTCAACCGGAAATCAAGATGGCGGTGTTCCCAGACGACTAAAGCGAAGGAAAAGCAGTATCTCTATGACGGCGCTTGTTGAAAAGCACAGGCAGACAGAACCTGAAGAAGGGTCAACTGTTAATGACAATAGCGAACTTCATCTGGACCTGTCTCGCAGAAACAGTTTGGCATCTAGCAGGAGACTGAGTATGTCTGGACCAACTGACGGAAGATCGTTCCGTGCCTTGAAAGACACGTTTTCTCCTAAAGAGAGTGAAATGGACTCCCGTTCCAGACTGATACATGACTGCAAGATGGCCGAGGAGAGAAGAGGCAGCGTTCTGAGTGAGAGGATACAAGAGTTGTACCTCAAGGTACAACAGACATAACAGGAGCTGTAAGGATTCCATGAACCAGAAAATGCTTGCTACCAAAGAGAAGTGAACAGTGAATGGGCGGGCCAGGTTTGGGTGTTCTAGGTCAGAGGTCACACACGTGAACAGGACTTGCATTTATGCACTATCTTTAAAGATGGACGTGGACGTGGTATTAAGCAGACGTATCTTAGGGACAAAAGATACATTCACGTGAATCAATTATTTTTCTTATGTGGAATTTGTACTTTGTCAATTATTAATTCTGAAAGTTGAAGTGGGTTTATAATAACATCAAAATACCATTGGTGCCATGCAAAGATACGTTCGTCTTGGTAAACTGTTTTCAGAATCTAAGGTTATCTTGTCAAATTCTTGGTTCGACAAACGTTATGAGGAAGTGAATTGCAGAATAAAACCTGGTATTGTCTGAAATGAGTAATGTTAATCATGAATCAAGATGGCCATCACTGAGTCACTTAAATGTGTCTTTCAACTGTACAGAGGCTTGGCATTAAATGGAATGACGCCCTGGCGTATTCTGTCGAAGTTATCTGTATTCCTTCATATAATCGCATTTTTGATCTATGTGAAAATATTCAAAGCTCTTGACTTTTAACGAGATATTAAATTTTGCCAATATCAGCAATTTGCTAAGGGCAGTTGTATTGGCAACCCGTTCATGTTAGCTACACTGAATAAAATAACAGAATTTATCATATACTTGCTCATAAATACAGAGATTTTGTATGTACGATACACCCTCCGTCAAGCACCCTGTATCAGCCCGCAGGGCAGATAACCTGTATCAGCCCGTCGTCAAGGGCAAAAACCTGTATCAGCCCGTCGTCAAGGGACTTGAACGTGGAACCTTAGGCAACGAACGCAAAAAATAGATCGAAGTCGCGAGGACTTTAGAGTTGTCTCCCTTTGTAAAGCTGACGTTTTAACGTGGCCGACATCGCGAAGAAAACGCTGCAGTCACTTGTGGATTTGTCAGGTTGATACAAACTAATTTTCCATTTTGGAAATTCCTCCCGAGAGAAAATTGAACTCAAAAGTCGCAAGAGGCGTAGGCTCAGGAGCTTTGACTATCGGTATGTGTCAGTTCACGTTAAAAGAATTGATATTATCAGCCACTCAGTTAACGTTATGAATTAAAGTTTTAAAATGTTACATTTATTTTTGTCGTTTCTTTTGTAAATATATATGATAAAAATAGCATGACATGGGTAATTTCATATCACATTCTGTATCAGCCCTCGACCAATATCAGCCCTCGAGCTAAAGCTCTCGGGCTGATATTGGGGTCTCTGGCTGATACAGAATGTGATATGAAACTACCCATATAATACTATCTATGTCTTTAACATTTAAAGCGCTTAGAAAATGATCTCAATGTCAATGAATATACATATTCAAATAAGTGATATGATACTAAACATATCATATCGTTACTGTGGTTCCATGTTCAGGTTGATATGGTTATATTGATATGGTCCTCTTATATGGTTGCTTAGATTGCCTTTTCAAATGAAATTCATCAAAAATAAGATTCAAAAGGCCTATATGGAGGTTCGTATCTCCACATATCTCTGTAATATAGCAGATCTTAAAGTGAGATAACCTCCAATAGATTCGAAAGTCGATCTCTGGTTGAGAGTCAGACATTTAACCGATTTAGCCAAAAGAAATATATCTGATGAACCGGAAGCAGAGAACTGATATCAAAACACCCTGCAACTTTTTTTTACAACAAGCAAATGTCGATCCTCACACTTCAAATTCTTCACAATAACACAATTAATTTAGTTCGTTTTTTTCTGGTGGTAAATTTGAAATATATTACTTGATAGGCCTATGTGTATACACTTTACCTAAGACAAGGTCAATGTACATATGTGTACATTATATTGGTATGTTACCCGTGCTAGAATCAAAACTGTCTATAAAATTGTTACAATTAACAAACCGCGTAAACTTCTTCGAGAGGCATGTTAGAAGTTGGAATGACAATAATGCAGAGGAATATATGGATGACAACTTCTTTGTTCATTGTATGCGCGTTTCGACACAGATTCTTGTGTAATTCTCAAGCAGAGGGAGAGTAATGAGGTAGGGGCATATAAATAAGAAAATAGTACAATAAACTGTAAAAATAACTTAATGAAAAGAGTAAATGTTATTTAATAAAGATAAGTTGTAAGAAGCCAGTAATGTACAAAGCAGGAGATGTTTACATTTAATTAATTGAGGCCAGTGGTGTACATAAGAAGTGATTACAGTTAATCATTTAAGAAGAAGATCATAGACAGGATGTAGCAACCCTGATCAATGTAATATGATGGCTGAATCTTTTTGATCTCCAAAGCTTCTCTAAGTTTGCGAAGATGATTGGTGACAAGGCATTGGATTTCTGACCATTGTGTTAATACATATATAAATATAAATACCATAGTTTTTTCTCGGGGTGTGGACTGTTAATTCTTTAACCTGCTAATGCAACTGGTACAGAAAACGGTGTTTCAGGCAGGTGTTTTTTTCAACAAAACCTTTTGAATTTATGTAAATAATTATCAAATGTATCAATTTAGTAACTAAAAGATGTTGTCTACATTATACACCTTCTTGTAATTTCGTTCGTTGACGCGTCACAGTGGAAGACGTCCTAAACCATGCCGAAAAGTCTTATTTCACAATCCTATCTCGCCTTTTTAGGAGATTCAATACGACCATTTACTTCAGCGTATATTGTTTCAGAACATAACCAAAAAAAATGTTTCAAAATTGATAAATAACGTTTGTTATGAAACTATGTGTTAAGGTTTATAAACCATTTTCCATCTTCCATTTTAGGTGTTTATCGATGGTGTTATTTTTTTTCTAAAAAGGAAATTTTCATATTCATTAAACGGTATAAAAAACAAAAGACGCAGATTTGGTTTATGGATGATATAAATGCATTTCAGCAAAAAAGCAAATTTTACCAATTTTCAGGGACAAATTCTATCGCAGTCAATGTCTCAGCTATATGCATTTTAATAATTTGATTCTTCTGAACAATGATACAAAACTTGAGATTTTTTCACATATAAATATGAAAATTTATACGCAAAAATAACGCAATAATTTAAAAACGGACCTAATCAACTTGTAAGAAAGAACAATGGCCATATATATATATAGAACAGCAGAGATAATGCTTTTCACCTTATCTACACTCACCATCTGGTAAGCTTATCAACACCTTTCTACAACACCTAGGTTGAAAAAAATCATCAAAATTCCACGTTGTAAGGTTAATTGTTTATTATCCATCATTTATAACTGTCTGTAAGGTCGATTATCGACAGATTGCAAATCAATAGAAGGTGATAATCATCAAATACGGCTGTACCCTGAGGCTAACTAAAGCCTATCTAGTTAGCCGCATCAATGGCTTACATTGGATTACCCGTTAATTGATGGCCCAATGTCAACTCGACCTTCTTGCTAATGACATTCTGATAGCGCTCTATTGTTACGTAGAGTTTCCAGGCAGGTGTTGACTGTGATTAATGTGTCGTTTCCAGGTGAAAGGTGGTCGTCTACGAAAGGTCAGACGTATTATCCAATGGTTGATCTTTTCAACAGATCTCTGTGACCTCTCTGTTAAGTAATTAACCTCTTGGGACCTGACCTTAACAAGAAGGTATATTGTGTTTATAGACATTACAAGTACTCGACAATCAATTTCTTTTGAAGAAAATGGTCTTAGTTTCCCTCTCTGTTTATTGAATTATTCAAATAAACATATGAGGTTTAATCAGTATATGTTTGTCAAAATACCAGAATTTTCCTTACAAAATCTTTATCCAACAAAGAGATAAATATATCTGATACCATTTTTTCATTTTTTCATTTCATACAAATTTATAAAAATGCTGAATTTCTTATAGTTATTTGCTATATCTTTCTTAGTAATAAAGACGATGACATGAAATGAAAACATAACCCTACTTCAACAATTTCAATATACAACATATCTTTTTGGAACTAAAAATTAACATTTTGTTTAGATGATTTGAAGTTTGTCCTAAATTAGGAATAAGACATTTTCTAGATAAAATGAGATACTTTTAGTGATGCCGGAGTTATCTGCCCCTGGCAGAGGTGAAATTAACGTCACTTCCGGTTTACTATCTTAGGATTTTGCGGGATGAATAACACTCTTCTCTTGTGTTTATTTTGGAAATAAGAACACAAAAATGCCGTCAGCATGCAGTCGGGTCAGGTAATTCATATGAATTTATGAAAGATAACCGAATTGGTGAGTTGTGACATTTTAAAAATGAACTAGATGTGCTTTGGCTTCTGTCGCAGCTCTCACCTCATACGAAGATCGATTTTGTTCAAAACGACGCCATGCACCCAACTTGTCAATGTCACGACTTGAAACTGTGTGTATTTTTGTTTGCTTGACCAAAACAATGTTTCAATTGCCAAAGTTCTGCTTTTAGTGTATGATTCTTTGAAGCAGCATATATTATCATTACGATTAGACCATGACTCACTCCTGCATATATTATGTTGTCCGTCTCAACAGCTGAAATTCTGCCACAGCCATTTAAACCATTTTATCGCAACAAATAAACTTAAAACAATAACGATTGAGCTTTATGATCGCTGAATGGTTGTTGCAAATGATTGACAATGCTATATTTTGCCCTGGCGTCTTTGTTTTCTCCATTGTTAGCTTCAGTATGTCAAGTGTGCATGACCTAGATTCAGTATGTTCATAACATATAGCCTTTTAGATTAAATTAATATTTTCACATTTTATTACATTAAGGATTTTTTTTTACATTTTAGAGAAATGCCAGTAAATATAGAATATTTATTTTGTGTAATCATTCAAGTGTTAATAAGCAGTATTGATATAGGCCTAGTCTCTATGTTATTGATATTTTTACATGATCAGAAATTCTATAGAGACTCATGACATGATGAAATTATTAAACATATTGAGAAAAGTTTCTTTCTAGTTGTCACCTTCTTTTGAGTTAGTGTTTTTGTAATTCATATCTGAAACACTGAAATGGTTTGGGAATAGCAAAGGGGTTAATGGCATTTGTATAGTTATGTGCATATAAATGCCTTTGTGTAATTATGGATGTAAATATTATGATTGTTAAAAAAATTCCGTCTTCAACAATCATTACTTTCCATGGTTTCACAGTATAAACTCACAGTCTTTCATTGCAATAATGTTTTTTTACTGCACCCAAATGAAGTACTTCACATTGTTTATATAACTTTGTTGCAATTATTTTGAACTCTTTGTTAAAGGATATTTTTCTATCTGAGTTTGATTTGATATTTTCCGGAAATTTGAGAGGACTTGTTGTTTATTTTGTCTATCTAAGGTTATAAAAAAAATAATATTAACACAAACGATATGAATTTTTTTCCTAAAGGGTTTTATTTTTATTGCATTTTTTAAGTCAAATTGAAGTGTTAAGCACAAAATGTGACATTTATTCCATTAGAAAAACAATGAGTAGTGTTTTACACAGGTTTGATGATAATTTTATTTCATGATACAATGTTTTGAAATTAGTAAAAGTACAACTGTTTAATAATGCCAATAATCCTAAAGATTTCTTATAGAACACTCCTTTTAAAAAATAGCACAAGAAGAGTTTGATATTACTAATCGTGAAGTTTTTTTAGATTATTTGCAGGAACTTTGTTATTACCTTTATGATGTGCAACAGATGTGTGTATAATTTCTTGTCTGTAACATATTTGTAATATTTTTTTTAATCCATAGAAGAACACCATGTGAGATACTGAATTTCATGCAGGAATTAAACCCCTCTTTTCCAAATTATACATCACATGTAATATTATATTATATTTTTGGATGACTGATTGCCTTATGTTTAAGCTTATTCCTTAATCGTCACCCTTTTCAAATATGATGTGTTACAAATCATATTGTGTGTCTCCATGAAAAAAAGAGAAAGAAGACTTCAAACCACTGAATCAGTGAATCTCATCGATCATTCCTTACCCGTGACTGGCATGTAAACATTTAGAAAGTTTACCAGGGTTAATAGAAGGTTAAATTATTCAAAATGGGCACAGTAGGGTTAGAGATCTAACCATCTTATACCTGTTTTTAAATGTTCCTGTATTATAGATTACATGAACTATTATTTCATGATATTTTAGAAAGTGAACAAATGAATTCTTATATTTGTGGACATACTGTCTATAAAAGTGAACTTTCTGGCTTGAGTCCCTTGTTGGATTCAAACCCATTGTCGTGGAGTAAATCTACTAACATATCCACTCATCAACCAAGCCTTGGCATTTATTGCATTTATTCATTGTCTAATTAGCATTTCTTGAAAGTATTAACTGTTTTACATTTTTCCTTTTAGATAAAATAGCAAAATATTTGTTCAGAATCATCACATTAGTGTAAACTATAAGACCATGACATGATCAACCAAAATCCTTGTCCTATCCCTGATGATGTTTCCCTGACTGTTCACGCAGCACTATAACGGAGCCTCTCTGCCCCGAGAGCGGGGTCGACCATGTGTGCATGCAGACTAGACTCCCCATCCTCCCAGCCCTCAATCCTACTCAGCACCTGTGAAATTGACGACCTCCTCCCACTATTGACGATGTCGTCGCTTCACGGAGACACACCTACGGAGGGTGACCTGTACGCACAACTCGCACAGAAGGAACACGATTTGATCCTTGCCGCAGAACTTGGGAAGGCTCTGTTGGAGAAGAATCAGGATCTGAGTGTACGGAATGAACAACTTGTTGAAGAATATTCCTCAAAGATTGAGGTACGTGATTTTGATTATCTTCTTATCCTAAACAATTTAGATTATTATTATATCTCATTCAGGTCAAATTAAGGTTTAGCAAAACATTTACAAATCTTGGGGTACAGTAGTGATTCTCAGCAGGGTAAACTCAGATGACCTAGAGCCTTTCACCTTCAATATATTCAAACAATGACATCCTGTTAGATATTGAATTGTGTTTCGGAATTCCTAGCCTCATTGCTGATTGGCTGACATAAAAGGTTGAGAGATATGATCCTTTCTAGCTGAAATAATGCCCGAGCGGCCTAAAACAATAACTCGCTCAGTACAAACTTTGATATACACAGAGTGTGGTATGAGGTAATCACAATAATCATAATCACCAATCTCTTGACAAACAGGAACTTGAGCAGGAGAGACATGAACTTCACCTCCGACTGGAGAAGATCGAGGCTGAATACGACAACACTGTCAAAGAGCTTCAGTTTGACATCAGCAACCTGCGGCATGAGCTGCACTCGAGCCGGCAACAGGAAGTGATGGGTGACAGGGAGCGCGCTCAGACCATCCGATCTCTCAAACAGCAGAATGAGCGTCTTAATGAACATCTCAAACAGGTCTGTTTACTCAAAATTCTTTTTCAATCGTTCTTAGCATATTCTTTGTGCTGAAACATCTACATGTGTTTTTAGGAATTCATAGTTGAAATGACATTTCTTTGTTTAATTATCATATTATTGACTTACTTGTTGCTTTTGCATTGATGAATGATGTCTTTTTTCAAGACATAAGAAATAGAGACTTATGCCTACAGAACTAAGTGTTGTGCATGATTCATACAAAAGACAAACTTAGACTTTTTATGTTTAAATAACTGAATCAATTACTTCCTGACCATTCTATGTCCCAATTTTCAGCCTACTCAATTTAAAACCCAAATGGAAATCTAGGATGAGTTGATTGCTCGACATATTGACATTTTTGGATACTTTACACATATTTTGCCATTTTAATTTTCATTAAAATAAAATAATTGTCTTGTATTTGTTAACATTTACTTTTGATTTCCCATGCCGCTAATGGCTGAAATATTGCCCAAGTAACGTTACGCACTAACTCACTTTTGATTTCCGGAGATTCCATAAGAAGCCAATAGTTAAATGTTGACTGACTACCCTTTCTTCTCCATGTTGTAGTCGCGGTATGGCGAGGGTCACCTACAGGAGGAGGTGCAGACACTGAGGGAACAGATGATGTCTAAACGGACCTCCATGCATGAGCACGTCATCCACCTGGAGCTGCTGAGGGAAGAGGTCAGTTACATGGATTCTTACAAACATGCAAAATAAGAGAGCTCGTATACACTGGATCTGTAGATGTTGTTCCATATGCTCTCTTGGACCCTAAAACTTGTATCTACCCTCTACACTTTGTCCCATTATTTCTGATGTACCTTATTACTCTCAAGAACCCTAATCACACAAGATCCCTTCCAAAATGATATATCTTTCAGACACCCTTTATGTTTAAATAATGTCCCACCAGCAATAAACCCTAATATCTCAAGTATCCCTGAAGAACCTTGTACCTCTAAATGATGTCTGATGATCTCCCTGTCCATAGAAGCAGCGCATTATGTCCTATGTACCTTATCACACTCAAGAAACCTTTATCTAACAATAGCCCTACCTAGTATATCTCTCTCTGTTCTGTTGCAAAAAACACTAAGATGATCTAAAGTCACTAAGGTAACTTGTACTACATTGTCAAAAGATCACACTCAGGTTAGCCTTAGTGTTAAGTCTTTTTGTGCCACTGCCCCAAGGTACTCTTAATTGAGTGATGTCCCATTTTCTTGCACCCGTTTTCTAAAAACAATGAAGACCATATCTTGTGACTGTTACTGATGTCCACCACCTCTCCCTCCCTGTCCACAGAAGCAGAACATCTTTGAGAAGTGTCAGGAGCTGGAGAAGCAGATCCAGAATCTGACGGACGAGCGAGACAACCTGGCGTGTTCCCTGGAGGAGTCACATGACCGCATCATGGTGCTGGAGAGACAGAAGCAGGAGAAGGACCAGATGGTTAGTTGAGTGGTCACTTTTAACTGATTTATGTCTTCTAAACAGGGTTCGAAATTAAAACTTGCCTGGTAGCCAATGGCTAGTGAAAAAGATGCCGGGTTAGTGAAATGCAATGACAGGTAGTTCGGAGGACTAGTTAGTTTTAAGTTCTTTTGATTATGTAGATGTATTTGGCTAGTTGAAATGTGTTTGGGCTAGTACTCTCAGGAATGCATTAGTCCAAATGGCTAGAACAGTAATCAGACTAATTCCGACCCCTGCTAAGTCTAAGGATATTTTGTGAGTGTCCATGACATACTATATTATGACACAGGTGCCTTAGTATGCATATTTCCACAGGGATATGGAGGAATATACTGACAAATCTCATACTTAGTATGTCAAGGATCATTCAGCAGATTGAATTTCCCCTCTTCAATTCACAAGCCAATGAATCTTTTAATGATGATTTATTATTTTCATCCGCAGCTGCACCAGCAACACAGAGAGGTTCTGGAGCTCCAGGAAGCCAACGCTCAGCTTCAGGCCCAGGTGGAGCACCTGTCTCAGCAGAGCCAGTCCAGTTCTACAGGGCCCTCCATGAATCTCTTCTCAGAACTCTCCGCCATGTCTCCAGGCTTTGAGAGCTCCCTGCACAGCGAGATGAGGGAGGAACCTGTGAGTAGACATGTGATAAGTTTTGTCCTAAATCACATACTCATAAAATGTGAAAAGGACCCATATATAATTAAAAACAGAAATAGGATAAATCAATATAAAATATAGTCCCTATATTCCAAAGATTGTTCTTAGTTGTATTTCCTTACTTGTTGAGGGATAAATTTGAATCTGCTTGGACTTCCAAGACCTTGTGATAGTCCCTGCACCAAACGGTTCGTATTTGTAGATTTAACACTGGATGTGGTTACTATAAAGTATGCAATCTGGAGTCTTAAGATAAGGGATGTGTAATAAAGTGAAACACTTTTGATGGAATATATAAGAAGCTTTGATATTCAAGATCTAAAGTAGTAGTATAAAATGAAATCATCAAATGTCATCACTGATTACAGCACCCACTTAGCACATGGCACCGGTCGATGTCAGCGGAGATGATAGATGATGACGACTATGAGTGTGATGACGAACAGTACGAGATGGCCATGCTTGCTAACTCCACCATCTCCAACGAGAGCAGCTTCCTGTGTGAGTTCACCGAGGCCACGGCCAAGGTCGCTCAACGGGAAGAGGACAGAGAGGTAAGTTATAGAAGAGATTATATTAGTGTTCATGACACGAGTACCTACACGCTGCTAATGGCTGAAATATTGTAGAAGCGGCATAAAACAATAACTCACTCACTCTTGAGAACCGAAATAGTGGTATCTCCTCAAGTAAAATTGAGGGATATACTGATATTGAGACACAAGTGTCACAAAAATGTTATATCATAGGACCGAACAAAATATCTTCTTTATCATCATAGTCCAGAAATTAAAGAAAAAATCCCAAATCTACTTCAAAGTATAAACGAACTAGCCAACACTGGCTTCATTTCTCAAATTGACTTTCCTCGTGTCTAGTTGAGGAACGAGGTGATCGGAGCGTACACCCAACTGCGGAAGATGCTGCGAGTGATGAAGGGGGAGAGCATGTGCTCCAATGACTCGTCCGACGAGGAGGCGGTGGGAGCGAGAGGGGGAGGTGAGGGGCGTCTAGACGGGTGTCTCATGGATCTACAGCAGCTCATGCAGGACATGATGACAATACACATGGTAGGTAGTAACTACTTTTGGGCTCAGATTTCCCAATTTTATTAGCGCAGGCATGACTGTAATGCAATACATTTAAATTGCCTTATGACTATCTTATATTCAAAAGAGGTATGAAAACAAAGCCATGGGTTTAGCTTTATGAGGCTTGATTTGTTATTTGGGATGACATTTCCTTAAGAGCAATCCCACTTTCTATCATCTCATGAATAAATCTGGTCCTAGAAAGGTGAAATATTCTGTTCAGACATCATGCTCAATAAGACTTGCAGGAATGGTGAGGCTGTAGTCTCTTTAAACCGCATACCTTATATCCAGAGTTGCCCTTGTTGTGTTTTTAACCAATATCAGACAGGGACTGATGAAGACCATGTCTTCATGTTAATTGGAAGTGCTTGGCAGATAGTGATAAGATTGAATTACAGCGTTTAATATCTTTCTCTTTCACAACTCAGTTTGATTAAAATTGACTGTGTTTCGAGGGAAACAAATAAAAATATGTATCAGGGCTTTCCTCTCCAGTACAGTCTGAAAGCACCCAAGCTAGATGCTTGTTCAACACCAGTTAAGCGCAAACAAAACTTAGTCACCAAGCGGACCAATCACATCGTCCCTTTCAAATACCAACAAGGCGGCGATCATGTAGAAATGGATTTCACAGGAGTTACTGACCCTAGCTCTAATTTCGAAAGCTTTTGACACTGTCCATGTGATTAGGTGATCTAGGGACAATATTTTGACACTTTTTCCCTCGAAGCACAGTTAATTTTAATCAGACTGTAACACAACTCATCTCCCCCCTCCCAGGAGCAGAGCCTGGACTTGTCATGTGAAGGAGCGGAGGCCTCCCCCTCTGTCGTCTCCTCCCTCTCCATGGACTGTATGGAGAAGTCGATCAGCGACCTGCACGATGAACTCATGACTGCTCAGCGCGACCTGGATAAAGTCAAGCAGGAGTGTGCCACCAGGGACGCTCAGCTCATGCAGAAAAGTGCCGAGTTTGCAGCTATGGCTCAGAAGGTAGGATATAATTGTGTTCTTTAGTAATTGTTTGTTAAGGTGCATTTTACTATGATTTGTAGATATCTAGGGATTGTTTAAAAAAGTTTTAATGTTTTTAGGTATTCATATGTGAAAACTGTCTGTACACATTTATTGATCAAGGAATGTTACGGGTAGGGGGGTTGTCACCTAAGGGTAAATGGGTGATATGAAATTTCAAGAGGTGCTGAATCCATATGGTTCAGTATTAATTAATATTACATTACGCTTCATACTTCTAATTTGAAAGTGTTTTATAATTTGGAATGAAATTTTTTAGAACTGTATAATCCATTCTTTTGTCTTACCTGTGTATTGCAACCCAGGATGGTTCTGTTTATTGTTTATTGGATGATATTATTTTTGTCCACTTTTCTTCTGACCGTTTCTTGAAAATATCTATTCATGTGAACAAATTGATGAGTTTGATATGAGATTTATCAATTTATGGTCATTGAGATGTATTCATCAGTAAAATCAAGTTTGAATTCCACATTGTAACTTTCTCCAATTGGATCCTGTTTTTCAAAAGTTAAGCCGTCTTCATGTGACACACAAAACCAATGTTCTTTCCTAATGATTGTAAAAATGCATATACTATCAACACATAAACAAGATAAATCAGCACTTTCGGGAATAATATGGTGACATGAGATTTCAAAACAATGATAAACTTTGTGTTTCCGTTTGAGAGTTACTTTGATGAGTTTATATATAATGAATGGAGACACGTCATCTATTGTACAAAACCGTTTAATTTCAATCAGTGACTTGACAGCTTCATTTCAATATTACTGTGGCAATGTAAGCGATTCACTTGGAATGACATAAAGTCCAATGGTTACCTCATGGCTCTTGCTAAGCTTTGTTAGACATAGAATTTGTTACTACTTAATGTCTAATGGGATAAAATAACAAGATGTTTGCTGATACAGGTTCATTTCAATATTACTCTGCCAATGTAAGCAATACACTTGGAATGACTTCAAGTCCTATGGTTACCTTATGTGAGTTGTTAGATTTAGAATTCTTTACTACTTAATGTCTAAGGGGATAAAATAACAAGATGTTTGCTGATATAGGTTCATTTCAATATTACTCTGGCAATGTAAGCAATACACTTTGAATGTCCAATTGTTACCCCATGGCTCTTGCTAAGCTGTATTGTTAGATTTAGAATTCTTTGCTATCTAATGTCTAAGGGGATAAAATAACGATGTTTGCTCACACAGTACCACCCGGGAGCGATGTTAGCTCACTGCTGCTTCCCGTGGATGTCGAAACTAAAGATCAAACTGGCACCGCTCATGGTGTGCTACCTGGTATGTCAGTCACATTCAACCTCGCTATGCTTGCACACTTGTTGCTTGTAGTGATCCTTGCACAGAAACTTAGAAATGCTTTTAATTGAGGTAATCAGGCTATTGTAGAATCCTTCTGCTGAGAGGTAGGTTGTTTTATTCTGCAATATCAGTAGCAGGAATGTGATTGGATACTTCACTCCTGCAGTGATTGGGAAAGGCAGGGCCATTTTGCACATTGGATGAAAAAATGGCCCATTAAAATTTTGAAGTTTACTTTTGATCTAATGGGCAGTGGCCCATTTGAAATTCAGAAAATTACCAAAAACCCTTAAAATGCCATGTTGTCAAATCTTTCCCAATCCCTGCCCCTGTTTCACTAATATTTTCACTACAATGAAACACAAAGAATTTCCAACCAGTGAGTAAATTTGACTTGTACATCAAATGGAATTTTAAAGTTTTTCTTTAAATTCTTCTATCTTATCTTATATGTTGATTTAAGATTTAAAAGTAACAAGTGTTTCAACAGTAAAGTTTCACTAATTCTGACTTATGCTTTAATAGTACTTTGATATTGTGGTATTTTTGGCATTTCTTGTAGTTTATGAGCTGTCACTGTTTTTACACACACATGTTGTTTTTACTAACTTTATTAACAACTAACATTTACATTCATTAAAAATCATGCAATTGCAACTTGATATAAGATTTTCAAAGACTCAATTTAATCTTTGAAAAACATTTTTGAAACTAGTAAAATGTTAAAATATTAAATAATGAAAGAAATGTTTTGATGTCAAAAAAGTATTTCATCCTGATTGTGGTTGATTCATATCTCTTTTGATATCCTGTATTTTCACCTTATTTGTGGTATGTGGCAAGTGGTGATTGTATTGTACTGTGGTTGCAACTTGGTGCATTTCTCATCAGATCTTCTTACACCCTTCACATCATTCACTTACCTTGAGTAGTTAAAATTATTGTTTTGAGTTCATATGTTTGAGAGAGCCAGTTTTGATGTGAATTGGTCATCTGCAAATATAGAGGTCTTGTTGAGATTTTCATTAAAAGCAAGTTATTGTCATCTATTTGCAAGTTTGGGATGATTTTGTGAGAATTTTTAAATATGTATTATTAAATAAGGGTTTTATGGTCGTAGTAAAGCATAAACAATATGTGAACTTAGTCAAGAAGGGACTCTTTAAGTTAAAAAGCAGTATTGCTTGACAATGAATAATAAAATCTTTTGAAAGAATGTTATTCAATGAAATTATTAAACAGTGTAATTTAGATGGGATAAGCCTTTATAAATAGTTTGAGAAATATTCAGCCTAATGACACTACCAAGCGACTGATAACTAGTTATTTCACCACATCATCTACATCCTAACTCATATCCTTTCTTCCTTCCAGCATTATCTCCCTTGTCATGCTTTTGAATTTCTTCTTTCAACCATTAATGTCTTAACTGAATTCCCTATGTTCATTACCTAAATTTAATTTATATTCATTTCCTAAATGCTGATGCAAATGTAAGCTTTGTTCAATATAACCATATTCTTTTATCAGTATTTTATATTGCTATCGACTTGATTGGGCATGTATTTCTAGAATAATTTACATTTTGATTTTCAGCTGCTGTTTGTTTGCATTATGATAAGTTATTGCATGTTATGGTTGAGGAGTTCTTGTTGCTAGCTTTCAAATTTGAAACATCATTGATGATAATTAATGTCTTTTAAACTAAATTGATTTTGTGAAAAATTGAATGTCTCGTCTAACTGCAATGCTTTGTAAAATAAATCTTTAATGTTTACTTAATTGTGTAACATTACCTCCTTACAAGAGTATCTGTTAGCAAATATGTATCCTTTTTGGCAGATATTATCCCATTATATGTTTAATTTGTAAAGAGCCAAAATTTAGCCATGGATACAGAACACATTCATCATTCTGAAGCGGATGAACATCCCTTCTGTATTCAATCTATTCTATGTATCATCACTGACATTACAGCTTTCAAAGTAAACTATATGCCCTCGACGTATGTGTATGTATTTATCCACCACAACATCTGTGAAGATATATATTATATTCCAACCACAAAGTCCCACCATTTCTCTTAGTACAGCTGTTTATTCCCTGTTACAGCTGCAAGAGCAGCAAGACCGACTGGTACAGCTGCAGAGGGAGCGAGACAAGCTGCAAGACACGAAGCTGGGACCAGCTGTGTCTCGGGACAGTGTTGTGGAACAGGCCAGGAAGGATCGTGATCTCGCCATGGAGAAGTAAGACTTGTCTTTGACTACCCAGTAGCCTTCCCAATCTTTAACTTGTCATCAAGCGTTATATCCTCCTGTTCCTTGACATGTCATAGAAATTCAACAATCGCAAAGTAAAAAGCTCTTGACTTGTATCCATAGACTGTTTTAGATTTGGAGCCTAATATTTTATTAAAATATTCAAAACTAGTGAGGGATATTTGAATTTTTTGGTCCATATTTCTACCCTCTGACAATGTTCCTTCGTTGATCTACAGAGGACACCAGGTGGAGGTGCAGCTTATATTTGATAGAAACGGTAGTACACATGAGCTTGTTGAGTATCCTCTGACAATGTTCTTCCTTATATTACAGAGGGCACCAGTTAGAGGTGGAGCTGATGAAGGCTAAGATGGATCTGATGTCGCTGAACCAGCAACTGGTGGGAGCCATCAAGCAGAAGGTGACGCTCTCTCAGGAGCTAGATCAGTGGCAGGTGCGGGGCTTCACTAACTCTCAACACACATCATGTACTTTAGGGCCACAGTGTTGTTCCTGGAGGGGGTCCTCAGTGGGAAATTTGCCACCATTTTCAGTGTTGTTTCTAGATGGGGTCCTGAGGATATTCGCCGATCCTTTTGGCTTTGTGTCCCTTAAAAATTTGAGAGGTAGGATACTTTTACCATTGCAAAGGGTCCCATATGCTCAGAATATGCCAAAATGACCCCCCTCAGTGGATCAACTAGGAACAACATTGCAGCCATACTGCATTTCCTTGAATAATCAACTTGTTATTGCTAATGGCAGAGACCCAATTGAAAATAGAATTTCTCAGGATGTTTTAAGTTGCAAAGAAATAAGAACAATATCTTATGGATTATCAACTTCTTTTTGCATCAGATGCCGTAAATTATGAAATTATGCAATAATGAAGTTGATTGTCAATAATAAACTTCTTCAAGTTTGTTTCAAAGTAATTTGACAATGGTTTTAAAACATTTGAAAAAATTTGCCTGAGAAAGATTCAGAAAACATTTATGCCGCAAGCATAAGAATTTCCACATTTGTCTTTGGCTGAAATTCTGCTGTTGTGAACAAATGAGTAAATCAATAAATGCAAAGTACATGATGTGTGTGATGACTAAACAGCATGCTTGGTGATTGGATAACAACATTTATTTGAATCTTTGAATAACATATTTTATTAGACCCCTGATATTACATGATATCCTTTTCTTAACAAAATGTCTATTTAATATTTCTGACCTACTAATATTTAACTAATCAAATTAACCTCACTTAACAGCTATTTCTTATGTAAATAATGTTGGTTCCTGGATTTTGTTAACCCTTTAAAATGCTTTTGTAGTAGTTTATGTAGCAGGATAAGGGTTAAATATTTTTGTATTTCTAATATGATTTTAAAGTTTATAAAGAGATTGTAATAAGACAATTTGTCATATATATAAATTGTAAATGACTATTTCAGAGATAATATCAGTTATAATAATGGTTTTCGATTTTGTAGAAGTATATATTTATTGACTGACAACAGACATCCTAATTATTGTTGCTCATTAGTGAGCCTTATCATCAAAAGTTTTTTGTCATTTATGTTTATTTCATTTATATGTTTACATATATTTTATGTTATTTGAAATCAGGATTTGGAACATGGAAAGAATGGTGGAAAACGCTTGGTAATCAACAATACTTTTTGACACAACCCTTATGATCAAACACAGCTTAATTGATTGGCATTGCCATAGCTTGCTTACAATTTGCTTTTAATATGAAATTTGATGACAGAATGGTGTAATTTAAGTTAATTGTTTCTTTTCTTTACATTTCTTTTGTTTGTCTTATGATTTTTATGCAAAAAGAAAAAAGGTTAATTTGGAGAGAACTTATTTTTCAAAATACACTTACACAGCAATGACTGTAAATGAATTATTTTTTATGGGAAAGGGATCTAAACTGAATATTCATGCACAAGCTTGGAATTGAACTGTATTGTCGGAGCATGTTGGGTTTATTATCTCATTTCAAAGATTTTTCCAAGATTATTTCAATGATTTGAATGATAATGATCAACAAGCACAAAAATTAATGTGTCATTCAGCATCAATGGTTAAGAAGGAAAACTTACACACTGTATCAGTAAATGCTTGATAAGTTTAACCAGTTCTGTGAAAACCTTGCTCACTTATCTGCACAAATGATGCACAGAATGTTTGCCTAACAACTTGCCTAAACATTTATTGAAGCTATTGGTGACCATCAACCAAATTGACTAGAACCATTACTTTGATACAGTTAAAATGCATGCAACAGACATTGTGTTGTCAACTTCCATCTCGTTCTGTTACTAAATGGTCTTGGCTACCTCTCGCAATTTGGAATAGCCATACTTTCAAAAGATTTACCCTGCTTATCCTATGTCCTTGTCCTCTTTAGTCCTTTTTGTGGTAGAGTTGGCAAGGTTTTGATGGTTGTTGGACAGGAAAGAATTCTAAGATTTCTGTTCTAGAAGATCCCATGAATATGAAGTCAGGAATTTCAAATATTCTTCCCCAATAAGTACCTTTGTTATGTTTTTAAAGGTTTCAGTGCTTTAACCTTTAGCCTGCTGGATTGTTCTCAAGGTTTTCTGAAAGCTTGAATTTTGCTGTAATGTCCTTGAAATTTTCAAAAATGTACTGGAATTTACCTTGACATCGATCAGAATCAAAATGATGGAAGTATCGTTGTTCTGCTAACTGCGTACATTGATAGAGAACGAAAGTGAAACGAAACCTGTCTTTGAGCTTCCAATCATTCAAAAAATCAGTAATTTCCCCTTCTCATGATCAATTGCATTCGGGAAATTCCAATGTTGCAATGCGACACTTTGAAAAATGGCGACATCAAAACCAAAATTTTGCAAATATATGTACCGGTACTTGCAAAATGGTAAAATGTCCTTGAAAAGTACTGGAATTTTATTCTGTTTTGGCTGTATGTACTATGTGTGATAGATTCAATTTCTAGAGAACAACTGTACAAATATACCTTCCGTCCTGCTCACATCAAATGTGGGCATGGACCAGACTTCATCCTATAAACTTGAACCAGAACTTCGGTTAGGTTATTGAAATTGGTCATTATGGTTGTTAAAATACTTCTGGATCCAATTGGTAAAGGTTGACTGAGTGTTTGGTTGATTTTGGGTTTAGATTTACATTTATCAAGCTGCTTTTAATATAGCAAGGGTTCTTGCTGGAGGTGGTGGTTTTATTAGTTACAATAAAGTGACTATTACATTTTACATCCTAAAAAATAAAAATAAATAATTTGAGGTTTTGAAAGTTAGAAGCTTTGAATGCTGAAAATTGTAAAGGGAACCTAAAAAAATGTTATAAAAAAATGTAATCAACTTTGTAAAACCATAATAGTTATCCTGTCAATTACATATAGATTCCCTGACATATTGTTTGAAATACCTACCTGAAACCCATTATGCTATGTCAATGTTGTTTTGAAGATATACGAGAATAGATCATTTTCGCCTATACAAAACAGATAAGACCCTTTACAATGGTAAAGATATCTTTCTGAAACATTAAGGGAAATGTTACACGATGGACCTAGTAAAAACACTGGAAAGCTAGAGAATAGAATCATGCCTCTGTCATTTGTCAATTTAAGATAATTGTATTCCCTTGTGTCAGCCTCATTATCAAACGGACACCTGTTATCGATGCTAGAGCATTGATTACCTCCCTTAATTTCAGACGGACATGGAGCATATCCTCCACTACGAGACAAAGGAGAAGATAACGGAGATAAAGAAAGAGGATGAAGTGAATGAGAAGGAGGAGGAGGAGGAAGAAGACGAAGAAGAAGAAATGGAGGAAATGAAGAAATCCACGTCTGCTGCTTCATTCTTCGCCCTGAAGAAATCATGACCTGTTTGATCTCAGAATCTCGGTCTTGTCCTTTAGGGCAGACCTGTGAAAGTAGTTCCTCAGTGATCTGTGTTCTTCTTTGTGATGTCATCATTTTATGTGTACCATCGACAGGGCATAAGTTATCAAACAGAAGCTTGCTATGTTCTGGTATTCATAGTTGTGATCTTATCATCCTATTCTGTGTACAATCGATGAAGGAAGAACATCTTTGAAAAAGTTCCAACTAGTGCTGGTATTGTTGATGTCAACAGAATCTGCATCTTACGTTGTGCATTCTTGAAACAGAGCAGAACTATTGAGACCAGAGGTTTCTGTGCTCTGACATATCAGTTGTGGTGTCATCAGATTCTGTGTTCTAGTTTGTGTGTCAGTACTTGTGTTCATTCTCATCACTTGCTGTGAGTAGATCTTCTGTGAAGTGAAATCAGTTGCTCATTTGTTTCTGCATCTACTTTAAGTGCTTTGTCTTCCCTGTTGTGATGTCATCAGTTTCTGTGCAAAACTTCTCTTTATAGAACCTTTGTAGATGATTAGCATCAGTTGTGATGTCATCAGATTTTGTGCACTTTATCATCAGAATGTGCTCACATCTTTATCTTTAAAATGTTATTTAGTATAACTCTAACGTATTATTCATGACCTTACATTCCATGTTCTTGTCATCAAATTTTAGCAACCATTTCAGTGATTATTTCAAAGAATATCAAATGAACTTTCAATATACCATTACATAATTAACCATTGATTCATGGCTTAAGTCATTTTAGTCTTCTTTAGGTTTGAACATAACATTTCATCCCTCGTAATCCATAATGGTATCAATGTTAAACCTCCGTGCAGTTTTAGGTAGATGATGACATTGTGAGAACTTTAAGAATGGATATTGAATTCTTCCCAGCTGATGCCAAATTATTTTATTTCATAATCTATCTTTGTCAGCAAGCAGTATTATGTTCATTGATATTTAACATTTTCATCTCGGTGTCCTTATGTCTTCACATTTGACATAAATCATGTTCCTTAGTGTTAGTAAGTGGATTTTTATTTGCATCTTAATAATCAATTAAATAAGAGAAAACAACAACATCAAATCATGAAATATATATTCTTTAAACATGAGTTTTGTGAAGTTATTATTGAAACTGATTTCCATCTTGCTTATGAATATTCAAGATTTCTTAAGATGTATAATTGATGTATTGACTAATAAGTAGTACAGTTTAATACAATGTAGTATTCCTATATGAAATATGTAAGAGAAATGTATTACTGATATTTATGACATTGATCTTAGAGAGATCTGTGTATCAGAACTTTGAAATGTATGTACACAATATTTATGATTCAAGATACATATTGCATGGGATAACACTAATGGTTTATAACAGCAGAGAGGTTTCTTCAGATTTTTTGTGTCATCAGCAATGGAGTTGTCCAATATCTATGGATTAATGAAGATCTCTACTTTTGGATGTTTTGATTCTTAATGTATCTTGCGAGTCTTTTGATCAGAACTGACATGAGTTTGATGACTGTGATTTGAGGCGGGAATAATCCTCAAAGCTGGACTTCAGAAAGTCAATCATTGGCATTCAGTATGATTTCAGTGCAATCTCTTGGTGTTAAAAAATATGTCAATGGTAATCAAAGAGATCAACACTGCCAATGGACATCCATGATGATAGACATACACGATGATGATGCTCTTATGGGCATTGAAGACACGGACACTGCCAAGATGTATCAACTTGATGACAGTACCCTGTGAATGCTGTTGCATAGTTTTCAGTGCTCTGAATTCTATTTTGCAGATCGTTGCAAATAGAGCTGTACAGTTTTGTAGATAAGTAAAAGAATGAACTCAGAAGTTAGATCCAGGCCTGCCGATATGTTGGTGTGTCTCCTGAACCTTTATGGCACAAATGTTGATGAGAGTTGGAAGCATCCTGTGGAATGGTCCTGGGTCTACTTGAGATGAAAAGCCTTACTTAGTGTGAGATAACCAAGCATTTTATATATGTTGTTCACTTGTAGACATTTCTTCATCTGGACCTCCAGTACGTGCTCCATCATCAGAAAGATCTCTGATGCCAAAGAAAGATATTTGGACTGCAACTATCAAAGGAAACTCCAATCATCAGAATATCACCTAAGATGTGATTTAAAGCATTTGTCTTGTAGAGACTATTGACTGGCTTGAATCAAAACCTTTGCAACGCATCAGGAATGCATCACTTCAAGTTCCAAAATTCAATTATTTTCAGATGTGTATCATCAAGAAATTTATTCATATTGAGAATGATTCATGTGCTGATTCATTTGAATCGAATATTGTGTTGTTATTCTTGTATTCTAGTTCACAGTATGGCATGTAATAAAGGAAGTTTCAAGCGATGATTACAGCTGAGTACAGAACAACAAGAATCTGGAGAGAGGCACCCACGTCCCGGGAAGGTTCAGAATGAAATGATACGTTTTAACCCTGTAGAAAATATCTGGTGTGAAATATATAAATATATAAATATATATTTGTCTTTTGATGTTGTGAGATTTGAAAATATATTTATTCCTTGAAGTTGTAACTTCTACCTGGTCCTATAGTACACATATGTAAGTAAGTATATATGTATGTATGTATATCAGTACTATGTGCAGTGACGTCCTCTTGTTACTTACACCAATGATTACTGCTGTCGTATCTAGTCTTTTAGAGCAGTATCATTCAAACCAATCTATTACATAGTGATTCTTTTTCTACACTCCTTAAGAAACAGCTACAGAAAAGTATTAACGACTTTCAGGCTAAAAAAATGTCCAATACCCAAATAAGAAGTGTGTCCTATCTTTAAAAAAGCCACTCAACTGTAACACTGGACTGTTTTTAGGAACGGTTACAGGTCTATGAGTTTGTAAAAAGTACTTGAAGTTTGTACTTTTCCAAAGCTAATTTTCAGCTTCCAAGCACACAGATTTGAAACTAAGTCATCTAAAACTGTGACAACACATTTTATATCCATTCTTTCAGGTGTTTTGAAAATCAATCCATTATCAGTTGAAAGTGATTCTTCTTGAGCTATTTTAGTCATCCATATGTGATCTGATTTGGTTTGAATGATACTGTGTTTAACTTTAACTTGCCAAGCTTGAAATTCCTTTGCTCAATGTGGATTTAGTCCAGTTTGTTTACTATTCAAAGTGTGTTCAGTATTATAGACTTGGCGCAATATTACATGATTATTTAGTGTAGATAACTGATGTTATAAGAGTATGTTTTGGAGCATCAAGCACTATAGCTTCTGACTCAGACCATGAATGGCTCTTAGTATAGTTCACATTTTCCTTATACATTTGTTATGTGCATGTTTTGTTTATAAGAACTAACGTTTTTAGTTTAGAAAATGGCTTAAAACATGTTGAATCTTTGAGCTAAAAGTCTGAAGGAAAAACATAAAAAAATTATAATCTAATAAGTGAATGAGAAAGCGCAACCAAATAAGAAAAGAAAGCATCATATTGAACAAATGATCTCATGATGATGATAATCTAAATCAAATACCTTTTGTGTGGTGACACTTACCATGATGATTAACATCTATAGAAGCAGAAACAAGCAATCCATATGAAGTGTTATCCTAACAAGCATTCCTGTACTTCTCTACCTCACTCATAGTTCATTGTACCCTGGCACCAACTGTCAAGTTACCCTTTAACAAGGAGATATTTGGCATTGAAATATATTTAAGATGAATCTGTCCCTTTTAATTACGCATGGTGCCCTAACACTACAAGAAGAATATATAAAACATCAAAATTTGCTTTAAGTAAGCTGTTGTTTTTAACAGCTAGTCCATTTTATCATTACTGAAACTGTGAAACTGGATGATTTGATATCAAACAATTATAATTGTGGGTAAGTAAGCGCTGACACATTCTTTATGAAGTAAGTTCTCATGAAATATCCCTTTAATGATTCTAATTCCTTTTCATGATTTCCTTGTATTCTTCTAATTGGTATTTTATAGTTATACAATACTGCTGAAGATCGTTGTTTGAAGATAAATGGTGTTTTGTCTGCATTCAGTTTCATTTTATTATTTTTTCCGGGTTAACAAAGTGATACTATAACAGAGCAATGCTAATTTAACTATTTGTTTGGTATGATTAAAGAATGAAGCACGTACAAAGAAAATATTAACAACATTTTCTCCTTTTAAAGCGTATCAAAATCCTTTATTGAGATGATTTATTATTTAAATGACTTCGCAGTTAAAGCTGTTGTAACAGTTAATCAAAATAATGGTTTCTAGAATAATTACTGACAATGATATTGTTGTTTAAAGTTCTAGACTTAATTTTAACAAATTTGTTTGAAAGGTAAATGTTTAAAGATTTTTGTATCTGATGTTTCAACAATACTGATGGGGTGTGCATGGAGATGCACATTGGAACTTGTTTTTGACTTTTACACCAGGGTATTTAGCAGTTTTCTTGTCAATCCCTGGAGACATCAACTCTAACCTTGCCCACCAAAACCACATTTTGGTATTGTTAACATTAATTTATTCCATCCCGATTGCATTCCAATTTTGATCTTTTCTTTATACCACAGTTTTGAAGATTTCTCAAATACTTGATATCCATTTCCTTGTAACTGAAGATTATGACAGTTGACCAATGCCAAGTTTCTTTACATCAGCTTTTTAAGAGAATACTAAATCAGCTCTGCTTACACCTGTACCTAACCTTTAGAAGGTCTGAACTTCAGACTTTATGGCATTTTAGAAAACTTGAGGCCGTTTAGATTCTTAGTTTTTTAGATTATAGACAATGTAGTATTCAGGTTCCCTTAGACAGTTTTCTTTGCACATTCTTCTAGTCACCAGTGTGAGATGTAAAAGAGTTCCTTACTGCTGCCAAGGTACTGATATTCTCCTGTCATTACCAAGACATAGCTAATATGTTTCCACATGTATCAACATGTATTTATGTCTAGTCAGCCAGATCTTTTGGTATTCTGCAATACTCCCACATTTCTTTTTTAAATGAAGCAGCAATTACCACACATATCTGTTCATTTTACATTTGATCTCTTTTGTTGACAGTACACATATCCATTTGGTTGCAGCTTCTTTAGCCAGTTTATATACAGAGCTATTTACCTATATGTATACACATTGGCTTATTTCCACTGTATGCTGTTTGTAATAGAAGAAGGGAGTGAACTCTCTGCTTGTGGAAACTGGTCAGGGCATTGCAGGTTCTTGTTTGAAGTCACTGGGGTTAGATAAAATGGTCATCAGGTTTGGGAATTGATACATACATAACCTTGTTCATGACAAGTTTTCAAAAATGGGGATAAACGATTATGGGTACCACATTGTATATATTTGGGTTACTGTGGTCCAACGGTCAGGAATTAATCATGTTAACATTATAGTGAAGAAACTCTTTTAACAAACATTTGGGAGATTTTTGCATAGGAAAGCTATTAAGTTGCCGAGTGATTGTACATTGTATGTGTTGGTAGACGTGTGTCCAGATGCATCAAGCAGACAGTTCACTTCTCTCTGTAGTGCTGTACTCTTCACAATCTGACTAGATCATAAATCTACTGTTTCCACTGCCATTCATCATCTCTTCTCATCATGACCATCCCTGGTCTGACCTTTGCAAAGGATGGTTTCAAGGATCTTGCATCATACACTGAAAATATCTTTGCAAAGTCCCTGCAATTGCTGGTTGTTTTAAGGACTTTCACAATTACCCAGTTCAAAAAGATGGTCAAACAAGATGACGGTAGATTTATGTTCTGGTGAGATTGTTTCCACTAGTCAGTCAGTTTGTCACTGTGATAGAGTCTGCACATTGTTACCTTGTTGATTACCTAACCTACGATGTTGTTGGAGGTATTTTTATCATGTTGATGTAGATTATTCGTCTGTGGGTCTAGCTGTACACATAAACAACCAATAAACATTCTCAAAGTCGAAACACACCTTTGTTGTCTCTTGGGGATGTACTTTGTGAGTTCACATTCACAGCATTATAAACGCACTTCAAATCGAACTCCCCGACCTACCATTGTACTTTTTTGAAAATTTGATTTCTTTTGGAATTTTGGAATATTAAACGCCGCTAATGGTTGAAATATTGCCCAAGCGGCGTAAGACAATAACTCACTCACTCACTCACTCACTCATTGAAATCTTTTATTATATGTTTTCAGAAAATTTCCTCATCAAGCTTATCACTACCAGGTATATCATTTCTAAAGCAATAAAGTCCCCCAAGACAAGTCCGCAATATTTAACCTGAGCCATCTGACATCGCGTGACTAATGTTCAACCCATGCCTTATTTCTGACATCAAAGCTCAATACAGAAACGGCGTCATGCAAAAAAGATTTTTTCTAATATGTAAGTAAGATAGTGTTTTTCATAGAATACATAACTGTAACCATGCACTGAGATATTAAGTATATAGGAGACGCTGGACAAATGTTCCTTACCTTCTTTTGAGTAGTATAATACGACAGCTTATACCGGAAGATGCTGAACAGATATGTATGATAATGTGGATTGAACATATACTACGAGACAAAAGTTTAGGCTCAGTGTAGTCTGCAATGTCTTATTTTCTAGCGCAAATATCGTAAGAACCAGTTACTATATTCTTCATGTTTGAGCATAGACGCAGTTACCATTAGTAAAGCTTGAAACTTTCATTCGACTCCATTAATGGAACACTGTCCCCGGTTCAAGTGGGTCTTAGTGACGTAAAAAAAAATCAAATTTTCAACGATGGACTTCTCCTGAGCATTTTTCAGTTAAGTTTCCTGATGCATATGTTGATTAAGATCCATTAATGATCAATGCATGACACTTGGCTGAATCTGCACAAAGTGACAATGTATAGTTGCTTTCTGAATTCAAACCTAATGTGGTCCACTCATGGCTAAAATGCTGCCCAAGCGGAGCTCAACAATAACTGACTCTATGACGAACACTCACCGTGTCAGTCAGATTAAAATGAGTAACAAGTCGTCGGTAAACTCGTCGGTAGATTCATTCATAATTTTCAACGAAAACACGACATTAGTATGTGCGTGTTTTAAAAATTGAGGGAATGAGTGTTAAGGCACGCGTATGTAGATTGTCTAGAATTTCTGCAAATCCTTAAACGATGAATATCATGTGAAATTTGGTCATTTAATGATGTTTTACCAACTGTTTAACTCCTTGACAAAAATATTTGATACACTCTTTATTTTTTGGTACTTTATCTAAATGACAAGCAGTGCTTATCAGCTGTGTTGTCTTTTCTTTCCCTAATGAGTGAACCATTTAATTCATCAGATAGGTAACAGGTATGACACTGATCCATGAATGACAATTGGGACGTATAACTAATGGCATGCCACCTGTATATAAGGGTGTGCTCTGTGCAACTACTAGGTTCAAACCAATTTCCCATCCTGAAAATGGCAACTTAGGAATGACATGTCTATAACGTTTTGTGTTGAAGGAATGACATGCCTACAACGTTCTGTTGAATGAATGACATGTCTACAACGTTTTGTGTTGAAGGAATGACACGTCTACAACGTTCTGTGTTGAAGGAATGACATGTCTACAGCGTTTTGTGTTGAAGGAATGACATTTCTCCAACGTTTTGTGTTGAATAGCAATATGGGTTTTGTTAAGAATCGGGTTAACAATGATCTCTTGAAACATATGTTATGTTTAAATGCGGAATACCCGACTTTTACATAGTTAGTTCTACGATTCCAACACGACATTTTGACGTCGCATCTACTCTCCTAGTGTCAAGTCTTCGTCTTACAACATAACGATACAGTTAACAAAAAATACTTTTATTGTAAAAATTGTAAATAAAAATAAAAATATAGCTTTTGAAAACAACATAAATACATATCATTGTACAAAAGTGGTTCATCTTAACGTATACTGGTCAGAATAAATACAGGAATATTTTGATTTACGTAATTGACATTTTTCAGTCCGTTTTAAATAAATAGATCAAAATCCCAAATTACACTCCAGTATATAACAACTATTGCATTTCTTGAGCATATTCCCCGTCTGTCTTTATCTCTTAAACACACACGTATAAGCAACTGTCCTGTTTTCGTTCACAACTGAGTACTGATTGAACCCGGTAACGTGGTCACATCCGGTGTATCTCAGTGTCTTTATCGTGTCGCTGATTGGTTGACAGGTGCCCGTCCTATCTGCCTTCATTCGTCTGTGTGGACCTTTCTTTCTACAGTACCGCCCACATTTTAACTCCGCCTTAATGACTATATTTGGGTATCTTGTTGGATCTGACTGTGCCTGCAGATACCAAGGACAGGTACTGCGTTCGCCGATTGGTCCTTCCTCTACGATATGGGTTGGACAGTCTGTTGATTGGCTGGCAATCACTGAGGATAGTTCAAAGTCTTGGATAGAATATTCCGAGGAGGGAGTAAGAGTAACAAGCATCTCAGCCATATTCGGCGGATCCACACACCTTGTAGGTAGTATACTAGCGGCTGACAGACTGGCAATGGAGAACAGAAATACCTGGAAGAAAAAACGCTGAGTTTTAAAGAAATGCAAAATTTCATATATTCAAACATTAATGATGCAGATATACTCCCTCCCCTCCCCTAAAATTGAACTAAATATATATATTTGATTGTGTTGCATATGAGGGGCTGCACACAAACTATGTTTAGTGCCACGCAGCAAGACTTAACTGATGCCCTGTGGGGGAGGTGACAATTAACATGCAACACTTTCTTGATACTCTTTTCAGCTTTTCCCATTATTGGCTGTTGAATTTAAGGCTATGAGATTTAATCATGTAATTCATTAAAGCCAACTTTAATTTGTACGTTAATATTCAACGGTCAATATGGAAATTCGAAAAACGGATTTCTTTAAAAGCTTTGGTGTTTTATCGGTTTTATATCTTGTCTCTGAATTTGTTATGTTAGAATCTCCAATTATGAGACGCAAGTTATTAAAGGGAACAGAACCAAAACTAAAAAGATATTTAAAACATACCGAGATATGAATTTAAATGATCATTCGCTTGGTATAGTTAAATAGATGAAATGCGATGAATTTGAAATATTCGTTTTTGCTGACACAGATGCATTTTGGAAAAGGTTTGATTTTCAATCTTCGGATTTCTTCAGACTGAATAATTATATATTACAAACGTATGTGAATATAAAAGATCAAGACTTTGAAATAATCTTAAATGGTAAGCCAAGAATCATATACACTCAGGGGCAAAAGAAACGATATCATATAAAATGCATTAACCTATAAAATGCAAGATAGTTTCAGCCACGATTGATAATTACGACGGCAATAGAATTATTTCGTGTCTTCATCAGCAGCCTTTAGTTATGAATTAAAAGCATGTTTCTCAATTTTTTTTAAATAAGCCTTTAATATTTTTGTTTTAAAATCTCCTTAACTAGATACTGGATTTTTTGCTCTTTTTTCTATCGTTCGACAGTTTATATGCGTAAACAAATTGATTTTCATGAAGGTTATTCATATTTATAACATCCTATATTTGTAAAATTTCTAAATTCATAACAATTTATAATTTTTCCTTAAATTCTGCTAAGTAAAACATATTAATAGCTGTTTAAGGACCCAAAGTGAATTTGAACAGTCATAACAGTTAAAGTATCAAACTCTGAAGAATGAAATTACAATAACTTCTTCAAAACTCATTAGCCTATCGCAGGTGTTCGTTGTCGCATTTCACTAGTCACAGGATTTTGTAATTTACCCTCTTACAAAGGTATCGTTTCTTTTGACTCTGAGTGTACTTACAATGAAAATGTCCATAACTTAAACTAGTTTATGGTATGATACTGTATATACCTCACAACTATTGTCGGTTTATAGAAATCCAGATAGGTCACTCAGAGTGCAATCAATGAAATACATATTTTTACCGCATCTTGAAACACATATTAAAAATGTATCTCTTAAAGTCCAATCATGGAACCTGTGCTACCAATAGCCTTTTGAAAGAAAAATAGCCGAGTATCGACAAGCGAGTGGAAAACTGGTTTGGATAATCTTTGCAACTTTGATGGTGTGGTTTACGATTTCGACAACACCGTACAAGAATATAAGGTTTCAACGTATCTTATTCAAAAACGTGATTATCTTAGGTTTGCGAACAAGGAAAAAGTCATAAGACTGCAAAAAAAAATTCAAAAGAATATATTACTGTATCTTTCCACAAATGACTGATAGTGTTGAATATAGATAGATATTAACTTCCCAAAATATTGCATGGTACTTACTGTTGTAAGGACAATTGTAGATCCCATACTTAATAAATGCGATGTCGTACTCAACTAAAATGATTCCGAATGAGAAGATTCACCCATTTATAGGCCTAGTTCCCATTTTCCATTTTCTAAAAATATTAATTTTAAGGGTTTGTTGATATTTGGAACCTTGATTTCCTTGGCGATCCTGATATACGTCATAACTACCCTAGCAACGTTGAATATGTCACAGAACGTCATAATCTAAAAATAGTTTCGTCAGATCACGGAACTACTGTATGAATTAATGCCAGATTAAGATAATCCCACAAACGTTTACCTTAATGACAGGCGTTAAGTCTCGAGTTACCTTTCAATGGAATTCCTGATAAATCGAAGATATCTATCACATTGCTGTATTGAACTATGGTTGGTATGTGACATAACTCGTTACTCCCATTTGACCATATTCTTGAATTTCCGGTTTAGGTATAAGATTTATTGATTAAAGGTAAAAGTAAGTAAATCATAGTAAGTAAATGACATTTAAAGAAACGTTCCTGGTGTAATCATTTCCTGACACCAGCCCCAACATAGGATACAGGAAATACACGCAATGGACACTTCCGTCAGTCCCTAATGGTGCATTCTGCAAATGTTGACATTTTGCGTTATTTATTATATTACAATATTTACTAGTAAATTTATTTCCCGGTAGAAAGATAGACACAATCGAAACAGAGTGAAATTTTCTGCAAATATTACAACACGAAAGTCCGGTTTTAATCTTCTTAGGCGAGAATGAGACAACATGCCTGATTTAAAGTTGAATCCCTGTAAACATTTGATAAAAAGCAACTCTTCTGAGGGAACTGGTATTATAAATCATATAACTCTTATTCATTAGTCATTTCCATAATATATAGAGGATACTTAATTTAGTTTTCCAAATATCAGGTTCATTTCCTCGAGTGTCATGGGTAAAGTTGATGTCAATTCTGCCCATGTCATGAGATGATTTTACTGAAATATGCTGTTAAAAGTAGTTTAAAACCTCAAAGTAACCCACATTTGTTCACATAGCTAAAAGTAGTTCCGGCACCCCATAGTGAAAATATACTATATCGTCACTGTTGCCTGATAGAGTTTATTTCAATGATAAAACTCAGTTTTTTTATCACTGATCATATAATAAATGTAGTATATATCGTTTTCCATGATCATTCCTTTTTAAGAAGGAAACTATAGATCACACTTCACAACAAGCAAGGTAGGTTTAATTGTATTCTGTAATCATTTTCATAAATAGAGTACTATCATTTTTTAACGACCATTTCCATAAAGTAGATATAATCATTTTGTATTCCTTGATCACTTGATTCCTTTAGATTTAACGTATTCGTGTTTCCAATATAATGATGTATTCAATCATTTGTAATAAACAAACATTAAACGCGGTATAACTTTTCTAGGATCATAGTCATGAAGTTTATGTATATAAAAGTTTGGTCCTTGGTCATTTTTTTATTTCAATTGAAATGCACTCCATAATGAAGAAGCTTTAAAGGGGCAGTAGCACGTTTTTTAGGGTGAGTATAAGGTGATGTCAGGAAAATGAAAATAACTGGTTCCAATTGAAAAAAGACAATGTATTTAATCTAAATGAAGCAGTAATAATTCAACTATATAAAGTTTAGCCATGCGACTCCTTTCTCTAAGACAAAATGAATTAAAGATGTTCACAAAAAATGGCCGCCAATGGATTTTACGTGAATCCTCATTTGTCCTCTGACTATGAGTGATTGGCTTGTGTAATGAGATTGTTGACACTGTCAATATAATTCATTTAGCATTAACTTACAATTATAAGTGGAATATTTAAAATATAAAATTGCCTGCTACTGCCTCTTTAACGCATGCATTGTCATTTTTATAAACAGCAGTTACGTCATATTAAACGATTATTTCTATAAGCTATTCAGTATAACTCTTATTCCATTTTCCTCACGAAGAAAGAAACACATTTTTTTTAAACCACCTCGTCTTCAATTATCATTTGAAATATAATCGTATTCCATTAAGGAGATAAAATTACGTTTTTTAAAAACTTGTATAAGCATAGTAGTATAGGTTTTATTGCACGTTGAATTCAGTAAGCCAGTTATATTATCATGTCTAAAGGCAAATTGGGATAATTTGTATTTTTCCACACATAAGGTAGTATAACTTGTATTCGGTTCATTTTCATCCAAATGTATTTAAACTCGTATTCTTTTTCTTTTTATAAATTAAGCCTGAAATTGATAATTTTCATAAAAAGTAAGGATACAACTCTTTATCAATGGCCATCGTCATCTAGAAATAACAAAACTTTATGCAATAAACCAGGGCAATAAAACTCGTTATCCATTACCATTTTAAAAAGAAGGAATTGAAACTTGTATAAAAAGATCACTCCAATAGGCAATATGACAAGTATAGGGATAATTTGCTTATAAGAAAGCAAAACCCGTATCCATTTCATTAATTTTATCAATAATTTCTGACATTGACATATTGTTGAACATTGTTACAAGAATGAGGCAATATCATAAAGATGCATTAAGCGTTGATAATCTAAAAAGAACTACCTAAAGGCATAAATCATTACTAGAAATAGAGCGATGAGACATGACTATTCGGGAGAAAAACAGAAAATCAGAAGAAATAATTGCATATGTTTTTTTAATTTATTTTTTATTTTTATTCCAGCAATTGTTTATTACAGTTACACGAGCATGACATAATAATAGTGGTTATTACCACGGCAGTCAGGTTATAATAAGGTTCAATGGCTCTGGTGTACACTAATAACACGCGGTAAATACCTAGTTGAATTAAAAGGTGTTTGAAAGTGGATGCCATTTATTTTCAAAGGCATTAAAACTTTGTTACATACAATATTTTTTTCATATGTTATCACCTATACAGAAAATCTGGGTCAATAGATTTTATAGTTGCTAAAACCGGAATTTTGGGCCAATTCACTAATTCTTGGTCAATATAGGAATTCCGAGCAAAACCAAAACAGGATTCATTGCATAACACAGAAAATATTTTCACCTAGGAATTTTTGGCCAATAAAGGAAATGTGGACAAAAAACCCCAGAGAATTCGGCCTATTAACATTGCAAAATATATTTGGCAAAAAACAGTAAAGTTCTTGTCAAAGAAGGAATCGTTGGCAGAACTGTAATTATCGAGGTAATGTTGGATTCGTTGACAAAACAGTAATTATCGAGGTAATGACAGATTCGTTGACAAAACAGTAATTATCGAGGTAATGATAGATTCGTTGACAAAACAGGAATTATCGAGGTAATGATAGATTCGTTGACAAAACAGTAATTATCGAGGTAATGTTGGATTCGTTGACAAAACAGGAATTATCGAGGTAATGTGGATTCGTTGGCAAAACAGGAATTATCGAGGTAATGTTGGATTCGTTGAAAAACAGGAACTATCGAGGTAATGTGGATTCGTTGACAAAACAGGAATTATCGAGGTAATGTGGATTCGTTGACAAAACAGGAATTATCGAGGTAATGATAGATTCGTTGACAAAACAGTAATTATCGAGGTAATGTGGATTCGTTGGCAAAACAGGAATTGTCGAGGTAATGTGGATTCGTTGGCAAAACAGGAATTGTCGAGGTAATGTTGGATTCGTTGACAAAACAGGAATTATCGAGGTAATGTGGATTCGTTGGCAAAACAGGAATTGTCGAGGTAATGTTGGATTCGTTGGCAAAACAGGAATTATCGAGGTAATGTTGATTCGTTGACAAAACAGTAATCATCGAGGTAATGTTGGATTCGTTGACAAAACAGGAATTATCGAGGTAATGTGGATTCGTTGGCAAAACAGGAATTGTCGAGGTTATGTTGGATTCGTTGACAAAACAGGAATTATCGAGGTAATGTTGGATTCGTTGGCAAAACAGGAATTATCGAGGTAATGTTAGATTCGTTGACAAAACAGGAATTATCGAGGTAATGTTGGATTCGTTGAAAAAACAGGAACTATCGAGGTAATGTGGATTCGTTGACAAAACAAGAATTATCGAGGTAATGTGGATTCGTTGACAAAACAGGAATTATCGAGGTAATGATAGATTCGTTGACAAAACAGTAATTATCGAGGTAATGTTGGATTCGTTGACAAAACAGGAATTATCGAGGTAATGTTGGATTCGTTGGCAAAACAGGAATTGTCGAGGTAATGTGGATTCGTTGGCAAAACAGGAATTGTCGAGGTAATGTTGGATTCGTTGGCAAAACAGGAATTGTCGAGGTAATGTGGATTCGTTGGCAAAACAGGAATTGTCGAGGTAATGTTGGATTCGTTGACAAAACAGGAATTATCGAGGTAATGTGGATTCGTTGGCAAAACAGGAATTGTCGAGGTAATGTTGGATTCGTTGACAAAACAGGAATTATCGAACTAATGTGGATTCGTTGGCAAAACAGTAATTGTCGAGGTAATGTGGATTCGTTGACAAAACAGGAATTATCGAGGTAATGTGGATTCGTTGGCAAAACAGTAATTGTCGAGGTAATGTGGATTCGTTGACAAAACAGGAATTATCGAGGTAATGTGGATTCGTTGGCAAAACAGTAATTGTCGAGGTAATGTGGATTCGTTGACAAAACAGGAACTATCGAGGTAATGTGGATTCGTTGACAAAACAAGAATTATCGAGGTAATGTGGATTCGTTGACAAAACAGGAATTATCGAGGTAATGATAGATTCGTTGACAAAACAGTAATTATCGAGGTAATGTTGGATTCGTTGACAAAACAGGAATTATCGAGGTAATGTTGGATTCGTTGGCAAAACAGGAATTGTCGAGGTAATGTGGATTCGTTGGCAAAACAGGAATTGTCGAGGTAATGTTGGATTCGTTGGCAAAACAGGAATTGTCGAGGTAATGTGGATTCGTTGGCAAAACAGGAATTGTCGAGGTAATGTTGGATTCGTTGACAAAACAGGAATTATCGAGGTAATGTGGATTCGTTGGCAAAACAGGAATTGTCGAGGTAATGTTGGATTCGTTGACAAAACAGGAATTATCGAACTAATGTGGATTCGTTGGCAAAACAGTAATTGTCGAGGTAATGTGGATTCGTTGACAAAACAGGAATTATCGAGGTAATGTGGATTCGTTGGCAAAACAGTAATTGTCGAGGTAATGTGGATTCGTTGACAAAACAGGAATTATCGAGGTAATGTGGATTCGTTGGCAAAACAGTAATTGTCGAGGGAATGCAGGAGTCGTTGGCTAAACAGTACATGTTATATACCTTACAAGCTATAAACCTTTTTGTTTTATTTAACTTATTTTTCGAGAACTATTTTAACCAAAAATCAATTTTTAAATGAAAAATTCGAAAACCACTTGGAAGTGTTCCCTTGTAATTGAATATCATGTATATTGTAAACAAACTTAAATGTGTACTTTCTTTTGTACCTTAGTTAATATAAAGTTATATAAACGAGTTAAATGTCAAGGAATTCAGAAAACTTTTTGTGATGATATCATTTTCAACTCACCTTCTACACGTCGTAACTTTTTTTTGTAACATGTTATGTTTATATCGTACACGTTAAATAAATTAACATCATTTAAAGGGGCAGTAGAACGTTTTTTGATAATTTTCTATTTTAAATTTTTCACTGATAATTGTAAGTTAATGCTAAGTGTATTATTTGACAGTGTCAAAAATCTCATTACACCAACCAATCATCCATAGTCAGAGGACAAGTATGAAGATTCACATAAAATCCACTGGCGGCCATTTTGTATGAACACCTTTAATTCATTTTGTGTAAGAAAAAGGAATCGCATGGCTAAACTTTACATTATTTATTTGAATTATTACTGCTTCATTTAGTTTAAATACGTTGTCTTTCAATTGGGATCATAAATTTACTTTTTCCTGACATCACCTTATATTTCCCCTTAAAACGTGTTTCTGTCCCTTTAAAGTCTGCGCATTTCCTTACCTAAAAAAAATGCATTTCTGATAAAGGTACCTTATATAATTATATAAAGTTTAGAAATAAACCATATATTCTTGAATAACCGACGAGAGACCTGTAAATTTTATCACCAATTTGATATGACGATTATCTAAAACAGGCAATTATATTTTCGAAAACGTTCCTATTGGCTTAAATATTGCTTGAACAACAACAACTCGCTCGCTGAAATCCCTATTTGTTTAACTGTTTTTATTTTCATATAAAAGATCATAATTGGAATTGTCTGTTTTAATTTGTGATTCTAACAAAAGTCTCTTTCATGAGGTTAACCGTCGCAAAACAACATGCCGGAGTATAAATAGTCACTAAACTGTTTACAATGAGTAAATTTATACTTTTGACCCTTATTTTTTAGTATCAGATATAAAACGTTATTACTGATATTATTTTGTCGAAAAGTAGTGACTGTTGCTGAAAACTATTGTTTTACAGGTACGATCTATGATAATGACAATTTGGAGGTTGAATTAATGATTTTCACTTTTGAACCTAAACACACCGATAAGTAAAAGGTCATTGCGTAAAATTGGTAAACATATTGTCGAAACGAAATTTTGTTTTACTACCAAACTGTTGACAATGAGTAATTCAATGAAATAAAATCAAAATACTGTTCTTATCATCACAAAGAGAGATTGTCTCATCGTGTGCGGAAATGTACTAGGAAGTAAACGATGACATGAGAAAACGAGGATGTTTGGTACAAATTGAACTCGACAAACATAACGAAAACCTGTAAAGATAACCTTTATTCTCAAAATCGTGATATTTTTAGTTTACCTCGAGACTGTCCCACACCGATTCATGTATGAAGACAAACAACCAATACCTCTATGTGAATCTAAAGACAGACGAGTCATTAGCTTTTCGTTAAACTTGAGGATTTTACGTTGATCTCCTGAACACGATAGGACAAAATAGGTAACCTTGCACGACCCCTGTAAAAGCTTTATCGGAAATATTTTGTCCATAAAGATTTGTGAATGGGATATCTATGAAGGTTAATGGGTTGTGTGTTATCCAGTTCATACTTGGATAACAGGTATATCTTGGGTATTATAGGTTATTTGAGTTGATAAGAGGATCAATTTAGCCTTACAAACGAAGGCTGTACACTTAAATATATCTTTGAATCCATCCCGAATAATTGATTTACCCCGTGAATGAAAAATGAATTCCAAACATTTTAACAACATTATTAATACTTTTTCTAAAATATTTCAAACAAATTTGATTTTTTGTCACATTGCTTAGATCTTTGCGACAGAAAATTCTGTGAATCAAGTAATTAATTTTGTTTATCCTAAAAATTGAAATGCTCTTTTTTTTATCTTAAACAATATAATTTTGAAAGCAACAAAACTACATTAGTGAGAGTATCCCTTTAACAGAAATTGAACTCAACATTCATTTTTAAATGCTTGTATATGTAGTCGTCACAAGATTTTTCTTTTCTCGAAAATTATATGACTGCATACGAAATAAAATTGATATTTGATATTTTCCATTGGTGTTATGAGACATTGTTTTGGTCAGCTAATATGTTATGCTTTGGGAACCAAAACTCTTTGTATATTCAATACGATCGATTTGAATAACGTTCTATACCCCTGTACATGTATATTTAAAACCACAATTGAAATGTAGATATGAATTTCTTGTTGACAATTTTGGCAACAGAATTGCATCGTGCAGCATTTTTAACAAACATGTTTTATACACCAAATTAGATTCAAATATTAAAAGGACAGTATCACGTTTTGAGGGGGAATAAAAGGTGATGTAAGGAACATAAAAATGAATGGTTCCATTTGAAAGACAGTGTATTTAACTAAATAAAGCAGTAATAAATCAAATATATAATGTGAAATTCAGCCATGCCATTCCTTTTTGTTACACAAAATGAACTAAAGGTGTTCACAAAAAATGGCCGCCAATGGACTTTATGTGAATCTAAATCATTCGTTCTCTGACTATGAATGATTGGTTTGTGTAATGAAATTTTTGACACTATCAAAACAATACACCTAGCATTAAGGAAAAATTATCAGTTAAAATTAGAAAATATAAAATTGTCAAAATAACGTGCTACTGCCCCTTTAATACCAATTCTTATATACTTACATATAGTCTAAGAAATGAAGACACCATTAAAAGTATCATGTTGAAGCGATGTGTATACAATGATTGTCAGAATAAACAGACTCCGTCGCATCTTTTATAGCTTCTGAACCATTGTTTTGGGGGAAATTCCCTTTCGTTGCCTCTGTTGAAATGTTTTTGAAAGTGTAAAATTAAAATATGTTCATGCCTACACAGAAATGCGTCAATATCCTTGAAGAACGGGTTAATTAGTAGAAGATTATAGATTTTTGACTTGACCTTCAAGATGTGAATGTTTTTATTCTTCAAATTGGTGTTACAGGAAGTTTGATTGAAACATGAAGACAGATGGTCGATTAATAACAAAATAATGCTTGGAAAGACAAGTTTGTGCTGATGTTAGGACAATGGAAAGAGAGCAAGTTTATAAAAGTTCGATAAACAAGCTTATCTAAGGCAGGTAAAGGATTTCCCAGTACTTATCTCTGTACGTATAGTCTATAATGGATACTGTAATCGTAACGTCACAAAGATAAATGTTTATGACGCTTTACACAAAACAATGATTTGAGATATTTGCACAGATTACGGTTAGAGATAAGAATAGATAAGTATGGGTTGATTTAAATTTTCTGTAACATTGAAGATTTGGGGGACACTTATCATTTATATCAAGAAAAAGTGGCTTCGGTTTCTTCCATAAATCATATATTCGAGTAGATACAATTTTAAAATGCATAACTGTCTAAATTATGACAAGAGCCGTTGGTGATATCATTATTCTACTCTGTAAGATTTTCAAGTACAAATATTTTGACTGATGCCATACTCTCAAACTGGTAAAAAAAAGAAGAGTTAAATCATTGTTCTAAGAATACTTTTGAATGTTTTTCATTTTTTTCAAAAATGTAATTTCATGTTAATAAAATGTTCTATGTGAAAATTAATAAAAGGGCCTATGTTTCCACATATTGACAACATTTTCCATCCCGTAGGGGTCATGATAGTGTAAATTCTTTTCCGTAAACTCGTCTACATTAAACAAAGATATTTCCACAAAACATTAACCGGTCACTTAACGGTGATACTTGAGATAATTTTTCAAAGGAATGTATAAATGTGAAACTTTTGTAAGGCATGGTTTATGCTATTTGAAAAATTGTATGCCATAGCATTCCATACACTGTATGTAGATCTGATAAAGTATAACTTTAAGAAGTGAGAAGTCCGATAACATTGAAATTTGGCTGTAGCAAGAAATATGCGGAAGCTTTGCTAGTTAAAACATCCTCATACTTGCTTAGGGGTAGAGAGAGAGGAATGTTTTGATAATCTTGCTTGAATTGTATTTGATAAATAGATACATTATGGTAATATGACTACTTTAAAAGTGAAAATGTGACCCATACGTATGGAAGTTAATCTCACCAATTAGAGTTCAAAATAAATGTATAATTAATATCAAGAGTTACTAAAATTATTAAACATCTCTTTGTATTTCTAAGTCAAGTTTTTTTTAAAGATATGAGATTCACACAAGACACATCCTACCAAAACACATACGAAGACACGCGGTTTGAGGTATAGACCTCTGTATATATATGTTCATGAAAAACTTGATAGATACATTGAATATTTTATGGCGTTTCCTAAATACCAAGCTTATTAAACCTCATGACAAGGGTAAAATTCATCAATTCGCTGTAACGACAAATATCAGTATTACCAATGATGAATTTTGAAATAAACAATATATTTTGGATCCAGTAAAATTTATATGATTTCATAATGATCATTTGAGAAGCATTGTACAAATTGGGTATATTCCCTGTCCCACAATGAGAGATTCATTGATTCATCATATTATTCGAAATTTACGTGTGAATATGGTTTCCAAAATATAATTATACGGTTCTTATAAGATTCTTAAAATAAGAATTTATCATTTAACGGTCATGATGATGTTTACATCTTTAATCATGCCATATACGTGAGGTGGTTATTTTGGGTTTAACGCCGTTTTCAAGAGTATTTCACTTTTATCATGGCTGCTAGTATCAATGAAGGGAGAAAGCCTGCAACGCTTTGTGGCTAGGCATTGCAGTGAAACCAGCGATCATCATCGCCTTGAATTAGTGGACAATGGGTGGTACTGCCTTGAAAGTCAGTGAAGCATTGCAAGACATCTACGTTTTTCAAATCCAAACAATTTGTTGTAAATAGCAGATTGACTCGTCTTATTTGGGTTGGATTTTCCAAGACTTAAAGGTATATTCCCGGATTTCTTTCAGCTTTTTAACTAGACGAGTAGCGGAAGTTGTGATAGTTTGCGGACCACAAAACAAAAAACTGTTTTCAAAACCAGAAGAATATTTCATTTTAAAGATTGTTTTGACTTGCATCTAAAACAATTTCAAACAAAAAATGTCAAAATTCTGCCGGAATGCACCTTAAAGAAAGGATAGGAAAACTATTGTCCTTGCAACAAAGTAAATTATGAAGCGACTTGAACATCATGTCACTTACCAATTTGTATAATGTGCTACTTAAGAGAAACTTCTAGATAAAGATAAACTAAAGATTTTAAGTGGATTTTTTTATTTTCTCACATGGCATGACAGTTTGTTTAAATAACTTTTCAAATCATATGAATTATCTTGGAATTGCATGATCAAGTCATCATGTTAGAGGCACACAGAGTGACAGAGTTACTGTTTTACGCTGCTTGGGCAATATTTCAGCCATTCAGCGGCATCATACACAAAGAAACACAAAGCACTCAAAGATCATCTTTTGTCTTAGAAAACTTATTCTTTATTGTGAAGACATGCAATTGAGGATAACATCTTATTTTTTGTATTTCCATAGGACAAGGACTGGTACCAAAATTTCAAAAAAGAAACTTATTACCATTGGTGTTAACTGTCTTTTTAAATTTTTACTGAAAATAGGTTTCCCAAATTATGCCCAAGTCATTGACATCCATCATTGTTTTGTCTTTGGATTGTTATAAATTCAACCTATCTAATTTTGTACCGAACAGTTAAACAATTAATGTTTAGCGAAATACAGTATTCATCCATACAAAATATACTCTACAACATTTAATTCCAACAACATACTAATTTGACTTCTTTTCAAATGACACTTGTGAACACAAACATCTCATGTGTCATTTGTAAATTGAAAGGGTTTCAAATACAACTAAATTTCAATTAAGTGGGCAATGATATCCACAAACCCTTGAATCTTAAAGTAGTAATCACATACTAAAACTTCATTAAAAAATCATTTGACATCAAGCTATAACAATAAACAAACCATGAACAATGTTTAAACAAATCTATAAAACGATGACAAGTGTATCTGCCAAAATGGTTTGAACCATATCTCTTTATTTCAATCATATATCTTATCATAGAACAAAAAATAACAGTTGAGACCCATAGCCTGGTCCCCTCACTAAATTCATGACCATAGATCACCCCCCCCCCCCCCCCCCCCCCCCCATCCCCCCCAAGTTTTCTTGAACATCCACCCAAAAAACACAACCTAATAAAATGAGATCAATATAGTGACATCTTTTGAAAATAGCACAAATATGGAGAAACTCATAACAAGTCATTGAAAAATCTTCCTATTCAAAACAACCGACAGGTGAGCAATGATCGAAGTCCTGATTGCTGTTATTAAGTCAAGAGAACAAGCAAAATCTTAAAATTGAAAAGTACCTATATCTATAACATTGTTATATTTGGGATTACAAGTTCTTCAATAGTACAATTTCTTGTATTTTTGGGTGTGAGTCTGATGCTGGTTTGAACCTATACAATGTTTATTGCAAAATGTATCACAATTCTCTGTATCACAATATATTTCAATAGTGAATACTGAAATGAAGAACAATAGTATACCCATCTGTAGATACAAATTAACTTGTGACCTTTCAAGAGCATCTTCCTATGCAAAGCCTAAAACTTCGGTTTCCAAACTGTTTCTTTTATGCCTTGCTGCATACCCTTGAGTTTTGTGTGCTTGTTCTCTTGCCTGTAGGGGCACTATAGCAGCACAGAAAAGTAAAGGGTCTGCAGCAAGGCCTAAAATGACAGTTCTGACACTGGTGTTTTAGGCTTTGCGTAGGAAGATGTTTCATGAGATGCCGACTTGATTTTATCACAGCCTAATGCAGAGAGCTTCGAGGAACATTAGAGAAGATTTCACCCTCTCTATCTGTAGCTTCAGCCTCATCTCAATCTGGTTCCAAGGTTGGTATAGTGAATATTGTTGATGTTGGAGTCTTCTGAAATTGTAATTAAGTTGAAGTTGAAGTAAACTTCCAAGGGACCAGGAAAACATTATTACTTGTTCTGTATAATTCTGTATCTGCTGCAAAAGTAATTGGGGACTGAAGTCATTATTAAGTATCCTGGCTTTTTATTCATACATTTTTAACAGGTTGTGACTGTACACATTGTATGAGTTGCAACTGAACAAGTTTTTTTTCAAATCTTTGCAATTTCTGAAAACCAGTGAGTGCTTATTTCAGATCCTGAACAATAGTTCAAGTAAAGCCACTCAACTCAAACTCTAACCACAATCATAAAGAATTATGACTGACACAGGTACCTCATTCTCTCCCCACAGAAGCAGATCAAGTCAAGAAAGTTTGATACAGCCTCTGTTCTATTACTCTGACTCTGTGGGATAGAATGGGAGATGCCTGATTGCATCAATCAAAGTTAGTTGTGCAAACAGCGACGCTGTTCTAAAATCATCAAAAGCTTTGTGATATGAACCACCCTTTCCATGCCATTTCCAAGCGTTATCATTTGATAAAGAAATTCAAATGGATTGTGGTGCAATTTTCTTCGTCAGGGGAAACTGCCGGAACCCACTGATTTCGGCGTAATAGAACAGAGGCTGTATCAACATTTCATGACTTGTTCTGCCTCTGTGGGGAAAGAATGAGGTACAATGGTATGATTTATGTTGGCATTATATTTTTTCAATGGGTGAACTGTTTTTTCAAATGTCCTGCAGTTCACTTTTCCAATCGGTCAAACTGGATTCTCATTTGGACATGTCCGACAAATAGAAAGATTTTCTGAATCCCTGTCTGCTAAATGTTAGTCTTGTAAGCATTGCTCATAACGCACTTTTGTAACAAAACAACTACATTATTCTGGTGTAGATTGATTAGATCCTTACCAGGCGGGAACTCTTGACCACTGATGCTTTACGTTGTCCAGCCTGTCCAGTCTTCTCCAGAATGACCCGCGTGTGAGGCAGGTGTGACCAGGTGCGTCCGAGACTAGCTGTCCTCGTCCCATCTACACCCCCGACCACGTTGTTACTTATCTACAATAGATTCACATTGGTTACATAGACTGTTGATATGGTTTGTAATGGTTTGTACATACCAGGAAATCTGGTACTGTTTTTCAATAGCAAGCCAATAAAACAGGTATTTGAGAGTCTATAATTGTTTTTAATTGAATACAGTAATAAGTAAATAATTAATGACAGCAGATTGGTAATTTTGTTTGTGAACATAGCACATAGTTTAAAAGACATGGGATATCTTTTTATGCATAAAAAAAGATTAGGGATTTGTTTGATTTATTTCTTGCAATGTTTAACACAAACATTGCTATCAGTGATTGGGAAAGGCAGGGGCCACGGGCCATTTTGCACATTGGATGAAAAAATGGCCTTTTACAATTTTGAAGTTTACTATTGCTATGATGGACATGGCCCATTTGAAATTCAGAAAATTGTCAAAAATATTTCTTTCCCAATCCCTGGCTATGGTTACAAATTGTAAGGCAAGCAATTTCAAACTTTTCAATGTTTTCATTAATCTAGTTGCTGGGCAATAAGTATATTTTTTCCTCGACAAATAAATAATGCATTTATAGATAATATGATGAATTTAATACTTACCAGAATTGCGAGGGAGAAATCAACAGCCAACATCTTCAGGGTACGACCTAGTTGTACCATAAGGCTGTGACCTGTCAAGAAAACATTCAGCAAAAATAGAGCCATTGACTAACAAGGCTTTCTATAATTATTAATTATTCAAAGGGTAACTACATTACATTAGAGGTCATATGATCGCGGCGCCAAATCTAAAAATTAAATTCCCTTCAAAATCCCTTCAAATAAGGTGTCTGTAAACAACTTTTCAGTTTTTGAAGGCTGCTTTTGAAGGGGTAGATAAAAAAATGTTTTAGTGAGTACCTGAGTGACCCCTGTGGGATCCAATCGATAAATAACAATGCTTATCAGTAATTGAGTCAGAACAATAGTTTAAGCTTTGAACTGTTAATGCCAAGACATGCCTTAAGACCTAAATAACTTTCATGTCACTAAAATAATAAAGATTTTGGCTTATCAACTTATCTCTTTCTATACAAGCACAAAAACAATCTACCCGGTAAATGGCAAATTAACACTCATCGCATCTGGTTGAATAACCAACCAACCATATATTTCATGGCTTATAGATATGGACTTTGAGATGTGAAATGAAAACATACAGAGATTGGAAAATACATCTTTAACTTTGACAATGGACCACGTTCATGCACAAATTTGATTTTGTTGTTTTAAGTCTGTGGTTTCTGAATAGGATGCAGTGTTGTTCCTAGATGATCACTTAAGGGGGTCATTTTGTCCTTTTCTAAGCTGATGGAACCCCTTGCAATAGTAAAAGTATAAGGGACATCAAGCAAAAAGGGAGAGCAATTTTACTCAGACCCCCTCTAAGAACAACACTGAGATGGTAACAAGCATTTGAATGATATTTGAACAGAAGCATATCTGATAATGTATATAATTGTAAATTAAAAATCACGTACCGTCCATCTGCTGACCGCCCAGAACAGGGTAGATGACCGCGGTCACACTGTCCAGTACTATCAGCTTCAGTCCACTGTAGAAGCTGTCTGTCTGAAGAAGACAGATAAAACTTCACACCACCAATAAGTGATCATTTTGTAATGACAATTATGGATTGGGAAAGACATCTTTGACAATCGGCCAATTTCAGTCAATTTAGTAATTTTCTGAATTTCAAATGGGCCATTGCCCTTATCTCAATAGAAACTATAAAATTTTAAGAGGCTTGTTTTTCCTTCAATGAGCAAAAGTGGCCTTGGCCCCTGCCTTTCCCAATCACCTGACTACAAATTGTAGTATATGCTGATAACAATATACCTTTTGTAGTAAGTTATCTGTAAAGTGGGTGTATCATTGAGATGAGAACAAGGCAAAAGTGAGCGCAGCTCACATACCCCCGCCTGTAGTTTGACCACCTTTCTTTGACGAAAATAGTGAAAAGTCATATGTTCTGATAAGTCCTAGGATTGTTACCGTATTTTTCCATCACATGATATAGAAAATAACATTAAAATTTAATTTGTCTGAATAGGTGTGAACTGGTATAACTATGATAATAAATGTTTTTCAACAAACTCTCACCTTCCATTCAGTTCCATGTAGGTCAATTTATATTCCAATATATGTATTCTTTGCAGTGGTATCAACATTCCAATATATGTATTCTTTGCAGTGGTAACAACATCAGTCATGTTCTATGTTCATACAGTGTCCATATGAGTATAACAATAGGTCACAATCCCTTTCTTTTGGTTACTTCCCAAAAGATAACTTGAAGGCAAAACAGTCACATTTACAATGTTTATACGGTATGTGTTTGTCATTAGGAAATATATTTACAAGCTTGATCCTCAACCTACTGTTTTCGGACTGTTTTGGTTCAAAATTTCAAAAATTATTTGAACTTTGGAATTAAAACCCCTAAAAGGCACAACAGCATCATATAGGTTACTGCCTTACCAAGTTTGAAAATTCCAAGTGGAACTGTTTTTAAATTATGATCCGGAAACGAGACAAAGTCCAGAAATCGGAAGGTTTTTGGTCAAAATTTCAAAAATTATTTGAACGTTGGAGGTGAAACCCCTAAAAGGCACAACAGCATCATGTAGGCTACTGCCATACCAAATTTGAAGTTTCCAAGTGGTATAGTTTTTTTAATTATGCTCCGGAAACGAGACAAAGTCCAGAAACCGGATGGTTTTTGGTCAAAATTTCAAAAATTATTCAAACCATTGAGATGAAACCCCTAAAAGGCACAACAGCATCATATAGGCTACTGCCATACCAAATTTGAAGTTTGTAAGTGGTATAGTTTTAGAGTAATGCTCCAGAAACGATTTCAGACGCACGGACGGACGGACACGCGGAGCGCGCTATATACCCCCGACTACGTCGTAGCGGGGGTATAATTAATTGCTCATTTCATTATCAAAGTTTTTGTTTTATGTTTATGTTAAAGAAAAACAGTAAGAGCAGAATATTGTGAGACATTACATTTGGATCATCCTATATAGTCCTGCTTCATGACTGTGTATTAGTTAAGAGCCTTAATACAGTCTAGGTCCTTATTCTGCTTATCTTTATTGACTGAATTTACATGAAATGAAAAGCCTTATAATGAAATATAAAATTTTAATAATGAAAATACAGTAAATTATGAAATATTTACTAGGCTAAATTTTAGTCTATATTCTGCAATATTTAGGAGATAAATTAGTGGCATAGTAGGAAAAAAGCTTTTGATGAACTTTAATACCAAATATGTTGGGAATAAGGAGTTGGAGAATGGTCAATAGTTATGTAGATATAAAATCCTGGAACATCAGATTAACGAAAAAAATTTAATACCAAGGGAAGTAACTCAAAATCCAAATAGCTTCAGATTAGAAGTAGGATATAAGCATATTATTAGTCAATTTCAAGAATTTTAAGGCTTAATCAGGGGTTAAAAATTTTCTGAAAACTTTACTTGCCACAGGGCAAGTCAAACCCATGTTTCCACTTGCCCTGTTTTTTTTAATACTTGCCCGACTTTGTTCATTATTCATAGTTTAATCAAACTTCAATCAATTTCATTGTAAAAAACAATAAAGACACAGAGATTGACGAAGGGAACTTTTAATACAAGTTCAGTCATATATTTTCATTACTTGCCCACGGGCAAGCTGAAGTAAGCAGTTTACTTGCCCAACACTGTAAATATACTTGCCCCGGGCGTCGGGCAATGGGAATTTTGAACCCCTGCTTAATGAAAAAAAATCATTTTTCTTCGAAATGTTACCCTGACAAAGATAAGAAATTAAAAACAAAATTTACACACTTTTAAACAACAACACTTTACCTGTTTAATGAGCTGTTCGCGGATAGTTTCCAACACATCAAGAACAGAGAACAGATCATGTGCCTGGACACACTGGATTCTGGATAAACAGGCTTCTTGGTCTTCCTGGGTCTGGAATAATTGACCCTTAACCTGCTATAGAATAATATCAATATACACGTTCAAGGGCGTAATATATCACTGAACTAAGATTGCAAACTGGCGCTATACTGGTGCTGCACTGTGGTTGCCGGGTGCCATGAGCACAAATCGAATTTCAGATATGTACTGAGGACAATAAAGTGTTATTATTAATAATCAGTTTTGCAATTGTACATTATGGGGCGATGTGTATCATATATCATATCATGAACATAAGATTTCAACCCTCTGGAGCCAATGATTCCTGGGAAGTAATCAAAGAGCAAACAAAAGACTGACACATACACCAGATGTACATTGGCATTTTTAGGAATATTATAAGCTGTATGCTTCTCATGAGGGTAATACAGTCTGATGTACCATCTTTGTAGATATGCTGCCCGAGCCTCATTTATCTTACTGTCATGTCCAAAGAAAACATTTTCATTTTAGTTTGACTGCCATTTACAGATGAGCCATAATGTAAACAAAATGGCGTCATCCAACCTGACTGAAATGTCATGAATCGTGTTACGTAAAACTACTAGCCGAAACATGCTTAAAAACTACTTTATTTTGATCCTTTAGCATGTGCAAGTAATGCAATGCAGAATTTGGTTCCAAATTAAACATAGAATGATGAGAAAATAAATCTCTAATTAGTAATCACGAAAATAGCTAATCAAACTTATGTAAACTCTGCACACCGCGTGCGTCATCTGGTAACATCATACATTGTATTAACGGTATGTGACACCTCTACTTGGAGAGGAGCTGTTGCTATGGCAGCAGGTTACATGAAATTTATACACCGTGAGAGGTGAGACTTTCTGGGTACACAAGATAAAACACGTTGATTGTCAGCCAATCAAAAAAAAGTATTTTACTGTAAGGTAAGATAATGTTGAATAGTTCAAACAAGAAGATATCAGTTTTCACATGCCTCAATTCTTATTCATTTTCTTACCTGAACTCTTATCTGCAGCATCTCCAGGACCCGTTCAGCACAGAATGCACCGCAAGTGTCGATATAGACAACATTTTGCTGACCTAAACTTGACACAGAGGCTGCACTGCTCAAACATAGCTGCAAAAAAAAGAATGAGTGTCCATTACATAAAATTTGATGTTTTTGACAAAGGGTCAAAATGTTGTTATCTCCTCAGTGATTGGGAAAGGCAGGGGCCATGGGCCATTTTGCACATTGGATGAAAAAATGTCCCATTAAAATTATGAAGTTTACTATTGATCTAATGGGAAATGGCCCACTTGAAATTCAGTAATTTACCAAAAACCTTAAAAATGGCCCATTGTCAAAGATGTCTTTCTCAATCCCTGTCTCCTGTATGAGAGGGAGAAATACAACTCACTGAATCAGGAGTCTCATACATGTTGAAAATTATAGCTTTTAAAACTGAAGCATTTTTATTGGTCATTTTACTTCTTCAAATTTCTAAAATAAGAGTTTGAAATAAAGAATAAGAAGTTAAAAAATGTTGTTACTTTAATACATAATTACTATAAAATCAATCTGAAACTTAATGCATCCAATTAAGTGTGAAAAACTTTAATCATGAGTTAGGAAAATTTATTCACCTAAAAAATGAATGCATGAATATTACAAGAATCCTTATAATGAAACAATGTAATTTAAATTAATGTTACAACCATAAAGAGAGCAATACAGGGGCCATGCACTTAGGATAAGAAATAGACCTTAAACATTTTAAAGTTTGATATAATGATATAAGAGCAATTATTTATTCAAAGATCAGAAAATTGCTAATCCAAAACTTATCATGCCCCATTGTAAAAGAAATCTTTCCAAATCTCTGCAATTATTGGATGGGAAAAAAAAGTATTTTAATTTCCTTTTTTCAGATTTGAAATGAAGAGAAACAATTTACTTTACATATCAGATCTTCATGTCATCATCATGTTACTGGGAATAATATGAATTGAGTCAATATTGTATAGCTTTTTTGGGAGGCAGTTTACTACTTGCAGGGATCGAAGTCAGTTGCCAAACAAGCCATCGGATGGACAAGTGTAATCCTTTGTATGAAAGCTGTTTAGTAAGGCTGCATTTACATGATAAAAATGTTTCTTGGGCAGTTTCGATTATTTTACTGTTTGTTAAGCAAGAATTGATTCAGGAGGAAACATTTGATTTCTGTCATCATAACTAAATTTTGAAATGGATTAAAGAATACAAAACAGTGTAATTTACAATAATTGTCGGTTTTACAGATAACATTAATTCAGGTTGACAAATGGATCATTTGGTTTAGCAGTGCATCACCATTAATTAAAACATATTTTAAACTGACTGAAAAACAGTTACACACATATGTAAAAAAGTATTGCCCCAATAACCGAGAAACAGTTAGTTTTCCGATTTTGCCTTTATCAAGCAATTCATTTGAGCTACCTGTGTTTTGCCAGCAGCAATCTCCCCAGCTATCTCAGTTACCTCCCCTGTGTAGAGACCGCCATCGAGAATCTGGTCAAGGCTGGAAATGGGAAGAAGACCTTTTAAGGTTAAATAGTTGAAAAGGAGATATTGATAAAAGTGAGATTCTATATATATATAATAAATAAAAAATGTGATAAAAAATGTGATAAAAAATGAATTGCAGGAACTTTTATTCTAAACAAATAAAGGAGTAATTTTTTTGATGCTAAGTGATCTATTGTCTTGATGTCAAGATGGTTTTTAGTTCTAAAATATCTTTTTTTGGTGAGTGATTAAAACAAAATGTGCTGGGTTTGTTTCACAAGAAGTTATATGTAATGCTGTATGAATTGTTACTGCCGATGTAGCGAGATGGGTTTCATTTTGAAATGAATAACAGTTTTATCTATATATTGCTTATAAAGGCTGGCTTAGACTACTTAACTGATTCTTGGTCTCAAAACAAAAGGGCTTCAAGTTGATTTGCATGGCTTTTGTTGACCCTTGGCAATCAAAGCTAAGATAATTGATTTAGTCCATTAATATCATGAAATAACATAGAGTCTAATAATTACCTGGCAGATCCTACTGAATAAAATGCAAGTGATGAGCATGCACTGATATAGGCATCAGCTCCAGACACTGGGTAGGATGAGTACTGGGCTAGTAGCACCCTTCGAATAGCTAGAACATCCTGTAAGGTAAAACATTGTTTAGGATTAACATTGAAAGCAATCTTCCAAAATGCATGAAAAATAATTATGCTAAACTTAATTAACATGCACGTCTAATGAAAAAAAATCACGAGCTTTTGTTCAAGCACTGATAAGATGACATATAGAACCAATATACCGGTAGGCTAAATTTGTCAGTAATGGAGAAAGATGTAAGTCATAGTGTTCTATCTGAATATTATTTTGTGAATGAAATTAGACATACAAGTTATTATTACATGATTATTTACATATTCATAGAATTGAAACATGTTACTAGTGGCATTATTTCTTTGCTTTACATTTTAAAACTTAACAAGGAAATAACAGACATTCACAAAATCAGGATGTGGTCTGCGCATGCTGATAGCTAGAACAAACAGGCTCTGTCATTCTTTTGCACCAGCTGGTATTAGATTGATATACATATTCATACATATTTTTTTCAAATATATTTGAATTAGATAATTTTGATAAAAACAAAACCATTTTACAACACAGGCATTTGTATCTTATCATTGTATCAGGCTCTATCTACTCCTTTCTTTTACAGTGCTCATCATATATGTAATTATTTATTGATGAGCACTGTTAGTGCTTATTAAAGTTGTGCTATGTTGTGATCAAATGTTTTGTCATGTTGATGTTTTACGATGTAACAAAAATTTCCTTTGGGATAATAAAGTATTATCTTATCCTTCTCATCTTATATTATCTTAAGATCTGATCTAAAGCCAAAACAAATAAATATTGCGTTTCTGGTGCCAACCAATGACAGATCATGTTCGTAAAGTAGAGAAACGTTTTTATTTCATAACTTTTGTTGTTGGTGTAACCGTATTCTGTTACGCATGTATCTGTACATTGATTTATGTTAGATTAATATGTAAGTAATGGATAGAGACATGTGTATTACCAGTGTTTAAAAACACAGTCCTTAATCTGGCTACTTTTTGACAGGACTGGTTACTTTTTGGTCCTTTATTTTTTCTCCAAGAAATTTACCAATTAGTTTTCAGGACAGGACAGGTTTCCAATCTATTTTATACACTTGTATTACTGACATACCTGAGTACTGTGTTCATTTTTTAATCTAGACTACTCTCTGATAGTGAGATCCAGAACAAAGAGTAGACCAAATATTTGTTCATCTAGTTTATTGACTGGATTAGCCAAGATATACAATAATGCCAATAATTTTATGTATTTTGAATTGAAAGTGCAAGCAAAAATTAAAGGAGTTTGTCAGTGCATAAGAACTTGCTTTGTAAGGGATTGTGCACTTTTGTGCAAGTGTCTCTACATCTTCTGTAACAAAATCTGCAACTGTTCGCACACCGGAAGTCTTCAAAGAGTCAACAACATCTTTTGACAATGCATTACATATCCCTGGTACCAGTGTTGTCATCGTCCAACTTTCACATTTCCCGCCATATCTTGCTTCCGGGTTTAACAAAGGGACGTCACTCTAAGTCATCAAGGGCAAATAGCCCACTAAAAATTATTTTGATGAAAGGGCTCTGTTAAATTTCGGTCCATCTACAAAGCAGATATAATACCAAATTTATAATGTATAATTTACACTTTCATCATTTATTTCAATTTTGAGAAAAATAATTATGTTTGAATTCATTGATGTTTTAATCACTCAATATAGTATTTGTCTGGGTCAACGTAAGTGTATTGGTCAATCTATTAGTAGATGAACTGGGTAATGAATTCAATAACTTGTGCTGTCCTTAATACGACTTAAATAGTATCTTTAGTTTCGAACTTAAGTTTAGTTAAGATAAAAACATAGCAACAATTAGTTTGTCTTGACTTTGTAAAATTTTATAAATTTTCCGAGGGTGAGAAAATATTCTTTTTTTTTAAAATAGTAAAACCATTGGTTATTTTCCATTGCAAAAACAACATTACGGCCCAAGTAAAAGAAATAATTCCTGTACCAAATTATGCATAGACCCTTTTCTGAGTAATGTTTCCAAGGTCTTTTCTTCTTTTCGTTAGCTAGCAGATCGTTAATCTCTCCCCAATGAGGCAGATCAAGTCATGAATTCATGAAGAAGAGTTATTATGGATAGCCAACTTCTTCATCAATCAGCTTCTCAAAGAAGTCAATTTTTTATGAATTCATGAAGCTTAAGTTCAAGCACAAATGCATATGGGAGGAATAAATGCTTGCTATAAAGTAGATTGGGATAAAATATGTGTACATCCTTTAGAACTACAATGGACACGAACCTGAGATGATTTTAGTTTAGAATTATTCATAATAGTTTGCCAACTAATTCTTTCCTTTTTTGGATAAAAGTCTATATTGTATTATGCACATCTACTAGACTTCTGGGATGTTTTCTAAAATCATTGAATGAACACATGTCCACATATTAACAATAGGAACTTTGACTTGCAACTAACTGTTTTTAGGTTGAGAAACAATATGTTTACTGATTTATGATTTCTTTGATTTTCTGTTAGTGTTAGCATTATTTTACATGTAAACCTGTACGTGTACATGATCGTAATGTACTTGTGAATTTTAGATAAAATCACAGAAATCGCTTTATCCTGAGGGTTGACCACTATTCTTTTAATCATGAAATGAGGATGGGATTTTTTCACTTTGCGGTGAGGAGATATATTAGGTGAATACACAACAAGAAGGTTTTTTCATCAACATCCCCAGTCAAATCGGTTTTCATTATAGCTGTCGCAATTCTGCTGGAGTTGTCAGAGTCGAAGACTACTGATCATGGGCCGTAATTTATAAAAACATACTTTTAAGCTTCTGATTTTCGAACTTCATTATGGTATTTATGCCCTGGAGACACATAACAAATTTGGTTATCTTATCTTAATTGTTTCTGAGAAAATCTGTTCCCTTTGAAGATTTCCTAAAACACGTATAAAGGGTTATAACTCAACTGTAAAGTGCGTTATTCATGATTGAAGGCCGTTAGCCAATAAACATGTACATTAAAAAATATTTCAATATTTCAATATTTACAATGATAACAATAAAGGCTATTAAACACATATACATCAAGAATTTTATTAGGCGCCCACTTTTTCGTAAAATCTTTTTTTTCACTATTGGAAAAGTTTGATTAATTTGATGAATTGACCACTCTAGATTTAACACTTGATTTTGATTGAATATCTAATTGAACTTTGTGATTGAATTTGATTATCTAATTTGAAAAAATACTGAAAATATGAGGAAACAATTGAGATGAAATTTGGCCAAATATAATTAACGTCATAGGGGCGAAACTACACAACAAATTTTGGATTTTTCAAATCAATAATAACATTTATGAACCCTAGTTGACATTCCTACACGAAAACCTTTTTTATGCATGAAAAGAGGCCAGGAGATCATTGAATTGTCAGTGCTTATTTCATCAAGAATTGATAAAATGTCTACAGTCTTAAAATTTGTGAGTAAATTTGAGATTCTTTGAATTGAACTTGTTGATCAAACACTTCTCCCCCCTTTAGTAAAGCCATTGTCTTTTAACAGTGGCCAGTTTCTTCTTTATGCAGTTATCTCAATTTGATATTTGATAATTTTGTTAGTTTGAATGTTAATACTGCTTTAAATACTAACCCTAACTATGTGGTCATTTACTAAAAAGTCATTAAAGAATGATAGTTTTCACATTGCAGAAAAAGTAGAGATACAATAGAAGTTTGGAAAATAGAGTTTTTTCAAGTCATTACAATGTTCAAACACACAAGTATAAAATGGAATTCATTTTCAACGCCTGAACTGCAGAAAGGACAAAAAGAATTTACACATCCAGATCACCTTGATGATCTCGACCCTAAAGAATATTAACACAAATCACATATCTAGCAACTTGACCACAAAACAGCATAAGAGACTGACCAAGAGATATACAAGATCTGACCCTTAAAGATAATACTATGCTTGGGTGAACCTAGAACAATAGGAGTTACAGGGGCTAAGCATGGGAGGCGCTTGGGTAGAGATTGCAGTGAAAGTTAGTAATGCTGACCTAAGATTAAATTAAAGTTTAGAGAGCTATATGGTACTAATTTAAAATGTTAAATATAAAATAATGATTAAAATAGTTTAGCTTAGTATATCTAATGAGAATGTATTTCTCATCAATACAAAACAAACTAATAAATTCAATACACATGTTTATTTACATTCTCTCCCCACAGAGGCAACTCAGTTATACCTGAATTAGCCTCTGTTCTATTACGGCTAATACACGGGACAGAAAAGTAGAAATCTGATTGGAGGCAATCGAAGTTAGTTGTGCAATCAGCGACGCCGTTTCAAAAGGGGTCATTCGCAAAAGCTCGGCTACTCCCGGCTATTCCCGGTGATTCGGCATTCAGGGGAGATAACTCTTCCTTCTACAAAACATCGTTTTTTTACCTTCTCATTAGTTTTTATTTGGTAAATTATTAAAATAAAATTTATCATAAAACAAAGAACAATTTACACAATTATAAAACAGTATGTTTCTAATGAAAAACCCTATCCATATCTGATTTTTAAATATTTTCCCTCTCACACTGTTAATGAAAAATAAACCTAAAGGCATGATGCTTTCGAAAGTCACTGTACGACCGTTGAGAATTCCAAAAGTCGTTGATATCCAAAAGGTGTTTTCATTGGCTGCAGATAAGGGAGCTATCTCAAGTTACAACTTTTTGCCGCTAGGGCAATCTGCCGGAACCACAGGATCTTGGCGTAATAGAACAGAGGCTAATTCAGGTATGACTCTGTGGGGAGAGAATGGTTTATTTACAAAATATCATACAACTCGAAATAATGACTCTGCCACAAATATTGCACCACCTTCCCTCATTTGCTTTCAACCGTAATAGATTATATCTTAATCTTACATACAAATAACGTAAATTCCAGTTGGGAAAGTAACTATTTGTTCTCCTTATATAATCTATATCTTGTGCTATAAAAAGACACTTTTTCAAGATTGATAAAACGTTTATTCAGCAACAACTTTTAATTTTTGTAGAGTGTATTTTGCCAACATATGGCTGATCCATACAAAACCAAATTCATGCCTAAACAGCATCATACGTATCGATGATCCATAATTTGAGTACCCATAACTATCTTAATTGATTTAGGAATTCTGCTATCTGCAAACCATAACTAATGTTTCACGCTACACAGCAGTTGTATTATCTTATCTAATGGTTGGTTGAAGCCCAAACCTATAACCCCCTCCAACGTCGTGGCGGAGGATATAACACTTGTCTTTTTATCGCTGTAGTAGTTATTACAAAAGTGTTGTTATTCTATATATATTCATACGAGACAGTAATTAGTTGTTACAACAGTGCTGTTATTTAATACATATATTCATATTTACGAGACAGTAATAAATAATCTCTCTCTCTCTCTCTCCCCCTCCCCCTCCCCCTCCCCCTCCCCCCTCCCCCCTCCCTCTCTCTCTCTCTCTCTCTCTCTCTCTCTCTCTCTCTCTCTCTCTCTCTCTCTCTCTCTCTCTCTCTCTCTCTCTCTCTCCCTCTCTTTCTCTCTCTCTCTCTCGTTTTGACTTATTGACATCATTTGTTACATTTTGCATATTTGACTCTTACCACATAAGCTGTATCTCTGTCAGTATCATTGAGCAGAATTCAAACAACCAATTTTTAATGCATTATGACAGGTTGATGTCGCCATTTCCAGAGATTGTTGGTAAAATGAGATTCATTTATGTACGAATATATGTATCAACGACCATCACATTTTTACTGCATTTATAACATAGATGATAAAACAATCAAATATCCATTTATAAAATTAACCATTTAACTAAAACATTGTGATTTCCTGAAAATTTTCACCATTACCATTATCAAGTTATGTTACTATCAAAACTGCCATTTAGTACCTACGAAATAATATTTTATCCTTGCTGCAAGCCCATTGAATTGTGATTTAAACTATGAAGGTCAAGGTCAAGCGATGAGGGTCCAGGCCACCAAATTGGATCGTCATTTTGAAATTAAGAAAAAGATTGAAATTTTATGTATTCTGACATCTCTTCGCTACCCTTTAAAAAAAGTTTTCTTCACTTGTTAATTCTTTCAACGGAATGGGTTTTTTTCCGAGACTAGGCGACAGTCTAGTAACGAGAATTATAGCCGAAAGAAGCATCGCTGGAGTTGAAAAGGTTCAAAGGATATGGAGAGCGTATTTCAAAGGGGGAGCTTGGTAAGCAGGGGGGTGGGGGGGGGGGGGGGGGAAGCTGGTCTTTGCTGCTAATCATTCGAAGGGAGGGAGGGAGGTGGAAAGGGGGGGGGGGGTGATGATGAGTTGATGACGTTCCAACATTGACCTAATTCTGAACTCTTTGAAATGACTGTAACTGTAAAGAACAAACGGAACGGTCAAGGCGTCTTCTCCCTCCCCCGCTTAGATTCTTTCCCCAGCACGTCAACCCCCTCCTGTGCACGTGCGCGTTCGTGGACACCTGCATGGCAGAGGCTAACGGTACTTGGGCGAGTCCATTTGATATCGGGGGTGTGAGGTTTTAACTGTTTTTTTGGGAGATAACAAATAGATAATTTCGTTGTGTTTATGGAATAGATCTAAGTAATTCCAAACAAATATTTTTGTCAAGACAAGACATTCACCTGTTAAATGATATCAGACAAATGCTGTTTATGTTTAATGTTTAACAAAACAACCTGCTTAGTTCCCCGAAAAAAACCCCTAATGGAATTGTCTGTAGAATAGTTGATTTTGCCCTTGCGATGTTACTTCAATAATATTCTAGTACTTTGGATGTTGAAAAGGCATTTAAAAATGGCATCGTATTCGCCTTTCAGTGGTTATGTGGACGTTTCGAAAGTGATATTTTCAGCGAAGAAAGAAATAGAAGAAGCCAGAATCGCTGATAACTTAACCAAAGAAGAGAACAACAGTCTCTCGCCTCCTTCAAGCTTTCAACTACGTCAACGACAACGTTTCACGTCAGTGTCGTCTGCCGATACCGAAACAACCGAAGGGGCCGAGTCCTGTGTAAACAGCGAGTCGAGTTTCCGGGCGATGGCGAACATTCCCGAAGTTGGTAGACCACTGCTGCCGCAGAAACTCAGCCAACCGACAGAAACCCTTGGCAACGGTACTGACAACTTTTCAGCGCTTCCAGAAACCGATTCTGAGAATGGATCAAGTCATGAGAACATGTCGTCTGGTCGATTTCAAAATATGAACTCCATCGACATGGGCGGAATGATGGAACGCTTTGTCATGGATGTCGTCGAGAAGAAAATGCGGGACCGATATGCCAGACCAACAATCTGTGTTTTCTGTCAACGGAACGGCGAGACCGTGGAATACTACTCGACTCATGTCTTGAAGGACAATCGCGGGAAGGTTATCTGTCCAGTTCTGAGGAAGTACGTCTGTCCAAAGTGCAAGGCGACGGGTGACAACGCCCACACCCTACGTCACTGCCCAGAGTCAAAAAGTCAGGCGTCGATTGTGGAAACCTTCAAAACACCACGCACAAGTTCAGGATTCAGGAAATTCTAAGACGGTGAAGAAATGTAGAAAATCTGTGTTTTAAGACATTCAAGTTGTGTAAGAAGCATTAAGTGTTCTTAAAATCATCGCATAAATGACATCAAGTGCCAAAACTTTAGATCTTCAAACCATCTTGTAAACTCCAGATTCGAAAAAGTGCTTTTACGCTAAAAGGAATAACAATTTTAACTGTTTTTATCATCTTGTGCCGGACATTCTCGATCGGACATTGCATTTTGTTCTTTATTTCAAAAAATCATAAATGAGTTTTCAACTGTTAATACTTTTGTTTTGTTACAGGCTCATGCCTATCAAACATGTAAATCAAACATGATATAATATTGATCATTTACAGAATTATCAGTCGATAGCACTTTGTATTTGAAAGAGTTGTTGTCTTATGCAATCACAAAGAAAATGTGTCTTAAAAAAACACAAGTTATGTTCAAGACAAGGTTGTCGGACGTTTATCAATTTTACAAATGATTCAAAATGAATCAATCTCATTGGAATCGGATCAAGCCGGGAGTGTCAAAAGCAAGTGTTTATTTCATTATGTATCATGTGTTTGGGTTTCTGGCCTGACATTATGAAGTAAACAGATGTTTGGTTGTTTTGATCGTGTTTCAATGAGATTGACATGATTCTTTATAGGTCATACTCAAACTGATATACACTGATATTTAATCTATAATACAAGTATTTTCTATACCATTTAAGCAATGCTTTCTTATTATCGTGTAAAACGTTATATTTATCTAATAATCGATTTGTTCATGTACGATGTTTTCGACGGCGACAATTATATCCAGTTGATCTGTAGTTAGTATTCAACTAAATCGTTTTATCTTTTGCATGCATTTACTTGAAATTTTTCATCTACTGAAAATAAAGATTTTCATTAAGAATGTTTTGATTTTTTGTTCCCCTGCTATAACGTTGGCATCCTGTCTCAGGGTACGAACGTTACGCTAACTCCCCTAATCTGTACCCTGGGCTCAGAAGCTAGATTCACTCGTTGAAATTTTATCGAAGAGGTGGCGAGAAAATGATTTGATTGGCTATATCTCAAATCATGCCGCTCGAGCGAATCTTGCTTCTTAGCCCAGGGTATAATTGAGTGGATTTAGCGTAACGTTCGCACCCTGAGACAGGGTGTAACGTTGAATGAGGGAACCATGTTTTCAGCGGCTACTGTCCCACTTCAACCATAATCCCTAGATGTGTAAAACATGAATTAATTAGCTCATCTGGCCTGTAAGGCCCGATGGGTTTATGGCATGACATGGTGTCCGGCGTCCGTCCGTCCATCCGTCCGTCATTCCGTCCATCCGTCCGTCATTCCGTCCATCCGTCCGTAAACTTTGTGGAATTTCGACTTCTTCTCAAGAAACATAAGGCCTAGAAAACTGAAACTTTGTTTACAGTCTCCTTGGCCAATGAGGATTAAAAATTGTAGCTTTGGTGACCCTGCATGTGGCCCCCGATAAGGTTAAGATTTAAGCAAAATCAAATGTAAAGCCTAATAAGCTACAGAGCCAATGGCTCTATTTTTAGCTCATCAGGACTGACAGTCCAGATGGGCTTATGGCATGGCCCGTCGTCCGGCGTCCGTCCGTCGTCCGTCCGTCGTCCGTCGTCCGTCCGTCGTCCGTCCGTCCGTAAACTTTTGACACTTTCGACTTCTCCTCATGAACCATACACATTAGAGAGCTGAAATTTTGTGTACAGGTACCTTAGCATATGGAGATTCCAATGTGTAACTTTGGTGACCCTGTGACCCCAAATAGGGTCACAGGGGTCACAACTTTAAAAACCTATTTTCATCTTCTTCTCCAGTTCCAAAAGGAGTAGAGAGTTAAAAATGATATATGCAGACTCCTTGGCCAATGGGGATTCTAATTTGTAACTTTGGTGACCCTGTGACCCCAAATAGGGTCACAGGTGTCACAACCTTAAAAACCTATTTTCATCTTCTTCTCCAGTTCCAAAAGGAGTAGAGAGTTAAAAATGATATGTGCAGACTCCTTGGACAATGGGGATTCTAATTTGTAACTTTGGTGACCCTGTGACCCCAAATAGGGTCACAGGGGTCACAACCTTAAACACCTATTTTCATCTTCTTCTCCAGTTCCAGAAGGACTAGAGTGTTAAAAATGATATGTGCAGACTCCTTGGCCAATGGGGATTCTAAATTGTAGATTTCGTGACCCCATGACGCCAAATAGGGTCACAGGGGTCACAACCTTAAAAACCTATTTTCATCTTCTTCTCAAGTTCCAAAAAATCTAGAGAACTGAAATTATATGTGCAGAGTCCTTGGCCAATGGCGATTCTAAATTGTAGATTTCGTGACCCCATGACCCCAAATAGGGTCACAGGGGTCACAACCTTAAAAACTTATTTTCATCATCATCTTTAGCTCCTTAAGGTCTAATGAGCTGAAAGACTGCATGTAGACTCCTTGGCCAATTGGGATTCTAAACTGTAGGTTTAGTGACCCCATGACCACAAATAGGGTCACAGGGGTCACAATCTTAAAAACCTATTTTTTACCATTAGATGACAGTCTATGGCAAATTTATTTCTCTTTGGATATTTTAGTGTGGACTTCTTTCACTGTCTGATATTGGCGATCTAGAAAGTGTTGAATAATAATAAATCATTTGGTTTAGGAAATTTATTCCGAAATCGTTACATTTGTTTTGTAATTTTTTTAAAGGTTTTCTTGCAATAGGTAACATCAGTTTCATTTTTAGCTCATCTGGCCTGTATAAAGCAAACCTGATATGATGCCCGATGAGCTACAGAGCCAATGGCTCTATTTTTTTGTTTTGTAGTTATCATGTCAACAGTGACTTCAAGAATTTTTTTCTCTGGAATATTATATCCACTGTACTACATATGTTAGTTGTTTGGGTGAAAGCAGAAGAACAACAAAGTTTATTTTACTAATACATCGCTATTCTCGGAACTTATAAATTCAAAACATCTTAATGGCTGAACTGTTCTAGTGAATGAAAATTAATATTTATCCTCTTTATCATTATTAATAATTAAAAGCGACAAGGGCATTACACATCTGTGTTATTCAAAATACTACAAGATGTAAGTGCACAAAATATAAAAGAATGAATTTTTTTTAAAAGAAACAAAAATGCTTGGAAGAAAAGCAATTTCCTCAAATTTAGCCTCAAGTAGGTTTACGTTTGGATATATGCTTTTGAACCCCTGATTTAAAATAATAACATGAATAAGGTGATTATACACTAATTAAACTTTTACCGATTAGCAATGGGAACAGTTGATAATGTCATATGTTTCATAAGTGCACGTATACACGTATAAGTGTTGCTTAGCTACGACCGTCTCAGCAAGAGTACCAGAATTTATCATTAAATTCTTTCGTGACGTGAATGAAGAAAGGTGTATTTGTATTTCAAATTAATCACAATCGGTCGTAAGGGTCTTATTGCTTGCTGTAAAGGCATTGTTCAAGGCATCGTGTCGTCAAATAGGGAAGGGTATTGTGTTATGTTTTAGTGTTTACAAAAACTGCTTCACATTCCTGGGCAATCTAGAAATGATCATTATATGAAGATCTCTATCTGCAAATTGCTAAACATCTAGAAAACGTGCACTCTAAACCATATTTATGTTTAGTCAAAAGACTGTATCTGCAACCCCATAAGATAGTTGGTTTGTATGCGGCTGGCGGAATACAACATTTGGACGGCGGAAGTGTCCGATCATGTGAAAAAAAATGAAACAATAAGTCACCGACTGGTTTGAACAAAACACCGATAATGTATCTTGGGCTGATCCTTCTATTGCCCTTTAATCCGTTTTTAGAATAGTTTTATTATTGGGGAATACTTTCTATTAGGAGTATATGTAAAATCTCTACTTCCTGGGATCAACATTGTTAATTTACAACCTTTTGTATTCTTGGCGATTATAATATATCTAAGTTAACGTAGTTTTATCTTTTTCAATTTTTCGTTGTAGCATAAGAGCAGAGATCGAATAAAATAACTTCGTCAGTTTTAAGATATCAAAACTCTTACTTATTATTGTTGAATTAAAATATGTTCTTCTCATAAACAAATCAAAATTCATAGATCGACGGATCACAAGAAAAAATGATCCTGTGATTATCCTTCTAACTCATAATTTAGATTTAGATTGGAACAGAATCCAGATTGGCCATGTCTAACATCTATATATGTTGTGAACATGAGTCTCTGTCTGTCTACAAGACATCTTCTATGGAATTCTCAACCTCTTTTACATGAATGCGACGTTTCGGTGTAGATACTAACACCGTTTTCAAACTAGTATGTTAGTATCTACATCGACATTTCGCACTCTTGTAATGAAGAAGTTGAAAAATCCATAGAATCCTCCCTTATTCATCCCACAAAGCCTCTAAAAAGTCAGTTATTATTATTGTTTTATTGAAAACATTAAGTCTATTTTGTACATATATATTTGATGTCACATATAAGATTTATCCTTGATTGGTCATAACTGAGAAAATGATTTTAATATTGTAGAGCATGTTGATCTTAAAGGGGCAGTAGCACGTTGTTTGATAATATATTTTTTTTTTCCACGGATAATTGTAAGTTTATCTTAAATGTATTATTTTGACAGTGTCAAAAATCTCATTACACAAGTCAATCATCCATAGTCAGAGCACAAAGTATGAATATTCACATAAAATCCATTGGCGGCCATTTTTTGTGAACACCTTTAATTCATTTTGTGTAAGAAAACGGAATCGCATGGCTAAAATTTACATTATATATTTGAATTACTACTGCTGCATTAAGTTTAAATACATTGTCTTCAATTGGAACCATTAATTTTCATTTTCCTGACATCATCTTATATTCCCCCTAAAAATATTTTTACTAACAATTATACATGTATTGTGATGTTTAAGAAATTTAAAGTATTGCTTGTCGCCTTAGTAAAAGACGACCTCTCGCAAGGAGAATTCCGTCAAAGAATGCCCGCCGCCCGAGAAAGTGGCCAATGGTGAGGGCTTTTATCGGATCATTCTTTGACGGGAAGTCCGGGGTAGAATAATAATAATAATAAAAGTGGCTATTTATAGAGCGCCTCATCCATACACTCGTGCATGCTCAGTCAGTCAAAGGCTATTGAGAAGAAATAAGTTTTCAAAGATATCTTGAATGAGTCCAATGATTCACAAAGCTTGATTGTTTCTGGCAGAGGATTCCACAAAGTGGCTGCTGCATATGAAAAGGATTTCTGTCCATAGGTGGCTAGATTGACTTTTGGCACAATTAGGAGGGATCGATGTTCAGATCTGAGTGGTCTTGAAGGAACATAATTTACAAGCAGTTCAGATAAATATAATGGAGCTTGGTTGTGAAGGCATTTATGTACAAGGCATAAAATCTTAAAATCAATCCTATATTTGATTGGAAGCCAGTGAAGGGACTTGAGGGTTGGTGATATCTCTTCATGTTTTCTTTTAAGGGCAAATGGAAGTTGCAAACTTTGCAGAGATTGCTGACAATATAGAGGGTATAGGGGGTATAGAGGGCAATATATAAGATTGTATACCGAGAAAATCACAGGTTTTCATTTTTTGGTTGCTCTCCTATTCCTCTTTTATATGGAAAAGAATCACCCATAAAATCTCGTCTTTGCCATTCAAGTCGAGGACATAAGAACGTTTTAATCATATCAATTCGTGTGAGACCTTGTGGTGCAGTGGTATAACCGTTTGGCTCAGTGTGTTGTAGTACATAGGTTTTGACTTCGAGACGCTCGATTTGTAAAATTGTAAGAAAATTGGTATTTGACTTTGGAGTTTGTTTTTATTATATTCAATTTTTTATCATAAAGTTCTCAACATATTGATACGGGTACGACTTTGTAAGACAAGTTGATTAAATGTTTCCAAAAATTTGATAACCTTCTGATATAAATTATGTCAAATATTGACTTTGCTTTAACACACTTAAGGACGATTAACAAAGTATATATTGAACTGCTGAATGTTACAAAATACCGGGATTTTACTCAAATAAAATATATTCTTGATGTCATAAAAATTAAAGCCATGGGCTCTGTAGCTCAACAGGCTTCGTGTTTAATTTTTCATTTAGGTTTGGTCAATGTGTTTTAGTAGGGACAACAGGGTCACCAATTCTAAAATCAAGAATGTGGGCAAGATATTGAAACTGCTCAAAAACATTCAAAGAAAATGTAAACGCAGACTTTTTTGAGTGCCAACGTGTCGCTGTAGGTAAAAATAAAGAATATTCACTAGTCAAGGAGTTTGTACACAAGGTTTCAGCTTTCTAGGCCTTTTGCTCTGGAGAAGATGAAAACAGGCTTTGAAGGTGGGCAACTTTGGTCTTTTTTAGGTGCTATGAATTATAATCCTCACTCGTCCAGGAGTCTGTACACAAAGCATCAGCTCTCTAGGGCCATGCCATATGCTTACCGGACCTTACAGGCCCGCTGAGCTAAAATACGAGAAATGTACACGTACACGCTTACAGTCCTGTTGGTATATTTGTGTTCATGAAACAATACAACAGGTACGATAACAAGTAAGATTCACGATTACGCAACGCAACATGTTACTGCTGCCGAATCTGTCGACATAGTGCATTCTTTTGTTGCATAATTTATAGAATCCTGAAAACAAAATGATTTACTTACAAAGATGAAAAACATAAATGCAAATGTAGAGTCAATATCGCAATTATTGTATGAATGTAAATTAGTTAGATATATAACGAAAGAAATAGAAACATTTATAAACGAAACAACTGGTACTCAAATAATGTTTACTGAGAGAACTATTATCTTAGGATACTGAGAAAAGAGAAACTTTATTATACCCCCGACCAACGGTCCGGGGTATCTAGTAATACCAACGATTCCGTGTGTGTGTGTGTGTGTGTGTGTGTGTGTGTCTGACCGAGGACATTTTTTGTCCGACCTATTACGGGAAAACTATTTATCCGATTAATTTCAAATTTTGCACATGTCTTCTACCCTACTAGAAGGGGTGCAGTGCAAAGTTACAGCAAATGTCTGTAATATTTGAAATTTTTACAAATATCCATGTTTTGAACTTAGTCATTTTCAAATATCAGATTTGTCCGACCTACTACGGTAAAACCATTTATCTTAATTTAAAATTTTGCAAATGTTTTCTTCCCTACTAGGAGGGGTGCAGTGCGAAGTTACAGCAAATTTCGTTAACATTTGATTTTTTTTACAAAATTAATATTTTGAACATAGTCATTTTCCAATATCAGATTTGTCCAACCTATTACGGGAAAAACTTTTCATCTGATTCTTTTAAAATTTTGCAAATGTCTTCTTCCCTACTAGGAGCGGTCCAGTGCCAAATCAAAACTAAAATTGATAAGGGTTTTTTGTGTGTTTTTTTAAAAACAAATTTCCATTTTTGTATTAGTCATTTTTCTCAATTCCTCTTTGGGGGTCAAATGCTGTGAAAGAGATGACTCATTTGAAAGTAAAAAATAATTCAGTTAGTCAGGCATGCACGGTCGGGGGTATTAGTGAGCCACGCTCATTTTTTTGCTTGTTCTAAATATGATTATGTCAATTGTTAAGTATAATATATACACAATACTGTTTACCAAACCTAAAACATATAAAAGAAGATATCAAGACAAGTTTTCTGGTAGACGGCTATAATTCAAATTCACAATGCAAGTATGATGACTTCAGTAAATTCTGGTGTCTATTTTTATACTTTTTGTCACCCTTTCTTGATGTACCTTTCCATTACAATCTGTTTGCATGTATTTTTTCACACTATGTAAATGTAAATACTGTTATGCAAATCATGTATGTAATAGTGTTATCAAATGAACTGATTGGATGATTGAATGCATTGTATTATGGAAATTTCAAAAATATAAAAAAGTTTGAAAAAAACATCTCATCATGTATCAAATCTTTGGATGTTAATGATCTAAGTGGGTTGTCATTTCAAAATATTGACTAATTTTAGGCTGAATTAATCGAATACAAAGGTTACAGTATTTATGATTCAATACAACATTACTGTGCACAAGCGATATGTATATCGACACATAGGAACTCCTCCAGTGGTTGTGTGCGCATGCGAGCACCGATGGAGAAAGAATGTGAAAACGGTGAATTGTGTAATGTACAATTTTACAAAGAAGTGGGACCATAGTTTTTCGATTGCTCAACGGACAAATACTTTTGTAGACTTTGATTCAATCCAATTGCTAAAAGGTAGGAAATCTTCTAAGACGATTGTAATCGTCATAAGGCTTGTCACTCATTGAATCTCCCTTGAGTCAAACTACACGTACACTCTCCCATTTATGAAATAGCTGAAGGATTAACATTAAATCATGTGATGACGTGTGATGACCCGCAACTAGATACATCACGATGGGAGGTCAACCGGGCCTATGATATATCAGATTCCAGTACTAAACCCAATGATACACCAAGAACTGAACAACATAACCCGTGTGTCTTAAGTTTATGACAAGTAACATTGATGGGTTAGCTAACAAACTTAATAATGAAGATGTTTTGAACTTCTTACCTCAGTTTGATTTACGTATAAATTCCCTGATACATGTTTAACTATACCTAAATATTGTGATTATGAATCGTAAAGCAATTAAGTTATCAAAATATGACAGACGTTTAGGTGGAATTTACGCTATATATAAGGAGATCTTAGGGAATTTGAATACGAGAATGGAAGATGGAAATCAACCACTAGAGTCTGAATATGACAAGTGTGATAATGCTTTTTTCCAGAAGATGAACCAGTTAGAACCATTAGATTCACGTTTTGAAGATATGGTTGTAAATAGATTTGGAAACTTGTTACCTTATTTTTGTTTTATCTTTAACTTGAATGGTCGGGTTGCGTTATATATCACAGCAAGAATACAGTGTTATAGATATATATTATTTCATCTGTCAACTTCTTTTCACACTATGCCAGTCTCAAAGTATATGATAGAACTGGAAGAAAGCATATGCCAGTGTTCTTACACTTAATTGTTAATACATGAGTGAACTTCCTCAGAACGAAAATTGTAGTAATGAAAAGTATAGGTGGTATAAGTATAAGTATAACATACTTTTTGAAGATGCGTTCCTTGAAAAGCTAATAAGATAGAATCCTTGATGAAAAAATAGACACAGTAACATCTAACGCTGAAATTGTTCTCTCTTCATTTGTTGAATATATTTTAGAAACAGCAGATTGTATGAAAAGAAAATATCTTCCCAGACACTTAAATCGGAACTTTTACGGTTATTACTGTCGAAAAGCTAAGGTGGCAGCTAGAATGAGTCGTAGATACTTGAGAAAGTTCAGATATTTGACTAATAAAATTCAATTTTGTACCTTAATCAATCATTATAGAAGCAACTGTAGACAGTGAAAAAAAAGGTAAAGCTAAAAAGCTGTCATCCTGCTACATCAGCGTATATGTCTCCGCTAATGCTAAAACCTATCCCCTGATATCCTCCTATAGTCTTCTGTCGTATCGTTATATATAGCAAGCCAATCAAATGATGCTCTTACAGCGATAGCGGCAAACTAGTTTCTTGGCTTCGTTCCGCGTGCTGATTCTCATTGCAGTCTCCCGCTAAGCTACAAATCGCTCGCTCTTAGATTTCCACGTGCGACATCACTAGACAACAGTGTATGGAGTTCGCAATAGTTTGACTGAAAACAGAGCAACCACCCGTCAACAAATTCTAAATTATTTTGGAAAGAATTACCAAGTATTTACAGTAAAAGAACGTCCAGTGCAGATATGTCAGGCAAAACGTAACATATTCACTTGAAGACTATTTTCAAAAGACATGAAGTTGCAATTGACAGGGTGTTTTCAACATTTAAGGGCGGATGGACGGACGCCGGATACTATACCATGCCACAAGCCGATCGCGGCACCAAAACTCTTGAAATAACTAAAAAGAACAAAAGAGATGTGGGATTTCTACAGGAAAATAAACTTTCTCAGAATCAAAATTCTAATTATTTCATACAATGGAAACGAAACATTTACATTTTGATAGTCAAATCAAATTTTAGTACTTCAAATGAACGGTTATGCACAAGGAACGTTAATAAGGCATAGTACGATATAATTTAAATGTTCTTAATTTATGATTTGACAACAAAGGTAATAATCTGACTCAAACTGTTTTCAAGAATTAGTGGTTGGTTTTTCATTATTGAATTATTGTTGTTGATAAGTGCCATTCTATGTCAAACCTTGTTCAAATGGTAGTAACAATGCAACAATAAAATAAAGATGAATATGACTTTACGAGTATTAAGCATAATGTTTAAGATTCATTAAATATAGTTACAACTTGCTTTTACTGTTTCTTTAATACTGCTTCATTTTTTGGACCTTCATCATTCTCTCCCTACAAAAGTAGATCATCATCTTCATCCAACCTTCCCGTTCTAATGAGGCCAGGCCAGTTGGCAGTCGAAATGAACTAATCTATGTATAGCTTCACTGAGTAGAGCCAGCAAATAAAGCTTACTGGGCGAACTCGCTGATTGGCTGCTTTTAAATAACATGTTCTGATTCTCCCAATATTCGTGCCCGATTCACATTTTACTGTTGTTGTTGTCATTTTCTAGCTTGCGCATTCCCGTAGATGCCAAAAATCCTTTTCTATTTGCTTTAGTTTTATGTAGCTAAACTTTCTTAACCCTTATAGTGCCCGGCCTTTGACGCTATGCGCTCACGCAGTGCCGCTAACTTTTGGAGTAAACTCGAAATTTTGGTCAACGTTGACAAAACATGTCCCTGAGGCGTTATCTATGTTCGGAAATTCATGAAATTTTAAGTGAAGAAAGCTGAGTTGTTTACCATTCAATCAATGTAATTTTAAATCATAAGTGACAACAATAAAAATGAATTTAATCTAATTATAAACTTCAGAGACGTTTTTCATGCAAATGTTCAGCCGAGGAACGTTAGCATACCCTTGTTTCATCGATTGTAATTAATTTGCCGTTATCTACAAAGTAATTAAATTGTCATTTATCAAGAAAGCGGATTTCAGTGATCACGTTGATGTGTTTACTTCCTACATGCGACCGATTGTTCACGAAATAATACAAGTTATCTTTTTGTTTTCTTTTGTAGAACATTGTTCACCGTGACGTCATAGACAAACTAAGTGCAGTAAATGTACGGTGCACGCAAAGTCCTTGCAATTTTTCCACAGCCGGTGCACATGACTGAATTTCCATCCACAGAAAGTTATGGATTCGATCTTGAAAATGATATAATTTTCGGAAACATTAGAGCTGAAATTATGTTGCTATCACAAGGTCGAAAACAAAAGCAGTTTCAAGCAGACAGAATCATGATTTGAGTCGCATTTTTGCAAGCGCATAAACAACTCAATATATATTGTTGTACAATAAACTAAAACGATGAAAAAGTACAGATAATCAAATTAGAATTCATAAGCAAACTATTGGAACAGTTTTCCATGTATGTTCTAACAGAGAATTCAAAACGATCGATCAGACAAAAGCGCGAAAAATAGCGAGAACACATCACGGCAGTTTTGGTATTGCGTAATTGGCAGAATTCCTTTTCCACATAGATTTAACATTAGCATGTATTTTCAATCTCAATCACAGTTTAAATTGTGGTAAACATATATATAATATAACCTTCAATACATCCATAATATATCAAGCAAATTTGGTCACTGTCAGACGTATATCAAACTATACTCTCGAGTTAAAACAAAAAAAGGAAAACACCAGCTTGGTTTAAAAAATCATCAAAATCAAAATTAGATTTAATAACAAATCTAACTATAATTTAACCCTGAATAACACAAAGGAAGGTTGCAAACTATATATACGATCAACTGGATATAATGTCTTTACTTGACATGGAAGAAAATTACTAAAATATTTAAAGATAAAACAGGCCTGCTTCCCGAAAACGGCCGACTTGATTGACGGGTCGTCCACTCGCGGCTTTATGCACGATGAAATTCGCGCATTAAATATGGTGGGAAGGTTGTCGTACTTCAGTGTTTACTCTTTAAATTTCTCGGGTGCCTAAAATTTATCAAGCAACACTTTTTTCTATAATGTTCTTCATCTGTATCAAGTTTTTCGAAAGCCAACATTGACTCTCTTCAGCGTCGTCTGTTACTGGCCACGCCCCTAGCTCAGCGAACAATGGGTTTCAATTTTGGTGAATAGACCAGTAACTTTTTGTTTTTTGATCAAACATTTATAAGCACACAATTTGTTTCACATTCTCTATTATATCAGATGTTGTATTGCATCCAGGGATTCATTCATAAATTCACAATCAATGACAAATAAAAAAACTATGTTCTTAATATATTTCAAGAAATTAATCAATTTAAAAATCATATTGAGACTAGATTAATTTTGCATAATTTTTAAATTAAAATATCGTAAAAACTCTTTATCAGTTGGACGAAATAATTCAAATGAAAAAAATAGATTGTTAAAATGGGATTGAATTAATAGAGAAAATAGAATAAAATATAATAAAAATCGAGGATGTATACAGAATTTTTTTTATATTAATGTATTTTTTTCCAATAAACATGCATGTTGATATTTATCATAGGCCTACAATAGGAAATGTGCGATGGCCCTTATAAATTGAAAACATGCGCCCTGATCACTGGTTTTTTTTTCATTTGAAAGATTTAAGGAATACTGTATAATCACTTTCCATCTGATAAATTTCAGACATAATTTTCAGAATGCCACTTCAGTTTATTCCTGTTCAGTATTTTTGTAAGCGTATCATATTAATTAAGATATATATATGGCTTTGATAAATATAAGAACATGTCAAATTCAATGAGAAAGACAGCAAAACCAAAGTTCGACATAACAAGAGTCAGCCGTCATCTAGATTTTTATTGCCAAGGTCACTGTCATTGTAATCAAAAGGATTTTAAAAATATGTTTTTTATTTCGGCAACGAGGGATTTCCCGTACTATAAATAGCGCTAATGGTCACGAGCAAAGTAGACCGGATATGACGGCAGAACATGCGAAGACGTCACGACTCGCGTGTCTCGTGCTGTTCACCAGACGACAGGTGATTGTTCCGCGCCAGAATGAAGGTTCGATTTGAAGTTGAAACAAACTCTCGTAATCCTTGGCTTGTTTATTCCTAAAATAAATCGATTAAAATCATCCTCAAAGTTTGAAATAAAAAATATATGACAATGACATATGAATGACACTATTTTGACATAATGATTGTTATTTTCATAGGAAAAAATCATGGTTAAAATATATTTATCCAGAGTAATTAACGCTATGGAAATGACTTTTGCAATCCGTTAAATTTTATTCTATATTTAGCACATTTCGAGGCAAACACAAATATCAAAATGGTAATGTGATGTACTCTTTCGTTTCACTAAAACCAACAGACGTCCGTACCAAATTAGCTAATAGAAATAAGATCTCACGAAAGTGGTATCTACAATGTCACCGCCATTCTGTCAACAAAACAGCCGCGCAATGCAACGTGTACTACATTTTAAAATTATACGTTTTGCAATCTTGCACTCATCAAATCATGAAAACATGGACTCATACATAAACAAAAATTAAAATGCTATCTTTCGATGGTATTTTCAGGTAACGTTACTTATTTGTTCGATGTAAATGGGCTGTCAGGTCGCGAATCGTTTTGAAACTTTTTTGTACCGATCAGATTTGTCTGTGACCCGAAGTGTTGGACTGTTTTACTATGCGGCCCCGCAATTTTTGGATTTACGATAATTCAAATGATACGCATGACTTGTACATCGTTTATCAACTGTAGAAAATGTATCAGTCATTACATTTCTCGAAACATCATGGGTGTAACAAAATCTCCAAATTAGAATCAGATGTAATCTGTCCACTGCCAGTTTGACTGGCCATTTTGTTCATTTCCATTCAAGAGCTGGCAGTGACGTATGCTGGTTTGCCAAATACTTCTGGAAAGGTCTGCTGCATATTATTGCTAATTGATTACCATATTCGTATATGATATCGATTTCAGTACCCATATAGTATGTTTTGTCAAGAATTTACATTTGAAAAAGAAATCTAGGAGCAAGTAATGGATCATAGTAATTTTCCTTTGTCAAGGAATGATGGCCATTTTTACCAAATCAAAAGTAATAATTAATTAAGTCGGTTCATTAATTATTAGAATGCATTTTCCATTGTCAATATGTGATTTCAAAACTAGAGATACTGTAGATTTTGGTAATACTTGGGATTTTTCCTGTTTCATTAAATTTTGTCTGTTATGCTGGTGAATTATTTACACTAGTATTTGAGAAAATTAACCCCATCGGCCATGCCCAAGGACCAAATGTGTCCCAAATAGGTATTTTCATAAAACCAAATTTCTCTGTTAATATCAGGTTTTGTAGTACAAAAGTGGTATCAAATTAAATCTAATTTGACAGTGATTCTGAAAATGTGGGTTTCAGTTAGAATTGGTTGAGATATTTTAACCCATGCATTGAAGAGGATTAACCCCTATCGGCCATGGTCATGGACCATATGTGTCCTTATCATTGTATTTTGTTAAAAACTTAATATCTCTGTCAATATCTGGCCAAATAGTGTAAAAGTGGTATCACATTGATGACTTTGTTATGGAGATTATTTAAAAACAGGTGTGAACTTCAATTGATTGATATAATTTTTCATTTGCATTGTAGAAAACTACCCCCAATGGCCATGCCCAGGGACCATATGTGTCTCGATAGAATTATTTAGTGAAAAGCATGATATCTCTGTTAATATTGTGTTCTATATTGCAAACGTGGTACCAAATTGAAGCTATGTTTATATAGATTCTAAAAAAATGACTGTCAACTTGAATCGGTGCAGGATTTTTTCAACATCCCAGGCTGTATATTGGGTTATGGCTAGGGACCATATATGGTCCTGCGGCATTATGGGGAGTTTGGGGGGAGGGGCACATATATGGTCCTGGGGCACTATAAGGGTAATTGACTATGTTCCTCCTAATTTGCCGCCTTGTGCCATGCGGCCGGTTTCTTTCGAGTGCCGTTCCCATGGCACGACGTCACAAAGGACGACGGTTATGACGTCATAATGATCTCGTCACTGTCACAATGGTCCGGGAGAGTTTAAGATATTTGTTCAGTCGGGTTTGTTCCTGTTGGTTATTGAATTATATAACTGTTTTCTCTCTAATAGATTTCACAGTGAAAACTATAAAATCTCATCGTTACAAGTGCAACTGGTTTGCAATATAAGAACACTATTTAAATGTCTATAACACTGGAAATTCCTTCTTCTTTATAGCTGCGAACACCTATAACAATAATGGATCATTCGTAAGATCCTTTCAACTCAGAGTTCCCTACCCAAAAATAGAGTTCGCTCTTAAAATGCCTATAACTAACGGTCATGTTAAAATATCGATAAATAGTTGCGTTTGTAAAATTTCCGCCGTTTTAATTTAATTTAATTTAACGCCGTCGGTTTTAAACTAAATTTGCGGGTGTTGAATAACAATGAATCCCGGAAATTTTACAAACGCAACTATTTATCTTCTAAATGTAGTAAAGCAAAACACTTCTTACCTTATTGCTTTGGGGTCCAGAGACCCCAAAGTTATGTAACATCTGATATTGAAAACTAATGGCAGAAGTTTCTCTCTATATTACTCTTGGAAACTTCAAAGAGAAGTTTCAGCCAATGATATTTGTTTTAAGCATATCCTGGTATTTCAACGACCAATGGACCGTGCTGTAGCAAATTTATACCCACGTGACCATGTGGGTGGTACGAAATAATTGGCAAGCTTTAATTTGGAAACTGATTATTATAATAATGCTATGATGTAAAATATATCGTAAATTTTCCAAAATATATAGATAAGCGTTTACACCATTAATAAATATCAATTTTGCATATGCATGTGAGCTGTTTTGTAGTTATTCGGGCTATTTTTTGCATTCCACATTCGGAAACGACATTCCATTTTTGAATCAACTAGGAATTCGGTTCCTCCAATTCTTTTTACTAAAACGCGAGCGCTGAATGTCCCGCCTTGTCAATGACTGATCGTTCACTCAATGCATCTCACGTTTCACGGAAAAAATTATACTGAACAGGCAATTTTCAAATTTCATGTTTCAAAACAAACTTTATGGATGATTTATTTACGATTAAAGGTGTCTTTCGAAGAAAGTATTAATATAGAGCCTAAAGTATGACAAAATATTCTTAAATGTCATCCTATAATATAATGAAAATTATGAACTTATAGCTGAGATCATTTCTAAATTTTTCAGCAACTTTCGGCTGTAATTCGATCAACACTCAATTAAGGAAAATTATTCTTGCAACATGTAATTAACCTGAAAGTCAATAGCACAACTATTTATCTTCTAGTTAATCACTGGTTCTTGTATTAAACTCAAAACTAAATTTGAATAACCGTATTAATGTTTAAAAATGTATATCCTAATTGAGATAGGAGACGTATCTATCATTGTTGAAATTTAAACGGAACGAACGAGTCGTTTAACTATGTAGGCCCTACATAACTATCAAAACAAAGAGCAAAGAACATGCGTCTCCGATTGGAACAATTTATTCAAGTAAAAGTCCCCGTCCCCGTCCTCCCCTAAATCTCCTGGTTCTATATAGTGATACATAACCGGGTGCACCAAAGCTTGCCTTTTTAAAGGCTTTTCTTGTTGAGATCGCTGTTCAAAGTAATTTTTTTGGGGACTGATTCATGGAAGAGGCTAGGTGACAAGAACCACTTTTACATGAGAGAAGTGTTTTTCATTGGGTAAAATGTTTTAATGGTTTTGGTACAGTTTTTACGGAAAGGGGAACCTGTCGGAAAGGCACAAACTAGCCATATTCAAAAAGAGGTTGTATCAAGATATCTTCCTCCGTGGGATGAGGCACAGGGGTTCGAAATCTCGGAGTGGACAATATAACAAAATACATTCAAATCCTGGACTTTTGCACTCATTTGTTGAGAAAAACCTACATATCAAATTTGAACGAAATCGGTCAAGAAATAAAGATTTTAGCGTAATCTCTACCTATTATAATAGGTAGAGATTTCGCTAAAATCTTCGTTCAAATTTGAGATGTAGGTTTATCTCAACATATGAAAACGACATATGAGTGCAAAAGTCCAGGGTTTGAATCTATTTTGTAATTTTGTCCACTCCGAGATGCGAACCCCTGTGGAAAGATGGGAGGCCTTACAGTTTTGTCAGCATATCAAGAGCGCATTGAAATGTGTGCACCTTAAACCTTTATTTTCATTGGTAAGACAACTGTTCAGAAAAATGGTAAGAGGTAAGAAATATTTTGTTTTGAATATTTTGTTGATAATAACTTAAAGTTTTTCATTTTGATAAATAGACCGATGTCAGATCTGTTCGGATATAATAGTCAGAGAAACTTTGAAAAATATAATTCAAAAGACAACAAAGCGAAAAAAAACAAGGCAATAAGGACAAAAGTATATCGATTACAAACAAAACTAAGTCTTGGTGTTAGTTGCATAAAAGTGATTTTCCCAAAATTATATGCACATTATTTAATATTTCTTAGGGAAATAACTTTTGGTAAAAACAGAAATAGGATAAACATACATTTCCAATGAATAACACTTTAATGAACATACAACGAGGTATGACAAAAAAGACATTTTACTTTTAAAACTGAAAAGTTTGAAAAAAGAGATAAGTGTTGTATTTCTTAGAATAATTTTTTTCAGGTAAAAAGAGCCAAGTCCATTCTATATGTAACTTTAATCAGATATTGAATTTGGTCGACAATTGTCTTGTCTTTACAAATAATTCAATGACATGATTTCTCCTTCAAGCTCGTCTCTTCCACATGTCACGTGACCCGGAAAGTCCTGAATTTCCTTCTCTCCACATAGTACAAGTTGGTGTTGTGTACTCGAAACTGACGCAAAGTGCCAAGGCTTCACATTTGTGTGAACATTCCATGCGAGATTCAAGAATAGAGTTTTCCATTTCAATAACCGACATCAAAGCAACAGCTTCAAAGCTGTAGGAGACGGGAACGTCACATAGATCAGAATGTTTTGTGAAGATGCTGACATCTGCAGATAATTCCCCTGGAAAATTATGAGTAATTTGATTTAAATAATTTTATGGTATTTTGCTGAAATGCTCACATTTTTACATGTGTTAGGTTCATTTTAACTGACACGTTTGCTTTGGAAGTTAAATATGTCCAGCAAGCTTTGTACTCAAAATATATCTTAACTGACAACAGATGTTACCAATGAAAACAAAGAAAACGTTTAGTGTTCTTGAAAATTTGGGTTCTATCTCAAACCCTTCATTAAGAATAGGCACGACTTACATGTATCACACGCACTTGTCGTCCACCCTGGTACGCATCCTGTAGAACATGTATGGAGTCTCCAGTCACATGGTTCCTCAGCACAGTGACAGACAGATGTACAGTTTTGTCCAAATGTGTACATGGAGCACGCTGTAATTTAATAACGATAATGAGAAGAAAAAGATAAGGAACAATACTTATCACTTTCCAAAAACAGAAACATTTTCTTTGTAAAGTTTCAGATAGAAGCGTTTAATATAATGTTATCAATGAACTATTTCTGTCGTTTTACCAAAAATCGATGTGCTACGAGGAATGAAAGTGTTAAACTGTGTTGACTCTTCAAGGGTTTAAAATAAGAAAAAAGGTCGGGGTTTCCTCTCAGTTACAGTCTGACAACATAACACTTTATCGTATGTTCTGACACAAGCTCAAAGCCAAGGACTTCAGCAACAGCTTTCAAATTCATGAGCTAGGGGAAGGTAACTGCAGTCTACCATTTATTATAACGCCGCCATCAAGCTTTTTAAACACGACGAAACGTTTAGTCCGCTGAAGACTATGTATTGTAACAGAGCCTGCTATTAGGTGGGCTGCAATCAGACCTTGTGAAGGTGAAGCACCTTGATGAAACACGTTCGATTCCCGGGAGCGTCAATATTTTAAAAGTTTGGAACTTAGTCGATTTTAATCACGATCAGTCTCAGTATTTTGTAATTACATCCCACTTCGACCTCGTCGTCCATGGCAACCATTCATAAACGTGTCCTGTTCATTATCGATATCGGGAACTATTAGGTCAAAGAGTCCTGATATCTGATTCAAGGACACTTTTCTTAACCTTTCCTACACAAGGTTTAAACAATTCAACAACATAGAGATAGAAGCGAACTGAAAGTATCAAAATTCAAATAAAACAAGCTGGAAAACAATCATCATACTTACACGTTTTGCGTGAATCAAAATATTAAAATCACCTTATAACACTGTAGACTTTAGTTTGCACTAGAAATAACAAAACAAAGAAGTAAACATTATATGATTTATGTTGCACCAAATACTTTTATGTTAGGAAAATAAGTCTAGAAATATCAAATATAATTTAATAATGATACGTAATTAATTTATTTCATAGATAAGCTAATTGTTTTGGCTATACTTGTTATGGGAATGATTAAAGTACCCTTTTATTAGAAATTCAAGGGAAACCACTGTCAAAATTAAACTGTCTATGAGGACTCTTATAACGCGTCTTTTACCTTCAAAATCGAAACCGAAATGGACAACCTGTGAAACTTTGTCTTGAAACAGGCTAATATTCAATGAGTTCAAGTCTGCAAGCCCAAAACATTTACTTCGTGCCTCGCGCTTTGACACCCAAGAAGCACGTGCTCGTACACCATTCATAGTAATACACACTTCATTCATAAAAAGTGAAGGGGTCATTGGAATGTTATCGAAGATTGAAATTTTATTTAAAACTTTTAATTTTGGGGTTGATTATACTCGGATCAAGTGAGATGTAAGTCGGTTACTAGCATAGTAAATGGCATGCATCGGATAACGACAGGGACACTTTGTCCGAGAGGCCAGTACGAGGCGAAGCCGAGTACTGGCTCGAGGACAAAGTGTCCCTGCCATTATTCGATGAATGCCATTTACTATGCTAGTAACTATTACTTGGCTTAGCAACAGGGCACAGATATGGGTCTTTGTATGAGACAGAGTCCAATCAAAACATGTGATCGAGGACAATTTATTAATTTAGCTCTATTACCATAATATAGGGTAAATTTTAATGAAAATACACAATTACACCTAAGTTTGGTGAAGTGTAGAGACTGTTGGAATTTCAGTCTCTTTGGATTCCTGTATATGCGCATGCTCAGAGTCCAATTTACCCGCGTATTCTCGAATTGGCATTCTCTCCCAAAAGAGGCAGATCAAGTCATGTTGATTTAGCCTCTGTTCTATTACGCCGACTTTGTGGTATAGAATGGGAGATGCCTGATTGGAGGCAATCAAAATTAGTTGTGCAATCAGCGACGCTGTTCTTAAATCATCATTTTGGCTACTGAAACAAGCCAAAGGCATTGTGATATGAACCACCCTTTCCATGCGAGAAGCTTTGTCATTTGATAAAGAAATTCAAATGTATTGTGATGAAAGTTTTTTCCGCCAGGGGAAACTGCCGGAACCCACGGATTTCGGCGTAATAGAACAGAGGCTAAATCAACATGACTTGATCCGCCTCTGTGGAGAGAGAATGCGAATTGGTTGAATTGCCGAATCAGGTCTAGGCTGTTAATACAGTCAGAGTGTAAACGATTGGTAATTAATTGATATTCCAAGACGAAATCAATAAAAAATAAGAAATTTGCATATTGGCGTGAAAATACATTTTGGATTTTGAATATTATCTTTTACATTCGCATATTTGTCAAATGATAAGTTTACAAATCATCACATGAGTTACCAAAACATCCAACTGTTATAAAGACAATCGATACTTACTTACATCACAACATCGTTCATAATGCTAAGTTGGTGTTGTAACGACTCCACAAACATTAAATTGATCAGTCTGTTTTAAAGCAATAGACAAAGTAGACAAATTGAGACCCATTTTTACTTATGATGCAATTATTACATACAACCTTTTAAGTATAATATAAAATAAATGACAAGTTTGATAACTCAAATAATCCATTTGATTTGTATTTTCATGAACCTTATAATGCAATTAACTGACAATCAGCCAATATCACATTTACACAATTCAAGTAATCATTACCATGAACTTCCACTTCACCGAAGTCAAGAACTCCTCCCTGTCCATTGGTGTCTCTCAGACTTGATATGTTCAGATACCGACCCCTCGTATCACACGTAAAGTTGTAGATATCAGCAATACCACCTGTACCGCTGGTAACAACATGGCAGAAGTCAGTGGTACCTCCCTCCACAGTCGACAGTGATATCCGAACACCGTCCCGTCTCCCCGTGTCTACATTAACATATAATTTGTCAGCTGTACATGAACATATAAACACAATATTTTTCAGCTGTACATGAACATATTAACACATTATTTGTCAGCTGGACATGAATATATTAACACAATATCTTTCAGCTGTACATGAACATATAAACACAATATTTGTCAGTTGGACATGGACATATAAACACAATATTTGTCAGTTGGACATGAACATATTAATACAATATTTGTCAGCTGGACATGAACATATAAACACATTATTTGTCAGCTGAACATGAACATAGAAACACAATATTTGTCAGCTGGACATGAATATATTAACACAATATTTGTCAGCTGTACATGAACATATAAACACAATATTTGTCAGCTGAACATGAACATATAAACACAATATTTGTCAGCTGGACATGAATATATTAACACAATATTTGTCAGCTGGACATGAACATATAAACACAATATTTGTCAGCTGGACATGAACATATAAACACAATATTTGTCAGTTGGACATGAACATATTAATACAATATTTGTCAGCTGTACATGAACATATAAACACAATATTTGTCAGCTGGACATGGACATATAAACACAATATTTGTCAGTTGGACATGAACATATTAATACAATATTTGTCAGCTGTACATGAACATATAAACACAATATTTGTCAGCTGGACATGGACATATAAACACAATATTTGTCAGTTGGACATGAACATATTAATACAATATTTGTCAGCTGGACATGAACATATAAACACATTATTTGTCAGCTGGACATGAACATATAAACACAATATTTGTCAGCTGTACATGAACATATAAACACAATATTTGTCAGCCGAACATGAACATATAAACACGATATTTGTCAGCAGAACATTAATATATTAACACAATATTTGTCAGCTGAACATGAACATATAAACACAATATTTTTCAGCTGTACATGAACATATTAACACAATATTTGTCAGCTGTACATGAACATATAAACACAATATTGTCAGCTGTACATGAACATATAAACACAATACTTGTCAGCTGGACATGAACACATTAACACAATATTTGTCAGCTGTACATGAACACATTAACACAATATTTGTCAGCTGTACATGAACATATAAACACAATATTTGTCAGCTGTACATGAACATATAAACACAATATTTGTCAGCTGTACATGAACATATAAACACAATACTTGTCAGCTGTACATGAACATATAAACACAATACTTGTCAGCTGTACATGAACATATAAACACAATATTTGTCAGCTGAACATGAACATATTAAAGCAGAATTTAAAGTTCGATGTCATAACATTTCCCAATACTTTGGCTTCAATTTCTTAATTCTCCTACAATATAAGATAAGCTGCAAAAGTGCAAATAAATGGAACATGAGACAACTTCTATACGATAAAATCGATTGTAAACTGCACTTGGGACGTTGATCAACAGGAGTGTTTTAAACAACCGCTTTTCGATTTCCTTCAGAGATATTTTAACAAAAGAATTGGGGATGCTCTTTGCTTATTGTCCAATAAATAATATTTAATTAGTCTTTCATCAATTAATTAAGGGCTAGGGGCCATAAATGGTCTCATACCTACGTCGAATTTCTAGTTTTAGAATAGAAAAGCCATTCGCCTGTCGGTGTCACGTGATTACCAGACTGTTACAAACTACATTGCTTTAACATTCAACACCACCTTGAATGATTGTTGATCGATCGGGATATCTTTACACCAAATGCTAAATATTGTTACATCGTCAAATGACTTATCTAACTGATGCGTCAACATTTTCTTAATAGCGTTTACTTTTTTTGATTTCTGCGATATTTTAAAAGTAAACGTATTTATTATATGATCAGCGATGAGATACTGGATTTCATCAGTGAAATAAACAGTCTATCAGGAAACAGTGACGTTATGTTATTAATTCATATTTTTTTATTTTTTTATTTGAAGAATATTTGGTTTGTAATTTGTAAATACATGTAGGTTATAAAGCAAATATCGAACTCGTGACGGGGAATTCCAGATAATCGTTTATTCAAAATATTGTGTAATCCTCTCGTCATGGCACGTGACGAAATTATTAAACTTGGTAAAGATAATCGTTTCCCGGCTCTCGTGTGGTATTGTCTAAATCTCGCTTAATTGCAATAAAAATTAAACTGGTTATTTTATATGCTAGATGTACTCACGCTCTGTTCTGAAGTAGATGGTCACCTGGGGCGAGACGAGCTCCTCACCCAAGTCCACCGCCCACCAGGCTGACGGGGCTGAGATAGCAGAGTGAAACACACCAGGATAAGCTGCCACTGTATCACCGTCCACAGCCAGTTCTGGTCCAGTGATGTCACTGTAGAGGGAACTAGCTGACGCATTCTTTCCATTTGCGGTTACCAAATGCCCTGCCAGAAGGGAAACCTTTGTTATTTTTCAACCTATAAGTCATCGATTACAAAATCCTGCTACATCAACGTATGTTTCCGCAAAGCTCCAACCATACCCTAATATTATTCATGCAAAATGCGTCCTATCGCATACGGGTGGTTAGAGGTGACTATCTCTCTATCTACTATCTATCTACTAAACATTTGTATAGCGCCAATATTCAGCTCAGAGAGCGCTGCTCAAAGGCGCTTTGGCTTTCCCTCGATCATTGGACATCAATCTTCATGACACTTCTTTTACCATCTCGACTCCCGAGGGAGCATACAACACGACTATATATGACGTTAGCTTGTTTGTAGCGAATGAAAAGTCATTATGAGGAGCCTTGATTAAGAAAGTGCATTCTTTCATTTCACTACTGCTGGACACGGCTCACTTCAAGACATTGTTTTTTAATTCAATAAGTTCCAAACGCAGTAACATGTTATTCATATATGAAATCCATGCTGTATACCTCAATCAGTATCACTTCATAAAATGTTCACAAGAAAGACCTGTTTTAATATTTTTACATAATAGTGACAGAAAAATACTAAATAGATAAGAAATCATTTCCCCCTTTTTAAGGCATACATTAGATGTCAATGAATGTCATTTCTTATTTTTGGTCTGAATAAATACTATACTCTACCAAAAAAAAAGGAAAATGGTAAAACAAGTCTTGTAAACATAAAAACTAGCCAATCTTTTGTTAGTAACAGCAATTATCTATCAAACATAAAATGGCGAAGAACAACAACCCTGTGCTGAGGTAGAACGTCTCATCTGGATGGGTTTACAGAACATTCTACCATGATTGGATGAATACTAGATTCTGATTGGTTCTCCTGGAAAATCAAACGTGATCAATTTTGGATTGAACGTCCTCTTATTTTGAGGCCGCTTCACCGCTCATTGATACACCCAACTGACAATTTCGAATTCATAGCTGGTATTCTGCTGTTTACCGAGATTAGAACTTGTTAAACGTTTCTGCTTTCTCACGCTGCGCGTTCGGTTTCAATTTAAAATTTACTCGCTATCAATCCAGTATAACATGTCTCTGATTGTGAAACACACTAGGTTTATCTCTTGAATCCAGAACTATTTACACAAACCCCAAGGAAAATTTCATCAAGTCCAAGAGACCTAAACAGTAAACACACCCAGGAGGATGTTCTCAACAAGCAGTGCCAGGTCGTGGATGAACAGAAAGAGAACCAGAGTCTTGAAAAAATAAACTTTCTTCAGAAAATCCAAGATTATGTAGCTTCAAATTAATTTACTTCAACGCCTCTTGACGCGAATAAGCTTGACGCGAATTCATGCTTTCATGTCTTTGGTTAAATACTTTTTAATATATTTTCCGATCTTTTATTCAGTGACTTAGTTTATATTCACGTTTGTCCATAAAATAAAATAATTGATTAATTGATAAAAACTTAAATGTGTATGAACAGTAAACATTTTTAAAGAAATGAACACTGTTGATAAATAACATACATTTATCGAACATTACGCTAAGTCCACTAATCTGTATCCTGGGCTCAGAAGCTAGATACGCTCGCGGCCCGACTTGGGATATAGCCAATCAAATAATTTTCTCGTTGAAATTTTATCGAGAAGATGGCGAGAAAATAATTTGATTGGCTATATCCCAAGTCAGGCCGGGCGAGCTAATCTAGCTTCTGAGCCCAAGGTACAGATTAGTGGAGTTAGCGCAACGTTCGTACTCTGAGACAGGATGTTTAAACGCTAAACTTGGTCTTTGTTTTAACGTTCAATAAAGGTGTAGCGTATCAAATACAGTGAACTGCTCTGTCTCCTGTCTCCTCTCTTTGGACTGGCAACATCCACGTGTTAAAAAGATTCGATATCGCTGACAGCACGTTAAACCCTAACTTCTTCGAAAATATCATCACTTATCTACAGAAGAATTTACCAAGTATACACCCACGAATACAAGACCTCTTACAAATGTCATGTTGTTATCCTTGGACATATTTCCTGCTTTTGAGAGAGTGATGGGGCCGTTTGTCAATCCCAGGTCAAAAAGGCAGTTGATTTGAGATCAATGTATTGGCTTAAGTATTGATTAAGTTAATTACATTCTCTATGTCAGAACGTGTAAACATTTGTACCATCACAAAGGATTCCGATATTTAATTGAATTATTTTGTTGTCACAATCAATGTTTTGAAGCAGTATTGGCGTCTTGAAAACAAGTAATGTGAATAATTTCTTGAGTTCACAGTAATCGCTCAGTTTCTTCTTAATTGGAGTGTTGATTTCCAATTGCAAATATATATATATATATTCAAAAGTATACCAGACCAACTCAAACTTTTGAATATATTTGACTGTATACCAGACCAACTCAAATGTTTCTGATATATATATATATATTTATATATATATATGTGTATTGTCCAGTTCACAGTATGAGAGAGCTTAATACATAGAATGTAGAGCATAGATATAAATGGAGTTACACGTTTATCTTCTCATTTGCAACTTTAAGTTTCACGCACACAGTGTGGCGATCATCAGGCATATGAGAGGTCCCTTGAATACAAAGTCTACTTTTTTCTAACATAGCTTGGGTTGTTCCCATGGCGACAGCTTGATAGTAGTTCGCTTCTTTTGTTCAGAATGTTCTCTCTCAAGCTGAGTATGGTGAGCTTCTCTTCCATGCACAGATTGCAGTTACCTGAGTCCCTCTTGTTTGTATTAGACTCTCTGACAACCTCCCATTTGATTTTAAATTCTGTGTTTTTTCTTTTGAGTTTCCAGATATATTTTGAGAGTTCTGTTTCTTTTTCGTATCTTTCGAGACGAAATGACTTGGTGTGGTTATTGTATCGCGTCTTGAAAGGACCACTCACAAGACCTATGTATGAAGCAGTTTTTATGTCTGTTTCTACTGTAGCCTTGTAGATGACGTCACTCGTCAAGCATTTCCCGTTGAGGGGACAGTTGTTTTTCTGTCTACAGTTACATAGTTTGGCTTTTTGATTGGAGTGGTTTGCTTTGATTATTTTGCTGTTGTGGCCTTTTATGGTTTGCTGAATGTTCTTCATACAACTATAGCTGATTTTCAGAGTAGATCTATTGAATAGCTTGTTCAGCTTATGTCCACGGGGAAAGTGTTTGTCAACAATCCTGAGGAAGGTTTTTCCGATGTTTGTCTTGACATTCTTGCTGTATGGTGGGTTATACCAAATAACTTTTCTGGATCTTGTCTTTCGCCTTTTAGTTTTGTCATTGCAGTCAGCCATATATTCTGCGTCAACATCGTATCCTGCTGATTTGAGGGCTGTTGTGTAGTAGGGCATGGACTTTTGGAATATTTCTTTGTTTGATGAGAGCATCGAGATTCTTTTGACGATGGCATTTGGCATATTTTCGATGATATTTGGTGGGTGGTTGGACTTTGCATTTATGTAGACGGTGTCAGAGTTTGGTTTCCGGTAGGGCTGATGCTTACCTGTCTGTAGGTCAAGGTTAACATCAAGAAAGTTCACAGATTTGAGGTTTGCGTCCACTGTAATTTTTAATCCACAACTTTGGAAAACTTTGATTATTTCTTTCCTTGTCCTGTCGGCTCTACTCCCTGAGGAGGACTCCACCACTGCAAGTCCGTCGTCTCTGTAAAGGCCGGTGCTACTGACATTTACTTTCTTGAGTTTTTGTAGGATGTACAGGCCGACGAGCTCACACACTTCAGCTCCGTCATAAGCGCCCATAGTGACGTCAAACTGGTTGTTAGTGTCCCTTTTCACCCAGGTCATACCCTTGTTGTCGTAAAGCAGTGATCGTCTTGAGTGTAGAATGACGTCGTACTCTTTGTCCTTGATATCTGTGTACTTTCTTGCCCATGTTAGGCATTTAGTGAGTAGGTCTTGGGATATATACCATATCAACAACGAAATAAGAGCACAAATCGACGTCAACCAATGGAGAAACACCTCATCAGTCCTTGACTAGTTTCACAGCCTAGAAAACAAAAAGAAGCTATCTTTTCTCGTTTTTGACATCGTTGATTTCTATCCTTCAATATCCCAAGACCTACTCACTAAATGCCTAACATGGGCAAGAAAGTACACAGATATCAAGGACAAAGAGTACGACGTCATTCTACACTCAAGACGATCACTGCTTTACGACAACAAGGGTATGACCTGGGTGAAAAGGGACACTAACAACCAGTTTGACGTCACTATGGGCGCTTATGACGGAGCTGAAGTGTGTGAGCTCGTCGGCCTGTACATCCTACAAAAACTCAAGAAAGTAAATGTCAGTAGCACCGGCCTTTACAGAGACGACGGACTTGCAGTGGTGGAGTCCTCCTCAGGGAGTAGAGCCGACAGGACAAGGAAAGAAATAATCAAAGTTTTCCAAAGTTGTGGATTAAAAATTACAGTGGACGCAAACCTCAAATCTGTGAACTTTCTTGATGTTAACCTTGACCTACAGACAGGTAAGCATCAGCCCTACCGGAAACCAAACTCTGACACCGTCTACATAAATGCAAAGTCCAACCACCCACCAAATATCATCGAAAATATGCCAAATGCCATCGTCAAAAGAATCTCGATGCTCTCATCAAACAAAGAAATATTCCAAAAGTCCATGCCCTACTACACAACAGCCCTCAAATCAGCAGGATACGATGTTGACGCAGAATATATGGCTGACTGCAATGACAAAACTAAAAGGCGAAAGACAAGATCCAGAAAAGTTATTTGGTATAACCCACCATACAGCAAGAATGTCAAGACAAACATCGGAAAAACCTTCCTCAGGATTGTTGACAAACACTTTCCCCGTGGACATAAGCTGAACAAGCTATTCAATAGATCTACTCTGAAAATCAGCTATAGTTGTATGAAGAACATTCAGCAAACCATAAAAGGCCACAACAGCAAAATAATCAAAGCAAACCACTCCAATCAAAAAGCCAAACTATGTAACTGTAGACAGAAAAACAACTGTCCCCTCAACGGGAAATGCTTGACGAGTGACGTCATCTACAAGGCTACAGTAGAAACAGACATAAAAACTGCTTCATACATAGGTCTTGTGAGTGGTCCTTTCAAGACGCGATACAATAACCACACCAAGTCATTTCGTCTCGAAAGATACGAAAAAGAAACAGAACTCTCAAAATATATCTGGAAACTCAAAAGAAAAAACACAGAATTTAAAATCAAATGGGAGGTTGTCAGAGAGTCTAATACAAACAAGAGGGACTCAGGTAACTGCAATCTGTGCATGGAAGAGAAGCTCACCATACTCAGCTTGAGAGAGAACATTCTGAACAAAAGAAGCGAACTACTATCAAGCTGTCGCCATGGGAACAACCCAAGCTATGTTAGAAAAAAGTAGACTTTGTATTCAAGGGACCTCTCATATGCCTGATGATCGCCACACTGTGTGCGTGAAACTTAAAGTTGCAAATGAGAAGATAAACGTGTAACTCCATTTATATTTATATATATATATATATATATATAGTATATATATACAGAATGCAGGGAAAAACACAAGGCCGATCAGTATTCTTCTTTTTAATGTTATGTTGTCGAGTGAGGCGATCTGGAGTTTAATGCCACTTTCTAGTGTATTTCACTTATATCACGACTCCTAGTATAATTGCAGATAGAGCCAACCTGCGAGCATCGACTGGATCAGCAAACCATGGGTGGAAATGCGTTGAAATTCAGTGAAGCATTGCACCAAAACCTTACTGCGTGTAGAACACTTCTCTACTGCAAAGTTGCCCACCCCCTGGCGGGATACGAACCCCGGACCTCCTGATCCGAAGCCAAACGCGCTAACCACTGCGCTATCACACGTGGAGGAGCTACCCCAGGTTTTTATCACCGGTACGGTTTCCCTGATTAAATACGAATGTAAAAACGTTATACAATTCAAACCAATGATCACATGAACGATGTACTATTTAAAAAATAGAGCCATTGGCTCTGTAGCTCATCAGGCTTCATCATCAACTATGAAGTAGAGTGTCGCCAATGTGATTCCCCCTTTGTAGAGGCCACAGGGTCACCAATCATAAAATTAAGTATATAGCAGTGTATAAAATAGATAGGAAATCTAGCCTGTCCTGAAAATTCCTTTGGGAAATCTAAGAAAAAAATTAAAAAGTTACCAGTCCTGACCAAAAAGTAGCCAGTTCAAGGACAGGCTGACGGGCAATATTTTAAACACTGTATATAGGCGACAAGTTTCAGTTTCTAGGCCTTATACTTCAGAAGAAGATGAACATAGATTTGAAGGACGTTCCTGTTGCCTTTATTATTATTATAAAGCTACAATTCATCATCCTCACTAGTCAAGGAGTCTGTACACAAAGTTTCATCTTTCTAGGCCTCATGGTTCTGGAGAAGAAGATGAAAATAGGTTTTTCGGGCGCTGCCCCTGTGGTCCTTAATACGGGTCACAGGGCGCCCAAAGCTACAATTTATAATACTCACTAGTCAAGGAGTCTGTACACAAACTTTTAGCTTTCTAGGCCTCATGGTTCTGGAGAAGAAGATGGAAATAGGTTTTTCGGGCGCTGCCCCTGTGGTCCTTAATACGGGTCACAGGGCGCCCAAAGCTACAATTTATAATACTCACTAGTCAAGGAGTCTGTACACAAACTTTTAGCATTCAAGGCCTCATGGTTCTGGAGAAGAAGATGGAAATAGGTTTTTAGGGCGTGGCATATGTGGCCCTTATTAGGGGTCACAGGGCCACCAAAGCTACAATTTATAATCTTCACTAGTTAAGGAGTCTGTACACAAAGTTTCAGCTTTCTAGGCCTTATGGTTCTGGAGAGGAAGATGAAAATAGGTTTTTAGGGCGTGGCATATGTGGCCCTTATTAGGGGTCACAGGGCCACCAAAGCTACAATTTATCATCTCCACTAGTCAAGGAGTCTGTACACAAAGTTTCAGCTTTCCAGGCCTCATGGTTCTGGAGAAGAAGATGAAAATAGTTTTTAGGGCGTGGCATATGTGGCCCTTATTAGGGGCACAGCCACCAAAACGACAATTTATAATCTTCACTAGTCAAGGAATCTGTACACATAGTTTCAGCTTTCTTGGCCTCATAGTTCTGAGAAGAAGATGAAAATAGGTTTTTAGGGCGCGGCCCCTGTGGCCTTTATTAGGGGTCACAGGGCGCCCAAAGCTACACTTAATAATCCTCACTAGCCAAGGCGTCTGTACACAAAGTTTCAGCTTTCTAGGCCTTATGCTTCTGGAGAAGAAGTCGAAATTCCACAAAGTTTACGGACGGACGGACGCCGGACACCATGCCATGCCATAAGCACATCGGGCCTAACTTACCTAGAAAATCGTTAAGAACCTTTGTATATATTATAATATTGAAGATGCCCACCACATATCCAATTTTGATAAATACAATTTATATGACCTATCACTATCGATAGAAAATATTATCTGGTGTAGGCAAGTTCAACAACGCTATTGCTTGTCAAAAACAATCGTGACTTCATGCAGTCATATAACTGTCACATCAATAAGGTTTTATATTAAGATGTTTAGCAACACTGAATACCCTTGCAATTGTTTTTCTATTTGGGAGAACACGGATTGGGAAAGAATTTGAGAATTGGCCAATATCAGACTTTTTGGTAAATTTCAGAATTTTGAATGGGCCATTCCTCTCACATCAACTAACATCAAGATAGTGATGAACCGTTTGTGTACCCAGTGTGCTTAATGGCCCATGCCTTTCCCGATTCCTGGGACAGGTATAACTCATTTTTGACTCAGAAAATACTTAAAAAGGATAATAGGAATGATAAATCACCACCACTTGACAAACTTTTGGATTACTTTAAAGACTTGAACGAAAACCTAAACGAAACTGACGGTGATTGTGATTAAACTTTTAACCTGAAATTTGGGATATCAAGCTGAACAAACCAATCGATCGTGCCGAATTCTTATCATCTATAAAATCACTAAAGATAAAAAAAGCATGTTGAACTGACGACGTAATAAACGAATATTTGAAAAGCACAAGCGATGTAATGGTAGACTTGTACGTGCTTCTCTTTAACAAAATCCTTGAGAGTGGTGTCTTCCCTGGACCGTGGTTGTACCGAATAATACACCCTACAAGAATAAAGGAAAGGGAAGACCCATAGAACTATAGACCCATCACTTTATTAAACTGTTTCAGTAAACTCTTCACCTCTGTACTAAATAACCGTCTCACTCATCTGACGTACTCACCGAAGCACAAGCTGGATTCAGGAAACAATACTCTACAAGTGGCCACATCTTTAATATGCACTTCTTGATGGAGCTTACTAAACTTTCTAAAACGAAACTATTTGCAGTTTTTATAGACTTTGAAAAGCTTTCGACAATGTCTGGAGAATAGGACTCAACGGACGCTTCTTCAAAATAATTCAAAATATGTACAAATCAAAACGATCGTGTGCATCAAGCACCAATATTAATACCGAGTATTTCCCTTGCAGCAAAGGCGTACGACAAGGTGAAAACTTATCCCCTATGTTATTTGCACTGTACCTAAATGACCTTGAAGAATACCTTATTAGTAAATCCTGCCGTGGAATCACAATAGACATGGATGAAGAAGTTGACACGTCAATAAAGTTATTTGCACTACTCTATGCAGACGATACTGTTATGCTTGCATATACAAAGGATTCCCTACAGCAACAATTAGATACATTCAGCGATTATTGTCGACATTGGAAATTAAAGATTAACGTAAACAAGACGAAAGTCATAATATTTAACGGCAAGAAAAGGGATAATTCCACAAGATTCATCTTAGACGACGCAGTTGTAGATGTTGTAGATATGTACAAATACCTTGGAGTCACCTTTAAGAGGAACGGCAGTTACATCGAAACAAGGAAATCTGTGTGTGAGAAAGCCACTAAAGCTATGCATTTTATGCTTTCCTAAGCAAGAAAATTAAACTTATCCATCCCGTGGCAGTTTAAACTATTGGACGCTATGATTTTGCCAATTTTAACATATGGAGCAGATATCTGGGGTTACGAAGATTTAAAATTGATTGAAAATGTACATTTATGCTTCATCCGCAAAGTTCTGTGTTGTAAGAAAAGCACACCATTATGTATGTTATATGATGAAACTGGACGCAAGCCACTGTGTATTGATGACAAAGTAAAAGCAATTGTATTTGGGCAAAATTGGAACTGGAAAAGCAAAAAAAATTTCAGCAACTTTATATCATATCATGTATAACCAACTTTGTAAACCCAATGCAAACTCTAACAATAGATGGATTCATTTAATAAAAAGATATTCTTAGAGACACTGGTAATAACCATACATGTATATGGATTAATTAATGTTTCCTTTCTGTTAATTGGCTGAAAACTAATATACGGAGCGGCCTTAACGATCAATTCATACAACATTCGTATTCTTGTGTAAATGACTCAATCAAATGTTAATTTTACAAGGTTATCAAACTTAATAGAAATTGTGAATGTTATTTATCTAAACTACACAGAAATGTTTATCTACCTCTACTCTTTGTTAGTATATCTTGTCATAGACTGCCAGTTGAAGTGGGAAGTTGGCATAATGTTGAATATGTAAATAGCTGTTGTAAATTGTGTGATACTAATGACATTGGTGATGAATACCATTATTTGTTCATTTGCAAAGTATTTCATGAGTATAGAAACATGTACATTCCAGAGTATTATTACCAAAACCCATCTGTATATAAAACATCTTTATTATTTAATTGCCATAAAATAAGTGTTTTGCGAAAGTTAGCTAAATTCTGTTGCGTTATTATCAATAGTCTAAAATCTAATGCCAATCAACCTGTCCATCTTCATGCTTATCAAAACATTTTCTCCTGATAACCCTCAATATGATATGTACATAGCCTTGAGTGAAATAAAGTTCTGTTCTGTTCTGTTCTGTCGATAAAGTTTATTGACCCGACTAAAACATTACCTTGAGAGGTCGATATAGTTATCAGACGAATGATGTAACAATATTGACATGCGTGGTGTTTAATTTGTTTGTTGTTATGTTATTGACGAATATGTAATCTAAATCTATATTCTCTATACTTCCTCATCATCATCAACTTTATTCAAGTATGTAGGCCCCTGGGCCCAAATACAGGTACATTTAAACACATATTTCATATACAAGAATCATAAGTAATAATACGCAGAACTTACGAGAAGTAGATAACATAAAAATAATAATTAATCACAAGAAATTTCATTTAACCTTTTACATCGTTTTTCATAGGCATAATAAACATAATGGCTTATTTTTTTCAACATGTAGTTATCGTTGGTAGTAAGAATTTGTTTAAATGCATACATGTTTACATTTCTAATATTTGGTAGATATATTTTTCTTAAGTCATTATAATATGGACACACAGAAATGAAATGAAATTCGTCTTCTATTCCTTCCTTACAAATTGGACAAATTCTTGACAACCTATCAATTTTCTGCCATCTACCCTCATTAACCTTTAAACGTAACAGCCCCGATCGTAATTTAACAATGCTTTTTGCAAAATTTAAAATCCACTATTTCAAATAAATATTTCTCCGGTGTAAGTAGACTTTTAATTTCTCTATATGTATCATATCTGGTAGTGTTATTAAGTGTAGAGTTCCAATTTTGAAAAAAAACATATCTTATGCCCGTATCATATGTACTTGAAATATGTGCTCGATCAACATTCATGACTTGATCTGCCTCACCCCTACTACACTGAGTAAGGTAACTGAGTTATCTTCTCTAAAAACGGCGGAAGAGGAAAACAACGCTGATCGCGAGGTTTCTTCAAATGCATTTCACAAAACGAAGAAACTTTCAAACATACTATTTATGCAAAGTCTTGGGCATGTACTAAGGAATCATGAGATGACATGCCAGCCTTCCGGGAGTGTGTAAATATATCACAATCTGTGTTTTAAAAACTCAAGCGAGAGAAAGGTAGCTGAAAATCACATTTGTTCAATGAGTAAAGTAACTCAAACATTGGAGAAACGTTACTGCTTGGCCAGCGGAAATGTGCTGTTATTAAGAATTTCTGTTTCTTTTTTTACATTACTAATAACTTCATTGATCAACGACAAAGGTAAATATATAACAAAACTAAAGAGATACACTTAAAGCTACAGTAACTGCATGACTTCTTTTATATTTTATCTTTGTAATAACATTGATTGTTATTTGTTGCATCTTTGTACATGTAATTGTTTATTTACCCTCAATTATTTTGTAAACACAGGAAGAGATATCTACCGTTATTCTTGTCCTTCCTTTTGGTTGAAACATATGTGTTCCCCAAAAAGAAGGAACCGGATTGTTAAACAAACCAATGCTTATAAATAAGAAAAACTAAGAGAAAACATACTATGATCATCATGTTGAATATACAGAGGGAAACTGTAATGTGAAATGCTATAGAAATCAGCAAATGAGCCACTAAGCATTGTGACTGTGTCTATATGCAATCTGAAATAAGTTAGATAAACAACGCCAATATCAGCTAAATACAATGACTTAATTGCCATATGAACTGCAGTGCTTCAGATAATTTTTGAACCTGAATTTTTGGTAACAATTGAGTATTGTCAATTTTGATAGTGTAAATCAGTAAAATTGTACTCCCCTGATTTAAGAAAATTGGGAATTTCATATGACAAGTGAGATTGTACTCTCAAGATTTAACATAAATTGGTATTTCTCTGCATATAAACATTATCTTGAATAATGATATTTTGAAGAGTTATGAAATTTGTGACAGTTTTACGTCCGACTACGCTAGCGTTTACAAATCGCTACGCACAGTACGTAAGCTATATACTTCTTTTGGGTTTTGAAGACAATATCTGCGTATCTGTACTCCAAACGTTTAAACTAATTGGGATTTTAAGGATTTCATTTCGTAATATACACAGATACGCAGCTCATCTGGAGCACTGTAGTAAGAACTTTATAACACATAAACAAATCTTCAAATAGACTGAATTTATAACCGAAGTCGTTGAAAATCTTGTTTACAGAATAATCATTATTATTGTCTAATTATATATACCTGCTCATTGTTTTGCTTTGGGTTCCGTATGCATACAAATAATGGTTCATTATAATAGCATGTGTTTAAAATCACGTACTTATTACTAATTAATTATTATCTGTTGTTGACAAGTTCAAATAAGTCAGAATAAACAGAAGCACACTGCCGTGTCATGAAGTTTTTTCAATACATTACATGTGGGAACCCTTCTGACATCAGCTAAAGATATTGTAAGGGGAATTGAAGAACATACGTCCTTTGACATAGTGCCGTCACGGGACACCTTTAAAGGGGCAGTAGCACGTTTTTAGGGTTAATATAAGGTGATGACAGGAAAATGAAAATTAATGGTTCCAATTGAGAGAAAATGCAGTTAAACTAAATGAAGCAGTAATAAATCAAATATGTATTGTAAAGTTAACCCATGCAATCCCTTTTCTTGCAAAAATGAATTAAAGGTGTTCACACAAAAAAGGCTGCCAATGGATTTTATGTGAATCTTTATAATTTGTTCTCTGATTATGGATGATTGGTTTGTGTAATGAGATTTTTGACACTATCAAAGTATTACATTAAGCATTAACTCACAATGATCAGCGAAAAATTGAAAATATAAAATTGTCAAAAAACGTGCTACTGCCCCTTTAATGAGCACATATATTCATTGTATTTCAATTCATTGTATTAAACAAATTCATTAACATTTTTTGTAAACTGTCCTCCACTGGTCCATGTGTATTGGGACGACATGGTTCTATTGATAGTCATTCCTTATACTGTTTTAGCCATAGAACTTTTTGTCTCCCCAATTCCTCAAAATAAATCAATTTTGTACCTGCTTATGGTTAAGAGACAAAAACATTTGCCAGTTATCAATTTTTATTCCACCCACTTTGCAGTAGAGTTACATTCATTGTTGCCCTTGAAGGTCATCTGATAACGAGTTTATTAAATATTGAAATAAAATATAGATTGAAGAGATTTCAAATTATTATTTGTTTTCTCCGGGACTTCTTTTGGGATGTTCACGTTTCAGAGCAAAGTTAAAGGTCACAAGATCTACAATTCTCTTCTTCACGACTATGTTATGATAAATCTGGTCCTAGGTTATTGAACTAAAAGTCTGCCAAAAATGGGAATATGTTTTCAGTGATGTGGAATTTTGATAATCATATGGTTTTGATATTTGCAGAAGGAACTTGGAAGATGTTTAACCCTTTGAATTTTTGTCCAGATTTTGCGCAGAATTTTCTACACAATAGGAGGTAACCCAAACTTCTTCAAAAGCGATTCAGTTTATAACTTTAAAATGCTTTATTAATCCGAAAGGAAATTTGGTTTAAATCAGTCTCTGCTCAACACATTAAGAAGAAGTACATATTGAAATATGAGTTATAAGCATATGAAACAAGAAACAAAACATTAAAGACCATTACTTATAATACAACAATATTGACATGTCAAGATCAGTTTATTAAACCTAGTACAGTAGAACTCGGATATAACGAACTCCAAGGGACCAAAGAATTTAGTTCGCTATATCCGGTGTTCGCTATACACATACAAATTTAATGATATTATAAAGGGACGGGACTTGAAAATTTGTTCGCTATATCCGAGTGTTCGCTATATCCGAGTGTTCGCTATATCTGTGTTCGCTATATCCGTGTTCTACTGTACTTGAAAAGACTTAATTTTAATGCTATTTGCAACCTTTTAACATAAATATTTACCTTTTAAGTTTTATTTTGTATTGTCTTTTTGGATAAGTAACAAGTGGGGATACATAGCAATATAAAAATGTTAATAAATCAAAATAAAGGGATCATTTCAACAACTATAGTACCTACAGGAATCTACCTCCTGTATGCTTTCATAAATTGTGAATTGTTGGGTTTATAACCTAAACCCTTCATTCTAATCAGGTTTTATGTCATCATTTCTTGTAAAGGTATCGTTTAATCAAAACTATCCTCCGGGTACGAACGTTACGCTTACTTCACTAATCTGTATCCTTGGCTCAGAAGCTAGATTCGCTCGCGCGGCCCGACTTGGGATATAGCTAATCAAATCATTTTCTCGCCACCTTCTCGATGAAATTTCAACGAGAAAATGATTTGATTGGCTATATCCGAGGTCGGGCCGCGCAAGCGAATCTTGCCTCTGAGCCAAGGGTACAGATTAGTGGAGTAAGCGTAACGTTCAAACTTTGAGACAGGATGAATAAAAAAAGTCATTATTGCATAGAACACCTAAATACTCCTTATACGTCTCATGTTAAATTTCATATGTTTAAAGTTGCTTGATTATACATTTCATATGTCATCAATTACTAAACAAACTCCTTACGTTTACTCACCTTCGCTAGATGCAGTGAGAAATGCCATCAGGAGTAACAAGATTTCTCTCATCGTTGAAGATATTTATAAAGAACGTTCATGTAGTAAAGATTGGACTTGGTAACTATACTTCGTTCAAATAGCAACTCCTTGAAACGTTCTTGTTCACAGAATAATCAATATCATTGCATCATCATATGCTTCTTTCTTGTAATTCTTTTGTTTTGTAGTTCTGAATATCCGGATAATGGTTCATTATACGTGCATGTGTTTAAGAGGATGCGGCTTGTTAAGAGAGAACCATAGGCGAACTTTGCTAGTGTGATGGAAATATCATTATTTGTTGTTCACAGGCTCGTATTTGAAAGCATTAGTATGGTCATCAAACAGAAGCACCATGTCGTGTCATGAGGTACGTTCAATAAATAATATAAGCTAATAGTGGCGTAAGGGAAGTTGTCATGAGGTACGTTCAATAAACAACATAAGCTAATAGTGGCGTAAGGGAAGTTGAAGAAAACATGTCCTCAAAGTACTTCAGTCATAATCTTGTTGATGGAGCAAATTTATTCGTTGTATACATTTTAAGTCATTGGTTATAATAAATTCATTGACAATTCTTTGAAAACTTCCCCCAATGGTCGATGTGTAATTGGACAACATTGCTCTATGGATAGTCCCATAAGTGTTTTAGCCATCCATCACACTCTTCTTCTCTAATGCCTCTAAACCAAATCAATTTTGAACCTACGAATTATTGAGAGACAATTACATATGCCAGTTATCAATTTATACTCTACCTATACATTGAGAAGCAAGCAGATTGAGAACATATGAAGCATGTGAAACAAATCACACAGCCCGATAGCCTTACTCTTGTATATTTACTTCATTTCCTTCTGAGGAGATGCACCGTAATGCTTTAAATGCTCATTATAGCAATTTCGTTTGTATGGCTGCTCATAGAGATACAGCCTGTGGAAAAAGGTAAGACAATATTATAACAATATTTAAAGTTAAAAACCATCCTAAACAGTTCTTTGGTTATGATCACTAGATTTTCGTCTCGCCTTGCTGTTGGATAGGGATCGTTTGTCACATTCACATCAATCCACATGACATTGGACACGCTCTGGGACAAAAGGCCATGCCGGTTCACTGCTCTAACGTCGCGTAGGCATAATCAGTCATTTTTTAAAAATCAACAAAAATTAACCAAACTTGGTGTGTAGGTAGAACAACGTTTCAATAATAACATGCAATTTCAATTTTCAAAATAAAAACGTTCAAAGATGTTTCATTTCAAAGACACCCACCCTCGAAAAAATAAAATAAATTTATTTTTCATCGATTTGTTTTGGTTAGGGTCTTATTAAAATATTCTACTCATCCTAAAAATACCGTTGAGTGTTCAATGTCTTCGTTGTTCTCATGTCTATCAATTATGACTTTTCAAAAAAGTTAAGTGCTACATTTGGTACAAAATTTTGACCCTCGAAGAGAAGTACCCCCATCACGTTTTTTTAACATGTCTTATTTTTTCTTCAATATTGTCAATAATTATTTAAATGTTCCACAAACTATGCTGTCATAGTCACTGTCATTGTCATCCGAGTCTGTCTAGCCTAAAAACGTGAAATTAAAGTTAACACAGAATATTTTACAACCAATTTAAGATGAGACTCAACTTTGCAGTTTAAAGGTCTCAAGATAAATGTACATATCGAGCGATAACTCAAATTTGTAAAGCTTAAACAAAACAGGAGTATCATGTATTGCCAAATGTAAGTATAAGTTATCGAAATACTTTTTTAAAACTTTAAAAATACATATATATGTATACAATATTGAAGGGTTAAATAAGAAATTTCAGATATATAAAATGCCTAGAAACTAATTTTTTTAAAGAATTTAATTAACTTAATTTAATGTATGTGATTTATGAAACTGAGCAAGTTAAAATTCGCATTTGTACACTTAAAACAACAAACAAAAACAAATACTGTTGGAGACAAAAGTTCAAAAACAGTTTGTTATTGTGTCATATGTTGGTTACTTAAATCTTTACTCATCCTTTATTATATCTTAGTTGTTGGAAATTATAAGTTGAAACTATAAAAGCTTTATTTCAAGTTTTGATCCGTCTATCTACTCAAGAAACAGCACATTAGATTCGAGAAAGGTGTTCCTTACCATATATTTAGTCGTAAAAACGATGATTACAAACACAATCTTAGCTCACGCTTTAATCGTGACAGCCAATGAAAGCGGGCGATTGCATGTGGGAGTTACTCCGATTGAGACGGTATGGTCGTTCTTTTATTTAATTTGATGTACGTTGTGATAAAAATCCGATAGATAGTGCAAATTGTAGCTAAATAATTATTCTACATCATGAATTTTTTGTAGACACGTGCGCTTTGCGAAAATACGTTTTTTACATTTCTGAAGTTTTTCTCCTTACAAAGTCAACATTTGACGTCACATAAATGAAAATAAAAAAATAAGCGTCATTGGATTTGTTATCCTATTTTCTTTTGTAGTATTTCGATTTTTTGTACAATAAGAGGCAACGGTACGAACAAACGTAAAACCACCCCCCTGTTTTGACCCCGATTTCTAACAAACTTTTTACGCCTGCGAGAAGAGTTGTCCTGGTTACCTCCCCTGTCTGGTTATCGCTACTACTAGTACCGTAAACAGAAGTGCAAATGCTTTCATTTGGGAATTTGAACGCGTTTATCGACGTGAACATAAATTATCCATGTTTAAAGTGTTTTAATTTCCAAAACAAAAGTCAACCTGAAAGGGGTGTATTCTCTTGTCATGTTATAGCAATGTCAAGAACGTAATATGTATATTTTTACATTTGTATTTGGTTATGTTCAATCAATTCTAAACAAGTTATGGGGATACAAAGAGTGTTATTTTAGTCACTTTAAGAGTAATGCCAGAGGTACTGCTATTCTTTTCAGTAATAACTTTGAATTTAAAGTTATAAATCAACATATCGCCAAAGAAAATGGTAACTATATCTTAATAAATGTGAGGATAAATGAAATTGAATACACCATACTTAATATATATGGACCAAATCAGGATAGCCCAGACTTTATCACAAATATTAAGGATATGCTTGAGCTTCAAGAAAATAGCAGATACATAATCTGTGGAGATTGGAATATTGCATTAGACAGTAATCTAGATGCTTACAACTATAAGCATATTAATAACCCAAAAGCAAGGCAGGAAATACTTGATATTATAGATCTACTAGATCTAAAAGATCCATGGAGAGAATCAAACCCATACGAAAAACGTTTTACTTGGAGACAACAAACCCCACTTAAACAATCTAGGCTAGACTTCTTTCTAGTTGCGCATAACCTTTTGAACTCTGTTATACAAACTGATATATCCCCAAGCATCAATTCTGACCATTCAATCATTTCTCTAACAATATCCCTTGGTGATACACCAAGGGGAAAAGGCTTTTGGAAATTTAACAATTCCTTACTTTATGATGAAAAATATGTGGAACAAGTTAAACTTACAATAAAAAATACTTTACATCAATATGAGGTTAAGGATGATGAAAGCAAAAAAGAAGAAATAAAATATGTTATCAACGACCAACTATTATGGGAAATGCTATTACTTGAAATAAGAGGCATGACTATTTACTATTCATCAACAAAGAAAAAAATAGCCTTCAACAGAGAAAAAGACCTGGAAAATAGATTATGTGATTTGGAAAATAAGCTTGATAGGGAATCAGATTGTAAAAAAGAAGAATTATTGAAAGTTGTCAATGAAACGAAACATGAATGGGAGGAAATAGCTAGACAAAAGACGAAAGGTTTATACATCAGATCCAAAGCTTAGTGGATTGAACAAGGGGAAAAACATACACAATATTTTTTACAACTAGAGAGCAGAAATTTCTTAAATAAATCAATTATGGAATTGGAAAAAAAAAGATGGCTCTGTGGTAAAAGATCAAACAGAGATACTTGAAGAGACAAAAAATATTGTACAAAAGGCTCTATTCTAGTGAAGAATGTACACAAATAGATCTAGAGGTATTATTCTCAGAAGATGAAATACCAAAACTGACAGAGGCGGTAGCTTCATCATTAGAAGGAAAACTTAACTATGAGGAAACACTTTTTGCTCTAAAGAAAATGAAAAATGAGAAAAGTCCAGGACCAGATGGCTTTTCGACTGAATTTCTTAATTTTTTTGGGTATGATTTGAATAGATTCCTCATAAATTCTCTGAATTATGCATATGAAAACGGTACTTTATCTATAACACAAAAACAAGGTCTCATTACATGTTTGCCAAAAGGTAATAAAAGTAAAAAGTTTTTGAAGAACTGGAGACCGATATCTTTACTTAATACTTCATATAAATTAGCATCAGCAGTGATAGCAAGTAGAATGAAGGCTGTACTTCCAGATATCATAAATGAGGACCAAAAAGGATTTGTCCCTGGAAGATATATAGGGGAAGTTACTAGGCAAATATATGACATTATGGAACATACAGAAGCATATCAAATTCCAGGCTTACTACTGCTTATTGATTTTGAAAAGACTTTCGATTCAGTTGATAGAACATTTATGCAAAATGTGTTAAATTTCTTCAATTTTGGACCAAGTTTACAACACTGGATACATATCTTACTAAATGATATTGAATCAAGTGTATTAGTAAATGGATTTGCAACAGACTTCTTTAAGGTAGCCAGGGGATGTCGCCAGGGAGACCCAGTATCGCCATATATTTTTATCCTTTGTGCTGAAGTGCTAGCTCTGTTGATCAGAAGAAATAAAAAAATCAAGGGAATAAAGATTGGTAATATTCAAAGTCTTCTTTCACAATTCGCAGATGATACCACAGTGACCTTAGACGGAACTGAAGCAAGCCTATATGCAACGCTTAACACATTAGGTTTTTTTTCTAGGTTTTCGGGGTTAAAAATCAACGCAGATAAAACCAGACTGATTTGGATAGGATCCAAGAAGAGAACTAGGTATAAGATGTGCAAGGAATGGAATTTGGACTGGACACAATCAAAATTCAAATTATTGGGAATTGAATTCGATGTTGAGTTAAATGATATGATAGACCATAACTACAAAGATAAACTTGAGAAAATATATAAGTAAATGAACCTTTGGTCTTTGAGATATTTGACACCAATGGGTAGAAATGTCATTTGGAAATCTTTGCTTTTACCAAAATTAAACCATCTCTTTTCGGCAATTCCTAGCCCTCCTGATGATATCATAGACCAATTTCAAAAGAAATGTTTTCATTTTGTTTGGCAAGGCAGAAAAGACAAGGTTAAGCGTGAAATAATGCACCTCAAGCCGAAATATGGAGGGATCAGTGTACCTAATATCAAAAACATTATAAATGCCCAAAAAGCTTATGTGGATCAAACGATTGATGACTTGAAATCTAAAATGTATCTATATTGCAATTGAAGTCCTAAATAATCCAAATAAATTATTTTTGGCAGATGCAGAATATATCTTTAGTAATATCCTTCCACAGGTTACAAAACAATTCTGGAGAGGTGTATTAACCGCATGGTGTCAATACTTAAAGGTATGCTATACAGATGTGAGGGCAATTTCTGATATTCTTTGCCAATCACTATGGTTTAATAATAACATCAGGATTGATGAAACTTTCATATACCATGAAAATATGGCTAAAAATGGTATCAACTTTGTCTGCGATATGGTTGATCAGAATGGAAATTTTCTAGGAAAAGCGGAGGTTGAGAAAAAATATGGAATTGACAATATAAACTTTTTATACCTTGAAGGAATTAAACGTGCAATTATAGCATATTGTAAGGCACAAAATGTGACAGTAATAGGTAGAACTTTCTATCAAGTTCATCACCCAATACAACTGTTTAATGTTTCTTGTATATGTGGACAACTTCGAAGGAGCAGAGATTTTTATAATGCACTTTCATCAAAATTTCAAGGTAATCCTACTGGTCAGGCAAAATGGGAAGAAATTCTTGATAAACAATATGACAAAGATGAATGGTCAAATATTTATTTGATGGCAAATAGGTGCACAGAAAGTGTACAATTAAAATGGTTTCATTTCAAAATTGCCCACAACATTTTAATGACCAGGCATAAGTTATATTTGATGAAATACATTGACTCTCCAATATGCTCCTTCTGCAAGTCCGTACCTGAAACAATAATACATTTACTGTGTGAATGTCCTTATTCTGTGACTGTATGGAAGGAACTGAACAAGTGGCTGGAAACATTGTCAGAGGGAAATATTGTACTCTCACATGAAAACATTATATTTGGCTTTAAGGGTAAAAATAATAACCCACTAAATGTGGTAATTTTATTACTAAAACATTACTTGTATAAAACAAGTCTTAGAAATACTAAGCCCAATTTTATATTTGCCCAAAGAGAAAGATTAAACTACTACAAAGCTACAAAATATATAGCTTTTTCAAATACCAACCCAGCAAAATTCTATACTTTCTGGTCATCTATCCATACACTTCTATCCAATGTATCTGATGCATGATCTATTGATATATAAACTCATCATGCTGGTATATGAACCTATTAATGGTCAAGCAGAATGATAATACAGAATGTACATCAATATGGGACCTACAAAATTGTCTGTGTATATGTGTATATCTTCTACAGTACCAACAGCTGAAAATGAATGTATCATGTATATTGGGAAATAAAAACATATAAAAAAAGAAAAAATTCTAAACTTATCATTCACACTTATTTTAAATGTCACAAAGGTTAAAAATCGAAAGAGAATGTTAATAAAGCTTAAAGTATTCCTTTATTCTGAGTATAAGTATTTGAAGGTGTAAATATGACCCTTTTACTCTTCCGAAAATCCTATTTAACACAAAGATTTATCAACAACTGTTTAAAACCTAAGGAATATCATAACAAAACATAGGAAGAAGGGCCAAAAGGGCCCTACTACACGTGATTGTTCCATATATAAAGTTTGCTAGGCCTTATAGTGTCTGTCCGTCTGCAAACAAAATTCTAATTTGTATCAATAGGAACTGAACAAAAACCGTAGGAAGAAGTTGAAAGGCCCTAAAGGCACCACTACACGTGATGATTGTTACATATACCAAGTATCAATCTATCGACCCCTTTAGTTTCTTTACCGTAAACACTTCTTGAAGCTGCGGAGACGACAAAATGTATCTCCGTGTCCCTTCCTTAGGTTAGTGACAATGACAGTGGCTATATTGTGATATACACCATATGACACTATGTAAACACATCTATTATACATATTACTAATATCATTATATTGTTAATATACAAAGTATCAGCATTTTAGCCTTATGCCTCTGAAAAACAAGTAAAAAATGCAAGAAATTTACGGACGGACGCCGGACACCATGCCATAAGCCTATCGGGCCCTAAACACTATCAATATGATTGGCAATATAATTGATTCAATAGTATTGACAATTTTATATTTCCCTACAAACCTGTCAATGTTATTGATCAATATTACCCTCATTTGCTCTGTTTTTCTCAATGAGTAAAGATGGATCCATTGATTGCTATTGCTTTGGCTGTATCTGTTGAGGAACATGTGAAGAAAAACAGAAAATTAACCCAAAATGATTTGTCCGAAATGTAAGATTCGACTTTTAAAATTATTTTCTGAAATTGGTTCTTAATGCATTAACTTTCATTTTGTCATCTTTTTTTGCACTTTTATAACGTTTTACTTTGCGAGGAGGTTGTCATAGTTTTCGTTTCTCTTCTTTATTTTCTTTGGACATAATGCTAAGTAAAAATACTCCTGTAAATGCAAACCTTTTCAATAATATTGTGCTTCACTACAAACTATTTAGTTAAACTTACATCATTCGTGACCAGTCATGACATAACAAATAATTTTTTTACAAAAATTTTATTTGAATTTCAAATAAGAAATACTGAATAATATATTTGAAATACAATGCCTATCTCCACTCAAAGTACTCCCACTCACAAACCATACACAATAAGGGAGATAACTCCGTAATATACCAAGCTTTGTACACTGAGCAAGACTGAAGGTAGCGACCCCTGTCGCTACAACGTCACATGACTGGTCACATGATTACACGTCAATATAATTGAGCACTCATCAATTATATTGAGATACCTTCAATAATAATCTAACTAGTTTTGATTTTCTCAATATATTGCGCAATGTGATTGAAGACCGTCAATATAGCTCACGAACTATCAATATTATTGTCAATGTCCATAATTGACAATAATATTGTGAATCATATTGATAGTGTGTAGGCCCCTTTACATCCTCAACGAAGCACACTGTCACGTCATTGGTCATTCTCTCCTCACAGAGGCAGATCAAGTCTTGTTGATTTAGCCTCTGTTCTACTACGCCGAAATCCCTGGGTTCCGGCAGTTTCCCCTGGCGGAAAAACTTTCATCACAATACAATGGGAGACGCCTGATTGGAGGCAATCAAAGTTAGTTGTGCAATCAGCGACGCTGTTCTTAAATCATCATTTTGGCTACTAAATGATGGCAAAGGCATTGTGAAATGAACCACCCTTTCCATGCGAGAAGCGTTGTCATTTGCTTAAGAAATTCAAATGGATTGTGGTGCAAATTTTGTCCGGTAAGGGAAACTGCCGAAACTCACGGATTTCGACGTAATATAAGAGGCGGTATTAACATTTCATGACTTGTTCTGGACCTAGTGTGTAAAGAATTTAGTTAGTTAGGCTCTTATTTTCTCTGAAAAGGTTATCAGATGTCAGAAGATCGTTATCCAAAACTGTTCTGTCTATTATGACGAAACTAGATTCAGTGGGCACAACAACTTTGTCAACGTCAGTTAAATATTTTTATGCTCCTTTGGTTTCGGATTTGCATGGTACAGTCAGGATGTTGGCGTTATAACATGTTTTATTTCTAATTTCAAGAAGAAGTCAGACCAAACTTGAGTCCTTAAACCTGCTTTTAATCTCTCACTATGCCTTTCTTTCCGTCTTTCCCCTCATCCTCTCTATCCAGTTCTCCCTGATCTATCTACCTTCTTCTGGATCGCAACACACACGTGTTTACTACTCACTTAATTATTTCTGTAAAACAATTTTCTGAAAATGAACATGGAATTTATTGCAATTCTAGTGTTGAATGTTTGGAAAATCTGTCCCCGTGTTTATGATAAACACTATATAATAAACATGCAAAATAAAGTCATTATTTGTGTAAAAAGAATTAATAATAGAGGCAATTTAAGCAGACATTCATGTTGAGTCAACGGTTCATGGAAACTTGGTGATTGATTGAACAGAATTTCAAGAATTAATGAATTCTTACGAAAATCCATTGGCTTTAGCTAATCAGGTTTCATATTAAATTTTGCTTTAGAGTGTAGCCGTCCGTGTGAGGTTTCCATTTTGACCATTTTCTCCCAGCAGAGGCAGATCAAGTCATGCTTTATCAACATTTCATGACTTGATCTGCCTCTGTGGGGAGAAAATGCATTTTCTCGGGATCCATCACATTGCAGCATTCCATTCCATAGAGGGTAAATTAAGTGACATATGAACAGTCACGATATGAGCTGCGTCGTTGTAGTTGAATCTATTTGTTGGCAATGTTGTACTTGAGCAAGAACAACTCCTGTTTAGGTTGAAAACGTTTTTGAAAGGACTTTCTTCTCTAGTTGATTTCTCCTTTCTCAGGTCATCATGTTGACATTCTTGGAAATCGGTGTATGTAGCGTCACTTTCAGATGATCTTTGAGTATAACTTTGGCAGATTTGGGATCCTTGGAAGTCTGAATAAGCCCAAATACGAAGCTGACAAATGATGGCAGGCCTTTGTTATTTTCCATACGTGTCAGTCGTTCCTTTGACCTATTTGGTCAAGTGACAAGCACATATAAGATGTACAGTTTTCTTGAAAGGCTTTCCAACAGTGAAGTGATTCCAAGCTTCTGTAATGTATTCAGATACATGTTGATAGTTAAATGAAATAAATGTGAAATGAGAGTCCAAGAAAAATCGTTATCTTCTTTGCGGATTGTGTTCCTCATAATTTTAAATATAGGCCGAAAGCATGCATCACCCGTGTCCCTTCATTTATGCAGAATGAGCAGTGCACATGTCTCCCATTGATATTTTGGACACTTCCTGTTGCATTGATGTAAAGAGACACCTTTCCCTCTATACTTCTCGTCACAGCAGAAGCAGCTGCATTTCGGAATATGCAATTACCGTGGACAGATTATACGATATGTATTGGATGTTTCTCTGGTAGTACTATTTTCATCATCATTATCTTGTATCATTTCCTGGTCAACAAAGACCTGAAAACAAATCTGAGTTATGATTTCTTTTGTACCTTGCTTCAGATAATGATGCAGGAGAACAATGGCTTAAGGCCCAAATGTTATTCCTTCATCAGGCATGTTAGATAGACGTTCAAGATGAACGATGGGGGCCCTTTTAGTTTTTAATCTTGCACCATATTGGCCCGCCACTCCCTTTAGTTAGTCCTGGACTTCTCCTGGTGTTTCTTCACTTGCAGCTTACTTGAACAAGCACATCCTTCTGAACTGATGGTGGATCATGTATGGAAAATTTGAATTAAATTTCTTCATGTCGTTTATGTAACTTAGTCCGTCCGAACGCAATTTGAGATCATTTTGTCAGCTATACTTTCTCAAGAATCCAATATGAAAATAACTGCTTTGTTTTGGAGGTGTTTGGACTTGTTGGGTGTTTGTACTTTATAAATTATCAGGCCTGGGAAGCCTGATAAACTTATGGCATGGCACGGTGTCCGGCGTACGTCCATCCGTACCTTCATTAACTTTTGCTCATTTTCGACTTCTTCTCCAGAAGCATAAGGCCTAGAAAGCTAAATCTGTGTGTACATACTTCTTGACGTCGGCGACCCTGAGACCTGTGCCAGCTGGAGCTTAATTAGACTCAAGCTGCACAGGTCCCCAAAACCTGCTTTTTAGCTCATCAGGTCTGAAAGACCCGATGGGCTTTTGGCATGACATGTAGATACCCTCTTTATTTGCATTTTCACACCCAATGAGGCCACGAAAATATGTGTGAACTGTACAAGCAACAATGAATGTATTCTTTTATATTACTGATACCGCATTTGATCCATAAGATATGACAGTTAAGAATCCTTAACCACAGATGCCTTTTCTGTCCTTCGACTTCTGCAATGCTCACCATAGATTAACCTATTGCCTCCTGCCAACCAAATATATGCTGCGACCAATCATTGATTGCGTCATTGACCTCGTTGCCGCCAACATATAAAGACACGTGTTTTTACTTCCTTGTTTGATTTTCACTGCATTCGAGGCTCAGAATATTCTTTTTTAACACTACACAGTGCATCTTGTTTCTTAAATATCGTCTTAGTACCAGGACACAAGTTAAAGCATATGTCATCTTCGAAATGGTTGCGTCACAAAGTGCAAATAGACGTTTTAACAAAAAATCGAAGCGATGACAGGCCAAGCATTAATCCTGATTTTCTTTCCAAAATACAGGTGTTGAACGTATTTGTAACTTTTAACGTTTCTTAAGTTTGGAGCATTTTATAGATATGTTTTGATTTATCTTGATTCGTTGGTTTGAAATTTGATTGCATCAAAAGCATAAACAATCAGGAACGACTGCATGCGGGTTGAAAACATGCAAATTAACTGATTTCAAAACAATCATGGCGTATTTTAGGTTTATTTGACAATTTCACAGGCATGGTCATGAGGCATTGGAAAATGTTACATTAGTTCTGTTTGACTGAAAATTCTTATTTCGCATTTTTATTTTCGCAAATTTTTTTTAGGATATACTTAAATGAAAAAGAATTACTTACAGAATTGTGGTGGCTTTTCCCCTACATTTTTAGTTATAACTTTTTTTTTATCTTAGCCTACATGTTTTGAATGTGAACTTTCTCAAGGACGTGGCCAGACGTTGTTAGCTTTGCCCTCAAACTGCCTCACGCCTTTATGGTTGTCGAATCAGGACGTCTGAAATAACTGTGGTGATATTTTCATGACGTAATAGATATCAGCTTTAGTTTTCTTAATAATGATTTACCTTTGCAAAAAGATCAAAGGAAATCTATGAAATTACTCAAACGGAGAGCATCACAGCTGGGGCCTGCAATTATTGCCCTCAACGTTAGATCTTTGGGATGTTCACATTTAATATAGCTTTTGAAAGAGACGGCACATTTGTGTGTTATATCCTTGCAATTATGAACTTTTTGCAAACAATAAAAGTTACTTTCTTAACATAAGAATTTGTGAGATAGTCATATTCTTTGTACGCAATTACATTTGGAAAAATTTTCAGAGATTTATTCACTCGTTTTAATGTATGATATATCGTTCACAGAATGAATTTACGTGAGGTATTTATAATTTTAAACTACTCTTAAAAATGATTAATTGAGATTTGAAAAATAATGATAAGCCTGCCTCGATCGTGTTGTTCCCTAGATTTTACCGGATGTGACGTCAGCTGTAGAACACAGTGACGTAGCCGCATTTACAAACGTAAACAACACCACTTTTCCTTTGAGGATCATGTTCTTGCCCGGGCGTGTGCCTATCACAAAGTTTTAGTGTTGATATTGACCTTTATACTGTACAACAGAATATTCTAACTGCAGGAAAAAAGTATTGATTATTTGGGGACATTTTATGGAAACCGATGTCATATTGCTCTCCTTTTCCCCCTCCTTGTTTCCTTTTCCAATTCAGTATGGAGGTTTTTACCTACGTTCTTCATTAGCTCATCTGGTCTTGGAATTTAGACTTCTTCTACAGAACCATAAGGCCTTGAAAACTGAAACGTAGTGTACAGACTAATAGTAAGGATTATAAATTGTACCTTTGGTGGCCCTGTAGCCCCTAATAAGGGCCACAGGGGCCACGCCCTAAAAGCCTATTTTCATCTTCTTCTCCAGAACCATAAGGCCTAGAAAGCTGAAACTTTGTGTACAGACTCCTTGACTAGTGAGGATTTTGAAGTGTAGCTTTGGTGGCTAATTTCACGTTTTTCTCAAGTAGCATCAGGCCTAGAAAGCTGAAACTTTAGAAAGTTAGATAAGGAGGATTCCAAATTTTACATTTGGTGACCCTGTTGTCCAAAGTAAGGGGGGGGGGGCACATTTGCCACACCATAAAGCAATATTGATACGAAGCCTGATGAGCTACGTAGCCACTGGCTTTAATGTTTTGGGTAAAATGTTGATATAAATGTTATGTAAACGATGATGTTAAATATAATATTTAATTGATAAACAGATCTGAATAATTTTTTGTTTATAATTCCTACCTTACAGCAGAATAAGCCACACGTAAACAGTACAGTATTATCTAAAGAAACATGGATATTAGTCATTAATGATTGATAAAACACTTACAAAAATGCAAATTTAATCAAATCAACATTTATTTGGTCAAATTGAACTCTCACGAATGTCTCCAATTAATCATAATTTTTTCCCTCCAGTTAGAATATTCTATTGTACAGCTGATAGTTCAAAATCAACACTAAAATCAACACTAAAACTTTGTGATAGGCACACACCGGGACGAAAACGTGATCACTTAAGTACAACGTTGTGGTGTTTACGTTTGTAATGGCGGCCACGTCACTCTGTGTTCCACAGTTGACGTCACATCCGGTAAAATCTACGGAACACGATCGAGGCAGGCAGCTTGTTTTTTTTTTCCAAATCGTAATTTATCACTTTTATGATTAGTATAAAATTGTAATGACCTCACGTGACCATAAATATACACTTTGATAAATTAGTCTATATTATCCGGGATTTGCGCTTTAAATGATATAGAAAGTTATTAGAAGACAGATGATATCTATGCATTAAAACGAGTGAATGGATTTCTGAAAACGTTTCCAGATGTAAGGACGGACAAAGAAAATGACTTTCTCACAAATTGTCCATGTAAAGAAAGTAACTTTTATGGTTTGCAAAGAAATCATAAATGCAAGGATATAACGCACAAATGTGTCGTCTCTTTCAAAAGCTATAAAAAATGTGAACATCCCACAGATCTAACATTGAGGCCAATAATTGCAGGCCCCAGCTGTGGTATGCCTTTCAGTGTTATGCAAATTACACGCGCACATAAGTATTTATATAGCAGCACAAACACGTACAGGGTCGGGAATCCTGTCGTCCTCTTAAGGTAGATTTTGAAAGACATTTTCTACTTCTTAAGGTCGACAAGGCAAAGAAAGTTAGTTTTGATGCCGCAGATTCAGGTCTTGGCTTTGCTTGAACACGTTCATACACGCACATTCACGTTTTCATCATTGTTTATTTTCAAAAAAAATTAATAAGGTAAATAGCCTGAATACCATATAGAGTTTGCAAAACTGACGGAGTGATAACCCTTGTTTAAGTCGACTTGCCATTATTGTAATAATTTTCACTCAAACTTTTGACTGAAATCATTACCTTTATGAATTATATTAACATCGTACAGCGCTGAATCCGTTTGTCGTCGCTTGCGACTATATTTCCTTTTTACTTTGCTAAGATATGGTTTCAATAGAATATCTATGAAATTACTTAGAGGTGAGTACCATTAATCTATGTTTCAACTTATTTAAACTTCTAAGCATGCAATCCCGCTCGTGCAACTGGGCAGGCTCATTCTTTGTTGGAATGAGTTATCACCTAATATGGAATATTTAAAATTACTATGGCCGATTACCAACCACAAGCAGAATTTTCCAAATGCAAATGAGTATCAAAAGTTTGATATTTCATGCATTCTTTGTTACGGTAAACATAAATTTCAATTCAGATGACATCACAAAAATATCTTACTCACTACACAGTTTATTCGTTTTATGTTTCACATTTGCATTAAACAGGGCATACATTCAAAATCTATCTTTAACTTTCACAAATTATGAATGTCATATTATTAACATAATTAATCTAAGAATGAGTTTTGATAATCGAAATAGTGGTCTGAAACCGTTTTTGTACAGTCTGATTAAAATCGACCGAACTCCGATGAATAAAATAGCATCGGGGTTCGAACATCACGGGTGGTTCGAATCCCAAAAGAGACAAAAATATTGCTATTCTATTCTCCGAAGCTCGGTCGATTTTGATCAGACTGCGTTTTTGTATTGTTAGCAATAACAACAAAAGGGAGATAACTTTAATCTTTATGTTAACGCATTTTAGACAAGGATAAATCTCCTATGTGTCAGGGTTGTGCTGGCAATTGCCCAGAAACTGTTTTTCATTTTTTAATTGAGTGCGAGGGATATATTATCCATCGTCAAGAACTTATAGAGGTGGTGTCATCAAGATCAAGTACCTTCGATCTTAGGTCTATTCTTGGAGAAAACCTGCTGTATGGTGACATTCAAAGAGCCCTTTTAGATTACGTATGCAATACGGGCAAATATGACTGCATATGAATGTTTTTTAACCTCTTGTATAATTATGTTCTAATCTTTTAATCCTCTTTAATGCCGGGCGCATATAGGTCATTTGTTGGCCCAACGTCGCCCTTAAATTCCACCTACCTACCTACCTTAACGAAGCGTAGTGCGTCATCACCACTTTGAGTGGATACAGGAATGTGAGTGCAGTCTATTGCACCTGTAACATTTGGGAAGTTAGCAAATCCCTAGAAACTAGCTATGACACGTCTTGCCCTAGCTCCAGAAGGCATTCTTACCCTTTTGACAACAACGCATACAGTTGTCTGATGGACGTTAAGGAGATCGCCGAGGGCAACCTGAAAGGTACCTGTAGCATAAAACCTGGGAGCAATTAAACATTGCAATTGTGCAGGGATTGAATTGTTGCGATTTGTTAAAGGCGAAATTTTCTCTGAAAGTAATTCTATGATGAAGTTTACATTGCCCTTGTTAAAACGAAATCGGCGATGGAATTGCCTGTCATTGTACATGTCAAAAGGATTCTGACGATCTCTAAATACGCGTTCTCTACGCATTGCGCGACGGAAAGCATGAAGCTGCCTAAGTGCCCGAATAATATGTCTTTGCATATCTTACAGTAAAGAGTACCTAATGAGAGGTGATGAATACCAGTATCTGTCAAATTGAAGTGACCTCCTTGGGACACTCTTAACTATATCGTGTCCAAAGCATACCCTGAAGCAAAACGTATTCAAGACATTCGACATTTGATTTTCATCTTCTTCCCCGTCAACCTGAACGTCCACTAATATCTGCTTGATGTTACTGAACGTTTCTAGCAACTGCCTTAGACTTGGAGGTGTAAATGAGAAACCTACATCAGTCAAACTCAAACGATACAGACCTGGCAACCTACTCAACAAATCATGGATACCATCAGCAGTGAAGGTGATCACATTGTCAATTTCAAGTTTCAATAAAGAATGTTTGTGAGAAAAAGCATTTATCAAGTCACTCTGAAAGAACTTTGTGCCGCGAAAGCCCACAATTTTCAGAAACTCTAATTTTCTTAGAAATTCAAGTACTGTAACAGAGGATAACTGTTTTTCAGAAACTTTCAATGTTTCTAAATTCTTTACTTTAGGCAGGAAAGGTGTTATGTCAAAATGTAAAAGATCTGAATCGTCCCAAACATTAATGCTGGTTATCTCTAGCCAAAATAGTTTACTTGAAATAACATTGCTCCAACGTGTACACACAAACTTGACATTTCTGAATATATCACAACGATTCAATTCCCGAAATACGTATCCAAGGATTTCGTCTGGCAAAGTGATCAATAGTTGTAATCTGAATTAAAAACGAAATCCGTGTGAAGATGTTTCAACAACCCTACGTAATTATATTGCAGCTGATAAATACTCTGATATATACACTTTCACAATAAAATTAAGTTTGTTTTTGACAAATTACAAATACGAATATGACATAAATTGATAGTGCCTACGTATCTTTAACATGGGAGGTAACTCTATAATCACAACGTTCAAAATCTGTATTCTCGGTAAAAAGTAGGCCCATTATTGGTGTAAAAATGATGTATAGTCTTCTATCCCAATTGTAGCACTAGGCTTGTGTGCCACTTGTGAAAATATAAAATTTCTTCTAGTACTCGACATGATAACTTTCATTCCGTAGAAGCTTTAGAAATTCTAAGCTCTTCTATAGCTCGGTAATATTTATTTTGACAGATCTTGAATTGTTTATACCTTATAGCATCGCCTTCAGCTGACGTGTTGCATGCGCCCACTTCAACCTGTTCGTCGGCGTCATCATCGAATGGGTTGTTCAGTTGTTCAAACTCCTTGGGAATCATGCTTATTATCCGATGTGAAAGATTAGATACATCCTTTGGCGGTGGGCCTCCTCCAGTTTTCTTTAGCTCCTTTTCATAAATTCGTAGTTCCTTTTTGGCGGATAATTTCAGTTGCTTCCAAAGTTGTTTTATTTTGTCTGTCTCAATGGCGATACCGAAACGTCCTTGGAACGAACCTCTAACCCTGCCCCAGGATGCTGCTGTTTTTTAATGCATTTGCGTCAAAACGCTTGTCTTCAATTATTACAAGATTTTCCTCAATGCATTCAATGATGAAGTGTTTATGATCGTCAGTGACATTTTGGAGCCTTGATGTCATGATGATTGTTTTCTTACCTTGGTTATTGACGTCAACCGTACGCTATGTACAAAACCGCTGAGTCAAGGCGGAAATAAGCTGTGAGCATGCTCAGAATTAATTTTATCAAAAAATTTAACCAATTTTAAAACGAAATAAAAATAAGGCATTAGTCTTGGTCTAAAACTTGGGTTTTGCCAGACCTGCTTTCTATAATACCGTTTATTTTAGACCCAGAGTCCTGGACCTGCCTTAAAGAAGCTATGCAATGTATTTTTTCAAAGAATGATAGATCAGTATCTCCAGTATCATTATCTATGGGAATGCAATGACCATATAGACCTCTCCACAGAGTAGTGCGTCATGCCCCTCTCAGTTACCTCCCTTTGAGTGGCGCTAGCATCGTCCGCCATTAAGCGGCTGCAATCTTACGTCGACATTCTACGTGCTTACAGTTGACGTTTTTATTAATGATATGACTTCTAACAAATTAAATGATCGTAAGCGGTCATAAATGGTTTGTGTCATCAAGTACCTTTTTTGAATTCATATATTATGTGAAAAGAATCCCAATGCACAACTAAAAACCCGTCAGAGAGTCACTGTCACTGTTATTTTCTCCCTACTGTATCTTTATATAGGTCTATCATCTCCAAAGAGTTCCTATTTTATATTTTCTGATTTACGTCTAGCTTAGGTATCACAAACTGAATTTTACCAATTATGAAGCGGTTTTTGACCGAGGTGAGTTTTAGTACAATAAGTTGTCACCATTTAATAGAATAGCTATAATCTTAAAAGTATACAGAAAGTATAGGTCTAAGTTTTATAAATTTTTAACAGGTAACACTTACCCTTGTTCACAAGTTCGATAAGATAGTAAAAACGTGTGCACCAGTGCCTTGTTTGTTAAAAAGGTAAATTATTATTTTTAAAAACCAACTTGTATCCCTAAGGTAAACAATTTTATGGTTTTATTTCTCATGGATCTATGAAATCTTCCTAAAATTAAAATAGAAAGCATGATTTCAATATTCTAACCTTTGTCATTACAAATTATGTGTTAAAACTCAAGAAATACACACACACTCAAAACAAGAAATAAGAGGAATTGTTTGGCCTATATATAATACTAAAATCATATTTAATTCCTTTAGTATTACTATTATAACTATTAAATTATGATGACTGATATCGTAAATGTAGTATTTTCATTATTTTTGTCGATCAATTGGACTACGAAACAGATAAAATATAGTAATACAACTCATCATGTCAAGACTCATTTAATTTAGAACGATGATTTAAACAAATTGAAATGAATGTATAATGTGTAATCGGTACGAATGTCACGCGATAATAAATCGTATTTAGAAAAATGTAATGGAATATTTTTTCTTCGATCTTCGATGATACCACGATATAGAGTCCAAATTCAACCCCTGCAAGACATATATCCCCGACATGGTACTGTATAAATCAAATCATTACATCTAGTGATAAATAGTGCCAATACCATGTCAATATGTTCCGATTTAAAGGAAAATAAAAAACCTGCTCTCACGTGTAATTTAATCTTCAATGAATAAATCAATCACAAAATCAAATAATTAAATATAAAAAACCCAGAATTATCAGTTATTACTTATATTTGAAAACACAGTTAACAGAGTAATGATGTCACACAATGCATGGCACAACAATGCTATGACGACAAAATGCTGGTGATCCTGGGATGACTGCAGACGAGTTGTGTTTCAAATATGCCTATCATTTGCTAATTACAGATAAAGGATGATTTTATATCATCTTCTGGTATTTGCTACAGCGGTTTTAGTCCTTACTGAAAAAGGAAGCTATTTCTTAGGTGTTTTTTTAAAAAAATTTATCCGTACTCCAAAAATCAATAAACTAGTTGACATAATAACTTTAATGATCACTTTAAAATTAACTGTTTGAGGGGCACTTTCGAAGTTGGTGGTATAAGGAAAACAAGGAAATTCTACGTATGAACAACTTTTTTTATTTCATGTAGCAATGTTTCGAAAATTTTAATGTTTTCATGCTTTAAAAAACGGAAAGAACATTTGCCTCAACGTCGCCATTGTCAAAGAAGTTGCTTATCATAGAATTTCATTGTGATGAAATCTGAATAAATTCATATCGACAGTTCCATATTGTCTAATATTATAACTTAACATAAAAACCTGTTGATCTAAATTCATTGAGATTGCTTGTGATATTGCCTGCCTTGGATTGGAATGTTGCTAATTTGAATGACTTTTATTTAAAAGTAAACACTTACTTCCTAAAAATATTAAAGTTTTACACATATTGTACAGGGAAAATATCAAGGAAAATTTACGACATTCTGGTAAATTCATTAAAATCGAAATCCTAATTTGCTGAACGGCTTTCAACGCCTAGTAAATTGGCCAATCAATCGTATACAAAGCTATAGGCCTACAGTAAATATTGATAGAATATTGTGATATAATCATGTTTCCTTGAAAAAACATATGCGTAAATCTTACTAGTCCAGAAAAAAACCCAATCAGACAGGATAAAATAACAGTTGAAATAAAGAAATCATAGTCGACTTAGTCAATTAATTAGATATCTAACGTCATTCATAGATCCTAAATTTCTGCACTTTAATTTGATATCGCCGACTTTAACATAAAACCGTAATTACCTTGTTATTTACATACATTGCCAAGCTTTGAAAAATCTTAACTGAAGTGTTTGATGCCGATGTGACATAAGGAGATGAATTATTAATTGGTAAGGAAGGTGACGTTAGCTTATGCCGTTTAAGTTGTGACTGGGTACCGTCTTTACGTGTATGCAACGTCAATGCGCAAATCCCACAGCGTTGCAAATAACACTGACCAGTTAACGTTGCAGCCGCTTAATGGCTGCCACAAAATGGCTGCGCCCATGAAATTCGCAGCGGAGATTTCTATAATTGAGATAATACAGACATTAACAAGTGAAGAAGCGAGCAAAGGTCACATACCCCCGCTCCCCACTTTGTTCAAAGAATTTCAAATAGTAAAACTGATTAATATTGGTTAAAGTATGATAGCTGAGTATACAGTAAGTCATTGTGTAAGTCTTCTTTCAACTGAAACCCAAATACCGAATTCATTAATAGGTTTTACAATTAAAAGGGTACATCTAGAGATAATGGTTGATCATTGTTTCAAATTTGAGGTAGTTATCATGAATATTCTACGAGATGCACTGAGGACAAAATTATTTTTGTTTAGTCACTTTGTAAGTTATGTTTTCCAAAAAAACCACAGAGAAGAAAATCCATATATATCGTTTAACTCTCACAAGGCATATCCAGCAATCATGATTGACATATGTAGCAAATTTGGTGAAGCTGAGATGTATATTTCATGAAATATGTTCAGGACAAAGTAATTTATCATAGAATCACTGTTTAAGTCATGTTTCCAAAAATTAAAAAAATGTGATGGTCTAATCCTCAAATGGCACATCTAGGGATCATGGTTGATAAGTGTATGAAGTTTGGTGAAGCTAGCATGAATAGTTTGGGAGATATGCTCCGGACAAAAGACTTGGTCGAAGAGTCACTGTTTTAGTCATGTTTCATTGGAAACCAGAAAAAATAAAAATAATTTGTTGGTCTAACCCTTAAAAGGCACAACTAGGGATCATGATTGATAAGTGTATGAAGTTTGGTGAAGCTAGCATGAATAGTTTGGGAGATATGCTCCGGACAAAGAACTTGGTCATAGAGTCACTGTTTTAGTCATGTTTCCATGGAAACCGCCAAAAATTAAAAGAATGTGATGGTCGTACCCTCAAAAGGCACAACTAGGGATCATGGTTAACATGTGTATGAAGTTTGATGAAGCTAGCATGCATAGTTTTGGAGATATGCTCCGCACAAAACGACATCCTCAAAGAGTCACTTTTTAGTCACGTTTCCATGGAAACCGCAACAATGAAAATTCAGAAATAGTTCTAACCCTCAAAAGGCACAACTAGGGATCATGGTTGACATCTGTATGAAGTTTGATGAAGCTAGCATGCATAGTTTTGGAGATATGCTCCGCACAAAACGACATCCTCAAAGAGTCACTTTTTAGTCACGTTTCCATGGAAACCACAACAATGAAAATTCAGAAATAGTTCTTACCCTCAAAAGGCACAACTAGGGATCATGGTTGACATCTGTATGAAGTTTGATGAAGCTAGCATGCATAGTTTTGGAGATATGCTCCGCACAAAACGACATCCTCAAAGAGTCACTTTTTAGTCACGTTTCCATGGAAACCACAACAATGAAAATTCAGAAATAGTTCTTACCCTCAAAAGGCACAACTAGGGATCATGGTTGACATCTGTATGAAGTTTGATGAAGCTAGCATGCATAGTTTTGGAGATCTGCTCCGCACAAAGTTTTGGGACGGACGGACAGACGGACAGACGGACAGACGGAAAGAATGAACGCTATATACCCCCGCTTACGCTGTAAGGCGGGGGTATAATTACACTTTTAATCAGCATTTTATACCCGGAAATTAACAGGTGAACGCTTTGAAAACTCATTAGAGGGTGACGCCCCGCCCACCGGGCCTGTCGCCACTTGCGTAATCTTGAAATGTAATGAAAGGCAAACACTTATTACGTTTGGCGTAACGTAAAATACAATAACTGTAACGTAAAATACAGTGTAACTCCACTGGTGAAAGGATTGGTTTATCATCAGCATATATGATTCAAAACAAACAAAAATAAAAAAATAAGGTAATGTTTGTGTTTAGTTGTGCTTTCTTAATTAGTTTGTAATAAAGTTATGTATATTTGCAGTCTTCTGAAAATGGCAAAAACTGCGGCTGAGAGTGAGACTATCGACGACGTAAGGAGAAAAGAGAAGGAGAATCATATTTGAAGAAAGAAAGTGAGAGGACCAAAAAGTACTATACAAAAACTGAAATGTTGAGCCCAAGAGAGCAACAAAATAGACGTAAAAGAGTGCGTCACAAAGTACGAAGTCATAGGAATGTGGCGAAATTAGTGGAATCTAACAACAATGTTGTTGAAAACGGTTTAAACTGCGCCCTAGGGACCAATTCAATAGGCCTAAAAATTGGTCGGCAACACACAAGGCCGAGAGCAGCACAAACATGTCAAAGCTGTACCTACAAAAGTTAAGATTGACACGAAATGCAACAATTCATTAGATGAAACCACTATCACTGTGTATAACCGTACACCGGAACTAGCGAGGTGTACGGCTGAGAAATGTTGCTAGCGAGGAGCCGAAATCGAAAGTTAGGTAATATTTTACTTCATAACTTTCAAATAATCAACATCATGTGGTAATTTTAGCACACATACTTAGTAATGTGCTTGTCATTCTGTATCCAAGGGACAGAAACAATGACAGTTGCGAGTAATGCTGTTGTTAGTAACTGTTTAAACATATTTTACAGGATATGAAATTAAATAGTTATGTCTCGGAAAGCTATTGACATGATAATAACATATAGAAAAAGTTTATGAAACGCCGATGATTGCTTTTTAAACTAGAAAGTGTTTTTACCCGTAAAAACAGATGTCTCCCCCTTCCTCAAATGCTCCAAACCTCTAAACAAACTATCATAAAGCACCATTAATGTTCTCTGTATAATTCAACTTGAATAAATAACCTATCAACTCCACAATTGTAGCAAACAAAATATTCATATTTTAAATGATTTGATGCTGAAACCCTTGAAAAAGACTAAGTCCAAATTGTTGCCATGGAAATAAAAAAAAAAAATAAAAAAAAATCTATAACCTCCAAAAAGGCACATCTACATGATATGGAGACACAGTATACCAAGTTTGGTGATGATCGGTCACATAGTTTTAGAGATCTGCTCCGGAAACGAACACTACCCTTGAAAAATAGTAAGTCCAAATTGTTGACATGGAAATAAAAAAAAATTAAATTAAAAAAATCTATAACCTCCAAAAGGCACATCTACATGATATGGACACTGTACCTAAGGTGATGCTGGTAACGATCGTTACCAACATCCCAAGATGGCCGAAGGTAAGATCGCCTCGCGAGTATTTCACAAGAAATGAACGTTTTCTATGTGTTTATGATCGAACTCTTCAAGCATAAATACGGACTTTAATGGTGTAAAAAGTTTTAATGCACTGAAGTTTCATATCGACATCCATTTCTTGAGAAATAAGCAATTCTAAAATCCGACGGGGATGCTGGTAACTTCAGTTCGAGATGTTGGTAACGTATCTTGTTCTAAATTAAATGATGTTGGTAACGCCTAAACATATAGTTCACCAAATCAGCAAGGGATATGAAGCAGCTTATGCAGATCAGTGTTAGGTAAGTAAATTACATAAATGTGATGCTTGTTGCTTGTGATGCATAATTATATTCTTTGGGGGAAAAAAGGACATCAAAACCATTGTATTGAAACTAAAGCTTAAAATGATGAAATATAAGGTTTTCGTTCAAGATGAATTTTTTATTGTTTGTATTCGAATGTTATAAAAATCAATCTAATATTTCAATCTAAAAATAGAGCCATTGGCTCTGTAGCTCATCAGGCTTCATCATCAATTATGCTTTAGACTGTGGCCAATGTGATTCCCCCGTTGTAGAGGCCACAGGGTCACCATAAAATTAAGTATATAGGCGACAAGTTTCAGCTTTCTAGGCCTTACACTTCAGGAGGAGAAGATGAAAATAGATTTGAAGGACGCTCCTGTTGCCTTTATTAGGGGTCACAGGGCCACCAAAGCTACAATTTATAATCCTCACTAGCCAAGGAGTCTGTACACAAAGTTTCAGCTTTCTAGGCCTCATGGTTCTGGAGAGGAAGATGAAGAAAGGTTTTTAGGGCGTGGCCCTTATTAGGGGTCACAGGGCCACCAAAGCTACAATTTATAATCCTCACTAGTCAAGGAGTCTGTACACAAAGTTTCAGCTTTCTAGGCCTCATGGTTCTGGAGAAGAAGTCGAAATTCCACAAAGTTTACGGACGGATGGACGGACGGACGGACGGACGCCGGACACCATGCCATACCATAAGCCCATCGGGCCTTACAGGCCAGATGAGCTAAAAATGCGAAGAGAAAAAGTGGATGCATATCAACATTTGGTGTTTGTGGAAAAGGAGCTGAAGGAGTCCGTTCTTACCACAAGTTAAACGAGGAGAAAATTCTCCCCCACGGACGGTTTGGACTGACCGATAAGGATATTGAATGATATCGGATTGTTTGTAAAAGATAAAATGTATTCATCAATATCTTTATATCTAAATAACTTTATTTTCAATGTACATTTATGGTTCCTTGTGGAAGTTTTACATGTGCCTTTTAAGGTTTACTTTGTAGCTGAAGGCTCTGCCACACATGAAACACATGAAGTGCTTCTGGTCATGTGCAGAAGACTTGTGCCTGGACAGTGAAGTTTCGTAACTGAATACGGCATTGCACTCAGTACACGTGAAATGATCAAGGTCGTGTTTAGCCTTGATATGAGCGGATAGATCCTTTTTGTGGCAGTATGTGGCGTTGCAGACTCCACATTTGTATTGGTTATCCTGAAATAAGAAAGAAAGACGATTAACAATATTACCATTTTACGAGCTGAAAATATATTTTGTTAAAGTAATAAATGATGTCAACTCTATATTGTTAATCTCTTGCGATTTTTGTTGTTATGGTATGTTTGTAATAACATTTTGATTTTATCATGTATTGAAAATGGTTGATGTTTCATTTAGCTGTGAATTTGCGTCTGCATGTTTCAGGACATGAGACCTATAGGGAGTTCTAGAGGAAAACCCCTTGCCACATTGTCCACACTTGTATTGCGCAACACCGTGTACCATCTGGTTGTGGTCCCGCAGCCCAGAAACTGACCCATAGCATTTTCCACAAGTTTCACACACAAACTTGGATTCTCTACCTTTAGGCATAAAAAGAAATTAATTGTAGATAGCAAGTGATTATGAGTACAAGAGGTCAACATTTTTGGTACATTTCACAATAGGATACATGCTACATCTAAATTAATCATTATCAGATAACCATTTATGATAAAAATTTAAATCCCTTGAAATCTGACTCTATAGGACATTTGAAAAACAAAAACATTGTAACATTATGTTTTGCAGAGGAGTCATACTTGATGGCTCTTTGGCATGTTAATTCACAATTGAATGTTTTAACAAGATTCTATATTCATGTTTAACTAATGCACAGAGGAGTACCAACGCTTTTACTCGGGGTACTCTGGCACTTAGGAGGGCCGTCCAACAGTTGAAGCGACCCATCCAGGCCAGAGACACATGAAAAGAACGAAGTAATATTACAAGGTTATAAAATAATTTATTTTGAATTATCATGTTGAATAAAATCTTGTTTTAATACTATCGACTGTGACAGAACAATCTTCAGATGCCAATCAAAAGAGATATTCAACACTATTAAAATCAATCTCTTTACTTTTTTATAATAGACATATAGACTGACGCACATCATAATCTCCAACCTAACCCTCACTTATCACTTTGTCACTTTATTGAACTGTGGAGCAAGGCATAGACAGCACTTCACGCTAGAATAGAACTAGAGATCATGTGTAGCATATGTGACTCAATGATCTCACTGACTAAACCTTTTAAGAATATGTCAGATGTTTCATTTCAAAACAACAACAAAATCCATGCAAAAAATCAATTAAATTAAATTCAAAAATTAGGAACAACTCGAAAAACAAACTTGATTGTCATGTTAATTAACAGCAAATCTATCAAATCAAAATCAAACAAGACTATCAAAAAACATAGAGATAGTGTTATCCCAAGAAAATAAGTAAATCACCACAATCAACCATATACTTAACCATACCCTCAAGAACGAGCTCTATAAAAGATTTTAGAATTGAAAATAAGAATTCGTTGGAATTTCATGACATTTTGATAAATAATGATACATTTCTCAGAACAAATATTATATAGTCAACATATTCGTACCTGCATGGTTGAATTACTAGTGTCTCCGTTTTCTTTGGATGAAATGCCTTCAGTTGGACAAGTCAAAAACATGTATTGATCAACAATAAATAGACATAGTCAGTGTATGCCCTCCAATCCCTTAATGTGTTGAAATCGCAATTTGTTGTACCGTTATTACAACAAACATAACAATAGAAGCTAAATAATGTTCGTCGTTACCAGCATCTGTCAATTCTCGTTACCAACATCTTTTGAACATCTCGAACTGAAGTTACCAGCATCCCGGTCGGAATTTAGAATTGCTTATTTCTCAAGAAATGGATGTCGATATGAAAATTCAGTGCATTAAATCTTTTTACACCATTAAAATCCGTATTTATGCTTAAAGAGTTCGATCATAAACACATAGAAAACTGTTATTTCTTGTGAAATACTCGCGAGGCGATCTTACCTTCCGCCATCTTGGGATGTTGGTAAAGGGGCGTTCTCACGGTGCGATCTGTAGTAACAACATGTAGCTTACAACACGATCGAAATGTGAGAACCCCCACATCGTAACGATTTCGTATCGTAAACAACATGTAGCAATCAAGTCGCATAAAATAGAGCATGTCCTATTTCCTACAACAAATCGCACGCTCTCAGCCAATCAAATTGCGCGGGCGATCTTCAGCGCGAGTTACCCCCCTTGAACAATCCCCGAACAAACATGACAGACTCCTTGACTAGTGAGGATTATAAATTGTAGCTTTGGTGGCCCTGTGACCCCTAATAAGGGCCACGCCCTAAAAACCTATTTTCATCTTCCTCTCCAGAACCATGAGGCCTAGAAAGCTGAAACTTTGTGTACAGACTCCTTGGCTAGTGAGGATTATAAATTGTAGCTTTGGTGGCCCTGTGACCCCTAATAAAGGCAACAGGAGCGTCCTTCAAATCTATTTTCATCTTCTCCTCCTGAAGTGTAAGGCCTAGAAAGCTGAAACTTGTCGCCTATATACTTAATTTTATGGTGACCCTGTGGCCTCTACAACGGGGGAATCACATTGGCCACAGTCTAAAGCATAATTGATGATGAAGCCTGATGAGCTACAGAGCCAATGGCTCTATTTTTAGATTGAAATATTAGATTGATTTTTATAACATTCGAATACAAACAATAAAAAATTCATCTTGAACGAAAACCTTATATTTCATCATTTTAAGCTTTAGTTTCAATACAATGGTTTTGATGTCCTTTTTTCCCCCAAAGAATATAATTATGCATCACAAGCAACAAGCATCACATTTATGTAATTTACTTACCTAACCATGATCTGCATAAGCTGCTTCATATCCCTTGCTGATTTGGTGAACTATATGTTTAGGCGTTACCGACATCATTTAATTTAGAACAAGATACGTTACCAACATCTCGAACTGAAGTTACCAGCATCCCCGTCGGATTTAAGAATTGCTTATTTCTAAAGAAATGGATGTCGATATGAAAATTCAGTGCATTAAATCTTTTTACACCATTAAAATCCGTATTTATGCTTAAAGAGTTCGATCATAAACACATAGAAAACGTTCATTTCTTGTGAAATACTCGCGAGGCGATCTTACCTTCCGCCATCTTGGGATGTTGGTAAAGGGGCGTTCTCACGGTGCGATCTGTAGTAACAACATGTAGCTCACAACACGATCGAAATGTGAGAACCCCCACATCGTAACGATTTCGTATCGTAAACAACATGTAGCAATCAAGTCGCATAAAATAGAGCATGTCCTATTTCCTACAACAAATCGCACGCTCTCAGCCAATCAAATTGCGCGGGCGATCTTCAGCGCGAGTTACCCCCCTTGAACAATCCCCGAACAAACATGGACAAGTCAAAAGTGCGGCTGGATTTTCAAAGATCGGAGACGGAGCTATTTATCGGTTACTATATTGGACAGGAATGTTTATGGAATCTGCAGCACTCCAACTATTCCAGAAGGGAGCACCGTATCGCTGCACAGGGCATGGTTGCAAAACAAATGTCCTGCCACGGCCGTGAGATGACAGGTAGGGAATGTCACAGTGACCGGCAGACGACATGTGCTTTTCTGATTGTTTTGTTTTTGTTTTGAATTCCTCTGTTAATAACTATTTATCCATGTTGTGATTGTCAGAGAAAATCAATGGATATAGCAAATAAATTGCTTGTGTTTATTTCAGCTTTTAAACTTTTTAAAGTTATTGAAATAGTTCCCAAAATATTATTGAATATTTTTAATGAAAAAGAATGAACTGTATTTATCATTTATTATCAAAACAAATGAAAAGTATGTTTTCCTATGGGCAGCAGCTAGCTTAGGCTTTCGGCAACTTAAGACTTTATATCATTATGTAATTATTTATTTAATATGTTTAATAACATCCATAAAATTGTGAAAATGTTATATAACATTTCATAGAATTCTGATTAATGTACTTAATAGAGAATAAAGAAAATGACTGGAGACTATTTCATTCCCTTTCAGTGTTGAGTTAAAGAAGTTTCATTTTTTTTATTATTGGCATCATAGTGCCAGAAAGGGAATATGGATAATTTCTCATCAATTACATTCAAGAATATTTTATATATTCTTTCAATGGAATGGAATATTAATTGCTTGTGATTATTTTATTTAAAACATTTACAAGTTATTGAAATAGTTCCGAAAATTTAGATCTACTGTAGATATTCTTAACTAATTGTTATTTATGTGTTGATTATTTATTAACAAAAAAAATCAAAAGGGACTAAATTCCGAATTTTCATTTGGGCAGCTGCCAGCATAGGCTAATTTGTAAATACTAGGCTATCTGTAACTTATAACTTTATATTATTATGTAATACAATTATTATTTTAATAACTCATACACTGAAAATTATGTCTATGTAATATTTATTTCATAACTGAGCAAATGTTTATATTTCAGTTGAACAAGTTGCAGCAAAAATTGCTAGTTTAAGGACCTATTATGGGAGGGAATTAAGAAAGATCAACTCTTCTGAAAAAAGCGGAGCAGGTGTGGATGAAGTTTACCATTCTACATGGGAGTTCTTCCCTCTGCTGGACCCCTTCCTCAGATGTCATGTTCAACAGAGACACTCAACATGGTAAACAACTAAACATTATAGATATATTCATATCATAAGCAATAAGCAATATGGAAATTCCACCATCACACTTGTTACAATGGGAGAACTGTTATATATCAAAATAGTTCATTAATTTCAACAAAATCTATGAAACATACCTTTTCCTGTTGATAAATGACATGTATGCTAACCAAAATGTTTGATAAGTGTGTGATTATATTTACAGTTTAAAGATGAATCAACATCAGTGTCACTCTGTGAGGAGAGATCAGTTAGTGTGGAGCCGGCTGAAGGTACAGATACTCAGATTGCAGAGGTAAGGACATGCAAACTTTTTACATATATTTATTACCTATGAGGGCGCTGTTTAGTCATATCAAGTTCACAATTTTCATGTGTTGGCCAAGGGCAAAATATCACTTTTTTATTGTGACATAACATTATAAACAATGCTTTCATGTCACGGTTCACCTATGACGTCACAATCAATATTGGTCACCACACTTTTTTTGACAATAAAAAAACATGATCCAAAACATCATGATATTCACAATAAAGAAATTGTTAATCCAATAAATCTATTATTACTATTAGTCAAAGACTTTACAGATATTCTATTAATTATTTGATGCAATCCTTGTAAACTTTCAAACTAGGGTCATTTTCATAGAGAGGTATTTTTTACTTGATATGCTTTATTGTGAACCACTGTAAAAACAACAGAATAAACATCTCATTATAAAAGTTTATTACATCATTCACAACACAATGTAATATTATTGCAAGACCAAATAAATTGAAACATTCCAAATTTCATGCAAATTTCAAATGATTTCATGGATAAAACTGAGTATTTAAAATAAACTTTTGTTAAAACTGTCATTTTGTTAAAAATAAATTTTCACAGTTTCAGGAAACACCCCATCAAACCTCCAGCTGTGAAAAACCACCAGCCCTTACAGCCCCTACCCAGATTACAACTAAGAAGCGGAAAGGATCTGAACCCCCTGGGGACATGGAACATCTAATGATGAGATCTCTACAAGCAATGGAGGAGAAAAACAAGACTAAAAGTGAACGCTTGAATGATTCAGACTATCTGTTTGGCCATCAAGTAGGGTTGGACATAAAAAAATACAAAATGAAAGAAAGAAGCAACAACTTAAGCTTAAGATTCAACAATTGATTTTCGACTTCTCTTTTGAAAATGAACAGTAACTATCTCATTGTTTGACACTCACAGATTTGCTTAGCTATTAATAAATATTGTTATTCAACAGTTACGATGGTGACTTTGCTAGTAAGAATTATATGTCAACATTAAATTAGAAATAAAAATAATGATTAATACATAAAAGATTTGTATCATATTTGACAAAATGACTACAGAATTGATAACAAATACTACTTATAACTTTTTGTAGTATAATAAATACCTGTAAATAATAAATAGTAATATAGTAGTATTTATAACTAATCATCAGTAATTGAAGAAAAATTATATTGTTGTTATTGTTCCTAATTGTATGATAAACCTTCAAGTACCAACTCAATGATTCTGTGAGTGTAAGAAATCATATGCAATTGGTAAATAATTGTTCTGTATAGAATTATACATTCCTAGATCAACTGATTAACTTCATCAGTTATAATATAGTGAAAAATTAATTGAATGATATAAATATTTTTGTGAAAAAATATCAATGTACATATTTCATTCTTTTTTCACCAATTACAAATATGGAATATATAGAGAATCTCACCCAAGTGTCTTCTGATATCAAATATATCAACACAAGTTGATAAAAATAACAAATATTCGAGGCTTATTTATCATGCAAAATCATTTTTCATCACATTAGCATGAAAAATGTACATCTTTGAACACTGCATAGCCCTAAAACTCCTAAAGCTAAACGTTTGTAATGCCATGTATTTTCTGATTACAGGGCATTGTTCAAAATCTACTGTCAAAGCGATATCTCCTAGGAGATATCGCTTGATCTTCCACAAGTGATATCTCCTGTGGAACACAGTTTTGGATAAATTCAATGACTGAGGAAATATATCCCCCAAACTATAAGTGAATCTGGTCATAAATGTAAAATTGATATAATATTATAATACATTATATAATATTATTTCATTGAATTGAGGTTTTCCAACATTTACAAGCAGAGACTCTTGATGCCTTTATATTTTTTGTACACAGACTAGAGTTTCAAATCTCATGTTTTTAAGACTTACTCTTAAGTCCTTGTTCTCTCATGAATATTATGATGTTAAATCTGCATTAACAATTGCAAATAAATATTTATTCCTTTATTCTTTTATTTTCTTTTTGTGGAAAAAGTATGAACATCTGTAAATTGTAGCAAGAATTATAAAATTACATTCAAAATGTTCATTTTCAGAGAGAGATTTTTTCACTTAGAGCAATTACACTACCATGTCCCATTGCCAAGAAACCTGTCCATTTGTCATGAAATAATCAGAGATTTCATCACGAATGTCCAAGACGCTGGCAGCATACCTGTTACCGCCTTGTTGGGCAATACCAGGTATGTTGGCCTGAGCTACATCAGCTGACTCCACAGTGTCAGGCTGAGCTTGATACACTCCGTCATTTATGGTTTTTAAGTAGTTGTGGAGGGAAATGGCAGCCATGATTACCTGTTCACCAACTTCTGGTGAAACCTGAAGCGGCTTCCTGAAAATACAAAAACGACTTACAAGGATACCAAAGGCATTTTCTGAAACACGTCTTGCTCTGGAAAGCCTGTAATTAAAGATTCTCTTGGAATAAGATAAATCTCTTAGAGGGAAGGGTTTCATGAGGTAAGACTTCAGTGAGAAAGCATCATCCCCAACCACAACACAAGGAACAGGATCTTGTCGTCCAGGTAGAGGGGTGGGGGTGGGCAGATGAAGTGAGTTTGATTCAAGGGCATGAGACAAATCTGAGTTTGCATACACAGCTGCATCACCTGCTCTGCCATTTGCACCTACATCAACAAAAATGAATTTACAATTTGCATCAACCAAAGCCAACAAAATAATACTGAAGAATTTTTTGTAATTGTAGAAAGCTGATCCACTGTTGTTAGGGGCCCGGACAGCGATGTGCTTCCCGTTTAGGGCTCCGATGCAGTTGGGGAACTGCCATCTTCTCTCAAACTCCTCCCTTACTTTTGCCCACTCATTTTCAGTCTTCGGAACCTGTGGAGTTAACAAATTTTATAATTGATATAACCTAGGCTACATAAAGAAAAATTAATTTGTGGATTTCATCAATCAAAACCAACAAATTAATAATGAAGAATTTACATTTTTTAATGTATTTTCACACATTGTCTTATTTTCTTATATTTTATCAATTTATTAAATAATTAAATAAATGAATAATTGTTTTGTTTTTAAAAAAAGAAAACATGTTGTTGTATTCATGTTTAACATTCAAAGGTATTTGACAAAGTTTACCATAGGTATTTTAAATATTGATTAGATACTATCAAGTCATAAAGTACATATATATGTGCATATACATACCTGAACAAAATCCTTCTGAAGAACTGCAGAAATCGCAGCACACACCTCTGGCACAAACTGACAAATGGTATTTTTCGGAATTCTATAAAAAAAACTCCAAAGATTGATAGCTGTCTCCTGAAAAAGAATATTTCCAATTACTTATTTTATTAGAACGTTATGTAGATATTTTATTGCGCTTCAGTGCGATAGAAAAGGAAACATTATCCCCCTTGGAAATAGGTCGGGAGCAGTCATTGGATTTGTTTGATTCTTCATTTTACTTCCGGGTTCGAGTGATCAATTCTTATCTCATTATTGATCTGTTTATTTAACTTCTGGAATCCTAGTTTACTTAATTTAAACAAAGTTGCAGTATGCGTTTTAAGTTGGTTTGAGATAGGTTTGTAAACATACCACTGGCTAAATATCGAAGGGTGAGAGCTAGCTTTTCTCCGGCGGGGATGCTGTCTCTCATCGGTGTACATCTTTTCTCGATCAAAGGTCGGACCATTTCCAAGAGATAGTTGAAATTCTGCATGTCCATGCGAAGAAAATTCTTCAGAGAACGAGGATCTTCTGCCTGCAGCTCCTGTAGTAGGGCGTTGTATGCACCGGACTCCCCCCGTCTCCCGATCCATCCACGAACCCAAACCGATTTACGTTTACGTGTTTTTTTCTTCCTAACACCGACCAAGTAGGCATATGTACATATGGCCGCTAGCGTCTCTTCGTCGCCTGACGAATCCATATTGTCTTGATAGCAACGATATTCTCGCGAGATAAGAGTTGTTACGATTGAAATATACCTACATACTCGCGATTTTAGTCTCACTACCAATCGCAGGCTACATGTTGTTACTACAGGTTGAACCGTGTGAACGCCCCTTAACGATCGTTACCAGCATCACCTTAGGTACAGTGATGGAGAGACAGTATACCAAGTTTGGTGATGATCTGTCACATAGTTTTAGAGATATGCTCCGGAAACGAAATGGGAAATGGGAACGCCAACGCCGACGGGAACTCAGCTAAAACCAATATGTCTACCGACCCTTCGGGGGGGGAGGAATATTGATCCCGTTTGCGATCACGCTCCTCGCTAGCAACATTTCTTCGTCGTACACCTCGCTAGTTCCGGTGCACGATCACGCTCCTCGCTAGCAACATTTCTCCGCGTTACACCTCGCTAGTTCCGGTGTACGGTTATGCACAGTGACTATCAGAAGAACAGTTTCATCATCAAAGCACATAAACGTTAAAGGGACCATGTTAGGTGTAGAAGTAAATTTCATCATTTGACACAGGGCTGAGAAGACGCTTGCCTCGAAGAAGATATTCGATACCGTCAGACAACCAGCATTCTCTCTCCACAGCCTGTTCTATTACGCATCATCTATTGTATCACAATCCATTTGAATTTCTTTAGCTTCTAGCATGGAAAGGATGGTTCATATTACAATGCCTTAGCCATCTTTTAGTACTTATAACAGAATAGTTATAATTCTTTAGGGCTGATGGTTCTGCGGGATATTTCCACTTTAAGGTTCTGGCATATAAACGTATATATAAATAATTTGTTTAATGTATACCAAGCTGAATTCCAACACTGAACTGGGCACATCAGCTTCACCAGACTGACTGCAATCAATTCCCTCTATCATCTCATCTACAAGCAAAATATTAACATGCACTAAAATAATAAAATTAGAAAACAGATATATTGAAACTATAGGGCTTTATAAATTTATGAACAAAAGTAAGTATCAGTACTAGTGAGATCACACACTAATAATCATATAAATCATAATGAAACATTTGGGTTTCATTTCTATATCACCTATTCTCACGAAAAGTGCACAATTTGGAAATTTCAGTGTCTTCGCGTGTTATTTTGTAAATTTAGTAATTTTGAAGTGTTATGTTATGTTTTATGCCCATCTACTGAAGTGGTGCCTTTTGATGTTTTCACATTTCAATTTTTTTTTATATTATTTCCATGGAAACGGCTCTTATTTGGAGCCTGTTCATGAAAGGTTTCGTTTATATTACCTTATACTATTATGAACCTTGCTTGAAAAATTTACAAGTATCTTTCAAAGGTTTACATCTTACGATCATGTGGAACCGGTGGGATATGTCATCTTCTGATGACTCTTGTTTACAGTTGAATGTAGGGTAATTACATATTTCGATCGAAAAACAATGAAATTCCAGGCAATTTCTTAGGCAGATGTTTGAGAGGATAGTAGTCATAGAGATTTTTTAAGGCCGTAATCTACGTGACCACTATAAGACAGAAACGGTGGGTCCATTATCACCATAGGGGTTATAAAATGAATGGACTGATTCAAGAGTATAAACAAGGTGAAGAATTTGCTTTTCATGAACACTCAGAGTGTTTTATGGGTTCTAATAGTTGCCAATGTAATCCACGTTATGTAATTTACGTGACGTAATTTACATGACGTCATTTTTAGGAGGCATAATTTCTTAATGGTATGCACACAAGAGTTATGTTTCTTTGGTAGTGGCCTTCAACTGGTTACATAAGTCATTAGCGCAGTCATTTAGCACCAAAAGCAGACGGCATGGCAGCCATGTTGTTGAAGCGTCGTCACTAATATGTGAAGTATTCACCAGTGTCACTTCAAGTTAATAGATAAATAACAAGACTCCTCAGGTAAGTGAGATTTTTTATTCAAAGTTTGTTCATGCTCACCTCCATGTATTGATTGATATTACACTCTCATTTGATTTGTCAAGTTTGACATTTGATATCAAAACAAAAAAGTAACGTGATTACATCTTGGGTGGTATTTTAGTGTACTTGTAAGCTGTTCTGCATTGAATGAATGTCCGAAACACAGAAACTGTTTCTTACCTTTGAATCTATCTATGTTGATCTATATATAAGTTTGAAAACATTTCTCATTTACGCCCTTACATTTCTAAACAAACGTAATGTGACGGTAACGTAGATTACTAAGTTTCTCTCAAAAGTTGTTTTATTCTCATGTTTGATGGTCTATCACTTAACAAAGCTGTGCAAATTTATCTAAACCATATTTTGAGTTAACCTTTTTCAAAAGAGCATATAAATAGTTTGATTGAAGATAATTTCATGCAAATGTTATCATTTTTATATCAGTAACGTAGATTACAAAGATGGTAACGTAAATTACAATTTGATGACTTGATGTTCATGCATTTATTTTGATAAATGTAATCTTTGTTGTAGGTTAATACAATGGGGAAAACCAGAGCAGAGATTCAACGGGCTTATAGGAAGAGAAAATTGGAAAAAGAAGGTGAAACTTATCTTGAAAAGGAAAGATTGAGACTGCAAAAATATTATGTTCCAATTTCCGAACGATCAAAGAAGGATGCCAAAGAAAGGAGAGAAAAAGTTCTCAAGTGGGTGAGAAAACACAGAAAGGAACGAAGTGTAACAAAATCAAATGTGAGAGAAGAGAAGAGAAATGAAACAATAAGCGATGAAAATGAAGTAAGCAGTACTGTACCTGATGGTGGATGTTCCTCTGAAACCTTACAAGTGAAGATGCCTTTCTCCTCTCTAGGCTATGCCAGGGTCAGAAAACGAATAAGCAGAGCTACATCAAAACAAAGAAGAGAAATTGAAAAACTAAAGAGAGACAACTTAAATCTTACAAGAAAATATAAAACAGAATGTAAACGCCGTTTGCGTCTACAAATGAAACAACAAAAGGCACGTTATGAGACTGACAAGACAGTTGAAAACCTCACCCCAAGAAGAAGAACCCAGAGAGATCTGATTGATAACGGGATAAGTCCATCTGAAGTACCACAGGCTGTGGTGAAAAAGCTACTGCTTTCAAATGTGATAGCTGCTGAGGTACAATCTGCAAGGAACATAGCTGGGACGAAGGGGAAAAAACTTATCATTCAAATTCTTGCTGGGGGTATTACAAAAAAGTACAGAATGAGACGTGCGCTAAGCAAATCTGTTGGGATGAACAGGAGAACATTAAACACCAATACCAAAGCATGCTCTGTTGCATCCAGGCGTCGAAACCAGCTGATCCATGAGCAGACGAAAGCATCAGTAATTGACTTCATGACACGAGATGACAACAGTAGAGAGATGCCTGGAAAAGCTGATGCAAAGAAAGTAGAAGGGCAGCAGCAACAACGAAGGATACTCAATGACAGTCTTCACAATCTCTTCCTCAAATTCCAAGCTGAAATGTCAACTGTAAAGATGTCACTTTCTACATTTTGCAAACTTCGTCCAAAACATGTTACATTGACAAAGTACCTTTCAAAAAACAAATGCCTTTGTCAGCGTCACCAAAATATGGCGTTGCTGTTGAAGTGTCTCAAGGCGCAAGGGGCAACCATCCCTTTAAATCCAGAGGATTATGCAAGGAGAATTGATAATGAAGGACCTGCCAAGTTTCTGTCTGAAATCAAAAGCAACAACATCAGTTATGACAAGTGGCAGAGAGTCTCCTGCTCTGACGGCAAGAAGAGGATGAAAATAAGCAAACAAGAGTTTGCAGAAATGTTTCATAAAGAAACAGTTCCTGGAGCATACATCGAGGATCCGTGAGCAATACAGAGCTCTTCCTAATGGACATGTCATTATCCAAATGGATTTTGCAGAGAACTTTACGTGTTCCAGTGCAGAAGAGGTACAGAGCGCTTATTGGAATGCCAGTCTTGTCACTTTGCATCCTGTCGTCCTCTACTTCAAGTCGGTTGTTCAAGGGACTCTTTTGCATAAAAGCTGTTTTTGTTTTGTATGATGGTGGGCACAATGCAGGATCTGTCTATGCATTCATGAAGAAGCTTGTGCCTACCATACAGGAGGAGATCGGTCCTGTATCTTGGATCCACTACTGGACTGACAGTCCTTCATCTCAGTACAGGAACAAGACTATGTTCTACATTGTCTCAGACCATAAGAATCTCCTTGGCGTTCAAGCAAGCTGGAACTATTTTGAAGCCGGCCATGGCAAGGGGCCATGTGATGGCATAGGAGGAACCTCTAAGAGGATGGCTGATCTGTCAGTCCGACAAGGCAAGGCTGTTATACAGGATGCTGAAGACTACTACCTCTGGGGTACTCGTTTCAATAAGAGTTCCAAGTACCTGTTCATCAAAAGTGCTGAAATCGCGTCAGTGAGATCTGAGCTTGAAGATCTTGTGAGAGGTGTCATACCTTTAAAGGGCACGATGAAAGTCCATGCTATTGCTCCAGTTGCTCCGGGCAAAATTGTCTCCAGAACCACGTCTTGTTACTGTTCGCAGTGTCTTAGTGGCAAATATCACTCTGACTGGGCTCCAGGTGACATTCTGAAGAAGATTCCAAACTTGGACACACCAGCTTCACAACAACTCACTGATCAGGTGGATGACGTCATTCAAGTAGCTGCTGCTGAAACACCAGAAGTTGTCTCGTCAAGCACTCATACTGCTGATACGATTTCTGTCCCAGTAAGACCTGAAGATGGCCCGTCAAGCACTCATACGGCTGATTCAATCTCTGTTCCAGTAACACCTGAAGTAGGGAAGTATGTTGCTGCGGTTTATGACAAACAGTGGTATGTTGGCGTTGTCAAGGAGATAGACGATGACGAAGCGGGTGCTCAAATTCATTCATGGAGAAATCCAAGACTCAGTTCAAATGGCCAAGTAGAAAGGATGAAGTATGGATCTCCTTCTCAGACCTCCTTTGTATCCTCAAACCTCGAGTAGCAGTTGGGAGATCCCGCTGCACCTTCTCCTTTGAGGAAAATGACATGGATTTGGTCTTTAAGAAATTTCAGGAAATTTCGTAATCTACGTGATTGACTCCTGTCATTACATAAGAGTTGCAATAACAGGACTGCAGTTCAAATATGGTATCATAACTGACCAAGAGTGTTAATTGACGATTGAATTCAGTTTACTTTTAAGAAATGTTCCCTTGTAATTTACGTGATATTTCTGCGTAATCTACGTTACGATTTTTCAAAGTATTTTTGTCACAGAGATTGTGTCATGACAATTTTCGTCATTTGTTCATTGGTGATTGTTATGCTTACATTTAATTTATTTGCTGTCAATGTTAGGAATACATTGTCATTATAAACATTATTAAAAACAGTTTGTTCAAAATAATTCAGTGTGTATAGCAGCACTATCACGATGGTAATTCCATGGTTTCTTTCTACAAATGATTATCATTTCTCGTTTTCCGGAACTTACACCAAGTAAAGTCTTGGTGTCAATTGTCAAATTGACATATCTTAATATGCTTCAAAGTTGTTGTATTGTTAGAGTTCATCAGTTGATGTTGCAAATAAGGACGTCACGTAAATTACATTTTCGACTTTGGATACCAACGTGTGATGGACCATACATGTTATTGCCATGACATCCTACTTTTGTTAGTTTGAGTTTTGTGAACAATAAATAATGTTCTTTCAAAAAAATGTGTTATCCTTTAACAGAATGGACTTTGATTTTTTATAAGTTCCAGTTTTCAGTTGGTGCACTTTTCGTGAGAATAGGTGATATATATTCTTTATCAAACCTACTTAAAAAAATTTCCCTCAAATATGATCTCCAAAACGTTTGTAAATTGATCAAGTTAAGTACCAATTATCATACCAAGATTAATGGAGAAACTGGAATTGGCATTCATTTCTTCCATCACCATGTCAGCAATGATACCATTCACTGTAGAATCTGGAATAACAACATAGATGAAAATCTAAACACCTGTTAAAACATTAGATTATGCTGAGAAAAAACCCAAAGATATCTCACTGTTATCAAACTGATTAATATTGAACATTTATCAGTACTTAGCAATTCTAGTGTTTCTTAACAAACAATAAAATGAAGGAAGTCAGCATTTATCAATAGATTCCACTCAAGTCGAGATTTGAAAATAATTGTATTGTAACTTACCCAAACTAAGCAGGGGTATATCTGCCATCTAACCATTGTCATCATCACCATTATCGCCTCTGTCCTCTTGTCCCCTCTCCTCCATCCTGTGTCCCCTCTCCTCCATCCTCTGTCCCCTCTCCTCCCTCCTCTGTCCCCTCTCCTCCATCCTCTGTCCCTTCTCCTCGGTTCTCTGTCCCCTCTCCTCCATCCTCTCTCCTCGGTTCTCTGTCCCCTCTCCTCCATCCTCTGTCCCTTCTCCTCGGTTCTCTGTCCCCTCTCCTCCGTCCTCTGTCCCCTCTCCCCGGTTCTCTGTCCCCTCTCCTCCATCCTCTGTCCCTTCTTGGTTCTCTGTCCCCCCTCATCCATCCTCTGTCCCCTCTCCTCCATCCTCTGTCCCTTCTTGGTTCTCTGTCCCCTCTCCTCCATCCTCTGTCCCCTCTCCTCCCTCCTCTGTCCCCTCTCCTCCATCCTCTGTCCCTTCTCCTCGGTTCTCTGTCCCCTCTCCTCCATCCTCTCTCCTCGGTTCTCTGTCCCCTCTCCTCCATCCTCTGTCCCTTCTCCTCGGTTCTCTGTCCCCTCTCCTCCATCCTCTGTCCCCTCTCCCCGGTTCTCTGTCCCCTCTCCTCCATCCTCTGTCCCTTCTTGGTTCTCTGTCCCCCCTCATCCATCCTGTCCCCTCTCCTCCATCCTCTGTCCCCTCTCCTCGGTTCTCTGTCCCTTCTCATCGGTTCTCTGTCCCCTCTCCTCCATCCTCTGTCCCCTCTCCTCCATCCTCTCTCTTCGGTTCTCTGTCCCCTCTCCTCGGTTCTCTGTTCCCTCTCATCCATCCTCTGTCCCTTTATTCTCGGTTCTCTGTCCCCTCTCCTCCATCCTCTCTCCCCTCTCCTCCATCCTCTCTCCTCGGTTCTCTGTTCCCTCTCCTCCATCCTCTGTCCCTTCTCCTCGTTTCTCTGTCCCCTCTCCTCGTTTCTGTCCCCTCTCCTCCCTCCTCTGTCCCCTCTCCTCGGTTCTCTGTCCCCTCTCCTCCATCCTCTGTCCCCTCTCCTCGGTTCTCTGTCCCGTCTCCTCTGTTCTCTGTCCCGTCTCCTCTGTTCTCGGTCCCCTCTCCTCGGTTCTCTGTCCCCTCTCCTCCATCCTGTGTCCCCTCTCCTCCATCCACTGTCCCCTCTCCTCCATCCTCTGTCCCCTCTCCTCTGTTCCCTGTCCTCTCTACTCTGTCCTCTTCTCCTCTCTGATCATCTCTGTCCTCAACTGGGTTATCAGTATTTCTTCCCCTTCTTTCGCTTATCTTCAGATATGTTGTTTTCCATTTCCCTGTGAGGTGTTCATACTGGCATTGACCTCTTACGGCTCCAATACACACATCGCAGAAACAGCTTCTCTCTCGGGAAGTTACCACATACTTCTGTATGCCACGGAAGGAATGCAGTGATCTTAAGACTTTCAGAGTTTTGATTCGTTCTGTTCTCTGTGGTCTTTCTCGATTTACCTCTCCATTCCGGATAAAGAAGAAGGATCTTTTTTTGTGGCAGTGACTGGGCTGGTTTTCCTTTGGCATTGTTAAGCTTGTGACTGCATAATGGTAAAAATCCTCTGCATTTGAGATAATTGCTCTTCTTGATGCGACTGCTAAAGTAGCACTTTTTTTTACAACCCCTGTTTCACCATCACATGGCCCTTTTCCATGGCGAGAACCGAAGAAGTGTTTTTCTACTTCGAACCCATAGTCCTCTTGACACATGGACATGTCTGTGAAGTTGTATTTGCATTTGTATTGTGTTGGAGCGCCATCTGAAAAGTGGATTTCCTTTTCTATACATATTCCATTTTGGAAGAGGAACTCGTTGCCTTTGGTTACATATGGTGTACCATGTGGTAATCGTGCTTGTGATCTTCTGAAACGAACACCAGCGAATGATGCATAACTTTATTGCAATCTTCCTCCAAGCATCTGTGGTAGGCTATAAGTGGATGTAGTGTAACTTGCTGGTAAGTCCAATGAGCACTTTGAGCTTCGTCCTGGTGTCTGCAGCAGTTGTTTTCGGCAAAGTCCAAGAAAATCATAACCCATTTTTGAGGCACATTTTTCTTCAAGTTTTCAAATTCCTTGCTTTGCCAGTAAGCGTTGAAAAGGTGTTTGGAAAATGGAGTGAGCTCACTCTTCAATTCGTTGACAAACTCAGCAACAGAGCCACTTTAACATTTCAAAGCCATGTACTTCTTGAGGACTCCATTAATGACTTGCTCACTTTGCTCCCATTTCTGCCAGGATACATGTTTTTCATAACGATTGAGGAGATCACCAACTTCTAGCTTTTGGACACCACAATTCAGACACTTTCTGTCAAGACAGTCTTTCTTGTAGAGTTCTCCCTCTTTTGGATATAATGTACTTCTGGACATGTCATAGCGATCACTAGCCGGTACTGGCAAACCCTTTTGCATACACAATGACTTCAGGGCCCTCACTTTGAAGTCAATATTGATGCAGTATTCACATAAACATTGAAAATACTTATGCTTTGTCATTGGAAGGATGTTGGTAGGTTTCAGACTTGCAAATTTGCTATATGAAATCTTTTTTGTGGGGTTTTCTGCAATGAATTTGTCATATGTGCTCTTCATGGAACTTTCAAGGCATTTCCGGACTTGCAAATCTTTTTTCACAGACCTCTGGTTATGCATTTCTCTTGAAATATACATTCTGCCATAGAATTCTCTCACGGCGGTCACTTCATCCTCCTGTACAGCATCCTTTCGCTCTTTCCTCTCTACACTCACAACATCTTCATTCTGCTCATGCTGTTTTAGTATTTTCCTACTGAGGTTAAGTGCTTTGGGGCATTTCTTGGCTTTCCTTTTTATTCGTGCTTTTGCAAGCAGGGCACTGTGAAGAATGCGCCTCAACTTGTTGTCTTTGATGCTTCTTTTCCCCCTTAAATCCTCTATAGTGTATTCTTTATTCCCACATGTGTTGTCTCGAGGAAATCAAGCCGTTTCTTGGCATTTGGTGATGTAATGCATCGTTGTTGTAGGGCAGCCTTCCTCTTTGGTGTAGATTTTTTAACATCAGACATGACATCGGCAAACTTGTCTGCATCTTTCGGAAGTACTCGCATTGATCTTGATTTAGCCTTTCTCTTAGCACAAGCAGATGGAAACCAAGAACTGGATGACGTTACTGTCTGAGAATCTTCATTCGTAGCAATTGTTGGGGAAGGTTTTGGTTTTTTTCGCAGTTTTTTTCAGTGCATTCGCTTCTCTTTTGTTATTCGTTAATTCTTCTTCTTTTCTGTGGATTCAGATCCTTTCTTTGTTCTTGCTTGGCCATTTTCCATTTCTCTCTCTGAGTTTCTGTCTGCTTCCTTGTGAGTTTCCTGTTAACAGTAAATACCTCTTCCCTCTTCTTTTTCTCTCTGTATCTTCTGTTTCTAATCTTGGCTTTCATATTGTATCTCTCTCTTTGCTCCGAAGTCCAGTTTGCCTTGATATTTTTTACTCGAAAGGTTTCATATTCTCTGTAGGTTTTATACAGTTCTTTGTTTGCTTTATATTCTCTCTATATTCCTTTTGGTTTTCAGCATTTGTTTTTCTTTTTTTCTTTTCTCCCTCTAATAGTTTCTGGATCCTAAACGAAAAAAAGAATGAACATAAACTACATTTGTTAATGAAGTAATATTATTGCATACAGATAACAAAGACTACTTTCAAATATCAATCAGCTGGAGCTTTCAAGACTCTGTATCACAGTGACACCAGGGTTGCATTAATTACTTGTGGTCTTTAAAATTAACTTTTCACCTAAATACGTACAACTTTTCTAAATCTCACATTTGGTAGATTCCCTAAGTGAGTGAGTTGGTGTTTAACGTGTTTTGAACAATATTTCAGTTATTAAACACGTGGATGTTGCCATCCAAAAGAGAGTAGATAGATCAGGGAGAAAGGGATCGAAAGGATGAGAAAAGACGGAAATTCCCTAAGTGCGTTCGTTAGAACTAGATAGAACAATTTGTGTGCATTACCTATATTTTCTCAATGTTGGTGTCAATCGGGTGCCATTAGGGTAGCTAATATGATGGTGTTGAAAAATATTGATAATTCATACATAATTAATCATGTAATTTCCTTTGGTGTCCTCTGATGTGAACAAACATATAACTAGGATTAAACAGAATTAATAAGAAAATATTATTGAAATCTTATAAATGATATTCCATGTCTAGTGTTTGTCTTGTTTTGATCAATTTATAGAATGGAATTCAGTTTGATGATCACAATAAAACTTGTCATCTTACGTTCATTCAAAGACTACACCAGAATGTATGTTTTTGTTGTCTTAAAGATGAACAAAATATAATTTGATAATGTACGGATTTTATGAAAATAATTTGCTTAAAGTAACACTGATTAAATTTCACATCATAAATGTGTCATTATAATGAATTAATGAAAATGAATTTCAATATATATCAGAATTTATTTTATTAACTTATGTTCAAACAAAGACACAACATAAAATGTGAAATTTCAAGTCCTGTGAGATGAACATAATCACATTACTGAATCCAAACTATTATTATGAAATTGACACAATTTTGTTGATAGAATAATACTTAATAACTATAAGGTTGTCTTTGTTCAGATAAAATTAATTAATGAAAAAAGCAAAAGAGAAAACAAATTTCATCTTACGTTCAAACAAAGACTACAACAGAATGTATGTTTTGGGTGTCTTGAATATGAACAAAACATAATTTCATTATGTTCAGATTTCATGTAAAAATGTTGCTTAAGTAACACTGAGTAAATGTCATATCACATATGTGTCATTATAATGAATTAATGAAAATGAATTTCAATATATATATAAGAAAATAAAAATATTAAACTATGTCCAAAACAAAGACTCAATTTTTTTTGAAGTTTCAAGTCCTTTGAGATGAACATAATCACACTTCTTAATAAAAACTATTATAATATGAAACTGACACAATTCTGTTGACAGAATAATACCCAATCACTATAATGTTGTGTAACCTATGTTTCTGAAGTTAAAAAGAATTAATAACAAAAGAAAAAGGAAAAATATTTTCATCTTATGTTCAAACAAAGACGGCAAATAAATTGGTGTCCCTAATACCCACGAGAGTTATCAGGCATATTTACAATTCATAGAAATTTTGAAAAAAAAATGTATGACAAATTATCAACATATGACATAAAAATCAACATACTTCAGTAACATTAAAATGAATCAATGTTAAATCGAATTTGAAGTATTGGTCATATTTTGTTCATATTAGTGACACGATAATCCATGTTGATTTTGGTTTCTTCAATGTGAACAGAAGTTTTAATGAATGTCATGCCAAACTTAAGATTTAATAGATATTAATGATGACCAAAGTTACTTTTAAACATACTTTCAATATTCTCTTTAAAAATTATGTAACTATTACGATAACATCCTGTCAGACCTTATTCACTTTTGTTCACTCAATGGACACTAAACTATTCAAGCCACCACTTCCAAACTGTGATCACTGACAGCATAATGAGCCTTGTTATTTAAAGGAATGGTGTTACAAAAAGTCTTTACATGTTCATGTATGATATACATATGTTTTAGTTCAAAATAGATTACATGTACCTCTTAAATTGGATAAGATTCAGAAACTAACCTCTTTCTTACGTTCATACCGCGCCCGGAGACGCCGAGACACCACTGCCTCCATGCCTGGTTCAAGCTCTTGAATGAATTTTCCCTCCCTTTTACTTGGCTGCAGGAGGAAGTCATGTGACTTTGCTTTGCTAGACATGCAGAGCCACTTTTTACAGGGGCCAAAAATAAGCCTTTGTTTCGTATCTTATGTTCACACTGGTGTGGACACGAAATATTTGCAAAATACTAAGGAGTTGATAAAATTATATTTAAACTATCTGATTGTGACCAAACTGTGTCAGATTGTCAAATATGTTTTAGTCCAGTATTTGATTTATGTTTAGAAACTTTTTCATTAAGATCTATATGAACTTGATCACAGAAGAAATTGATTATCTCTGAGGACACGAAGAGATATGAACATAAGATAGAAATTGAGATAACATTTCTAATCTTATATTGCATTTTTCATACAAATGTAATGTGAACATCCATGTCTTATAATAATCCAAATGCAAATGTCAAATTTAAACTGTGCTGGAAGGTCATATACACATATAGTTCTAATTTTCCAAAGCTTGTCACTGAAATGTCACACTCTTCTGTGATGAAATTGCATGTATTATTCAGCATTTCAAAAGGTGGCAAAGTAACTGTGACACTTAAAGCAATCATGTTATGTCATTTATATCTGTAGAACATGCTAAATAAATAGAACAACCCATATTTTTCATACATCTTAATTTTAATTAAATATTTGATTAATTTTGTCTGATGTTCATATTGCACCAGTATTGAAGACATGCTTAGTAGCCAAAATGATGTTTGAAGAACAGCGTCGCTGATTGCACAACTAACTTTGATTGCCTCTAATCAGCCGTTTCCAATTCTATTCCACAAACTCGGCGTAATATAACAGAGGCTGTATCAACATTTCATGTGTTATTTTAAATACAGCCTTCGGAGGAAGAAAATGTTGACGAAAGAGGATATGAAAGAAATGTCCTGAATGCTGTTTATCCTCCACGACAATAAATGGAATTTACAATTAGATCACTCCTAAACAAGCATTTTGTCGGATTCTTGGAAAATTACAATGACATTGGATCATCCTATTGTTCATGTGATCATCAATAAATTGGCAAAATGTTTGTGAGAGGGGGGGGGGGGGGGAGGGCGTTGGTGTTTAACGTGTTTTGAACAATATTTCAGTTATTAAACACGTGGATGTTGCCATCCAAAAGAGAGTAGATAGAAAAGGGAGAAAGGGATCGAAAGGATGAGGAAAAAGACGGAAAGAAAGGCATAGTGAGAGATAGAAAGCAGGTTTTAGAAGGACTCACATTTGGTCTGGCTTCTATCCGTCGACCTGACCAGCTTGAGTGACCCTACCAGGAGCATGTAAACTCCAGCTGGCATAGCTCTCGGGGTCGCCGAAGCACACAAACCACCACACCACGATAAGGTAACGAGTGAAATCATCATAAAACTTGTGACAGATTCATCTAAATGACTACCAGCCAAAGAGGGTTGAATCCGCCAATTGCTTTAAATGTGGTCAATGAAAAGCCAGAAAAACAAGATGTCTGCAACTCACCTTAACCAGAGTAACATCAACATTTTCGGTCTGGAAAAATTGTGACAAGACAGTCACTGGGGCCATAGCATCCGTCATCATGTATGTGATGGACACAAAGGTATCTGTTGACATCTGAAATCAGTAAAACAAACTTTTTAAATAAGGAATAAACAAGATGTGTTTGTGAAACACGAATGCCCCCGGATGCATCCTGCTCGCTGTGTCAAAGTCAAGGTCACAAGGTCAAATGTCATGGTGTCATCTGAAAGGTCTCATCACAAGGGATCCATATGTCAAGTATCAAAGAGCTAGCTCTGACCAATCAAAAGTTATGACCAAGGTTAAAGTTTTTGTGGACAAACGGACAGACGGACGGACGGAAAAGGTCAAATATCATTGTGTCATCTGAAAGGTCTCATCACAAGGGATACACATGTCAAGTATCAAAGACCTAGCACTGACAGTATAGAAATTATAGCCAAGGTTAAAGTTTTCGGAAAAGGCTCGCTGTGTCAAGGTCAAGGTCACAAGGTCAATTGTCATGGTGTCATCTGAAAGGTCTCATCACAAGGAATCCATATGTCAAGTATCACAGACCTAGCTCTGACCAATCAAAAGTTATGACCAAGGTTAAAGTTTAAAATGCTCGCTGTGTCAAGGTCAATGTCACAAGGTCAAATGTCATGGTGTCATCTGAAAGGTCTTATCACAAGGGATCCATATGTTAAGTATCAAAGAGCTAGCTCTGACCAATCAATAGTTATGACCAAGGTTAAAGTTTTTGTGGACAAACGGACAGAAAAGGTCAAATATCATGGTGTCATCTGAAAGGTCTCATCACAAGGGATCCATATGTCAAGTATCAAAGACTTAGCTCTGACCAATCAAAAGTTATGACCAAGGTTAAATTTTTTGTGGACAAACGGACAGACAGACAGACGGACAGGTGAAAAACAATATACCCCCGGAATCTCCGATTCGGGGGCATAAAAAACTTACTTTTTACCTGACTTTACTGAAGACACAATAGCACATGATATTGAAAACAATTGGCGATAAATATCTGAAATATAATACAAGGAATTTGAGATTCAGTTTCCTCAGGGTGTTGATTCAGTGTTGTGATTCTACCGCTGCTACAAATTCATGATTGTCTCTCATGATGGCTGCAAATTGCTTGTGATTAGACGAGTGAGTGAGTGAGGTGGTGTTTAACGTGTTTTGAACAATATTTCAGTTATTAAACACGTGGATGTTGCCATCCAAAAGAGAGTAGACAGATCAGAGAGAAAGGGATCGAAAGGATGAGGGAAAAGACGGTAAGAAAGGTATAGGAAGAGATAGAAAGTGATGGTCTTACCTTTGTAGGGAAATTGTTTTGGTGGGTACTTTACATCCTGTAATCGGGTTTGCATTCAAGAACTAAAGTTGCTGGCTGGCTGCTGAATGCTTTAAGTATTTCACTGGAAATCGTATTGCAATTCAATAAACATGGATGTGACAATCACTCAGGTTGAATCCATATGTAATGATGTATTATTAAAAATTTTATTCCTACTAGAACATAACCTTTTTGCTTCAAAGCAAAACGGTTAAGTTTGTGAGAATGACATGTCCTTACAAAAGTAGACACAAAATGTTAATCGCCATGTATGGCGTTTTAAAGATAAGAAATGTAGGAAACTCAAAGCAAAATGTATCAGAAGTGGGAATTTTGGAAGTGCCAGCGTTTACAGCTTGACACCTTGTTGATGTCATTGTACCTGTTTGGCATTGATGTCCTTGAAATCTCAGTTGAGACAGACGGACACTTATGATATTAAACAGGCACTGAACACATAAAAACAGGGTTTTGGTTCATTAATGTCAGCAAAAGGTTGGGGGTATACATACCCACAACTTTATTATGAGGGGCCAGCTCTGGTAATAAAGCAGTTAAGCATGTCAGACTATGAGATCCAGACAGATGAGACATATCTTTTTAAATAAAATTTTGATTTTGAAAATTGAAATTGTATGTTATTATTTATGTTATATTAACTTTGAACACCAAGTCTGGTTTCTTTTAGTTAAATTATAAATAAGACTGACTTGATTTTTCCTAACTATATCTCTGTATTAAAAAAAATCATGAATGTACCCCCATAGAAAAAAAACGTCCTCCAACGTTGATCGAACCTCTTCTAATCCGACCAAATCTGTAGTTTTCCGACTATCTCCCCTGGCGGAAAAATTTGCACCGCAATCCATTTTTTTAAAGCAAATGACAATATTTCTCGCGAAGAAAGGATGGTTCATATCACCATGCCTTTGCCATGATTCAGTAGACAAAATGATGATTTTAAAACAGCTGATTGAACAACTAACTTCGATTGCCTTCAATCAAGCATCTACCATTATATCCCAACACCTCGGCGAGTAAAAACGTTCTTTGGTTTTTGTGATATTCTGTATATTCTTTCCTGATGTACAACAGATTTGAGACATTAAATCTGGAGAAGCTGTAAGTGTGAAAGTTAAATATATAGTTTATTTTTGATGTTTGTTTATTAGAAAATAATAGTCAATATATATTGTATGAACATGGAAAGGTTAAGTCATTTGATTTTACATGACCTTCGCGAAGGGCACCCTATTTACAAAATATTTGGCGCTTCCTTCTCTCTCGCATATGTTATCTGACCAAATTCGCGGGTTCCGGCAGATTCCCCAGGCAAGATAACGCTTCTGCCTCTGCCTTGATTCAGTCGAAAAAATGTTTTTAGAACAGCGTCGCTGTTTGCACAACCAACTCTGCCTCCACGCAATCATCTCTCTTTTTCTCCCCACAGAGGCAGATCAATTCAGCCTCTGTTCTATTCAGCCAACTTTGTGGGATAGAATAGGAGATGCTTGGTTAAAGGCAATCAAAGTTATTTAAGCAAACAGCAACGTTGTTCTAAAATCATTATTGAATCATGGCAAAACATTGTGATATGAACCACCCTTTCCATACGAGAAGCTTGTCATAAGCAGCCACGTCCTTAGCTGCTATCAGTTTTTTTGTGAAGTTTCCGCCGCCTACTAGCTATAACTTTTTAGCTCATCTGGCCTGTAAGGCCCGATGGGCTTATGGCATGGCATGGTGTCCGGCGTCCGTCCGTCCGTAAACTTTGTGGAATTTCGACTTCTTCTCCAGAACCATAAGGCCTAGAAAGCTTAAACTTGGTGTACAGACTCCTTGACTAGTGAGGATTAAAAAGTGTAGCTTTGGTGGCCCTCTGGCCCCTAATAAGGGCCACAGGGGCCACGCCCTAAAAACCTATTTTCATCTTCTTTTCCAGAAGCATAAGGCCTAGAAAGCTGAAACCTTGTGTACAGACTCCTTGACTAGTGAGGATTATAAATTGTAGCTTTAGTGGCCCTGTGGCCCCTAATAAGGGCCACAGGGGCCAAGCCCTTAAAACCTATTTTCATCTTCTTCTCCAGAGCCAAAAGGCCTAGAAAGCTTAAACTTGGTGTACAGACTCCTTGACTAGTGAGGAATATAAATTGTAGCTTAGTGGCCCTAAAAATAGAGCCATTGGCTCTGTAGCTCATCAGGCATCATATCAAGTTTGCTTTATACAGGCAAGATGAGCTAAAAATGAAACTGATGTTACCTATTGCAAGAAAACCTATAAACAAAATTAAAAAACAAATGTAACGATTTCGGAATAAATTTCCTTACCCAAATGATTTATTATTATTCAACACTTTCTAGATCGCCAATATCAGACAGTGAAAGAAGTCCACACTAAAATATCCAAGGAGAAATAAATTTGCCATAAACTGTCATCTAATGGAGAAAAATAGGTTTTTAAAATTGTGACCCCTGTGACCCTATTTGGGGTCACAAAACCTACAGTTTAGAATCCCAATTGGCCAAGGAGTCTACATGAAGTCTTTCAGCTCAATAGAGTAGACCTTTAGGAGCTTAAGATGATGATGAAAATAAGTTTTTAAGGTTGTGACCTCTGTGACCCTATTTGGGGTCATGGGGTCACGAAATCTACAATTTAGAATCCCCATTGGCCAAGGAGTCTGCACATATAATTTCAGCTCTCTAGACCTTTTGGAACTTGAGAAGAAGATGAAAATATTTTTTTAAGGTTGTGACCCCTGTGACCCTATTTGGGGTCACAGGGTCAACAAAGTCACAAATTAGAATCCCCATTGTCCAAGGAGTCTGCACATATCAATATTAACTCTCTAGACCTTTTGGAACTGGAGAAGAAGATGAGAATTGGTTTTTAAGGTTGTGACCCCTGTGACCCTATTTGGGGTCATGGGGTCACGAAATCTACAGTTAAGAATACCGATTGGCCAAGGAGTCTGCACATATCATTTTCAACTCTATAGTCCGTTAAGTACTGGAGAAGAAGATGAAAATAGGTTTTTAAGGTTGTGACCCCTGTGACTCTATTTGGGGTCACAGGGTCACCAAAGTTACAAATTAGAATCCCCATTGTCCAAGGAGTCTGCACATATAATTTTTAACTCTCTACTCCTTTTGGAACTGGAGAAGAAGATGAAAATAGGTATTTAAGGTTGTGACCCCTGTGACCCTATTTCAGGTCACAGGGTCACCAAAGTTACAAATTAGAATCCCAATTGGCCAAGGAGTCTGCACATATCATTTTTGGAACTGGAGAAGAAGATGAAAATAGGTTTTTAAAGTTGTGACCCCTGTGACCCTATTTGGGGTCACAGGGTCACCAAAGTTACAAATTAGAAACTCCATATGCTAAGGTACCTGTACACAAAATTTCAGCTCTCTAATGTGTATGGTTCATGAGGAGAAGTCGAAAGTGTCAAAAGTTTACGGACGGACGCCGGACGACGGGCCATGCCATAAGCCCATCTGGATTTTCAGTCCTGATGAGCTAATAAGGGCCACAGGGGCCAATCCCTTAAAACCTATTTTCATCTTCTTCTCCAGGACCATAAGGCCTAGAAAGCTGAAACTTTGTGTACAGACTCCTTGGCTAGTGAGGATTAAAAATTGTAGCTATGGTGGCCCTGTGGCCCCTAATAAGGGCCCCAGGGGCTAAGCCCTTAAAAGCTATTTTCATCTTCTTCTCCAGAAGCATAAGGCCTAGAAAGCTGAAACCTTGTGTACAGACTCCTTGACTAATGAGGATTATAAATTGTAGCTTCGGTGGCCCCTAATAAGGGCCACAGGGGCCAAGCCCTTAAAAGCTATTTTCATCTTCTACTCCAGAACCATGATGCCTAGAAAGCTGAAACTTTGTGTACAGACTCCTTGACTAGTGAAGATTATAAATTGTAGCTTTTGTGGGTCCTTCAAATCTATTTTCATCTTCTTCATCAGAAGTAAAGGCCTAGAAAACTGAAACTTGTCGCCTATATACTGAATTTTATGAATGGTGACCCTGTGGCCTCTACAAATCACATTGACCACACTCTACAGCATAATTGATGATGAAGCCTGATGAGCTACAGAGCCAATGGCTCTATTTTTATTACTCGCCCGTGTAAGATACCGCAGTGTAATATTTATACGACAATATTAAACTAGTGTAATAACACATTGCAAGGATGACGTCACAGTGTAAGCCACAATGGTTGCTGAGTCGCGAAAATGTTAGTTTCGGCAACTTATCGGCAATTATGTTTGATTTTTAGGGCAAGTAATAAACAGAATACTAAACTCCCGTCCATTTAATACTATTTTTATTAAACTCGTGAATGATTTGGTATCAAACTCGCTTTCGCTCGTTTTATACAAAATCATTAACTCGTTTAATAAAAATAGTATGAAATGGAAGGTCGTTTAGTATCCTCTATTTATCCCACCGGTATGTAATACCGTGGGATATAGTCATCGCCCTGTCCGTCCGTACGTAATCATTTCGTTTCCGGAGCAGAACTCAAAAACCGGTCCACATATCTTTCTGAAACTTTACATGTGTATTGCCCACCTACTGAAGTGGTGCCTTTTGATATTGTCAAATTTCTGAACATTGTATTTTTAGCTCATCTGGCCTGTAAGGCCCGATGGGCTTATGGCATGGCACGGTACTGTCCGGCGTCCGTCCGTCCATCCGTCCGTTCGTCCGTCCGTCAACTTTGTGGAATTTCGACTTCTTCTCCAGAACCATAAGGCCTAGAAAGCTGAAACTTTTTGTACAGACTCCTTGTAGCTTTAGTGGCCCAGTGACCCCTAATAAGGGCCACAGGGGTCACGCCCTAGAAACCTATTTTTATCTTCTTCTTCAGAACCATGAGGCCCAGAAAGCTGAAACTTTGTGTACAGACTCCTTGACTATTGAGGATTATGAATTGTAGCTTTCGTGACCCTTTTGCCCCTAATAAAGGCAACAGGAACGTCCTTCAAATCTATTTTTATCTTCTTCTCCTGAAATATAAGGCCTAGAAAACTGAAACTTGTCGCCTATATACTTAATTTTATGATTGGTGCCCCTGTGGCCTTTACAAAGGGGGAATCACATTGGCCACACTCTACAGCATAATTGATGATGTAGCCTGATGAGCTACAGAGCCAATGGCTCTATTTTTTATTATTTTCCATGGAAACGGCTCTTATTTGGACTCATGAAAGGTTTCGTTTCATATATATTAGCTTATACTATTATGAACCTTGCTTGAAAAATGTACAATTATCTTTCAACGGTTTACATCGGATGATCATGTGAAACCGGTGGGATATGTCATCTTCTGATGACTCTTGTTTCCACTAAGCTTTCCAGAACTCTTATTCATAACTTACTATTCATACCTCGGGGGGAACGAGTTTCAAGGTCGAGGTCACGAGCTTTGTAATCACTCTAAGAATTCCTTTAAAATGCGATAACTTGAAAAGTTTTTGTGCTATGAAGCTCTAACTTGGCATATATCATCCTTGGAAAAGTACACAAATTTGAAAAGGTTTCGGCTACAATCCGTCAAAGGTCAAGTCACAGATAGGTCATGACCTTAGCATGGTTTAGCAAAAATGCTTTATTTTAACTATGAACACTTTTAATCAATACATAACTGTTGTGCTCAATAAAAGTGTTCAATGATTGTGTGACCTTGAAGGTCAAGGTCATGAGAGATGAGTTTTTGCAATATGCACCAAATTTGGATATAAGTTTATCCCATTTAGCTATTCAGAACTCTTGAACATGTCTGAATGTTAAAACTTCCAGTGAATCATTATGACATGTTCACGTCAAGGTCACAAGTTATAAAATAACGACAAAATTCCTTGTAAACACGATAACATTAAAAGTTTAGAGTTTGTATATATTATCTCTTGAGAAGTACACAATTTTCCAAAAGTTTTGGGTACGAACTGTCGAAGGTCAAGGTCCACCACTGGACTCGTTACCTTTACGTGGTGTGGTGGTTTGTGTGCTTCGACAACCCCGAGAGCTATGCCAGCTGGAGCTTACATGCTCCTGGTAGGGTCACCCAAGCTGGACAGGTCGACGGGTAGAAGCCAGACCAAATGTGAGTCCTTCTAAAACCTGCTTTTCCATCTCTCACTATGCCTTTCTCTCCGTCTTTTCTCTCATCCTTTCGATCCCTTTCTCCCTGATCTATCTACTCTCTTTTGGATGGCAACATCCACGTGTTTAATAACTGAAATATTGTTCAAAACACGTTATACCAACTCACTCACTCACTCACTCGAAGGTCAAGGTCATAGGAAGATCAACATAAAAGTTAAAATAATATACTTGCACAATAATACCTTGCGCAGATTGCACCACTTTTTAAATCTTAATAACCTGTTCATTGTACATTTTAGGTATGATTCTGTCTGAAAAATGTTTACGATTTGGAACACGATACTGGCCCGTGATAACTTTAATCATGTTCAAGAAACCTCCACTTTCTGCCACAGATATGCTCGGAGATCTTTGATAATGAACTTACCAATTGCGTTTGTTATTTCACCTGAACGCCTCGTATCCAAAACATGAGTGAAATTTATCACTTTTTTATTTGTTACTTTTTGGGGTGGATTTTCAGAAACTTTGGTTCCTGCTTTCGTCTGGTTTGGTTTTAGTTCTGGGTGGTGACGAATGACGTGAGTATGCAGATTGGTTGTATTGCCCGAATATTTCAGATGTGCAAAACAAATTTTGCAAACATCCTGATCTGTCAGTCGTAAGTACTCCTTCAGGTGTTTTATTTGCATGGTAACCGAATGTGTGCCATGCCGGTGCGTCGACGAATAAAGCACCGGCATCCACCATTTTGATTGGAGCAAGGAATTATGGAAGCTCAATAAAATCATCAGGAACAGAAGGCACCTACTACAAGGTTTCGACCTGTGCAAAGAAATCATTCCATTTGTCGACAATATGCGCGACAATAACCAGTGGAAACTCTGCACAAACATAAATAAAGACAACTTCTTTCAAAGTTCAGTCACTGGCCGTAGATACCCATGCCGCAAATACAATTGCAAATCTCGCAATGTAGTGTATACTCACTTGCAAAAAATACAAAAAACAATATGTAGGAGAAACAAAACTGGAATTCAAGATTCGTTTTTCTGAACACTTTGACGACATCACACAAAAAATAATAAACCTGTATCTCTTCACTTCAACCTCCCTGACCATTCTAAGAGCGACTTATTCTACAACATTATGGTTTAAACATATTTTTATTTCGTTATGAAACGGATAGGCGAACAAGCCTTTAGGCTTATACTAACGCCGCTCCAATATATATACAGGCTGGATAACAATATCTATAATTATATATGATCAAAATTGAAGGAAAACAATACATGTTAAGGGACAATCGTCAAATGTTGTTGTTGTTGGGTATGCCTATAGTGATGAAATTAACTGCAGCTTAATTTCTAAAATATTTCATATAATCAAGAAAACCGGTTAGTTTTGTTAATAAATTCATGTAATGAAATGAGGATATTACTATTTGTTAAGTTGCTCAGGTTACCATTGCCGTATAAAACTGTCATTAAGTCATAACCCTGAATATAAAAGTACATACTGATTCTTAAGTTTTGATGGTTCGGGCAGTTAAACAGATAGTGACTAACATCTTCCTTGTAATGTCTACATGAGCACCTCGATGTTTCCGATATGTGTCGATGAAATCTGTGTGCATTCAAATCGCTACAGCCGAGCTTAAGGCGACAGTGAATGATTTGACTGAATCTAGTTCCCGTGTTTAAGTTGAAGTAATTATGCGTTTCTGTAGGATTTAACATACTTTTGAATTGATTCAGAGAAGGGGCATGTCTGGTTTGATCTGGTAGGAAATTCCACAGCATAATAGTGCTGGGCAAGAACTATTTAGAGTATCTCTGTGTTCTGCAATTAATTGTTTGAAGGGAAGAGCTGTTTCTAAGGTAATAGTTACTTTGCTCGGAATCTCGTCCTGGTATAAGATCGCTTAAGTACTCTGGGGTCAAATTATGATACATTTTATAAAAATTAACGAGTTTATACCGATATCTTCGATCTTTTAGAGAGCTATAGTTAGTTTCATTATATATTTTACTGAGGCTTGTGCCACGTACCGCACCGCAAATAGTCCTTAAGGCGTCTAAATGTAGGTTTTCTAACATCACGGATTGTTCCATTGTACAGTTGTCCCATATATGAGAGCAATAGTCAAAAAGTGACTATGAACAAAAGTGGTCCTAACACTGAACCCTGTGGTACACCGGCTTCGACTGAGATAAAATTGGAACTGTAACCGTTAATTAATACTTTCTGCTTTCTATCTTCTAAGTAACTTTTAAACCATTCTAGAAGTTCACCTCTAATACCGTAAGCATAAAGTTTGTGAATGATACCCTTATGCCATACTTTGTCAAATGCTTTACTTATATCACAAAAGACGGCTCTAATTTCTTTTCCCTGGTCTACTGCCCTAGATTTGAAATTATAAAGATAAGTCAGCTGATTAACAGTAGAGTCACCAGGCATAAATCCGGATTGTAGATTTGAAAGAATACTATTATCTCTGAGAAAATTAAATACATGTTTAAAGATGCACTTTTCAAAAACTTTTGCAACGCAGCATGTTAACGCTACAGGTCAATAATTTGAACAGTCGTGGACGTCGCCTTTCTTATGGAGCGTAGTAAGACAAGGGGGTGGCCTTACTAGTTTCGTCCGCTGTGTTGGGACTCGTCAGACTGAAGTAGCAATGGAAATGTCTCTCCTTATATACTCAGGTCACGTGATTTATGACGGTTCCGCCGCCGGCGTGGCGGGTGAACTTCCGGTAATGGGAAAATGTTTCCGGCGGGCCGCCGGCGGTGACTTCCGGTCGGTAACTTCCGGCGGCGGAAATAACCGGAAACGGCGGGATTTTGTTTCCGGTTTGTGTAATACCCAATGTAGGGGTCTACTGATTGTACGAGAGGGTGTGTTTGGTTGTTTTTCACACTTTAGGTGACCATTTTCTGTATTTTGTCTATGTATAAACGTTTTGTTTATATGTTGTAGGTGATGGCAGTGTGCTTTAGCTGAATAAAAAGATCGAGATCCAGCCAGATGAAGACGTGTTTTGTTTTCTGTTAAAAAGATAGATTTTAAATTTTAAGGATAATGTCTATTTAGGTTTAAAAAGAGACCGATGTTCTTTATACTGATTCGTAAAAAGATGATAGATGAAACCAAGGTTCTATGGTAATACCAAAGGATAACTTAAAATGTAGGAATTAAGTCAGGTAAAGAGAGCCCGATATATCTATGAAAAATGTGACAAAGAAGATCTGGAAAGAGTATAGTTTTATTAAAGGATAATAAAAAAGTGGGGCTTAAGTGAGAAGCCACATAGAAGAAACATAGGTTGTATGTTCGAGGTTGATAAATATGAGAGACAAAGAAGTAATGAAAACAGGATTTGTTCATAATGGTGAATTTACAATATCGGGATATCGAGAGTATCTTTCATCGCAGTGATGAGGATATTGTCTTGTTCTGGGGTATAGGATGGTCCGTATTCCGCTATCCTGATGTTCCTTGGAACGGAGTGTTTATCGAAGCTTGGGAGAACTTCCCAAGCTTCTGTGACTAGGTCGTTAAGATCTGTGTCGGGGCCCCAATTGTTGAAGGGGGGCATTGGGACTTGTCCATATTTAAGAATATAGGGGCAGCGTCCGTGTCCCTTTGTAGGGAGCGCCAGTGGTATTTGAACTGGGCTCGGCCCTGGTGGCATCGGCGCCTCCGATGTCTGTTGGTATGAGGTCAAAAGGAGTCGCAGGAGGATGGGGCGGACTCGTGTAGCATATGTTGCTCCAATCCTCATGTGTGGATGTAGTTGCAACTGGGGTCGAGAACCTCCTGGTAAGGATCGACTTAGCCTGGATAGTTATGCGTCCAGGGTTAGCTCCTGTGGAGATGGCCGTGACTCTTGGAGTAGGTCCTTGTCTGGATGTGGCCACTACGATGGGGCCCTGGGGAGTGTCCCAGGTCCTAGAGTTGGAAGATAGCCTGGGTGGGGCCGTGTTTAAGATGTGCCGGTAAAAATCATTATATATCAAATAATTCCACACACATATCATGGGATAAAAACTTGGTTTCATTGAAAATCTGAAAACAGTCAAATATTATATTATTATAGTCATAAATTCACAAATTTAAATAGATTAGTTATATAACTAATCGATCAGTATCAACTCCTTAATGCCATTCTGATTGTTTTCGATAAGTCTTAAATATATTAAGTTTGACTAATTGACTTGCGTCATTGTCCGGTTTTCGATCACAATAGCAAATCAAACCTTCTTATTGTTAGGCCTACTATAAAAAGACGCTTACCTTTAAAATGTGAGTTTCTTTCGACACTCGATACTTCCTGATGAAATGACACTGTTTATAAAGTTGGTCATAAGAATGGGACCCCACACAACTCACGGAGTTGTTTTCATGGTCTCAGTTTTGCAAGGCAACCACCAATCGCAATATATTTATAAACGCCGGGCAAATAGTAAATAAATATCAATCTTCCTATTTCAGTTGCAACAATTTTTAGTTTATTGGGTACTTCCTTGTCTTGATTAGTTAGTTAGCCCACAACCATGCATTCTCACTTCAAGTCTTAAAATGCATTTCCAAAAGTGTACTAGGAGGAGGGCGGCGCTAACCTACGCTATTGGCTGAAGTTGACATGGAGTGACAAGGCCGTGGATCAAATAAATGATTCACAACGGTACAAAAAAATATTAGAAATTACAGGGGGGGAGTACCGTCAAAACACAGGAGTGACACTCATGTAGGTTCAAAATTTTAATTGTGACGTTTCGGGGGTCTTTTGACCCCCTTCATCAGACAAAGTTTACAGAAAATACAAGGGCTAAAGTGCCATAATGCGGTGCAACAAAAATCTTATAATATATATACAAGATGAGCATGAAAAGAGTGTACATTAATAAAATTTAAAATATGAAGACATTGTTATGTTATTATTTACAAAAACATAGTTAGAATTAAAATTATTGTACACCAATAGAGAGTTCCAAAATGTGATGGCGGCGTACGGGTGGCGGCTGATGTGGCGGGAGAGTCACACATGGTGGCGGCTGATGTGGCGGGAGAGTCACATCTGGTGAGTTCAGGTGCACATACACAACACATTAATGGCGGGGCCATTGGTCCTTGATAATGTACATTTCACCACAATAATGAAAATAATTCTGTTTCCTCGGCGGTAGTAGGATCGGGCGGGGTAGACTCCAGGGGACAGTCTGAGAGATCTTCTGTGGACTGGCGGTCTTAGTCGGGGTGGTACAGCTGGCGGTGCTGGTAGAACGGGGTTCGGGCTTGGTACATCTCCTTGGTTTGGGGACAGATTCAAAAGGAGGCTTGTAGGGGCTGATCGGTTATGGTTCCAGGTCGGCTTTGGTATATTTCCTTGGGGTGGTCTTGTAGTTGGGCGGGAGTTTCCAGTTGTAGCTTGGGTGGTAGGTGTTGGACGTAGGGGGCAGGCTCGTTGTTGGCGGGATTACTGGTGACAGTTTCTTAGTTATCGGCGGGATGGTTGTGGCGGGATGATCATCATCCGAGTCGGAGCTCAATTGTAGGTCCTGTAGAAGTATATTAGTTATGTCTTCTTCCGATCTAGTTAGTGACGTGCACGAGGTAGGTGACGGCGGTGATGAGGTAGAGGTGGCGGGTGACTTGCTGAAGACTAGGTCGTTGTCAAAAATAGATGTAGTGGGGGTCTTGGTATCCATCTTCTGGGGGACGACTCTGAATTTGGGCATAGACGAGATTGTAGGTTTGCAAGCTTGAATGATGTTGTGTTGCTCCTGGATAACGGGCTTGTCCGCTGTAATTGCTTCTAAAACGGGTCATCTTTAGAGTGACATCGTTTGAAATGGCGGCGGTATATATCATTTCTTGCAAAGGGGTTCGTGCAAGTAGGGCACAAAAATACCTTGGTTGAACTGGCATGTTTGCTGCCAGAATGTCTTTTCAAAGCAGATGTAGACGATAATGTCATTCCACATAAAACGCAAGTGATTTTAGGCATAATGTCAAGGAAAAACACAAAGATGAACTTCAAAACTGGAGTAGACGTTGTGAACACTGTTCTCACATAAGGTTAAGGCCGTTAGGTTGTGTGGTTTCTAGGATACGGATGAAGCATTGTTCCTGACGTAGGCGGGCTGTAAGATTCTCTGGTGCCTTAGCGACGAGGATGACCCTTAGCATTGTGACGTCACAGAGACGTGACGTGAAGAAAGCGGCGACGGGCTTGATGTTATTGCGGGTTTTGATATCCTGGTGGTGTCCATTATAGCGGGTCTTGAAATCATGTGATGATTGGCCAATGTACTGGTTCCCACAATTAGAACAAAATATACAGTAGATGATTCCTTGAGTTGTACAGTTTAAATGGGAGGTGATTTTGATTGTTTTTCCATTATGGTGACTTTTGATGACATTGGTCTGTAGAATGATCGGGCAAATGCGGCACTGGTTTCCACATGTGAAACAACCTGGTATGGACGGGGTCTTGAAGCGGCTGTGTACTAGGAGATTTCTTAGGGATGGTAGGCGGCGACCCGGATAGGCGATTCTAAAACCTTTGGCAGCGATGGCGGCAGTTTCAGGGTAATTTTCAAGCAAATGTTGGTATTTGCGTAGGTGATTGGTGATGGGGATATCATGGTTGAAAGTGGTGAAGTAGGTGTTCGTCCTGTCCTCCGTCCGTTGGCGGTATTCAAGGAGGGTCAGGCGGTTGAGGTCTCGGGCCTTCTGTATGGCTTCTTCGATGACTTAAGGTTGGTAACATCTCTTGATGAAATTTCGGCGAAGTTGGGAAAGGGCTTTGTTCAGGTCATGTTGGTTGTTGCAAATCTTCCTGCATCTGATGGCTAGTCCGTAGGGGATGGCATCTTTTAATGATTGGCGGTGATGGGATCTGTAGGGCAGGTACAGTTGAGAATCTGTGGGTTTCACATAGATTTTGGTAAAAAATTGACAGTCCTTGACCAAGGGTGATGTCGACATCCAAAAAATGTCAATTTTCAGAAGAGAATTCGGCGGTGAACTAGATGGTTTTATGGAAACTGTTTAGGTTGGTGGTGAAAGTTTCGAGGTGGGCGGGGCCATGTTTCCAGATGAAGAATATATCATCCATATATCTCCACCAGACTCGGGGTTTTCCTTCTTGGGATTCCAAATGGTCCATAAAAAGGATGCTGTAGGCCACTGAACATTTGGAGCCCATGGCCGTTCCTAGGATTTGATGAAAATGGTCTCCATTGAAATCGAAGCTGTTCATTGTTAACACAAAATGAAGTAGGCGGGTTATAATCCAGGTGGGCGGGTCAGGTTGGGCTCTGGTATCCAGGGCTTCTTTGGCGGCTTTGAGTCCGTCCGTATGGGGGATGTTTGTGTAGAGGCTACACACATCTATAGTTCCTAAATATTATGCTGGCGGCTGTGAGTTGAGTCTGGTTCAGTCTTCGAAGAAAATCTGTAGAATCCTTTAAATATGAGTTGACTTGCGTAGCTAGGGGTTGTAGATGAAAGTCTACGTATGTGGAAATCCTTTTCGTGTGGCTTCCACATGCTGAAATGATGGGTCTGCCGGGGTTGTTGGTCTTGTGTATCTTTGGGAGTAGATATAGGGCGGCCGTTCTGAAGACAGTCGGGCTGATATGAAAAGCAATTCTATCTTCTATGAAGCCTCGCTTGCGGTTCAAGTTGATGAAGTCCCGTATGGTCTTGGCAAATTTGGGAGTCAAATCCTTCTTCGTTTTGCGGTAGTACATCTGATTGTTCAGTTGGCTGTATCCTTCAGCTAGATAATCCGTTTTGTTCATGATTACTATGGCACCTCCTTTATCTGCTCGTTTGATGATGATGTCTTGATTTTTCCGGAATTCATGAAGTGACTTCATATCTTCTTTGGTGATGTTTGAATGGCGGTTCTTCCTGATGTTGTGATTTATGATCCCATTGGACGTCAGGGTGAGGTAGGACTCCAAGGCAACATTTTGCGTCTACGGCGGGGTGAAGTCTGATGGGATATGGAAACTGGATGTGGATGGCGGTTCGTTCCTGAAGTGATGTTGGATGCGTAGGTTGCGTTCCAATTGCAGGAATTCATCCAAAAGTTGCAGCTGCCTTGCTGGGTATGGGGTCGGTACGAAGTTTAGTCCGTTAGACAGGATCCTTAAGATGGGCGGTGCTAGGTCGTAGTAGCTCAGGTTGACAATGGTTTTATCATTATCACTGTTGGGGTCTTGTAGGGGCCGGCGGAATCTGCGGGGCATCTCCAGATTTCTGGTTGCGGGGGTCCTTGAGGGAATCAGTTGTCTGGTTGATGATTTGATCCAGGAGGTTATTGATGTGGGCGACTTCCTCTTCTGTGGATGCTTCTTTAATGCGGTTCTTTAGATCTTCAATGTCAGAGATGAGTTTTTGATTGTGAGTGGTCCAAAATTCCTTTAAAAGGGACATTAAATTCCTGCTAAACTGTAGGTGTGCGGTTTCCCACTTGATGCTTAACGAAGTATCTATGGTGGGGATTTGGGCTTTAACCCTATGGCATCTGTTAGAAAGGAGATATGATGGGCGGCACGGGTCGAAAGGATGGTAGTGCGACGGAGAATGCGGTAGAGGGCCACATTACCTTCACTGATGCGAAGGTTATTTTGGATATTTTTTTGGGTGGTCATAGTGATGTTATCAGTACGGGAACGTTTTCGACTAGGGGATTCAGACATGGTTCAGGTAATCTTCAAAAATGCTCAATAGGTAGACCTAAAGTAGGAGATGGCGGGGTGAATATGGGGTGAGCGCAAGAGAGTATACTAGGAGGAGGGCGGCGCTAACCTACGCTAATGACTGAAGTTGACATGGAGTGACAAGGCCGTGGATCAAATAAATGATTCACAACGGTACAAAAAAATATTAGAAATTCCTTGTCTGGATTAGTTAGTTAGCCCACAACCATGCATTCTCACTTCAAGTCTTAAAATGCATTTCCAAAAGTGTAGTCGTAAATCATTTGACCTACAGTTAAATCTGTAGGCCTACATGTCTCATTTTGTTTTCTGTAAACCCAGAAATCCGATAAAACTTAATGAAATACAAAATATTTCTGTCGTAAGAACAGTAATGACATTCTCATTCAATTAGAGTCCGAAATGATAGCTACATCACTTATGTTTTTGTAAGCTTAGCTTGCTTGATCTCTCCATTCGATTATAAATACAATGAAATATTGTCTATCAAGGAAAACATGCAAAAATGAAGAATATTCAACATATCGCTACTGTTACTTTGTCACGACGTCCACAGAACGTAATTCATATGTCAAGACGTCCTCACAACGTCCTAGCGACGTGAGCTAGGCCTATCTTTTCTCTGTGTAATTGAATTTTTCTGGTTAATCATTGTTATATTTTACTAGTTCATGCGTTCCGACATAAAAAGGTTAAATAGCCCTAGCCTTTAAAACACTAGGCCTAAGGCCCCAAATTAATTAAAATTTTAGAATAGATTGATGACAATTGAATGTGATTATAATAAATAAAATTTAAGGATTTTGCTAAATGTGGAGGTAATATCTTAGACTTGATTAGGTAAAGTTAAGATTTTTAATTCAATGATGCATTACTTTTTATGATGTTTGAACACAATACTCTTCTTGAATAAATAAAATTATATAAAGCTTGCTGACTTGTGGACTTGGAAATCTATTTTTGTCTTTACGCGCCAACACATAATCCTCTGACGTCATCATTTTTAGTTATGACGTCATTATCCTCGCCATATTTGATGTTGCGTTAACTTGAAGAGTCGCTACAAGCAAGACAGTGTTTTTCTAATTTACCGGCAAAGGATTTACTTTCCCTATCGAAGGTAAGTAGACCCATTTTCGAAAGTTTAAATGAAGCTTTGAATACCTGTTATTTCAACAAAAGCATTCGAAACAGATTAGAGTAGCCGATGTAAATTGAATTAAAAAAATTGCAGTCACCGTACCTTACAGTTCAAGCTGAAAGTACGTGTATTGCAATATTTTATCATCTACATTCGCTGTAATTTATGTTTTAGTTCGAATCGACAATAAACGATTTACGGTATTCATGCATTTATTTTGTAAAATCCTGTGACAAAGGCACAAGAAAGAAAACACGGACAAACTCCTCACCGCGAACCGCATTTCTCAACTGACTTGTATGACGTTGTTTCGTCACATGTGTAGTGAGGAGTTTGGAAACTATTTGATCATTGACGATCAGCTGTTTCAAAGTTCACTCGGTACAAGCTTGTTTGTTTTGATAATTGCAAGCATTGTTTTGCTGCAGCTGAGCTAGCAATGCTCAAAACACTACAGTTTATTCACACAAGTATTCTTGTATCATCGTAAAATTTCTAAAACGAACGTTGATACAGTCACTTGAGGTTTCTTTGCAATGTTTTCACAGACTTTCATGACAGTGTAGCTACAGACCGTGCCAGTTATATTCGGACTTAGACCGAAACTTCTGTCGCAGAATGCTGTAGCCTCCTGGCTACATATCCAGTGGGGTTCCAGGTAGAGTTTCTCGATCTAATTCGGACGTTGACGTTGTTTCCATAGACTTGCTTATATTAGTGTAGCATAAATAAAATGCAGTTATGAACACCACTCATGCTTGATCTCATCGGTTTGAATTATTGACCTTAATTTTGCCCAGGAAAGCCTTGAAATTGGCCTTAAAAATTTGTTTTTTGAGAAATTGTGCGAAGCCTGTACCAAGTCATTGAAAATTATTCTTCTGTACGACATAAACGTGATAGAGTACAGAAATTATGTCATATTTCAATTATTGGATATCTAAGTAAGCTTTATAAAAATAGCTTTATTCGTATGGGTAAACAGATTTTAATTTCGCTGCGGGATGTTTCCTTTTGAAGAACCGAATTTCCACGGAGTTACATGAATAAAATATCATACTACGATAGGAATTTTATCATAGCGAGTCACAGATAATTTGAAATAAACAATTATCTAAACGTATGTTTACAATTCAACGAAGATGTGTAATAAATCCCATGATTTCAATAAAAAAGTTTATATTTAATTTTATGATTTGTAATTAATTACAACTGCATTATATTTACAGTAAACTAGCAGATAAAATTCATTACAATTGAATTCTAAGTTTTTCGTTTATTTTACAAAATGGATAAGAAATGTGCTAGAAGAGTGTGAATATTTGACAATCTCAATGAAATTCTTCTAGAAAGCTGTTTACTGCTTTTGTGCTTCACGGTATTAATCTAATTTATGACTGAATGTTGCGGCTTGCCTTTGGTCACTTGTATGCTTTTCGATATAACATTTTGTGAGTGGTGTATAATACTAGTATAAGCTACATAACAAATCAGTAATAATAACAACTCTCTGCAATTGTTACAGCTATCAATTCCTAACTCATGGCACTGTTATTGTGTAAATCGGTGTGTGACATACAGGGATGAGGAAATACGTCTTTTACAACGGGCTATTTTCATGCTTTTCGGTGCTTTCTTATTTTCTAGTGGGCCATTTCCTTTACACTAATTTACATCTATACTAAATTTCAGAATTTTAATGGGACATTTTTTATCCATTGTGCAACATGGCCCATTGCCCCTGCTTGGCTGATTTTGTCTTAACAAACAATCGAGATTGTTTAATTTTGGTTATTTCCATTTTACAGTTGGCTGACTGACAGTTTGTCTGAGAAATGAAAGATCAAGGGACGGCGCATACTAACTGAAAAGGGATGGAACAATCGAGGTTTTTATCAGGTAATACCGTAATACCATACAAACTTATCATCCAGATATTAATTTTGGAGTTAAAATGGTTCACAGACATTATTAATCTACAAAATATTGAGTCAAAGGGACTTGTTGTAAAAGTTCAAAATATGCATTTCGCCAAACACAGCTTAATCTTTATATGCCCTGTCAGAAATTCTAGAATATTTGATGCAGGACTCGGTGGTAAACTATAAATGGTTATATATATTTTCTATTAATTAGCCCTAATTCTGAGTATATAATTTTGATGCAGGACTTGAGTCACTCCCGGGAATATTGATATTAATCAGTGTAACAGTTTTAGATTATTTTACAAATAATAACCTATTATCTACTTTATGAATTTTAAAGCAGTTAATTCAATTGAAACGAAGACAACTTTTACGTGTTATCGATTTTATATGCAAGAGTGGTATTGTTATGGTAATGATAATCTGTCTTTAATGACTGGCATTTTTAATTTATTTTCACAGGAGGAAGCTTTATTAACAAATGGTGCCAAAGGTTGGTCTTGATGACATTCATATCGAACGTTTGACAGATGAAGAGTATTGAAGACACTCACTCACCTTTCTTATAGTAATGTTAAATAAACAACATTGAATAAACATCTGATTTGTTATCTATTATCTGTTTATTCTGATTAATTGTTTCAGTTCAATGTTTTTCCGTGGACATGTATTCAATACAATTTATGCCAGGCAGGTTTTAACAAATAATACACCTTTTTTGGTATAATTGCCCATGATTGTATAATTTGTTTGTTTTGATAATATTGTAAGAACATTTCAATTAAATTTTCGGTATTTATATATACATATTGTTTTTTTACTTTCACGTCGAACCAAGTGCCTGGTATTATTTCTTTAGAATACTGCTTATGCAAAACGAATGTGGAAATGTACTCAAGAATGTCGCATTTAGGTAGAAAAACCATGTTGTAGCAACCTGTTTGGGAGTCTACAAAATGACGTTGTAGCAACGTAAGAAATCTACCTAATAAACACGTAAAACATGACGTTGTTTCAACGTCCCTACAACGTCGTATTCAGGTAGAAAAACCACGTTGTAGCAATCTGTTTGGGAGTCTACACAATTACGTTGTCACAACGTCAGAAAGTACGTAATGACAAACGAAAAGTGGACGTTGTGATAACGTTAATACAACGTAGATTTGTTAGCTGGGTAGAAAGCTGAAACTTTGTGTACAGACTCCTTGACTAGTGAGGATTGTAGCTTTGGTGACCCTGTTGCCCCTAATAAAGGCAACAGGAACGTCCTTCAAATCCATTTTCATCTTCTTCTCCTGAAGTACATGTATAAGGCCTAGAAAACTGAAACTTATCGCCTATATACTTAATTTTATGATTGGTGCCCCTGTGGCCTCTACAAAGGGGGAATCACATTGGCCACACTCTACAGCATAATTGATGATGAAGCCTGATGAGCTACAGAGCCAATGGCTCTATTTTTTCCACTAAGCTTTCCAGAACTCTTATTCATAACTTACTACTCATACCTCGGGAACGATTTTGACACGTTCACTTTCAAGGTCAAGAGCTTTGTAATCTCTCTAGGAATTCCTTTAAAACGCGATAACTTGAACAGTTGTTTTGCTATGAAGCTCTAACTTGGTATATATCATCCTTGGAAAAGTACAAAAATTTGAAAAGATTTCGGCTACAATCCGTCAAAGGTCAATGTCACAGCTAGGTCATGACTTTAGCATCGTTTAGCGAAAATGCTTAATTTTAACTATGAACACTTTCAATCAATACATAACTGTTGTACTCAATAAAAGTGTTCAACGATTATGAGTTTTTGCAATATGTACCAAATTTGGATATAAGTTGATCCCATTTAGCTATTCAGAACTCTTGAACATGTCTCAATGTCAACACTTCCAGTGAATCATTATGACATGTTCATGTCAAGGTCACAAGTTATAAAATAACGACAAAATTCCTTGTAAACACGATAATTTTAAAAGTTTTTCTGCTATGTGTATATTATTTCTTGAGAATTACAAAATTTTCCAAAAGTTTTGGGTACGAACTGTCGAAGGTCAAGGTCATAGCAAGGTCAACATATATGCTGAAAATGGATTATTTTAACTTTTAACACTTAAATTTATTACATTAATGTTATGCTCAAAGAATTGTGACCTTGAGTGTCAAAGGTCACGAGAAAGTGCCCAATTGGGTGAGGCCTGTAAAAGGGGAAACAGGGTAAGGCAAAACCCCAAGTTTTGGGGCTGCTCTGCTTTTGCGGTGTCCCACTAACGCTAATCTAGTTATACTCGCATGCTACGCAGATTGCACTGCTTTTTATCCCCCGCTGCGCGTTTAGCGCGAAGCGGGGGATATAGTATTCAGCTCCGTCCGTCCGTCCGTCTCGCTTCTTGTTAGCGCGATATCTAATGAACCGCTCAACCTAGAATCTTCAAACTTGGTACCAGTCTTCATCTGGGGAATACGCAGACCTGAAAAGCTTTTGGTGACCTTGACCTCATTTTCAAGGTCACAGCGAGTCTTTGACCAGTTTTGAAAATGTTGTTAGCGCGATATCTAATGAACTGCTCAACCTAGAATCTTCAAACTTGGCACCAGTCTTCATCTGGGGAATACGCAGACCTGAAAAGTTTTCGGTGACCTTGACCTCATTATCAAGGTCACAGCGAGACCTTGACCAGTTTTGAAAATGTTGTTAGCGCGATATCTGATGAACTGCTCAACCTAGAATCTTCAAACTTGGTTCCAGTCTTCATCTGGGGAATACGCAGACCTGAAGGCCCGTATTATGAAGCAGGTTTTTCTTAGACCAGGTTTAAGGCTAGTCGGAACCCCGGGTCTAGAAAAATCGGTATTACAGAAAGCAGGTCTAGCAAAACCCTTGGTTTAAACCCAGACTAACAGTCTAACTATTTTTGCGTTTCTTTTATGTTTCCAACTTTATAATAAACCAAGTTTGCGCATGTTTATTGTTGTACTTCCTCTTTGACGTGCCGTTTAAAATAACGTGTAAAAACGTTGGCCAATCAAGAAATTAGGGTAAGATTTTCTTTCACAAAATGGTGTCAAGAATTCAAAACTTTTCTGAAGAGCACAAACAGTATATAATTGATTGCATCGAGGAAAATTTAAGCATCATAGAGGATAAACATTGTGATGCATATGCTCTGAAGAATAAGTCAGCGGCTTGAGGACGTGTGAGAATATCATTTCAATCCCGTTTTGGTGTAAACAATGACACTGATAAACTGAAACAGTTGTGGAAGAGATTGAAGTTGGCTGCAAAAAAAAAGAACTGAAAAAAACTGGCGGGGGGCCTCCACCCAAAGATGTTTCAAACCTGTCGCACAAAATAATACGGATGATTCCAAAGGAATTTGTACAAATTAACAATCCATATGACGACGACTTCGAACAAGGGGAAGGAGAATCATCAGCTGAATGTGATGTTTCCAGGTAAATATGAATGTACATGGGCATGTACATTGTTGTCGGGTAAAACGATACACAAATAAACAGTCTACCCTCTTTGTCAGTTTTATCTAATCGAATCGAATTCCTTGAAATGTTTTAAATGATGTTCCATGGTTAAACACATTTTTCTAAATACAAAAACAAATAATGACAGCCTCAGTTATACAAAATGCTATTGTCCTCACTGGCAGTGTGTTTTCCTTCCCTGTGATTTATTGATAGCCAGTATTCATAAAATTCGATTATTCCTTTATATACATTAACGTATTATTTTCTTACAGATGGATCATCTAAATAACTAGTGTCATGAAGAGTATTTGTTTTGAAAAAGTTGTTGTAACTATACGCATCTTCAAATTTCAAACGTCTAGATAAAAATTATATAACCGTAAGCAGTAAAAAGTTCATATCCAAGAGATTCCCACTGTGACTTTTATTAAAATACAATGACAATTCATAAAAGAGAATTAATCGTGTTCAATGTATAAAATAATCCATAACAGGTCCTTATGATAAAATTTGAATGTTTTGGACCACGTGACAACCCAGCGTCACTGAGTGAAAACGAAATAAGAAATATAATGCCTTTCTAAGGGGGAAAACTATCAGACATTAAGAATAAATTATTAAACTTACCTTTGAATGTTCCTCATGTGATTATTACTGGTATATATAACTCACAAAGCGTATAAAATGACTAAAATGGCCCCCTTCATACCGAACGCTCGGCTTAACGCTGACGTCTGCCTCCACGTGATGGCGGCGGCTGAGTGACCCGGAACGGATGACGTCACAAAGCAATAGGGCCAAGTTCGAGCTAGCAGTATTTTACTCTAGTTCGTTTTCAAAGTAAAAATCTGCTATTACCATATAACTCTTGTTGCATGACCGTAATAACATTTCAAATCAAACTAAGAGTTCTATTTAATTTTTCATAAATTGCACTGTTGTGTATTTCCAATTACTAGCAGAAAATGAATATAAGTTTGAAAACAACGCTAGAACAATTTAATGAGGACAATAAAGTTATAGAATGATAATAGACAAGTGATATTTCCATGACAGACAATGAATGAATAAAAAATTACAGAGTTTGTTGTGTATTAAAATAGGAATTATCACATAAGTTGTGAATATAGCCTGAATCAAGGGAAGCAACTCCGTTGCTACTAAATTTTACAAAATCAACGCTTATTTAAAGGTATTTTATGGATGTTTCAACTTTAGTGTATAGTCAATTAAGGCAGCAAGACAAGCATAGAAATTATACATACACAATATCTCTAACGATTGCTTGGATCAATTTCTATCAAAATATTTTACTTGAATGATCAAACCCAAATAAATTCGTACTAGTGGTAAATAGTAAAAGTAAAAGGATTGAATTTAACTTTTCAGTCCGGATGTCCAAGTGGTGTATGTCAGTCAAGCTGCCCCTACACGGTCAACATCTACATCCTCGGAGAGCGTGCGGGATAACGTCCAGTACAACGCTGATGATTTTGATGATAATGTCAGCGTAAGTCAAAGTCATGCCAATAAACTACCAATTCTTAAAAAAATAGAGCCATTGGCTCTGTAGCTCATCAGGCTTCATCATCAATTATGCTGTAGAGTGTGGCCAATGTGATTCCCCCTTTGTAGAGGCTTCAGGGTCACAAATCATAAAATTAAGTATTTAAGCGACAAGTTTCAGTTTTCTAGGCCTTATACTTTAGGAGAAGAAGATGAAAATAGATTTGAAGGACGTTCCTGTTGCCTTTATTAAGGGCAACAGGGTCACCAAAGCTACAATTTATAATCCTCACTAGCCAAGGAGTCTGTACACAAAGTTTCAGCTTTCTAGGCCTTATGCTTCTGGAGAAGAAGATAAAAATAGGTTTTTAGGGTGTGGCCCCTGTGGCCCTTTTTAGGGGTCACAGGGCCACCAAAGCTACAATTTATAATCCTCACTAGCCAAGGAGTCTGTACACAAAGTTCCAGCTTTCTAGGCCTCAAGGTTCTGTAGAAGAAGATGAAAATAGGTTTTTAGGGCGTGGCTCCTGTGGCCCTTATTAAGGGTCACAGGGCCACCAAAGCTACAATTTATAATCCTCACTAGCCAAGGAGTCTGTACACAAAGTTTAAGCTTTCTAGGCCTTATGGTTCTGGAGAAGAAGTCGAAATTCCACAAAGTTTACGGACGGACGGACGGATGGACGGACGCCGGACACCATGCCATGCCATAAGCCCATCGGGCCTTACAGGCCAGATGAGCTAAAAAGAAAGCGACAACCGACAACCAGAGAGAGTTCCAAAGACCTGACAACTGAGGAAGTCCTCTTACAGCTAGCACGTGAGGAACACCAACTGAAAAAGAAATATATGAAAGAAGAACATGATCTCAAGATGGACATTCTCATCCGTCAAAAGAAATACGCTGAAAGTCAACAGTGTGATAATAATGTTGTGTGGGATGGCGATCGTCTGTACACTGAACCTTGAATTATGATACAATTGAAATCACAAGTATTAATATATTATATATTTGTAAGGTGAAATGGATGTTAAACCAAGGTCATTTTCATTTCCCATTCTAGAATTTTGTCACATGAATTCATTTGCTCCAAATTTAGATTTTGGTACATAAATTGTTGGTTTGTCTGTTTCTGCCAAAATCCACAATTACGGCCATATATTTGATAGGTTGACGTCTGAGGCATGTACCTCAATTGTGAGGTATCTATTGAGACAAGATATGAATATTCTAGAACGTTTAGTATAGATTTTAGTGACAATACACACAATTTTTTTCCAATTTCAGATATAACGACTGTTCATTGTTCAAAACACGTTGAACACCAACTCACTCACTCACCATTTGCCAGAAGAAATCCTAGGATACATTTTTCAGGAATTGGACCTGAGTGACATTGTTCATAAAGTAAATTTTGTATGCAGACGTTGGAGAAATGTCATATTGAGTTCTCAATTTTGGATAAATATCAAAAGCATTGACCCATTGTATGTTTTCCAGTTTCGACATTACTCCCTTTCTTACAAAAGCCAAACAGTTAGAAAGCTTGAAAGTATCTGAAACACAATTGTCTTGTGTTACTTTTCTTGAAGTTTTGAACAAATTGCAGGTTTTGAAAATTATTGGCTACAGAGGGCCAAGATTCCTACAGGGTGACTTGCTTGATGCTTTATGTCATAACAGCTCAATATTGAGTCTTGAAATCGACAATTCGATTAGCTTTACTGGTGATGGGGTCACGTGTCTTTTGGGTTCTCTACCAAGTCTCTATAATTTGGTTTTGATTGATGTTGGTCTCTTGTTTACACCTCAGCGTCTGAGACAACTTCTGGAAACGTACAGCAACATAAAACGGATACTTGTTGACGTTCAAGTTGACGGGCAGGATGATGAGATTCTCATGGCACAAGTCTTGAATACGTTTTGCTTTAGGGTATGTTTTGGACATGACATTGTAAACAGTGTCCCCAGAAGGTCATTAGAGTTTGACAGATACTGGTACTCATCACCTCTCATCAAATATTTTGTGCAGTAAGACTGTTAGATATGCCAAGACGTATCATTCGGGCTCTTCGGCATTTTCATGCCATTCGTCGCGCACTACGTAGAGAACGTATATTTCGAGATCGCCAAAATCCTTTTGATATGTACAACGACAAGCGCGTGCTGAGGTGATTCATTGACGATGAACTCTTAATCCGAGGTTGGTAAAATATTTAGACTTTCACGTGCACAGATGGTTCTATAAAATATCGTCAAGGTGTTTGATTCATCATTTGTCTTCGCGACAGCCTAAGCTGTCTTTTAAAAAATGAGCGATGGATATGCTACCGATGATATTTTGAGCCAGGCGTTGGATTTAATGGCTCAAAAGAACAATGCAGACACGTCGAGAAAATCAACTTATGTTGTTGAAACAGGTAATTAAATGGTTCGATTGATATGGTTTGTCGGTTAAAATCGTTTATAATACTAATAAATACATCTATTCAAACATTTTAAAAGATTAATCTGCCTTTTTAATATTGTATATAGCTGTATAGAATAGTGTCTGTGACAATATTGTTATGCAATAACAGTTAATGTTGAAGGCAAAACATTGCTTTCTCGCACACATTTGTTCCTTAATACTAATAGGTACTATTGTTGACACTCGGTAACGTGTACCTTTTCCCCACAGAACCAGTAAGTGACGACGATGACGAGGTTGGACAAGCACTGTCTCTTACGCAAACCAAATATACAGTGGAAACAGGTATATTTTACTTCTTATTTTGCATTCATCACATTAACTTACGTGTGGCAGGGTAGTTTATCTGTTTTTTTTTGGGATAAACTTTTTAAACATTTAACCAGTTTGAGTTATTAAAATTAGTAGAAATATTGTTTTATTCACATAATGTAATCCTTGAAGATTATCAGTTCCGGTTGGCAATTGAAAGGTGATTTATTAAAATTTAAGTGACATCTTGTAATGACTAATGTGTAGAAACATTTATAGAATGAATTTTTTATTACTTTTTTAACAGAGGCCATTAGCGATGATGACGACAGTCCTTTCGGAAGCATGTTAGACCTCTTTCGAGATCAGAATCCTGATGTTACAGGTACGTTTTTGGTTCACAATGTAATCATATTTAGTGATAAGTAATTTGCAAGTGACATGAAATAATAGATATAGTTGCTTTTTGAGTTTTAAAATTCAATTTTGACTATTGGTACCAGTCTGTAACGCTGTCATTTTGAATTGTTTCAACAGTTCATTATTAATTCTTAATTATCGTTTAATCATACATAATAAGGTGTATTGTATAAGTGCCTTTTAGAAACTGAAGACTTAAATATAAACGTAAATAAATCATTTACAGATTCTCAGACGAATGCCACCACTGGACTCATTACCTTATCGTGGTGTGGTGGTTTGTGTGCTTCGACGACCCCGAGAGCTATGCCAGCTGGAGCTTACATGCTCCTGGTAGGGTCACCCAAGCTGGACGGGTAGAACCAGACCAAATTTGAGTCCTTCTAAAACCTGCTTTCTATCTCTTACTATGCCTTTCTTTCCGTCTTTTCCCTCATCCTTTCGATCCCTTTTTCCCTTATCTATCTTCTCTCTTTTGGATGGCAACATCCACGTGTTTAATAACTGAAATATTGTTCAAAACACGTTAAACACCACCTCACTCACTCACTCAGACGAATGCGGTTCGACAAGCAGTAGATGTGTAAGACATAGGAGGACCATGCCAAGTTGGAATGAGGAAACCGATGAAACCTAAAAGTATATTAATATTACATATATTAATTTATAATCATAAAACGGTCCTTTCATATAATTTGATATGCCGACCTTCAAAAACGTAACATCGCAGTACATCGAGCATGTAATGATTATTTTGCAAATATGTCTTGTTTGTAGAGTAAACTGTTTATCTTTCTTACAGCTGAATCACCGTCGACATCTGATGCTAACCAAACAGATGTCTCTTCTAAAGGCAATGATGGTGTGTATGAATTTTCATAATCAAACTAAGTGTGTCTATCTAAATGTGGATATCGTCTTAAGAAAACAATATTAATTTTGAAATTACATGCATGTTCAATACCAAATAAGTAAATATCATATTTAGTTGGTAACGAATTATTATATAAACTGTTCAAAAACTGTGACGTCACATTATTAGAGCTTTTCTGAAGTTGAAGTTTCTATTTCAGTTGTGACATTCTTGTTTGCACAATCACTTTTTATTATTGTTAATTTTTTTTAACACTGTTGGACTTATATACGTGCTTACATTTTCAGAAAGAAAACGTTTCGCCGATGTGTCAGAAAGTGTACTCAACGACAGGAAAAGGCCATTTGTTCCCATCAACACCCAAAAGAAGAACAAGTGGTCATACAATTTATTTGTAAAATGGAGAAACGAATTTCTTCAAAGCGACACCAACAACAGTGGCGACAAGAGAGACATATTTTGTCTGAAAAGAGGATGGGTCAATATACAAAGGGGAAAGTGTGTTGTCAATCATGTGCGGTATTCAACGATATGTAAATGGTTTTGGATATTGCATAGACTTCTTCAAAGATGAAGTACTCAACGCTTTGAAAGTAACCATCGACACCACTATGCAGGACAAGTGTGCTCGTGGTGTCGGACTGCAACGCCGACAAGCTATGGTTATTTCGGCGGAAAATGAAGCCATTTTGTGGAACAAGGGGATCCTAGGTTCAGAATCCCCACAGGCACTTCTGGATACCGTTCTTTGGAACAATGGCATACATTTCGGCCTTCGAGGTGGCGACGAGCATCGGAAGTTGTCATTTGCCAACTTTATTCTTAAACCTGATTCCGAGGGACATAAATACTTGGAGTATACTGAATCTGTGTCGAAAACATACCGTGGGGGTTTGAAGCACAGATACACAGATCCCCATTCAGCAAGGGCATACCAGGATACCAGTGACCCTTTGAAGTGTCCAGTTCGAATCTGTGAGGAGTACCTCAGGCGACTACCTCCTAATAGAAACCCTGATCTTTTTTACTTTCGGCCCCTGCAAAAACCCAAAAGCGATATTTGGTTTTCAAGTTCGGCTGTGGGACACAACAACCTTGAAACTACGGTTAAAAGGCTAATGAAGCAAGCTGACATTGAAGGCTACTTCACAAATCATTCACTTCGGGACAAACTGGGCATCGAAGTATTGCAGTGGAAGCGTACAAAAGAAGCTCCGACAAAAAAGAAGCGTGAGGTGTCGGAAGTGCTTCAAACGAAAACGCAACAAAAGCGGGCGAAACGGTCGAATGATCGCGAGAGCATCAGTGCTTGTGAAGCTGGGTCATCCACGTTCCTTCAGAGTGAAAACGTCACCATCAATAACTATTACAAGTCTTGAGGTGTACAATTTATAAACTATCAATGTATCTATTTATGAAAATGGGCTATTAAAAGCAATTTCATGTTATTTCTTGTTGTTCTATGCTTCTGTTTCCGCATGATGTTGAACATGTGATATCACAATTATATTGTTAAGTGCATTCTTGCGTGAATAACCAAAATGGGGGTGACATTATACATCTTATGACGTAATTTAAATTCCCCTTTCACGTGTAATGTCTGACAGGTGGTTCATTAAATGAACCACCTAGAAGTAGGTGAGTAAGTTCAATGAATTACTTACAAATAACATATAAGGTAGAGTGTAAATAAACGTGTGCATAGCGGTGACCTAGATATCAAAACGAGGCTAAGCCCGCAAGCTCCGAGAAAGGATGACGGCCATTGCCGTTTTTCAAGTCGGTGTCCGTTGCAGTATTTCGTGACAAGCGTGAATGTAACATCATGAAAATATGTATACATTTGCAAATTGGTCATGTGCCGTTTTTACAAGGTTTTAAGGTTAAACTTGTAAACGATTGTTAACGTTTTCATTCATCACACTCCTCGCTCAAAAGCAACAACATCGCGGAACGTGGATTTGTTGAGGGGTCATTCTCTCCCCACAGAGGCAGATCAAGTCATGTTGATTAAGCCTTTGATATATTACGACGAGTTTGCGGGATAGAATGGGAGATTCCTGATGGAGGCAATCAAAATTAGTTGTGCGATCAGCGACGCTGTTCTTAAATCATCATTTTGGCTACTGAAACAAGGCAAAGGCATTGTCATATGAACCACCCTTTCCATGCGAGAAGCCTTGTCATTTGATAAAGAAATTCAAATATATTGAGATGAAAGTTATTTCCGCCAGGGGAAACTGCCGGAACCGACGGGTTTCGGCGTAATAGAACAGAGGCTAAATCAACATGACTTGATCTGCCTCTGTGTTGAGAGAATGGAGAGGGGTATTCATCGAATATTTTCCATTTTTACAAATTCCACTGGGAAAATAAAGATAAAAAACACATATTTCTTTTCCGAAGTAAATTTAAATTTCCTAAAACAATCGATGGCTATCCCATTTAATAGGCTATTAACAGTAATTATTTAATACTTTGATTTCTTGCCGCTCGTGTCATCTCGAACAATCGATCAACATCCGGGAGAGTTGGAATCTGTCTGTGACATATGTCTCATTTTAAACTTTTTCGTCAGTCAGATTTCGTTAATCGTGCAAGGCATAATGATACTCATCGGATATATATTGTATTTACCTCGTATATTATCTTCATTAGTAAACCTTGCAGAATGACAGACCGGATATATACGAGCCAGTAGATCCATAGTAGAATCAACCGAGACTCCTTACCTTTGTTTGCAGGCCGTCAACATACTATGCTATATAATTTATCAAGGGTTATATTGATTGTATCGGTATATTTTCATCAACAATGTATTAACAAACCCATACTTCAAATGTAACCACTGCTCAAAAAAAGGAAAAAGTAAGGGCTTTTCATTTCATAAATGTGATTTGTTGAAATTAATTTTAAAATTAAACTTTCTATAAAAATGTTTTATCATACTCAATTACGACTTGAATGGATCATCAATTACTAATGTCAATCTGTCAATATATGTTTTTAATTACGGTACACCAGAAAGTTATTTCTATTCATGCAACTTATTCCTGATTTAAGTACAGATAATTCACTCTAAAATATTGCACGAAATCATAATCAAAATCACTAGTCTTAATCTTTGTATTTTCAATTAAAATTAATATGATATGAATTATTTGATTTGTTAGGATCTATTAGTAATTTCCATAGTAAGAAGATAATCCAATTTGAATTATCAAAATTATTTTATTAATGAATAATGTTATCAATTTGGATATGATCAGTTATGCTTTTCAAAATTGCATGGATATCTGACAAAACAACAATTATTTAATGTGGTTGTCTTTTTTTCAACACTGGTCCTCTTTTTTTATCATTAATAATTTTTAGAGGTAATCTTTTTTACTTTTGGTCAAATTAAATTTTAAGATTTAATCATCAAGACATGATTATTAAAATTATGATGAATGTTTTGCATTCTCAATATAGCTCAATATCATAAAAATGTCAGTCTGGAATTAATGTTTTGTTTTAGAATTTTGTATACAACTTTAAAAATTTCCACCTAAGGTATAAGCTTTACCTTTTTAATATTTTGTTGATTTGATTTAATTTGGTTTTAAAGTTTTCAATTTATAATAAACATACTTTAAAAATCAGTAAAATGCAAATTATACCTTCTGAATGTGGATTGAGAGTAATATGCAAAACCGTTGATTTATTGACAAGATGTACTTGCATAGTTACATGAATAATTAAGAAATGGTATCAAGAAAAATTACACAATGAATTATCTAAAAAGTTTTGACCTTTGTTTGTCATACCCGCAGTACATACATATACTATTTTAAAGCATGGTTAATTCTATAATTGAAACTACTAGACACCGTAAGGGGGTAACTTCTGTTGAATAGATTCTTAAGCCAGTTAGAAATAAAACATTACAACTTATTTTTTCACTTCCGGTTATGTCGTCAAGCGAGTAGGCAGGGCGAGAGAGAGCTGCTCCCCAAATCTAAAATCATCTGCCGTAATGTCGAATAGGAAACGAAATAATAAAACAAAACATAATCAAGAAGCAGAAGGGACAGGAAATACACAAAAATTAGACAATTTTGTCGTTACGAGATCGAGTTTGAAAGAAAATTTGGATTCTCAAAAAGACACCGCAAGGAAAATGGCGACCGGTCAAATCGAAACATTTGAAGACATGAAAGTATGGTTTGAGAAAGTTTTAGAAGCACAGACAAATGATATTAAGCAGGAAATAAAAAGTGTTAGAACTGAATTAAGCGATATGAGAAAGGAAATATGTGAATTCGAGGGCAAAATAGAAAACGTGATGGCCACAGTAGAATTCAACGAGACCGGAATTAAAGAAAATATGTCCGAAATAACACAACTGAAAGCTGAAATTAAGATGATGAAACGCAACTATTTGCTGCAAGAAGCTTATTCCAGAAGAAACAGCCTGCTCGTTTACGGAATTGCTGAAGACCGGGATCCTGTCCAAGCAGTTCGGGATTTATTCGACAACATTCTAAAAATCGAAAAAACTGATGAAATCAAGTTTGATAATGTGCATAGGTTAAACCGAAGGAGCACAGACCCCAGTAACTTTCGTGCCGGAATGCCAAAACCCATAGCAGTTCGGTTTGTCTCATCCATCGATAAACAACGTGTTTTTCATGCTTCGTTGAAATCGGGAAAGTCGCTAAGTGAAAAGAAGATCAGTGTGAGAACAGACCTTCCAGTCCTGTTGAAAAAACAACGGGGGCAACTTGCTAATAAGGCATATGAAATGAGGAAAACGGAAAGGGTCCAGACGCGCATAATTGAACGAGATATATCTCTCAAACTGGAATCCCGGAAAGCCCCTGGTCATCCATGGATCACAGTGCAAGAAATAATCAACTGAAATGAAACAAGAAAGTTCGTTCAATGGATGTGATTTTGTGTTTTTGTTTTGTTTTTTTCTTTCTTCTTCAAAATGGATTATTCCAAGGATTTTGATATCGGTTGATGTTGTGTGGCAAACTCTTCAAAAGGAAGCGCGACAGTAAGTTTCAGTTTTTTTGTTTTTTTTTCTTTCTGTTTCTACTTTACCTGAGGCTGACCTGAAATCGACTTGATAAGGATTTCAAGACCTATCGTACAAGTTGAACATTTTACGAGCGCCTCAAAAGAACTGATAAGCAAAGCAGTAATGACAGTGAATTTGCCATATCTGTGTTTATTGGATTTACTGAAACTTAGCTTTGTAGTATATGTCTATATTACATTGTCTATTATGATTTATTGATCCTACTATGCTTGGTTTTGTTAACAAGAACCGTAAGATTTATTGCATGTATAATAATAATCCATAGGGTCATGTGGTCTTTATTTTTAGGTATATTGTAATGTGAATAATGTTTTATAAGGGGACATCAGAACATGTGATGATCTATAGAAATATTGAAGTAGTGAGCTTATATTTCCATTTCAATATAGTTGAGGTATACTTTTTGTGAATATATCCAACTACCCATTACTGATTTCTAACCTTTTTATCTCTCAATGATCCCATAATTATTTGGAATCTTAGAGAAGTTAAAAGAGTGCAATTTTATTAAATGAGAAATCTCAGAAAATATATATTTTTGATATGCCAACATAAGTGCACATTTTTTTAAATACAATTATTAGTTTCAGTTAAAGTAGGATGATTCACACCAGTGTGGAGAACATTTGGTTTTTTCTCTGTTTTAATTGCCAAGTTAATGCGGCAAAAAAGTTCAGAGTGGAATTTGAATTGACAAAAATGGGGAGCAAATATTGCTGAAAGCACTATTGACAGGTTAAGATTTTTAACCATTCTTTTTTTAATTGTATTTTGTTTAATTTTCATTTCCCAATTCCAAGAATACAAAGGAATCTTTGTTAATATTGTGCTGTATGTCTACAGAACAGGAAGTGGTATACAAGGAAAAACCATAGATGTTTTAGATATACACTACCAGAGATTTATTGTTAATTGCAGGTATAAAAAATGTATAGTTGTAATTGAACAGATTAAAATGTCAGGATGTTATTATGATGGATAGTAAAGTTAAATTTAAGATTTTATCTTTAAACTGTAGAGGCCTTAATAATAATTTCAAAAGGAAACAAATTTTCAGGTTTTTGAGAAAAAAGAAAGCACAAATTTTCTGTCTCCAGGATGTACACTTTACAAAAGAGCAGGAACAATTAATTAGACAACAATGGGGATATAATGAATGTTATTTTAGTCATTACAGAAGCAATGCAAGGGGCACAGCTATTTTTTTCAATAATGATTTTCAGTTTGATATTTTACAGACTGTAATTGATGAAAATGAAGGTAATTATGTAGCTTTAAAATTGAAAATTAATGAAATTATTTATTCATTAGTCAACCTGTATGGTCCAAATACGGATGAACCTGAATTTTATAAAAATATTAAAACTGTCATAGAAAACTTTGAAAGCGATAAGGCAATAATTTGCGGTGATTGGAATTTAGTTTTAGATACAGAAATGGATACATATAATTATAAACATGTAAATAACCCTAAGGCTAGAGAAGAGGTTATTGAGATAATGGACTTGTTGGATCTAAAGGACCCATGGCGGGATTTACACCCTAATGAAAGGCGTTTTACTTGGAGACAACCAACTCCCTTAAAGCAATCTCGTTTAGATTTTGTTTTGGTAACACATAACATGATGTACTCTGTCTCGGATACAGATATAATCCCAAGTATTAACTCAGATCATTCTATTGTGACCATTACAATTAACTCTTCACAAATGGAAAGGGGTAAGGGATTCTGGAAATTCAACAATTCATTATTACGCGATCCAGACTATATTAAAAATGTAAAGGATACAATAAAAACAACTCTGCTGAAATATCAGGTCCCGGATCAGCAGGAAATAAATGTAAAATATGAACTAAATGATCAGTTATTGTGGGAAATGCTATTACTTGAAATTAGAGGCATGACCATATATTATTCTTCTACAAAAAAAAAAAAGAGAAATAAAAAAGAGTCAGATTTGGAAAAAAAAATGCAAGAGCTTGAAATTAATTTAGATAATGAAGAAAATTGGAGTGTGAAAGATAATATTCTGAAAAATATTAATGATATTAGGGGAGAATTAGAAGAAATTAATAAGGAAAAAACTAAAGGACTTTTTATAAGATCAAAAGCTACATGGATTGAATATGGTGAAAAACCTAGCAAATATTTCTTGCACTTAGAAACTAGGAACTTTTTAAATAAATCAATTACAAAAATTGTTAGGAATGATGGTTCGGAAATAAATAAACAAGAAGACATACTAGATGAAACCAAAAAATTTTATGAAAAATTATACTCTAGGGAAGAATGTTCAGAGATAGACCTTGAAACTTTGTTCTCAGATACAAGTGTCCCAAGATTGTCTGATTTGGAATCCTCTAATCTAGAGGGCAAAATAACCTATGAAGAATGTTTACATGTACTGAAAAAAATGAAAAATGAAAAAACACCAGGACCTGATGGATTTACAACTGAATTTTATAAATTTTTTTGGGGCGATTTAAATAATTTTTTGATTAATTCTTTAAACTATGCTTATGAACATGGCGCCCTATCTGTAACCCAGAAACAAGGATTAATTACATGCTTGCCAAAACCAAATAAACCTAAACAATATCTTAAATCATGGCGCCCTATAAGTTTACTAAATACTTCATACAAAATTGCATCTGCTGTGATAGCAAATAGGATTAAACCCATACTACCCACAATTATTAACGAAGATCAAAAAGGCTTTGTACCAGGTAGATATATAGGTGAAGTAACTAGACTGATTTATGATATTATGGATTATACTGAGACATTCCAAAAACCAGGATTATTATTATTAATTGATTTTGAGAAGGCTTTTGATTCCGTGGATAGAAGATTTATTAAGAATGTACTTAATTTCTTTAATTTTGGACCAAGTCTATGTGAATGGATTTCTGTTCTTTTAAATGACATCGAATCATGTGTTCTTGTAAATGGATTTGGAAGTTCTTTTTTCAAAATAACAAGAGGTTGTAGACAAGGAGATCCGGTCTCACCATATATATTTATTTTATGTGTAGAAATCCTGGCACTTATGATAAGAAAAGACAAGAAGATAAAAGGTATTAGAATTGGTAATATTGAAAGTATTTTAGCACAGTTTGCAGATGATACATCTTTGACGTTAGATGGTACAGAAAAATGCCTCTATGCAGTACTTCATGTGTTAACATTTTTTGCAAGATTTTCAGGACTTAAAGTAAATACTGAAAAAACAAGATTGATATGGATAGGATCAAAGAAGAGAACCAAACATAAGATGTGCAAGGATTTCAATCTAGATTGGACCCAGTCACAATTTAATTTGTTAGGTATCAAATTTGATGTAGATCTAGAATTAATGGTTGATATTAATTATTCAGACAAGCTGGAAAAAATTGAGAGAGAGATGAAGAGCTGGGAATTAAGATCACTGACACCCATGGGCAGAAATGTTGTATTAAAATCACTATTGCTTGCAAAATTAAATCATCTCTTTTCATCAATACCAAGCCCATCAGATGATGTAATTCAATCTTTCCAGAAAAGATGTTTTGAGTTTGTATGGAAGGGTAAACCAGATAAGATTAAAAGGAGTGTTATTACATCTCTTGCCAAAAATGGAGGAATCAATGTTCCAATAATAGAAAATATAATAAAATCACAGAAAATAATATGGATTAAAAGACTGCTTCATAATAATTCTATATGGAGTAAAAATACTTTAGTATATATATCAAATAGACAGAGATTATGGTTTGCGGATGGTATTTATATAAGCAATTGTATGCTACCTACTATTTCAAATAGATTTTGGCAGGATGTTATAAAAGCATGGGCTGATTACTTACTGATATGTTACCAGGATGATGGAGACTGCCCTCTTATTTTAAATCAGTCGCTTTGGCACAACAGTAATATTCTAATTGGTGGAAAAACAATCTTCAATAAAAATATGGAAAAGGAGAGTATAACATATTTAAGAAATATTATGAATGAAACTGGTAATGTTATGTCCTTTGAAGAATTAGGTAGCAAATATGATGTTTCTGTTGATTTTCTCACATACCAGGGTATAAGGAGAGCAGTTCTCCAATACTTGAAAAAAAGAAATTTCAATTTCAGTCAAGAGATAAATATACAATACTATCCAATCCTTCCATTTAATATTTCCAAACTTGCCAATAGTAAACATTTGTATCAAAAATTATGTCAATTTAGTTTTAATAAAACTACTGGCCAGTTGAAATGGGAAGAACTATTTGTAAAGGACTTTCAACAGAATGAATGGGAAAACATAAATATGATGCCTAATCGGTGCACACAAAGTGTTAACTTGAAATGGTTTCAATATAGGATAACTCAAAATATTTTGGCAACAAACACTTTATTGTATAAGATTGGATACATTGATTCACCATTGTGCTCCTTCTGTAAACAGGTGCCTGAAAGCATTGTTCATTTATTATGTGACTGTAATCATGTTAAAAAAGTGTGGAAAGAACTGACGGAATGGCTAGATGACTTGGCTGAAGGATGTATTGAATTAACACCAGAAAATATTATTTTTGGTTTTAAGGGCAAAAATAACAACCCATTAAATGCCATTTGTTTGTTGGTAAAACAAAATATTTACAGCTCTAGTAGAACAGGAAAAAAACTAAACTTTGGCTTTATCCAAAAAGAACTATTAAGATACTATGAGGCATGTAGATATATTGCTTTTACAAATAACAATAAGCCAAAATTTTACTCATTTTGGTCCTCTTTTCACACTTTATTCCAGCGCATCAAGACTGATGGTACTTAATCTTTATAAGGATGATGTTAATTTTTGGAAAATAGAAAATGATGTTAATCTTGAAATGTACACTGTTGAATTGCAATATCTATCAGTGATAATACTGAAGCTTTATGATCCTTAAGAACACTTCTAGTGAATACTGAAGATTATATTACCTGCAATATCTAGTAATGTAAAATGTGAATATTATTTTTCTGCTGCTTTGTATACAAATACATAATGTCAATTGTCATTGACAATGAATAACTGTCTGTTTGTAACATGTAAACATCTTATGGGAAATAAACTTTAAAAAAAAAAAAAAAAAAACTTATTTTTTCAAAATTTAATCATAAATGTATTAAATTTAGGTTTAAAAACAAACATCCTTCAAACAGAACGCAAACGAATTATTAGCCAATCAGGTGCTGCCACGTGGACACTTCCCTCGCCATGGCCGCTGTGGGAAAAACGTATTCCATCAGACAGCCGTATTCTTCATCTTATAGCCATACTTACATTCTTATAGCTCCTTAATCACTTCGTTGCCGATATTAAGTCCCATAGTAGTTATCCTAGGTCGTACGGTATAGTTACCGGTCGTGTTGTTGTGGTAAGACGCCATATTTTAGTCTTCGCTATGAACGTTTACTAGGAGCGTTCTGATTGGCTAGGTATACGATGGCTGGTCCAATCGTTGGAAGCCTTACTTTTAGATACGGGTACTTCTTGCGGGACGGGTATAAAGCTGAACTCGGGACAGTAAGATGGCAGTCAAGTGGGTAGATTCAGTCAGTGCTAGCGGGCCGGGTCTACACACTTTGTATTTTCTCGAGACAGATTAGCGGTAGAAGAAACTAGGTCATTTGGGTAATTGTTTAAGTAGCTTGGGCCAATTCGGGGAATATTCACGTAAAGGGACATTTAGCTTGGGTTTGAAATTATGAGTTATAACTCTGTGCCAGCATTTGTATAGTGTTTTGGTTACAGATTTGGAGGATTTTGCCCTGGTATTATGATGAATAATTGATATGTTGTATATTTCACTTGAGTGATATTGGGACCTATCGTGTAGATAGTTCTGACGCATTCTTTACGTCATTTTTGCATTTATTGACGTTTCATAAGTGCTGTTGTGAGAAGTTATTCCTTTGAGTTGAAAATCTTGCAGTTAACGTCATTACGTAAGTGCTGTTGTTGAAATCAGTCTTGTATATTGAACTTTGCATTGAGCTTCATGTAAGTGCACTTCGAGAAGATTAGTCTTTAAATACACTTTTGCTTCTTTATGCAGACATTCCTTGTATTAAAAGTGTGTATTATAAAGATCTAGTCTTATTATATTTCTTGGCATTTTTGCACTTGTTGGTTTTGAACCGGTGCTATGGGTAATTGATCCCTGTGAGATATAGTCCCTTTACAGGATGTAGTACATATATTTGAAAGAATCATAATATACCTCTTGTTGCTATTTTCATACGTGCTCAACTGATATTGTTCAACTTCAGTGCTTGGTGCTTTTTGGTGCCACAATGAATTTTATTTTGTAATTTACTCTTGTTTTTCGTAATAAATATTATATCTGGTAACTAACTTGTTTGTGATTCATCCGACTTCATGATGGAAAAGAACCCGGGCGTAATAGAAAGAGTTTGGCGGTTTTGGTCCCTTAGGTAACATCCCTTAAAAAAAGTACACAACGCAAAGTCCCTATTGACGCTAAAACCTGACCGCCAATCTCGCACTATTACATATTTGGTGCCGTGACCCGGATGAGTTGTGTTGGTGAATCTCAAACTTGTTTTCTTAGTAAATTGGTCATAAGTATCTTAACAGTTCAGTAATATATTTCAGTTCTCCATATTTCTACCATGGCAAGTTACGATTTGTTCTCTATTAGTTCTTCTTCTAGGAATTATGAGACTCTTTCTAGTGGTGAGGAGGGCTTGAGGTTGTTGTATTCCACACCCCGTCGAGGATGTGTGAAGAAAGAGGCAGAAGCTGTCTCTACGCAACGACGATCCAGTACCAACCCGTTTGATCCTAGTTATGTGGCAGATGACTTTAAGAGGTTAAATTTGGGGTTCACTGAGGGTGATAGTTCTGAACGCAATTCACATCTTGGGTCTTCTGGTCGTGACAGTTTAAAATCCCCTTGTTCTGAAGAAACTCCTCGCTCTAGTAGGAAAGGTAACAGAGTCCATTTTTCTAAGGATAGAAGTAGGGAGAGCTCGTCTGAGGGTAGTTATTTCATGGCGTTGCCTGCCCGGCATCCTGGTAGGAAGCTAAGGTCATTACCTGTGCGGGCTGATAGTGATAATGAGGAGGTCCCTACTGACGTCAAGAGGCGGCGTTCAGGAGGTTCCGCAGGTACTCAATCTGTGTCTAGTAGGCCTAGTAAGCATAGGGTATCTAGAAGGGAGGAACAGCCTGACACTTTCGATGGTAAATCAACAGACTGGCAGGATTACATCGTTCAATTTTTAGCAGGTTGCTTCCTGGAATGGTTGGGACAGATATGAGATGGCTCAGCAGTTGTCGATGAGTTTGAGGGGTACTGCCCAGAAGTTGCTAAGTAATCTCACTTATGGTCAGTTGTCCGATTACCAGACCATTAAGTCTATGCTTACTCAGAGGTTCAACTCTAGAGAGAGGTCAGTGGCATATCGTTGTGAGTTAAGGAATAGAAGGCAGGGAAAGGATGAGTCGGTGACTGACTATGGCTATAATTTGAGAAGGTTGGCTCTTCTGGCATACCCAGAACTTCCCTATGTATCTCTTGAGATGCAGGTGATCGATCAATTTGTGACAGGTCTTACAAGTTATGAGATGCGGAAGAAAGTTACTTTTGGTCATCCTAATACTTTGGAGGAGGCCATTGCATCGGCAATAGAGTTTAAAGCTGTTGAGGGTGGTAGAAATAGAAAGCCTTATGACTATCAAACTTCTCAGGTCAACTCAGTTGGTGCGTCAGAGTCACAAAATGTTGGTAAGGCTCTGAAGACAGAACCACCTCCAATAACTATGGAAGGTATCTCACAGTTAATTGACCAAAAGTTTAGACAAGAGTTACAAAGGGAAAGGTCAAAGACCTTAGGGCTTAGGGAGTGTTTCTTTTGTCGGCAGCTTGGACATCAAATTGGTGAGTGTCCCATTCGTTTGGAACAACTTAGAGCTAGGGCTCCTGGTCCAGAGGGTAGGAATCAGGGAAACTAGAGCAGGCTGAGTTCGTGGCCAAGACCTCAGCCTCTGATTTGTTGGAAAGTAATGATATAGGCCCAGAGGATGATATGGTATCACCCAAACCTTCAGTTGATGTGTCAGGAGTTGGCAGTACTAAGAGTAATGTGGTCAAACTTAGTGTTGGAAGTGTCAACATAGATAGGGGCTGTTTGAACCTGGATGCTAAGGTTAGAGCAGGGAATAACCATATGCTCATTGACACCGGGTCCCCTATTTCATTTCTCAGGCATTCTGATTTCCTTCGATTTGGCTTTGAAGAGTGTATCCTAGATCAAGTTGATATGGTACTGTTGTCGGTTGAGGGAAAGCAGCTTAGTGTCTATGGCAAGTTCAACTTAGAGTTTACAGTTGATCAATTTCGGTTTGTTCAGGAGGTTGTGGTAGCTGATCTTGAACAGGTGCCAGGTATCCTGGGAATGGACTTTTTGGAATGTCATGATGCTGACATACTTATCAAGTGCCGCATGTTAGCTTTTCCATGGGGCAAGATCAAGCTGTTCAAACTTGGTAGTCTCGTCTGTTCGCCGGTCAGGTTGATAGAGAAGGCTAAGGTACCAGCACATTCAGAGATGTTCTTAGAATGTAGACCAGAGAAGGCACTTTCTGGACTTTGTGGACTTGTAGAGCCTAATATGACTTGGCGGAAACAGGGTTTGTTAGTGGCTAGGAGTTTGGTAGTTCCCACGCTGGATAAGATGGTAGTGTCTGTACTTAACCTCAGTGGCAAGGGAATCAATCTGTCGTCACAATCAGTGATAGGTACTGTTAACCTTGTGGATAAGTTTGTGGGTGGTGAGGAGGAATGTCGAGAAACTCGTACAAATATAGACTTGCCACCACAACTGCAGAAGTTGGTTGACGATAGTTCTAAGGACCTTTCTGAGGGACAGAGACAGGAAGTTGCTACTTTAGTGATATCTTTGTGGGTGAGGATGGAGTTATGGGAAAGACTGATATTATTTCTCACAACATAGATACTGGGACTTCTAAGCCTGTCAAGTTACCTTGTCTAGAAAGAAGGTTGTTGAGGAGGAAGTTGGCAAAATGTTGAAGCAGAGAATTATAGAACCCAGTAACAGTCCATGGTCTGCCCCTGTGTGTTTGGTAGAGAAGAAAGATGGGAGTGTTAGGTTTTGTGTGGATTTTCGAAGGCTCAACGATGTAACTCTTAAGGACGCCTACCCGTTACCAAGGATAGATGAAATGCTAGAAACCTTAGGGGGAGGCAGGTGGTTTTCCACGTTAGACCTTGCTAGTGGCTATTGGCAGGTTAACATGTCCTCTAACGATAAACACAAAACCGCTTTCACTATGCATAGGGGGTTATATCAATTCAACGTTATGCCCTTTGGTTTGACGAATGCTCCAGCAACTTTCGAACGGTTAATGGATAAGGTCTTAGGTTCGCTAAGGTGGAAGCAGTGTCTTTGTTATCTCGAGGATGTCATTGTCTATGGGCATGATTTTTCCACGGCACTTCTCAACCTCAAACTTGTATTCTTGCGGCTCAGGGAGGCTAATTTGAAGTTGAAGCCAAAGAAATGTTCATTATTCCAGGATAAGGTTGTTTATCTAGGACATGTGGTTTCGAAGGATGGGCTCGCTTGTGACCCAGGCAAGACTGAGGCTGTGAAGACATGGCCACGACCTTCTGACAGTGTAGAAGTCCGTAGTTTCCTGGGGCTAGTCGGGTACTATCGTCATTTTGTTCCAAACTTCGCTGAGATAGCTTCCCCGTTGATTCGACTTACCAGAAAGAAGGTTCTATTTCGTTGGAATACCGATTGTGAGCAAGCTTTTCTGCGTTTGAAGGAGTGTCTTATTAGTTCCCCCATCTTAGCTTTTCCAGACAGTTCCGGAATGTATGTCTTGGACACTGATGCTAGTGGTAGTGGAATGGGTGCAGTTCTTTCGCAAGTTCAGAATGGACAGGAAGTTGTCATTGCTTATGGTAGCAAAATTCAGCAGAATTATTGTACAACTAGGCGTGAGTTGTTGGCAGTAGTACACTTCTTGAAGCACTTTAGACACTACCTTTATGGACAGAAATTCCTGTTGCGCACGGATCATGCTCCCCTTATCTGGCTTAAGAATTTCAGGGATCCAGAGGGTATGCTCGCTAGGTGGCTAAGTGTGATCGAGACCTATGACTTCGAGATTCAGTATCGTCCAGGGCCGAAGCACCGGAATGCAGATGGGTTGTCTAGGCGGATAGTGTCGGAATAAGTCTTGTGAGGAGTGTTATGTTCCTGTGAGTGTCACTGGGGATGAAGAGAGCTCAGAAAAGTTCTCTAATATTCCAGAACCTAGTGTGTCATGTGTAGGACCAGTGTTAGTGCAGAAGGACTCCGTAGACACAGAACCCCCTAGTCCTGGTATTCTTCCGAATTGGCTTGATGCATGGTCCATGCAGGATTTGGTAGAGCTTCAGCAGAAGGATTGTCACATTGGTCCAGTGGTCAGAAAGATGCAGGAATCTCTCTCGAAGCCCCTTAAGTCAGAAATTGTGGAGTTCAGTTCTGAGGCTAAGAGTTTATGGGGTCAATGGGATCAGTTGTGTCTTCAGGACGGGTTGTTGTTTCGTTAACATAAGTCAGACAGGGACACAGTGATTCAGCTCGTTGCTCCTAGTGAAATTAGGGATAAGATCTTTGAGCATCTCCATAAAAATCGTACTGCAGGTCACTTTGGTCGAGATCGCACTTATGAGACTAGAAAGCGTAGGTTTTATTGGCCAGGGATGTCCGAAAGTGTGAAGCGTTGGTGTCAATCTTGTGAACTATGTGCTAGGTGTAAGGTGTAAGTTGCCTTTGCAGCAATTTGTCGCTCGAGCTCCTTTTGAGATTGTGGCTATAGATATTGTAGGGCCTTTGCCTGTGACTAGGAATGGGAATGAATACATCATTGTCTTTGGGGATTATTTCACTAAGTGGAAAGAAGCTTTCCCTGTGAAGGACCATACTGCCCTTACTGTAGCTGATAAGATAGTCACGGAGGTCTTTTGTCGGCTTGGTTGTCCTCAACAGATTCACACCGATCAGGGGCGTGAATTCGAGTCTGTTCTCTTTGCTGAAGTTTGTAGACTGTTAGAAATCCATAAGACTAGGACTACTCCATATCATCCGCAATCTGATGGGCTAGTGGAACGTTTTAATCATACTTTACGACAGATGTTATCGGTCTTCGTAGATCAGGAAAAGCTAGATTGGGATGATCAGTTACCGTTCTTGATGATGGCATACAGGGCAGGGGTACACAAGAGTACTAATTGTTCACCTAATCTCTTGATGCTAGGTAGGGAGATTCAGTGTCCCTTGGACGTGATGGTGAGCAGCCCACCAAGTTCAGAGTCTATCTTGTGTCCGGTCGAGTACGCTAGCTGGTTGCAACAATCTATGCAGAGTAACTTTGATTTTGCTAGTGTTCATCTACAGGCAGCAGCTCAGGCTCAGAAGCGAAATTATGATACCAAACTTAAGATCAGGAGTTTTGATGTTGGTGATTGGGTCTGGAGATGGTACCCGCCTACAGCAGGCAAGAAGCTAGGGATAGGTTGGACAGGTCCTTATCTGATTGTAGAAAAGCCGTCATCTCTAGTGTATCGTGTTCAGATGAAGGAAGGCGCTAGGATTTTAGTGTTCATGTCAATCAGCTCAAACCTTATGAGGGGGACCTAGCTCCAGATAGTTGGTTGAGGCCCGGGAGTCTGGTAGCTCTTAATGAGGCACCTAGTGATAGGGTTGAGTCTGAGGATGAGGCTACGGCACTTCTTGGGGAGGAACTTAGAGATAGGGTAGAGCCAAGTGAGGAGGATCTCACTCAGGTATTTCCCAGATCTAGATGTGGAAGGATAATCAGGCCCAAGCAAGTTTACTCGCCATAAACGGGGGAAGGGGTCTTTGAGTTTATGTTTTTTAAATGAATTCATGTGTTTTAAAAGAATTCATGTATTTAATGTATATATGTTCAAAGGGCACCAGGGCCTGAACAATTTCCTGGGAAGAGCTGTAGCAGTTCGATCATTTTCTTTCTGTTTTAGCATGGAGATCAACGTAGACAAGGGCGAAATGCAACAGTTCCAACAGGAATATGGAAGAGAGGAGTGGCCCGAAGGCGGGATGGCCTGCCAGGTCACCGGATGCAGCCAGGACCCCTTCCTATCTCTGCGGAGCTACTTAGCTCACTGGGGGAAGTACCATCAACGCACGATCACGGTCTTCATCTGCTCCCTCTGTCGACGGACCTTTCGCCTTCGGCAGCGTGCCAACCACCACCTCCGAGGCCACCGGGAGACCTGGTCGGTCTGGACGGACCAGCGGAGGAACTCTAACTTTAGGGATCCCGGAGATGTCCTGCCGCCCCGTCCACGCCGAGGACTGACCCCGGAGCGCCTGGAGGCTCGTGCTCAGGCCCAAGAGACACGACGGCAGCTGCCGAAGAGGATACATAGTCGAGAGGAGGAGAACCAAGACGAGGTGGACTGGCTCGAGGGCAGTTTCTGATGACTTTATAATGTCTTCATAGTTACTCCATAACAACTTAATAATGATTTCCGTAATAACTACTGATGTTGATTTATGACAATGATATTTGATGTTTATTTTGATTTTCCAGAATGGTTTTTTTTTATTAATGATTGTTGCAGCTCTCTTTTTGTTTTCCATGTTGTTAACCAGATTATATCCATATTAAGTTTTTTCTTTTTCGTTTTTCCATAGCACTGTTGGGTTTTTTTTGGGATAAAGTTAGGGTAACTTTAATTTTTAGGGGGGAGGTATGTGGGAAAAACGTATTCCATCAGACAGCCGTATTCTTCATCTTATAGCCATACTTACATTCTTATAGCTCCTTAATCACTTCGTTGCCGATATTAAGTCCCATAGTAATTATCCTAGGTCGTACGGTATAGTTACCGGTCGTGTTGTTGTGGTAAGACGCCATATTTTAGTCTTCGCTATGAACGTTAACTAGGAGCGTTCTGATTGGCTAGGTTTACGATGGCTGGTCCAATCGTTGGAAGCCTTACTTTTAGATACGGGTACTTCTTGCGGGACGGGTATAAAGCTGAGCTCGGGACAGTAAGATGGCAGTCAAGGCCCGGAGACGGACCAAGGTGAAGATCTAATCGGACCTTACGTTCTTGGAAGAATGAAAGTTCTGTCAAGACGGACTCCCCCTTCCCCCGTTATGTTATATTAGATTAATAAAGTATGGATTGGGGTATTTGTTAAGTAAGGTTAGACGGAGTGGGTAGATTCAGTCAGTGCTAGCGGGCCGGGTCTACACACTTTGTATTTTCTCGAGACAGATTAGCGGTAGAAGAAACTAGGTCATTTGGGTAATTGTTTAAGTAGCTTGGGCCAATTCGGGGAATATTCACGTAAAGGGACATTTAGCTTGGGTTTGAAATTATGAGTTATAACTCTGTGCCAGCATTTGTATAGTGTTTGGGTTACAGATTTGGAGGATTTTGCCCTGGTATTATGATGAATAATTGATATGTTGTATATTTCACTTGAGTGATATTGGGACCTATCGTGTAGATAGTTCTGACGCATTCTTTACGTCATTTTTGCATTTATTGACGTTTCATAATAGCTGTTGTGAGAAGTTATTCCTTTGAGTTGAAAATCTTGCAGTTAACGTCATTACGTAAGTGCTGTTGTTGAAATCAGTCTTGTATATTGAACTTTGCATTGAGCTTCATGTAAGTGCACTTCAAGAAGATTAGTCTTTAAATACACTTTTGCTTCTTTATGCAGACATTCCTTGTATTATAAGTGTGTATTATAAAGATCTAGTCTTATTATATTTCTTGGCATTTTTGCACTTGTTGGTTTTGAACCGGTGCTATGGGTTATTGATCACTGTGAGATATAGTCCCTTTACAGGATGTAGTACATATATTTGAAAGAATCATAATATACCTCTTGTTTCTATTTTCATACGTGCTCAACTGATATTGTTCAACTTCAGTGCTTGGTGCTTTTTGGTGCCACAATGAATTTTGTATTGTAATTTACTCTTGTTTTTCGTAATAAATATTATATCTGGTAACTAACTTGTTTGTGATTCATCCGACTTCATGATGGAAAAGAACCCGGGCGTAATAGAAAGAGTTTGGCGGTTTTTGTCCCTTAAGTAACATCCCTTAAAAAAAGTACTCAACGCAAAGTCCCTATTGACGCTAAAACCTGACCGCCAATCTCTCACTATTACAGCCGCCATGCCTTTGTTTACATTACAGTTTACTCGAGCGTGCATGTGTTTTCACTGACTGCTCTTATCACAACAGCTACACATTAATGCCACTGCTCAAACAAGGTCAAGGGACATCTTTTGATTACGAAATTTAGCTTTAGCCATTGTGACAGGTTGTGTTTGCAGTGCAATTTCCGATTACGCCGAGTGAAAACGAACAAGTCAATTTCAATTGTCATGCATATAACAACTAGAAATTACTAGTGATTAGCTTAACTTCTCTAAAACATAGATATGGGTATTATTAAAAGAGGAGTCAGACTCTATCATTGTGAAAACTGTTCACAGTTAAAATATATAATTTGCTACCGATCTCTCAGTAAGTTTACTCCAACGTGTGAAGTTCGTTCAGAGATTTTCATCATGTCGGAGTCTGATTCGAGCAACGAGTTGTCACTTTCAATGGAATGTCTATCGACAAGTTCCGAGTCTTCCCTTTCAACCACAATGGACCCAAGTGGCGTTTCTGTGCCATATTTATTTGAACCTGTTTTGTCCAATGACGACGAAGATTTTGAAGAAGACATTGATCTACCCACTGATCCACTACAAGCTGGTAAATAATTTGGCAAAAGTATTCGTTCTGTATTGTGTATAATATGTTTTACATTCTGCCGTAACATCTCGATTCAAAAAGACTTTATTATATAAGAGATAAATGCCATTTGTTATGTTAGACTTTATTATACATTATAAGTCATTGTCACCGATACATACTTTCGTTCCATTTCTTCGTTTGGATTACACTTGGTTTACATGTTTTGGTAACGAGTGCGTATAACACTTAGAGTCTTACTTTATTCATTCACTTACAGTAATTATAAAGTTATACATAGCTATCCTAAGAACCTAGCTGTGCCTGACAAACAAAATATTTTATTTTAAAATCACAATCAGACTCCATACTTGTACACTAAATTGTTTTAAGTTGTCAATGTAATAAATGCTACTTGATCATAAGAAGTCAGTGTTTAGTTTGCACATTGTTTTACTGTTAAGTTGGGGAATGAAAATAGATATTTATGGAATTTGGCAAACAAAATGAATTTCCTACTATAATAATTATTGTAGGTTCTTTTCTTTTAAAGGGTTATGAAATATTTTTTAAAACAATCGCTTTAAAATGGCAAAACATATTGGTTAGATTATTGAACAATAAAATTTATTGCTAGATGATTTTTTATCTCAAAGAGTTTGACAATTTTGTTTTGATTAATCTTAGTCCATAGAGAAAGATTACAGCAAAGATGTGATTCCAAATACAAGATAATTCCCAAGTCATTATTCAACCAAGTGTTTTGTCTATTTTGCAGGTGTAGTTGTGGACACTGTGCCTCACTGGGCACTGTAGCTGAGTGTCGGTGCTGTCAGAAGGTGGCTGCAGTGAGGGAGAAGATAGAGGAGGGTCCGGAGCACCTCACCTGCATCACAGACCACCCTGGCTTTGCGGAGGTGTGCCTCAGTGTCTATGCCCTGGAGACAGCATATTATCACTACAGACAAGAACACGGGAGAGGAGAGCTATATGCAGAGCAGATTCATCGGTTGGTTTAATAGAGGATACTAAACGATGTTCCTTTAATATGAAGAACGAGAAAGCGATGTATAAAAATTCATACTAAATGGAAGTGAATTTTACTACTCACTCTCAATTATAGAGCAAAACTAGCTTAGATCACTAAATCAAAGCTTTTCACTCCGGACACCAGTGTGACGGCAACACTTACAATTACAACTTACCCATCACTATGGAATATTTCATGGTCAAGTAGTAATTACCAATATCTATCACCATTAACTGCATTTTTGCTGAATAATACATGACAATAACGAAACACTATTGCATTACATAAAAATATGCAAGGAAATATTGAAAAATCATGTTAACAAAAAACATTGGTTTTTTTTCTTATTCTGCAGAAAATACAGGTATACAGCATACAGACAACTTGTTCGCTGGTGTTGGCGGTTCCTGGGGCGGAAGGTTCGAGTACCCCTACCAGCCTGTGCAGTTATCAAGATAAGAGACAGGTTCCCTTCTGCAGAGTTTGCAGGATTCAAATACCCACAGCTTGTTTAAAAAGGAAAACAACTATGGACAGTGATGTTTTTAGTAATTCTGCTACTTTTGTTATGACATTCCAGAAATTTGAGATGACAAAGAAAGGATAATTTTTTACTCTCTAACTGTAGTATGATAATATGCTCTCATATCAGAATGTTGGTTGGAGAGGAAAAGCAATTTGTATATGAACATAACTAGTCCTCATTCTTAACTGGTATGGCAGAATTGAATGTATTAGTGTTGTGACATGTTACAGAGCAACTTACAGAGTTTACAATTTCAATTTCCAATCCTCAGTTTGCCTAAAAGGATTAATTTTTTGGAAAAGAAAAATAAGGGCATATCTATGTATGTTTTTTACATAAAAGTGTAGACATTGATATTGTACAATACTGTATTATATACAATCTATATTTATTTACATATGTACATATTTGCAGTGTAGCATCACGTCCTAAATGAATATTGAATCATAAGCTATAATATATAATAAAATTTCTTATATTATATCTTATGTTATACATTAATGTTTGTTTTAATTATCAGGAAATAGCCTGAAATGTACCTTACTTTCTATCTCTAAAGACAGGACAATGTCAGATTATGCTGTTATGACATCAGAAAGTGTTTACAAGGATTTAATTGCACATTGCAATGTCATGAATGAACTTGACATTACATGTACACTTATCATAATGCATATCATATAACACTTAAAAATGACTTTATGATCTCTCTGCATATAGATCATAAACAGCACCCTAGATCAAACATGAACACTGAGTATATCCTTAATAGTCTAATAAATTACAGCATTTGCATAAAACCATTATCATTGCGGGTACAAACAACAGCTTGACAAATTCATTGTAATAGCATTGAATTCTACTACACTTAGAACCTGGTATAAGTAAAAAATGAATGTATACTGGGATTTCCCTCTTCTATATTGACCTAGTTTAACTTGTGATCTACCATTGATTGTACTACAGGCCTGTGGCCTTCTAAGTACAGAAATAAAGATTGGAGAACTTAATAAAATGATTTTTTAAACAAATACGAAATAAAATTTACTTGGTTACAAAAACTACCTAATTTGTTACAAAAGCAGTTATTTTACATACCAAATGTCACAGGGCTGGTGACTTTCTCAAGTACGTGCTGGTCTTTCTTGTGCTTGAGATATTTGACCCTGTATCTCCCATCACCATTTTCATCCACAGCCTGTGCTCTGCTGCCATTCTCGTTGAAATGGAGAGCGGACAGGTACAGTCTGAAATGAAAGCAGAAACAGAATCTTTCGACAACAACAGCATTCCCTGTAGATTAATTAACTTATGAAAACTTTTACACATTCAGTACTGCCCATTTTGGTTCAAAGTAATTGGACCTCAACAAGTTTGTTTATGTCATCTGCTTTTGAAAAGATCATAATTTATATAGTCAATTTAATTACCTTGAAAGCATTCCAAGATAGGAAAACCCTATCATCTTGGGTGCAAAGGTGATGATCACTCTATGGAAACTCTCGACAGCGGATGTTTGATGGTTTGGGGACAGCTTCTTAACATCTCGTAGCAGACGGGTATTTTCCAGGAGCAAGCCAAGCTTCTCAGCTACTTTGGAACCTTGAAAAAGAAATCCACATATTTTACAAAAAATAATAGTTACTTTCACAAACATTAGAGTTACATCAGACAGAGATATATGAAAGTAGTATGGATGTTATTTCAATTCAAATGAAAGTAAACAATTCACTACATAATGATTTACATGTACTTGCTCATATGAATAATGCGTTACCTTCCTGATTTCAACCATTTCCTTCTTGGAGCATCAGTGCCTTCTAGGGGATGTTGACAAGTGTCAAACCGTGATCCATAGCCTTGGTGAATGTTCTGGACGTGGTTGATGACAGAGCGCCACTTGTCTAACACCAGCTCCGTGTCACCAGCTGGGGATGAAGCAGGACACCAGTACAGGTGGTTGACAATACTCCGGATCTGTTTATGTAGAGTCGGCACTGCATTCTTCACAAGTTTGTTCGTCTTGGGTAAAAGTCCAAATTCTTTCCTGAGATCAAGTGGATGTTGGTAGCAATCCTGCGTAAAACTAGATTAGCGTTTGCGGGATACCGCAAAAGCAGAGCAGCCCCGGAACTTGGGGTTTCGCCTTACCCTGTTCCGCCTTCTACAGGCCTCACCAAATTGGGAATTTTCTCGTGACCTTGACCTTTGACACTCAAGGTCACACAATCAAGGAACACATTTCATTGAGTATAACACTATTGTAATGTAATAAAGTTAAAAATTAAAGTAATCCATTTTCTCCATATATGTTGACTTTGCTGTGACCTTGACCTTCGACAGTTCATATCCAAAACTTTTTCTTAAAGTTTGTACTTCTCAAGAGATAATATATACAAAATCTAAACTTCATAGCACAAAAACTTTTCAAGTTATTGTGTTTACAAGCAATTGCAATAACTCATTTCTCATGACCTTTGACCTTCAAGGTCACACAATAATTGAACACTTTTTATTGAGTTTAACAATCATGTATTGATTAAAAGTGATCATAGTTAAAATTAAGCATTTTCGCTAAACCATGCTTAAGTCATGACCGTGCTGTGACCTTGACCTTTGACGGATTGTAGCCAAAACCTTTTCAAATTTTTTTACTTTTCCAAGGATGATATATACCAAGTTAGAGCTTCATAGCAACAAAAACTTTTCAAGTTACCGTGTTTACAAAGAATTTTGTGGTGATTTTATAACTCGTGACCTTGACCTTTGAACTTGAAAGTGAACATGTCATAATGATTCCCTAGAAGTATTAACATTTAGACATGTTCATGAGTTCTGAAAAGCTAAATGGGATAAAGTTATACCCAAATTTAGTGCATTTTGTAATAACTCATATCTCATGACCTTGACCTTTGACCTTCAAGGTCACACAATCATTGAACACTTTTTATTGAGTATAACAATCATGTATTGATTAAAAGTGTTCATAGTTAAAATAAAGCATTTTCGCTAAAACATGCTTACGTCATGACCTTGCTGTGACCTTGACCTTTGACGGATTGTAGCCAAAACCTTTTCAAAGTTTTTTACTTTCCAAGGATGATATATACCAAGTTAGAGCTTCATAGCACAAACACTTTTCAAGTTATCGCGTTTACAAGGAATTCTTAGCGTGAATACATATCTCGTGACCTTGACCTTTGACCTTGAAAGTGAACGTGTCAAAATCGTTCCCCCGAGGTATGAGTAGTAAGGTATGAATAAGAGTTCTGGAAAGCTTAGTGGAAAAAAGTTATAGCTAGTAGTACGAGGGCGGCGGCGGCGGCGGCGGCGGCGGCGATGGAAACTTCACAAAAACTGATAGCAGCCCCTTCCTTAGACGGGGCTGCTAATGATCAGAGCAGAGGACAGAGGCAGAACTGGGACTCCACTTCGCTCGTTTGGCACTCACAAACTTCGTCCATTTGGCAAACTGAACCGGATCCCGTGGAAATTGATACAGTTGAATTGTTCCTGATCTTCTGTTAGAACAATTCGCGGCAACACAGATAGATGGCATGTCTCATTCGCAGCGAAAACACAGAAGAACTGACCCATCTCTGCAATGAATTTATAACTAGACCCGACCCCATTTTTCTCGCGATGACTCGCCTCGCGGTCATGCCTCGTTAGCCTCGTTTATCCGTTTAAGGAGTTTTTCCAGGCGGCTTTCCGTGGAGACGAAAATGTTCGTACTTTGAACTGTAATATCTTTTTAGTGTCAAGACCATTTGAAACGAAATTTTGTGTGTTTATAGATGAATGTATTGTCTGTACGAATAAATTGATTTGAAAAGCATTTGAAGTGTGGTAACTGCTCCTTTAAAGAAATTTATTCATTAATCATATTTCAAATCATTCATATGAAAGCAAATATTGATTCAATACATTAGACATGAAATTGGTTCTCATTGGTAGATACAACATGTACTTTCATACATGATTACTAATTTACTATTATCTCATTACCTGAAAAATATCTATTTTGAAAATGTCTTCTATTTAGTAATGGCAAATGAATATCATGCTTTGTTCTTTATAATGTCCTTTTGAATTGAATTTGATAGCTTTACAATTTTGCTATAACAATATCTAATGAAATTAAATATTTCGTGAAATTACTTACCTTGTTCGATGTATTTGTTTATTTGAAAATATTTTCAAATGACATTTCAGTTGCCAAATTGAAATATAAATCTGGGTGTGACTAATATAACTTTCACTGTATTCTTCTTGTAGGCCGACTTCGATTTTCTAACTAGCTAAGAGACAATTTTTGAAAATAATATTGATGTAAATAATATATTTCACCTTGGAAAACTTCTCCTCATAATAATGCAATGAATGGGCCCGGGTCACTAGGTCCATGACTGTCAAAATCAATTGTTACCGATACCGAAGGCATGCGGTTTAAATATCCGTAAACAAAGATACATCGGGGGAAACTCCCAAAATTAGTAGTCCGAGTCATCATTAGATAAATCTTTTTAAAAATGATGATGCTTATGTTGAAAAGAAATCAGCAATGAAGTTTCGAAGATACACAATCGGACTCCGATGTTACGCTTTTAAAAAGACCAAAACTTAACATTGGCGACCGTCGTCGTTTCATTGTATCCTAAATACTAAATGATTATATATTTGGTCATATAGACAATAGAGATATTGCTTTAGATTATGCTAATTCTTTATCTAGAAATAAATGTTCCAAAATGACTTAAAACGAACTTTTTAATTGGCACGTCGTGATCGGGTAAGCCACTTCCGGGTTCTTGTTGCTTGATCATGCGGGCTTAGCCTCGTTCTGGATAGCGCATGAATATTAATGACGTTATATTAAGAGAGGTCTATTGTGAACGTCAGCCATATTAAGTCTAAGATATCCTAGCCTCTGATTATTCGATTCCTGGTATGACCACGCTTTGACCCTTATGACCTGCATCGATGAATATTAAATGAGCTAGCTGACGGACACGAAGCCCGCGAAACTTAAAACTTCTCGTATCTCAAAAACTTCTCAAACAACAAACATAGAACTTTATGGAAAACACAAGAGATTTTTATGAGCAACAATAATAATTTATTTACATGACAACATATTTATAAACACATATTCAAATTGTGACTTTTAATAAAAACCTAACTTGGTGCATCTTAATCATGACGTCAAAAACTAAAGTACCAACTGAGACTGATTTAACTTATTAAAATTCCCCAAACTTATTATAATTAATTACTTATAAATCCTAGTTACATTTACAAATTACATGGATAAAGTTAAAAGTCCCTGAGAAAACTCGGTCATTCTCACCTTGCGTTCTGGAACTTTATGGCTTTTAATATAGGTCCGTTAAAGAAATGCTAGCCCCGAATGACCACTGCCCACCCCTTTTATAGTAAATTATCATGACGTCACAATCAAGATGCACCCGCTGCAGAGATCACCTAACCATGCGGAGGACGACCTATGGCGGCGCCCATGAAAAACCTTATCATCCCTACGCTAATAGACCGATCCAGTCGAGAGCAGTTAGGCCCCGCCCCCTGCGACGTGATTGGTTGAAATATTTGAGGGGACAAGTTTCAAGCTCAGGCGAGCTGGGCAGCGTATCTCAACAATGTCACTAGCCGAAGCTTTTGGCTTGCGTTCATGCTAATGTCGTTCATAACGCACATTACCTAACACATACATTCAATATATGACCTATAGCTTAGATAAATCTCATTTTATCAACAAATGAAGCGTAATGTTGACACTTTATCAATGCCCAGAGCGAGAGAAGTCGTCGACCACTTTGTAAACAAACGCATTTCAACTCGGAATATTTCCTTCACTTTTGTAAAAAAAAAATTATACTCGTACAATCCAGGTAATTAATAGCTCACACATTTTACCACCAGATGTTTGATTTCATAAATCATCGACAAGTTAATTTTTTTCATATTTTGTCGAGAAACCTTTTTTACTGAAATATGTTGAGTAGTTATTGTCATCAGCTGGTCATGGTCGCATATGCTCAGTTCACCAGTTGTTGACAGTGTGTAAATTACACATCTAGATCAGTGAACTTAACTTTGAAAAAAAACCATCGAGAATTTTAATCATTGAAACCAAATTTAAAACTAGTTGCCATATTTTATTTTTTTTGACATACAATATTTATAATGCTAATTATTGATATATCTTTTTATATTGACACAGATATCATAATCATGAAAAGTCAATATTCTCAAAATATTATTCCAGTATATGTAATTTATAATACCCTTAAAATGATAATCATTTTCACGTTTCCTTCAAATGATACCTTCCTTTTGAATAAATTTAACTACCAAAATGTTAATGAGTCTACCTTCAAAAATCAATTGACTGTATCTATAAATCATTAAAGATGAATTTTGAATCACAAACACCATTCGAAAATATCATTGCACTACATACAATCAAAGTTTTCATTTATGTTTTGCTTTTTAAAAGTCATATTTCATTCAGGATCTGGAAAATATCAATCTGGGTTAATCTAGATCAACAGATCTTATATTTTGTCTTTATAGCCAAATATGAATGTTCTATGAGATAGATTAGAACCACAAACATCTACTCATAACTGTAATGGGAATGTAACAGGGATGATTTTTATTTGACATTAAAAAATATATATTTGACAGGCTTCATTCAGGATCTGGAAGACATCAATCTAAGTTAATTTATATCATAAGATCTTATATTTTTTCATTCAAGTTGATAAACAGTAGGACCTTATCCTGCTTCTAAAAAAACTTGTTGATCCAAATTTATTTAGATTGGGAAAATATGGTTATGATAAAAAAATTCAATTAGAAAGGCTTACAGCCATACATACATATCACTATACATAATTATTTTAGAGAATTCAAAACTGAAAGATCCAAATAAATTAAGTGACTATGAAGTTTTTTAATATATAATTGTTAAAAAGATATTTTTGTGTGAAAATAACACAATATCAGGGATCCTGGAATTAATCAATCTTGGAAATAAAAAAATAATCTTTGCTTTACATAAATATTGCATTTCATGTTTCCAAAGTAAAAACATGCATTAGGAATGGATTTAAAACAATTGTCAGGTAACATATGAGTCAACAGCAATAAAAAATGTCTTTTCAAGATTTCACATGTATGTGAAATATTATTTTTTGATTTATAATTTTGGTTTGTCTTATTGTATTCCCTGGTACACCTAAAAATCATGGACATATATGCACCAAGTTTTATTTGATTGATAAAGAATAGAAATCAGATGTACTTTTGTTAACTGATCTTTGGTCACTATTAAAACTTACCCCATCTAAAAATGATAGTTTTGAACAGTTTGGGTTATTGACTCATTCAAAATTTTATTGTTATAGCTTTGACAGAAAAGTTAATTGTTGTATAGCTGATATACCTAGACTTCAGGGATTACTTTGGACTGGGATTTTGGGATATTTACCAATTGATGTATCAATATATCCCATTATCAATACTAATGAGGGGAGAAAGTCTCATTGCAAAAATCAAAACTATTAATTTTCTTCTCAAACATCCCATTGCATTCTCTAAAAATCCCATTATATCAGGCTTAGGGAATTTGTTTTATCCCTTTCATACTTTGAACCAGGGTGTTCCCTGAGACTTGCAGCAATTAATCAATGAGGCAATCAAGTAGTTTGTTTTGAATAGCTAGGTTTTCATTGATCAAATATTTGGAAATAAATCTAACCATTGAAGTGAAAAATTTAAATATTTGAAATGAACATTATTGATATTCCATGTTTTATCTTACAGGCAAGTTTATTTTCAAGTTGTGTTAGTATCAAATACCTGAAAGGTTATGGGACATAGCCTACTGTTTGAAAGCTATGTATACATACATTAATCTTATGGGTTTGGGCATAATTATGGAACATAATGAGTAAAATGGAAATGTAGAAAAAGCTTATATTTATCAAATATTCAATGTCTGCCAGTTTCTTTGATATTTAATTATATTTGAGTGGGATATTTCACCGTATTTGGCACAACAAGTCGTTTAACATAGTTTGTTTACAATATGGCGAAAGTTTGATAATTGCCGAAATGTCAACGTGTAGAATTGTTATAAATGATCTCGATCAACTTCAATGAACTGTTGATTCAGACACATAAAGTACCAAAGATAAATTATCAAAGGGTACTTAGAGCTGTCACCTTGTGGAAAGTTTATGGGAGGGACTTGAAAAGTGCGTAGTTCGTGCAAATTCTCACCTTCGAACACTTGTCCGACCAGCGATTGTTTTTTTACCATGTAGTGAGCCTTTTCCACAATTTTAGCGATGGATAACGGTAACCTTGTTACCATACACAATGAGGAATACTTCTGTCATGATATCGATGCATAAATATCGTAAAGAACGCCATTTTAAATATTATTTGCAACAACAGAATCGAGCCGCCATTATCGCGTTGTTTGTCCCCGGAAGTAAAGTTGACAAATTCGCGTAGCGAAATCGCCGCTCTGATTGGCTGATATAACGCATGCGCGAGATTTGATTGACAGACTGGATCGGTCTATTGGCTATCCTAACGACTATATTTACAAACATAACGATGAGATAATAAAATGACGTTTTAACTATCCTAGAACTACTTTAGAGATGTAAATTTGTCTCCTAACATAATAATCTACCCTTACGCTCAACCGGAAGTGAAATGTACATTCGATTTGACAACTCATTAGTTATGACGTAATTAATCGCACGTTTTAAGAATAAAATAATGATACCCTATAGTGCTTCAATACTTACGGAATTTTGGGGGGTTATCATTGCAGGTATAAAGAATGCTCTTAAAATAGGAATAGCAAAGCTATTCAATATTTCCAGATTTATATTCTTGTATGTGTGATTACTTTGAAGTTCAGCAATATATATTTTTATTGAAGATACTGCCATTTGAGATTGTTATTGTTTCTGAATAAACGTTATTTATATAACTTATATCCTTGTTGGTCATCTTTTGTGTTTGAGAAAGGATAACTAGCCATCCTGACAAAGAGCTAGGCTATGTTCACAAGGTCGTCACAATATTTATTGGTTGTATTAGAACATTGCATTGCACATGAACATTGAACATTGCCGGAAACCATGGATTTCGACAAGTTAGAACAGAGGCTGTATAAACATGTCATGACTTTAGCATGGAAAGGATGGTCCATATCACAATTTAACTTGTCGAAATCAATGGGTTCCGGCAGTTTCCCCTTGCGGAAAAAAATCACACCACATTTGAATTTATTTATCAAATGACAACGCTTCTCGCATGGAAAGAGTGGTCCATATTACAATGTTTTTACCACTATTCAGCAGCTAAAATGATGATTTTTAGAACAGCGTTGCTGATTTCACATTCTCTCCCCGCAAGGCAGTTAAAGTCATGTTTGTTGATACAGTCTCTGTTATATTACGCCGTAATCCGTGGGTTCGGTAGTTACCCCTAGCGGACACAATTTGCCCCTCAATCCATTTGAATTTCTTCATCAAATTACAACGCTTCTTGCATGGAAAGGGTGGTCCATATTACAATGTTTTTGCCACGATTCAGTAGCTTAAATGATGATTTTTAGAACAACTTGCTCAAATAACTTGGATTGCCTCAAATGAGGCACCTCCCGTTCTATCCCTCAAAGCTGGCGTATTAGAACAGAGGTTCAAAATAACTTGACCTGATCTGTTTCAGTGGGGAGAGAAGGACTTTTGCCCAAAAAAATAGAGACCTACCGCCCTCTTCCCTTTTAAAAAAATATGCCCAAGAAGCATTTAATTATTTTTATGCAGCCATAGATTGTTGTGTGAAGAAAACATACTTGCGTAATTTTGCCAATATTCAAAGCAGAATGTTGACATCAAAATTTCAGGAATTGCACAATAATGCTTTGGACTCTTTCCACTGCTTCAAGTGAAATCTCCCTGTGAAAAGAGACAAATTCTTTGAATTTCTTGATGACAAACAAAAAGACATTGCTAACGGGTTAATGGACAGTGACTACACGTGTTTATTTTCTGGGAACAATGCAACCATGCAATTTTTTCCCCCAGTTCATTACAGGCTTTATCAAAGATTTCGGGGCAATCCTTTCAGAAGAAACATGTTGAATGTTGTATAAATTGTAGCTTTGGTGACCCTTGATGAGGACCACAGGGACCAAGCCCTAGAAACCTATTTACATCTTCCTCTCCAGAAGCATAAGGCCTAGAAAGCTGATAAATTTGTGAACAAGTGACAAGTGAGGAATTTGAATTGTAGATTTGGTGACCCTGTTGCCCCTAATAAAGGCAAAAGGAACGTCCTTAAAATACATTTTCATCTTCTCCTCCTGAAGTATAAGGCCTAGAAAACTGAAACTTGTCGCCTATATACTTAACTTTATGATTGGTGACCCTGTGGCCCCTACAATGAGGGAATCACATTGGCCACACTCTACAGCATAATTGATAATGAAGCCTGATGAGCTACAGAGCCAATGGCTCTATTTTTTTTATCCCACCGGTATGTAATACCGTGGGATATAGTCATCACCCTGTCCGTCTGTATGTCCGTCCGTCCGTAATCATTTCGTTTCCGGAGCAGAACACAAAAACCGGTCCACATATCTTTCTGAAACTTTACATGTGTATTGCCCACCTACTGAAGTGGTGCCTTTTGATATTTTCACATTTCTGAAAATTTTATTTTTTATTATTTCCATGGAAACGGCTCTTATTTGGACTCTGTTCATTAAAGATTTCGTTTCCGGAGCAGAACTCAAAAACCGGTCCACATATCTTTCTGAAACTTTACATGTGTATTGCCTACCTACTGAAGTGGTGCCTTTTGATATTTTCACATTTCTGAAAATTTCATTTTTTATTATTTTCATGGAAACGGCTCTTATTTGGACTCTGTTCATGAAAGGTTTCGTTTCATATATATTAGCTTATACTATTATGAACCTTGCTTGAAAAATTTACAATTATCTTTCAAAGGTTTACATCTTACGATCATGTGGAACCGGTGGGATATGTCATCTTCTGATGACTCTTGTTTACAAATTTCCATGTTTTGAACTTAGTCGTTTTCAAATATCAGATTTGTCCGACCTATTACGTGAAAACTATACATCCGATTGATTTCACATGTTGCATGTGTCTTCTTCACTACTAGGAGAGGTGCAGTGCCAAATCAAAACTAATATTGAAAAGGGTTTTTTTTTTGTTTTTTTTTACAAAGTTCCATTTTTCTCAATTCCTCTCTTGGGGTCAAAGGCTGTGCAAGAGATGACTACATTGAAAGTAAAAAATAATTCAGTTAGTCAGGGATGCACGGTCGGGGGTATTAGCGAGCCACGCTCACTTTTTTGCTTGTTATAAGAAATATTGATTGTAAGTGTTGAAACGCACATATGCACATTAATTATCATGTTATACCTACATATGTAAATGTTCAAAAATGTAATAGAATACAAAAGATAAGTAAGATATCATGTTTCTATTATAGTCTTAAATCATCCATTTATTTTCTACGTACTTTGTACGTTCCCAAGTCGGCATTGAAATATGACACAAGATAGAGCATCCTTGCAAGTTTAATAATCTATATAGCCTGTTTAGCTGAATGTTTGTATCAAAATTTATAATACAGACATTTCTTATGTAAGTTATTGAAGAACATAAATAAATAAAACAATAGAAAAATAAAACAATTGACGTATGTATTTGTCAGTGTCCGGGGCTGATGGAGAACAAAAGAAGATGTAGAAAGAAAATATATTTTAATAAAAGATAATAAAAAGAGAAATATACAGTTAGTGTTCATAAATTGAAATTTACATAATGGGGAGATCTAAGGTATCTTTCATCGCAGTGATGAGGATATTGTCTTGTTTGGGTGTGTAAGAAGGCCCATATTGAGGGATCTTGATGTTTCTGGGAATAGAATGTTTGTCGAAGCTGGAAAGGACTTCCCAAGCTTCAGTGATGATGTCATTAGAGTCAATATCATGGCCCAAATTGTTAAAAGGGGGGCATAGGGACTTGTCCGTAATTAATGATGAAAGGGCAGCGTCCTTGTCCTTTTGTATGGAGCGCCAACGGTGTTGTTACTGGGCTCGGCCCTGTGGGCATAGGCGCGAACGATGGATGTACGCATGAGATGGAAGGGGTCGCAGGGTGGGATGGGTAGCGAATGAGTCTTCTGTCCAGCCCTCATGTATAGATGTTGAAGTAATCGGGGTGGAGAATCTCCTCGTGAGGATCAACTGGGCCTGTATGGACATGCGTCCGGGATTGGCTCCCGTGGCTCCCGTTGAAATGGCCGTGACTTTAGGTGTGGAACCTTGTCTCGAGGTGGCCACATCTTAGCATAATGTGGCGCCTGGCATCATCCCTTCTCTTATAGCTTTTCAGACAGAGATCACAGGTGAATGAAGAGGCATTATGGTGGGTCTCCACGTGTCTCTTCATGGTATCAGGTCGTGTGACGGACAAGGGAATGGTTTCTCCATGTTGTGACGAATATGATTGTGACGTCATAGACGGAGATTGTGTATGACGTCATCATATTGTGTAAATAAAGACGTGGATCACATGTATGTATTGGTTTGTCTCTATTGTGGGTGAAATCTGCAAAGTGTTCAGATAAACGTATCCTGAATTCCCGTTTAGTCTCCCCTCTCCGTAAATAAACAACATTGGGTGATTTGCAATTGTATTGTTTGGATTTGGAATATCATGAAACAAAAATTTCATTTTCATTTTTCTAAAGAAAACTTTTAGTCCCACACCAGCAAGGGGTAATAAGAGTCAAACTTTTTCTCACTTATAATCGTTCTTTAGAAAAATAAAAATAACACCCCATATCTCCCACTGGTCTACTTAACTTACTCAAACTAGTACTCCACAAAAATCACCCAATGTATAGTGTTCGTTTTTAATGGAGACAATTACCTACAAGTCGGCGGTACAGCTATGGGGACGAAAGTTGCACCCTCATACGCCAATATTTTCATGGCTGAACTAGAAGAAACTCTTCTACAAAACGGTCCCGATAAACCCGACCTTTATGTTTTTTTCTATTTAAGAGTAATAACATACATTATTCGAAAACACAGTTCATTTATTGAATAGTAATAATAAGCATTTTTACTCTTGCTTATATTTTCTTTGCATACACATAATTAAATTCATAATTTTCTTGCCGTTAACTTGAGGTAACCAGAAATTATAACTGTCTATTTTGGTATGGCAGTTTCTATTTTCTATAAAAGAACTGACAGGAATTAGTGCCCCTGGTGTAGTGAAGATTTTCATTTAACCAGTCTTTTATTTTATTTTGATTATTAACTTTTACCTGTTTGTGGCCCAGTTCCATTTTCACACTATATCCCTCAAACATGGTTGTCCAGGATTGAGTAAATATATGGCAAGAATCGTTGTGTTTGGCAATCAATCCTTCAAGAACTGTGTCAAGAACCTTGCAGATATATATTGAATTAAATAAATGATAACATTTGCTTAATTTTCATTCCTATGTTATTGTTGGATAAAAGGCCTCAGAATTCAGTATCAATGATCTTTAAAAAAGTAAATTTATTATCTGAGAGTAAATAAGTTTTGTGACAGTAACTTTATTATGTGATCACAGGCACATATTTCTAGTTTCTTTTGAAAAGGACCATGAAAAGCTGTTACACGCACATGTCAAAGGAATGTGATGACTGAGAAACATTTCTTTTTTTATGTAGCCTAATATACCTTGTAAACATCTGTGCAGCATTTCTCAATCCATCATAAAGGCAACAACACTAAAAAATCCATCACTTGAAGACCATTGGGTTGCTTGAGTTGTCTTTTCTCCCAAGATGGGTGGTCGACTAGCTAGTGCGGAGTCAAGTCACGGAAACAGGTGTAGGATATTTGGTTGCGATCCACAGGACAGTAGAAGGTTGTTATCTTATTTAAATGGTACTTCGCCCAGTGCCGATCAAAATGACGATCATTGGTAAACATATTCTTGTCGGGACAGGCTGGATATTCCATTCTTTGACATGTTAGGTCGTCCTGTCGCACGTACAGTTATAAGAACATTCTTGTCTTTGAGGGTCATATTGTCATCGAATAGTTCCAAGAGAACTGGGGAGGACCTATTAAGATTAGCAATTAATATTAATAAATTGTCAACTAAAATGAATCCATATATTTCTAAAATTCAAATAGTTCATGTTTTAATTTTGTAGTGTACACTGTAGGTATAAGAGAGCGAGTTCCACTTCTACAGTCTGTCAATATAGACAACCTCCAGTGTTTTATCAGGTCCATTCTAAATTATTTTGTTTGATGACAACCCAATCGTTTGACAATTATGGGGTAGGCGTTAAAGCAAGTGATTGAACTATCCCCATAATGCCTAGAAAGCATCGTGTAAACAGAAATAGTTTCCCATTTGGGTGTTTATTCTGATCTCTAGCATTAACATTAATCTCATATCAGGATATTGTATTTGCATGTCTTTTCACAAGTCTTCATTCCTGGAGGATACGTGTTTGTGTTTTGCAGATTGCGATCTGATGATGGCAGAACAAACAACACTAAACACTAAATTACCCTGCTGACAAGGGGTACAACTGTCGACGACTATGAGCGTCAGCTTTCCAATGAACTCGACCAGGTCTGTGCACTGTTTTTTCTTCCATTACAGGGTCAATTTCTATCTATGTGTGTCCCCATTTGCCCGCTCAATTTCTGTCCATGTTGCGTCCCCATGTGCCCGTTACTGTTTTCTTCTCCTATACCAAGTCCAGGACTGTTTATGTGTGTCCCCATGTGCCCGTTACTATTTTGTCCCCCATCATCCGTTCCATTTCTGTCCATGTGTGTCCCCATGTGCCCATTACTGTTTTCTTCTCGATCACCGGATCCATTACTTCCATGTTTGTTCCCATGACTCGGTAACTGTTTTCGTATCAATCCATTACTATGTTTGCAATAGTTATCCACTTAGACGTACATCTACCTACTGGATGCGTAGAGTTACATGCACACGCTTTAGGTGATCCCTGATTTTCATCACATATTGATTTGCGTTGATACGAACGTAAATGGCATAATTTGTGATATATTTAAATTATTTCATATATGCATTCACAAAATGGAAAACAGATATGAGAACTAACTTTTAATGACAATCTTGCAACACTAAATCTAGTTAAAACTTGCTGTAATGTATACGTCCCTAAGTCCTCACGTTACATCTAGCAACTAACCCACCTGGTCCGTGTCACTCATGCGCGGAAATCAGCCAATGAAAAAAGAACTGCCTGATCCCTTTGAATGGGACAATCTAGTTAATACGAGCTGTTAGAATCGGACAATCTAGTTAAAACTAGCTGTAATGTTAATGTCCAATAAGTCATACATTAGGTTATTGATAATTATGCTTATAATGTGTAAAATGCCAGATTCAAAGAGATCAGCAAATTCTTTTTCCATTTGATGATTGGCATATATAACACGGGGTCATACATGGCATCTTGCCCGATTTCAGGTGGCTCGACCTGCGTCCCCGATCGGGTATTAAAAAATTCGATTTCAGAAAACCGACCAAAAAAAAAATCGAAGTCTAAACACATTGTCATCAAAGATACAACCTCGAAAGCACATTTTCCCATACCAGTGTTTCAGAAATTAGTTACGGGTATGTTTTCACCCTTTGCAACGCAAGTAACTCTATTAAAGGCAACTTTCGGGATTCATGAAAAAGGGATAGCCATTTGACATTGACCCAACTTAAAATTTCTGAAATCGACCTAGTAACGGCTTAATTACGACTTTATAAATGCACCGCCAAATTAGGCCATTAGGCCCGCGAACAGAATAAAACGACTGAAGCGTGACTGCCTCGTGATGTGTTAGAATGTACGGGATTCCCTCGATGTATGCCCTCGTTATGTAAAACAACACAAGCTAAGGGTAAAAGCCCAAAGTATAACCGTGGATTAAACATACTAAACATCCTCCAAATATCTCATACTTTCAACAATTCGGTAGTTAAGTTAGTCATCTTGCAATTTTTATTTATGAATATTGTAACGGGAAACGGCTGAGGACCAGTAAAGATGAAAATAAATTTAGTAACGTTTGCTGCCACCAGTCACAACAATGCGACACAAATAATAATACCAGGTTCGGAAGGCGAGGTTCAGTGAAAGTATCACAAGGTTCAGTACCACTCGAGTCAAACCATGCAAACAACAAACAAGCATGCAGATAGATGACACAACAACGATGATTTAATTAAAGAGTTTATTCAATAAATCAAAATGATAAGTGGGAGCCTGCTGCTGGAACTTGGCTGTACTTGTACTGTACTGTACTGGAACTTGCTGGGTCTTGTAATACTTACCACATCATTGACTAAGTTTCACACTCACCTATCAAATCTACTATAAGATTAACGAACACCTAACGCTAACCTAACCTAATAAAGAAAGAAACAACTGCATCATAGTCAACCATAATAATTACCCAATAACCCAACTACATTAAGTTATACACGACGACCCAAAACCCGGAAGTGAGAAATGTAAACATCACAACGTGGACCCGGAAGTGGTGACCCTTGACCCGGAAGTGAATCAGGGGCGACCTTACAGCTGATATCTACAGGGAGGCGTGGAATCATGACAATATACGTGGACGGGACATGAACGTTCAAGAGCTCATAGTACCGTAGGAAATAATAAAGCTTGCGGAAATGAATTAACTAGAAATAATAATACATGCAGATACTGGGGGTCCAAAGGAACCAAAGTAACTGCTATTTAAAGCTGGTGTCCATGGGGCTTGCTTCTTCTCCAAAGGAGAAGAGAGGATCATATGACACATGAGTATAATAAAACTATCCTGCCAGGGTATATTCCTACATCACTAATAAATCTAATATACGAGAAAGAAATATAAGGGTCATGTATTTTAAATATAAGACAACACGCACGACGTACAATCGCATGTAGAACTACGAGTGTATTACTTGCACTTTGTAACTGTATCTTGATACACCCTATGACCTAAGATCAATAAAGCGATCCGCCGGATCAATAAGAATCCGCCGGATCGAGCTAATTTGAAACCAATGCACTAATTTAATAGCCCTAACACAAACAAACAATTGTCTACTTACCAGCACCTAACGACCTCACTCCCTAATAAAAAAAAACCAATACAATTATCAACAGTGCCTGATCGAATCCGCAGGATCGGATCTGCCGGATCGAATCCACCGGATCACATGGAATGAACACACAAGTCGAAGCTACCAAAAGAACAATCGGAAAGAACACATGAAATCTGTACTTGAATCTGTGACTTGTATTCACGGACTACCTCTGAGATACATTAATTAATCTAATTGGACTCTGGCAAAACTGACAGGGAGGAAATAGGATCAGCCGGATCGATCTGCCGGATCGGATGGGATGAACACACAAGTCGAAATAACTAAAGTGTACTCGAAGAGAATACAGAAAACCTTTGACTTATATTCGCAAAACTACCTCAGGTCACTCATTATATATGATCTCCCGCAGGGACGAAGTCAATCGTCCCTGCCGGTCATAATTTTTGGTTATTGTCACTTTTCTCATGGAGAGTTCCTCCTCTCGGTCCTCAAAGAGACGGAGGTCTTTCCCCCTTGACCGTATCCCAGTGAATGTAGGGATCTGGGGAACTGGCTGTGGTTCCTCCTCCGCCACTTGCTCTGGAGACCTTGGGTAGCTTGAACTCGAAGAGAAAGAGGACGTTGATGACGGTGAGGAAGGGGGTATTTCCCCATTCTCTAATGCTTCTGTGGCCGCGGCCGCCTCCTCCAGTGTCACGTCCTCCACATCTTCCCAATCACTTGGCGGCTCCCGCTCTTGGGGCTGGACGACCGCCAACAGAGGCTCCGGTGCGGCAGCAATGGAGGGCATCTGTACACGGGGTGGTACAGGTAACGGCACGGAGGCTGGCCTTGGTGAAGTCACTGTAGCACTTGTGGGCGAGATGATGCACCCGCCGGTGGTTTTCCAGGTCGGACCTACGACTTCCTGTAACCTGCTAAGGACTTGTCCAAAATCTTCACCATACGCGATGACGTCATCGAGTTAGACAAGCAGAGTCTTGTTCCATGAGCCTCGAGAAAGTTGACGGGGCGTTGCAGAGCCCAAAAGGCATTACGTTCCACTGATAGAGACCAGTGCGGACACAGAAGGCCGACTTCTCTTTCGCACTGTCATCAAGCTCTACTTGCCAAAAACCAGACGCAATGTCCATGGTTGAATACCATGTGGACTTGCTGAGAGCATCTAGAGTGTCGTCAATCCTTGGCAGCGGATGAGCATCTTTGACCGTCAAATCATTTATCCGACGAAAGTCACTAGTTCAAATATTCACTTCTGGAAACATTAAATATAAGTTTAAGGATACCATCCAGAATCTGTGCAAGTATGGCGATCAAATGCACTAATCATGGAATGACATCAACAGTATGAATTAATGAGACTGCACTTATCCAGCCGTTGCAGATCACCACCAGTTAAGTTATTAAAAGATTTTCCAATCGTCACCTTCAAACCAGTCGCTGCATGAAAAAAACAAACAAACACAGGACAGCTTTAATTCTGTTTAAAAAAAAACTTGGTTCTTGAATCTTGAGTCTTTCATAAAAATTAATTCTTGATAACTTCCAAAAATGCTGTAAAAATAAATCAAAGAAAAATGGCGGGAAAAATATATATACATGTAAGGCAGGGATCCTATTTGAATGATCACGTCAAAATTCTTACAAGAATTGGGAATTAAATAACAATTCACAATTCAAAAATAGACTTCCTGACTTACCTTCAAATATACTATGCCTAGGTAGCTAACACAATTCTATCTGCATGTTATTTACATTGTTTAAACTCGAGTGTACATGTTACCAATCAATCCCACCGCTGCCACCAATGTAACGGGAAACGGTTGAGGACCAGTAAAGATTAAAATAAATTTAGTAACGTTTGCTGCCACCAGTCACAACAATGCGACACAAATAATAATACCAGGTTTCAGAAGGCGAGGTTCAGTGAAAGTATATCACAAGGTTCAGTACCACTCGAGTCAAACCATGCAAACAACAAACAAGCATGCAGATAGATGACACAACAACGATGATTTAATTAAAGAGTTTATTCAATAAATCGAAATGATAAGTGGGAGCCTGCTGCTGGAACTTGGCTGTACTTGTACTGTACTGTACTGGAACTTGCTGGGTCTTGTAATACTTACCACATCATTGACTAAGTTTCACACTCACCTATCACATCTACTATAAGATTAACGAACACCTAACGCTAGTAATAAAAGAATTAAAACAAGACTGATGTCTTGTTTAAAACATTATTTTAATAGGACATTGACAAAATATGTATATTTGTTCACAACAATACCCGATACATGGCCCAACAGAATAAAGATTTATTAAATGAACCGTACCCAAAATAATTCATTATCTTTATCAGATAGAGCAAAAACAGTATTCCTTATTTCAACAAGTTATAATATACCAATCTGAGAAGAAATAATGATGTTAAGGAATACAATTGCTATTTGATGTTACCTAATTAGCTGATGTCATAAAATAGCCAGGTGTTGATAATTGTGCATATTATCACCTACCTGCTATAGTCATCATTTAATAGCTTTTAATTAGGAAACAGACAGGAAATACGATAGACAGTAAAGTTATTGTGTAACAAGTGAATATCTGATCTAAAGAAAGTAAATAACACCTGCAGACCAATGTCATTGTTTATTCAACATTTTTAAACAACGCTCAAATCTAAATGTGAGCCTTGTAAATTCGGATTATTGCCATAAATCAGCCAATAACTTTGTGCTTTGTTTGATATTTTACTTATCAGAAAAGGATGTTTTTCTCTGCATGCCAAACTGTTCATTCAGTGAAATGCGAGCTCGATACAAAACATCGGTGTAGTAATCGAAACACGCGAGTTCGATGTAGATTGTCACATTGCTCTTTTTGACCTAACACAGCGCATCAATGTGATGGAAATTTGTCTACGGAGACTTCATCAGGAGATATTCTAGGACAAAATTGACAGTAACACAATGACATGACACACTGTTAATCGCTTGGAAAACGCATAATTACGGATTTCGCCGATCATTTTCCATATAAGCAGACGAACGCTTCACCTTCCGCCACGTCATCATCCGGTATCCCCTTCCCGTGGCCTCTCAGACTCGTTTTGGTTTGTCGCTGGACGGTGACAAGCAGACGCCTTGTTACGCAATGTTTACTTAGCTGAAGTTTCATTGAGAAACTGTGTATCGTTGCTGTTTTGGCCTAATATTTATGTTGTATAGTTATTTGACCAATATCTAATGAAAAATATATATAAAAAAGGTTATACAGCGTCTTTTTAATTAAGGTACTGGACGGTTTTGAAATCATGGCTGCAATCATTACAGCGGTGTATAATTAATGTATCGAATTTTGTACACATTTCCTTTTTTTTCTAAGCGCTGCAGCGTAGAAAATTTATGTTTACATCTTAGACATATGTATGATTTAAACATCACTACTCCAATAAATTAACCATTATTCAATTAAAATTTGATTTTGATATATCTGTCAAAATACACGGAAAAGCGTACACGAATCATTATTATCATAAAACATTATATTAACATTTAATCAAAATCGCTAATTTAGTACAACTAAGTGGTCCCTTTATGATAAATGGATATTTCGCGTTTTAATTTAGTAATATCTCTAATAAATTTAAATAGCTTTTAAAAAATGAAGTCAGTTTGAGAATAGGGATAAATTAATATGTATATTCAACTTAATAATGGAACTGATCAAAGATACATGTCGATTTCTCTTATTATACAGACTTATCATTGTAACCTATAAAGTTCATACAGTAAGAAGATTTAGAAACATTTTTACCCAACAGATTCAAATTAATTGTCTTAAAATAAGATTTGCACTTCTGACTAGCATTTTTTGGCATAAGTGACATTAACATATCTTTATTTTAACTTTTAGGTTTATCGCTGTTAATTTGAAATGCTGATCTTAAGAAAAAGGGACCATTTCGACCAATAAGGCATGTACGTGCATTTGGACAACCCTGAAATTTTTTGGTTAAGACAAACATACCTTGACGCCTTTTGAGACGAATTCTCACAAACACATCCTAAATTCGCGTTTTTCATTGTTTTATGGTTAATTCATGAAAGTAAAAAATTGTAATGCGTGCTTTTTCATTTTCAATTCCTAATTATTTTTGACCACACCATTCTTCAATATATCATAACTTTGCCATTTTCTATGATATTTTGGAGATGATTTTTTTCATTTTAAAGTTAAAAATTGTTCTTTATGAATCTGGGCCTAACTCAATACCGACCATGTGGTACTTTTTACGGTAGCCTTAATTGAAGTTTGGTAAATATGAAGAAATATTTTTCACTTCGACTGTTCATCAGAACATTTTTGTACTGACTTGACAATTCGTGGCGCGACTTTTACCTCGGTCACCTACGAGTTCCTATCGCGTAGGCGATCCATTTAAGCTGCATTATCATACATGCATGCGGTTCTGGATGAAATTTAGTTATTGAGAATATAAATACATCACTTTGTAGAAAAATCTGTCGTCGCAATTTTGATATCACACTTACATTTTGTTTTATCAACAATAACATACCTATTTCGACGCCAAGAGCACAATGGCATAGCATTTAACGAACCCGCTTTCCGTGACGTAATTATTATGCGTATGGGATTTACTGTAATTGCGTTCGATGGGTATCAATTTTGGCAGCAACGAATAGCTAAGTCGGAGAAAAAGTGCGCGACAAAGACGGTTTTTAAGCGTATATTTAGAAACCGGAAGTTGTTAGATGGCCACACTTGATTCGCCTTTATGTCGGCTGCTGTTTCGGTAATTATGGTCTCCTATTTAATTATTTTTGGTCCGATTTCCCCTAGGTGGGTCGCAAAATTGTGCAAACAATACAAGGAAATTATTTTTTAAAATATTGAACTCTGATAATTTATCTTTAACATGATGAAAACAAGCATACTCTATATTGATTTCATCTTCATTATCTTCCTTCAGAATGACGTGACCTTATCAACATGAAATGGTTTTATAGCATGACAGAAAAGATATATTAACACTGTTCTCTGGTGTTCATATCGTCGATGGTGTAGTAGCTGAGTGTATCATTTCCACTTGAAAAGCATGAATATTTTCCTGCCTGAATTGCTTGTTGACACTATTTGCTTCTTTGCAGTTTTGTTTAATTTTTTTTAAAGTTTATCTATTATTTTTCAACATGTAGGTTCTCAAGATATTTAATATTCTGTCTATTTGTTATTTTATATTTTTGAAATAGCTATGGCATCACATATCTGTCATTTTCCAAATTCCTAAAATTTATAATGATCTTTCACATTTATCTCTATATATTTCTTGTTATTTGTTTAGTTAAAAAACGACCATTATATATCTATGAATTACTTTTAAAAACAAGGTACCACATTATTCAAACATATCTCATTATTATCAGACAGTTCATTAAAAAGCTTTCCTTAGCGTCATAATGTGCTGAATTCGGCCTTTTTGACGTTTGCTTGACATTATTTATTAAGCTGGTATTGATCAGGAAACTGTTGTTATGGCAACCCACTGTCGATGAAAGGTCGCATTCAATTTCCGCTTCAAAATCGATATTCATCACTTCTTCAGTCAGAAGGTAATAATCTGCAACCAATCATCCCATTATTTTGGCAAAAAATGCCTCTGACGTGAAAACATGTTTTAAGGAATATGTTTACCATTTACGCTGCCTTTTCGTTGCGTAATGGGTAAAATTATTGCAAAAAGGATTTTTCTTCAATAAAATTCCAGTAGTTGTAGAATCATTAAATCATTTTGCATTATTATGCATTTGATGTGAAAACATGTCTTAAGGAATATGTTTACCATTTACGCTGCCTTTTCCTGATACAGCGTAAAATATTGCAAAAATGTTTTTCCAATGAAAATTCATCTATAACAATAGTAGTAGATTCATCATATCCTTTCTGCATTGTTATCATTATATTCATATAACTTCAGAACAGTCCAGCAAGTTGATCTGATGAACATCCTGGAATGATACACATGATTGTTGAAAAAATGAAACAATTATTCTTGCATGATACGAGTGTTCTTTGATAAGAACTAAAAAATCTCGGGTTTCTAAATATGCATTTCCTAATTAATAAGAGTTGATGTACACCACAGAGGCAGATCGATACAGCCTCTGTTCTATTACGCCGACATTGTGGGAAAAAATGCGAGTTGTGCAATCAGTGACTCTTTTCTAAAGACGCCAATTTGGCTGCTGGATCATGGCAAAAGCATTGTGATATCAAACCACCCTTTCCATGCGAGAGTCGTTGTCATTTAATAAAAGAATTCAAATTGATGCACTCATGTGGTGCAGTATTTCCCGCCAGTGGAAACTGCTGGAACCTACGGATTTCGGCGTAATAGAACAGAGGCTGTATCAACATTTCATGACTTGATCTGCCTCTGTGGGGAGAGAATGTTCTGCAAGTTCCCAATGTCGGTTTAAAGGGATAGTCCTATTGGGATTATCGGGGGAAACGAAATTCAAGTGGGCATTCCAGTTTGTAGAAGTATATGGTCTTAATAATGCCTAGTTGGAAGTGGTTGTTGGTTAAAATTTTGACAAATGAAGAACGTACATTTGGTACAAAAAAACACCAGCAGTGAGAAGTATAGAAGTGAAGCCAATCATCGACTCTCCGGGTTTACAAAGCCTTGTTCTGTCACAACACGGCATCGATGTTTCGTCTTTTCATTCATCATTTGTACATGTGGGGTAAGTAAGTTTATTTCAGTAGGAAGGCCATTGGCCCATGTACAATCAATACAATCGAAATATAACATTCAGACAATATTTCTTGAATATTAACAAAACAATTATGAATCAAATGATATACATATTTTACTAATATTTAACAGAAATCCTTTTAGATAGTGCATGTTTGATAAATAAAGCTAATTGTATAAGTAGATTTTTATATTTACATATTAATACCTTTTTATAATTGCTGAAGGCTGAATGACAATTAAAATCAAGCAGGTATACATTACATGTGGGGATATTCTATCAAAACATGTGGTTCATTTTCAAGAAAAGGATAAGTACAGCATTTAAGACGTTATAATAGGCTGTTTAAAAACAAAAAGTCACTTTTTCATGTTCTTAATGTCAGTTGAATTCCACTCAGACACTCTTACCAACAAATGCTATTTTAAACGAAGGCCTTTTGACAAGTTGCACATGACAATTTCCTCCATCATATAACCTTAATAATAACCTTTCAATAAAGTCATTGATCAGACGATCTGGCAAAGTATTCGACGATAACGAAAGTGGCATAGTGATGCATGAAAACTTATATTCATTTAACTAACAGACTTGGCATACAACTGCAGTATGAAGTGTCATATTTCAATTAAAAAGTAATTTAAACAAAATTAACTCATTAGAAAAACATGCTTCTTTTAACTGAAATATTTTATATGAATGGCATCGCATTCCAGGTCACTAAACTCTAAATTTCGATACATTTAGGATGGAGTATTTGTGGTTTTTGTGACAGTCCAAATGATATATACAGTTGCGTACCTTAAGTTCATTTGCTAATGTATCTTAGTGTAAAGGCCATGTAATTTGGGTTTCGTTTGGACGTCAATCAAATAACTCTATCAGCATATACAAAAGTCCCCTAATTGTCCATGTGTAAGTGTACGGTAAAATTAATGTTCTCAAATAATATTTGGTGACCGTTTGGTCAGATTTTCGAAATTTGGTAAATAGACAGATTGGATCATATTTTTAATATTCCGATTTTCTTCAATTTCGATTAAACTATTCTATAAAGACTCTTAAGAATAAATACAGCTAAATGACATTGAATTAATGCAAAGGAACAAATATGACTTATGCCCAAAGCTGTTGCTAACTTATGAAAGCTTTTGTAGAGAAAAAAACCGTTCTCGAAATTTTGACCCCTTGTCACATTAATGACCTGCCAGGAGAACTGTTAAATATGACATACGGAAAGGTTAATACAAAATAAATCTTAACTCATGTAGTTAAGAAAATAGATCCTTGACAAGTTTCAAAATTACATATAAGCTCGTTATTTATGGTGTAGGGATATGTACAAAATTCTACCTTTCTATAATACATTATGCATGTTTATAGATACAGGACAAAGAACAAATTTCTTATTAGTAATGATATATTTCAGTAATGAAACAAACATTTCTCTCATGTTTCTTTATCTTTTATTTATCGTTCATTGCCAAATGCAATATACTAATAATCATAAAACGATATTATTATTGTTGATAAGCACGTGATTTTGGTTCTCTGGTCCTGCAAATCTTTACGAGTGTTATTAGATATCTTTTTAATATCAGTTTTGCTTCCTTGTGTTCTTTCTATGTTATCTTTAACTTTTATCAAAATAGATTTTAAAAATTTCTTGTAAAATGTGCGAAATCAAATTTAATAGATCATCTGAAATGAGTGATTTATAATTAAAGAGCCACTCAATAAGCATTTTAAAAAAAATATACAACAATCAGGGGAGCGTAATGAACACAATTTACAAGATAATGGGGGAGAGTCACCTTAAAATCCTTCTTTTAGATTTAGTGAAATCCAATAGAAAGCCAGAAATAAAAACAAAACAACATTCATACTTTGAGAATGTACATGAGTTTATCCGATTTTCAAAGAAAAACTGAATTAAAAGTATTAAAGGCTTATGTTAACGTTTACTGTATCAAAAACACTGTAGATGCACTTTGAATTCGGCTGTTTAATTATGTAGTAAAGAAAACAGTCACACAAACTGCACTTTTATGCAAATATACCCTGACAAAATAAAAAAGAAACGCAAAGGTGATTGTGAAGTTTTTAAACCTGTGTAAAAACGAATTTAACAGTACACCTGTAATATTTCTTTTCTGAGCGAAATTGTTATATGATCATTTACAGCTTCGGTGCAAAACGGGGACATTTCAGCCATTTCGTTTGTTTCAAAATTTCAAAACAGATTTGGAACAAGAGTCATCAGAAGATGACATATCCCACCGGTTCCACATGATCGTAAGATGTAAACCTTTGAAAGATAATTGTAAATTTTTCAAGCAAGATTCATAATAGATTAGTATAAGCTAATATATATGAAACAAAACCTTTCATGAACAGAGTCCAAATAAGAGCAGTTTCCATGGAAATAATAAAAAATAAATTTTTCAGAAATGTGAAAATATCAAAAGGCGTCACTTCAGTAGGTGGGCAATACACATGTAAAGTTTCAGAAAGATATGTGGACCGGTTTTATATATATGAAACGAAACCTTTCATGAACAGAGTCCAAATAAGAGCAGTTTCCATGGAAATAATAAAAAATAAAATTTTCAGAAATGTGAAAATATCAAAAGGCACCATTTCAGTAGGTGGGCAATACACATGTAAAGTTTCAGAAAGATATGTGGACCGGTTTTTGAGTTCTGTTCCGGAAACGAAACCTTTCATGAACAGAGTCCAATAAGAGCCGTTTCCATGGAAATAATAAAAAATAAATTTTTCAGAAATGTGAAAATATCAAAAGGCACCATTTCAGTAGGTGGGCAATACACATGTAAAGTTTCAGAAAGATATGTGGACCGGTTTTTGAGTTCTGTTCCGGAAACGAAACCTTTCATGAACAGAGTCCAAATAAGAGCCGTTTCCATGGAAATAATAAAAAATAAAATTTTCAGAAATGTGAAAATATCAAAAGGCACCACTTCAGTAGGTGGGCAATACACATGTAAAGTTTCAGAAAGATATGTGGACCGGTTTTTGAGTTCTGCTCCGGAAACGAAATGATTACGGACGGACGGACAGACATACAGACAGAAAGGGCGATGACTATATCCCACGGTATTACATACCGGTGGGATAAAAATGTAATGAAAACAATCTGTAAAGCAAAAACAGCATGCAGAAAGCGTAAAAGCATGTGGAACTGTTTACCAAGGAAAGGCAAATATTGTTTCAAAATTTGTTATTCATTGAAGCTTGAAAATTAGGATATTATTTGGCAATGTCAAATTTCGAAAATTTAAACATCGCCGTAGGTCATTTCAAAACTTCAATTTCAAAATCTATCGTTGCCTAAGATTGAAATGTTCATAAGGGTCAATAACTTGAGTCAACGTCTTGTCACAACCGTAAATATTTCATAACAGAATTGAAATGTCTCAAATTTCTTAATTGAACAAATGTTACAATTTACACCGAGTAGCATTAATGCACATTAAATGTTCATCTCCTTTTCTAAGTGATATATCCAAATCTACTCTATCCTAACAATTTAATTTGGTTAATATGATTACATTTCATAATCTACGATGTTGATTGGTACATGGTATTGCACTACCCGACGTTACTACTGCTCAAAACGTTAAGATTTATAAATAAGGACAGGGGGAAAACCCAGAAGAGATGAGCTGAGTATTGCTCCATATTTCCTAATGCAATATATTGAGAGCTATGGCTCATGTTTTGCATTATCATAACAATATATCATTTGAATGAACTTTGCATCAACATTTTTATTTGTTTACAGCGATAATAATGTACATTCATACAGAAGAGTGTTCAGCTATGCAGCTTTGAAAGTACTCTCATAGAGTAAACAAATTGTAATGCTGAAAAGATACTGAACACCCTAGATTAACTGAGGAGACGAAATGAGCGGCCTATTGATCTTCAGGTTGTTCACGTTTAGATTGTTGATGTACATTTTCATAATGAATATCAATAACTTGGTTCCTTTTCTTTTTTGAGCTTCGTCTCCATGATCATACCTTCATCTGAAGCGTACAACCAGAAAACATTGTTTGTCACTACTACTAAAAGAAGTATGTTAGAATATTATTTCCATGTATTTCTTGAAAATAAGTTGGACAGCAAGACCTTTTATTTATCTGTCCAAATGTTTCCGTTTATTGTTTGAATATATTAATCCTTCATACATAATTTGTTTATCATCATAAATTTGTTTGTGTGTATCTAATCGAAACCAAACTAAGCAAACTTTACATGTACCTCTGTATATTTACATTTCGCTTATAGAACACTAATTTATCAGTCTTGACATGTCCTGCAACATCTGACAGCAAACGTTTGGGTCATCAACATGCCAACGTTTTGCTTGTTGCTCCCAGGAATGAAGTAAGGCGATATTGATCGGGTGTCTGTTCCTGTTGCAATTCGCTGTCGATGAAAGGTCACATTCAATTTCCGCTCCAAGATCCATATTCTTCACGTTTAGTTAGATGGTTATAATCTGCCACACATTTCTATTGACATAACGTACCATTGGCATCGAACATGTTCCTGAGCCCGTATTGATGTATGTGTTAAAATTCCATCATCTTCTTCCCTCACTTTTTAATTCCATCATCTCTATCCCTTACTTTTTAGAATGTTTTCGTTTACTTAATATATTCCATGGTGAACCTTCTGGCAAATGGTTCACATTTTAAAAAGATATTGATTTTCGAATTCAAGCAGTGACTGGTACCCTTTTTGAAAAAAATAAATCAGGGATATGAATGAAACTATGCTAGATTACGCAGTCATGACTTTTAAGAACGACTATTTTTTTGCTAAAAGTTTGCAATTTATAAGACATCCTGGATATCACCACACTTTAGACAATTTCGGAAAACAAAATGTTTATTTCAACTTCTCATCTCTAAATTGACTCATTGAAAATAGGCAATAGTTCATAAAATTATTTTTCGTGTAGTTGCAGTAACTTGTAAGTTGCATGACATAACAAATTATTTTTTTGTTCTGGCATGGTATTGAGACGGCATTTTCATCTTTCAGTTTTTGCGGCATTAATAAATCACACTTATGAAAATATCAACATATTATTCTGGACAATTTTATCCTTGCTCGTCCAAATATTTGGTTGTTAGTATCTGCAACGAAACTTCGTACTTTTTGTAAAGTAGAAATTGAAAATCCGTAAAGATAGTATGGGCCCACGAACATCAGCAGCCATTCTGGCTAGGGAAATGTGTTATAAACGTTTGTTGCATTTCAAATAGTTTGCATGCTATTAGAGTTAAATGTCGTTTTGAACAAATGTGAGAATGTTATATTTGGGATCACACTATCTTGATAATCAGACTATTCAAGTTGTGTGGTCCCAAAAATAACACTCTTACATTGTGCACGCTAGGCTAAAAGTATATATATATATAATGTTAATAACTAATAAGCGTTCTTGTAAAGTGCTGCATCATCTGATATATGATTTATTATTTCGTGATAATTCAACTTTACTTTAAATTTAATAATTCAATAACGTCAGGTTTAAAATATGGTAAAACGTTATCCCCTACATCGCGAATGAATATTGAAAATGTATCACTTTGACATGTATCTCATTAAAATTGATACTGTTTTACAAGGTTCAATAGCAATAAAATGGAAATAAATATCCCCATAGATTCAAATGTTAGGTATGTTTGAGTTCTTAGTATCATTAATTATGTGTTTACTACAAACACACACATGATCATTTAAGTAATTATCTACTATTTTGTATAAATGTTTTAATGCAGAAAAGTATCTTCCCGAAACAAACAAACATGCCTCTCACGGATTTGTTGTTAAGGATGGGCAAATTAAGTAATCTCTTGCGGTGAATATGCTTGTTTGTGTGCTACGAAAATTATGTATAAAGGAGTGTTTATTACCGGAATACTTAATCAATATCATGTTTTTACTAAAGCAATATCTTTCAAAGACAGACTTCTTAAGGGATGAATATATCTGTCCATAAATAACCGTCGCGTAGAATTATTTTTCCATCATTATCCTCGAAAATGGGAAGTCAATAGAGTACAATTTTTTTTCATTAACACGAATCTGATCATGGACAAAACATTTGAATGTGTTGATTTCAAATAAAGCTATAGATTGTTATTACTCACATATCTGTGATTGTTTCAGTTTTTTTCCATTGGACAGATTGAAGAATCAAGAAAGACCTAACTTCCAATAAATTAACACAACTAGCTTATAGTTTGAACGCTTCAAGTACTTGATGCTTATATGAATCGTATTTTATTGTTATGGAAGTAATAAATACATAGAGGTTATCATGCGAGTGAGTTTTATATATATATAACCCTGCATTAGAAATAAACTTTGGATTTAGCGAGGCATTGTGTTTTTCCCTAATGCAGGATATTTATCATCCCAAAACTCACAAGAATGTTAACTTATTCAATGTCATTTTACAATTTTTATTTGAAAAAGTACCTGATCATACTATTTAAATTGTTGACTTTTTTTCAGATGATATATGCAATAAAACAATGTCATGACTGTGACGGTGAATTGACAAATATAATATTTAATATATAAATAATATATAAATTAATAAAAATAAAATATAATTTCTCCTTATAAATTGATAGATTAGCGTTTTACCGCAATACTTAATCAATATTATGTTTCTACTAAAGCAATATCCTTAAAGACAGATTTCTTAAGGGATGAATATATCTGTCCATAAATAACCGTCGCGTAGGAAAATGTTTCGATTGTTATTTTCGAAACTCGGAAGTCAATAGGGAAAAAGAATTCTTTCATCAACACGAATCTGATCATGGACAAATCATTTGAATGTGTTGATTTCAAATAGATTTATAGATCCTTATTGCTCACATATCTGTGATTGTTTCCGTTTTTTCCTTTGGACAGATTGAAGAATCAAGAAAGACCTAACTTCAATACAATAACTCAACTAGTTTGAACGCATCAAGTACTTGATGCTTATATGAATCGTATTTTATTGTTATGGGAGAGATAAATACATGCGAGTAAGTTTTTTGACGGTATATATATAATCCTGCATTAGAAATAAACTTTGGATTTAGCGAGACATAGTGTTTTTTCCTAATGCAGGATATCTATCATCCCAAAACTCAAAAGCATTTTAACTTATTCAATTTCATTTTACATTTTCTCTTTTGAAAAAAAATGCCTGATTATACTATTTTAATTATTGACTTTGTTTTCAAATGCGCGCTTTGATATATGCAATAAAACAGTGTAATGACTGTGACGGTGAATTGACAAAGTATAATTCCTCCTTATAAATTCATTAATTAGCGTTTTAGTTATTTGGTCGTGATTATAAAAAAATAGAGCCATTGGCTCTGTAGCTCATCAGGGTTCATCATCAATTATTTTGTAGAGTGTGACCTGACCAATGTGATTCCCCCTTTTGTTGAGGCACCAATCATAAAATTAAGTATATAGGCGACAAGTTTCAGTTTTCTAGGCCTTATACTTCAGGAGAAGAAGATGAAAATAGATTTGAAGGACGTTCATGTTGCCTTTATTAGGGGCAACAGGGTCACCAAAGCTACAATTCATAATCCTCACCAGTCAAGGAGTCTGTACACAAAGTTTCAGCTTTCTAGGCGTCATGGTTCTGGAGAAGATGAAAATAGGTTTTTAGGGCATGGCATCTGTGGCCCTTATTAGGGGTCACAGGGCAACCAAAGCTACAATTTATAATCCTCACAAGCCAAAGAGTCTGTACACAAAGTTTCAGTTTTCTAGGCCTTATGGTTCTGGAGAAGAAGATAAAAATAGGTTTTTAGGGCGTGGCCCCTGTGGCCCTTATTAGGGGTCACAGGGCTACCAAAGCTACAATTTATAATCCTCTCTAGTCAAGGAGTCTGTACACAAAGTTTCAGCTTTCTAGGCCTCATGCTTCTGGAGAAGAAGATGAAAATAGGTTTTTAGGGCTTGGCCCCTGTGGCCCTTATTAGGGGTCACAGGGCCACCAAAGCTACAATTTATAATCCTCACTAGCCAAGGAGTCTGTACACAAAGTTTCAGCTTTCTAGGCCTTATGGTTCTGGAGAAGAAGTCGAAATTCCACAAAGTTTACGGACGGACGGACGCCATGCCATGCCATAAGCCCATCGGGCCTTACAGGCCAGATGAGCTAAAAATAGAGCCATTGGCTCTGTAGCTCATCAGGCTTCATTATCAATTATGCTGTAGAGTGTGGCCAATGTGATTCCCTCATTGTAGGGGCTACAGGGTCACCAATCATAAAGTTAAGTATATAGGCGGCAAGTTTCAGTTTTCTAGGCCTTATACTTCAGGAGGAGAAGATGAAAATAGATTTTAGGATGTTCCTGTTGCCTTTCCTAGGGACAACAGGGTCACCAAATCTACAATTCAAATTCCTCACTGGTCAAGGAGTCTGTTCACAAAATTTCAGCTTTCTAGGCCTTATGCTTCTGTAGAAGATGAAAATAGGTTTTTAGGGCGTGCTCCCTGTGGCCCTTATTAGGGATCACAGGGCCACCAAAGCTACAATTTATGATCCTCACTAGGCAAGGAGTCTGTACACAAAGTTTCAGCTTTATAGGCCTCATGCTTCTGGAGAAGAAGATGAAAATAGGTTTTTAGGGCTTGGCCCCTGTGGCCCTTATTAGGGGTCACAGGGCCACCAAAGCTACAATTTATAATCCTCACTAGTCAAGGAGTATGTACACAAAGTTTCAGCTTTCCAGGCCTTATGGTTCTGGAGAAGAAGTCGAAATTCCACAAAGTTTACGGACGGCCGGACGGACGCCGGACAACATGCCATGCCATAAGCCCATCGGGCCTTACAGGCCAGATGAGCTAAAAATGAAAATGAAAAATACAGTTTTCTAATAACTTCTTAAAGTGCAATGTATTATTTATGCAGTAATGTTTCTACCTCGTTACTAAAGCCGTTCAAAATGTTACTTGTGACGTTTGACCTTTGAAATTGGAATAGGTTTCGTATATGACCCAAAAGAATATTGAAAATATCTGTTGGCTTTATTTTACTAAGAACACTATCCATTGTATGATAAAAGTTGAGTATGTAAGAAACCCACGAGTCGAATATTAGCTGCCGTCTTTGTTTTTAGATGCCTGCTTTCGGGTTGTCTTCATTTAGGTTTGTTGACATATGTTCGTTCAGAATTATTGGATATTACTGGAAATCTTGGAGATTTGAAGACCAATAGTTGCCATTTTCAGAACCAGCAAATAAACAATGTCTCTGTGATCTAATCATTGTATTACGCGTAGTTATTTTTAGCATGAAGAAATATACACAAAGTTGATTGTCATTTTCTTTATTGCAAAACAAAGTTCTTTGTAGATACTTATATTATTTATTAGCATAGAATTTTTTTTATATCCCCCATGCAGGCGAGGATACAGATGGGGGTATCTTTCATATCTGCACATGATCAGTGTTGGCTCTAGGGTGCGTTTTTGACGCACATGAAAACGTAAATAACGCATTAAAGCATTGTAAGTGTAAACCGGCGTTCACATGGACGCACCATTTTATTGCTTGTGGTTGACGTATATTATTACCGTAAAAAGAATGATAAAAGAAATTGCAAATGCTTACTTACATTGTTTGTTATAATCAGATTACATAATATTATTCTCATGAAAAACGAACGTGAATAATCAGTCGACAGCTTTTGCTGCATGTGTTTACGGGTAGAGAGATATTTGTTACAAGCCTTTTCATTGGCCCAGAAAAGTAGGTCAACCAATCAGCAAGTCGGTTTGAAAACGATGTATGAAACTGAAACGTGGTTGTAACAAATTCATGACAACATATTGTCAATGCAATATTAATTGTCTAAATATTCAAATATTTGTTAAACATTTTCTTTATATTACATTTTCCAAAACAACATGCAGTTAATTGAAATATTTACTGATATAAAATTCGAAGAAAAACTTATTATGATAATGAGCACGAAAGAATATAAATAATGTTATTTGTCGTCAAGAAATTACGATTGAGATTCCAACGAACGTATATTTGACAAAGATATCTTTGAACTTTGATTAAATATGATAAATAAGTTTGGAAATGTTACATATTAAACATTTAGAATGGATAACAAGCCTTATAAAGCGATAGTTCTTGATAATATTTTGGGAATTAAATATTTCAATTCCCGATCGCCGATGCAAGTGAAGCCACATACATCGTGATTTCTGCTGTTAACAGTACGTTAATGATGCATGAATATTTAAAAACCAATATATTATTTTATTTTTATTAATTTACAATGTATATAGTCATTTGAAAACAACAATAGGACAATGTATTTTTATTTTTCAAGAAATGACATCGATGTAAACTTGTGCATTTTGCTTCCGGTGTAAACATCGCTAACTCGATCGTCTGACATCGATTGTGTCACACTTTACAGAATTGGAGGGTGGGCTTTAAACACTGAGTGATAATACTGATTGTTTCAGTGTTGATTTTCTTCTTGTCATTAACATACTTTGCCACTGTTTGAAAGAGTGTTTAACATTATAATTAAATGTTTTCACTTTGCTGGTTAAACTGTTCTATATCAAACACTGAGTGATATACTGATTGTTTCAGTGTTGATTTTCTTCTTGTCATCAACATACTTAGTCACTGATTGTTCAAGATGAAAGTAGTATTATATATTTCTTGTAGAGTGTACAAGAGAGTGTGTAGGGTTTGTTGAGTGAAAGAAAATGTATCTCCTCCTAATGATGGAAGAGATAAATAAGATAGTGATTGTTATTTCTGCATGTGATATAATGAAACAAGAGTCACCAGAAGATGACATATCCCACCGGTTCCACATGATCTTAAGATGTAAACCTTTGAAAGATAATTGTAAATTTTTCAATCAAGGTTCATAATAGTATAAGCTTATATATATAAAACGAAACCTTTCATGAACAGAGTCCAAATAAGAGCCGTTTCCATGGAAATAATAAAAAATAAAATTTTCAGAAATTTGAAAATATCAAAAGGCACCACTTCAGTAGGTGGGCAATACACATGTAAAGTTTAAGAAAAATATGTGGACCGGTTTTATATATATGAAACAAATCCTTTCATGAGCAGAGTCCAAATAAGAGCCGTTTCCATGGAAATAATAAAAAATAGAGCCAGTGGCTCTGTAGCTCATCAGGCTTCATATCAATTTTGCTTTAGGGTGTGGCAAATGTGGTTCCTCTCTTACTTTGGACCACAGGGTCACCAAATGTACAATTTGGATTCCTCCTTATCAAACTAAGGAGTTTTCACACAAAGTTTCAACTTTCTAGGCCTGATGCTCCTTGAGAAAAAGATGAAATTAGGTTAGAGTGTGTGGCCCCTGAGGCCCTTATTAGGGGCCACAGGGCCACAAAAGCTATAAATCATAATCCTCACTAGTCAAAGAGTATATTCACAAGGTTTCAGCTTTCTGGGCCTATTGCTTCTGGAGAAGGAGATGAAAATAGGTTGTAAGGGTGTGGTCCCTCTGGCCCTCAATAAGGGTCAAAGGGCCACCAAAGCTACAATTTATAATCCTCACTAGGCAAGGAGTATGTACACCAAGTTTCAGCTTTCTAGGCCTTATGGTTCTGGAGAATAGATGAAAATAGGTTTTTAGGGCATGGCCCCTGTGGCCCTTATTAGGGGTCACAGGGCCACCAAAGCTACAATTTATCATCCCAACTAGTAAAGGAGTCTGTACACAAAGTTTCAGCTTTCTAGACCTTACGGTTCTGGAGAAGAAGATGAAAATAGTTTTTAGGGAGTGGCCCCTGTGGCCCTTATTAGGGGTCACAGGGCCACCAAAGCTACAATTTATAATCCTCACTAGTCAAGGAGTATGTACACCAAGTTTAAGCTTTCTAGGCCTTATTGTTCTGAAGAAGAAGATGAAAATAGGTTTTTAGGGTGTGGCCACTGTGGCCCTTATTAGGGGTCCCAGGGCCACCAAAGCTACAATTTTTAATCCTTACTAGTCAAGGAGTCTGTACACCAAGTTTAAGCTTTCTAGGCCTTGTGGTTCTGGAGAAGAAGATGAAAATAGGTTTTTAGGGTGTGGCCCCTGTGGCCCTTATTAGGGGTCACAGGGCCACCAAAGCTACAATTTTTAATCCTTACTAGTCAAGGAGTCTGTACACCAAGTTTAAGCTTTCTAGGCCTTGTGGTTCTGGAGAAGAAGATGAACATAGGTTTTTAGGGCGTGGCCCCTGTGGCCCTTATTAGGGGTCACAGGGCCACCAAAGCTACAATTTTTAATCCTTACTAGTCAAGGAGTATGTACACCAAGTTTCAGCTTTCTAGGCCTTATGGTTCTGGAGAAGAAGTCGAAATTCCACAAAGTTTACGGACGGACGGACGGATGGACGGACGGACGCCGGACACCATGCCATGCCATAAGCCCATCGGGCCTTACAGGCCAGATGAGCTAAAAATAAAATTTTCAGAAATGTGAAAATATCAAAAGGCACCACTTCAGTAGGTGGGCAATACACATGTAAAGTTTCAGAAAGATATGTGGACCGGTTTTTGAGTTCTGCTCCGGAAACGAAACCTTTCATGAACAGAGTCCAAAAAGAGCAGTTTCCATGGAAATAATACAAAATAAAACTTTCAGAAATGTGAAAATATCAAAAGGCACCACTTCAGTAGGTGGGCAATACACATGTAAAGTTTCAGAAAGATATGTGGACTGGTTTTTGAGTTCTGCTCCGGAAACGAAATGATTACAGACGGACGGACGGACGGACGGACATACAGACGGACAGGGCGATGACTATATCCCACGGTGTTACATACCGGTGGGATAAAAATGCTTAAATAAATCATTTGTTGTTCATGACTGCGTTCTTAATTTGAAGGAGGACTCCAAGGTAATAATTTGGACCCCTACTTTGAAAGTAGAGGGGTCCATGTGGACCCTTTGTATGTGTGAGCTAGAGCCAGCACTGCACATGTGTACCGATATGAGTGATTCTCGAAGTTGATTGGTCAGCTGAGCAGTGAAGAAATATGATTGGTTGGTCAAACACTGTGTGAAGGTCAAACAGGAATCTTGAAGACCTAAGTATTGACGCGTCAATCCTAGTTTATTAATTGTTCTGCTCCATCATTGGTCTGTATGAAAGCCAAACGTTCACTATTAAATTAATATTGACAGCTAGCGAGGTTTTATGAGTAATAAAACAGTTTTCCAATAACTCTATTATATATATTAAAAATAGAGTCATGGGCTCTGTAGCTCATCAGACTTTTGATGAAAATAGGTTTTTAAGGTTTTGACCCAAAAGGGGTCACCAAAAGTTAAATTTAGAATCCTTATTGGCCTAAGAGTCTACACACAACTTTTCAGCTCTCTAGACCTTTTGGGAGTGGAGAAGAAGATGAAAATAGGGTTTTAAGGTTTTGACCCCTGTGACCCCATTTGGGGTCATGGGGTCAAGAAATCTACAATTTAGAATCCCCATTGGCCAAGGAGTCTACACACAACTTTTCAGCTTTCTAGACCTTTTAGGACTGGAGAAGAAGATGAAAATAGGTTTTACAAGTTTAAGGTCATGGGGTCATGGGGTCACGAAATCTACAATTTAGAATCCCCATCTGCCAAGGAGTCTGCACATCAAATTTCAGCTGTCTGGAGTCATTGGTTCTGGAGAAGAAGATGAAAATAGGTTTTTAAGGTTTTGACCCCTGTGACCCCATTTGGGGTCATGGGGTCACGAAATGTACAATTTAGATTCCCCATTGGCCAAGGAGTCTACACACAACTTTTCAGCTCTCTACACCTTTTGGGACTGGAGAAGAAGATGAAAATAGGTTTTACAAGTTTTGACCCCTGTGACCCCATTTTATCTACAATTTAGAATCCCCATCTGCCAAGGAGTCTGCACATCAAATTTCAGCTGTTTTGAGTCATTGGTTCTGGAGAAGAAGTCGAAAATGTGAAAAGTTTACGGATGGACGGATGCCGGACGCCATGCCATGCCATAAGCCCATCGGGTCTTTCAGACCTGATGAGCTAAAAATAGTAAGAAACATCATTATCATATCATGATTAGAATTTCTCAAAGTTATAAGAGAAATATTTTTTTAAATTAAGGTTATTAACCATTTGTGTTTCTGAAGTCACATAAGCCTTGTGATAAAACTACAATTTGAATATGTTACAGGGCCAGGAGACCACAACGATTCCTTCATCAACAGAAAAGGGTTTCCTAGTATTCAACTCCAAGTTGTTTGTCATGCTAACCTGAAATTTGCAGATGTTTATGTTGGCTGGCCTGGTGCAGTACAAGATACACGTGTTTTCAGAAACAGTCCTCTCTTCGAGATGCTGGAGAGGAACCGTCTCCCAATGGATATGCACTTTTGAGTGATTCAGCATACCCCCGGAAAACTTATCTCATGGAACCATTCATAGACAATGGCCATCTCACATGTACACAGAAGAAGTACAACAAGTTACATTCTTCCACTCGTGTAGATGTTGCGAGGGCCATTGGCCTTTTGAAATGCAAGTTTAGAAGGCTAAAGGACCTAGACATGCATTCTATGTCTGAAGTCCCTTCAGTTATTGTTACAGCTTGTGTTTTGCACAACTTTATTCTTGAGAGAGAAACTCTCCTGGATGAATATTTGCATGCAGACCACGATTGGTTAGCCCAACCTCAGATAGAAGGTAGTGATGCTGCTTTTAGCAATGCCAAGCAAAAGAGAGCAGACATTGCTGAAACTCTCTCCTAGGCTTAAAGTTATCTGTCACCTGTCGTATGTTGTGCATTCTCTCCCCACAGATGCAAATCAAGTCATGTTGATTTAGCCTCCGTTATAGACCTCTCCACAGAGCAGTGCGTCATGCCGCTCTCAGTTACCTCCCTTTGGGTGGCGCTAGCATCGTCCGCCATTAAGCGGCTGCAATCTTACGTCGACGTTCTACTTGCTTACAATTGACGTTTTTTATTAATGATATGACTTCTAACAAATTAAAATGATCGTAAGCTGTCATGAACGGTTTGTGTCATTAAGTACCTTTCTTTGAATTCATATATTATATGAAAAGAATCCCCATGCACAGCTAAAAACCCGTCAGAGAGTCACTGTCACTGTTATTTTCTCCCTACTGCATCTATATATAGGTCTATCATCTCCAAAGAGCTCCTATCATATTTTCTGATTTATGCCTGCTTATAATTAGGTATCACATACTGAATTTTACCAATTATGAAGCGGTTTTTGACCGATGTGAGTTTTAGTCAAAATTTAATAGAATAGATATAATCTTAAAATTATACAGAAAATAGGCTTTAGGCCTAAGCTTTATGTTTTAACACGTAACACTTACCCTTGTTCACAAGTTCGATAAGATAGTAAAAACTTGTGCACCATAGTGCCTTTTTTTTTGTTAAAAAGGGAAATTATCATTTTAAAAAACTCAACTTATATGCCTAAGGTAAACAATTTTCTGGTTATATTTCTCATTGATCTATGAAATCTTCTTAAGATTAAAATAGAAAGCATGATTTCACTATCCTAACCTTTGTCATTACAAATTATGTGTTAATACTCAAGAAATACATACACACTCAAAACACGAAATAAGAGGAATTGTTTGGCCTATATATAATGCTTAAATCATATTTAATTACTTTAGTAATTACTTTTATACCTATTGAAGTTATGATGACTGATATCGTAAATGTTTTTTTTCAGTATTTTTTGTCGATCAATGGACTCATCATGTCAAGACTCATTTAATTTTGAAGGATGATTAAAACAAATTGAAATGAATCTATAATGTGTAATCGGTACGAATGTCACTCGATATGAATCGTATTTTAAAAAATGTAATGGAATATTTTTTCCTATCTTCGATGATACCACGCCGATATCGGGTCCAAATTCAACCACTGCAAGACATATAACCCCGACATGGTACTGTATCAATCAAATCATTACATCCAGTGATAAATAGTGCCAATACCATGTCAATATGTTCCGAGTTAAAAGAAAACACAAAACTTGCTCTCGCGTGTAATTTAAATCTTCAATGAATAAATCAGTCACAAAATCGAATAATCAAAAAACAAAAAGCATTATTAGTTAATACTTATAATTGAAAACACAGTTGACAGTGTAATGATGTCACCCAATTCATGGCGCAACAATGCTATGACGACAGAATGCTGGTGATCCTGGGATCACTGCAGACGAGTTCGTGTTTTAAATATGCCTATAATTAATTACAGATGAAGGATGATGAAGGAGGTTTTAGTCCTTACTGAAATATTGTAAATCAGAATATTTAAGGAAGCTATTAGGGGATTTTTAGAAATTTATCCATACTCCAAAAATCAATAAACTAGTTGACATAATATATTTAATGATCACTATGAAATTAACTGTTTGAGGATCACTTTAGTTGGTAGTATAAGGAAAACTAGGATATTCTATACGCATGAACAACTTCTTATATTTCATAATAGCAATGTTTCGAAAATTTAAATGCTTTCATGCTTTAAAAACGGAAAAGAACCTTTGCCGCAACGTCGCCATTGTCAAAGAAGTTGCTCATCATAGAATTTCCTTGTGATTAAATCTAAATAAAGTTACATCGACGGTTCCATATTGTCTAATATTATAACTTAACATAAAAACCTATTGCTAATTAGAAAGTTTATCGGTGGATAAGAATGATTGGAATGGTGGAATTTTAGATGACTTTTATTTAAAATTAAACACTTAATTACTTCCTTAAAATATTAAAGTTTTACACATATTTTACTGTAACAAATATCATGGAAAATTTATTACATTAAGGTAAATTCATTAGCATCGAAATCCTAATTTGCTGAAAGGCTTTCAACGCCTAGTAAATTGGCCAATCAATCCTTTACAAAGCTATAGGCCTACAGTAAATATTGATAGAATATTGTGATATAATCATGTTTCCTTGAAAACAAATATGCGTTAATCTAGATAATTGAACAAAAAACAATCAGACAGGATAAAATAGCAGTTGAAATAAAGAAATAGTCGAGTGAGTTAATAAATTAGATATCTAACGTCATTCATAGACCCTAAATTTCTGCACTTTAATATCGCCGACTTTAACATTAAATCGTATTTACCTGGTCAGTTACATACATTGCCAAGCTTTGAAAAATCTTAACTGAAGTGTTTGATGCCGATCTGACATAAGGAGATACTTAAAATGAACTATTAGTTGGTAAGGAAGGTGACGTTAGCGTATGCCGCTTAAGTGGTGACTGGGTACCGTCTTTACGTGTATGCAACGTCAATGCGCAAATCCCGCAGCGTTGCAAATAACACTGACCAGTTAACTTTGCAGCCGCTTAATGGCTGCCACAAAATGGCTGCGCCCATGAAATTCGCCGTGGAGAGGTCTATATTACGCCGAGTTTGTGGGAAAGAATGGGAGATGTCTGATTGGAGGCAATCAACATTAGTTGTGCAATCAGCGACGCTAGTTTAAAATCATCATTTTGGCTTCTGAAACAAGGCAAAGGCAGTGTGATATGAACCACCCTTTCCATGCGAGAAGCCTTGTCATTTGATAAAGAAATTCAAAAGTATTGTGATGAAGTTTTTTCGGCAAGAACTTCATGTAAGACGACACGAAATTTTCAAAGTCCGTGTACATATATTTATAACACAAAACCTACAAAGGATATGTATGTATTTTTATAACAAATATGTAAAGGTACGTTCTTTAAACATGTAAATAATGGCAGGGTCAATGTGTTCATAATACTGTCAGTGTATATGTATATGTTATGTTTATATTAATAAGCATAGAATGTTTAGTGTATAGTCAGATGGAGTGACCTACAGCCGACAGCCGACAACTTATTTCTATTTATAATAAGATATTCGTGTATACTCTGGAAGAGTGGCCGACAGCCGACAGCCGACAGCCGACGATGCATATCTATTTATAGTAACATACTTGTGTAGTGTATAGTCAGTAACAGTGACCGACAGCCGACAGCCGACAATGCATTTTCATTCATTGTAACATACTTGTACTTCTGTAAATAGTCATTAAGCGTGGCCGACAACCTCAAATTCATTTCCATTGAGTCACAAGAAATAGATGAGTCTATATTCCCAGAACACTTAATCATTTTTCAGTTTATGTTTGTTCGATTTATTTTCCCTAATGCAATTTTAGAATATGTCAACGTTTTACGAGCGTATGAAAATAGACTCTTTATCATCATTGTAAATATTCATAAAATATGTCCGATCTATTTTGTCGAAATTTAGAATGCTAGTCATCACATATTTTTTATGCATTAATGTCGTCATTATTACTTTATTATCTGGATCAGCTTTCTTGCGTGAATTCTTTTGATATCGGATCAGTTATTGACAACATTGTAATATTTTCCTCAAAGTTACATTTCTGCCCATGTTATTTAATGGCGTTGCAACAATGTTGTACATAAAGCAACTTTAGGTATGTTAGTATTTTGCAATGCATTTAGGAGAGATAGGTTCCAGTATTTCTTCTAAGCTACGGTAAGATTTTGCGACAACAATTTGGTGTAGAAAATACGAAAGTATTACACTATAATATCATTACAATAACTGCGGTAAAGGCTTATACGCAAACTGCTCAACTTAACGTTACGCCTTTAAACGGTCATTTTACGACATGTCGTAAGGCCACACATCATCTGCCGTATTTCCTCGAATAGACGCCCCAAGCGTCTTTTTTCAGACCCCCTTTCACACCGGCCGGCGTGTATTTGAGACCGGGCTAGTATTTGAGGCAGGCGTATAAGAGTAAAATTTCGTCATGTCACACGCACAGGCAAAAGACTTTATTTGCATTCAACTACGGGAGCAGCAATCAATTAACTTATCACCCGGCGTTTATTCGAGGTCCGGTCTATTCGAAACCTGACGTGTATTTACTCAAAACAGCCATACCACCGGCCTCTATTCGAGACCCGGCGTCGAATCGAGAAAATAAGGTTTATTAACGAGTTCATATGTATTGTTTACTATTTAAACAGCATATAAGAACCTTACTTGTGTAATCTGCTGTCTTAGTTTACCAGTGTTGTTGTTTATATATACGGTAGGCCGTCAAAGATGTACCGGTATTTGAAATGAAAACTGCTGTGACCGTATATTAATAAATGGCGTTACGGTGTAAAACACCATTTGGTTATCCCGTATTAATTTCTTTTGGTTTCCGCTAATATTGTCACTATTTGTCAATTATATATAAACTCGCAACAACCACTTTTATGTATTTGAAATGTAAATTTATTCGCGGAAAGCGCGGTTTTATTAAAGTACGCGAAAATGGTAGGCAGTAGCGTAATTTGCCGATTTGTTGACGGCAGTTTTTAACAGATAACTCGTTCGTAGACCCTAAAAAGTTTAGATTACAAATTTGAATGCTGGTTATCATAACCTCTTTTAAAAAAAATATAAACGAATTTTTAAAAATGTATTTGGCAGTGTCATCTCTCCTCAATTAGGAGCTATAACACCTCCGATGCTTTCTTTGACACAATTTCAAAGGATATTCAATGTCTTCATAAAATGATATGGAATAGTTACCGACTGAAGCCGAGGTGTTCAAGTTTGATTCACGTTCGTGAGGGTTCGTCTAATTTGAAACTGAGGTAGAGGTAGGTAACTTCTTCAGACGCTAGCTCAATACTATATACATCCAAATTCAAATTAACCGTCAACATAAGTATAATTTTGTTCAATCTACACATCAACGTTTTTCTTCAATAAACTGAACTACAACAGAAGTATGTGGGCCACAGCTTGAGTATTTCTATATCTAAAAGAAATGTGACGCATTTGGTAACCTTACAGTTATAATAACATGTATCTGCAGTAGTTCATAGACAATATTGATGTTTGGTTTTGTGTGTATTAAAATGTCTGTGTTCAATGGGGTTCAATGGAATGTTTAAAGAAGAATTGGCTCGAACTGTGGGAGAACGGAATGGACCTTGTGACAACTGTTTTCGAAGTTTATAGACAGGAAGTCCTGTTGATAATTATAAAATGGTAGGTCGACAAAATTGTACTTAATATGGTAAAAACTGCCGTGACGTCAAGTTTTTAAGTATTTTTTATCTAGTTTCAAAACGAGTAAGAACTGGATTGTCAAGTTGAAAACGGATAAGTCTATGGACTTGATTAAACTGACGGAAAACGAGGTAAACAGATAATTTTAACCGATCTAAACGTACTCCAAACTGTCAAGTGACGGGATAAACACGAGCTGGACGAACTGAGAACTGTTGATAAACGTTATTTGATAAAGTATAAACACAATTTATCGTTTCTATCCCGTTGGAGGCTTTTTTTTTGTGATTATGTTAAAAGGACAGTAGCACGTTTTTAGGGGCAATATAAGATGATGTCGGGAAAATGAATATTAATGGTCCATCTTTGAGAGGCATTTTAGAAGTTGGAATGACAATAATGCTGAGGACTATATGGATGACAATTTACTTATATATATGCCCCTACTTCCATACTCTTCCTCTGCTTGAGAACGACACAAGAATCAGTGTCGAAACGTCACTTTGATTGAACAAAGAAGTTGTCATCCATATAGTCCTCAGCATTAAATGGTTCCAATCGAAAGGCAATGTATTCAAACTCAATGAAGCAATAATAATTCAAATATTTAACGTAACGTTTAGAAATGCGATTCCTTTTTCTTACACAAAATGAATTCAAGATGTTCAAAAAAAATGGCCTCCAAATGGATTTTATCTGAATCCTCATACTTTGTCCACTGACTATGGGTGATTGACTTGTGTGATGAGGTTGTTGACACGGTCAATATAAACCATTCAGCAATAACTTACAATTATAAGTGAAATATTTAAGATATAAAATTATCGAAAAACGTGCCACTGCCCCTATAAGACAGGGTAGAACGTAGAAAAAACTAACGTGTGACTAAGGCAGATCTCTAACTTGAATGATGATGTATCTCCCGCACTTGTCAGTTTTAATGTAAGCTGTGAAAAAATATATATTTGAAAGTGAAATATTAAAAAATATGATAAAACCAAATGAGGTGTGTAATTTCTATTGAATCAAATTTGAGAAACAAGGAATATTTCGGGGTTCCCAACATTGGCCTTAGCCGCTCGTGCTGCACGTGTATCTCGCTGACATTTCAAAGCCATACCACAATAGTCTAGAATCCATGGCCACTGTTGGTGTGACCACAGATAACAGAAATCACAACTTTAATAACACAATATACATTTGGAACCAATGATGTTTTTAAATGATCGATATGATAAGTATAATGCAGAGTAATGTTTCTACTCAGGATAACATAACTTTATTCATTAGGTCATGGATAACATCATCCTAGCAACTCGCTCCGTGGCCAGATGATTCGCTCACTTGGCTTGAAACCAACAGGTTACAGGTTTGTACACATGTTGCGGCTGCACAGAAAAGTGAAAATTTGAACAAATTCCGCAAATATAAATATCATCGTATTACAAGTGGGTGTTCACGACAATACCAGATGTTCATCATGAAAACCTCGGCATGTGCATTCCACAGACAATATGAGTTATGGTGTGTATTTATTTCGAAATTGATATATTGAATCGATACTGTTATATTTCCGTTTGAAACATTATAAAAATGTCGTTTGAAATTGGCGCGACAACCTATTCAACTCCACTACAGTGGTGAGGGTCTATTGTAAATATAAGACACTAATAGACAGGAGAAATTGGAAGGGATTGATTTCATTCAATATTACGGCTGCCTACCGAACGTTTGTTCACATTTACATACCTGTGCATCTCACATTTGAGTTTTCTTTACACAAGTGGATATCAATTGTACGTTAACACAATCTTATTATAATAACAGATTAATTTTGCCACGCCTTGTTATATTGAAAAGAACAAATTAAAGTCGACACAAATAAAGCATTTTTTCTGTAGAACAATTGAGTTTCAAAAGGTTTCATACGAGTGGACATCATAAAAATCTATATGAATATTATATATTCTGAAGGCGCTTGTTGTTTCCCCTGGTCAATGGCATTCTTTCACAGTCCGATCATTGTTCCAATTCAACTTCCTGGGGAGTATTTAACCGGCATCTATATGTGGCGCTCAGGTTAGGGACCATTCTATGCCTCAAAGGGTACCCATTTACAGCTGGGTGAACTGAGACAAATAGTCACAGCAGTTTGTCCAACACTGCTGTACGCTGATAGCAGACAGCTCGTCGTATGCACATGTTCGTGTATCCACAATTCAGCCACTGACATGAATTCGTTGGATCTTTTAACTGCGCAGTTTTGGTTGCACAACACACTAGGGCTCCAGGGTGACACTAACACAGGAGAACTCTAAGTTTTTACACCTTGGCCTGGATGGAATTTAACCCCCGACCTCAGCGACGTGAGACCGGCGCTCTTGCCGACTGAGCTATCCCGTACCCATTTGTGTTGTTGTTGAAGGTTATTCTTTTCTCGGGTAAACCTTTTAGGGCCATACCCAATATCACAGGGACATTCTATGGAAATCCCCGGCATATTCTATGGAAATCCTTGGAATTTTCAAAAGAATGCCTCAGTCCCTTGTGAATATCCAGGGGACAACTTATACAATTCTCCCCTATTGACCTTGTAAATAGAATTTCTCAAAATATACAAATGGACCTGTAAAATTGTGACTTTTGCACAAATTATCAATGTATGATTTGGGTGGGATTCGAACCAGGGACCTCTATGTTGAGACGCAGCGCTTTATCGCTTGAGTCACCGAGGATGCAGCTAAACTGATGGTAATTTTGTTCTGTCATGTCGAAGGTTCGTGATTGTGTGTATTGCGAGCAACGTGCAGGCAGCTCACAATAACTAGCTTTTGTGCGATACTTTCAGTGCTTATATATTTCAAGACTTTTGACCGAAGTCGTCCCTTCCTTCGTTTTATATGTTACATCAAAACCTCCCCTCGGTTTTGTTTGAGAAAGTATGCATATGCCCACAGACCTTTGCCCAAAAAAAACATTTTGCTCGGTTTTGATCCTTAACTTACTTTAGATAGTCAATATATCTAAAATATAACACTAAGACATTCAGAAGTATTTCATGATGAATTTTTCTAAACCGTTGGATCAGGCTACACATAAGGAATGACGAAAACGTGTAATGTTGAATTAAATCATTTTAATATTTCTATGTTGTAATTAAGAATTGTTGTGGGATACACTTGCAAAACTCAGGATAAACTAAAAGCCCGACAAAAATTCGTCTCATGAAAACATCTCCTCTCATAACCCTTGACAGTTCAGTAACAGTGTACTGTCGATCTCAACTGCTTCGCTTCTCCTAGTTTTACCAATATTTTGAATATAAATGCACTTTTGCATATCACAAAATAAAACTAAAATCAAGAGCAAATCTTCAAACTTGAAAGTTAATCAAAGATGCTGATATAAATGAAACTAAGAAACTTAAGAGCGTCATTTCATCAGAGATGCAAAGAAGTTTCCATTGGTTAATTATATCATATCTATAATTACCGTCCAAGCCACAACAGTTTTGAAAACATGCCTACTTATTAAGGTTTTCATTTTCTGTCAGACATTTAATAAAAATGTTGATTGGTTGAATAAGGTTGGACACGCCCATTTTTTTACCCTGACCTTCATAGTTATTGTAAGTCAAGGTCATTCATAGCTTTACGCTATTCGGCCCTTTTACTTAATCAATAGGAAATTGTATATAGAATAAAATCATTGGGGTAGCATGTTTGGAACTTGATAAACATTCTAAAGTCATATCTGAATCAAAACAAATTTATTTAAAAAAAACGAAATAAGACCTAACAAAAGTGCACGGAATAGCACGCAGCTAATTTACTGCGTTAATGTTCAGGGTCCTTGTTATTCCGTACACCGATTTTCGGTTTAACCCTCTCACTGACCCGAGCAGAAAATGATTTTCACCCATAAAACTTTTAAAACTTCCATTTTTAGATGTTATTTCCAACTTTGCCCCTTGAATTAGTTTTGTTTGATTTTCAACAAAAAAGTAAAGACAGGATAGTAAAAGAAAAATGCGAAATGTATGACGTTTCCCTTTTGAGCCTTTTCGTATCAAAACCGAAAGAGATAATTTATGGCATCTGATATAGATCTTGTACGTGTATATTGCCATATATGATGATTTAAATTGAAGATATATTTATAAAAACTGCAAAAAATAAAGGTCAATAACAATCTATTAGTCTGAGAGTCTAGTCCAGATTTAATTGTTCCCGTACAAATAAAGCGTTGAGATTGTCAAAGATGCGAAAATGTTCTTTAGTTGCTTGTGATATATGGGGATTCTGTTAGCAGCGCAAATAAAGTCAAACTTTAAGTAAGGATGGCTTTAAAAGATTGCCACTGACTTTCTATGTTTACAGTTATCACGAAAACGTCATAAATCATCACTGTTGGTATACTATACAGTATCTTACAAATGTGTTTGAGACAACGTTGCTGTTTCGTCAGATGTTTAAAAACCAAAACATTGTTAAATACATCTTCAAAATTTGTTTAGATCAGTTATCTTTAACAATCTATGTTTATTTAATAAAATTATCACATATTTCGGCAGGTGTACGGAATAGGCAGTTGTCGTGTACGGAATTACCAGCCTGCGGAACAGTGTCTGATATATCTAATATATTCGTTGATACAATAAATACATAAAGTCGCAGGTTAAAACTAAAAGCAGAATATAATTTTTATAACATTCAGCTTTGTTAAATCTATAAATAGTAAGGCTAATATAATTTGCAATAACGACACAAGTGTTCCTTTCCTCGGGTGTACGGAAAAGCACGGCTCTACTCTAAGTCCCTAGGGAGTTACACCTTTTCCTGTCTTATGATTGGATGTTGTGAACCAATCAAATTAAACGTTGTGCCGGGACTATTTCATTCATTTTTTGAACTTGTATTCGACTGAAAAGTTGTTTTCTCTGATTCTAAATCAAAACATGTTGAATTTATTCCATGTTGTTACTATCTGCAAATTTTCACCTTATCAATTTATCAGTCAAATTGTCCGAAAGTATTGAAATTATCGATCAACACATGACTTTGTCGTCGCTTAAAACTTTCGGCCGTGTAGAATGTGACGGGTTTTCGTTCGATTCTGATGACGTCATAGTCACGAGCGGCTATGACGTCACAAAACCTACGGCGACGTCATAAGAATTTCAGTTTGCGCCGATGTGTATTTTGTTACCGTAGGACATGGCCGGTCACTTCAAATCAAGATATAACTTGAAAATACAAAAGATAAAAAGGAAAACACCAACTAGACTTAAGTTTAATTTTATATGACATTTCGCTAGGGATAATTAGCCGTGCGTAGGCATATCGGGAGTAAAGTAACGGCAAACGCGTATGAATTTGGAGATTGACTCCTTGTGAAATCCTCAACAAACTTTTTTTCAAGGATCTTTGTTTATACTTTATGAATTATATGGGTCTAGCAGGAAATGGGTATCTGGAAAAGAGTTGTGTAGGTGGTGACCTTCTAGCGACAAATATGTCAGCTTGGGTTAGACCAGGGTTATAATGTTGGTAGCGCCTTGAGCATGCACTAGTGTATGGAAATGTGTGCCTAATAAATACCCATTATTACTATTATAAACAATATTATAACCAACTCGTGACGGGGAATGACAGATCCTGTCAAAGATTAGTTTTTAGTAATACATATTTTCGAACAATAAATGACGCATAGACCGTGAGACAACTGACTCTCATGATATTCCCAAAATAAATCATTAGGTCTACAATATGATTTATAAGCCTAATTAGAAGCCGTCATTTTGTATAATTAACACAAATACTGAACAAACGTATATTTAGAATTTACATTTATAAATATTGTCATGGTTCTGCAACCTCAAAATCTTACCGAATAATTCTGCTTACAAATTATCCATACAATTTACTCCGCTGGTACACCTTAAAACTTAAATAAATATCGATATTTCCGTATTTTCCTTCATCCTTTTGATACCTGAACTATCTACTCTCTTTTTGATGGCTAATTGACACGTGTATAATAACTGAAATATTGTTCAATTCACTCAAACATAATAGGCCTCCGCACAGCCGTACGTAGGCCTATAGATGTGATTTTCTTCATGGCATAAAGACACATTTAATTCAAATTTTATATATCAATAATTTTTATCATTCTCTACTTTCTTTCAAATCAAATGCTTTCTCCCAGTGCTCTACAACACTAGAACGCAAGCTAACTGCACTAAAATCCCATTGACGCCAAACGTGACGGTCAAGGGCAGATAACTCCAAACGTCAAAACTGGAACATTGTCAAATATAAAACACAGTTAATCAAATTAATTAATATCTAAAATTGCACAGACTATATAGAATAAATGTTTTGTTATATTTGGAACTTTATTGTCGGCTGTCGGCTGTCGGTTTTACGCCTAGACTATACACAACAGATGTATTGCCATACATAGAGCTGTATCGGATCGTCGGCTGTCGGCTGTCGGCCACTTGCTCAGACTATACACAACAAATATATTGCTATATATAGAACTGTATCGTCGGTTGTCGGCTGTCGGCCACTTGCCCGGGCTACACCAACAAATATATTGCTATATATAGAACTGTATCGTCGGTTGTCGGCTGTCGGCCACTTGCCCAGTCTACACCAACAAATAACTTTATACATGTATAGAGAATTCAGTTTTCATATAGTCAATTAACATGTTGGAATATTTGTGTGAATGTAACGATAAATTTAAACTGTTTATGATGTTTATTCTATTAAAGAGCATATTCATACACAGTACATACATATTTAACCTTTGTAGGTTTTATTTTAATAAACATATGTACACGATCCTTGAAAATTTCGTGTCGTCTTACATGAAGTTCTTGCCGTTTTTTCCACCAGGGGAAACGTCCGGAAACCACGGATTTCGGTGTAATAGAACAGACGCTAAATCAACATGACTTGATCTGCCTCTGTGGGGAGAGAATGTATGTTGTGATACTCATTTAAAATAAAGATATTAAATTCAATAAAATGTATCAATATGCTTAGAAACAGCACATTGAAGTTCAAAATAGTACTAATAACCTTCACCTGAGTAAGGATATCATATCAAAATCACAATATAAATTGATAATTTGTTTTGTTTATTGACAACAATAAAAAAACAAAAAAATATGTTTTTCAATATAAAGGAACAGGAATATGATGTATAAGAAATATGAAAAAATTGTCTTATCTTTCAAAACTGTTGGTCTAGTCATTCCCTTTGGGTAAGTGTTATCACAATTTAGAACTCAACCTACTTTCTAAGCCAATCAGACTACTGGATTTACCTGGACAGATATACTCTTAATGATTAAGAACTCAAAGCTTAAACGTTCTTCATGACACGCCCACAGACTGTCACAAAGACTTTCATTGGTCAAAGAAAAACGACAAGAATTTGTTCATACGTTTATTGACATGAGCGCTCCACGTGGCTTGTCTCAAGAGGACAAGTTTAAAACCCAAAACGCCTTTTGCAAACATTATATGAACCAAACACATTTTTTTTAAAGATTTGTTTCTTTAAATGTCAATTGTTACCCTTTTCTCCCCTTTACAAATAACAATATTGTTGACGCAATCGGGAATGTTAATAACTATTCCAGATGCATTTTCGTTAGAGTTTTTAACACTTGGAAATTCAGTGGCAGAACGTTTTGTGTCGAACGTTTGGCACGTTTCAGTGTCGTTGTTATTCGTCGAATTCTCAGTTGGACAAGGGGGGCCAAGCTTGTTGCTGATTTCTTGTAGAATACCGAACTGTTCGCGTTGATAAGTTCTCACGGCGTTACTGCGATGTTTACTGCGACTCGTGACTGCCTTGTCAGTGAATCCACTGTTGTACAATGTTGTGCAGCATGTAACGCGGCCGGAGTGGTTAGAGATGTTTCTTCCATCTGTTTTTATTCCCGCTTCCTCATAAAACTTCTTGTACATCCCAGAGAGCTTGTTATTTGGAATACAACTAACGCTGAACCTCGGGAGGCCATCTTTCTGGTCAAGCGGTTTCCGGTACATCGGTCCTTTCCTCGGAATAAGTGACAAATATTTGTCATAAAGTTTCACAAGACAGTTCGGGTTTTCACGTTGTTCATAATAAATGATAGGTTCAATGTCGATTCGGCGATGTTTTAGACCGCCCTGCACATTCTTCGAAACACGAGGCAAATATTTCACGTACCTCCTTCCGTTGGGATCTTGTTTCACTTCAAACTGATCAGCTTCACAGTTTTTATGTTCTTGATATCCCCGAAATGCGAAAGCTTTTCCATTATAGAAAAATACTGCGTTACTGAGTCCTGCAGAATCCAGAGAAAAAACACTAGATTCCCACATTTTACGCTCATCTTCTTCAGTAACGGGATCACAGCGTTTCTTCGCCACGCCGACGCCTTTTGCCGTTAAAGTTTTCATGTGCGCATCTAACGTTTTCCGAAAATCGGAAAATGCTGGGTCGTCTTCCTTGAAAAAGTTAATGTCTGTTCTGTTACAGTCCTGTCGGAGATATCTCTGAAGAGCAGAAACTATCTGAGTCAGTGTGTTTGGGGGATAGGGCGACTTGTCCTTTCTCCGAATTTCAAGAATGAAACGCTGCATGCAAAAGTCCAAATCGCAATTATTTAACATCGAGATATCTTCTGGAATCACGCCGAATTCCAGAAGTGTTGTACCTTGCTGATTTCTGTAACGTACCCACTCTTTCGAGGTATTTAGTGCCCACTGGTTATTCTGTCTCGTTTTCTTGGGAATTGCGCCTTTTTGTTCCTGTTTGATGTCGGCGGAGGAAAACGGCGCCACAAAACGGCCATCGTTTTCATGATTTTCGATTTTGACAAGCTCTTGGGTTGAGATAGACGTCAGTTGGGTGAGACTGGGAATCTCAATATTTGTGGATTCCAAAAAATCTTCAAATAACAAATCGAACGTTCCCTCTTCATCGAGGCCAAACACGTCCATACTCTCTGACGACATAACGCTGAATGACGTAGACTGACCTTGATAATGACGTCACAGGAAGTGCTAATCAAAAGTAGGTGGAGCTCTAAGTCAGTTAGAACCAATGAAGAGAAATCTTAGTGATTAAGAAGGGGCTCGCTCGCTACGCTCGCTCCGCCCCTTCTTAATCACTAAGATTTCTCTTCATAGGTTCTAACTATTACTAAGATCAACTTTATCATAAAATTAGTCATGAACCGTAACAACAAACAAAAATAAAAAATAAAAAACTTACAACTGTGTAAATTTGACACAAACAATGTTATACCTTACAATTGCAGAATATCTTAAAAATTGATACTTCTCAAAATATGATATAAGATGTAAGGAAATGATATCACAGTTAGTCACTTTTAACAATTTGTAACATTCAAATAATCTTATTGTAACTGATTAGACTACTGCCATACTGTAGTTAACAGTGAAACCTCTAATTATCCTAAGGAGGGCAGAAATGAATAAATTCTTCTTTGAATTTAAAATATATGTGCATGTTGACATCAAATGCAAATATGTATGATATAGATATGAGCATTACATGATACAGATGAGGCTGACAGGATATAAATTCACAGGTTCATAGACTAGCATCCCCATGACTTGGTGGCTGGGGTTGAGCAATATCATTATTCATATTTATTACCGGTAGATTTATTTACCCTTTGCTCAAATAAATTCCTGTAATTTAATTACAAGAGATTTAGTAAATCATATACTTTTAATCAATTCTATTTAAAATATTAAAATTATTTTGGGAATGATCAACAGAAGATATACAATTATCCATATTATTTGCTTAACTTTTATTCATTTGTTGTTGAATTATTTTAAATCATTGTCATAATGTCATCTGCATAACATGTTGTATTTCATAAACATGTAATCACTGAATGAATTTGGATTGTTATTAATTATTTACAATTGTTTTAATAACATCGCAGCAATGATACACTGTGAACATTGAACAACATAGAAAAAAGAAACGCAAAGCCAAGTTAACTTTATTCACTTTAATTTTAGTTCCTTAATCAAATATAATAAAGTTGATATAGTATTAAAATCTTGCCTGATTGACTTAAAAAATATGAGACTAAAAGTCAGTTAAGAAATATAATGAAAACGTTTGGCGATCATTAAAGAGAGAAATATGGTTTTGCTTCACGATTTTCGAGGTTATTAATGCTTGAAAGAGGCTTTCACGAAGTCACTATCATTCATTAAAGTTCATTTCTACGAGCTTATGCTTCAGTGATAGCTCGAAGAATATCGTTTCGTTCTTTAGCTACAGCTAGAGACTCCAAAGCCAATTTGATTTTTTTAACATCCTCAAGTTGAGTCTCTTGCTCCTCATTCTCTCCCCACAGAGGCAGATCAAGTCATGTTGATTTAGCCTCTGTTCTATTACGCCGACATCCGTGGGTTTCGGCAGTTTCCCCTGGCGGAAAAAAACTTTCATCTCAATAAATTTGAATTTCTTTTAAATACCAAAGGACAAGGCTTCTCGCATGGAAAGGAAGGTTCATATCACAATGCCTTTGCCTTGTTTAAGTAGCCAAATGATGATTTAAAAACAGCGTCGCTGATTGCACAACTAATTTACAAATGTGTAAGCAGGTGACAAGTGTTCAAATCATAACAATTTGTTTAGTTGAGGTAATATTCTACATAACTTATTTTTGATATTTGCTATTGGTTCAGTAACTTTCATTGTTTGTTGACTTTGGGGGCTCATTCGTCTTTTTTTCTGTAACAATATTTACAGACCTATTTATAATAAAAATTATAACTTATTACAAAAGTTACTATTCCGTCTATTACAGATCCAAGCATTGGGTATTTTCAAATGTCATATGCATATTAAGTTAATCTGATATTAAAGTGACCATATATTTGCTTTCATTCCCAATTTAAATTTAAATTGTGTGTTTCAAAGATAAATTAATCCCTATTCCTGCTTCAAATTCGGGTAAAATTATATTGTTTACACATTGAAGGACTCCTTAAAATCAATCTTATTAAAATACGATCTATTTGCTACACTACGCTACGCATGTAGATCTTACCAGGCTCAGTTATAACAGCCGTCAGAGTATCCTTTGACTCAGCCAATCAGCGACTTTGCCCCGTAACTCGGGTTGCTGGTGACGGGTATTCATATCTAATCTTCAAAACTCGAAAAACGAACATTTCCGACTATTTCTAAATGTCGACAACAAATATTTCCTCTCATGTCCGAATGAATAACTCAAACTGTGCTTTATATCGCTCCTATCAATTTGTTGGTCCAAAATCGTCCAGGTAAATACTTTAATGTTATCATTATCGAAGAAATCACCGTAAACGGGGCAAATTCAAACAGCAAGCTGTAGATGCTATTTTTGGAACAGGTACGTTATATAAACGTTTCCCTTTAAATCTTATATGAAACGATTCATGTTCATTAAATTCGGTGTATTTTGTATCCATAAATATACTGACACAAATGAGAAGACCAGAACTGACATAAAAACATTAGATCAAGTCTTGTTGATTTGATATCACACATATTCGATGTACATATGCAAATTAGAAAGAATCTAGTTCTGTCAAATAGTCAAACATTACAAATGAATTTACGACCTATGCAAATTACCTAACACTGCTTTTTGGGAAATTCGAAAGGTCATAACTTATCATTTTATCATTTGGGCTGTGCCGATTTACGGGTTAATCTCCTGAATTGTCCTTTAAGAGACGTACGATTTGATTGGTGGATGAAATCTTCCTCACATCAAGCGGTCAAAGGTTACCCTGACGGCTGGACTTACGGGGCCTTGTGAGATCTTTAATCTGCGTAACGTAGTGAAGCAATTAAGATATCATTTTAATGAGATTGCCTTAAAATCTACAAGGACTCACAAGACAAAGTCCCTGAACCCAGCAGGTCATATTTGTGACTGGTGTTTGATGACTGGTTTCATGGAGGCTAGATTTGCCATTGGAGTGACCCAGCAGGTCATATTTGTGACTGGTGTTTGTTACCTGGTGTCATGGAGGCTAGAGTGGCCACTGGAGTGACTGCTGGGTCCCCCTCAAGCACCTCCCCCATCAGATCAAGGTAGCCCCAGGCTCTCTTCCCTCCTCCACTTAGTTTGTTTGCATCACTGATGCTGTTGTACCTAAATATTTCACGATGAAATAGATGATATGAATACTCGAGTTTAAACAAGATATAATGTTTATTATAAAGACATTTAACTTTGGACGGTAATACATTTAATTTTTAAACTATTCATCAATAGATATAGAATAAGGAATTAATGAAGGAAAAACTAACATTGTGGACATATATAGAGGATATTATAGGAGTGTCTATGACATATCATGTTTACGAAACAAGTGGCTAAATATTAGCATTTCCTGAGCTATATTATACTACCTTTAAAAATCAATCTACAGTCTACAGTTACTTTTCATCTTGTTTTCTACTAACCGGTACTTTAGTGAACGAAACTTCTTGTCACAAGCTATAATTTAGGCCCTCTTTAACCAGGTTTTCAGATATTTTCTTCCACACATCTTGTTTCTTAAAAATAGGCGACTTGAACATGTCCTTATGCTCCTTGTAAGTTCTCACCAGGAGCAGAATGGCCTCATGAGACCAAGATATGGCTGAAACAAATTTCCATTTAACTCATGATTAAAGTCCTTGGCATTAATATTTTTTAATAGTTATACAATCTGCAAACAAGAATTTACAACTTATCTTAAACCCGGGCGAAAAACAAACAGCTGGTAATCAGATTTATATGTTAAATAACTCAAGACATGATACAATATATACTAGGTGCCGTCATCAGGTCAATAGATAACTGACCTCAGATCAACCGATAACGGAAATTAATTCTTTATTTTGTAGACCTAGCAGTAGTTCCTTAACAATTTCACTGGTGTTCGGTGACTCCATGTCTGACTCTGAGTTGGACTCACACTCGGGTACATTGTTAAGAGTATCGTTTGTTGAGACTGATATATTATTACACTGTCTCTTATTATCTAGTTCAATTTCAGGAGATGTGAATACTTCTTCCCCATTGCGTTTAGATGTGCTTGGTATATCCACATAGTCAGTTCGACATACACATTTGATCGAAAACAGGACAATATATGTGAAATGTAGATTGATAATGTTCACATCATAATCAATAAATCAAATATCTACAAAATCAATGACCATCCGTTCATTATATTTACATATAAGATAGATATATACTCTCCCAAAAAAGAAACGCATATATAATATTTTAAAGAAAAATGTCACAAAGTTTCCATGGTATTAAAGCGAAAATTAACATGTTTATAGACAAAAAATATGCCAAGAGAAGAACACTAGTTTTAGGTGTGTTTCCGTATTCTGTCAGTGTTATGAATTCCTGCCATTTTAAGGAATTCTTGCTTGACATTCATTTGACTATGCCTTTCTTTCCGTCTTTTCCCTCATCCTTTCGATCCCTTTCTCTCTGCTCTGTCTACTCTCTTTTGGAAGGCAACATCCACGTGTTTAATAACTGAAATATTGTTCAAAACACGTTAAACACCATCTCACTCACTCACTCACATTCATTTGAAAATGAAATAACCAATTGATGGATCCCCTATAATGCATTTTTATGCCCCCGAATCGGAGATTCCGGGGGTATATTGTTTTTCACCTGTCTGTCCATCTGTCCGTCCGTCCGTCTGTCCGTCTGTCCGTTTGTCCACAAAAACTTTAACCTTGGTCATAACTTTTGATTGGTCAGAGCTAGGTCTTTGATACTTGACATATGGATCCCTTGTGATGAGACCTTTCAGATGACACCATGACATTTGACCTTGTGACCTTAACCTTGACACTGCGAGCAGGATGCATCCGGGGGCATTCGTGTTTCACAAACACATCTTGTTTCCCAAATCTTTTTGCAATGCAATGGCCAGTCGTTGGTGTGTCTCGGGCGTATTATGACGTTGACGTACACGTTTATTAAATTCACATCTTTGATGTTTTATTTGGCTTGAAATATAATGTTTGAGTAGTCATAAACAACTTCTTTACTTTAAATGGGCAGGATTATGAGCTATCTGACGCTCTGTAGGTGAATTCAAGTTATCATACTCGAAACTCTCCCTTTGGTTTTAAATAATCTGATGCAAGTGACGTCCATGAACGTTATCGAAATTGTGATTTCCTTCTCAAATTCCTCTCAACCACCAATTAACCACATTTGTGTGTGCTAAATATTGTATCCCACGGCGGGACAGTCTCAACCGAATTTGTTGGCTTGTGGCATAAACTATCGGCAAAATTGTCCTTTTTCCAAATGTAAAATATCAAAAGTCACGTTTTACTGTTTTTACTGACAAATTTGTTCGTTTTTAGAAACCCAAAGTCTCCTAAAGTTTCTTGGGTTCAAGATCTTTATTGTAAAAGGCAACTTGATAAGATTGAGTTCTTTGAAGCCACGAAAAACAGGGGCGATAACTGGCCTTCATGGTCGAATACCGACTTTATGGAAACGCTTCTGTACAGTTTGGGGGACCCAAATCAGGGATGTTGTGAATAAGATGAGTGTGAATCATGAAACCGACACTTTGTCTATGCATAATGGCAACCTTGGTTCCATTTAAAATTGAAGAATAAAATTTGAAACAATCAGTGCCTACAGATGCGTATCTTACGTTTGTTCACTTACCTGCGTTTTTAGTGCAAATATCATGTGATTTGGAATGTCTTTGGGCCATCCTAGTATTGCGAAAACGAAACGGATAATGTTGAAATTTGAGTACATAAGTTAGCATTCAGTTTGCGTTAACATATCCGTATATCATACCTTAAAGATCACCGTAACTAATTTGGCAGGGCATTGACATGACCAGGGGTCAAAATTTCGAATTGTCTTCAAATGAGTCTCAAATAAACAAGAGGTATACAATTTTCGATTTTGAGTACTAAAGTCGTAAACCATCATATAACAAGAACGTTTTTAAAGAAAATATCACATTTATGTTGTTTAATTTGTTTTAACACTCGACAGAAAATCTCAAAATCACTTTCTTAGTTTCTTTTTGGGGAGAGTATAGTAAATATGCTCACGTTGATGTCATTATAGACTTGTAATCTCCATTACTTTCCTTCGAATTAGTTGAAAATCACATAGTGTTGTGAGAGATGAGAAAAGCACGTCCAGCCATGATGGTGACATGTTCTTTTCTGTTCATGTTCTATTCTTTTAAAAGGGGGCCCATAAAACCAAAGGGTGATAACTCTGCGTTAAATTACCGTCGGTAGCTACGGGGTTTACACGTCCCATTTCATGAGCCTCTCCATTTTGACGAATACAATTATTCAATAGAAGACAAAAGATTTTATTGTCATTTATTGTTACAGCATTCTCTCCCACACAGAGGCAGATCAAGTCAAGAAATCTTTAAAATACAGCCTCTGATATACATTCTCTCCCCACAGAGGCAGATCAATTCATGTTGATTTGGCCTCTGTTATCTTACACGGAGTTTGTGGGTTAGAATAGGAGATGCCTTATTGGAAGCAATCAAAGTTAGTTGTGCAGTTAGTTCCAAGCTAACACAGGACGTAGATACGACGCTGTAGGAAGGTCGTGTTTTGGTAACGTAGTTTTTGGACGTCGCTCGTACGTAAAAACGTAACGTAATATCTCAACGATGGTCGGACGTTGTGTTCTACGTACTTATTATGTAACTATTATGTAGTATTGTGACATCTAGTCTAACGTCCTCACAACGTCCTGATTACGAACTTTTTACAGCACATAAATCAAGAAAGTTATTGAGAAATATGAAAAACAAATTCACATTAACCCTTGAAATACTCAAACGAGAGAGGACTAACAGTTATATTTGCCAAAAGGTCTAGTAAAAGCCTTTATTTTGGTTACGTGATTTTCATACGTACCTGAGACGTACTAAGTACGTGAAATATTACGTCATTTCCCAACGTTGTTACGACCATAGATTATACGTACTTTTAACGTTGTAATGTCACGTTTAGTCTAACGTCTTCACAACGTCCTGATAACGTACATAACCGTAATAACGAACTCATCTAACTATTAGTTCCTCTCCGTGATTTTCATCACATATTAGCATCATATATATTGATATAATATGAACGAAAATGATAAAAACCATATATATATTCAAATAATCTCACACACTAATCATAGGATAAAAACTTCATATAGTCATATAGTATATAAATAGTCATAACTTAATATACGTTCAATTTAACAGATACTAGAAATATCACTAATCGATCAGTATCAACTCCTTAATGTCATTCTGACTGCTCTCGACAAGTTTAAATTGTATTAAGTTTGACTGATATAGATCGACTTGCCCAATTGTCCGGTTTTCGATCACAACCGCAACTCCGTAAAACCTTCTTGTAACTATACAACGTGACTTACATGTAGCTTTAAAATGTAATTTTCTTTCAATATTCGATACTTCCTGATCAAATATGACACTATTTATAAAGTTGGTCATATACATGTGGCTCTCATGGTCTCAGTTTTGCAAGGTAACCATTCGCAATGAACGCCGGGCAAATAGTCAGTCAATATCAATCTTTCCAATTTCAGATGCAACAATTTTTAGTTTTTTAGTTTATCGGATACTTCCTAGCCCAGATTTGTTAATTTGCCGACAACCATGCATCCTCACTTCAAGTCTTTAAACGTTAAAGAGATTTCGTTATGTATATGCGAGGTACTAAGTACAGCTAATATTACGTAATTTACCAACGTTGAGACTTTGGGTTCGACATACTTATTACGTTATTGTTTCGTAGTAATGTCAGGTCGAGTTTAAATAACATCTTAACAACGTCCTGGTTACAGGCTTTTATGCGAAAAGCCACACAAATGTGATAGATAATAAGATATGTCAAACACATTTAATAAATATGCCATTATGATACAAATGTTGTCGTTGTAGAAGTGACATGCACTCCAGAAACGAAATCTAAACTAATAATACACGCCTATATATAGGCTCTGTGAGACAATGTCTGCATGCATGACGACTGGGTTTAAGAGATGAGCAATTTACGTAGCCCTCTATCCCAAAGAGCAAGCCCCTTCGCCTATTATCTCACGCAGTACTGAGTTAATTGAAATCCATGTAAAATTTCATTTTAGATATTGGGAAACCTTGATGACCCAAAACAAATGTAGTAATAAGTTCATGTGTATACGTAACGACCAATTATTGAAAGTAATATGTAAAATATGGGATATGTAAACCAAAACTTCGCTAGTTACTTTTATCCCACCTGTATTTTAGTTCTAGGGGATAACTATATAGTATCGTTCCCGTAAAGATCAATGTCGCCGCCAACCCTTTATTTAAGAAATATAGCTCTTACCATCATGTGTTTTGCAATAAAGTATAGTTTTGCCCTGAACTAAGTAGGTATATTATGTATGTCGCAGGTATAGTTAAATAACGAGACCGTAAATTATACCGTATTTCCTCAAATACACGCCGGGTCTCGAATAGAGTCGGGGGTAGGGCTGTTTGAAGTTAATATACACGCGCCTATTCTATACACGTCATGACCATGATTGTTCATTGGAAACTAACATTTATTAGAATATAAAAACAATAACGAAAGCAATTGAGACATTTTGGAAATTTCATTTATGTAATTAAATTTGTATCTAAGGTATGGTTATTTACGACTGTTTTTTGGTTGTCAATCTTTTGATGGGTCATAAAAATACAGATATATATTCTAAATATACGGTTGCATGTAGGCTTACTCTTCTTAATGTGAGTCTTGTTGGACAGAAAATTCCAAAATATTGTGAACAATTTCATATGCCAATAGTCATAGAGCTTTCATTTCCAAGCCAATAATATAAATGGCATAATCCTAATTCTATTCACACTAACAGGGGGAAGATTCATGCTAAACCACCCTCTATAGCCGGTTTAAGTTTTGCTCTGATATCATTGGGCATGGGTTAGGAATTTAAGTTTAGACAAAGTCAAATTTAGGACACACCAGCTTCGAACTTACCAAACTTGGCTTAAATCTAAGTTAATCCCGAACGAGCTCAAAACAGTTCAAAACTAGCTCCGAAATTAAGGGCACTCCCTAGAGTTTCATGTTTGGTATATACAAATTTCTATGAACTATATCAGTATTAATCCATGATGATGACGTCACTCTATTGTGTGAACAGTGGATTATTTTAAAGAATCCACTGCACATGGACTTGTCCAGTCTGGAGGGGTGTCAGGCATTTCACACAAACCTATTCCGCATATCATATCATATCACTGTACGTTATACATGGATTAAGATGGAGAATGCATTCGGAGCAGTGGATTCTTTAAAATAATCAACTCGCCCCTTCTCATGCATTCTCCATTACAGAACTTTGAAAATGTAACTCATTCACTATCAGAAGGCAGTAAATATATGAAAATAAATGAAATCGATTGGTTTCACGATTTATTAATACAAACACCTAATCGATCTCTGCTCGGCTTGCACATACTGTACGGCCTATCTTTTTAAATAGTTTAAGGCATGTAATTCTTATCAGACACAAGTTTAAAAATGAATGAAAATACGTTTTTCTAAATGTTATTTTCGGTGTTGCTATTAATTTATTGAAATACGGTAAAACATGAAATTAAAAAAAGTGATGCCACGATCAATGTTGTTTATGATCTTACATGCAGGTGATGAAATTTGACAACTCCCGCTGAACAATAATCGAAAACCTTTTTATTTTATATTGTGATAATTTTAAACTGTACTATACTTAAATTCTTAAAATATATTCGTGAGGTATACATGAGGTGTAAATGATGCCTATTTAAACTTGAAAGAACGATCAATTGACTCGGTTTTTGATTAAGCACTTAATTAAGGTAATCTTCAGTGGTTTTTGTACCTATAACTCACGCTGTCGGACTGGCCTTATTTCAAAGATTTTAAGTTTTCATTCTAATGTGATGAAAAATTATTTTGGATGATAAATAGAATCTCACCCTCGTGTCTTCGGCAAGCTTCGGATATTTGTTACATTTATATTTTGTGTTGTGTTGTGTTGATCGAATATTGGTCGGTCCTGTTAATATTATTCCGCTCGGTATAATAAAATATATCGATCATTACAAATAACATTTGTTTTGATTTTGTGTATTCTTAATTTACATATTTCAAAACTTCGTTTCAATACTGTTGGCATGGCTGAATTAAAATATATATCTAAAAATATGTAACTTTTATGTGCCGATGAGAGATCGCGTACAAAAGTGAGCGGAAATGCCCGAACCTACACTACTTTATACTTCAATGATAATGAAAATAAGAAAAAAATCATTTGACTTTTTATAACGACCAACATTTTGTTTTAAATTTGAAATCTTTTATAAAAAGAGCATGCATATTAGACTAAAAGGGGATATTTGAGTACACTTCCTTTCACACGTTTTAAAATTGCTATTCCCTAGTAAATTTGTTATTTCCATCGTTAACAGAATTGATCGATAATATGTATGCGTTAAAGCTAGTAAACGCGCAGCGCAGCATATATATGGAAAACTAACTCTGGACGAGCTACGTCATTTTAGAATATGTGACGTCATCCGTAACCTGGATACGGGAGTTGTGGCGCGAAATTCGTAGCTTTTTTGGGTTTTAACATCTCTTCAAGTGAAGTAACAAAATCCAAGGTAAGATTTTGCATACTTATCCTCAGATTCAAAAGCATAGTGGCTCCAGGTTATCAATTCAATATGCCTTTGTTGGTTATCAATTTTAAATAAACGATTAGTAGGTAAAGTAATTAAGCTTGCATATAAAACAAATTTCCCCGCGGGGATAATAAAGTTGATCTTATCTTATCTTACAGAATAACCATATTGCAGTGTTACGAATGGTGCTACGAAGTCATGTAGTCGACTACGATCTAGCGTTAAGATATCACCAAAGTATTGCAAGAAACATCATTTTCCCAGTGTAGCATAACTACTTTTACTTGTCACATTTTAAAATATATTTGACTGAAAATGAACATGGAAATAGAAAATCTACTCTGCAACACGTACAGTTCACAATTTCAGATTTTGGATACAATGTCTTTAAGCGAAATGGTCAAAAGATTACTAGCTCGGGTAAGCAAATTTTTCTTCTGCTTAAATAATGGTGGGAAATGACAAAGTCATGAAGTTACCGTTTTCCAAAACAATGCTCGACATTGAAAATTATGCATATATGCTCAAGTTTATAAGTTTTCGTTCGCTGTCATGATCACGAATATTATTTAGGCTACACTGAAACAACATGAGATCCATTGGAAAAATGACGTTTCTAGCAAGACTTTTAGTACGGCAGTGTACAATAAAACCCATGTAAATTTACTTTTTTTCCAAGATGTGTCAATATTTTCAAATTTCAAAAATATGAAAAAAGATAAATAAATCATTGAAGGAAATTTATTACATTTATAAAAGAGAGTGAATGTACAATTTAAGCAATTCCAATATAAGACGACATAAAACATATAAATACAACAAGGAAATTTGTGTCCTTGGGACACATATGCCCCCGCTTATAAAAAATAAAATGGCCTCAATGTTTTCAACCATAGAATTTTTAAAAAAAGTAAGAGAAGTACATCTTTAGCTTCATTTAAGTACAAACATCCATTAAAATGTAGAAAATTTTATATACCCAAAACATAATATAAGGTGCACACCTTTAGGATACCTATAAAGCATGTTTTGAAGAATAGCGCAGTCTATCCAGTACTTTTTGAGGAGAAGTGGATTAACAACATTCCTTATCATATCAATATGAGATTTCATTTGCCCCAAAATTCACTTAAGTTCAACATGTTTGAAAAAAATAAAAAAATTGAAAAACAAAATATAACATGCACACCCTTAGGATGGCATGATGTGTGCAATTTAAATTAAATCCATTGAACGCTTTTCGAGGAGACGTGGATAAACAACACCCCCTATCACACAACTATGAGATTTCACTTGCCCCAAAATTCACATAAGTTCAACATGACAGAAATTTTAAACAAAAATAAAAATTGAAAAACAAAATGTGAGATGTACTTAAGCCATGTGTGCGATTCCAATTAAATCTGTTGAATTGTTTTTTGAGGAGAAGTGGATAAACAATATCCTGTATAGAGTGTTCACCTAAATCTTTCAAAACCTCTCCCAGACCCACTTTCAAATTATTAACAAAAAAATTTCACAGTCAACTGCCACGAAAGCTAAATTTTAACAAATAGGAAAAGCATACAAGACAGGGAAGGACACATGGCAATTCGAGATAACCAATTTAATTTTTTTTATACATTTACAGTACATGGACAAAATTGAGTCATCACTCTTGAAATTCCCATTGACTTTCATGTTCATTACCTTTTTGCAAGAATAATTTTCATTAATCAGTCAAAAGATTATGACAAAAAGAGAAATCATCGCAGCTACAAATAAATAATTTTAATCTATGGGCACTGTGTATAACCGTACACCGGAACTAGCAAGGTGTACGGCGGAGAAATGTTGCTAGCGAGGAGCGTGATCGCAAACGGGATCACTTAAAAATAGAGCCATGGGCTCTGTAGCTCATCAGACTTTTGATGGAAAAAGGTTTTGACCCCTGTAACCCCATTTAGGGTCTTTGGGTCACAAAATCTACAAGTTTGAATCCCCATTGGCCAAGGAGTCTACACACAACTTTTTAGCTCTCTAGACCATTTGGAACTGGAGGAGAAGATGAAAATAGGTTTTTAAGGTTGTGGCCCCTGTGACCCCATTTGGGGTCTTTCAGACCTGATGAGCTAAAAAGCAATCATCGCCGTTTCATCAACTTTTTCTATGTTGTTATCATGTCAATAGCTTTCCGAGACATAACTATTTAATGTCATATCCTGTTCATAGTCAGAGATAGCAAATATGTTACTAACAACAGCATTACTTGCAACTGTCATTGTTACTGTCCCTTGGATACAGAATGACAAACACATACATTTTACTAAGTATGTGTGCTAAAATTACCACATGATGTTGATTATTTGAAAGTTATGAAGTAAAATATTACCTAACTTTCGATTTCGGCTCCACGCTAGCAACATTTCTCCGCCGTACACCTCGCTAGTTCCGGTGTACGGTTATACACAGTGATGGGGTGATTTTTAAGAAAACAGCAGCTATTTATCAATATACAGCAACATATAGCAAATTTATCACATTCAATATGGCGGTCAAAAAAGGCACTTAAAAATTTGTATATGTGTCACTCAATCAGTCGTTATTCAAAAACTAATCAACCTGAAGATGGAATGATAATTACCTAGGCGTAGCAGAGATGATTTCTTAACTCTATGCTAAAACAATACAATTTAGAAACTTAAAGTCAATTAATAAAACATTATTCTTGCATCATACAATTTACTGTCTATGGGAATCTCGCTCTTGATTACTCACTTTTGGCCAAGTCGTGTTACCTATTTCAGTGTAATTAGAATAAATTTTATTTAAATTGACCTCCGACAATTACAAACATTATGAACATCATACATTGATAGGACCTACATGTATATTTTTCCTGCATTTGTATTTGAATTATTTCATACTTTGGTTGATTTCCATACAGGTGCCAATTTTTGCTCTTTTATTTGAAAAATAGGTTGACAGTGTAGAAAATAACTTACATTATTGACGTCAAATCATGTTTAGATAACATCAATTCCATATTTATTTATTCCAGTGTCACTAATATTTAGCAAAATTGAAAATCTGGTAAAGAAAAGAAATCATATGGCAACTGGTAAAATGCAATGACTGGTAGTCAGAATGACGAGTTGAATTTGTAAAAAAATAGAGCCATTGGCTCTGTAGCTCATCAGGCTTCATTATCAATTATGCTATAGAGTGTGACCAATGTGATTCCCTCATTACAGGGTCACCAATCATATGGTTAAGTATATAGGCGACAAGTTTCAGTTTTCTAGGCCTTATACTTCAGGAGAAGATGAAAATAGATTTTAAGGATGTTCCTGTTGCCTTTATTTGGGGCAACAGGGTCACCAAATCTACAATTCAAATTCCTCACTTGTCAAGGAGTCTGTTCACAAAGTTTCAGCTTTCTAGACCTTATGGTTCTGGAGAAGAATATGAAAATAGGTTTTTAGGGCGTGCCCCCTGTGGCCCTTATTAGGGGTCACAGGGCTACCAAAGCTACAATTTATAATCCTCACTAGCCAAGGAGTCTGTACACAAAGTTTCAGCTTTCTAGGCCTCATGGTTCTGGAGAAGAAGATGAAAAAAGGTTTTTAGGGCATGTCATCTGCGGCCCTTATTAGGGGTCACAGGGCAACCAAAGCTACAATTTATAATCCTCACTAGCCAAGGAGTCTGTACACAAAGTTTCATCTTTCTAGACCTTATGGTTCTGGAGAAGAATATGAAAATAGGTTTTTAGGGAGTGCCCCCTGTGGCCCTTATTAGGGGTCACAGGGCTACCAAAGCTACAATTTATAATCCTCACTAGCCAAGGAGTCTGTACACAAAGTTTCAGCTTTCTAGGCCTCATGGTTCTGGAGAAGAAGATGAAAAAAGGTTTTTAGGGCATGGCATCTGCGGCCCTTATTAGGGGTCACAGGGCAACCAAAGCTACAATTTATAATCCTCACTAGCAAAGGAGTCCGTAAACAAAGTTTCAGCTTTCTAGGCCTTATGGTTCTGGAGAAGAAGATGAAAATAGGTTCTTAGGGTATGGCCCCTGTGGCCCTTATTAGGGGTCACAGGGCAACCAAAGCTACAATTTATAAACCTCACTAGTCAAGGAGTCTGTACACAAAGTTTCAGCTTTCTAGGCCTTATGGTTCTGGAGAAGAATATGAAAATAGGTTTTTAGGGCGTGGCCCCTGTGGCCCATAATTAGGGGTCACAGGGCTACCAAAGCTACAATTTATAAACCTCACTAGCCAAGGAGTCTGTACACAAAGTTTCAGCTTTCTAGGCCTTATGGTTCTGGAGAAGAATATGAAAATAGGTTTTTAGGGCGTGGCCCCTGTGGCCCATAATTAGGGGTCACAGGGCTACCAAAGCTACAATTTATAATCCTCACTAGCCAAGGAGTCTGTCCACAAAGTTTCAGCTTTCTAGACCTTATGGTTCTGGAGAAGAAGATGAAAAAAGGTTTTTAGGGCATGGCATCTGGGGCCCTTATTAGGGGTCACAGGGCAACCAAAGCTACAATTTATAATCCTCACTAGCCAAGGAGTCTGTACACAAAGTTTCCTTTCTAGACCTTATGCTTCTGGAGAAGAATATGAAAATAGGTTTTTAGGGAGTGCCCCCTGTGGCCCTTATTAGGGGTCACAGGGCTACCAAAGCTACAATTTATAATCCTCACTAGCCAAGGAGTCTGTACACATAGTTTCAGCTTTCTAGGCCTTATGGTTCTGGAGAAGAATATGAAAATAGGTTTTTAGGGCGTGGCCCCTGTGGCCCATAATTAGGGGTCACAGGGCTACCAAAGCTACAATTTATAATCCTCACTAGCCAAGGAGTCTGTACACATAGTTTCAGCTTTCTAGGCCTTATGGTTCTGGAGAAGAATATGAAAATAGGTTTTTAGGGCGTGGCCCCTGTGGCCCATAATTAGGGGTCACAGGGCTACCAAAGCTACAATTTATGATCCTCACTAGCCAAGGAGTCTGTACACATAGTTTCAGCTTTCTAGGCCTTATGGTTCTGGAGAAGAATATGAAAATAGGTTTTTAGGGCGTGGCCCCTGTGGCCCATAATTAGGGGTCACAGGGCTACCAAAGCTACAATTTATGATCCTCACTAGCCAAGGAGTCTGTCCACAAAGTTTCAGCTTTCTAGACCTTATGGTTCTGGAGAAGAAGTCGAAATTCCACAAAGTTTATGGACGGACGCCGGACACCATGCCATGCCATAAGCCCATCGGGCCTTACAGGCCAGATGAGCTAAAAATCATGTATTACTTAACCTTCGTAGGAAATAAGATTGTAATAAAATTCCATTTAATATTTTTTACTTAAAAAACTTCTCAGAATCAGTGAAGATTGATGTTATTTATCATTTATGCAATTAAAATTTACAAAATCAATATCCTCGTAAATATGTTTAACAGGCTTAAAAAGAAAAAAGAAAAAAGATGGATAACATTCAAAACAATCGTCGTGAAAATAAAAGAAGATGGATTAGTGCAGCACGCCAGTTATCCACTGCATCACTTCCTCCCGTCCCTGAAGAAACTTACAATGAATCCTTCGATGACAATCTGTGATCATGAAATCTTAGACTCTCACAGTGAAGAATCAGTTGAAAATGTAGTTTTTGAATTGCAAGAATTTGACTCGAATGTTGTTGACGAAAATGTAATTGTTTCTGATGAGGAAGATTTTGACAAAAGTGACACCAATCTTGAGACTTAGTTTCCTGGAGTTCCAAATTCATGGTCAAACAAAATGCGCTTGATGAACTTTTGGTTATTTTGAACGAACACGGCCACAATGAGCTCCCTTTCACCGCCAGGACTCTCTTGAAATCAGACAAATACATCCCGACATGCAAAAAATCAGGAATGGACTATGTTTACTTAGGAATCCGTGGTCAATTGCTTTCTTATGTCCAACAATCTATGGATAAACTTGATAAAGCTATCATTTACATTTCCATCAACATTGATGGTCTGCCATTATTTAAAAGTTCAAGTGTAGGTTTTTGGCCAATTCTATGTGCAGTTTTTATCAACTCTTCACCAATTGTTTTTCCTGTTGCTTTGACCTGTGGAAAAGGAAAGCCCGAAAATCTAGAGTTTTGAACGACACAATTGACGAAATCCAATCACTTTATCGTGATGGGCTTGAATGTGAAGGTCGCAAATTCGCAATCAATTTAACATTGATTGTTTGTGATGCCCCAGCAAGATCCTTTGTGAAAAACACTTAACAATTTTCAGGATATTTTTGTTGTGACCAATGTTCCCAGGCAGGTGAATGGGCTGGTAGATTACCGCAAATTATTAACTTGAACATACGTGCAAATGAATAATTTAGACAACAATCTAATATAGAGCACCATCGTGGCATTTCTCCATTCTGCAGACTATTGACATGGTAAAGGCATTCCCAGTAGATTACATGCATCAGGTTTGTTTGGGGTCCATGAAGAGACTTCTGCTCTTATGGATCAGGGGGAAAAAAGATGTTCGGTTATCCCAAGGCCAAATCCAAAGAGTCAGCAATGGACTTCTGGCATTGAAACCATTCATTCCATCTGTTTTCTCTCGGAAACCAAGAAACTTGCTAGAGGTAGACAGTTGGACAGCTAATGAATTTAGACAATTCTTGCTCTACACTGGCAAGATCGTTCTACGGGGAAAACTCAGACAACCTCTCTTTGAGCATTTCATGTGTCTGAGTGTTGCCATATCTATTTTAGTTTCCCCATCCCTTGCTGGACAGCATGCATCATATGCACATGCTCTTCTCGAGCATTTTGTTGACAAGGGCAGGTGCATTCTTCTCTGAATCTTGCAGCCACTCCTCAGGAACATGGTACACTCGACACCTTTCAGCCTTTCCCTTTGAATCACATCTTTCACAACTGAAGAAGATGGTAAGGTCAGGACGAAATCCTCTTGTTCAAGTAGTTAAACGCTTAAGAGAACAGGAACAGAGATCAAGAGAACAGACAACAAGTAAAGAAACAAAAACTGCTGTTAAAGAATCTAATGCTTATCTTGAGAATGACAGGTGTTTGGAAATTGTATCAAAGGTTGGTAATGATATCCTTTGCAGAAGGTATGAGCGAACCGGACCCTTGTCCATTCAACCATGCCATTCCAGACTTTTGGGTTGTTATCTTGCCAGCAATAGGCACACACATATGACTTATATGAATGTCGAGAGAACCAGAACTTGGAAAAGGGCAATCCTCATCAGAGAAGACGATAGAGTTATCTTCATGACAATTCTACATCAAATCTAAGTTCAGATCACTTCATCTCCTCCACCAAGGTGTTTGAAAAGAAAGAGGACGATCATGGTTAGTATTGAGATGTGAAGACAAGGAAATAATCATATAGACTTATCAACTTCCCGATCATGGCATATGAACAAATTCTATGGAAGATTTCAAATAAATACAAGCAGCTGACATGGTCGAGCTATATCCCCCGCAAATTGCACAATATTTATTGCTTTTCCTTATCATATTGGAGATTAAATTTTGTCAGACAAAATAACACAACTTTTCCAGGATATGAAGATGTTTCTATTGGTGCTATTTAAATGGTTATGTTGAATTTGCCTCGTGAGAAGCGTTTTAAAAGTGAAAATGCAATGCTGATTGCGCTCATCCCGGCCATGAAAAAAGAACCTGAAACTTTAATCTCATTCTTAGAGCCGGCTAGCCCCTTGTAAAGGAACGTAAAGCCCTTTGGACTGTTGTCAACATGACAATTAGGGACAGCAACACTTCTGTAACTGTAAAAGCAGCCCTCATGTGTGCTGCTGCCGATATTCCGGCTGCCAGGAAATTGTGTTGATTTATGGGTCATTCCGCTCACCAGGGATGTTCCTATTGTGTTAAACCTTTCAATAACCATAACTGTGGTGTTCCTGATCTTGACAAATGGCCTCTCCGGAACCGTAATGATCATATCAAGTATGCCAAGATGGCGGAGGCTGCGGAGACAATAACCGAGAAAAGCATGATCGAGAGTAGATATGGTTATAAGTATACAGCATTACTGGAATTGCCCTACTTCCATCCCTCATCCATGTATGCCATTGATCCAATGCATAACCTATTTTTAGGAACTGCGAAAATAATCTTCACTTATTGGGTTGACAACGAGCTTCTCTCCAAAAAAGATCTTCAAACAATATCACAAAGAATAGCATTTCTTCAAGTATCAGCAAGCTTAAGAGGCCGCATTCCAACTAATATTGAATCTAATTACGGACAAATGACAGCTAAGAAGTGGAAGAATTGGACTTTGATTTATTCTCTGTATGTTCTGAAAGGTTGTCTGCCTGCACCACATCTCAATATCTGGCAAACTTTTGTACTTGCCTGTAAATATATCTGTGTAAACCGTGTTTATCACCAGATCAGTTGGAAATTGCAAACCGTTGCTATTTTAAATTTGTGAAAGAAGTTATTCGTGAATATGGAACTGACTTTGTTACTCCAAACATGCACCTCCATTGTCATCTTAAAGAAAGTGTTTTAAGCTTTGGCAGTGTGTATGGTTTTTGGCTATTCAGCTTTGAAAGATATAATGGAATCCTCAACGATTTTCCTACCAACTAGATTAGCGTTTGCGGGATACCGCAAAAGCAGAGCAGCCCCGGAACTTTGGGTTTCGCCTTACCCTTTTCTTCCTTTTACAGGCCTCACCAAATTGGGAATTTTCTCGTGACCTTGACCTTTGACACTCAAGGTCACACAATCAATGAACACATTTCATTGAGTATAACATTATTGTAATGAAATAAAGTGTTAAAAATACAATTAATCCATTTTCTCCATATATGTTGACCTTGCTGTGACCTTGACCTTCGACAGTTAGTACCCAAAACTTTTTGAAAATGTTGAACTTCTCAAGAGATAATATATACAAAATCTAAACTTCATAGCACAAAAACTTTTCAAGTTATTGTGTTTAGAAGGAATTGCAATAACTCATATCTCATGACCTTGACCTTTGACCTTCAAGGTCACACAATAATTGAACACTTTTTATTGAGTATAACAATCATGTATTGATTAAAAGTGATCATAGTTAAAATTAAGCATTTTCGCTAAACCATGCTTAAGTCATGACCTTGCTGTGACCTTGACCTTTGACAGATTGTAGCCGAAACCTTTTCAAAATTTTTTACTTTTCCAAGGATGATATATACCAAGTTAGAGCTTCATAGCACAAAAACTTTTCAAGTTACCGTGTTTACAAAGAATTTTGTGGTTATTTTATAACTCGTGACCTTGACCTTTGAACTTGAAAGTGAACATGTCATAATGATTCCCTGGAAGTATTAACATTTAGACATGTTCATGAGTTCTGAAAAGCTAAATGGGATAAAGTTATACCCCAATTTAGTGCATTTTGTAATAACTCATATCTCATGACCTTGACCTTTGACCTTCAAGGTCACACAATCATTGAACACTTTTTTTTGAGTATAACAATCATGTATTGATTAAAAGTGTTCATAGTTAAAATAAAGCATTTTCGCTAAAACATGCTTACGTCATGACCTTGCTGTGACCTTGACCTTTGACGGATTGTAGCCAAAACCTTTTCAAATTTTTTTACTTCTCCAAGGATGATATATACCAAGTTAGAGCTTCATAGCACAAAAACTTTTCAAGTTATCGCGTTTACAAGGAATTCTTAGTGTGAATACATAGCTCGTGACCTTGACCTTTGACCTTGAAAGTGAACGTGTCAAAATCGTTCCCCCGAGGTATGAGGAGTAAGGTATGAATAAGAGTTCTGGAAAGCTTAGGGGAAAAAAGTTATAGCTAGTAGTACGAGTGCGGCGGCGGCGGCGGCGGCGGCGGCGGCGGCGATGGAAACTTCACAAAAACTGATAGCAGCCCCGTCCTTAGACGGGGCTGCTAATAAGCGATCAATTGAGTGTCAGTTGATGAGAAGATTTGAAACATCATCTGTTGTTGCCAATATCAATGTTGTGAATATAGCTCACCATGCTTCATTTGAGAAGCTCGTGGACACCTTGACTACCAAGAAAGTTCATACAACCAACCCCAGTCTGATATCTGCTCCTGTATTGCCCCTTCAGGATGTGGTGACAAGTGTGTGGACTGATCTATCATTGTGTCACATGAACTGTTCTTAAAAAATCGTTTCTCTTGATCAGTCGGCTCTGCTCCACCTGACAAAAACTTTTTGCGAGATGTACAAACATGTTGGGAAGTGTCGTGAAGAAGTATAAATGTATCCAGTTGAACAATGAACTTTATGGTTGTGAAAAACGTCAAGCAAATAAATTGGAAGTGATATCGGCATCATGGACTGACGACACCTCTGCAGTGAATCCAAGGGGGTCACGCCCAGGAAAAATCAAACATTTCCTCAATCATACAATAAAAATTGAAAAAGACCAATTTAAACATCACATGTTTGCTGTTGTTGAGTGGTTCGAAGCAACTCCGGAAAGTGCAGGCTACATCCCTCCATTCTCAGTGTGGCACAAGAAGTGTTTGAACAATGGAGCATCTACCTATCTACCAGTCCAGAGAATTATTGCTAAATGTGCTTGGGCAGTGGAGTGGGTTGAAAACAGAAACTACATGGTGATTTCTGATATGCCAAATAATTTCTATGTATTGAAACCTTCAACCAGTCATATGCAAGTATAATTTAAAAACAGATGTTACCATGTTATACCCATTGTTTCTATGCAGGATGTGAATATGAGGTTGAAACAGACTTTCAGATTCATGTAAGACATCTCACAAAAACTGCAAATCCATAGTACTATGACGTCATACACACATTCCTTATACTATGACGTCATAATCACGTCCATCTCAAAACAATATGCCACGAGAAAAACAACATGTCTGTACCGCATGTGGGGCCCGACTTGCCCGTCGGGACTCCCTAATACGCCACATCACCGTTAATCACGGTAATACTTCATTTTTTTTGCAATATATGTCATGACACATACTCTAGAAAAGATGACACGAGGCGTCACCTGATCCATAAACATGGAATTATCCCCGGAGAGGCGAATCAACTAATCTCCAGCCGTAGCAAAATATCATGCCGACCTTCTACAGAACCCGCACAGGACAGCATCCTAGTAACGACTAGGAGGGTCAACACAGCAGGTACTATCAACATCCCGACGTTGACGGGCCTTAGCTTCGAACCTGCCGCCTCGTCGAAGGAAGAGGGATATCAGTTTAAGCTCTGTCCGTCCGTTAATTCATTCGTCCGTCTGAGTTAAAGACGCCAATTTTTCTACTACAAACAAAAGTTGGCTTCTTCTGTCAGTTTCTGCTATTGTGGAATTATCTTGATTTTATCAATTGTATTACAATGATATGATATACCTCAATTTTAAAATATTTATTGAAACTATAATGATGATTGTAGACATGCCTACTAAACCAGCAGATTGTAATAACATATTTTCTGAATAGTAATTTCAAATTATGAACAAGCCTGTCAAACTTATTAGCTGTATTTTAACAAGAGATTGTGATGTATTTAAGTCTATTTTATTTACATGTTATTTAATATGCTTTGTTGACTGTATATTTTTTTGATTAAACGTGAATATAGCAATGAATATTTCTTGTTTTTTAAATAATTTTTGTAAGTTGAAGTGCTAATTTGTTAAGATGTCACAAAGATAACCGTTGTACGGTTCTAAAGAAGGGGAGTTCAATTTAACCTAACATGACAATTACTTGTGACGGGACACTTTCCTTGTTTAGTAAATAGAGAATACTAGTTAATGTCCTGTTTAAAAACATATTTATGTGAATGGTTTGGTATTTAATGGGCGAAAGCTATACTATTAAAGATATTCCAAAATATGTTATTAAATGGGACTAGATTAATTTCATCCCACTGTTTTGTAGGGTTGTCCAACCAGTATGTAATGCTGTGGGATATAGTCATCACCCTGTCCGTCTGTTTTACTTGTGAAGCCCGGTTTATCTACACGAGAGGGAGACTTGGTATAGTTTTTTAAGTATATGGACTTTTACTCTATGTTAAAACGATACAGATACGCGTGTATTTAGCTTTTTAACGTATATTTCGTGAACATTGTGTTACTGTTTTACTCTATAGGCCTATATGTAAACATTCATAAGTATATTTTTTTCTATAGATTGCCTAAATTGAGATTAATTATAAATAATTTCACACTCTGAAGTTTACACATATTCCCGAACGTTGATTGGTCTAGGGCATGGTCATGTGATCTAAGTTTCGTCGATTCATTTCCCATGAACTCACAAAAAAAGTGTTCATACTTGTGTGAACGTTCACCGGAACTACTTTAATTCTTCGCCCAACACCAAATCAAATGTTATCAATATTTTTACCAATTAAACTATAATGATTTTAATCATATCAATTTTTGCTAAGTAGAAATCTAATGTATTTTGATTTTTTGATGTAAAAACATTCATCGTATCATTTGCTTTTAATAATAAGCTAAACAATTGATGAAGAATAAATCTGATCAGAGGCATTTACGTGTAAGTGTCCCTGATCTGATCGAGAACGGAACGAGATGCATCCACTGATGCTTTATTATTTGACATTACGATCAATATAGGGTTCTGTACGCCGTAACTAAGACAACCATATACTCACAATGTATACACCAAAGACAAAAGAGTGCTGATAGAGCAGTTATTATAATAAAAAATACCACTTTTCTTTACATATTTTGACGAAGATACCCCTGCAAATGGCGGCCAGCATGACAGTGAAGCGACGTTATGCATAAGGCAGATAACTCTGATCTCCCGTCCTTGCGCGAAGAGATTTTATCATAGTGTGCGCTTCATTTAGCATATCGTAGTATAGCGTGTTCTCTAATTATACAGAACATTGACAAATTCCGATAACATTCAGATTGTTTCCAAATTGGGATTATTTTTGTCGTATGTCGCAGTGTTCAAAGGACAAAAAAGGTTTATATCAATCCGCCGTTCCATTCCATATATGGTGCGAAATTATAAGAATTGAATGTCAGTTTGTGTGTTTGCAGTGGAAAATGAACGATGTCAAAGCTACATTCAAACTCTCATGTGAACCCGCTCGCAAGCTCGCTGGGTTCACACGAGTTTGAATGTAGCTTTGACATCGTTCATTTTCCAGTGCAAACACACAAACTGACATTCAATTCTTAATTGTGCAATGATTATTCAACGAATACATACCGGGGCCCTATAATAGCATTGTAAACAACTCAGTCTCTTCATATAACACACAAATTGCAGTATAGCAATAAGTTACCACGCTAATAATGTTAATTACTCAAGTCGGTATTTTTCATTAAAGTGTTGTCATAACTGATTGTTTAGTGTTTTTTTTTAAAGCTTATGGCTTTAATAATTGGATGTTTGTTTCAATTTAGCAACTTTTTTATTTTCTTCAACATGTCAGACATAGTTTACAAACACATTCACAATAAAACTAACTTTATTTAAAAACACAACACCGAAACATAGAAAACAAAGTCAGGCTGCGGAAGTACTGCGGAAATGAACACTTCATTTCCGTAATTGCAGAAATGACGTAATGTTTCCGGATTCATAAACAATGCGGATACATAAAGCTTTTAGTTTACGGCCGTCAGAAATGCAATGGAAATATACAACTGAGTGAGTGAGTGAGTTGGTGTTTAACGTGTTTTGAACAATATTTCAGTTATTAAACACGTGGATGTTGCCATCCAAAAGAGAGTAGACAGATCAGAGAGAAAGGGATCGACAGGATGAGGGAAAAGACGGAAAGAAAGATATACAACTGCTATTATAAGTTACCATGTGTCCGCCAGTTTGATATGGAGATTTATCATGTGTTCGAGTTAAATATCAAACGAGAACGCAGTTCGAGTTTGATATTTTACTCGGACACATGATAAATCTCCATATCAAACTGGCGGACACATGGTAACGAATTTATCTCGACGAGCACCCTTCCTAAATGCTTTAAATCTGGCTTGAAATATAAGAGTGATCAAAATGGCGACTAATCATACCAGTGCTACTCTTTTGTTTAGGTATTTACAAATATAATTTTTATACCATCGTGTTAATAGCCGAAAGTATGGTCTAGAACCGAAGCGAAGCGCACGGTACTAGACAGAAATTGCAGATAAACGCAAATAAATCAAAATACCGAGCAATGTGGGCATTCCTAGATTTGGATTGTGTGGTCACGTGACCTCGTGCATTCGCACCACATTCGATTTGAAGCGACCGTAGAAGCCCCGTTACCGTCATGGCGGACTGTCGAGTGGGGGCGAGCGAGTTTGATAGTGTCGGAGTTATTGATAAGACCGACATCATAACAGAATGCACAGGTTGGTTTGAGAGTACAATAAACATATAACGGTGACTGATATTCATAGATCGGCTTTCTGTTGGCATAATTTGAATCTTGAGCTCGCTGATAGACAACCTCGCTGCGAGTGAGCGAGTCAACATGCCGTTGAGAAGCCGTATGACTTGCTAATGTATTTTAGCGGTACCAATCTTTTATTTGAAGGACATTTCACATATAGCAGTAAAGTTATTACATAAAGCTGACTTTAGCATGCACAAGGCAATCACAAAGCATACATGACGTTACAGCAATCGAGCGTAGCGTGGCCTTGTTTACCGAACAAAGGGCAAGGGAAATAACTCTTGACACTCCGTCGTTGATTGTTACTAGGGGAGCGCGTGACCCAGTTTGACATAGCTAAATATACCTACGGCACGTGACCGGGTTTGACCAATGGTAAGTCGACATTGCTGTGCAAGTCGAGATAATTCCAATTAAGAAATGAAACGGAAATTAACAATGTGATTTTTTCCAGTACGGAAATAAAGCAGAAATTCGTTTGTTCATTTCCGGATCTCAGAAATGCTGCGGAGTGTGAGTGAGATGGTGTTTAACGTGTTTTGAACAATATTTCAATTATTAAACAAGTGGATGTTGCCATCCAAAAGAGAGTAGACAGATCAGGGAGAAAGGGATCGAAAGGTTGAGGGAAAAGACGGAAGAAAGGCATAGTAAGAGATGCTGCGGAAATCTATATTACCCAATTTCTGCAACGTTTCCGCAAATACTGAAATGGACATATTTTTGTGGTGCCCCTTATCTGAACATCTGTACAAAATGTTTCTCATGTGTCAATTTCTCCCTTCCAGATGCCCTTTTTCTCTGTGGTAGAATTCACTCTTGAGTGTGCGGTCTCTGTCGTCCCTACAACTTGGCTAAAAAGAATTGATGAGGTATGATGAAGTTTAACTATTATTCAGGAACTACTTAGAACCAATGTTGACCTGACGAACAATGCACCCCTTTTGGGTTTTTTGAACAATCTGTTTTTTCTTAAATCATAACCATTAAGAGTACATCAACATGTTGATATAAAATTAGTTCTAAAACTAAACACAAAATGATATATAATTTAATGTTAAAAACTTGAAAAGTACTGAAATTTGTGCGTATTCAACATATTCCACTAAGTCACTTACATTTATTTGTTTCAATTTGACATAGAATCACCTACTTTCAGAAACTGTTTTTTTATTGGCCCAATACAAATGCAGAAGCAAGAGTGAGAAGGAGAGAGAGCCCAGATACCGAAAGATGGATTTTGCATGCAGTTCGAGTTTTCTCTTACACAGGTGCATTGCTAAATTTGAAAATTGAACATTGTCCTACAGTATATTGACGCTGTTCTTAAGTCATGAGTTTGGCTACTGAATCAAGGCAAAGTCATTGTGATATTTACCATCCTTTCAATGCCAGCAGCCTGGTAATTTGATAAAGATATTAAAATGATGAAATTTTTTCCCGGAAACTGCCAAAACCCAGTGATTTCGGCGTAATATAACACAGGCTAAACCAACATGGCTTGATCTGCCTCTGTGGGGAGAGAATGCTGTTATATTACCCATACGGGCGAGGATACACGAGTGGATATTTTTTTGATATCCGCACATGTGCTTTTTAGTGATTCTCAACGTTGATTGGTCGGTTCCTAAGAGAATGAAAGACGATTGGTCGACGGAACTATTTTCAAGTTTCATTGATAAATTGAACGTGTCGAACGTATGTCGATTAGGTTAAAAATAAAATCGTAGAACGATGAATATTACTGTACATCATATAATTTACAGGTTGATATTTAAACGCAGTATTATTTGAAACTATTCATCTACGTGTTAAATTTCATTGTGATCTCAAGATTGTGCTTTTTCCAAAGGTACAATAAGCGCTGTCTGTTTGTAAACAAACATGGCTGCCATCGAAATCTATCCAAACACAAGAATTTCACTGATCCATTAGTAATTATTAAAACATAAAAACCATAGGGACTCAAATTCAATACATACATTCATGAAAGCCATAACTTTTACAAATCAACATACCGGTACACATAGTTGATCAGCTCTAGGAACAATCCTACAGTGATCACAGGCCGATTAGAGTTATCGTTCTTGACGCTTGCTACGTGAATGAAAGTAACGTCGAAAGAAACAAATGTTGTTCAAACTTCAGATTATTTGATTATCCTGACATACAGACTTGTTTTGATGCATTCTTTGTAAGAATCTCTTAAAGATATTGCCACTTTTATCAATTATAGTTTTAAAAAATTGACAGGTTTTTGACATTTTCGTTACAACACTGTGCCGTCAACAACACATCACAGTGGTAGTACGGCGTGACGATCGGCTAATTCAAATACTTATTATCTTTATCAAATAATGTTGTTTGTTAAGAGTTTTATGTGTGTTAATTTGTTCAAGGTTGAAAAGTGTATTATATCATTCAGGGACAATATTTTCGTCATTTTCGTATTGTTTTGAAACTGAACTAGATTCCGATGCGTTGTTGACTAATTCACTCTGGAGATGTTCGGTTTGACACGCGTATGAATACTGATCAGCTGATTGGTAACACTTACTACAGCATTACTACGATTTCTCAATCGCATTTTTTCAGTCTTTGTTAATTATATTTCATTACAAATGGGTAATATATAGAATAACCGACTCGGTACGAGTGATTACGGGATATCTGCCCTCGTCAAAATAATGTTCAGTCGCTCGCCAAGGCTCGCGACTGTGAACATTATTTAGACTCGGGCAGATATCCCGTAATCACTCGTACCTCGTTGGTTATTCTCTAAGTATTATGCCGAGTTTGTGGGATAGAATGGGAGACGCCTGATTGGAGGCAATCACAATTTGTTGTTCAATCAGCAACGCTGTTCCCAAATCATCATCGTGGCTACTAAATGATGGCAAAGGCATTGTCATATGAACCACGCTTTCCATGCGAGAAGCGTTGTCATTTGATAAATAAATTTAAATGGATTGTGATGCAATTTTAAATCATAACAAGAGAATGTTTGAACACGGTGCCTTCGATATCACTATTTCTGTGATGACATGAGTGATCTACAGTCTGTAGTCAATAATGCCACTTAGCATTACTATGACGTGTATTCATTACTCAATAATGATACAATAATTTTATCAATCACCAGAATTAATATCTTGTTGTGTAAACACTATGTTATAGTTTCCTACCAATATTTCTGTAAATGTTGAGTTAATACTAGATTAGCGTTTGCGGGACACCGCAAAAGCAGAGCAACCCCGAAACTTGGGGTTTCGCCTTGCCCTGTTCCGCCTTTTCCAGGCCTCACCAAATCGGGCATTTTATCGTGACCTTGACCTTTGACACTTAAGCTCACACAATCAATGAACACATCTCATTGAGTACAACATTAATGTAATGAATTAAAGTGTTAAAAATTGAAATAATCCATTTTCTCCATGTATGTTGACCTTGACCTTGGACAGTTCGTACCCAAAACGTTTTGAAGCACAAAAGCTTTTCAAGATTGTGTTTTCAAGGAATTTTGTAGTGATTGTATAACTTGTGACCTTGTAACTTTCATTGAGCAAAAATAATACCCCTAGACAAGCATTGAAAATAATAATGAATAATTAGTACAGCATGTTTTAATGAGATTTATATATCTGATTGTTCTTGAGTACCGATTGAATCATGTCATGTACTAAATGTATGAGTGTTTACACACGTACCCCACTTCATGAGCCTCGCCATTTTGATGAATACAATTATTCAATAAAAGACAAAAGATTTTATGATCATTTTTGTCATTATTTAATAGAAGACAAAAGATTTTAATGTCATTTATTGTTACAGCATTCTCCGAATGGATCAGCAATACTGAACCCGCGGGGTGCAACATTTGTCAATACATCGCATGGCTTATACTATTTAAAATAGAAAATCACTGGGTTTTTTTAAAACCCATTCCAGTACAGTGACATCGCACTAATCTGACACACCGTCAAACGGGACGAAGGGCATGACGTCACAATAGCCACGGCTGAACTCCAGCTCGATCTAGCCTGTTACACGTCCCATCATGCTTTGCGGTTTCTCACGCTCGCAGAAGATCCTGGGCCTCGTCACCCACTGTCCAATGGACACGCGCATAGAGCCCAATTCAAGATGGCTGACAGTATCGCTTCGGTATGTATCCAATGTAAACAAAGGCCCCACATGTTTAGTTTTGGTGACGTAGGCCCAGAAATTTGACAAACAATGCCCCCTCACACAGACATTAAAAATGTATCCACATTTTTTATAACAAATTGAATTTATGCGGTTTCAACCACTACTTATGGAAGCGCTATAGCGGGTGCAATGCCATCACCAGCGTGATTTTTTGTAGGAATGTGACAGTCATGAAAAGCCAAACGCGATTAGCTAACCGGCACTGTTATCATTTCCCAAGCTTCTCGAATCTCGAATGAATATTGCTATGTACATTTCTTTTCACGTTTTATGAAAATAAGTCACGACGAGGAAGAAGGAATGTGGCATCAGAGAGAAAATTTCCTTGTCCATCACTGCAAACATTCTCTCCCCACAGAGGCAGATCAAGTCAAGTTGATTTAGCCTCTGTTCTATTACGCCGAAATCCCTGGGTTCCGGCAGTTATCCCTGGCGGAAAAAAACTTCATCACAATACTTTTGAACTTCCTTATCAAATGACAAGGCTTCTTGCGTGGAAAGGGTGGTTCATATCACAATGCCTTTGCCTTGTTTCAGTAGCCAAAATGATGATTTTAAAACAGCGTCGCTGACTGCACAACTAATTTTGATTGCCTCCAATCAGGCATCTCCCATTCTGTCCCACAAGATCGGCGTAATAGAACAGAGGCTAAATCAACTTGACTTGATCTGCCTCTGTGGGGAGAGAATGCACTGCAAAGCAAGTTTGAGCATCTAATGATACTCAAATTAACGATGATAATTATTGCGTGATATTGTTTTATGATAAAATATATTTAAAAAAAAAATCTCAATGAGATGTTCGTTTGAGATAATAAATCAAAGTGATAAAGGAATCATTAAATATTTAGAACTTGCTTAGCTTTTGCTTTGTCTTTGGTCATAGGTATTTATTTACAGATTATGTTTGAAATTATACTTCATTTACATGATTATTACACATTTTTTATAATTCACTCATTGAATATGAGCATGTTGGCAAATGTACATCTTTCAATGAATAGGAAATAAATTATTAATAAGATGTCAATTTCTATAATGAAATAAACACATTGAACCATTATCAACTCATTTTCATTTATAGTGATGCAAAATATTCCAAACAATTAATTAGAACTCAAAACTCATCAACTCTTAATTGGCTCTCTCATACATACCTATATTCCAAACAATTAATTAGAACTCAAAACTCATCAACTCTTAATTGGCTCTCTCATACATACCTTTGTTCCTTTGCAAGCAGCATGGAAAGGACTCTTTGAAGCCTCGAACACTCTTTAATTCTATTCTTCATCAGAATGCTGTAAACCACGGACAGAGGTTTTATCCAGTTTTCCAATTTGCTCAATGTTGTAGTTTGGGATGTTGAAACAGAAAGCAGCACCCGAGTCAGAAACTTTTGTTGGGAGCACATTTCCTCAAGGACACCCTCCAAATTAAACTCAGTCAAATTTTCAAAATTCTTGATCTCTTCTCTTTAAGTGAATTTGCATCCTCATTTATCGTACCAAAAATTATCAAAATAATTCCCAAATATTTTCTTTCAAAAGAATTACATTCAAAAATGCATTTGGCCAAAGCAGAAACACCTTAGTAAAGAAGTGTTAACAAAATTTATATATCCCCCTCTCCCAACAAGTTTTCTGTTGTTCACATGATAATGAAGATGAGAACTCAACACTTTTGGTGACATCATTTTGGCTGCTCTCTTGATGATTTTTTCCTCTCCTTGCTTTCACTCTTGGACTGAAACAAGTTAAGATTTTGGAATTTCTAATGATAGCTACATTTGGTATCTTAATGTAAAAGTTATAAATGCCTCATTGTTGAAATCTAAACATAATAAAAAAATAATGTTGTTTTGTTCAAAAATAATCCCAGATAACATAACCCAGTCTGTAGTTCAGATGACAAAATGACGATATTTAACTAAAATATTCCAAGATTGTTGGTTAACAATTATTTTATATTTCTAAAATATTAAAATAATAAATTAATTAGTTAAATAATATTTTTTTTATGAAAAGATACTGCTTATAAACTCACACAAAATCAAGCACAGAAATGGCTGGTTCTGTCTAAACTCCAACAGACACTGCATCAGCTCTCGGGCTTATGATCCTGAAGTTGTCGCTTGTATAACATCCGGCACATTGGACTTGCAAACGAATATGATATATATTTGTGAAGTCAATAAACACCTCTAAGGCTCTGTGATGTCTGAATGTTGATATATTAGATAAAATAAAACAATAAATACACTGCTATTTCTCATACTGAACAGTGAACACAACTTTGCTACTAATACAGATAAAACATTTGTTTACCTGTCCTTTCACCTCCAAACTTCTCTTGAAGGGCATGAACAGACGTTGAGGATTTAACTTTCTCAAAGAGGTAGTGTTTCTGTTGCCTTTTCCCTGTTAATTGAGTTTAAATAATCAACAAACCGTATATCAAATTCACACTAATTATTTATATATTATACGCTAAAATGTTTATTTCTTGACCGATTTCGTTCAAATTTGAAATGTAGGTTTATCTCAACATATGAAAACGATATATGAGTGCAAAAGTTAAAAAAAATTATTATAGGGTCCACTCCGAGATTCGAGCCTCTGTGGATAAACATATAAAGGGGAGGCGCTTGTCCACGGGGATTGATTTTGGAAGTCAATTTCTCATGTGGATGCGGATCCACTAAAGGATACTGACGGGTGCCGCAAATATAAATATTAGTTAGGCAAATGCAAAAAGGGGATTGCAACCATCAAAACGCAAAGATCACAAAAGGCTGACTGCATCCAAGAAGTTTTATGTTACATTTCGGGGAGCGGTTGCTCCCCTTCATCAGACAATGATAGAGATTTTACAGAGCTAATGTACAAAAATGCGGTTTTATATGAACAATAAAATTGTGATATTAGAAGGGAAGTATGATATTATCATTACATGGGCGGTTAGATAAAGTATTGGGAAATTTTTAGAGATGTAGATTATTACTATAACATTAATGCAGTATTTATCATTAAATTTACATACAGAGATATGGGGTGTGGATGCTATTGTGGTTTAGAAACAAATTCATATATAAGAATTGCGGTAAACACACAATAATGGAAAAATGATAAAAATATCAAAACGTATATGCATTCATGAAATGAAATAATTAGTAATAGAAAGGTTATTGCATATGTAGCCAATGTCTTTGATATAAGTACCACGTGAAGATGCGGTAATTATGTTACACAACAATTAATGTTCATGTCCAGGCGTCCAACACAAGATATGTTTCTCCTAGACAAGTATTTGTCACAAAGGTGACAAGATCCCCCGCCGCGAAATGATGTGAACAAAATGCATACTGTATACATAGAAACACTTGTCTACACTTGTCATGCTACTAGATGTCATTTAGACCACAACAAATCAACTGGTCCCTGGGTCTTCCATATATAAGCCTCACTGTGACCTTGAAAATAATGTGAAGGTCACCAAAATCGACTGGGCCCGGCACCTTCCCAATAAGATACATTGTGCAAGTTATGAAGAGAATTCAGTGAATGGTTCTTGAGATATCCCGCTGACAAGCCTAAAATGCAGGTTTCAATGCTGAAATTTTCAAAGTCTCGCTGTGACCTTGAAAATAATGTGAAGGTCACCAAAATCGACTGGGCCAGGCGCCTTCCCAATAAAATGCATTGTGTAAGTTATGAAGAGAATCCAGTGAATGGGTCTTGAGATATACCGCTGGCAAGGGTAAAATGTCAAAGTCTCGTAAGGACCTTGGAATAAAAGGTCAAGGTCATGAACCTCTAGAGGGACCTTGCTCTCATGGTGATGAAGCTATATACAAAAAATGAAAAGAATCAGGTCAATAGTTTTTGAGTTACGTACGAACGGACGCTGCTCAATACCATATCCCCCGCTTCGCGCTAATCGCGCGGCAGGGGATAATAATGAAGCATATAATTAGCGCCAGTGAGTTCATCAATTTTGCGGCGCGTCTTCCAGAAGTGCACAATAGGGGCTCTTTTGGGTGGGCTTCTCGTTGGGGGTTGGTGTTGGCTTGGCGGCTGCAGTTGTGGCGGCTTTAGGCTTTTTTTCCGGGGACTAGCCTCGAACGGCGGGATGCAAGGTTTAACAGCCTCAATGGTTGGTGGCGGGTGTTTTCTTGCAGTAGTTTTGTAGTTTGGGCGTTTTAGGGACCAGTTGTATAGTGGATGATATTCTTCTGTGGGTACCTAGGTTCCTTAGTTTTCTTTATTCTTGGGGTTACTCTCCGCGGCTTGATTTTGGGGGTGGGAACGGCAGTAGTGTCTTCGTTATCCTCATCCGAGCTGGATACTTCTAGGTCTTGTAGGAGCATGTTTCGGATGTCTAACTCCCGATGTGGGTCTTCAAAATTAAAGTCTGTATCAAATAAGGATGGTCTTTTACTGTTGTTGGATTCGGCGGTTGCATTTGCTGATACTACCCTAAAAGTCGGCTTACAAGGTATGATGGTTGGTGTGTCCCGTACCGCAATCACATCCTTGTCAGTTGGTTGATTGTGGATCCTGTATGTTGTCTCCGTGTTTACTTTTGTAGTGTCGTTGATCCACATCTTTTCTCGAATAACTTCAATGACAGTCTGGACAGAAAAGGGTTCTGGTGGTTGCAGCATGCTTATTGTTGGTATGACGAAGCAAAGATTGTAAAGTTCCGCAAACTTGTCCACAAAATACACAGGCTATCGCCATCTTGATAATTCAAAGGAGGTCTAAGCCGTTTGGTTTTGTTTCCAGGTAGCGAATGAACGATTGTTCTTGACGTAGTCGGGCCTAGGTCATCAGGGGCTTTAGCGATGATTGTGATGGGCTGCTACGGGTTTGGTACTAAGATGGTGCTTAACGTCATGGATGTGGCCTTGGTATCTGGTACGGAAGTCGTGGATGGACTGTCCTATGTATTGATTGATTATGTCTTGAGAGATAAAATACACAAAATCTAAACTTCATAGCACAAAAACTTTTCAAGTTATCGTGTTTACAAGGAATTGCAATAACTCATATACCTTGACCTTTGACCTTCAAGGTCACACAATCATTGAACACTATTTATTGAGTATAAACATCATGTATTGATTAAAAGTGATCATAGTTAAAGGGACACTATACTCAGGGCTGACAACACTAATTGCCCAAGGTAATGAGAGTGCGAGGAACATTGTTTAGTTGCGTAACGCGGTCACGTGACACAAACTTGGCGCCGCCCGGCACCTGTAGATGATTCGTATCCTCACCCATAACAAAATATGATTTTACCCCAATATCACAAGGAATAAACGAAAGCACTATTATTTGATAAAGCCTATGACGACCATGTGAAATAGCCTCTTGTCAGGATGGCTTATGATTATCTTTCTCAATTTATTCAAGGCAAAATACAGTTTTACTCCAGAACAAACAAAATTCAACAGGTAATAAATATTAAATATTTGAATATGGCACTGGAGGGAATTTGATACTTATGAATAAATATGGAATGACATAGCTCAATGATATGATCAGAGGTAATGGATACTTGCAAATGTACAATATGATTTCACATACACTTGCACTATTAATACATTAGATATTAAGAAAGTATAGATTTATGTGACTAATGGTCAGCAATGGAACACCCTTCTACAAAGAGAGAATACACCCAATTAACCAGCAGAAAAGACAACTGTCTTCTTATTAATGGATACTATGAATAGCTACTGACTAAGAGATCACCCTTGAAAGAGAATGAAGCACTATGCAACTCTAAATACAACTCCTGCAGATCCACGTATACAGATACGAGCCAATCTATATGCTAAACTTGCAGTTTATATATAATTACACAAGCACCTCACTGTTTTAGTACTGTAAACACTACAGGACAGAGCTCATTAAACGAAGTAACTGTAAACACTATTCTGAACAACAACTACACACCAGTCATGGAATATAAACAAACTCCGGAAATACTCCAGATATTATTTCAGTCTACAGAAAAATAAAGATATATGATGTAATATCCACAATGGAATGTTTATGTAGATATTATAACGACTATAACAATATTCGATGATAAATTATCTGCCCTGCGCTACTACTGGGAAGACAACAACCGACTAGATCCTCACAATAACAATGGCAATACCAATACTAGCACCCTGAGATAACTCAGTCTGCAAACATGTTAAACTTTTATGAGAGAGAACCCTGAACACTGCCGTAAAACGTTACCTGAGGGTTACTAAACCTATTGATCGAAATACATCCTACTTTATCCTACACTAGTCATTATGAGTCTAGCAAACTACACTAATTGAACCCTATAGAATATCATAACTAACCCACTAACGAACCTGCCAGTACAAAGACCAAACTAGACTAATCACAGGGGCGGATTCAGGATTTTATAAAGGGGGGGGGGGGGGGGGGGGGGGGGGGGTCGGATTTAGAAATTTGTCAACTGGGGGGGGGGGGGGGGTTAGGGCGGTATGTTATGTTATGTTGATGGCGCAAGTAAATCGTACACGTGTGAGTCTCATTGATACATGATAGGTAACAGTCATTTACTGAAGTCTCTTTTGTAATGATTTTCTCCACAACATAACAGTCAAAGGAAAATAGTGAAATTAATTTATTTGTGCAGTTTGCTATTGTCAGTGTCACACATAAAATCTGCATGATACAAACACATCTGCCGCTTCTGGTGTTAACATCATTGAAAACAGAGTATCTTCATGTGTAGTCAAAATATTTGGAAGATTGATAACTGAAGAGATGATTTCATGTTTGATGTAATCATTCACATTGAGATAAAGTTCTGACGCAGTATGCATACGCTATGACGATGACAATGAACAGTCAACCACCAGCAACACAGAAATACTGTTAAAGGAATATTCCAATGCAAAATGAAATTCGTGCTAATTAAAGAATATTTTTTTCATAAGCCTTCATTATTTTCAAATAATTTTTAGGTATTCGGTGAAGCCCATAATAAAAATTTGAAATCTGAATTTCTACTATTTAACCGGCCTCACGGGCGCCGCCATTTTGCAGTCTCGGTTAGCAAACGAGAGCGAGATTTGGGGCGCGTCAAACACCACGAAATTAGGAGACGCCGTTAGATTCAATGGTGGGCGATGACGGCCCGTCAAACATAAGACTACAACAACTGGCACGACTTCAGTAGAGACGTGCCGGGTCCAGAATTATCTACTTCCATGATACCCCAAGCAATAAAAAAACATTCCTGACCAGCAGACTGCTGCAAAACCCCAGTACAGGTTGGAAAAGATCTCCCAACTTCGGACGCAACAAGGTTAGAACACTGACATTTTAAAATAATTTTCAAAGCTTAAAAAACAATGCATTAAGTTGAAATCAAGTTTAAAATGACCTTGCTGAAAAAAGTACATTTGTAAAAATAAATCTTATGTAACAGAATATTTTTTTTAAATCAGTATATACCATTACTAAAAAATAATTAGGCTCACTGACCGGACAAGTCGAAGCGAATCCTAAAAAGCCAACCCGCGATGATGGTTCGTAATCAAAATTATCTTGTATATATCAACCAAAACACCATTGATTGATTAGAAAGAGGGCAAATTTTACATTTGGTGGATTTTTATTGTCTAAGTTATTTTCGTGTTTTATATTATATAAATCATGGCTTGTTTGAGGACGAAAACATTTTTATTGATTTTAAATCATTTAGGTGTCGCCGGTACGAAACTAATTTTGATTACGAATCACTGAGGCACACAATATGTATGAAAATTAATAGTCGGAATGATCATGATTGTTGTTATGTTCACTTACCATCAAAGAGTGTTCTTGTTAATTATTTCCCAAAAAAATATTTCAGCTTAAATGGAATTATATGGTATAATATCATTAGCATACTTGAACGATCAGTAAGGAATGGTATTTTGAATAATTTTTAAAGTATATCAATTCATAGGTAAGGATTAAAAATATACTCACATAATTTCCATATATATTATCGAGTGCTTTATATCTAATTTGCGATGATGCAGCTGAATAATTCATATGGTGAACAAACGTTTTTGAGGTCTTTTCTAATAATATATTTTTTTAATAAATAAAATTATTCAACTATGATTTTTTTATTGAACAAAAGGATAAATCTTAATGATCTGCACAAATTATCACAGCATGTGTCTTTTAACCCGATAAAAACGTTTTGCAAATTAGTAGATTCAGCTAATTTACTTTATTTTTGTTATTTGTTGAAAATGAATAATTTTTGTTATAGAATTGAAGGATTATACAACGATTGAAACACGACAACAACTAGTTTTCGTTTCCAGACCGACACGAGGCTTTGTGAAATCAACAGATCAAACATGTGAACGACTACCATATAAAAAAGCCATTGTGACTAGGAGAAAATAAAATGTCATTCAAAATATAATTTCTTCGTTTTTGAAGGACATAAAAAATATTATGTAAACGTCTTAGTGATAGATAGTATGTATACAACAGGTGAATTATTGATATACACGGGCTTGTATTAGATTTCATATAAACGGTTTCTACTTTGATAGTGGTAATTTTTGGTAAATAGGAGTATTTATGCAGTCGGAATATGGGAACATATTTCAAATACTATATGCAAGCCCATATTTTAATCAGAAAAATACTACGCACAAGACAAGATATAGGGTAAACTGACCGACGCTCGGACAGTGTTTCGATCCAAAACATTTCAACAATTGTTGTCAAATATTATCTGAAGAAAATAAGTTTAGGCAAACTGTGTTATTAACAATAAAGATTTCTACATATTTATGGCCAAAATTTGCAAAAATAGTTTTAGATTACAGCCGTGACGGGTAAAGATACGCGGAGAGTAAAGATACGCACTTTCACAATAGTTAACCTAGTAATTGCACATTAAGTGTTATATTGTAAATTTTTGTTGTTTTAACATCTTTTTGAAATTTTTGAAGATAATAAGAGGTTTCAGATTGCTGTAAAGGAGTAAAATGTTGAACAGCGACACAAAACAGTGATATGTTTGTACAAACCGACAAAATTCCTAACAAATTTATAGTCTTCAAATATTTTCTCTTCTCCCAGATCAAATGTCAATGGAAACCAATTCATTGATCCTACAATCCATTTGTCATTTCTTGAACTTATTAAAACAGTTTTAAATCTATAAATATTATAAAATTGAAAATGTTAGGTGTATTGAAAACCTGCCTGCGTATCTTTAGCCTACCTTTCCGGACCTTCCCGAAATAGGGGGTAGTCGTTAGAAAGCTTTGACGGTCGTTCACAAAATAAGTTCAACAATATTATTCTACATTAGAATTGTGAACTCAACAATAAACTTTCACATGGACATTTGGGTTTTCTTAAATATCGTGTATTTTCCTGACATGACTGATCATTTATCTCTTAGGTGCGTATCTTTACCTGTGAGCATTGTACCTGAAAATAACGCGTACGGTTTTATTTATGAATAGCAACCCGCCCTAGGTTCGGAGAGTTTTGCCCTGTAACTTCGGACAGTACCATTAGCTCGTATGCACACAGGTTTAAATTTTATCAAAATGGTTCATATGATCACCAAGCATGCATTTAGTCATCTATGTATAACAGTATAGCAGTTTTTCGCAAACATGAATCAATATTTTAACTAACGCGGCATTCTTTCCGATGATAAAATTCGGGCAGCTCTACATTATCTAAGCTTTGAACAAACATTTACATAAAAACAAATCCAACATCGTTTTGAACTTTTGATAAAAAAAAATTAAGGTCTATATATATTCCTTTTTAAAAAGCGTAAAAGAGCAGCGCAGACAAAGGAAAACGTCAGTTTGTTTTGCAAACTCTACTGCACATACAAGCTCCTTGCACCGAATATCTGGTGTTTGAAGGACGCCATTTTTACCGGGAACATGGCTGCGCCCGTGTCGAGCGAAAGTGGCAATTTCTGAGTCATATCTGCAAGTAACTAATCAACCAAAACGTTTAATAATTTGTGAGAACGATCTTTGATACTCAATCTACTATTAGAAAAAAAACTAATTCGCACTGGAATATTCCTTTAAACAAACAGTTTCCATCTCCAAGTATCTTCAAAGCAGTGTAGGTCGACTCAATGTCTTCTGGCAGAAGTGTCTGTGCTAGATTATTAACTTGGATATTTTCAAAGCGAACAGATGAGCGTTGTTCAATGGTCCGATTATGTCCATATTTTCAGCATGTACAGTTTATCCCCTCTTTCAAAACAGCTTGACAAATACCTGGACATTACCCCCGTATGATAATATACACAAAAAACTTAGTAAAGCACCCCCACTGTTTTCAGAAAAAAAGCTTCTGCTTATAAACCATACAAAGTTCCAGAAAAACAATTAGAGTTTAGCAGTGTAGAAATGAAAACTTCACTCAATTTACGATTCACTGTCTCTGGATAACTTTTTTTCCCCGGCTTGGTATTTTTTAAAACCCAAGTTTACTTATTACTGAAAATGTAAGTAAATAATGTTTGCTGCAATATGGTAATGATAATTCTCTTGACTGAATTGATAATTTTTAGTAAGGACCTCTTGGCAAATGTTAGTCTTTAGAACAGTATGAGCCTTCAAAATCACAAAATTATCAAATATCAAATTTGAAAAAATCTTCCCTAAAAAAAACTGGCGACTCTTTAAGATAATGGCTTATCTAAAGGAAGAAGAAGTGTTTGACCAACACGTCCAACTCAAAGAATCTCAAATTTACACACAGATTTGAAAATTTTCGAAATTTTCTCAATTTATATGGTTGAAAAAAGTACTGAAATTCCATGTCCTGTTAAGCTTTTATCGTACATGATAAAAAAGGTTTCTCTAATTGAATGTCAACTAGGGATCAAAAATGTTATTTTTGATTTAAAAAATCCAAATTTTCATGCGTGGTTTCTCACCAATGACAATAGTTATATTTAGCCAAATTTCAGTGGTCTCACATTTTTTCTCATATTTTCAATTATATTGTATTATAAGGATTTTTACGTCAATTAAAAAGTAAATAATAATATCTAGAGTGGTCAATACATCAAACATATCACAATATTCAAAGAGCTCCCTAATTTCATTTTACAAAATGGGCGGTGCTTAATTAGGTTCTTTGTGTATATATACAAAGATACATCATAATGCATACAAATAGCAGCAGAAATGAACAATGATGGTATCATTAATTTTATTCAAATTCGAATTTTATGGCATCAATTAAATTAATAATAATAGCCGCATGTTACTGTTTTATTCGTCAAAGGGTGAATCAAAAAGCAGAAATTAACGATGATTTGTTTTCAAAAGTAAAGAACGACAGAAAATAGTCTTTCAAACACTACGGCCTTTTGTTGTAATATATAGTTTGTGATTTTTAAAAAGCCCCTTACGGGAGGGGGACCGGGCCCCCTGAACCCCTTTGATCTGCCACTGTTCTGCATTTTAATTTTTTTTATTGACTTGGATCTATAACTGATTTTCAAAAGGGGGGGGTCCTGACCCCCTGAACCCCCCCCCCTTGGATCCGCCACTGAATCGAGAGATGGACGGTGACCCTATTTATACCCTTCAGACAAAAACCCGCAAACACGCAAGCCAGCAAACCCGCTAGCACGCCATTATGCAACCACGAAAATCAGCCCGGACCGATTAGGACATAAAGATTGAATGAAACTGGGAGAAATATAGATAAAACTGCTTACATTTACCCAACGCTTATGTTTATATACTAGATGCAAGGAATATAGACTGTAACAAGTATATATTTATCGAAACCAGGATTTTGACAGTTCATATGGCATCTGAACTCACCCGCGAAATCAGCTGTGACCCGGAAATGATTCAGCTTAATTAAGGTCAAGGATCAAGGCTGTTTACACAACAGGAAGATGGATGGATTTACACACATGGGAGAGGATTGCAAGATAATCGTGAGGTATTAACGCTTTACCTTTTTTACCGCTTTATGGATGAGATAATGAATATATGGGAAATAGTGAACGATGTATTTAAAGAATTGATCGTTTACAATCGTGAGAGGGATAAGTGAGATTTGGGAAAGGATTCACCACGGCGAATTTACGAAGATGAGCAATTTTGACACTTTGAGATGAACGTGGCAAGTTACGTGACTGCTTAGTATTACGACAAAAACATTTACGGAGAGAGATAATAATACGTCAGATCAATTCCTCACAATACCCTCCGCCTAAAAGTTTGACGCCCTCGTAAACATAATACTACATTATAAATGGGCATACACGAAAGTATTATTAAATTTTATCCCTAAGCATGAACATGGCAAACACAATTATGCAATTTTCAAGCAAATCATTTAATACATTGTACCATAATTCGCTAGATACATAGTTTTTACACTCTGAAATGAGTTACAATATTACATGGCCTGATATTTGATTAGGTTGTATCAATATCGTCTGCGTCCATTGAAGTCACGCTTCCTGTTCTCATTGTATGGTGGGCGGTGGTCCTCGGATGGAGACCTCTTGAGTTCACCAATTGCCGCGGTGAGATCCTTCACGGCTGAAGTCCATCTCGTCATCCCGTCGTTTAACTTCTGGATGGCTGTTGTAATCACTCCCAAGACCTCCTCTCACAAGACATGGTGGAAGATTACCATGACGCCGAGGATGGCTAGGGGATCACTGCAGTCGGTGAGGGCAATGTGAGCTCCCTGTCTGGGTCGTTCCGGGGCTGAGGCTGAATCTGAGGTTGAGGTTGAGGAGTATTCAACGTCGTGGGCTCGAGCGCCAGCGGATCCGTGGAGAGTAAGAAGCTGTCTAGCTCCTGATCAAGAAGACTCAATTATCATCCCTGGCTGTGGTCGATACGGACGCCGGGGCTACCGCTATCACCGTCCTGGCTGGTGCTGGATCAGGGGTGGGTGGGCAGCTGATCTTCTCATTGTCGGGCTGGTGGTGGTGGGCTTCGTCGTTGTCTGTGGATATTGTACGTCATTGCTCCTCCTCCTCGATTCTTCTGCGCTGAGCCTTACGATGTCAGTCCCTGCCCCTTGCCTTATAGCTTCAAAGCCTGACGAGCTAGAATATAATGACAAAGAAACATTTGAACGTGACAGAAAAATAAACATATTTTACTCAAGGAAAAACTGTTAATAAACAGCCTAGAAAGCTGAAACTTTGTGTACAGACTCCTTGACTAGTGAAGATTATAAATTGTAGCTTTGGTGGCCCTGTGGCCCCTAATACAGAAACTATTGGACTGGACCCATTTAACTGTTATAGAGTCACCAACTTCTTGTGGTTGCAGGTCCAAAAATGAAAATTGACAGACCAATTATGTTAGCCCCTGCCCCTTGCCTTAAGCTTCAACGCCTGACGAGCTAGAATACAATGACAAAGAAACATTTGAACGTGATAGAAAAATAAACAAATTTTACTCAAGGAAACACTTTTAATAAACTTAGCTCAGTTCTTAGCTCTTCTGGCCTGTAAGGCCCGATGGGGTTATGGCATGGCAACCGTCTGTCCGTCCGTCCGTTCGTTAACTTTGTGGAATGTCGATTTCTTCTCCAGAACCTTAAGGCCTAGAAAGCTGAAACTTTGTGTACAGACTCCTTGACTAGTGAAGATTATAAACTGTAGCTTTAAAAACCGTAAAATCTATTTTAATCTTCTTCTCTAGAATCCTAAGGCCTAGAAAGCTGAAACTTTGTGTACAGACTTCTTTAAAAATGAGGATTATATATTGTAGCTTCGGTGGCCCTGCGGCCCCTAATAAGGGCCACAGGGGCCACACCCTTAAAACATTTTCATCTTCTTCTCCAGAAGCTTTAGGCCTAGAAAGCTGAAACTTCGTGTACAGATTCCTTGACTAGTGAGGATTATAAATTGTAGCTTTAGTGGCCCTGTGGACCCTAATAAGGGCCAGAGGGACCATGCCTTTAGACCTATTTTCATCTTCTCCAGAAGCAAAAGGCCCAGAAAGCTGAAACCTTGTGAATATACTCTTTGACTACTGAGGATTATGATTAAAATGGGCCTCAGGGGCCACACCCTTTAACCTAATTTCACCTTTTCCTCAAAATGCATCAGGCCTAGAAAGCTGAAACTGTGTTTGCAAACTCCTAAGTTAGATAAGGAGGATTCCAAATCGTACATTTAGTGACCCTGTGGTCCAGACTTAGGGGGGGAACCACATTTGCAACACCCTAAAGCAAAATTGATATAAAGCCTGATGAGCTACGGAGCCACTTGCTCTATTTTTTATAAATCTTTCACGAACTGAGATACAATGTCCCAAATAAGCTGGTCTACTTCCTTATGTCGAGGTTTGTTGTTTACATGTGGTTCTAGAATAAGCTAATACCTGGGTTTCATACCAGCATCTAACTTTTATATGGGGCCAAAAGAAACAGTTTTCCTTCCTTGATACATGTGACGTACAGTCAACAGATTTTTCCTTATCAAAGTCAACGACTCTTCCAGGATATGCTCTATATATAGAGGACGAGAACAAATAAAACATTTACTCTGGTTTTGGTAGTGATCTCTTGAGGTCTTCCATTGTCCATTAAGAACAAAGTTGATGAAGGAGTGAGTTAGTCTCATCAGGATTTGAGGTGGCTGGTGTCACTTCAGTGTCAGGTGAGTTTCAGCAGTAGTTGAGGTGGCAGTCTGGAAACTTTGTGTACAGACTCCTTGACTAGTGAAGATTATAAATTGTAGCTTTGGTGGCCCTGTGACCCCTAATAAGGGCCACATATGCCACGCCCTAAAAACCTATGTCATCTTCTTCTCCAGAACCACGAGGCCTAGAAAGCTGAAACTTTGTGTACAGACTCGTTGACTGGTGAGGATGATGAATTGTAGCTTTATAATAATAATAAAGCAACAGGAACGTCCTTCAAATCTATTTTCATCGTCTCCTGAAGTATATGGCCTAGAAAACTGAAACTTGTCGCCTATATACAGTGTTTAAAATATTGCCCGTCAGCCAGTCCTTGAACTGGCTAATATTTGCCAGGACTGGTTATTTTTTGGTCAGGACTGGTAACTTTTTGGTCAGGACTGGAAACTTTTCAGTTTTTTTCTTAAATTTCCCAAAGGAATTGACCAATGAATTTTCAGGACAGGCTAGATTTCCAATCTATTTTATACACTGCTATATACTTAATTTTATGATTGGTGACCCTGTGGCCTCTACAAAGGGGGAATCACAATGGCCACTCTACATCATACACTGCAAAAATGGCGTTTTGACTTTAAACATGTTCCGTACGTGTTTTACTCAAAACATGTGTTGAAATGTGTTTATATGCTAAACACATGAATTAGTATGTGTTGTAACTCAAAACATGTTTCGATTTTAAAGACATTGCGTAATGATATCTTGATTATTTCACATGATTCCGACCTCATCTAAGTAGAGTCGTCATGATTCTGTCAGGGTTAGTTCAAGTAGATTGTACTTTTGTTCTATTGTCATTGTCATTTTACAACTGATTTTACTTGTTTATTTCAGAATTCCTTTTTAAAATGTTTTAAGGAAGTATTCTTTTTATTTTGGAAAGCAAAGATTTCTCAATATAAAGTTTAAGAGTATTGACAAAATCTTTTGAATTGGAAAACTTCCTCACAAAACTGAAAAGGAAAACAAATGTCTTATCCTTGAAACACCTGCTGTCAAAAAATATACTTACAAAATTGGGGTGGGGGAGTGATATTGTGCACTCTAATTAAGCTTAATGATCTCATTATATCATTTTGATTCATGGCAAAAATTTAGTTTAAACATTTTTATTTTATTTTATTAATTCAAAAAAGATATTACCAAAACAAAGTTATGACAATGTTGTTTCAAATAATTACGTTAACAATTACAGATAATTTGCATAATATTTCATCTCAGGATTTACACTGCAAAAAAATAAGAATAAACATGTTTTGAAATATGTTTATAAGCGAACGGGATAACTTTGTACGTGTTGCAACCCACAACATGTTTTGAATTTAAACACATTCAATCGTGCAATTAGAGTTACGGGCCCTTGTCCCGAAAGCGCGCGAAAATTCCTTTGTTCTCTTTGTTTCATCGATCTGATATAAAAACGCCCTGTTGCCTTGAATTTGAGTCTTCCAAGTCGGTAAGAAGATGATTTACGACAGGATACTATTGTATTACATCGACAACAGAAGTAAAGACCCATTTAGCAACATATTTGAAGGTAAGAACCTGTTGAATATACCATATGTTAGCAATTGAACAACTTTAGCTGTTAGAGTTAATTTCTGAAATTATCTGCCTTTAGCACGCTAAGCAGTCGACATTTACGGATGACCTGCCCTCCAAGACACTGCATGAGGTTTGACCTTGTTGCGTCATTGAGACTAAGTAAAGACACATGGCTATCGCTATTTAACAGGTCAAGCTGAGCTACTTATTTCGGTCAGTAGAAGTCTGAAATTTAGCCCTGGTTCATAACCGTGGAAAAACAAGGATGCCTTAATAAGTCTAGCTCTAGTCTAGTACACAACGTAAATATAACGATAAAATCTAGGAAAATTATTTAAAGAAATGTTTCATAGAAATAATATGTATATGAGGGTGGTTTCTTTTTCATCCGTGCCAGTAACAGAACAGTAATTTTAAAAGGAAGAAAATAAAAGTTGATCTAATGATAGATGACAAAATTGAACGCATCTTGTCTGATGGCTTAAACATCACTAATTGAGTTTGTGAGTAAAACTTTATCAATAGTATCAATTACAGTAAAGTCAAATTTTAACCTTATTAAAATTTAACCTTAGGGAGGTTTGAACTCAACCAGACAGTTATATGCGCGTTAATCAGTAAAACGTAATGTTGAAAACTTTAACGTTATATTACTAGTTTCTTTGTAAATTTGACGTGATTTGATTATGAATCGAGGTTTACCTTTGGAACTTCCATGTTCATATCAAGGCAAATCAATATAGGATGAATATCACGAAATTGCTCTTTAATCACATATTTTATTGACAGAGATACGTAGTTAACTACCAAAATCTAATATCACTTAAGTCAGTGCCTACTAAATTGTAACATATATTAAAAAGTAAGAACAAGATTTCTAAATATATCCATAAATACTGCAAGCTGATGTAAAGACGGTTTAGGAAGAAACAAACGCTGTGTCTATTCAAGCAGGTACATTTTGAGCGGTATAGATTTATCATATTATTCTTAACTTTTCACATGTACTCAAAAAGGATTCATGATAGTTCCGCAGATCTTTGTTCTATTAACAGACACGTGTTCCAATAAGCTAAATCTTGGCGACGCAACAGTTCACTTGTGTACCGATGTATACATGTAGTTGTGGGATTTATATTTTGTATGCTCATAGAATGCAGCCCACTTTTTTACATTTCAATGAACAAAGAGTTCCAAATATTGTGATTTTTTTTGGGGTCGATTTTTTCATTTACTTAAGATACTTTTCCTGTGTACACTTATTTTGTAACCAGAGTTTTTCAAAAGTTATCATGTTGGCTGTTGGAGCTCACCATCAATATGAAAATTTGGATCCGCCCCCTACAAATTTTAGTAAAGAATAAATCTAAATAGCAAATATTAAATCAGTAATGCTTTAGCAACAAAGTTAATACATCTGGGAACACTTTGGCTAGGAAGGGAATCATTTCAAGCTTATATGACAATGCAAACATAATTAAAGACCTCCCACTGTTACGAATTACCACCAATTAAGCAGATACTCGTGATCATTGAAGCATGTCACAGAATTCCTCAGTTTTTCACTCTATTTTCAAACGTTGCAGGAACGATGGGTAACTATGTTAAAGTGATTTTATATATATTTCTGTAAAGAAGAGAATTTCTTCTCTTTAACGCGAACCTTGGATTTTGGAACACATAAGTAGAAATATTTTAATTCGCCTATGAAAGATACCCTGTTCGGCGAGATCTCATCATGATATACATGTTTGTAAGGGCAGAAATGTATTTCAAAAGGCAATTTGTAAAAACGACCAGGAACGAACACATATTATTTTAAAACGAAATGAAAAATATAATCGTAAAGAGCATATATTTATCTTTATACTTTAAACCTTGAATTTTGGGTAGTTGCAGGGTTATTTAGTGAGATGAGTCTAAAGACCAACCCCTACAGTAATCATCTACAAACTGATATCTCTATCCGGAGAGATTCTCGCGCATGCGGTAAAGGGGGTTATTATAATAAAGCTGGTAATAAAATTACACGTTTACATAACTACTATGTTATTCCATCTGGTAACATATTCAACTCATTTGTACTGATTTGTACATATTTTTGCATTTTCATCTGTATGATAAAATGTGCTATGACAGAGTGATAAATATCAAGGTTTGTACAGTTTGGTGCATGTACACATTATGAAGTAATTTCATGTGGTGTGTCAGTTGGTGTATTGACGTGTTTCATATATTATGTTGCCTTTGTCATACACAATCATAGCAAATGTGCAATCTGTGGTATTTCATGAAAATGTTCAGGGTGTTAATTTGATTCATGTTTGACATTTTGTGATGTTTATTGACCATATGTTGAAAAATGGTAATAGTGTGAAATTTGATAGTAAAACATGTGTTTTACAGTGTCGGAGCATGGGACTTGGCATGGTGCGCTAGCTTTATTGCCTGAATGTCAGATGGTGTTCGACCAGTCCATGTTCTGTGATGTCTGTGTGACGTCAGCTCTATCTGTGATGTCTGTGTGACGTCAGCGACAGTATCTCCGAGGGTGTGATGCAGGATCCATCTGGTGGCAGTTATCCAGCTGAGGGGTAACCACTGAGGAGATCGAGGATCACGGTTGGTGATGCTACTTCAGTCACGTTATGGTGACCTACATCTATATGATGACACTTCAGTCACGTTGTGGTTACACTTACAGCTACATGCTGCTACGTCAGTCACGTTATGGTGATGTCATGGAGGACACTGTACTACGCCTTGATGGGTCGGCAGTTACGTGCTGATATGTGATGTGGACTCTCATGAAATATTTCATTCAAGTATATGACTTGAAACTGTTCCATAGAATGGAGGATTTGAATTTGCGCATTTGTTATGTAATTGTGTTGTGAAACTGAAGGAGGTAGTTTTCATGTTGTTGAACATGTGTATTTATTCATGTGAATGAAGAAGTTGTGTTTATTTTCACATGTTTGATGTTGTGAAATATATGTTGTGGTGATTAGTATGCTTTTGTGAGTGGTATGCTATGAAGCTTAAAAGTGTTTGTAATAGTTATTTGAATCATTTGTTAATTAGCATAACAAATATAAACTTGTTTAATTCTCATGATATTTATTTTCTTTTGTATAGGACGATCAAGTCATTTGATACCATTGAGTCTTTTCGCTCGGAAACTGCTCAAAGAAACAGAGGTCAAATAGGTTCTCAGAAAAGGTAAGATAATTTGCCCAACAAGTTTGTCTATAATGTGCATGTGATAGCCAGGTATTTAATGATGCATAACAACTGTTTTTGTTTTAAGGGTGCAAGCAATATCTTAAATCTCTTTCACTAAGCCATCCTTTTTATTAAACAATGATTGCTTATTTACTGAATATGAATGTATGTAGTAGAAACATACGGTACTTTCTCTTACTTGCATTAAAACGCTGTATTTTTTTATAAGTAACTGAAGAATTTTGAATTTGTTCTTCATAGGGTCAGGACATCTCATCCTTGAAAAAGAAGCTCCCAGACTGCTGGTGGTGACCAAAAGAGAAGTTGTTGGATGCTGCTGTGATGTTCATAAAGCATACAGATGACACTGTTAACAAAAGGGTGAAGAAGGTCGCCCTGTCAAGGAGTTTTCCTTGATTTTATGAGATCTAATTTAGCCAAAACATTTGCATTTGAAGTTTTTGGGCTTCCTTTAAAAATATAGGTGATATCGGCCCTTATTAATGAATAAATGGATTTTAACTGACATAAATTATTCACTGTAACGTGTCCTTATTTTAATCCATGTGTGATAATTTTTTAAAAAATGGACTATGTTACGGAATGCCTTGTTTTTTTAAAAGCAATAAACATGTTTTACTTTAGAACTGTCTTCGTCGTTTTCTTGTGTGCTAATAAAGATATATATTCTAGCATATTAAAGGGCAGTAGCACGTGTTTTGAAAATTCTATAATTTTACTGATACATGTACATGTAGCTGTACGTTAATGCAAAATGAACCATTTATTTTCATTTTTCTGACATCATCCTAAACACGTACTACTGCCCCTTTAAAACATAATGATGCATGATGTTTGCTCACATGGCATTGTCTTTTGGTGGCCTGCTTTGTACATTTTTCTATGGATTTGCGCGATATTTACTGGACAAAATAATCGTTTACCTTACAGCCTTTAATTCATCAACAACAAGTGCTACAAGAGGCGTTTACAACAACATGTTCAAACTCTAAACATATTCCACAATATATTTACATCAAACACTTTCAACAACACGTTTTAGATTAAAACACTTTCCACAAAACACGTTTTAGATTAAAACACTTTCAAAAACACGTTTTAGAAAAACTTTCCACAACATATTTTAGATTAAAACACTTTCCACATGTTTTATATTGAAACACTTTCCGCAACATGTTCTTAAGCAGAACGTGTTTTGACACTTTAATTTATGTGTTTAGGATTTAAACATGTTTGGAGAATTTATATGTTTAAAAAACAGGACAAGTTATGTGTTTGGCTTTGTGTTTAATATTAAAACGCCATTTTTGCAGTGTAGTTGATGATGAAGCCAGATGAGCTTCAGAGCCAATGGCTTTAATTTTTTATTTTATTCCACTTTGTTTGTATTACAGCACATCATGAGGAATCATTCAAGTCAGCAAAGTACAATTGACAATATATAATGCACAGTACAGTTGATTAGCAGTCCTCATTGAAACAAATTGTGACAGCTGGACCAGAATTTTAAAAATTTATTATAGTCACAATTTGAATATGCTATAGTTTTTGTTATGTTGTAGAAGTTTGCTAACTCTCTCTGGATATGCGTAATAGATAAAGTACCTTTTTTGAGGTAGTATTTGAAAATTGAATCTTTTATGACTAGACATATTGCATTTAATGGATCATTTCTTTTGGAGGGAACCCGAAGAGAACATTTTGTTTAGTGAATTTAATATTTATTTCCGCCTGGATATTTATCCAATTTTCAAGCTCGGTCCAGAGAGAGTGAACATGTTCACAATTCCATAATACCTGAGAAATATCAGCAGTGAACTTATTACAGTGTGTACATAAGGGGGAATCTTTATATCCTATCTTATATAAATATTTACCAACAGGTAAGATTTGATTGACAATTTTATATTGAAGCCAACGTAATTGTACACTATCAGTAGATCGAAACGGAATTTCATTTATATTTCTCCATTCTTGCTGATTAGCCGATGTCCTATGAAATTTTGAATCTAATAAAACATTATAATAAAACTTGATGTAAACTACGGAGACAGGAGATAGGAACCTTGAAACCTCCGTCCGGAATATTACTCGGTCCCTCTTAATCTTATCTGGTTTTTCGTTCCAAATAAATCGAAAACAGTTTGTTTGAAATGTTTCTATGATATCTTCAGATGGTGCCGGGAGAGTAGAAAATAAATGATTAAGTTTTGGTAGTGAAAGTGATTCCAAAACTGTATTACGTCCAAAGGGCGTCAGTATCCTACTTTTCCATACATGCATTGAGTGTTCTATCTCTTTAAATTTATCTTTGTAGTTAATATCTACCATATTTTCAAGATCGATGTCAAATTTTATACCCAAAAGTTTGAAATTTATTGTCTAATCCATTTTGTTGTCCTGAAGAGGTTTCATTCGACAGCGTTTTTTTTATCCAATCCAGATCAACTTAGTCTTGTCAATATTCACTCTTAAACCAGAAAAGCCTTCAAAAAAGTTCAGAGTGGTTAAAACTGCTTGTAAACAGGTTTTAGTGCCATCCAACATTAAAGATGTGTCCTCTGTAAACAAGTGTTCGATAGAACCAATCTTTATTCCCTTGATAAGTTTAATGCCTTTTATCATCAGGATTTGTTATGGCTGGTATCACTTCAGTTGACAAGTGAGTATCATCAGGATTTGATATGGCTGGTCTCACTTCAGTTGTCGGGTGAGTAATGGACTATGCTTGGAGATGTTGTGATCACTTGATGTAGTTTCATGGTTCCAGGAACAGGCTGGAGTTTTTTTTAAAAAAGGGACTGATATGATAGGTTGATCTTTAGTTGGATAAACTTGAACGGTCTGCATTTCTCCTTTCTCTGTATCTCCGTTGTTTCTCAGCTGCACTCAAAGTCATTGTGAAGCGATTCCAGGATTTATCTGCAATGTACACTAAGATTATTATAAGACATTTTATAAAAGGTAAAATGTATTTAACTTGGATATAATGGTTAAAAATATATATTGATTAAATCAAAACTATATATTTTCAGGTAAATAAATGCGTTGTCGTCTTATGTCTAAACATAAATCAAAGGCTATAAAGCATTGCCCCAAAAGTATTTTCATTTTGTATAATAAAGCCTCCAGATTTATATTTAACATTTCTGCAGTGTGGTCAACAGATTTGTCAAAACTGTTACCATATTTCAATAAAACTATTCACGATAGTAACATATACGCATTTTGATATTTGTCAGCAGAAAAACAGTTAAAATTTAAAAAAAGACAATGTGTGAATAGAATTCAATTGAGAAACAAAATAGCAATAAAAGCCAAGATACCAGAACGTCATAATTATTACTAAGTATGTCCACTCTGTTACCAAATTTCCATAAAATTATGCACAATAAGATTGAAGCAATATTTTGATAACTTTCGGATAATAATAAGATGAAAGCACCAAATCTAGCAAATCTAAACAAAAGAAATTGACCAAAATAATATTTTTAAAAATTAGGAAAGAAATCTCTCAAAATGTCAAACTGTTTACTAATAGGTCTAATCTGTTACCAGTTTTCAATTGAATTAGGCACAGTGAAAACGTTTTTGCAATTCACATATTTACAGCAGAGAATCATATGACTACAACTTTGATTTAAAGCTTCAAACAAAACATTTCTTAAAACTATCAAATGAGGGAAATGTTGCAAGTTCAAATCTGTTACCAATTATATCAAAACTGTTACCAAATTTCAATAAACCTCAACAAATAATTATTTTGATGTTTGTAAGCAGAAAATCAGATGTCACACAAAAAATCCTACAAATTTCGAACAGACGAACACATTTCTTGTGCCAAGAGCTGCCAAAATGTCATAAGTGTTACAATATAAGTCCAATATGTTACCAAATGTGCATACAATCACGCAAAAAGAGATGAAAGACGTTTGAGGAATTTTGATAAATTGATCAAGTCTTGAGATTTATTTCTCGATATGATTTTTCTGAAGTTTGATTTATTTGGAAATTTCGTAGGAGAGTTAGGTCAATATTGATTCCTTAAATTGTTTAGCGCTTTGCAATGAAAAATGTAATCTGCGATGGTTATGGAGTAACATAGTTTACACGTTCTTTCATCTCTTGGGATATTATTCCAGCGGCCCGTTTCGATTGGTAAACTGTGGTTGCATTGTACATGTCCGAAATCTCAATATGGTAGTGAAACATATTTTGGTAGGAGGAGATATACATCAAAATTGGGAAATATCTTGAATTCTTGATAATAAGTTCCCTTGGGGCTAGTACAAATATTACTGTGCCAGTTTTGGATAAATTGATTTTTGAGGGTAAGTTCAAATTTCGAAACGAGCCATTGGTTGTACAAATAGAATGATGTTCAAATATATGAGAAAGTCCATTATTGTTTAGGCCATAATATATTATTGTACGTGCGAAAGCCATGGGTTGACAGTTGTTGTAGTGCAAATATGTATAAATTAAGTTGGTTAACTTAAAAGGACCATTTTGGTAGGTTAACCTTTGCCAACATTTCATCAGCCGTGAATATAATTCTAATGGGGTATCTAGCTAATTCTCCGTACAACATAAAACGAGGGGTTGAATATCTTAAGCCAGTAATTAGTCTCAAAAATTTAAAATGTATTTTCTCAATAATTTCAAGATTTTCAAAGCACCAGACTTCTGCACTATATGCTAAGATTGGTGTTACCATTGAGTCAAATTCTAATAATAGGCAGTCCAATGGTATATTTAACTTTTTCGATTTAAGCAATAAATTATACATTGCTTTCGAAGAACTATTGCAAACATTCTTAATACTTGATACGAATTTTCTATTTCTATGGAGGGTTATATCAAGATAAGAATAATCATCAACTACGTCAAGTTTATGACCATCTTAAAAGAATTTTAGTTTTGTACTTTTTGCCGGCCCTAACCAAAATAATACAAAGTTTATGTTATTTATATTCACATTTAACTTCTAAGAATCACAATATGTTATAGATGAATCTAAAGCATCTTGTAAACCTTTTGGTGCCTCTTTAAACAATACTGCATCATCTGCATATAATAAAACTAACAATTTAATATATATAATTAAGCTTTTCTCTTTGATGTAACTGAGAGTTACCCCGTTACAGTCTGAGGTCAGCAAAAGGGATTCAATATCATTTATGAAAATAGATAATAGCAAAGGCGACAGGTTCTCTCCCTATCTTACACCCTTATTTCAAAGAAAGTATTCTGATACATCATTATTGCATTGTACAAGTGATTTGATATTGCTCTACATTGATTTAACAAGAGTAATGAATTAACCCTCAATGCCGATCTTTTGCATTTTTGTCCAAAGACCCATCTACCAAACAGTTTCAAAAGCTTTGGTAAAATCTATAAACTCGCAGTAAAGTTTCCTACCTTTCAGTATTTGCATTAAATCATAAATTACGAATATATTGTCGATAGTTGAGAATTTCTTCCTGAACCCGGCTTGAGCCGGTGTTAGAATATTATTAGCCTCTAAGAATTCTGAGAGTCTGGTGTTAAGTATCTTCGTGAACAGTTTACCGAAACAACTAAGTACAGCTATTGGTCTATATGAGTTAGGGTCAGATTTATCTTCCTTTTTCTTATAAATTGGTTTTATTACTCCAGTCAACCATGTTTCTGATAAGACACCTTTCTCAAATATAAGGTTGAATTGTTCAACTAGCAATGGAAGTAGAATGTCAACACTATCAATAAAATATTCGTTTTCAATAAAGTCTATTCCTGATGCCTTAGCCTTCTTAAGTTGCTTAATTGCCGACCATTCTCTCCCCACAGAGGCAGATCAAGTCATGTTGATTTAGCCTCTGTTCTATTACGCCGAAATCCGTGGGTTCCGGCAGTTCCCCCTAGCGGAAAAAACTTTCATCACAATACATTTGAATTTCTTTATCAAATGACAAAGCTTCTCGTATGGAAAGGGTGGTTCATATCACAATGCCTTTGGCTTGTTTCAGTAGCCAAAATGATGATTTAAGAACAGCGTCGCTGATTGCACAACTAATTTTGATTGCCTCCAATCAGGCATCTCCCATTCTATCCCACAAAGTCGGCGTAATAGAACAGAGGCTAAATCAACATGACTTGATCTGCCTCTGTGGGAAGAGAATGGATCAAATGCCGAATTTTATAGAGACCCTTGGGGAAACTCCGAAAAACCATTCCACCTGGCACTTCCTTCCGGATTCGTTTCCAACGCGAAAAGAATGGCGCTTTCTCAAGTAGGTAGACACATTTGCTATTTCCTTTCTTTTTATAAATCAACAAATCATCTGCAAAACAAAATTCACAACTGTTGTAATTATAATTCGAGTCGGCTTAATGTGAAGGTTTATCAAACGCGTATTTTTAGGGGAAATGAAAGAAATTGCATTGGCAAAATTAGCGGGAAATGTATTACCCTACCGTCGTTTTATTCCACTAGGCTTTATGTTTACTATGAACTTGAAACTTGAAATTGTTTGTTGGTTCATTTTGAAATCTCTACAATAAATTATCAGCGCTACAGACACATCATTTTCATTCAATCGACGGTTGATTGATGAGAATTGTACATGTTAATTAATCTGTTAATAACCCGTATGAAACATGCCATTTAACATGGACGTCAATTTGACATTGAAATCATATATATTAAGACTAATCAACAAGTCTTTTTATGACGTAGCAAGGCTTTCCATATTCATAGTGCCGATGGATGGCTTCATTCTCACAGCTATTCTTTTTAACTGAATTTGCGCTCTTCTTTATCAAGTTGCCTAATTTTATTTAACCAAAATATTACCCTCAGTAACATTTTGCAAATGAGTTGTGTAAAAATCATGTATTATTACATATTACTATGGTCAGTTTTGAAAGAGAAGGGTGTTTCTACAAAAATGGTCGGATCTGTACAGTCTATATATACATCAGTTAAATATTGTTTCTCTCGTTTGAATGTAATGAATTAGAATGAAACTATTTTCTCCTTGGTGGTATGCGAATGTATTAAGGGAGATAAGTAGCCTATAGGTGGCGTTGTTATAGGTATATAAGTGGAGGGAGTTTCGAATGTCGTCTCTCTCGCTCTAGACACGGCAGAGATCACACTATTAACTTGCTATGGCTGAACAGTCTTCTACGGCGGGAAAATTGGACGCCATTTTAGAGAAGTTGGACACTAACAGACAAGATATCGAGTCATCCTTTGACCATAAACTCTCTATGTTGAGGGAAGAGTTTGTCAACAACTCTAAGGACATCAAGAAGCTGAAAGCAGAGGCTGAATACTCCTGGTCTAGGGAGGGTAATCGCATCCAGTTTAATTTCAACGCGGACATCCTTGACGGGTTGAATTCAGCTAAACAAGCCTTAGCATCTGGAGATTTCGGCAAAGTCGCCACTAGCATCGACGAAGAAGTCAGTAGGTTACGTCAGAGGAATAAGCTGATAAAAATCGCTGACTCCTCCGAGGGTGGCTGGGAGACTGTTCGCAATTACGTCTCCAATGAACTAGCAGACGACTCCGAGGATGATAAGAAAATTTCTAAAGCGGATTTTAAGGCTGTTAAAAAGTTGAAATTGAAGAGAAGTAAGAATGTTAATTCTTATTCAGGCAAGACTGCGCGGAGATCACAAGTTTCGTCTTCTCCCGTTCAGTATGCTGTTCCTGTTAACAACGCTGTACACACTCAACCTATCCAGTCCATTCAGCCCTTTCGTGGGGTCAGAGGTCAGCGACAAGGGTCTTGCTTTTCCTGCGGTGACTTCTCGCACTACTTTCGAGAGTGTCCCTACCAAGCGAGCAGCACGCAGTCGTCACGAGCAATCTCGGGTGCAGGCGCCACGTCTACAGTCACCTCCTAGTGTGGAACAAGATTTGTCAGTTAAGTTGATTTGTGATTCAAATATTTCTGATAAAGATGTTTTTGATATGCAAAACCTATGCTCACTGACAATTATTTTGAGTATGAACAGGGTGCAGCAGAGATCATTGTCAAAGGTCGTCTAAAACGTAACATTAACTTTTGGTATGAGATCGGTACTTCTGATTACATTATTGATATCATTGGTAACGGCTACAAAATTCCGTTTATTTCCAGGCCCCCTGGTATGCGCTTATGCAATAACACATCAGCTCCAAAGCATCCAGAGTTTGTGACAGGAGCCATATCTGATTTGAAGAATAAACATTTGATAGCAGAGTGCGAATCTCCCCCATACATCGTCAATCCATTGTCAGTTGCAATTCAGTCATCTGGTAAAAAACCTTTGATTTTAGATCTTTCTAGAGTGAACAATTACGTTTTGAAAAAGAGTGTGAAGTACGAAGATTGGAAACAGGCTATGGAGTATATAAGTGTGAATGACTGGCTTATCAAATTCGATATTCACTCAGCTTATCACCATATTGATATTTGGCATGGTCATACAGAGTACCTTGGTTTCTCGTGGAGAGATTCGACAGGGCGGCTTCGTTATTATAAGTTCTTGGTTATGCCCTTCGGGCTTACATCTGCCCCATATGTATTCACTAAACTTACGCGCCAAATTGTTAAGAAATGGCGATATGAAGGCAAGAAGATAGTGACATTCTTAAACGATGGTCTGTTATCAGTTTCTTCTGTTGATACTGCAAACATTACAGGTGAGAAAGTGAAAGGAGATTTAATTCGTTCTGGCTTTGTTCCGAAAGTTGAAAGGTCGTTATGGGCGCCGTCCCAGTCACTGGAGTGGTTAGGCTTTCACATTAACACTGTTTCCATGGTAATGTCCATTCCCAAAAGAAAGCTTGATAAATTACATGCAAGTCTTCAATAATTGCTTCTCAATAAACAGAAGCATCAAAGTGTTAGGTCACTTGCCTCAGTCGTTGGTCAGATAGTATCAATGAAGATGGTGACAGGTCCAATTGCTCAACTAATGACAAGATCGCTGAGTGTGGATGTATTATCTGCTTCCTCGTGGAACAGTACGGTAAAGTTATCAATCCAAAGTGTTGATCAATTACGATTTTGGACTGCGAATATTGATGCTTATTCCAGTGCTGCTTTAAGAAAACAATCTATTGCAACAAGAGTTGTTTACAGTGATGCGAGTGGTTCAGGTTATGGCGGATATTGTGTGCAGTTTGGACAGGCCATATCTCATGGTCAGTGGTCAGATGTAGAAGCCAAATTGAGTTCTGCATGGAGAGAACTCCAGGCAGTGCACCTTGTGTTAAAGAGTTTTATTTCTGACTTATCTTCTCACAGAGTTACTTGGCTCACAGATAACAAGAACATCGTGTCAATAGTTGAGAAAGGTAGTATGAAGCCTCACCTTCAGGAGGTTGTGTTGCATATCTTTCATTTGTGTTTCACTCATCATGTGACTTTACTTATGCAGTGGATACCTCGTTCAGATAACGAGACAGCAGATATGCTAAGTTAAATTGTTGATTATGATGACTGGTCCATCCCCGACTATATTTTCAAACAAATAGATGCTAAATGGGGACCCCATAGTGTAGACAGATTTGCTTCGCATTATAATGCTAAGTTGCCTTGCTTTAATTCCAGATTTTATAATCCTGGATGTGATGCTGTAGATTGTTTCACCGTTAACTGGGATGGTGTAGTTAACTGGCTCGTGCCCCCTGTGTGTCTGATCCCAAGGTGCCTTAGACATTTAGCAGAATGTAATGCTATGGGTACCCTTATAGTGCCAGAGTGGCACTCTGCATGTTTTTGGCCACTTATCACTTGCAATTGCAAGTTTATACCCCAAGTGAAAGATGTGATGTACCTTTCCAGATCCAGACAAGCTTACATAGCTTCTAGGGTCACAGGAGGCCTCTTTGGCGAACGTGATTTGGATTTTAATATGTTAGCTTTGTATGTTGATTTCAACATTATCTGATTTTGTTGTCTGTTTACAGATCTGTTGTCCAGTGCTTATGGTGATGAGTTGGAGAGGTTGCCCAGTGGTGTGCAGAGTTTAGCTGAGGAGTTGCCCCAGTTATTGTCTCACAGTAGAGCTGATTCTACGGCGAGGAAATACCGTTATGGTATAGTAGCATGGAAACGGTCGGCTCTTTCTTGTGATATGTCTGATAAATTGTCTTTGTCCCCCTTGCATTGCGCCATTTATCTAGTTTCTGTTGTTCAGAAAAATGAATCATTTGCCCCTGTGCAAACCGCATTTTACAGCATTCGTTATGCTCACGTTGTTGTAGGTCTACCGAGTCCTACGGAGAATAGTTTGGTTAAAAACGTTTTAGAGGCAGCTAAAAGAAAGTTAGCTAAGTGCGTCTCTAAAAAAGAGCCTATTACTATTGATTTGTTGGAAAAGCTGTATGATTCTTGTTTTGCTTCGCCTTCACTTTGTAGTCTAAGAGTGATATGCATGTGTTCGATAGCTTACACAGGCTTTCTCAGATCGTCTGAACTCTTGCATATTACAAGACAAGATGTTGTATTTTATGATTCTCATATGATGATTTTTATTGAGCAATCTAAAACAGATGTATATAGAGATGGTTCCTGGCTGGTAATAAGTAGGACTCTTTCCAAGTTGTGTCCAGTCGTTTGTCTTGAGAAGTATTTGGAAGCAGCTGCTATTGCTGATGATTCTGTTGAGTATATTTTCAGGAGTGTAACTAAGACCTCTTTGGGCTATAGGCTAAGAAAAGATGATCGGCCTCTGTCCTGTACTCGCTTGAGAGAGATTTTTATAGAGGCATTTCAGCCTTTTGTTTCCAATATTAAACTGTATGGATTACATAGTCTACGTAGCGGAGGGGCCTCTGCTGCTGCAAACAACGGTGTTCCTGATAGGATGTTTAAGAGGCATGGCAGGTGGAGAAGCGAGAATGCGAAAGATGGATACATTAAAGATGATCTACAGAAGCGATTGAGCGTTTCACTCTGCTTAGGTATTTGACTTTCTTTGAATCTCGCCATGTGTCGCCGAGCGGCCGTTCCAATGTTCTGAATGTGTTGTGTTTTAATTTGGAATGAGCTCCGGGGGAAGGAGAAATATTGTTTCTCTCGTTTGAATGTAATGAATTAGAATGAAACTATTTTCTCCTTGGTGGTATGCGAATGTATTAAGGGAGATAAGTAGCCTATAGGTGGCGTTGTTATAGGTATATAAGTGGAGGGAGTTTCGAATGTCGTCTCTCTCGCTCTAGACACGGCAGAGATCACACTATTAACTTTAACCGTGTTTGATTAATGTATTTTTTCATTCCTATGTAAATATCTCACATTTTGTTTTATGTTGCAGGTGGTGATTTGTTTCACCGTGATGAAGTGAAAAGCACTGTTCTGTGACAGTGAGCATTGTTTGCTGCCTATATTAAATTGGTTTTGGCCTGAATCTTGAATTCAATATTACCAAGTCTGGTATGTAGAGCTGATTTGCTCGCTGTTACACTGCCGCTTATGGTGTGGCTGTAGAGCCTTTATAATACAGTTAAGATGTCTCAAATCTTTAATCAACAGGCTGTGGAGTCTTTATAATACCTCTTTTATGCGATTTTGATTTTGTACGATAAAGATTCGTATTTAGGCTGCAGAGCCTTTAGAATACTTGCATATTGCTGTTGAGGCAATGCAGTTTACATGTGTGTATCATGATGTATACTATAAACTTCCTAGTATGAACTAAGCATTCGTTGGAAGGGCACAGTTCCAGAGTTTTTTCTCATGAATGAGTTGTTATCTCTGGTTTATGTGGCGGGCTAGTTCTATTCACCTTGATGCTGTTGCGCATTGTATGTGTATGTGTTGTCGGATGCTTTACCGATGGATTTGTATTTGTATGTGGAATGTGTTTTGTTGATATTGAAATAAATCTGCCATGTGTCGCCGAGCGGCCGTTCCAATGTTCTGAATGTGTTGTGTTTTAATTTGGAATGAGCTCCGGGGGAAGGAGAAAGCTTGTGTTAAATATAATTCTTTGTCTCCCCTTGTTCCGTCGGTCTCCGCCAAGGTTGCGTCCTCAGTCCACTTCTATTTTCTATTTTCATTAATGAGTTGGCTATAGAAATAGAGCAAAATTCCGGGCCAGGTATACAACTACATCCTGATACAACACAATTATTCTTGCTGCTTTTTGCAGATGATATTATATTACTTTCGGATTCTGTCGTGGGGCTCCAGAGACGTATTAATGCTTTGGAAAGATTCTGTGTCGAATATGGTATGGAGGTTAACTTAGATAAAACAAGAGTCGTCGTCTTTAAAAGAGGTGGATCCTTATCACGAAAGGAAAGGTGGTTCTATAATGTTAAGAGGCTTGATTGTGTTAACTCCTATAAATATCTTGGTGTTACATTTACTGGTAGTCTGTCTTGGTTCAGCCATTTTATGAATGCTTCATTGCAAGGAAAGAAGGCTCTATTTGCAATCTTTGGTTGTCTAAGAAATATCAAAGAGGACCTTTACGATGTATATTTCCGTATTTTTGACATGAACATTTCTCCTATTCTTCTTTATGGTGCGGAAATATAGGGATTCCACCAAAATGATTATATTGAGTCAGTCCATACATTGGCATGTAAAAGGTTTCTTGGAATAAAATGGTCAACATATAATAATGTCGCTCGGGGCGAATGTGGCCGGTTTCCTTTGCATATCAAGGATTATCAAACATTGGTTAAATTCATTGTCTATGTCTAATTATCGTTATCCAAAAAAGTGTTATGACATGTTGGTACAAGCTTCCAATGCTGGAAAGATTAACTGGGCTTCTAAATGTAAACATTTGTTGTTTAGCTTAGGGTTTGGATATATTTGGGAGCAGCAGTCCGTCCTTAACCCCGTCTAATTTTTGTCTGAATTCACCTCCCGTGTAAGGTTAATTAATGAACAAGAGTGGCGAAGTTCTCTTCAAAATGGCGCCAAAACGTATATATATTCTTGTTTAAAGACTTCCCTTTCAAAGGAATCGTATATTGGTGCATCAGTTTAAAAAAGTTTAGGTATGCACTAGCTCAGTTCAGATGTTATTCTCATCAGCTTCACAGTGAAACTGGACGGTACGATAAGACTGCTAGAAATGATAGGTTTTGTTACATGTGTAATAATAATTATGTAGAGGACGAGTATCACTTTCTGCTAGTCTGTCCATTATATAGAGAGCTAAGGCAACAATATATACCCTATAAATACCATGTTTTCCCGACCAACTCAAAGTTCAATATTTTGATGTCAGTTTCCAATTGTGTATTATTGCGCAAATTATCAATGTACATTTATAAAGCTATGCTATTAAGAAAATCGTCTCTGAAGTGTTAATTAATGAAATGTATCAATATGACACACGTCCTGACAGTTGCTTCTGTAGTTATGGGCCGATGGCCTACACTTTGCTTTGTAATAAAGAAATTGAAATTGAATTACATATTTGTACAAATTTGAATGTCCCTTCGAATTTTGTTTCCACCAAAATGCCCTGAAAAAGTGTCCCTTTATCATGTGATCATTAGTACTTGGTGATAACTTTAGTTTTCATTGCTATGACAATTAATTCAAACTGCAGCTTGAAGGATGAATTATTTATAATCTACTGAGGTATCACACTATTATGATATTGAAATGTCTGTTAAGTTACAAACTCAACAGCTGGTTCAGGCCTGGAGCAATGGTATGACTCACTGTGACAGTCCCCAAGTGTCTGAAGTGGCCCAAACATCAGGCCTCACAGTAGCACAAGTTAAGGTGAGATTATTAGATCTGTCAGTTAATAACTTTAAATACAATAAATTATAAATAGTTTTGGCTCATGCTGTACCTACAAGCTATGGTAACGGTCTAACAGAATTATTGTGTTATCTTTAAGTACATTACAAGCACTAAATTCTGTTATGCAAAAGAAGAATGTGCATTTTCAAAGAAATATAATGATAAATAGAATTCTCGCTATCTTTTCGCCTTTTCAATTTATGAATATTGGCCTTTATTTAAGTAAACTTCGAAATAAAAGTGGTTATTTTTAGTTCATCAGGCCAATATGGCCAGATAGGTCTAGGCATGGGCTTTGTCCGTCGTCCACCAGGAATCGTCCATAGAATTTTGACATTTTAGACTTCTCCAGTTCTACTGTAGCCCAAAAGATGACATTCTATGGGCAGATTACCTTGCATCCAGGGGATCCAAATTTGTAACTTTTGTCTTGACCCCCCTCAAATATGCGTGTGGCACCCATTGAAAGGCCCTCACCCAAGGCCCTCAAACCTTGTTTTCACCTTTCCCTGGGAACCTTTATTGTTAGGAACCATTAATGTTCGGACTGTGTTACTTGGAGACTGATTTGAATTAATTTTGACCCTCCTTGAATTATGGCAGGGTCTCATCCCCTCAATCCCTAGCTTCAACATATAAAATTAATGAGCTACAGAGCCCATTACTCTTTTTGCAATGCAATGTTTAAAATGGCCCATTTTAAGTCCCTGTTTGTCATTTATAATTTAACTAGGGAAAACAACATGAGGATCCTGCAGTGATGGGGCCGCTAGTATAGATGTCGAGTATTTAATAAGATAACTTTTAACTTCAGAATTGGACAGGCAACTATCATGGAAAGATATCGGGACCTCCTCCTACAAGGAAGAAACTATGACAACCTTCATAGTGGAGCAGATAAATTCAAATTTAAGGGGAATTGTTCAAAATATGATACAAGCACCAAACTTGGCACAAACAACCCTTAGGGGGTACCTTTTGGAAAAATCACGCTGGCCACCTGAAATTCAAGATGGCCGCCAATTTTTCAAGATGGCCGCCATCTCCATAGGGAAATGAGCTGTTTTTATACTGCTTCTCGCTCTAGCAACCGATTTAGTCAGTTTAGGTGTCTAATTATATGTTATCAAGTTTCAGGAATACAATAAAACAGTTTATTCATGGGTTTGAAGCTTCTTTTTAATTGTTTCATGCACAAGCGGTAATAAAAAATAACAGAAAACTTGACGTATTCAATAATATGAAGAGAAATATACTAAGCATGCACAGCATCAGGCTTACATCATTTACTCTGCAATATTTGGGACTATCAGTGTTAAAATAAATTTGATTTAAACTGACAATTCTAATGTATACGACACTGACAACAATCATATGAAGTGATATATTCAAATCCTATATTGATGTAATTTTCAAGCTTGTCACAATGGAAATGAAACTAAGTTTAGATTAACTTATTCTGTATTTTATTTCTAAACATGTGTAGAAAAAATAATATTTTTGAATTTTTTATGCATTTCTTACAAAAAAAAACAATGACTGCTCCCTTCAACATGGCCGCTAGCGAACGACACAGCACATCATGGACTCCCATCCAAAAGGTATGTATCTGCTGAAATACAGCGTAAACTAATATATGGAAAAGTTGTTGAAATGTTGAAATAGATCACATAGACCAAGTATGCATCACAAATTAAAGAAATAATTTGGTAAATGTTGCAAAATTACTCCCAATTTCCATTAGCAATTTTACTGAGGAATTAAAGGGAGATAATCAAAGGTCATGTAAACTCAGGGACCAGTCATTTTTTATTTATTTCAGATTTCAAACTCTTTTAAAAAATCCTTTTCAACTATTCAGTAAAGTTTCATTAACCTACAGATTGTCAATAATGATACTGTGAATCCACCCTTTTTTGTCTGATGGTCCGTCCGTCCATCATTGAGATAATCTGTAATGGAGACCCTTTAGCATTTTTGTTATTATCTCACAAACCGTTAATCCTACACAGGTGAAATTTTGAACACAATCTCCTCATCCTTTATGTATCATAAATTTTGTGCTTGGTTATTATGTTGTCACCTAGTATTATCAAAAATTAATTTCTCTGAAGGCTAGTTTCATAAATTGATTTGTAGATGCTTACAGAAAGATGTTATATAAATAACAATTCTCTATCTGAATGTTGACAACTGTGATGACCCTCTTACCTCTTAGCTTTTTATATAAAATCATTCAACTGCTTTGTATCTATTTTAATATGTATTTGATGATTATTTATTAAACTTTTCTTCATTTCAGCTGTCGGACATATGCTGTTGATGGAAGTCAGATAGACCCTCAAAGTTATTATGCATTGACCAAGTATGTCATGCTTAATACCAGGATCATCAACATCGCAAACTGACTGGAGGAAATGCTGCCTTTGTCAGGAAGACAAGTATCATAATGATTTGGTATCACCACCACTTCATTATACACCTGATCATGATGGCTACAATATGATTGCTAAGAATGTCCCCCAGTTCCACGACCTTTATGACATGCCAATAGTTCTCGATCCATCAAGACTAGATGACGGTGAAGGCATAGAACAAACACTCCGAAAGAACAAGGCATTATATCATCAGAGTTGCCGTATCATGTTCAACAACACAAAACTGGACAGGGCAAGAAAAAGAAAAGCTACTACTCAGAATACAGTATCAGGAGAAGAAGGCATCAAGCAGCGACGAACCGCCCATAAACCTGGAGAGTTTGAGTGCTTCATATGTGAAAAAGAAGAACCAACATGTGAACTGAGAAAAGCTATGACCATGAAGCTAAACAAAAAAGTATATGAATGTGCCAAAACCTTGAGTGATGGAAGACTTCTCGCACTTCTTAGCGGCTGGGATATGATCGCACAGGAACTCAAATACCACTCTTCATGTCTAACAAGTTTGTACAACCGAGAAAGAGACTACTTAAAGAATCTGGAGAAGCAGAAGCAATATGATGAGACTGATGAAAAACAAGCCTTTCCATTGGCGTTCTCTGAACTGGTGAACTATATGATACAAACTAAATCAAATTCTAAAGATCCAACTATCTTTAAACTAAAAGACATGGTTAGCCTCTATAAGCAGCGGTTACAACAACTTGGACTTGTAGCGCCTGATGTCAACTCAACAAGGTTGAAAGATAAACTGATGACAGAAATCCCTGGATTGGAATCTAAAAGAAATGGAAGAGACGTCCTTCTGGCTTTCAAGGAAGATGTGGGCTTGGTGTTGTCGCAAGCTTGTGACTACTCAGAGGCCATGACTCTTGCCAAAGCAGCCAAGATATTAAGACGACACATGCTCGATAAAAAGTCATCATTCAATGGAACCTTTCATGAGCGGTGTATTGAAGATGCCATACCGACTACCCTTCTATAGTTTGTAGGAATGGTTGAACATGGGGCCGACATTAAATCTCAACTGAGATTTGGTGTCTCAAAGACAGACCTTACAATTGCACAGTTACTACAATATAACTGTGTTGCAAGATACAAAGAAGACGCAGCAACTCACAGACACTCAAAAGATCGGGAAACGCCATTTCCAGTCTACTTAGGCTTATCTGTCTTTGCCAAAACTAGAAAGAGGACAATAGTAGAAATGCTTCATGAGCATGGTGTGAGTGTTTCATATGACAGAGTACTTGAGATATCAGCACAGCTTGGCGATGCAACTGTAAGTAGATACGTGAATGATGGTGTAGTCTGCCCTCCTGTTCTGCGCAGAGGTTTGTTCACTACAGCTGCCATGGACAACATTGACCACAATCCTACTGCTACAACTGCTTCTACATCTTTCCATGGCACCAGCATCTCGTTGTTCCAGCACCCAACCAAAGATGACAAAGGCGAAGAATGTGAGCCACTCAGGTTTGGTGATGAGAAGATTAGGATTAAGAAAGTTCCAGAACTCCCAGACTATTACCCCAATATCCGTCCTGCCTTCTTTGCAAAGAAGAACCCTCCTCCTCCATCTGGTGGTGTTACAGTTCCTGATGCCACATATTTTGAGCAAGAACTGGCACTTGAGTATCAATGGCTGGAACAGGTTTGCAAAAGTAGTCAAACAGATGGAACAGATAACCTGTCATGGGCAGCCAACCATGCTTCCAAGAGGAGAGAGTCTGCTTTCGAAGTCAGTATCTCATCACTATAACCTCTCTTTCGAGAACCAGCTCACTCAGTTGCTACAGTTAGACATGTAATGGACACTATTAAGGAGACTGTATCATTCTTAAATCAAGACCAAACACCTGTTCTGACTGCAGATCAGCCCATCTACGCTCTAGCAAAACAAATACAGTGGCACTGGCCTGATGAGTATGGCGAGGACAAGTTTGTCATCATGTTTGGCGGGCTACATACTGAGATGGCTGCACTTAAGTCAATTGGAACTCTTCTCCAGGACAGTGGATGGACAGGCGCCCTCGTGGAGGCAGGAGTGGCTTCTGCTGGAACAGCAGAATCTTTCTTGACAGCATCAAGTATCACTAAAGCACGACAGATGCATCAGGTAACAGCCTGCAGCCTATATCAACTTCTGAAAGCAGCATACACAGACTACTACAGTGAGGCAAATGGGAACTCAGAGGAATTGATGAACTTTGAGGTCTGGTGTGAGAAGAGAAAGCTGGAAAGCCTCCAATTCAAATTCTGGCATCTGATCTTGTCCATGGAGTTGACTATCTTCATGTTGGTGAGGTCATTTAGAGAGGCCAACTTCAGTCTGTATTGCCAGGCATTGTCCGAGCTAATTCCATACTTCTTTGCCAATAACAACACAAACTATGCTCGCTGGATCCCAGTTCATTTGAGAGACATGGTAACCCTGAAAGACAAACATCCCTATCTTGCCCAGGAATTTGAGAAAGGGAAATTTGTTGTTCACAAGTCTAGTCGGGATTTTTCTGCAATGGCTATTGACCAAGCACATGAACAGGCAAATGCTGTCATCAAAGCCGACGGGGGAGACATTGGCTTGACTGAAGATCCGTCAGCACTCAGTAGATGGATGGTAGCTGGTCCTCAGGTCAGTCACCTGGTTGAGCAGTATGAAGCTCTATCAGAAGCCAAGGATGCCGTAGAAAAAACTAGCCACCATGAACAGACACCACGTGCCCAAAGAGATTTTCTTGAGAAGGTTCACAAACTGTCCCTAGCCATAGATGGTCTTGGAAATCCTTTCCAGGAAGAAAGTGAGGACCTGATGTCACTGGACTCTAAGGACATAGCCTACCCAAGTGCAGCTAACTTGATTGTCACACACTATGAGAGAGGGAAGACACGCTCCAAAGAGTTCATGGAGGGTATGTCGACAGAAGGTGTTTAAATGTTCTACGAACCAATCAAGAAGAACAAAGTTGACTTCTTCCACCAGAAACCAGTCTCAACTGATGCCACTAAGCAAAGGATACTGAAGGAGGACTGTCAACTTTTCTCTAAGCTCTTCATTTCATGCCAAAGCAGAGAATGTGACTTGCATGAGTTTTTTCGTCATGAAAACACCCAGTTCCCTGCTTCCCTGAGTGATGGTGGAAAACTCTACACCTGTCAAAAATCCCAACTGGCTGCTATCCTTGAAAGCTATGTGAGAATCCCTGACACTGAACCAGAAGGGGATACTATCATCATCGATGGCTCAGCAATGGTGAACTCTCTGCATCCACGAACATCCACAACTTTCGAGGAATATGCAACATCGATAATACTTCCAACTGTTACTTACTCCAGAAAGTACCAAAGAACGGACATTGTATTTGATGTCTATCTAACATCAAGTTTGAAGGCAGAAACAAGAGCAAGGCGGGGTACGGGAGGAAGACGCAGAGTGACAAGCCAAGGCAAAATACCCCGAAGCTGGCAGAACTTTCTGAGAGATAATGACAACAAAACTGAGCTTTTCAATTTCCTTGCACAGCACATAGCAAAGACACCTTTGCCCAACAAAGTCATTGTAACCAAAGAAGAAAATGTCCTTAGCAATTCCCAAGTCGATATAGATCATCTGGCCCCTTCTAGTCACGAAGAAGCAGACACAAGGATATTCCTACATGCAAGGAATGCTACAGAGGAGGGAAGCAAAGTCTTGGTAGTCAAAGCTAACGACACAGATGTTCTTGTGATTGCAATCAGTGTTCTGCCAGTCCTTCGAGACATTGGTTTACAGCAGCTCTGGATTGCCTTTGGACAAGGACATGCACTCAAATGGATTCCTGTTCATGACCTTAATCACAACATAGGATTGGAGAAGAGCCGTGGGATTCTGTTCTTCCATGCATTCACAGGCTGTGATGTTGTGTCAGCATTCCGAGGTAAAGGGAAGAAATCTGCATGGCAAACCTGGAGCGTATATCCTGAGGTTTCGGATATATTCCTCAAGCTTGGCAAATATCCACCGACAATAGATGATGGTGATATGAAGATTCTGGAGAAGTTTGTGGTGTTGATGTATGACAGATCAAGTACAGCTGCATGTGTAAACGATGCAAGACTTGCAATGTTTGCTAGGAAACAGAGGTCATATGAAACCATTCCACCAACTCAGGCTGCACTATATCAGCATGTCAAGCGTGCAGCCTATGTTGCAGGTGTCATATGGAGCCAGTCAACATTGCGCGAGCTAGAAACATTGACTCCTGCTGAATGGGGGTGGATACAGAAGGGTGAAATGTGGCATATTTCATGGACAACACTGCCACCTATTGCAGAGAGTTGTCAACAGTTGACAAAGTGTGGCTGCAAGTCTGAGTGTCATGGGGGAAGATGCAAGTGTTACCGATTTGGTCTGATATGTTCAAGATTATGCAGCTGCAGATGCGTTGAGTAGATCTCTTTCTAGTCAAACACAAAGACATTGAAACTAACTATGGACTACCTGTTGATCGTTTACATGCTTCAATGTATATACAATTTTCTCATTGAATACGTCAAGTTTTCTGCTAATGTTTCACTGTTTGTGCATGAAACAATTAAAAAGAAGCTTCAAACCCATGAATAAACTGTTTTATTGTATTCCTGATACTTGATAACATATAATTAGACACCTAAACTGACTAAATCGGTTGCTAGAGCGAGAAGCAGTATAAAAACAGCTCATTTCCCTATGGAGATGGCGGCCATCTTGAAAAATTGGCGGCCATCTTGAATTTCAGGTGGCCAGCGTGTTTTTTCTAAACAGTAACCCCTAAGGGTTGTTTGTGCCAAGTTTGGTGCTTGTATCATATTTTGAACGAATTTTCATTAATCTGCTCCACTATCAGGCTATAATCTGTTTTGCAGAGAAATGGCCTCAAAAACAGGTAATATGACCTAATATCGTTAAGGTATTCAGCTTTTGACTTATTTTTTTTATTGTGTGTAATGTTTTGAATTTGTGTCAGTATTATATATCCCTATCTAATTTCCCAGAGACTTTATATTCATAGAATGTATTCATTAGAGATCTAGGCATGGCTATATGATCTGATGTGCATATATTTGCAATTTTTTTTATCTCTTTCATGCAGTTTATGTAAGAGACTTTTCATATTCACAGAAGTACATGTGTATTCCCAAATTTACAGTGCATTTTGTTTATATGACTTGATCATTTGTGTCCAATAACACTTTTAAACTCATCAGGTCTGAAAGACCCGATGGGCACATGGCATAGCGTCTGTCCATCCGTAAACTTTTCACTTTTTCAACTTCTTCTCCAGAACCAATGACCCTAGAGAGATTTTGCTGTGGGAGCTGTTTTATCTTGCAAGATGCAAGGGTGATTGCGTATGCTTACCACACTCTCAGTAAATCTGAGAGAAATTACTGCGTGACTGAGAATTGTTAGCAGTCAGATATTTTGTTGAATATTTTTGTCATTATTTATTGGGAAGGAAGTTTGTGATCCGATCTGATCAACAAGCACTTAAGTGGCTCATGAATTTTAAAGTGCCAAAGGGCAGAGTCGGCCGTTGGATAGAGATTCTTTCAGCTTACAGCTATGAAATACAATTTCGTAAGGGTAGCCATCATAGTAATGCTGACAGTTTGCCTCGGTGCCCAAATCCGGATGAATGCACATGTGCAGATGATGATTTGACAGGGGAACTGAAATGTGGTCCCTGTAATAAATGCAGAACGAGAGCTGATGAGATGCAGAACACGTAATCTGTGACACGAAGAGCTTTTGCTGTGGACTCTTATACCATGTGCACAATGGCCTGTTGTCTGGTCACCTTGGCCGCAAGAAGACAAAGGGCAAATTGTTATCAAAATCTTATTGGTTTAAAGCGAGAGAAGATGTAAATAATTGGTTGGCGCAATGTCGAGTGTGCAGTGCAAACAAATCTCCACCCATGAATCCCAGAGCTCCTCCAGGAAATATGAGAGTTGGCGCTCCGTTAGATCGTCTAGCAACATATTTTGTTGGTCCGTTACCGAGAACTCCCAGGGGTAATAGATACATCCTGGTAGTTACTGACAGTTTCACCAAATGGGTTGAAGTTTTCGCTGTTGCAGACCAGAGTGCTGACACCACAGTCCGGACCATATTAAACAAAGCAAACATGGTGTATCATTAATCAAATTTGTTCTACTTTACAGTATCCATCAGCATGCAAACAAACGTAAGAGGAAGAGCGTACAGATGTTCCCGATGTGGTGAGACGGCGGAGAAGAGAAGAGTGAGGAGTCACTTCTTCAAGCACCATGTTCCTCTCGATCAAGCTCCCTTCTATTGCACCTTGTGCAATTTTCGTTTAGGACCTAAGTAAACATGTCTGGGCGTATCCGGAGCATGTCGAGAGAATGAGGCAAGCAGAGGCCAGAGGAGAAGAGGTCGAAAGCATACGACACCTGAAAACGTCATCGAGACCCTACCAGCTGAAGTCAGACGACATTGTGCAGCTCTCTGTTGATGATTCAGCGGAGATCTGGAACAGAAGAGCTAAACGGCCCAAGTTCCACCAGGAGCAAGTGGCCCCAATCACCGTGACACCAGCTCAGCCGGAGCTGTCCCAGATGATTGAACAGGTGCAGCCTCTGTCAGTATCGTTCATATCAACAGACAAAGACGTCCTCAGCCTGTTCGATTTTTCGATGTTTGAGGATCTACGAACCGTCCCTGTCGAGATTGAGGTGCCAACGGTTCAGGTAAAACTCAGCGGAGAAGACGCCTACAGCTACAGTTGCAGCCACGTCGTCTGCAGCATCAGCAACTCATGCAGCCTCGGCAACGCCTGCCGCACCAACGACGTCACAACCTGACCCCGGACTGAAAGACATGGTAACCCTGGTCCGCACAGCCATTATGGACCTAACAGCGGAAATTGACCGATGGACCACAGCCACCTTCGGAGAGAACAGGAAGAGACCACACAACAACGGTTGGAGGCGAAACTAAATCTCCACTCGAGATTTTCATGATTTTCTTCAATCTAAAGTAAAGTAATTTTTATCATCTCAAACTTTAAATGTAATTTGCATAGGATTTTTGGTAACATTTTCCTATTTGATAATATTCCTCATTGCATTTTATATTTCATTTTTATACTTCCATGTAAAGTTTTTTGTTACCACGTGCAAATGAACATATCTTTAAATTTAATGTGTTACGAGGGCGCAACACAGCTAAGCGGAGGGTATTGCGAGGATCCCATATTTTTATCACTATTTTTAAGTATTTTATAAACGTAAATATTTACTTCATCATTCAAATTCACTTCATTCAAAATTGCTTAAAGTCTATCGTTAACATCATTCTCATCCATATCAGTAAATGTCAGCAACCATTTCATTTACAAACTTTACGTAAATATCTTTATCATCTCTCCATACTTTCATCGTGTTTAGCAACTGCTTTTGACCTTTCTTTACAATATAGCCTTGACTCCTGACCTAGGTCGCAACTTGTTTACTTCCGGGTCAGAGCTTTCATCTCTCAGTAAATAAATTTATATATTCACTTATGATTATCATTCCATCTGCTCATATTTAAGAAATAAAGTTGGCTCTACCCCAATGTGTTTTGTAATAAAGTATAGTTTTGCCCTGAACTATTACAACGTTAAAGCACTCGGACAGTTTTGCCCTGAACTATTATAGTTAAAGCACGAGGACGGTAGTCCGAGTGCTTTAACGTTGTAATAGTTCAGGGCAAAACTATACTTTATTACAAAACACATTAGGGTAGAGCAAACTTTATTTCTTTTCTAAGATACCAAACTTATTTGTAGGGAAGTATACAAATTATAATTTCAAATTAAAATATTGTTAAAATAACTTAAATTATATATCCATGAACAGGGCTAACTGCTGGCTATTCCATGTTTAGAACTCACCCCCTGATTCAAAAATATTGTTTATTGGTGAAACAGTTGATTATGTTAATGTAGCAGTTTTATTTCTCATTTATAAAGTTTAAAATTTTATTCTCTTGTTATTTTTTCATTGTTCAAAACAAAACAAAAATATCAGACAACTCATTTTTAATAAAACGTTACTTTTGAACAGTCAAGTTGTGCGATCATGCAGTGCCCATATAAGGCTTATCGCGTGATTGACATTCCACAAAGAATTATGGGTATTGTTTGTCAGGAAGCGTGGTAGATCGAGATCTATCATTCTTTTTTTTTGCTGTTGTCATAAAATTGAAGGTAATGGTACCACCGCTAATTCTAGCTGACTGGAGGAGATGTACACCATGAAAAGGAGTACAAACTGTATTTGTTGAGCTATATGGCACGTGTTATGTTATGTTCTTCTTCTGTTATTGTCCTAGGAAGACTTATATACTTGTATATGACGACAAAGGCTATGGTGGGAGTCGATCACTTTACTTCCATCTTGATTGCATACAGAGAGCGCTGCTACGCGCAGGGACAGATCATTGTGATTGTTTGCTATGGAGTAATCATTACTCAACATCTCCCTTTCTTTAGAAGAAACCTAACTCAAACGTTAAAGTATAACATTAAACGTTAATTATAAAGAATACTTGAATTTTACCCTTATAACAAAAATAGTAGAATCTTAAACTTAAAGTCTCTCCAACATATCTCTCTTTCTGAGAGCAGTACACAAAACTTCGTCCTTTCTTTCAAAGGCACACAGTCTTTTATGTATCTTAATATGAAATAAAAGAGTCTCTCAAACTGTTGTCTTCGTCCTCTCTTGTAAGAAGGCACACAGTCTTAAGTGAAAGGAAACAACAATCAACAGTATTTTCCTCTCTCTGAAAAAAAACAAAACAAGACAAACAACACACATTCATTAATCTTCGTCCTTTCTAAGGCACAAAGTCCCTGTATCGGGTAGGTGGTCTCACCACCCGTCCCCGACTTGTTCTGATCTCGTGATCAGTCGCTGTGTCATGGACAACAGTATCCGCTGTTCTGGTCATGTCAGAGGCAGCAGTCACAGGAGTGGTCACAGCAATATTTTCGGAGGTGCTAACGTTTGACTTAATCGCTTCCCTCTGCTCCTCCATTACCAAGTCTTGTGTCTCAGGAGGGGTTTCCTGAGATTTCCGGAGATGGCGTCTATTTCTTCGTAGACATTTTCCAATTTCTGTACGTATGTCATACGACCGAACATCAACTTGCTGTTCTACAACAGCTTTCTTCCATTTCTTTTTCTCATCATTGTATGGCCTCACTCTCACGACATCCCCTTCTCTCAATTCTGACAGTTCACTTGCACTACGATTGTAGTACTCAGCCTGTTTAGATCGCTTACTTGAAAGTGCAGACGTTACGTTTTCAATTGTTTTAGGCTGCAGCAAACTACTTGACGTTGGAAGCTTTGTCCTGGTTCTCCTCCCAAACAACCTTTGTACTGGTGAACTGCCAACGCTGTCAGTGGGAACATTTCTCAAGTCCAATAACGCCAAATATGGGTCAGATTGTGCATGTTGAGACTTTGCCATGAGTCTTTTGACAATTTTCACAGCACTTTCTACTTTCCCATTGGACTGTGGATACCTTGGAGAAGAAGTAGTGTGCTTAAACTCATACTCAGTTGCAAAAGTATGAAAAGCTTCAGAGTTAAAGGGAGGTCCATTGTCTGATACAATCTGATCAGGAAGTCCATGTCTCGCCATATGTGATTTCAACATTTTGATGATCTCCGGAGCCCTTTTATCATGTAGTCTGTCAACTTCAAAAAGTCTGAATAGTAGTCCACCGTGATCAAAAAATCCTTTTGATCAAACTCAAAGAGATCACATCCCAACTTGGCCCATGGACGACTTGGTATTTCATGACTGATCAGTGGCTCTCGTCTTTGATCCTGTTGGAGCGTATTGCAAGTATCACACTTGCTGATGAAGTCTGTCAGGTCAGCAGCCATATTGGGCCAATACACAGATTCTCTGGCTCTTCTGATACATCCCTGTATTCCTAAGTGACTGTAATGGATTCTATCCATGATCTCACGGCGCACACTGACTGGCACAACTACACGTTCACCCTTGAACACTATTCCATTTTGAACTGATAGTTCATCTCGAAAGGGAAAAAAGACTCTTGCACACCAGGGTACATCACCACATGATGTTGGCCAACCATCCAGAATCAAATCCTTCAGAATCATCATTGATTTGTCTTCGATTGTTGCCTTTCGCAACTGGTCAATTCGTTGATCCGAGATTGGAATGTATTTAACCATGTTGATGGCTTCAACGTTACGTGCTGTTGGACATCGAACATCAACAGCAAACACATCTCCTTCATCAGTCTCAACATGTGTCACGTGTGGAAGATATGCTCTACTCAAGGTATCTGCAAAGAACATTTCAGATCCCTTCTTGTAGATGACTTCAAACTCATACTTCTGAAGTCTTAACATCATGCGTTGGAGGCGCTTTGGTGCACTCAACAGACTCTTGCGCAGTATTGACTCAAGAGGTTTGTGATCAGATTCCACAACAATTTTCCGTCCATAAACATACTGCTCAAATCGTTCCATGCCAAACACAATTGCCAACATTTCCTTCTCTATCTGAGCATATTGTTTCTCAGTACTCGTCAATGATCGAGAAGCATATGCAACAGGTTGTCCACTTTGGATCAGACAAGCACCCAGTCCATTTTGAGAGGCATCACACTGGAGGATTGTCTCAACGTTATTGTCAAAGTATTTGAGCACTGGGGGTTCTGACAAAATGTATTTGATTCGTTCCATACACTTGCCATGAACATTCTCATCCCATCTGAAATTCACATCACTCTTCAGCAGATCTCTCAGAGGTGCTGTCACTTCAGATAAGTTGGGCACACATTTCTGAACAAAATTCACCATCCCCAAGATTCGCTGAATCCCTTGTTTATCCACTGGTGTAGGCATGTTTTTGATTGCTTCAACCTTCACTTGATCAATTTGCAATCCATCTGAAGTGATGACATGTCCAAGGTAGGGTACTTCTGTCAGTTTCAGCTTCAATTTGGCTCTGTTCAGTTTGATATTTCTGTCCTTGCATCGGTCGAGGAACTTGGTCAACTTCTTATCATGATCAGCTTCAGCTTCTTCGTAAGTGTCCCCAACACCATAGATCAGAACATCGTCATGTACAGCACGTACCCCATCCAAGCCAGAGATCGCTTCATTCAATCGCCGCTGAAACTCCTCAGGTGCTGGTGACAATCCAAAGGGCATCCTAAGCCACCGGAAACGACCCCAAGGTGTCTCAAATGTAGTCAAGAAACTGCTTTCTTCCTCAAGTTGGATGTGCCAAAATCCATTTTTAGCATCAGCTAATGTAAAGCATTTAGCATTTGACAATTCTGGAAGAATATCATCAATTGTCTTTATTGGATAGTGATTCCTCTTCAGAGCTCGGTTCAGCGGCTTCGGATCTATGCAGACCCTTATTTTGTCCGTATTCTGTTTCTTGACAACAACAAGTGCAGAGATCCAGTCAGTAGGCACATCAACTGGGGTGATTACTTTCAGATCAGTCAATCTATCAAGTTCTTGCTTGAGTTTCTTGAGTCTCTTGCAAGGCAAGAGGAACTTTGCGACATGGTAGTTGTACTGGTGTCACAGTCTCGTCTACTTCAAGACGAAGTAAACCATCCAGTGTACCTTCTCCCTCGAACACATCCTTGTATTGCCGGCCTATATCACTCAACTCCAACCCAACTCTCTCAGTAGTAACAGCTTCATTGTCTGACAGGTGGCAAATGTTCTCAAAGTTAACTGTAATCAGCTGCATTTGCTGGACCGCTATCGCGCCAAGTATTGGAGGTGAAGCGCTGTCATTCGTTACCTGGAATTCAATGTCATATTCAGAATTGTTTCTTGGATTCTTGACAGTAGCCTTACACTTTCCGGCAGGTCGAGATTTCACCCCATTGTACATTCGAAGAGTAGTATGTACCTGTGTATCCAACTTCTTCAAGTTGGGATCCTGAAATACATCAGCATATATAGCCTCAGGCAGCACATTGACAGTAGATCCACAATCTAACTGAAATTTAACCTCAGTTTCCTTGAGGACTAGAACAGCATTAATCTTTCTTAAATACTGTTGACTTTCACCCTGTATTTGAACAATGTTCACATTTTCGTCATCCACAGACAAAATATATTCATCATCAGTCTCTTCATCACTCAGGAGTTGAACATTGGCTTGACTTGAGTGGCACATATTACCAAAATGATTTGGTCGCTTACATTTGTTGCAAATTCTCCTCCATGCTGGGCATTCTTTCCTGTTAAACACATGATTGCGTCCACAAAACTTGCACTGTGGAGACTGATCAGTTCTGGAAAACTGTACTGGTTTTGTATCCCTTCCCTTGGGTTTTCTGTAACCTCTGGATTTACTGATAGCTTGAACATCCTCAGTGTTTGACAAAGATTTGAGCCTTGCAGCTGCTCTCTCATGGGATCTACAGATGTCTATACAGTCTTTTAGGGTCAGTTTTGAAGACTGCAACAGTCTCTTGCGAGTTGAATTGTCACAAATACCCATAACCATGCGATCTCTAATGAGACTGTCTTCTAATGCACCATAATTGCATGTCTTTGCTAATGTCCTAAGCGTAGCCACATACGCATCTACAGACTCAAACTGTTCTTGATTTCTTTTATTGAAATTGAAGCGTTCCCACGTCTCATTTGTCTCTCCAATACAGTAAGCTTCTAGTTTTTCCAAAATTTTATCAACATTTTTTCGATCATTCTCACTGTCAAACTGCAATCCATCTAAGATATCAAGAGTTTCAGAACCGATACAAGTAAGCAATGTTGCTGATCGACATTCATCAGAATCTGTTTTTGTTCTAGAGGCAAGTTCATAGTTTTCCCACATCCGTTTGAATTTTATGAAATTTCTAGTCAAATCACCCTTAAGATCGAGCTTTGTAGGCAATGGAATGTTCATTGGTACGTGTATCACTTGTGGGGGAGGGAGATTGTTATTTTCTGCTTCATCAGCCATGTTTGAGAAGCCTAGTCAGTGCACTATTTTTCAACAAATGTCCGACTCTGAATGTTCATTAATCTAAGAAAGAAACTCCTATTACTCAGTTCCGTTCATCCATATAATATATATCACTCTCGACCAGCAATATATTCTAGCGAATAACTCCACATTCACAGATAAAACACCCTGACAAGTTCAGAAACACAATGTTCGCTATCGAAAATAGGTGACACAAACCCATCTGTGTCGAGACAGTTTAAATCAGAATAATATTCAGTCAGTAGAATGCAGCATTTGCTTAGCGTGGTACTCGAACACACTTCTGACACCATGTTATGTTATGTTCTTCTTCTGTTATTGTCCTAGGAAGACTTATATACTTGCATATGACGACAAAGGCTATGGTGGGAGTCGATCACTTTACTTCCATCTTGATTGCATACAGAGAGCGCTGCTACGCGCAGGGACAGATCATTGTGATTGTTTGCTAGGGAGTAATCATTACTCAACAGCACGTTGCTTGGCAGAGACAGTTGACGTGTGTCAACGTCACAAATGCTACGGGGCGCCGTGACCTGACGTGGAATGTCAACGTGGTCACTCGACAAGCATGTCGGTGGCAGAGCATTGGTAGCAGCGTTCCCTGGAGTTGTACTCTAGCTTTTCAACGACTGCTCATTTCGGCTCATTTCTGTGACCAGTGACTGACATGATACCAAGGGCCCCAACCCCGGTTTCGGAAGATGCGCCATGTTGATTGATAGAACCGAGATCAAAGGTTACCATGGACACGCGTGATAACGAGGGGGGCAGCAGAGAAGAGCGGGTAGCGTCATTCAATTGTTACGTCATGTTAAAACTATACCTTTATTGTCTGATAAAGTACTTTTTTTTCGATTGTTCTAACCGCTAGGCATCTTAGAATTGTAAATCAATGTATATTTAGGCATTTTTAAACATGTAACTCATATTTCAAGCTAGTTTTCTGTCATAACTATCTCTTTAGGTCACATAGTTCATAACTGTCAAAATCGACAGTGTTGGAAATATTCAACCGGGTTGGAAAAATCAAACCATTCTATGTGTGATTTTTCAGACAGCGCTGGATAAAATCAAACCGTGTCGGATTTTCCCAAACCGTGTTGGAAGAATCAACAAAGTTTGATCACGTGGTGCAAGCCTATAAATGGGAGTTTCATTTGTGTTTTATTTAGTCTTTCTCTAGTCGTGCTCTCGGTCAGATCGTCGTGTCAATTGTCCAAATAGTCCAATTAGGTTAGTTGGGTTAATTTACGGAATTTTAGAGGGTTATTATTGTAGTTGAGAGAAGGCTCACAAAAATAGGAATAGTAAAGAATAAGTGTCGTTTTTGGTCGATAATTTGGAGTAAAGTTTTCCAGAAGTGTTTGGGGATAATATTTGTGCAAGTTTAACATTATGGCAAACTGAATGTATTTCAGGATGCTAGTGCTTATCCCGGAATAAGGTCTAGATTGTTTATCAGTTTAGCAGCTGTTTTATTGAAGTATTTATTGTTGGAATATTACAGATAGTTTTTCTGTGATAATTGTTGAAATACAACAGATAGTTTTCCGTGGTAATTGTGAAATATTACAGATAGTTTTTCTGTGATAATTGTTGGAATACTACTGATAGTTTTCTGTGATAATTGTTGGAATATAACAGATAGTTTTTCTTTCGTAATTGTGAAATATTACAGATAGTATTTCTGTGATAATTGTTGGAATACTACTGATAGTTTTTCTGTGGTCATTGTTGGAGTATTACAGGATAGTTTTCTGTGGTTATTGTAGAATATTACAGGATAGTTTTCTGTGATCATTGTTTAAGTATTACAGGATAGTCTTCTGTGATAATTGTTTGAATATTACAAGATAGTTTCCTGTGATAACTATTGGAATATTACAGATAAGTTCAGTATTTCAGACATAGTAATTAAATCTTGTAAGTTACTTGTGTGAAAGATTAGGCATAAGATTAATCTTGTTTGTTCAAATAAGGCCTTATCAAATTTGAAGAGTTTAAAGCACAGGTTTTTCATAAGTAGACAAAGATATTCAATATTTCCAGAGTTATATTCTTGTTTAGGTGAATACTTTGAAGTTTAACGTAATATATTTCATTTTGTTATTGAATAAACTTTATTTATTGAACTTAGATCCTTGTTGGTCATCATTTGCATTTGAGAGAGAATAATTAGCCATCCTGACAAGAGGCTATGTTCGCATGGTCGTCACAATATTGTCTAAAGAATCAGTTTTTGTTTAGAATCAGTTTTGTTTAGCATTATCATGAACAATATTAACATCATCATTGTTGATGTTATTCGACCAATTCTTTGTCTCTTCCATTCAGAATTTTTGCTTTGTCCACTTGTTGTAGGCATAATCAGTCATTTTTTAATAACCAACCAAAATTAACCAAACTTGGTGTGTAGGTAGAACAAAGTTTCAATAATAACATGCATTTTCAATTTTCATAATAAAAAATTTCGTTAAAATGATATTCGATTTCAAAGACACCCACCCTCGAAAAAAATAAAATAAATTGATTTTTCATAGAAATTTTTTGGTTAGGGTCTTATAAAAATATTTCTACTAATCCTAAAAAAAAACGTTGAGTGTTCAATGTCTTCGTTGTTCTCTTGTCTATCAATAATGACTATTCAAAAAAATTAAGTGCCACAAAAATGTTGACCCTCCAAGAGTAGTACCCAAGAGTAGTACCCCCATCACGTTTTTTTAACATGTCTTATTTTTTCTTCAATATTGTCAATAATTATTTAAATGTTCCACAAACTATGTTGTCATAGTCACTGTCATCAGAGTTTGTCTAGCCCAGAAATGTGAAATTAAAGTTAACACAGAATATTTTACAACCGATTTAAGATGAGAGTCAACTTTGCAGTTTAAAGGTCTCAAGATAAATGTACATATTGAGCGATACCTCAAATTGGATAAGCTTTAACAAAACAGGAGTATCATGTATTGCCAAATATAAGTATAAGTTATCGAAATACCTGTTTAAAACTTTAAAAATACATATATATGTGATAAAATATTGAAATGTTAAATAAGAAATTTCAGACATATACTAGATTAGCGTTTGCGGGATACCGCAAAAGCAGAGCAGCCCCGGAAGTTTGGGTTTCGCCTTACCCTGTTCCGCCTTTTACAGGCCTCACCAAATTGGGAATTTTCTCGTGACCTTGACCTTTGACACTCAAGGTCACACAAACAATGAACACATTTCATTGAGTATAACATTATTGTAATAAAATAAAGTGTTAAAAATTAAATTAATCCATTTTCTCCATATATGTTGACCTTGCTGTGACCTTGACCTTCGACAGTTAGTACCCAAAATTTTTTTGAAAATGTTGTACTTCTCAAGAGATAATATATACAAAATCTTAACTTCATAGCACAAAAACTTTTCAAGTTATTGTGTTTACAAGGAATTGCAATAACACATATCTAATGACCTTGACCTTTGACCTTCAAGGTCACACAATAATTGAACACTTTTTATTGAGTATAACAATCATGTATTGATCAAAAGTGATCATAGTTTAAATTAAGCATTTTCGCTAAACCATGCTTAAGTCATGACCTTGCTGTGACCTTGACCTTTGACGGATTGTAGCCAAAACCTTTTCAATTTTTTTTACTTTTCGAAGGATGATATATACCAAGTTAGAGCTTCATAGCACAAAAACTTTTCAAGTTACCGTGTTTACAAATAATTTTGTGGTGATTTTATAACTCGTGACCTTGACCTTTGAACATGAAAGTGAACATGTCGTAATGATTCCCTGGAAGTATTAACATTTAGACATGTTCATGAGTTCTGAAAAGCTAAATGGGATAAAGTTATACCCTAATTTAGTGCATTTTGTAATAACTCATATCTCATGACCTTGACCTTCAAGGTCACACAATCATTGAACACTTTTTATTGAGCATAACAATCATGTATTGATTAAAAGTGTTCATAGTTAAAATAAAGCATTTTCGCTAAAACATGCTTACGTCATGACCTTGCTGTGACCTTGACCTTTGACGGATTGTAGCCAAAACCTTTTCAATTTTTTTTACTTTTCCAAGGATGATATATACCCAGTTAGAGCTTCATAGCACAAAAACTTTTCAAGTTATCGCGTTTACAAGGAATTCTTAGAGTGAATACATAGCTCGTGACCTTGACCTTTGACCTTGAAAGTGAACGTGTCAAAATCGTTCCCCCGAGGTATGAGTAGTAAGGTATGAATAAGAGTTCTGGAAAGCTTAGTGGAAAAAAGTTATAGCTATTAGTACGAGTGCGGCGGCGGCGGCGGCGATGGAAACTTCACAAAAACTGATAGCAGCCCCGTCCTTAGACGGGGCTGCTAAAAATGCCTAGAAAATAGATTTTTTAAAAGAATTTAATTAACTTAATTTCATGTATGTGATTTATGAAACAGAGCAAGTTAAAATTCGCATTTGTACACTTAAAAAAACAAATACTGTTGGGGAAAAAAGTTCAAAACAGTTTGTTATTGGGTCATATGTTGGTTATATAAATCTTTACTCATCCTTTATTATATCTGAGTAGTTGTAAATTATAAGTTTAAACTATTAAAGCTTTATTTTAAGTTTTGATCAGTCTATCTACGCAAGAAACAACACATTAGATTCGAGCAAGGTGTTCCTTACCATATATTTAGTCGTAAAAACGCTGATTACAAACACAATCTTAGCTCACGCTTTTATCGTGACAGCCAATGAAAGCGGGCGATTGCATGTGGGAGTTACTCCGATTGAGACGGGTCTGGTCGTTCTTTTATTTAATTTGATGTGAGTACGTTGTGATAGAAATCAGATAGATAGTGCAAATTGTAGCTGAATAATTATTCTACATCATGAATTCTTTGTAGACATGTGCGCTTTGCGAAAATAAATTTTTTACATTTCTGAAGTTTTTCTCCTTACAAAGTCAACATTTGACGTCACATAAATGAAAATCTAAAAATAAGTGTCTCTGGATTTGTTATCCTATTTTCTTTTGTAGTATTTCGATTTTGTGTGCAATAAGAGGCAACGGTACCGGTACGAAAATACGTAAAAGCACCCCCCTTGTTTTGACCGCGATTTCTAACCAACTTTTAAGGCCTGCGAGAAAGTTGTCCTTGTTATCTCCCCTGTCTGGTTATCGCTACTTGTTGCCTTTTCAATTACATTTACTTGCGATTTTGAAAAAACAAGGCAGTTCAATAATGAAATCTTCGATAGTAACTTTTTCTTTTGCCATCTCTTGGAGATTTTGAGGTTTGTCAATTACTTCTACTTCTCTTGCAACATTAATGTCATCTTGTGGTAGATAGTTACTGATTGTGTTCAAAGGTACCATTTGAAAAGCACATGAGGTAGGGCAGCCAGCATACATGACTCAAAGGATTTCAGTAACACGTACATATCCTCATTCTCTCCCCACAGAGGAAGATCAAGTCATGTTGGTTTAGCCTCTGTTCTATTACGTAGAGTTTGTGGGATAGAATGGGAGATGCCCGATTGGAGGCAATCAAAATTAGTTGTGCAATCAGCGACACTGTTCTTAAATTATCGGTTTGGCTACTGAAACAAGGCAAAGGCATTGTGATGTGAACCACCCTTTCCATGCGAGAAGCGTTGTCATTTGATAAAGAAATTTAAATGTATTGTGATGAAAGTTTTTTCCGCCAGGGGAAACGGCCGGAAACCATGGAGTTCGGCGTAATATAACAGAGGCTAAATCAACATGACTTGGAGAGAGAATGACATATCCTAGGCCAACTTGAGTTGGAGTAAACTCTTTTCTCTCCACTGGATTGATCACTTTGCTTTTCACTTGCAACATACAGTTTTGGGTCTTAATATTAAATAAAATAATTTGACCAAAACATATTGAATACTAATATTTTTCAGATGACAATAACTCAGGATATGTACATCTATTTACCGAAATGATTTACCCCACTTTATTATAGTGGTAAAAATATATTATAGTATTTAAAAATTAAAAATCTTTAAAAATATGTTCCTAGGTAGATTTTCTTTATGATTCATGATACATTTCTTGAACTTAAAAATCAATATTTTTGTCTAAAATTAGGGTAGTGGTCAACTATTCATGTTTCCTGATTGTAAAAGAAGTTTATTATTGCTCGTATCGTTTCATATAATATTATCAATATGGGAAGATGGACACAGGGTAGTATTTTCACTGTAATTCCCTAGGGTGTTACACCTTTTCTGCATCATCTCATCTCTTCACAAAATGTCATTAAGTTTTCCAATTGCAAGAAGAATCAAATAACCTAATCTAGTTATTATAAATCACTTGCTTCTTGTGATAAGGCTTTCTCCATTGGAGTCCATGGCAGATGTCCTCATGGGCTGAATTACTTTTTAGTACAAGCCTGTTTCGTCCAACCTTGATTCCACTGGTGGTAACGTACCCCAGAAATGGCTGACCACGAAGCAAGGAAAGATGGCAGAGGCAAGGGACCAGGTAAGATTCACGATCGATTTGAAGCCTTTCTAGGTTTTTGTAAATGCAATAGACTACAGGTTAATGCTAAATGTGGATAATATTTCACATACAAATTTGAATTACTTACTGACAGGTCTTTCTTATGTTACTATTATCGAAAATCGGCAGTGTGTTTGCTACAGTGAGCGTTATAGGCAGCAGTATTTGACCAATTTCAATATTTTCGTGTCATTTTAGAAGGTCAAATCTATGTTTAAAAGTAATTCTAGAACAATGTGCACTTTCTTGATACCCCGTGATTATGAGAGAGATGTGTAATTTGCCAAATTTGTGAACTCGAGTGGTCTGCGTATTGACGATCGTAATGGCTCCGACTGAGATGTAACAGTTACTAAAAATAGTATCAGGGCTCCGTTTAAGCTCATTTCTGCAGTAACCGGCTTCCCGGGAGTGCATTCGTTGCATGAAAACCTATAAAATACTGAATATGACAGTGCCTGTCCGGTCTTTAAAGAAAGTAAATAAAATAGTTAAGGTTGTAGGTGCATTGTGTAATTTGAGACGACCTCTAATAAATTATTTGTGAACTCGGATGACTGTGAAAGCCTTCAGTCTAGAAAATTGTCATTGTACTATATCTTCAGTGTAGCAATCGCTCTGTGCATGTGTAATTGAAAACAAATTACATGCTTTATTACATGTTTTATTTTACTCACTTTAATGAATACCAATATTTGTAGGATTGAAAACTTTACAATTGCTTTTTACTTTCCATATGTTACCTGATTTCTAATTACATCATTTTTTTGACAATATTTTCTTGACAAATACCCTCAACAGATTACATATTTGACTGATTGTCAAATAGATGCTGGCAACTGAATTTTGTTGTGTTTAATCAACCTGCAAAACGTTCAACAATAAAATATTGAATTGTTTATTGGTTTCTTTGTTATCCCACCGGTATGTAATACCGTGGGATATAGTCATCACCCCGTCCGTCCGTAATCATTTCGTTTCCGGAGCAGAACTCAAAAACCGGTCCACATATCTTTCTGAAACTTTACATGTGTATGGCCCACCTACTGAAGTGGTGCCTTTTGATATTTTCACATTTCTGAAAGTTTAATGTTTTATTATTTCCATGGAAACGGCTCTTATATGGACTCTGTTCATGAAAGGTTTCGTTTCCGGAGCAGAACTAAAAAACCGGTCCACATATCTTTCTGAAACTTTACATGTGTATTGCCCACCTACTGAAGTGGTGCCTTTTGATATTTTCACATTTCTGGAAAATTTATTTTTTTATTATTTCCATGGAAACGGCTCTTATTTGGACTCTGTTCATGAAAGGTTTCGTTTCATATATATAAAACCGGTCCACATATCTTTCTTAAACTTTACATGTGTATTGCCCACCTACTGAAGTGGTGCCTTTTGATATTTTCACATTTCTGAAAATTTTATTTTTTATTATTTCCATAGAAACGGCTCTTATTTGGACTCTGTTCATGACAGGTTTCGTTTCATATATATTAGCTTATACTATTATGAACCTTGCTTGAACAATTTACAATTATCTTTCAAAGGTTTACATCTTACGATCATGTGGAACCGGTGAGATATGTCATCTTCTGATGACTCTTGTTTATGTTTATTACAAGTAGAACTATTAACCAAATATCATTCCAGCGTTCATATTTTTCAACATCTAAATCGAATCTGTACAGAATTTCAGATATTCACTGCTGAGTTTAAGCCTATTTTGCTTGAATTCGTAAACAATCCTGACTAGCAAGTGTTTGAAGTAAAATACCCCGAGTCTAGGGAGGTGCTTCTGTATGAACTGCTCGTCGTTAGGCACATCTACACACACACAGTCCCTTCCCCCGTCCGTCCACACGTAAAACTTGCACAACTTCTTCTCTGCACAAAACATCTGACTTTGAATTTGGTAGAAATAGGCATTTCTTCATTTTGGGTTGACCGTGTAACCAGTTTCACTTTGAATTATGTCATAATAATTGCTTTGAACCAAATCAGATAACGATTTTGTTGGACACTTGATTTCGAGGAGTATATCGTCATGTATAACGCCATCAGGACTTGCAGATAAGAAGGGTTCTGACTTGCTAATGAAGGAACCACATCGGTTCACTTTACACATGTGTTCCGTCTCGAATTGTGCGCGAGCAATGGGCTCAGAGATATGACCATGCAAAGTTGCAGAGGAGCCTTTAAATCTTGTACGGAGGTGTTCATTTATGAAGTTTTCAGGATTTGCTCTTGCCGTTTTAGGTACGTTTTTTAATTTAGAGGCTGGAATTCTAACTAGCCGGCTATCTGACCACAAAGAAGAATTTTGTAAGCCTGTTTTGTCACATAGTGCTTAAATTTTTGTATCAGAAATGTTAACATATCATTGATAAAATTGGTCATATGCATTACATTCTAGTTTTTTCAAAGGGTGGGAATAATTGAGATCATGATTGCCATGAGTAACTGAATCTCTTACAGTCGTAACTGGGGGAGCGGCTAGGGTCTTACATGCCAGGGTACCTTTACAATCCCATAATTTAACCAGAGGGGAGGATTTTATAAATTCCTGCAGATCGGTATGAGATCCAAAGTGTCGAAAACGAAATTCTTGGAGTAAAGGTTTATTGTGACTGGATCTACTGAAGTGTATTTTTTAAAGACTTTCCTGATGGTCAGACCTGCTGACCGATGCACCTTTGCCCCAGGTTACATGTATGTCGGTGCAACTACTGCCAGCTAAGCCCTGTGACCATGCCATAACTATGGCGTAGACTATTGCCGATACCTGAGAACAGGCTCGAGCCAAACCTGCAGGACACGTGCAACCTGCAGTAAGGATTTTGTATGAATCGCCAGAATCTTTTCGGAGACGCAACCACGCGTCATTGTCGGACTTGCCTACTCCAGGCTGAGAAGGAGATAAACAAGATTTAAAGAAAATGTTGTCATCAATGTTTATATGGAAAATATCTCTTATCCAACTCGAGGTAACATAATTATGACCCCATAATGCTCGAAATGCACGCATCTCCTTTCCATCATATGCCTTTGAGAGAATAAGATAATCAACGAGGTCTTCATAAACCAGGTGAGGCCAATTCTCTCCCCTCAGAGGCATATCAAGTCATGTTGATTTAGCCTCTGTTCTATTATGACGAAATCCGTGGGTTCCGGCAGTTTCCCCTAGCGGAAAAAACCCGCATCACAATCCATTTGAATTTCTTTATCAAATGACAACGCTTCTCGCATGGAAAGGATGGTTCATACCACAATGCTTTTGCCTTGATTCAGTAGCCAAAACGATGATTTAAGAACAGCGTCGCTGATTGCACAACTAACTTTGATTGCCTCCAATCAGGCATCTTCCCATTATATCCCACAAAGTCGGCGTAATAGAACAGAAGCTAAATCATCACGACTTGATCTGCCTCTGTGGGGAGAGAATGGGTGAGGATAATCCTTACAGTTATTCGTTGACCAAGCAGCGTCCGAAACGGGAAGAATACCTACCAGAACAATTGATAAACTCGTTTAACATGATATTTCGGTCGATATGATTTATATGTATTTTTTTAACCTTATATATATTAAAAATAGAGCCATTGGCTCTGTAGCTCATCAGGCTTCATCATCAATTATGCTGTAGGGTGTGGCCAAAGTTTCAGTTTTCTAGGCCTTATACCTCAGAAGAAGAAGATGAAAATAGATTTCAGTGTTGTTCCTAGAGGTCACAGTGCCACCAAAGCTACAATTCATAATCCTCACTAGCCAAGGAGTCTGTACACAAAGTTTCAGCTTTCTAGGCCTTATGGTTCTGGAGAAGACGATGGAAATAGGTTTTTAGGGCGTGGCCCCTGTGGCCCTTATTAGGGGTCACAGGGCCACCAAAGCTTTAATTTATAATCCTCACTAGCCAAGGAGTCTGTACACAAAGTTTCAGCTTTCTAGGCCTTTTGGTTCTGGAGAAGAAGTCGAAATTCCACAAAGTTTACGGACGGACGCCGGACACCATGCCATGCCATAAGCCCATCGGGCCTTACAGGCCAGATGAGCTAATAACGTTTGGTATTTTAACTTAAAAATATTTTGCTTTGTTATATTCGCAGAAACCAATCTCTGCAAGGATAAGATTGAAAGAGCTTGTTTAAATTCTTTATTTTGAAATTGTTCAGTTGTTAAAATAGGCAGATTTAATATGTTATAAATCTCTTCACACTCCTGTTGTATGTTGTTAATGTTCTATTTGTACCACATCCATACAATGCAAAGACGGTCTTTCTTCGGAAGGCATCTTAGAAAGCATATTTAACCGGTATTGAATGCAACTGTCTAGAAAATAGGTTGACCCGTAACGCAACGTAACTCGATCGTCTCTTCAGCACCTTAATGGCGGACAATTACGTGACACCAAGATGGCGGCGTCCATGACTTTGGGAATAGAAACGTGTATAAATTACGCCGATCTTGTGGGATAGAATGGAAGATGCCTGATTGGAGGCAATCAAAATTAGTTGTGCAATCAGCGACGCTGTTCTTAAAACATCATTTTTGCTACTGAAACAAGGCAAAGGCATTGTGATGTGAACCACCCTTTTCACGCGAGAAGCCTTGTCATTTGATAATGCTACGTTTACACTACGTCCACGGTCTCCACGTTCGCCACGTTTGTCTGAAACGTAATGAATCGTGACATTTCAGTTTATTTTGTCATTCTGATCATGTTCTGCCACGTTGTGATACGTTCTAATACGGTGAACGTGTTGTTACGGGAGAAACGGGGGTTTAATATCTCCAAGTCAAGCAAAGGTTCACTACGGAAGGAGCAGGGTCTGTCACGTTTTGTCACGAATGTCATCACGTTGTATTGCGTTCCCTTGCGTCTCATTAGGTTCCTTCACGTTCATTACGTTTTATGCACGTTACCCTACGTTGCAAAAGTCTCAATAAGTTTTATTACGGTCTGTTGCGCATAAACGTGAGGGAACATGCTCTCTTGGAGCACGTTTCTTGTCCCGGTTGGTACATACTTGAGGCACAACGAGTATTATTCACTATTCTCTAATGTATTCAGAGAGAAAGATGTTCACGCAAGATGAGGAGGACGTGTATGTTGTATGCTTACATATGCAAGCCACGCAAGAAGAAGAACACCATGCATTATCTTATGGACCAGGTCCGGCTAGACCAAGGAAGCGCACGTAGGAGAAGAAGAAGATTAAGAAGAACCTGGGTAAGAGAATGGATGAGTGAAACTAGAAGAAGACAACTTGGCCATTACAACACTCTTCTGAGAGAACTCCGATTTGAGGATGCTTACACCTTCAGTAACTATGTCAGAATGCCTCTTGACGTATTTGATGAAATCAGGGAAAGGATAACACCGGCAATTGCAAGACTAGACACCAGATTCCGCTGTGCCTTGTCACCTGGACTTCATCTGGCATTAATTACACTCAGACATCTCACCTGGGATTCCTGTCATCCCTGCTCAAGATGTTGACCATGAGGATGAGCAACACAACCTCATACCTGGGAATTGGAGGGATAATGTCGTCTGGATGGATGTGGATACACCACATGAAAGGAACACCAACAGGTACACTCTAGATTCCAAGCAACAGAGAGAATACTTGAAGAACTATTTCAATTCCCCTGCAGGTGCTGTTGAATGGCAGAACAGGATGATTGCGCCTAGCATCACTATCTGAATTGTGTAATATTACATGATCTATAGATTATTAGAAGATGCGGTTTATCCTTGCTTGAGACATTGAAGTAGAAACGCAAGTCAAAGAGGTTTTCTGTAAATGTTATTGCCAACTTGTTTTTAAAGTTCAAACAATAATGTCAATATACTGTTGATGAAGATTATGTTGTTTACAATGTGTAGTAGTTACATATATTACACATACCTTTAATAAAGGCCATCAACCAAACAAGATGTTTCGAATCGTTGATTATTTAAATATCAAAACTTCAATAGATAGTCAAACGTTTTATTTTGCAAGTAAAAACAGTAACACCAAGTTTATAAACTTTACATAAAAGGCATTTAAGGCATTTTGCGCAAAACTGAAGGAGATAAGAGCTTTTTTGTTGTAATGATATCTTAAACTTTAGTTCCAATACAGATTCATTCATGAGATAAGTTACACCAAGCGTAAGTTGGTGTAAATGAAAATTGTTAAAGATGGTATATGTTCGTTCTGTAAAGGAGAAAAAGAAGATGTAGAAAAAGTGTATTATTATTGTATTATTCTTAAAATGTGAAACACCCGATTTCCTAGCCAAGAAATACATACATAACATGAGCATTACACTATTATGAAAAGCCTGTGTATCAGAGTTCTTTGAACTGAACAAAAATAAAACAAAATTTAAAAAGTAGAAACTTCATACAAAATGGGTCCTTATGATAACTTAAATTAAGTGGAAACGAAATAAAAAATGGGTCCTTTCATAAGTTTAAATTTATCAATTCAAAGAATGTTCGTTCACAGGAACGTGATACTGACCTAGATTATAATTATTAGACGTTCCATTACGGAAGCCTCTAAGTTGTGTTAGGTTGTGTTAAGTTGTGTTACGTTCTATTACGCTACCCCCGTTCTAACACGTTCTGTTACGTTTCTGTCCTCAAACGGGACGAACGTGGGAAAATGTTTTGCAGAAAACGCATCTTTCAAGTACCGCCACGGTAGCCCCGTTTATCAAGTTATGTCACGGTACCCCTTCACGTTCCCTTGCGCTCCGTTACGTACTTGCCGTTTTGATACAAACGTCACGCAAACTTTACACCTTTGAAATTCATCCAGAGTGACTTCGCTTTCTGCTCTGTCGACATTCATTTTCAATGCAATCCAGTCACGTGACTGGTTTGTTTATCCCGATGCACGCTTCTTGTTGTTAACATCAATTTGCGGCGGGGGATCTTGTCACCTTTGTGACAAATACTTGTTATCATTCAAGATAATGAAGAGTTACCTCCCCTTACGGGAAACAAATTCATAGGCGTTGGACTTCGGCTTAAAAAAAAAATAAAAAATTCACAATTTAATAGAAGTAACTTTTTTAATTACAATATTAATGCATTTGTTTATAAAAATCATATCAGCTCTGAAGATGTTAATATTTTTTTTAATTCAGAAACAATTAAATATTCCCCACTTTTTGTGTCAAAACCTGAAAAAAAACGCCATTTTTGTTGAAAAGTAAGTCCGTGACATGCCTTTTTTAATCGAGAACCTGATATAATACATAATCAACTTTCACCATGTCAATTTAGAGTATATTTTCGTTTATTTTAATTATTGGTTGGAATGATGTTTCACTTAAAACAGATTGAACACCTTCTTCACCACTGCCTCTGTATCTGTAGGCCTCACCATACTTGTGATATCCGCACCATGTTCCACATTCTGTGTGCTCCCCAAATATGTGTGGAACAATAGCTCTCAATCCTCTTTGTACTCTATCAACATCATTCTTATTCAGAGCCAGGACATATGAATAGCATTTCTTCAAATATGCAATTAATTTGCATGTAAGTTTCTTATGTGTCTTTGCTGCTAAAAAAAAGCATTTGTGAGTGACTTCTTTGCATGATTAATTTCCTACAGTATCCTATAGTTTCATGCAGTATCCAAGAGTTTAATGACCTTGGATAGAAGGCATTTCATGGGCAGGAAATTTTTGTGAACGCCAAGTATACTGACGTTCACTGATCATGAAATTCGGAATTTCCTGGTCAGTGAACATCATTAAACTGCTATATTTTTTCCTGTGTAATATCACTCCACTTTATGATGTCTGGATCATGGGCCAAAGTGGTAGTGTCATCATCCATTACCACATACCACATATGATGGTCTTCGTTATGTATGTCCTTCGGTAGCTGCAAACATACTCTGGACTCCATAGCTTTTGCAGAAGCTGACCAGTTGTACCTGCAATCATGCACTGTTGGTTGTTGATCTTTAGCATGAGCTATTTCGCAAGTCCTGCATGTGGATTTTCTTGAATCATATCCGATGACTGTCCGGTGTGTTGACCAATCAGTGAACCATGACCCGACTTGCTATTGTATGTTCTGCCTGAACTGCGTCCCTGCCAACCGATATCATAAGAACCCACCAGCTGGAATGATTGCACCATCACTGTCGACCCTGGCTGTGATTCTCCTTTGGAACTCTATTTCCTCTTTCCATGACTTTTCACAACTCTCTCTATAGACGGTCAAATTTCTCTTTCTCGCTTCTTCATGCTACATGTGTTGGACCCATCTCAGTGTGAACCATACCTGTAAAAATCAGAAAAACAGTATGAGTGAATCTGCCATGTCTAATCTAAGGAGGGTTAAAACTGTCTGTACACAAAGTTTCAGCTTTCTTTAACTTAATTATGCCAACAACGCTATAAATAACTAGGAGTATGTGCATGTGATGTCCCCTGCCCAAACGTTTAATATAAAAATGACCCTACGTGCTTTAACTCTATAATAGTTTAGGGCAAAACTATTCTTTATTACAAAACACATTGGGGTAGAGCGAACTTTATTTCTTAATTAACGTGTTCCTTAGCTTATTAGCAAAAACCCTTTGGCAAGACCTTGTAAATGGAATTAATATGTATCTTTGGTTTTGAATGTGTAATAGAATTGGTAAAAAAAAGCCAAATACATACTATTTGAATATCACTGCAGCGTCATATTATTCAGTGGCGTGTGTCCACAAGTCCATACATACGCCCAGATTCTTGTTTACGCGATATCTAATGAACCATTTCACTCAGTCTTCAAATTTGATGCCAGTCTACATGACGGGAATACTCGGACACCAGTCGATAATGGTGACCTTGACCATTTTGTCACTTTGACTGCCTTTTAACGCGATATGTTCTGAACCATTTCATTCAGAAGTTTGGTGTCAGCATACATGGCAAGGATACGCAGACATCAGCTGATAAAGGTGACCATTACCTTATTTTCAAGGTCACTACGACACTTTGACCGCCTCTTTGACTTGAACCATTTCACTCAGAGTCTTCATGACTGGAATACACAGACACCAGTTGCTAATGGTGACCTTGATGTTATTTCAAGGTCATTACGGCACTTTGACCACTTTCAATCTATCGTTAACGCATTTACTGTTGCACTAAAGGTTTTCAAATTTGAGCCTACAGGAAAAGACTGACACCACTTGATCGTGGTAACCTTTGTCTCATGTTCAAGGTAATTACGTTCGTCTACCACCAACACAATTTTGGAAGAATTAATTCTAACTGTTGAGAGCAGAATCACTGCAAAATTTGAGTGTAAAGGCGGAAATAGTGACGGTATCTGTTAAAGTCAATGAGCTAGACAACCTTGTTTCCCAACAGCAAGACGAAGTAAATTACTTACGAAATGAAGTTGCACAAATCAAGCAAAATATGTCGAAACAGGCTAAACATTTTGAAAATACTTTGCTATTAAAGGAAGTTCATGACCGACGCCCAAATTTGTTGTTTTATGGCATCCCGGAACAACCCATGGATAACACAGAAATACATCTCCGGCAGAGCAGACGATAGTTTCTTTAAAACTGTACATCGACTACACCGGAAGCGGTTTCCATACGAGCCTGCCCCGGACGCACCGAACCCCTTTATTGCTTCATTTGGGTACATGCCGGATCGTGAATGTGTGCTATCAAATGCCATGATTCTGAGGGATTTTAGGGGAAAAGCATCAGAACGGATTTACCTTTCAAGCTAAAGAAGCAGCGGGCCATCCTTAACAGGAAGGCGTTTAACCTCAGGAAGGAAGGTGTATATATATGCACGTGTAAGAGTGGCTGGTGTAGACGTCATTTTGGAGACCAAGGATGCGAAAGAGCCAAACAAGTTAAAAAACGGTTAACATAAACGTTTTTCAGGTGAATATATGAACTGTTAAGATCATTTATCAACGATAACAGTATCAGAACACTCTGAAAAATGAACTATAATCGTGAACAATCTGAACTCTCAACTTGGACAAGTGTCAATAAATGTGCAAAATACTCGTTTCCGATTGGCTTCTTTGAAAAATCAGAGGGCATATAATTTGGTTATACGGTGGTGCTCTGTTTACTTCCTCTAATGCGCAAGAATTCATTTGTTGCCTAGCAACACGTAGTTCTGAAGTATTGCTGTTGTGTCGAAAATTTCCCCAAACTATGCAATTATTGCGTTTATTATTGATAGAATTTATTCAAACTTTCCACAAGCCTAACGCTTGTAGTCGGTCAAAACCGGTAAAATACACGACACTGACAACAATTCAGATTTCCCGTTCGCACGGTCCATCATTCTGTAGTGTTAGACCAAAACGGGCTCGACAAAGTTTAACCGGCCCAAATTTCATACGAATATGAATCGAAATGCGGCATACACTTACCTTTAATTTATTTACAACACCAATGCAATCATACTGGCGTCAAGTTTGTGAATATATGCAGAACTTAACATAGCGCTAGCAACCGTCACGAAATAATAAAACGTCTACTGACTAGAGTGAGCTCCCTTTGCAGCATTCGGATATTTGTTGGTTATCTCAGAGGCCTTCTATTTGTAAAGTCATTCGAGATAACCAAATCCGTCAACACTATGTGAACGTCTCTCCGTGGAAATCGTGCACGGGCATCATGACACAGCACACCTCCCAGCAGGCATTTTAACGTTGAACCAACGTTGAAACAACGTCGTTTATCAACGTTGAATTGACGTCGAATTTTGATTGGATTTAAAATTTGCCGCGACGTCGAAAACTGACGTTGTTTCGACGTAGAAATGACGTTAATAGATACGACGTCGCAACAACGTTGGTATAACGTTGTCTCGACGTATATACGATATTGTATCAACGTTGAAACAACGTTTTATTGACGTATTTTTAACGCGACATCAACGTCGATACAACATGGCTTTAACATTGATACAACGTTGATACGATGTTGCTGCAACGTTGGTAAAAAGTTAATCCCATTTCTAATGATGCTGAATAGATATGATGAGAGACGTTTTTCAATGTATATAACACTGCAGAGAATCATAGAGACCGGAATCGTATCATTAAAAAAATATGGTATATCGTCGGGAATAGCTGTATAAATTCAACCAACAAATTAACAAGTCAAAAACAAACCGAGATAATGATAGATTACATAAATGTTTATTAATCTTTTATACATTTCTATGAAAAGCAGTCTTATCATGTATTCTTGTATATGTTTCTTCACAGCGTTGGCCATCAGCAAAGTTCTGTACAAAAAAAAGTAAATGAAGTGAAATATCAATCACATAAATTGTATATGTCGATCCCTTATCAAATATGTGCTAATAACTTGTTCTGCTCTTTTGAATCCTGCCTTGAATGACTTTTGTGTGCATTGTAACTGATTTATTGTTTAATTGTTAACTTATTTAACATTGAAACTGGTAAAATAAAAATGAAATGAATGTCGAATCATCGGAATGGCATTTACAACAGTATACACTATATACATACCTGAGGGTAGTTTGACAGATCAACTCCCAGAAGCACGTGCATGTATCTTCTCTGCTTCGCCAGTCTCCAGCTCTCTCCTCCCTCTCAATCAGCAGACTCTGAGAAAAGTTTATAATATTCATGTATTATATTCAAATATAAACACTAATATCCTAACACATTTCTTTAAAACACTTCTTGATTCGTGGATGCCTTAAAACATAACTGTAATGGAAGTGAAAAGGTGTCAGTGAGGAATTTGCCTTAAAATTAATTTGTATATATACACATTATAATTATACAATGCATCGTACATGTCGGTTCAAGCTAAAGTGAGTTGATATCAATCTTAGTCATATAGATATAATGCTAAACTGTCATGCATTAAAATATTAGATGGTCTGGTCACTGGTAATATTGTGTTTTGCAAGGAAATAAACAATTGAAAACGAATTTCATCCATCAACAGTTCAGAGAAAAAAAGTATGTGGTATGCCATCATTCCGTCATATTTGAACATAATTATATGATTAGTCTGATACAAAATTAATAAAGTTAACAATGAAAATAAAATCAATTTAATATAGCTGGAGCCCTTCTTGTTCTTAAATACGGGCGTATAATTTATACTTTTGGCAAATGATATTTCAGTTATTATTATTGAATACCAATTACATCAATACTGTAGGCCTACATGTACATGTATAAATGTCCAAATAGTATGATATGTGAGTATTTGATGTCGTTCATGAATATGACGCAATTGGGAACAACACTATTACAACAAGTTACAACCCTAACGTATTAAACGTAAGTAGCCATATCTTTCTATGACGTGATCATAGTTCAAGTGACGGAGTCATTCAAATAATTGATCAAAATTATATAGTTTTAAACTGAGATGATTGTCAATCTACCCGGTTTAAACACAACCCTTTTCATGATCTTTTTCCTACAAAAATACAAAATACAAAAATAATACGGGACAACGCTGATTATGATGCACTCATTGCCACTCTATGATAACAATTCAACTGCTGTTTCATTCAAGCTGATGCTCAGAGTAGATAATTATTAATCAAAAACAACAACGAAACTGTACACGTACAGTGAACGCTCTGAACCAAATGAACTGCTAAACAGCTGATCGAATACTTTACGAGCTCCGTGCAACACCGGTTACGGTATCAAGCACTTTATGCTATGCCACAACACTGTACGGAGTTCAACAATGTTGAATGACAGCAACCTATATGACTTTCTTTTATCATCGTGACTCACTTAACTAATTAAACAAATGCTATTTTTCAAATAATAGTTTAATATTAGTGCTATAATAATATATAATCGTACTAGATCTACAGTTGCCTTGGCACTAGGCCTACTGTAGACCAACAGAAGTCAACGAGATGCGTTCAAATTTTGACGTGTCTAGTGTAATTGAAACTCCATGATGGAAAGTTTAATAGATCAAGGGAAATACTTACCATTTCAAAATAGTAGAGCGATGTCAGTGCACCCGAATCGTGATCCGATAGAACATCTAACAGGACGTTGATTTCCCCTTACATCGACCGACAAACATGGCGACGAAAGTACTAAGATTGTGACGTAAAAGTTGAAACTATGACGTCATCAGCATTTGTGCTGGCGCGAAAATGTGGTATGCTTGTTGGCGAACAAAGTAACGTCGGGAATATAAGAAAAATGACTTTTTTCAGTTCATACGCCGTTTAGGGAAACAAATTATCGGCAAATATTGTTTATGAATAAAGTGATCACGAATTTGTGCCTGAATTTTCAAGTGCTAGCCTATTCACGAAACAATGCTTTTAAAACGGTATATTTATTCATTTATTCATTGATAGATTAATGACTGTTTTACATAAATTTATGTAACTATATTTGAAAATGACTTTATAAAGTGTACTTTTTTTACTGATTTCATATCTATACATTTCATTGGTAATTCGAAAAAGCTTTATTATAAAAGGAATGGAAAAGGTTAAACTTTATAAAGGAAAACAACTATAGACTCTACATAAAGAAAAATTATTTTCTATACGATATCCTAGAAAAAAATGCCTTTCTTGTCGCGCAATCTGTTAGTTGTTACTAACAGTAATTTAGTTAGTCCTTTCATAACGGGGCGCTCTTTGCAAGTTTAAAGGCGAATATCACACACTTTTAACAGACACTTATTCGCGTTTTTAATGAATGATCAACTAACAAACGAAAATCTTTAGTTTCACAAGAGACAGACGTGCTTTCATCTGATATAATTCGTAGGTTGTAAAATCGGAACAACGTAAGGTCATTTATCAACATAAATCTCAAATACATAGACGTCGGAAATAGAAACGTTGAAACGACGTTGTGTATCTTGATTTTCTCGACGTCGAAAGAACGCCACCTTAACCGAAATAACCGGACGTTGAAACAACGTTGTTCAGTCAACGTCGAAATTACCGACGTCGGGGCAACGTCGTTGTTATCAACGTCGAAAATACCGACGTTGTAACAACGTCGTTAAATCAACGTCGAAATTTACAACGTCGAAGCAACGTTGTCTTTATCGACGTCGAAATTACTGACGTTGAAACAACGTCTATTTTAAGTTGAACGACGTCGCGACCACATCTAAACTATAATCCAACGTCGATTCGACGTTGTGTGCCTGCTGGGCTGAGTCAATGCGAAATAATATAGTTTAATTTTAAATCGCTATTATGGTAGAATGGAGATAAACATGCTGTGTTTGGAAATCAGCGGCATATAACGGAATTATTATAGCTCCTTTATCTCCTAATTGACAAGTGCAAGTGTCGTTTGTTATATTTATATTTATGCTATACTGTATAGGACGATTTCTTGATACATAATGTAAGGGGAGGCGGTTAAGGACTATTAAAGATGATGTCGAATTCATGACGTTAATGCTGCCACCAGTCACAACAATGTGACAAAGAATAAATACCAGGTTTTGAAGGCGAAGTTCAGTGAAAGTATATCACAAGGTCAAACCATGCAAACAATAAACAACTTGCAGATATATGACACAACAAAGATAATTTAATTATATAGTTTATTCAGGCAAATAACAAGATTTAACGATCTGGTGCTGGAACTTGCGTGTACATGATCTTGATAACATCGTGCTTGGCTTGCATTGCTCGCTTTGGATCCATATACTTACCATGAAAGTTGAATAAAGTCCTACACTCAGATAACGATACAAATATAAGAAAAAATTAACAAACACATTAACGCTGATAATCATTAAAAAAACATCTTAGATTAAACCCCAATTAGTTTACTATAAAGTTACCCAAATACCAAACCCAAAACCCGGAAGTGAAGAATATAAACATCTCAACTTGGACCCGGAAGTGATTCCCAGGTTGACCTCTCAGCAGATTCCTCCAAGGGAGCGTGGCCCATCACTACACATGGACACAACATGAATAAAATGCTCAGTATTGAATGAAAATAATAAAGCTGGGGAAGATATGGAGATTCTTCTTATCAAAAAGGAACCATAGAAACATATGGCCTAAGTCCGTCCTGGGAGGATATGATCCTAACTTCAATACATCAGAATGGATAAGACCATGTGCTCTAAGTCAAGGTCACTACACACTCACGACTTACCAGTGGATGTGGGGAGTAAGGGTAACACTTGTTCTGTAAAAATACTGTACTATAAACACTTGAACTTGATCTGTATCTTGAATTACCCAAGCACCTAAGTTGAATCTATATGATCAGTCGGATCTGGATCCAAAGGAATCAGATCCATCGGAATTGCCGGAATAGGATTCAATGGAATGGAATAACAATCTTTAAATTCACTTTATCACCTTTAACGGAATAAACAATTAATTAGTAAAACCACAACCTATTTCTACGCTGAGTTATTCTACCTTCTACTGAACAATCATGCTATCGACAGTGACGGAATCAAGTCCATCGGAATCACATGGAATCAACACACAAATCTAAAAGATTAAAGTGTCCACAGAAACGATAATTAATTATCTGTGACTTGAATCTGTTCTTGATACTGTGACTTGTACCTGTAACTTGGTCATATACACTAATCCTAATATTCAGACACTGGCATAATTTAGCAGTGACTGATCATTCCATCGAATTGGGATTTGCCGGATTCAAGCAAGAAAAATAGATAAGTTACTCTAAATGCAATAAAATCCCTACAAGATTAGACAAAACAGACCTCGAAGCAAATGTTAATAGTAATTAAGGATAATGGAATAAATCGGAAAAACTCTTTAAGTCAATGATGTGATCAAGGATCCCTACCTTACAAAGCTTTCCTTTAGATCCTACGTTTTCTACAGATTTTAAACTCCCTCGCCTAAGACACATGTGCAGCGCTATTTATATTATATCCGTGTCGCGTGATACGCTAATATGACGTCATTTGCTTGACCTACAATGGCGGACGCAAAACGACGGCAGATGGATAAATTTGATCATATATTGACATGATGGATTAACAAAATATCTAAGGTAGGAAAGCTCAAATTCGATGTTAGTAATCCTAAAGTATCAAAATATTAGCAGCTTCATGAGTGACAAATGAGAAAGACTATTTCAGAGGCAAAACGATCTTGCATTAATTTATCGTCACTAAGGTCAAGGTTACATGAGTTTAACCTGGAAGTTACATCGATGCACTTAAAAACTATTATTTGGCCGACTGAATTCCGTTACATAGCCCCCTCCCTAGACCTTAACACTCCGGGTAAAGTACCTAAACAACGGAAGAAAATCGGTTGAGAAATATAATCATTATAGTAAACAACCTCTCTTAGGGAATGTGTAAGATGGCCTGACCGGTCATAATGTTTGGTTTCTGTCACTGATTGCACAGACAGCTCTTCTGTATTTTCAAACAGGGTCTTGCCTTTGCCTTTGCCTCTCAATCCTGTGTACACTGGGGCTGGGGCGGCGGCTGGTGAGGATGGTGGAGAGGAGGACGAAGATAAAGAGGAGGCCACAGAGGGGGGAGATGGGGGGGATCTCACCTCGCTCCAGTTGTGAAACTCCCTTCACTGCAGCCTCTAGCAGGCCGTCCTCAACGTCCTCCCAATCGCTATCAGGAGCTTGAACCTGGGGGATAACCACTGCTGTAGGGGGTTTCATCACAGGCGGCTTCTGTTCATCAGCCGTACTTGTAGAAGCAACTGGACTTGTGGCGTTGGGGTGAACGCGTCTATGATTCTCCAAGTCGGACCTACGTATACGGGTGTAATCTCTTTTGCATATGCGGCATATGCGGAACCACTTTCTTCTTTCCCTTGGGAGACTTCTGGATTTCACAGACGACATCCGAGAACTTGTGAGTGACTGACCAAGGACCTGTCCACCTCATCTGTAGCTTTGGTGACCTACCCTTGTGTCTCTGTTTCTCAAACCACAGACTTGGTTACCGACTGAAAATGAAATCTCTTGCAGATATCTGTCGTAGTTCTTTTCTGTCGGTATCCAGCATCCTTGAGGTTGGTCCTTGCAGTGTCCCAGGCATCTAGAAGGTTCTTCCTCAACTTTACAGGATACTAAGTGGACAGCACAGGTTCTGCTGCAGGGTTGCTAATTATGACGTTTATCGGCAGGCTTACCTCCCGACCAAACATCATCCTGTTTGGTGTTACCTTGGTAGATTATTGCACGGCACTGCCATATGCCATCAGTGCTAGAGGCAAAACCTCTCTGGGGATGCAGGTACTTGGCAAGGCTGTTGACAACTGTCTTTTGATCTTCTCGAAGTAGATGTTTATGTTGCTTTCGAAATGCTGGATGAGCTTGACATGCTAGCCTTCCTGTTTGGAGGTGAAACTGATTTCAATAAATATATTGATCATACCACATGGGAAACCATTATTTTACAATTTTCATTATATGTATCAAGTTTGAAACGCCACCTACTACAATATCACAATGAATAATGAATTTTATGCGTGCAAAGCAAATATACCTTGAACATTGTCCGTTATTTCCAGATATAATATAAACTCAATGTATATACATGTATATATATTTATCATTGTGTCTTGATTCATGTATTTGTATCAAATATAAATGTATGTTTTTGATCTTCGGTTAAAAACTGGAGGAAATAAAGAATCTCTCTCTCTCTCTCTCTCTCTCTCTCTCTCAGACTTGGGATTGAAGGGAGTTGTGGCAAGAACTTTATGTAAGACGACACGAAATTTTCAAGGTCCGTGTACATATATTTATAACACAAAACCTACAATGGATATGTATGTATAATTATATGTAAAGGTTCGGTCTTTATACATGTAAATGATGATCGTGGTAATGTGTACATAATACTATCAATGTATACATGTATGTTTGTAATGATGCTTGTCCGTGAAGGTGGCCGACAGCCGACAATCCAGCTTTATGTTAATATGCATGAAAATATTTAGTGTATAGTCAGAGGCGGTGACCGACAGCCGACAGCCGACAATTCATTTCTGTGAATGATACAATATTCGTGTATAACCTGGAAGAGTGGCCGACAGCCGACAGCCGACGATGCTTATCTATTTATAGTAACATACTTGTCAGTAAGAGTGGCCGACAGCCGACAATGCATTTTGTAATCATTGTAACATACATGTCCTTCTGAAAATAGTCACAAAGAGCGGCCAACAACCTGCAATTCATTTTCATTGAGTCTATGACATAGATGGGTCTTATATTCTAAGCATTTCGTTAAACAATGTACTTTTTTTTCAGTTTATGTTGTGTATTCGATTTATTTTCCTCAATGCAATTTTAGAAGATGTCAACTTTTTAAGAGCGTATGAAAATATGCTCTCCGTCATTGTAAATATTTATCAAATATGGCCGATCTATTTTTAGAATGCTAGTTATCACATTTTTATGCACTAATGTCGGCATTTTTACTTTATTATCTGGGTCATCCGTCTTGCATGAAATCTTTGGATATGGGATTATTTATTGACAACATTGTTATCTTTTCCATTGCTGCCCATGTTATAAAATGGCGTTGCAACAATGTTGTACAAAAAGCAACCTTAGGTATGCTAGCATTTATGAGAGATAGGGCCTAGTATTTCTTTAAGTTACAGCAAGATTTTGCGACAACATTTTGCTGTTAAAAAAACAGAAAGTATACACATTACAATAACTGCGGTTAAGGTTTGTATGCAAGCCAAACCCTTCAACTTAACGTTACGCCTTTTTAATGGTCATTTTACGACATGTCGTATGGCGACACCGACTCCTATATAAACAAGTACAAATCTTTTTTTGCTATTCAAACAGCATATCAAAGCATGTACCATATTCATATTTGTGTTTTAGATTTAAATTACTTTGTATAATCAATTTATAGCTGTATGTTCACTCTGCTGTCTTAGTTTCGCACTCGCAGTGTAGGTATGGTAGGTAGTCAAAGATTTACTCGTATTTGAGATGAAAACTGCTGTGAGGGTATATTGTTAAAGAGACACTCCGTGAGTTTCATCACGTAGTGTTTTGCTTTGATACGAACCTAAATGGTAAAATTTGTTATATAAATTCAAAACATCTCATGCATTCATTCCCAAATGACAAATATATGACAAATACTTGTTTTCAACGAACATTTTAAAACAGTAATATAAGTTCGTGGAAATCAAAATTACAAATATAATTTCCACGAATACTTGTTATATAACCTAGCTATGAAACAAATCCAACTCGTAGCTGTAATTCTGACTGCTTTACATACGTTTCCAAAAATACGTTTGACTGATTAGCGCGCGTCATTGTCCGGTTTTCGATCATAATCGCGACTTCAAGCCTTCCTCTTGTCACTAGACGACATCGATTAGCTTTAAAATGATTCTTTCCTGTAAGAATGGATCAGATGACACTATTTGTAGAGTCTGTCATATATGACCCCAAAGAACTCGCGGAGTGTCTCTTTAAAATGACCTTATAGTGTCAAAAACCATTTGGTTACCCCGGTATATTATTCATGAATTTGATTTTGTATTCAACTGAGCACATCATAATTCTTTTAAGCAATACATTAAATACACTATACAATACACTAATAAATTCATATAGCATATATACATACACGCGAAGATGATGAGAGTTCTTAATTTCTTTTGGTTTCCGTTAACATTGTCACTATTTGTCAAAATATATACACGCTACAACCACTTATATGTATTTGAAATGTAAGTCTTTTCGCGAAAAGTGCGGTTTTATTTAAGTACGCAATAATGGTAAGATGTAGCGTAATTTGCCGATTTGTCAACGGCAGTTTTTTTAAAAGATAAATCTTAATATCGTTCCTTGACCAAAAATGTCATTGTTGCCGGGGTTTTCCGAAAGCAAAACTCTCGTTAAACAGTCCATGTGCTACTATTCAGAATCATTTTCTAATTACAATCTTATGGCTACTATTTACTTGGCAACTGTGCATTACCAACTAAATTCAGCCGCCGATATTTCATCCATTTCTGGCCCTTTTCACATGGACACATTTGCTTATGTGTGAGTAAACATGCTCATGTAAGTAAAGTTAAGTATACCTAAGTAAAAGTATATTAACTAGACCCCCAGAAGTCTAGTAAAAGTATTTTTTATTTCTAAGTATAAATACTATTGGAATATTTGTGGTCATGTGAACAGAATTTCCTGTTTGATTAGGTGAGTATTTCAAACATAGTTATGACATTGCTATAACGAACATGTTATTATTCTAATCACAGTTTTAAGTTTACTTTTACCTGGCATAAACAACATGTGAACATGATGTTAATTAACTTTTACTGATTTGAGTATATTTACTCTTGTAAGTAAATTGCTTGTATAAGTAAATTGTGACCATGTGAAAGAGGATGTAGAATAGCATTTTCTGTTTTGCGCTGTTGAAAGTGTTATTCAAAGGGACTTGCATTGCCGACCTTGATCCAAAATCCGTTCACTGCCATACTTATCATATAAATAAGGTTACCCTGTGTCACCGTATAGCTATTATGAATGAATTTTGATCTGTCGGGTTTTGATATCGGCAGTGCAAATCCCTGTGAAGTTAATGACGGTCGACAAATTTTATCAACAGAACTCGATGCCCTAATTTTTCAAAAGTGAAAATTTTTACTTGTTAAAGTTAAGGATTTTAAGAGCTATAACACATCCGATACTTTCTTTGACACATTTACCTGGTTACAAAGGATAGTCTTGTCTTCATAAAAGGATATTCAATGTCTTCATAAAATGATAAGGAATAGTTTCCAACTGAGACCGAGGTGTTCCAGTTATATACATAGGTCAATTTTTGAGGTCGTTAGGCCAAAGTGTTCATAATTCACGTGCGCTAGGGTTCGTCTTATTTTATCCTAAAGGTATTTAACTTCTTCAGACACTATAGCTCCTATCAAAATTGAATTTTTTACTTTCAACATACGTAAATCAAATGTATTCTACATATCAACATATTTTCTTACATAAACGGAAGTACGAAAGAAGTACCCACCCAAGGTAGATTAATTCAATATCTAAAAGAAGTTTGACGCATTTGGTTACCTTACAGCTATAATAACATATAACTGCAGTAGTTTCATGGACAATACTGATATTTGGTTACTTGTGTATTAAAATATCATTATTCAATGAAATGTCTAAAACATTGAAAACGTGTGAAAATTAGGGCTTAATTGTTGAATTGAACATATCAATTAATGTTTAAGTCGATAAACAGTTATGTTTTATCAAAATTATCTTTTTGAAAAATACTTTTAATCAAAACTTGATTTGGAAAAAGAATCTTAATTCACTTAAACCCCCATCACACAAAACTCGTCCTTACTACGTTCAACAAAAATGGGTTCGAACTGTGGGAGAACGGATCGGACCTTGTGGCTAGGGGAGACCAGGGCAAAGCGCGCCCCCGGGGTAAAGTGACCACGCGTTATTTCTTCAAAACTATCGACAAATGGAGTAATTTGTCATTACCAACGAATGAAAATAATCGTAATGATATAAATCATATTATGATATAATCATATATTGCCAACTTTTATGTTAATTCTATCCTTCATGTGGGTTCGATTGTTGCCTTGTATTATCAAGATGGATAGCTTTTGATTAGTATTAGCTGATGATATTTTGTGTAATATTTACTACATTCTGTGTTGTTTATCACATGGGGCAGAGTGATCCCCAAACTACAGGGCAAAGCGCACCCCCTTAGTCAAAATACATTTACGTAAATATATCCTTATGCCGAAATGGTACATTAAAAAAGCATGTGCCATTTAAAAGTCTATCTGTAAGTATGAGAGATAGTGAGCAAGTTGCATTCATGTAGGGGTGCCCACCAGACGCACTTATATGTTAGGGGGCGCGCTTTGCCCTGGTCTCCCCTACTGTTTACAAACGTTTTAGACGGATTCGGGCGTACGGAAGGTGTTCCAGGACATTGGAGATGTCATACGTCCTCCCCGTTCTACAATTGGACGTTGGACCGACGTACTTTAAACGGGATTACCGTACCTCGAACAAAATTGCCGCACTTCGACCCTTCAAGATTGTACAAAATGTATTTCAGTCGGAACTCGATTTCATTGACGTTTGTGTAGTTTTCAACAAGCCCATGACGTCCGCTAACACGAGCATAGAACGCCAATAGGCAATTACTTTTTCTTGCACAGGTCTATTCTCAGATACATGTAGGTCTTTTGGGCTGATTTTGCATGCCTTGTCCAAATTGTCAAAATAAGTATTTTAAATTCTACCATGAATGTAATGAATACTAGATTCTGATTGGTTCTCCTGGAAAATCAAGCGTGATCAATTTTGGATCGAACGTCCTCTGATTTTGAGGCCGCTTCACCGCGCATTGATCGGCCGACTGGCAATTTCAGAGCTGGTATTCTGCTGTTTACTGAGATTAAAACTTTTATAAAGTTATTTAACGTGTTTTATTTCCGTGTGTTTACGGGGGATGACCAAATAATTTGAAGTAGATAGGGTATTTTATTCAAAATAAGAAGTTTCAGTGGCCAATCAGCGCCACACGTAGCGGGCTTCCTTCGATTACGGCAAGAATACAGTGACGTCATTTACGCGCGCGGTTATGACGTCATAATCCTTGACAACGTCATAGTGGTTATCTGTTAGAATCATCTATTTGATTGATAGGGATGTCTCAGTCTATATCGTAAACAATTAATGAAATCACACGTTTTAAAAGGTACGATATTAATAGCCGTGTTGAAGAAGGTGAGAAATATACTTGAAGGACACGCAATGATAGATTTTACCTTTGCTAAAGGCTAAATTTATTACAGATAACAAGGAACAAAGCCCCCGGCACAGACGAGTTCATTTTTGTTGTCGGTGAGGACATTTTACAAAGTGCAATTCGCTTATATAAAGAGTTCATAATTAATATTTTCATGGTAGAATGGAGATAAACCTAGTGTGTTTGAAAATCAGAGACATGTTATACTGGATTGATAGCGAGTAAATTTTAAATTGAAACCTCACGCTGCGCGTTCGGTTTCAATTTAAAATTATTCGCTATCAATCCATTATAACTTACATCCCACTTAGCCCTCATCGTCCATGGCAACCATTCATAAAAGTGTCCTGTTCATTATCGATATCGGGAACTCTTAGGCCAAAGAGTCCTGCCATCTGATGCAAGGACACTTTTGTAAACCTTTCCTACACATGGTTTAAAACAATCAATCAACAACATAGACATAGAATTGAACGGAAAGTATCAATAATCAAATAAAACAAGCTGTAAAATAATCATAATACTTTGCAAAATATCAAAAATCAAATCAAAAATAAAAATATTAAAATCACCTAATAACACTGTAAACTTTAGTTTAGACTAGAAAAAAACGATACCAAGAAATAAACATTATATGATTTGTGTTGCACCAAAACTTTCGTTATGTAAGGAAAATAAGTCTAGAAATATCCAAAATAATTTGATAATGATACATAATTAATTTATTTCATAGATAAGATAATATTTCTTTTGGCTAAACTTGTTATGGGAATGATAAAAGTACCTTTTTATTAGAAATCCAAGAGAAACGTTTCAAAAGTAGAAACCACTGTCCAAATTTAGCTGTCTATGAGGACTCTAATGACACGTCTTCTACCTTCAAAATCGAAACAGAAATGGACAACCTGTAAAGCTTTGTCTTGAAACAGGCTCATATTCATGAAGTGCACGAAGTCTGCAAGCCCAAAACATTTACTTCGTGCCTTGCGCTTTGACACGCAAGAAGCACGTGCCTCGCGCTTTGACAAGCAAGAAGCACGTGCTCTTACACCATTCATAGTACTACAAACTTCATTCATAAAACAGTGAAGGGGCCCTTGGAAGGTTATCGAAAATTAAAATTTTATTTAAAAATATTAATTTTGTGGTTGATTGTACTCGGATTAAGTGAGATGTAAGTCAGTTACTAGCATAGTAAATTGTATGCATCGGATAATGGCAGGGAAACTTTGTCCTCGAGCCAGTCCTCGGCTCCGCCTCGTACTGGCCTCTCGGACAAAGTGTCCCTGCCATTATCCGATGCATACAATTTACTATGCTAGTAACTATTACATGTCTCTGATTTTCAAACACACTAGGTTTATCTCCTAAATGTGTACGTTTTAATATGTTGATAAGTTAACTTGCAATAGATCTCGTTTCACTTCGATATTGAGTCCAGCGAGACGTAGTAGTGAGTCGCGTCAGCCGATCTTTGGAATTGACCAATCAGGGATCATCTCAACAAGCCGCTTAAAGTCTGCAATCGCAAAGACAACGTTACCTCTCACTAGACTCAATATCAGAGTGAAACGAGTTTAATTGAAACTAGCTTTACTTAGACTGATATAGATATAGAAACACACTATAATTCATATACACCGCACGAGAGTAGAAATTGTGCAGTTGACTCTCACGTAATAAAACGGTTCTGATGATACAATGCCCGTTCAGGGCTGAAACATGCTCGTTAAGAGCCTACACTTGTGCTCAGCGTAAAATACCACCACTGGACTCATTACCTTAACGTGGTGTGGTGGTTTGTGTGCTTCGACAACCCCGAGAGCTATGCCAGCTGGAGCTTACATGCTCCTGGTAGGGTCACCCAAGCTGGACAGGTCGACGGGTAGAAGCCAGACCAAATGTGAGTCCTCCTAAAACCTGCTTTTCTATCTCTCACTATGCCTTTCTTTCCGTCTTTTCTCTCATCCTTTCGATCCCTTTCTCCCTGATCTATCTACTCTCTTGTGGATGGCAACATCCACGTGTTTAATAACTGAAATATTGTTCAAAACACGTTAAACACCAACTCACTCACTCACTCACTCAGCGTAAAATATATTGTCCAATTTCTAAAAACATTGAATCATGTTATAATCACTTGCAAAAAATCTCATTAGAATGATATCAGTTCTTCACTATGTGCAACACGAGTTGCATATTTCAATAAGAATGACTTGCAAACAACTTGACTATGATTTGGAACAAGTTTTGTGCTTCTACTTACTAAAATATTTGTCACATTAACTAAAATATTTTGCGTCTTAACATGAAGTTAATTGAAAAACGAGGATACATTGTTTGAGAATTCAGTTAATTTTAACAACTACTGAAGCTATGCCAGACGATCAGTAGACTATTCAAAATTATACTACAATTATCATTATTATAAGAATCTTACCACTACTCAGGCGCGCTGTGGTTACATTGTAGTGGTTTAACGATGTCAGGTTGATTCTAAATTTTGTGCGAGGATTGCCGTGTGGAACGTTCAATTCCGTATAAAATTATCTTATCTTGGTATCGTATTGCCCATCATTTGGACTATTTGAAGTTTTATCTCATATAATTTACGAAATATGAAAAATATATCAATTACATGTTATTTTGTTACTCATGATCGAACTTTCTCAAATTACATGTGCAAATTAGACAGACCAGATCATATTGCCAATCTAAATAATCATAGGTACGTTTATTGTGTTATTACAGTTGTGTTTTCTGTAAACTTTGGTCACATAAACAATAGACATGCAATCTTTTGTGGTCAGGCTAGTACGACCCCGCTTGTAAATTTCAGTGGGATACACGTGCAGCACGAGCGGCTAAGGCCAATGTCGGGTATCCGAAATATTCCTTTTTTCTCAAAATTGAGTCAACATTGCATAAAACATTTTCAACATGAATTTGGGCACCAGAAAAAATACACATCTAAGTTGGTTTTATAATGTGTGTGATGTTTCCCTTTAAAATATTTCATTTTTTGACATCGTATAAAACGGGATATCTAATGCCTGAGTCACACCATGGTAGCTTTTACTACGTTCTACCCGGTTTTCAAATAATTAGTACGTTAAGATCCGGTACAATGACCTGTTTACTTCGTTTCAGTCAGTTAAATCCAGCCCTTAGGGCCCTGTCACACTTATGCGTTTAACAAGTGCGTTTAAGTTGCGTTTGGAATATTTTTCATACGCAACCAGTACGCTAAAAAATTTACCGTATTTTGCCTTACTTGTACCGCACATTGATTTACGACCTTTGCGTTTTCTTTGCGTTGTGGGTGCGTTGGAGATGCATATGATTTGCGTATCCCCACTTTTTGTTGCAGATGCTTGCATATGCAGAGCGAATACATACCATACTATAAACGCACACAGCTTATGTCTACCGCATGTCTTGCGCAAGCAAAGCGAATATATTTCTGAGCCCGTTGCGTCTTCACATAATTCTCATTCTTAATCGTTTCTGTCTTTGTAGTAAGTTTTCGTAGGTAATATACATGTATAAAAATACAAAGGGATCCCGAAAAAAATGCTTGTTACCAATTGAAAGACAGATTATCTTAACAAAAGTGTACTGAATATAGTTAAGTTTCCGGATTTCATTTCTTTAACATATGTGATTAAAGGGATTTCAAACTTAAATGGGTTTCCGCAGTTTTCGCCTGTTACTTGATCATTTCTGTACGAATACATACCCCTCAATTGATGTATTGAAACTTTAAGAACTTCTATATCAGAAAACATACATTCTTCTTCCCATTCAAGGATAATTTAAATTTGTAAAACACTTATTAGAATAGACATGTGACCAGAAGATTATATATATCCTATATGAACAATGGAATAGTGCACAGGCTTAGTTTAATGGTATATTTGGTAGTCTGAAATCGATTTGAAGCTGAGAAGTTTGAAATGAAAACAACTGAAAACAAATCATTAGCTTCTTTTATGATTTTGTTTGCATGGAAATGCCATGTTATTTACGTTTTATTCATCTCTTCTTTTCTTTGATTTACTAGAATTAGTAGTACACAAATTTCATTCCTTATGTGTCTATATTCAACGTTTTGTTATTTTTAATAAATGCTTGATGGCAACTCTGACAAAAAATAGTTAAATATTTTAATGTGGATTTCCATTCGGTTGTTGTCATAGTTGGATAGTTTCGACTCTTAGATCTTTATAGCTATAATGTTATAGTGCTGTCTAAAATGGAGACGAAATGAAAACTATCAAAAGGTTTACGGAGGTGATGCATTTTTCCATTGTTATCATTCGGTTTAAGATCGTTCTTCGTACGTGCTACATTTTCTTGAACAACGTTTATGTACGTCTTCTATGCGTTATCAATGCGTTGGTTCGGGACATCAACTCACACTGCGTATGAAGTGCATACTCGTCGCGATTATCTAACGTACGTGTACATGTACCGCGCTCAACCGATGTGTTGCGTGTTAACCATACGCAGCATAGTTTTGAGCATCTCCAAATGGTCCAAGCGCATGCCGACGTACAAGGAACGACCTTAACACAACCAAGGTGCGTATGAGTTGCGTGTCCGGCGTTCGGCTGCGTATTGCTGCGTATAGGGAAAATTGCCATACGCTACTCGTACGCAGTGAGTATACGCTGAAGTGTGACAGGGGCTTAAATAGACAGTTCAGACCTACCGTATATAGTCTTAAGTTTAGTTTAACTAGACCTTTCTCGACCTAAATAGGCACAATTCGGTTGTTAATCGTTTTTAACCCGACAAACTCGTTTTAAAAGAGTTTTCACGTTTTTTACTACGTTCCCATTCGGTGCGTAGTTGTACAATTGTCACGTTGTGGTCCGTTTTCAATAAAAACAAAGCGCATTCTCGGTCGTTTTCAACCCTGTTCTGTCAAAGTATAATACAATGTACTGTTCAATATTTAATAATCAATTATAGGTCAATTCCTTGTCCAAAACGTTTTATTCTTGATTGTAAGTTGACAACATAAAAGAGTCATGTAAAATAGTTTTTTTATCAATGACAAATACAGGAATACATACACATATTGTTTTTACAAATTTAACCGACATTCTTTCTTTTCCAGCTACAAAAGTATCAGTGTTAGTATAACTTAGTAATTAAATTCGCATGAGTGAACCAAAACGCTTGGAATCATCCCCGTCCCTTCAATTACCAATGCCAAATTAAAGTAGTAAGACCTATTTAATAAGACTTTCTCAAACGTACTTACAACGGATACGACATGGTGTAACCTTGTGTGAACTTTAAAACCTGTGTATGAACTTGAAAACAAAAATTAGCTGCCAATTGATATACTATAGTTGGATTTGATCTGTTTGCTGACGTCGTGGACGTTGTAAAAACTGTGTACAAACGTCAATAAAAGTGATTTCCGACTGAAGGACGTTTCAGGAGAACGATTTCGAAGTGCGTCAATTCGAGGTACGGTAATCCCAACGTCAAATTTTAGAACGGGAAGGACGTTGGTCATGTCAAACATCGTTTACCTTCCGTTTTAAGTACGTCCAAGTACGTCTATAAAGTTCGTAAACAGTTGTCACAAAATTCATTCCGTTACAGTTCGAGCCTGTTTTTTTAGATATAAAATTCGTTCAGTAAACACTACGTATTTATATCATAAGTATGACAGTGAACGAATTTGGGACCACGACGTATCAACATCGGCATGCAATGCCAGTCCCCGTGAACAATACTTTCTACAGCAAACAGATAATGTCATAAACGTCAAATATGGATGTAATATCGGTGGCTGCATTTACATGCAGTTGATATTGTAGAGTTGCGGATTTCGGATTTACTGATGCGAACCGTAAGTTTGTAGTCTATAATAACCCGGTACCGAGGGGTTATGGAAAAAAACCGTGAGGGCGTAGCCCGAGCAGAGGTTACTTCCATAACCCGAGGCAAATGGGTTTCACTTATTATTCGACTTACACTCCCGCGGAAGACTTCTGCAATGGTTTCAACTTAATTTGTATTAATTTAAAAAAACGATTTACTGATATCATTTCCGCTTTTATCATGTCTTGATAAGAAAAAATATTTAAATTATCCTCAGATTAGGGGTTTAGAAATAAACGCTTATTTCTTAAAATACAAACTATTTTATTACGGTGTTTCAACTAAATTTGTTTACATACAAATAATTGAAAAAACGTTTTAGTGATCCATTTTGCGGGCCGGGTTTAATATGTCTTGATAAGAATAATATTTAAGACTACTTACAATACCCCCTTCATAGGGTTTAAGAACTAAAAACTTTATTCCGTACATTAAAAACTCTTTTATTGCAATAATGATATATATTCTCAGGGCAAGATAAAAAACCAAACATGACACACAAACATTTACATCAACTGGCATGGATCCACCGTAACTCAACAGGTAAGAGCGCTGCTTGACAGCATAGAGCTCCCTGGTTAGAATCCCACTTTCGTTGTTCATAAATCTTAACTTTCTTGTTTGATCAAAAATCCAAATTAAAAAAATTCCAAAGTTTGCGATTGTTTACAAACTTATAACCGACCAAGGTGAATTACCCGCCCGTATTCTACTGCAAATATCATATAATTTTGAAAGTCTTTGAGGTATCCTATCATTGTGATAACGAAATAGATAATGTTTAAATTTCACTACGTAAATTAAGATTTAGTTTGCTTTAACATTCTCGTAATGTAATGGAAATTTAAGAAAATCGAAATTTCACAAACAAATGACAAAGCGGAAACCAAAAGAGATAAAGCACTTTCGAATGAAAGAAATCATTTTTTATCAACTTCTTCGCGTTTTCTTTATGTTATTTTATTGGTACATGATATTGCTTATTACGATGTGCTCAGACGAATACAAAATATGGTTCAGGAATAATATTAGGGGGATACCGAATGTTGTTTGACGCTATGGCGTCATTTAGAAAAAAACATACCTTCGCGGCAGTTTTCATTTCAAGTACATCTTTGACGGCTTACCGTTTGATAACACAGTGAAAATAAAACCATCAGTTGACTATAGAGGGCACTTTAAATTTAGAACAGAAGTAAGGTTTTTATGTTGTTTGAATGACTAACAACACACTCGATCGTGAATATAGGTGTCGGTGTCGCAATACGACATGTCGTAAAATGACCGTAAAGGTGTAACGCTAAATTGAGGTGTTTAGCTTGCATCTAAGTCTTTCAAGAATTTATTTTTAATTGTATACTTTCGCATTTTGTGTTTACAAAAACAAAATGTTGTCGCAAAACGTTATCGTAACTCCTGAATCGAATCTCTCATTAATCCAGCCCAAAACACTATCATACCTAAAGGTTGCTGTATGTGCAACATCGTTGCAGTGCCATTATAATAATATGGACATAATATGGACAGACTAGTAATGTAACTTTCAGGGAAAGATTACAATGTTGTCGACAACTGTTCAGCTGTTAAAAGAATTCACGCAAGAAGGATGACCTAAATAATAAGCGAAAAATGCCTACATTTGTAATGAGTAGTATTTCTACAAAATAGATCGAACATATTTGTTAAACCTTGACAGTTATAAAGAGCATATCTTTATTACTTAGAAAAACGTTGACATATTCTAAAACAGTTTTGAGGAAAATAAATCGAATAAACATAACCTAAAGGACCGATATTTGTCTTACAAAGTCGTTAATTAACAAGCCATCTATTTCTTGTGACTCAATGGAAATCTATTGTTGGTTTACGACCACTCTTACCGACTATGTACACAAGAACAAGTATCTTCCAATGAATAAAAATGCATCGTCGCCTGTCGGCTGTCGGCCACTCGAACAGACTACACACAAGTATGTTACTATAAATAGATATGCATCGTCGGCTGTCGGCTGTCGGCCATTCCTACCGAGTACACATGAATATATTGTATAGTACAAAGAAATGAATTGTCGGCTGTCGGCTGTCGGTCACTTTCTCTGACTATACACTCAACATTTGCATGTCTATTAACATAAAGCTTAATGTGTCTATTGTCAGTCACTTTCACGGACAACTTCACACATACATACATGGACAGTCTTATGAATACATTGACTCTACAAAACTATTTACTTATATGCAAATGTTTACATTTTGTTTTATGAGAACACATGGTACATATCCGTTGTAGGTTTTGTTTTATAAACATATGTACACGATCCTTGAAAATTTCGTGTCGTCTTACATGAAGTTCTTGCCGGAGTTGTCCTGGTCTTGTTAATATGGAAGATAATGCATAGCTCTGCAAACAGGTTGGACTCAAAGTTTCTGCCTTGGTCAGTGTGGATCTCGTGGGGAACCCCGAACATACAAATAAATTGTTCCACAAGGGCATTAGCCACAGTCTTTGTCTCTGCGTTCGGTTAAGGGAATAACAATAACAATAACACTTTCAAAAACAATATGTGAATTAAAATCATTTATCAACGATAACAGTATCAGGTCACTCTGAAAAATGAACTATAATCGTGAACAATCTGAACTCTCAACATGGACAAGTGACAAGTGCAAGTGTCGTTTGTTATATTTATATTCATGCTATACTGGTTAGGACGATTTTTTCATACATAATGTGACGCGAGGCGGTTAAGGACTAGTAAAGATGATGTAGATTTAGTAACGTTAATGCTGCCACCAGTCACAACAATGTGACAAAGAATAAATATCAGGTTCGGAAGGCGAAGTTCAGTGAAAGTATATCACAAGGTTCAGTACCACTCGAGTCAAACCATGCAAACAATAAACAACATGCAGATATATGACACAACAAAGATAATTTAATTATATAGTTTATTTGACAAATAACAAGGTTTAACGACCTGGTGTTGGAACTTGCGTGTACTTGATCTTGATAACATCATGCTTGGCTTGCATTGCTCGCTTTGGATCCATATACTTACCATGAAAGTTGAATAAGTCCTACACTACGATTACAATACCAATATAAGAAGAAATTAACAAACACCTAACGCTAATAATAACAAGTAAAGAAGCGTCTTCTTTCAACTGAAACCCCAATACCAAATTCATTAATAGGTTTTACAAATAAAAGGGTACATCTAGGGATAATGGTTGATCTTTGTTTCAAATACGAGATGCACTGAGGACAACATTATTTGTGTTGAGTCACTTTGTAAGTTATGTTTTCCAAAGAAACCACAGAAAAGAAAATCCATATATCGTTTACCTCTCACAAGGCATATCCAGCAATCACGATTGACATATGTAGCAAATTTGTTGAAGTTGAGGTGTATATTTCAGGAGATATGTTCGGGTCAAAGTAATTTATCATAGAATCACTTTTTAGTCATTTTTCTATGGAAACCACAAAAAATTAAAATAATTTGTTGGTCTAACCCTCAAAAGGCACATCTAGGGATCATGGTTGATAAGTGTATGAAGTTTGGTGAAGCTAGCTTGAATAGTTTAGGAGATATGCTCCGGACAAAGGATTTAGTCATAGAGTCACTGTTTCAGTCATGTTTCCATGGAAACCGCAAAAAAAAATTTAAATTGTGGATCTAACCCTCAAAAGGCACATCTAGGGATCAAGGTTGATCGATGTCCGAAGTTTGGTGAAGCTAGCATGAACAGTTTAGGAGATATGCTCCGGACAAAAGACTTGGTCATAGAGTCACTGTATCAGTCATGTTTCCATGGAAACCGCAAAAAATATTTTAAAATTGTGGATCTTACCCTCAACAGGCACATCTGGGGATCTAGGTTGATGATTGTATGAAGTTTGGTGAAGCTAGCATGAATAGTTTAGGAGATATGCTCCGGACAAAAGACTTGGTCATAGAGTCACCGTTTTAGTCATGTTTCCATGGAAACCGCAATAAATAAAAATAATGTGTTGGTCTAACCCTCAAAAGGCACATCTAGGGATCATGGTTGATAAGTGTATGAAGTTTGGTGAAGCTAGCATGAATAGTTTGAGAGATATGGTCCGGACAAACTTTTGTGACGGACGGATGGTCGGACGGACGCACAGAATGAGCGCTATATGTACCCCTGAATACGCTGTAAGGCGGGGCTATAAGTTATAGATATACCCACACTTCCTGAGGTGTATCGCTCAATATACCTCCTGTTTGATTCGTGGATCTCCGAGGCGTAGCGTAGGGGAGTCGAGGATCTACGATTCAAACAGGAGGTATATTGAGCGATGCACCGAGGGAAGGGTGGGTATATCTGACTTATACCCCACTCCGGTTGAGTAATATTTGACGAAAAAGAGCTATCCACCCTTCTCTATGTATATGTCTTGACCTAACTAGATCAAAAAAATATAAACAACACTCTTCTTATTACGTTTTAAAAAACATAAATTGACTTCATTACATAAAAATTGAACAAACTAGTACCTGTACATTGGCTTATATAGGAAAATACAACAACCTAGACATTACACAACAAAAAGTACTACTACCTGTATCAAGCCTCATTAGCTCAGTTGATAGAGGCGTTGCGTCGCAACATTAAGGCCCCTGGTTCGATTCCTGCTTTGGTCGTTAACATTTCTCAAAAATTCTAAATTTTACAACTCTGTTGATTTGCCAGAGGTTGAAAATCTCTACACCTGACTTAATTTGGGTGTGCAAAAAAGAATAGGTGTATTAGAAAGGTTGTGGTGTATCTGTCAATATACCTACAGTTAGAACAAAGGAAACCATAGCAACGAGACCGGAAGTGGGGTATAATAATATAAAACTATTAGTTCCATTGAGTGGCAAATGAGATCTTCTCAAGCAATTTGCTTGAGAACGACATTAGTATCTATGTCGAAACGTCGCAAACTTTAATAAAGAAGTTGTATATCCATAATATTGCCTTTTTCTTCTGTATCCATTATAGAAAATCTAACCCAGAACGTTCCACGCCAATGTTACAGGAAAGAAGACCACTGTTCACACGTTTAAAACCTGTACATCACACACGAGCCTTACTAAATCGTATCACACAGGTGTGTTGGAGCGTTTTTTTGGTTTTGTTTCGGTACATTCTCCAGCTGATCTTCTTTGGGTTTTGTATGTGTGTGTGTGGGTTTTTTTTTCATTTTTGACCTATTTTAACATATGAGCATAATGATAGGTCATTTATGACTATTGAAGTACCTGGGTTGCCGTAAGGATACCTTACGCGTACAAGTTCGGTTTCACTTATTAAATTATTTACCCGTGGATCGAATCTCCATTATTTTAACTTTGTAAAATATCCAAATAGATTTTCCTTTTCTGTTAATTTGTTTTTATTGCGCCTCCGTTATCCATTCACCTTATGACAAGCTATATATTGATAGTCTTCCTTCTTATGTTCTTATTTAAATTCCCCCCCATATTTTACATTCGACTATTTTTATGAAACTGGAAGTCACAAAACCCGTCGCATTCGTTTTTCACCTGTCCGTCTGTCCGTCCGTCTGTCCACAAAAACTTTAACCTTGGTCATAACTTTTGATTGGTCAGAGCTAGGTCTTTGATACTTGACATATGTATCCCTTGTGATGAGACCTTTCAGATGACACCATGACATTTGACCTTGTGACCTTGACCTTGACACAGCGAGCAGGATGCATCCGGGGGCATTCGTGTTTCACAAACACATCTTGTTTGTATATAGCGTCATCACCATAAGAGCAAGGTCCCTCTAGAGGTTCATGACCTTGACCTTCATTTCAAGGTCATTACGAGACTTTGACATTTTACCCTTGTCAGCGGGATATCTCAAGAACCATTAACTGGATTCTCTTCATAATTTACACAAAGCATCTTATTGGGGAGGCGCCGGGCCCAGTCGATTTTGGTGACCTTCACATTATTTTCATGGTCACAGCGAGACTAAAAATTTCAGCATTGAAACCTGCATTTTAGGCTTGTCAGCGGGATATCTCAAGAACCATTAACTGGATTCTCTTCATAACTTACACAATACATCTTATTGGGAAGGCGCCGGGCCAAGTCGATTTTGGTGACCTTCACATTATTTTCAAGGTCACAGTGAGGCTTATATATGGAAGACCCAGGGACCAGTTGATTTGTTGTGGTCTAAATGACATCTAGAAGCATGACAAGTGTAGACAAGTGTTTATATGTATACAGTATGCATTTTGTTCACATCAATTTGCGGCGGGGGATCTTGTCACCTCTGTGACAAATACTTGTTGTTTTATTTTCTTCTAAATATCTTTGGACCCAATGACGACACCCCGGAATTTTATTATAAACTCTCTGAAATAATAGAAGAATCTGAAGGAGAATATTTGATACTTAGTGGTGATTGGAATCTGGTGTTAGACCTATCGATTGATCAATTTAATTACAAACATGTCAATAAGCCTAATGCTAGAAATAGAGTGTTAGAAATGCAGCATGTATATGATCTGAAAGATGTATGGCGTGAGCATAATTTAAATGACAGAAGATATACCTGGCGTCAACCGACACTATTAAAACAATATAGACTTGATTTTTGTCTAATCTCCCACAACCTGCTCGCTGTAGCAACCTGTAGCATCTACTCCATTAATCCCGCTTTTAAAACTGACCATTCACTTATTGAACTATCAATTAGAATTAATGAAGTTAAAAGAGGTAAAGGGTTTTTGAAATTTAATAATTCGTTATTATACGACAAAGATTATGTTAATTTGGTAAAGCAAACTTTAACAGAAACATTGAACCAATATCGGATAAGGGAAAATGAAGATGTCTTCTCTATATCTGACCAGCTTTTTTCAGCTTCTTGCAATTGGGAAACTATACTCTTGATGATAAGGGGGAAGTCTATACTATTTGCGAGAACATAAAAGAAGAAAATGGAAAATAATGAAACTGAACTGAATACGACATTAAATAGTAGAATTAGACAAAACAAACATTCTTACGGAGAAGGAAGGCACATGAAGGATATAAAATCTGTAATTAGTGAATTAGAAGAAATTAGTTATATAAGAGCTAAGGGAAGCTTAATAGATCAAAATCTAAATGGGTTGAAAATAGCGGAATTTTTTAAACAAAGCAATTACGGTGTTGGAGGATAAAGATGGAAACATAATTTCAACAACCTGTATATTAATTTTGAGACAGTACATCAGCTGAACTTGAGGGAGAATTAACTTACAATAAAGTACTTTCTTCTTTAAAGCGTATGAAAAATTAAAAAAGTCCAGGCCCTGATGGTTTTACAGCAGAATTCATTAACTGTTTTTGGAGAATTGAATACATATTTACAAAACTCTCTTAATTATGCTTACAAAAATGGTTAACTATCAGTTACTCAAACACAGTGCGTTATAACATGCATTCCAAGGGAAAATAAACTAAAAAGATACTTTAAAAAATGGAGACCAATATCTTTACTAAATGTTACTTATAAACTAACCTCCGCCGCAATCGCAGGTCGTCTAAAATCAGTTCTTGTAAACATAATATGCGAAGAACATAAAGGATTCCTTCCCGGTATTAGCTGAAGTCCCCAGACAATTCTATACTTTAATGGAACACACAGAGAAGTATCAAATTACGGGCCTGTTGATGTCGATAGACTTTGAAAAAGCTTTTGATTCTGTTGGTTGGAAATTTATACAAAATGTCCTGAATGTTTATAATTTCGGACCTCCGTTTCGCAAATGGATTACTGTTCTATATAACAATTCTGAATCATGTGTTTTAATTAATGTAATGTCGTCAGGGAGATCCCATCTCACCTTATTTGTTTATCCTGTGTACGGAAATATTAACAAAATTATTAAAAGATACATGTAACAAGCAGATTAAATGTATCAAAATAGGAAATATCTTTTAGCTCAATTTGTTGACGATATGTCCCTGATGTTAGATGGATCTGAAAAATGCCTCTATGCAGTTCTTGCTTCTCTTACCCTACTTACTACGATATTATTGAATAATTTTTTCCAAACAATGAAATATATTAAAAAAAGGGAACAAATTCTTGACGAGATTTATTCTGACTCTGAGTGAAAAGTTATTAATGAAATGCATTTTAGATGTACCGTGTGTACTGAATTGCGATGGTTTCAATATCGACTTATACATAGAATTGTACCTGTGAGTTCCTATCTCTTCAAACTTAACTATATTGATTCCCGACTATGCTTATTATGCAAAAAGAAAATATGTGACATCGAACATTGATTCTGGGACTGTGAATGTATTAACTCTCTTTGGAAAGATATCCAACAATGGATCAATATTAATGCTCATCTTGACATAGTGTTCACAAAGACAGAAATAATACTTGGATATGTATCCAAAAACAACGACCCATTAAATGTTATTTATTTTTGAAACTCTTGTTAACGTGATATCTCATGAACGGTTACACATTATCGAATCACCACAGCTCTTATGGAATGTATTATAACTGTCTACTTTATATTATTTATTTAATATGTATGTATATGTATGAGAACATTCTGTCTACCAAATTATAAAAACTTAAAATGCGGCGGGGGAGATGCTACTTGAATTATTTCCCCCGACGTTACCCCATTCTCTTCCCAACAGAGGCATATCAAGTCATGAAATGTTGATACAGCCTCTGTTCTATTACGCCGAAATCCGTGGCTTTCGGCAGTTTCCCCATTCTCTCCCCACAGAGGCAGATCAAGTCATGTTGATTTAGCCTCTGTTCTATTACGCCAAAATCCGTGGGGTCCGGTGTAATATAGCCAAATTTCCCCCCGGAAAAAGGGCTATATAGCATCCTTTCCCCCCGGAAAAAGCATTATATAGCGTTTTTTCCCCAGGGGGAAAGATGGCTCCATAGTGCTTTTTCCGCTTTGTAGCCGTCCCCCCCCCTTACACACCACTGGGGGGAAGCACGGCTATATAGCAGAATTTCCCCTATATTGTTTTAAACAATGTTCCAAAGCTGAAAGAGCATAGTATAACATAGAAGAGCATAGTATAACATAGAAGAGCATAGTATAACATAGAAGAGCATCGTATCAAGATCAAGAACTTCCCCCCGTATTGTTTTAACCCTAACACTAACCCTAACCCTCGCCTTTCCATCAATTCAATGCGCTTTTGGCATGCACCTTATGCATGGATATAGCGCTTTTATATGCCCATAATTATTTTTCAGTCTAATCCTAACTAACCCTATCCTTAGTCTAACCCCAACCTTAGCCTAACGCTAACTTTAACCCTTACCCAAACTAACAATAGTCTAACCTCAACCCTCATCCTTTGGTTAGAGTAAGTTCAGTTATGGTTCAGGTTAGCTTTTGGGTTAGGGTAAGTTAGGGTTGGGGTTTGACTAGGGTTAGAGTTTAGGTTAAAGTTGGGTTAGGGTTAGAGTTAGTGAGGGTAAGGGTTTGACTAGTGTTAGAGTTTGGGTTTCAGTTGTGTTAGGGTTGGAGTTAGGGTTAGAGTTTGGTTAGGGTTAGTGAGGGTTGGAGTGAGACCAGGTTTAGTGTTAGGAACCCCTGGTTCGTGATGGCCAAATGCTTTCTTTACAGATGATTTAAGCACACGTTATTAAAGTGTTTATAAGGTTTGAAGGTTTCATTCATATGAAATTAACTCTGCTTGCCAGACCAATTATATTTATAATATCTATCTGTAATACATATATAACTGTAAATGTAATATATATTTTAATATAATAGTTTAATATATTTTTAATATATGATTTAATTTCAAATTATAAACTGTACATTGATCATGATAGACCCAAAACCTTATGTTAGTTTTGTTCACTACATCAATTCCACCGCAATTTAACATGTAAAGTATGTTTTACATCTATTACAAAAGACATATTGGTGGGGGAAAATTGGCTATAAAGCGGAAAATCTGCTTTGTAGCCGTTTTTCCCCGGGGGAAATTTAGCTATGGGGGAAAAGCTACTATATTACACCGGCAGTTTCCCCTGGCGGAAAAAACTTTCATCTCAATACATTTGAATTTCTTTATCAAATGACAAGGCTTCTCGCATGGAAAGGGTGGTTCATATCACAATGCCTTTGCCTTGTTTCAGTAGCCAAAATAATGATTTTAGAACAGCGTCGCTGATTGCACAACTAATTTTGATTGCCTCCAATGAGGCATCTCCCATTCTATCCCACTAAATCGTCGTAATAGAACAGAGGCTAAATCAACATGACTTGATCTGCCTCTGTGGGGAGAGAATGCAGTTTCCCTTGCGGAAAAAATGTCCCACAATCCATTTGAATTTCCTCATCTATTGACAACGCTTCTATCATGAAAAGAATTGTTCATATCACAATGATTTTGTCATGATTCAGGAGCCAAAATGATGGTTTTAGAACAGCGTCGTTAATGGCAAAAGTAAACTTTCAATCAGACATCTCATTGTTTCCCACAATGTCGGCGTAATATAACAGAGGCTGTATCAACATTTCTTGACCTGATCCGCCTCTGTTGGGAGAGAATGACGTTAACCCTATAACAGGTGGTATACTTTGTTGGTTCGTATTACAGAATCCTGACTTGTGCAGTGTTTCAAAGCATTCGGTCTTCCCCTATGGGATAATATTTCTTAATGTGTTTTGTTTGAACTGGGTCTGGGTTTCTATATTGGTAATATATTGGATATGTTAACCAACCAAGTGTTTTTGTTTAGACCTAAATAACTCTAGATATGATTAGAAATTAATTGATCACATTTATAGATAATCGACAATGATGCTAAACTAATATTATATTTTAAAGGGGCAGTAGCACGTTTTTAAGGGGAATATAAGGTGATGTCAGGAATATGAAAATTAATAGTTTCAATTAAAAGACAATGTATTTAAACTAAATGGAGCAGTAATAATTCAAATATATAACGTAAAGTTTAACCATGCGATTCCTTTTTCTTACACAAAATGAATTACAGGTGTTCACACAAAATGGCCGCCAATGGATTTTATGTGAATCTTCATACTTTGTCGTCTGACTATGGATGATTGGCTTGTGTAATCAGATTTTTGACACTGTCAAAATAATACATTTAGCATTAACTTACAATTATCAGTGAAAATTTTAAAATATAAAATTATAAAAAAACGTGCTACTGCCCTTTAAAAAACTTTCAGATATAGAGACTATTTCATTGTTTTAGCCAAATATCATTTCTATCTCATCGAGTGGAGTGAGAAAGTGATATTTTCACGAGAAGCACAGCCACGAGTGAAAATGATACTTTCTTACTTCACGTGATGAGATAGAAATGATATTCGGCAAACACAATGACAAAGTCTATTTATTATATAATTTTAAGATCATAAAACGCAGTCGGAAGGCTAGGTGTCGTTGTTGTGATGAATGACAGTCTACCAACTCGAATTATCCGTTCTCGGTGAAAAATAGTTCGATAGAAATAATTCGATATTTAATCGGATTTTTTTTTGGAAAAACATGTTATTTGTGAATTCTTATTGATATCAGATCTCAAATATGTCTTTGTTTAGAACTAAGTGAAACAAGGCTCACGTTTTGACGCGAACTGATACAGTGAGTGAAGCGCTATGTCGGTGTGACAGATCTCTCGCTTCGTCAATATATGTTGCGATAAAATGAACAATTATTAACTACAGCAACAAGATATGGACTTCGGGTGGCTCTTTGATATCGAAGGATACATAGGCACTGCAAACTGTTAACTGTTAAATTTTCACTGTTGTGAAAATATGACTTTCTACTGCTTTTCTTAAAATATGGATTATGTTTTCACCGTAAAACCCTACATATTTTAAAACAGAACTGTTGACATTTTTTAAATAGAATCACGATAATGGAAATAAGGGTTAAAACGTGAATAGTATAAGTCAAAATACTACATTATTACTTATTTCGCCATACATAACGAACGGTGTCAATCGAAGGAAATAAACACGTTTCTGTGGAAGGCATAATTGTTCAATGTACCAGGATATCCAGTATGTAAATGTTCACAGCTTGTTCAACACATTCTAAGAAACCTTCTATTACAGTAGGTAACAAGCACATTTGATATTTGAAGAGCGCCATGACCACATTATGTATACTTAATGTACATCCCGGTTTAAATATAGCTATAGGTTACGTTACAAAATAATAGATATTATTTGTAAAACAAGAATCAAAGCTTGTTTTATCCTGACAAAGTTTTTTGGACAATTTGTGTAAATCGACTTAACAAAACTATGAAAGGTCGCACGAAATATAACAGAAATTCATAAGCCGATAGATATAACGTCAGGAGTTTTTTAATTTGATACGTTTGACGTTCGTTAACGATTTGATAGTGGCAGATACATATATACATATACAATACAATACATATGATATAAGACACCAGGAAGTCATGTACGAGTTTTTGAAACCTATCTAAGATGGCTGTTTCACTCGCCGAGGCCCTTCGCTATAAATATACCTGATTAACAAAAAGTACACAATGTCATATTGTATATTAAAGCATCACAGGCATCAACTCTTTTAATGTAATATATTAAGCGCAGGTCCATAAATAGAAATTGTAATGATTGGGCAACTCCTTAACATTGCAACTTTACAACGACGTAATATTTTTTGTTAGAACTTCGCAATACATGATTATGAAATCAGTCATCTGTAAACAAATACTCATTTCTATGTTATATATCTTTTTATGAAGTGTGAAGGAAAACAGACTGTAACAAACGTTTCCAGCAGTCAATTGAAAACTTCATATAATTAAATGAAATCAAGATTCAGTCTGGTTCATGTTGACATAGGAACATAGGATTTATATTACAACAACGAGAAACATTTATAACATTTCAAACATCTACAAACAAGCGAAAATTGACATCCTTGTATTTCGTGTCATATAGATAAATATTTTCATATTTCAAAGATATATATGATGGCTTATCTTTGCTACAAAAGTGTATTGTGTTTCTGCGACATTGTTTCACACACTAGTGTTGGTATAACAGGAAAATCAAACGCGCTACTCAAACGTAAATATTTCCTCCTTCAAGAAGCGGGAAATTAATCAATTGTTTCAATGTTTCCCGAGAACACTTAACAAACTGAATGTATTTTTTGTTTTGCGTAGTGTGTTTACACGTCTTCGCTTCATTATTTTGCTAAAGTCTTTCCATAAATGTCTTTTCCTCACCCATATTCTGTTTTAATTTACACGTACTTGGTTATCAAATATTACTGTTTTTTATAACGGGATATTGAAAACAATTTTCAAACAGGAAGAAAGTTCAAACAATTACTAAAAAGGAGATAACTTCCTTCTACACACAAGTCTAAAGAAATGTCTCACAGCTCATCTAACACTTATATAAGATATTGAAACTCTATGTTTTCGAGAGATTTCATTGTTTTTGCCGAATATCATTTCTATCTAATCGAGTGGAGTGAGAAAGTGATATTTTTCAGAGTGGGGAGTAGGTTCGGCCCTTCGTTTCTCACCGCAGTGAAAATATGGATTATATTTTCTCTGTAGAGAACATATGACTTTCTACTTCTTTTCTTGAAATATGGATTATATTTTCACTGTATAACCCTATATTCCATTGTTAATTATATAATAAACGCTTGAGTCAAATTAACTTCTTTTCGCGTTGTTCGAGTCGTTGTTCATGTGGTGTACTTACATCTGGACCGCATCGATAATTGACCACCTTCTGTGCAATAAGCATACACCATGTCGTCATGGACTGATCAAGGTCAATATGTGATGTTATTGTCCCGTAGAATAACAACAGAGGACGACATCCGAGGTCAATATTATTGTCTAAAGGTCATTCAGTACTGATATTGACCGGATTTCTTGTCTATGATTATTTCTATAATAATCAAACACCATAAATCAGCGTATTTGTTATATGGCTAATACCAAACCCTGATGTATATCAAACGCTTCATATAGCTCTCTAGATAACCAGTCCATAAAATGAGAAGTCGTGGCAGTTCAAGGATGAAAGATACATGGGCTCGAGATATTTTGTTCAGGATAACACATTTTCATTGCTACTAACCACTTGTTTGCAATCAAGGCAGTGCAGTTATATATCGCATGACAATACAAATGTACTTTATCAACAGATACACTTTTATGTCAAAATACTTGTTTAAATATTTTCAAATGTATCTCATTATCTTGATTGATTTATAGATACGCGCATTCTCTCCCCACAGAGGCAGATCAAGTCATGTTCATTTAGCCTCTGTTATTTTACGACGAGTTTGTGGGATAGAATGGGAGATGCCTGATTGGAGGCAATCAAAATTAGTTGTGCAATCAGCGACGCTGTTCTTAAATCATCATTTTGGTTACAGAGGCATTGTGATATGAACTACCCTTTCCATGCGAGAAGCCTTGTCATTTGATAAAGAAATTCAAATGTATTGAGATGAAAGTTTTTCCGCCAGGGGAAACTGCCGGAACCCAGGGATTTCGGCGTAATAGAACAGAGGCTAAATCAACATGACTTGATCTGCCTCTGTGGGGAGAGAATGACATATGCGGGACCGATGGTAGTTAATTGCATCAATACACCGAAACAGATGTTTTTGGGGGTTAATCGATTGCGTTGACAGTTCTCAACATTTGTTTCATAAAATATGTTTCATAAATATACCTTAAAAATAATTCCCTCGTTGGATGCTGTCAATAGAATACTTCATATATGTTCATATACATTTTGATTTTACAAAAATAAAATATCACTTGCTTGATAACGGTGTTAGTACCTACACCGAAACGTCGTATTTCATGCAATAAAGTAGTTGATTATCAATAAGAACTTGTTTTTCTTCATCAAACCAACTTCTAAAATGGCTCTCAAAGAAAAAATATACTTGTCAGAAGAATGTATATATATAAATATTCATATTTATCTAGACTTCCTGCTCAAGACAAACAACATCAGGCATTTGGATAAGTTAGTTAAAAGTATTGAAGCACATTCTTTGTAATTTGATTTGTCTAATTTATTCTATTCAATATAATTGTGAGCTTAAAGAATTTTATTTGAAATCTAAAACATCTCAGATGTCACGGCACAGAAAATATGCATGCTGCCATTATAGTGCAAACACCATTGAAACATTCAAATTTGTGAAACGTGTTGGCGTAACTCATCCGGACATGGTAAGTTCATATCAGAAACCCTCAGACTAATTAAAAGGGTGAAATAGTTAACATTTGCGTGACACCTGTCTAATTGCCTACATGCAACAGTGCCTTTAACTGACGTTCAAACAAACCAGGATATCATTCAGGTATATACTGTGGCCATGCGGTGACATTAAAATTCTAAAGAAATGCATTGATAAGCCGAGTTATGTATTCACTGTAATGAAATAATAAACTCGATGTACCTTATTGTAAACATTTTCCAAAGATAACAAAGAAACCCCCTTTAAAAGGACAGCTGTGTAAAAAGTTGAACAATAAAAAATCTAATTTGTTGAATATCATCTTATTTAATTAAATGTTCCTCAAATACGAAGTAAATTAATTGATTAAATGTAATATATTAAATTAACTGTCAAGTATCAGTGAAACCTACTACTGAACTGTACTGTACTGTATAGCCTTGATTATTAAATACATCTACGGCCTCTGTGTCTGTAACCATCGGGGAAGTTAAACAAAATGTCAGCTACATCTGCATTCCACGACTAATATGTCTCCACAAACAAATTAACGTGAAACGATTAAAACATTAAAAACATATTTGAAAGATACACTGTGTAAAAAAGGTGTCATCAAGTGTTTACAAAACCACATAGTATTGTTATTTTAATATTTTTTTTACTTAAAGAAACCGGCGGCCAAGGGCTTAAGAACATAATATTTGGTTTTTTTACATGATGAATTATTTCCGTCAATTTCGTAGCTGATTACAAGTCAACCTGTCTTTCTACATGACATGAAAGTGGTCCATACAGCTTTAATGTCATACAGGCGAATGCACCAGATCGTGCTGTGTAACCTTGCTACGATACCAATGCAATCAATCAGTTGAACGTACTGACAAAAATATTTTCGCGATCCTCTGATATTACATATTTAAACAACACAACACGTTTTGCCAATATATCAATATTTCAAAAACGATTCATCGACTTCGTCTTTTGCCTTAAATACTGACATTCTTCATTGTTAAGCATTTCACAACAAGTCAGCCATTTTGAATACTGTGGTGACCTACTGAAATTGGCTCTTTGCCAGTCAGTGTGGTGTGCCCGTAGCTATCAAGCTGAGTGTATTGGATTGCTGTAACGTATCGGGACACGCTCTGCTTCGAGTCTGTCTGCTTTATTCAACTACTGCGTTAAGGTGTAAGCTCATTATTCGATGTAAATAGATGGCTCAATACGCTTAGTTCGTACATCGAGTAAACTAAAACAGAACTGTATCGCTGGCACGTACAACCTTTAGACGTTCTATTTGCTTAAATTTTATATCTTATGCTCGGTAAAGCGTGTTAAACGGGACCTCTTAAAATAAGCTGAAAAGCATTAAGTGTTTGATGTGTATAGATAAACTGAAAAGCATTTGATGTAGGGTGTTTTCATATAAGATTTGGTGTGTTGGTTTGTTATAACAGCATCAAGCACGAACAGGATGTTACTGTTTGATGGTGTGATGCTTATTGGTCTTTAATGTGTGTTTAATTTCCTACCGTTATGTTTCGAAATGTAATAACGTAATTTTAAAAGCAGTTTGGTTTAATATGTATCTATTCAAATAACATCACGCTTTTGAATTCGTTATTTTTTAGATCATGTTAACAAAGTCTGCAATAGATCATATGAACTCAGAATTCAGAACTCAGAATTGCTACGGTTTTTATATGACTATATATATTTACTTTTTCAGATGTATGTCTAATTATCTGTTTTAATAATTTAAAGCTACGATAGTCTTGCCTATCCAATAAATTGGTAAGCATTTATCACATCAGTTATGGTGAATCACAAAAAAGGCACACAAAGTACTTCTGTTTATACAACATTTATGTAAATATTTAAATGTTTTTTTTATACTGATGTATACATTTGCAAACCGAGAAGCATTGCATCTGAGTAACGTTTACATTTGACAATGTTTTGATTTTTGAAAATAAGTTATGACATAGATCAATCTGAAATGATTATAAAGAACTGTCTTCGATTTCATGCGCGTTTTATATATGTACTCTATTTGTACATATCATAAAGCTTAAATCCTGACTTTTACTTTTGCTTTTTGATTTCAATAAGCTATGCGGGTCAATAGCGGACATATGTCTGTCTCCAATTTCACATGAGAACGTGGATAAAATCAATATTTCTAAGCATTAGTCTACAGCTAATTCAATGACTTAATTAGCTATTAGAAAGTGAAAGATTGTTTAACCTCATCAAAATAGAGTAGCTGGACTATACTGTAACAAATCAAATTGAGGAGAGGTAACTTTAAAAGATTATTCCATCCATTGTTTTATTGATTGTTACGTGCAGTTTACATATGAGGTCACATGCCATACACGTGAAGCTTTAAAATCGTAGCCATGTGTTCAAATATAGGCAAAAATGTTTGATTAATAACCTTTCTCATAACTTTGTAATAAATCATGTTGAAATGTTATCGTTATTTGACTTTTGCAACCTTATTATTTTGAAAGTTTTATGTTGAGATAAAAACAAAGTCGACACCATCTTATCATTTTAACATTATCATTCAATGATGCTACTTTGCAGGTGACAGGTGATTTGTCGACTTCTTATTGTGAAAATAATCTGTCAATAGCAGAAACTTGCAATAACTTTAATATAATAACTTTTTCATTTCAAAGATACTTTGTCTTAATTCAAATCTTTCTTGAAAAGTACATTATTATCATGACAATTTCAAGAATGCAAATGAAATAAGTAATTCGAAAAATACCATTATCGATTTGTTAAATTAATCTATAAAGACGTTTTCATACATAAGACTTTTATCAAGACGTTATTACTACAGCAATCAAAACATTCCTTTGAAAATATTAGACCATAGCCACATAAGCTAAGCTTAGATTTTTATCATCCTTTGGTATGAAATACTTTTTCTTATGGACACACGTTAAGATAAATGTTTGTGTACATTGAAATAAATAACATAACACTGTAACGTCAATCGATAGACAATATATCAAGATAATTAAAGATATCTGCCAAACGTCATCTTCTGCCAGGAGCAACATTAATCACGAACTAATCAATACCCTATTTCCTAATGTACAAGCAATTTCCTCATGAAGGCTTGCAATATGCTCTTATTTTCCCTAAAACCGTGTTCAATTTCATCAATGTGTTTTGCATCCGATGTTAAGATATTTTTTGGCTTATTTTCCGTAAGACCGTGTTCAATTTCATCAATGTGTTTTGCATCCGATGTTAAGATATTTTTTGGCTTATTTTCCGTAAGACCGTGTTCAATTTCATCAATGTGTTTTGCATCCAATGTTATTTTTTTGCTTATTTTCCGTAAAATTATTTTCAATTTCATCAATGTACAATGTAAGATATTTTTGGCTTCCATGACGTTGAATCATTTGACTTTTGAATGTTGTGTCCTTTGAAAACAGTTTGCTCAGTACCATGTATTGTTTATAAATCGTGAGGTCAACTTTACCACAACAAATTGATATTTCAAACTTCATGTCTGTATACAAGATTTCAACCTTCTATGTGTTTATTCTTATTCTTCATAGTATGCTTATAGTATGTTTCAAATAAAGCTGTTCTCGGAGAAGTTGGCAGTTGTAATTTATACGTTGCTAGTAGCTTACGAGTTGTTCGATATTGACCAAAGTTATGGAAAATGTCTATAGGTACCATAGACAACGTTATCTTTTCTCAAAATTGCAGGATGATATGGAGAAGAGAAGTTAGGCCTCAGAGGTTAGGGAAATACTTTTTGTGTCAGGATTTTATCATATTTGGATTTCCCAAGAAGTTGGAAATGACAACATATTTCTATCAGTTTTTAAGCAACGTCTGCAAGATATGTCTGTACAAGAATGGTCTATGTCCATACAGAATTCTAAATGTCTTATTTACTTTTCAGCGCATAAATCTTTACTGGTGCCAGAGTTTTATATTTTGAATTTGGAAGATAAGGCATTAATGCGGCTATTGTGTAAATTTCGAATTGGTTTCCATGACTTTGACGTTAACGCTTTACGTAGAAATAAGGACGTGTCTAGTGATCTCTGTGAATATATATGTAAAAATTGTAATTCTGGTAACATTGAAGACGAATTCCATGTACTGTTTGAATGCTCAAAATATTCTCATCTTCGCAATAGATACTTAGCATTTGTATCTTTACCTGTAAGTGATAAACAAATATTGTCCAGTTTTTTAAATTCCAAAAATATTGATGTTATCAAAGCAATAGTAGTTTATTTAAAACATGTCTTTTATTGTCGAAATGTTGTAACCACGTGTTATTAAATATTACCTACCTCTGTACTTGTGCTATAGGCCTAATGGCCTGAAATTATGAATAAACTGAATCTGAATCTGAATTCTTATTCTAATTATCTTAGAAAGTAGATTTAAGGGCTCAACTTAATCACCTAATCTTCACATGATAACCCTGACATGACTGTTCACAAGACTTCAGTCTACTTTCAGAGTCACCAAGTCTTGACCTTGTTGTGTGGCAATGTCTAGGAACAATGATCCTTTATACTTTGGTGATTTTTGTGGTTTTTGTAATTATGGAAATAAAAAGCATCAAACTATGTAAAACAGATTATATAGAGAAAATAAAGAACAATTGTGGAAAAATGTGAATGAAACCTTTAATGAAAACTCACTGAAAGATGTATCAAATGAGTAGAACTGCCGTCATCATTTTAATAAATGCTTAAATCCTTGCTGGAAACGACACAGAAATTTCTGATATTTCACTTACGGATGGGTAACGCATCCAATCAAGGTAAATCATTGTTTTACGAAATAGAAAAAACTCACTATAGTGTCATGAAATGAAGTCAATATCTTTACAGCTGTTGCATAAACGTATGTTACATTACATGGACATGAATAAGTGGAAAGTGTTCACATATTACAAAAATTGGAAGTACATGTAGATGCAGAAAATAATATTCCTTTCACAAACTGAGACATCATTCTAAAAATATCAGAACGGATTCATAGGGGTAATGGCTAAAACGGCACTGAATTATACTTGCGAAAACGGCACCACCATGGCGAAGACGGAACCAAAAACGAGACGAAACCGAACCAAATATTATATGGTTATTTATTTTTCGTAATATTTCTTGTAATTTTTGAGTTTTGATGGTCATGAGTCAATAAATCACAAGATTGTGCCACATGTTGGAGCGTAACAGCGGCACACAAATTCATGACATGAAATAAGAATATCTTCATTAATTTATGTAACTAATTTAATTAAGAAATGTTACTTGAGATTCACATTGTAATCATTTGATGTTGAATGAAATAATATTTTTACATAATGAATAAGTATCGTACAATGTTGATTTGTTGATTTTGTTATCGCCAATTTGGTGCCGTTTTATCCGATTTATATTTTCCGTCAATTGCCTGATATAAGTATATCCCGACGTAAACTTATATATCTGTTTTTATCAAAAGTTTCGACTATGGGATTTTTTAGATTTAAACTGAAAAATCAACATAGAAAATATTGTAGGTGGTTCTGGATTTTCGAACCTTCCTTATGTTAACTTATCATTTTTGGTTAGTTCTAAAATTTATTGAATTGTTGGATAAATTTTCATTTTTTTTAGATGACTTTCCTTTTTAATTGGTTTATGCTTCTATTCTTCTATTCTTAATAAATGAAAAATTGATTCTTTCTTAGCTTTATTCTGAATATTTATTCATTTCTGTCAATGTTTTATTTACAGGAACCAATCAATATATTGGAACATAATGTGTCACTTAAAGATAAGCTTCAACACTTTAATAGTCACGTATCTCATCGAACATACATATTTTATTTTTACAGACTTACAAATTCAAGCATATATATTTTGGAATAACCTTACATCTGCAAATCATTTTATGGTGTATGTGTTTTAGCTTTATTCACGTTTAAATCTTCATAACATTACGTCACAATAATTTGATGAATATAGAATTTAAGAAGTCTTGACCTTGAAGACTGATCTTTAATGGGAAAATGTCAAAAGAATTCTCAGTGGCATCAAATAGTATTTTGAGATCTGAAAAACCTTCTTTATCTCTGATACAAAAATGTCATCTGAATGTGAACTTAACGCTTGTCTCTTTACCTAAAGAGTTAACATTCAATGATCACTCTTCATTATGAACAACAATTTTGTAATGATTAAATTACAATGCGTATGTCATGATCTTGCTGTGGCCTTGAGCTTTGATGAATTTAAGCGCAATCCTTCCCAAACTTTGCAGTGCTCCAGTGTGATGTATACTATTTCAAGTTGTCGTGTTCAAAAGGAATTTTTAAGTGACTTATAAATCGTGACCTTGAGCTTTGGCTTTGAATGTGAAGAAATCAAAATAATCCCCCCGAAAGCGAAGCAGTAAAACGTGTTCTCAAAAGCTTTACCGGATAAAGTTATAGTTAAGAAGGATGATCACTCAGTTATTTCTGCACGTAGGTCAAAAGTCCATATACAATAGATAGATATGCAACATTATCTTACATTACAATAAAATACTCGATTTTGATATGCTGAGGATCGACTCGTCTTATCTTACGTACCCCGCTACTATTACCTCCCACGGGTACAAATTTCACGTACCCCGCTGCCAAAGTAACAGAGGTGTCGCATAGCGTTTAGATGATTTTACCAAATGGCCCACGCGGTGTGCAGATTTAACCTTAGCTCGATCAGCATTTACATGTACATTTGTTTTCTTATCTGTCTATGTTTTATTTAGAAACAAAATCCACAGTGCATCACGTGCACATGACATACAAAGTTATAGAATTAGGAGTAAATAGTTTTCAAGCCATTCGCGGCTAGTATTTTTATGTAATATGACTCATAACGTGTTTTGTTTACAAATAGGGTCAAGGCCGTTCAAGCGGAAATGGCTCATTCGTTATCGACTTTCAAAATTAACTTAACTTAGCTAAGTTTCTTCTGACATGACGGTAAGATAAAAACGTTGTATGCTTCTCCACGGGGGTAATACGGTGACAAGAGAATGGTAAAGTGGTCGTTTATAGATCCAAATATTTTACTTCTTTAATTACTGAACATCTTTTTTTAACAATATAAATTCGAGTATTTTTGTAAACGGGTTCAATCAGAAATCTTCCAAATTACTCGTGGATGCAGACAAGGCGATTCCTTCTCGTGTACATTTTGTTTTGCAATTGTTGCAGAAATTTAGGCCCATGTGTTACGCAATTATTAAAATAAAACCACACAAAAAAACCTATAATATCTATAATTTACACAATTTGCGGAATACAACTTCAATCTCAGATAAATCTGAACAGTCATTTACATAAACACTATAAGTGCTTGAAGCATACACATTCTCTTTTGGACTTACAATAAACATTGACAAAACTAAAGTTGTCTGGACAGATTCAAAACATTGTTCAACTCAGCAGAGACAATTTAGATAGGATCGTGTTCTACTTGCATCCTTTTTAACACAATAAAGCAGAGTACTAAGATTGTCTCTGAGAGACATTACGCCTCCAGGCAGTTAACATTCTTAACCCTTATCCGGCTAAGTGGGGTCCATTTGACCCCAGAGCTCTTTTTTTTAAATGATTAAAAAACCGTTAATTAAAAAAAATTGAAATTTATTGTATTCCTCAATCATCCATTTTCCTAACCACCTGTGAGTCTAAATCAAAAATACAATTTACCGTATATTTAATAAACAATGTGTAACAACCTACCCGTTTGAAACGGCTGGTTTCACCCTCATCCGGCTAAGTAGGGTCAATCTGACCCCAGAGGTCTCATTATTAAATAAACAAAAAATCTGTTTGTAAAATTTTTTTAAATGTTCATATATTCCTCAATCATCCATTTTCCTTAACTCTTGTGAATCTAAATTGAAATTAAAGTTCACCGTAGGTTTTTTCAAATCAATATGTAATGATCTACTCTTTTGCCCAACGTCATTCAGAACGTCGGGTCATATTGACCCCATGAAACCGTTTGTGTAACAATTTGTGTTGCAGAAGCGCTTATAAAAATTATGTTCGTTAATATTGAGTGAAAACTGTTGCATGTGATACATTAAATAGGTGCAAAGATCCTACGTGCGCATTAGGGTTTGAGAATTTGAAAACATATTTTTTTCCGTTCTTTTCTGAAATCAGTTGAAAAAATAGCATCGATTGTATGTAACAAACTTCTAAAATTATTTATAAATATGCAATACCTTCACGTTTTTTGTGTGGCATATAAAACACACATAAGAAACAACCAGTACAAAAATAAAAGTTTAATTTTCACCAATAAACTATTTATTTAATTTATTAACAGTGGGGTCATATTGACCCCATAAAGCCGGAAACGTAAGAGACCCAGCTTAGATGGATGAGGGTTAAACAACTATCTTTGTGGCATTATTTACCCGCGTGGATTGCAAAAACATTGTTCATTTGTACCTCAATACAGAACGATAAATACGTAGAAATGAAATGGTGAAAAAAATCAGTTGAGAGAACAATAATTCTCTCTACACAAACATATTGAGGAACATTATTATACGTGATGAAATCACCGAAATAAGCTCAAATGCGTTGGAAAAATATTAAAATGCCTTTGGTAAACATCGTAACGTATTGTCGTTATTGAAATTGGCAGATAGAATGATTCGACTTCGAGGTTAATTTACAAAGTTTGTGAGTTCTTATTAAAATTCTTAATTACCTTAAGAGCGGTATTCAACCTTTCCTCATTATCCCAATTCCCCCCAGTTTTTTTAGTTTGTCAGAAGAGGTTAATTTGTTGAGAATTAAAAAAACATTTATATTTCTTGATCAATGTATAGCTGATTGATTATCAATTTGAACATAGACCTCTCGACAATTTCAGGAAAGCACTGTCGATGTTGTAAGCTTTTGGTGATTAAAATATTGTTTTGTTTATTTATCTCGAAGTTGTAATGATGAGAGTCTGATACTGAGTCAAAAGGTTAAACTGGTTGTTGCGTCATATTTGTGTCACCAAACAAATGCATGCTTGTACATGCAGCACTTCTCTTAATACATAATCCTTAAATAACATATGATTACACAAATCATGCTGAGTAAACAGCAAATTACAATTTATAAAAAATTTCAGCTGTGTACGAACCTAACACGTAATGGAAATAAAAATAAATAGATATTTTACGTCAGTTAATTTAACAATTATATGTAAATCTAACATGTAACATCATAATCACGCGGTTTAATCATGTAGTTGCACATTGAATCGTTTCATTCTGTCCAATGTCTCATTGGATTTAATTATATACGCATTTTTTAGAACTTGAGGACTTTTGGTTCTCTTTTGCATTCCCCATGAGATCAACATTATGTTCTCTATTCATTATGTTGCGTCGAATCAACGTAGATGGTTCTTGAAGGAGACATATATTTTTTGTTTTATCCGAGTTTAGAACACAAACTTGTGAAGGCAATCAGTCAAATATTAGTTGCATTAAGAACAAATGGAGATTCACAATGAGGATGGACGTTTCAACTAGAAATTTTGTATGTATTGTTTTTAGTTATGAAGCTAGGATAGACAGCCCTTCGTGATTTATATATAGTCCTTGCGTAAATGGACGTAAAATTAACACAATAGGTTAAAGGTCATCTGCAAACATACCAAATACTAATGTAAACAAATCTGATAAGTTATGCCAAAACATTTTTGGCCCTGTTCTATTCAAGGATTATGTTTTAAAATATCAGTCTATTTACAGCAAATAATGATTTTTTTTACATTTAGTTATAGCTGAATAATAGATGCTTACTTAATTTTGTTATAAAACAGAAAATACGTCTTATATTAAAATCATTTTACTCATCACTTATTATTTGCTATAAACCCTTCATTCAGCAGTTTTTGGTCAATTGAATTATTTGTTTAAATATTGATGTAAAGTAATTAACCTAGTTAGAATATTTTTCGGTATTTTTAAACTATAATTCATTTCCATTGTTTCGTGTCATGTCAACTAAATTGTTATCGTAGGCAACATATCTATAGTGTTAATGAGTTGCTATCTGATCCTTTAGGTAAATGTCAAAGATCAGGATAATATACTTTTACTACAGTTTTAAAGATGCCTTGATCTCGTGAACGAATAAGTTAGTGCTCATTTGTCAATCTTAATATACGATATGATAACATTTGACAATGACCAATTTACAAAATAAGTAAAGATAGCAAAACCTATAAATCATATGAAAAATGTTTGATAAGAAATAGCTTGGATATGAGTAAGCTAAGGCAAATGGGTCTATTTCATATATTTAGAAATTAATACCAAACGCATCAAGAAAGCTGAAAGTTTAGAATCCTGTGCCTGTTTCTAATCACATGTCTCTGAAATAAAGGGAGATTTATGTTTCAAATTCAAGTCAAAAACGTTTCTTGTACTTTAGGAATCCGGACCAGATATACGCATACATTATACAAATATTGTTTACAATTCTGATAATAGTTTGTCCTTTACAGCATGTTTTACAAAGTGGGCTAGATTGCGTATTACTTTTTCGTTTCTGTAAGACATAATTGAAATAAAGACAGTAGAGCAGCATAATAAGGGCAAACGAAAGCCAAATGGATTTAATTTTCGACAGTAGATTTACATAAAGGACATATTCGTTAGTGCCTTCCTATTAAAAGTCCCCTGCCCTTTTCAGGCCCATCGGAAAAATACAAACGTTCGTCTGATATTTACCAATGTCAATATAGAAAGGTAAAACTCAGGTTGTGTGATAGGCACAGTTTTTTTATATCTTAATGACATACTTGATGACTCGTTTACATTATTTGACATAAATATTTTAGAAACTCTAAACACTTTAACGTTCCCTCCCTTAAGTGTTAAAAAAATAAGTAGTTGAAAAATAATCATGAAGAAGGCGTTACACATCATCAAACACCTGGTAACACTTGATAATATTTTCCTTTTTTTTCGATTACTTTTTTCGTAAAAATGTCTTGTCCAAATGTGTTTTTTTTTATACCAATGAAGTTCTCCAAACTCTATATACTGAGTTTGACTGACAACATGCAATGTTCCAAGTTTTTAAACTTTCTAAACTTGAGTTGTTGTTTTGCTTGGGCAATATTTCAGGGATTAGCGGCGTCTTCAACTATGAAAACATCTCATTGTTTTACGCGGTAACGGGTAAACTGATTTTGTAGACAGTTTCAGTTTGAGGCGATTATAAATGGTTAATCTAATACTAAAATTGGAGATAATTACAATTTACAGGAAGTCAGTCTCTCGATATATATATTGGATGTAATACTAGGACTGTTTATTTTCAAAAGGTGTAACGATTAAATGTAAACTTAATGGTTAAAGTTAAGAAAAAATGTCATGCATTAGTTGCCATACTTTACTGTAGAACGTCGTTGCAATGTTAATTTTGAGTAATTCTAATCATTAAATATCAGCTTATGTCGAAAACGTTCAAATCATAGAGCAGAAACATCTCATTATTCCAGAACAACATATCATTATCCGAACCATTGTTGTACTGCTAATTAAGGAATAAAGCGTCAAGTACCAGCGAAAACTGCAATTATCGCAATTTTAGAATGAACCCCTTTCGACTACATGTACGTTGCATATCGTAGCCAACTCTAACTACGCCTCTCAACATTTATAATATTTAAAACTCTCTTGGGAGGGTTGCGAATCCCAACTGTATGAAGCGTGATTTTGTGTTATCGTGTATTGACAATCATAATTCGTTAATTTTTAGTATTTTCGAGGTTGATTATGAAAAAAGTTTTTATAATTTTTTAAAATTTGATTCTTGATTATATGGTAATGGCTCTGATATACACTCGGCGCCTTAGTGGAATTATATTCATCTTTAGTGTTCAGTTAAGAATGGAAACAACGATGTCAAAAGGGGGCCGTTTTTATTGAAAAATCGAGTCAGATAACATTAGGTTGTGAGAGATGCCTGATTGGAGGCAATCAAGGTTAGTTGTGCAATCAGCGACGCTGTTCTAAAATCATCATTTTGACTACTGAATCATGGCAAAAGCATTGTGATATGAACCAACCCTTTCAATGCGAGATGAGTTGTCATTTGATGAGGAAATTCATATGGATTGTGGTGCATTTTTGTCCGCCTGGGGAAACTGCCGGAACTCATGGATTTCGGAGTAATAGAACAGAGGCTCTATCAACATTTCATAACTTGATCTGCCTCTGTGGGGAGAGAATGGGCCCTGTCCCGTCTTTGACATAACTTCACGCAATCAGAGGTCATTTGAAATATATGTAGCAAAAGTTTTCTAGTCTGGTCGTTGATTGGCTGAAGTACAACGCTCACCTTACATGATCAATATGTAACAATACTCAGATCAGTCACACAGCGAGGAACGAGTGATTTGATCGGACATGATTCAATGAGATTGTACCCTAACACTGCCTGATAACGCCTGACTCGGTATTTAATTAAACATGATTATTTCATAATGGTTATTTCGATCTGATTTCGATGCGATTAATGTTGTAACTCAATCAATCTCTGTTGACATTTGAATACGATACACGTAACATTCAATCAATTAATCATCCGGATTTACCTTTAAGGTATACACTAAGATATACTGAGATTTGCATAAACCTTACATAGATATTCAAACGCTATCGTTCGTTTGTTGAAAATATTTTGTTAATTAGATTATTTGATAGTGCGACTTGTAATAAATTGTCAAATGTGTTGGGTTGTATAATTGATACAAGAGGAAAATATTTATGATTGGCAATTTTACACTTTCATCGCTCTGCTCTTGCAAGTCAACAATAAAAATAAATCGCTTCCAGTGGTCATCCTCATTTTTAACTTCATAAATAGAAAACATTTGTTTTCATAATTCAAATATGTGAATATTTTTATCACCTGATCGAACAAGGGTTGTATCCAAATGTGAAAAGTAAAATGACACACTTATGGTTGTTATAATTCCGTAATTCTATAACATTTTAATTGCAACTATTTTTGACAATTTCGAGGTGTAGTATAACAAGATGATAAATAGGTGACATCAGTGGCACAACACATTTAAAGGTTTGTCCTACGTTATCGGAGAGGATAGAAAATGCAATGTTTGTTTCGTAGTTTCACTGGACACTGCCATGTTTGATAAACGAATGTATTTCGCGTAAAAAACGTCTCGAAGCACACGTATACATTACAAACCAAATGGAACCTTGTTAAAATAGATATTCATGCATTCAGCTTTGTTGTAACAGACAGTTTTGTGTAACATTTGTTTTCGTTTAAAGCCTCATAATTGATGTATTTGTTAAGAGGATTTCTGGTTGACAGTAACTAAATATATTGGCGTAACCAATCTGATAACGATATTGACTTCCCTTTGGTCACAGGTTGTATCACATATGGATATCAATTATCGTATTTTTTGGTTTTATGTAATTATTTCTCATCCTGCTCCAACAATTGCCTGTGGTGAAAGCCTCGTGTCGCTCAATATACAGCAAGCCAAGGAAATAATTATGACCCGGATACCCGCATGTCAGGACGACACCTGGTCGAGATGTGTTGTTTCAGGAAACATGACATATTGACTGAAACATGGCTGTTAATCTAGATATGACATATGTCCTGCATCCGGGTTATCTTTTATATAAATAACCCACACTTCCTAAAACAACCCTAGACAAGTGTATATGGTACACCAGCCAGCACATTCTCTCCCCACAAAGCAAATCAAGTCATGAAATGTTGATACAGTCTCTGTTCTATTACGGCGAAATCCGTGGGTTTCCCCTGGCGGAAAAAAACTTGTACCACAATCCGTTTGAATTTCTTTATCAAAGGACAACGCTTCTCGCATAGAAAGGGTGGTTCATATCACAATGCTTTTGCCATGAGTGAGTAGCCAAAATGATGGTTTTAGAACAGTGTCGCTGCTTGCACAACTAACTTTGATTGTTTTTTTCTCCAATCAGGAATTTCACGTTCTATTCCACAATGTCGGCGTAATAGAGCAGAGGCTGTATCAACATTTCATGACTTGATCAGTGCATTATTGCAACTCCATACACCACCCTGAGGTTAAGAGAGGCATCACAACTCAGTGTTCAAAATAATTTTCTGTTCCTACAAACAGCCAGGCATTGTTAAATAAGTCGACCAGCCCTCGTAAATTATTGTAGAACCCTGTAATGTGTAAATGTGTGAACAAATAATATCTCAAAATAACGCAAGCCAGGCGGCCAGCAATTTCGAAAAACACAATCACGACAATGAGAGAGTCACATCTTTGCTTCATCGGGACCGAAACTACATAAAAAAATGATCCCTTTTAAACAGCTCTTCGCTCACCTCAACAACTAATCACTTCAGCTTGTCGTTAAACGATTACTGTATCTACTGCTTTTTTGAGTTCCATGGATATCCAATCTTATTACAGACAGGTATTTATGTTATCTTCAACAAATCTAATCTAAATCAAACTGGCTACATGCAAATGGCACAACTTCAAGTCAAAAGGGTGTAATCGACAAACTAATCCGTCTCTGTGGCCAATGATATGTAAGGAAGACACCATGTTCGCTACAAAGGTCACCAAAAGTATCTCATGAAATTGACTGAAATAACAAACCTGGCAACATATCAAACATACTACAATCAAAGAAATCACATAGAAAGACTGGAAGGCCATCAATCATATGCGATTTAGACTATATCATATCGTACAGACAACAAAATAAACACGACCTAGTGATTGTCGGGGTTACGCCTGTAGACGACCTTCTGAAATGTGCGGTACGTCTTTGATGTCGGATGTTGTTTTTGGGGGGGATGTCAATGATATTTGATTGAGAACGGCACAATAACCTGTGTCAAACGTCGCGTATCATGGATATATTCCTCTCGGTTCTCTCGTCAAAAAATGTCTCTCAAGCCAGTCTTATTTATCATTCTTAAGTGAGTGTCAGATTGGAATTACAGCACGAATATGGCATAACGATCGGCTGTCATATTGAATGTCAAAACTGTATGTTAAAACTTATTGTATAAAACTCTAGCATGTGGTTTATATATATTTATATATGTAAATCCGATATCTCTCCAATCAAACGAGTTTACGAAATAGTGCCATAATTGGATAAGTTCCCAACCTTACAAAAGAAATTAGCTAAACATTTCTGTATTTTCATAATGAATGCAATTGCACGTACTTCTTCAATGTGTCTAAGATTTCTAATATGAATATTACCATATCACATCTAACACCAACCTACAGAAAAAAGAATAGCCTTGTTTTGATGACACCTTGGTGATTCTTCAATGTCGACAAAGCTGATCGATTTTTAATGTTAATAGTAGGTCTCAAAAGATATAAAGACCTAAAGTATATTGGATACTATCCAATGTTTATTACCGTGTGAACACAAACCTATCCGTATTCATATACCTCTCTAACAGTTCCGAAACGGTCTTGCTTTACTAGATTGTTGAAGTCACTGTTCACTGTTGGAAACACTTTGTAAGGAAAACTCGTAAGCATTTTCTGATCAACAAATGACATGCTTCACTTTCAATTTCTTTATATTTATCCGGGTACATGTGGGCACAAACCATTTACTAAGCACAAAAGCATCTTACAGCAAGTGAAGTCAATGCACATTTTGTAGCGGAGTTATCTACAGAAAACAAAGTATTGAATTCATACAAAGAAGGATGGGTGTAACGTTTACTATAAATAGGTAATGTGCGGCCCACGAGTCTAAGGTTTTCTAGGTTACAGTTTGACGTCATATAGGTATTTGGTAACATGGTACTTTCACTCTTCTTAATGGCAAAAGCATGTACCACCCATGTGAATTGATAGTGTTTTACTGATAGGTCTTAATATGTCTTTAAGTTTTCTATATATTTCCATAATTATTTTAATTAATTATAAAATAAATATATAAACTAGTTTTAATATATTTCACCCATTTAAGCACTTAATGCGCTTGTTGGCCGGACGGCATGCTATATTTTGCCGTATGTTATAACTTGTCTTAAGGAGGTTGGATACCTTTGTTTCTGCACATCCGCAACAGTCAGATAATCAGAATGAGCTATTTTAAAGTTTATGCTATTTTGTTTATTTTTCACTGCAAGTGTGAGATTAAAAAACTACAAAATTAAATAATGATTTAGTTTAACAAAAAACAATGACTATGTTATATTTGTGAACATAAGTATTTGTTTTATGATAAAATTTATTTCACTAATTAACCTTAAAAACTAATGAAAAATTCTAAAAAGGGTAATGTTGACAATGAAGAGTTATCTCCCCTGGATGTTGATTTTCATTGATGTGGCTTAATTGAATGTGAATATCTCTGTTATCCGCTGGTGACATATCTTTTTTTCTTTTTAATCTTATTCTAGTGTGTATTAACTATAAAATATATAATTTTCAAAAAAATCTTAATACGAGAAATTGATTTTTTTTCATAAAAGAATAATATTTTACAAAAATAATCATACAAAGAAAAAGGTTATTTGCATGTCTTTACTTCATATTAGTTTCAAGTTCCCTTTTTCCGACTTAGTTTACTTACATACTGCAATGGCTTAATAGAAAAACATTTAAATAACAATTATATTCCAAAGTTATCTTTTAAAGGAGTTTTTAAATTATTGTATTTTCATCATTGGGTGCCCTAACGGATGGGCCCTTTTTCGAACAAAAACTGTGGTGACATGGTATTTTTATGACACAATTTGATTCAAGACATATTTTTCAACAAAATAAGACCAAATTTAGCTATTTCTTAATACCTCGATATTTTGTATCCAACCTCCTTAAGCATGTACGCTGTGTATATTTTTCTTCTTTCTTCTTCTTCTTCTTCTTCTTCTTCTTCTTCTTCTTCTATAATTATGCAATTCATTCTCTAGATGGTAAAGCACTTCACTACTAATACATTTACAACCTTTTTCCTCTCGATTCTTATCCTTCAAACCTCTCAATCAAGCTATATTTATTTTTCTTCAGTGAGTGTCAGATTAGATTTCCAGCACGAATATAGCATAACGATCGACTGTCAATTGACAGTTGCTGTCATATTGAATGTAAGGAACATCATGTTTGTCATATAACTCATGGTATATAAAAACTCTATCATATTGTTTTGCTTTGTCGAGTACATCCAATCTCTGTTTAACCAATCAAAGGGTTATTAATGGTGCCATTCTTTGATAGGTTCCAAATCTACATACGAAAAGGAAAACTAAACATACTGTATTTTCATAATGAATTCAATTAACATGCTCCTTCAAGGCGTCTAGCAAGCAAAGTTTCTAATATGAATATTGTCATATCACCATTCTCAAACCAACATACAGAAAAAGGGTAGTCTTGTTTTGATGACACCAACGTCGATCCAGCTGATTCAGTCCTGGGACAAACGTACAAAATCAGGGAAAATCTGGTAATTCTATACCCCCAGCTTATCAGGTGTTTTGAATAACTGTCCCCTCCTTACAAGTGATTCCTGTCACTAGAGATTAAGATATGGGATGTATAATGACCAGATGGCTGAGCCAAACTAACCCACATCCACTAGACAGTACACATTTCTAAAATTAGAATCTCTAAGAGGGGACAGTCAGCTTGAGCTTGGGATAGCCCAATATTCCTTTCCTTAGTCTGTCAGCCAGACCTTAAAATGAGATAGAAGACTAAGCAAGTCTATGAAAAGACTCACTAACTTAAGTTTATGTCTAAAATTGAATAAATATCAGTCTATTTTTTATTGACCAGGTTCAGTTCATAATCATAGTTGTCTACCAAGTTCAATGTTTTATTCAAGATATGTTTAATGATATTTATATTCTTTGAGGGGGAAAATTACACTGAATTTAATGAATGAAACTCAATAAACCTAACTACAATGTTTAAATTGCGTGATTTTGTACACATTTGTTAGGATAAGTATATCCATATCTTTTGAACTTAATATAAACTAGTAAGATTAGTCAATGGAAATAAATAACTTATAGCTTAATATGAAATAGAGACTTTTTTTTGTATGGGAAGAATTTAAGAAGTTCTGAATAGCTTTAAATTCAGATATTTCAAAAAAGTGTAATCAACGATCGGAAAATCTTATAAAAATAGCTCACTTAGGAATCGAAAATGCAGAGATGGTTATCCTTAATATAAACACAAAAGGAAGTTCAAGATGGTAATATTTAAAAAAATTATATTCATAAGCTTGCAAGTAGTTCTAATATCCCTGAACAAACGTCTGTGATAATTAGTGATACAAACGCGTCTGTCCTTTTGGTAAAACTTATTTCAAGTAAAACAATGATTTTTCTGATTCTCTAAAAAATCTTTTTTAGAAAGGAAAGTGCCAAATTACATGTGATTCTTCCATTTTTCAAAATAGGGCATACTTCTTATATTTAGTATTCAAAGCGAATGCAAAACTACAGGGTTAAACATGTGGTTTCTGTAAGTTTGGAAAGATGAGACAAATTGCTAGATTTATATAAACGAGAGAATAAAAGTTGTCAGACAGTTAAACATTTCTAAAAAACGAAAAGATTAATTTTGTCAAATTAATTACCCCGGTAAGTAAAAGTTAGTTTTATGCAATCGAACTTATTTCATATGTATATAAACTGTACAACTTGTCTGTAATAGTTCCCATTGATTAAAGAAACTACATGATATCACCTTAACTGTTTATAAATGTTAAATCATTGATATAACTGTCCTTCTAGAACAATGCTTTTTAATGTCAAAATATGGAATATACTACAGTTTTTAATGTTAACCTTATTATAGTTAGTATTTTTCAGTAAAGCTTGCTGTAAATCTGTAAAAGGATAGCAAAACATAATGAGAATATCATAAATTCAAAACATTATTTAAAAGTTCTGATAATGGATAGATTTTAGTATAAAGACGGCTTGATTAACATAAAAATAATATCTTTATTAAAAAGTTATCCTAACTCCATCACATAACAACACATTATAGATAAAACGTTTTACGTAAAAGTGCACTTATATTTTGAGAAATGAAAGTAAAGATAACCTCACATGTTTTGGTCCTGCTTCACGATTGTGTATTAAATATGAGACTTTGATACAGTCTAGGTCAAAATTCTGCAAATCTAGATTTACTGAATACACAAAGACGAATAGGACATTAAAAGCCCAAAGAAATGAAATAATAATGGACTGGATTGATTTTCCATGTTGAAAGTTGGTCAACGATTCAAAGATGTGGAGAATTACCGTGTGAACACAAACCTATCCATATTCATATACCTTTCCTACAGCTCCAAAAAGGTCTAGCTTTACGGGATTGTTGAAGTACACGTACATTCACTGTTGGAAACATATTGAAAAGAAAACGCCAAAGCATTTTCTGATCAACAAAGGACATGTTTCACTCTCAATTACTTGGTGTTTGTAGGCCACAAACCATTTACTAATATAAGCACAAAAAGCATAATACAGCATGAAAGTGACTCAATGCACACTTTTGTAGCGGAGTTGTCTGCTGAAAATAAAGTATTGAATTCATACAAAGAAGGATGGGTCTAACGTTTAATACAAATAGGTAATCCAACGAGTCAAAGGTATTCTAGGTTACAGTTTGACGTCAAAGAGGTATTCGCTAACATGCTACTTTCACTCTACTTAATGGCAATAGCATGTTCCACCCATGTGATAGTATCTCGTATCTACTGATATAATCATGTCTTCAAGTTTAATAAATATTTATTAGTATAACTATGCAAATTTATTTTCTTAAGATGGTAAAGCATACCAAAACGCATACGGTGGCTTTTAGAAAGGTTGATGTTAAAGAAAGACTCTGGCCCGCTGATTAAGCAAAAAGTAAAGTAAATCATATTGATTTACTTAACCGACTGCTTATGGGATTTTGTGACTATAACACATACATATATAGGTTACATAATATTATATCCATTCATTGCAAATATTTGGAAAGTATGTTTTTAGAGATCAGTTTCATTAAATCCAAATCCACATGAACTACGATATCGGCAAAATTTAAATTTTGCAAACAATCTTAATGATACAACGACAGCCGTTATTGTAAATCGACAACAAAAATGTATACTGGTAAATGAAATTGAAGTTAGGATATCCCCTACAAAAAGAATATCTCATGCTTTGGTCCCAGTAAAAATGTTCACTTTTATTCAATAGCTGCGTCTATTCAGTGGTTTGCAATAGTTACTTTTTCCCTTTCCGATTTTATAATTTCCGTTAGTGACTTTTTTACATATATTGCACCTTAATTGTAATACATGATATTTTTAATCAACCAATTTGAATGTCAACATATGTGTTATAGTGCCTTAAATTAAAAAACTTCACTTATTGTTTAGCGTCTTTGAGTTAAAATGTCTGGTGTCATATGTGCCAAATTCAATAACAGTGTCATCTGATCGACAGGTATCGACTGTTGCGGGAAGGTATCATTCTAGAGGTAATCGACGTCATAATGTGACAACAGGGAGGTTCAAAGACCGGCGATGATCAAATACGGGGCTAGATTAATTAACGGATTTTTGGAAACTTATTTAAAGCTTTCAAAGTGGACAGTTATTGGTTGATAATGGTTGACGTTATGTAAATAGTATTCATGAAAGTTGTGAATTGGTCTAACGAATATATATGACTGCTTTAAAAATGTTCATGGAAAATATGCGCTAAGAAATGAGTGCCATTTCAGGAAAGAATATGTTATTTATTTTCAATTTATAATTTGATTGCTGTAATTAACGTTCGTATCAAAACAAAACAATATATAATTAAGTAGCTCATTAAGAAAAGTGCATCTTGTGAATCATCTCACGCAAGAAGGTTGTGCAGTATCCTCTTATACTCTTATCTTCTTCGTTCTCAGTAACATACTACATTCATGACGTAATATTATAGCAGTTTATTTTAAAAAGAATTCACTTTCCCATATGGAAGTGTGTTAGGAATTATAAATATCACTAATTACTTCTGTCGTATATACATTCTCAAAATGTACCTGTAAATTACTTAAAAATTAATATTCCGCATTATTTCACAATGTGTTTACGTTATAATAAATAAATGTCATTTGCTTTCCGTGTATCTGATTCGCTGAACACTGTAACAGAAATTCAGTTCATACCTGCATAAACTTAATTTCGTGACGTCACATCACATTTACCACGCCCATTCACACTAAGCCGCGCCCCAAATGACGGAACTATTCGTAAACTAGTCTAGCGTTTTTTTATGCTGTACCAGTTCGCGAGAGTTCGGTAAAAAGACACAAATTACAAATAGCTAATATCAAATAAATATTTTATAGTTTGTTTTATAAATGGTACGGCTTCATAACAATACACCCGGTCGTTTTCCCTCTCCCTCAGTCGCGGCTGTTGCAAGGGGATCGCCCATTGAAATGCCGTGCAGTTTCTAGCTTTGTTTCTCAACAAGATTAGAGAACTGTGCCGTTTAACATAAACTTAATTCGATATGATCTGACTGCTTGTCGTCAAGCTTTTAAGCCACATGTATGGCACATACGATAGTCAAAACATGCTATTTTCATCCCGAATCCAACAGTCGCGAGTTTGTGTTTATGTACAACGGTTGACACTAGGAATGTCAAGGCCACGTGACAAGACGTTGCGTGATTCCGTTGTGAATTTTCATTGGCTGGTGAACTACTCGTAGGCGGAGCTAAAATAATAATGACGTTTTGATTGACATTTTATCTCTCTCGTTTTGTTGAGGGTCGAATTCGTTCGCGTAAATAGTGCAGTCCTATTTGTTGCATTGTGTTCATTTGGAGCAAACAAACGTATTAAAACATCGAATTTGTGTATATTTATTTATAAGAATTGACTTCAAAATTTATTAAGTTCATGGAGGTATAAACTTAAAAACCGCTTTGCAGTTTGCACAGCGGTTTTAAAGTTTATACCTCCATGAACTTAATAAATTTTGAAGTCAATTCTTAATTACTGAGGATATACCCCCCTCCCCCCGTCTGCAACTGACCCTATTAACATCATTTAGGAAATGAATACTGCAGTAAAATTGAACTCATGTTGTTTTATATGAAGTAGTCAAACTGCTGATGTATGTGTAAATGTTTATAAGTTTTAAGGCAATGGTTTTATCAAGAAAGGCAACTCAATATAAAACCAGTTTATGTTTTTACTTAAGACAAGTTGGTATGAAGATAAAGAAAGTGAACATACAGAAAGTGAACAGCTGCATGGTTTTAAGAATCAAACTGCACAAAACAAATCTAATGAGGGACGCATAACTGACTACTTACTCGAAAGTATCCGGAAGTTTTTCTTCTGAAATTGGAACTGAAACTTTATACCATAACATACACTATTCATTTTTCAGGAATAACTTACTTAAGCACGAAATAGCTTCCGAGTCTGTTCTTATTAAGTTTTACTGTTACATTGAAAACAATTCATTAGCATTCGTCTCAATTATACATTAAACTCTGCCATATTCTTTTCCTTTATTGGGGTGTTCGCTCAATGTACACCATGTGATTTACGAATTTGTGTTAACTTGCGTTATATCAAGGAAATGAAAACTATTCATTCATTCATTCATTCATTCATTCATGTATTTGTTTATTTATTTGTTTATTTATCTGGTTTCCATGGAAACAGTTTGAACTTAGTGCATTTAGGGGGTAGGATCTGTTTCCGGACCAATATTGTTTTACAAAATTTTATATGAGGTGAGATCTAGTGTTGAAGTGCCTTTTGCTATTTTGGATTTTCTGATTTCTGACTTTTTGATGGTTTCCATGGCAACAATTTGAACTTAGTGCATTTTTGGAGAATGTCCATTTCCAACCTATAGCTCAAAAACCGTTAAATATTGTTTTACTTAACTTGGTACATACTAGGACCTAGAAGAGGGGTGGTGCCTTTTGCTCCTTCGGTTATTCTGAATTTATTGGGTTTTTGTTGGTTTTCATGGAAACAATTTGAACTTAGTACATATGGTGTTTAGGGTAATTTTCTGATTAAAAATTTGTACGGGGGACATATGTCTAGTTTATTTGTTGATACAGTGATAGTCTTACTAAGAAAGAGAGACTTTTTACATAAATTTTGTAGCTCACGCTGAGATTAATATTAATAAGACTGAGGTCTTAGCATTTCGAAATGGTAGTTTTCTTCGTTCGAATTAAAAGTGGTTATATATTGGAATTTAAAGTAAAAGTTTCAACGTACTACTTGGTATTCTATTTCCCACTTGGCAATGATGGACAAAGTGTTACAAAATCTAGTTAGTAAGGCAATTTATGCTTGAAAATGTTAGTTGTTGAATACCCTAATATTCTGGTTGGTTACGAGTCTTTACATCTTAGATATTTCAAAGAAGTTAAATCGGTGTTGATTATTGAGTATTATATATTTTCTATTAATTAGAAAGCAATCAGAAGAACTATTTGTTTATTAGATACCCTTCTCCATTTCCATGCACTTCGCCTTCGGGGTGTTAATGTTGATAACTTTTGTAAAATGGGTGACTGCGGCCTTGTTGAATATGACATTCACTTTTTGTTTGAATGTAACGCATATATTATAATCAGAGACAAAATTACATCTTGTAGACAGGTAAACATTTTAAGAGATTATTTTAAGTTAATCAGTAGCAAATGTAGTAATTCATTGTTTAAATGTGCATAATATATTAAGGAAACTCTTGCTCTTAGAAAGCATGTTGTGTCTTCTGTAGATAACTTAATTACTGTTTTTCCAATTGTATTGTATGAATTATATTCCAATTGTACTTGGACCAATGACCTACACAACCGAATTATATTAATTGAACCCCTTCTCTTATTGACTTCTTTGATGACAGCTTGAAATCTTCAATGTCGAATAGATAATCGATTTCCAATGTTAATGGTAGGTCAACAGTGTAACGCTGTCTGTATAGTGGAGGAACCCATTGATAGCCGGTAGCTTTGTGTGAACACAAACCTGGTTAGATACCTATCACAATATCGAGAGAATCTTTCTCAATTTTATTGTTCACGTCAAATAACATTATGAAACACTTTGAAAGGAATCACCCAGGCAACTTCTGACAAGTAAACTACAAATGTCGTTTTTCACTTTCAATAACTGTACGAACATGTATATGGGCATTAAACCATACACTAAGTACAACTGCTTTCGGCAGCTGTTCACCTAAAGTTTGTTCACTGTTCACCTAAAGTTTGTTCACTTTGTTCATGGTTCATGTATCATGTTATTTAGGGATGTCTTTGAGACATCGTAGCATTGCCAAATAAAACGGATAATGTTGCAGTTACACAATGACAGATTCATTGTACCTTAACATAATCGTATATCATACCTCACAGTTAACGGTAATAGTTTTGACATATCATTGAGTGGTCATACATAGAGAATACTACACGAGGTCTCATTAGATACGAATTATACGAAACGAGTGTCCTTCCGGCGGTATCTGGCCGAGCGAAAGCGAGGTCAGATACCATAGGAAGGTCGCGAGTTTCGTATAATTCGTATCTAATGAGACCGAGTGTGGTATTTTATTTATTACACACGTTTAGAATAGACACATTTGTTAATAATCCTCATTTTCTTGTATGGCATCAAGGAAACAATTCCGAAAACCCGAAACCGGTTTCAATAACCGAATGCGTAATAATCGACGTTCGTGATGCGACCAGTCCATTTGCGCAGTCGCTCATTTAAACATGCGACGAAAGAAAATAGTTTCGAGTTTCGGTTATATCAACCAAAATAAGAATGTCAAAAATGGTCGAATTCATAGATGATGAGTTTTGATTAACGATTATTAAATGATTGGTACAAAAAGTGTAGAATGTAAACATTCAGAGTCAGAGTCGAATCTGTCACCGCTCTCCTCTCGGTCGGCTCGCCATGTTCAAGCGTCAAGGCTGACGAGTGTCGGTGTGGCTGGACTAGCGGAAACATTGGCTCTGTTGAAAACGGATTACTAACCAACGGGTAATGTGATGGCAGATCTTTAATTTGAAACAAACGCCATTTCGAACTTTTCTAGGTACTTCAAATGAAACGATAGAATCGATATGGATGATAATGAAAACAACGACGTGCTCGGAGAGTGACGGGGACCCGACATGTTAACGGGAAGGGCAAGGTCATCGCCTTGTGTAGCTAATGCGTGTTTGCCGTTTGGGGATTCCCAATTTCCCTGTGATGTGTTCCTGACTCCGTGACTGCATTTTAAAGTTGTTCCTTCTCATTGCTTGTCACAATTGATAGCATTAATATTTGGCTTGATCGACCCACATGTTATCACTGACAAACCGTGCATGATGCGATGTCCGGGTGTTGAACTTACTAAAAATATTATTAATGCATTCGCTGATTTATTATTTTTCATAAAATCGATTTTGCACACTGATCAAATCGTATGTTTTCTAAGAATCTGTCTATGTATCAACTCTTTTAAGTATATAAAGCGGTAAACTTGAAGAAATGACATGTTTGTTGTTAATTCGAAAAAAGTTCCGTTTTAGTTGACCCTAAATGAGAGGTCATTGGTTAACCAATCAAATCTGTGGAATGCGAGGTCATGTTGTTACGACACAGGTCAACGCAATACGACACACGTGTGTCGTACGAGATTAGTATGCCACCACTTGTACGTTACCTACGTGTGTAATAATCATTTTGATTTACAAACTAATTAAAGTAATCAACAACTTTAAACAGTAGTCACATTTAGTCTTTTGCACTTATTCAGTGTAACTGTGCTGGTTATGTTTTCGGAGAGTTTATATCGAATATCTAAATTTGAATTAAAGAAATTCGGAGATTGCCTTCATGCCAAATTTTTACCTTAGTACGAGGGATCAGACAATCCTAGAATTAGTTACAAAATAGTTATCTTACAAAATTATGTTGAACTTAAAACCCAATTCATAAGTTATTTCCACTAACACACATTAGTGGGTGAACAAACTTATGGTACGTAGCTGTACATTTAGCAAGGGGGTCGTGCCGATTTTAATAGTACACGAATATGTATATCCATGTTCGTTCTACAGCGACGTTGTCTACAGACAGAACGTATTGAACTTCTACAAAGAAAGGTAGGTGCAGTGTTTGACATGATTAAGTTACGCCCGCCACGCATGTCAGAGCCCGTTGCTTATGCTACAGATTGACGTCAAAAGAGTCTTTCATTGAGCGGGACGACTTTTTCGTAACGTCAAACTCTTGAACTATAAACTTTGAGTAATCACACCATAGGAACGTGTACGCCTTGAAACAGTTACTCGCGAAAATGAACGAGTTTCTCTGCGAGAGGAAAGTTTATTTTTGTGCATTTGGTGTAGGATATTGTTGAATAAATCAATTGTCAGATACTTATGAGAAAAGATAGTTTTGACTGTCAAATTGTAGACAAAATTGTTGCTTTTTTCAGCAAATTTATTTATCGAAATAATTAACCTAATAATAAAACTGTTTCTATTAAAGCTCCCCAGGTACCAATCAACCAACATTGTGTTTATAAATTAAATGTCTACCATTTAAAAACCTTGAATATCTTTCCTAAATACTACATGAAAGACGATTAGTTGAACAAACTACTACAACAAATGCAGAAAAACAAACGTTCCTCTTTCAGAGAAACTCGTTCACTTCCTTGACTAACTATTTCCAGACGTTCACGTTCCTACGGCGTGGAATGAATTTGTTTAAACTGCTCTATGAAAATAGCATGTTCTCACTACTATTGACTGATAGCCGTCTTATTCCTGCCAATCGTGCAATTAAGATTTTTTTCATCTGGTGACTGACGAAGACTTGCAAATATCACTTAAAGAATTTAGTAAGTACCCAACAATCACATAGTAAATATATATATGGAAATACATGTGTACACATGTGGCTTGATATGAATACAAACCTACAAACTAAACGATATATTGTGACATTGTTTAAAAATGGAACAATATTGATACAAAGAGGTGTTCATCTCATTTGCACAATTTTGTGATTTCCTACTATGAAGACCATCAGATATGTGTCTTACAAATTTGCTAGATACGAAATCCCACTTTCGTTGCTATCTCGTTCTTATATGTTTATAATAATAGATGTTAAAGGCAAAATGTATCGATCGGAAAGTATTACAATGACGTTTTTCAAAAATCTATTTAACCTATTTGTATAATTTATTGTGATGGTTGAAGCCCCGAAAGTCCACTTATCGTTCGAGAGAATGTGAGTCCATTGAGACAAAATAGATCTTGTCAAGCAAAAAAACACTTTGTGAAATATTTGGTGTAGAATCTTGTTGAACAAATCTTGTGATTACATACTAAGAAGACCATCAAATGAGTGACACTGTCTTACAGATCTTCTAAATACGAAATCCCACTTTCGTTGCTATCTCATTCTTATATGTTTATAATAATAAATATTAAAGGCAAAATGTAAAAGCCAAAAATGAAACTGATCGATCGGAAAGTATTACAATGACGTTTTTCAAAAATCTATTTAACCTTAATGTATAATTTATTGTGATGGTTGAAGCCCCGAAAGTCCACTTATCGTTCAGGAGAATGTGAGTCCATTGAGACAAAATAGATCTTGTCAAGCATAAAAACACTTTGTGAAATATATTCCCTCAAGAAAGCGATACTCGATATTAGTTTCTGTTCTCACTAGTAATATACCTTAATGATGTCAAACAATACGAACTTAGTTTACAAAATGGATCTATCAGGTGTAGAGGGGTCGCAACCCATTTTTTTCTAATTGACAAAATTAATTGTTTTGTCTCACTTAGGTGTTTCATAGACAGAATTAACGTAATGTTGAAGTAAAGTTAAGAAATAGCCGAAATTCAGGGAAATGTGCCACGCCCACTCGATTTGGGGACTTTTTGTAAAAAAAATTGGGCCACTCCAAATACAAACCTCAAGAGTTGTTATGTTTTTGGCATTTTTTATGTATACAGTTGTTATTTACCTTCCTATTGAAACCGATTTAATCATTCATATGCATGTTGTTGTTTTTTTCAGAACTTCTCAAACACCTCTTGGAAACGAATAACATTTTGTTGAATAAAAGGCTTATATACCGTCACACACTTGAAATTGACCTTATAAAGTTTGCCTACATGAATCTGACAATGTAGATATAAAACATATTCAGATTAAGCGGGTTTTTATATTTTCAAAATGATTAACTTTAATTTGTTAAATTCTAAGATCGTATATAACAATACTTTTTTAATATAATATTACTAACAAGGAGTTGAACTTTATAGGCGCAGTAGCACGCTTTTTTAAATTTTATGTTTTAAGTTTTTCACTGATGATTGTACGTTAATGCTATACGTATTCTTGTGCTAGTGTCAGAAATCTCATTATACAAACCAATCATCCATATTCAGAGAACAAATTATTAAATTCACATGAATGATGAAGTCAAATGACGGCCATTTTTGAGTGAACATTTTTAATTCATTTTGTGTAAGAAAAAGGAATCGCATGACTGAACTTGTCATTACATAATTGAATTATTAATTCCTTATTTAGTTTACATACATTGTATTTCAATAGGAACCATCTATTTTCATTTTCCTGAGATCACTTTATATTCCCCATTAAACGTGTTACTGCCACTTTAATCTACTTACAAAGGATCACGTGTTTATTGCGTCTTCTAACATGCCATGGATAACACCTTCAAATAAGTGGGCCACGTGAACTACAAAACACTGAAATGTGAACCGGTTTGAATATAATACCAAATCCGGGTTGAACTCAACATGAAATGGCAAGGAAGACAAATGCTCCACTCAAACAGTTGAAAAGTGATGTATGAAAGTTGTATTGCACAGCACATTATCACCATTTTCAGGGCCAGTGGGCCGAAATGTCGACTTGTTAAGCTCAGGAGGAGGAGCACGGAACACAAAAAAACAATCTTCGAAGTGAAGTGGGCCATGGGGTTTTAGTGGGGTGTTGGTTGGCTATTAGCTCATTTTGAAAAAGGGGTTTAGATTTATTTAAATATTTCTTTTTGTGATGTGGAAGATTGTATACTTAATTGTATTTACCTTAACTATACATAATTATATAAACGGGATGAGCTGCATAAGCTAATTCGCTTGACGGGATGAGCTGCATAAGCTAATTCGCTTGAGGTATGTCATGTAATATCTGGTCATAAAAGAGGGAGGGTGTCAGTTAGTTTTCTCAACAGGATTTTGAAATGAAAACTGCCTTAATGTTACTGTTCATTTCCCAAAATGTGTTTGTTAAAAACCTTTAAAGGATAACTTATCAGTACAATGGAAGGGAAAAACGGTTTATAGCATATAAGCTCTTTCAAAAAACGTTTTACATAGTAATGGTCAATTTCTCTCCCATTCTTTTGAGTTTTGTGTGATAACAGAACACAATACCTTTAGGTCCTTTACATGTATGGATATGTTCATAAGGTTGTCCTATTCCATGTGCCATGTTGACAAATTATCGTGTTTGGCGCTAAACTATTGATTTTTAATGAATATCAATTACTTAAAGGACATCTGTTCACCATATCAAGTGACATGAAACACTTAACAACAAGTACTGGCCCGATTTCCCATTATAGTTTCTTATTTAGACAGCAGAAAAACATAACACTTGCACATACAAATGTAATGCCAATGCCGATGAATGTTTTTAAAACTGCTAGATCTAGTCCTATCCTATCACACGACTTATTTTATAAAAATAGCTCCTGTTTTACTTTGTATTTTACTGTAACATAATTTGTGCAATTGTAGCTTACCTAGCTTTCAATCGTAAACCTTTCAATGTTTCGTTCTGCGAGCACTTTTTACCTTTTTCAAGAACCCCCTCTATAAAGGTAATTAGTTCACTCAAATGCGACTAATACAATGTACATTTGATCACCTTATGGCCTTTATAGATACATAGGGGCAACACATGGACTTCTTATTCTATATTCTCAATTGTGAAGTGTTGTATCATTAGTCAATGAAGATTTGGTGACTTTTGCTTGGTTACACGATTTTAAAATGAAACCTTGTGAGCAACAGCGTTAGTTTCCATATATCTAGCTTCCCTACTCTCTACGTGAACGGGTTAACCAGACCAGGTATCCGTGTCGGCAGAGATAACTTTATACAATTATAGACTGGTGATGAGGTCAATACCTGTTTTTATAGACCCGAGGAAAACAATATTGACCGAAGACGAAGTCCGAGGTCGATATTGTTTTACTCGGGTCTATAAAAACAGGTATTGACCGAACTCACCAGTCCATAATTGTTTTATTATGTCTCGGTAAAAAAAATCAAGACATAATGGAAACCTACAGCAATGAGCGGCATTTGGCCTCGATTGTTGGCGAGGACAGGTCAATGACGTCATGATAACAATAGCATGACGTCATGAAACAACGGTTTGACGTCATCGACTCTATTTTTAGTAACTCAAGTCAATATCACTTTTTGTCGACTGTCATGTGACCTGTTCTCGACCAATCGGATTGCCGGAAAAATACGCTCACATAATAATTTACAATTATTGCTATTTAAGTGAGGTTGATCTAATGATTTATCGACCTGAGACGCCGAGGTGACTACCAGATGTCCTCGGTCGACAAATGATCAATTGGATCAACAGAGTCTCTAGTCTATAATTGTTTACTTACATAAATATGGTCTTGAATGTATTTTAACAAAAGTAAGGGTCATAAGTCTTGTCTAGAAATATCAGGGACGTAACCCGAGAGAATTAAAGGGGCAGTAGCACGTTTTTTGATAATTTTATAATTTTAATTTCTCACTGATAATTGTAAGTGAATGCCAAATGTAATATTTTGACAGTAACAAAAATCTCATTACACAAGTCAATCATCCATAGTCAGAGGACAAAGAATGAAGATTCACATAAAATCCATTGGCGGCCATTTTTTTTTTTTAATTCATTTTTTTTAATAAAAGGATTCGCATGGCTAAACTTAACGTTATATATTGGAATTATTACTGCTCCATTTAGTTTAAATGCATTGTCTTTCAATTGAAATCATTAATTTTCATTTTCCTTACATCACCCTTTATTCCCCCTAAAAACGTGCTACTGCCCCTTTAAGCACAGTCACAGAGACAAAGCGATGCCTATCCTTGATTTACAGTATTTTTATTGGAACTCTTGCCAGTATATGAAACACTTACGGTGAATACTTACTTTTCAATATGTAATCAAAGGTCACCTAACATTTTTGTAACTGCAACATGATGTTTTTGCAAATTTACGAACACAAAAGAAGACGTGGTGCATATGATCATGTGAAGAGAACATAAGTAAGTTCATATGAATATATAGCTATATTGTTAACTCTGAATTTTGTGTATTTTGGGCCTAAGGCCTTATGCTGAATAAAATATGTCTGTCTGTCTGTCTGTCTATAGCTGTAAAACAAAGATTCCCATAATAGCATCAGTGTCCTATTCAATCCTTCATGTTCCTTCATTTCTCAGAAATAATGTCAGAAAGGAAAGGGAAAAAAGGAAATAATGTCAGTTGTCTGTACCTCAACTTAGCTGTGTCGCCCAGTTCGCCAAGCTGCAGTTCAGTTGTAATTCTAAATGATCGTCTCTGTGTGTACTTTTAAAATCAATTATAGTTTAAAGAGTGGCAACTGAAGCATGTCACGTTCTAGTTACACAACACTGATTTTGTTACCAGTAATTAGCCATCTTATAGGTGAGTGATCATATGACGAATTCAAAGGTTCTACTCCTCTACGGTTGACTACGATATATAGTCCGAGTATGACTAAAAATAACATGCATTCATAACTGAAACATATTGTGGAGAGCATCTTCAAGTTGTTTACGGTTTTGAAGCTTCACAATTCGATTACTTTAAATTATCGTTCTTTTTAATACTTCTTGAAAATAGATGTAATATATATGGACTTCTTGACATATACCATATTTATCTCATGCGAGTGGAAATATGTAACTTTTCTACCTCAGGAGTTGAGAGATACGAGTATTTAATTGTTATTTGAAGAAAGCCTTGTAATTTCGTAAAAAGAAATCCCATTTTCAAGTTTTTTATTTTCGCTTGAAAGAGCTCGTTGCCTCAGTAACAGTGTGACGTTCGTGACACGAGGTCCTGACGATGGAATCATTTTTTCTTATGTACCCCGCAAGTCTCACCTCTCACGGTGTAAAAATTTCATGTACCCTCTCCGAGAAGAGGTGTCGCATAGCGTTAAGACGTAACCAAATGACGCACGCGGTGTGCAGAGTTTACATAATTTCGATAATCAGTTTCATTATAGAATTGTTTTCTCATCTGTCTATATTTTATTTGGAAATAGATCGGCATTGCATTACTTGCACATGCTATAGAATTAAAATCAAATAGATTTTAAACATGTTTCGGCTAGTATCTTTACGTAATACGATTCATAACATTTCAGTTGGTTTGCATGACACCATTTTGTGGCTCATGGCTCATAGCTCATACGTTAACGGCAGTCAAGGTAAAATAATATATTGTGCTGTCGTTTCTCATGGCACGACGGTAAGATAAATACGTCGTATGCTTATTATTCGGATAATACAGTCTGATGTATAATCGTTGTAGAAATGTCAGCCCTCGCCATGCGGCTCGGGCAACATTTTTACAAAGATGGTACATCAGACCGTATTACCCTCGTGGGAAGCATACGACTTATAACGTTCACTCTACCTGGTGAGAAATAGATAGTATTATATGGGTGTTTTCATATCACATTCGGTATCAGCCCGAGACCCCAATATCAGCCCGAGAGCTGATACCGAATGTGATATGAAAATACCCATATCATACTATTTTTATCATATATACTTACCAAACAAACAACAAAAATAATTGTAACATTTTTAAAACTTTAATTCATAACATTAACATGTGGCTGATTTTATCTGTTTGGATAACTAACACAATACCAATAAACATTCAGCTCCCGAGCCTACACCTCTTGCGACTTTTGAGTTTGTTTAATCTCTCGTTGATTGAGAGGTATCAAAGTAATAATCAAAGCGACAAATCCTATCTGCAAGTGACTGTGCACAGCGTTTTCGCGATGTCGGTCCCGTTCTAACGTCAGCTGTACAAAGGGAGACAACTCTAAATTCCTCGCGACTTCGATCTATTTTTTGCGTTCGTTGCCTAGGGTTCCACGTTCAAGTCCCTTGACGACGGGCTGATACAGGTTTTTGCCCTTGACGACGGGCTGATACAGGTTATCTGCCCTGCGGGCTGATACAGGGTGCTTGACGAAGGGTGTATCGTGCATTCAAAATCTCTGTATTTATAAGCAAGTATATGATAAAACATGTTCTCACTAGTGATAAAATACGGTATTTCACCTCCAGACAATATTAATTGGATAAGTCCTCAAACGCAATCATGTGTAGCGCACTTTGTTCATCGAGATTGAATCGTTGTAGAAGGGTCGTTTAAAGGGAAGCTGAAGAGGTCAGAAATTATTCAACTGTCACATGTGGTTAAAGATGACTTGCGATGCGTTTTGATTTCAACATATTTTATTCACATAAGTGAACGGATTGGACACAAGTTGTCCAACGTATTAAGCACTCTCCATAGTTTTTACAGTCCATATTGACTTTATGTATACAATCAGAATGAAACAATATGATACAAAAGATAAAGAGAAGTAAGGAAAGGAAAAGAGAGGTGTAGTTAAATTCTAACTTAATCTTTTTGTTGACATAATATATACATTTATCATACAATGGATAGTGTTCTCGGCATAATAAAGCCAACGGATATTTTCGGTATCCGTTGGGCGTGGCTAAGGGTCATATACGGATACCGATGCAAATTTCAAAGGTCAAGGTCGGAACTTCTTTCGAAAATTCCGATGACGTCACAAGCGTTAACATTTTGAACACTTTTAGTAACGGAGAGAGGCATTACAATATAAATGATACATTGCATAAACATTAATCTAAAAAATAACACCAAAACTGTATGAGTCTTTAGCCATATGTATGACTTAGCAGTGCTAAAACACTGTCATCACGATTTGAATGAAACCGACCGAACAATTTTACTCACAGGTACCAAAGGCAGTTCAAGTTTCATGTTCAAACACCTCATTTACCAATCTTCGGTGTTCTTTACTTTAATATTGTTTAGTTTGGATTCGGAAATCCACAGACTAAGATCTAGTTTAGCTCTCTGGCCATCAATGTTCGTTCAATCGCTCTCAACGCAAGCTGCCATTGTCATGTAGGCGAAGGGAAGCAACTCTTGCCCCTTGGTGAGATTGACTCGTCCTCTTGATGACGTCGGATTAAAGAACGTCAGTTCGATCCCACCAAAGACCATTTAAAATGTCTCTAATTTTTAAAGTCATCGTATTGTATAGATTTTTAAAATTTCAAAACTTTGGAGTCGTGACAAAATAACTCAAACGGCAATAAAAGGCATATATAAGGAGGAATTATATTGTGTCAATTCACCGTCAGAGTCACTGCTCTATTCATTTGCATATATCAATGCGCGAATCTTAAATCAATTTAAACTATAAAAATAGTATTATCAGGCATTTTTATCGAATTAAATTTTAAAATGACATTGTATGATAAAGAAGTTATCATGCTCGTGTGTTTTGGGATCGTAAATATCCTGCATTAGGAATAAACACTATGTATTTAGCTCGCCAAGGCTCGCAAAATACAATGTTTATTCCTAATGCAGGATATTTACGATCCCAAAACACACTCGCATGATAACCTCTATGTACATGTTTAAACATCACTTTTCACGGATTAATAGATCTGGGTTGCCATTAAGAACTATATAATGTCTATGTGGCACTCTATACCTAAGGTTACATACTAGGGTTGTATACTATATTACCTAATAATTGTCGGTGTCAAACTTAAAATAATGGACAATCAAAAATATGATGAAAGGCATTTTCACATGGATTTCCACAGGGATCACTGACTAAACCTATTCTTAATAAATCATAATTTAATTGACTACATGTATGCATACGTTTAGTGTGTAAAATATTTGCAACCCTACTGCCTATAGAAAAATATTTTGGTGCTACTTCTGACGTTTTTTGAAGATTACGTTTAAAATAAAGATAGATGGGCAGTTTCTTGTTTCCAAGGGTAGATTATTCCATTGCCGTAATGTCGAAGCAAAGAGCGATTCATAAGATTTTTAGTTTTTGAAATGGCTAATTGGAAATTTTCCGAATTTCTAAGGTTATAGTTCCTTTTATGTCCTATTTTTTCAAGCAAATAATTTTGTGTTACATGATTGATTATCTTAAACGTAAACATAAGATTCTTTTACATCTACGTTCATCTATAGATTCCCCATTCTCTCCCCACAGAGGCAACTCAGTCATACCTAGCTAATTCAGGTATGACTGAGTTGCCTCTGTGGGGAGAGAATGTAGATTCCCACCCAGTTTCATAATACAATATTCTTCTAGAAGCATAACTTGGAAGTCCTGTGATTATTCTAGCAGTTTTCAATTGTTGCTTTTCCAAATTTTCTGCTTGTTCATTTGTACATCCATCCCAAACTTCACATGCATATTAAGATGCGTTTAGACCCGTTTCTTTGCGAATTTGCATTTTATTTAATGTTCATCCTTTGTCATCTTGCCAGAGCAAATGCTCCTTATAGATCTACATCAGGTCAAGGAGATAGTTGATACATTGTATTGTTGTAGAGAAATACATAAATGATTGTGGTTAATATACATTTTAACTGTCTTGATATGCTTGATGGACGCTGTAAGTAAGTTTTCACTTTGATCAATAACGACACAATTGCAAGCTTGAGAAATAAGGACAGGACCGATCTCAAGGGTGTTATATTCGCCTCCCTGTCTCATGGAATACTAATGAGCTCTATTTCATAATTACTCGCTTAGCCTAACAACAACAAAGGATATGGTCTTCTCTTCTTTGTGGCCTCTCTAAGAGCTTTTAGAGACATGTGACAACACAAGGTAAAGGATGAACTTTACACAGCATATACAGTGATGACACACCTGTTACACCTGTTTAACTGCTTGACATTGAAATCAATACCCCGTTTCTGAAAGCGAATACACTGAAATCATGTCAAACAGTTTAACTAAACCTTGATCAACAAAATAAGTTTAGGACATCCTTTTTTATATCTAAATACGCTATACTTCAAATATAAAGAATACTAAACGTTGGTAATTAACGAGCGAAAGCGAGTTAAATACCTGTACCATTCACGAGTTTCATAAAAATGTTATGAAACGGGACCGAGTTTAGTAATGTTTTTCTGGATTAATAACATCGTAAAAATATATAGAAATTCGCCGACATGACCATCGCGGCCGGCCCGCTGACATTGTGACTTCATAGTTAAAAATTATGACGTCATTCGGTCAGCGCGTGATGTTAGGACACATGTATGTAATAACATGGTAGATTTATTAAACAAATTTATTCAATGGACGAGTTATAAAATGATCGATATAGTGCCCAGATAATGATATTCGGATGGTCTTACTAAGGGACTATAACTTTTGGTACAGGTTTCTCCTATACACCTGACACTAGTTAACCAAATTTTGACGCTGTGTCGTGGTTTTACTCTGCCTTGATAATTTTGCGTTCTAAATATAAAGTATTTTTACAATTGTATTGAGATCGAAATGAGATTTTGATAAACAATTGAGATAACACAGACTGGCACATCGTCATGCCCGTGTTTTGGTTTTGAAAAGAGAAACGTTTCCTGCATTGTAATATTCCCCTGTTAGGGATGAAAACTTAGAACTAACTCTACTAGTTTACGTTTTAAAGGGACAGTTTCTTTGAAAGGGGCACTTTTATTAAAAAAAGAATTATTTTAAATTGTTCACTTATAAGTGTTCGTTAATGTTAAATGTCTTATTTCGATAGTGTCAAACATCTCATTACACAAACCAATCATCTATATATAGCCGGAGAACAAATGATAAAAGTTCACATAAAGTCCATTGTCGTCCTTTTTTGTGAACACCATTAATTCATTTTGTAGAAGAAACAGGCATGGCAAAACTGAACTTGACATTATATATTTGATATATTATTACTATTCATTTAGTTTTAATACATTGACTTTCAACTTGAACCATTTATTTCCTTTTTCTTGACATCACTGTATAGTCCCCCTAAAACGTGCTACTGCCCCTTTAGGGCTATATCCATATTCATCTTAAAGTTAGAAGTAACTTAAATACATCTTTCTCTTAGAACTAACTGTATGGGAGACCAGGGAAAGGCGTACATCAGGACAAACTGACCAAGACTTGGTGTTTCCTCTTGGCGTAAATTGTTTTTAACCAATGTAAGTAAACGTTAAGAATCGTTGTGAATCACACTGGAATCGTTCCTGCGAGTTGTGATGTACAAATGTACCTTTCAAATATTCGAAATTACAGGATTTTGCTGGATTTGTCTAAAGTCAAATATTTCAAAGAAATGAAACAGACTGGGAATTCTGGTGAACCTAAGACAAAAATTGTATCATTGATTAATAAAATTTGTAATTATTACTTGATTTAATAATTGTCTATAGTGTACATATCGATTGCTACCCTTAAAGGGGTAAAGTCACCCGGGACAGGTTTGTTAAGGTTTGATTTCGTAATAGAATACCGACAAGTAAAGGTTACAAAAACAAACATTTTTCTAATTTGTTTAATGAGTTTAGATTTTTATAGTATCTTCCAACCCTAACGATTTATAATTTATGCCTTCCGGAGTAATAGCCTGGTTTCCTCTTATAGTATAGGTCTACATACTTCTACGTGTAGGATACCCACATTATCCGAGTCGCGCACGCGTAAATCAGCCACTTAAAGAGTGAGTGGCTAGCTTTTTTGTAATGAATCTCGATAAAAACAGTTTGTTTTAGACAGTTCCGGGGGAAAATAGGATTTTTATATCTCTTACATGATTATACATTGACGAAAGAATATAAATGTTCGTGTATTTATTAGTAAATTAAACTGAAGTTAAGGGATATTAAAGAACGTAGGCTAAAGACAGATGCTGACAACAACCAAGATGAACGATAGCGTCTTGATTGGACTGGAAATGACTGTCTGCCCTCGTTAAATAGGTCGGTAAAATGTCATAATGACATTTAGTTATTCTCTAGGTGTTATGACGGATCTTACATACAGTTACTTTGAACCAGATTGTTTTGAGAAACAGATACGTGTGGGCGACGTCGAAAACTGGTGGTCTGCCTGGGCCTGCATAGCTTTCCTCAAAGTCAGACAAAAGCGGCGGTCACAGTTGATGAAGCTTATCAGACAAGGAGGTATTATCTCACAGTGACTTTCTTGGTTTGCACCTGTTTCCTGCCTGGCGTTCTTATCAGTTATTGACGTATCTGATATCAGTTTCATTTATGCGAAAATACCATTCATCTGTATCATAGATATAACTTTTATTCAAGACATAGTTAGATCACCTATAAAAATTATTATAAATTTGATTTTGTATATAAATTTCTATTCTTATTCTGTTTGGTGTAACGGTGTGTAATACTTCCTGTGCTTTCTTTACCAGATTTTCTGTTTCAACACATAGCGTTACAGCGCTTTTACGCATAGTATATTGAGAAAGGTCTTAACTTTTTCTTAAATCTACCAACATACCTCATCATAAACAATATTGAGATTGAGGTCACAGAAAAGAATTCTATGTACAAGCTGGAGCCTGTATGCTGCAACATGTCTGTTATGAAATGGAATTTTGTTCATCTTTATCCAATAATATTGCTGAGGAATATATGGATGACAACTTCTTTGTTCATTGTATGCGACGCTTCGACAGAGATTCTTGTGTCGTTCTCAAGCAGAGGAAAAGTAATAGGTATGGGCATATATATAAGTAAATAGTACAATACACAGTAACAACAACTTAATGAAGAGAGTAAATGTAATTAAAAGGAGATGAAGGGTGGGAAACCAGTAATGTACAATGCAGTGCGCATACAATGAACAAGGAAGTTGTCATCCATATATTCCTCAGCATTATTGTCATTCCAACTTCTAAAATGCCTCTCAAAGAAATTTATCCAATAAGTAGAAATCCCAACACGCTTGTGAACTGACAATACACAGTGTAGAGAGAATGAATTAAACATTATGTACCAAGTAAATCATTTATTGTTTGTAATACAATTGCAGTTTTTCTTGCTTTCACTGTAGCAGCATTCAACAAAATTCATGAATAAATGATGAAATGGACACTTTCTTCATAGGAAGCAAAGATGAATTCACTGCTATCGAAATGTATATATTGATAAGAAAACATATTTATCTTAATGTTTTTATGAGGTCCCATTTTTAAAGGTTTCAGTTTGCATACTCAAACTTTAATACTACCTGCTCTGCCATCCTCGCCATAGTAACATTGATCTTATGTAAACTGTTAGATTGCATAATTTTAATCGATTCAAAGGTTTTGCGATTTATTATACCTAATTATAGTTTTTAAATGCGGAAGACAAATTTTGGCAGTGATCCGGAATAAAAGAAACGGTTTTCAATCAATCAATCAATCAATCAATCAATATAGTCATTTCTAGAGCGCTAATATCCAGTTCTGGAGAGGACTGCTCAAAAGCGCTATTGACAGTAGGCTATCTCAAAGAGGTGGGTTTTCAGTTGAGACTTGAAAGTCAGGATATCCTCAGCTGATCTTAGGAAGTCAGGAAGCTTGTTCCACAGAGATGGGCCAACACATCGAAAAGTCCTATCTCCGTAGGTTTTTGTGCGTCCAGGAACTATCTCACAGATATGTTGCTGAGATGACCGCAGTTGGCGTGATGGCTGATATACTTGTACAAGCTCGGTCAAATACGTTGGTGCATCTTGGTGCAAGCTCCTGAACATCAGCACAAGGATCTTGTAATGAATCCGTTGACGAATTGGTAGCCAATGTAGGTCCTTTAGGACTGGTGAAATGTGCTCTGATTTCTTTGTGCGTGTGACAACTCTTGCGGCTGCGTTCTGGACTTCTGCAGTTTGTTGAGAAGGTATTCTGTGATGCCTTGAAGCAGTGAATTGCAATAGTCCATGCGCGATGTGACATAAGCATGCATGAGCGTGGCTGCACTGGACTTGTTGATGTATTTCCTGATGAGGCCGATGTTGCAGATATGAAAATAACTGCTTCTGCAGATGTTATTCACGTGTGATTCAAGGCTCATGGTAGAGTCAAACACAACGCCAAGATTTCTTGCTGTAGTGCATGGCTTGGTTAAACAACCTTCAATTTCAATTTGGATGGCAGGTAGATGTTTTCTTGATGATCTAGAGCACAGCACAAGCATTTCAGTTTTGTCCTGGTTAAGTTTCAGGAAGTTGTTTGTCATCCACCGCTGAATGTCTGATATGCAGCATTCAATGGATCTACGGGCAGATTCCCACGACGAGGATTGCAGAGGCTTGAACCCAAGGTAGAGCTGAGTATCATCAGCATACAAGTGAAAACGAAGTTGATGAGAACGAGCTATGTCCCCCAAAGGTGAAGTGTAAATCACAAAGAGTATAGGCCCAAGAACTGATCCTTGTGGTACACCGAACTGGAGGGGGTGACGTTTAGAGACCTTGCCCTCAATAAACACAGACTGATGTCGGTTAGACAGGTAGAATCTAAGCCAGTTAAGTGCAAGCCCTTTCACACCCATGCGGTTTTCAAGAGTAGACAGTAGAATTCCATGATCCACGGTATCAAAAGCAGCCGAGAGGTCTAATAGAACAAGAATGGCCCCACCAGTAGAATCGATTTCGCTTAGTAAGTCATTCTGAACCCGCAACAAGGCTGTCTCTGTACTATGCCCCTGTCGGTATGCAGACTGCATTACCTCATAGAGGCCATTCGATTCCATATGAACCTTGAGCCTGGAAGCAACAACACATTCCAGGAGCTTAGAGATATAAGGCAGGTTCGATACTGGTCTGTAGTTCTTAAACATTTTTGCGTCAAGGTGACTCTTCTTAATGAGGGGAGTCACTAGGGCTTCTTTTAGAGGTTCTGGTACTGTTCCTTCTGAGAGTGATACATTTATGACGTGTGTAAGGATGGGAGAAACAGAGTCCAAGCATTCCTTGAGAAGCCATGTTGGTAGTGGGTCTAAGGAACAAGATTTGACGGAACCCTGTTGCACCAGGTTGCATATCTCTTCTTCGGTTGCATCATTAAAGCAAGTGAGCATGGTGCTAGGACTGACAAACTCCTCTTCTGTCATTTCGGAAAGAGAAGTAGACCTTGCAGTGTCCAATGTTGTTCTGATGTTAATGCTCCTCTCAGTAGAGAACTCTGCGAATGTGTCAGGCAGATCATCCCGGCTAATGGTGGCTGGGAGAACCTTTTCTGTCTTGTTAAAAAGAAGTTTGTTTGAGAGTCTGTAAACTTCTTTTACATTAGAAGCTTTTCCTAAATTCTCAAGAAAATGACATTTCTTTTACGGTTATCTTATTGATACAACTGATATTGAATTGTATGTTCAAATTGAAATGATTGATAATGATGATTATATTATAGCTCTATTCAGTGGCGCTAATGTGATACCTGACATAACTGTACCAACAAAGAATAGTATTATATTCTATGTTGCTGTGTATCTATCTACATTGAAATCCTCTCTAATGTACAGATTCTGATATGCTTTGTTTTACGAATATATTCTGTTCCCTTTGTCAGTGACTTTATTATTACATTTATGTGGTCTTTGTCGGGGGAAATAAAACCATTCATTCATTCATTCGTTCGTTCATTATCACATGTATTTTGGGACAGATAGATTTCAACAACCCTTATCATAAGACATTGAAGGAACATAAAAGTGGTGAAATGAACTAGGGGGTTGTTATGTTGTAAAATTAGTTTTAGGATAAAATTCCATAGGCAGAAACATTATTTTACTGTTTTCAATGTGTGTGGCAATCAATAGATTAAAGAAGAACATGTATGTACATGTTTTCAACAGTCTTAACATCGAGAAAACGACTTACTTACGAGTCATATCCTTAACCTTCTACAGATCTTCACTGCTCAAGATATCGCAAATATTTCATAATTACTTGAATTGATGATCAAAAGAAAGTTGTCGCCATTTGTGAAGATTCTATTAAAACCAAAAACGATTGAACCTCATATAGATACTCATTTCTAAATATACTGAAGCAATAAAATTTGAGCTCGATAAAACCAGTTTCGTATTTTAGCAATCCAAAGTCAGCAGGGGTCAAAATAAACCATTTTCAAGGCGATTAAGTCAATATTGATATCGCTCGTTATTCTTCAAAACCTATTAAAGCGCAGTGTCTGGTTGAAATTGAACACATTGATGACGTCATGCACCTGACAGAACTTCATCAAAAGAAATCATGAAATAACGCATGATTAACTGTGGAAAGGTTGTGTTTTTAAACAGATTTTGTAAGCATATTTTAGAGTTATCCAAGCAGTCGAACATTGAGCTGAAAACGATCAAAGTTAAGAATTTAGATATTATGTCATTTCGACGTTGTGTCATCATCTTATGTTTTCAACAACATGTGTTAGTTTAGTTCTGAGTGTTTATTCAATGAGTTGTAGTCGATCTTTTGTGTCAGGTTGTAGACAAAGACGCCAAACAATGGTATGAATCAGCCAAAACGTTAGTGAGCAATATCTGCCTTTATAGTATTAGGAATCTAAAATTCGTAAAATCTGCAATAGTAAAGGCTTAAAAGGGTTTTATTATAAAAAGATGTAATGCTCGTAAATCGCAAGGTGTTTATGCTAAAGTGTTTTAAAACATCCAGTCAGTATCTATTACATTACAAAGAACATCAATGCTACAAAGGACACGATGAGATTATCTCAAGAAGAGTAGGACCGAGCTTTTGGCATTATCCAGCTTGGACCCATTCATCAACATGTTGCACGATCTTCGGTTGCACTCGTTCAGCAATTATTACCACGCTCGAGACAGGATAGGGACATACGGGTCCTACTGTTGAGAGGCCAAAAAGCTGTAAACCATGAATAACAACCCCCCAAAAAAGACTGCTTTATGAAACTGATCCACTTGCGTAATAGTTTCATCACTGTGATGTTACCAGAAGCAACACCATTTAATATTGTAACATGACTTCGGTAAATACTCGTTTCTGATTGGTTGATTTGAAGGATTTCCCAGTGCTAAATGGCAATGAACAACCGAAGATTATAACACTATGGTCTCTGTCCCGATCGACTGTTCCGTATTCTGACCTAATGAAATCAGCCTGAACGATCTAGGTAGGCTGATAACTCACGGCGCTGTCAGAATCGGAATTTGCATTGGCCACCCCGAGCTCTAGGCATGTCACCAATTGAACACTTATGGGATCATTCTGACCAAGAATTTATTGAAAGCCGACCTTATTCAAATCATCAAGGTTAAATGAATGGAGCCACACAGGAATGACAGTCAATCCGAAACAACGATTCGGCGACTGATAAACTCAACATGTTCAGACATGTATCGATGCCATTGGAGGTCACACACGACAGTAGCGCTGGAATCGTTTAGGAAAATGACCCACAAGAAATGATCAAATGATTTTACAAGCTTATGGCGAAAGATACCTAAATGACAATTCAAATTTCACCCCTTCTCTATTTGCATCGCTATATATTAACATGTCATGTTCATCTAAATGTTATGAATATCCATCGACAAATGAATATTTAGATCATTTATCACTTATGATCTGAGATTTCTACTTGTTATCATTAACCAGAGACATTTAAGTTTGGTATAGTTTCTTTTTCTCGTAAGTTTAATTATCAAGGGTCATGTGTTTGGTATTTCGCAATTTCAGGTTTCACTTTCCTTTGATGTCATCATCCATACATCACGTGACAGGAAGCTGAGCATCTTTTACTGACGCGTTTCATTTCAATATTTGAAAACTAAACCCGAATGGGTTGGACCTTTTGTGATTTCAGTTTTCAGATGTAACTAGATCATAGACAAAAGGATTTCAACACAACGAATTATTTTATCAGAAATTTGAATAGGTTTTTAATTGACTGTATACATTTCATTCTTTAAACATAGAATGGTTTGATATTGTTGTTTAGGCGGTAGAATAAAATGCGTATTTGGAATACTTTCTTCAGTGTGCATGTGCAGGATTTGCATTAGTAACCGATTGTCTTAGGCAGTTACACAGCATAGTGTTAATGATGTATATTGTTTTTTTCAAGATTCTTAAGAAATTGTTTTCAATGCATATCATTACTGTTTTCTTAAGATTTTTAAAATAACATCTGAAGATTATGGTTAATTATCATTATTGTTTAGCATATAGTAATCATCTGTAGGTGTTACATATGATCATTCGAAAATTTACTTTAAAATGTCTTAAAACGATATATATATATTATGGATATTATCGATTTCTTCATGCAAAAAAGCGAGTGTTTTCAAGTATCTCGCAAATGGTCCTTTTAATGATTTGTTTTTTATTTTCATACGTTAAAGTTTGTATGTCCAATCTAAAAGTTTTGTGATGCATCTAACAAATAGTTGCGATTAATTATCCTTTTTTGAAAAAAAAGAACAGCAAAGTAATTCCTTGTAAACAAAACATGAGGAACCGGTGATTTAAACATTCAGTTAATTTCATCCACCTTAGCATAAATTTATTTAATCCCACTACATGCATTAAACGTTGTGGGATAATATGTTCAACTCATAACATGGCGCAAAATAGACGTTAGGGTAATCGAAAAGCGTAAATCATTTGCCTATGTCGAGTTTATAATTTAAATTCAGTAAATCAATTGTAAGCAAGATGTTGAAACACCCGAAAAGGCAATTCATCGGTTCCCTTCAATTACTTAGAAATATTAGATATTTTTCTTGCCGTACACGCGAAGTAAAAATATTAAAAATGATATCAATTAAGGGTTTTTGCTATTTCTTGAAAACAAGCTCTTTATTTCATGCTTGAAAACGAATGTACAAGATTAATTTTAACTACCTTTCCCCATATAAACAAATAAATCCAATTCATTCCGGGTTGAGATGAATAAACAATCACAGGCAACTATGAGGGTCGTTATTTGTTAGCATGCGGGTTGTGGAAAAAAAGACATTTAAAACTATTATTTTTAAACATTGCATTAAATTGGTAGTCTCTTAAAATAAGCATTGAAAACAAAGAAACAATCAATTCTAGCCAAAACACATTGTTGTTAAATCGGCTGACCTTTTGCTTTATTCTACATGACTGACAAAGCAAGTTATCGTAAGTCTATTATGTGTCTATGCATTTCTTTTTCATCACTAATTTACCTACACTGACAATCTAAATAAATTTAGATCAACAGATTTTTATTTTGTCATACTGTTGTATATGACCAAATATAAAACCTGTTGATCTAAATTTATTTAGATTGCTACACTGAAAGTATAAAAAAATTCAAATGAAATTATTCGTAGAATTTATGGTGTTGTCGATACTTACAATTTATACTTACGACTTTTCCTTATTTTAGCGACATGTGTAGAGCATGTTAGGTAACTAAGGCTTCTTGCTCTCACCCCTGGGAGTTTTCATCAGAAAAATCTATACTGTAATTAGTATATTCTTGACTTGAGTGAGCAAATGGAACTGCTCCGACGATTGGACTTGCGAACCTCTAAAAAATGTGAACAATATCCTTTTGGTCATGCCTGCAGAGAATTAGCTTACACTTCCATGTTATGATCAGTTTCAAAGCAAATGCTTAAAAGCAATTTTTAAAACTCAGCGTCGCCTCTTGGCAAGACCTTTAAAACAAATATGAAATGATGGTAATTTCAGTACAGATTTCCCGAGAGAGTCTAAGGGGTGATAAGATGAAAAGTATCGGAACACTGTCCCATTGGGTAACTGAATATGGCTCCCAAATAATGGATATTTGCCATATTATTATCAAATATAGTTTGCTGAATTGACATGATATTGATTAAAAGATAGCGTATTTAATAATTGAGGACATTTTCAACAATTCACCCAAAATTCCTTATACAAAATGCCTCTCCCCTGAATAAGCAAACATTAATTTTCCCCGCTTAATAGATATGAATGGTTATTCATATTACAAAGATGGCCCACGTGAATGTGTCTGAAATTGTAATTTGCTTTATGATAAGAGAGGGATTACTTAGAGCACTTCTAAGAAAAATAACGATAACGAAATACGATCGAACGATAGGCAGTTTTTAAACGATATCCCAAGGAATAGGCAATGACCTTTGGTCCAAACGTATTGATGACTCTAATACAACAGTTTCAACGGAAGGTATCATTGATTTTAGTTGAAAAGTAGGTCAGTTTTTAAATCCTTCCTCGTTGCATCAATAACAATCAATTATGAGCTTAGGTCCGTTAACAGAGTAAGGAGAAAGGGCTTATCGATTTAAAAGGAATTCACAGTGAAAATAATGGGTGTTTTGATGCAGTATCCCTCTTAAGGCCTCTTTTATCACGTGTTATTCCCTCAGAAGAAGCATATGTGTATGAATTTACAACTGACCTTTGACCAGCTGCAATATGATGTATTTTTATAGGAAAAATCAAGCTTGTAGTCAAGTCAAATCAAGCTTGCATTTCTTATGTTTGACTATTGAATCAGATGTGATATCGTGTCGGTAGGACGTTATCCTTGTTTCAGTCCTGAGTTAAAGGATTAATTCTATTATCAACGCAGATCTTTTAAATCTGTTTAATAATTATCTAAGCACCACTCGACATAGGTTTAGACTCACTGCCGGATGTAAGGTATTATTTTCTAGCGCAAATTACGTTAAATGTATCCCTCTTATCTCCATATTTAAGCACAAATGTAGTCATCAGTATGTGGGGTTTGCTTATAAATTTAATTTAGCCCCCAAAAAGATACAATGTCCCCAATACAAGAAGGTCCAAATGACGGAACAATAGGCACATTTTCAACGATGTCCGTGGGCATCTCTCTTGTTTTTGATAGGTAAGTTTTATGATTGGCATGTCTTGCGCTTCGCATAACACATTTAGGCAGAAACATAGTGTTTGTTTCAAAAACTAAACCATACTAACACTACCACCCTTTAAATGCAATTTCTGATAGGGCATATCAACCTTAAACTGAAAAAGATTTTTTGCGAGAAAATGTTTTACTTATTCCCGAATTCATGTGAATAGTTATTCATTTACTGGCATCATGTGGAATTTGAGAATTTATCACATTTCTATCCAATTCAAGGATCTGTTGTATGTTTCAAAATTATATACCCAATATTTATAGGCCACAGGCATGTAGTACATTTGTTAAATACATTATTTTCATACATGTACAATGACTTGAACGTTTAATCATTATATACATCATACCATATAATACCCGCATTTGTATAAACATGAATACAATTCATTCTAATCTAAGTATTCATCATATTATGTCTGTGTAAAGAGGCATAGAATATATACATAAAAACATTCTGAAGAATATTACTATTTGAACTTGACAACACTGCAACGAATTTGTTTATATAAGGATAATTGAAATAATATACTTTCACTTCAAGTATTTTCCCCTAAGACACGAATAAACAGGACACATAAATCAACAATGGTATTCATCTTCTATTGAATTCAAGTGACAAAGATTACATATCCTGTCTTCACGAGATATGTTTACATAGCGTCCCGCCTCAATATATAGGTCATGTAAGGAACATCTGAAAGGTGAAAGGGTCATTCGGAATTTTTTAACAGTAACTTTTGATAAATAATCCTCCATGATTATTTCAGATTTAATCATTCTATTATAGAAGCACTTATTCGATGCTGTCCATGTCTGCAAATAGATATCTTTCAAACGTTGCTTAATGAATATATATAGATTACTTTTGAGTACACATTTTGTTTGTTTCAAATATTACTAAAACCACATTCGAAAAGTAATTCTCTTATACCTGTCAAACAATTTCTCTTACCATTGTTATCATAAACTATCATCATGTCATAAACCTTTTTTGGTAATATGTATGAAGGCATCTCAATAAGTCTAAGCAAATATTTTATAACTTTAACATTTGAATGTACAAAAATAGGAAATCTTCCACATTCTCCATATAGCATCGGAAAGAGATGTATTTATTATCACAGCTTAATACCTTTTACAGACATGTAAATGAATCTTTTCTATGACATCAAAGTGCATTCTCTCCCAACAGAGGCAAATCAAGTCTTGAAATGTAGATACAGCCTCTGTTATATCACGCCGAAATCCGTGGGTTCCGGCAGTTTCCCCTAGCGGACAAACATTGCACCACAATCCATTTGAATTTATTAAACAAATAACAACGCTTCTCACATGGAAAGGGTGGTTTATTTCACAATGCCTTTGCCATCATTTAGTAGCCAAAATGATGATTTAAGAACAGCGTCGCTGATTGCACAACAAACTTTGATTGCCTCCAATCAGGCGTCTCCCATTTCTATCCCACAAACTCGGCGTAATAGAACAGAGGCTGTTATTGTAAACCACATATCTCTGCGCCAAACAACAGAATTGGGAGTATCTTTACATCAAATATTCTAAAAAATGAGTGGTATCAAATATTCCCTGAAGCCTAAAGATTTATATAAACTAGTGTCCAAAAAAACGTTACCGCGTGTTTGCATCGACATAAAATAAAAACAAATCCATATAGAAATATCATTTTGGTTTAACTTTTAAGAGTGTCCTTTTCACACAATGTGTATAAAGTTTCATTTTAATCAAATCTGAATAACCGTTAGGAAAAGCCTTTAAAGATGGGTGGGTCCAATATTATGATCATTTAAGCACTGATCGCGAAAGCGTGTAGAAATGTCACAATACATGTTACAAAGTGATGTTAGTAAAGGGTATGTACACCACAAGAGTCTATACAGGCAAGAACTTGTCTACGGATTGACGTCTGCGGTGATCCGTTGCCATTCGTTGAAGGGGCATTGTTTAACATCCTGGAGGTTGGCTTGACACACAAGGCGACTTCTGACATTCCGATCGAGATAATCCCATAAATGTTTGATAGGGTTCATATCAGGTCGTGCCCAGTCGCGACTCTGTGACCGGCTAAATCGCCTGGCCATCAGTCTGTTTGTCAGGTGTCAGGAACCGTCCGCGGTAGGATGGAGTGGCCGGACCCCATGTTGTCGCAGTCTCCGGTACACGGTCTATAGACTGATTCTGTTTCCCAGTGCTGTAAGCACTGTTGACGCCGCTGTGATGGAGCAGTTCAGAAGGTGTTATAACCGGATGTAGTGGTCTTCACTGGCAGAGGTCAAGGGTGGTCTGCCGCTTATGGCCTGTCTGATGTCTGACCAGTTTGACGTAATCTCTACATTAGTCTGCGGCCTGTTATGCGCGGACAACATAACTGTCTGGCGACGTCTGCCTGTGAGGCCCCTTGTAGGACCTTTCCAAGGTTTCTCTCTCTTTCATTGACTGTCAAACATGGCATTCTTTGGTGTTCTTGTTGTTACTATGACAATAACGTGTGGGTCGAACTGTTTTATACAATTTATCTGTACAAAACTTGCTACAGTCAATAATTTCTTTTTCACAAAGGTCCCTATTTACCCGGAAATGATGGCATGTTCCCGGTATGTTCGATGAAATACACCGTACTTGGTATACCTGTTTCCAAACGAAATGATAACAAAGTAAAACAATATTTGAAAACAATGTTTGTAGCGTTTCTTTTGGACACTAGTTTATATACATTTAAACACTTTCTTTGCATGTATAGCAGCTTGATTTGAATGCCTATGCCATGAGAGATTTCTGCAAAAATGAACCCCAAGATATTTGTAGAAACCTGTTGTTTCATTTTTTATTTCTCTAAAATACCAATGTTCATTATCTGATAGCTGGCTTCCATATTTGAAAAGAAGAACCTTTGTTTTATTCGTGTTTCCTGATAACTTTTCAGAGTGAGTACATCTCGACCAGCCTATCATATATGATACAAATATGCGAATCCCTTTATCAGTGTCAGGGTTATGGGTGTAAGGAAAAATGCTTTAGGAGAGATCTCTTTAGGCCTCGGGGAAGTTTCTAACAGTTAAAGGAGAGATTACAAAAATTGCAAATAACATACTAACACAGCTTTAGTAACAAAAAGCCAACATTACTGTAAAACGAAAAATCAGAAGACTAGAAACTGGTGGTGTCAAAAATCCGAAAATCTAAAAATAAGACATGATTGATTCACATGGTAGTTTAGAAATTGCAGTAGTGAAATGTTACATAAAAATCCAAAATACGGTTAAACTATGACCAACCAAATCCTAGACTACCCTACTTTAAAAAATTATAACCAGTACTTAAACTGGGTGTAGTGAATTTTATTATATACAACAATTTGCAAACATAGGTGTTACGAAACAAAATCATGAAATAAAACAGATTTAGATTGTAATTTATCAGAAGATAAATTGAAAAGAATACACCAATCCTCCCACAAATGCCACGCAGATAGTAATCATTTATGGTTTCAGTATCGTTTGATATATAGGATTCTACTTACAAATACTTGAGTGACAAATTTTGGCTATAAAGATAATGATAAATGAGAGAGCGAAAGCACTGCTCCACTTGTTTTATGATTGCGAAATATCGAAACGTATTTGCTTGGAAACGACCGATTAGATTACTCTAGAACACAATGGCAATTAGATATAACAAAACAAACTGTGATCTTTGGTTTCCAAATGTTCTTAATCTGATATCGAAAACAATTCAAAATAACATGTTTGAAACAAAACAACAAAGTAAGGTACCAAAAATGAAATATATTGATAGCGGCGTTAGTATAAGCCTAAAGGCTTGTTCGCCTATCCATGTTTCATAACGAAATAAAAATATGTTTAAACCAAATATATTGATAACGAACTCCACAAAATATATGAAATAGATAACATATTTTCTGCCTTCTGTCTAATTACAATTATTTTATGAAATTATCTTCATGTCACAATATGTTTTTGAGAAGTATACCAAACGAGAAATTCAAAGAACCATTTCTAACACTCATTCGTGAAATCATTCATGTTCATACTAAGATTAATACATAGATCTTAGAACGTTTCTTCTTATCTACGATAATATGTCCTGTCCATTCTACAATATATCTCTTTAAAAAACCATGTTGGTAAAATGTTGGATATTCATATTATCTTGCAATTGAATCTTGAATTTGCAAAAAATATATTAAACATTATAAAATAAGTCCTGAACAAGCATGATTATGTTTTACTATGTCACCATATAGTGAGTCTAAATTTTTCCCGGGTAATTTATTTGAATTCCGTCTGATAACCTTACAAAATAAAACTAAAATGTCAACCACAAGAATAGATATTAGTTTTGAAGTAAAAGATATTTTACTTTCAATACGATATCGGTTTTAAGCTAAAGGACATTTCGTTTTTGAATTTTCTAAGAAATTACACTTTGTACCATATCATTATAACAAAGCCGTATTCGTTACAAAACTATAACAATTTCATAGACGTAAAATCTCTACCTAAAAACGGGGTTTTCTATCCATGATAAAATCATAACTCATAGATTTAAACAAGCAAGTCTTTATCAGCAATCCTAAATAAGAAGTCCGGTAAAACTTCATGGTAATTTGACAATTTTACATTATTTTGACATCATTTATTTAATTTAAGTTCTACCTTGAAGCACCGCGCTTTGTTGATAAAACAAGGAGACATTCTGAGTTGATAGTTGAAATATTTGGAATGCTAATCAACAACAGAATCATGTGTTGTTATGTTTTCTTTGGTCGAAGTGTGTCAAAGTCAGTTGTTAAAGATCGATTTACAAATTTAAAAGATGTTATTATCATTAGGCTTGTCAGGATAAAAACTGTAACCTCTTTCAGTCTTGATACATCTAATTTTGTTTAAGGACTAATGCCAACTAGCTTCCGAATAAGACAGAAATAGTTGTTCCCCTTTCGAATTGTTCCAATTCCAATTATTCATGTTTCCAATTGTTCATATTTCCAATTGTTCATGTTTTCAGTTGTTCAAGTTTCTAGTTGTTCAAATTATTCAAGTATCCAGTTGTTCCAATTGTCCAGGTTTCTAGAACCGTTCGAATGTCCAGTTGTTTACATTGTTATAGTCTACAAGTTTCAAGTTCCAGTTTCTCCCGTTTCCAGTTTTTGTAATTGTTCCAGTTTCAGACGGTTCAATTGAACAGTTGTTGATCAGTTTCCAGTTGTGCCAAAAGTTCATTATTCAATCTTAACGAATTCAAGTTGTTTCAATTGTTCAAGTTCTCCAAGTTTCCATTTGTTTCGATTAATCGAGGTTCCACTTGTTCCAGTAGTTTACCTCGTTTTGGTTCGAGATGTTCCATCTTCTAGTTGTTCAATATTCCAGTTGCTTCCGATTGAAGTTGATCATGATTCCAGATGTACGAGATGTCTCAAATTCTAGTTGCTCAAATTGTTCAAGTTTCTAGTTGTTCAATATTCCAGTTGCTTCCGATTGAAGTTGATCATGATTCCAGATGTATGAGATGTTTCAAATTCTGTTCAAGTTTCTAGTCGTTCAATTTTTCAGTTGTTTCAATTGTTCAAGTTTCCAATTGTTCCCGTTTCCAGTTGTTTCAAATTCCAGTTATTCCTTAATGAAATTTATCAAATTCTAATTTTTCCTCATCCAGATCTGGCAGATCTGAACTATAATTTCATTTCGGTTTTTTTCATAAAAGTGTTTCATATTTTCTGTGATAATAAATATCTTATGAATTCTATGTACCCATTGTCTTCTAAAGAAAATAAACATTGGGATATATAAAGAAAATAAGGGAAGTATGATATAAATGTGTAAATCATAAAAAGTGCTAAAATTACATTGGCTTTATTTATGTGACATCAGATCACATTGGGTAGCATCAATATTTTAAGTCTATAACACCGATATTAATAGACAATAAGTTCAAATTAGGTAACATCAATATTCTAAGACATAGGTATTATGTATTGTAACCCCCTTTGCTACAAGAGAATGTCCAGTTGTTTAAATTGTTATAGTTTCTTCAAGTTTCAAGTTCCAGTTTCTCCCGTTTCCAGTTATTGTAATTGTTCCAGTTTCAGACGGTTCAATTGAACAGTTGTTGATCAGTTTCCAGTTGTGCCAAAAGTTCATTTTTCAAGCTTAACGAATTCAAGTTGTTTCCATCGTCAAGTTCTTCAAGTTTCCATTTGTTTCGATTAATCGAGGTTCCACTTGTTCCAGTAGTTTACCTCGTTTTGGTTCGAGATGTTCCATCTTCTAGTTGTTCAATATTCCAGTTGCTTCCGATTGAAGTTCATCAAGATTCCAGATGTACGAGATGTCTCAAATTCTAGTTGCTCAAATTGTTCAAGTTTCTAGTTGTGCCATTTTCCAGTTGTTTCAATTGTTCAAGTTTCCAATTGTTCCCGTTTCCAGTTGTTTCATATTCCAGGTATTCCTTATTGAAATTTATCAAATTCTAGTGTTTCCTCTTCCAGATCAGGCAGATCTGAACTATAATTTCATTTCGGGTTTTTTTTCATAAAAGTGATGTTGTTTCATATTTTCTGTGATAATAAATATCTTATGAATTCTATGTACCCATTGTCTTCTAAAGAAAATATACATTGGGATATATAAAGAAAACAAGGGAAGTATGATATTAATGTGTAAATCATAAAAAGTGCTAAAATTACATTGGCTTTATTTATGTGACATCAGATCACATTGGGTAGCATCAATATTTTAAGTCTATAACACCGATATTAATAGACAATAAGTTCAAATTAGGTAACATCAATATTCTAAGACATAGGTATTATGTATTGTAACCCCCTTTGCTACAAGAGACCAGAGTTCTATATGGTATTATATATACTTGCAAATGTCAAAGAGATATATCTGGTGTCCCAAATATCCACTTTGGTTTATTTGGTAATACATCAGAATTGTATTAAGTGGCACCAACGTTCTTGAAGACGTTCAGGAATGTGTCTTGTAACAATATTCTTTAAATATGAGGGTTATATTTGGTAACAGCAGCCTTGAACATATCAACGTCAGTATCATTGAGGCCACGAGAGCTTTATGTGGTGACGTCAATAATCTAAAAAGCACCAGTTAGTTCAAAACTTTGAAAAGCATTTAGAAGTGTATAAAATAACATAATAAAAGAAAATCTTGCTGTTCGTCTCAGTATTTTCTTTTTTCTAAACAAAAGATTTATAAATGGTTCTTTATGACGTTCGGAGTTATATTAAGCAATGTCAAAATCCTTTAAAACATCAGAATTATTTTGGGCAACTTAGATATTTTCGAACACATCAGAGTAATATTTGGTAACACCGATATCCTTGAAACCTCCGTATTTGATCTGGTTTTCCTCCGAGTTATCAGGGGACATGGTTATCAGTATCCTAAACACATCAAGTAGCACCAATTGCCAGGGACAAATTTACCGACAAAGAAAATGAAAAACATTGTATTTCGAATCGTTTTCTATTCTATTCTTTTAATTTGAAGAAATTTAAAGGACGATAACGTTGAAACAAACATTTCTGATCTGGTATATGGTTTATCCTTCTGGTAAGACTTTCGTCGTGACAACAGCTTCTGTTTCTTTGACCAGTAAATGTTTTCAGGTTCTTAAATAAGATTCCATTTCAACCAATGACAAGGCCCAAGGAAGCGGGAGGGTTAATGACACAATCAGAATGGAGATGACACACTATCTAATATCATATGCATTGAACCAGCACAACTATCTAAAACCATTTGCATTTGACCAGCGATTGATACAACTATCAATAAACTACTAAAATCATTTTTTTCTATTCAGAATATGTAAAAAAAGCCATTTCATTTTGATTTTATAAAAAAAATTACGAAAATGAAAATATTAACTAGAGGAAGATGTTCAAATGGGCTTGGTTGTGTATCCGGGTGTTAGACATTCCTGTAAAAAATATCAAAACATGAATGAATAAATCACTTGTTTAGTTCAAGTTTCGCGAATAGTTTCCTTGTGACCTAACAGCAATGTGTTGTTTCCCACCGACCTTGTATTAAAATATAACTTCGAATATTTATGTATTGTAAATATATTCTGATTACCAGTATCGACAACATGCTATGTTTCCCACGCACATCCAGATGGCGCAAAATTGATAGGACAATTTCAGTTTCAATTATCAACAATGTTTTCCGGGAGTTTTTTTATTTTATTTTTGGTTTCTGTTCTGGGAATTCTGTGTTCCTTAATACAGGTTTTCATATAACATTTTGTCCAACCATAACATTTAAAAGGAGTGATCAGACAACCGTGGTTCATTTTTCAGAAATAATTGCAAACCTTTTGCTAAATGACTGAAGTTTTCTGTCTTCAATGTGAAAACGCCCACCTGACCGAGGACGCCATTTTGAATAACCGTTAGAGTAGGACTAATCTGCATAAAGCTCACAAAAGATGAAAAGGCACATAAACATCCCGATAAGTGACTGATATTTCCGGGAAGAAAGGTCGCCTTAAAAACTGACTAAACCATTTATAATATATCATTGAAATTTGAATAACAGATTCCATAGGCTTAATTGTAGTCCAAGGTTCAATGTTCAAGTGAATGAACAAGTTTCATATAGGCGCGACCATAAGGCCATAATTTATAAACAAGCCAAGCTCTAAATTGCAAGGAGGCGATATGACCTACATATGAACGCCATTATCAAAGCAGCGCCAACCTTGTTAACTAGTACGATAGAGGAACGCTGTACCCCTGCTAAAAATATCTCGCAATGCTTGAATGCGTGTAAGAATATTGATTCAACGACACTGGCTAGGTAGAAACAGTCCGTAACAGATATGTAAGGTAACGCGCTGCATCGACATAAAAAAAACGTTCTCGTTTGTATGCGAATAAACATGTTGTACTTTGATTCAATTTGCAAGTTAAGCCCCGCCCACCGATGTGCGGGTGCCAGAACGTATCTTTCTTCCATTTGTGACGTCACTTCCCACAGCGGAACTGTCAATATTACCGCCATGGCAGTAAGCGAAGCTCGGAGCAGACGAGAACTTTCTGAAATCCATGTGGACTTTTGACAAAATCGAGATCACGATTTGGTGAAAATCCATCATGAAGGGTTCGGTACGTAAACATTTAACACTCGGACAATGAATTTAGTCTCTCTATCGCGTCTGATCAGCGAGTGCGGCGCCTCGAAGCGAACAAAGCTGTGAGTCCCAGTTGAAATGTAAACTCTAGTCTCAGGTCGGTCGCTTTGCTAGCGAATTCGATACAAAAGCTTGACAACCGGTGCTCGTTTCATTGGAGTGTTTTTCTGGCTTCTGTCGGTTACGTATGGTTATTCTTGGTCGTGCTGTAATTATCTGGCAGTGGCAGGTCGCTTCACTCGGCGTGGCTGTGTTTTACTAAGTTTTATTCATGGAGCGGGGATGTCAGCTTGTATATTTCACGTTTCGCTTGTCACGTGGGGGTTGGATATTAACAGCGGGTGATAAATAACTGTTTCATACCTAACCGGAACACGCTGTGAAATCGATAGGGATGTTTGCAATACATTGTTGATTTTTGACTGTTTTAATAATGAATTTTTTAAATACCAAGGTCAAATTTGGTTCACTTAAAAATAATTATTTTGAATAATTCATGATAATTTGTCAAATTTTCAGTAAATTTTTGTATGTTAGTTGTAAAATTTTCTTGACTGTTTGTGAACTTTATACTTTATTTTCATTATCTTTTTTAATTAATGATATATTTAAAAAAATTATTTTGAACACATATATATTTGAATGATAAATACATCTTTGAAATGATTAATTGATGATATACAAATTGATTGATTGGTATTGTTAATTAAGAAATGAATTCAATTAATTGAAATAGTGCATTATAATTTTTACGTTTTTAATTGAAGTCATTAAAGATTTATAGAAACGAGTATATATTTCAAATTGTTTCTTCTAATGATTGAAAAACTGATTCAAACAAAACTGCGTTCTAAATTAGACATTATTATGATATTTTTAACTTCAAGATTTGCCTGTTTATTTTAAATATTATCATTTGATTAAATATAATATTTTCTATAATTTAAGAGAGAAGTGTTCTGCTTTATCAATTTCATAAATTTTAATTTTTCAAAATATTGTCAGCAATTAGTTTAAAAATATTGAAAATATTAAACCAAGACAATTTGGCAAGGTCTTGAGTAAAAAGCTAATGAGTACATTGTTTAAATATTGTGATACATATACTTTTAAAAAATGTGTCCTTTTTATGCTTTAATAACATAATTGAAAAATAAATTATTAAAACATAAATGTTTAAAAAAAGGTTTGTCCTCAATTTTCTTTGAGTAACATGCTTTTCTAAGGCAATTAAGGCTTTTTACCAATTAAACACTATCCTATCCATCCGTCCTCATTGAGTTCTATAAGTTTCCAAAATAACATATAATTGAGATGGGCAAGATACAGAAAACTGATATTTGAAAAATATCTAGATTTTCCCTTCAAGTAACTATAACAAACCCGCTATGCTTAACCCATTCGGACAATCATGAAATATCTTTTTATCAACATTCGGTTTGTTGTTAAAGAGCCGCCCTGCGTTTTTTATCACATACGAAAGTAAATGGCATATTTCATGATATGAATTCCAAATATATCCCATATTCATCCCCAATTGGCTAAAATATGATGAACACTATTTTCCATGAAAATATTAAATAATCCTATTTATTATATAATTAGTAATGAAATATAGGGTAATACAGTGAAAATAAAATCCCTATTTTCACTGCGGTGAGAAAAGTAGGACCGAACCGATTACCTCCCTTTGAAACATGAATATCTCCCCTTGAGGAAATCGAACGCATGCCTCGCGTCACGGCATTGGTTAGGGTTGACGAATTTGTATTTTTGTAATTTTGGGTTGGTATTTTTGGTATGTAACTGTTAACATTCTGCAGTGCCAATGTATCCTTCGATATCGAAAAGCCACCCGAAGTTCTTATCTTGTTGCGGTAATTGATAATTGTTTATTTTATCGCAAAATAAATTTACGAATTGATAGATCTGGTACACCGACTTAGAGCTTCACTCACTGTATCAGTTCGCGATAAAAATGACTTTCCAAAATACACAAGGATCCTTTGTTTCACCAAGTTGTAACCAAAAACATATTTTGGATCTGATGTGAACATTCACAAGTTACATGCTTTTCTAAAAACTATTTCCGATTGAATATCGATTTATTTCTATCGGACTATTTTTTACCGAGAAAAGGATAAATGGAGTTGCTAGACTGCCATTCATCACAACATCGAATACTATTATAAATAGGCTGTTTCATTGTTTTTATCGAATATCGGCAAAAACAATGAAATAGTCTCTATATGTTCATGGAAAGCAGTTCAAAGCACATATGCGAGTTCAATTTTCATGAATACTAGTTATATAACTCATCAAACACAACCAACTGTTAACTGTCATTCTGACGGCTTTAAGAAGGTTCTAAAAACTATGCCGATGCTTGCTGGTTTCGACGAAATGCATAGCCACAATGGTGTTGCAGGCTTTCTCCCTGCAATAAAACTAGCAGCTGCGATATAAGTGAAATACTCGTGAAAGCGGCGAAAAACACCACCTCACCTCACCTGCAAAAACTACATTTGGCCGATTTGTGTGCGCCATAGTCTGGTTTTCGATCACAATCGAGATCTCAAACTTTCCTGTCACTATACAACGTTTGATTAGCTTTAAGATGATACTTTCCTGAAACAGCAGATGCTGTTTGATTTGATGACACTATTGGTAAGTTTGCCAAATATGACCCCTGACAACTCATGGAGTGGCTCTATAACATTGATTAATTTGGCATATGGGACTCAAAAACATTATGAGTGTTCATCAAAGAAAGTGATGGGTTGTCAGTGTACAACAATGATACTCATTGAAGACCCTGTTGACGTGAATCTAGCATGTTTTAATAAAGGGAAACGACTGAAGGATATCTCATCCAAAATAAACACATGGCAATCCATTGCAAACATAAGTAGTTCTTTGACCAATGTAACAGTTTTGCTTAAGACTTCACAACTGATTAGAAGGTATTCTCACTAAAAATGTCTTATTCTATTTTATTGAGCTGACTCTTAATAGTTTTTTAATTCTTCACCTGACACAAACAAATTGGCAGTGTTCCTATCGAACCCACCTATAAAAAATTCTATGAATTTAAAAAATCCCAAATTCACATCTACCTATTATGACCAATGCACATACCAAGTGTCATTGAGCTAGAACTTACACTTTAAAAAATAATGATTAGAGATGGTCAGACAGACAGACAGGGTGCATCTTCACAACGTCACGGGCGAAACGAAAAAGTTTCTAAACTTTCCCATTCCTACCTTGACATCATTGGCCATAATTTCTGTGTTTGCATTTCAACCCGCTGCACGGAAGTAGCATAGTCCAATCAGAAGACAGCATGTTAAATGAACCGATTTGAAATGCGTATGCGTTTTACAAGTGAGAGAAACACTTTATTTGAGTGATACATTAATGTTTATCTTCTCTGCATTCTCGGTGCTCATCAAAAACATAACAACAACCATGCGGACTGAAATCTAAAATTAAATTTCACTCGGATAGTTTTCAAAAAGATCGTCTGTTAATATTTTGAATTTGTTCCGAATGTAAACGGCAATTTCATTGGCTATTGTTGAAAGAGCTGATAAGGGGCGTAACTCGTGATCACGATAGGTGTCGCTGCTCCGGATCACCAGTTTTCAACCTTGTGAAGGCAAGGTCGAAACGAGGAGATGCTCGATACGTTTTCACCTTGCCGTGGGAAGATGGACAGGGTGATGACATCAGTGGAATTACATAACGGTTGAATAATCATTGGATCCAGAGGGGGGTGCAATTGGCGGATCAAGAGGGGGGTGCAAGAGAGTTGCAAATATAATGATAAAAATCATTCCAAAAGTTGCGCCAGTGGTAGCATCCTCCCTAACGAAAATCCTGGATCCGACCCAGAGTCCAATAGTAGAAGTACAACTTGAGAGTGCTCTAGTAGCGCTATGCTGTCTGTTTCATCCTGCTCCATTAAGTTATATAACAGTGTATAAAATAGATTGGAAACCTAGCTAGTCCTGAAAATTATTTGGTCACTCCTTAAAAATAAAGAAAATATTTGAAAAGTTACCAGTCCTGACCAAAAAGTAACCAGTCCTAGTTTGTTCTATTATTGAAGTAAACCCTTAATCTGGCTGCAGTGGTGATAATGCTTACCATTTTGAATTAAATCTAACATTGCCTAGGTAGATATTCAAAAGAAAAGAACAAGAAAACAACATATAGATGTCACAATATGCTGTTTTCACGGGGTGATATTTAAATAAGACTTCAATTCCTGACATTTTCATTATTCTTTTGGCAAATTAAGACCTATGTAAGTCAAGGAAACACGTATCATGATATCATCAGATTAACGACCTGATGATCCTTACTCTTCAACCCCTAGAAAATCTATTTATTATTCATATATGTAACCTTAGCAAGTCATAAGATATTGAAAATAATTATCATCAGTATAGCATTATTCAAGTTTGGTTTGAGGCTGGATGGACTTCTATGACGTTCCAGATACCTTATTTTTAACGGACAGAATTGTAATTATTGTCAATAACTCTTTAAATTGTAACTGTCATCCCAAGTTTACTGATAGTTTCAAATATTAAACTAGATAAATCCCTTTTTGTTTAAAAAAAAACAGTGATTTGACTTCCAGACAGTTTTTTTATAACATATACTTATTTATTTATTTGACATCAGAAGGTCCGTGGTTCGAATCCTGCCAGGGGTTTAGCAACTTTGTCAGCAGTAGAGAACTGTTCTACACGCAGTCAGGTTTGGGTGCAATGCTACACTGAATTTTCACCCATGGTTTGATAGTTCCAGTCGATTCTCGCAGGTTTCACTGCAATACATGACAGAAGACACGAGGGTGATATTCTATTTATCATCCAAAATCATTTTTCATCACATAAGCATGAAAAATGTACATCTTTGAACACTGCATAGCCCTCCAACTCCTTAACCAGTGATGTCATAACATTGTGACGTCATCGTCTTGACGACGTCATAGCATTGTGACGTCGTTGTGTTTATGACGTCATACCATTGTGACTTCATTTCTGATGATGCAAAACGTTTGTGATGTCATGTCCCTGCTGATGACAGGGCATTGTTCAAAATCTACTGTCAAAGCGATATCTCCTAGGAGATATCGCTTGATCTATCACAAGCGATATCTCCTGTGGAACACAGTTTTGGATGATAAAATACGTATCCCAATATTGGAGTCATGATATGATACATATCCCCGAGTGAGTGACGGTGACTATCCAATCCCGATACATATTATCTCCTGACATAATGATCTTTTCACAAACTTTTGGAGTCAGTTAATCTTGAGTAAGGATTTACATGAAGCTTTTTTGATGTAATTGTAATATAATCAAATTTCCAAATTTTATAATAGGTTCAACTTCTTGTGTGCATAATGAAATATCTTTTTAATGTATATCTAAATTTTGAGGATCTACATTGAGAATTTATCATTATTTTATGTATCCCGATATGCATCCTAAGATATTAAACGATATATTGTGACCCATATATCATGATGCGATAATGTATTGCCGTATCGTTACACCTCTACTACTCAGTAGGGACGAGCTGGACTGCATTTTCTTAGATTTGAGGACTCTAACAGGGGAGGTCACTTTTACAAAGTTAATATATGACGAAGTCTGTGATGTGAGAAGTTAAATGATAAACATAACCATTTCCATGCTGCGCACAGGCCTGAAAAAGGCCTGGAATTTGGAGAACTGCCTTAAAAAGACCTTAAAAATTGACACAAAGACCTTAAATTTAGCAAAAGTGTTTTTCTAACTGTGAAATAAGTTCTTAAATATTCTTGTGTCAACCTCTGTGAAGATAACAATTTTAACATTCAGATTTCATGAGTTGATTTTGTATGTTTTGAAATCTCATCTCTTGAACAGTGCCACAAGTTTATTACGAAGATTTCTATTTCTCTTTAATGAATGCCCTGTCAGTGACAATTAAGCCTTATTTTTGGCTTTTGAAGCCTTGAAAAAAGCCCTAAAAAGACCTTAAATTTTATATGATGTTGACTGTACTCACCATGATTTCAAGACATTGGTGTCATTATATGACCATGTATAAATCAACAAATGTGTTGATAATATCTGAGCTGAACAACAATTCCATTATCTATGTTAATTATTAAAATAAGTTTATCAGGTATCTCTGACCCCTTGAGTACTCGAGTCCAATATTTTTGACCCGTTGAAGTCTTTATCCCTGACCAGTTTCACCCCTTGTGGATTTATCACATTTGAATATCATTTACTATTCATTACAAGTAACACTGCTGCAGTATGCAAGTGAATATATACATATATGATGATCATGAACACAAAATCATAAAAGAAGCTTTGGGTATACATGCAATCAATTATTTACAATCATTGATGAAAGTCTGTCTTTAAAGACAGTATCTTAAAAATGTCAATGTACCCTAACAAGTCCAACAGTCATACTTTGATGTCATTCATTAAGAATCTTTGTCAGACCTAATCAAGGATATTGTTCTGTACTTATACCATCTGTGCCGTGATGTAGAGTCGTAGACCTGTCAAACTTGCATAACAAAGCAATATTATTACCATTTGATTGAATATTGCCTCTAATTAAATCTAAGCATATCTATGATGTAGATAATGCTGTAGATTTTTGTGGCCTATCAGATGAAATTTCCCAGGAAGATTATTTGATCAATGTCTCTTACAAATGGGGGTTGCATTAAACACTATCTATCAACATAAATGAATCTTAATCCAATACACAGTATCACACAACATGCAGCAATAAAATACTATACTTGGATATCTTTGGATATGGTCATTGAAAGGCAGATTGGGGTTATGGCTTTGACCTTAAATATTTCACATTTCTAATCTCTCCATGAAATAATGCGTCCGAAAGCTGCACTTACAGAAACAATTTTTTTTGTCCGATCTCCTTTGAATAGCATGAAGACAACTTAGGCTTTTTAATGTCTTCTTTTAAAACATCATTGTGATTGCGCAAGCGGCACAACTATCTTGATTTCCATCTAAAATCTTATTTGTTTTCTGATGCAACAAATATTTAGAGTTACTCTTTTTGTTGGCAACTTGATACAGTCTAACATCATTGTGCATTTTAAATAGGGTCTTGAATAATTGTACGACTCCTGTTTTCAATCTAAATGTAGTGAGGCTATTGCTTGTTTCAATTTGCAAACATTAAGTTATTGACTTGTTTAACAGGATTTTCTTAATAACTGAAAAGCTAAGCGAGTTTTATTAATTCTATTTATAGAAACTACTTATGAATTTTCTCTGTATGTGGTATAACTGGTTTTGAATAACTTGATAACTTGAAGTAGTTTCTTTAAAAAACACAACAGCAGTGGTTCATAATGTTCTACAGTATCTTTCATTGGTTTGTATATTTTGTATTTTATATATTTTAATTTTGGTTTATTATCTATACAATGTTTATGAACAAGTGTAGAGGTAGGTAGGTCTGCACTTAAAGCTGAGTTGGTTAAAGGGACACTTCTATCGTGGTATTTCTTGTGGAAACAAAATTCATGGATTCTTCCTTGTTTATACTTATATATGTGCAGAAGACAAGGGGGGGCTGCACTGCGGGAGATAGGCTGGTGGTTGCCTTGTGAGTGACCGGTTTCGTTACTTATATATGATGCTACATGATTATTTAACAATTATTTTCATAGATGTTATTGAGGGTAGCATTTACGTTGTCCCATATTTAACAATTTGCTAACAAATAGAATGAGTAACTGCATCTTCTTTAATTTCATTTCCACAAAAAGTACCCTCATAAGACTTTCACTTAGTAAGAAAGTATTTTGTGTATTAATAATGTATTCACTGTTTCTGTTAGTTATGTAATTGCATTGCTTACTTAAAAACTCATGTAATGAATATTGCTCAATTATGAATATTTTGTTACATGTTTACTCCTGTGTGTATCAATCTGTGGTTAGAGTAGAATCTACAAATATCAATTTATTATATCCTTTTTAAATAAGACATAGGGCAAACTGACCCCATGTGTGAACAGTTTCCCGATAAATGATCTATGATTGTATTGTAAGTGATCAATTTTAGGAATTCATTTGACCCAAACTCTGCTCGTAACAATAGTTTTCTTTTTGATTATGATCCACATTTGAATGAATAATTGTAGAGTAACAGAAAATAACCTATTTGGTTGTGAATATATATATATATATATATATACATGGCCACACAGCACGCTTTGGCTTTCTGGTAATAAAATTCTCGTCAACTCTTGCGTGCATCCCTATTGCATTTTCAAACACTGACGCAAAAACATTGTACAGGCTAAACTAAATCTTTTCAAAGTAACTTATTTTGTTATTCGTGTTGGTTGAAGGTTCTTTATTTTCCTTAAAATTTGTTGGACTATAATTCATAGATTGCCAATCCCTACGAAGTGAATTCATAAGTGTCCAAACCATTGTCAATGCTGTTTGAACCAAGGTCATCTTGATATATTTAAAAAGGGGACACCAAATTCTTGTTTTAATTGCCAATTTTATCATATCGTAGTTGCTTTTTCGAAATGAATACTTTTTGAAGGTTAGGCACATTCTACATTCCCTTAGCATTGCGTTACAGTGTCCTTTCTGGAGGGGACCCTTTTGGCTTGGTGTCCCTTAAAATTATAGGATGTAGGATACTTATACCATTGTAAAGGGGCCCATCTGTTCAAATATTGCCAAAATGACCCCCATAGCTGATCACCAAGGAACGACACTGGTTAACATTTACTTGATAAGAAATGTTTTGTCAAGTTCTTTTTAAAAAACGAGTACCGGTACTTGGATCTGTCCGAAAAAGTTCTTTGAAAAAAAATGTCTGATTATAATATGTTAATCAAAATAGATAAATATCAAAACATTTTAAAAAATATTCAGAGAAATGGATTGCAGAAATGCCATATATTATTTTATCATCATAAAAAATGTCAGAATATCAGGCTACTTTGTGTGGCTTTCAAACATCTGACACTTTAGCTTTAATATTAATTACTCTACACCAACAAGAACATATTATCCCACAAGTACTTAAAACCATGGGATATGGTCATTGCCCTGTCGGTGTGTATATTCGTTCCTTAATAATTTTGTTGCCGTTCAAAACTCTCAAACTATTAGATCTAACTGATACTTGGTATGTAGATCAGTCACCATGTGTACTTGTGCCTTTTGGGATTTTAAATTACATATAATTTATATATTTGGCCATCTCAATGAGAACGGAACTTAAAATTATGTTTCCAGAGAATAACTTTGAAGTAACTTTTCTGTAGAGAGGGATATGTCAATTCGACATTCAATTATCATTTTTCCTGAGCATGATCATACTTTGTAGCAAATTTGATGACCTACAGCAGTAAGTAGCTGTGGTCATTGCAGTGCAGTTCTTGAATAAAATATTGGGTTGAATTGCAAATAAGTTCTGGAGGTTTCCTTATGTCTTTTTTCAAGCTCAAAATAAAGATCATTGATTCAGAGAGTTATGAATGTCTTTTTCCAAGTGTTCATTGTATGACACTATATTATTAGAAGAACATGTGACCTTCACCCCAAAAATAATTTAAATTGTAAGATTCTTCTTAAAAAGTGTGAAGGCACTGGAAACATGAAATCTACTATAATCTTATTTCTTGAAAAAGCCTTATGTATGGTATATTATGATTTTATTTAGATGTCTGCATAAATGAATTAACTTCACTTTTAGATTTTTGAATCAAGAATTTTAGCTTGGATTAACATGATTACAATTATACCTTTGAAGTACATGTATGTGTTTTGAAAACTATATTGAAAGTTTCACTTTGATGTAGAAGGTTAATGAAAGTTCATCTCAAGTATGCTATTCACAACTCACAAGGTTTATTTTCAACAACTTCCTGCTTTAGCTGACAATTGACTTCAAAGAGTGCATGTAGCTCTGATAAGATAATTAAAACAAGTCAAAACAAGTCATTAGGATTTTTAAAAATGCTCTTGATTGTTGATGGCATATCTGTATTTGCATGTTATGCATGTAAAATTTTAAATGATTGTTTAAATTTTATTATTAGCTTCAAGATTCAACCCAACATGCACGTCTAGGAGACATACTTTACAAAAGGTCTTTACAAAATGGATGGGCTATGTCATTATCTGCCTACACTCAGATCTCATTAGATAACATCTGTTACTTGATGAATTATGTAGCCTTAAACTTGACATTTTGTTGTTCTTAGGCATAACAGTTTTTAATTGTTTTCTTCGCCCTCTACCGATCAAATATTGTCTGCACATTAATGAGTTGCAGTGTTGAACCCGGAGTGGTCCTATGGATCTTTGCCCACCCTTTTGACTTAGGGTCCCTCAAAAATTTGAGATGTAGAATACTTTTACCATAACCATTGCAAAGGGTCCCATATGCTAAGCTTATGCCACAATGACCCCCGCAGCTGATCACCTAGGAACAACATCGAGTTGTAATCCAAGAAATCTGAGATCAGCCAGTTCTTTTTTCATTGGCTGATTTCCGCGCATGCTCGATACGGACCAGGTGGGTTAGTAGCTAGATGTAGGGGACGTATACATTACAGCTAGTTTTAACTACATTGGGTCACTTTTGAATTTGACTTATTTTAGCAATGAAAAGTGAATAGAAGCAAAGTTATTTTCAAATCTGTGTTTGATGTTGATGTAATTGTTATGGTCCTGAAAACCAGTGATGAATATAAAGTTATCAGGGATTGAAAAAAAAATTTAATGTTCAATTTAATCAAATTAGATGGTAGCCTACATTCGCATGTCCATTAGTTAGTGGCATAATATTTCAGTAAAACAAGCAATTTGAATAAACACAAGCTGTGCAATCAGAGCAAGCTGTGTATAGCGCAGGTGTACTGCAGATACCAATGCAACTCTGTATTAAATGGTGTACTTGCAAGAGTTTAGTAATTGGGATAAAATACTATACTTGGATATCTTCGGTTATTACTCGCCCGTGTAAGATATCGCAGTGTAATATTTATATGGCAATATTAAACTAGTGAAATAACACAATTGAAGTATGACCTCAACGTAGTGTGTGGTTGTGACATCATTGTGGAAGTGCGCCGTCACAATGGCTACCGAGTTGCGGAAAAGTTTGTTTCAGCAAACTGTCGCCGGTTTTGCTTGATTTTGAGGGCAAGTAATAAACAGAATACTAAACTCTCTTCCATTTAATACTATTTTTATTAAACTTGTGAATGATTTGGTATCAAACTCACTTTCGCTCGTTTTATCACAATCATTAACTCGTTTAGTATCCTCTATTTCATTGATTATTGACCTATTATGATTTCATCTGTAGGTTGTCAACCTTGTACATCTCTACATTTCTCTTATTCAATTTCTCTATCCAATATTTCTTCAGGACCTAATATCTAGTCCTGACTTAAAGTATACTTTCTTATGAAATATACTGAGTGGGCAATTGTGTCCGTCAAAATGTGCTGGTAGATCTTCTTGTAAAATTGGACGTAAAGTAGAATAGACATCAGAGTTGGAAGTTCTAAATTATTAACATAATAAAACTTCTTTTGTGTGACAGACATGTGTCTATACGTGTGTAGTTATCAATAAATAAAGGTGCAACGATACACCGATACACCGGTGTATCGCGATTATATGGCTGACGATAAGATACACGATACGTTTTGCCTGTGAATCGATACACTACGATACGACCTACAGTGGATTTAAATTTCTTAATTTTAATTATTTACCCTGTCAGTGTCAACAGTGTTTATTATAGACAAATAAAGTAAATGTTTACAGTTTCAGTATCCTGTGTAATACGTATCGAGATACGTATCGTATCGTACCCCAAATATCGAGATACGTATCGTATCGCGACCCTCCTGTGTGGTTGCACCCCTATAAATAAACCTGTTCACCCCCTAAGAAACTAGTGACAAATATTTTTTAGCATGATTTTCGCCTTTTTAGGTAAATGGCTTTTTTTTACCCTTTCACACTATTGGCTATTCTCTTTCACTTGACCACAGAAACACTTCGTATCCCCAGCATACCTGATTCAAATCTTCTGATTTGGATACGATTTATATTTATGATTTTAAATTTATTTGTCACACCTTAAATGAAAAAAAAACAGTTGACAGTAGTTAATGAAAGTTATTTGACTTTTTAGCTCATCATGATCTGGCCTATAAGGCCCGATGGGCTTATGGCATGGCACGGTGTCTGGCGTCCATCCGTCCATAAACTTTGTGGAATTTAATTTTCTTCTCCAGAACAATAAGGCCTAGAAAGCTGAAACATGGTGCACAGACTTCTTGACTAGTGAGGATTATAGATTGTAGCTTTGGTGGCCCTGTGGTCCCTAATAAGGACCACAGAGGCCACACCCATAAAACCTATTTTCATCTGCTTCTCCAGAACCATAAGGTCTAGAAAGCTGAAACCTTTTGTAGATATACTCCTTAACTAATGAGGATTGATAATTGTAGATTTTGTGACCCTCTGGCCCCTACTAAGGGGGGAACCACATTGGCCACACCCTAAAGCAAAATCAAATGTAAAGCCTGATAAGCTACAGAGCCAATGGTTCTATTTTTTTTATTACACCCCATCAATAATCAATGGAAATATTAAGTTTTTATCAACAAAAATAAAAATGGATCACATAAAGGTTAAGAAAAAGTATATTGGATATTGTTGATGTATGTAACACTGAAGCAACACACCTTGAATATTGTACACATGATACAATATCTAAGATCTATGATTTTCTCTCAGCAAAAACAGTTTAGCATAAGCAATGTTCAGTTTGTCAGTTTGTATAAAGAGAAGATATGATATTCAAATGACAAATGTGCAACTTTGCACACCCTTACAAGACATGAATAGCAAAAGTATATTACAGTGTTCTAAATAAAAGCCCTCTTTATTTGGTTCTTCAATGAATTGAAGTGAATTGAGTCAAAAACCTAAGAAGAGTATTTATGCAGTGTTCACACAAGCTGGAAAAAAACTGAAATTGGGGCACTTGATCTTGTAAGAACCTTAATAACCTATTTAAGCCTCAAAAAGCCTGACTCGGTAACTATACAAGATCTAAAGGAACTAAAAAATGTATTTGCATGTGTCTTAGTGCAACACAGGTTGAGAGTTTCTCCCTTTATATTTGTGCATTCAGAAATCTTGGAGTGATTCTTCTGTATTTGAATGTTGATTGGGTCCACTGCACAAGATTCATTACTGTGGGTCTCTACACCATCCGTATGGGAAACATTATTTTTCTGACTTGCTTGAATTATTTTCCTTAATTTTGCCCTGAATAGCCTTGAAGAAGGCCTTTCAAAGCCTTGAATTTATATCTTAAAGTATTGTACTGACTCTGTGATGTGAAATACATGAACTTAGTTCAGTTTAATATCAAGTCTATAAGGATAAGGCTCTTTTTTGTTTTGATCAAAAACTTTCTTCGTTAATGTTAATAACTGAACTTTCTGTCAACGTATGAATGCAAAATAGCTATGACCTATGAAATACTTCAACCCATATATAATCTAATTGTCAGCTTTTATCAGAGGTAGCTGTTGTCATTAAATGTTGATATAACATCTGTTGTAAGAACAGTTCTCAGATTTTCCGCACATTCACCTAGCGAAAATTTCTTAGAATGCACCACAAACTACCTGATACATTTCAGCCATTAAATTATCAAAACAATTCAGGAAAGCTCTCTTGCCATTGAGGCCTATTCCACGGCTCAGACACAACATCTTCTGTCAGAGACAGATTCAAAGTGCCTATTCGGCTAAATTCAAAATTTCCCAACTAATTCAAAATTGACTGGGATGGTCAGAATGGTAACTGATATAGCATTACCATGGTTTGCACGGGCCTGGGAAAGTACTGGAATTTTGCTGTAATGTCCTTGAAATTTTCAAAAATGTACTGGAATTTAATTAGACCTCAATCACAATTGAAAACAGTAGTATTTATAGAAGTATTCTCATCCTGCTAACTGCACAAATTTGTTGAGAACGGAATAAAACGAAACCAAGCTGCGAGCTTCCAATCATTCCAACAACATCAGTAATTTCCTCTTCTCACAATCGATTGCATTCAGGGCCACTTTGGAAAATGGCAGCATCGAAACCAAAAGTGCGAATATATGTACTTGAAAAATGGTAAAATTCCTTGAAAAGTCCTTGAAAAATATTTGAATTTTATTCTGTTTTGGCTGTATGAACCATGAAATTTACTGACTCTACTGACCAATCATACGTCTCTCTTTTTAGCTCGAAAGCTACTGCAACAGAGGTTTGATCAGGATTTTATGGATTCAGCTACCTGTTCCTATTCTGTGGGTCAAGAATGCTTTTTGTGAGCGTTTGAAGGTTCCATAAACATTAGGGCTGTGTATTGCCCTTATTTTTGTATTGCGATATATTGCAATAGAAAAGCACTGTATTGGGATATGTATTGCAATATTTCTTAAAGCAAAAGTAAACACATTTAGTTCGAAAACCAGAAAGAAAAAATCATAAGACTTGTAATGTATCATAATTTAAACCTGAATTATATTTTCTTTGTCGATTATGTAAAGATTAACGATTATTATTTATATCTAATTGTTTAGCACTACTGGCCGTGCTTGATGTTGATGACAAGTCCTGCTCCATGTTTGCTTGGTTTGATTTATTTTAAAAATGGGAACATTTATCTGATTATCTTTATATATTTTGGTATCCCTAATGATAGTTTGAGGTGTTATTTTGACTTCTTTTGGATACTGAAAGTGCATCTTAACTTCTTATCAATATATAGAGGATATCTGTCTTTTCTTGACTAATACCATGTTTATCTCATCGAGTGAGGTAGAAAGGTTGCCACGAGTGAAAATATATAACTTTTCTACCTCACGAGATGAGATAAACATGGTTTTTGTCAAGAATTGAAGGATATTCTTTTTATTATATGATTTTACCATTGTAATATGTCCGAAAAGTGTCATTTTCACGCCGAGCGGCCGCTAGGAACAGCCTTCACCACAGTAACACTGTGACGTCATAAGCCAATTCGCCGCGTGAGACCATTGTTTTATGACGTCAAATTATATCAGTCACCGTTCGCAGTGAAAATATAAGTTATTTTCACTGTAGCTTGATAGACAGATTATTTCACTGATAAATCCCAGTATTTCACTTCTCGCCATATAATATATTGGTTGTTTGAAATCGTATTGGGATACGTATTGTTGTGTTCCCGTATCCCAATATACCGATACAACAATAATATTGCACAGTCTTAATAACAATCATCAGTTAGTTTGATGGACTTGTTGGCATGTGCCAGCTGCAGCTCTTAGCTCTCTAAATCACATATCTAAAGATTTATGTTCCCACTTTGTGTAACTGATAGGCCTTAACATGGTAATTTTGAGAGCAGTCAATACTTTCCAAAATATGAAAACTATTGATGATTTTGACATAATTGACTTCCAACAACATGTTCAATGTCGCTTTAAACTGGTTATTTCTATATTTTTCTTTATCCTGTTAGTTTGCAACTTTGAATAGTTTAACATTAACTTATTTAGCAACAGTGTTTTTTCATTTTGGATAATCATGTTGTGCTTATTGCTTATTTGGAAATCATAAAAAAAAGACATTTATTTAAGTCATTTTTGAAAATGAAATGAATATCTGTTAAAACTAATAGTCATCAGAAGTGATTAATTTTTGTTTGAATGTAAGTTGACCATGATAATTTGAAGTATAATTCAGAAACCAATAGCTCTAACACAAATCTTAAATGAGTCTAAAAATCATTATTTGCCACTCAAATTATGCCCAAATTAAAAATTGTTTCAAGGTTATCCCAAACTTTAAAAAGAAAGTGTAAAGATTTTGATATTTTTATCAATATATACATTTGGTTATTTTGTTTACCTTGAGCAGTTCTGAATATTTTTTCAATTACTTTTGAGCAAATTTGCATTAGAATATTTTTGTCCTGCTTTCTTCAGACATTTTGCCCAAAACAATAAATTACAATTCACTGAAAAGTTTTGTTTGATCTTAAAGGGAATTAGTCTCAGGTAATATCATTAAACATAATCATTACTTAAAATCAATGTTTTTAAAAAGCTAAATTAGTAATTCCCATTGCCCGACGCCCGGGGCAAGTATATTTACAGTGTTGGGCAAGTAAACTGCTTACTTCAGCTTGCCCGTGGGCAAGTAATGAAAATATATGACTGAACTTGTATTAAAAGTTCCCTACGTCAATCTCTGTGTCTTTGTTGTTTTTTACAATGAAATTGATTGAAGTTTGATTAAACTATGAATAGTGAACAAAGTCGGGCAAGTATTAAAAAAAACAGGGCAAGTGGAAACATGGGTTTGACTTGCCCTGTGGCAAGTAAAGTTTTCAGAAAATTTTTAACCCCTGAATTAGTTCTAATAACACCATTAGATCATGAATAAATTACAGGTAAACCGTAAAAATAAAAAGTTGATAATCAAGTGCGCTGTGAAGAACCCTAATTGTTAACAGTGGGTGGTTATTACATGCTTAAGGGAGTGGAGTTTGTTGACTTGTGTGTGTAATGGATTTGTGTAAAATATATCTCGGATTACATTGAATTTTGAATATGGTATTTTATCATATTGTATAATTGTGCACAGTTTTATCGTGTTATTCAAAGGGATGTCAAGATACACAAAAGCATCCATGCATTGTAGTGGTACAGTTTAGGATATGATATTGTGATAGAAATTGTTTTAATATCGTTCAAAATGTTTATGAATACAGATTCAAGAAATCCAGAGTTTATTAAAATCCTTGTTAGGACAGGCCTTGGCTATAGGGATATCTTTTAAGCCAAATTGGAAGAGTGTCTGCCTCTCAACCTGTAGGTCCCGGGTTCTAATCCTGGTGGATCTTAATCGCTGCTATTACATTTAATTCGGAAAAATAGGACTGTATCATTGTCTTTTTGTTCATAAAGAAGTGAGCTTGTTTTTCTGTTTAAATATTCGTTATTCAAATAATTCTTGTAATAAAATTTTGACAGTATCTGCGTAATGATGTTGCATCTAGTGTATCAAGATTTGTATCATATTGTGACCTTGGTAATGAATACGTATCATATCGAGAGGTACCTGTATCGTTACAGCCCTAGTTACACAGGCCTTCTGAAATTGGTGCTACTCGAGATAAAAAAATTAGGATGTGCTCGTTACTGTTGCTTTCATTCTGTAATATCAGTATCATATAAACAAAATATAAAATGCTTTCCATTAAATATGTATATCTTAGATTTGATAAGAGAATATAATAAATTTATATAAGATTGACCTTTAAGTATTTTTATATATTGAAAATGGATGTATTCAATAATGTATTTTTAGTATGATACATTTAAAGCGACCTTATTTTAGGCTTTTCTTAACTAAAAATTAAAGTTTTCCAAAACACTTTAATTGTTATTTAAATAAGAATTTGAGTATTACTTGCAATGCAGACAACACATTTCATCAATTAATGTTTCATTATAAATCAAACAATGATACATTGTCGCAATTCAAGTTAAAATAAACAATTATTGCACACAATAAAGGTTTCCAATTTGTAATATTCATATACTCAGGGGTCAAAGCAATAACCTTAGATCTTTCAGACAAAATCAAGGAGTAATGCAATTACTTTGTCTGGCACGGACTCATAGACCAAATATCACTTTAACGATGACTGACTAATTACTGACACATGCTCTTTGATGTTGAAGTGATTGAATCATATACTCCATCCCAAACACAGTGAAATCGGTGATACGTTGACAAAGAAACTTGCTTCAAATTACTTCCCAATCGAATTTAATGCAGATGTCATTTCCAATAAACAAATTTGGTTTAAGTCAATCTAGAAAAGAATGATTTTGAAAACCCTGTACTCTTGACATTAACCATTGTTTATCTAATTTTGCTTATCAACTTGTAATCTTAGATGGTAATCAAAACAGTAAAAAAGTAATTTAAGTCAAAGAAACTAAAAACTCACAATTACACTTTTGACATTTACAATTTTGTTGGTAAGGCATATCAAATTATTTTAATTCAACTGGAAATCAAATTCAACACTCATATTAACAATTAATACTTTTATGCAAAAAGCTTTCCAAAGATTCTTACTAAAATGTTAACACTATGTAGTCATATCAAATAACTTGATTCAACTGGAAATGAAATTCAAACTGAGTTTTAAAATAGGTAATATATAGGGTTCAATCAACAGTGTTCACACTAAAATGGATTTATGCAGCTTACATTACTTTCACTACAAATATTGGGGCTGAATCAAAAGATAGTTTATTCAATGCATCCTGCTCGATTGGATATTATTAATGTCTATTAGATCTCCTTGTTGTTTCTGAATGAGTTATTGTTATGCAATATTGCAGCCAATAGCGACGTGTTCTTTCTGAGCATCTATGTATTAAGAATGACTGCAAAATTTACCAATGATCATCTCTTCCTAAAAAAGCTATGAATAACAAGATGGCAGTATAAAGTTAATTAAGAGAAAGTAGTCAGAGGACAATGTGAGCCAAGCATATGATAGATATGCTCTGATAGAAGGAATTATTACTCGCCCGTGTAAGATACCGCAGTCTTATATTTATATGGCAATATTAAACTAGTGTTATATGCAAGTATGACGTCACAATAGTTTTTGTTATGACGTCACAATTTAAGCGAGTCGCGGAAATGTTAGTTTTAGCACTCTGTTGGCAAGTTTGCGTGGATTTTAGGGCGAGTAATATACAGAATACTAAACTTGCTTTTATTTAATTCTTTTTTTTTATCAAACTCGCTTTTCCTCGTTTGATATAAAATTATTAACTCATTTGATAAAAATAGTATTAGAAGGAAAGTCGTTTACTATCCTCTTCATATATACTACGCGACAATAGTTTAGACTCACCATCAAATGATGCTAAGAAATTGCAGTATTGGTGGGTATGGGAAAATTGATTTTTGCTTTCGCAAACCTCAACTTATTACCAAAGTGTCATGCATATGTCCTTAGTGAATGTTGATTAACACGTCCATCATGAATGTTAACTGAGAAATGTTCAGGTAAAGTCCATGGACTCTGTTGAAAAGTCAGATTTTTTTACGTTATTGGGACCCCATTGTAATGAGAGCAGTTTTTCATTATTGGAGTCAAATAAAATGTTCAAGCTTTCTTTAAGTCATTCTTACAGCGTAAAGTCCGAGACATGAAGAATTAAGTCATTAGTTCTTAAGATATAAGCGATAGAAAATAGGACATTGTGCTTTTCACTGAGTCTAAACTTTTGTCTTGTAGTATATATTGAACGAAAATTAAATTGTTTTCCCTTCTTTGCAGAGGGAACTGATGAACATCAAGGACACCCCGTCCTTCAAGATCAAGAAGGTGCTGGCCCTGTCGAAGCTGAGACACAGCAGCACAACGGGGAGAAAGGCAGCGGCACAGAGTACATCAACCTCCAAGCAGACTGCAAGGAAACCTGCAAATGTGAAAACAAAGACAGTTTTAGAAGATAAGGAAGCTGCTGTGGTTTCTAAAGGACGGCGTGGTAAGCCCAAGGTCAAGGTTGATCCTGTTAAGTCTGAATCTGCCAAAGATGAACCTGCCAAGCCTGAACCTGAACAGAAGGAAATGGAACAGGAGGTTTCTAAAGAAGAAAACCAAGAAGAGAAGAATGACTTGAAAGAAGAAGAGGGCCAAACTACAGCTCCAGTTCCTAGGAAGAAATTAGTACAGAAACGTACTAAAAATACTGCTGTAAGACCTGAAAGAAACTTGCGCAGTCAAACTGGTGAAATTCTCATGCGACATGGGAAGAAAGTTTTAAAGGGTCCAAAGCCAAAGCGGAAACGGACATTAAGTTCAGATTTTGAACTTCTTGATGAAAAGTCTTTAAAGAGAAAGCTGAAGGAGAGTACTGGAGGTGGCAGTGGAACAGAGACAGACCAGAATGATTCTGATGCTTCCAGTGCTGTAGGTAGTGTCAACTCTGATGACAAAGCACCAAGAAAATACAAGAAAAAAACATCTTCCAGGACATTATTGAAAGACAAATCTTCTTTAGATTCAAGCTGGGTAGATTGTCCATCTCCATTAGTTGATACAGGGAAAAAGGGATCAAAATCGAAAAGTTTGTCTAATTCTCGTGATTCATCTTGTGAAGGCTCAGAAGCTAGTGTCATTATCAAAAGAGAGGGATCCAAACAGAGAACAATCAGGAGAACAGAAACAAAGACTGGTGTGGAAGAAATAAGTTGCAAATCAGAAGAATCTAGTCAAGATCAAGAGAATAAAAATGAAGTTCAAACATCAGACGAAACAAAACTAAAAAGACGAGGTAGGCCACCAAAAAGGAAGCATATTACGGACGAAGGTGAAACTGCCAAAGAGGTAACAGATGAAGATAGTAAACCACTTACACAAGATGAAATGAAACCTGATAAAGACTGTGATGACAAATCAAAAGTCTTGACAGGGAAAGTGAAAAAGCAGCGTTTAAACCCAACAGAAATACTGAGCGATCCATATTCATTCTCAACTGTTGACTTTGAGGAGGAAGATGATAAAGAAGTTAGCTTTAAACCAAGTGGTATTTCTGGAGAAGTTAAACGTAAACCAGGCAGACCAAAACATGGAGCAGCCAAACAACCCGCTGTGAAGGCTCTGAAGGTAAAAAGCACCCACAAGCTACTGATAAGTGACCAAAAGCCAAAACCTTTCAGCAGAGTCCGAGGAGGAAGGATATTGAAGGCATCGCAGATTTACAGAGGGACTGGAAGAAGATTTAGACGAGGCGGCACAAAGATTGGAGTTAGAGAAGAGTTGAAGAAAGAAGTCGATGATATGAAACAAGAGCTTAATGTAACTGAAGCTCCAAATAAAGAAGAGTCAAGTCGACCAGAAAGTTTATCCTTGAATATTTTGATCATAAATCCAGAAAGTTCAACAGATTCTCCTTTATCACCAGATATCCAACACCCGGATTTGACAATCATAAAAGATTTAACCAGTCCTGCACCAAGCAATGAGGATTTGGAACCACCAATCCTGGAGCCTGCAGATTTAGATCAATGTATCTTGAACTCAAGAGAAACAAACAAAGAAGATGATAGTAAGCCTTCTGTCACAGAAGCCAGTAAAGATGATAATGCTGAAACAGAGGTATCTACCACAAAGGAACCAGACTCAGAGACTTGTGAAACTGGAGTAGCAGTCCAAGAGGAGGAGAAGGTTGTTGATTCTGAATCAAAAGAAACAGAAGCTAAAGTAGAGGAAGAAGAAAAATCATTTAACCATGTTAGCAAAGAAGTATCTCCCGAAGAAAGTCAAGAGGAAATTGCTAAGAAAAGTATTGTGCTGGAAAAGGCCCAGGAAGAAAGTGATTTGAAGGATGATGAAAAAGCTAGTGTTACTGAAGACGTAAAACCTCCTGAGATTGAAGATTTAAAAGCACAAGAAACTGAAGATACAGAACCTCCTGACCAAAAAGATGAGAAACCTCCTGAAACAGAAGAAGTAAGACCTCAGGAAACTGAAAACCTTCAGCTGCCTGAAGATGAAGGTTCAACACCTTTGGAGACAGAGGTAACTACTCAAAATCAATCAATAGATGTAGATAACAAACCCAAAGAACTGTCTTGTGATGATCAGTTATCTGTTGGGAAGTCAGAAGCCATTAAAGAAACAGTTTTATCAGAGAATATAGAGAATCAGGATTTTGAAAAGGACTTAAATCAATCAATGGAAACAAATGAAACTGAATCAACGATGGAACAGGAATCAGAAGTCAATAATCTGGAGGAAACCGCAACTGTCACGAGTTCAGAGCTTAAAGATTCAACAGTTGAGGAACTTGTTGAGAACATTGTTGAAGACTGTCTCAATGATGTCCTAGATTTAATAGACAATCCCTCTGTGATACAGAAGTCTGACAGTGACTCTGAAAAGGAGAAAGCTGATGCAGCAAGCATAGCAAGTGACCAGACTGATGGGACATGTGATGGAGAAAGCAAGGACAAGGATGCTAAGAATGAAATGGGAGGAATAAAGATGAAACTTAAGAGACACAAGGGTAAATTCAAAGTTACCAAACTCAGTGAAGATGATGGTGAAATGGTTACAGACTCAACTGATGTGTCAGATCAACTGACAATTGACGTAGAATTTGTAATGACAGCTATCCTTGATGAAATTGATCATGTGGTAGATGGCATTGAACATGAAGAAAACAAGTTGCTTCTTTGCAGCCAACTCAATGAGAATGATGTTTTTGCAGATGACAGTGAAAATCCTTTGTCAAGTTCATGTTCAGATGTATCTCCAACAGATTCAGAGAAACGAGTTCCCCCTCTAACTATCAGGCTCAAGTCAGCAAAAGCCGGCAAAAAACCAGTTCGGAAGTTTGAGTTGCGACCAAAGTTATCAAGATCACCAATTGAAATCATTGCCATGAGACAAAAGCGCTATGAGGAAGAATATGATAAGAATGAAGCTACAAGATTAGCAAAAAGACTTGAAAAGGGCAAAAGAAGGAATTTAATGAAGACATCCTTAAAAGAAATAAATGTTGCAGAAACTGGAATAGCAAAGGCTGAAAAGGCTGGAAATATTTCTGAGCTTATTGACTTGTGTCAGCCATGTTTTGTTCCAATTGTGGACTTTGTGAAGCAATTAAATCTTCAGCCTGAAGATGATGAGGTTCATCAGACAAATGTTCCTGAAGAAACTGAACAAGCAAAGACACTGGGAACAACAGTGACTGGAGAGACTCAAAGAAAGGGACCAAAGACTGGGAAGAAAAGTCAATTTAAATCTGGAAAGCCAAGAGGAAGACCACCGAAAAGGACTAATAAACTTCCTGTTGCAACACCTGTCCAGAAACCGGTAGACTCAGCTGAAGTGGTTGAAAAGAAGGCTTTGGATGTGGAAGAACTAAATGAAGAGGGATTTGTTGGAAGCTTTGTGGCATTTCTTAATGCAAAAAATCAGGAAAAGCCAAAAACAATAAAAACTCTAGGTGCAAATAAAACTGGTAAAAGAAGTGACACTGTGTCCAATTTCTCATCTGCCCAATCTCATACTTCTGCTACAACAGCAACATCAACTACAGACACATCTTCAACAGTGCTAGAATCAACACAGCCAACCCCAGCAGAACCTGTTAAGATGAAGCATTTGTCAGGGGACAGGAAATCTGGTGTCAAATATGTTTGTAACAAGTGTGAATTTTCTACTTATGTTCAAAAGACTATGGTTTTTCACATATACAGCCACATTCCAGGTGTATCTTTCAAATGTGGTTATTGCAATAAAGACTTTCTGTCAATGGCTGGGGCATCAGCACATTCCAAAAATGAACACCACGGTAAGGAATCCAAAATTATCAAAAGCAAAGACTTGATTGAAACTGACTTGTACCACATAGTTGATGAGACCCCAAAAGTTGAAGCAACAGTGTTGAAACCTTTAGAGGCAGGACAGGTATCTGGTGGAGCATCACCAGGCCAGGTGATTATATCATTCTTAGTGGACAGTAAGGTTGCTTTGAAAACATCCAAACGCTTTGTGTGCACTCATTGTGAGTATTCCACTGACATTCTGGAAGATGTCCAACAGCACTGCAAAGATTTGCACACGGGTGATAAGATGTTTGCTTGCATATTGTGTGCTGATGCCTATTTCAGCTCAGAAGAAATGGTTAAGAACCATAACCAGTCAACTCATCCATCCAGACCACAGTCATATCGAAAACTGCCAAACTTCTATGACATAGAACAGATGAAAGCAGCAGAGAAGACCCAGCTTGAAGATAGGGGCAATATCTTTGATAGAATGAACAATTTGTTTTCCTCCAATATTGATGAAGCCACCTCTGAAAAACAAAGAAAAGCTCACTACCAAAATGCCAGAGATTTTCTGTATGTACAAGAGGGTTGGAAGAACAAAACCTCAGCAGAAGCAGACAGTACAACTCTTGACAGTGACTCTGTAGGTGCAGCCAAAGATCCTGCTATCTCTCAAGGTAAGGACACAGTAGGTGATACCTCTGCAACTGAAACAGTGTGTACTTCAGACAATGATACACATCCTGAAGCTACTGATGGTAAGACTGATGACTCTTGTGCTACTGCAGACCTGTCATCTGATCCTGCCTCAACTGGAAATTCGACATCGTCTGGATTGACAGAAAAAGATCCACCCCAAAAGGACTCAAACAATAAACCATTGGAAGAAAACACAACACCAGTTGAGAAGGAAGTACTTGAAGAAAAAATTGTAAAAGATACAACTGAAAACAAAGGGTAAGTCAAATTCATACTTTTAAAAGGTGAAATGCAAAATGTAAATTTAAGAAGTTTTGCGTTATGCATATCAAACTAAGCTTTCAGGCATAAAGATAACATTCAGACAAATTAATTGATTCATTGTTTCATAACTGATTCTTCACTTACTTGATGCCAAGTTGTCATTTGCTCCTTTGTGAAGAGTACATTCATTATTCATAATAATCAAATAACTTCCTTCCAACTTTTACCAGTTAATTTATGAAATGTTTGAAAAGCCATTGTGTTCTATATGTTTATCTACTGGGCTCCTTTAGTGTCTTCACCAAATCAGTTGTTGACACACCTGATAAGTGCTTGCTTTTAGTATATAAGGGTTTAATGAATTTAATTACCAATAAAAGAGAAACCCTGTAAAGACATTCATTTTTTAAGAGCCTGGATATACCCATTTGAAGCAACTTCTTAACTTGGTATAATGTACTAGTGAATCAATAGGTAGAAATTAAAACACATATGTTATTTTTCAGAGTCCCTAAGGAAACTGAAGCTACGAATAAGACAGATGACTCAGGTGTTGCTAACCTGAAGATAATAGATGTTGTAAGTTTACGTGACCAAAAGGCAGAGTCCCCAGAGCCTGTAAAGAAGAAAGCTGCTCCAGCCAGTACTAGCCATTCAAGAGGTTCCTCTAATCTGCCAGAAGTAGATGTGGATGCCTTAGTCTTGAGAAATGAGAGGATAACCTGTACATATAAGTGTATGAAATGTAATATTCATTCGCCATATCTATCTGCAATGGTTGAACATTTGAAACATTATCACAGTGAAATTACACTATTTACATGCCCTTACTGTAGAGGGCTAAACTCCCAAAAGCCAGAATTCACAAGTGAAGTAAATGTGCATGAACATGTTAAGAAAGTGCATCCATCAAACTGTGCCAAGAATGAAGTCTCTTTGTCTGATACAGCCAAAACATTTGTACAAGTTCTTGCAATTCCATCTGGAGTTGAATGTAACAAAGTGGGAAATACCTTTGTGATAGAGAAAGACATCTATATGTGCCTAAAATGCCAAGCTCACATGCCATCCTTGGATTACACATTTGGTCATTTGGAGCGTGAGCATCCTGATGCTTTTGTCCAGGTTTGCCCAATCTGCAAAACCTTCAAAAACAAGTCTGAGGAAGTAGTCTTTGGACATATCATGAAAGAGCACAAGCAAGATCCCAATGACCACCCCCTGTCGGTTGCCATTGAGGATAACCTGTTTGTAAGGATACCATCCATTTCAAAAAGTGGAGCCTACAATGACAGGGTGAATCAAACCAAGTCAACCAAATCTGATGCTCCAAGAAAAATACTTCCAAAACCAGCACCAGTGCCACAAGGGGATGATTCTGAAGATGATGTGCTCTTAGTTGGTGAAACTAAAAATCTGAGTCGTCCATCTGCTATCCAATCCACAGCTTCAGTGACAAAGAGAGGACGGCCTCCACTCATTTCACAAGGGGCTGGCAGTATAACTACATTTCCAAGGGTAATATCAAATCCTAATATCCGATTTCCTTTGAAATCAAAGATACCTAAATCACATGCTATGCAACAGTTGCATGCCAGAGCTATGATTGGCATCAACAGACAAAATTCACCTGTAAAACCAAAAAGTAGCATTGTTAAATCTAGTTCGGATCAAGAACTTATGATGGACTGTGAGAGTATTGATGACCCTGTTAATAAAATAACAGATGTTGTTGAAGATGATGGTGATGCTGTTACTATGACTACAGTACCACAGAGTTCATCTCCATCAGGGACAATTATTGACTCTTCCAATGTGATATCGCATTCTGCAGCAATGGCAGTGGCTTCCTCCATAATATCTGTGACAAATGTTCAAAACACTACCACTCAACCATTAAATCTGCAGTCCTCTTCATCAGCAACAACATCTTCTACAGCAAAATCAAAGGATGCCGTCACCGCCCAGCCTCCCCCTCCACCCATGAAGAAGTTTGGTGTGCCCACTCTTATTGCTCCAAAGCCAGCTACATCTCAACCAAGCACAGTAAATGTAACTGAATCACGGGCGCAAAATGCTTCTTTTAAAGCTTTTCAATCAACAATAATTGAGAAAGCTAAAGAAATTAAAAAGCCCAGATCCTCTCTGTTTTCAATGACTGATAAACTTCACAGATTGCACGCAAGAGCTGAAGAAAGGGAAAGAGAAAAGGAAAGGGAACGAGAAAAAGCAGCACAACAGGCTAGAACTGCTTCATTTGATTCCCGGAGCAGTCCTCAGATTTCAAGGGAAAGTCCATATGGGTCAAGACAAAGCCCTCAAGCTCAATCAAGCAGTCCATTGATAGGAAGCTTGTCATCACCAATTCTTAGCAACAGACCGGTACTGAAGGTCCCGACTTACAAGAGTAATCCAAGACTGCACCAAAGACCACCGACAGCACCTCCTCCAAACAGTTCACCAATGACTCAAAGCATTCACAGTCAAGCACTGGCAGCACAGAGAAAATCTCTTCTATTCCCTCTCGATTTATCTAGAACTCCTTCCCCTGCAACAACTGGTAGCAGTCAGCAAGGACCATCACCAAGTGCAACAGTTACACAACCAAAACCTGTATCTGACGATCTGCCACCAGACGCTTTCAAAATTTTCAACCTCAAGCCAGATTCTAGACGTCAGAAATCAACTCCTTCAGCTTCAGCTTCACCTACCATACCAACTTCTTCACCTTCTCCACAGCTTCTTGGCAATACTATTCCTAATATTGTTGGCACCCTAGCCCCACCTGGAACCTTGCTGCAGCAGGTGCAAGCTCTGCCTTACACCCAACTAGCACAGATGCAGATGGCTGGACTTCCTTTAAACCCGCTTCAACTTCAGGGACTATGCATTCCAGGCCCTAATAACTCCTTTGTGCTAGCTAACATCCCTCAACAGCAGACTCCTCGTCCAAGTGTTTCTCCTCACCAGCTACCTCAGATGCAAATGCGACCTGTGAACCCATCCACTGTTACCACATCAACAGTTTCTCAGCCTCCTAGGTTGTCAACTGCAAAGACTGTTGCACAAGCTTTAGCAGAGAGGACTCAGTCTTTAAGACCGGTCCTGCCTCAGCCAAGACCAAAACAACGCATTCCTGCTCAGTCCATTCTGCCAATGAGTAAAGCCAATGCACCTAGAATCAGGGCACATCAAGACTTCTATTGCCCATACTGTAGTCAGTTCAGACCATTAAGAGAGTATGAAGTGAAACCACACATTGAACGATGTCATCCCGGAAAGGAAGTGCTTTACTTCAATATGCCATGAGTATTTCAAATATGAAGTGAGACAGGCCTAATAAATTTGCTCACAACACTGTTAACTAAACAAATGGTAACAATAACCAATTCTTTCAATAAGCTGTTTTGCTAAATTGTGCAAGCCACAAAGGACCTCTCAGAGCTAACGTGCTGAATGTGATCAAGGAAAAGAGTTTTTGATATTGAGATCAGTGCATTAAATGACTACATGGGGCTCAATTGTGGAGCTTGTAGTGTGATGGGCACATCAGAAATCATTCTCTCCCCACAGAGGCAGCTCAGTCGTATTACTACAATCTAGCCTCTTTTCAAATTGAACCTGATTCGTGGTTTCCGTCATATTCCCCTGGCTGAAAACATTTGCACCACAATCAATTTGAATTTTCTTTAGCAAATATTAGCATTTCTCACAAGGAAGGGTGGTTCATATCTCAATGTCTTTGCCATGATTCAGTAGCTAAAATGATGATTGTAGGAAACAGTCGCTGATTGCACAACTAACTGTCATTGCATCCAATCAGTCATTTCTCATTCTAGCCCAAAATCTAGGCTAATTGGAACAGAGGCTAGATCAAGGTAACATATCGGAGCTGCTTTTGTGGGGAAAGAATGATCAGACCGAGGAACGTTGCACAAAACAATTTAAACGTTATGGTAAATCTTTGTGTCAATATTTCACATTGTACAGAGACTACTTCAGTGCATTAAAGTAATGTTTGTGCAACCTGAGCTGGAGTCTATGTGTACAAAGGTCCCTTAGTGCTAATTGGCCAATGGGTCACTATTATCAAATAATAATGATCACCAAATGTTTACTCAACCTACTGAAAGCGTCATTTTGGAACTGAATGAAAGGGTTATTGTGAACCCTATATCTCCTTAATGGGCTTGGTAAATCTGTAAGATAAGATAAACTATAAAAAGGTATTTAACATGTATGCAATTTGATTGATTTTAGGTTTTCCATGAGCCACTTGAATGTCACAGTGTAACATATGGTACACATTTCTGTTTGAATATCAATTGGTTGTTAATTTATTTTTATTACAGGCAAATATAGCACTTAAACTTGCCACTCAGTATTGTTTAAAGAAATTGCATTGGTGGTGTGATATGATAGTAACATAACAATAATTATTCCCTGCATTATTACACTTCCAATATTTAATGCAAATATACTCCATTATGTTGTTGGTCCATTTCTGTTTTTTATTATTTTGTAAATATGCCCATGATTATGAAACCATGAATGTTTATACTGAAAAAATGTTTTTTAAACAAAATGATTTTTTTAATCTGAAACTTTCCCAATGATATGGTCAAGATTTTATGTGGGTAATTCAACCAATATTGTCATCTTTTTATCTGTATTTAGATGACATTTATTTGTCATATTCTTGATCATTTGTTATTTTCATAATAATCAATGTCATTCATGAAATCAAAATGATAGTTTCATGAATGAAATATGCAATTTATTGTAACAATGCAGAACTGAGTAGTTATTTTATTTCACACAGTATATCATTTTGAACTCTATTTGTATCATTTGCAAATACAAGGAACCATTGAGATTAGAAGGAAAATGTATAAATGTTTCAAGTTGGTGCATATGTGTACATATTATTGACATTTTATGGTGCTGTTTTCTGCATTTCTGCATCATAACTTGAGGAGAAATGGTTACTTTCTACACATCATTTATCGAAAACGCGATTGTTTATTGTTGATATCTGTGCACTATGCTAGAAAGTGAATTCAAATCAGATACTTAAATTTGCTTAGGAAATATAAGTTTTATTTTGAAAGAAGAGAGTGATTTTTTATAACAGACATAGACCATTAAACTGATCTTGTCTTAAGATCTTGACATCGAAACTGTCAGTCTTCCTTAAAGAGTGCAAGTATTTTATGTTAAGATTGTATGATTGTTGTTTGTCTGGTTCATGACACTTTATCTGATTCTAATACATCTTCTCAACCATTGGCAAAGCTCCAGCTAGGTTGAAAGTGACAGTTTGGTATCCATTGGTGAATTTGTAAGAGAAATGTAATATCAAATGTTTTTACCGTTTTTCATATACTTGAGAAAAATATCTACAAACCTTGCTGTGGTTCTGAAGATGATTAAGGCGCTGTTGTATGGTTGTCATGTTTGCTTTTATCGATTTGTTTTATGTTCCGTTTCATGGTTCCAAAGCACAAATTTAATAGTATATATTTTGCTGTTTTCATGAAGAATGAAGTTTGTTTCCGTCTTCAGTGTTTTATCATGGATCAAAGAATTTAATTATCCTTCATTTATTCATAAACTTCAAACAGACAAATTTTTCATGTTAATTAGCAGATGCAGAATTTAACAGTAAATTGCTGTTCTGGTATTCATGATTTCAATGCTATTTCAAAAACTTATCAGGATCAATGTTTTCAGTTTTGTTTTAATTATCATGGACATTGCCCACAGACCCTGCTTCATTATGCTATAGCTCCCTCATTACCCTGATACCATTCTTCACTTGTATCACTATTAAAATGTAGCCAATAAATGGCTAAATGTCCCCAAAAATTGGCACTTGGATAAGAGAGTGGTTGAGCTACTTTTCATTGACTGAACACGACAATTTCTCTGGATACTAATGGCCAGCCCTTGTGTGGTTCGTGAAAGCCTGAAATAAGCCTGGAATGTAGGCACTTGGCCTTTTAAAAAGACCAGAAAATGCTGTACAAGGACTAAAAGCCTAAAGTTTACAACCAATAATCTCAATGATCACAAATATGTTATTTTGTTTGTCTCATGCCACGCAAATTAAGAGTAAGGCCTTTTTATTCTTGCTGTCATCCCAGTTTCTGATTAAGTCTGTTCTATTCAGTCAGTAACTGTGAATGGTCTCAGGGTTTGAAGCTAAGCGGGTGGAGCAGGGTTCCTTGTATGTTTCCAGACAAGCACTGCCCTTTCGTACTGTCAATTTGATAAAATGATTTTTCCATGAAAGAATGATGAAATAACCGGTTATCGTTGTGGCCTTCAGGGAAGATTTCTTTTCAACAATAGTGATGTGATAGATTTGACTTGGAGTACCAGGTTGCAATGTATGCAGAATGATGAAAAATTGTTGGCTTACAGATTTGAAAATTATTTTCAATAAAACATTTGAGAAGATTTTTTCCGTGTCTGTTTTCAATTTCGAAAGAAAGGAGAGATCAGCATCATACTAGGAGTAATATTGGATATGAATGTCTTTACAGAGATGGGATTTACAAGCTTGTATCTTCCCAGAAACGTTCCTACCTTTGCAACTGAGAATCATGGATAAGCCACAAGATATAATTTCTTGCCAGGGACCATTTTGTTCAATATGAAATGGGAAACTAAACAACTGCTCCAATTAAAAAAAATGGCCCAGGTACACGGTCCGGAGTTTTGCAGCTGTCCTTGATACCAAGTACATCGTCGAACAGCATATTCAAGTTCTGCCTGCAAGCCCTAAAAAGGGTCTTACAGTCTCTGCTATATATATCCTTGATACCATCGTCATGACTCGTAAACTCTAATGATCGTGCTCATCGAACCGATCTTATTGCAAAAGCCTACATATGATAAACACTTTTTGAAATTCAGCTGTCAAATATGGGCGTATGTCACGTATGGGGTATTCGTTAGAAGTGTACTAAAGTACTGTCGGTAGCGCTAGAAAAATGCTTTTCCGACTTCTACACTAAACCTTTCGTATATATAATAACAAATAAGAAACATACTTTAAGAAACTACCTTATCTAGCCTGTCGTTATATCAACTTTTTACGTCACAAGAAACCTACCTTTACATATTAAAAACTAAATTTCGAAGAAATACAGACATTTGACAAACTTAGACAAAAAATACAGAGGTATGACAAATTTAGAAAACATACAAAGGTACATCAGCGTTTATGTCTCCACTGATGCTACAACCTATCCCCTGATACCCTCCTATAGTCTTCTGTCGTATCGCTATATATAGCAAGCCAATCAAATTATGCCCTTTCAGCGATAGCGGCAAACTAGTTTCTTAGCTTCGTTCCGCATGCTCACCTCGTGATTCAAATTAACCAATAGGAGTGCTATTAGATAATAATCTGATTCTCATTGCAGTCCTCCGCTAAACTCCAAATCGCGCACTCTTAGATTTCCACGTGCGACATCACTAGACAACAGTGTATGGAGTTCGAAATTGTTTGACTGAAAAGAGACAGGCTATAAATAGCGCTGAGCAACCACCCGTCAGCGATACGACAGAAGACTATAGGAGGATATCAGGGGATGGGTTGTAGCATTAGCGGAGACATATACGCTGATGTAGCAGGATGACAAAGGTATGACAATTTAGAAAACATACAGAGGTATGACAATTTAGAAAACATACAGAGTTATGACAAATTTGTCTGGAGCGGGATATTCCTTCCCTGATAACGTAATCGTTACATCACCATACGTGACAATCGCACACGCATCCGAAGTGCAGGGGTCATGTCAATTTATCTGTTTAAGATCCATCAAAATTTAAATGATTTTTTTCAAAATCTTATAAATATAGTTTTTAAAGTTGAGAACATCAAACATTATGGTAGACACCAATCACATGTTCTTGAATATCCAAAAGAATTGAGAAATTAAATAATCCGAATACTTTAAATTTATCCCCAAATTCTATTTTGAAACGACAAGCTCCATGTTCGATATTGATAGCAGTATAGGTTTGTTTCTGTTGAGAGAAAATTATATAAACTAGTGTCCAAAAGAAACGCTACCTTGTTTTCAACGTCGTCCAAAATAAAATTGTATTACCTTACAATGTTGAATTTAAGTGTATCTGACAGGCATATGTCTTGTTCACACGTAAACACATTTTCATTGTTCAGGATTCTTCTAATTGGACTATTGCTATCTCTCAAAGTAAACAGAATACTAAACTCAATTTGAATCACACCCAAACACCCTTTCGCTCGTCTTGTATGTACAAAATCATTAACTTGTTTGATAAAAATAGAATTGACTTGTAGATCGTTAAGTATCCTCATTACATCGAATTGTTAATGTTGTTAATGATATCTGACAAGAGACCTTGATGCTATGATATCCTCAGAAGAATATTATTAAATGTCACAGATTGAAAGACAATCAGCACAAAACTATACTGACGAGCAAAATAAGTATACATCATGATCAATTGACAATGAAACAGTAACTGTACATCCGATTGCGATAATTTAGTTATCATTATAAGGTCCATTCAATTCTGAATCACAACACGAAACGAACATAAAGTTCAAAACCAGCTGATAGTCTGGTATTCATGACTAAAGGGTAGGGGTGTCAAATGTCACGTAACAGGTTTTCACCATTTACTCAAAAGCATATCAAACAACCGTAGATGAACAACCGAAAGTGCCTTGTCTCTGCAGAATTTGTGATGCATCGAATCTTATACAGGTGGTGCCCGGTCTTGCCGTGTAGTATCAATAAATCAATAATCAATAATAATTTCATTGTACATATATTGATTTTCAATATGTCATGTCAGCATTGTACATAGGAGAGGGTTTCACTAAGTTGGATAATTTGTACCCAATCCTTTCATTGTGAATAAATATGTTTAAATCAAAAATAAATCAGGATTATCGAGAAAGTTGAATTAAAGTCAACATTTTCAATATGTCATGCCTTTTCGTATCGTAACAAAAGGGTTGTCTTTGAGCGAACAATTTGTCTTCGTCTCTTTATCATTTTCTCAATTTATTATTGAAAACAATTATCAATGTTTACTTTCTATTGCTCGTCAGTATAGAATGACTTAAATATTTTCGCATTAAAAGGACAACAAGCAGTTTTCCCATGATATTTGACACTAACCTGGTTGACTAACAAATTCCTGTGAGTTTTTTTAACATACCAAAATCCTAAATGTTTAAAGAAATTATTATTTTAAACAGAAAGAAAATAATGTAAAATTGCTTTTTATAAAACTTATGCCAACAAATATTCAAAAAGGTTCACAGCTCAAAGTGATCCCCTTGACACGAGTCGAGTTAGCAAATTAAAATCTTGTTGCTTCTGTATGCTGTGCTCTCTTATGTGTAAAAACTCTTTTCATTATTGAAAATATTTTTTTTCAAATTTATAGCAATGATTTATCGTGATATGAATTTTAAGAAGCCTTTGCTTAACTGCCTTATATCAATTGGTCCACATGTCATTGTTTTGTTATCTTGAAAGATAATCCATCGTATGATATGTTCACAATCTGTTGTTCAAAAAAGAGATGGATCGCGTTTTTGCTTTTCAGTGACATATAAAGGGTTGTCTGAGTCGATCGAAAGCAAGATGTATCTGCTTACTACTTGTTATACGAATCAGGGAGTGTTGGTTGATCTTTCTTAATGGATGTTTTTATTTTATCGGTTGCAGTTTTCGGATGAGTAGGAGTAATTGGACAAGGGGGAAACGAATTATTTGATATTTATAAAGAACAAAAGAACAATATTTTCAGAAAAGGACTACTTCATTGATAAATCACCTAGTTTCTGAGCAAATGCATCTTCCTTCATCGGTTGAAATTTGAAAACAATATTGATGGCGTGAGTGAGTAGGAAGAAAACATGTTAGCCCGAGTGAGGAGAATAGTTATAGAAGAGATGTCTAAAGGTTTCGTTTTCTAGATCGAGGAGAAAGAAATAGGACTTGTTAGTTCCGTAAAATGTTTCACTTTTTCTTTTCGCAGTTTAGTTGAAATAGAAGTATAGCATACTATAATGTGTTGATCTGAAAATAGACAAGTAAAATTGTGCGTGCTTGTTTAGGAACATCATTACTTATGATGATATCTTTAGCTTCTATGTTCTATTAACGTCACAATGCGATCCAGTTTTAGATCTATGCAGTACGTCACCTGTTTTCAAACACAAAATTCCTAATCCTATATGTCGTTTTTCTTTAAAAACATTTTATTTCAATAACATGATAACAACATTTTGTATTAGTTTTCCCCCGGATTTTTATCTTAGTTATATTCAATATTTATAGTTCTCGTAGAGTGATTATGCATTAAATATGCTATATAGCCTTTCAATTGCAAATGGATATTGAATTAATTTCAAAATGTTTTGTTCATACCGCCCCTTTTTGTTGGCAGTCACTGTTACGAAGTAAACGTTTGGATCTAGTGCACGTGTATTATTACATGACATCCAACAGTTCTTTATTTTTAAACATCGCACTATGCTTATTTGTAAGTGCAAAGACGTTCAGTCCTTGGTTAGTGTTTGCTAATAAAGGATATATACACCAGTCAATTAAAACATGTAAGTCTACGATAAGCTCATAATATTATATTGATTGTCTAGAAGGGCGTTGGTGGTTCTAGCTGGTTTCCACTTTTATCCAGAGATAAATATTTGCAGTTATCACGTAAACCGTACTCGTTGAATTTACTCAATATAAATAAACGATAAAACCAGTCTTGCAAGACGACGTCGACATTCCATATTGGCTTAAAGAAAACAAGAGGGAGGGAGCTGAAACTGAAATACCTTGTTTATTTCGTGTTTAAGGGACAGTCCTATCGGGAATTTTTGTGTAGCAAATTTTAAAAGGGTTATTATAAGGTATTGGTGTTTCGTCTTATCGTTAATCAATGTAAATATTCTATTTGTACATGGGGTTTATTTTCTTTAGAATGTAAAATTGATAAAAGTACAAAATCGTTGACCGGGAACACATATAGGACAGGCTCTTTAAAGAGACGGTAGGATGTTTTCGTAAGCACAGATGTAGAGGGATCTCACTAATTTCAAAACAATTGTTTCCAACGCATGACAAGTTTTAATATCAAAAGAAGAAGTTCCAAAAAACTACGTATCTTTTCCGGTTTTGCCACGCGAATCCAATTTCCTACCAGAATGATTGAAAGGTGTTCCAACAAAATTTCACACCATTTCCTATCGCTTGATTGCTTAATAATCTTACATTGATATTGTACTATGGATAATAGGTTTGACCCTCTGTAGATGGTAAACCAATATCTATTTGGAAATATTCGAAGAAAAATTACCTGAAAAAGAGTTACCACTGACCCCTTATATTAAAACCCCTAAAGATCCTCCGCCCCTATCTCGGTAATGAACCAACTGCAAACCAATTTTGTTTTCGATGTAAAAGTTGTGTTTTGAGCGCTCTATGTAAACGTTAGTACTAATTGGCGTTAAAGGTAGCAAATTCAATGTATATAATAGATACACTTGTACTGCTTTCTGTATAGTAAATTTATCAATTGCAAAACAGCTCATCCTTTTAAATATCAAACACACCCTTATTTAAGAAAACCCAAGTATGTAAATCTCTGTTGTACCTTAATGGCAAAACCTTAATGACAAACGACCCTTTTGTTAATACAACAACCGTATTTGATACAACGCCTCCTAATATCAGTTTCAATTAATGTGAGCAATTTTAAACCATATATGATTTCAAGCCTTTTGATCATTTCCCTTTGTGATATCGATTTTGTTCATGGTCGTGTCGTTGTACATGTATATTTTATCATAACATCTTACGAAGTAAGACATAGCAAGGGTCTGCATATATGAGTCTCATTGAGTTAATTTTGTCGGTGCCCGAAGACAAGCTAAGAAACGAGCCTACATTGTAGACATTCAACGATAAACACGTAGCATCAGTTCTTGCAGTAAGGTCACGTGATGCTCTCCCACATTCAGGTCAGATTTCAGCTTGACAAACATTTGACAAACACCTGACAAACACAGTGTTTGCCGAAGAACATCGGAGCTGAATAATGAATTGATTCCCTGTTGCATTGTTAAAGCTAACGTCATACTGTAAATACGTAATTCTGTCTGAATAAAGAGATAAAGAAAACGCATCTTTTGACATTATTTTTATAATGACAATTACACGGGTTTCTTTGGGTACATTACGATCACTCGTCCTTGAAATGTGACGTCAAACAGATATCAGGAGCACATTATGAATAGGAATCGTTGACAATCAGGCTTGAATTCAATACGTATGACCTACATTCAAATAGCCGCCTGTTGCGACTGAACGCAATCTAGATTATTTATAACATGGGCCGAATAGCTTTTAACTTCGTGAACCTCTTACAACATGCTTTATCTGAATAGTATTGTATACAGCGTGGGCTCTTTTGATATCGCGTTGAATCGACTAACTCAAATATTTTACAGGGTATTTACTTTTAACTTTGTGGTATACGAGTACAAATACACACATACAATTATGTTCACAATCAAAATATTTTATTTGCTTAATTCAGGAACGCCCTTAAGAACCTACAGTTATTTTTATAATCATTTAATTATAGCCAACTGGAGTCACACCAAGTTATTTCATCACAAAAATGTAAACTTAATTGTATTAGTAAACTGAAAACGCCCTAAACAAATATTAACAAATTTTCATCATAAGATCATAAGTCATATTACGTTTGCTAATGACCTCAAAGTTAAATGTATTGTATTTTGTACAAATGGTGTATTTTTCTAATTGTTTTTATTACGTGTCAAGAACAAAGAGGTTACTCTGCGTGTCGTGTTGTTAGTCTAAATAGTCACTTAGCCCTGCGAGATGTTATTCTATACGTAACTGTTCGCTATTGTGCATAATGTATGCTGTCGTGTAGCCGCTGTGAGATGTATGTTTCAAATAGTATTTCCGGTTCTGCTCTAACATATAACATGATTAAAGCGCTTCCGGCCTTATTAACATTCAGATGTCATATCTCCTTCCTGGTAGAATTGAATTCAAAGAAATGATAACTTTTGAATAATTGCAATGAATACTACATGAAGCAATGTAATCCAGTTATAACAATTATTTGTTTATACCATTTTGACACGCCAGATTAGCAATGTATTAATATAAACCGCCAGGAGAAAAATTTAAACACCACAGTTTGTTAAAATATACTTAATATAAAAATTATCTTAAATAATATACATATTAGCAGCAGTTTGAATAAAACAAATCAGTGTCAGGTTAATGTTTTGTTAAGATATCTTTGTTTAATGCAGGCAGAGGTAAGAGGTACCATATTTGAAATTATGTCTATATGTAACAGTTTATTAACATAATATTATATTTTTTGGATAAAAATTAACAAACTTAAAAGTATTTTTGAACAATTATCTAACTCTTGTTATTATCAGTTTGATAATACGACATCTGAAACTCGAAATATTTGTAACTGAAAATCTTATACAGTATATGATAAATTCGACTCAAGTGTGTACTTTCTTTTGCCTGTCAGTTTACAATGACCTCATCTCGTTACATATCATCGAAATGATTAAACCGTTTTCTGCACAGTAATAACACAGTGTTTCGAATTTCGTTTAAAGGGACAGTAGCACGTTTTTAGGGGAAATATAAGGTGACGTCAGGAAAATGAAAATAAATGGTTCCAATTGAAAGACAACGAATTTAAACTAAATGAAGCAATAATAAGCCAGATATATAATGTAAAGTTCTGCCATGCGATCCATTTTCTTACGCAAAATGAATTAAAGGTGTTCATATAAAAATGGCCGCCAATGGACTTTATGTGAATCTTTATGATCTGTTCTCTGACTATGGATGACTGGTTTGTGTAATGAGATTTTTGACACTATCAAAATAATACATTTACCTTTAACGTACTATTATCACTGAAAATTTTAAAATATAAAATTTTCCAAAAATTTGCTACTGTCCCTTAAAAATAGGAATCTCATGAAACTTCAGTAATGTCCATGAACAATTGTATCTTTTCCCAATGTAGGGAGGATTAGGAGAGTGAATTAACTGTGAATTTCTATTCTAAAATTGTAATATCACATACATAATATAACATAGAAATGTCATCAACGAAAAACATTGTGTTGATATTTTATTCTTTATCAAAATGGCTTTCAACGACACATAATGTGCTTCCTTTGTTTATTCTTGCAAAGCGTATTGTTATACATTCCATTCCGCATTTGAACTCTGTTTGAACCAAAGCTATGATAAAGAATGGATAGTAGATCAGAGAATGTAAACACAGCTCCTTTGATCTATCCGTCTACTGCATTAGGAAAGAAAGTTGTAATCTATGTTTTTATAATGTAATGGTGAGTGGAGTAGACCAGAAAGTGCAAATGGTCGTTGGACTTGTGGACAATGTCAAGCGTCAGCAGATTTAATCATTAATTCTTATCACATTCTCCTCAATAACTTGTAGTTTTGTCGTACATGTATATGATTTAAAGGGTCGAAATAATCATAATTCAACTAATTATCCATAGTCGTCGAAAAAATTGTCAAGCATCAAACATAAACCTTACCACCTTTTAATCATTAGTAAGGTAAATCGTGTTACGTCAACCAAGATTTTACGTTTGCCTTTGGGTTATTACTTTTGATTTACAACTATTGTTTTGTAACATCCTTTTCGTTTTAACAATATATCTTCTATCCAACTCCGTGGTACTGAAACTTTGAGAGTTGGAGACTGACAACATCTAAGCAATATGTTTGTCTGTTTACCTTCTCCGTGGAATGTGTTTCTGATAAACATGTGTGTTTACCATGTCACGGCAAATTAAATAACCAACCAACTCTTAGAGTTGCATTCTAAACGTTTCTAAATACGGATAAGTAAACTTCATTTCGACGTTTATATAAAGATTTTTTTCAAGCAATTACTAAAGAGAAGGATATTGTTCATCTTTAGAACAACAGTAAAATCAAATTCTGAAACAAAAATATGGATTTATATGTATGGTAAGATTTTCAACGAATCACTGGATTACCTGTTAGATTCCTTTCCATATTGATGTGTCATAATTAAGGAAAAACATCTAACCACCATACTGAAATATTTTATATATATGAATTAATTACATTTATTTATATTTTTTTAAATAATGGTGAAAGCCTTCGAACTCAATTTCTCAAATCATTTTGCATTCATACAGGAAACATGTGTACATACAATATTATATTTTAAATATTTGTAAACAAAATGCCATGTTGTATTGAATTAGGAACTTAAGGTATCAGAAAAATTATACATTTTTTATGTTTTACCCGTGCACATTCTTGAAAATTGTGGTTGAAATTTTGTTTGAAAGTGTCAGTCAATATTTTAATTAATGTTTGTGACGGTTTTAAAAATGTCAAAATACCATTTGTGCTGATATGAATTCAAAAGGTATCTCTCGTCTATTCATCCAAAATTGCCAAAATAAAGCAAGGGAGAAACATTTCTAAAAAAATCTTGAAACAACATCAACAATGACGAGATAGTTTATCATTTGTTAAAATTGTTAAAATTCGTAAGCTCATTTAGGGGCGGGTTCAAGAAAAGAGTTAGAAACAAAAATTGAAAATTTCTTTTCGGTGTTAATCAATATCAACATGCATGTATGAACTATAATGCATGGATGAACGATAAAACATGCCCAATATAATATATAATGTCTTAATAAATGCAAAAACACGTCTTCCGTCTGCTCTGACTGCCTGAAGACGTAATCAAATAGAGTGACCCAACAAGCGTTCTTTATGGTACAAAACTAACCAATGAAAGTCGTTGACGTTGTTGGCGTTTAGGTTACATTAAAGGGGCAGTAGCACGTTTTTAGGGGGAATATAAGGTGATGTCAGGAAAATGAAAATACATTGTTCCCAATTTAAAGACAATGTATTTAAACTAAATGGAGCAGATATAATTCAAATATACAACGCAAAATTAAGCCAGGTGTTCACACAAAATGGCCGCCATTGGACTTTATGTGAATCCTTATACTGACTATCTCCTCTGTCTATTGATGATTGGCTTGTGTAATGAGATTTTTGACACTGTCAAATAATACATTAGACATTAGGCATTAACGTACAATTATCAGTGAAAATTTTGAGATTAAAAATTATCACAAAACATGCTACTGCCCCTTTTTAAGAGCAAACCAATAAAAGTCGTTGACGTTGTTTGCGTCCACGTTAGAGTCCCATCAGCAGCATTTAAATTATTTTCTCGGGCCATGCAGATGCTGGTGGTCTGTTCCCACAATACCCTTCTGCAGTATGCAAAACATTTTTACGCTTTTGAATTACTAAAATGGGTGCATTATACTTTATAGAAAACACATTTGAAATGTTGAACACTTGTGAAACAAATAAAACTCATCAGCTGTAATATTTTCTCATAAAACGATGTTGTTTATTGATTGTTTACAGGTTCCGGATAAATTGGGACAATTTATCATTACTGGGTGTTATAAAATCATTTGAAGACTTCATGATAACATCATTTACAAATCATGTCAAGCAAGATTCATGAGTAAGTAAAATCGAAAACCAGCAAAATACAAACATTGTTTTTTTAATTTTCTATTTTTGTTTTGCATGAAATAAAGGTTATATTAAGTGTCAAAAAACGAAACATTGAATTATCTCGGATTGGAACTGTTGATTCACATTTGTAATGGACTTACTCATCAGAGCATCAAATCATGCCTTTTATGGTCCGTACCTGTTGACCAATTCCGTTTAAAAGGGGCTAAAGCGAGTGCATGAAAAATCGCCACAAAAATCAAAAAGCCTCTACATCGCGGTCACTAACTTGTGTCATCGTCATGGAGATTCGACCAAGAAATCGAATCGCCCCATAGAGACTTCCAATTAAACAAGCGTCTACAGTGGTTTTATAAAATTCAGAATACGACGCTTAAACATTATAAGAGAGTCTTGTTCACAATGTGTCACGAATTCGTTTGCAACAGCAATTTGAAAATAACGTGGCATTGTGTTGTTTTCCGTAGGGAAACATTCGAACAATTTTACCATAGTTTGATTCAAAGCGTTAACAGATTCGGTTTATACAGTGTTATGGTGTGAGATTCAATAGCCAGTTCTCGTATATCTTCTAAATTGATGGTTCAGAGGAGTTTAAAAAACAAATCACTACATTAACAATATCCACAACCGTCACTTGCATCAGATGATGGATCGACAGACAGAGGGAGTTCTTCTAGCATGATAATGTTCAATCACTTACAGAACACCAAAATGGTCCATTATCGTGCAATATCTTACATAACAATCTTGAAAAGGCCTTTTCAACGCCGATTTAACCCAAATAGAACGCAAATGGGAGGAACTATATCAACTGACCATTGCATTGTAAGAAGAGAGGGGATGAACAGCGCAAAAACGTCTTTATCAATATTTCCTTCCCTTGTCATAGGGTTTCAAAGCAAGATTTGCTGTAATCGGAAATCACATTATCAACTGACTTCAATGCCCCCTTTAGGACCAGATACACGCAAGATATCATTTTGCTCGGAAATGCCTTATGCGTTAATCTTTTGGCAAATATTTTATATATTTTGATCGTACAAGGATTGAAACAATGCTGTCCACGAATTTACACAGTGATAAAATATATGACATTTATACACGGATTGCCATTATATTTTAAAGAACATTTTTGACTTGTAGCATGTCTCCACCATTTAAAAAATCTTCGAAGATAAAAGATTATGTATGTCATGTCAAATAGAAAAGGGATTGACACTGAAGATATATATTATGCTCGCTGATGCCTCTAGTAGATACCACATAGGACCATTGATTTCATATGAATAAATTATAAACAGCATGCCATTTGTAGAAATGTCATATATCTGAGAACATGGAAATAGTTTACCAAACAGTCGATATCTCGATGCTAATTTTTTTTTAAATCTTCAATAAGTATTTATGGTTTTAAAGCATATAAATATATAGAGTACAGAGTTCACACATAAATTTTCATTTCAATCACTAAGATAGAAAATAGATACCATTAAGCTTTACAGATAGTTTTTAATTTTATACGTCCGGGGTCACACAAATATAATTAGTAGGCCCCATTGGCAAAGGTACCTGTACACAAGGTTTCAGAATACTGAGTTCTCCAGAAGATGGAAATAGAGCGTAAGGACATAAGAGGCCATGGAACCACCTCATCCACATTTCACAATCCCCATAGGCCAAGCCTACCTGCCCAGGAAAATTGAATTCTTTTGATCCTATGAATCTGAAGAAGTCGAAAATGTGAAGTGAAGTTTCAATACAGACGGAGTGGAAACAGGACGCCGGACGCCATAAATCCAACGGGCCCTTCTGGGTCTCCTTTCACAAAGCAACCTTTACTAAGGTTGACCTTAACTCCCATTCTTTAACATTGCACTAAGGCTACCTTAAGGATCACCTTAGGGTTTTGTGAAAGGAGGCCCTGGTCTAATTATTTGAATTCACAAACCTTCATAAAATTTATGTCAAAGTCGGTACTATATACACAATTAGACCCATACAGAGCTGTGAACTATTCTTATTTTCTATATCACGAGTATAAAAGTAAATATATCATCCTTTGTCGACGAATAACCTACATTGTATACCATATGGTATAAAAATAATGATATTGCATTGTACGTGGTGATGACATCTGTTGAAATGCATTAATATCCTTCGCCAGCTTGGAGGTTTAGTTCTGTTAAAAGGTATTTAATTTACATATAGCAATATCGTCTCTTCAAACAGGTCACCTTGCAAATAAAGTAAATAAAAATAAAAATGTAATTTATACTCTTTATCTTTAAATCAAATTATTGTAATATCGTGAATTAAACCCTGTTCCTAGTGTAAAAGGATTATGGAATGAAAGGTATAGTCACATTGTGCAAAGTAATATTTTGTACTGGAAAAAAGAGAGTCCATAAACGAATATAGCAACTTCGATTCAACAAAGCTGTTCAATTCATTAACACAAAATTGAAATAAATGGTTACGCTTGAATAGATACCAGAGGTTTATGCTTAATTCTGTATAATATCTTCTACGCTTATGTATAATCGGGTTAGACAATTAGATGTAAGAATCTCTGAAGATGGTACGTTTTGTTAAAACGTATTACTTTTCTGAAGAACTTGAACAAACCCGAGCTATTGCCTCTTTCAGAACATAAATGTTTCTCTTTAAAAATGCACGCCAATTGATAATGTGTTTATTACACATACTGCGACCTCTGTTGTTCTAAAAATGGACTTTCTGTTTTTATGAATTTGGGAAAACCAAGGACTTTAATACATCTACTGTAAATTAGCTGGAGATAGTGCGTGTCAAAGACATATCAGCTTCAAAACTGATAATATGTTTTGCTTGAAAGTATATTAATAACAGGCTTTCAATGTAACTTGTATGTAGGAATGCTGTATATGTTAAATGTCAAGTGATATATTAATCCACATAACATGTTCTACATATCCCTGGTGCTAAGAAAAATAATCTCCAGACATATCTTGCTTTTAGAGTATAAGATGTTGTAAAGTTTGTTGGATGAATGAATTAATCTCTTTATTTAATCCAGATATGAGTCCAAATATCATTGTAAATAAATCAATTTACATCACCTTAGTACAACATTTTACAGGAAAGCACATTTACAGAGCAACATCAAGACAAATATCTAATAATCTTAAGTGAGGAGAGCAAGGAATACGGGTATTTACTATGACTACCACACATCTCCATGACATGTCATCTATTTGGTTAGTTTTTGGTATTTTTTCTTAAAAAATTAAAAGGGACCACATTCAATCTTCTGTTAGTAATTAAAGTTGAACAAACCCAGCAACATAAAAAAATCATCAAGTTTTGAAAATATTAATTCCTCATGTATAACTGCGTACCTTAAGTTTGTTCACTTGTTTGTATATCTGCAATTTTCATGTAATTTGGGTTTGGTTTGGACGTCAATAAAAAATAACTCTAGGGGCAATGACAAAGGATAACACATTGTCCATGTTGTTAATAACCTTCTCAAACCATATTTCGGGATCGTCTAGTCACTGGCGCTGCATGTCGATATTTTGCATGGTAAAATAGATAGATGGGGTCTTATTTGTGAAATTCTGATTTACTTTAATTTTGATTAAAATATTCCAAATAGACGTTGTAAGATAAATATCAGCACAATAACAGGGCAATTATAACTTGGATCTATAGTTGTTGATAACTTATGAAGGATTATACAGAGAAAATAGAAATAAATACCCCTGGTCATTTCAATGTCCTTCCAAACTCGTTACGGTTTATGTTAGGTATGACATACTAATATGTTAATGCAAATTAATCCTTAACTTATCTCGTGAAATAACAACATTATCCGTTTCGCTTTCGCACTGCTAGAATACATTTACCTTTAAGATATCTAAAATAACATGATATTTGCACAGAATATAAAGGTAGGTGAACAACTTTCAGTTACATATACGCAGGTGTACATGTAATGTTCACAGTATAGAATGAGATTGCAGTCATAATAATTACAATGTCTTGACAATACTTTGAAAACTTCGCTCTTGGGTTGATTTGCATAAAACAAGGCCAATGAAATAGTATTCATTGTGGATAGAAATGCATCACACAAAATAGTCTGTGACAACCAGATTAGCGTGGGTGAGGCGTTTTCTGAATTTGTTGAATAATCTCAAAGCAAATAAGGAAGTAGCTATTAATTAGCTAACCATGAATAGTTGTTTAAAATAATATTCCTTCCCGAGAAAAAAACAACGTCCTCTAAATCGAGGAGAAAAAATGCAATAAAAGGCAATATCACGAAAACAATAGTGATCCATACTTTAAACTGCTTTGGGTATAACGTTCTTCAAATGAGACATTAAAGTCTGAAATGACCGTTAAATGGCATAAAGATAAATGTGACTAATATTTTTTCAAGATGCTTGAATACTTTAAGATTAATTATGAAATGTCAAAAATAAAATAAACAAATAAATGTTATTTCAAAACAGGAATTACAAAGTAACTTATGTATCACTTACAAATAAACCTGAAATCTAAACAATAGTTTCAAGCCAACTTTCAAAAGTATGATTTTTGTCAATGTTATCGTTGTTCCCTTATTCTTTCTGATAATCTTGATAGGACGAGTTGTCTATACGACCTAAAAAGACGACAGCTGTTAACACAAATATACTGAGGTACAAAAGAAAGTATACACCACGGTATTGTTTGATTTTATTTCATATCACTCTAGCACATACCTGCAGTAGTGTGGACGAATATTGTGGTGTCTGTTTTATGTTTTATCAAAATATCTGTGTTTAATGTTGGCAACATCACCCCAGCCGGGTTAAACATGTTTTTAACATCAAAAGTAACGTTTCATTAGGAATGTTTTAATTTTAAAAAACATTGTAGTAAAACAAGTTTAAAACAACTAAAAAGTATTCTATGTCTGATGATAAATCTCTTAAACTTGTCAGTTAAAGAGTACGACGTCAAAACTTGAAATATCTGTATTTGAAAGTCGTACATACGATAAAATAACTGAGTTTATGTTGCTTAATGTATATTATTTTCTTTTTATTCGCAATTATTACACTATGAATAAATTTGGGGGAGTTGTTTCTTTGTCAAATGAATAGAATTTCCAGTCTCAAAATAAATAAGAAAAACAAACACTTGCTTAACAAACTTGATATCAACTTTTGAATTCAACTATACTTGATATTTCATTGGTTTTGATTCACCAAATTACCATATTTGCATCAACAATGTTCTTCTTTTGAAATACCAATTCTCTAGAACGAGTTTGTTTGTTGTTTAGGTTCAAATAAAAGTTAATAAATTCAGAATTTGAAATTCAAGTTATTTTATCCCTTCTGATTGATTTAGCGAGGTCATGTGACCGGTATTCATCTTAATGAACCTCAAATGGAGGTTAAATAACAAAACGATCTGATTGGACGAAACAAGGTCATGTAAACGTAAGGACTATCGTAACAATACAGCGTTGCGCAGTGATACTGGTTTCAAAAACATTCAAAAAAAGTGTTAAATATCAAACTAGCTATTTAAATTGAGTTTAAGAATTGTTGCTAATGTGGGTGCAGCTAAGGGCCTGTGCCACACTTAGCAAAACAGTTGTTTTGCTATTATATTATAAATGTATTTAATATCCCCTTTAAGTTCTGTTTCAAACTTCCTGATAAGAGTTTTAAGAAAGGACCTTCATTCTTTGTTTGAAACTCGTAAGTGTACATTTCAGTCGGATTGAAATCGGCCAAGTTAAAAAACATTTAATCTTTCGAGAATCGAACTTTTAAATGTTGATAGGTCTTAGTTTAGAGGATTTGATATCTCCGTTGATATTCTGAATATTTCATTCCTCGGAACTAGGCCGATTTTAATCAGACTGGTGTACATTTTGAATAGCAATCTTCCCCAAATATACAGGTTTAACTGGAGAGTTTCAAACAGGGTATAACTGTGTACACAACACATAATGTAATTTATTTCTTAATGAAACAACCTTTGTAGTAGCTGTGTAAATAAATCAGCATCAACAGCTAAATAATAATTGCCACAAAATGCAAGACATACACACTGGTTGATTCGAAACGTCACCTGTTGTATTGTGGTACCGTCACCTCCGACATCAGCAAACAAACCAATTTCATTGGGCGTAATGTGGTAAGATCCAATCACGTTGTTTATTCTCGATGTTGACGAAATTGACTGGATGTCAAACACACCGCTTGCATAATTGCTAAATACGGCACAGGCCGTTGGCTCTGAAAACACTTCATACCTTACATGATTTTATTGTGAATTTTGATGGACTGTTTAGTTGAGGTTGGATTTGGGAATCTTTTCTCAAATAGTTTCGATTATATTTTACTAAAAGTTTGATATCAGTTATAGCTCCCAAATGTTTTCTTTATTCAGGTATTTATCTCTGAGAAGTTATTGAAGTAAAACCAAATTTTGGAAATATTGCACTTACACCAGGAAATACCGACAAAGAAAGATGTTTTCTAATTCATTTCGCCATTCAGCACGTAACATGATATCTATTCTAAATGGAGAAAATATAGTTCGGCATATATTGCTTCAGCCATGACTAGGGCGCATGTATTGAACATGATTTGAAGTGTAGCAAGTATAAAACCGTTTATTCCCATAATCAGGAAGCAACAACGAACAGACCCTGTTCATCTTGGTAATGTGAAGAAAAAAAGAGGGAAATAATATATGGTGATATCACTGACTACTCTAACTTAATAAAGTTGGCTTTCAGGAAGTTGTGCACTATCAACTTTCTTCCTAGTGCATAGTCGTGTACGTGTAATGTTTCAGGGGCCCTGATTGAGCGTTCTTATCAAGGTTATATATTCACACTTGACACATCTATATAATGAGGCCAGCTGTTCGCTTTATCTATATGCACTGGCGTCCAGAAGAAACTATATCAAGCCACATTGATATGTTCCATTCTGTCATTGTGTACAGAAGATTGGCTTGAAAGAAGAACCTTGTCAGGGACAACTTACCATTGCTTTTGGGAAAGGTGATTTGAGGGGGAATTATAATGTTGTTTTAGTTCCGCTTGGTCACAATGGTTATTCGAAATTACTACATTACTTTATATTGTTTTCAATTGTGTCAAGGTCAACGGACGAGGGTAATAGCTTATGTGCATGAAATAACCGACAAGAAAAGCATTTAAATGTTTACTGACGTGTAATGACACGTTTCTTGACAATATCCTAAGATCAGAAACAAATCATACTGTTTCTAGCCAGTGGATGTACATTTCTTGTCAATATTTTCAATGGTTAAATTTCTACCCTGCGATTTGACAGTGTTTGTAAAAGAGTAGAAAAATAGTTTATTAAGACAGAAATATAACTTTAACATTAATTTTACTCTTAAATAAATCTGTCAAAAACTCAACTTACTTAAGCGCAATTCCTTGCAATTGCTTGTTATGTCTGTATGTTTAAGTTCAACATAAAAAGGATTTCCACATGGTAATTTAATAACATGTTTACATATCTATAGCGTTCGTGTTCCAATCGGAACACATGAAAGGATTTTCACGTGGTTATTTAATAACATGTTTACATTTCTGTAGCGTTTGTGTCCCAATCGGGTAACATCAAAGGATTTTCACGTGGTTATTTAATAACATGTTTACATTTCTGTAGCGTTTGTGTCCCAATCGGGTAACATCAATGGATTTTCATATGGTTATTTAATAACATGTTTACATTTCTATAGCGTTTATGTTCCAATCGGAAAACATGAAAGGATTTTCACGTGATTATTTAATAACATGTTTACATTTCTGTAGCGTTTGTGTCCCAATCGGGTAACATCAAAGGATTTTCACGGGGTTATTTAATAACATGTTTACATTTCTGTAGCGTTTGTGTCCCAATCGGGTAACATCAATGGATTTTCATATGGTTATTTAATAACATGTTTACATTTCTATAGCGTTTATGTTCCAATCGGAAAACATGAAAGGATTTTCACGTGGTTATTTAATAACATGTTTACATTTCTGTAGCGTTTGTGTCCCAATAGGGTAACATCAATGGATTTTCAGATGGTTTACATTTCTATAGCATTTGTGTCCCAATCGGATGTTCCATTCTCTTAGAGCAAATCTATTTATACCCAAGGTCATACTTCATTTACTCCAAAGAGTTTTAGGATGGTTGTTTGTTTTAAATTTCTTTCTTAACCTTGGTTTGTAGTTGATCATAAACATGCATTAACGTACTTTAAAAGTGTGAATTCTACATTTTTTCAATACATATTGATATTCCAAGAAGTTGAAATATGATAGGTGGGTTTACTTGATGTGATAAGAAAGGTAACCAAATTAACGCAAACTCAAAAGTACAGAGAAACGATTAGATGTCAAACTGTAAAGCTGTGCTACGATTCTGGAAAACCTCGGATAACAAAAAGTCATACTCAAATACTTTATTTATAGTATTACACATGGAGTTTGAGATCGAAATTTGTCAAATATAGTTTAGGCACCAGAGGTATTTGGATTGTTTTATCATGTGACTCACTCAAGTTTGCATTGGTTGACTTCAGTATTATCTTGTGACTAAGTGTGCCAATCAGAAAGACGGAAATAACCCATTAACAAAATAAGTCATTGTTTTAGGATCCAGGTTAGAATGTGGACATTTTCTTGAGATTGATACAGGCTGTGAGTTCATGTATCATGAGAAGAACTCTTGAGTATTGTCTAAAACGCTTATATGTCTTAGAAACACATTGTGAAGGTTGGTGGAATGTAAATGTGAATGTAAACGTGGTCATGACTAGCGCTTGATAGCTGATGTGAAGGTACAATCCTCGGGGTAATGATGCCCGTAGCGCTTTGAGTATGTCTTAGGACTCGGAACGATACTAATAATTACCGTGGAATTACTGTGCTAAGTATATTTGGCAAATTATTTACTCATATTATCAATACACGCTTAGTGACTTGGGCGGACGTTATGGACTAAATATATATCAAGGACAAGCGGGCTTCCGGGAAAAATACACAACAACAGCCTCATACAAAGATATTTGAGCTCCAAGGGTTGAAAGTTTTATGCGTTATTTGTAGACTTTGCAAAAGCTTTTGACTCGGTAGAGAGAAATAAACTTTGGGATATTCTCCAAACGCACGGAATTAGTAGTAAAATGAATAACATGCTGAAAAGTATATATCAACATGTTCAGGTACGTGTTAGAAATAATCAAGAAATATCTGAACCATTTATTAGTCAACTTGGCGTTAGACAAGGCTGTATTTTAAGCCCCTCCTGTTTATTTTTTTCATTAATGAATTAGTTCAGCAAATATGTAACACGTGTACGAATGGGATCCAACTCCACCCGGACTAAGTGCAATTATTTCTATTACTTTTTGCAGATGACATTGTACCATTAGCGGTTTACAGAAACAATTAGATGAATTAGATAAATTTTCCGAGCAATTCAAATTGTGTGTCAACAGAGAAAAAACCAAAATTATTGTTTTTAAGAATGAGGGAAAACTGTCAAAACTCGAGAAATGGTTTTATAAAGGAGAATCCCTCCAAACTACCAGTGCTTATAAGTATCTAGGGGTATACTTTTCTAATCATCTCTCTTGGTCCCACCACACGAAACAGGCATCAACACAAGCCTTGAAAATTCTTATAGGTATCTACAGAAACATGCGATCTTTAGGTGACATGTCATTTACCACCTTTTTCAAAATATTTGATATGAAGATAAGCCCAATACTTTTTTATGGATCTGAAATATGGGGATTAAAACAATATGATAACATTGAAAGGATACATTTATATGCATGTAAAAAGTTCCTTGGTGTTAAAACAAGCACAGGTAACACGATGGTTTATGGAGAATTAGGCAGATTTCCATTGTTCATTTATTCCTCTATTAGAGCTATTAAATATTGGATAGGATTATTGAATATGCCCTGTCACAGATTTCCCAAGAAATGTTATGATATGATGAAACTGTATGATAATAATGGTAAAAGTAATTGGGTGACCGATATTAGAGAGATACTCAACAAAACAGGATATGGGCATATTTGGCACAGCCAAAGTGTAGATTTACAACCACAGTTTATTAGTTCATTTACACAAAGAATGAAAGATATATACTTGCAATCCTGGTCAGAATCCATGTCACTATCAACTAAATGTCTATATTATAGACAATGGATATATGAAACATGTCTTGAAAGTTATCTTTTAAAAGTTGATGTAAAAAAGTTTCGTACTGCCTTAGCTCGTTTTCGTTGCTCATCCCATGAATTGTTTTTGAAACTGGCAGATATGCAGGCATTGCAAGAAATAACAGAATGTGTCAAGTTTGTAATTTGAATGCTGTCGAAGATGAGCTACATTTTCTTGTTAATCTGCCCAATCTAAAAGTCTTCGAATGAAATACATTACATCATACTATTACATGTACCCTAGTGTAACAAAACTATTATCATTGTTAGCAAATACTAATACTCGAGTACTACAGAACCTTGCAATGTTTATTCACTATGCAATGTTATATAGAAAAACCATTGTACCAGAACAAAATCTGTAATGTGATCTACTCTTGAATGTACTACAGGCCTGTGGCCTTATAAGTACCGAAATAAAGATTGATGATTGACTCGGAAAGGGTGCATATAAATATCCACAATATTAATGTTATTTGATAGGGGAAAATAGTTTAGTTCCATTGACCAGGAACTAGCATAGTTTATACGTGATGACGCAGTTATCGATAGAGACACCTAGCTGAGACACTTAATGTTAAAATAATCGTAAATTCAATGACTAATACGCCAGTGCTAGGACTGTTTGTTGTCCGTACAAAATATAATATAGCCATTGAGGAATTGTAATTTAAAAGTAGTTACATACGATAGATAAATAAAACAAGAATTCGATGTCTTAAAATGTTTACAATAGATGTGAACAAATACACTTGATCAATTAATATTTGGTTAATTAATTTGATATTTGCCTCCACGTTGTAACTGTATCTCAAACACATCTCTTAAATAATCATTAACGTTATAGACACAAGTCGACCATACGATTTATATTGACGTAGTACGAGCGAGAAGTTTATTTTGGTAGCGGTTCAGTTCCTACTCACAAGCCATGATCAATTTACAACGATAGAACAGTGATAATGTGAAACCGAAGTCAATGGCAAGCAGGTGTTTTTGACAAATCATTGCTTCTGATTTTCCATTTAATGAACAAAAGCTTTTGCGATGATCATTTTGTTAATTTCGTGACAAAATCGCTTAGATATCAAATAAAGACAATTTTTGTCTGACTGACGACAATGTTATATTTAATTTCTGCTCAATTGGTGAGTGGACAATCACTTAATAATGTGTTTGTAAATCTGGCACAAATCTCTTAACCTAATCGCCTATATCATACTACGCTTTTTGACGAGTGCCCTTATAACTACTACACTTTTAAATGTATTGTATAATTTAGACAGCAGGATGATTAGGGTAAAATGCCAGTGATGGTAAAACAAATTCATCTTTCAACTGATAAAAGAACTCTGAGCTCTTAATACTGACATTTTACTTATAACTAATAAATATAAATTGCTTTTCGCTCTTAAGACATCAATAATAGTCAATGACTATTATTGACGATCCAATTTACGGCCAATTTGAGATAATTAGTTTTTCAAGATAATTATTAAATCAATAAACAGTACATAAACATTTAAGTATTCATTAGATCTATTAGTTTCTTGTCGTTAAGGATACATTGCGATGAATATAAAGAACCCTTAGAATGGCAATATAGTTTCTTAATGAACCATTTCAATGAATTATTGCATACAATTTATACTTTAATTACTTGAAAATTGATAAACCTATAAGACACATAAACATAATTACTTGTATCTTAGACGCTTTCAGCACTGCAGACAGATTGATAGAAACTAATTTGGCTGCATGGTGTAATAATTTCATGAGATAAATTACCATACTTGTGTCGGGGTCCTTAAAGATCGGGATATCAATGTACACATTCATATTCAATAAAAAACGACACGAGTTTGGTTCCACGCCATGTACCAGACAATTTCCGGTTATTTCACAATACAGATGAAGGAACAAGAAAGGAACAAACATTGGTCATTGGTAAATACGATACCAAATGGTGAGACGTATTCTACAATAAATAGTGTAATGTCTCTAACACTTCAATAAAATAAAATGGTACGTGTCTCTTTTAATAAAGCAAAATAAAGATGACAAATAATTTTCTAATCCAAATGGTATACATGTGCTTCAGACAGTGAATGGATTGGTCTGTTGATCTGATATATTGTTTTCGTTAGTTCCATTGGAAACAAATATGTTCTCTCTTGATGCACGAAGATAACACAAAATCGTCTCTTAGAAATGTAATTAAAATCTTCATTTGGAGTGAGGCGGACCATACTGCTATGGGGGTTAATTTGAGTTGGATTTAAATACACCGTGATATTGCTGTAATGTTTATTTAAAGAGAATCAGAATCAAATGAAGCCTATCTATCCTCGGTATCTAATCATGAAGTCTTCTTTTCCAACTAAAATATTTTGACTACAAAACATACTGTAATTATCTTAAACAGAGTTAGATCATCTATAAGATTTTTTGAAACCTTGAAAATTGCATTAATAATGACGTTACTTTAGTTATTATCGATTCTGCTATCTTTCCACGTCATTACCAGTCGTCGACAGTTGGTGAAACAGAAAATTACTTCTTGTAGAGTCATTACCAGAGAACGCCGGACATATCGTTCTCAAAAACACACAAACATCCCTTCTGTTTTTAAATAAATTTCATCTAAATTAGGACTTAATATTCTAAGTGACAGCTGCTTCATACGAAATCGAATTATCATTCCGGTATCTGTATACAGGACTCGCTCTCGATTAACCTTAATATATTTCATATGGCTGAAATCAGGCCCAATCGTGCTGGGGAATATACGTCGCCAGTAAAGAAATGCCAGTTCTTGAAACGATATTTATTTCCCTGTTTTGGAACTGTGCCCAACAGCGTAAACAAAGAAGAGGCTAGCCAGCAAGCTGAAACACGCTAGTGGGATAATGACTAAGCCGGTTGCTATGGCGACAATCAGTGGAAAAGCGATCATGTGGACGTTTGAAGGACTCGCTAACACGGTTACCAGCCCGCTTTGTGAAGGCAAGGCACAGACATTTATGTGAATATCATTGGTTTATTTAATCTCTATAGAGATACAATTAATCTATTGTGGGAACACGGACGGAGATGCCTCGTGTTAATATACTGCTTTAAAATGATATCGTGACAGAATATAACTTGTTGTGATTGATGGGCGAGCGTTCAATAAATAGATAAGATAAATAGATTTGATGATGATAAATTGGCTATTCAAGCGTTATCAGTGGTTCTGTATTTCGAAGAACAGCTCCAAGTGAAAATATAATTTAACATGACGAAGAGCGTTTTATCTAATTTAGAGTAAACAAGTGGATCGGGTTAAATAAACAGGATCTTCCAATGTCCGGGAACGCATCGTTCAAAATCTAGGTTAACTTTGTGAGAAGGTATTATAGACGTTTGCTAGAGTAACCATCAGTGATAAGGGTAGGATTAATTACAATGATATTGATACTCTCTATAATGACTACATCTGTTTCTGTAAACAATTGGTATAAATTCGTTTCAAGTTCATGACTGAGAATAATTCGGTGATTTATTAAACATTGAAACCAATTCGTAAGGATTCAAAATGCTTCAAAACTATTTCAAATCAACTACAAACATGAACAAAAGGCAGATGTAAAAATGAGTTGATTTCCAATCCCGAATAAGAGAGACCAGGCTTTTAATGTTTTGCGATTATCATTAAATAACACATAAGAGTGATTTATTGACAAATGATATCAATTGTAGTAAAGCTTAATGTAATCATTTATCTGACAAAAATGCTATCTAATAGAAAGCAATTTTATTATTATAGTTATAACATGCGCTTACTCTTGACACTAAGAATAACAAATATGAATTGGAAAAAAACAGATCATTTAACAGAGTTTTATGAAGATGATATCAAGGTCCCATTTATTGTGCAACCTATGATTGCTTTATGAATCCTACCAAACAGCGATTCATCGACATTTGTCTTGATTTTACATACTGTTAAGTGTCACTTTGAAACATACAGGCAATTGACTTTGGCAATTCAATGTCGTATTTTATTGTTATTAGATGAGATGCAAACATGAACTAAGAATAGAGAATTCACACGTGAAATGAACACGACCTTCATTTTTTTAAGACTAGATAAGTAACTGATCCAATACCGTTGAGTTGAAAATAGCGGTGTGAAGTTAATTAGTTTAATTAGCTCTCCTACACACTCTCATTATCAGAAATGTCATTTGCTGAATGTCTGAGAACAAGGTTGACTCCATTTTAAAGAGCCACTCCGTGATTCTCATCATATGTTTTTTTTTTAATACGAACGTATATGACATAACATGTGAAATAAATTCAAAATATCTCATAAATCTCTTCCACTAATGACAATCATATGGTAAATACGTGTTTTCAATGAAAGTCATATGTATTCGCAGAACCAGTACTAGTTATATAATGTATCAAACATAATCTCATTCTGACGGTTCTTAACAAGTTTCCAAAATTACTTTTAACTGATTGACGAGCGTAAATGTCCGTATTTCGATCATAATCACGACTTCAAACCTCCCTGTTGTCACTATTCGACTTAAATAGCTTTTAAATGATACTCTCTGGCAAAAGTCGACACCTTTCGATCAGATTACACTCTCAGTAGAGTTTGGCATATATGACCATCGACAACTCACGGAGGCTGATACAATGTGTAATGATAAATAACTATTGTATTGAATAAGCATTTCAGAATTAGCAAAATAGCCAGAGTTATGATAGATAACCGACAACTCTTCTGTATACCGTGAATCTAAAGACACGTTTATGTCAAATGATTGAATATATCACGGCTTACATTTTATGATTCGTTGCAATCTGAAATCAACGTTAAACTAATTCAATACCATTTAACAATGCTTGAACATACAAAAGTGTTATACTATTAGCTCTTCTTACCCACTCAAAATCTACAGAAACGCATGGAGAGTTGTCAACCAATATTAACTTAATGCCTAGTAATATCGATTTGATAGAAATGATTTAATTGATCCAATAGCATGAATGAATTAAATTCTTGAAAACAAATTAAAACAAAATATACCGTTTACTCTAACTAGATCTCTTGCAAATTAATTGATGATAAATGAATTGACCTTATGTAACTAATCATAAGGTCAATTCATTTATCATCAATTAAGTTTTCTTGTTATAAATGAAACTTTCAGACACGTCATTCCGAAGATGAGAAGTGTGAAATAGAGCTAATACACACTTTCTACTTTCATCTAGTCACTCAGTCTGCGCGAGTTAATTAAACTCAATACTCTTGGAACAAACTTCTTGTGCTACTCTCACAATGCAATCTACCATACCAATAAGTCTTTCAAATATGCTATTCTTCAGATTATAAAAGATTTGTTTCTAAATGTAGCACTTCGTTCTGTTTATTGCAAAGAGGTAGAAGAGAAGACAAACAACAAAAGCTGAAATTAGCCGCTGAAGAATTATTACAATGTATTGTTTTGATATATTGACATTTGATATTTCTAAATGCAAACATTCTTGCAGGTTAAGAACTTAGGTCAAAATGTAGGATCATCTTTCTGAATATGACTAAGGAAACAATTAAGCCGAAACTGACAATTTTCATTTAGTCATTTTTAATCTTAAGTCTATCTAAGAATATCGCCTCTGGTCAAAGAACAAATGTTATTCTTAAATACGTTAACTTCAGTGGATTCATTGACTTATCAGGTCTCGGAAATGAAACGTGAAATGTATTTTCTTGAAGTCTTTGTGGATAGAACGTGTCATCATAAATAACATAAGACTTCCTCCCATTCAGCTGTTCAGCATACAAAGTGCACAATGTACTCACTAGGGACCTTCAGACTTCAACCGTATCACAGGCATTTTCAACAACGATCAAGAACATGCAAAGAACATTCTAAGTACTACATATCGTTAGCTTGTCTCTTTATCAATAATGAACGACAACAAAACAGTGGTGATAAAAAGAAAATGCACCCTTCAATAATGTTTGTTGTGGTCTCAATTCGTTATAACTATTCAGTAAATATGACTTTAAAAAGTTGTTGAAGGTAGGAACATGTTTTTGGTCGTAACGACACGAATTACGCAGGTTTCAATCAAATAGATGGTCTTTTGAAAATTAACGGGCATATCAAGATTTCATTATGTTATTTCAATCAATCTTTATTTCGGTACTTATAAGGCCACAGGCCTGTAGTACATTCAAGAGTAGATCACATTACAGATTTTGTTCTGGTACAATGGTTTTTCTATATAACATTGCATAGTGAATAAACATTGCAAGGTTCTGTAGTACTCGAGTATTAGTATTTGCTAACAATGCTAATAGTTTTGTTACACTAGGGTACATGTAATAGTATGAGTTAATGTATTTCATCCGAAGACTTTTATAGATACGGTGCATGCACCTGCTAAACGTTTATGCATTCAAAGGTAACCAAACTGATCTTTGTAAACGTCGGGCTCTTCACAAAACCATTTAAGACCAGTTTTGAGGCATGCTTTGGGCTTGTCATTGTCAGTCGATTTAACACAAATCGAACTTTCTAAAAATAACACCCATGACTCAACATTGAAAGCCTGCCAGAGAGAACAGTTATATTTCGTTGGGTGATTCTATTTGCTCAATATTTCTTTCACCGAGTTGAATTCGAATCGATTTTTCAATTTTGTCAAACATTCCATTAGTTGATTAACAATTTGATGTCATTATCATGAATTAAACAATGGCATGTGATTTAAGTATGATTAATGTGACTCCAAATGCTATGAAGACATTGGTTAAAATCAGAACAAATCGTTAGTTGCAAATATATTGCTAACGTTGAGTCGTTATCACTTGGCAATCGTATTAATAAACTAAAATGATATTACACTATACAGAGTACAGAAACAAAACTTTAAATAATATCTCTTTAAATTAATTAATATTCCCAATTTCAATATTTGTGTTGCATAGATATCAATAGAATGAAAAGAATTCTGTATTGAATGATGCATGTCCACGTGGATTATAAGCATTTAATCTAGGAATTCCTCCTTAAAACTCCACAATAACACGTTTTAAAACATTATATCCAAAATAATTTTCAATAAAGAATATAAAAAAAACACAAAATAGGTTAGATGAGATCTATTCATAACTCTTCACGATTGTCGATCATGAATAAAATATTCAAATTAGAATTCAAAATCGTCTTTATCTTATAACTTAACATGTTCAACATATCTGTTATCTTATAAATGAAATGCAGACAAAAATCCTTCCCTGTAAACTGGTTCTGGGGCAATAATTGAAATTGCAGAATACATATTGACCACCAACATTAACTATAATTGTACCAGCGCTTTAGATTACACGATTTTAAACATGCATACAAATAAATACCCTTATTTTAAAATTCTACCTCTGATAAGGTTCTATGTTCCATATGTTCCATATGATTTATATCCACATAATGGAGTTAACCTGATCTCTATCTTAAATTCACGTAACACTCAACTTTTCTTTGCAGCGAGAAGCAACAACATTACTGGCTTCCAAAACCATTATAATAGTTCAAGGCGATCCAAAGTCCACCGTATGTTCTAAATATAGCACCCATGATTCACAACTCTGGTTGCTTCTACCTCATCGACCAGAGAATTCTTTCTGGCTGGAGTTGTTACATTAGGAGATTTAGTTCCTAATGGTGCGGTAAGTAAACGGTATAAGCACATAACCTTGGAATGGTGATTTAGAATTGGCCTGAGTGTATCGTTAAATTTAAAGGTTAAATACATTTGAATTGATATTTGGAGTAATTATATGAAAATAAATAATACCAGAAGGGTATGGAACACTCTTAACACAGAGTATCAATAAAGGATTAGTCGTCGTGTACATTTTGTACGTTTGTTTCATTTTGTGAGGCTAGATTTAAGATATACGAAGTCGGCCCATATTACCTATTGTAAACTAAAATCCAAAAGAAACGTCCCCTTTTGTTTTTTCACACACATCAAAAATCACGAAAGATAATTAGAAAATGACACCATTCTTATATATGTCAAGGCACTATCTGAAGAAACACATCGCTTTAACGCATAAAATACAGTGGTTAAGGTAAAAACATATCGTTTTGTTATATTTTTTGTTCTATCGAGAATCGAGAATCAAATATAGAGGGGACGTTTCTTTTGGATTTTAGTATATGTTATAACTTTGAAATGTCTGCCCTGAGCGTTTCGAGCATTTCATACATCGCGATCATCATAGATTAAAACTTATTAATCTAATTCACGCATGTAACATGATTAAAACATTGCCATAACAGTTGATTGACTGTTTAACGAGGTCATTGACGTTACGAAATATTTTGTACTAAAGCGATTGATTTAAAAAAAAAAACACACCCCAAAATAGACAATAGAATTAGATGTTAGTAGAGTATCAGCTTAATTTATTTGATAACCTAAATAGAAATACTGATACATTTTTCCCTAGAATTTGGGTATATTAATTATTTAGTTAATTTCTGAAAACACATTAATTCTTGATGTCTGACATTGCGTCCTCAAATATCAATTGTTTAACTTCGAATGAAATCGTTTATTCATCCATTAAACACTTACCTTAAAGGGACAGTAGCACGTTTTTTGAAAACTTTATATTTTACAATTTTCACTAAAAATTATTTGTTAATGCTAATTTTGATAGCGTAAAAATCTCATTACGCAAACCAATCATCCACAGTCAGATAATAAATTGGGAAGATTTACATAAAATTGGTAGTCATTTTTGTATGAACACCTGTAATTCATTTGTGTAAGACAAAGGAATCGTATGGCTGAACTTAACATTATATATGTGATTTATTACTGCAACCTTTAGTATAAATACATTGTCTTTCAATTAAAACTATTTATTTTCAAATTCCTAACATCACCTTATATTTCCACTAAAAACGTGCTACTGCCCCTTTATACGAGTCTCTCATGCCAAGTATATGATGGATAACAACGATGATTGTTTTAGATCACTTATCACAGATGCTATTTAATGTGACAAGATAACAACAGTTAGAATATACTGTTTCCCCCATTGTTATTGAAAGGTCGAAATCCATTTCCGGTGATCTTAGTAAGATGTTTTAATACACAACGTATATTAATTAAGAATGCATTGTTTGTAAATCGCTTTATGATATCTCAGGCATTCTATGACATTGAAATACAACATTTTATTCGGATTTGAAAACCATAAAGGTCCAAAATAACACAAAATTATTATCATATTTATGCTTTAGATTAGATTATAGATGATTTTTGCTTTTAATCAACATATTTTGGCAATTATTTTGTACAAGAGGATCCCTAATCCAGGCCTAACGTGTGTTCTAAATATAGCACCTGTGACTCACAAACTATAGTTGCTCATACCTCACTGACCAGGGAATGTTTTCTGGCTGGAGTTGATGCGATAGGAGATTTGCTCCCTACCTCGGGAGAACTTACTGGAATGAGGACATGACCTAGGAATAGATGGTTTGAAATGAGGCTGTATATTCCGCACACAGAAAGGTTAAATACCAACTTTCGTTTTTGGCTTCAGGTGAAGATGATGGTATTTAACATTAAAAATAATTGTATGAAATGAATCTAATGTCACAAAGAGTACTGGTTTAATCTTTACAGGTGCATTTTATCTCTTCCTTAGTCTCTGAGTTTATGTTTTCTTTATACGTGTAGTTGTATGTAATTTTACATCCATCCATACTATTTAAGATATATTGCATGAAATAACCTTTCAGTAAAACGACTTTCATTTGGACATTTCAGATAAAAATGTGTCGGTGCTATACTGTCACCCCAAAGCCATTGACAGCCGAGAGGTTGTAGCAGGTGTAGTGACTCGAATTAACCAGATTTCTTTACAAAAATTTACTATTTTCTTTTCTTAAAGCGTCTTCCTTAATCCACACAATTCATCAGCATTATGGTCAACAATAAATGCAGCCTTTTCTGCCGATAGTGAATCGTTTTATTCCAATCCTTTTCTTAAATATTACATTTTGATATTTTACAGTATTTACGAAGAGGCAGTGACGTAGAATTGTTCACAAAAACTGTTTAATGAAACGTAAGCATGTGTTCATATATTGTTTTGTTCTATTCCATATTGACATACCAATCATCACCCCAACTGAATTGGCATCAATCAAGATACAAAGATGAAAGACGTGGTTAGAAAAATCTAATTTGATTTTGATTTGTTGATATAAAATGAGAATGCGAAACACATAAATGTACATATGCTGTTTACCAGCAATATATAAGTGTCAGGTTATGTCCGAATGAATATTTGAACAAATATCACTGGCTGCTGATTGAGACAGAAAATTTCATGTGAATTCTTTAGAATATATATTTTGTTAGACGACACACAGGTTTTAACAAAAAAAAATGATGTAGTTCAAGACCTAATGCCCACAAGTTTAATCTAAACAAAGCATCAATGACTCACAATCTGGGGTCACTGGTACCTGATCGACCAGAGAATTCGTTCTGACTGGAGGTGATGCATTAAGAGATTCAGTTCCTATCAGTAGGAAAGGTTAAGTGCATACTTACGAACTCAGCTTCAGGTGAATATTGTAGTTTTTGACATTTAGGGTACTTTGATGAAAGTAACCTAATGTCATAATGGGTAATGGTTTTGGGGTTTAGTTCATTTTTCAAAGAACTATTTATGCTACATGACGTTGGATGTGATTTATATCACTTCACCTTACATTATACCGTTTGAGTCGGATATGTTTTATTTCAGGTTAATTTCGAATATCAAAAAGTTCATTTTAATATTTGATGATTCTGTAGTATGGTAAAAACTTCAAACTGCTAATCACACAGAATACAATTAGTGCAACATTGGAGCAGGTTTGTGTCAAAATACCATGATAACTGCTCCTTTTCATATGCATGGGTTTCTGGTGCTTCAAATAGACAATCTTCACCATGTTGTGCCATTTTATCCTAATTCATATCATGTTTTATTCATCAATCGTTTGCAAGGTTAATTACATTTTTATAGCAATCCTCGTGTAATAGGTTTTCAGTCAGATAAGGAATAACGGCCTGTATTTAAAAAATTACTACATGCTTGATGAGAAATTACTCTTAATCATTTGTTGCCATATTATCTAAGGGAAATTTACAAAAACCCATTGTATTTAACATTTGTATAACATATAATTCGTTAAACAAAATCGTGACTTTGGAAGTACATGTAGGGTCATGTGCTTTCAGTCACTTTCTTGAACCTCTGTTATTTAGAATATACAACACAGGTTTTCAAAGTTTATGTTCCACAATGACACATTAAGTTGTCATAAGTCTGACTAAAACTATAAAACTGATAAATATAACTTTGATTCATCATATTTCATAATGAAAAATCGAAAAATGTGAAAGATGTGGTTTAGAGGGTGACCTAACTATTTCTCCGACAGGAATGTTAGTTCTGATACTCTCAGGGGCTTTGATAAATGCTTCTCTTGGAGTTTGTCAATAATTTCGTAAAATGTATTTTGCACATTAGGGAAATCATTCAAAATCTCGGAGATAACTTTTCATGTTTTAAAAATAAATAACAAAACAAACTAACACTGAAAATAATGAAAATATATATTTTAAAAATGGCAAGTGACATCTAATCACATCAAGATAACCCATAATGTAAAGGACTACAAGACAATTAGCTTGAAAGATATGAGTGCAAGGTATGAAAATAAAAAAAACTTTCCAATTAACTTTTTTTATAAGAATAAGACATTAGTATTCATTTTTAAAAACCATGACAAATTTTAGCAGGTACAAGAATAAAGTAGGCATTTTCAAAAGAAAACTGCATGTAAATCATCTTTGAAGGTGCATTCAGCAGGATCATCAGGGATGCAAATAAATTTATGATGTGCTCAGTTGAATAAAAAAGGGAGGGTCATCGCCTTTTTTCAGGAGACTATGACGTCTATGACTTGACGTCATGGTTGTATTGATCATTTCAACTGTTGTTGCCTTCCATGTAATTTATGACAAGGCCCAGCCAAACTAAGACAGTGGAAAGAAATAACAAGGTCATATACATGTAGATCAAGCATGCACTTTGGTAATGTTATGTAAATAACAAGTAACATAATAAATGCACCGCAAAATATAAGTGTCAATGTCATCACATGGAATGTTGTAAAATGCCCATCGGAAAGGTTTGACGGTGTTAGTCTTTAATTTCCGTTCAGGTCTTTATATCAGTACATGTACAATGAGCATACACTTCGATTCGTTGACAAAATGAATGTTTTCGCAAAATGTTAGCCAAGTGAGTTTGATATATTATGGGTTCATTATCTTTGTCAATTACGTCATGCCAAATGAAATGACATATAAAAATTCACAATTTACGTTTTTTATGGTTTTATAAATGCACAAATATCTCTTTTTACCAGCATAATATCATCCTCTTCTACCATCTAGGTCATGTAGATCATGCCAACTGAAAAGGCATAATAAAAAACTATCACATTTGTCAAGAAAGAATTTACGTTTTTGAATACAATGATGCACAAATATGTCTCATGACCAGCAAAAAAATTATCAGCCTTTGTTCTTATTAGGAGATTTCTCCAAATTTTCCGGTCGTTTAATTATAAACCATATATCGAAAAACATGAAAATATTTCCAGTCAACTCGATGGCTATGGATTTTTATTTCATCAACAACATAACCTCCTTATGGGAATATAAATAATACTAGTATAATTTAATAGAACTAATTTTAAGGCCCACTAGGACATAACCGGGGAATAGGTTGTTTATAAATGGGCCTGAATGTCACTTCACTAGAAAGGTTAAATACCCATTTACACACTAGCTTCAGGTGAAGAATGAAGTATTTGACATTTAAAGTTACTGACTGAAAGTAGTTTAATGTCAGAAAGGGTAATTGCTCTCTCTTGGGAGTATCAATAAAGTCTCTATCATGTGTAATCTGTGAGTTGATGTTCCTTTTCTTGGGGTTGATTTATGATGATATATGATATACATTTTTTTAAACATTGTATGTAATTACCTTGACTTAACAGAATGATCTCATTGGATCACCTTATGCACCGAGCATGTGTTAAATTATTAACATCAACAGAATATAAATGGAACACCATTCGATACCAATTTTGTATATCTTAAATAACAAAATCAAATAAATAGATCTTAATGTGTCGATTCAGTTGTAATTTTCATCTGAAAATGTCAGAGATGATAATACCACTTGCATGTCGATTATTCGCCAAAAGTACCTGGTTATTGACATACACAGATTCAGGGGCCAAAGAAACGATACCAACAAATCAAGAGAGTAAAAACAAATTACAGTTGTCAGACTCAGATGGCTTTAGATCTATAGACACATGTGTTGTAATGTACATACAATTGCATGATATAACAGAGGCTGTATCAACATTTCATGACTTGATCAGCCTATGTGGGGAAAGAATGACAATACCATTCATCAGAGAATAATACTAGTACTTTCAATTCTGTGTCCCTCCAAATGAACCTAGTTTTTTGAACGGCCTATTTTTTAAAGGGTTTTGGGCAAGAACGTTTTGGAAATGACAACAAAATGCTTCTATCATGTGTACCCTTTATGAGTTTATGTTGGTAACCAATAAACTGTAGCACACCTCCTCTGGTTAAGAGAACCCCAAGACAAAATTATAAAAAGGTGCGTATTTTTCAGAGACTTAAACAGTATACCGTTTGAAAGTCACAACTTTTGTGAGGTTCTGAAGACATGAAGTAACCATATTTCAATCATTGTTTTCATTCGTTCATTTTAAGAAGTGTAGTTTGTTCTGCCCCTTAGATCAACCAATCAGTAACATTGTTATATCTCTATTACCCTGCTGACAAACCAAACGGAAATCAAATGATTAAATTTAACAAATCACATTTATTTTAACCTTTGTTACGAGGATGTAATTCAATAGTCATCAGTTGACATAACATATCAATTTAACATGGAAACATAAATTATTGAGTGGGATTTCAAAAAATGACGTTCAATTTTTCAGCTCAACATGGCTTTCCAAACTACAGCCCAACAAATTAAACAAATTGATGTGAGTTCAAAATCATCTTCCAAAATCTTATATCTGGAAGGGCTGTTTGTTCTTAAAACCAACTGTTTATCCACACGAACCTGCCCTCTATTCAATAGTTTCAAACCCATTTTTGTTATCATTTCTAATTTGATAATAAGTTAGAGGCTTTCAAAACAGACGACCCAAAGCCACTACTCTATATAAAGCATCAATAACTAACCAACTCCTGAAGCCGTTTCGTTATCGCCGAGAGAATTCGTTCTGGCTGGAGTTGATACCTCAGGAGATTAAGTTGCTATCAGCAGGGGAACTAACTATAATAAGCACAAAACTCTGGAATTAATGATTTAATCGGGCCTGATAATAGCGTACACTAGGAAGGTTAAATACCTACAAACGTACTCGTCTTCAGGTGAAGAATAACGACATGACCGTGGAAAAGATTATAATTGGCCTATTCCTATATTCACTGAAAGGCTAAATACCCATTTTCGACCAGCTTCAGGTGAAGATGATGGTATTTGACATTTAGAGTTATTTGATGAAAGTAACTTAATGTCGGAAAGGGTAGTGGTTCACTCTTTACAGAGTATCACTAAACTTCTTTATCGTTTGTGCAAGTGAGATTATGTCCCTTTTTGTGGGGTCAATTTATGGTACATGACATCGGTCCATAAATCTTTCGATAAAATTGCATGACTTTTAAGAATGATCTGATCGGTTTTCATATCAGCAAAACATGTGAATGCAAACTATAACAAGCAAAACTTAAATGGATAGTTCTTTCTTTTCTGGTGCTTTTTCTCGTTTTGCTTTCAAACGAAATCAGATCGTGATCTGTCGATTCACTTGTTATTTACGTCAGCAAGAGAATGATTTGAATGTAACAAACACTTAGCAACTGATCAGGCTATATGTGAGGGAAATTCCAATTGCATGCTGATATAACCAATAATGCCTCATTAAATGTTTGTTTCTGTTTAATTAAACAGTGACATTCATAAGTCTCCATTACGCATCAACTCGGACGAACCGAACAAATATGTTATCATATAGCATTATATAGCAAAATTTGTGTATACTACATATTATGATACTGTAATCAATACTGCTTTTTTATTGACAATGTCTGTATCTTGTAAGGTTCATAAAGTTAAATGAAGCAGTATATTATTGACTGTAACCTTTATAGATTTTGTAAAAGGAACTGATATTGTACGTCGATGACTCTGAGGTCGATATTGTATTTGAGTATCCTGTCATCTAATGTGGCATTACGGGAAACAATCGAATTTACAAGATGAAAGACGTGTTTGCAAATACAATGATTGAATATTTAAAACATTACACAAAATGTAAATACATTTATAAATATCTTTTACCAACAAATCTATCAATTGTCAAATATGTCCTAATGAAAAAATTAAAAGGCAAATGTCACACTGATTTATTGAACAAAACATCAGGTGAGTTGTCAGGAGTGTGTTTGTTGTCTTGACAGATCGACACATTCACAGTCATAATTCTTAGGTTCAGTACACAGCCCCTGGATTTCTCTTTGTACCTTCACAAACATTATTTTTGGGCAAGCATTTTATTTTTTTTGTGATTCTAATAATAATAATAATGTAAAGTTCTTTTATAGCGCAGTTCTCCTCTCAGTGTGCTTCTTCCTTTGCTATGAGACATTGACTGTTGAAATTAAGTAAAGGCTTAAAGGGGAAGGAGCACGTTTTTTGATAATTTAATATTTTAAAATTTTCACTGATAATTGTACGTTAATGATAAATGTATTATTTTGATAGTGTAAACACCTCATAACACAAAACAATTATCCATTGTCAGAGGACAAAGTATGAAGATTCACCTAAAATCTATAGGCGGCCATTTTGTGTGAACACCTTTAATTCATTTTGTGTAAGAAAAAAGAATCGCATGGCTAAACACTACATTATATATTTGAATTATTTAGTGTTTAAATGCATTGTCTTTCAATTGGAACCATTAATTTTCATTTCCCTCACCTTGTGTTCCTCCCTGAAAACGTGCTACTGCCTCTTTAACATTTGCGTTTTGAGTTCCGACTTAAAACTTTGAAGTGTTTGCTGACTTCTGAGAACAGGAGGCAGCGAGTTCCAAACAGTAGGTCCAGCGCACTTGGTCAAAACAAACAATCGTCCACAAGCTGTTATTTCTCTAAACGCTTATATGTATTATCCAATTATATTTTCTGGAAAGCTTGTTTGTTTTTAACAAAATGGAAAATATTTTAAGTCAACTTCAAAACTTTCCAGCATTTTTTCACTCAAGTTAAATCTCATTTTAGTAAATAAATAACAAATATTATAGACTTTCAATAAATACTTATAGTATAAAGCAAAAGATGTCTCTATAAGTATCACATTTTAAATATGGCACCATTAAATCCCATAGACTCGAGACCCCCAAAGGCCAGTAGCTGCTATCTTGGAGAGAGGTTCTTGCCTGAGTTGATGCATAAAAAGACTTCGTTAGTCGTTACTATTGCTTTGATAAGCTTATGACCAGGGATAAGAGAGTTCAGTCTAAGTTAACCTAGCCTCACTATTATCCGTTACACAGTATAGCAGTGTAACGGATAATAGTGAGGCTAGGTTTACTTAGACTGAAGAGAGTTAATAGTGGGCCCACTTATAGGTACACTGTAAAGGTTGAAGACTACCTTATATACTTTGCTCCATGTGGAGTTGATGGTTTTATGGTAATAACACGAAAGTAAGCTAATGTCAGAAAGGGTCATAGTGTACTATTTACAGATTAAAATATTTGTAAAGCTTATATATAGTCTCCCTCTGTATATTTGGTGAGAGTTGGTTCCTTCTTCAATAATGATTAATGATAAATGCTGTTAGTAATTATGAAAACCTTTCATAATAAGACCTCGTAGTAGATATAGCTTTATTTAAACATTCAGGATCTATTTGTTTAATCATTTATTTTGAACATCAAGGATTTATAAAATGAAAAAACCTTTAATTCATTACATTCGGTATTAGTTGGGCCAGGCCGTTGGTATCATAATTCATTGTGTTGACAAGAATCACAGCAGTTTAATGTATTTTTCAGAATTAAGAATGAATAGACAAAGCAAAATATTGTACGAATATTTCATCAACTTTCAGCTTATTTGTGACAAAAATTTCAAAATATATTCATCACCAATTATCTTTGTTCATTCTTTAGAAAACAGCAAAATTTCCCTTTTTCTGAGTTTATACTTACCTCTTTATCGAATAGATTCCAAATATTTCATTTCTTACCTTTATTAGCCCTGAAAGCCCTTTAGGGACCTAATTCTTCAATATGGAAAACGAAAAAGGTTGATTAACGAACATCCATTAATTCTTATCTTGTTATACGATAATAAGGTAATTAATCATTATCTGATTTCAAAACAATTGTTATATTTGATAGTTTGAGTTTGCAATATATTGAATTGTTTACAAAAATATTTAGGAGGTCAATGGTTTCGTATAAAAATACATTCAATGGCAATTACAAATTCCCCAAATCGACTTGAATCATGATTGACAAGCAAGTTTCTCATGCGATATGAATGTAATGGATAACAAAAATAACGACTTTGGACCCGGAATCTCAGATATCACATGTGCGTGGAAAGATAACGGAGATTAGGGTCGGAAAGCTGTTTTCTAAATGTTTCAAGCGTGTCAAGATAATTTCTTGTTTTCATTAAAAAAACTTAAAGCAGCAATATTTAATCGTGGAAGCCAAATTCATACGTCAAATTTACATGAATACTAGTAAAAACAAACATTATCAAATCGTAACTATTATTCTGATTGTTGTAGACAAGTTTGACCAATTTTCGATTATCATCATGAACATGAATCTTCGTAATGTTGATATACAATGTGGCCTGGTCGTACAATGAAACTATCCCACCACCGGTGATACAATGACACCATTTATAGAGTTTGGTTTATGCAAATGTGACGCCCAAAAACTCACGGAGTGGCTCTTTAAATCAAATGTTTGTCCACATGATCCTGTTCTCTGTTCAGTGTTCTTAAAACACATTTCTTGTTTTCATTTCAGCAAGATTGTTATATTCCAAAACAAATTACAGGCTTCCAAAAAAGACGACCCAAAGGCCATTGTTCTAAAAAGCATCAATGCCGCTTCCTTATCGACCAACGAATCCTTAGCTTTGACTTGAGTTGATGTTTCAGGAGATTAAGTTCTTATCGTGGGTTAACTGACTTGAATAAACACATAACCTTGGAATTGATGGTTTAAAATGGGCCTGATAATATGGTACACTAAAACGGTTAAATACCATCTTATGTTTACTTGTTGTTGGACATGGAAGGGCAAGTCAAATACCATTGCAGTTTCCATCAACAGTATATTTTCTTCGATAAAATAGTAACTCTGTTCAATTGCAGTCTTTGGTCCTGACTCATTTTTTATTTAAACATGCATCGACAAAGAATTGGGTACAGGAAATTCTATTTCGTATATAAATTTAAGTTTGGATTACTTTTAAATTCATTTTGAAGGAATTTCTGTATCTCAATTACATGGTAACTACTTTATTTGAAAACGATTTGAGAAGCAGTTACTCCGTCAAAGTTCTTATCAAGTTAATTAATTTCTTTTATTAAAGGTTAAGTTAAAGTTGAAATTGATCTTCAGTAGCTTCAGAAGATATGTACATTTGTCTTGTTGACATTTGTCGTTTTATATCGTTGCATAGATGAGTATCTAAGCAATACAAACAGTTGACAAAAAACGCTTTTTCATTATTCTAAAGTCTTATAATCAACCAAGCAATTTAAGAGACACAAATCATAGCCAATGCAATTGGGTGATAGATCGATGCTATGAAATGGTATCATCTTCATCATCTGATATTCAACGAAATGTGCAATCCATGGACCTCATTCACTTCCAAATCAAGATTTTATTCCATGATAATAATTCAATGTTTTTTTTATAGTTGTTGATTGTGTTAATTTTCCAAAACTACAATATTCATTTCAACAGACTACATCAGTTTTGTGTATCAAGTATAATACAATAGATATTCAGAATCTCTTTTCTTTGATGAACCCTTGAAAGATTTCCTAAGACATATTTCCATATTTTACATTTGTTTCACGATTTTACATGTTGTGCTTTTAATGCCAAAACACTCTTTTCTCAAACCATCTTGCATTATGATATCACAAAATAATGTTTCATAATAAACTGCATACTTATATTGCATGATGCTTTGTGCTTACATCTTTTATCATATTAAATCCACTGAACGGACTATATTTTGTTGCAGTCTCAAAAGGCTGGTTAAGTAAGTGTTAACTACCTTGCATCATAAAATCAACAGCATTCTTCTTTAATTTTTCTAGATGATTATTTCTTTTCGGGTTTTGATATTTGGAAGCAGCATTAATTTATTTGAATGAAGTTATCTATAAACTCAAAGATGTAAAACCTTATCAACAAAAAGTAAATGGACCAAATAACGCATATCACATGATGCTATACACTTATATATTTTATTGTGGTAAATCAACTGGACAGGGTATAATCTGTTCCAATCCCAAAAGGCTGGTTAAATATTTCTCAAACTCATGTCTTGATATTCTTGTGATTAGTGGAAACATTGTCCATTTTTGATATTTGATTAACAGTAATTTTGATTTTCATTAATGAAGAAGTTTTTCCATTTCTTTTACATTGTTGAAACCTTGAGGCAAACATGATTGTGTAATAGATTAAACTTTTGCTTTTGAGTTTCTTCATTTGCTTAGTTTTATACCACCTTTTGATATTTCGTTATGTTTAATTCTTAAAAAAGAATGTTCAATTAAGCAATTTGTAGCTTTTTTTATACGATTAATTTTTTACAGAATTTTTTGAATGAATCAAACTTAATATCAGAAAATGATTATTTGATATTCATAAAAAGATAAATGTTTATACGTCATCTCATGGCAAAGTGTTTTAAAGAAATGTCGATTACCAAAGCTTATTGCAAGAAATTGGTTGCTTGCCTTCATGGTGTTGGTCTTTGTATATATTGATAAAAGATATGAATTGATTTGTTCACAAGGCAATGCCAATCTTTCTTCACACACGCCTTTTTTCTTTCAAACCCGATTTTTGTTTATTACAGTTTCAGCTAGATTAATGTGAAGGGTCATATCAATATGTGAATAGGATATTAAAATATCATATCGACCTCTGAAACATCAAAGTAAACATATCAGAAAAAACTTCTCCCATATGAAAGATAGGGAAATAATCACTTCCTCGTAAATACATTGCTTTTCAAGTCCGACCAATAATGGTAAAAAACAACCATGGGTTAATGTTCAAAGGGATAAAAGGGTAACACGTCCATAATTCAATGCACCATTAAATCAATTTGTTTAACAATAATGTTCGTCGGTGTTGTAGGGGGCCGAGACATATCAAGTTATGTTGTTTGAAAGATATAACAACTTTACTATTGTACATGTATGAAAGTGTGAGTGTTTGTCTTTGTTGTGACTTATAACGAGTTTCATTAGCAAAAACGTGGAAAACGTGACACACACACCAAAGACCATTCTCTCCCAACAGAGGCAGATCAAGTCATGTAGCCTGATTTAGCCTCTGTTATATTACGACGAGTTTGTGGGATAGAATGGGAGATGCCTGATTGGAGGCAACCAAAATTAGTTGTGCAATCAGCGACGCTGTTCTTAAATCATCATTTTGGCTACTGAAACAAGGCAAAGGCATTGGGATATGAACCACCCTTTCCATGCGAAAAGCTTTGTCATTTGATAAAGAAATTCAAATGTATTGAAATGAAAGTTTTTTTCCGCAGGGGAAACTGCCGGAAGCCACGGATTTCGGTGTAATAGAACAGAGGCTAAATCAACATGACTTGATCTGCCTCTGTGGGGAGAGAATGACCAAAGACAGGAATGGCATGCAAGTCATACAGACTGCCTCAAATAAAACTGGATAGACCAATTAGTGTTATATCAGCTGCCTCATGTCAGTAAGTCCCAAGTCTGACATAACCTGACACATTACCTGGCTAATTTGTTGACACATTAGGTCTTTTTATAAGTTCTTTTCATTTCAAGGTCATATTTTAACATGTTAAAAACGGAAACAATATATTGATATACTGTCAAATTTATGTTGACATGCTGCTCATAAAGTCACATTCACTCTGCAGAACGATGGTTACATTGTCATAAAGTATTGCATTGTAAATAAGTCCTCAAAATATGAGGTCGGGCATCCTTCGCAGTGGTATTCTTCAATTAAATAATTTTTATTGATCGATAATGATTTTGAACTTGAGAACACATACAGATTGTTTGGTATTATTTTCTGCTGGTTATACTTTCAATGATTACATTAATTCTGTAACTATATATACTCAACCATGTTGAAATGAGTTGTTACATTATCGGTTCCTTAAGGTTGCAAAATCAAACAATAGATATCGTGGATAAATCATTATCATCACCGTTGTATTGGTGTAAATAACAAAATTCATGCTGATTTGGTGCGCAGAAATATCATGTGAGTTGTCAAGAATGTATACTGTTTTAATAGACTCAGATTTTGCATGAGTCCATTGATCTCTCAGAGAGTGATTTCAGACTGGAGTTGATTCTTTAGGAGATTAAGTCTGGGGGAACTAACTAGAATAACACCATGACCGAGAAGAGTAAATTTAAATTGATCTAGTCATACTATTCACTGAAAGGTTAAATACCCTGATATACCGGCTCCAGGTGAAGATGATGGTATTTGACATTTAGAGTAAATTGATGAAAGTAACTTAATGTCAGAAAGGGTAATGGTTCACTCTTTACAGAGTATCATTAAAGGTCGTTATCGTATGTGCATTATGTGAGTTTATGTTCCTTTTTGTGGGGTCAATTAATGGTACTTGACGTCGGGCCATAAGTCTTGCATTGCCTTTATGACCTTTTACTTGTAGAGGGATCTGAACGATTCACCCCATATGTTTTTTAATACTCGCCAAACATGTCATATAGTATAACCACCAAACTAAACATGAAGGGACATTACAAGATCTGCATTTTCTATTGTTTTTTGTTTTAATGCGAAATGAAGTCATGATGTTTTGATTAATTTGTAATTTACGTCGGCAAAATACTGAGTTTTCAGTAATAAGAAATGAAGTCATGATGTGTTAATTAATTTGTAATTTACATCGGCAAAATACTGAGTTTTCAGTGATAAGAAATGAAGTCATAATGTGTTGATTAATTTTTAATTTACATCGGCAAAATACTGAGTTTTCAGTAATAAGAAATGAAGTCACGATGTGTTGATTAATTTGTGATTAAGGTCGGCAAAATACTGAGTTTTCAGTAATAAGAAATGAAGTCATGATGTGTTGATTAATTTGTAATTTACATCGGCAAAAAACTGTGTTTTCAGTAATAAGCACTTAACAGCTGGTCTGGCTAGATTTTATACTTGACATTTGTGTGTGAGATACGAGTTTCATGTTGATATAAATAATAATGTATCATTATTTACAATGGCTTGTCTGATCAGTCTATATGTGAGTGAGATTCCAATTGCATGCTGGTATAACCAAGAATGCCTCATTAAAGGGGCAGTAGCACTTTTTTGGACAAATTTTCGCTGATAATTGTACGTTACAGCTAAATTAATAACTTTGATAGTGTCCAAAATCTCATTACAAAAACCAATCATCCATAGTCAGAGAACAAATTAAAACGATTCACATAAAATCCATTGGCAGCCATTTTTGTGTGAACACCTTTAATTAATTTTGTGTGAGAAAAGGAATCGCATTGCTAAACTTAACATTATATATTTGATTTTTTTTTACTGTTTCATTTAGTTTAAATACATTGTCTTTCAATTGGAACCATTTATTTAAATTTTCCTGACATCGCCTTACATGCTTATATTCCCCCTAAAAACGTGCTACTGATCCTTTAAAGGTTTGTTTCTGTTTAATTAACAGATATGTCAACCATAAATATAATGTAGCCAAATTTTGCGTGAGATTCAAGTTGCATGTCGATATAAGCAACAGTGCCTCTCTATTGACAATGGCTCTATCTTGTGAGGTTCATAAAGTTTAATGAAGCTATTTATTATTGACTTTCACCTTTATAGATGTTGTTAGAGGAAAGAGTGGCCTGATATTGTAAGTCGATGACTCTGATGTCGATATTATATTTGATTATCCTGTCATCTGAGGCCGCATTACGTGAAACAATCGAATTTACAAGATGAAAGACGTGTTTGCAAATACAATGGTTGAATATGGATAAGATAACATGAATTGTTTATACATTATTCTGAAAATGCACAAAATGTATTTAGCAATACATTTTAAGTAAATTTATTATGCTTATGTCTTAATCAAAATTGTAAACAGCAAAGGTCACACTGATTTATTGAACGAAAACATCCTATGAGTTGTCAAGAATGTCTATAGTTTTTCAATGTCATATTTCGTCAGGTCAATATGCTGCCCCTTGATTTCTATGTTGTACTTTTAGCAACGTTTGGGCAGCATTTTAACTTTTTAGGTTTCTTTACAAAACAAACAATCGTCAACAAGCTGTAGTTTCTTTAAACATAATTTCTGGAAGTAATGTTTGTATTTTTCAGAAAGTAAAACACTCTAAGTCTTAAAGACCAATTGTCATGCTTGCATGCGGTACGAGATGAAATTTAGCAATTTCTACAGTTTTTAACAGATCGTTACATTCGATGTCACTTTTTTATGGTCATTACACAGCCCTTTTATTTCATTTTACAACAAGTGGCTAGCAGTTTATTTTTTTAGGATTCAATCGTAACCAGGTTGTGATGTCTTTTAAGGGGCAGTAGCACGTTTTAAGGTTGAATATAAGGTGATGTCAGGAATATGAAAATTAATGGTTCTAATTGAAAGACAATATATAACTAAATGGAGCAGTAATAATTCAAATATATAATATAAAGTTTAGCCATGCGATTCCTTTTTCTTGCACAAAATGAATTAAAGATGTTCACACAAAATGGCCGCCAATGGATTTTATGTGAATCTTCATACTTTGTCCTCTGACTATGGATGATGTGCTTGTGTAGTGAGATTTTTGACACTGTCAAAATATTACATTAAACATGAACTAACAATTATCAGTGAAAATTTTAAAATATAAAATTATCAAAAAACGTGCTACTGCCCCTTTAAACGAATATCATATCTATTTTCAAAGGCTTATTTCAGGAAAACAAAATGAAAACGCTCTAAGTCTATTCAACACTTGTCAATATCTATCCACCCAGGTGAAAATCTTATTGTAGCAAAATGTAAAAACATTATACTATCAATGAATAATTTTACTATACAGCTAGGGCTGATCGTAGAGCTGGTAGCTGCTACCATGGAGAGAGTTGATGCATAAAACAGATTTAGTACCTACTGCTGAAGTACGCTCGTGACCAGGGAATAGCGAGTTGAATATGGGCCTGATTATGCTACACTGAAAAGGTTGAAAACTCTTTATATATACTTGACTTCATGTGGAGTTGATGGTATTTGGCATAAATGGTAATTGGATGAAAGGAACCTAATGACAGAAAGGGTAATGGTGCACTCTTTACGGATAAAAAGATCTGTAACGATCGATTAGGTCTTCTTTGTACATTGGATGAGTAAAGCATATTTGTGGTCGATTTATGATATATGACGTTAGTTCATACTATTTATGAAAACCTTTCATCATATGACCTAGTAAGGGACATCTTCTTTTGAACCATTCAGAAACTATTTCAATTATAATGAACATCAAATATATATAAGAAGATAATTAAACGACCGCATGTTACAGCCCCATCGTCATATTTGTATGAAATTCGTAATGAAATTTAGCTATTGAGAAAAATACATCCTTCGTCAGAAATATCTAGTCGTGCGGGACAAAGACGGATTTCAAGCGTATGTTTAGGAAACGCAAATTGTGAGATGGCCACACTTTATTCGCCTTCATGTCGGCTGCGGTTTCGGTCATTTTGGTGAATTGTCTCCAATTTAATGAATTTTGATCCGGTTTTCTCTAGGTTGGTCGCAAAATTTTGCAAAAAATACAATGAATGCAGTAAACATTAGATTTTAAAATATTGAACTCACTTCTGTATTGTAAAAAAATACGATGTTTTGGAGTATTTGCTTGCTTCATTATCAGATGGGGTCCTCAATGTTTCTTTGTTTCTTACGAATACAAGCTCTGAATGCCAAACAGAGACTTGATTCTACAATACACAAACTTTGGAAAAAAAACACACAAAATTCATTACTGAAAACATCCATTAACTTCTTATCTTTTTATATGTTCATAAGCTTATTTATCATGATCGGAATAACAGACAATTTTGGTAATTGAATAGATTTTGCAATGAATTATATTGTTTATAAAAAGTGTTTAGGAGGTCAAAGGTTTCATTAAATTTCCATTTCCATGGCAATTTCAATTGCCCCAAATCGACTTTAATTACGATAAACAAGCCAGTTTCTAATGCGAGTTAAATGTAATGGATAACACAAATAACGACTTTGGACCCGGGATCTCAGATATCACATGTGCGTGGAAAGATAACCGAGATTAGGGTCGGAACGCTGTGTTCTAAATGTAAAACTGTGTCAAGATATCATGAAATAGTTCGGGCAAGGCAATTTCTATCATAGTTTTTCCGAGTTTAGCCATTCATTTACTTAAATTTTAACAATTTAAACAATAAGTCAAGGAAAAAGTAAACATCAGGTTTATGTTTTGCAACAAGGTGTTATTGTAGTAAATTCAGTTGCATGTCAGGCAATGTAAAACACATTTTGCCGTTTATTTCATCTGTTAGATTTCGTATTTATGTCCGCATAGATCAACTTAGATGGATCAAAATCAATCCTGGTTCATATTATAATGTTCTTGGTAGGTAAACGACAGATGCTGTCTGATTTCTGCTGATCTTCACATATTTAGAGTTCATGAAATATCAGGTGTATAACATAAGATTCCAAACTTTAGTAAATGTAACAATAACACATCTTTACAATTACCATTTCCTTTGACAAAACGATTGAGAGTAAATTTCTCAGTTCTTCTTCAGATGTATTATCAAAATACCTACCATCTTGTCATGTAGTATTAAATTCCCTCTCCGTCAAGCTTCCTTTACGATCATGTAGGAAAATCAGGAATTAAATCATATTTTTGAAACTCGTCCCAGCAACCCCCATTTTCTCCGCCAACGGTTAATCCGATTTTCTATAGGGGTATTTCATCATAATGGACGCACTCTTTGTTTACTTTATGTCTGAGGCATCTACAATGACTATAGATGGTTTTATTGTATAGGATTTCTGTTATTCATACCGTTGCAAGATTGATAATCCATGCCATGCAAAGTATCGACAAAACCAATGGTAGTAAGTTATCCTCGAGTCTTTGGATCGGCCAAGCAATTTAGAAGACAATCAGAGCCAATCTTAGAAAGGGAGGATTGATAGATGCTCTGAGACAGAGATTTTCTATGACAATGAAGCGTGATATTCAACGCAAAATTGCAATCTATGCACTTGATTTATTTTCAAATTAAGTTTTTATTCGTTGAATATGATTTGATTGTGAATGTATTCTTAATTTTAGATAGAAATATTATATGATGAATAATGTTAAAATATTATTTGTTACTATGGCTCTGAACTTTTAGTTGATTTAAGTGTGTCTCATAATGCAGCCAACGCTGTAGGTATTTTTAATTTCATTCAAAACTACTTTCCCAAATGTTTTAAAGCAGGTTGGCAAAAAATCAATCGATTGTTTAATAGAGAAGGCCCAGTAAGTTTTTAAATTTTTGTCTGATCAATTTGCCCCTTGTGTCCATACAATATGTTTATACTTTAAACTAGATTAGTTAAATAATCAAGAGCGATGAAGAGCGATAGGCAATATATTTAGCAACCATTTCAAATTTTTATGAACTTGAATTAGGAGATAAACCTACTGTGTTTTTTAATTTTCGTGGTCTAACGAAGATTCGATACCTGTTGTTGTCATTCGGAGCCGAATGTCATGGTAGAATTTGTATATTGCCAGAACGTGTTCTTACATGGTATAAGTCAATGTGAGAAAATCAGATATGTACAGAATGACAGATAAATCAATGTTTGGTCTGACGTCAAGATATCATAAAGAAATTATCATAGCTAATCAAACAATATCTTATGGCATGTAGGTTTCCCTACACAGTATATTTTCATTTTCAGATTGGTTAAACATATACAGAATAAGGCTCGGCGAATTAAAAAAAGGCTTCCATAACCGTTATACATGTATTTGGTGTAATACCATTCAGTTGACATGATGTAAAAAGGTCATATCTATAAATATGTGAATAGGATATAAAAATATCGTGTCGACATCGAAACATTAAAGTAGAAATACCTCTTATTCCCATAAACAAGAAACGAAAACAAGTCATTTCAGTGGAAAAATTAACATTCCATTCAGAAAAATAATACTTTTAAAAAGCCCAGATTGACGTCAAAAGAGCTTATAAAGGTTGGTCTCAATGAGGGTCGTCAGCTTATTAAGACAAATATACATTTACTGATGATTTAAAGATAGACTTAGCTCACCAAGTATTAAGTTATCCTTGTCATAGTCAGCAACGTGGTATTATTAGCAATTTGGGTTAACGAAATTCTCGCACTACAGACAAGAACAATATACAAATCACTGAATCACTATTTATTGTCATATTGGCTGTAACGCATTCCTTACTTTCAACTCTGACATTAGCTGTCACATAAAGATCGATAAATTCGATTTGTTTAAGAATCAGATTAGAAAGATTTATCTGGTTCACAAGAACATAATGTATTACATATTACATATTACATAGTATGGCTCATGCATTGGATTCCTTGGTAACGACATGGGGTTGGTTAGGTGAAAATAAAAACTAATATATTTTGACATGATTGTTCCTTATCCAAGGGTTAGTATTTCGCTTTTAATTTGAAGTGATTGAAACGATAAAACAGATATTTGACAAACACAAAAAGTTCGTAAGATTATTACTGGGTTTAATTTTTTCCATTTCTATTTTCGATGCTAAATTTGTTATGGGATTATGATGAAACATATGTAGCAGCGTTAGATGGGTAGCATAGAAGGAACCACAAAGCCGCTCGGGTGTGAGATGACATGGACTTTATTCCAATGTATGCATCATAAGATAGAGAGACAGCCAGGTTGGTATGACCTGAACTCTTTCGCATACAGAGCCATAGGGTATGGTCGTTGTCTACATCATCTTGTCATTAAAAGAATAAACACATCCAGATCACCATGATCTCGATCCTATAGAATATATCACAGAATACACAAATCACATGATCCTATGACTTGACCGACAAAACAGCATAAAATACTGACCAAGAGATATACAAGATCTAACCCTTTAAAGATAATACTATGCTTGGGTGAACCTAGAACAATAGGACTTACAGGGGCTAAGCATGGGACGCGCTTGGGTAGAGATTGCAGTGAGAAAAGCATGCAGTGAAAGTAAGTAATGCTGACCTAAGATTAAATTGAAGTTTAAGAGAGCTATGGTGGTAATATAAAATGTTAAATATAAAATAATGATTAAAATAGTTTAGCTTAGTTTATCTAATGAGAATGTATTTCTCATCCATACAAAACAAATTAATATATTCAATACACATGTTTATTTACAAAATATCATACAACTCAAAATTGACTCTGCCACATACTTCCCCCTCCACACAAATGACGTCCTCGTCATTTACTTGGGTGGAGAAGGTTAACCACAAACTGTGACATAGCACCACCAAGTTGCTCGAAAACACCAGCTGAAGCTAAACGCTCGATGAGGTTAGATCTGTCATCCCAGTCGCTTGTGGTCGTCTGGCTCATGACATAATCCCCTGAACGATACCAATCTGGTGGTTTCCTTTCCCGAATTGATCTCCTTGGTGGTGGTTTAGGTGTGGGTCTCGTGTTTACTGGAGGTGGGGCAGGAGCTCTAGCTTCTCCCTCGTGGTCCTCTGGACTTAACTCTCGCTCTCCCTCGAGCTCTGCTGTATCCTCACCCAGCACTTCTTCTTTAACAGTGGCATCCTCTGTGACAGGGTCCTCACTTGATCCTGACTGATGGCCGTCACCATCAGAAGATGCACTGTCCGTCCTCTCAATCTTCAGGTCGTCACCCTCCAACTGAGAGACGGAGTCCTCACCCGCAGATCCGGCGCTGACGACTGTGGAATCATCAGGCTCTGTGGGAAGTTCCACTAGAAGGCTGGAGATGGACCTTACTTCCTCCTCTTCTGACACACTTGTCTCTGTAATTATGGTTTGAGTTGTCTTGCGTGCCTTGGGCTTGGGTGGTACAACCTGGATCTTCTGAGGATCGGCTGGCAAAGATCTGATGGGCAGGAGAAGGTTCCGATGGAGGGTCCGAGACCTCCCATCCCCGTGCTCTCTCTTCACAACAAACACCGGGATGTTGGTGTTTGGCTGAGAAATGACCACGTACGGATCCTCCTCCCACTTGTCTGCAAGTTTGTGCTTCCCATCAAAAGCAAGGATCTTCACCAGCACACGCTCTCCAGGCTGTACCGTAGCACCCCTGACCTTCACATCATAGTTGGCTTTCTGTTGCTCCTGGGAATCCTTAGAAGCTTGTGATGCAATCTTGTATGATTCCTCCAGTCTTGTCCTGAGGGCTTTAACATATGAAGTCAGACTGTGTTGCTCTCTGTTCAGTTCTATCCCAAAGGCAAGATCGATAGGTAGTCTAGGCTCTCGTCCGAACATGAGGTGGAAAGGGGAGTAGCCCGTGGACTCATGTCTTGTGGCATTATAGGCGTGGACGAGTGGTGGCACAAACGTCTTCCAGTCGTGCTTTTGCTCAGGCTTGAGGGTCCCCAACATGTTGAGCAAGGTTCTGTTAAAGCGTTCAGTCATGCCGTTCACCATAGGGTGGTAGGGTGTTGTTCTTGACTGGGCAATTCCTAAAGTAGAACAGAGCTCCTTGACCATCTTGCTCATAAAGTTGGCTCCTTGGTCACTGTGGATCCTCATTGGCATACCGTAGTGCATCACGAAGTGTTTATAAAATGCTTCAGCTGTGGTCTTGGCTGTTGTGTTCCGTGTGGGAATAGCTAAAGCATACCTCGTGAAGTGGTCTGTAATCACTAGGATATGTTGGAATCCACCCTTTGAAGTTTCAAGCGTCAGAAAGTCCATGCAGACTAACTCCAAAGGCTGTGAGGTGGTGATTGAGACTAATGGAGCACGGATGTTAGTGGGCGTCTTTCTCCTCAAGCATCTGTTGCAGTTCCTGATCCAGTCATCAGTATCTGCTTGCATCCCTGGCCAGTAGAAGCGATCCCGGAGCAGTGAGAGTGTTCTATCGCGTCCCGGATGTCCCAAGTCGTTATGCAGGCCTTGCAAAGCATCCTCAATGAACTTGGCTGGAAGGACTCGTTGCATTTTTGTCTCCTCGTCCACTGTTATTCGCCGATGCAGAATGCCTCTTTCCAAAACAAGGGAGTTGAAGGAGCGGAACAGTGAAGTGTTTGCTGTCGTGCTTGGGAACTCCTTTATCTGTGGCTTTCTATCCATTCTGACTGCTTGAATCCATGGTCTCAGAGTATCATCTTCAGCTTGTGCCATGCGCCAGTCCCTGTCTGTCATTCCTTGCAGATTCTCTGACTTGTCAGACATCTCTTCGTCGACTGATGCTGCAGAGAGGCAAAGAGATTCTACATAGGGCTGGGCATGTACAACTCCACAAATAGCCTTCACTGAGTCCATGGAAAGCTGTTCTGAAGAGAGCTTCTGTTCCTCTGGCAACCTTGACAGTGTATCGGCATCAGTATTCTTCAGTCCTGGCCTGTAGAATATGTCAAAGTCATAGGCTCCAAGCGCTGCCAACCATCTGTGGCCTGTGGCGTCTAACTTGGCACTTGTGAGGACGTAAGTCAAGGGGTTGTTGTCTGTTAGTACAGTGAATCTGGCTCCGTACAGGTAGTCATGGAATTTCTCGCATACAGCCCACTTGAGTGCCAGGAATTCCAAACGGTGTGCTGAATAATTCCTTTCTGACTTGTTGAGACCTCGGCTGGCGTAACTGATTACCTTCTTGACTCCATTCTGTTCTTGATACAACACAGCCCCGATTCCCTTGCCACTGGCATCCGTATGCAGTTCAAATGGAGTTCCATAGTTGGGATATCCTAAGACAGGTGGTGATGTGAGCATCTCCTTGAGATGGTTAAACGCCTGTTCTTGTTCTTCATCCCAGTGCCATGGCTCCTCTGGTGGTTTCTTGGACTTCTTGGACTTTGCATGAGGCATTAGTGCTGATAATGGCTTGGCAATCTTTGCAAAATCCTTCACAAACTTCCTATAGTAGCCTGCGAAGCCAAGAAACTGTCTCACTTCTGCTGGGTTGCATGGGCGTGGCCAGTTCAATATCCTCTCGACCTTGTCTGAATCTGCCATGATTCCTTCCTCTGTAACAATGTGGCCAAGAAACTTGATTTTCTTCTTGAAGAAAGAGCATTTCTCAGGTGAAAGTTTGAGGCCAGTTTCTCTTATCCTCTGGAAAACTTGTTTCAGGCGGTCCAAATGTTCTTCAAGTGATGAGGAGAAGATTATGATATCATCCAGATAAATGAGGCAGATCTTTAAGTGGAGTCCTTCAAAACAGTCATTCATAAGCCGTTGGTAGGTGGCAGGGCTGTTACAAAGTCCGAAGGGCATTCTGTTGTATTCATAGAATCCCAAGGGCCCCAAAGTGAATGCTGTTCTCTCCTTGTGAGTCTCCTCAATCTCAACTTGATGATATCCCGACTTCATGTCTAGTGTTGTATAATACCTGGAGCCTGATAATGCCTCAAACATCTCCTCGATCCTTGGAATGCTGTAATTGTCCTTAATTTCCCTGTCTTCTTTCGAACTAGAACCACATTGGATGACCACGGTGAGCGAGAACGCCTGATGACACCACAAAGAAGGAGTTGGTTCAGATGTTCTTTAACTTCCTCATACATGGCTGGTGGTATCCGCCGATAGCGCTGTTTGAATGGAGTGTCATCCTGTAGGTCGATCCTATGTCTAACAGCATCAGTATGTCCCAAGTCGATGTCTCCGGTAGAAAAGATGTCCAAAAAATCAGTGATGACTCGTCTCCCTTGTCCTAACTCCTCACTTGTGACAGCTGACGTGTCAAAGTCCATCAGGTTAATCACACTTGAGTCCTGAGTAGAAGTAGGGCTTGGTACATCCTCCAACTTGACAACTTGTAACTCGCATAAAACTGCTCGACTAGGGATACTGATGGCTCTTGTTGTGAGGTTTGAGACGTGTACATCAACATACATCTTCTGTCCACTTCCATCATAAGATACCAGGGTAGGCGTAAGGTCAAGGTCATCTGGTATGTGGGATCCTGTAGTTGGATGGACAATCACATGAGTAGCATGATATGGTAGGGGCTGATCAACAAATCCTGAGATATGGATCTCCGAGTTAGCTGGGATTATCTTGCGACCTGGCTCTGAACTCCTGACTTTCCCAATAGCATAGTTCCTCTTGATGAGTTCCTTCTCCCTGAGTACAATACTCCTGAAAGCTAGGTACCAAGGAGTGTGGAGTTCAGCTTGTTGGAGAAATATGGGTCCGAACTTGTCCTGGCACTGGTTGAGGTAGATAGATAAGATGTTCGTCCCGAGAGTGATAGGCACCTTCTTGTTGTAGAGACTGTCAGGCACAACTAGCAACATAGACTGTATCTTGGTGTTAGTGCTCCCAGATCCTTCTATGTCCACAACAATGAAACCACTGTACTGTAACTGTTCTCCATCGGCGCACTCTACATAAAGTAGCTGTTTAAGAGGCTCTAGAGGAACGTCAGGGAAGTTCTGTCTGTAGTATGCCTCTGCAATGGATGAAATCGTGGCTCCAGTGTCCAGTAATGCCTTTGTCTCAATCCCATTAACTAAGATGTTACTCTCTGTCGGCTCTCCAACTAAGTCCGCAACTAACTGCTGATGTGTGTTGATCCTGTTGTGTGTTGAGTCTTGAGGGGTATCAGCATTAGGTTTTAACTCTAGCTTCTTGAGGTTAGCCACAAGTAGCTTCACTTCCTCATCGGTCATATCTGATGACGCCATCTCCAAGAATATGAATTACACACAACACAATCCTTGAAAAATGAACACAACAGTAATGTGCACAAAAAGCACCTAAGAATACACAACACTTGTCTTGAGTGAATAAGTATTATGTAACAAACAAAAGGTCTTGAAAATGCACAACACAACTTGAAATATGTTATGCAAAACAAAACGCGATCTCGGCACACGATGAAAATTTCCGCGACGGAAACTAAAAGTTAATTATAAAGAGTTAAATGTAATTAAATTATTTATGATATGGGTGTTAACCCTTAATGAGTTGAAGTTTAATGTTTATATATACCCTACATGTTTAGTTTGGTTTAATGTGTGCTTAACTAAATTGTAACTAATGCAGGTAAGTATAGTGCAGGTGTACGCGCGCAGGGGGCTGATGGGATAATATCCTACATGATGAGATGAATAATACCCAGAAATATGACTATGGAAATGAAGAATTGAGAACCACACAAGACAATAACAAAGCAAGCAACCCTTACATACCTAAATGAATAAGGAATGAATGCAATGAATGAATGAAATGAATGAACTCAACACAGACCCTATAACCAAACCACAAAGAAACCTACATTGCAATAAACTAAACTATGAACACAACAACACTTAACTAACCTTACTTATGGATTTATTTGATTACTAACTAAAATAAATTAATTCATTATGGATAGATAAGTAGTTGATTTTACTAACTACCTAATGCTAACTATATAATTGATAAATAATGAGTGAATTAAGCAGTTGATTTTACTAACTTCTTAATAACTAACTAACTAACTAATACACATTCATACAAACAAACGCATCATGGTTGTATAATGTAGCTGTAGATAAATACTAATAAATACTTAAGTGAATCTTAACTAAGGCAAGGCAATGATGAAATATCAATATTTCAACAAAGTGTTAGTAAGTATACAAAACTAGCTCCGGAGCAATCAACTAAGGGGTACCCACATGAAAACACAATAAAGGCAACATCATGTATATAAATGCAAAGCAATGATCAATCAAAGAGCAATATACACATATTCATATTCACATAATAAGCAAAGTCAAATGTAAACATATCACATGAAGGTCAAGGTCACAAGAATCCAAGGTCACAGAAGTGTCCATATCTGAGGGTCACACAAGTGTCCATATGTTGAGGCATGTCACAAGATTATACACATATCAGAATCATGATTCGAGAAGTCAGTTATGCTCACATACACAAATTCATGAAACATATATCACAAGGTGTCCAAATGAAGGTCACAGTTCACATGATAGGTACATGTACATGGGCAATATCAGTGTCTATTCACCATACATCGAAGGTGTAGTCTCATAGCTGAAGTCGGTGATCCACGTTGTCCATAGTTGTTGCAGTCGCAGCAGACGAAGATGAGACTCCTATGGCGGCGTTTGGACCATGATCCTCACTGGGGGCTCCAAAATGTAGCAGCGTTAGATGGGTAGCATAGAAGGAACCACAAAGCCGCTGGGGTGTGAGATGACATGGACTTTATTCCAATGTATGCATCATAAGATAGAGAGACAGCCAGGTTGGTATGACCTGAACTCTTTCGCATACAGAGCCATAGGGTATGGTCGTTGTCTACATCATCTTGTCATTAAAAGAATAAACACATCCAGATCACCATGATCTCGATCCTATAGAATATATCACAGAATACACAAATCACATGATCCTATGACTTGACCGACAAAACAGCATAAAATACTGACCAAGAGATATACAAGATCTAACCCTTTAAAGATAATACTATGCTTGGGTGAACCTAGAACAATAGGACTTACAGGGGCTAAGCATGAGACGCGCTTGGGTAGAGATTGCAGTGAGAAAAGCATGCAGTGAAAGTAAGTAATGCTGACCTAAGATTAAATTGAAGTTTAAGAGAGCTATGGTGGTAATATAAAATGTTAAATATAAAATAATGATTAAAATAGTTTAGCTTAGTTTATCTAATGAGAATGTATTTCTCATCCATACAAAACAAATTAATATATTCAATACACATGTTTATTTACAAAATATCATACAACTCAAAGTTGACTCTGCCACACATATATTAAATATAAATTATACAAATGATTAAGAGGAAATTCACGTTTAATAGGGAACTTCTCTTATTGCTTCTTTGACTATTGATAAGGTATTCTTACCTTTAAATACAACAATGTTCATGAGAATGACAATAACAATTGTATTGTATCGATGGTGAAAAGAGTTAAATGCTCTTCGCATTGGTGACCTTTGCATGATGCTTTAGGCTTATTGTGCATTATTCATAGGGCAAATTGGTCGCTCGAACTTAGTACTCTTTTGATGATAAGTTTACGCAATTATATGTGTGATTTTTGCAAGCCATTTCTTTCAAAATGAATCTTTCCAATATGTTGTGATATCTATTTCATTCGAAGACCATTTTATTATCGGACACCTCAGCAAACATTCATCAAACATATTTGAATTAATAAGCTACTTTGAGTACATTTAGTTTAGCCTGTACAATGTTTTTGCTTTAGTGCGATTGTGACGTCATTACATTCTGCATGGCGTAGTATGCGAGAGTGGCCTAGGATTTTATGATCCCAAAGGGTGCCGTCTATGTTTAAAAGAGGTGCACGTCCGCTAAATACTAATATATCATTGTACATAGACGACCTAAAGCGTTTCGACGAATCGTGTTAATGAATATATGAAACATATGACGTGTAATTTGAGTGGTACTTTCCAAAGTTGGGCAAAAACGCTCCGAACTAAGGGCGAATAGATATTAACAACTGAAGCTGTTATTTTCAGTTAATCTATTATCATTTCTGCAAATTTAGATCGAAATGAATCAAAACTGTTAAAAAACTCAAGTTGTTCAAAGCGATCCTGTACAGATAACAATGTAAAATCTTTGAAATAATTTTGACCGGAAAACTTCGGTAAGTGTGCCCTAATTGCTTTTAAGCCCTTTTTGTCTGAAGGGAAGATAGACATATCGCACGAAAAATGAAAATATTTCATTGCCGATAGCTTAAGTTCGGTAACGCTGCAAGACTCAAATTACGATTAAATCTATGATTTTTATTTAATTTTGTTTGAATTCTTTAGACAAGTTTTTATGATCACGTGTAATCAACTGACTGGATATGACGACCTAAGTGTTATAATAACGCATGTTTGTTATGTTGCACTGAGGTGTTTTTTTTTAAGTTATGTTTGCTCATAGCCCATAGAATCTAAATTTCTGCAAACCATGTCTTCTACAAAGAGTAAAACATCTCATTACCAAAGCTCGATTATAAGTAGTTGTCAAAAAGGTGACAAATTAAAAAACAACAACTCATAAACCAATTAAGTATGAACATCGTAAAATCATTCAGGTTTTGGAAATTGAATGTCGCAATTGGTACTTCTGTTTAATAAATCATTTTTTGATTATAAAGATTGTGTTCAAATGTTCCCTGTTTTCGTATGGTACTTATTTGATTACCAAGGACATCGTGCGAAACCCCTTTAAAATACAGTCTATGAGGAACATGAAAGACATTATTTTCCTGGTTTCATATTCCTTTGACCTGTTTCAGTGGCGGCTGACTCAGAGTTGTCAAACAGGCTCCACAGGTTGTTCATGTGAACATGTATTGTTATACTAGCTTATATTTGACAATTAAGAATAAATATGTGAGAATTTATTTTAGCTTACTTGGTTATTTCTGTACATACCATACCAACACAAAATAGAATAATACGAAATTCATGGGGTATCTCTTTAACATTTCGAATGCATTTCCTCTTTAACCGCTATTTAACAACCATATGTGTAACATTTGACCTACATTTTAAGACGTATGAATGATTAATTATGCTGTTCGACACTAAACGCCAATCATTTACTCTGCCTTAAGGGAAATAGAAACCACTTACTTCATTATTGTATCAGTTAAGTAGTATGGAATGAATATTTTTTCTGTAAAACCTCTCTCATCTTCAATACTAAGATTGATATCATAGAGCATTTATAATGGTGAGAGTTTGTTCATGCTATTTTTTTCAAATTGTTTTTAACGTTTGATGCGTTTTAAAATTTGGTTATGATAGAATGAATTAGGGGGGAACATATGAAAGGTTCGTTTTTTAAGAATTACAACGAAAAGTGCTAGTTTAGTTTAGTCTATCACACTTGAGCACGAGGGAATACATGAGCGCTCTAATAATTGTCTTGCAAAATACATTGCCGCTATTCAATTCAGTTTCACTTTATTAAAACATATATCTCAAAATGTAAAAAAAAACATTATTAAAGGAACAGTAGCACGTTTTTAGGCGGAATATAAGGTGATGTCAGGAAAATGAAAATTAATAATTCCAATTGAAAGACAATGTATTTAAACTAAATGAAGCAGTAATAATTCAAATATATAATGTAAAGTTTAGCCATGCGATTCCTTTTTCTGACACAAAAGGAATTAAAGGTGTTCACACAAAATGGCCGCCAATGGATTTTATGAGAATCTTCATACTTTGTCCTTGGACTATGGATGATTGTGAAATGAGATTTTTGACACTGTCAAAATAATACATTTAGCATTACCTTACAATTATCAGTGAAATATTTAAAATGTAAAATTTATTAAAAAAACGTGCTACTGCCCCTTTAAGGGTTTACTTATTTAACGAGTAACATATTTTGTTAGTTAACAATAACTCTTATTACTTCATTTCTATGTTATTAGAGTTTAATATATGGTAAATGCTGTACCAAAGCATTTCAGTTCATGTTTGATAATAATTACAAACCAATGTTGCATGATACTCATTTCAAGGACAATCAAAATTCCAAAAACGCCTGTTTTCCTACAATAATAATTAAAGCCACTGCAAATAGATGAAATGGCAGAATTTCGTTTCTGACAATAGTACTTTTGAATAACTCAGGTTTCTCCAGATTGTTGTTTAAGAATGGAAATCTGTTTATGCAGGAATGACACATTTTGGACAGAAATATCATTTTGTCTCTAGTGGGGTTTGAAATTTAACCAGCCCGGCTTTCCTCTCATTCACAGTCTGAAGGCAGCCCTATTACCCGCATGTTCTGACGCAAGCTCATCTAGCCAAACGCAAGGGGCGCAGTAAAAGCTTCGATATCATGCAGGGGCAGGTAACTCCATTGTACCATTCGTTATACATTATCCCCGCTAAACGCTATTTAAAAACGAGGATGTGATTGGATAGCTTATGACTGGGTTTGTCTGCGCTAAACTGGTCATAGGAACATGCAATAGAGGTGGGTGCATTCAGACCGAGACGGAGAGGATGTTCTGGCTGGTTCGAGCCCCGATAGAGACAATATTTTTGATATTGTATACCTCGGAGTACGGTCGATTTTAATCAGACTGGAAACCAACGATCTTGAAGATAGTTGAACTTAAAATAAATGAGATAATAATTGATACCAATCTTCTCCTGTAGGTTACCTTGTAAATTTTTCCAAGGAGAAAGCTTGAACAAATAATTAGATTGTGATAATTATATTATGTGTAGATACATTTTTTCCATAAATCTAAGGCAGAATGAATTTTTATCAACCAATACTGGGTTCCACAAGAGATATCGTTCTGACAGTAGATTTTGAACAATGCCCTCTTGGCATCAACTACATTACATCTCGATACATTTGCATCTTAAAAGTAATGACATCACAATGCTATGACATCATAAACATAATGCCGTCACAATACGATATGCTAATGCACAGCACTAGAAGGCAAATATCCAGAGATGTTCATTTTACATTACAAATTAATGAAGAATGATGTTGGACGATAAAAGTTGTCGGATATTTGTATTTGTTATCAGCTCACGTTGATATATTTGATATCAGAAGACACTTTGGCGAGATTCTCTATATATCAGCAGTTTATGCATTTTCTAAAATCCAATTAAAAACTTTTTTCAACACAAAATACTACAGTTCGTTAATATTTCTGCAAAACTACAGAAAGTATATTTTAATGTTTATGTATTATTTTATCTTTGGGGAGTTATTTCATGCAACAACAAATATTACCAATTGCAAGGCAATAAACAACAATATTAAACCCGAGACGGCAAGGTACGCGAATCAACATCCCTTTGACTTTTAAAGAGAAAAAATAAAAAATTCAGAAAACGAGATCCTGCCCACAATATCATTAGGTCTGACATGCTAAACTTAATGTCAGCATCAGGTGTTTTCCTATCGGGATTAATTATTATATCAATCATTTATGTCACCAGTACAAAACCTTGACCATCAAAATGTTTAGGAGATACTATTTTCTGATGAAAATGATTTCATTTCATAGTGCCAGTGATGTGTATTTAGAAGAGAGACTTGATAAAATCTTACAACAATAGTATTATGCTACTGTTTGACAATCATTAAGATATCGCTTTCCAAAGCCATTAATCTTTATTTTTTTTTATTGATTGTTATCGTTCTTATTTCTGTTATACTTGTCATGTCTTTTATACTTGATATTTGACTTTCCTAAGTGTAATATTGACCAATTTTTATCAGTTAATGCTTCGGTGGTAAATTTTACGATGTGTTAATGTGTAAATTGGAAATTGAATTATTTTTAGGACTTTGTAAGTTAACGAATACGTGGCGATAGCACAGCCCCTTTAAAAAGCCAACGTAGAGAGAAATCTTGAATGCTAGGGAAGTAAAGGTCACCTTGTAACACTCCAGACATGTTATACATGAATATCGCGGTTCAGTAAACATCAGAGCTTGTGCGGTACTGGGTATTGAAAGGTTTTCTACAACAATGTTGCTTATCAGAGCATAGCAAACTCAACTGAGGATCGTCTTGATACAATTTCTTTGCTGTATTCAGTTTCACTTGTATGGATAGCTTTGGACTCAATTGTGCCTGTATTCAGTTTCATTTATATGAAAAGCTTTGGACACAGTGCTATCAGATTCACATAATTCTGTTTTATTGAAATCCGTACTCATTAAAAGCATAAATGTTTCTTGTATTGCTATAGTAGCTCTGGGGAATTCAGAGCGCATGTTTCTGATATAGAGGAGCAAATATTTACCTTCAATAGCAGTTGTCATGTGTAAAGTCATTGAAATATTTCAACATTTAGTCACTACATAATTATTTGGACTTGATCGATAAGCTGCAATTCAACGATGCATAGTTATATACTAACACCGTTTAGAAGAGTATGCATTTCTTAACTATATCAGAAATATTTATGATAAATCAAATATTTAGATCAGAAAAGTTAAAGTACAAAGACAGACAGTCTTAGTGTTAATGCACTCAGGGGCAAAAGAAACGATACCATACAAAATGCATATTAGGTTAAACTACGAGTGATAGTTACGGGTTAAACAGGTTAAATAATGTCTTCAAGAACCAACTGAACGAAGTTTTTAATTTCAAAGCTATATCTGTTAACGCTTTTAAACAACACGCCTTTCAAGAAACGCTGTTTTAAAATGATGATGATGATGCCTATGACAAGGGATCGTAGATTTTGTTTTGTACTCTTTTGAAAAGTTGGTATCGTTTCCTTTTCCCCTGACTGTACTTATGTAGTAATGCAATATCAAAGTCGATATACAAGACGACAATATCACATTATAGCAATATGGGAATGCTAGGTATTCATGGAATGTATATAACAAGTATGATAATGTTATTTGTTATCGGTGGCTTGCTATGTAGTGTGTTGTGGCAATGAAAGCATTTATAGAATGTACAGTTATTCCCCAGAGGTAATTTGACAATCTTATGGCAAGAGCTAAATGATAAAGATTTGCACAAACCCACCGAACAGATTTTACTCTGAGGAAATACCAGGATTTTACTTTTAAAATGATATAGTCATAAAAACATTATTTGCTTGACAAACATGAAATATCCCCTAGGTGTATTTTTCGTCTCACTGGGGATTCAAAACTCAATGTTTTAAGATGTTTTTAACATAGTTTTTTAGAATTAAGTTACATTGAATATTGAACATTGAGTATTATGACCATAATATTGTCGACATAATGCCCATTTTAGACTCTTGTTCGTTGAAGCATCATAGAAGTAAGACGTCCTTATATACAATCCAAACACCTTTATTCACTTTCCCCATCTCGCATATTTAAGGTGATTCTAATACATCAATTTCCTAAAAGTGTGTTTTAGAAACCTGAGTAGAAAATACTTCAAAGTTGATGAATAACGATACAAGGCATCTGAACACATCATGTAAGTAACTTTGTGTACGTTACATATTTCTTCCGTGGATTAAACCCTTTTTGGATATTGGCGGTTGACCTTTCTTTTGCTGTTGAATGTATACGTATCTCCCTTGAAATTTAATGAGCCCATGATATTGTTGTCCGTTATGTGAAGGCTTCGTCATTCCACCAATTGATTTTGATAGCTTAACAAGTCAATAAATAATTTAAATCGAGCAAAACTAGGACTGTCCAAAATTATCAGAACCCGCATGATACCGTTGTATGTGTGAGAATATGGTATTACATATTATTCTGTCTTCATTCTAACATTAACTTTAAACACCAATGAACAGATTCTATAGAGTAAATGTTTGTTTGAAATCGGCACACATTTCACCTTTGAAAATAACCATTTTATATAAGACATCAATTAGTAGAAATACACCGTAAATCAGTAATTACATGATATAGTACTTATTTCCAAGACATGGAATTGGTTGATAATAGGATTCTTTTTAATTTAAACTTGCATAATGTTCACAATAGTGAAACGAATGTAATACGGTCAGCGTGTACAAAGCATCGTGCTTCTAAGAATTGTTGAAGCCTGATAAGGAATTTGTCATTATGCAATTTAAAACAATATCTTCTGTCTGTTATCATTATTTCTGATCATGTGTTTAGTGACCATATAACTGCAATAACTGCAAGAGCTAACAAGAGGAGTCATAGTGAGAAATAATCGTAACATAAATGATAAATCACAATCATTATTACGTTATATCTATACCCTCCAAAGAATTGTAGTTTTAGAAGTTGACATATATTCCTAACGCGTACACTTCCATTTTCATTTAGAACATGAAACCACACTATCAAATAATACATAATGCTTATCACATTGAGCTTAATGTTGTCTATGAGACAGATAAAGTGTTAGAAGTGATACAATGACTTACAATAATACGCTGGTAACATGGTGAGGTTCATGACTAGGCAACTCCTGGTATCTTCTTCCGTTATTATTGCCACCTTCAATTGTTGTTACTTTAAACAGTAAAATGTGCTTGTCTTCGTATCAGATTATTTCATTGATTTATTAATATTATAACTCTTGTTATTACTCGCCCGTGTAAGATTCCGCAGTTTATTAATTAACTATCAATGATATGGCACTTATACAATTTATACGGCCTGCATTATACGAATCCACAACTGGGCCACTACAGGAAAACTGGGCCAATACGAGCAAAACAGGGCCAATACGAGCTGACTGGGCCAATACAAGTCTGAGCATGCGCATACATACAAATGGCGAGACTTCAACATATATGACAGTTCATCAATCTCATTGATAATTCTGATTTCGTTAAAAATTAACTCTTTAATGTTGTGCAAGTAAATTACAAAGAAGTTAATTAATAAAAACGTCATTAATCAAGTTTTTTGTATTGGCCCAGTTACAGGTTCTCGGTCTTCTGTAATACAGCAGACCTTGGACCTGTAACTGGACCAATACAGAAAAACTTGATTAATACATTATAGTAATATTCATACGTCAATATTAAACTGGTGGAATACCACAATGAGCTATGAGGTCACACTAGCGCTTTCGCTCGTTTTAGATAAAATCATTAAGTCGTTTGATAAAAAATAGTATAAAATGAAAGGTCGCTTAGTATCCTCTATTTATTAATCAAGAGTAACAATTACACAACTTGCATTACTTACATTTCTAACATAATCTAAAGAGCTCCCAGGAATGTTGATATTCCTCACAATTGTGTTATGATTATATGATTGTTCACTTGTTTAACATTGTACAACATAATTGTATTGCTTAGGGGGTCACACTTTAACTTGTTTTGATTATGTAAACTAGCTATTGCTTCTTATGATTTTGACTTTGCAATCATCTGCCGTGCCCCTGATTTCGGACACCTTTACACGTTGGGTCCATCTATCTACATTCATGACTACTGACTGTTTCATTATTCATCAACTGTGTGATTCTTAAGGATTGGTGACTATATTTAGCTAGATTATTTGTGTGACTCATTTGACATTGTATTATTACTCATATTAGCTTGATATCGTAATCTTAAAAACTTTGTTTATTATTAGATTAATTAAATTGTAATTATCACAAAAAATTGTTTGTTATATTTTGCTGGCTTGACTGGGGACATTTTTCTTATTCTAAATTCATTCGTAACAATTGACATTTAAGGTACGACTTGAAAAACACGATAAGACACTTCCACATTAACTCAACCTATTACCACAGCAAGATGCCTAAGCCATGTTGGTGATTCATCAGAACATCACGCCTCGTTGACCTGCAACATTTGTACAAGGCATCAGATAACGATTCACTGGTACCTTATTGTTGAATTAACAATTAACAAACCATGCGATCCTATGGGACAACATCTAACAAAACAACAAAATAGAATTCATTGTCTTCATAAATGAACTAAAGGATTTTAGTAACATCATCTATCAAACAATCTGATCCTGTGGAACTACATTACATAAACAGCTTTTCTCAGACCACCTGATCCTATGGGGCAATATAGACAATATCATACCAGTTAAGCATTACCACAAGAGTAAGGAGAATATCAACTTCGTCAACCTACCTTAGTAAACAGAGTGTGTTGATGAAGTCTATTGATTGATGAATCGATTCACCAGGATCATAAACGTCTTCTGCCTAATTACTTTCCTCGCGTGAGGACATGACTTAAAAGTTGTCCCTGGGAACAAATGTGCTAATTGATCAGAGAAGGCCTTAAAGTAACCTTGTCAATCTAATACTTATCTACTGCTTAAGCGCCCAAGAAGTCTCAGAAAAGCTTGATTCACTTCATTAGAGGGATTAATATACATAACTGGCATTTCTTGCAGTACCTTGGTATCCTAATATTGACACAGACTAATCCTCAGACGTACATGTACATATTTGTTGACACCTTAAAATCTGCGTTTTCGTAAATAGGAATTCGCATATTCGAGTATATTTTTAGTGTAATGTTTCCAAAGATAAGATTTTTTCAGAAACGACTCGTCTTCATTTACACACATTACATAACTGATGAAAAACTGTAAAATTTAGAAGTCATCTCATAACCATTCAAGATATTTGTGATGTCAGATGTTCATGAAAGTCAACAGAAACATCCAACAGTATACATATTTCAAATAACAATACAATTTTATAATAAAATTGTTTTAAACATATTTTGGAACATTATGCAAAGGTTTTTAATGTAAGAGAAACATGCTGTACCATGAATATAACTTTAAACATCATTGTTACTCATTATAACGTAGCTACTTTATTCGTTTATAAAGGTAAATTGTTTCACCAAAATGTGGAAATGATATAATAATAAAAGCTAACAAGAATCAAGTAAGTTGAAATAAAAATTAAGGTTGAATTTTTTATTATCAAAATATACAATGATATAGACATGTAGTGACAATCGTGATGTGTCAGCTTACGTCTCTGACCGACTTTAAGCAGGAAGTTGTCTTTGTGACACTGAACTTTGTTTGAACTGATATGCTTAACAGCAATCGTTTTTGGTAGTGTGAAGGGTTCATTCTTCGTTTAACTGATTAGTATCTTATCCATATTAGTTATTGCCTCATATACCTTTTATTACGTTGTTACAAAATGGTACATTCTTTGGCGATTCTGATTGGTCGAGAGCTCTCATTGACCTGCAACCATTTCTTGATGAATGCAGACATGTTTTATTAATCTGTTGCTGTTATTCATCTATAGATGCACACAACATGTAAAACAATCCTTGACAGAAATACATATGTCATGAAACAGGAAATAAATAACCCGACAATATTCGTGGTTCAGATATCATTTTCCTACTGTAAGTATTCTTTTAATGTCAGATAATTTAATCCGTAAGTAAGAAAAATAATGTAATTAATAAGTTACCAAAGTCTATCCATCATTAGTGCTCAAATCTCTTAGTCGACAGAGCAAATGTTATGGCTGACATACTTGTGCCTTTGAGACACCCGGCAAAGCTTTGAATAACCATGCACATTAGAGTATATTTTCAAAAAAGTATGTTTACATTCATGGTATTAAACAATGCATACACTTTTGTCCCGAAGCATTTCAATATCAAAATTTGTCGAATTGTATATTATTTTTTGTTAATATCATTCACGTTATAATACCCTAAATCAAATCATTCCCATAGTTTCAATAATATATTATTGTCCCTACATGTATCTAGCCATCTGATTCCGTTGGCTACATCAAACACAACAAGAACCAGACGAATATCAACCTGACCAAATTACCTTAGTAAACAGAGTGTGTTAATGAAGTCTATTGATCTATGAATCGATTCACCAGGCGTTGTCCCTGGTTCTGTAAAGGATCAAAATCGTCCTCTTTATAATTAGTTCCTTCACGTGAGAACACGACAACCCCTGCAAACAAAATGTGCTAATTGTTAAGGGAAGGTTGGGAATGTAACCGTGTCAATCGAATACCTATCTACTGCTTTTTGGTAAACTGAAGTGTCCATACGGTAACAGAAATTATAATTTATATTACAGTATAAGATTGTATTTGTGATTACTTTCGTCACGTGAGGACATGACTAAGAAGTTGTCCCAGCTAACAAAATGTGCCAATTGATCAAGGAAGGCCTTGAAGTAACCTTGTCAATCTAATACCTATCTACTGCTCCCTTGTCAGCTGATGTGTCCAATAGGTTTCATAAATTATTATGAACTGATGATCTTAAGTATGAGATAGTATTTGTGATTACTTTCTTCACGTAAGGACACGACTTAGAAGTTTTCCCAGCTAACAAAATGTGCTTAGAAACTGTCAATGCTAACAAAATGTGCTAATTGATCAGAGAAGGCCTTGAAGTAACCTTGTCAAACGTATACTTATCTACTGCCACCTGGTCAGCTCATGTGTCCAAGACATGACGTCAGCTGATGTGTCAATTGAGTCACTGAAATGACATACGCCCTGATAATTACTCAATTAGAGTCGCCAGTGGAGATTATGACCAACTACAGATATGTTGAATATTGAGATCTTTATGAACATGTATAAGCATTCATAATTTTTAAAATCTACAAATGTATCATGTGTTCATTCTATTTATGTCTAGATGCGATTTTATAGTTTTGATTTGTTTAAAGAACACATCGACTTCAATGAAAACATTACGTAATTTTTGCAATAAATCCCTATAAAAAATAAGTTTTGTTATGAAATCATGTATGAAATTCATTGATGTCGATTCTTTACTGTTTTATAATCAAACATAATACAGGCATCTTCAGTGTGTTTCTAGGAACATAATTTTACAACATAAATAAATTAGAAATACGAAACATTATGCAATGTTTGTAAATGATGTTTATCAAATGGAATATTCTGTACCGTTTGTTTTACTATAAGGAAATAGATTATCATAAGATATATATAATATATATATAGTTTGGATTGCATTTGCTAAGGTACATGTAACTTACAAATTATGCAACGAGCATCATTCTCTCCCAACAGAGGCATGTCTAGTAAATACAGCCTCTGTTCGTTGGGCTAGAATGGGATATGCCTGATTGGAGACAATAAAGGTTAGTTGTGCATTTAGCGATGCTGTTCTTAAATTATAAATTTGGCTACTGAATCAATGTAAAGCCATTGTCATATGAACCACCCTTTCCATGCGAGAATCGTTGTCATTTTATAAAGAAATTCAAAAGGATTGTGGTGCCGGAACCGAGGCAGTATCAACATTTCCTCACTTGATCAGCCTCTTTTGGGAGAGAACGCATGAGCATATAATAGTTTATATTAATCAACTATTCTAAATATCCAAAGCACTTCACACCCTAAAATGTTCGTGTTATTTTCTTATCATATATAAAATCATGAATAATACATGTATTCTTATTATTAATTTTAACCCAATTGAATAACATATAATTAAAAGGTTTATAATTGAAAAGTATGAGAAGCTAGTATTCAAATGATAAACAAATAACTAACACTTAAGATAAAAACATATTGAGAAACGATTGATTCACTTTTTGGATAATTTCAGAGCTATGATAATTCTGTTTTATGCCAAACACTGTTTGTTTATCAATTTGTTAAGAAGAAAAGAAAATATTTTATTCATGTTTCACGTGGTACATAATCAGTTGAAGACAACACATCATAAACGCTTTGAAAGATCGTACCACCCGGCCATAAAGCCTATGAGACACATGGAAATAAAAAAGATGGTCATGTAAAAAGATAAAAGTACATTACAATTCAAAGAAGGATCGACCCAAGGTGTAGGGAGGTACTGGTAGGATGGTGATGCTGTGAGGGAAGACCATGGCTGCAACAATGGGAGTAATAGGTTAGGTTATGTAATTAGGAGACGAACCATCATGATATAGCTGTCAACAAGCACATGCAAAATCTGTTTAACAATCTAAATGATTTATGTTCTTCAACTTTGTCGTGAAGCATGCGTGGTGCAATATTAAGGTGGCGGATAAGTTGGTCTATCTATATTGTTGATACGATTTTTGAATTTAACTACAGGCTTTCAGTAACTCACTACCAAGGCCTTTGACTCACAGACAGTAATTTGTCACCTATTATTCAGGTATATGAACATAATCTTCCCTGAAAACACCTGATCTTACGGGACAACAGAAACAATATCTTATCAGTTCATCAAACATAACAAGATCCAGACGAATATCAACCTTACTAAGTTACCTTAGTAAACAGAGTGTGATAATGAAGTCAATTGATCGGTGAATCGATTTACCAGGCGTTGTCCTAAAGTTCTGAAAAGGATCAACATTGTCCTGTTTATAATTACATTCTTTACGTGAGGACATGCCTTAGTTGTCCTTGCTAACAAAATGGGCTAATTGATTAGGGAAGACCTTAAAGGGGCAGTAGCACGTTTTTAGGGGGAATATACGGTGATGTCAGGAAAAGGAAAATAAATCGTTCCAATTGAAAGACAATGTATTTAAACTAAATGGAGCAGTAATAATTCAAATATATAACGTCAAGTTTAGCCATGCGACTCGTTTTTTTACACAAGATTAATTAAAGGTGTTCACAAAAAAGGGCCGTCAATGGATTTTATGTGAATCTCCTCTGACTATGGATGACACTGTCAAAGTAATACATTTATCATTAACTTACAATTATCAATGAAAAATTTGAAATATAAAATTATCAAAAAGTAACCTTGTCAATCCATAACTTCTCTACTGCATCATGGTAAGCTACAATCAAAATGACCTATACACTCGTGTACACTAAATTAGGCGACATTATCGTTCATACATAACTAATAATTCTTTGAGTAGTAAAATTGTCTTGAGTAAGTAAAGAGTTATTTTACGTGATATTTATATCATACAGGATTACAATCATGGTAGTTACGGGATCGGATCCGGAGAAAGGGATAGATTAAGATATGCCGATAAAGCACAATCGATGTATACAATAGGTTCTTATCTGCCAACAGATTTGGTTTATTAATCTAAACATATAGAAATATATTTACATAAAATATAGAATTACGTTCCAGCTCAAATGGTTATAGAGCAACCTTAACTTAACATATAAACATAAATATAAATCATAAGGAATTACATATTTGTAACACCAAATAGCTTCAAAACATATTTGGAAAATGGTCTGAAATGTTCTCATGAATGTTGAAAACATTATTTCATTCATCATCTTAAATTCAGTATAAGTTATGGTATCTTTTCTTTACATATTCATTTTGAACTTATGTTAAAGGGGCAGTAGCACGTTTTTTGATAATTTTATATTTTAAAATTTTCACTGATAATTGTAAGTTAATGCTAATTGGATTAGCTTGACAGTGTCAAAAATCTCATTACACAAGTCAATCATCCATAGTCAGAGGACAAAGTATAAAGATTCACATAAAATTCTTTGGCGGCCATTTTTTGTGAACACCTTTAATTAATTTTGTGTAAGAAAAATAAATCGCATGGCTTAATTTTACGTTATATATTTGAATTATTACTGCTCCACTTAGTTTAAATACATTGTCTTTCAATTGGAACCATTAATTTTCATTTTCCTGACATCACCTTATATTCTCCCTAAAAACGTGCTACTGTCCCTTTAAGGTACAGTGTAAGAAGAGAAACCTAAATTGTGACTCTTCAATAATCAGTTAATTGATAAGTATAATTTCTATCTATATATATAAATATCAAATGGCATAAATGGCAGGATGAGATGTTTTAAATGGAAGAAAGGGATTATGTTATGTTCGTTTTTATTTAGCTAGAATGGCAGAAAAAAACATAGATTTTAGATAGGTATTTTTAACATATACATTGCACAGTTACAGAATTTGAAGAGAGCATTTCATTCTCCTAAATCGCTGTATGTTTCCGCGTTGAGCTTCAACACATACCCTGATATCCATTGGGCCAAAAGGGAGGACAAATATTATACTACTTTGATTGGAATATTTCTCAAACTGGTTCTTAATTCCTCTGCTGCAAAAACATTATTATTTAAGAATTGTTAAAAAAGAACATTTCCATCAACTAAAGGCCTCGACTCTGAAGTTTTAAAATAAGAGTTCAAGTCTTCATGATATCTGCCGAACGTAATATGTGTTTTTATACCAAACTCGATCAGAAATTGATTATCTAAAGAAGACGAGTTTGGGAACAACTTTGTGATTTTAGCCCATCTACATTTCGTTTGATACATTTGTGAGATATGACCATTCATTTGATATAACATTGTTCAATGGGTCACGTTTGATTTTGTAAACTAATTGAGTCTAGAACGTTCCATCTGATTTTTAATATCAGAAATATGAACTCCAGTGATTGGAGGTTTTCGTAAAACATTGAAGAACATCTGGAAGTTATCTACCCATATAAGGCACGGCTTTAGAACTCTAGAAAATCCACAGGAAATTGAACATTATCCATATCAAAACGGATATACAATGTTGAAAACAATACCTCTCCCCTATACAATAGTCTTGAGGACATATACGCACCAAGTGTTCAAATTTCCGGCCAGACAGAACGCCTAGAAGGAAGTGACTTTGATTGGTCAAATGTAACAAAAGGAGTTCAAAACCTCCAATTTCGACAATCAACTAGCACGCGAGAATTTATTGTTGAGTCTCGTCTAGGGTTTCTGTCTGGCAGATGATACTGACCAAATGTTGAATAGATAATTGGTCGAGAGTTTTGGTAGGTGCTGTGTATTTACGGGAATCTCCATAAGTAGGAAAGCTTAAAAGAATTTGAAGTAGGTTTCAGCAGATGACAATATGAAGAACATTAGACACAAGCCAAAAATGGAGCGAGGACACGGTTCAGCGCATTCTCTCCCCACAGAGGCAGATCAAGTCATGTTGATTTAGCCTCTGTTATATTACGCCGAAATCACGAGGTTCCGGAAGTTTCCCCTAGCGGAAAAAATTCCATCACAATGCATTTGAATATCTGTATCAAAGGACAAGGCTTCACGCATGGAAAGGGTGGTTCATTGCTCAATGCCTTTGCCTTGTTTCAGTAGCCAAAATGATGATTTAAGAACAGCGTCGCTCATTGCACAACTAATTTTGATTGCCTCCAATCAGGCATCTCCCATTCTATACCACAAACTCGGCGTAATAGAACAGAGGCTAAATCAACATGGCTTGATCTGCCTCTGTGGGGAGAGAATGGGTTAAGCGTCTCTGATGTACATGGCGACTGTTCATCCTTTAGCCTTTTGTATAGGGGAGCGGTATTCTTATCTTAATTGTATATACTTTTGAAAATTGATAATGTTCAATTTCCTTAGCGAGGATCTTGCTTCTTCCGATTGACTTTGTGATTTAGTGCAGTGATGCCATTGCAGGTCAGGTCTATAAGCTTTCATAAATCAATGGACTGATTCAATATTCATCATTATAGTGATTTTCAATGTCTGGTTAATATATTTAGCTAGCTAGATGGTATTGGGTTGTTAAATTATTTTGCTAGATATCGAACCTTAAATACATTGTTTGTTATAAGATTAATTATATTTAAATATTTATTATATGAAATCGTTTGTTTTATTTTGCTGGATTGACGAGAGACATTTTCTCATTAATAATTCAAAGGTAACATGAAGTATCTCATCAATTTATCGTACATGATGGACCAATTTACCAGGATTTACCAGGATGAATGACTGCCATAAGACATGGAAATAGTATTTGTAATTTATTTAGACAAGTATGCTATTTGATCCGTTGTCAACAACATCGTAAGATGAGTTTTTGCTTCCAGTTACATAAAGGAATGCAACATATAAACTAACAAACCTTACAGAACGTTGACATATCCTACGAAACCAGTTCCGATTATTGCCATTCGTTGAGTCATGAACATTTCATTCTTTGTTCTGTGAAGTCATTAAAACGATTTCCACTACTATCACTTTTCGATCTATGTGCAGAAATGTTTATTCGCCAATGTAATGACAGGTCGCAACGTCGACAACAACAATGTGGTATTTTTTGATAATCTGAATCAGATGACCTTTTACTTGAATACGTCTGAGTTGCAATTTAAAAGAAACTTTTTAAATGATTGTATTTAATCTCCATTATTGGAAATTCTAGCCTTCATTCCAACAAATTGGTAATTTGACAGTTAATAATGATCAGGACAATAAGTTGTTTGAAGGGATTTGACATACAATATCCCGTTTTGTTGATCAATTGATAGTTGAATTTAAGACAATAATTATTTGCTTATATATTTAGTTGATTCATAAAATGTATTGCCCACTTAAATAAAAATATCTTTCATCACCTATAGCTAAAAATCACCATAATATTACATTCAGTGCATTAAAAAGACAGACATCTTGGTTTGTCAACGTTCGGAATTCTGTATGTTTTATAATATTGTGCGAAGGAACGTTTATATAATAAGGCCCTTCGCTCTTCCTGTTCAGTAATTAAGGCCCTTCGCTCTTCCTGTTCAGTAAGTAAGGCCCTTCGCTCTTCCTGTTCAGTAATTAACTTCTCAGAGTGCGTGTATCCGTCTGAAACGTGTATCCACATCTCAGCAACTCCCTGTATGATAAAGACTATGATATATGACGGTGATTACCATATGCCATCAATGATTGATGGGTGTAATGCACGAACATCGTATTCATAATGTGATTAGAAAGCTTAGTTTACCTTCAGTGTCATTCGACATCAAACATAGATATACTCGTATTTATTCATTTATCAAGATCATGTATATTCGTACGAAGTTTAAACGCCTATAATCGCGAACCGGTTGTATTTTTTAGATGTACATGTTGATGTTTTGATGTGGTGAAAGTATACCGAGGTCTGTGTAATTGGATACGTAAAGGAACGATAGATGTTTAACCATTTTCATGAAAAGCATGCCTTGAATAAAAAAATTATATTACCCATGTAATTAATAATTCACTTATGATAAAACATGGACTTGATAGAGTATTCCCAAATTAACAAATGGCTCGTTATCAGATGATTAACATTGTTTCCCAACACCAGATATGTAAATCAGTGCAAGTGCATTGTTTTGCTTATTCTTATGATTAGGCAGTGTTCGTCAAATTATCCAAACCTCTTACGATCAACAAAAGCAATATTTGTCAATCCATTTCATTTGATGAATAATATTGATAATTGAAACATAATAATAGGTAACATCATTTGGGAAAACTTCATCTTTATTTGACATTCATATTTATATGATGAATATATGTTATCATTATTCAATCTTTATATATCTTTAAAAGTCCAAAATGCACCAGTTTCGGTATGTTCCGTACTTCGTTGAACCATAATTCCCTGTATTTATGCATGTGTACAGTTCTATGGCAATAACAATACTTTATTACCCCGAGGTGAATTCGTTTTACATTTGAAAGTGAACACAAATAAGATATAGCGCTTTGACTGCCAATTTAAAGGTCATGGTCCCAATGAGACAAATGTGTAAAACTAAATTGAACACTTAATCCCTACAAGAGCCCACTGCAGATGACCATGGTAACATTCTGTTGATGAAGTGATATACAGGGATCGCAACAACTGCATGTTAGCTCACATCTGAATACAGAAATCGGCCAAATTTTAAGAATAGCAACATTTCAGTTCAACAGAAAAACAGCACCTTGATATTTAAATTTAAATTGGGACATTTTAGTCCTCAAACCTCTGTATTAGATATTCGGCCCCCGTTTGATAACATTCTAAATGATATGGTACGATATATTAACGTCCCTTTTTTTCACATCATTTAGTTGACATCTTGGATTGTGTACCAAAACCTAGGACAATGAAAATCGTTTGGACATTTTGTAATAGATTCTTTAACACTCTGACACTGACAGTGTACCACAGGAAATTGAAAATAATAAACATTTAAGGGATATACAAATTATATAGCAATATCCCTCTCCTATACAATAGGGTAAAGGATGGACAGTCGCCATTTTGATCAGCGAAACTAAATCGCGTCCTCGCTCCTTGTTTGGCTAATGCCAAATGTTCTACATATTGCCATCTGATGTAACTTACTGCAAATTCTTTTTAAGCTTTCCTACTAATGCATTCGGATAATGATTCCCGTAAATACAACCAATCTTTCCAAAAACCTCTGACACTCTTAGCACTGTAGATGGGAGAGGTTTATAAGCTGGATCCCTTGTGCCCAATCCTTTCTTTTGAATAAATATGTTTTAATGAAAACACTCTGACAAGAGCAACATGAGAGCCTACTGTATTTGTTTTCACTCCGTGTACTGTTTATACACTTAAGTATTTGCTTTTAACAATGCAGTCGCTCATAAATGTCATTTTAAGACATAAACCATAATCAAATGCCGCCTCAAGTCTATTATCAGGTTACCAGATTACGCTCGGAGAATACATCCATTAATGTAATTGAAATACACCCAAAGCTATCAACCACATAAATATTTATTGCAGACAGAACCATAATACGTTAATGTAAGCTTGAGTATAGTGAAATATTGTATAATGAGATAACTTCATTTAAAAATAGAGGCCAACGATATATTTTAGAATTCATTTTAGTCAGTACTTTCCAAAAGCGGTGTAGAATTGGTTCACCTTAGAAACGAAATACCAAATACCGTTCTAGTGTTTCAAAGTACGTCATAAGTTTTTAATTCAAGTTAAATGTTTGATATTTAGATTTTTGTTTTGTTGTATTTGCATAAAGATAACATTAGTCAGTAAAACAATAAATATATATATCTTGAAAAATAGCCTAGTTTGTCACTTAATTTTTAATCCAGAAGCATCATGAATAGTCCTGTCCATGGAAACAGGACAGAGGCCCAGTGGTTAGACAACATTGCATTTTGAAACACCCGATAGTGAAAGATTTGTAAACAATAATAACAGACAAGCCTGAATGAGGTAAAATACACAAAACAGCGTTTTAAGAACAATTCTTTCTTCAGGGACAGTGTGGTACATATGGTTGACACGCGTTATGCAGTTAAATGAAAGACTGTTTACGTACTCGAAATTGATTTGCAGGAAACCGTGAGTGTCCGTTTCAATCAGAAGTTATTTCTGAAGTTAGACAATCTCTGCAAATAACGAGTCTCTTTCTTCGTATCTTATTTTTAAGTTTTGATGAATGCAGATGAAGACGACAGAAAGACTGTTTCTGTATTTATTTATAAAAAACAACATAAAAAGGGTGGTACACAGTAACCTTTTTTCGAGAATGGGATTCTCCAGGTTTGGTTGATAAAGTGAAGACCTTACCGAAAGAAATGGTTTTCTAATACATATCTTATTGTTTTTAAACATTGACGCAGTTAAATCATGTTCACGTTTTATATAAAAAAGTATATCACCGCTATATCAAGTTATATTCCAGTATAGTTGAGAGTGACTGCCTTTGAATTCATCTGAGAATTATAGTTGATATTTCATAAGGACAGCTTTTGCACAAACAAAATCGAGCATTTCCTTAGACTAAAACATAAATTTGCCATGAGCATACTTGTCAAAGTGGATATGAGCGCTATACAAATACGTACAATTATTATTTAATTATGATGTCGACTCGCAACAAAACACAGAAAACTAACCAACAATAGTTTCATGGATGGCCAATCGTCATGTGACTTGAAGCGCACAATAGAAACAAAGAGTGACCTCATTATTTCTTCTAAAACAATATATTACAACTCTCCATTTAAAATCAGTTAACGCTAAACACGATATACGGGAACTTTGTAACAGCAACATTGGAGCGTCAGTTCACCTTTGTAAGAACCACTTAGTGACAATGACACCACATTTAGTTGAGGTCAAAAACATTTGTAGTGAGCAAGGTGTCCCTTTAAAGATAGTACGTGGTCCAATCTTTTACAACCAAACTCATGTTTTTAGTCATATGATAAATGATATCTTACTTATATGTCAACTATTTGTGCTACTTCTTTCGAGTGGGTTAATGACGTCGTGTATTTTCACAATAGTTAACAGTTGCGATTTTTATTGAAAGGATGTCCTGTAGAAATTACAGAATTGAAATGTCAATGTCAAAATGTTCTATTGGCATTGTGACAAGAACAAAGAAACATATCATTTTTTCTTGTTCCAATTAACATATCTATGTAAAATAGATGCAACACATTGTATTTATGTGTGGGTATCTATGAATCATAAATGATATAGTTCATGATAAATCCTCGAGATGTTTACATTAGGTTCACAACAGTCCGTTAGACGTAAGTCACGGACTTCTCTGGTGAAAATCCAACGCCCGTGACGTCAGCAACAATTAATATTTTCCGAAAATAATTTTTCAACCACCTGTATGTTCCATCGCAAATCAGAAACCATACATAAATCTATACCCCTTTGCACTTCAAGGAATATTAAAATAGACGTAATCGGTCGTTTGTGCTGTATATAGTTGTTACGAAACACCTACATCGATTGTCAAATATGGCGTTTTAGGTAAGTCGTATGCACTCGATAATGCGACTATAAAGCCAGGGTCCTCCTGAGCTAACCCATTACGCATGACGAACAGGTCTCGCAAAGGTCATGTTTCACCGCCCTGGGTCATACGGTTGCATAGCAACAAGCTTTGGCCCACTTTTTCCCTCGCTGGCAAGCTTCTAGCTAAGCGAATCTATTTCCTTATACACCCATCCACTCAAGATTACGGTGTTTAGTTGTTAAACAAACGCCATTGCGTGCTTGTTTTAAGACCAAACAACATCAATACGTTTAACAATTGAATCGATAAACTAATAACATTGTCCATTGGTGAATAAGGTCTTTACAATAAAGGGAGACGTCCATGATGAATACACCTTCATGAATAATGTTTGAAATGGATAAATCGGGAACTAATATAACCTTCTTTTGAAATCGTTTATCCGTAAATTGTAGTGTCTGCAATGAAAATTGTGCAGTGTTAAGGCTTGCAATCTCCTGACAATTGCAGGCATTTCGTTTTCATATTGAAATGTTAAAAGCATATACTGGAATCATACAATTTTCTTTTCCAACAACAATTTTGTTACAAACGTAATGACGGGACTTGAATAGAGACATTACATTATCTATTTTCTCTTGTTCTATCCATTTTTTCTAGCTGAGTTGCGACTATGTCTTTGTATTTACTCATTTCTAAGCACCGTAGATTTAATGTATTTGTTTACACAACCTTTTGAGAATCAACCTATTTGATGAATTTGCACTTTGATTTTACCTGTAAATGGAACAGGATATTGTGTCAAAGTGACAACGTTATACTTTTGCAAGGTAATTTTTATATGTCTCTAGCTATGAAAGTCGAAGGCATGCATTTCCTTATCAAATTTAAATTCTTCATTTTCAAGCCGCAAATCATTACCTGAAAGTTCCACTACCGTTTAGAAGTAAAGAGATATAAAATATTAGCACATAGATGTTGATATCAAATATGTACAAGAAGGGGAATGTTTGGGCTGTAAATAAGAGCAAGCAGGCGGGACTGAGCCCAAGTTAACAACGTAAATACAACACATGTTTATCGGCTATGTGATCTCCAGAACTTGTGTCAACATGTTTCAGTTAATGTATCGAAACACTGATTATTGTTAATGATGGTATTTGTCTCTGTCAAAGCCTAGACAACATATAAACGAGTGTGATAAAAGAAGAATTTACACATGAACAGTGAATGACAGATTTCGAGATACAATTATATTATTATGTTTTTAGTTTAGTTTCTATGTTAATACGTTTGTGTATGTCTCTTTTGTTGGAGCGAAACTGCTATGAGAAATATCAACAATGTTATATCCATATTTGCATACTGCTTTAATAAGATTCCCATCCCAATACGGAATTATTAAGTAAACGAGGGTTTAACAAAATATCTCCTTTGATAATAAGTACAAAAGTGTTTTATTTGTATAACCGTCAATGAATGTATACGGAACAGAGAAAGAAAGAACACCTTTCAAAACATAATTCAAATGAATTTAGAATTTACATTGGGACGATGTTGCAATTATACTTTATATTCAATCAGTCTTTTTCAAAATATAGCAACTGAAAAAATAATCTTCCATGTTAAATGTTCATAAAAACTTAATTTCGTGAAAATCATTCATTTCAAAAGATATTTATGAAAGCAGGAGTGCTTGTACGTATATCAGGAAACAAAACCCCTAACAAGTATATTAACCAACTCATTTTGGTGAGGCACATGTCTGAGAGATGATATACTTGGATGGTTGTCAGACAGCACGGAATGTCATCAATTATGATAATGTTCATGCAATAACCTCATTAGTTTCGCAATATCACCCTCGGTACCTTTGATTACCACTTCAGTCCAAAAGGTGAATACAGTCTTCAACGACATGATCACTTCCAAATGTAATGAATTCTTCAAATGCCTTTGCGAATGAAGCAGGGGGCATACCTCCCATGTGAGTTCCAAACATAGCAAATGTGAAGATTCATTCATCTCATACATAATAAAAATACATAAGAAAAGTGTGGAAAGAGCCTGGGAACTTCTATTCTGTACACAAATTTATTTCCTGTGGACACATATAATTTGATTTTAATCAATAATTTCAATAGTTGTACAAGCGACACGGATAGGGTGCATCTCTCCAAATGAAAACTGGTATCAACAGATGGGGCAGTTTATAAGGTTTTTTTGTTTTTTTGATTTTTTTTTAGAATTTGTTTTTGTTGCATTTTACAATAGATATGGATACATCAATATTGTAATTCTGAATACTCTTGCATGAACTAGAAACTGGGTACTTTTTTTAGATGATCTATAATTGAAAATGAGAATAATGATAATTTTGTTTGTATCATTGTTTCGTTTCTGGAAACCAAACAGAACATGTTGTTTTGTAAGTGCAAGCTTTACTTGAATCTTATCGAAGAGCCAAACTTCCAGTTCCTGCCAAATCGAGTTTACTTTGCTACAGTCATAAAGTACATGGGCGATTGATTCTATTTGGTTCGAACAAAAGCTACACATTTCAGAGTCAATAAGTTTAATTTTAAAGAGCTTCCTGTTAGTCGGCAAGATATGGTGAAGCAATTTATATTGGAACCATTGTACATGTGTAACGTGGGTACATCTAAAAGGAAGATGGTTGTCGAGTCTCCAGATCTCTGGTTCTAGATTGATTTCAACTATCTGATTCCATTTATAAACATGTTGATTAGTTGTGGTGTATTTTGTAATTAATGTTCTATAAAAAGTTTGGGTGTTGCCCTTTACTATTTTGTTAAGGGTTGAAGGTAAGATTGGATTCTGCTCCTTTTCAATTGTAATAGACCTAGAGGTACACCCTGTCTTAATAGCACTTGTAATTCCCATATACTTTAGAAAATTAGTTTTTACCCTGAATTTGTTTGCAAACATTTCAAAAGATAAAAAGTTGCCGTCATCATTCAAGATGTCGTTCACGTAGTGTATTCCACTATTACTCCATTCACGATAGAAAACTGTTTTTACCAATAGTTACATTGTCATTTTACCAAATAAATTCGGTTGCTAGGTTGCTGGGTTCACAATGCGAATCTTTGTGGGCAGAAGTAAGATCCCACCAAGCGCATAGTAGATCGCTGTAAAATGTGTTACGGATCATTGGGGTTAAAATATGTCTCAAATTAGAGCAGTTGTATTCAAATATGCATGCGGAGCCCAGTTTAGGTAGGTTGGCTGAAAAAAGTTCGCACCATTTGGAGCTCTGTTTGTGGGCTAATAACAGACAATTTCTGAGATTGTATGATTTGTTTTAATTTCGGAGCGTTTAGACCGCCATCTTTTACTTGGCAGATGATTTGACTTCTTTTGATTTTATCTGGTTTATGCTTCCAAATGAATCTAAAATATTTTCGTTCAAATTGTTCAATTACCCGATCGTCTGGGTCCGGCAATGATGAGAATATAGGTGATTTAGTTTCGGGATAATAAGAGATTTTAACACAGTGATTTTCCCAAGTGGGTAAACATTACGAGAAGACCAAATGTGCATAAGTGTCTCAGTTTGTCTTTATAATCAAGGTCTATCATATTTTCCAAATCAATGTTAAATGTAATACCAAGAAGTTCAAAATCGCCCTGTTCCCAGTTTAATTTCCAATTGTATAAGTTGTTATGATGAAGAACTACAAACAATATGCATGAACATCTTCATTACAGCAAGGGATGCTACTAAACATGACAGCATTTTAGAAGCCGTTGCTTCACATCGGAGAATGAATCTTTATTTTTACAAGTTGTGGAAGCAAGCAAAAAAACGCTCTGGTAAGTAACGTTAGTCCCTTTCACATTCATCACATAAAAACATGAAGTCGGTCTCAAAATGTATTGGAATTTTGGTATTCATTTAATGTACGCCCATACATGTACATGTAGGTACGACTATACAGGAGCTTTGGACAAACAGGTGAACGTCTTTAAACGTTTTCTTGAAGCACACGGGAATGGCCAAATCAATATAATGTATTCAAGAACAGTCATTCTAAGCATTGTTCTGTTTTGTTTAACAATATTGATGGATTCTTTTATTGGCATTCAATATTGATGAAGGACGCACATTGTTGAATGTCGAAAAATAGCTTTGATAAAATGAGAACGCACATGCACATGGTGTCATCGGTTCTGTAGAGTAACAATTTCAGAATATCAACAACATTTTTGCATGATATGCATTAAACTTTGATTCATTGAGAACTATGGACGATTGCAGCAGTCACATCTAAGGCTTATTATGGTCAGATTTTTTAATTAGTCTAAGGGTGTACGGCGACATTGCCATCTGCTTTTTCTTATCAGTGCAGCCATATTTACAGATGAATGAAGTCCTTATTAGACAGTAATAAAGGCAGAGGTCAAGGGTTTTAAAATAATGTTGATTAAAGTTTATGAATGCATATATTTATTAATACTGTAAGAACAAAATTGGTGATAGCTTAACATTTCGTTGAAGATGTCTGCCCGAATCACCGCGGTGATGTTTTCTGAGGCTTAGTATACATTGTTCCTGTTTGCATTGCAAATGTGTGAATGTGTACTGCCTTTGGTTATTACAAAGCTACAAACCAACAGTATCTATATAGGTTTTAATTGTTTATTGTTCCTTTAAGGTGACCGTAACAGAATGATAACGGATAACTATAACTCTTGTGAAGTTGTTCTGTACCAAAATTGTACTCCGAAATCTATAACTGTAGGTGGCGGGTATACAACTTGTTTGGTAAACTGATATTACAGTACGTTTGGTATCAAACCTTCAGGAATGTTGTAACCTTATTTTATTTGCAGCACCTACACATTGTGTTCTGCGATACGTGAACTGTAAATAGTGATGGCGTTTCAAACTTTGTTCAATGTTGCTCATCAATCAATGTTTCCTTTCTGATTATCTGCTGAAAACTAATATACGGAGCTTCCTACATGAACATTCATAAGTCCTTTGTTTTCTTGTGTAACTGATTCATCGAGATGTTAATTTTACAAGGATATAGACTAAATGGTAATTTTGAATGTATTTTATCTAAACTCGAGAGAAATGTATATCTATATTTACTCGTTTTTAGAATATCTTGTCATAGACTGCCAGTTGATGGCATAATGTTGAATATTTCGATAGATGTTAGGTGACACTATTGGTGAGGAAAACTATTATTAGTTCACTTTAAACTATTTGATGAACATCGAAAAATGTAAACATCAGAGTAATTTAAAAAAACAAAACCTCTGCATTTAAAACATCTGTAGTATTTAATTGCCATAAAATAAGAGTTTTACGAAAGTAAGTTTATTTCTGTTGCATAATTATTAATAATCTAAAATCTTATACCTATTAACCTATCCATTTTCTTCCTAATCCGCCATTATCCAAAATTTTCTCCTGCTAACTTTCAATACGTTATGTATATAACCTTGAATGAAGTAAATTCTAATCTGTTGTGTTTTGTTCTGTTCAGATATCTTCAGAGTTGGCTGCAAGTTTGCAGGCTCTTAATTCAATTTTAGACCTATTGGTACTCTCAAAGATTCATTCATCTCATTCTGTCACTAAAATATATTTAAACCTTGTTGTAACTTTCCATTTGTAACTTGATAAGATCCACATAATGATCCACATGCTTTCATCGTATTAAACATGATTGATCCAGTCAAAGCATCCGATGTTTACTCTTGAACAAAAATTCTTCACGCGAAAAACTTATTGTTCTAATATCATTGTTGATTGTGGACCATTTTTTCATTTACTCACGATTCCCCATGTTCATTAGATCGTAGATTTAGAGAATCGTGTATCTAAAAGGAAAATGAGAAATTAACTCAGTGGAGGTTAGAGGTTTATTTTTAGGTTAGATTTTATTTATTGGGATGTTTTGGGATGCAATTTGTGTGTGGTAAAATGTTTATTTAATTGACAAAGTTACTCCATCAAACCAAAGGTGACGTGAGCAAAATTGATCGGATAAATCATTAAAAGCTAGAAAATCAACACTTGAGTTTGGAACTGCAGTTAGCATTAAATATTCTCGAAAATATCTATACCATGCACTGCATGAAACACATATTTTAATAATGTTTTTATGTCAATGTATAATTTGTAGTAGCTCTGCGTTCATTAACTTCTTCACAATATTATAAAACATGATCAAAGTAATTACATTCTAACAACATACGAAAAGTTTCACATGCCTTATTTGAAATGGATATTCCATCAGTAGCTTAGCAACAAGCATTGACCTTTCTTTACTTACTTAAGAGGCAATGTAAGTAAGAGCCGGTCTATTTATGTATAAGTGATATCAAGTGTAACCGCCATATCAAAAAGCTACTGCTATTGTCGATATATATTTGCTTTCGTTTTGCTGTAGTATTTTGCTCGCAATAATGTTTATCTTATTCAAATAATAACTCTTATATGCAAGGTCTCCCATTGATGACTGCCACAGTTTTGCAAACGATATTGTTTATATAGGAGTATTTATTATCTAACTTGGCGTTCGTTCAAAAGCTCTATGTAAATTTCGTCTAAAAATCTTTTGTTGTGGAAACATTAGCTTAACGTTTACTTAACTGTAACGGCTTTCTCGAAGGTTAAAGCTGGGCTATTTATAAATGATGTTATATCAGGTTGACCCGCCCATACACTCATATTTACAAGATATCCATACAGCATTTAATGACTGCCACTTCACTTTATTGACAATATGTTTCATTATTTCAAATATACGAATATTACTTATCCAACTTGGTGTTAGTTTGAAAGCTTAATGTAAGTTTCTTCTACCAGTCTTCAAATGAATATTATATAAAGTTACTGCTCTCTCCAAGGTTACTGCGGGGCTATTTATAAATGATGTTCTATCAAGTTGAACCATTCAGTCACTCACATTTGCAAGGGACCTTCATTGTTCATGTTGAATGCGCACCTTACGACCTTGAAAGAACTGACGCACCGTTTGCTGGCAATATTTCGTAAACGTATGTTATAACAACATTACAAATACTGATTATCGAACTCAACATGCTTCATGTAAATTTCGTCTACCATTCTGCAAAAGTAGATCCTTTAAACTTAACATTTACTTAGTAATTCCTCTCCCAAAGATTTCGGCGGGGCTATTTATATATGTCATATCAAGTTGACCTCACAGTCACTGTTATTTGCGATGTATTCGATTGTTTATTTTGAATACTTATGATTTGGGGTATTATATGCCACACTTTCTGCTGGCATCTAAGGTCATGGCACTGCCTATTAATCTTTTTACTTTTACTACATTTTATTTAAATATATGTAATGTAAATAAAATGATTTGTTCATAACTTAAAATTTTTATATCTTCAAAATAGCAGAAAATACAGAATAGATATTATATGCATGTTCCGGAATGTATTTTGAATAAGGAAATGTCTCAAGTCAAACCAACAAAATATAGCAAACAACTGTATATAATGATATAACTAAAACAAACTTATTTAGACTCAGCTCGTTTACATAATCGAAGTGTAAGCGTGACCAACTAAACAATACTACAATGTTATGAACAATGGATAATTACATGCTCAAATTAATAGTCAAACGTATTTTGATTCAAAATTAGAAAAACTGAACTTGAAATAAAATGTATGCTTCGTCTACAAGTCTTCCAGTGTAGAATGCATATGCAACATATTTACTTGTACAATCATTGTTAATGAACTATAAAAGTAACTGGGGCCTGCAATATTAATTCCGTTTCCTAAGTTAGTGCAGTTATGATATAACTTGATGTTCATTATACGACGATAGTCGACGCTTAGTCAATATTGAAATGAACGCAAAGTAAACGTCTGTAATATTTTAATTATGTTTTGTAGTTCATTTTAATTCCATATAAAACGAGCAGGATTGGCCATTGTCATAACAACATTTGCAAGATACTTAGATAAAAACAATAACATCTATTCAAAACTGACTGCTGACAAATGAAAAGTATTCTAGTGTAAAATGCACGAGATTGCAGAGTGAAAGTGTAGTGCACGACAATTTGTTCCTGTTGTGATCGATTGCTTAATTTGAAAATCGGAATATGATTAAAATGCATGTAGAGAATTAGGTAAACATTTTCCTTAAATTTATGTTAGACATTACTGAACAAAAATCACATCCGTCATCAATTGCTTCTCTGCCTCTGGTTATAAGTACCCCCAAATATTGAAGAAACCCTCTCTTGATCCACTGGAACTAAACAACTATCGACCTTTATCTTACCTCCCGTTTATTTCTTAAATAATGGAAACTACATTCTCTCCCCACAGAGGCAGATCAAGTCATGAAATGTTGATACAGCCTCTGTTCTATTACGCCGACTTTTTGGGATAGAATGGGAGATGTCTGATTGGAGGCAATCAAAGTAAGATGTGCAATCAGCGACGCTGTTCTTAAATCATCGTTTGGCTACTGAATCATGGCGAAAGCATTGTGATATGAACCATCCTTTCCATAGGAGAAGCGTTGTCATTTGATAAAGAAATTCAAATGGATTGTGGTGCAATTTGTTTTCCGCCAGGGGAACTGCCGGAAGCCGCGGATTTCGACGTAATAGAACAGAGGCTGTATCAACATATCATGACTTGATCTGCCTCTGTAGGGAGAGAATGAGATATTGGTTTCTTTAACTATACCTTTTTTTGTTTATAGTTGGGGGCGATATAGCGCATTGGTTAGCGTGTTCGGTATCGGATCATGAGTTTCTGCGTTCGAATCCCATCAACGTTTTCTCCAGAAAATAACTGTTCTACAGTCAGTTAGGTTTGGGAACAACACTACACTGAATTTCAGTCCAGTACCACCAATGGTAAGCTGGTGCCAATGTTTCAGATATAGGTAAAATGTTATGACCGTTGCATGAATGGAGTCACCGCCTACCAAGCAATACATTGACATGTTCTCGATGATAAGTCCGTCAGTGGGTGCAGCTTTAAAATACATTCTCATTTAATATCACATTGTATATATTCTCAATGTAATTAACATTCTCATATTCAAGGTGTATACTAATTTGAAAGCGATATTCCATCACTTCCTAAGCAACAAGCATTGACCTTTCTCTACGTTGCTAAAGGCAATGTAATTGATTATTTTGTATCATAATGAACCCCTCCGAGCATGCTTTGAGCGCCGCTATATATGTATATATACCTACACGAAGGGATGATATGGCCTTGGAAACAGCTTACTGGATATATCCTATATCAACCTGGTATGACGTCATCAGAGTTTGAAAAAGATGTCAAGGATTTATGTTTGTCGAAATTGTTTAAACTTCATTATTGGATAAAATACTTTTTAACTTTTAATTTCGCTTTAATTATGAATTCTGGTCCGTTAGACTAGTGGTTAGAGTGCTTGCCTACGGTTCGGAGGGTTTGGCGTTCGAATCGACCTGGGAGGCATGCATCTTGGGAGATATTTTTCGAAAGACTTTGACTTCTGGTTTACGTCGTGCATTTGAAAATTAAACATTCGATTTTGAAACATAAAAACCTTCAATCCTCAGTGTTTTTCTTACATATGAATAGAATGCCCTGGCTTCCTAATGCACAAGCTCCTTGGAGGTTATTACAAGAAAAGAAGAGAACTCCAAAACAATAGGTTTCTAAGTAAATATAACTCGTTTCAACATCGGCATGGGTAATATCAGCGTGGACCAACAAACCAGTATCATTGGCGAGTTACGTTCTATTATTTACCGCTTTTGTTTTGGCCTTTAAACAACATCTGCAATATGTTTTGGGACATTTAATTTTTTTTTATTTAAAACATATTTATATTTCTTATCTAACTTGACGTGTGTTTGAAAGCTTAACTTGATTTCCACAGTCTTTCCTGAGTCTTTCACAGTAAATTTTATGAACTTATACTTATACTTAGTAGCTGCTTTCTGCAAGGTTACATCGTACTATGTACATAGGATGTTATATCCAGCTGAACCGCCATATCATAGTTATTTGCAAAGTTCCTCTATCGTTCATATTGGATGTTTATGGTTTGACCTTTTGCTCCTTTATGATATCTTTTTTTTATAATTATACATTATTTCAAAATGCATCATATGCAGATTGATGTAGACCACATACACTTATATATTTATTGTTAATGAACTATGCAAGTAACTTGGGTGTGCAACGGCATGTAGTCCATTTCAATGGCATTAGTGCGTGCAAATATGAAATAAGATTTTTTCATTATATGATACATGTCGACTCTAAGTGTTTAATCTATATCACAATGCAGGTAAACATCCTTATAAAATCAATTAATCATGTATTCCTAGTTCAATATTGTTGCACTTACAAAAACCAATATATTAAAGAAATCGAGCAAGAAGGAAACTGTAATGGAGTATCAACATTTACGTAAACATAATAGCACAAAATGACCATGTTGTGTATGCTGGTTTGTCCATTTCAACTGCAACACCAAACATTATGCGTACTCAAAAAGTCATGTGATAAACTAAGAATGTTAATTAACACAAATCGCTGCTGTGGTTTGTTTTTTGGTGGTCTCAATCCCATATCTGCCTCTGGTGTATGGAACAGAGTTATGTTACCATGTGCCCTATTTGCCTGTGAATTGTGGTGTAAATTAACGTCAAAAGAACATGATATGCTTGAAAAGTCCCAGTCTTATTTTTGTAAAATCATCCAGGGACTTTCAAAATATTCCTCATCACTTGTTGCACGAGATTGTTTAGATTTAATATCAGTCCAAGCTTACATTGAAAAGAGATGCCTCATATTTCTCGGCAAATTATGCAGAAGCGACTTAGATTTTGTTTTCAAGAAGGTTTTAAATAACAGGCTTAGTCAATTCCTTCTGGACTCGCATCAGGACAGAAACGCTTAAAGTACAAAATCACCGATCTACCATATGCTTCTTTTGACGTATAAATATGATCTCACAAATGATGTAAAAACTTACCTAACAGCCTCTAGATTTCCTTGCAAATCAAAGTGGAAAACCTGTGTTGCTAAAATCATTTATAACTCAGAAAATAGATCTATTCTCAATGATTTAACTGCAAGAGAAAACCAACACAGATATCTTTCAGTACGGGATCTCGGTGTACATAGACTTTGGCACATCTCAAACCTGAATTATTTTATTGCATTGCTAACCTGATGAAAATAAGTACTTTACGTATCCAATCAAAAGAGTGTGTGTGTGGTACATTTGTGTATGATATTGTGAAACATGTTTTTATGTATTGTGAGAAGACAAGATTTCAGAGAGATCAACTTATTGAGTCACTTATTGATATTTTAGATGTAAATACGTTCTCCAGTATTTGGAACAACGATGAAGAATTGACTTTATGTTTCTTACTTGGGGGACTCCCAACAGAATATTGTTCATCCCTTGACCATAATGTTTGGATTGATTGTATGATAAATGTTTGTAAAACTGTTAACCACTGGACACACTTTTTCTCAAATTGTTTGTAATCACTTGCATTAACCTGTATTTCATGTAAACATATATCAAATTGTATCTTCATTCAATGGAGGAAATAAAGAATATCTAGCTATCTATCTATCCATCGTACTATGTACATAGGATGTTATATCCAGCTGAACCGCCATATCATAGTTATTTGCAAAGTTCCTCTATCGTTCATATTGGATGTTTATGGTTTGACCTTTTGCTCCTTTATGATATCTTTTTTTTATAATTATACATTATTTCAAAATGCATCATATGCAGATTGATGTAGACCACATACACTTATATATATATTGTTAATGAACTATGCAAGTAACTTGGGTGTGCAACGGCATGTAGTCCATTTCAATGGCATTAGTGCGTGCAAATATGAAATAAGATTTTTTCATTATATGATACATGTCGACTCTAAGTGTTTAATCTATATCACAATGCAGGTAAACATCCTTATAAAATCAATTAATCATGTATTCCTAGTTCAATATTGTTGCACTTACAAAAACCAATATATTAAAGAAATCGAGCAAGAAGGAAACTGTAATGGAGTATCAACATTTACGTAAACATAATCTGACTAACAATCTTTAAGAAAATAAAAGCATGTTTGACATTACCACATTTTGAAAGTGTGAAAGCAGTTTGCAATATTGTAATTACTATTTCTTAAACGAAAGAAACAAGTCGATGTGTGATTTGATTGCCTTGACCTACCCTCTTTGGCATTAACTATCTACTTCTTACTATTTTGTAATCATTGTAAGCATTTATAACCCGTCATGTGCAAAGAACATATTGAGTTTTAATTGTATTGTTTTTAAACTTAAACTATCTTGACACATATGTGACAAACTGCTGAAGAGCTTTAATATCTACATGTGAAAAAATAAAGTGGAATTTTGCTAAAAACAGTTCATTCCGAACAAATACAAAAGCTTTGAAGGTCACAACAACAATATATGCAATCTTAACCAAACATTTTCGTGTGTTATCTATGTCTACTTTATCAACTTAGATAAATTTGTCAATTCCGTCACCAAATAGTAAGTTTAGTTAAAAATGTGTTTTGAAAAAAATATTACCTACAAGGGCAGTAATATCGCGGTTCATATTTTTATATGTTGCCATTGTACAACATGGCATTTGTCATTGTGACGTAATATTTTTAACAATGCTTTGATGTCACTGTTCGCCTATGACGTTGCCTTCCATAAGGACCGGTGGCGAATTGTTGCTCTGCTGAAAAGTAGGTTTTGAGTATTCTCTTTAATTTTTCTACTATCGTAATATTATTTTCGTGTCTATGAATTACTTTGTTACGGCACTCGTGCCTATATATCAGTATATCCCCCGCTCTCGCTCGGTAAATACTTTTATTAAGGAACTCGTTTCATTAACAATCGTATGTCATGGACAGTCATGTGATATTCTCTATTTAAGTTTAAGTTCATAAAATATCGGATTTGCAAAACCCTTACCAAATGATTAAATTAAACGTTTTTACAGTTAAGATCGTTTCTAACATGTAATTACAAGACAGTAAAGGTTTTTCTGTTCAATTACATTAAGTTTATCGACCACCATATGATATTGTTAGTATTTTTTTTATCATAAAAAAATTGGTTCACCGAATGTTTCAAACCGTTACTAAATGATTCATTTCCGTCTTGGATTTTGTTTTGCAGATGAGCACCGTACTTCAGTATGATAATAACAAAACTTGAAACTTTTTGTTCAATTACATTTTTAAAAAAAAAGGAAACTGCCTTATGATGTTTATATTCCATTAATTAAATTGTGTTTTTGTTGTACATTTTTAAACCGTTACGAAGTTATTCAATACCGTTATCGTTTGTTTTTAGTTGAGTTATGTTCAAACTTTAAGTTAGTCCATATGAAATCAGTTAATGTCTGCCTGTACGTTGTTTAGATTATTAACAAAGTCACAAATCAGAGTGAATTGACAGGTTAAATAATGGATAGTTCATGAAAAATATGTCCTATTGTGGTCGATTGCTGAATTTAAAAATCCTGAATGCTTTAAGTGCATGAAGAGAATAAGTAACAGTCTCCCCAAATATATGATTTCTTTAAACCGAGAGTTTTCTCTAATGAATATTTTAAGTCGACAAACCTAGCTGGTGCAATTGGCATTAATATTTGTTAACAATTTTCTGCAAACTAGATGACGTTCCTTATTATTTTTAAGCTAATTACCCAAATACGTTTTAGTGATATCAGTCATATTATAAGATAAACATTTTTCTTTCTCAAATTCTCTTTGCAGGGAATTTAAAACAACTGTCATTTCTTATAAAAATGTAAACAATTTGCAAGTTTGATATGCGTTACGCTTGTTGATGCTTGTTAATTGTTCGCTTACAATATTTCAGACAATATCGTAGACAGTATTACAGACAACCATTTGAACATCGTGACCTGTACTTGATTCATACTTAAAGTAGATTATCAAACATATATTTCTAGTATATAAGAGACAGCTACTGGGCCAGGTACATTATCCTAGTCTTAAAAACTACCGCATTTCTTTGTAACAGCATACTTTTATATCAATAGCATAGGGCGCCAAAAATGTTGTATATAAGTTTGATAATTATAACTAGATCGGAGTGACACACCTCATTTGGAGAAAACTCACTATGTAAATACCATGAAGGTTTAACATATGATAGATAATATCTTTCAATATTTATTCTGGTATCGTTAATATTGCTTTACAAAAACCCTGTAATGATATGGATATTACAATTTCAAGATCAACATTCACTCAATATTACATTACACAAGTAAGCTACGGTATCCCTGCACACCAAGAGCAGTCTAATCTGTCGGTTGTTAAGCAACCTTCCCTTACCTCTTTTATGAGCCTCTCAAGATGATCTTGTTACATAGTAAATATGCCCATGGTGACAGTTTGATTGGCGGTATTTTATATCATTCTCATCTAAAAAATTCCGAAGGACTAATATAAGGAGGGCAAATCCATTGAAATATTGAATGCATTGTATTTGCCCTTTTATAAAAGCTTCCCCGAGATTGTTTAACATATTCAGAAATGATAACAACACAACAGTCTATCTGTCATATTTGCTCCTCTGCACTAAGGCAATGTATCTGTGCTGTTTGTTTTCTCAGAAAATCTATTGAATCAAATTTAAAGAAAATCAGAATTTCCAAAATATGACCTCATCTGTAATTTTAACCATGTCAAATTTTGAAATTGTGCGCCAGTGACCAGCCGACCCCAAATATGGTTTGCAAATTGATCTTTTACCTGCAGACACTTGAGGATCCTTTGTCAGAGCTGCTGGAATTATTTAATTGAGATCCAAAAGAAAACCAAATTACATGGTATTTGCACTAAGATACTCTAGCAAGAGAACAAACGTAAGGTACGCAGCTGAGCTGTTATTGAGTCACTCAAGGTACCCTCTCAAGTGTTTGATTTAAGTGTCGAGATATATGTCCTTTATAACTATTTTAATGGTTATGGGTCTGTTACAGATATAAGTAAATTCTGTCTGTATGCGTAAAGATCGGTACGGGAGAGCTTGGATGTGGAAATGTTCATTCTTTACAGTCCGGGGGTTAGAACCACTGCATGAATGCATTCATTGTCAACCTATCTACTATGGTAGAATGAATATACACTATAGGAGAGTTTGGATATGAACATGTTTATTCTGTACAGACCCGGTTTTAGGTAGACTGAATATACATAGAGTTCTTAGAAGCATTGTAATATCAACTATGGTGAAACTAGAGTATACATTAACATGTCTTCAATTTCAATACCAAAGTGTAGAAACATAATCTCATTGTGCACGCTTGTGAATGCTAAACAAACTAATCAATAATGCAGCCCAGGTAAAGTATACATCCAAAGTTAAATCAATTTACTTTACAATTTACTTTAAATAGTGTTGTGCTCTATGGACCTACACAATGCTTTGTGGATATGTTATGGGGACTACGATGATGTTTGTCTAGAGAGACTGTTGACGTGTTGAAATATTGTTTTAAAATGTCAATGCGTCTTACACAAGAATGTGTTTGTGAAGTAACAGCTTTGAAAAACTGATATTAGATATTGTTTAAAGATACATATTAATAATCGATCGATCGATGACAATGAAGTTGAAGGCCAAGGTTGGATGCCACGGTAAATATTACCATCAAGAACGTATGGTTTGACACTTTAGTTTACTTTTAAACACAGCTCTGCTAACATTCTTGAAATGGATGGACACCATCATCATCGAGTCGTGCAATTTTGATTATATTTTGACAAATGATAATTTCCTTCTACCAAAGCAAAAATCGATTGAAATCTAAATGTTCACTCTTGTGGAGTTATGCCCTTTTCACACTTTAGCGTATACTCATTGCGTGCTAGTGTAGTTGCATATAGCCATTTCTGTCTTACTCAGTCAAACGAAACTGACCTAATATATACGTACCCTGATTGTGTAATTCGTTGCCTGTATGTTAGCATGCGCTTAGATCATTTTGATATGACTTATCAAGATACTGCATGCATATGTTTACAATTTATGAAAGAATATACATGTATTATCATCTTGTACACCCGTCTAAGCAAAACGTTTAGTTAATAATGCAATACAAGTAAAACATAAATCCTTAGTAAAATTTATTTTACACCTGTAGTTTACACCTGTTGTTGCGCAAAAACCTCTGTCAGAGAGAAAAGAAATTTTGAAACTACGATCATATTTGTGTAGAGAAACAGTTACTGTTTGCTTGCGTCTTGCTCAAGAATGTAAGTGTGAAATGATAAATAATTAGGAGTTAACAGATTAACCAAGAAAACTTTTAAGCCTTTAAGCACGTTTTTGAAAAAATCCGATACAATGAATGAAGCAGATAATTTACTGAAATGCCAACATCTAAATTTACCTTAAGGAAAATGTATAGATATAGAATGGATGTATACATCCATTTACACAAACATTTGAAAGAAATAGAGAATTTTATCAGTCTTCATTTTGACCATCTATAAAATATGGAAAAGGATGTTGAAAAAGAGGCAATGACATAATGCATTGTCAATAATATTGACTTCAGACCCGTCTGGACGCAACTGTGACGTACTCTGATCAGTTATAAGGGTTATATGAAACAATGTGGGGATTTTAACATTTTTGGCATGGTCACGCCCTGGATTGTGGAGACACATTATTTTTATCCATTTTGACATTTTTTATTTTGAATGATTTAGTTAAGTTTTAATGTCAATGGCAAGAATTAAATGTATTTTGATTTATCTGCCGATTACCTTTTTTAGTTCATATTCATCTGACGCATTATACTACCGTGTTGCTAACAACACCAATGGAAATGATAACGGTTACAAACAATACGAACTTCCTGTCTAGTATTTCGTATTGACATGTTTGAGAACACACATAAAGCTGTTCTCACTATAATCCTAGTTTATTTATGGGTTTCAACGGCTCACTCGTTACTAAGAGACAGTCACTAGTACAGTCACATTAACGACTATTCAGCGATTGTTTAGTTTATTCTTGCAATGGCATACCCTACAAAAATAGCCGTGGTATGTAGATAAAAGGGGTATAGGTCGTTCTGAATTGAAATGATTCAATAATGCCACAATAAAATGTTTCCACATTCCACATTGCTTTAATTATTCGAATTCATACAACAAATTACATCAAGATCATTATTCAGTATGAATTGTGTTATATGCATACGTGATATACTTTCATTATACTGCCTAATAGCATTTTATGTTGGTTTCCTAAATCCTTATTATCAAATTGTCGCTGTGAAAGTTCAGTATATATTGAACACGTGGAAATCTTTGACGCTAGAATGTAATAACTTGTATTTTGTGAAAGTTTTATAAAGATCGGAAAAATATTTTTATGTAAACAATAACTATATTCACATTTTTATCAGTAATGATCGAAAACCCCGTTTTTAATATAGAAAGGGACGATCCATCAAAACAGCATTATCAGTTATGACAAATCGTTAATTCCCGTTAATATGTTTGAAAGATTATGCCTTTGATCATCTTGTGTTGCAAAAAGTTCCAACAATTTATCAAACATATATTTCCTGAACCATCAACAGTGCGAAGGAATATGTTGGTTTGTAAAAAATATCTTATTTTAGTCGATAATTAATGCACACGCACAGAAAAAAGCATAATGGTTTACGTATTGTAACATATCTTTCCTTCTTCTATATACAAACTTATGTTCTCATTATTGGTAATCTGCCACTCGTTACATTTTATTGACAAGATCATTATCTGGTGATTCATGTTACATTTTATATTGCAACAATGTTTCTTGAAACAAATTTACAATATATCATTTAAATCAAGTTAAACCAACAAAGCGCTCTACTTGGAGAGTTTATTGTCACATTGGAATGTATTTCGTCTTCTGTCTAGCACCATTTCGTATAAGCGATTTGACAAGACTTTGTTAATATATAGAGAATCTCACCCTCGTGTCTTCTGATATCAAATATATCAACACAAGTTGATATATTTGATATCAGAAGACACGAGGGTGAGATTCTATTTATCATCCAAAATCATTTTTCATCACATAAGCATGAAAAATGTACATCTTTGATCACTGCAAAGTCCTAAAACTGCTAAACCAGTGATGTCATAGCATTGTGACGTCCTCGTGTTAATGACGACATAGCATTGTGACGTCGGTATGTTAATGACGTCATAGTATTGTGACGTCATTACTGATGATATAAAACGTTTGTGATGTCATGTATTTTCTGATTACAGGGCATTGTTCAAAATCTACTGTCAAAGCGATATCTCCTAGGAGATATCGCTTGATCTTCCACAAGCGATATCTCCTGTGGAACACAGTTTTGAATGAGAAAAATCTGTTTCTACCTCTGCTAACACAGGTGGAGACAGGTTTACCTTAATGGACGTCAATCAAAAAAACATCTATGAGGCAAATCTTATGGACGAAACAATCTAGACGGATTTAGTCAAGCACTATCGCTGAACACGTTCAGGATTGTAATATTGGGACTAATGCATCATGCCCGAATATCAACGGTACAATATACTTGTTTCTTGTTATATGCACTATGTAAGTATTTGGATCATTGATTGATTGTTCGATATTTGAATAATGGATTTCAATTCCCCCTTATCGTTCAGTTCAAAAACTATCTTGAGTGCAAACTGTCGACGTTAAAGGTTAAATCAATAGTGAAATCTTAGCAAAGGAGACATGTTTAGCATAATCAATTTACTATATTTTCGTAATTCAATATTGTTACAATCAGTTGATCGACAACAATGCAGTATGTTTGAACTTGGTAAAGACATGATGCGCCAATGCGGTATGTTGATATTTTATGAAAGACTGCTGACACACATATTATTATTCATCAAAATATGAATATGTCTTGCAAGTGATTGCGATCGGGATCGACAGTGTGTGGAAAGGGTTAAAGTTATTTCTTCTAAGTTGTGACTTACATTTTCGAACCCTGTTTATAATGAATTTCAAAATATGCAATTAAGAATGAATGAGGGGGAGTGGAGCGGCGAGTTGATTTTGTCACGAATCCACAACACAGAAATCCGTTCTCCATCTTAATCCATGCATGACTGTAAATCTGTGTACCCTTCATAGCCTAATGGGTAGAAGCGAGTTGCATTTACGATCCTGAACTCACGTCGTTTCAAAGGTTTATTTTCAAAATAAATAGGTTTTAGATTTGTTGTTCTTGAAGCATTTGAGTACACACTATAGAGAGAGAGAGATTGTTTATTCGAGTCTCACTGTCTGTATATTGTCATTATAATATAAAAACATTTTCATCATTTTTGCAGAAACCACCGGTTAGGTTATGAGAGACTATAAAAATTATCAAAATAACGTACATATACTCAATTAAAACATAATACATTATTACGGACGACACGCAATTACATATATATATATATTCATAAAAATAAATACATACATTCATACATACATACATTCATACCTACATACCTACACAATCAACTGTAAACACAATATAGTGACGTCATCACCATGGATGAATCAAAACGAATGAGACACGAGCAGGGAAATAATAAAAACATAAAATTGTATGGTATTCATTCACTTCTCTCTCAAAAAGCTTTGAATTAGATTCTCCCATTATAGATAAACTAAATCCCAAAAGTCACATGATGAAAATTAACCTATTTAAGTGACTCTTCCCTTCTCTGCTGGCACACCCACGATGGGCCTCCTTGCAGTAGTATGATGGTCTGTCAAGTGATTTAGGTTAGGTCTCTCAGCCCCATCTCTATGGTCAACTGAGTTCTACTGGATTCAAATGGAACTCCTGTCATTCCATAAGTAACATCGCCTTAATCACGGTTTCGTTGGTCCGTTTAACTTTGTATATTTATGTCCTGGGGCGTTACACTATGATTAAGTACTACAAAACGTTGCTATCCAGGAATGCCATTAACAAAACTTAGCATCTTTAATAATTGATATAGATATAAAGCACACAAAGAACTTTTGTATCACGTTGTTTAACTGCATCTTAAATCGGACACAGAACATAAGAAAATAAAAGGTAAAATAGAATGGTGACAATTTTAGGTTAGTTATCTTTAATATCTATCAAATGCATTAGTCTGAGCATCTAGCATCATTTTCGTTAAGCAAAGCTTACTACATGATTAAACATAAAGTTAAAAGTAACAATAAGTAGTTTTATGTTTAAAACCATTCCATGCGGAGAACCGACTTGTCACGTTGTCTTGTCATGTAAACCAGGAAAAAAACAGACTAAAATAACTTAACTTATTTTGTGCTTGATGGGAGGATTATCGGAGATCACGAAACACGAAAAATTCAAACTTAAATTTAAAACAAAAAACAAAATCGTCATGAATAAATCTATTGGTTGAAAGTTGTTTTACATGGAAACATTTATTTTCGAAATATTTCATTACAATCATTTCAGAAAGCAACGTATTGTTCTAAGACTTTGTAACTTGATGATCGTTAATGGTCAATACTGGATGCGCTTCGATTGTTCTGTGTCAATTGAATGTATGTTTAATTATGCATATGCTTATGGTTAGGAGCATTGTTTGCTATCATTTAGAATCGACCGAATTACAGTTATAGTTTCAGATGATAAAGGCAAACATTCACAGCAAGTCATGAAAAGGTCCAATTTTTATAACTATGCTGACTCCATCCATTGTCATTGAATGATATATTGGTGCAAGTGAAAGCATAATGATTGGCCGACAGACAGACATATTTCATTGCCATACATTTAATACCATAGAGAGATGTTTAGATTGTGAGGTTACAAAATCGACATACATGAAGGCAATTAATTGATTTGTTACTATATATTTCTTAGCTAAATTAACGCTAAATATTGACAGTTCCTGTTGACAGTATTTCAGTAACATCGTTTTATATCCTGCTGTCGTGTTTCCCTAGGTATTTAGTGGGTGCTGTATTTACCTCTTTCATTAATAGTGTATGGGATGAACATCGTTATCTACTATATAGATATCAATGGAATTTTAAAACCTTTCTATTTAAACATTTACTAAAAGCATTTCAAATTCATGGGTTTCCTTAAATTGTTTATAACATGATAGGTACACATAGTGCTTCATTTCTTAATACCAATAACTCATTGACACTATTTACAATGTGTTAGTCAAATAATACTTAAAACACCAGAGATACATAACAATACGTTTTAGTCTTCCCATTCCCTTTGGCGTTTAAACGAAACCAAATTAATCATAATTTAGAAACGATCAAAACTTAACTAAATCATTAGGTCAATAAAAAAGTAATTTGTAAGTTTCAAACCCCAGCATCAAGCCTTTTTTTTCAAGAAAAAATGGAAATTTATTGAAACGCGGGCGGGCTTTTAAAATGCTACTCGGTCTTTTTCGAATGTCTCCAAAAACGCAGTGATAGAGTGATTCAAAAACTATATTTATTTTTTTCTTCATGTTCAATGATAAAAAAAATGGAAATTAAAATCGATCGCATCATTTTGGCCTCAATGTAAAGAAACATTTTTGAATTTTTTGGGGCCTTATAGTACGATGTACTCTTCATTTATTTCACAACAATATTTGTGGAATGAAGGAAACTAAAAAATAATTTATTTCATATGATATTGTTGTTGGAAGGGCAGTCTTCGTTTATAAGGGAATGAGAACTTTTTTGAAATTGTTATGTTTTTCACTATTCACATTATTAAAATCAATTTATTCCAAATATATCATTAGCAGAACGTGAACAAACTTTTTAGGGTGCAACTGTATAAACGTATACTTTCAATAATACTAATAATGCAATCATATATGACCCATTTATGTCTCTTAAATCACAGGTGAATGATTTCAGGCTATACAGTATATATTTGACATTTTAATTTGTGTTGTTTTAGTCGAATATCAATACTATCATCTGAAACAATAAAAAATGAGAGTGTTTTCAAAGTAACATCTGTCAGTTTGCTATCGAACGTCAAAGGGCTTGCAGCTGCACATGAGAATATTGATATGAAAACCGTCTATGTGACGCAAATACAAGTATGTTATGTACAGATCAACACAGCTGAACTCTTAACATCTGTTTCATGATGTTCTACTTCCATTGGAAAACGATCTTGAAAAAAAAATCAATGCCCTTTAACTTATTTGTTCTGTTTTGAATCCAGTTGCAAGTAACTTTTAAATATATTCTTACTTTTCATACGGTCTAATTTTTTAAAATAATCTGTCTGTAATTTCTCCAAACAGATCTCCAATCGGTATAACGTATACTTTTCATATCCTAACTACATTAGCAAAATGGTATGATGGATTCAAGAACTCTTCACTTTCCTTTTGAATTGCTATTTATAGAAGTTGTTATAATGGTATGATGATATCAATATGACATGCTTTTAAGTTAGCATTTCTAATATCCTGTCAAGAAACTTTAACTATTCAATACTACTTAGAAGTTCCCATTTTCTTTACTATGATTAAGTTTAAGAAATATAATCAGTAGAAAACACATTTTGCCTCTTTACGTTTTTTAACTACTGTAATAGTTACTTTATTATGGCAACTTGAAAAAATGGAAAATCTTTCAATCGCTCATCAAATCATCACGTAACATATTTATGGCATAAGCGTTCGTTATGCCATCCTTGAAAAGGTAAAACGATAGAATTGTAATTCGTGCAAATTCTCCGTTCCACATAAAAAATAATTGCCTTTTTAAATACACCTACTATGCCTACTCAAGAGATAGACTAACAGGACCATTGTCTTGTTCTTCCAGTAAAGGACAAATATTGATAGAATCCCCACCAATATCATCACTAATAGTGCCATGTTCCCGCCAAACTCTTGATACTTTCTCGTCGCTTTGATGGTAGAAGAAACGTCAAATCAGTGTACACATGAAGTCATCCCCGTTTTGATATTTTCACTGACATGAAAAAGTGATATCAAACTTAGTAGCGAAGACACTAGAATTGAGTAAGCTCAGCCCTCAGCATATGATAGATAAGAAACTCCGGTCTGTTAATTTTCTTGTAATCATTTTAGACGATAATACTCACTAAGCATCTTTGCACAAAAGCATTTATAATTTATTTTTCAGGAACCGTATATAACTAGAACTGAGAAAACTCAGTCTCTCAGCCCTCAACATATTACAGATAGGAAACCCAGGTCTGTTAATTTTCTTGTAATCATTTTAAACGATAATACTGACTAAACATTTTTGCATAAAGGCATTTACAATTTATTTTTCATGAACCGTTTAACACCAGAACTGAGAAAACTCAGTCTCGCAGCCTTCAACATTTAATAAATAAGAAACTCAGTCATGTTAATTTTCTTATAATCATATTTAACGATAATACTGACTAAACATCTTTGCATAAAAGCATTTATAATTTATTTTTTCATGAACCGTATAACACTAGAACTGAGAAAACTCAGTCTCTCAGCCTTCAACATAAACTGAAGTACAAAAGAAAGTACACACCCACAGATTTTCATATTATTTCATATTCATTTACAAAGTAGCATTTTTTTATGCTCTATCTTAATGTTACGAACGGAAATAATGAAATTATATCGTCAAAACGCATCCGAGGCATGTCAGTTCAGGTAAAAGTTATTTTTTTGAAAATCACGATTTTTTTCAATTTCTACATGACTTGGGCGCGCTAAGAGTATAAAAACCACTGAATTCTACCATTCACTACGAGTGTTCCAAAAAAGCACGAGAAAATGCCACGTTTAACAGCAGCAGAGCGAGAAAGAGTCGTTGGAATGTCTGAAGTTGGAGTTTCAAACAGCCAAATTGCCAGAAGGTTTGGCCACACCAGACAAACGGTCATTCGACCGCTTCAACGTCATAACCAGACTGGCCAGACATCGGACCGTCCTAGAAGTGGAAGATCGAGGGTGACGACCCCCGCTAAAGACCGTTATCTGCGCACACTGCATCTGCGCATCAGATTCGTCACAAAGGCGTCAACGGCATCGACGGCGTTAGGACACCACATCAGCAGAAACACTGTCATGAGACGTTTTCGAGCTGCCGGTATTCGGGCTTACCGACCGTTCCTCGTGACCCTGACTCGCGAACATCGCCTGGACCGTCTACACTGGGCAAGGAGAGGAAGACGCTGGCAACGTCGTGATTGGGCAAGAGTGATCTTCAGCGACGAAAGTCGATTCAACCTCTTCACAGCAAACGGCAGAGTGAGGATTTAAAGGCGTAGAGGCGAGAGACAGGCTGCAGCGTGTGTCCAAGAAGTGGTACCCTATGGCGGTGGCAGCATCATGGTCTGGGGCGGGATCTGCGGCGACCAGAAGCCCGATTTGGTGACAATTCGTCAAACCCTTACAGCCCAGAGATACAGGGATCAAGTGTTGCAGCCTGTGGTTGTCCCCTCATACAGAGGCAGCACCAAGGGATGATTTACCAACACGATAACGTCAGACTACAAACTGCCAGAATCACCATGGACTTCCTCAACCAACAAAACATCCAGGTTTTGCCTTGGCCATCACGTTCCCCTGATTTAGCCCCCATCGAGCATCTTTGGGACCATTTGGGAAGACGACTTAGACGTCGCCTAGAGCAACCAGTCAACCTACAACAGCTGGAACAAGCACTACATGAACAGTGGCAACGTATCCCTAATAACGTCATTTGACGTCTGACTTTCTCAATGAGGAGACGTGTCTTTGCTTGCATTTACAGTAATGGGGTCACACCCGATACTAACTCCTCATTTATGGACATCAGACCACGGAATATTGCAGAAACAATGATTGTAAATATCAAATTATACCCCTAGTGGACACTATGAGAAGTAGAGAAGTGATGTGTGAAGTGAGATGTAAATACCTGTCCTTGCCATGTTTGAAAATGGTTCACTATTAATATTATACCTTTGAAATGCTGGAAATTTTGTCTTGTTGTCTTTTATTAACAAATTACTTGGGTGTGTACTTTCTTTTGTACTTCAGTTTATAATAAATAAGAAACTCAGGCATGTTAATTTTCTTGTAATCTTTTAAACGATAATACTGACTAAACATATTTACACAAAAGCATGTACAATAAATTATTTTTTCAGGAACCGTATAACACTGGAACTGAGAAAGCTCAGTCTCTCTGGCTTCAACATTCAATCAGGTCTGTTAATTTTCCTGTAATCATTTTAGACGATTATACTGACTAAACATATTTGCATAAAAACATTTCCAAAAAAATAATTTGTTCAGGAGCTGTATATGTTCATCAATGCAGGGAAAACGACATAATCGCTCCTGTACGTATCGATTTCATAAAAGAGCAATTACAAATTCAATTGAAATTTCCATAGTCCGCCTGTTCTGTAGCTCTGCTTGATGGTATTGAATCCTTAGTGGGTAGATTGTTTTAACTCTTAATAGCAATGGGATAAGAAGTCCCATTACTGAAGAACGTCATCATCCATTGTATCGGAGCAGGAAAATCGATGGTCTGTTCTACTGAGACACTCAATTCCATTATGCGAATAACTTGTTCAATAATGATCTTTTTAGCTGGATTCTTATGGTTGATCATATCGATTGATATTCCATTATTCATAAGCTATCAATATACGTTTAAGCAAGTAACCATTTATGTTTTGTGATATTGATTTTCATCGATATGCTTGAAATTGGTATACTTGAATACTTAATTTATATTTGTTGACAAAAACATGATCTTAGTAGAAATAAACTTTCACCTTTGGAGGTAAGCAACCGTAGGATCGCTGCACATCGATTTCTGACATTTGACGTCACAATACTCTGCAACTTTGACGTCACAATGTTAGTACCACTAAGTGTAGTTGATAGAACTTGTTGGCTGTTTCGTTTGATTAATATCTAACCTTTACTAAGAGCATCAACACTTGAAACCGTTACAACGATGTGACATTGATAATCTAAAGCCAACTTTCTCTCCTTTATAATATGACATGACACATGACACATTCGTTATAAATTCGTTACAGTAAAACCATTTTTCTGAATAATTAATTATTCTCGTCTCAAATAATTATTCTGAAATCTTCATTATTAAAGTGTTCTCCACGAAGGAAAGTCAAAAACAAGATTCAAGCAATGTCAGTTTGTTCAAAATTTTCCCATTCGAATGCAATAAGCGTAATTAAAAAGATCGTTTAATTCTCCACAATCAGATTGTGCACCAGAAAATCATTACAACAAATGAGAGTTTAAAAATTTCGACGTAATTTACAGAAATCTATTTTTACTGAGGGGTGCAATTGCGTCCGTTTTGGTGTTGTAGCGTGAATGTGACTAAGCGGTTCTTATTAGGTGTTATTGTTTAAAACCAAATCATTTACTTCTTTTATTCAAACGGTAACATTCGAAAGGTTGTTTAACATCCCTCATGTAGCTGTTCTTTACCGAAAAAAATGACATTGATACGAAAGGACAGATATATAGGTATTTCTGACATAACCTGACAACTAAATTTAGTTTACAACACGTTTATAAAGGTTAATCTCCATTTCTAATGTGAGGATTTTTAGACAAATCACATGTGACATAGATATATGATATTCATATTTCTTAAACATTATTTGCAACTAACACATACAGATAAATAAGTTGTTCACCCCTTTCATCATAATATAGCTTAAAGTAAGGTCCTATGAAATTGAACAAATCTCAATATACCCTTCTCAAATATACTCTAAATCATCTACACAGCATAATCATGATACCTTTGTTGTACAATATTATGACAGGATATTGCACATACGTAATTGAGTAAAGAGTAATTGTAACATTCACATTGATATCTGTTATGAAAGAGAAGGATGTAAACAAAATGTTCTAGCTCCACGGAAAACTTAATCATGGGGATAAAAGAAAGACTCATTTAGGCAATAGGTAAGAGTTGTTTAAATTGTATTCCACTGAAAGTCTGCTTATTTTTATAATACAAAATAAATAGGTGCGTATTGTAGATTAACTTTTGTATGTATATGATATTGTCTTAAACATTGGCATGTAATAGATATACCCACCCTTCCCGAGGTGTATCGCTCAATATACCTCCTGTTTGAATCGTGGGTCTCCGAGGCGCAGCATAGCGGAGCCGAGGATCACGATTCAATCAGGAGGTATATTGAGTGATGCACCGAGGGAAGGGTGGGAACATCTAACTTATACCCCACTCCGGTCGAGTTATATTTGACGAAAAAAAACTATTCACCCTTCTCTATGTATATATGTCTTGACCTAACTAGATCAAAACAATATAAACAATACTCTTCTTATTACGTTTTAAAAACCATAAACTGACTTCATTACATTAAAATTTCGTACAAACTAGTACCTATACATAGGCTTATATAGTAAAATACAACAACTTGACACAACAAAAGGTATCAAGCCTCAAAAGCTCAGTCGATAGAGGCGTTGCGTCGCAACATTAAGGCCCCTGTTTTGATTCCTACTTTGGTCGTTAACATTTCTCAAAAATGTTAAATTTTACAACTGCGTTGATTTGTCAAAGTTGAAAATATCTACACCTGACTTCATGTGGGTGTGCAAAAAAGAATAGATGTATGAGAAACGTTGTGGTGTATCGGTCAATATTCCTACAGTTAGAACAAAGGAAACGAGATCGGAAGTGGGGTATAAGGGTACAATAATGTGACATATTCCAGACGTGTTAATCAAAACCGTAAAAATGAAAATTTGATAATTTTAAAAAGTTTGAACACCTTAATACGTTAATGTTTACCATAATTGTAAAAATGAAGTGGTATTCCTAATTCGTACATACAAATATGATTCTAGTGCACATAGAAACACAGGATCTTCACCACATTTTAGGGTCACTCAAAGAATCTTAGACATCTACAATCCAGATGATGGAAGACTCATTTCCTGAGACTAGAGATGATCAGAGGGATATTCTTTGAGCGAGTTTTGCTTATCTGTTTGTGAATACAACATCAGGAATTCGATATTTTTGTATTTGAAAATCTTACATATGATAAATTCATCTGAAATGCGTACTTTCTTTGGCCTGTTAGCTTATGTTTAAGGTGTGTCTTGTGGCTTACTGCACCGGATGACAAACAATTAAATCAACAACATATGGATTGCGCTTTTAAAGCAGCCTGCGTAATTCCTTTAGGGAATCCAGAAACATGTGAATTGATTGTTTTCTTTTACTAACCGGACAAGATGACACAATTCAAAGAAAAAATATTTTTAATAATGGAAATCTCTACTCATTATCTAAGAAATAAAGTAGCCCTTACCATCATGTGTTTTGCAATAAAGTATAGTTTTGCCCTGAACTATTATAGTTAAAGCATAAGGCCGAAAGCCGAATGGTTTGACGTTATAATAGTTTCAGGGCAAAACTATACTTTATTGCAAAACACATGATCTTTACGGGAACAATATTAGAGCCAAAAGTGTATTGTTATAAATTTATAATTTCATCTATATATTTATAACATATGTTTATTTTGGAGTAGAAATAGCTTAAACGAGTAAAAGAATAGTTTTGCCCTGAACAATTCGGCCTCGTTCTTTAACTATATAATAGTTCTTTAACTATACTTTATTGCAAACACATTATAGTTAGGATTACTCTATTTCTTAATTAAACGCATTTCCCTGGTGAATATTATTTTGATTAAGTTTACCCTATTACATCATGTACATCAACTGTTGATCGCATACCTTGGCATCCAAAATTGTTTCATCAATCTAAGAGTTTTTTCACAAATTGCATGATTGCATTAAATCAAACGAATACTTAAGTCTTGTTAGTATAACCAAGCTTATTTAGGACATTCCTCTGGTTTCCTGAAGTTTAAATTTATATTTTCATAGGGTAGCTAACATTTAGTTTCATTTAAACCGAAAATAACGTTTTTATCTACATCTTCTACATAAAGTATTCTAATGTAATCAATGTGATTTGTATTTCCTTATCTCACGATGTTTTCTTGGCTCTTCAGAGTGTGCTATTTTTCTTACTTAATCTGGAAATATACAGCTAATGCCAGTTACGAACTCAAAGCTTTAAGGGGAATGTATTGCATTTAGTTTATTCACTTGTTGAACGAGAGCAATACTTCATGCATGATCTTAGAAGCTAAAATCCAAGTTAACATCTAAGTGTTTGTACGAAGATAGAGCGTGGAAGCTGAAAACAATTGGAGCTCAGGATATTAAGCGCAGCTAAACCGTTGTTTCCTAGCAACGGAATTTTGGAAGCAATTTTGGACTTGAAAGATTAGTTATGGTAGAGTTATAATTGATTCTAAATCTAAGCGTATATTATGGCCAAACCAATTGCAATTATTTATCTTAAAATTTATTTTAAATCCGATTTTTACATTTAAAAAGATTTATAAATGTGAATTGTCGATTTTGAGATTGAGTAATCGTCATGGCATATTTTTATTCTTTTAAACTAAGAAACAAATCGCTTCTCAAAAAATATTATGACTTCACTGACTGCACTATTTTAGTGTTTTAATATTGATGCTTAAATGTAGCATGCATTACGGAGATACTCGTATATGTCACAATATCGAGGTAAGTATAGAAGGAGACCTATATTTTAGATGTTTGTACTTTTAGATATTAAATTGCATTTTACACAGTTCATTGAAAAATGGCAAGAATTCATTTTGTCAGCAGTAATATATTGGTAAAATCAATGTGGACAATTTTATCACTCTCATTTTGAAAGGTTATCCTTGTTATTCAAGCTACTGTTAGAGGAGGATTTTAAGTAAAAGAGTTACCTTGAAAGTGTATTATCTTGTTAAGCTGAATCAGCAGGTTTTGGACAGTAAAAGTGAATAGAAGGTTAAGCTTTGGTACATGTTTTGGTCATTTTGGTCAAGTAAATTAATGAGCCTGTCAAATATAGATAAATACAAGGTAATGAATCGGTCATTCATCATATACATGAGACAGACCCCCCTTTGATCCGATGCAGATTGCCATACCATGCCATATCTTGGACATGCTTAGCTCGGCATGAAGGGGTCTTCAAAGAGTATCAATATATGTAAGAATGATATCAATTCACTAATTAGCACGAGCGATGACTCTGACGTTACAAGCCAATAGGGCAACGGTTGGTGTAGAGATATCGACACCATCTCAGAGGTAAGGACTAAGATGGTCATCCTGGTAACCTGAGACGGACAGAACAGACTATATAGTTAGAGAATAAATAGTCCTGACAGTTCAGTTCATGCAGTTCAGGACAGTCTGTTGAATAAAGTGGGGTTCCAGAGAGAAGAGAGTCGCCAGCCAAAGCCGAGAGGCTGCGGCTTAATGGCTGTGGTCCCGAACATATACCTGTGTTGTGTCATACCTCTGTGTGCTGTGCCGTGTTAGCATGAACAGTTACTGTGGTTTAGCATGAGTTGGACAAGACGATTGATTTGGCTGACCAAGGTTCGAACTAGCTGGTGGGCTAGAGTTTGTCCGGGTGTTCAAGGGTGAGCAGAGTGATATCCCCGAAACATCAACATCTTAAATACCGTACCAATCTCGCATTAATAACCCCTTCGAACACCTAGGATACTACTATAATTATTTGTTAACGCATTTCCTCTGAGGTCCCTCCCTAACTTCCTGCAATCAAATATCGTCTCACGCTTACCACTTATCCATGTAGAAACGAAATTCAAAGTGACATTCAAGTTTAACCATACAATGCTTTAAGTACAAACAATTCATCACAACCCATTTGAAACGTGAAGCGTTTTACTGTACTTATTTGTATTTGACAACTTGGCAAAGAAGGGCGTTTATTCTGCCGTAACGACAATAAGATGTAAAGCCATTCATCAACGCAAAACGTGTATAAAACTTTGCCAAGGCATTACACGGCTTGTTGTTTGGCATGATCATTAATCAATGTGAATGTGTGAGTTATCTATCTATACATAGAGTTTACATAAAGGTTTTACAGTAAAAAATATAAAATATAAATGTACATTGTTAGTTGTGGAATACTCTTATTCAATGTTGATTGAAAACCGGAAGCCCATACGACAGGATGCGCATTGGTACAAAATTCAAAGTCTCCCACAGTACAGGAACAGAGTCATAGGTTATAAACAACTGGGGTATTATTTCATTACTAGGGGTTATTAATTTAGTAAAAACATCAGCTATAGCCAAATGGAACAAAATGACTTCATGAAATGGCACAATGTTTACATCATAATTTAGTTATTGCATTTTTATGCCCCCGAATCGGAGATTCCGGGGTATATTGTTTTTAACCTGTCCGTCCGTCGGTCCGTTTGTCCACAAAAACTTGGTCATAACTTTTGATTGGTCAGAGCTAGGTCTTTGATACTTGACATATGGATCCCTTGTGGTGAGACCTTTCAGATGACACCATGACATTTGACCTTGTGACCTTGGCCTTGACCTTGACACAGCGAGCAGGATGCATCCGGGGGCATTCGTGTTTCACAAACACATCTTGTTTATTCATTCTTTTACCAACCTTAAAGTAAAAGTGCTGTCAGTTATGTTTTATGTTTTATTTATTAAGTTTACCTTCAGCAGAATCTTTTACTTCTGTAATGTATGTTTGTTAATTTGTAGTGCCGAACTGAAGTATGTATTCATGGACGAGGACGAGGTTTGCAGATAAGACTTTAATTATATAATTATGTGTTATTTGTGTATGATTCTATTCAGTTGTACATAGTAATTGAACTGACTGAAAAGTTACAAGTCTTCTATTATATTTTTATCATTCAAAGTGAAACTAAATATTTTCTAAATGTCTTATATACGGATCTCATCATTGGACAATGATATATCTCAAATAAAAAAATGACATTACGATAAAAGTCACATTTTCATATAATCTTATTTTCCTTCTCAAAACGTTTCCCTCTATTAAGCACATCTACTCATAGGCAATGCAAAAACGAATATACGCAATCCAGAGATCGAAGTATGACTCAAAATTGAAATTTCTATCAAGAAAAGAAAAGTGAAATAACTCCTGAATTCTATGACGTCAGAAGATGGCAGTGACAACAAAACGATATTTCCACTAAATTCACGAATTAACAGTCATGTACCGCGTTTTTTAAATCACATTAATACAAATATCTCATCCCGTGGTGAACAATATAAGTTATACCATTCAAAGGCGGGGTGCATGGGGAGATATGTATCCGCCTCGAGCTTGGTGTTACACGACGAGCCGAGGGCATAACATCAAGCGAGAGGCGGATATCTCCCCAAGAACCCCGCCTCTGAATGATATAACGAATTTATCTTACCGAATGTTTGAACAAAATGCATATAATATTAAGATACAGAGTAAGAAAAACGTTAACTGCTTAAGTCGTTTTACAATAGTTTGTTCAAAGCTTATCGGTTGATCAAAAGTAACCAGCTTGATCATGTGTTCGAGGTAACATACATTGTACATTTCAAGACGCTCAATCTTCACGCTTATTCATGCTTTTTATGTGCCGGGGTATAACTGATTTATCACTCCGCTGAAGAGGGTGATATTAGTATTTATCCAGGATCAGAGATCGAGATTCTTACATGAGGTAGGATAAAGTTATATATTTCACCACTCGTGACAATATAAATTTCTACTTCACCTTATACTACTACACTACTTTACATGATATTCGAGAATTGTCAAATATCCTCTATTTATTTTGGCGATAGCTGTCTTATCGGAAGCCGACTTTGAAATGTATCATGCAAAAGAAAATGAATATCAGTAATATTTTCTAAACTGAAGAATAATGCTGTTAAATTATCGTATTGTCAATATTAATCAAAGTGATCAAATGAAGCGAAAAAACATTTATGATAAAGATAAATATACGTATCTGTGTGCACCTACAAGAATACAACCATGCTCGAGGTTAAAGATAATTTCATGTGTTTTATTGTCTAGAAACTGGACTGTTGCGTGTGAAATACTGGTGAAATTTAAGTTGACTATAGTTAACGCATTTATCACAATAATTTTATTTTTTGTATGAATCTGAGGCAATTTATGAATGGTTGATTTTTATTAACTTGACTTGAAATCATTACAACCCAAACCACGAGGTTGTAATAACACATTTCGAGTTTTATTTGGCAACTTGGCGTGTTGTTCTTTCCTTATTAAACCCAAAACTCTCCATTTCAATTGCTAACTGTATACTGTATTGTTCAGTGTGTGTTCACCTTACTTGCATTAGTTGTTATGAGTTCTCTTGGGAGTTTTCTTCTCACTGAATCATATATTCATATGTTCATATATTTTTACGAGTTAAAAGAACGCAAAATAACTATGTGGAAAGGTATACTTTAGTACATATTTAAATGATTTAATGGATATAAATTGACTGAAGGAGATAATCAATCTACGGAGCGAGAGTGTGACTCATGATAATCATTTAAGAGATGAATTGCGTTTGTGAATTTGAAATGTTTGTCTACACGGTCATAACCTGTTTAAAACTCGTATATTTAACTTGTATTAGTGGCGGAGCTTGTGGATTCTGTTATTATGTAAAGCGTAACTGCTAATGAAATAACTCTAGATTGAAAGGTTAACGGTTGGAAGCATTTTGCACGATTCTGATGCACTTTGTGATTAAAATCTTTTGTTCTTTAAAAGTAATCAGTACGAAAAACACAATATAACTAGGTTTTTTTTTACATTCTATACAGAATGTTATTTTTCGATGTTCCTATATTACGCACTCCCTTACTGACATATAAACAATATAAAACTCATAGTATAACATTTTCATTTGACATTCTATATATATGTGATATGTGTCCATATTACTCTGTGATTTCTCACTTGACATGTTATCAAATCGTTGACATTTAATGCTGTTGCAAAACGTTCTCATAAATAGTTTGTACATGTTTGTCATTTGGAGCAAAGACAAAATGTTCATAAGAAGCTTGAAAATATATAAATTTACTGACTGCCGGGTAAACTAACAATCATATCGATATAGCAAAGGAATGACTGTATTATCACAAGTTTTTTCGAGGACACAGACATTGAAAAAAAACGATTACTAATTGACAAATAATTAAATTGTACTACAACGGTTGTGATTTCGAGATTTTGAGGTATGCAACATGTCATATACTTTTAATTATTATGTTGTCAATTTCCATTTTGACACATTTAATTTCATGAAAATGAAGCACGACAAAACGTTGGTTTAAGCTTGTTTGAAGTATTTTGGTTGACCTTCAGTTTTACAAACTATTATCCCTCGATCTACACCTTACATTCGATGTCTTGCACAGTGTTCCAAGTTAGTGATATCATTGATATGGGCAACTTAACTCTCGATCTAAAACCTAATTGCAGTGTAGTTATTTCATTTCGATGATGTATAATTGTCATAATAATAATTTTCTCGATTTTCGTTATCACTCTCTCTTTAAATATGGATCTATCAATCAGTTATCATGTTTTTATCCTATTTTGATTATACACAAAAATCGTTTTAAAAATAGTTGATAATTGGAATGCACAATTTATTTTAAATTATGCAACTTACTGTCAACCAGTGGACGTCTTAGCAAACTAAGGCAACCTTTTCCTACCTGACGCTAGATTAAACTGATAAGCAAAGGTCTATTGACCAGAGGAGAGTTCTAACGTCCACAATCTCATACTGCATGTTGGCTGACATGTTATTTATCATTAGTAGTTTTTCAGAAATCAAATTGAGTCATTCTTGAATTATTGAAACCCGGACTGCTAATTTCTTTTAAGTTACTGGCGTAATTTTAGGAGCTTTCTATACTGATTAATATTAAATATATATATATATGCACCTATATTAGCTATATCCCTTGTATTTACAGTTCAAAAACTGATGTTGTTAGCAAATGTCAAATGTCAACACTGACTGTATCTTTAAAAATATATAAATAATCGCTGAATATTACAACCCTGTCAAAGTGAACCATCTAGCTCAACGCTGTGACAAGGATACAGTATTAAGTGTCATAGAAGGTAATTTGATGATGTTGTACTGCCGTGCTCTGATTAACAAGAGTTCCCGCTACACTACATACCAGCTACCGTATTTTCTCTAGGTAGGCTATATGTCTATATTCTCTTTGTGTAAGTATTTATCCTGATGCACATTTTGTAATCATAAAGCTGCACTTTCTGGTATATGAGTATATATTTTCAGTTCTGAACTGATGAAATAGAAGTATGCTTTATCAACACACAGTGTAGAGCTATTAAGCTAAGTCTGAAATGATAGTTTTGCAATATAGCAAACACAAAGTATTTTATAAAAATATTCTCTGTGTAACCTCGTAATATATAGTTTTCAAGGAGTAAACTTGGTGCTATATGAGTAACCCAAAATAAAACGTGTTAGTTTAGCAGATAAAAGATAATTCAATATTAATCTTAATCTTGCTTCATGATTTTGTATTAAAAAAAGGAGCCTTAATACAGTCTAGGTCATATTTCTAGTCTAGATTGGCTGATAACATATGAAAAGCTTCAAGAACTAAATAATGATAATGAATGTACATGAATAATTTAAGATATTTCATAGACTCAATTTTAGTCTGTATAAGTCCGAGTGATACTGCAGCAACAAAAAGCTTATATTGTGTGTAAATGTTTCAGTATTCAGAAACTGATAGTGTAACGTTGTGTGTTAACATTGACAAATGTAAAAGCTGATCATCGAAGCGCAAACTGCTGCGTTCACGAACTTTTTAAACATTCTAAACAATAATATATAACATATTAACATATTGATGTCATATGTTTAGACGTCACGCATTCTTAGTTGAAATGATATCTGATTAATGTTTACAGCACCTGTATAACTCTGCGATATTTCTATTGATGTAGACCTTATCAAACAGTGTGTTTCAGGAAAGAGCTGGGGTGGTGAAGAAAATATATTACAGTGGAATAGAACATGACAGCAAAGCATGAAATAATCCCCTGCTTGGTGGCAAGATTGGCTTTTGGTCTTCATCTTATACATGATAGAGTTTGTTTATGTCATACACGCGGAATAGATGAAAACGGTTGTAGAAAAACTGGTTTTTCTAGCTTGCCGAGACAGAAAGTGACTTTTTGATGGGTATGAAAGTGAAGTGAATCTACGTTATCATTTAAAGAGACACAGAGTATGTTGATAGGATCACATATGTCAAATTTTGAAATCGATGTTAATACATCGGAAACCACTAACTGTTACTGAAAATAATAAGTTAAAGGTCAATCAGTACATTAGAGTGAAAATACTGCCATTCAAAGTCGGGATTTTGATCGAAAACCGGACAATGTGGCTCGAGTGGCGCGCGCAAATTCGCCAAACGTAATTTTGAACTTTGTCATAAGCTGACAGGAAGATATATACGATTCGATAGTGTTTATCAGGTATTGTTAGTAATAGGTAGATTAATTGGATGTATAATTTCGAATATTAAACGTATTTGAGATGTTTTCTTGATTTTTCCATACAATAAAGCATCTTAGAGATATTATGCATAATTCTAACATGACACGAAAACTAGTTTGAAAATACTGCGTTCTGATTGGTTACTCATAAACATTTTGGAGTAATTATTTCGCCGATAATCACCTCTAAATATTAACGACCGCTTCACATTCCTCCGCGCACGAGAAAACAATCTGCACTCAGCGACTTTCTGTTTACACATGACATGTTGGCGACGACACTTTAAATTTCAATATCAGAAACTTGTCGACATTTTGAAACACCTACAAATTTTAATCGAATAACCAGGTTTTTTGTTCCTGTTTGAAGTGTTTCCTACTGCTTCGCGATGTAAATTAATCACAGTCCACAGATCTAAAAACAAAATCAACGATCGCAACACCTCTCATACAGCGATTCGTCAAATGAACGGAAGCGACTTTATTCTTTAATTTCGCTGAATGCTGTCACTGCCCCTACCTCTACTGTACAAGTGACCACTTTTCCTGTCACAGTCTCCCCAACCATGACACAAAATATAAATTTCTTGACAGCTTCCAATAAGTTTGAAACAGTTCACCGACACGTAGTGAAAAACTATTTTCAGAGTAACGTCCCTTGATTTGGTCAGTCCTTGTCGCTCTTGTAGGGGTGATGGGTCGACCCATGGATTTAGGTAAAAATTCGTAACTTTGACGACATTGAAAACTGTTTTCTATCGATAATATGCTCAATAGATTACAGATGAGTCTATTTAAAAACGTGTTTTCTGTATGTAATGACATTTTAATTGTTATGTGTTCTTTATGAAAGTGGACTGTACCGTTGTTTTGCAAGTGAGTGGAACCGGTCTGCACCGGTTTGACCTAATCACATTGCTTTTGCGCAAGTCAAAATAGTTCCACCTTTTTTGACTAATTAGTCATGTTAGAATGGTGATAAATCCATTCTGTTTTTTATTTTGGGGTTGTATGTCGTGCATTCTTTACCCCTAAATAAACATTTCAAACCTCGCAAGCTCGGTTTGAAATTATATTTAGGGGTATTTAGGGGTAAAGAATGCACGACATACAACCCCAAAATAAAAAACAGAATGGATTTATCCCCTAAATGGATATATTTGCAAGTCCAGTGATGAGATATGAACTTCAATCAGCATATTAGATATTTTCTAGCTTATCAAAACCAAATACAATTTTAAGAAAGATACTCTGTGTCACTTAAGTCATTAATGTTTTAAGTTGAATATATAACCTTATCACCTCTGAAAATGATTCAACTGCTGAAGAAATATGAGCAAAATGTTCAAGAAATCCATCATTTAATGGAACTCATTGCCGTTGAAAAGGAAATGGAAATCTCAAACTTCTTTAAAATCTTAGTCGTGCCATAATACTTGAATAAATTAAATTTTGGGGAAAGATGCAATTACAAACCAGTATATAAAGATTGTCATGAACTCAATACCTCGTTATTGGTCGATATTGATTTTCCAGATCAACAGGATTAGGGTTTTACCGATTTTACCCGTGCATTATTTATATTTTTAAAAATAATTACGAAAAAAGGGACAATCAAACTACTCTAAAATAGAGACAGATATTCAGCACATGACTTCGTGGCGAGAACAATTAGAACTCTTAGATGTTTTCCGTTTCATTGTAGCGTGACTTCATTTAGTTTTCAATATATTAGCTTGATAGGCCATAAGTTGTGTCAATAGTTTATTTTTCCCTATTCTGATGCTTCGAGACTGAATATTGAGACCTGTTAAACTCAGCGTGTTTGCTTATTATCAAATTTTGTCTTGCACGTTCGCATAGAACACTGCCGAATGCATATTTCTACTAAACTGACGTCCGAAACAAACGTTACCTCATTTTGTATAGTTTATATCCATGACTTCCCTTAGATTCAACGTCTAACATAACAGATATCCGCCTGCATGCGGACAACTTTTGATCTTTCTATGATTCTCAATACAGTGTCTCTGTTTTGTTACATCGAGTTACCAACAGAACTTTTAAAAATGACAGTTCTTGTAAAAAAAAGTAATCGTTACGCAGTTTGGTTAAATTTAGAGGACATTCACTACATTTTTTCACGATGTTGTTTTTGGTGACCAAATGGGGTTACCATAATTCATAATGGACAATTACAAAAATCCTTCGTCCCGTGGCTTTGCACCAGGTTATAATGATTTGCGAAAATACATTCATGTTGAATAACATATGTTCTTTTAACAGAACAGTTAATGCCTCAATGTCAATTCAAACTTAAGATACAACATCCATGTTAATTTGTTTTCGAAATTTTGTTTAAAATGGTTAAGTTATTTGTTATGTAAGTTTATTTTATAAGAAATTCATCACCTATAACCGCGTAGCAGATTTACTTTTACTGTCGTGTGTATATTCAGTACCATAAGCAAAATTGCATATGAGCAAAATTCCCCGCATAAAGAAAACATATCAGTCTAATGTTGCATTTGAAACAGGATACTTGTACATGGAGCGCAATTGGTGGCATTGAAAAACGTTTATTTGACTATGATATTTGCTAAGATAATGCCACTTTTATCATTTCTTTTAAGAGTAAACTCAATGCGTTTACTAGATTTTGCTTTGTGCACAACCATGCAGCTTCGAAAATGGCCCATGTTCATGAAATTGTGAGCCAATAACTCCAACGCCTATGAGGCGGTACTGTCACACGCATAATACATGCCGTCTGGTAGGCTTGTAACAAAACGCCGGGCTCTCCCGCGTAGTGAGTTATTCATTCGAGGTATATAGACAAATATTGTATTCTTTTTAACATATAACCTAGATTCATATAAGGAAGACAAGAGAAATTCTATGATAAAACGCCGGGCTGTCAAGCGTTGTGAGTTGTTCATACCATGTAATAGACCAATGTTTTATTCTTTTTAACATATAACCTAGATTCATATAAGGAAGTCAAGAGTGATTATGTAATAAAACGCCGGGCTGTCTCGCGTAATGAGTTGTTCATACCATGTAATAGACCAATGTTTTATTCGTTTTAACATATAACCTAGATTTATATAAAGAAGACAAGAGTGATTCTATAATAAAACGCAGTTGTTCATAAGAGGTAATAAAACAATATTTTATTCTTTTAATTTTTTCGATATAGATGCTTGAAAACGGTATAAGAATCAATACCGAAACGTCGCTACTGTTAAATAAAGAAGTTGTTCATCCATAAAATCCCTCCTGCCTTCCTTATACCATCAACTTCTGGAATGCCACTCAAACAGCTAGAATCATATACGTAATACATTGCCAATGACACACAGTTCCTCCGCCTTTAAAGGGGCAGTAGCACGTTTTTTGATAATTTTATATTTTAAATTTTTCACTGATAGTTGTCAGTTAATGCTAAATGTATTATTGTGACATTGTCAAAAATCTCATTATACAAGCCAATCATCCATAGTCAGGGGATAAAGAATGAAGATTCACATAAAATCCATTGGCGGCCATTTTGTGTGAACACCTTAATATATATTCATTTTGTGTAAGAAAAAGGAATCGCATGGCTAAACTTTACGTTACATATTTGAGTTATTTCTGTTCTTTAGTTTCAATACATTGTCTTTCAGTTGAAACCATTAAGTTTCATTTTCCTGCCATCACCTTATATTGCCCCTAAAAACGTGCTACTGCCCCTTTAATAAAGCTAATAAAATAATCTGCTCAGCATACATGGTCTACATGTCTACAATCACAAACACGTATACCCGAAGGCATGTTCTGCAGTTGTAAGATATTGCTAACTTGTAATTAGTCCGATAATATCATTTTGACAACTGATATTTATATACAAGAACTTGTTCATATATATCATTTATAACAGCTAAAAACATGACTCATCAAAGTATGCAATTTGCTAGATTTAAAATTATTCATAAAATAATTGATTTACAATACATTGACATGCAAGAACCCTTCAGTATGAGATTTACCTCAACTGAACTGAAATGAACTTGATTTACACTCAGGCTACGTACTGCAGCATAAGAGTTACAATACACCTTTACATTTATAAAACATGCAATATAAATTTATGTACAGCCGATACATTCATTAATGATACACGATACACGAATCATTGGTGTTATGAAACTTATTGTTGAATACACGCAGTATATTGATCGATGTTCCTTCTGTTGTCAAATATCGTTTTCATGGAATCGTTTAAATGATTTACATAGAGATTATTAACCGAGTGTGTTTCCGTATCATTAATATCATATAATAGGAATAAAATTTGTATTACGCGAGCCTTTGGCGAGCATAATACATATATTTGTATTCCTATTATATGATATTAATGATACGGAAACACACGAGGTTAATAATTTCTTTATCATATAATGTCATTTTGAAATAAACGGGTTTAAACGAAAATATGATTCCTACTTAAAATATGTTTGACCTAGATTTCGCGGAGTAACTGCTTTCACAATAAACCAAGGTGAAGGTCATATTGTCGGCCATGTATAGTTGTGAACAGTCTAGAAATATTCCTTCATTAAATTATTTTTTTCACAGTGTTAGAAACGTCTTCTACAATCTATCAACATTTCTCAGTATTATTCCCAGTGCACGGGTAAATATTGTATTTTTTTATAACACAAAATGTGTAGGAACCACTTGTCAACGTCGCTATAACAGGGGAAGTAACTCTAACTGCATTTTGAAAAGCTGAATTGTCATGTTGTTGTAACGCCAGTTCAGTTAGGGTATCCTTAGACCAAACGCCGACTATTTGCGAAGGTGAGGTTGTTGGGTTTGTTACTCCGCTACTAGATAATGTGTATTATCATTAGAATATGATTTGTTTTCGCTGATAAGTTGGTAACCGACATGGTCAAAGCGATCTAGGCATATGTAATTCACGAAAATTGAAGCACATATTTTTTCGATAGTCGATATTGTTAGCTGCATATCGTTATATTTTTTAAACGAACGATGAAAACAACTTGAAATGCTTCGATAACCAAGCTATAATTTCCTAAATACGAATGCGTCATAAGTTTACCCTGACGGCTTTTGTACGATATTTTATTCGATAAAAAAACACAAAACCTGAAAACTCCCGACGACGTTATCAATGATCAGTGACCGTTTTAGGACTCGCATGACATGCATGGAGTTTTGAGAAAATAGTTCGTGTTTTGACCTAATTTGCATCTTTATAAGATTTTGAGGCAATCGGATACCAAGTTTATCAGATAGCTTTATTGCATCGATAACACCCTCCATTATATGATAAAATTATTTACAGGAGGGAAATAGGTATGTCTTACCTAAACCAAACTCTGGTACGTTGACCTTTAAGAGAACAGTTTAATTTTTAACAATGCTAAACAACTGCAACAACTCGCTTTTAATACCTCAAATTGTTCATGTCACCAAGTGGAAGAGACCCTCAAATTCATACCTATTTTATTCCGGAGACATTGTCAACATCAGCATCCATTGCATGTAACAATTCGTGAACCAATGCATCGCGTGTGGACAAAAAGTAATTTCAATCTGCGCTAAATGTTCAGTTCACGGATAACTTAAATGCTTTAAAGGGGCAGTAGCACGTTTTTAAGGGGAATATAGGGTGATGTCAGGAAAATGAAAACTAATGAAAGACAATGTATTTAAACTAAATTGAGCAGTAATAACTAAAAAATATAACGTAAAGTTTAGCCATGCGATTGCTTTTTCTTACACAAAATGAATTAAAGGTGTTCACACAAAATGGCCGCCAATGAATTTTAAGTGAATCTTCATACTTTGTCCTCTGACTATGGATGATTGGCTTGTGTAATGAGATTTTTGAAACTGTTAAAAAAATACATTTAGCATTCACTTACAATTATCAATGAACAAAATAAACTATAAAATTATCAAAAACGTGCTACTGTCCCTTTAAAATGCTTGGTATTGAAATGGCAGACTGCAGTAACACCGCGAAGTATTATTAACTAATATTGAATTAACAACCAGGTTAGCTAATTAACCACCGGTCTGATACGGAAAAAACATCGGTCATTCTACCTAAGAACTGATTTCTTACTCTTATTCATTTCTATACGTAAAAGGTAACTACTGGATGTCGCGTCATTAACTTGTTTCTTTTTTTAGATATGCTCAATTTATCGTAATTGACTCCAAGGGTGAGTCAAAAACTGTATCAGAAAGAGGGTTGTATCGGCTGATATATCTACACTTAAAACAAAGGAAGCCATGGTGATGAGATATGAGGTAAAGAAAAATAACATACACCACGGTTAACGAATCAAGATGATTTAAAGTCAATATTGTCTCAAGTAAAATGATATTGATAAACATATATATGTCGATAATGCTGAGGAATGTATGGATGACAACTTCTTTATTCATTGTAGCATAAAATGCATAAAATGAACAAAGAAGTTGTCATCCATATATTCCTCAGCATTATTGTCATTCCAACTTCTAAAATGCCTCTCAAAGAAGATATATATATGTGGTGTAAATTTTAATGCGGATACTTGAAATTGATTTCTTGCTCCTCGACAGTTTGACGTCAGACACTGATTTACACACAGCTCCTTAACCAAGGTTGATTACAGTTTTTAAAGTATCCTATGTAGTCATCATTTTGGGAGTTCTGAACTTTATCTTTTGTATAAACGTCATATTTACATTACATATAGAGAGAACAGATATTTTCACACGACAGAAACAATTCTTGCGTTCCCTAAAATAGGTATGAGGTCGGTAATTCATATATTCTTCTTTCTACAAACTTTCAGGCAAATAGTACATAAAAGAATGATATACCCTACATTTTTGTTTTGGAAAAAAGTGTTGAAATGACATTTTTGATAGATAATCAAGATCTTATTACATTTGTGAAGCCAGTGTTACAGTAATTTGTTCCTGTAGTAATATCAGTGAAATCTTGAAGGAAGTAATGCGAGAAGGAGTTGTTCTCATCTATTCACAACTTCATACCTTTTGGCACAATACTGAATTATATGTACCATATTACATGATTTTTTACTAAGATTCGAAGTATAGAAACCAACAATTCTTAAGCAGATGTATTTATTCATAATGACACCTTGTGTTTGTGTCAGATCACTAAATGCATGTAATGTTACCATTTATAAATACCAAGTACGTAATAAATTCACTGGGTTTTACAATGTTTCATATCACATGAAATTCTATAGTTTTTACAATACTAAGTAAAAAAAAAACTATTATGACACAAAATATGGCGATTATTAATAGAAAAATGATCGTTATAGTCGTCATTGTGATCGAATTCGATTGTGTTTTTTGGTATATTGGGTCCTCAAAAAGATGTATCCAAATACTTTTGGGACATAATGTTTGGACACGAATATTAAATGACATTCAATGTAGAATTCTAATTAACAGAAAATGTTATCACCATTAACAACGTTCTTGTAAATCAGTTCAGAACATTCCTGAAGGACATCTATTGCAGTCTCCAAAACGACAATTTCTGTGAAGGAGTTTATTTTAGAAACCTAAGTAGATATCTTTGTAAATTCCTTACTTACCTTAATGGAGTTTTGGAGACCTTTTTGAACCTTGTTTCGTTTCAGTCCTATTTATCACTTGTAGGACGACGTTTCTTTTGCTGCGGTTTGTGCACTTATAACTATGTAATATATAATGTCCGGAATCTTTGAACCTCATTTCCCAAACACACCTTAATATTTCATACTTCTTATAAAAAATTACACTTAACTTTCAAACCCCAATTATACGATTATGTATAGCAGACAAAGAAAGTTTAGGAAAAGGTGAGTTATGTCATATATATCCCATCAGTGTGTAAGTAGATTGTTACTCATAATTTGTAAACACAAACATAACTTCAATACTGTCTTATAATAGATTGTTACTCATATTTTGTAAACACAAACATATCCTCAATAATTTGTCTGATTTGTGTATTTCTAAACCTGAATAGAACTACCCTTCATTTTGTAAACGTCTATATGCACAAGAACGCTATGGTTAATAGAGGGGGAGAGAAACTGGGCCCTTGGTTTTCTATTACTCTCTACAGGAAGGCGACCAACAAAGATAAGTAGGTTATTTCTAGCTGCTATTTACAATCTTGCTGTGAGAAGTCGGGTCAGAAGTTCATTGATTACAGCTGCCTGGCGAAAGCGTTATTTCATATCATTTGAAAATATATTGTCATCTTATTTTTATTTATGTTAGAGAGAGCTTTAGATTTTAGCTTTTAGCTGATTTTAGAGCTTAGTCTCAGTTTTACTTGAGAAAAGAGTAACATTTTTTATAAAGGTTTTGAATATAGCTGCCTTCTGTTTCAACAAATAAATATTGATAAATAGTTAAATGTTCCTGAAAACGTGACTTTTATAATGCAAAACCTTAAAGTGATTGTTTGAAAACTGGAATGCATACTCCCAGCAAGTTATTAAGAGTGTTACAAGGACTGATGCTGACTATTTAAGTTCAAAAGGTTTGACTCGAGAGTTTTCTTGCGACGTCATACCATTGTTGTATCGTAACTTAGCAACGACGATGACGTCGCGATGATTGTAGAACTGACGTCAAACCATTGTTGTATCGTAACTTAGCAACGACGTTGACGTCGCGATGATTGTAGAACTGACGTCAAACCATTGTACACATGTCGTCAACCCCTTGAAACAATGATATCAAACTCAGTGGCAAGAAACATTTCCACAGAAACTCATTCAGATATTTCAAAAGGAGGTTGAGAAAAATGCGAATCAATCAAGGATCATTTTCAGGTCAAAGAAACCATTCGTTTCTTTATCTAGAATCCAGAAAGTTTTTTTCGAGAAGAATATTTTCATGAATCGATAGGCCAAACGAAGATTGTGTTCTACTAATTTTAAGATGTGACCTTGTAGATTACAGTTTACTGCATGTGCTAGTTGGGGAACACTCAATGAGCCATGGACTTTAAAGAACAAATGTAAAGTCAGTGTAACTATAGTTTGAGAATAGGTCACTGTAGACAGGTATACATATCAAAGTCAAAGATGTGTCCCTTTATGTGTCAACTGTTTAAACACTTTCCAAGAAAATGTCCATCATTTCTCGTTGAAAGGCAATATTGACATAAGTGACACTGCTGAAAAAGGTCATAGTTTAACAAAAAGCCAACAATCTTATAAGTAATGACAATTACCAAACCATTGGAACGCTGTCCAAGTCTCTAGTTGTACTTGAAGGACACACAGGCATGAAAATATTTAGGTTGAATTCAGTCACTAACGTTTACATTTATCTAGGTTCATTAATACTGTTATTAGCAGTACCACGTTCTGGCAGATATATCTATTGGTAGCTAATTAAAGTGAAAACCCTAATTTACTGGGACACTTTGTTTCTTACCCCTGTATTATCTGAAACTGCATTCACCAAATTGCATCTGTTTATAACCTGATGTAACGTAACGCATCTACTTTTATGAATTTCGGACTGATATGATCAAACATCAACAGCATATACAGACGTTTGTAATTCAACTGGCCCTCAATATGTACCCTTATTATATAGGAAATTGTTCTTGGATTGTTTGGATGCCAAATATGTTTAGATAAAATCAAGAGACTATTTCCATCTACATTCCAGCCCACTGAAACATTCCCGCTGTTTGCCCCGTCTTCAAGACCAAATATAGGCCGACATGGCCGCCCCACATTCCGATATGTAGACGAGCTCGCGGTTACTATGACAACCGTGCCTTTTTACGTGTCCTGTCGATTTACTGCCTGTCAATAGCAGACGTGTCTTGACCTTTGCGCATAGGTCAAACTCAACCTGTACCCAGTTCCTGTTTATATGTCAAAACGTCTGTGGCGGATGTATTTTGATTGATATTAAATGATCTGATATGTCAGTTGGTGTATTCTCCATATTAAACATCTTGATGGATATGTTAACATCTTTGGTTCTGTAATAATTACATGTAGGTTACAACGCTGTAACGACGTGCTGTCTTATGCATAGATTTGTCTGCGTTTTTCCTTATAATTAAGGTTTCTTGTCGTTTTTATAATTTTATCAATATAATTCTTTAATTTCCAGAAATAATAACCTCCAATTTCTTAACTCATTGCTGTCACGCACATTTTCATGGATCCATTTATCAACGAATTCGTTTTTACTCCACGATTCTGATTCTCAGAAAGTGAAATATTTGTTCTGTATTTATCATGTTGATATGTAACATTTATTTAGATGGAATAGTGGATTCTGTTAACTTCAATTAAATGATATTTGCAATATGCTGAATAAACAAGATGTTAGAAATATTTAAATTTTTAGATTCACTTCAGGAAAGGATAAAATTCTAAAAACATAATTTTTTTATAATATAAATATTCTTAAAGTCATAATTACGTGTGCCCGTCAAACATCTTAAGTGTGTGTGTAAAGTATTCTATTCCCTTATACCATACGAAAAGTAATATGGTGCACATTTTGTGTTCACATGATTGTTCACATAACTTTTAGAAGTTATAACATAACACAGGCAACCATTAATAGAAAAGTTAATAATATAATATATTAAGGCTTAAAGGGGCAGTAGCACGTTTTTTGATAATTTTATATTTTAAAATTTTCACTGATATTAGTAAGTAAATGCTAAATGACTTATTTTGATAGTGTCAAAAATTTCATTAAACAATCCAATCATTCATAGTCAGAGGACAAAGTATGACGATTCACATAAAATCCATTGGCGGCCATTTTTGTGTGAACACCTTTAATTCATTTTGTGTACGAAAAAGGAATCGTATGGCTGATTGGAACCATTAATTTTCATTTTCGTGACATCACCTTATATTCCCCCTAAAAACGTGCTACTGCCCCTTTAAATGTTAGCTAAAATGCCATATTGAATCATACAAATATATGGACAGGCAAGTGTTGAAATAGTTTGTCCATCTAAGTGAAAGACACATAGACAAATAAGCTTTTGTAGATTTCAACGAAATGTGATTGCATTGACCAGTAATAGTTGTTTTATATATAACTGAAAAATAAACTTGAAAAAAATGTTGAATAGTTTTGTTGTTTCTGTTGTTTCACGGCTGTTTTACAAAATAGTTGTAACATGTTCAAATTAAGGTCAATGATGTTGAGGAATTGTTATTTAATAGTGTTGCAAGTTCGAGCTAGGTAAACTAATGATGTCTATGATTTTGAGGAATAGTTATTTATTAGTTTTGCAAGTGCGAGCTAGATAAACTTTCATTGCATTATTATAATTGTGTCAGTCTTATCAGACTAGTCAATTTATTGATGATAAAATACATGTGTTCTAAAAGATCTGTACTTGTATTACAGTTTTTACATTACAAAGCAAAACGTAGTCAATTGTACATAATTCGTTATAGATAAATGCACATGCATATATGTATAGCTCTATAACTGTGCCTGAGGCATTCATGCTGTAATATGGACTTACCTTTCAAAGAGCTATTACAAACGATTCAACTGATACACAATGCCTATATAATCAACTATTCAGTACAGTAGCTCTATATTGATTATACCTCCTCCACGACCCTTAGTTCCTGTATAGGGAATAATTGCCAGTACACGCTTAGTCAATATGAACAGCGTGTGGGGTATTGAAGTTATTGAATGGTTGAAGATTACACAATTCTGAATTGTTGCAGAATATTGGAAACGAAGTGCATTGGAATCTTGGGGGAATACAACATGCAATAAGCTCTCTCTGACGAAGAGCATGATCGTTTTTATCTTGTTGATTTACAATACAAATGCAATTAAACGATTGTACAGTACTTGATCATTATTTGTTATTTCATATTTATTTTTTTAAATCCTGTCCTAACTATTCCCAACAACCGTAGACTCTAGTTCTTGTGACAGCTTGTTCAGTTGACTTGATGTTGAGTCATGACATATGTTAACAATACTTTATCATTTTGTTTGAATCTTTCTTTTTATCTCTCTTCACCGTTTCTGTGTTTCCTGTAATTATTCAACACAAGTCAAAGCCAATCCTTTGATCATTGATATCATGGAATGTCAAGGCGAACCATCTAGTCATTTCTATAATATAGTAAACAACCGATGCATTTGAGACGCAGGTATAGAAAGCAAATAACCAAGGTGTTTCTATTCATTGTACATCTTTAAGGTCTGTACTTAGATTCAAAAATTCAATAAATGAAGGATTAATTTTACATATTTTTCAGATTAAAACACATGTTCGATTGTTTATAATTTCAGGGTAGCTTGAAGAGCTTTCTTGTCTGTGATGTCAGAGATAGCTTTTGTTTCCTGTTTGGTTAGTGTTTGGTATCTGGACCCTAGGGTAAATCGAGTTTCATCTTATAAGGCGCATAATATTTATCATCGTCCCTGAAAAGCTGATATCAATAGTTGGTTCAATACACAGTTCAGAAACCCGTATTTTAAGTTTTTGATGGGAAGATGAATATTTATCCGGATGAAGCCTAAATGTGTCTTTAAACTGTAACGTAGAAATGCCAATGGGCGTAACTGGCACGTTCAGCAATGTTATCAAAGCATGTTTACAATTTTCTAGTTCTCCCTGTATCAGTAAGGTGCAACACATCAAGTAACATCTATCACCTCAGTAATGAGTCAATGACATCATGACCAGTGGTTAAGTTATCAAACCTCTCCTAATGTAAAGAGAATCCTTATGATCTATAGTCATTGACCATGCCTAGTATCATCAAATATATAGAAACAACTAATATCATTTGAAAAGGCTCAGTTCCATTGACCTTGATACCAATGAATGAAGTTTAACAAACATCGTCAGTAGGCCTATATGTATTAATTATAAGACGACACAATTCAATGGAAACGCGAGTTTCCATAAACGCTGAGTTTGAAGTGTTCAGAAATATGCATTGTACATGCTAACATAATGAAAAGGGATTTTGGATGATAAATACAATTCCACTATTATGTCTTCTGATATCTAAGTTATCAACACCCGGCAAGCCTCAGATATTTATTTCTTTTAATCTATGATATCAGAAAAGACTTGGATGAGATTTTCTATATCTTAATCGGTATTGAACTATTGTGTAAGCTACACAAAACTGATATTCATCGAAACGTAAGACATACTTATCACAAAATGCAACTCTATTAGACTATCACAACACACATTGATGTTTTTTATATCATTGAAGTACATAATGTACAAAGCTTGATAAATAGCAGCCATGTTGACCTATATAACGCTGTTATCAAGAGGGGGGGCGGACACGGAAGTGCCTGCTTGACTGATTCAGATTTATTGTGTATTTAGATGTATTGCTAGAAATGACCAGAAATATTGTTTTAAGTATCAAGATAGAGAATAAATAAATATATTAAAATTATAATGAAAATAATTATTGACTATTGGAATACTGACAGTTTGACCTGATGTTGTATCCAGATATAACCAAGCTTTCAAATGACGTATGCTAATGAACATTACATAAAGATATGAACAATGCTTTGAAATATTATAAAACACAAAACTGATAATTATAAAAAGATATGACATGTGTTTCTCATAAAAAAATACAACATTATGATTATCAGACTTGGTGAATGGCCATGTTGGCCATGTTGACCTATATAACGCTGTTATCAAGAGGGGGCGGACACGGAAGTGCCTGCTTGGCTGATTTATGGAATGCCCACGACTTTAAGTGTATTGCTGGATATGACACGACAAATTATTTTAAGTATCTAGTTAGAGAATAAAAAAGGTTTTTGGCTATTGGAATATTGACAGTTTGACCAGATGTTGATGGACGTACCCAGCTATTATGAAGCATAAATGTTTTGCTATGCTGATGAACATAATAAAGAGAAATCAATTAGGAGATAAACCTACTGTGTTGTTTTTAATTTTCGTGGTCTAACGTAGATTCGATACCTGTTGATGTCATTCGGAGCCGAACGCGTTGTGCTTCGGTCAACACTGTGACGTCATAATGTCTTGTGCTTATGACGTCAAAGGTTGACGTCACTTTTGACATCACTGAAACCAATCCGGTTGCAGTAGCTTCTTGATCTAAATTCAGCCTTTCACTTAAAATTACGCTATATCCTGGACATAAATATGCATGATATTAATGCGAACCAAACTCTTCTTATGTAAAAGTACGGGTAAAATGATGAAACACCTTTAGTTAGTATTCAGACGAAGCAACTCCCGAAGCGTACGGTGACTGTGTGCATGTCGACTCGTGTCGTGAAGTTCGTTTCTATGGCAATGTGTATCAAACCGCGGTGAATCGCCCGTCATAAAAATCGTGTTCGAACGTAGGTTCGACCATAGAAATAAACCAATGAAATTCGAGGATTTTGAAATGTCATGGTAGAATAATGCTTTGAAGTATTTTAAAGAAGTTTTTTTGCACGCATACATTCTGTAGATTAATGAGCTTATTTATATTTTGAAATAAGGTATACATTGTACAACACAGAATACAATGTTTTCTAACCACCTTAGGTCATATTTTCTGTGAAAAATTGTGGCATATTAACATTATATAAGTCATGCAATAAAATGTTATATACACAACTTGCGAAACATTTAGACATAAATAATTTACACTTCATTCAGTATGTTGAATGTTGTCAATCTGGCCATATTTGAATGACGTTATCATGGCATTTAAAGGGTAGGGTCGTGAAATAGTATTTGATCAAATCATTTTTCATTCTCGTTTTATTACTTGATCTGCCTCTGTGGGGAGAGAATGTGTGTGGCAAAGAGACGGGTAATTTCATGCAGGATGCTTTTCCATCAAATACCAAGAATGGTATGGGATTATATGGTTGTCGTGGATAGAAATACCCTGTTGAAGCAGAATGTTCATGAAGTACACTGTTGTTGACAAATAATAGGTCATTTTCTATGTACACATGGGAAGACGGTTGGTTTTTGGTGATTCAGAGTAAATACAGTTGATATTACTAACGTTATGTTTCGGGGGTTTGGACGGAGGGATAGGATCGAGACAGATATGGTGTGTTCACTTGGATGTTGTAAACAATTATTCTAATCAAACAACAATTCTTTTTCCTTATTTATTATTGTAGATTGTGTCCATCTAAGATTTATCATCTGGGTTTCGTTGTGAATTTCAGTCTCAAGCAAAGCTAAAATTACTGCCAGATCCTTTAATTTGAACATGACACATGAGTATTTCGATTAGGATAAATATTTCATTTGATTATATATTTGAAACCAAAGAAGTAACTGATGACAGCATGTTTTTCGAGCACAGCAACGCCAATCTTTAACTAAAAACTTTCATCTCGTTCTTACAATTCGTGAAGGTCACTCTAAACTTAAGTTAAATCTCTGACTTTCGTGAATACAAAGACGTAACCAAGTCACACGATAAAAATATGAAATTCCTAATCTCTGGTTCAAAGTCACACTACACTAACATGTATGTTTTAAAATAGCTTTTCAGTGTTGAAAGAAGGCTAGCACACAAATCTGCTCATAACCCCTCAAGACACCACAGCACGTCGCGAACCCTCACTGTAAAACTTCCGTGCTTCATGGACCCATTGTGTAATTAAGCTTAGCCGACGACATGGGGTTTTTGAAAAATCAAGGTTAATTCGACATTTATCTTAAAGGCGCAGTGACACCATTTGAGAAAATGACTTTCTGCAGATTTCAGTAATTATTAGTTAATGCCAATTATAATTTTTAGAGAGTAACTTATCATCATAACACTCAAATATCCGATGCCGTAGACGAAAATACCAATGATCAACTGAAAACTTCTGGTGACTATGTTTGTGTGAACACCTTTCATCATGTGAGGTAGGGCAATTGATTAATTTTGTTTAACTGAACGTCGTACGGATTTCGGATTTCCTATTTTGAGTTACACACATTGACATTATTGGTAACATTATTTTGTTGTATCCTTGAGATCATTCTTTATTTCTTAAATCTTGCCACCGTCCCTTTAAAAATTACGTTCTTGTGTCTTTGTGGATGTTAGCTGTGATGAAAATTCTGTGACACAATTCCGACATATTTTGTGTAAGTAGTTCTCGTGATTTTTTAATCATGAAATTGCTCCCTAGATAGGTGTGAATTTCTGTTGTTGATAAACATGAAAGTGTGACACAATGATATGTTATCATATTATCAAGGTGTTTCTCATAAACACTGGATCTACAAGCTTTGGAAGTCTGAAGGGAATTCTACAGTAACATCGCCTGTGTCGTCTTAATACCGTTTTGAATTACATCACCTTAAGCTTTCTGATGAGGAACATCATTCCATTGTCGTATTTCTCATTAACAGGGCATTACAAGCTTGGAATGATGTAGTTGACGATGTTATCCCTATATTATTTTTGGTAATAAATCACTCCAATTAAAACATTTTCATTTGAAAAAAACTTTCCCACGAATTTCGGCGTAATAGAACAGAGGCTGTATCGACATTTCATGACTTGATCTGTGGGTTGAGAACCTGTAGCAAATATCATGCAGTATAAATAGGTGTTCTGGTTAACAAGCACCTTTCAGTTGACCCTTGTGGGGTTGTGAGTAGATGAAGAAGACTCATACTTCCTTCATTTAGATATACATGAAAGTCATACTGATACGTGAATACATTTGACATCCCAGGGGTCAAAACGAAAGAAATTTTTTGTTTAGATTGACTTATAAAGTTTTTATTCCAGAATAAATTTGTAGATAATATATATCTATTTCGTTAACTAATGTTACCTGTTTGACCGTGATGTTGCCGACAATGTCTTTTATAAACATTTTATTCCAGAATATGGAAATTTTCTACACCCCCCCCCCCCCCCCCCCCCTTTTTGGGTTCAGCAACAATTGTCTCCAGCATACCACGTATATGTATATGATAAAAATAATGAACCCATAACTTATGAATCTCAAAGTTTGTCTTTATATATATCTAGAAATGGTGTCGATGAACAAAGAATTATGAGCAGTATAACAAACAACTGTATTTGACATTCAACAGTCAAGTATCAAATAATGTTCCAATAACTAGATGTTCTATATTTAACTGCCTTCTTCAGGTGACCCATTTACTTGAAAGAACAGCAGCTCGTACAAAATACAGCATTTTAAAGCGACAATGTTTAGATGTGATGTACACAGCAAACACTGAGAACATTTGTAACGTCAAAGAATGAAAGATATACGCCTGTTCAACCGTTCGAGCAATTAACAGTTTAATTGGGTAGTTGTCAGGAATCCAGCAACCACCAAAACACATAAACCTAACCTCAAAATATGGCAAATATGTGACAGTACAACCGTATCGACCAACAAACATGGAATGTTCTTTTAGGTTCATCACTGGGTAGGTATGAAAATAAAGCAAACACAGAGACACATGAGAGCATATACAGAATGATAAACAACTTCTGCCATATCTACTCGTAAATCGTAATCTTTTTACATTGCTTGGATGAAGAATGGATTCATTTCCTTCCAAAAAGGGTAAAATACATGACCTGAAAATGTTTCGACAATATTCTACTGTAAGAAGTTCATCTTCTGTCATAATGATTTGCAATTAAAAAGACAGGATCTGAAAAAGTTTATGCCAACATTATATGGCGTGAAATATACCCCACTTTCTAAAGACATAAACATTTTGGCTTTGTTATCATTGAAATTATATATGAGGGTCTTAATACAAATATTATATTTTTATGATCTATGCAATTAAATATGTCTCTGTTTCCGAATTTTATATCATTCACCTCATGAAGTGTGCCCCTAACCTTCCATTTGCTAAAGCGGAACTGTCCTCCCACATCTTAAACTAACAAGCTGTTTCGTGCATTTAAATCATTTAAAAATGTATGTCATAGCATAGTTAGTGCACTCAAACCAAGGAGGCAATAGCATATTATCCCATGATTTTTTTTATTAACGATGACATTTCTATCCAATCAATTGTCAATCATTCGATTCTCTCGAATAAACTGATAATCAAATTGAATGACAAAGCTAGGTTTTTCAAATATGAACTCATCGTGACAGATACAACATTATATGTTAGGATAGTAGGATTAAATCAATACACTTAACTTCATCCATATTCGAGGAAGCTAAATCAGACAAGCACTTAATTCCCCTCGATACTGCACAATGTAGGTCAACATGGCGGCTGTCTACCAAGCTCTCTCCAACATCAACATCATGATCCTGTAAGGAAGAAATATATGGAACCCAAGCAAATACCTTATAGTTCCTTTTATCTTGGTGCATTATACACATCATATTTCTGGACTCCTTTTAAAGGTTAATTTGAAGACGTGTTGCAGCCTCATTTCAAAACAATTAGTTTTCTTTCTATTAAAGGGACAGTCCTAAAGGGGTATGTTTTTGGGGGAAACGCAATTCAAAAAGGCATTAATGCATTTTATTCTTTGTGAAATTGTTAAGTTAAAACAACTTATATGTCACCCTCATTAACATATATGAAAATAAATGTGAAATTATTGTGTAATAAGCATTCATAAGTTAAAAGAGGGAAGTACTCACAAAAAATACCCTGATTAATGCATTTCACATTTCAGTAGTGACCTAGTAGTGGGTTTACAATACTTAGAGACTTGTCCTTATGTTATGGTTTACGTTTTGCTTTACCATGTTACATATCCAAAAGCTTCACGAACATCTGTTCATTTCAGTAGAAGCTGTAGATGATAACAATATTCTTCTCTCAAGAAGATATTTATGGAAATGAAAGTACTAGTATTTGGTTGTCAACCCTACTATTATTCAAATACAATTTCTTTTATATAGAGGTGGTACCAACACATCACAAGTTCAACATATCTTGATTACTACAATTCCTATGAATCACTATGACTCTAGAATATTATTTGTTATCTAACTCAAAAGACAAAGATTGTTATTCACAATATGACAAATATCAAAATCTTGGATGATATGATTGATAAAATCACATATTTTGTCTATTTTCCATATGTCACAACATTTATTGTAAATGTCAAGTTCCCTTAATAAAATTTTGTAGCGATTACATGCATAAAGAAAAGATGAGTTAAGTTTACTCTAGGCCTCTTATTCTGAAATAAAGGCTTTTGACTTTAATTATAACGTTTTTTATTCTAATGTAATAGGCTTAGTCAATAAAGTAATAGAACATCGTTCTAAATACATGTAAAAAAATTAGAACGTTTAATTCAGAGTTCTGCAGTTTAGTTTGTTTGTTCAGATGGACACACATTGACATTTGATGTGAGATTCGGAGATGGGTTAATGGGCTTTATCAAATCTATATTCAAGGATTGATTGCCAAAAACGTTACGAAAAATAACGATCACCCAGAAATGGTTATGTACTATTGACCTGAATTTATAAAAATAAAATTAGACATTGATTGATGTGTTTAGTTTATGCAAATATCGCCACGATTAATGGATGACATGCAACTAAATGTACACAATTTTAACCAAGACATTTTTGGATACTTCGAGAACATTGCCTAGATTAAACACAAAACATCTCCGACAAAAAAGTCCACATATACATATGATATATATAAGCAATAAGAATATCATGTCAAAGTTGATTCCCAATTCCAAATTTTCAAAAGTGTAAATGAGTTGGTATCATTTCATGAGAAAACCAATTGTTGTTTATTGTGTTAATCTCCCAGTAAGACTAAAGGTCTTCTACAATAGGTGAAAATCTACCTTCCTGATAAAAAATATCCTCACTGACAATATGTTTGGTACAAATCACTAGAATCAATAAACATAGAAAATGTTCTATTAATATTAGAAACATTTATAGAGCGCTAGAATCCAGCAGAAGCTGCTCAAAAGCGCATCAGTTCCGGGGAAAACACCACAAGCAACAGTTACAGGTTGAATGCTTCTCTGTATAGGTGTGTTTAAAGCTCAGCTTTGAAAGTTGAGAACTGTTCTTCTGTTTCAGAGAACTGGGCCTGCTTTTGCAAAACATCTATCTCCGAACATCTTTGTCCTGGTCCGTGACTCCACAAGTAAATTCTGTTCAGCTGATCTTAATTAACGGACTGGTTGATAGGTGTCGATCATGCTTGACAGGTATGGTGGAGCAAGACCCTTCAGACTTTGGAAAACCAGAACCAGGATCTTGTATTGGATCCTGTAGATGACAGGGAGCCAGTGAAGGTCTCGAAGCACTGGTCTGATATGGTCCCACTTCGCTGTTCTAGTGATGACTCTTGCTGCCGTATTTTGGACTTTTTGAAGTTTACCAATGCCATATAGGTGCCAGTTAGAGTAGTCTATCCTGGATGTAACATAGGCTTGGACTAGCGCTCGTGTGGTATTCATATCAAGGTACCTCCTAATCAGACCAATGTTTCGTATGTGGTAGTAAGCCTTCTAGCAGACAGAGTTGCTTTGAGTCTCCAGATTGAGGGATGAGTCAAATATAACACCCAGATTCCAGGCATGTGACCTTCTGGGTATTGTGTGCTCGCCAATTTGGAACCTAAAGGTTATCCTAAAAATAAATACCTGAATGGCTGTGATAACTAAGGAAATAAAAACAAATCAACCGTTAACGTTCGAAGAACCTTTGTCTTGAAACACGGGAAAGCCATTAACTTTTATATAGACAGAACTAGAGATTATTTGCATGAATTTTTCAGTGAACTATTTTCCCCCGAACTGGTCATATTGTGAAGATGGCTTGAAATGACATAAAATAACTCTTAACTTATGTAGTTAGAATACTCTACTGAAAAGATTTTACTAACTTTTGCCAAGCTTTAATAGGGAAATGCCTTGAGATATGATTGAAAAGTAATTGAAAATATTTAGCTGAAATATGTTGTCTACATTGTGTTTTCTTCTTGGCCATAATGATCCAGAAGACACAAATATACATGTACAAACCGTTTGGCATTATTTGAAGTATTGCATGAAGTACATCTATATGTTAAATGTTTCTTTTAATGAAGTATACCATTTAATAGGTCACAATGTTATACATGGACCACAATAATTTACTAAACCGATCTCACGCATGAAATACGTCTAAGTGTCGTGTGATTTTAAAAGTCATATATGATGCCTGATGACCTGATGGTATGTTGACAATGTTCTACTGCAAACATGCACAATAGTCTATGTAATAAAACATTTTCTTCACGAAGTATGTCTGTTATATGCACAAGGCTTTACAAGACATAAACATATGACCTGGTTGGGGTTTCTTAGGGGGAAGGGTTACACTTGAGATTGAGATTGGAACAACCCATTCAATCACGCTTTGAACTCTTGTACTGAATAATCGTATTCTAATGTTGCGTTACAGTAAATCTTGGAACACAAACACACTTTCATTGTACAAAACATTAAAAAAATATAAACTGTTATGATCAGCAGGGCACAAGAAGGATGAAAGAAAAAGTAATCTGAAAATTACGTTTTACATTCACTTTTTATGAAATTTGTCTTTCTGATAGCTCTCTGTTTTTCAGTGATATAGCTATTACTGAATTATAAAATGATTTGATAGAGATTTAGCATTATGCATGCAAGTCATGAAGATTTAAAAGCATTATTGATTCCATGTTCGTTCAACTTAGGAGGCATACGAATTATGAATTATAAAGACCTGAATCCTAGAATAATTATGCAATATCATTCTACATCGATCAAGTTCAATTGTCCATCAAAATCTCTAATCACAATTTATATATTAATCCTTTAGGTGGTTAGAAATTCCAATAAGATCCCAAGATGGCAATTTGTGTTCATGTTGTCAGCTAAAACGCTACCCTTAAAGGGGCAGTAGCACGTTTTTTGATAATTATAAATATATAATTTAAATTTTTCACTGATAATTGTAAGTTCATGCTAAATGTATTATTTTGACAGGGTCAAAAATCTCAGAACACAAGTCAATCATCCACAGTCACAGGACAAAGTATGAAGATTCATATAAAATCCATTGGCGGCCATTTTTGTGTGAACACCTTTAATTCATTTTGTGTAAGAAAAGGGAATCACATGGCTACGATTTACGTTATATATTTGAATTATTACTGCACCTTTTAGTTTAAATACATTGTCTTTCAATTGGAATCATTAATTTTCATTTTCCTGACATCACCTTATATTCCCCCTATAAACGTGCTACTGCCCCTTTAAAGACGTTTACATTCCATTTGGAACGCCTGTATTTCAACTCAATCAAACTACAATATTCAAATATATAAATACTATAGGAATGGTTAAATTTCATGATTTATCATCAATGATAGATTCAAATATTATTAGAAGGGATTTCCTTTAAAAACATTATGAATAATGAACACCTGAATTGAGGGTTCATTTGAAGAGTAACTTAGACCTGCACATAAACACGCCCTGTTATATATTGCATATACTTTTCATTCCACCAAACTGCATTTATTTCAAATTGGAACAATTATCGGGTGTATTTAGATAGTCAAATGTATAGTGCGATCTCCTTTCCTTACGTGCAGGATATTCAGGAAGAAGAATCGTGACATTTTCATTACTTTTACAATGTATAACTGACATATACAATGATTTCGTAATTTGGCATATTTTTTACACTTTATATTCCCGTATTGCATGCCATGCACTACTTTTCAATATTCTCCAACTATTCTACAATTTACAATTGTGTCATCCGAATCTATTCAATAACTCTCACCTGTTTACAGAGCATGCATGCGCAATAATTCCCCGTACAGGAAATTAGGGTCCTGGATATTGGATAATCGATGAACAGTTCTTGTATTGAAAAGTTGATTGTGCAAAGTATTGTATGTGAGTTGAATCGTGTGTAATTGCTTTTAGTCGTGTCTGTGTATTTTACAATAGATTAAATAATATATCAATATACTTGCCTCTTTAAACGTTTGTCAACGTTATGAGATAAGTCACGTAATTAAAAATAGGAACTCATTTTGTCATAAACAATCAGTTTAAAGACAGTAAACAGGTTTCAGCCATGTCTTTATGCCAAAAAAAGGACTATTTCAAAATGGTAGCCTGCTGGATCAATTCAAAGTAATTTTGGAAACTGTTCTATTACAGATTAAAAATAACACAATTGATGTTCAGTTTTCAGTATCCCACCATTCCAAAGCGTGAGGGATATTCGATTTTGAGGAATGCTACCAGCAAATGCGAATGTAAATTAGAAACCGTTATAAATACCCAATTACGGTCACACTTGATGCACAACACACAACAGTGGCAACCTGAACATCTGGACATGATGAAAAGATGATCATTGGGGTTGATCATGACAATTAATGGTCTCTCAGTTTGGTTCTTTATGAACTGTGAAACTAAACAATTGAGATCTCACCATTCAAAATAATTTTTAGTTCAATCGTACGTCAGTTTGGTGAATTGTTCACTGTGTAACCAAACAATTGAGGTCTTACAATGCAAAACTAATTGATAGTTCAATCGTAGGTCAGTTTGTTGAATTATTCACTGTAACCAAACAGTCTATCCATACAAAGAAATTGATGGTTCAATTTTCAGTCAGTTTGGTAAAGTTTAAACTGTGTAACCAAACATTTGACTCTATTCATACTTTTTGATAGTTCAATCGTAAGTCACTTTGGTTAATTTTTAACCGTGTAACCCAACAGTTGACGTCTACCCATACCTCAGCAATCTGAATGTTCAATCACCAGTCAGTTTGGTAAGTATTCAATCGTGTAACCTAACAGTAGTCATTCGTAGATTTACATATCATGCTATAGATTGACACCAAACTAGACCATTGACACGAACATTTCAAATACAGTCATTATGACTTTAATCAATTGGTCAAACGTGCTTCTTGAAACTTATCTTGATCGTCAGAGGGTTAGTTATGGTTCAAAAAGTTTGAAAGCTTATATAACTAGTATGGGGCAGTAGCACGTTTTTTGATAATTTCATATTTCAAATTTTTCACTGATAATTGTAAGTTAATGCTAAATGTATTATTTTGACAGTGTCAAAAATCTCATTACACAAACCAATCATCCATAGTCAGAGGACAAAATATAAAGATTCACATAAAATCCATTGGCTGCGATTTTTTGTTAACACCTTTAATTCATTTTGTGTAAGAAAAAGGAATCGCATTGCATGAATTATTACTGCTCCATTGGGTTTAAACACATTGACTATCAATTGGAACCATTAATTTTCATTTTCCTGACATCACCTTATATTCCCCCTAAAAACGTGCTACTGCCCCTTTAAATTGGACGTATGGTTTTGGTTTTTCATATATGAAGCTTTTTGTATACAGATCTTCATTAAAATTGTATTCATGAATATTTTTGGATGATTGACAATTGAGATTTTTAAAATTCATATAATCCCATTTGGTATTAATATTTGCAACACAGCAAATCAGTAGACATTTCATTAAGGAAAATGGTAAAAATAATATTGCTTTGAGTTATGTTTTTTTCTATCGTGATATTTTGAAACTTCCCCAAATGTTATCATACCATGTTCGACAACATAATAGGTTTGTGTAAATAAGTGTCTAGGATTTCTTTTAAAGGATGTACGTGCATTGGATATTGAGCTTTCAATTCCACCACAATAAGACCTGCATATGGTTGGATCCTTAAAATTACAAGTAGTTGAAGGACGTAGTTTATAGGACTAGCATTTTTTATGATAAAGGTCTCATCAATATTTATTTGTAGTAAAAGTATGTTTTATCAACAATACATTAGAACAGGGATATAACGAACTACAAGGGACCAAAGAAATTAGTTCGCTACATCCGGTGTTCGCTACTCGAGTTCAGTTGTCATACATAGCGCTTTTGACGGTACTTACAAATTTGTTCACTATATCCGATTGTTCGCAATGTCTGTGTTCTACTGTATAATAATATTTCATTAGGGATGGTACAATTGAAGGAACAAAGCGATGTGATACATCATATTTATTAGGTATGAGAAAAATCGGACACTATCACAAAATGCAGAAAGGACAATTTTATATTCGGATCATATTAATACAAACCACATATTTTTCAAACTTCAATTATTTATTGGCAATATTTACATAAATATACCTAGAAACAATTAATCATTATTGATATGATCGGAAATATTAAAAAAACAATTTGGCTTGCAGTCAAAGTCCATGACGAAGCATGATTAAAGCATCAGAATTAAGGTTCATTGGTACTTCACGCGTTTGGAATTATAATATAAAAACTATATTCATGACATTTTCTGGCTAAACAATTTCCCTCTGGTAAGACAAAACGTTGAAAATTATCTACAGCGAAATTTAACTAGCTATAAATAGAATATTGCCTTAATAACTTACAATAAAACCCAATTTGTCATATGACATAAACAAGAACCCAAAATATTCTATACAGAAACCCTTCCGATAGTTATTGTAATTTGACGAATACACTAACACATCAGATCGTTAAATTTCACTAACATAATATCTCGGCAGCAGCCGTTTTGACATATAAACAGGAACTGGGTACAGGTTCAGTTTGACCTATGCGCAAAGGTCAAGACACGTCTGCTATTGACAGGCAGTAAATCGACAGGACACGTAAAAAGGCACGGTTGTCATAGTAACCGCGAGCTCGTCTACATATCGGAATGTTGGGCGGCCATGTTGGCCTATATTTGGTCTTGAAGACGGGGCATGAATCAGTGGGCTGGAATGTTGATAGAAATAGTCTCATGATTAAATCTGAACATATTTGGCATCCATACAAACAACAAATTATATTTTCCTATGCTGTAAGGGTAAATAGTGACAGCAGTTTATTCAATCGTCTACATGCAGACAGTTGTCAAGATGGATGATACATCAGAATAATTATTATTGATGTGTTGTATTATGTGACATAATAGATTTATAAGATTTGATGAATGTCATGTTAGGTATTAAAGGCATGGCCAAAGAAACAAATAACACATATTTACGAAATAATTAATGATGTTGACTGTTTTATCTGGTTTGATTGAGGCAAAGTTTGAGACCATTGTAGTAGGTCGACCAGATTTCAGAAAAAAATCGTCATGAAATGGTGGTATGCACGTTGAATGAACGCAATTTTCAGATTTTAATTTGATCAATCCACAACGCTTTGAACGTGCCTCAACTAAAAATGGAGATTTTATTACGAGATCGTTCTCAGATTTGGATGCATTTGCTTAATTATCAATTATTTGCAATCTAATACCTGAATTTATCACATTGTGTCACAGGTGCATTATTGTGGTATTATTTTTGTCCTATTCTAGTTGTAATCCTGTGATTTTTTATGTTCGGGTACATATACCCTTCAAAAAAAGAAACGCATAGTATATTTTGAAATTTTTAGACTTCTGTAAACATGAATATAACAATAAAACTGTCATATTTCTTCTCTGAACGTAAAACTTACATGATTATTTACCACTTCTGTGCAAAAACAGAGACATTTTAGCGATTTCGTTTTTTAAAGAGGCAATTGGAAACAGTTTTTTGAAACCTACATGTATGCTTAGGAAAATCTGTAAAGCAAAAACACCACGTAGAAAGCATTAAAGCATGTGGAACTAATAACTAACAAGAGGTAAATATGGTTTCAATTTATTTATTCTTTTAACATGAAAATGAGGATAAAATTTAACAATGTCAAAGTGGAGAAAATAGGAAACATCGCCGTACGTCAAATTAAAACTTCGGTTTCAAAATCTGCTGTCGTTTAAAATTAGAATAATCATTAGAGCACAATATTAAGTCATATTTAGTTGTTTCCTCCAGGCCCATTGTCGACAAAATGAAGCCAATATTTGTCAGACAAAGAGTGCTATGAAAGCCAAAATTATCTACATCCGTGTCAAGCACTCGCGTCATCGTCTTCCGACAGCAATACAGATAACATAACAGATACATGTTTTATGAAAAAAGGCGACTAAACTTTAGGGAGCAGTTTCCCTGAAGTGGATATTCGACCAAGAGAGCTAGTTATCGGCCCTGTTTTGAGAAACTTCAAAATGTTCAATCGCCGCCAATGGTGTTTTAAACCCGGAGGATTAATCTTTTAATCTTTAGTAAAGTCTGCTTTGGTGATCAACCTTCACCATCATCTAAAATTGTGAGATGAAAACGGCGTTTCTCAGAAGTGTTTACTTTCTGAGAATTAAGATTTGGCCTATAATTTTATTTGAAAGGTCAACATAGTCGGTTGAGAGAGTGTTATAAAGTAAGTTTCTATATGAAGCACACAAGATCTGCTTAATTCGTTGTTTTAAGAGAGTTTGACTGATAGTCGGAATATCAACAACATTCACGAACGTCAAATGCATCAAGTTTTTGGTCTGCTAGGGGGGAGTTTTCAAGCATGATGACGTTCAAAAACATACAGAACTCCGCTTGGTCTACGTCTATGTCAAGATCAAGGTCAAAGTCCTGCACTTACTCCCTCAAACACAAGATCAAAACCCCTTTAAAACGTAAATGTTATGAACTTTATAAACATGCACGTCAACGTCATATTACGTTTTGGACACTTCACCATCGGCCAATCACAATGTAGGAAGGGTGAAGAAGAACTTTGTAAAAGAGACTTTTTTACCTTTTGCATTCATTGCCAGAAATATGTAAATCAAGAATTGCTCTATAATATAACAAGACAATAAACTGACTTTAGCGCCAAATTTTGGATAAATAACACACAAGAAGACAACAAAAACTGATGTCAATGTGTTTGCCAACACTTTGTCTACAGCTTTGTTAAATTTCCCTTTTTTACCATTGAAATTATGTGATATTTTTGCTCTCAACTAAATGTTAATATATTCAAAGAAAAATGATTCATGCGTTTCTTTTTTTTTGAAGAGTATATTTCAATCATTTTCTTTTCGTGAGTTAGTATTGAACAATTTCATATCATTTTGTAACTGAAACATATTTCAAAATGGTCGTTTTGACTTGTTTACCATGGTTTATTCCAAAATCTTGAATGTAAACTATTACCCAAGGCAATGTTTCATATGTCTTTTAAGGAAAGAGTTCGAATTTTTTTACTACCCGAGTGAGATAAAGGCCATTTTGGCACCCTTCTTGGCGAAGCAATTTCTTTACTGATTCGGGCTACAACAACCGTTGCTAATCCAAAGTAATGTGTGCACATGTCCACATATTAATAATATGTCACTACTTTTGTTTCACCCAATGGGTAATTATGAATATGTCCTTTTGAGAAACATCTAGTATTAATAAATTTGAAATTATTTACAATCCGAGAAAATAGTTTGATAAAAGGTGATAACTATGTCTGACACAGTGATACAATTGTCTAAATTATTTCTTTTTATTTTTAAATCTCGATTGTATTATAACAACTTTCAGAAGAATCAATGACAAGGAGAATTTTGTTTTCTGTCTAAAATGATTTATGAAAAAGAAGTGATCAGATCTAATATGAATATAAGATTGAAGGGTTATGCCTGAGGTATTGTAAGCCTTTGGAATGCGTACGTTTCACGACTATTCTCATAACAATTGGATAACAATTTGCGCCAAGAATAAAACATAGCCCAAACGTGACAGATTGCTGAAAACAACGACTCAAAACGTTTTCAAAAGTCTCTAACTGATGTCTAACAACAGTCATCTATTAAAACAATGCATTTATATTTGGGAGGGACTACCTTTACTAGTTTAATTAAATATCAAAATTGTTATGCGACGTCTCTTTGTATTCTAAAAAAAATGTTTGGCAAAAACAAGAAGTATGATCATTTTTCATCCGAATCCTCCATTTCTTCCAAAATCTGAATGACAGTACATTAGCAATTTATGAAATCTAAATAACATTCTATTATATTGATATCAATTTTCTAACTTTTCTATCCATGCGAAATGCAATTAAATTGTTTTTGAAATCATATTCCTGTGAAAGGTTTCAAGATTGTTTGGCCCGATTCAAGCATTCAATATAAGTTTGTTTGCACAAGGAAGAAAAAGCAAGTAAATATTTTTATCAAATTTTATTAAATGCAAGAAACATTCCAACACAAATTTCAGTGAGATGGGAGAATATTTTCAAAGATAATTATGTTAGAGAAAAAATCATTTATAACTTAATGGTATATAGATGCAAGATAAATGTTAATTTAAAATGGCTTCAAATTAAAATATTACATGATATTCTGACAACAAGGAGTTACTTGTACAAGATTTGATATTCTAAATCCCTTTCTTTTTCTCTTTGTGAAATAGAAAAAGAGAATATTGTACATTTTCTATGTGAGTGTAACTATGTTACTGAATTGTGGAATTGGTTGGCAGAATGGCTTGGTACAGTTGCAGATGGCGAGATCAGTTTCTCAAACGAAAATATTATTTTTGGTTTTAGAGTGGCAAACAATAATCCTTTAAATGATTTTGCTCTGGTGATAAAACAAAACATATACAATTCAAGTAAAGCAAACAAACAGTTACATTTCAAAGCCCTTCAAAATAAAATCACAGATAAGTACGATAATAGCTTTCTTAAACTGCAACCATGCCAATTTCTATACTTTCTGGTCAGCATTTCACAACCTTTTTAACAAATGATATACATGTAGGAAATACTTTATTGAACATGTGTATTTGTATATACATATGATATAACATGACTGCTGAATTGGGAAATAACAAATGGGGGAAAATATCAAATTTAGATCAACGGTTTTTTCAAGGGTACAATTTCTAAATTAATTTAGATTGCAATTGTTGAGACAAGAGTTAAGTTCATTGCGATAACCCCAGACAATCGGGGTTTTATTTGGCTTACACTTCCGTTGAACACTTCTGCAAGGTTTTATCACATTTTTGTAGATTCATAAACATTTTAATGATAATGGATCCTCACTTGTTCAAGTTGATTGCATAATGTTCTGTTTTTTAGATATCCTTACTCGTTACCAAATACCCTGATCTATTATCCAATTCCTACTGTTACAACATTTGCAAACTTTCTACGATACTCGTTTCCTCAATATGTTGCTGTATAAAAGCAATTATAAAAATTTGTAAATCTATCATCTCCACGTTAATGGGTATTTTTCGTAAGTATTTTTTCTTGTTTTTGCCAGCGGCAGTTCCATATCCACGTATAAAGTCTTAAATAATATGTCATGCAATTAAAACACATGACAGGAAATAAAATAAAATAAAATAACAATTTCCTTTTTTATATTTGACATTTAAATATTAATCCTTTGAATAAACTCGCGAGGGCGTAGCCAGAGCTGAGTTCATTTGTGAATTTATGTTGAGTAACATTTACATGGACTATCTTGTATTTTTTAACTTGTGCTGCGTGTCTGCGTTTTTTAACTTGTGAAAGTATCATTTTCTCAATTTCATCACTGTTTTCCAAGTTGCCAATGTTATTTTGTTCGACGTCTTGCAATATCAAGTTACGCACAAATAAAGCAGAAAATGCTTGACAACTGAATGATGTAGAAGGAGGATAGTTGCTTACCTAAAATAGTTGTCTCAAAAGCTAAATTAAAAATAGGTTACAAATTTGTGAAAAAGCTTATAGCGGCTGAAACCGTAGGAACCATTGTTCTATTAAGGAGGTTGGATACAAAATATCGAGGTATTAAGAAATAGCTAAATTTGGTCTTATTTTGTTGAAAAATATGTCTTGAATCAAATTATTTCATAAAAATACCATGTCACCACAGTTATTGTTCGAAAAAGGGCCATTTCGTTAGGGCACCCAATGATGAAAATACAATAATTTAAAAACTCCTTTTCAAGATAACTTTGGAATATAATTGTTATTTAAATGTTTTTCTATTAAGCCATTGCAGTATGGAAGTAAACTAAGTCGGAAAAAGGGAACTTGAAACTAATATGAAGTAAAGACATGCAAATAACCTTTTTCTTTGTATGATTATTTTTGTAAAATATTATTCTTTTATGAAAAAAAATCAATTTCTCGTATTAAGATTTTTTTGAAAATTATATATTTTATAGTTAATACACACTAGAATAAGATTAAAAAGAAAAAAAGATATGTCACCAGCGGATAACAGAGATATTCACATTCAATTAAGCCACATCAATGAAAATCAACATCCAGGGGAGATAACTCTTCATTGTCAACATTACCCTTTTTAGAATTTTTCATTAGTTTTTAAGGTTAATTAGTGAAATAAATTTTATCATAAAACAAATACTTATGTTCACAAATATAACATAGTCATTGTTTTTTGTTAAACTAAATCATTGTTTAATTTTTTAGTTTTTTAATCTCACACTTGCAGTGAAAAATAAATAAAATAGCATAAACTTTAAAATAGCTCAATCTGATTATCTGACTGTTGCGGATGTGCAGAAACAAAGGTATCCAACCTCCTTAAAACACTAACTAAGCTTGAACCCAGTGCTTATGATAACATCATTGAGAGCAATGTAGTTCTCGCGGGTGGTTTTGGTAATACCAGTTATATATTTATATACATCGATGTATTTCTCTCCGCTAAGGCTAAAACATACCCTGATACATATCGAGTCAAAAGCAGTGAGTATATCTAGCCAATGAAATGACTCTTATCAAGCAGTAGCAGCGGTCCGCGTTGAGAGAATGCAGGGGCTCAAGATATTTTCCTATAGGTTTGTCGAACGACGAAGTTTCATTGGCTGATATGCAAATACCACCTTATATAAATATAGTCACGATTACCGCCTGATAGCGAAACGAGGCAATTGGCTTGATAGGTATCAGGGTACTAGAAGGAGCTCCGCGGATGCGAATATGCTGATGTAGCAGGTTGATTAGATAATGTTTTGTTTTTTAGATTTTCTTGCTCGTTACCAATTACCCTGATCTATCACCCAAATCCTACTGTTACAACATTTGTAAATTTTCTAAGATCCTCTTGTCCTCCATATGTTGTTCTATTAGTAAGTGAGTTATTGTTTTACTATTGCTTTGGCAATACTTCAGCCATTGGCAGCGTCGTTGTTGTTGTATTAAAGCAATTATATAACTTTATAAAAGCAATTATATTAATTTATAAATCTGTCACCTTTACGTTAATGGATCTTTTTTGTAAGTATTTTTCTGGTTTTCGCCAGCGGCAGTTCCTTATCCACGAATGAAGTTTTTTTGCAGATGTTGACATATTTGTATTGTTAACTTGCTCTTGAACCACCGTTGGTGGTTTCGAGTGAATAAAGTTTGATGATGATGACAGTGGAAAGAACTTTAATCCGGCAACCTCGAAAAAAACCATTGACACGTTGACTTTTAAAGGGCAACTTGTTTGTGTGTACAGACCTTTAAAGCATAAAACTAATAGAAAGTTTATATTTGTTTTGTTTTGTAAGTGTTAAGTTGAACATTTGTTTTGTTCATTTGCGCAAATAAAGCTGTCATTATTATGAAAAGTCTTAGCATCACCTTTGACTGCCTGGAAAGACCATAATAGTTTTGTCCTTAATTGTATGTGTAATGTTTTTCTCCATATTTTATGATACAGGCATTTACAACATTGAATACATTTACAATAAGCACATTAAAATACTTAAATCAACAATACATGCAAATGAGAACATTGAGTAAATTAGCACAGCCCTACAAAGTAATAAGACGACAATTGGCTGGTTTAATTTCCTTTCGTTAAAATAAGATTATAAGTTATAAATGCAAAGTTGGCCAGCTTTGAAAAAACTTTTATTCGCTTTCTACAGATAGAAAAGCGTACCTTGTTGAATTATAGCAATGTAAATTTCATTTTTAAAATATTCAAACTTTGGTGTAAAACCATTAAAACTGCGTCTGTAGATATACTGTTTGCCTTATAAAATGATTGCATTTACAGGATTATTGTTCTCTTTTCATTCTCAGTACGATAATTTTATTTGTGAATTCTAATTTTAGTTGAACCGATTTAAGCACGATACAACTTCTTTCTATAACCTGAATATTGGTCCACATTCCCATAACATATGTGGTTGATTGTTCACTATGACAAAAAGAACAATATGGTGACGATACATATCTAATTACAAAAAAAAAGAACATTATGATTATGTCTGTTTTGCAAGCATTTTAAATCTGTACTTTTCGAACATTTATAGGCAATTATGTTGAAAGTAAGATTGAATCTTATATTGTGACTTTGAACTTACGTGCTATGAATATCATCAGTTGAACGCAATGATCACACATTGCATAAGAAATGGTTACAAGTAATAGAAGTGATAGTGAAGTGGATTCGAACCCGGGACCATCAGGACTGGGAGGCGGTCACTCTACCGATTCGGATATTCAAAGAGATATCCCCTTAAACCAGTAGGCCAGTAGGAATGCGTATTTCTCACCCTGGCACAGATATAGGAACTCTTCTTTGAAAAAACAATATGTCGCAAATATATGAGTCAAAAATTACATAAACGTTTTCAGGAGTTCATTTTACAATTAATATATTTGTTTGTTTTTAAATAGAATGTAAATCGGTAACTCATCTTTGATGCCAGCAGTTTTATCTTTACACAATCAGCTGGTTCGCCCAATCAAATTGTTTCTAGGGTTGATATAACAAATGAAAGGTTTATAGTTAATTAAATATTTATTTCGGAGGAGATATCTTTTAAAACATTCACGGATTTTAATATATTTAAATCCCCCATCTCAATCTTACTAAATACCTGTTCAGATAGTTGTGATTGTTTTATATTTTTTCGTCTGATAGCAGTGTATAAAATAGATTGGAAATCTAGCCTGTCCTGAAAATTCAATGGTCAATTCCTTTGGGGAATTTTAAGAAAAAATTTGAAAAGTTACCAGTCCTGACCAAAAAGTAACCAGTCCTGGCAAAAAGTAGCCAGTTCAAGTACTGGCTGACGGGCAATATTTTAAACACTGCGGATAGGCATAATTAAACATGTGGCAAATCAAAGTTGCTAAATTTATGAAAGAAATCAAAGTTGCTAAATTTATGAAAGAACAAGACAACATTTGTGCTTAGCGGCTACCAGCTGTGCGGACTATTTGGAGTTACTTCCCTTTGATTATAAATGTGAGTTTCGATGTTCAGTTTACGTCTGTACAGAAATGGTGTTTTCATATGGTTTGTACAATTAATTAGTATGATACAAAACTGATATATGGCTTGCTCTATTGTCATGACACTAGCATACCCAAATTTCTTGTGAAATGCTGCGTTTTAACATAAATATTTGAACAGTACTTCAAATGGCGTTTTTTGCACTTACGACCAAAGTCTAACATCTGTGTTTACACTCACATGTTACGGTTTGATAGATATGTTTAGCATTTATCCAACTGAGGTCATGCTTAATAAGGTTTTTTAGACATAAAACACATCTAACACAAATTTGTTAATGGTAATTGTACATTCATAAATATAGGATTTGAATCAACTTCTGATGTATTTTGTATTTTACTAAATTAGGAGATAAACCTACTGCGTTTTTTAATTTGCGTGGTCTAACGTAGATTCAATGCCTGTTAATGTAATTCGGAGCGAACAGGCTTCGAATGTTACATCAACGGTATCAAATCTACGTCAGACCATGAAAATTAAAAAACGCAGTAGGTTTATCTCCATTCTACCATGACGAGCTTTTTTAAGCGTTTTAAATGTCATTTCTTTTCTACCGCGTAACATCAGTTGTGCTTCGGTCAACACTGTGACGTCACAATGTCTTGCGCTTATGACGTCAACAGTTGACGTCACTGTTGACATCACTGAACCAAAACAGGTTGCGGTAGCTCCGTGATCTAAATTCAACCTTTTGCTTGAAAATACACTTTTTCCTGGACATAAACCTGCGTGATATCGATGCGAATCAAACTCTATTTCTATAAAAGTATGGGTAGTACAACGATAAAAGACTTTTAGATAGTATTCAGACGAAGCAACTTCCGAAACGTACGGTGACTGTATGCATGTCGACTCGTGTCATGAAGTTCATTTCTATGGCAATGTGTATCAAACCGCAGTGAATTCCCCCGTCGTGAAAATTGTGTTCGAACGTAGGTTCGATCATAGAAATAAACCAATGAAATTTGAGGATTTTGAAATGTCATGGTAGAATGTTCATTATCTGATGAGTGCTGTCATTGGCATTGTCTGTTTTATGCAAATGTATCACAGCAGTAGAAAGCCTACATTATTACAGGGATTAGGAAGGGCAGGGGCCCTGGGCCATTTGCACATTTTATGAAAAAATGGCCCATTAAATTTTTTAGTTTACTATTGATATAAGGGCAATGGCCCCTTTAAAATGCAGAAAATTACTAAAAGCCATGAAAATGGCCCATTGTCAAAAGTGTCCTTCCCAATCACTGTTATTATATGATTAGAAATGAAAGGTAATACAGTGAAAATGCAATACATATTTTAAGAAAAGCAGTAGAAAGTTATATTTTCACTACAGAGAAAATATAATCCATATTTTCACTGCAGTGAGAAAAGTATAACCGAACCTGTTCAATGTTCTCACATTAGTGTCATATTCACTGAATGAATGCGCACACATGAGCACACATATGCACACAACCATTTGGGGTATTTGGGTGTGCGCATGCGATTAAGAAATTGCACATGCGATAAGGAAATTAATATCTATTGCAATATATTGGTATTTTTCAAATTCAAGAATTGCATGCTATCTTGTCTAAATATAACCATTAAACCGATAACCATTGCTCAGCTATCGACCGTTGTTCAAAGGGAAAATTTTCAATCACTGTCAATAAACGGTATACATATATTTAGCTATTTCACAACACAACTTCACACTTTGTTAGGAACTTCCTGTAAAATCATGTTTTATTTTGTTGTGTTTTGTTTGCAATATTTGATGGAATTTGCTCATTTTAAAACTTTTGATATAGTTAGTTAGCTGAAGTTAAGACATCTTCTGGGCTCCATTTTGTTATGATATATTAATGGTTTAAAAATATTGTCAATATTGATAAAGAATACTTCTGAGACTAAATGTTAGTCTAAGTAGTGTGTACCAATTCGTATTACGTTGTTCCTGTATTGCAATATTCCGATAATTCTATAATACTTCACATCCTTATTCATCACATGCCTGTCGATGTCTGACAACTGCGTTTCATTTCATTGTTCATTGACGTCTTCTCCAGAACCATTAGGTGTCGAAAGCTATAATCTTGTGTACAGACAAGTTACGGCTTTGGTACCAAGGGCCACATGGGCCACTCCCTTAAAACATATTTTTGTCTGCAGACTCGTAAACCTTTTTGTTCTTATTTAAATGAAGGTCACTCTGTTACACCTTCTCAAATTTTCTTCAATGTTTGAGCAATTTCCATTTCAAAACAACAATGTTTGCTAGTGGCATTTACAATTTGCCATCTTCATGACATCTTCCACTTTACAAGTCTGGTTTACAATGTCACATTTAATGGTTATACTGCTGATTTATATCAACTAAAGAAACCAGTAGCAAAATAATGTTCTAATGAACATAAATGTGGTCCAAGATATTGTTTAAATATTCCTTAATACAAGTTAGTTCATTGCTACCAAACAGGGTGTAATCTAAAAGCTTCATATGATTATTTTCATATACGTTTACGGTAATTAGCAGCCCCGTCTAAGGACGGGGCTGCTATCAGTTTTTGTGAAGTTTCCATCGCCGCCGCCGCCGCCGCACTCGTACTACTAGCTATAACTTTTTTCCCCTAAGCTTTCCAGAACTCTTATTCATACCTTACTACTCATACCTCGGGGGAACGATTTTGACACGTTCACTTTCAAGGTCAAAGGTCAAGGTCACGAGCTATGTATTCACTCTAAGAATTCCTTGTAAACGCGATAACTTGAAAAGTTTTTGTGCTATGAAGCTCTAACTTGGTGTATATCATCCTTGGAATAGTAAAAAATTTTGAAAAGGTTTTGGCTACAATCCGTCAAAGGTCAAGGTCACAGCAAGGTCATGACGTAAGCATGTTTTAGCGAAAATGCTTTATTTTAACTATGAACACTTTTAATCAATACATGATTGTTATACTCAATGAAAAGTGTTCAATGATTGTGTGACCTTGAAGGTCAAAGGTCAAGGTCATGAGATATGAGTTATTACAAAATGCACTAAATTGGGGTATAACTTTATCCCATTTAGCTTTTCAGAACTCATGAACATGTCTAAATGTTAATACTTCCAGGGAATCATTATGACATGTTCACTTTCAAGTTCAAAGGTCAAGGTCACGAGTTATAAAATCACCACAAAATTCTTTGTAAACACGGTAACTTGAAAAGTTTTTGTGCTATGAAGCTCTAACTTGGTATATATCATCCTTGGAAAAGTAAAAAAATTTGAAAAGGTTTTGGCTACAATCCGTCAAAGGTCAAGGTCACAGCAAGGTCATGGCGTAAGCATGTTTTAGCGAAAATGCTTTATTTTAACTATGAACACTTTTAATCAATACATGATTGTTATACTCAATGAAAAGTGTTCAATGATTGTGTGACCTTGAAGGTCAAAGGTCAAGGTCATGAGATATGAGTTATTACAAAATGCACTAAATTGGGGTATAACTTTATCCCATTTAGCTTTTCAGAACTCATGAACATGTCTAAATGTTAATACTTCCAGGGAATCATTATGACATGTTCACTTTCAAGTTCAAAGGTCAAGGTCACGAGTTATAAAATCACCACAAAATTCTTTGTAAACACGGTAACTTGAAAAGTTTTTGTGCTATGAAGCTCTAACTTGGTATATATCATCCTTGGAAAAGTAAAAAATTTTGAAAAGGTTTTGGCTACAATCTGACAAAGGTCAAGGTCACAGCAAGGTCATGACTTAAGCATGGTTTAGCGAAAATGCTTAATTTTAACTATGGTCACTTTTAATCAATACATGATTGTTATACTCAATAAAAAGTGTTCAATTATTGTGTGACCTTGAAGGTCAAAGGTCAAGGTCATGAGATATGAGTTATTGCAATTCCTTGTAAACACAATAACTTGAAAAGTTTTTGTGCTATGAAGTTTAGATTTTGTATATATTATCTCTTGAGAAGTACAACATTTTAAAAAAGTTTTGGGTACGAACTGTCGAAGGTCAAGGTCACAGCAAGGTCAACATATATGGAGAAAATGGATTAATTTAATTTTTAACACTTTATTTCATTACAATAATGTTATACTCAATGAAATGTGTTCATTAATTGTGTGACCTTGAGTGTCAAAGGTCAAGGTCACTAGAAAATTCCCAATTTGGTGAGGCCTGTAAAAGGCGGAACAGGGTAAGGCGAAACCCAAAGTTCCGGGGCTGCTCTGCTTTTGCGGTATCCCGCAAACGCTAATCTAGTTGAACACTGTAATCTTTATAATCTTGCTAAAAACGCTTAACCGTAACATATTTTTTTGTTGCATTGACAGAAATATATCAGGCAACGATTAAAAGATGACATTTTGTAAAGTTGATGTTACAGTTGCTAATGATGCCCATGTGCCACTAGCGACTGTTTCCTCTATGTGTAGCGACCGTAGTAATCAAAATGTTTCTTATTATGTTCCATTAAGGAGATTGAAGTTACCACTTTTCAAGAATATATTTCATATATCAAGTTGGAAAGCTGTTCAGAAATTGTATCTTTCTTTGACTTTAACATGGCAGATTATGATATGTGAGCTATGCTCACCTTTTCTTGTTTTAAAACAAGTTGTTTGTCTATTACAGGTGAGGTGAGAAGACTGTGTCCAGAGAGATGACACATCACTGGTCACTCCTGATACCTTGGTTGACCAGGAGGTGACCCAGCTGGACAATGGCCAAGTGGATCAAGAAGGTGCTGGTTATGCTGGTTATCTTTGTAATCATCATGTTGATCAGCTACCACCTCTCTCTGACCAGCACTAAAACCAAGCAGGAAGAAGTCCTGGAGGTGATTGATGACAAGCAGCTCATCCTCCATGTAGCCCAGAGGATCTGGAACAGAGGCAAACCAGTCCTCATCACAATCCTCAATGATGCCTACATCCCTTTTGCAAATAGCTGGCTATGTAACACGATCTACATGGACATCCATGATCAAGTCCTCATCATCACCACAGATGCAAAGACCAGAGACGACATTGCCAGACAATGGCCAAACATCCATGTTATAGCTCTCTCCGGGAGAGAAGGCTTGACTGGAGATCAGGTGTTCAGACATGCTGGTTATACCAGGCTTATGATTGAGAGGACGGAGATAATCCTCGAGCTTTTGAGGAACAGGATGGAAGTTCTGCTGTTTGAGGTGGATTGTCTCTGGCTGTCTAATCCAATCCCAGAGTGTGCGAGTCAGGTGGAAGGGTATGACATGTTGGCGACGGAGGTCTCTAACAGACCCGATGTGATAGGAGGAGGTTTCCTGTTCTTCCAGCCCACAGACCGCATGTTGAGGTTCTGGAGGAAGCTCACTGACAAGATGATGGACCTTCTTGGTAAGATTCAGGACATGAATGAGACCGAGTTGATGGAAGAAGGAGAAAATGATCAGACTTATCTCTCCAGGCTTGTCATGAATGGTGATAGTGATGTTCGTGTGAAAGTCATGCCCTCTGACATCTTTGCGGATGGGAGGTGGTACAAAATGACTAAATCTGAACGTAAGAAACTCCATCCTCTTATCATCAACAACAACTGGGTCTCAAAGAATTCTGGGAAAATAAGACGAGCTCGGAAATTTCGTCATTGGTTTTGGAAACATTCTGGAAGATGTGATTTGAATCTTGTCCGATCAAAAATTCACTAGACATGCAGGGTCAGTTGGACTCTAGGGTGCTTGAAATGCAATGCAACTGTGTTATCGTGTATTCGGATATATAACATTTTTATTTTGCTTTTTGCCAAAGTTTGTGTGGAAATCTGTTTATCAAGAAATGTATCAAAATATTGAAACCTTACATATTTACCTTCTTCCATTCTTCTTTCCATTTATTATTGTCAATCATTATTATTTATTTACTATAATGACATATTCTGTGATATCAAAATATTAGCTTGTTTCATATCAAGTTAACATATGAATGGGGCATTTTACATCAAATGCCATTATTAGCAGCCCTAAGGATTTTGTGCTATGAAGCTCTAACTTGGTATATATATATCATCCTTGGATGAGTAATATTTTTTGAAAAGGTTTTGGCTCCATTCCGGCAACGGTCAAGGTCACAGCAAAGTCATGACTTAAGCATGGTGTAACAAAAATGCCAATTTTAACTATTAACGCTTTTATTCATTACATTTTTGTTATCGTCAATGAAAAGTGTCCATTTATTGTGTGACCTTGAATGTCAAAGGTAAAGGTTACAAGAAAATGCCAATTTTGCTGAGGCCTGTAGAAGACGGACCCCTAGTTTCGGGGCTGCTGTGCTTTTACAATGGCAGAATAATTACTGAAATATTATCATTTTCATTATCTTTATGTGTAATAAGGAAAAAAATCTGACAATAATTGTTTAAAAACATGATCAAATTATAAGCATAATTTTGGGGTTTTTTTTACATATATTTTCTTTCTTGTGTGATAGAAAAATTTATAAGTAAAATATAGTACTTAGAACCGATGGACTAATGACTTGAAGTCATTCATCTTCTGTCAACTGTCCATAACCTTATCCCACTTTCTTCTATATAATGTAGTTAAACAATAACTACACTATCCCACAATAGCTGTCAATCTGTCTGAAGATACCAAAGCAACTATCAATGCAATCTAAGACCATTTAAGTTTTGTTTTGAAGCTCATCAGACCTAGATAGATTAAAGACATGTGCTGTTTTCCAGTGTCCATTGGTACTTATGGGAAGTCTTTCCTTATGGTCTCAGTTCCATCAACTTGATATTCTCATCAGGATAATCATGTCAGATAGCATAAGATTCACTGCTTTCCAGTCAGTCACTATTTCTAAAGTTTTGAGTTTTTTCTCCATAACTGCCGCAACCCAAATGCCAAAATTCTGGGGGTGGGGGTAAAATTTGTGTGATTGTCGCCACCCTCCCGGCTTTATGTATGGGCTTAAGAGGCATTATTCATATGGTTGGAATGATGGATGTTTTGGGGTGGTTGTTTGTTTCAAAATCTTCATATCATAAAAGGAGATGTGCTTGACGGTTGATTATTGATATTTGAAATGCTGTGAGGTTATGATCACAATGGCAGCAAAATTAATCAAGAAGTAGCTTTTGGGCATGATAGCAAAGTCTTGACTAGTATAAAATGAATGTGGTTTTCAGTTTCTATTTCTTTATGCAGTAAAGAGAAAATTGTAGCTCTTTATGACAAGGATGAAACATTTTACTTGTTTGGTAACAAAGAATTGCGAAAGAAGGAAAATATATTTATTTTTTAACATCCAAAATGCTCCTCAAACAAGTTACAGATAGTGTTGTCACAAGTTCAGAAATGTATATTAGCTTTCATCTGTGTGGGTGAGTGTTGTGCTGTTCATGTTGTTACTGTTGTTCAATCTTCGATCATCACGGCTTAATCCAGTGATACTCAACAACTTTCACTCATTAGATATTTCATCAGAAGATACCCGTAACTTTGAGAACCTTTATATGTACCATCATACTTAGCATTTGCCCTTAGACTATACTCTTTAGTATGCAATGTTGCAAATTTGCCACCTGAATGCATGATTGTCATGAATGTAAGTGAGGTATAAGGTGATTAAAATGGAAAATGTTTTTATTCTAGGAATTAGCTTATTCAGTGATGTGTTCGAAAGGCTCTAATCGATCAATTATTCACAATTCAAGAACAAGTGATTAGGGCATGAACTTTCCTTATGAAACGTCCTAGGGGTGGTATTATGTAGAGTATCCTAAATATTATCCCTGGATGGTTAGGAAATATATTGTCCATACAAGGTGCTTTATGTTCAGTATTTCAACATTTTTATGGTGAAATAGGGCTTTTATTTATATTCAGATGCATATTCAGAATGCTTCTTGGTATGTGTTAATGTGAAGGCTCAATGCTTTTATTGTGATTATGAGTATTAAAGGTCTTTTATGCAGTTTTGGGATTATTGATCAAATTGAAAGTTTTTAGGGGGAATATAAGGTGTTGTCAGGAAAATGGAAACAAATGGTTCCATTTGAAAGACAATGTTTTTAAACTAAATGAAGCAGTAATAAATCAAATAATTAATATAAAGTTCAGCCATGCGATTCCTTTTCCTTACAGAAAATAAATGAGAGGTGTTCACACAAAAATGGCCGCCAATAGACTTTACTTTTATCTGACTGTGAATAATTGGTTTGTATAATGAGATTTTTGACACTCTCAAAATTATACATTTAGCATTATAACAATTATCAGTGAAAATCTTTCAAAAAACATGCTACTGCCCCTTTAAGAGTATTGCTAATTATATTGCTTGACAAGAGCTTCATATTTGAGAGATGATTTTAGATTCTCACTTAGTAATACTGTTTTGCCTCATTTGAAATTCATTATTCAATATTACTGCTAGGTTTGAAATTAATATTCAAGCCATACCATTTGCCTGATTTAATCTTTGTATGTGAGCATTATTGCTTGATATAGACATTATTTGAGAAATATTAATTGATTTGGGGTTTGTGTCATTATATAGGTGCATTGTATGTTATGAATAATAGACAAGATTGTATAGTTTGTATTGAACACATGTGATCATAGCTTGCATATGTTAAGCTTTTGTGTTGCTCAACCCAGTTTAGACTTGCCATCTGAGCTTCTAGCTTAAAACCATTATATCTTATGTCATATCCCTAAACATTCTCTCCCCACAGAGGCAGATCAAGTTATGAAATCATTTTATGGTGATACAGCCTCTGTTCTATTACTCCCAAATCCATTGGTTCTGGCAGTTTTCCCTATTTCTTTATGAAATGACAACACTTCTTTCATGGAAAGGGTTGTTCATATCACAATGCTTTTGCCATGATTCAGTAGCAAGATGATGATTTTAGAACAGCGTCACTGACATCCTGTCTCAGGGTACAAACGTTACAATTACTCCACTAATCTGTACCCTGGGCTAGATTTGCTCTCACGATTGGATGCGTTGCTGATTGCACAACTAACTTTGATTGCCTGCAATCAGACATCTCCCATTCTATCCCACAAAGTTGGCTTAATATAACAGAGGCTGTATCAACATTTCATGACTTGATCTGTGGGGAGAGAATGATCCCTAAAGTAAGATGTTAGGGAGTAGATTTCCGTGAGAATTAATTTTTGACAGTGAATTCTTACCATTTTTCATGGCGGGCTTTGTGTATAAAAAATCATGTTTTATTTATAGATATAGTTAATGTCAAGAAATTTAGATTTTATGGAGTTTTTCTTTCTCTTAATTTCTCATTAAAACTTGACCATTGATTTTGGGTACTTTCAGTAACTTAGGAAATGAATTTTTTATTATATATTTGTCCACACAGTTATAACATGTTTTTTTTTATAGATTCCTCGTGACATATTGAGATCCTTTACCAAAATATTGAACATAGTAAAATCCAAATTGTTAGACAGTGTTCATTCTCTTATTTGTTAGAAACTTCATCAAGTTGTTTCTCTTTTCTGTACTGGTTCCTAATGCCACAAGAAAATATTGTTATCGTGTCTTTCTTTATAGAGTTATGTGTCTTGAGGGAGATTTTTAAGTATAACTTCTAAAATTGTGCATGTATATTGAGTTTTCTGATTTCTTTGAGATTTTGATTTGTTTTTAGTACAGGGTCTATTAAGTTGTTACCTCTGAATGAAATATTAGTGCTTTATACAGAGTCATATATGGTTAATTATTTGGTGCTACATGTATTAATAGTTCTAAAGAGATAAATAAAAGTATTGTACCTGCTTTTAAGTAAACAATGCATTATTTTTTGTTAATGCAATGAAGACATAATTTCTGAACAAGTGACAAGCATTTCTTTATCTGCAAATGAAAAGTGCCAAATGAATAAGCCAAGTACAGTAAATGTGATCAGTGTTTTAATATTGCATTTTGTGCATTCTGATGATGTTGATTAAATTCATCTTCCTCTAGATATTGTGAGTTTTCTATTCTGCAATTTCGAGACCTCTATAATGTTAATAGTACTTGTTAATAATTCCCTTGGGACTGACCACAACATACAAGAATAACACTGGACATTTTAAATTTTAAAAGTATATTAATGTAGATAACAATACCATCCCTTATATGATAGTCTATGGATTGTTTTTTTTAATATCAGAATATGCCTGAACAATTGCAGAAAGTTTCCATTTGATTCATTTCAAATTTTGCAAATGCCAGGGCTGCAGTGGTAATAAGCAGCCAATAATAACAGATTAATTATTAGCTCAGCTGGCCTGTAAGGCCCGATGGCCTTCTGGCATGGCATGGTGTCCGTATTTTCGTATTCATCTCCCAAACCAGAGAGTAGAAAATGATGAAATTTGTGTATAAACTCCTGCTAATGAGGATTGTAATTTACAGTTTTGGTGACCTTTTGGCCCCTAAAAAGGGCTTGGTGAACCTTTTGATCCTATACCCTGAATTATCAACTAGATGTTTGAGCAATAACCATTTATGAATTGATTTTTGGTATTTGAAATCACATCTGATATATACTTAATTTTAGCATTGGTAACCCTTTGGCCGCTACAAAGGGGGAACCACATTGGTCACACTCTACAGTATAACTGAATATGAAGCCTGATGAACTACAGAGCCAATGGCTCTATTTTTAACGAATTTCAATGTTTTGTACTATGTATAATGAGCAAAGGCTATGTCGGACCAATAGTTGAAAATTGGGGTTGGGTGGGTGTCAAATGCTGTGTAAAAGACCTCTGCTAATGATCTGGACATAGGATGTTTTAGATATATGAGGTAAACAGTAATTCAGTTGGTCAGGGATATCGGGGTATTAGTGAGGCACGCTCCCAATTTTGCTCCTTTACATCCTCGATATCTAGACCCTGGATTATCGAGGATGGTTTTAAACTAGCTCACGACAATTTATCATCTGGTAATTAGCTCATCTGGCCTGACAGGCCCGATGGGCTTATGGCATGCCATGGTGTCCGACGTCCTCTTCACTCTGTACCTTTTACAAATGAAGGCTAAATTTCAATTGAATCAACACCAAAAAACTACTTGTCATAACTCAAAACACAGTACATAACAATACATGATCAGAAGGTCTGCGTAGCATGACCTAAACACAAACGTTGACTGGAGTGTTTCATTAGATCGGCCACTCTGACTGGTGTATTCTTGTGTCACTTAGTACATGTGCAATTTTACATTGTTATTGTGAAAGTTACGTTTTCCATTCATAGTACTTTTAAGGGCGTTAAGAAAAAAAGGTCAATATTTGCCACACAGCATTTGCTATACAAGCAATCAAAACAAATGTTCGACCAGAGACACTATTAAAGGGAATGTATAGCACGTTTTTTTAAATTTTACATTTTTAATTTTTCACTGATAATTAAACGTTAATGCTAAATGTATTATTTTGATAGTGTCAAAAATCTCATTACACAAGCCAATTATCCATAGCTAGAGAACAAATAATAAGGATTCGCATTAAGTCCATTGGCGGCCATTTTTGTGTGAACACCTTTAATTCATTTTGTGTAAGAAACTGTAATCGTATGGTTGAACTTTACATTCTGTATTTGATTTGTTACTGATTCGTTTAATTTAAATACATTGTCTTTCAATTGGAACCATTTATTTCTATTTCCCTTACATCACCTAAAATTCCCCCTAAAACATGCTTCTGCCCCTTTAAAATGAGATAAATAAGTGTAAGATTCGAATCAATGGCATATTTGCAAATGCATGGAAATAGCCGTACCTTTAAAAACGGGGGCATATTTCATATTGATCGTAATGAAAGATTTTCCCTTTTCGTTTTCCTAAACGTACCGAACTTTATTATAACTCTGCAATTAGTCATTAAGTTATTCAATCTACACGTTGAATTCCCTTTCATACCAATCCTTTTTACAACAGTCGCTGAAAATAATTCAGTCGGCATCCATCGCAATCTGAGAAAGCAAAATACCAGTTGCAATATCTTACTTATTCTCGCCATACTGTATTTTCCAAGCTGGATTGATTTCAGCTCTTTTCTGTAGCCCTTGAATTCTTAGCAACTGTCTTCTTTAGCCCTAAAATTCTTTGCAAGTTACTATCTTTATAGCCCTTGAATTTTAGCAACTGTCTTCTTTAGCCCTAAAATTCTTTGCAAGTTACTATCTTTATAGCCCTTGGATTCATAGTAAATGTCTAGTTTAGCCCTTGGGTTCATATTAAGTGATTTCTTAGCCGTTATGGTTAGGGTCAGGGTTAGAGTTTTTGTCGTTTACCCTCGGATTTCATATTTGCTGTCTTCGTTGGCCATAGGCATGATTTTCTATAGGAATCATGTGTTTCATATTTCGGTGATTCATATTTATAATAAATCGTGAACAAGACGTACTTTGAATAAATGAAAAAAACTTTTCACTCTCATATTTATTTGAGAGATTGATATGAAATGGAATTCAAAGTGTTGATTGAATTAATCATTGACAAAATTGAATAGGTATAAAACAGTTAAGTACAAGTGGGAAACCACATAAATGAACGTTGCTCATACAATTCTACCTAGTTGAAAATATCTCATCTGATCAATATGAAACCCGCCACAGATTTTGGTAGGTACGGCAATTTGCCATGCATTTGAAAATACGCCACGGATTTGAGGCCTTCATGGATTCGAATCCTACTTAAATGTTTACATTTGTTGTCTTGGAGAAATCAGCTGTAGTGGTACATTATGATTATTATGCAAATGAATATAGGTTTAGTTAGACTTCCACTTATTAGGTCATCAGGTTTGAAAGGCATAGCATGGCAGCTTGCCTTAAACTTCCCAACTTCTTCTATGGTATTGTACATACATAAGTGGAAAAGTCTAGTGACTCTTTGGTCCCTAATGAGGGCGTGTCCTAAATTATATATTTTAATATCCTCCAGAATCAAGTGCCAAAAAGAGGAAAATCTTTCCTTTAAGTACCTTCAACTTCTTCAGATTTTATTTTTGCACCTTTCGATGAAACAGAATTTCATCAGTTGTCTTTGTCCTCCATAAATTAAAATTAAAAGACAGATATTCGTATTTATAAGGGAACAGTAGGAAATGTTTAATGACTTGTTTACCATAACCTTGAAAGTACTTCTTAATAGTGTTAATTACATAAGAGTGACATATGACTTTCACGTGTAAATGTGTAAATCAGGCTATAAAGTCAGTTGAGTTTACGGCAAGGTTCATCTTGTTGTTCACCTTCTGTGCACACATTTCTCACCAGAAACCTGACATTTGTAGAGATTGACTTCTCAACTAGGAGCTGAACCCTAGAACTTTTGGTCAATTCGCCATATAGAGGAAACTCCTATGAATGATTGTTTGTTATTGATCAACCTGGTGACAAGGATAAAAGTGTCATCATATTGTTTTGCATTAATTGCAAAAATACATTTAGTTCTTTGTTTTCGTATAATTCGTCGATAATTCAGACTTAATTTATTTGAAAAGAAGAGCCCGTAAAATCGTACAGAACCGATCACTTGTGTTACAGTAGTCTCATTAAAATCGGCCTGGTCCCGAGGAATAATATATTCAAAATATGAAATCTATGGAGATTAACTGTACTTGTACACTGGGTCTGACCACACCCCCGCCTTGCATTTTTAAACAGTTTAGTGCTGCCGAGACCCAGTCATTAGAGGACCAATCACATCGTCTCGCTTATAAAACCGCTAGCGGTGATCATGTTAAAAGCATGGTTTACAGGAGTTAGTTAGCTGATACCGAAGGCTTTTGACGGCGGCTTGTGGTTGGTGTGCCGAGTTAACGTCAGTACATATGACCTATATGCCATGGCCTGGTGGGCGAGTTGGTAAGCTAGTGGTACGTTCAGTGCTTATGGTGTTGCCTGACTACTGCAGTGTGATCCCGAATGTAATAGTTACGGCTGCATAACCGCTGATGACATTTATATAGAATAATGTGAAATGCTGTGACCAACTGTAGCAGAACAACCGCACGTTTAGAAATATCAAGTTGATACCTTTAGGATTGATGACAGGTGGATGTCGAGTGGATTGCAAATAAAGACTGTGAATACCATACCGACATACGATTGGCAAAATATAATAACTTCAAACAGCATTTTAAACTTTATTTTCACAATACAAAGAAACCAAAGTAAAAGGAAAACAAGCAAAGATCTTCAAAATCCGGGTAATAAAAAAGACATCTTAGGTTGAACAATATATAAAAACACTACAATATAAATGACATTTTATCCTGTTTATATATACTTACGAACATTTCGAAATGAATCACTTCTAGCTACGAGCTACTCCTCTTACTGAATGTACTAACAAAGCATTTATTGACCCAAAACCGGTCATTAAACTAGCGCTCATTTTTAAAAGTATCGTCACATATGCATTCAAAATTTCAAGTCGTCAAAGAAGCCGTTTTATCAATGTATACTTTGTGCATCGTCGTTCTTCGGAACTTTCCTGTTAAACATGTGCTGTTCAACTTTTGGTGCAGACCATATACTCTTTCTTATCAATATGCATGTGGGTTACTTTTGATATATACACTGGGCAAAAAAAGAAACGCATCACAGAAATTATCAGTTTTATTTATACATTCTTTAACATAAAATTACCGAATACGAATGCCTGTAAATGGACAAAATTTGGCACAGTGTTTAACATGTGAAATCAGAAGACACTGGTGTAATCGACTGCCTCATAGAACGCCGTCGTCCGTGATAGTAGTAGTCAAAGTCAGTACCTAGTGTTACCCCCTCGAGCATGGAGCACTGCTCTGCATCTCCGTGGCATAGACTGAATGAGGCAGCGAATCTGATGTTGAGGAATCCTTCGCCAATCATACTACAATGCATACATCATCTGCTGTCGTGTACGTGGTTGCTGCTGACGCCGTCGTAGACGTCGGTCCAACAGATCCCACATATGCTCATTTGGATTGAGATCTGGGCATTTTGATGGCCATGGGAGAACAGTCACATTGGTGTTTGCGCAATAGTCCATATTAAGACGTGCTGCGTGTGGTCTCGCGCTGCCTTGCTGAAATATTTCCCTTTTAACGTCGGTGGCGAATGAGGATTTCATCTCTGTTCTCGTAGGCGATTTCTAATCTTCTCCGCCGAGACTCTGCAAAGTCCAAGAACGTTGTCGGCGGTGTGAGTAGCACTTACAGTTCTATAACGCAGATGGAAGATCCTGATGTAGTGGTCCTGCGCAGGAGTGGTCACGCTTAGTCGTCCTGATCTTGGTCGGTCTCGGGCGGAGTTGTACAGTCTGTAGCGCTGCCATAGACTTGAAATCGTGCTATGACTCACGTTGAAGTGTCTTGAAACTGAACGATGGCTTTCTCTGCGTTCAAAACGACCAATTGCTCGGTTTCGGATTTCCTCGTTAAGTCGTGGCATTTTGCAGGTCGCATGAAGGAAAAAGCTGAATTTGAATCGCAATGGGACTGATGTGCTTTTATACCCACTATTACCAGGGTGTAATATCCGAAGTTTTACGTGCAACATGCTTACAGATTTTTTTGCATGCAAATTTCGGCGCTTTTTTCTCAAGGTGCATAATTTTGGCGACAAAACATCATAAGATGCGTTCGAGCGCATCACTTTGTTGTATTGACTAGAACTGATGATAATGAATCAAATGTAATCGATTTAAAACATAAATTTCTAAATTATTGCAATTTGAAAAGTTGATTTTAGTGATGCGTTTCTTTTGTTGCCCAGTTTATATGGAAATATGAATATACATATGTGGCGAACACGCACAGTCAATCAATAATGTCTGAATCAATTTTACTGCAATATTTTAATGCCTTTTGTTATACTCCGTATACCCTGCAAATTTGGAATGTTGCAAAGAGGGTCGACAGAGTCTGAATAAAATCGATCATGTTTCAGACAATACAGGTTTCAAAATGTTACTGCTACCAGGAGTCAAACGATTTCCATCAGACAGCTTATAACATTATAGATTTCACCAACAAATGACAAATATACTCCAGTCAAAGCACTGAAAGCCTTGCTACGGAAAATGCATTTCTGGTCCGTTTTATTACAATATTAATTTTCAACGGTTGTAATATGTTATGCTACGAAAGCAAGACAACGGATCCGAAAGTCGATAAAGGAAACAGCAATAAAAAAGTTAAGTGCATTAACGAGCAACTTTTAAGGCAACGCAGTTCAAGATTTACAGAACAGCTTTGTAACAAAACTATTGTTTTAACTTCTTACACCTATACTATTTGGGGCTATTTCGTCTTCCACCTATATGGCAGTCACAAGTATAGGAATGGTTATCATACAAAATACGAGATATTTCAACGAACGTATTTTCATACGACCAAACAGCACGTCTTCATACTCCAACTAAATAAAGTAATGATTTCTCAAACAACACCTGTTCATATTTCTTAAAAAATTTGCTTGGAATGAACATGGTACGAAATACGAGATATTTCAACGAACACGTGATAAATGCGACCAAACAGCACATACTTCATCTTTATACGCAAACTAAATACAGTAATGATTTCTAAAACAATATCTTTTCAGATTTCATAAAGATATGCTTTAAAACAAATTGTCTTTTTGGAACCTGCTTAACTAGACGGGAAATGAGAGCGCTTGTTAACTGGCTCTCTGTAGCATTGATCTTCTTAAAATGTTATTTCTACATTTCTAAAATGTCTGCTCCAAATAGCATTAAAAAGCTATTTGAAGACCAAAAGAGATTCATAAAATGACCTTATAATACCTACTGCTACTGTTTCTACTGCTTTTGCGTTTATAAGAAGTAGCATGAATTAAGAAAATTTCAACATGTTTTCAAAATAAGAATTTCTATCTAACTTCTGGCGATCTGCTGATAAAAGATGGTCGACATTAACTGAATCTAGGAATTCCAATCTCTGGAATTTAAGATGATTGATGTATGAACTGTTGTACAAATATGATTGCTATAAAGTCATGAACTATTTCTCCTCTGCATGTTGTTATACTTTGATATATAACTCACTGATTTTCATTTATGGCAACAATATTAAAACCCAGTGCACACTGCATGGAAAACTGGAAGTAAAATAACATATAAACACACATAGTTGAGCAGAATAATAAAGCATATCACAGAATGAGGATATTGGGGATATCAAGCACATTAACTGAAGAACATGGAAACAAATATACACATGAACACTAATGGGGCGGCTAAAGACTTCATCACGTGACCAGAGGTCAGTGATCTGTCATTGGTGAACACCTTCCGGTTGTAGAGTTCCTGTAAGGGCCGGAAGTCGTCAACGAGATTGACGTCATCGGTTCCGATCCGGTTCCTCTTGATGTGTCTGAACTTCTCCAGCTGCAATCAAATACAGGTTAAATGGTTAAATGAAATGCTGAACGTGTTTAAATGGTATGCTGAAAGTATTGAATGGTACCGTGTTGAAAGTGTTTGAATGATATGCTGAAAGTGTTTGAATGGTTTGCTGGAAGTGTTTGTATGTTGAAAATATTCGATGGTATGTTGAAAGTGTTTGAATGGTATGCTGAAAGTGTTTGAAAGTGTTTGAATGATATGCTGAAAGTGTTTGAATGATATGCTGAAAGTGTTTGAATGGTATGCTGAAAGTGTTTGAATGGTTTGCTGAAATTGTTTGAATTGCATGCTGAAAGTGTTTGACGGTATGCTAAAAGTATTGATTGGTATACTAAAAGTGTTTGAATGGTATACTGAAACTATTGAATGGTATACTGAAAGTGTTTGAATGGTTTGCTGAAAATGTTTGAATGGTATGCTGAAAGTGTTTGAATGGTTTGCTGAAAATGTTGGTATGGTGAAAGTATTGAATGGTATGCTGAAAGTGTTTGAATGGTATACTGAAAGTATTGAATGGTATGCTGAAAGTATTTGAATGGTATACTGAAAGTATTGAATCGTATACTGAAAGTGTTTGAATGGTATACTGAAAGTATTGAATGGTATACTGAAAGTGTTTGAATGGTATGCTGAAAGTGTTTGAATGGTTTGTTGAAAGTGTTTGGATAGATCATTTAGATCGGCAGAACAGTATTATGATAGTCGTTATTTAAACTATCAAACACTATTGCCATTCTACCAATTTTCATTAAGTCCAAAAATACGTTGTACTAAAAAATGCCTTATTGTCCGGTTTTCGATCACAACCCCGACTTCAAACCTTCCAATTGTCACTAAACAACGACGATTAGCTATAAAATGATACATTCTTGCAACAGTCGATACTTCTCGATCAAATGACACTATTCGTACAGTTTGCCAAAATGTCATGTCACCCACGGAGTGGCTCTTTCACAAACTGACCTGATCCTCTGAGAGAGTTATGTGGCTCTCGAACACGGTCCACACTACGCTTTCAAAACATGGGGGCGTGGTCAGACTGCCTGCATACCGGAAGTAGGTGGCAGTGTCATCCGGAAGTAGACTCTTCAGCGAGAAGGTTGGAATTGCCGTTTGATTTCCTGTGTGAACGAGGAGTTGTGGTGCTATTATGTATGCAAGTTGTCAACTGATCGCTGTACAATATGTGAAGGAAAGCGAAGTGTTCAATTCCTTTACTCCAAAGATAAACTGCATGATATAGACAACATAGAAATAAAATGATTAACAAGGATATATTCTTATAATGGACAAGATTGTAATAATGCTGAGGAATATATGGATGACAACTTCTTTGTTCAATACAGAACATCAAGCATACAATGAACAAAGAAGTTGTCATCCATATATTCCTCAGCATTATTGTCATCCCAACTTCTAAAATGCCTCTCAAAGAAGACAAGATTGTAGATATTTCTATAGTATAACACTTCACGCAACAAAATTTGTAACTTCTGCTCAAAAGGCCCAAATGTTGTATAAGACTATAGCAACAATACAGCGTTGTGTGCAGATCACTACGTCCTATATGAATCTGAACTGACTACGTACGTATATGTAGTCAGTCTTCAGTGAAACATCATGCAGACCTATAAAAAGCATAGACGATTTTCCGAAGAGATTCTCTAGAAATGCGAAAAAAAGCCAGTCAACATAGACTCTGCTTTGAATGTTATCGCTAGACACCTACTTCTCAGACACACCACATGATATATGATGTTGGTAGTTGAAGGTGAAAGCGTTATGTGTGTCTGTAAAATAAGAGGACTCCTTGACGTTCATTTAATTCATTTTGATCATAACCGAATAATCCTTCTCAATCGACCCATCCTGTCTCAGGGAACGAAAGTTACGCTAACTCCACTAATCTGTACCCTGGGTTCTGAAGCTAGATTTGCTCGCCGCGGCCCGACATGGGATGTAGCCAATCAAATCATTTTCTCGCCACCTTCTCGATAAAATTTCAACAAGAAAATAAGCAAATCTAGCTTCTGAACCCAGGGTACAGATTAGTGGAGTTAGCGTAACTTTCGTTCCCTGAGACAGGATGCAATCGACCCCTTGCCTCCTTTATTCAATGACAGGTTTGTTGCCGGTATACATGTACACATATTATCCAATAACATTAAACGTTTTACTGTCCATTTAATGAAGAGTTTATGCTAAAATATATATATCAAGCATTATAAATCGAAACTATGGGTTTATGGCATTAACCACGATATTAACAACGAAAATTTACCCCATACTACGTAATCAAACTCTCTTTGCTAAACATGCACTTGTTCATTGTAAAGAGCATTTGATCTTTGAATCATATGTATTTTATAGAGTATAATGTTTAGAAATGATGATTAATCAAACGTTGTTTAGCTTTTTGAAGTTGATTTGAACTTCGATCTCATTCAAATCAGATCTAAACTTGTCACATTTTAATGAGATTGATGTGAACCTACCACTGTGTTGAATCCCCTCAAAGTGAGACAGAATGTGATCGAAATCACTGTTTGCATCGCCAACCTGAAACACAGTTGAATAATTCATTTGGTAATATAGATGAAGCTTGAATGAATGCACATAATGTGAATAATCAATTTGTCGTCATATGTACTTCATAGCAGGACAGCTAGGAACATCTGTGTTCGAATACTCCCACCATTAGGTTATCGATAATCGCTAGGTCTGATGACACACATAGGCACATGGATAGTCGATATATAAGTTAAACGGACGTTACCCTGTGTTTACATGTGTTAAGGAGTGTTTTTGACGTGTAAAAATGACCTCTTTCTATAATCACGGATACAGATACTCGATATATGAGCTAAACGGACGTTACCCTGTGTTGACATGTGTTAAGGAGTGTTTTTGAAGAGTAAAAAATGACCTCTTTGTATAATCACGGATACAGATACTCGATATATGAGCTAAACGAACAATACCCTATGTTGACATGTGTTTTAGAGTGCTATAGATGTTATAACACCACTGTTATGTATGGGCACGGAAACAAGTTCTTGAATATTGTTGATTCTTTGTGATCCTTGATATACTATGATGTCATATAAACACAGTCTGATTAAAATCGACTGTGATTCGAGGAAAAAAGTGTAAAAATGTTATCTCTAGCGGGGTTCGAACCTCACCCAGCCCGGCTTTCCTCTCATTCACACTAAAATCGACTGTGATTCGAGGAAAAAAGTGTAAAAATATTATCTCTAGCGGGGTTCGAAACTCACCCAGCCCGGCTTTCCTGGGAGAGGATATCCCGAATTGTTCGAGCCCCGATAGAGACAATATTTTTTATATTTTATTCCTCGGAGCACGGTCGATTTTAATCAGACTGATATAAACATTTCGGAATGAATGATTTGATCTCTTAAATATAAATGACTTTTTTTAACGTAGGTCAATGTACAAGGAATTTAGAATTTCGTTATTGAGAATTTGTATAACAAATAGTTATCAGATAAAGTGGAAAGGATATTTCAGTCTGCGACGCTAGCTGTTGTATGCTATCTTTTCAATAAATGATAATTTTGTTTTATGAGGATTTTGAATAATAAAATTGTAAATATTTTCGAAAGATTACAAATTGTTTATGTGCACAGATGTAGAATATCGCATTACAATCAGATATCTCTTAAGACAGTGTAAGAGAATCAATTTGCAGTTTTTACATTGTAGCCGAACCAGGTATGCTATTGCTTCTGGTTCAATGTACAGGTGTTTTCGTTATGGTTGCTTACTTGTTTGTGTATATTAGTGACAATGCCATATGGTTGCTTCGCTTTGGACGACAATTAGGTTCACTTCAATTAAGTTGACAAATGATAACCCATATTGTATGTGTAAAATAACCATTATTTTTAGGATTATCTAACAACTAATTAAGACTCAATTAATGTAGGGTCCTATAGAAATGAAAGTATCTGATAGAGCATGTATTAAGTCTATAGGAGGCAATAGTCCACTGATGCTGTACATTGGTAATCTAGACTTGCTACAATAATGAAGGCATGTGTTTGCATTTGCAGATATTTAGTTTCAGGGGCTAAATACAGCAACTAAACCAGTATGATTAAAACCGACTATGCTTCGAGGAAGAAGAGTGTAAAAATATTATCTCTAGTGGAGTTCGAACCACACCCAGCCCGGCTTTCCTCTCCTTCACAGTCTGAAGGCACCCCCATCTTCTGACGTAAGCTCATCTAGCCAATCACAAGGACGGCGGCAAAAGCTTTCGATATCAGAGCTAGGGGCACGTAACTCCAGTGAAATCCATTTTCTACATGATCGCCGCAATGTTGGTCTTTGAAGGGACGATGTGATTGGTCCGCTTGTGACTAGATTTTGTCTACGGTAAACTGGTGTTAGAACAAGTGCCTATCTTGGGTGCTTTAAGACTGTTGTGGAGAGAGAAAGCGCTGATACATATTTTTATTGTGTTTCCCTCGAAAACGGTCGATTTTAATCAGACTGCAACTAAAGATCAGGACCAACCTGGAAGAGGAAGGCGAGCACAGCAAGGCCCTCAGACTGGTCCACGGCTTTACTGAAGTCGTCATACTTGGTGGAGTACAGCACGATGTGCATCTGATGGTTATTGAAAGAGAACTTTTATTTAAAGATTAAATTCATTTCTACGAAATGATACGTTTTGCTGACATCGTAAATTTTTCCCATACTGGTAACATTAAAAACTATTAGAATATTTTGTTGGTTCTTTAATTTATTTTAGTGATATACTGTGATATATATAAAATAATCTAATACTTTAAGGATTTTTCCAAGACAAGTTTTACATTTACAAGTACAGACATATCATGGCAGACCGCCTTTTTGATGAAAAGTCAACTATACCCATGATCCTTGTCTAGCCTGGTTTGTGACAATCTCAAAATTTAATTAGTAATAAACTGTGCTGATATGCGTCACTCAACATTTATGTGTACCAAATGCAGTAAACTTATCATTTCATGAAAATCAGCCTGATTCTGTTACAAAAAAAATGTAATACAGTAGAACACGGATATAACGAACTCCAAGGGACCAAAGAATTCAGTTCGCTATATCCAGTCTTCGCTACTAACGTTTGGCCGCAATGCATAAGGCTTTCGACGGGACTTAAAAACGTGTTCATTATATCCGATTGTTCGCTATATCCGTGTTCTACTGTACTGTTTTTATCAAACCCTATAGATATTGCTACTCCATCTCACCTCCATGGGGAAGCGCTTGTAGTCTATGTCGTGTTCCGACCCCCGCTCGTCCTTCTGTCCCCAGTGGAAGTGGAACTGTTTCACCTGGTAGCTCCCCACCAGACCCCCTCCCTTCACCAACATGTCCGTCTCACCCGAGAGCACCACCTCAACTGGAACAGTAGCAATGTGTGGAAACGTTGAGAAGTCTCTTAAGTCTCAGATTTGCAGGGAATATCTTTATGCACCTCAGGAGAGTAGTACCCTGCCGCAACAATTTCATACCTTTGGGTGCAAAGCAGGTCTCATAATGAATTTCGAACCGAACTGCCCATTTCAGCTGTCGTACGACAAGTCTAACAACTTAATTCTGCAAAAGTGATAGGAAGCCCACCCGACGTTATCCGAGGGAACAGCAGAAATATGCATTTGAAAATTGATTTCACCAGATATCCCATACTAACATTCTATCAACATATTGGCTGAACGGTTTCTTATGGTCGTATGTTATTGATGCTTTGCTTATGATCGAACTATAACAATTACCCTGATATCTGTTCCACAGTTGAAATGAAACCTAGAATTTTTTTATTTTTTTTAATCGCTAAATCATATTCCAGTTTTTTTCTTCACAACAACTTTCACCACTAGCACCACAATTGACCTTGTCAATAAACTAGACCTTGACTTAACGGATTTTCTGTAAAACAAGCGAGCTTGTTGTCTTCGGATTTTACTTTCCTTTGTAACTTATACTCATTAATACCTCGACCCTTAGATCTGTTGAAGTTTGAAATAGTTATTATGGGGGCAAAACATGTAAGTAGTATTAAAAGTAGTAGCAGCGACCAAAAAGTATTAGCAATAGCAGTCATTGTAACCACAGCAGCAATATCAGTAGTAACCATAGTAGCAGTAGTAACTGTTGTTATAGAAGCAATAGAAGAATCAGTAACGGCATTATAGCAGTGTAAAAGCTTAACAAACTAACGTATCATGTCAAAATTGGAATCTAAGCACAATACCTGTATGACCCTCCACGTTCTCCAAGGTCATGTTGACCCCGTTGACCTCGGCAAGGTCATCCAGGTCAAAGGGGAGGAGCTTCTCATCGTATTCCAGGGCATCCGTCGCAATGTTGATTGGAGATTGCTTCTTGCCTCCACAGTTTGGGTAGTCGATATGCCAGTGAGCCGGACCTGAAGAAAGAACACAATATACTACACGAGCTTCCATGTAATACTGTTTTTAACAAACGTGTAAATGATTGCATATCAAACGAGACATGGGAGACTGCTTTTTGCCTTCACGTTTTGAATGGTCAATATCCCAGTGAACGAGACCTGAAGAAGGATACTACCCGAGCTTTCATGTAATACTGTTTTTATCCAATCATATAATACGTCGTAGAGGGGTATAAAAACAGGCAATGAAACGAATATCTGAAGAAGAAAACAGATCTGTACATGTTTTATTAGTTATGTTGGTTATAAACATGTAACCATTTGTTGAATGAAAGTAGAGACTTGCCAGAAGAAATGACGTGTGTCAAAAGGTCATGGTCACATAGTAGTCCTTATTTTGTTCGACCTCAATCGGGGAATTGTTTTGCTTCACATTCGGACTGGACAAATTCATGTTAATCTCTGGAAATGTTTTGATATTCTTCCCCTTAGCTTCCTAGCACGTTACATCAGAAACCACGACAGTCTGGAATGGTGTGGTCATTCAAAACCTTCTTTACCCAGGACAAGTGGGTTGTTCGATACTACTGAAACCACATTCTCTCCCCACAGAGGCAACTCAGTCATACCCCAGTTCAGGTATGACTGAGTTGCCTCTGTGGGGAGAGAATGGTCTATACATGTGAATCACATTTCTCCATTTTCTACCTTCGAGGGGAGAGACATGTATTACCCAGTGTGAACGGTCACAAGTCTACCATATGTAACCTTGAGTAGGTCCAAATCTTTGAAGGAGTTACTTTATGTGAATAGGATCCTTTCTTTAAAAATACCAAAGACCTCATGGCCCATATCCCAATTTGATTTCTAGTGATTAACTGCGGCCGAAGCCTTAAGGGATTTTGTGAACATCTTTGAGTTACATCTTTGAAGGTGATTTTTCTGTTCAACAACACACAAAACATCCCAGATTAATTTGGAGATGTTTCTGTTGGGGCAGAGTAATTTAAAGTATTCCTAACCTGATTTAGCCGTTCTTTTGAAAGACATTGCTTATAAGGACATATAGTGGCCTATTTCAAGAAGATATATTGCATGTTTAACGCATTTCTAATATGTGTTACTTTCAGAAGACCTGAAGGGGATTTATCTGAGTGAACAAGATCATTTTAACTACTGATTACCTGCAGCTGACCCCAGGTCATTGACACTGATCTGTGTGGATGTACACGCTCCTTTATGATTTCTTACCGCTAGTTGACCATAACTCTTTCTGGGGATTTCTCTGTTTGCCCGATAGGTCTTGTCGTTGCAATAAATCTACACAATGTTCTGTCTTTGTTCGAAAGGGGCATTATAAAACACTTTACAGTCAGTGTAAGAGGTTGGACAAAATGTCTTCAGTGATTTGTTGGACAGAAGATATGAAAAAAACCCAAGAATAGAATAGTTTTCGAAAGTATGTAATTTTACTTTATCGAAACTCGTGACGTCGTTCATGTTTTGACTCGCATATCGTATCGTTAAGGTGATTCATTATGAATATTCGAAATGTTGATTATATGTGACTGAACATTGCATGTGTTGCAGAAAACCATACTGGTGTTACAATTTAAGGCGAACAAGAAACGCTCTATTTTTAAAAAATAAGAATTTTCTCAAACAAATAACAGTGAGAAGAAGAAAAAAATTTCAAACGTTGTTGTCACTTATTGCTTAATTAGTTTTGTTGCAAAGGTACTGTCAACGTAACTGTTAGACAAAAGTCAAAAAAGTGAAAAAACGAAACAAGTTCTTAAAAAATGCGAACTTAATTATGTGTTCCTTTTCGGATATAATGTCACATTTTACAGTATTTATTTGGTAATGTCTACTGATTTCTGTAGCAAATTTTAGATATCTTACACTCGTTTCCATGTGTCATCAAACTTAGTTCTACAACTTGATTAAACAAATTGCAACATTTAAAGACTTTAAATTGTTAAGAGTATTTACTCTAGTGAGGTTTCCCACGTGAAAAGGAGCTCATCAGTGTGCAAACATATTACATAAAACCATACCAGTGACATGCACTACTTTCAATTATGCGTAATGGTGTGCACTGAGGTATGTTGACATCGACCTCACACTAACGACTGCATCCAGAATATTTGGTCACCTTTTTGCGGGTTGAATTTAAAGTGTATATGTTATATTTTTTTAAATTTTCGTTGGACCTTTTTTGTATTACTGAAAGATTTGTACGTTTTCATCTGTTCGAGTCAACTTCTCAAGTTTACATTTTCGCTACTCAGAAACCTGATCGAGCACGGATGTAGCACGTTGTTGATAAATTTATATTTTAAATTTTTCACCGATAATTGTACGTAAGTGCTGAATGTATCACTTTTATAGTGTCAAAAATCCAATTACACAAACCAATTATCCATACCCGAGAACAAATTATAGAAATTCACATGACGTCCAATGACGGCCATTTTGGGGTGAACAACTTTAACTCATTTTGTGACGGAAAAGGAATGGCATGGCTGACCTTTACATTAAACATATTTCATTTATTACTGTTTCATTTAGTTTCAATAAATTGTCTTTCAATTGGAACCATTTATTTTCATATTCCTGACATCACCTAATATTCCCCCTCAAAACGTGATACTGCCCCTTTACGGTTAACCGTGAAGTATGACATAAGACGAAAGAGCTGAACACTGTCTTCAGACCGAAAAACAAAAATTTTGTCCGTCTTTCCTGCTCACTACAGTCGTCAAACAGTAAATAATATACAGCTGCATACCAAAAGTTTGTTCACTTGCTTGTGTATTTTAGTGCAATTATCAAGTTATTTGGGTTTTGTTTGGGCGTCAATAAAATAACCCCAGGAGCTCTGACAAAGGATGACCAATTGTCCATGTAAAAAATAATCATTCTCAAACCATACATCGCGATCGTCTCGTCACTTGTTCTGAATGTTGATATTTGGCATGGTTCAATAGATAGATGGGGTCATATTTGTGAAATTCAGATTTCATTGAGTGTCGATTCAAATATTCCATAAAGAAGTTGTAAGATAAAAATCAGAACAATTACCATGCCTTAGTGCAGAATAACAAATATGACCTGGATTTAAAGTTGTTGATCACTTATGAAAGATTTTAGAGACAAAAATAGAAAATAGTGTTTTCGTAATTTTGACCCCTGGTCACTTCAATGTCCTGCCACACCTGTAACGGTTATCTGTTAGGTATAACATACAAACATGTAAATGTAAACTGATTTTTGATTTAGGTCGTGAAATTTCAACATTATCCGTCTCGTTTTTGCAATGCTATGATGCTTTTAAGTCAATAAAAATTATATGATATTTGCACTACAATACGTAGGTAAGTGAACAAACTTAAGATACGCAGCTGTATGCAGTGTACAAACCTTTTGAATGCAGCTATTTTGTTATCTCTTTCTTTTTTATTGCTCTGTTTGTACTTTAACTTCAGATCTATGAAGGTTATTTATCTTAATATAAATTTGTGGTACCTTATGAAATTCTTAAATCTTAGAAAGGAACTAATTCGTTTGCACATGGCTTTTTGTACAAATGGTTATTTCAGTCGACCCAAGATCCCTGACATATATGTGTATTTTTTTTACTTCATTCGACCCAAGATCCCTGACATATATGTGTATTTACTTCATTCGACCCAAGTTCCCTGACATATATTTCATCTATATGCTGATGATTCGCAGATTTACATGGGATTTAGACCCCTCAAACCATCATCAGTTGAGAACGCACAGGCAACCATTGTTGACTGTGTCAAAGAAATTCAGCGCTGGATGTCCATGCACTTTCTTCAACATAATGCCGACAAGACGGAACTGATAATCTTTGGCTCAAAGTCTTTGCTCACCAGTTTTCAATTCCCGCCACTTAAACTTGGTGACTGTGAAGTTGTCCCTACTTCTCAAGCTAGGAATTTAGGTGTGATGTTTGAATCATCTTTGTCATCTGACCAACATGTCAATAATGTCTGCAAGTCCTGTTATTACCACCTAAGAAGCATCAGTCTCATCAAGAAGCATATTGGAACAGAGGCAATTAAGACCCTGATAAATGCGTTTGTCACCTCGCGCATTGACTACTGCAACAGTCTGTTGTATGGGGCATCAGAACACTCACTTGACAGACTGCAGAGAGTTCACAACAGTGCAGCCAGACTTATCACCAACACCAGACGTCAAGACCATATCTCCCCTATATTGCAAGATCTCCATTGGCTACCAGTGAGACAACGGATACAATAAAAAATCTTGGTGTTTGTATTCCAGTCGCTGAATGGTTTGGCTCCTGATTACATCAGTGAACTCATCACAATCTACACCTCAAAGCGTGAACTCAGGTTAAGATCGTACATCAAGAGCACTTGATGTTCCCAAGACAAAGAAGAAACACTATGGCGATCGATCCTTTTCCAAAGTTGGACCTTTGCTATTGAACAGTCTTCCTCAAAACATTCAGGACAGTGAAAATCTTACCATATTCAAAAAACAGCTGAAGACCCACTTGTTTACAGTAGCCTTTGCCTAAGCGCCCTTGAGCAATATGTTGGAACTGGCGCTATACAAATATTAACTTTATTATTTATATATGTGTATTTACTTCATTCGACCCAAGATCCCTGACATATATGTGTATTTACTTCATTCGACCCAAGATCCCTGACATATTTACAAAGACATCTATTATTTGTTCAGACATTTGAAAGAGGATACATCTAATATGTTTATTCGAAGCATATTCTTTTAGAAATGTCATGCACGAAAGGTGCATCATAACGATGTCACGATACCCTCATGTTGACATTAACTTCTCTCAAATATTTATTCAAACTCTTATCTGAAAAGTTGGGGTTATCGCAAATACGAACATGTTATCTAGTAACTGAGTTTTATTTTTTAATGCTTTCAACGTCTTAATGCCAGTGGAAACATCTCGAGTAAAATGACGTTAAAGTAATTCTCATTGAAATCAGAAATATCTTGACTTTCTACTTACTATTTAATTAGATATTAAATCGGAAATCTGATCTCGGAACGAAGTAAGTGAAGGATTTTGGAACGAGGTCACAGAGGAAGCAACCTGATATGAACCCTTGAGAAGTTCTCAGATCAGAAACGAAGTGTTGTACGAGTGAAAGATTGGTCTGATTTTAAATAAGTCGGTGTATTTATAATTAGCGGTCTCCGTATGTGAGATATATCTAGCTCTCATCTTACATTAAGGATTAAATCATGCGTCATATCATGCATCGTATTATTCATATAATGGACCACAAATACACCTGTTCATTATGCCGTCACGTGAAAAAAATTGATCTCGCCTGTTTAGAATCAGATTTCAAGTAATTTGTTATAGTTTCGTGACTTCGGTTATTAACAGAATGTTTCCATTTGCATACTGTGTTTAAGACACTCGTGCCTAAATATCAGTATATCTCTCGTTCACGCTCGGGACATACTAGTGTTTAGGCACTCGTTTCGTATACATGGTATGCAATGGGCACGCTTGTAATATCCTCTATATACACGTATCAAGTATTTTTTAAGCGTTTATATTACGTTTGTATTAAATATGTTTGATAGGTACGTATAGTTAAATATAACATTTGTTACAAACCAAATGACACAATGATTAGTAAATGCATAAGTAAAATGTACAAAGGTCATACAGTGTACATATTTCATTTAACTCTGAAGGACGCTAATGTGATATTCATATATTCGTTTCTTTGTATGTGTAGTACTAACAATCATCACCAGTTTTTTCACTCTTGTCCGTCGAGTTGGTGAACATCTGTTAAGTACTGATATTGACAAGAAAACTTATAAAGTTGCATATATCAACTTGAGTGCTAAAAGGTCTTCAAAGCAAGTTACACTGCTTTTAGAAATAAACCTGAATTGCTGTCAACAACTTTGGAGTAATATACAAAAAGGAAATTGTAAAATCTATCAAATATTAAGTTTATCTATTTCTTCTAAAAACCTGAATTGTAACGTGCTTTACTTTAGAGTAATATGCAAAATATATTGTTACTAAATTTATCAATTATGTATTTGTATTTAAAATTAAAGGCAATTGCGTAAATAGTATTTTATATTATTGTTTTGAGATACTACAGATATACTACTGTATGTTGACAAAGTAAACAGCTGGATTACCTCTTATTCTGAACAAGTGTCTACGGATAAGACACTGTAACAATACATTCTCCGGACCTTTGGATAAGTGATTTGGTAGGGAGGAGAAAGGTGGAAAATGTGATAGTACATCCGGGATTTGGATATGACAATCGCATTTTCATTATAAATCATTGTACGTACCTAAAGTTCCGTTGTATGTCCATGTTCCTGAAAAAGATCAAAAATACATGTTAGCAAAATGATATTAACGTCGACATCACATTACTGTGAAGTAAGGGAACATGAGTTAAATTACGTTCTCTCAGATGTCTTTCATCCAGTTTGACTACATCAGAAAACTTGTACTGCGTTACTCAGGTTACTTCTTCAGTTGCACCGCCTGTTGCAGGTACGTTTTGTGGTACTGAGCACTTCTTACCAATCAAATAAAAACATTTTTGTTCACTGCGTACAACTGACTTTAAAGAAATATGAAAAAGATAACCATTAGGAGATAGGCAGTAATCAAGACTTAAAGATAATCTATTTTGGGAATATGATTCTACTTTGAATCAGAGGTATAACATTTCATTGAATTATTAGGAGATAAATTATTAGGAGATTTATGATAAATCTTCAAGAATTCGAAGCTGATAAGAAAAGGGAACTTCGTCAGAAAAGAAAAATATTCTGAATATGACAAAAACATAAGACAGTCGTTTTAAGTAGAAAAAACTTGAAACATACATTTAAAAAGACCAAACGCAACATAGAGAAATGCAAATGTTTGTGCATCTAGTTAAAAACCGTTAGAATAACCTTTAAAACAAATTTGCAATTTGAGTGCTAAAAGTTCTTCAACACATAGCTCTCAATTAAAGAATATATGAAATAAAAAGGATATGTACGTTCCAAAGAAACGAGCATTTTCTATAAAAGAAAATCTTGAGAGAAGTGTTCTCAAATTGATATTGAAAAAGTGCTTGCTGATAAAGAAGTGATTAGAATGATTTCAATAAAATAACCTACGAAGAGTATTTGCAGGCGCTGAAAAGTATAAATCATGAAACATTATCTGATCTGATGAGTTTCACTGCTTAGCTTCTGAAATTCATTTGTTTGATTTTAATAAACATTTTGTGAACGTTACAAACTATACAAAAGATAATATTTCTTAGCTATTCAATTAACTCTCGTAGTTATGCATATGAACGCGGTTTTATCTTTTTTAAACAGCTATAAGTTATATGTTTACCAAAGGTTAACAGGCTCAAGTAGTTTCTCAAACCTTGGCGCCCCATAAAACATAACAATCAAAGTATACAACAAAATGTGATATATGATAAACATAATTCATTTAAAATCATTATGAAATATACATAAACTAGTCAAAATGGAGTCGTGAGCAAAAAGACAACTATTACACAAATTAATAACACTAATTAATAACAATATTGTAAGATATATGTTCGTTTTAATAAAGTCTTAAGTCATAAGTCATAAGATTTAACATTGTTCCATATCATTCATCGCAAGAACAATTGGAGCAAACTAAGAGGCTTACAAACAATGAATCGTCAAACACGGGACAGTTATAAATAACATGTCGATACATGGCATGTTCTATCTTCTAAGGCAAGGTGTTCTTAACTTCATTCCCATTAGAATCGAAGGCGCTATATTATAACACAGTGGCGCCAGTTTAATCCTCAAGCCCCCTCCCCCCCCACCCCCCCTCCATTTTGGAGATACAAAGTAGTTGTAAATTTACAATCTATTGTAGCCTTTGTTTTAAAATTGATTACAGTCGATTGTAGACATACTTGTAGGTATTTTGTGGAACGAGAAGGCAGCATCTTTAAAGGTAAGACGCGACTGGGAATCGATACCCGGTTTTCTGGATGGCACTACCGACTGAGCTACGTCCCCGGTATAGACGTACATCTGACTTGACATATGTATAACACCATGAATATATCTATGAAATTTTTATTTTAAAAAAGTTAGTTTTATAAGGGCACGCTAAGGCGGTTTTATAGAACAAAGAGATTCTATGGCTAACAACTTCTCCTTAGTGAAAATCACCTGGTTTCGGAATATCTGTCGACTTAACTAATGAATATCGTGATTTTCACAATAAAGAGGTTTTTGTCAAGAAAATCTGTCTGTTCTTAAAAATACTCTTAATGATGTTCTTTGAAGCCCAAACTTTTTCAAATTTTACACAATGATGATACGTTAGCATTTCCATACAATTTAACAACGTTTACTCTTATCTATTTCTTGTAATTAATATTATATATCATTTCTAACCTTTAACCTTTTACGTCAGATGAGAGATTTTGCCAACAAGAACAAGGTATAGGTTATGGATAACACACGCATACGAGGGTGTTATAGCAAACAGAGGCCTTTGCCCTAGGGACGACCCGTAGGCAAAGGCCTCTGTTTGCTATAACACCCGAGGATGTGTGTGTTATCTATCTTATATACCGAAATAATCACTTATTTAACTTAAAAGCGAAAAAAATCAACAAATTAATTTCATTAAATTTGAGGTACAGTCTTGGACTACAGCTTGAAAGGTTGAGGGTTCGAATCCCTAATGTTCAATTTTTTTACATTTTACATTTAGAAATTTTTCTTGAACGCTATAGCTAGAGGATGAGGTTGTTGCAAATTTCATATATCGAAAATAAAATCACATTTCTAACATTTAAGGTGAACAGTGAAAATAAACTTTTAAAGTTTGAGGAGAGCAGAATAGATATCAACAGTCAATCCCTTCACACTTACCAATCCTTTGTGGTCTAGTGGTATAATCTTGGACTACGAAGTGAGTGTCTCTGTGTTCGAATCCCCCATTTTCTGCCACGAAATGTTTTATCTTGGACATTTTGCCAGAACGCTATAGCATAAGCATATTAAGGGCGTTATTAATTTTTGTTACAGAGATACACCACATCTCTGACGTATAAAGTGTACAGTAGAGCGCAATTTAATATCATCAAGTTCTAGGAGAGCAGCAAAGACCTCACAAAACAATTCCTTCATATTCACCAATCCTTTGTGGTCTAATGGTATAAGTCTTGGGCTACAGAGCGAAGGGTTGTGGGTTCGAATCCCGCGGTTTCGCTTCTGAAAATTTTTGAGATCGATTACCTTACCGGTCTTTGAAATTATAAGGTGCGAAATGGAGGGCCTCATAATAAATAATAACCTCCTTGGATGTTATTATTTCGTATAAGGCCCTCCCAGCAGGGTCTTATACAGTGCAAGGCCCTCCCGGCGGGGTGTTATACAGTCTAAGGCCCTCTCAATTCCATTCCGACGGATGTTCTCCCGAACAAAAACTCGCTTCAAATAGTGTTAAATGGGCCTTGAGGTATATAAACCGTGTTAACGTTCAAATTTGTAAGTAACGTTGTGTTGCTGTTCTTATGGTATATTGTTTATAGTATTGGTTGTCGACGTACACTGCACTTCAACTTAAAACGATATCTTATTATATCTTTGATGTAAGGTGTTTTTAAACAAACCAAATTATTTTATTGTACATCTATTACATTCCTGATATTCAACATTCATTTATTACTCAACTTAAATACTTGGGTGATGAGGAGATATAAAGATCATGATACGACGAGATAAAAAAATTTTGATATGTCTTCTTATAGATAATGTTTTATTTATCGTATAGGTGCCACTGACCATTATACTTTTTCAAAAATGTATTATTATATGTAAGGACCACATGAGGCTTATACTTCAGTTTTATTCTTTTTTACACAGACATATAACCATTTAACGTTATAAACCTATATACATGAAGATATAGTGCTATTGTGACTACAATTCAAAAATACTTTCCTGTTTATAAGACAATTACATGATTATTTCACTCATTTTCAATTATGTTTGTGAGGGTAAATTTGATTCTTGATTTAAAGATGCTGTATCATACTTGCAAGCGGTTCAGGATGAAACTTAGCTATTGAGAAATGAAATACATCACTTTGTAGACAAATCTTTCGTCGAAATTTTGATATCATATTTAGATTGTTTAATCAACAATAACATACTTATTTCGACGCTTCAAGCACAGTACCCCTCTTAGAAAGGGCATGTCATTTTGTGAACCCGCTTTCGGTGACGTAATCATTATGATTGTAGGATTTACACCGTGTCTCTACTACCGTAATTGCGTTCGATGGGTAGCAACGAATACCTTATTCGGAGAAAAAGAATATAAAATCTAGTTGAGCGCGACAAAGACGGTTTTCAAGCGTACATTTAGAAACCGGAAGTTGTGAAATGGCCACACTTGATTCGCCCTTATGTCGACTGCCGTTTCGGTATTATTTGGTAAATTATCTCCTATTTGATGAATTTTGGTCCGATTTTCTCAAGGTTGGTCGCTAAATTTTTGTAAAAATACAACGTATACATTAAAAATACTTTTAAAATTATTGCACTATGATATAGCATCTTTAACAATTTGACAAATTTTGTTTTTAAAACATTGCCTACCTCCTATAGTTGAGAGTGAATGAATAACGTGTCTGTTCCGTTTCTGTTGTATGATGATCTTGTAGTTTGAGAGTCTTTTTAAATAGATGTCCTCTGTGGATCATTATCATAAATCATACCCTTACATTTGATTTTTTTTTTAATTTGTGTACATTTTATCTTTAATAATTAGAATGTATGTCTTCCTCAACTTACTATATACCTTAATATAAATATACGGAATTGACACCTTAATAGACATTGTCACATAAATACATACTAGACTTGCATAATTCTTACAAGGGGGAGTTAATCATATGTAAGCCTGTTCGTTGCCCATCTAGAGAACTATGTATGTCAATGGTTAAAAACATAATGTTTGATTGACAGTTTTTAAAACATGGTGATAATTGTTCCATTAATGGATTAAAAAACAACTTCTGATATACGATGCTAAACCGCTCCTTGATTATGCTGTTAACTGCAGGTATTTCAAAGACTTACTTTTGTCACTTACGTGAAAGAATATATTATTCGTGAAAGAAAAGGTTAACGCGGTTCAGGTAAATACACAAAGGTTAAAACCCGAGTTGGTGCTTGATTAATACTGCTTACCAGTCAACATATCTCAGACACGACCTTACAGTACTTAAAGGGGCAGTAGCACGTTTTTTGGTAATTTTATATTTTAAATAGTTCATTTATAATTGTAAGTAAATGCTAAATGTATTATATTGACAGTGTCAACAATCTCATTACACAAGCCAATCACCCATCGTCAGGGGACAAAGTATGAGGATTCACATAAAATTCATTGGCGGCCATTTTTGTGTGAACACCTTTAATTAATTTTTGTAAGAAAAAGGAATTGCATGGCTGAACTTAACGTTATAAATATGAATTATTACTGCTTCATTCAGTTTAAATACATGGTTTTTCAATTGGAACCATTTATTTTCATTTTCCTGACATCACCTTACATTTCCCCTAAAGCGTGCTACTGCCCCTTTAAAGACCAGAAACGTATATTTAAATTAGATTTTCAAATATCAAAACATATTCATTAATGAATTACACGTGTCCTTCGATAAAACCGACAAGCTTAGAGCTATTGTCAACATGTTTTCACCCAGACATTTCCCCATGAATTGTTGATCTAGCCTTTGTTCCAATTAGCTGAGTTTGTGGAATAGAATTGGAGATTCCTGATTGGTAAGATGTGCAATCGGCGTCTTAAAATTATCATTTTAGGTCAATTAAGGATATGAACCACTCTTTCCATGCGAGAAATGTTGTCATTTGCTTTAAAAAATGGCATATGGTGCAATTATTTTCTGTCAGAGGATCTGCCTAACATAAAATCAACATTTAATGAAATGATCTACCTCTGTGAGGACCGAATGCCCAACAGATGCATTACTTCAGATTTTCAAATAACACAAATGGAATACATTATGAATTATATATCCTGTTCTATTACGAATTAAATAATGCATGCCGTTCGTGTAGGATTTCAACTCAACTTTTAATAGCTATTGTCAACTGTATTCCTACAAATTGCCTATCTTAACGTAAACGAATGCGAAAAAATGATTAAAAATTTCCTGGGTGCTGCGTAGTTTATGTGTATACATATCCTGATTGGGAGAGGTATTCAGATAGGCTGGTAGTCTGTTTACCAATCCCTTTCATTTGCAATAGATATTGTTTAAACTATATCCTGATTTCTTAAATGTCATTCAACATTTGTAATTGAATATAATTTTAAAAGATTTTATTTATTCACGAGTATATCCTTATTTTCAAGTATTTATTACCTACGAGGGCAGTCATACCGAGGTTCATATTTTTCATATGTTGCCCTAGGGCAAAATATCACTTTTTCATTGTGACGTCACGTTATTAACAATGCTTTGACGTCACGGTTCACCTATGACGTCACAATCTATACGAGCCGGCGGCGGCTTTTCCGCCTATGCTTATCAGAAGGTTTTGAGTAATTTCTTTGATTTGGAGGCTACGGTAATAAACAGAATATTATATTCGTGCCGATGACATACTATGTTTACGACACTCGTGCCTAAATATCAGTATATCCCTCGCTCTCGCTCGGGAAATACTAATATTTAGCCACTCGTGTCGTAAACATAGTATGTCATGGACACTCATATAATATCCTCTATATATGAAGCACATTGGGATATGTCAATATCATATATCTTACAAAATAGTTTATAATAGTGTGAACGTTATTTAAAATATAACAAAATGTAAAAAAGGCATCGGGTGACTTCTGACAGCAGGTGTTGCAATCCTGACAATGATCCAACTGAATTGCGTTTATAGCATTATGATTTCATTTAAATCACATTTATAACTTCCTGTTTGCGCATAACTGCGCCCTTTCAAGAAATATATACTTTTTTCAGTTTTAATGAGTTATTTGATTGTTTCATATATCCTGTTAGGTTTGGTTTTAAAATGTTCACTGAATTTCGAAAATTGTGGTAACCAAATTATATTAAATAGCGAAAGAAAAGGGACATTCAATTTGTTTTATTTTAGTTGATATATATATTTATGTAATTTTGGTTGACAGAAAGTGACCAGTACGGTTTTACATAGCGAAGTTCAGTGCAAAGTTGCAAGTAAATGCAAGATAGGTATTGACTATCAATACTTAGGAGATACTTAGCATAACAGTTTTGAGTTTGTTAAGCAATGAACATTATAACGAAACAGGAACTTCTCCCCTTTCCCGTCTGTCTGCCACCTGTTTATGAATTACAACATGTACATGCGTCATAATCAATATAACGTGTGTAATAAGTCATGCACCATAAGATAGTTATCATATTTACTAGGGGGATATAATCAAACCGTGCCCCTGCATGGCTTGATAAGTAGAACACATTGATGGTTCATATACCAAATAATATGATAAATATATTAATCTTATACGTCATGGAATTATTCATAACTATCATGCAGTCATTATTTTCCGACCATCACTTTGTCCAAGTATCAGTTTGCCAGAAAACAATATTGACTTTGCCAGACCCGACTTCAGTTACTACACGTAGACTCAATGACTTAAAATAGTTGTTAACATGAAGTCATTTGCTCATGGCCCTAAACAATCAGCTAACATACGTCAATGGCTGTTTTTGTTTTCCTTTCGTTTGTGAAAACGGGAAACAATAACAACTTTATCACTTGTCAATTCTTATACTGCTATACACTGGCAAAATCTTATATATAACATGCTTTCCTAAAACAGAAATATGCCCATTTTAATATCAAAAATATGAATAACAAAACTTAAAACAAACTGTATAACAATAGTTTATCAATTTCTAGTGTGAAAACTATCCTTCGCTTGCTAACAAAAGTGATTAATTATTGAAAAGTCTTTGCTATATATTTGAATCTTACTATTCCATAAAGAAAACATTGCTCATAAACCATAATCAATTTCGTAAATATAATTGTTTAGCACGTTTCAAAAACGTCATTTAAAGTTCATGAAAAGAAGAACTTTAAGATATTTTGAATAATATATAAAAGTAAATGGATAGAGAGGTTTTTATTTTTACGCTTGTAATATTCTCATTATTGAATAGATTTTATTTGATGCAAATAATTCAGATATTTTTTCAAATATGGCAAAATTGCTTTTCATGACTTCTACAAGTTAAAATGTGATTATATCATGCTTTAAATATATTTTTCTCAAAGTAGTTTCCAAAACCTTTATCATGAGTTTGAAAGGATTTTACAAAGTATCAATTATCTTTATAGTTGACTCTTGTCAACCGTCTTTTAAAACAAATAACCAGTTCTTCTCAAGCAGATAAAACTGACGTAATGATGCGAATTTGGATTGCAAATATTTGTGTTTTTTTCAAAACGTTGTTCATCACTAGAAAATAACGAAGCAAATTTAAATTTCATATCACTTGTTTTATCCTCTTTTTGTCGTGTTTTATCAGTGTTTTTTTTAAACTAAAATAAGAAAGTTACATTTTCTTTCCCTTGTCACATCTAAAAAAGAATATAGATTGCAACAAATCATAGACAAGGAATGAACATGTTTGCAGGCTAATCTCAAATCATCTTGGCAGCACCAAGGCAGTGAACACAATCGTTATTGTACATGAACCTACAGACAATGCTTGTAAAAAAAATATACAGACATTTTTAAGTCTTTCAAAAACAAACGTTTTTGTACATGTTGCTAAAGACTTGCTTGTAAAATAAATATACAGAAAGTTCTAAGTCTTTCAGAAACATGTGATTTACATGCCTCCATTTACGTACCTTTTCCGGCTAACATCATTGTCTTCTAGCATGATTTGTGTGTAAATAGATAACGTTTCTAAGATTGTTGTTGATGCTGTTTAACTGTCGACATATATACTTCGTCCCACGTTTCTAAAAAGGCGCAGTTGCACGTTTTCACTGATAATTGTACGTTGATTCTTACACAAACCAATCATCCATAATCAGAGAACGAACTTTCGAGATTCACTTGAAGTTCATTGGCAGACATTTTTGTGTGATCACCTTTAATTCATTTTGTGTTAGAAAACGCAATCGTATGGCTGAAGTTCAGATTATATATTTGATTTATTACTGCTTCATTTAGTTTAAATCCAATGTCTTTCAATTGGAACAATTTATTTTCATTTTCCTTACATCACCTTATATTCCCCCTAAAATCGTTTTACTGCACTTTAAAGACCACACATGTTTATTATTTTTTTCATTTTAAATATTATAACATATTCGTTGACGAAATAATACGTGTTCTTCTTTTGACGAACGGCGATCTTAATAGCTACTGTCAACATGTATCCCAACAGATTGCATAACTTCAGCATTTCAAATAAGAAATTGAAAAATGGAAAAACATGATGAATTATATATATGCAGTATTGGTTTACACGCTCACATATCCTGTTTACCGACGAAGTAAATAATGCATGTCCCACGTGGTTGATTTTTACTTAGCTTTTAATAGCTATTATCAACTTTATTCTTACAGATTGCATAACGTCAGATTCAAATAAAATAAAAGACCATGTAATGTCGCGTGGTTTTATTGGCATGCATATCCTGTTGTCCAAACATCAATTCAAAACCATGTATCGCATATGTCGTATTCCCAATCTTAAATTGTGTTAGAAGCCGAATGAAAAATTCATCATTTTTACTATATCACAATGCAAAAATCATAGGTTGTTTTAATCAACAAAAGTCACACACGGCAAAATGACTGATAACCCTAAGTATAACGTTTTGAGAAGCTAGTATGTACAGTTTGCATTGGAATATGTATATTTGCTTCAGTCAACATAACTTCATGATAAGTCATAGATTGATAAATGTTGTTTGAAAAGTGAAAAACAGTTTGCTTAAAGATTTTTGTGCGCTGAAAGAACAACATGTGAATGATGATAAGAAAACTAATTTATACCTATATTGAAGGCCGCATTCCCAAGAGTACAATATTTGATACATAAACATTTCATGTGGTTACATTATGCATTCATTTTGACAACTACACAATAAATTATTATTTAAATGCTGATAACGTTTGATGAAATAAGCACTCGTTTTACAACATATCTAATATGCAGATACATTATTATACTGTCAAATACATACGTCACCTATGGGAAAATGTCAATATCATTTATCGTTCAAAATTATTTTTACCGTTTTTCTATTATAAAAAAAGGGAAGCATGTAAGGGGTGACAGCAGGTGATTAAAACGTGACAACAATCCAACTGATATGTATTCATAACATTATAAACGTTTTAAAACAATATCAATAAAGATCTTTTTGGGCATGCTACCCTTTAATGCAAGATATACTAGTACCTCGTTTTTTGTCTTTTAAATTTGTTATTCAATTGCTTTATATATCCCATTGGGTCCCGTTAAAAGATGTTCACTTTGTGCATGTTTTATCTTTTATGAACTTCTCTGAAACTTATATAAAATAAAATTAACAATTTATTTGAAGTAATATAAAATTTATATCATCATATAAATCGATTCCTTTATTCAATTTTGGTTAAATAAAGTCACCTTTAAATGTTTTGGATCCCTTATGACAACAATTGCCAATTTGTTTATCTACAGTATAATACTTTCACTTACTTACACCCACTTAAGCACTTAGTGGTAAATAATAATTACCGTTTTAACTAAGTATTTAATGAAATTTATGACATATTGGTATAAACCCTTAAGTTTTTGAAAACGGACGAGAAGAGAGACATTGCTGACATATAAAATAAATAAAACATGTGAGTTTAATTTCTGTCAGTGTCAGAGCCCGTGTTTGACATCAAATCACATGGGTATTTGCCACAAAGAAATATTGATATTTTTGGGTTTTTGCCACGATAGAAATTTCAACAAATTCGCCAACAGCATAACATTGCGACAGAAGCCTGTTGCACTTATTTTGTATAAGTTCGCGACATTCGCGTAATGCTCGAAAATGTATTAATCTTACCCAAAACAGTGTATAAATCTTACCAAATAATGCGATTCCTTTTTGAGAATTGGAGAACTTTTATCACATTTTACATATAAGTACATATCTAGAGGTGAGGTGAGGTGATGTGGGGTTTATCGCCGCTTTCAAGAGTATTTCATCTATATCGCAGCTGCTAGTATTATTGCAGGGAGAAAGCCCGCAACACCATTGTGGCTATGTATTGCAGGCATCGGCTGGAACTAGCAACCATGGGTGGTACGGAACTAAAATTCAGAATAGCATTGCACCCACACCTGTCTGCGTGTAGAATGACAAATGATGATTGCACATCGCACAGATACTAATGATTGCACATCGCACAGATACTAACGTGGCGAATGAAAATCACAAAGTTAGAGCATGATAAATGCCAATATATACGAAAATCTTAAGCAAGGGGAGGTAACTCCTTTTTTATCAAACTCCCCGTCCCGCCCCCTACTTATCATAGATTGAGTACATGTGTACCTAATGCCTAATGCCACAATTTGACCTTGACCTACCTTACCATTGAAGAAATGCAACAGATTGCTCATGAGAGTAAACTTGAGGAGTGTAACACTGGTGTAGTTGTAGACTGAGACTTAGTTTCTCACAACCTATGCGGTTATATATTTATCATTTGTGTAAGCCGTTACGTGATTAAAGGTGAAACAGAAAATAATGTCTGTCAATAAGTGGTGTTGGTGAACTTCTGCAAACAGAAAATCAGGTTCGTCGAAAATGGTAAGCATTATGTTTTAAGGGAGAAAAATGCTGACCAGAAGGAAATCGATATGAATAAGCACTGTGTTTAACCGTACACCGGAACTAGCCAGGTGTACGGCGGAGAAATGTTATTAGCGAGGAGTCAAAATCGAAAGAAAGATTATATTTTACATCTAAGCTCACAAAGTATCAACATCATGTTGTTTTAAATCACACAACTTAGTAAAATGTATTCTTATTGTTCCGTATACTGTCACGGTGCTGGTGCGGGGTATGATATCAGCGTACCATGTCACAGTACATGTGCAGAACAATAGCTACCATGACAGGAAGACAAAGTCAAATTAATTAAATGTAGGGATACTAACTGCACAAATGATCACAAAAACCAAGATTTATACTAGAAGATTTATTAAACTATAACCATCTACTATGAAGAAACCAAACCAATACAAATGTAAACTGGAGGAAGGAAACTAATAGAAACACAATCTCTGCCTTTTATAGTTTGAATCAAACTACAAATTTGCCAAGTTTAGGAGAGGAAACCTAATTAAAGGAAGTCCCCGACTTAATAATATTTAAGTAGTTCCTATAACGAGACAAACTTGTCAGACGATGAGAATACAGAACCTAAGTAAAGGCAATGATCATTTCAATAATCTATATTTAGTACTCCCTATTCAAAGAAGTCAATGAGCACTAAATCACATAATTAAATATGATTAGTTGCTTATTTGAATTGAATCAAATTTTGGAAGGAAAAACACACGCCTAGGGTAAAGGAAAAATCAAGGCTTACCCTAGTGTGGTCCGTCCATACGGTGTGAGCCCTCTGTGGGAACTGATCTTATACCAGAAACTTTAATGTTATATTACTAGATAAGAATCCTAAACATTGTGATCAGGTTACTTTCCAGTCCTGAGAATTTACCAATTACTAAGATTGAAAGCATCTTTCTTAACCAAAAGTTTACAGAAGGGTCAACTAGCATCAAGAAAGTGATATATTAACAACAGATCTAACACGATACACTCCACTGTGACTCTAGAATGTTAACATGAGCCACAGAGGAAAGAGAACATATATGGTTACATTTGAGAAATTGCTGAGCGTCGTCACATATACCACTGACAATAACCAGGAATAATAAGTCATGTAGATTAACATTGCAAATATTTGCTATCTCTCATTATGAATCTGATATCATATTCAATAGTTGTGTTTCCAAAAGCTATTAACATGCTTATCACGTAGAAAAAAGTGGACAAAACAGCGATAATGTTCTTTTTAAGTGATCCCGTTTGTCAGTACGCCCCTCGCAAGGAACATTTCTCTGCCGTACACCTCGCTAGTTCAGGTGTACGGTTATACGCAGTGATAAGAAGTAGAACCGATATGTTTAACTTGAAGTTCTCATGATCTCTCTATTAAACTTAGAAATGGTTAAAACTTCCTTTTTGTTTCACACTCCTCGCTAATAACATTTCTCCGCCGTACACACGACCTTCATTTCAGTGAAAAGGAGTTGTTTTCTAAATAGTGTGTGACTTATATTATTGCACATGTCCCTTCTGGCTTTAACTTCATCAATCAAATATAAACTTTTTAGGTAAGAAGTTTTAAGAACTTCCACAAAGCATGCGGGCTGAATAGCGACTCTTGTAAGGTAAAGAAAATGCAATGTCCTCACATGCCATAACATAGTCAATGTGTGCTTTAGAATGTTTTGCCTTGATTTCTTATGTTAATCATTTTGAAACGTTATATTTGCACAGGTATTTTAAACTTTTGTATTGTGAACAATAGAACATTGTTTAACTCAGCCATGTTTCTCAGACTTATTTAGTTCGAAGTGGTTACTACATGTGGACTCTTTAAGAAAACAAAATAACCCATTACTTTGTTGAGATCCTCATGCGACCGTTTATATAACAACAGCGTCAACCGTTAACGTTACTCCATTATGTAGTCTAACAATTAGTCTCTGAAATAAATGTTTTCAATAATACTAAACTTTGAAAAAATTATAAATATAATGAAAAGAAGACTGAGATTTATTCATTTTCAGCTAGCTATTATAGACTAAGTCTTTCCAAATGAAACGTTTTTGTCACAGAGTCTGGGATAAGTTTATCATTCATAACCGTTGCATGGCACCACATTGAACAACAATGAGCGAATATCACACCATCAAATATTAAACTTGGCAAAATACAATTTTGAATTAAAAAAACTTCAAGTACACACTCATCAATCATCTCGAATTGACAGTTTCGAAAGAAGTAAAACATAGATACTACAGAGTGATCTAGACTATACTTTTGTTATAACTTAGTTTAACCTTGACTTTCCGATTACCACAACGAGGTGTTGTATGTCAGACAATAGGGTTCAGTTTAATTTCTCCTTTAAGAAGACAAAAGATCGTTAACATACTTTCAACATAGCATTAGTGTATCCTCAATGTGGTGTCAGCTTGTTCTGTCGTTAGACTGTTTTATAGATGTCAATTAGAATATCTTTAGCATGTCGTGTTTCACAGCTGTAATGTATGCTAAACAAAATCATTCAAGGACCACTATGATTTTCAATGTTTAGGTATTCTTTAGTTCATAAATCCTATATACCTTTATCAATTTGTTGTTTTTTTAATTATAAACTGTGAGGTGAGGCAAAAATGATATGTGCATTAGTGCTCTTATTGAAAATATGTCACTATTTATTTCAACCATATGGGTAATAAATTGGGAATACGTTCTGGTCTGGTTTTGCAATATGACATAGATTGTGAGCCATCCCAAACTCACAGTTTTTAACCATCTGCAGATTGTTTAAGAAATCTAGTTATGGTTAACGTTCAGCTTATAAACTGCAAGTTAGATTACAAGGAATTCAAGAATTCAAGATATTTCCCAACTTTGATGTATACCTCCTCCTACCAAAATATGTTTCACTACCAATATTGAGATTTCGGACAAGTAACCACAGTTTACCTATCGAAACGGGCCGCTGGTATAATATCCCAAGAGATGAAAGAACGTTAAACTATGTAACTCCATAACCATCGCAGATGAATATCATTACATTTTTCATTGTAAAGCGCTAAACAATTTAAGGAATCAATATTTACCTAACTCTATTACGAAATTTCCAAATATATCAAACTTCAGAAAATCAATAGAAGCAATATACAATAGAAATCAAATGTAAGTATAAACTCTTAAAGCACGTCATCTGATCTCTGAAAGTTGCCATCTGTGATTCTCTAGAATGTATGATAACTATTGAAAATCATTACTAAAGAGACGTTTAGCATCAATTCTCATTTTGTTATGCAATAAACGTGCTACATGAAAGGTTTTCCAATCTGTTCGTCGCTCCTTAATGACAAACAGCATGAACATGAGTGATAATCAATATAACGTGTGTAATAATTCATGCACCATTGAATATTTGTATCACATGAACCAAGGAAACAATGATTAAACCATGCACCGTGTAATATATGCATGGCTTGTTAAGTAGAACACTTATGATCGTTCATGTATCAATTAACATGATAATATATATATATACTCATCATAAATGATATAAACTACGCGGCAAAAGACAGTATATGTTCGTAATATAATGCTCACAAAGCATAAATAATTTCTAGAACATATTTGTTTTGCTCATTTGAAAACTCGTTTTTGTTAAAAAAGAACCTAGAAATCTTTCTCAAAAATGCAAAAAGATTAAAGTTTAATGGGACTCTCCTTATACTTTTCTTGATGTAATGGGTTACTTGAATTCTTCATGAAGCAAATACTTTCAAAAGCTTTTTTCAAACGTGGCAAAAAGCTTTTAAAGAGTTTTACATCTTAGACACGAGACGATATGCATTCTTTACAACTTATGAATCTGAAGAGCTATCAAATGTCATTACAAATGTCAATTGTCAGGCTTCTTCTTCAATCTATTATCTATATGTATATCTGCGTCAACATGTCTTCATTTACCAGGTGTAATGGATGTCATATCTCTCATAATGTTGTTTATATCAGATTTAACTTTAGAACTCCAACAGAGAATTGCAGTTCCGTCTCATTTAGGTGACACGATCCTCAAACGATACCCTTCTATGGGTTAAGTATGCTACATCAAACTTCACTCAATTGACCAGATTATTTTATGTTCTTACTTGGTTTGTTGTTGTCAGGACTGATAGAAATTTTTAAAAACATAGCACTGTGAAGCACAGTGGTGTAGTGGTTAGCATGCTTGCCTCTAATGCTAGAGACCCGGGTTCGAATCCCGGTGACTTGGATTTCATTCTGTATTGTGTCCCTGTGCGAGACACTTCATCCACATTACACTCAGTTCACCCAGCTGTACACATGGGTACCTGAACAAGGGGGAAGTATTGACCTATACGGTCTCGCAGGGCGCTGTTTAATCGGCGGCACCGAAAATACTATCCTTCAGGGTAATAATACTCATGGTGCTTTGAGCATGCTTTGTCATGGATATATGCGCGGTATAAGAAAGCTATTGTTATTGCAATAGGTCAAAATCAAACTTCACTTAAACGACCAGAATACTTTTAACTTGGTTTGATTTTGTCAAAGACTATTAAATATTTTTTAAATTCAGCCATAGATCAAAATCAGTTTTGTTTGATCACATGTTCAATTGATTAGTGTATATTACACATATATATTCTATAATCGAGAAGTTTATAGCGTATTTATGAAAAGAGATTAGGTTTTGGTTCTACTTTACTTTAGAGTGCAGTGACGTTATGCACGGAACTTAGAATAAACTTGACGTCATATTACGGTGGCCTATTTAAACAAAACTTAGCTCAGGGGCGTCATCATGTTTAAACGTTGATCATGAAAACAGTAAGAGGCCGCATGGGTGGCATGGATACCTAATACTCCTAAAATACTCCTACATTTTGACAATGATTGAGCATAGTGCAAGTGACTTCATGCTCTTGATGTCACTCGAGCTTGCTTTTAATTTGGCAACTTTTAAGAAGATTTTATAAATTCCTTAATTTCTTTAAGAGGGCGTTGTCATATATAAAACCTTTATTGAGCTTATTCTGAAACATTTGTTTTGTAATCTTAACGTTGACACAAGAAAACATTTTGGTATTTCCTGCATGATGTCCAAACCGTTAGTTGAATTAACTATAGATGGCCTAAACTTTCGTCAATATCATGGTGTGGCCTAGTGTTCCAAAGTTTTCTTAAAACGAAATCATTAATTAAAAGTTGTGATCCATTAATTATGAGTACAGAAATTACATGGGTACCCCGTTGATACCCTGGTAAAAACAAAACAGTTATCAAGCCTCTTTATTTACTTGTTGACAACGTTTGACTCGTAAAACTAAAACTCTATTGCGTTTTCCTAGACGAAATAAAAACATCTTCATTTAAAATTAAATAACGTAAATTTCCCAGGAAGGATAACCATGATACCATAACATATCAAAATGTAAACAAGATACATCAAGTACAGCGTCAGAGCAATTTATCTATTATTTATGGTTTATTGTTTTAAATTCCTTCGCAAGTCAGTTAAACACTTGCTAGTAAAGTAGGGCTGTCAGGTTTGACATGTCAATAATACAAAATTGTCACTAAAGCACACATGCGATTAAAGCGTATTGTTCTACCGTTCACGTTTCAAAAGTTATTTTTATGTTACTAATATCTGATATTCATAAAGTTACGAAATGCCGAAATTCCGTTCCTTATCGTGTATTTGTTAAAGATAAAAAGAATAATGAATTGCGTTACCACGTAAAGAAAGGTTAACCGATAATTTTATCATTTATATAAAATGTAGACAATGACTGTCAACTGCAAGATAAATGACGGAAGAAGGAAAGTAATAAATGAATAAGAGATTCCTAGAAGACAAATGGTTGGAATAGCGACATTTAATACGTTACAAATAATTACTCATAAAATATTTACCAACTCTAACTCAAATATTGAATTATGACGTCCAAACACACCCACAAAGACAGATAAATTGCAAAGGTATGACAGAATTTACGTTGTCAATTTATCTTATCTCAAACATTAGGACACATAATTTTATTAACAAGGTTACGACATACAACCTGATTCGGTAATAGTTAGTAACAGGTGTTTGTAAAAACATCACTTTGTCTGTGTAAATATAAACCTTGATCAAAGAATGTGATGCTAGGAGCAAGACAGGGAGTATGACTCCATCTCGTCGTTAGTAATATTAATATGAAAGGACGATGACATAGATATGTATATATATATTGTATATTATTTCATGTTTTAAAACTGTCACTGTACCCGATTATTTACAAAACATGTGACACAATACAAAATATTTTGTCTGTCTGTCTGTCATAAGGGTCCGTTGAAGGAGTTTGCTTGGATTGGCAAACCATCATTCTCTCCTCACATAGTCAAAGCGAGTCATGAAATGACGATACAGCCTCTGTTCCAACTCGACGAAATCTGTGGTTTCCGGCAATTTCCCCTCGCGGAAAAAAAATTGCATCACAATCCATTTGAATTTCTTTATCAAATGACAACGCTTTTCGCATGGAAAGGGTGGGTCACATTACAATGCTTTTGCCATGATTCAGTAGCCAAACGATGATTTAAGAACAGCGTCGCTCCAATTCTATCAAATAAAGTCGGCGTAATTGAACAGCGGCTGTATTGACATTTCATGACTTGATCTGCCTCTGTGGGGAGAGAATATGGCATATCATCGCGGAAAGGAAAAATAGTTTGCGCGGAAGATTTTGTTCATTTGCGCGGATGGACTCAGGCGTAGTACTCACTAACTAAACTTACAGTAATTATTTGCCCCCTTCCTATGATCACATTTTAATCTGTGAACCCCTGTTGAACTATTTCGAGGGACCTCTCGGAACAATTCTTCATTGCGTAAACCTAGGCCTGTTGCCATGGTGAAGGATTTCCCAAGCAGGCCAATTGTAATGCAATTTAGTCCTATTATTTATAATCTATATATATTACATGACAGCTAAACTCGATTTGTCTTATAAGAAATAGACTAGCTTCAGTCATCATATGTTTTTCGATCAAAGCCTAAAAAATCGTGCTTTATCTATTTTGTTTAGTGGCAAGATTAAGTGTAACCGATGAATATAAATTTCAGTGAAATCATGAGAAATAATATGTAAAATTTAAAAGAAAATGACGCTGATGATCGTAAACTCCAATGAAATCACACATTGAAGGAACATGGTGTTCCACAAAGTTGGTTGGTTAACCTTATTAAAAATTCTAAAATTCTGATTAAAAAATGAATTTTGTTTGTGGTTGATTTTATTTTAAATTAATAAAACTAAGCTACCGGATCCGTTATATCCCTCTGTACCCGGATGTATCCGTGTAAACCAGCAGGGGATAACCACGTGGTCACAGCACGATTGGGGCATGATGACAATGCAGGCGTGGTTTTTTTTTTTTAAATATTTCATATCTAAAACTATGGCATGCGTTTCTTTTGAAATAGAAAACAATAGTTAAAGGGAAGTATGCAATCAATTTAGGGCTCAACTTATATTCATATCATGTACTGATGGTTTTAAAAGAGAATTTCACCCAAATGTCTTCTGATACGAAATACACTAAAATCCAAAAGAAACGTCCCCTTTTGTTTTTTTCACACACATCAAAAATCATGAAAGATAATTAAAAAATGACACCATTCTTATATATACCAAGGCACTATCTGAAGAAACACATCGCTTAAACGCACAAAATGCAGTGGTTAAGGTAAAAAAAATGTTTTGTTCTATCGAGAATCGAGAATCACATATAGAGGGGACGTTTCTTTTGGATTTTAGCTTATATCAACACAAAATCCCCCCTCCCCCGGTCAGGAGCGTCAGCAGTTTTGCAGGAGAAGTCGAAACGTTGAAGTTTACAAACGTTGTCGAAAACAACGAACGACGGATAATGCTTTGAGCCAATCTAGTCTTTCTGGCCTATTGAACTTGAATGATATTCAATCGAAGGTTAAGTGAAGGTTAACAGTATCGACCGATGAAATTATGCAGTACATTACGAAATACAATTGAATCGTGACAATATTTAAATGGAAGATAAAAAATTAATTGAATGAAATAAGCAATATGTTACTTTTAATTGCAATTTACAAATGACAATTCAGCGTTTTTGACATAAGGTTTGATCGAAATATGTTGATATGTTGTTTATGTTTCCGTAATTCGTCTTTCAGATAAATACAGAATACCTCATTTAAATTCAGTTCAATGAATAAATTATTTATTGGTGTAATGAAATGTATTGACCAAACTTTAATAGCACACTTCAGTTATTCTTATCAGGGCCCATTGAAAATATCAATGTGCACACAAAGTAGGATTGCTGTGACAGTTCCTCTCTAAGGCTGTTTGTCCTGTGTAATAAATGTAACATTTTATGAATGTTTATAAAAACCTCTCCAAACATTACTACCTGCAGCAAGTTTTGATTGACGTGGGAAATAGACAGGTATATAGATAGAAGGTATGCAAAACAGGAATGTCGGTGTTGTATATACAAAATACGATCTGATCCTCCCTTTCATTACGCTAGGTGCTGACGGCTTGCATTGACACATGAGATAAATATAAGACAAGAAAAGCCTTTAAAAAGGCATGCTTGGTGCCACATAGGCAGATGAAGGGGATGGTGATTTGTCGAACAATTCGGGGGAAAAGTGAAATATACAACACTGGATAACAGCACTAATATTAACACAAGTATTACTCAAAGTTAACTTCACAAAATTAATTTCTATCAACACGAATTGCTGAAAGTTATGAATATTTTTTACATTCAACAACGATTGTTGGTATATTTCATATAAAAATACACGAGGGTGACATTCTATTTATCATCCAAATTCACTCTTTTTGACATCTCAGAGAAAAAATGTAAATCTCTGAACACAACACTAGATTTTCAAGACAGTGATGTCATTGCATAGTGAGGTCACTATGTTTATGATGTTGTGGCATTGTGATGTAGTTACTTGAAGTAAAAGCACTGTGTTGCCATGTAGCGTTGACAATGACAGGAAATTGTGCAAAACGTACTGCCAAAACGATATCTCCTTGTCATGCTGGTTAATTATTAACAGTAGTATATAACAGATAATAAAGAAAATACTTTCCGATGATCTGACGGGATTTCAACCCAGGTCTGCTGAGCTAACGTTTGGAACCAGCGATGTAGGTCATATTCTAAATATAGCATGAGTCAATTTCAGTACTCTGATAATAAATACATGTTTTCAACGTAAACATTTAGTGACATCGTTAAGTATGACTTGTCACGTGGTCGTAAGTGATCTACCTATTAGTAAACATAAGTCTTATTTCGATGTCACCATCGTACTTACACAAACATTACTTTTAATTCGCCAGGCGAGCCCAGCGTGAAATTAAATCGCGTGGGTTATAAAAAAGCGGATTCTGCGATTATTGAATGCGAAATAATTAATGCTTTATCTGGAACAAATGCATACTCTTCTTCAAATGAAGATGTTTTTGATTGAGTCTGTTAACATTTATCAGCATCTTTAATAGAAAACATTGTTTCTCTTTTAATATAACATTTAAAGCGAAATCATATTCCACAGTTTAATGTGCCAAATATTTTGTATTACCCACATGGTGACGTAATGCATTTTTTGCTACAGCTCTGTTCATTGGTCTTTTGATTTGGATACAACACATGTGATTGGCGCGGCTTCCCTTTGAAAATATCAACAGTAATATAGAGAGAATTCAGAAAAGTTTTAGAAAAATCAAATCATAATGCTTGGTGCCCTTTGGGGCACCAAGCAATAATAAGAGCAAGCGTCATGACAAATAAAAAACGTAACCAAACCCCACGTAGATATCTGCCTACGCAAAGCCAAAAACGCCGAAATGTCTTGCTGCTGACCCTTGACTTTTCTGTGCTGATATCAGCGCCCTTATAGACGAGTGTTGGCAACCTCCATTTACTTTTTGATTGGACTATTGCTTTCTATCATAGTAAGCTAGAGAGCAAGCACAGAAAACTCAAGGGTCTGCAGCAAGGCTTAAAACTGACAGTTCGGAAACTGGCGTTTTAGGCTTTGCGTAGGAAGATGCACGTGGATAGTTAAGGGCAGGATAGGACGAACTCTTGAAGAGACAGTTACACGTGTTTATGAAATTAAAATGTATTATCTCCAAAGGGGCAAACATCTCATAACTCAAACTGATGATTCGTAAACTTGAAAATTGAAGTGTTTAGTTCTAGCTGTTGGTGGCGATTGTTTTGGGGGGAAATCCTTTTTTCTAGATGGTTTTTGTGTGAAAATCTTTTGTAAAATTTTGATTTAAATTATACTTGAAACTTGAGACTTCAAAACTTCCAAAAGAAACCTCACATAGCATACGAAATAACAAAACATCCTTTGTATTAAATCTGACAAACCGGTTACACTCACGTGTATCGTGTTAAATGTAACCGTAACCAGTTAAGGTGTGTTTTATAACTCTCACTTTAAACAAACATGAACACTATTTGATAGAGAGTTTCTATATATGAAAGAAATGAAACACGGATATGACGAGAGGCTTCTTGGAAAAAATTCATGTCCTGATAATCACATGCTTAAACGTAGTTACGTTAAAACAAATACTAGAAAGTAGTTTAACTATATTATTGACACGTTCATTCAGTTGATACAAACACGAATAAATTAATCATAAAAGCGTTACAAGAAAGCGATGTATCAGTGTATGACTTTTCGTTGAACGCCACCTAAGCAATAGTTTAACCATCGGCGTGACGATGTACTATGCAGACATGACTACTAATCTTTATCGTAGATAACATTTACTATATTATCGACATGAGAAAATCATAATGTTTCTACGATGTTCTTCAATACATAAACGATACCATTAGGCAAACATCCTCCTTTTAGACTGCATTCCAATAAAACTGTTACTACATAGCCAATGCGACTCGAGAGAAGATTTACAGTAGGTCAATAGTAGTGTTTCCCATGTAATAAAAATGCAACAACGAACACCCATATATCAACAATTACACATGTGTATACCATATAGCAGTTACCTACCTGCGCCTGCGTCTATGGAGGAGATCAGGGAGAAGATATATATACAGAATACAGAGATGAGAAGATCCATCCCGGAGTCTAGTCGAGTCCTGCAGCTGGATGTGGGGGTGGAGCGGAGCTGGTGACTGATGTGAGGGGGTGGGGCCCTACCCTCAGGCTGATGCGGGTGGAGTATATCGAGTTACAGGGATCTCACATATCAACTCCCTCGCACAGGTGAGCGTCAAGTTCTGGAGGGTCTCTTACCTGTGATGAGTGTTACCTGTGAAGAGATAAGTCAAGTTGAACCAGGTAAACCGGCCTGTCGCAATCCAGAAATTGCGAATAAATCAGAAGGTAACCAACGGATATACATCATCTATGGTTTTAGAGATAGAGAATAACAAACGTAAAAATATGAACTAGTTATACATTTCACATCAACAATATCAAGTTCTTAACGATCAATTTAGTGTAATGTCTAGGCTATTACGTAAGTGCAGCTATGTATTTAGATACATTCCATTCAGGTATAAGCAAAAAGCTTAAATAAATGAAGCAAAAAGTATTTAAAATTATGATTAAAAACCAAGTACCTGAATCGGACCGCGATAGACTTGTTTTGCATTAAAAGCACAGTGTGAAGTTTAAGAGGTGTACAAACGCCGTGTTTGATAACTTGCCCACAAATGACAAAGTATAGATTTCAAAACGACGTTTTATACAACTGTGTTTAGTTACAGAAGGGTCAATACAGGTGTTGTAAGGAGGGATGGTGCTGATCAATTAACGTGGTTTTAAAGTCCGGTTTTATCAGATTACCATAGTCATGTTTGTCTCCTGATGTTACGTAAATACATACATTAACATATATCATAGTTTATATAACACCAACATCATGTTCAGCCAAATGTTCTACTCATGCGTCCTATGAACACAACAATGTGGCAACACTTCAAAACCACAGTCACGACTGAATATCGTAGAAAAGAAAACATAGTTTTTGAGAAATATTTATATAATGAAAATGTTTCCTGCCTTCATTAAGTAACTTAGCATCACATCGACTCTATACTTGCCACATACAACTGGCGATGACGTTTCAAAATGACACAAAAAGGGACTGACATTAGAGGGCATCTATGATTGGTACATTTGAACAGACACCAATAGAAGTATCAATACCTGACGAAACGGTAACGATATGGACCACTTTCCGACACAATCGACGTCACCTAACGTAACAAGACCTACACGGATTCTCAAAAAGTTAAAAGACGACAAACATACCAGCGTATCGAGTTCAATGGTAGTTACTTACTAATGCCAGAGACTCTAATACAGATGTTGAATAATGTCCCTGCTAATACCGATACAATTGACGTCTAATTAAATTACTTACATAACTGCCCCTCCCAAATTGACGTATCAGTTACTGTATTGTCGAGACTGTATTTACCTCTGTGGAAGCAAAAGCTGAATCGATTATTAATAAAATGATACCTTGAACTTCGTACATAAGTGAAGTTTCAATAATCAATGAGGCAAAGAGATCGTATACCTAGACCAGCATACCCTTTCAATTAAGGCAAGGAATTACATCAGAATCTGTATAAAAATCCTTGATTAAGGTGAAATGAGAAAGGTGACATACAGTCTCAAACACATTATATTGATCTTAGATGAAAGACCTTCTAGCCAAGGAAGAGGGATCGGTGAGATACCCTGTGAGTAAGATAAACATTGCAACGTTTCCAAACAGTGAAAAAGGGTATTCTACTTAATGACGAACTGCACATATCACGTGAAAGTCATACGTTAAGTGGTTACACAATATTCATGTGAAAATACGTTATCACTTAACTAAGAACTCATGCTACAAGTGTCAACGATGTCTATGAGTTAGCATGCATGGTGTGTAACTTTTAGCTCAATTGTACAACAGATTGTTATGTGATGAAATTATGAATTATTGTCTGTATATTTAACTGGCTGTATCTACTAGCTGAACCTCACTTGTATCTCTGTGCACAAATGTAGTAACGAAACCATAAGTAAAAATATATGTTTATAGATGAAGTACTAGACTCTCATGGATAATTGTACAGATAAGGTCAGAAAATATGTGCATCTACTTCTAATCAAGGAGCAATGAAACTCTACATGTATTTAAAAACAGATATAGCAACGAATCACCGACATGAACTTTTGTCTTAGATGAAGAATTAAAACCCTATTTGCATCTACGTTTACAAAAGTACTGTAATCTATTATGTATCTAAATCTACAGATGAAGAAATGAAAACCTACATGCAGATGTTTACAGAGAAAGGAATAATTCCCCACATATATCTACATTAACAAATAAAGCAATCAAAACCTACATACATCCAATATCACAGATGAAATACCAGAATGCTGTATAAAGACCTTAAAAGCATCATGTTATGTATAAATGATATAATGAACAATATCGAGAGTCACAAAGAAAGTACTCCAAATTGATAATAAATCCAGGCTTATAAATGGATGAAAGTCTTATGCAGTTTATACAAATCAAGTACACAAATATTGACAAAGCAATAAATGGACGACCGTCTGTGAGCAAATCGAATTTGCCGGCTGCAAGATCAGATGTGAACAGAATGAAAATACCGGACTTTTGACGACAATGAATACAGATTAAGTTAGTTAATGACATTTAAATGGTAAGGGGAAAATATGTACCTCGTCATGTCACTATCCAGTAAAGGATCAGCAGTGCTATGTACAGTAGAGAAACGTTCATCGAACTTGGAGAAGAAGCAATTTCGAATGAAACATTTTACTTGCAAACCCAATTCTTCATTAAGACACAATTATGTAAACAGATTGTATTACGGAATATTTGAACAAATCTTATTTCAGAAAAATGGGTAGCTCCCTCTTAATATTTCGTCCAATCAAGCCCTTAGTCCAAATAGTTTTCGTTATGATTTTTATTGCCAAGACGCGAACTCTAATTGTATGCAATCTATCTTATGTCTCAATGCACTCTGGCAGCATCCTGCTTTACTGAAAGGGAGGGTTTAATCGTATTTTCTAATACTCACAATAAAAATATAGACTTATGCTTACCATCGAGAGTACGTCCAACTTAACCTAGCTTTTACACCGGCTCTTATATAAAGGACAGGTCTCGCGTATACTCAGAGATAAAAGTTCAAAATGTCAAATGAAAAGGCACCTGAAATATACCAAATGTTGGTCAGGCTCTCGGTAATTCAAACTTACCTACAAATTGAATGTATCTGTTATGCACAGAACATATTAGGTGTATACAGCTGAAGCGTATAAGGGCACTTTCAATAGAAACAGTAACAAAACTATATTTACGATGATAAAAGTGTAATTCAGGTTGTCAGTTGCTACAATAGTCAAAATGCTATAAAAGAAGCTAAGCCCGGTGTATACAGATAAAACGGTATGTCCAAAACAGAATATTACAAACAATATTAAAATCAAACTTCACCAAAATAGATTCGTGAAATTCTATATTCAAATAAAGTAGATAAAACCAAGTGTCAACGGTTATGCAGGTAGATAAAGTTCAATTGAAATAAAACAAACAAAAATAATGACGACAAATGTATTGTTTTTAATAAATGCAATGCATCTTACCTTTTTGTGTATACAGAAGATATCCCCGCGTATACAGACAAGCTTTGTAAACAGTTGAAGTGTAGCGCGCCAAAGTCTCCGGCGGATGCTGAAGGGCTCTGTTGATCAAGTGACCCGGCTCGTGCTGCTACAACTCAGGTCCTGTCCGTATGTCTGTCTGTCAGATGAACCTCAAGCTAATGAGTCATGACAGCTTGTGACATCGTATTACAAGCATTTAACATGTGCAGGAATTTCACACTCTCATGGCGTATGATGTGTTGACAAAACAACATCAAGATGAATGTGTGCAGGTAAATGCGTGGGAAAGACGTGTGTATAGGCTAGGCGTTGTCATCGATTTTCTGTTATCAGGGTTTTGTGTTTTCTGTTTTGAAATCTAGGATTGTTTTAAGTGTCATTAAAATTGTATCAGTAACATTTATTAATACTTTAGCATGGAAACGATATACAAGTTTTATCATGTTGTCATCTTATTTACTGTGAAATTATCGTTTACTTGCCAGGGTTACTTACTTGGAATTTACGATGCATCAGATGTTTCGATAAATGAGATTTGTGATCTGCAATATATCCCGTTACTCTTAAGTGAATTTCCTTTGTGGTCCTATTCAAAGCAGTTATGTTTATCTTCGATTTAAAGCATGAAAGTGCCATGGGTAAAACGTTTCAAAGCAATTTATTGTCGTGACTTAAGTCTGTTTGTGTACCTCAGAAATCTTGTCTTAATTGCATACAGTATATCACTGTAATTGCAATATACAAATGAAACGAATTCAACATATAAATCAGGATTATGGCGTTATTTTTGTCACAAACGTATTTGATACCCGAAACCGTCAGCAGTTCAAGAAGTGGATAGATAAAAAGTTCACGAACTTCTTATCGTGTCGCATTTTCTGTTATCAATAAAAAAAACAGGGATTGTTTCGAGTGCTGATATCGCTCACATTGCACCACATACCACGAATGATATTCAACCCCCTCAACTTACTATCCAAACAAATCAGTACAAATAATGATGTAATCATGATCATATCGGGCTGGTTTAATTAAATGCTAGCCTGATATTTAATTGCAAACATTCACAGGCAACATATGGTACTTTCATCTATTTTCATAAGAATTCATTAATTATAAGCATGTTTTTATCAATAATTTCATAAATGTTTTAATCAACCTTATTAAAGGTGAAAGTATTTTATCATATAATCATGAAAATGACCAGAGTTGTTTGACAGACGTTTTTAAACAATTGAAACTTGGAATTGAAATATTCCCACTGTTGTAATATCTAACATGCAAGATGGTAAAACACACTCAAGGCGGGTCTGGTAATAATTACATTCTATCCTAATTAATGTAGACGAGACACATTAACCTGCATTTTTAATTAACTGTCTTTCGACGTTGCTTTGTGTAAAAACATTCATCGTACGAACGATAAACATTTCCTGTAATTACAAATGAAGGGGGAAAAAAATGTTTTAACTATTTATTATGCATTCCTACTATTTGCAATCCCGATAACTTTTCACATGACCTCCATGACCTGAGAAGAAATGACATCATAATCGTGAAATGGTACATGCCATAGCTGGAGTACTTCCCTATTCGCTGAGGTGAGCTAAGGGACACATTGCGCAACCACACACGCAGCTTTACCACTTCCGGTGTTTGGAAATTGACGAGGAAATACACTCATACAGAAAATAAATAATAGCTTAAAAACTGTTTGCATCACTCAAATACTTGAGACGGCTGCATTGTTAAACGTTTGTCTATAAACTATTTAATATCAACGAATTTTATGAATTCAGTGCAACGCCGTGAAAAGAATTGATATTTGAGTCATTAAAAAGACAGTCCTACATGTATCAGGGTATTTTTTGTGGAGACACTATCAAGAAGACGACCCAGTTCCTGATAATTACACACAAACAAGTTGAAACTTGTTCCTTAGGTAACATTTTTATTTATTAAGATAAGTCAACTTGCGCGCATCCGTAAAAATCAACAAAAACTAGAAGTTTTAGTAATTTATCGGCGCTAAGAGCGTAAAAACCCGTTGTCAGTGCATTGTGAAGTTTTGTTGATCAGTCTTATGTTATTGTGTGCATATCCCATCCATACAAACAGTTACTGTACGTTTCATCATGCTTAATCAGTTACAGTACAGCGCTTGTTTAATTCCTCCTTAGACAATATGGCGGACAGGACACCTATAGAACTGCAGGGCTCCTTCTAAAGAACGAGTCCCCAAAAAGCTGTCCTAGCAAATGTATCAATGCCAACATAGAATTGAATTGTGTTTATTTCATGAAGTTTAAGGCCATTTGGCCCATAGAACATAGGTTATTAACAATTATAATCATAATGCACAAACGTAAACGTAACATTAACGTGGTACTTACAAGCATAACAATTGCGATGAATGCTGTTTAAAAGCAAAAAATAGAAACTTTTATAAAGATAAAACGGTGTGTTTACACTGAGATGACATCAATTCAATAAATTTAGTACAACTTGGATAAGAACAATATTTAGGATTCAGATATTTTCTTCTTAGGTGCCAACATAGTATCGCTAGTGTAGGACGCGCAAAGCCTACATTTTCGACTTGAGGTATATGCATTGCATTAATGTAATATCATTAATTTTAGCCCTTTCCAAATATTGTGTTGAACTAAATCAATGGGTTATCAAAGAATTATGATGGAATCTTCTTCACAGGTATGGTACATAAATCAACTCATATTTAAGTGCTCAATTAGAAGATTTCATTTCATTTTGGCGTTTGAAAATTAGGGGCATGTTATACTGGATTGATAACAAGTATATCTAAAATAGAAACGTTCGTTATCAGAAGGGAGTATTTAGCACTGTCACTGTACCATTCCATTTAGCTTGCTTAAGCACCTTATTTGGTAATGACTCTAACGTATTTGAATATGATACATTTTATAGAATAAGACTACAACTTGTGTTGAGAAAATGGCTGATACATTCAATGTATAATATACATTAAGATATTTCCATTTACACAAGAAAAATACTATAAATGCCCCAGACAGTTACAAAACTAACATGAAATGTTTATGCTTAGCATTTCATTTCTCGTTTGCCTTAACCTTTCAATTTAATCTTTTATTCATCCTCAATGTTTAAGTTTATATGTTGGTATAACCTTTTTCAAATAACCTTGAACAAATGCTCAATTCTTTTAAACTAAATCCGCATTTCATTTGTAATACAGCAGGGTTTCGATACCAACCTGTATATGTAAAAGTACATTGTCATGGTAAAATAATATAATAACATATTTCCCAAATACCAGCGACCTTTTAAAATGATGGTTTTTAATTGATAAACATTCATACCATCTGTCAGTGAAAGAATATTATTGTTTTATTTTAATTACAACACAATAGCAAACGACAAGATTATGGATTTTACATACTTCGGACGTCTGGGTATTAGATGGTGTCTAAATTATAGTAAATAAAAAGCACGTTGTCCTATGTAATCAATCGTTACATTGCATAGGTCCGCGGCGCAGTTGCAACATCGGACGCCATTCTATAATGCGACATTTATAAAATGACATGGGACGCATTGGCTCAAATAGCCACTCCGTGATTTTCATCACATATTGTTTTGCATTTATACGAACGTAAATGGCATAATTTATCATATAATTCAAATAGTTTCACATAATTGTTCCCAACATGGAAAACAATATGATAAATACTGGTTTCGAAAGGAAACCCTTGACAAAGTCGTATTATATATTCGAGGAAGCAAAATTCACACGTCCAATTTACATGAATACTAGTTATATAACCTATCAATTATTATCGTGACAGTTGTTCTGACTACTTCAGATAAGTTTCCAAATTACGTTTGAGTGATTGATGCGCGTCAATGTTCGGTTTTCGATCATAATCGCGACTTCAAACGTTCCTGTTGACACTGCACGATGCCGATAAGCTTTAAAATGATAACTTCAACGTTGGCGTTATATAGCATTTCGACTGGATTTGTAATAGGACTGAATTTCACCAGAAATAAGTATGACTTCAGTGCCAAAATAACATAATATATCATGGTTTCAGATATCAAAACAACATTTGGGTCATAGAAGTCACTGGTCGCGATCGGTGAAATGACATCCCAATATGAATTATTTATTTTAAATTTTTGACGAAAAGACTAACTATACGATGTTGGCACAACTTTGGGAGTCTATTGAGTTCAATACATTTAGAAAACACTTCTCATTGATTTCGAGGGGTCATAACAGTTGAGTCTGACCATATTCGGCCATTTAAAATGAGTTTGTGGTTTTTTTTAGATTTACACCCATCGAATGAAACTTTCTTGAAGCCAACATAGATGGTCTTCATCTTTTCTTATTAGCCCTGCTGCAGAAATATAATCTTTTAAATCAAGGTTATCATTTACATGTCCCAATGCGATCGTTTATTCACATATTTCAAAGGTTATTCATTACCAGTAGCTTTAATGACAAACTGGTTGGTTATACGATCCAAATTGGTTTCAATGAAAGACCGTAAACAGTCATAGTTACAGGTAACGTGAAACCGAGGTGAGACTCATTAACTACCTGTACCAATTAGTGATAACTCCGAGAAAGGAACAACAGGTACTCTATAAAACTACACGATGTTGTCCTCTATGTTCTTCTGACCATGTACATGTAATTATTCCAGCCCTCGGGCGTTTTGAGTTGGGACATGGCCGTTTAAAGAGAACGGCATGGGGGTAATTACAGGAACGCCGAGATTAACCGACCCTTCTTCTTCGGTATTACATATATTCGTAAATTTCGACATGCATAACTATTTTGGTTGTCACTTTATTGAGAAGGTTTGTTTATGAAACAGGAAGAGTATTGTATCAATAAGTGCTTCGATTTAAAAAAGGCGAGATTTCCAGATAATTTTAACAGCTTTATACTTGTAGGAAGGGAAACATGGACTCTTTTACATGTATGTCAACATTCGAATTACATATTATTACAAGGATTATTGGATTTATGTGGAAGTGTCACCAATCTACAAGAAGGAATTTATATACCCATGAAAAGGCCTTTGATCATTAAATATCAAAAGGGTAACCTTTTAAAGCTAAACATATAAGCCGTCCAAAAGAAATTTTACCACATTTTGTAAACAATCCGATTGAAGAAAGAAAGACTATATTAGATTCTTAAAACAAAGAACTTCTTATCAAGCAATCATATCTTTAAACAAACAACTAATTATCAAAATTAAATTGGGGATAACTATAGGTTTGCAATTAATTAATCTTAAAACAACAGGGATTGAATTTTGTAGGTTTCCATAGGTTCGTTGAAATGATTTGTTTGTAATAATGTATTTAAAATTATAAAATGCGTTAGGCCTACTTTAGTCAAGTTATGAATAATTCGCGTGACATCACATCCAACCCCGCGATGTGTAACGAAACAATTCAAGGGTCAAATGACGTCACCACTTAGCAGTTTCAGCTTAAACAGTGAAACATTCTTCTTCTTCTTCTTCTCCTTCTTCTTCTCCTCCTTCTTCTTTTAAATCTGCTTCGAAGCTTGTCCATTCTAGGGAAGGTGTGAAAAGGAATATGACACGTCATTTCGAAACGAATTTGTTAAATATTAAATGCAATAGGCGACCAGCCTTGAGAGCTTACACGTGTCGGAGATGAATCTTATTCCATTTCATGGTAATCCCGATTTTCTTTTCTCGAATAATCCTACATGTAGTGAATGTTTTGTGACCAATGACTATCAAATGGGCGGTCGATGAGCTCTCAAAACACCTGCCCATGCTCCTAGAGTACAAGAGATCGAAAGAGCTTGCCGATCTTTCATATGTACTATCCTTGACGTCACTTAGATACAGGGTTAGCGGTGGTCTAACGTTACAGATATCGGCAGTCCTTGGTTTTCCTCACAAATTCTCTCTATTGCCGCTCCGAGTTTTCAATAAGAGTGAAGGAACAATGTCTTTTATTGTTAGAAGGATGGCTATGAGTTATTTTTGTCAAAATTAAGAAAGAATTCGCGATATTTTTGCTATGCAGTTTGTTGTTTTTGAGTGATTTTGTTTTCACTGACAGGATGATAAAACGTTTAATGAGGGACAGTTATAAAACCTTTTGACCACGCTATTTAGCACCAACGCAAAGGTCATGTGATTATTACCCTGAAGCAATGTTTGTAACAATGCATGGATATTGCTCAATTGATAATTTAAAACATGAAAATCTAAATTTAGGTTATAATCATGTCATTGCCAACTAAATTGAAAACTCAATTATTAGGTTTTTCTCCATATTTCATTTTTGAAATTTGTAAAATTTCGCTTGGATGTCAATATCAAAATTTATAAATGTACAATATATCAAAGTTGGCAATATATTCATTGAAAAATGCCTTTGAGAGGAACCACGCGTATTTCACAAATATAAAGAATATCGAGATAAAACGCAAACATTCGAGTAGTGGTTAGTAAGCAGGGTTCGAATCCCGGTTAAGACACCAAAAGATTGTGACCTGGTCCATATGCTGTATCATGTCAAGGCATTTAATTCACAGTGCACTCAGTTCACCCAGCTGTACAAATGGGTACCTGAACAAGTGGGAAGTATGGACCTATAGCTTGAAAATCGGTGACATCGAATGTACTATCCCTCCAGGGTAATAATACTCATTATTAAGGAATCGGAGTCAAATAGGATACTTAATCCGATAAGACTGATCTTCACATTTATGTTCATTAAACCATGATATTGTTTAGAATTTTGTCTTTTGAAATGAACTTTGTTCAGTTAAATTTGAGTTATCATGTATTTAAATGGGAAATCAATTATAATTACTTCATTGAGGCACAGAACTTAGAATGAAATTTTGGACAATTTACAATGCTATCGGTGGCTTTTGTTATGAATGGAATGTATACCTTTCATTAATTTTTTATATAAGCCAATTAGATAATTTAGAACTGTAATAATTTATGATTTTGATGATTTTCTATCAAAACAAATGTTTTGTTGGAACTCAAAATCATATTTTTTTTTACATTTGTATTTATTATTATTTATCGAAACATGTGTTTGTGTTGTACAATAAATGAATTGTACAACACTCATTTTAATCAAAACAGGTCCAGTATTTCAAAAGTACATGACGGATGATGTTTAAATCCATTTTATTGGAACGTTAAAATTGGGCTTTGGATGGTTGAAATGCTTGGAACATGTATCTAGATAACCCCTTAACCAAATGAAAAATGAAATAGTTTCGATAAAAATCTTATTAATTTTCTGTGTCACATAACAGCTTTCTGTAAGATGGTCAATAAGTTTCACAAGCACGTGCATCTCATAAATTGTATAAATGCATTATGTAATTTCGTTTTAAATATTAACTGATCTTTATTAGAAACACAAGTGAAAACAAAAATCAAAATGAAAGCTAAATGTGTAATAATAAATGCATTTTCGAATACATTCTAAATACCTTAATATGTTAAAAGGGTGGATGAAAATACTAGATATACATTATTTACAAGGATTTGAACTGAAACTCTTATTTTATGAAAAAATGATATCACGAAACGAAAAAATTGATGACATTTTCACAATCATGCAATAAATTTTGAAGAAGAAAACTCAAACATTAAGAAAATACTGTATTATGATAAAGCTTAACATCATCATAATATGCTCATTTAAATTGCATTATTCAGCTTATAGGTGCGGCAAATAGCTATTAAAGATACAATTTCATCATGACATTTACTTTTTCCACATAAAGTTTTTCTCAAATCAGGAAATACAAAAGGTCATGTACTACATTAAATCATTATGTAAGAAGCACACTCGATACACGTGTAGTACGGGGTTAGCATGTATACATGCGTGTTCTTATGTAAATAATTCACTTCATCGTATGCAGGTGCAGCCATATATATTTCACTGAGGTGTTTTCCATTAAATCAAAATAATGATATAAAAAGTAAACCAAACAAATTGCATTGTGGATTTATTATGCATGAGTGTGTGTGGGTTCGAATCCCTTCCTTGCGATATTTCACTAAAATTTTATATTTTTATATCTTTACATTTCAAAGAATAACAGCGTTTTTATTTCCTCCTTTTTCTAATCTTGCTTTTCCAAAATACTTAAACAAAGGATGCATTATATTTCTTCTTTATTCACTTTTATTTATGAAACATGGATACGTTCAATTATATTTCAAACCTTTTTATAAGCTTACATTTTCATAATTCTTAAAAGTTGAATTGCCATTTCCCCTTTTTCAAAGCTACATTTTCATAAGTTACATAACGTTTCTAGTTTCTTATTGTCACTCTGTAAATATAATTGTTAATCGTATTTTTTATTAGCCATCATTTGGCTTAAAGTCTTCAACGTCAAAGTATATTTTCCCTTTTTCTAAAGCTGCATTTTTATCAAAATGTTTATTGAAATGTGGCAAGGCTATCTTTTATGCATTTTCTTCAACGTGACTGATATTGCTTATAAAAAGCAGTCTGTACAAAGAGCGCATATTGATAATTCAAACAGGCAAATTTTGCTTTTTATATACAAAGATAAAGTTTTAATCTGTCCTATAACAGTGGATGATAGCAACTAATAGAGTTTCAGATTTCGTGGATAATTATAATCTATAATCTTCCAATAGGAACTGTCTTTACTTGAATTATCATTAATGTGACAGACATAAAAAAGAAGGAAACAACCTTCAATAAGACCGAGAGCGCTTTTCTCCTCACATCTACTTGTATGTAAAATATGAATTCTATCATTGTCTTTGAGCAAGGTTTATTACATAGATGGTGCATATATCCAAGGATATTCTATATACTGTCCCTGCTATAAAATGCAATCAGATAGCCAACCAAACATTTAAGGTTTTCATATTTTTGTAAAAGTTACTGTTAAGATATTGAATCATAGGACGTTTTGAGAAACACAATTCTAGCGAAAGCATTATTAAGAATCAATTGTGCTTGATGTTGCAATGATTATTGAATAAGATCTCAAATTATATGCGACAAAGTTTTCAGTCCTAACTGCGCCTCTGCTTGTGCTTAGAACACTAGCAAGTCCTACTCTGCGATTGTAACTGAAATATAAACAGCGTCAGACGGCCGTGCTCGGCATACAATACCCCAGTGTATGACCAGTAAGGTCTATGTTTGTGATGTAGGTTGTGGTGTGTGAGACACTAGTATTTTATGAGCGCTTCAGCCAAACCAACTTTCAGCTTATCATTTCAATATTGACATGAACTTCTTTTACATGTGTGCTTAAAGTTACATAATCATACTTGCATGCGGTTTGGGATGACATTCAGCTATTGAGAATATAGATACATCACTCTGTAGACAATTCTTTCATCGAAATTTTGATATCACATTTACAATTTTTTATCAACAATAACATACCTATTTCGACGTAAGAGCACAGTACCCCCAGTAAAAAGGGCATAGCATTTAACGAACCCGCTTTCAGTGACGTAATCATTATGCTTAGGATTTACACCGTGTCTCAACTACCGTAAATTGTGTTCGATGGATATCAACTTTTGCAGCAACGAACATCTTATTCGGAGAAAACGAAAATAAAATCTAGTCGTGCGCGACAAAGACGTTTTTCAAGCGTATATTTAGAAAACCGGAAGATGCGAGATGGCCACACTTGATTCGTCTTTATGTCGGGTGCCGTTTCGGTCAATTTGGTAAATTATCTCCTATTTTATGAATTTTGGTCTGATTTTCCCTAGGTTGGTTCAAAATTTTGCTAAAAATACAAGGAAAACAGTAAAATTACTTTAAAAAATATTGAACTCTGATAATGTTACTTTAAGGACAAATATGACTCTTTAAGGCCATGCAGTTGAACAAATGTTCATGTCAATCTAAATAGATTTAGCTTAACACTATCTTATATGTTGTCATAATTATGACTGTATAAATTTAATATCACGGTGGATGTTAAGCGATCTGGAGTGTCGTCATGCCGTTGTTCGTCCTGCTACATCGGCGTTTTATGTAACAACGTGCAGTCAGTGGCCAAAAATGTGTTCGCCGGGGGGATTTTCAGTTTTCTAGTCTTAAATCTATAAATAGCAAAATCGTTATTCGTAATGTATTTTATTTGTGTTAACTCATACCGGAAACATGCAGCTGGATTTATGATAATGCGGGACACAGTTGTAGTAGAGCTGAAATGAAAGAAATACTCTGTCAATATTACTGTTAATCGTATTTTCATGAATATTTGAAAAGCAACAATAACATAATGAATCGACATAAGTGTGAATGATAACAAAGACGAATCTGAGTGAAAGAACTTGAGATATTTTAAGAATATTGAGATATTTTAAAACAACGAATAATGATTCAAAGTTTGCTCTATCTCGTATGATGGACTGTTTTAAAAGAACTTTTGGAACTCTGATACACTTTTGGAACTCTGAAAGTGATGAAAGCTTGATTCCGATTTGTTCTCCGAAAAACTCAAACGTAATCAATTTGGTTTGTAAGTCCTCTGAATTTTAGGGCCGCTTCAATGGGCATTGACCCACCCGACTGGCAATTTCAGACCTGTTGTTATGGCCGACCGTATCATTTTTTGTGTTTCTCATCTCCTAAGTCCTTCTGCTAGTGAGCGGATCGGGAAAACATTTAAAGTAAAATAAAGTGGTGTGTATTTGTAGAAATATGGTCATTTGATAAGGACGATGTAAAATGGAAAAGGGAACTCCTGGTTGATATGATGTTAAGGTTTTAATGGATGTGTCATAAAACTGATTTTTTTATAAGAGCGGTGGGATTTTGAATATGGCGGCCGACAAATGGTATATATGAAACACTTTTACACAAATTTTACATCGGGAGGGTAAATCAGGTTCGGTGGGAGTTGAGAAACATAGTGATATGGTCGAACTAAATGTAATGAATATACATGGGTTTGTTGTTATCTAGATCAAATTCCCGATATCATAGGAGTGACCCGAACAAATGTGTTAACCGTAGTTTTGGAATCTTAACGTAACTAGTCAGCAAGCCTACGACAGACTTTGATTTTAAAAAATTAAAAAATTAATAATATAGTTGTAAATACGAATTGAAGATGAATTTGCATATAGACATTCTCTCCCCACAGAAGTAAATAAAGTTTAAAAAGTTGATCATTTTATGAGAACGTAAGAGAACGGGAAGCGGAATGAAAATATATTTTACTAACGCATAGGATAATTAGAAATTTATCAAAGCTATTTTGGATCTTTGTATAAATTCATGATTACATTCAGCACCCTATTTCTATATACTCACGTTACTCATGTACTCGGCAAACTCTATTCCAGTAACCTCTTGGTCATCTAAAACAAATTTATCATGATCGAAATAATGTCATCAACGTCTTATCATTCATTCACATCCAAAATACGTATTAACTATCAGCTGTATAATGATATCTCAATATAATTATTATCATCAATCATCTTACATAGGTCAGTGACAACGCATCAAAAGCAATGTGCAACTCAGTATCAAGAAAGTTAAACCCAACCTTTGGCTGTTGACTAGCATTTGAGGCACTAGTTTTTCTTAGCATACAGTGAATTATACATGTGTACTGTTTACCCTTATTGTGATGCATATATTTGCCTAGTTTATTACCAATATATAACCACAGGTTAACAAATGAGACGGGCTGAGAGTTTCATATATCAAGAGAACATATATTCTACCATAAATGTGCAAAATACTCGTTTCTGATTGGCTGTTTTGAAAACTCAGAGGGCGTAAAATTTTGTTATACGGCGCTCTGTTTACTTCGTCTAATGCGCAAGTATTCACTTGTTGCCTTTCAACAAGTAGTTCTGAAATATTGCTGTTGTGTCGAAAATTTTCACAAAATATGCAATTATTTCGTTGTATATACATTACTTATAGAATTTATTCAAACTTTCCACAAGCTTAACGCTTGCAGTCTGTCAAAACCGGTAAAATACACGATACTGACAACAGTTCTGATTTCCCGTTCGCACGGTCCATCATTCTGAAGTGTTAGACCAAGAAGAAGATGAAACATGTCATTAATGAAGCTGTACCCAGACCAGACACTTAGAGAGGCACGAAAGATAAAACCGATCAGATTCAAATGCTATTGGATGATTCAGTTCATATTTCATGTACAAAAGATATTATTCTTACGATTGAGATCAAAGGCCATTAACAGCTGAGGTGCGTCAGTCGCGGTGATAAAGCCGTCGCAGTTCTGGTCGAAGTGTTCAAACAGGTACTTGGCAAACGGTTTGACGTCCTTGAACTTGCTGTGCCAGATAGTCACGAACTCGCTCTCCGATATGCGTTGATCCTCTTGATTATAAGTTATTATGTTATTACGAAAATAAATGACATAATTCATGATATAAAAATCAAAATAACTCACATATTTATTCTAAAAAATTATTTTTATAAAATGTAATATACATGTTTTCAATTTTAATCTTAAAACAGTCAAAAGCATTCTTTAAAGAGACACTCCATGCTTTTTTATCACATACTTTTTATAGGAAAAAAAGTCGGCACTAGGTGACTGATGTTTTTGAGACCTATAAGTTTATAAATAATTTAATAGAAAAATTAAATATATCACCTACGGTCTGGGTCAAACCTGGTGTATATCTCCTGAAAGACTTCCGCCAAGCCCAACTCTCCATCCTTGTTGCTGTCCATCTCGGCCAGGACCTGGAGGATCACCTTGTCAGCGCTCTGTTGCTCTATGTTCGTGTGGATACACGGCTTCTGGGTCGTCTGTCTGCATTGTAAACATGGACAGTGTCATATTTACCATAAATATACGTAAGTATAAGTATGTTGAATAGATCTTAGACACTATTTGGCCTATCATCTTAAATCGGCCTGCTCCACTGTTGGTCTGGATACACGACTTCTTGTTCGTCTCTCTGCATTGTAAACATGGACAGTGTCATATTTACCATAAGTATACCTGTTGAATAGGTCTTAGACACTATTTGGCCTATCATCTTAAATCGTACTGTTCCTCTGTTGGTTTGGATACACGGCTTCTTGGTCGTATGTCTGCATTGTAAACATTGATAGCGTCATATTTACCATATGAACACATGTTGTCTTTTGTGTGAATAGGTTTTAGACACTATTATGCCTATCGTCTTGTCATTGGCCTGTTACTCTGTTGGCCTGGATACAAGGCTTCTGCATCTGACTTCAAAAGAAGTGTCATATTTATCGTACCTACACATGTTATCTCTACTTTGTTAGGATTGCTGATGTGTATCATCTTTAAGAGCTTTACCAAAAAGTACACATTTCTCTACTTCAAAATTGTTGTGTCTCTAAATTTGATTAAAAAGGGTATGAGTCAGTGTAACAACATTCTCTTTCCAAAGAGGCAGATCAAGTCATGGATGTTAATACAGCACTTTATCATCCAAAACTGGGTTCCACAGGAGATATCGCTTGACAGTAGATTTTGAACAAAAGGCTTGGGCAAAATACGAGACATGTATTAGCTATGCCAAAAAAATTTTTTGACGCCATGCTTTCTGATGGGGTGTTATTTCGGCTTTGGCCGGATGTCTGGGTATTAGATGGTGTCTGATCGTACATTTACTCCTTAAAATGAGACTGAAGCTTAAGAAGAACGCTTATTTATGTTCATAAATTATAGTATATAAAAAGCACGTTGTCCTATGTGGTCAATCGTTACATTGCATAGGTCCGCGGCGCAGTTGCAACATCGGACGCCATTCTATAATGTGACATTTATAAAATGACATGGGAGGCATTGGGTCAAAAAGCCACTCCGTGATTTTCATCACATATTGTTTTGCTTTTATACGAACGTAAAGGGCATAATTTATCATATAATTCAAATAATTTCACATAATTGTTCCCAACGTGGACAAAAATATGATAAATACTGGTTTCGAAAGGAAACCCTTGACAAAGTCGTATTATATATTCGAGGAAGCAAAATTCACACGTCCAATTTAGATGAATTATTATCGTGACTGTCATTCTGACTGCTTCAGATAAGGTTAAAAAATTACGTGAGTTATTTGAGTGATTGATTCGCGTCAATGGTCGGTTTTCGATCATAATCGCGACTTCAAACGTTCCTGTTGTCACTGCATGATGCCGATAAGCTTTAAAATGATAATTTCAACGTTGGCGTTATATAGCATTACGACTGGAGTTGTAAAAGGACTGAATTTCACCAGAAATAAGTATGACTTCAGTGCCAAAATAACATAATATATCATGGTTTCAGATATCAAAACAACATTTGGGTCATGGAAGTCACTGGTCGGTGAAATGACATCCCAATATGAATTAATTATTTTCAATTTTTGACGAAAAGACCGTAACTATACGATGTTGGCACAAATTTGGGAGTCTACTGAGTTCAATACATTTAGAAAACACTTCTCATTGATTTCGAGGGGTCATAACAGTTGAGTCTGACCACATACGGCCATTTAAAATGAGTTTGTGTTTTTTTTTTTAGATTTACACCCATCGAATGAAACGATCTTGAAGCCAACATAGATGGTATATAATCTTTTAAATCAAGGTTATCATTTACATGTCCCAATGCGATCGTTTATTTCACAGATTTCAAATGTTATTCATTACCAGTAGCTTTAATGACAAACTGGGTGTTAATACGATCCAAATTGGTTTCACTGAAAGACCGTAAATATTCAAAGTTGCAGGTAACGTGAAACCGAGGTGAGATTCATTAACTACCTGTACCAATTAGTGATAGCTCCGAGAAAGGTACAACAGGTAACGATGTTCTTCTGACCGTGTACCTGTAATCATTCAAGCCCTCGGGCGTGTTGAGTTGGGACATGGCTGTTTAAAGAGAACGGCATGGGGGTAATTACAGGAACGTCGAGAATAACCAACCCTTCATCTTCGTTATTACATATATTCGTAAAATTCGGAAACATGGACTCTTTTTACATACTCATGTCCAAAAGAAAGTTGACAAAATAAAAACTTGTTTTGGTTAATAATGGACTGTTTTCTAAAATAAAATAAACAAATATACGCGTAACTGTGATCCGAGAAAGGAAAAACATCGTCGAAACACAGTTTATTCAATAAACTTCGACAGTAAACGATAAAACTGATAAAAATTAAAAACATGCGTTTGCGCCGAGAACCACGAAATGCACGTGCACAAAATCGTATAAAGTAGCTGCTTAGACACGTTTAAAACACATCAACAAAAACATGCACAATAATGCCTAGGTTGACACTCGTTCAAAGAGAACGGGTCATAGGAAGGGCCCACCAGGGAGCAAGCAATGGTGAAATCGCATCAACCTTCAACTGCAGCCGTTTTACAGTCTACAAACTAATGCAGCGTTTTAGACAAACGGGTACTACGTCAGACAGACCTCGCAGTGGCAGACCCCGTGTGACCACGCCCATTGATGACCGTCGTGTCCGGATTATTCATCTTCGAAACCGCTTCGTCACAGCAACATCAACGGCAGCAACAGCACTTGGACACCGCATCAGCAGACAGACTGTATATACAGACGTCTACGAGCACGCAACATCGACGTAATAGACTGACGTGGGCACGCCAAGTTCAATGGTGGCAAGTACGAAACTGGCAGCGAGTTATGTTTTCCGATGAAAGCAGGTTCTCCCTGATGCACCCTGACTGAAGAGCACGTGTGTACAGGCTCGAAGGTGAGCGGTGGAGGCCAAATTGTATCCAAGAATATCAGCAATTTGGCGGCGGGAGTGTGATGGTATGGGGAGGCATTTGTGGTGACACTAAAACGAGACTAGTTGTTATTCAAGGCAACCTGACGACACAGAGGTATATTGATATATTGATGTCTTGGTACCTTCATACAGCAGCAACAACGTGGTGTGATCTTCCAACATGACAATGCGAGACCACATACTGCAGCAATAACACATAATTACCTCGCTAATAATAATATTCAGATTTCAGTAAACCAGGATATTGTTCAGAATTTTGTCTTTTGAATTTAATTATGTTTTTTAAACTGGAAATCAATCATAATTACTTCATTAAGACATAAACTGAAATACATTTTTGGACAACTGATAATGCTATCGGAGGCTTTTTTCGAATATTACCTTTCATTCAATTTAAAATATAAGCAAATTAAGATAATTTAGATAAGTAATCATTTATGATTTTGTTGATTTTCTATCAACATTTATGTTTTTTTGGAACTCAATATCATCGTTTTCTACCTTTGTATTTTCATTATTTTCAAAACACATGTTGTGTTGTACAATAAATAAAGAATACTCTATATATAAATTTATAAACCTCCAGTGACGTCATTCTATTGTTCTATTAGGTTCTTCTTTTACCGGATAAACCTCTTTGCCGGGCATTCTCCAAGAATGCCCAGGGCTTTCTCGAGGAAAGCCCGGGGCTTACTGTAGAATTTATCGGAAATTTATTTTGATAGGGATTATACACGTTTTGAAATACTCAAGTCCTTCTTCGAATAAATACCATCACAAAATATCACAATTTTGACAAATCACAAATATAATGTTCGCATGCCTGGTTTCCAACTCGGCACCACTCGCTACTAAACTGGCGCCTTTGACAACTCGGCTATAAAGGCCCACGAGAACAATGATGTATTTTCGGGAATATTGGAAGGGCCTGTCGGCCCTTTCCAATTTCCCTCTGCCGCGGGCTTACATTATCAACACCTCTGGCTTGGTTTTGATCCTACACATATAAATTAATTTTCTGTACTCAAAAGTACATGACGGATGATCCTTAAAGCCATTTAAAGGGAACAATAGAATAAGAAATAAGGCTTTGGATGGTTCAAATGCTTGGTATCTAGAAAGCTTCTTAACAAAATGTAAAATGGATTAGTTTAAATAAAAATCTTAATAATTGTTTTTAATAGCTTTCTGTAAGATGGTCAATAAGTTTTACAAGCACGTGCATCTCATAAATTGTATAATTGCATTATGAAAATTCATTTTGAAATATTGATAACTGATATCTATTAGTCAGACATTTTGAAAACAAAAATTAAAATGAAAGCTTAATGTTTAATAATGAATGCATTTTAAAGTTATTTAGTTAACCCTCAGTTTGGAATTCTCTTCCGAATGAACTACGAGATTCTCCATCTTTATGTGCTTTTAAAACTGGACTGAAAACCTATATATTTAAACAAGCCTTCCCTTAAAGGGGCAGTAGCACGTTTTTTGACAATTTTATATTTTCAATCTTTCACTGATAACTATAAGTTAATGCTAAATGTATTACTTTGATAGTATCATAAATCTCATAACACAAACCAATCATCCGTAGTCAGAGAACAAAGTATGAGGATTCACATAAAATCCATTGGCAGCCATTTTTGTGTGAACACCTTTAATTCATTTTGTGTAAGAAAAGAAATCGCATGGCTTAACTTGACATTGGATATTTGATTTATTACTGCTCCATTTAGTTATTATAGATTGTCTAAAGATTGGAACCATTTATTTTCATTTTCCTGACATCACCTTATATTCCCCCTAAAAACGTGCTACTGCCCCTTTAAACTGTCAAACTTTGTGAGAGCAGAGCGCAAAGAGTCCACTCGGAGATTTGCGCTATATAAATGCAATCCATTATTATTATTATTTATTCTGAATACCTAAGATGTTAAAAGGATGGTTGAAAATACTAGTTATACATTATTTATAAGGTTTTATAAAAAATATTATATCACGAAACGAAAGAAATGATGACATCTTCACAATCATGCAATAAATTTTGAAGAAGAAAACTCAAACATTAAGATAATATTGTATTATTATTAGACCTTAACATAATCAAATGCTCATTTAAATTGCATTATTCAGCTTATAGGTGCGGCAAATAGCTATTAAAGATACAATTTCACCATGACATTTACTTTTTCCACATAAAGTTTTTCTCAAATCAGGAAATATAAAAGGTCATGTACTTCATTAAATCATTATGTAAGAAGCACACTCGATACACGTGAAGTACGGGGTTAGCGTGTACATGTGTATACTTATGTAAATAATTCACTTCATCGTATATGCAGGTGCAGCAATATATATATATTTCACTGAGGTGTTTTCAATTAAATCAAAATAATCATATAAGAAGTAAACCAAAATAATTGCATGTGGATCTATTATGCATGAGTGTGTGTGGGTTCGAATCCCTTCCTTGCGGTATTTCACTAAAATTTTATATTTTTATATCTTTACATTTCAAGGAACAGCAGCGTTTTTATTTCCTCCTTGTTCTAATCTTGCTTTTCCAAAATACTTAAACAAAGGATGCATTATATTTCTTCTTTATTCACTTTTTTTCATGAAACATGGATACGTTCAATTATATTTCAAACCTTTTTGTAAGCTTACATTTTCATAATTCTTCAAAGTTGAATTGCCATTTCCCCTTTTTCAAAGATAAGTTACATAACGTTTCTAATTTCTTATTTTTCTAGGCCATCATTTGGCTTAAATTCTTAAACGTCAAAGTATATTTTCCCTTTTTCTAAAGCTGCATTTTTATCAAAATGAAATGTGCCATGGCGATCTTTTATGCATTTTCTTCGATATGACCGATATTGCTAATAAAGAACAGTCTGTACAAATGGATCATTAAAACAGGCAAATCTTTCGTTTTAGATTACAAAGATAAAGATTTACTGTTTCCTATGATAGTCGATGATAGAAACTGATAAAGTTTCAGATTTGATGGATTATTGTAATAAAAAATATTCATATAAGAACTGTTCTTTACTTGTATCATTAAATTGACAGACATATATATATACTCTTAACTCCTACTCTGCGATTGGAACTGAAATGAAAACAAACGGAGTGGCAGACGGCCGTGCTCGTCATAGTGTATGACCAGTAAGGTCTATGTTTGTGATGTAGGTTGTGGTGTGTGAGACACTAGTATTTTATGAGCGCTTCAGCCAAACCAACTTTCAGCTTATCATTTCAATATTGACATGAACTTCTTTTACATGTGTGCTTAAGGTCAAATATGACTCTTTCAGGCCATGCAGTTGAAAAAATGTTCATGTCAATCTAAATAGATTTAGCTTAACACTATCTTATATGTTGTCATAATTATGACTGTATAAATTTAATATCACGGTGGATGTTAAGCGATCTGGAGTGTCGTTATGCCGTTGTTCGTCCTGCTACATCGGCGTTTTGTGTAAAAACGTGCAGTCAGTGGCCAAAAATGTGTTCGCCGGGGGGATTTTCAGTTTTCTAGTCTTAAATCTATAAATAGCAAAATCGTTATTCGTAATGTATTTTATTTGTGTTAACTCATACCGGAAACATGCAGCTGGATTTATGATAATGCGGGACACAGTTGTAGTAGAGCTGAAATGAAAGCAATACTCTGTAAATATAATTGCTAATCGTATTTTTATGAATATTTGAAAAGCAACAATAACATTATGAATCGACATAAGTGTGAATGATAACAAAGACGAATCTGAGTGAAAGAACTTGAGATATTTTAAGAATATTGAGATATTTTAAAACAACGAATAATGATTCAAAGTTTGCTCTATCTCGTATGATGGACTGTTTTAAAAGAACTTTTGGAACTCCGATACACTTTTGGAACTCTGAAAGTGATGAATGCTTGATTCCGATTTGTTCTCCGAAAAACTCAAACGTTATCAATTTGGTTTGAAAGTCCTCTGAATTTTAGGGCCGCTTCAATAGGCATTGACCCACCCGACTTGCAATTTCAGACCTGTTGTTAAGGTCGACAGTATACTTTTTTTGTGTTTCTCATCGCCTAAGTACTTCTTCAAGTGAGCGGGCGATCGGGAAAAATATAAAAGTAAAACAGTGGTGTGTATTTGTAGAGATATTGTTATGTGATAAGGACCATGTAAAGTGAAAGGCCAAATGGAGAAGGGAACTCCTGGTTGATATAATGTTAAGGTTTTAATGGATGTGTCATAAAACATATTTTCTTATCAGAGCGGTGTGATTTGGCGGACAAATGGCATATAAAAACACTTTATGAATTTTACAACGGGAGGGTTAATCAGGGTCGGTGGGAGATGAGATACACAGAAATAAATATGGTCGAACTAACTGAGATGAATATACATGGGTTTGTTGTTATCTAGATCGAAATTCCGATATCATAGGAGTGACCCGAACAAATGTGTTAACCGTAGTTTCGGAATCTTAACGTAACTAGTCAGTTAGCCTACGACAGACTTTGGTTGTAAAAATTAAACAGATTAATAATATAGTTGTAAATACGAATTGAAGATGAATTTGCATATAGACATTCTCTCCCCACAGAAGTAAATAAAGTTATATAAAAAGTTGATCAATTTATGACGTGACGTAAGAGAATGGGAAGTGGAATGAAAATATATTTTACTAACGCATAGGATAATTAGAAATTTATCAAAGCTATTTTGGATCTTTGTATAAATTCATGATTACATTCAACACCCTATTTCTATATACTCACGTTACTCATGTACTCGGCAAACTCTATTCCAGTAACCTCTTGGTCATCTAAAACAAATTTATTATTATCGAAATTATGTCATCAACGTTTTATCATTCATTCACATCAATAATACGTGATAACTATCAGCTGTATAATGATATCTCAATATCATTATTATCATCAAACATCTTACGTAGGTCAGTGACAACGCATCAAAAGCAATGTGCAACTCAGTATTAAATCAAGAAAGTTAAACCCAACCTTTGGCTGTTGACTTGCATTTGAGGCACTATTGTTTTTAGCATACAGTGAAATATACATTTGTACTGTTTACCCTTATTGTGATGCATATATTTGCCTAGTTTATAACCAATATATAACCACAGGTTAACAAATGAGACGGGCTGAGAGTTTCATATATCAAGAGAACATATATTCTACCATAAATGTGCAAAATACTCGTTTCTGATTGGCTGTTTTGAAATCTCAGAGGGCGTAAAATTTGGTTATACGGCGCTCTATTTACTTCGTCTAATGCGCAAGTATTCATTTGTTGCCTATCAACAAGTAGTTCTGAAATATTGCTGTTGTGTCGAAAATTTTCACAAAATATGCAATTATTGCGTTGTATGTACATTACTTATAGAATTTATTCAAACTTTCCACAAGCTTAACGCTTGCAGTCTGTCAAAACCGGTAAAATACACGATACTGACAACAGTTCTGATTTCCCGTTCGCACGGTCCATCATTCTGTAGTGTTAGACCAAGAAGAAGATGAAACATGTCATTAATGAAGCTGTACCCAGACCAGACACTTAGAGAGGCACGAAAGATAAAACCGATCAGATTCAAATGCTATTGGATGATCTAGTTCATTTTTCATGTGCAAAAGATATTATTCTTACGATTGAGATCAAACGCCATTAAGAGTTGAGGTGCGTCAGTCGCGGTGATAAAGCCGTCGCAGTTCTGGTCGAAGTGTTCAAACAGGTACTTGGCAAACGGTTTGACGTCCTTGAACTTGCTGTGCCAGATAGTCACGAACTCGCTTTCCGATATGCGTTGATCCTCTTGAAATATAAGTTATTATGTTATTACGAAAATAAATGACATAATTCATGATATAAAAATCAAAATAACTCACATATTTATTCTAAAAAATTATTTTTATAAAATGTAATATACATGTTTTCAATTTTAATCTTAAAACAGTCAAAAGCATTCTTTAAAGAGACACTCCATGCTTTTTTATCACATACTTTTTATAGGAAAAAAAGTCGGCACTAGGTGACTGATGTTTTTGAGACCTATAAGTTTATAAATAATGAAAAAGAAAAAATGAATATATCACCTACGGTCTGGGTCAAACCTGGTGTATATCTCCTGAAAGACTTCCGCCAAGCCCAACTCTCCATCCTTGTTGCTGTCCATCTCGGCCAGGACCTGGAGGATCACTTTGTCAGCGCTCTGTTGCTCTATGTTCGTGTGGATACACGGCTTCTGGGTCGTCTGTCTGCATTGTAAACATGGACAGTGTCATATTGACCATAAGTACACATGTTGCATAGATCTTAGACACTATTTGGCCTCTCATATTAAATCGGACCCTTCCTCTGTTGGTCTTTGTTGGTCTGGACAAATGGCTTCTTGGTCGTCTGTCTGCAGTGTAAACATGGACAGTGTCATATTTACCATAAATATACGTAAGTATAAGTATGTTGAATAGATCTTAGACACTATTTGGCCTATCATCTTAAATCGGCCTGCTCCACTGTTGGTCTGGATTCACGGCTTCTTGTTCGTCTGTCTGCATTGTAAACATGGACAGTGTCATATTTACCATAAGAATACCTGTTGAATAGGTCTTAGACACTATTAGGCATATCATCTTAAATCGTACTGTTCCTCTGTTGGTTTGGATACACGGCTTCTTGGTCGTCTGTCTGCAGTGTAAACATGGACAGTGTCTTATTTACCATACGTATACATGTTGAATAAATCTTAGACACTACATGTATTTGGGCTATCATCTTAAATTGGAGTGTTCCCTGTTAGTCTGGATACACGGCTTCTTGGTCGTCTGTCTACATTGTAAACATGGGTAGTGTCATATTTACACTATGTGTACACCTACTGTATTTTGTGTGAATAGGTTTTAGACACTATTTGGCCTATCATCTTGAAATCGGCCTGTTACTCTGTTTGTCTGGATACAGGGCTTCTGCATCTGGCTTCAAAAGAAGTGTCATATTTATCATACCTACACATGTTACTTCTATGTTGTTGGAATTGCTTATATGTATCATCTTCCATCATGTTTTCATCAATTTGTACTTGCATGTTTGTTTGTACTATCGGGCCACCTATCTGTAGCTGCAACTTTTTACATGTATGTCATAATAACAAGCTTCAGAGAGACTCAATATATCTAAGATCAAGTTTGGCTTTGTTAATACGTCAACGTTACTTGTTCCAAGCAGATCAATGACTGTGAGTTAAATATTACAGTATTTGCAAGATTTTCCCATTTTACTTAATGACTTTAATTTTTGTCACTCACTTATTCGTCAGACTGCAACACTGTCCAGAGTTAGAGATTTAAATCCTACCCATTTCAAACCTATTCCCCTCTTTGATCTAGTCAGTTAATCTACCTACCCTCTGACAACCGCCGACAAGAACACTACGACCAGGAATCTCATCATCTGCAAAAGAAAAAACGCATATTGCAGCGAAAAGTATGGAAATAACAAAGCAATTATATAGACAAGAAATTCTTTTTTTTTATTTTGCCTTACAGCTGCGAACTGTTTACACTTACCTACGTATCCCAGTGCCAATAAATTTATTAGTATGTTATACAGTTTGTGCAGGTCATTAAAGTGACCACAGTTTGGATTTTCTCTTCAAAATCTTTACGAAGGGATCAACAGCTTTATTCACTGGCCACATTCTTTCCTTCGCACGTAGTCGATGCAATTGTGCCCAATTTTACTTTTTTAGAGAATCGATAGGAATTTTTTTTTTTAAATATAGAAAGTTTGAATTTTGTACGAAATACCAGATGATGCCTTCGAAAGTTACAAAATGTTTGTTTTACAGATGGACAATGGGTGACCCTTTGTAATATGTTATTGAGGTCCAAACTTAACCGAAATTACATAACGTACATTATAGCTATGGTAAACAGATATAATTAGTTGACAGTTTATAGAATAGATTGAACATGACTCGTGACAATGATGATTGCCCTTGTGCTATGCCACTGGCCCTCGGACCTTCGGCTACATCTTGCTGACAAACACTTTTTACTTTATCATGCCCTTGGACCGTGTCTTTTCTTTAAGTAAATGATATCAATAGGCAAATAATTGATTGTTGTTGCGTGTCTCTTGTGATTATATGTAATGTATAGTATGTCGGAAAAGAGATAACAAAAGATATAGAGTTCGTCGGATATTTCAGGATTCAGGGTTTATTTTTAAGTATACTTCTATAATTTATAACCATAAAAATATTATATCTTTATATACCATTTGCTGGAAACATTAAATTAAGGTCTTTGCTAAGCAGAATTAATTAGTTGACAGTTTATAGAATAGATTAGATTCGACTCGTGAGCGTTATTGACAAAGATGATTGTCCTTGTGATATGCCACTGGCTTCGGACCTTCGGACCTTTATCAATACCCAGTGGCAAAGCACTTTTCACTTTATCATGCCCTTTGATCGTATCTTATCTATAAGGAAATGCTTTCGATGGGAAGAATAATTGGTTGTCATGCCGTGTCTCTTATAAGTATATGCCATTTACATAATGTGGCATAAGAGATTTGAAAACTGTTGAGTTCGACGCATATTTTTTCACACAACGTTTCAGGATATGTAGTTCGTATATTTCTATAATTTTTACCATTAAAATTGTCTTTAAATATCATTTATGTCATATCAATAACGTAAAAAAAACCCCAGATCGATCTGCACAGTATTTACATTACTTACCTTCATGCAGTTTTGAAATGAAAACGATGAAAATCAAACCGGATGCTCTAGTTTTTAAATTAACATGCTATCTGAATATGACCTCGGTCCATTTAAAATTGATGAACACGTTATGGCTTCCCACCCTGACGAACCAATGGAAATCCTTCCTGAGAGTGGTTCGAGCGAGCACGTGTTGTCTCTCGTTGCTTATCTTCATACTATTTTCTTTACATCAGAATTTTTGCAGATTAATCGAGATATATAATGTTTCCTTATTCCGTGTTTACTTACCATCTTTGTAAAGAGAATTTCGCTATTTCCTGTGGCATCGTGTATATTTTGTAATATTAATTTAGTACTTAATTAAGATCGAAAAACAGTGGTTCCTTATTCAGTGTTTACGTATTATCTTTCTTGAGAGGATTTCGCTATTTCCTGTGGTATCGTGTATATTTTGTAATATTAATTAAGTATTTAATTAAGATCGAAAAACAGTGGTTCCTTATTCAGTGTTTACGTATTATCTTTCTTGAGAGGATTTCGCTATTTCCTGTGGTATCGTGTATATTTTGTAATATTAATTAAGTACTTAATTAAGATCGAAAAACAGTGGTTCCTTATTCAGTATTTACGTATTATCTTTCTTGAGAGGATTTCGCTATTTCCTCTGGTATCGTGTATATTTTGTAATATTAATTTAGTCCTTAATTAGAATTCGAACTCATGAGTTAATTGGTTTCATATATACTACCGCAAAAGAAACGTCAGATTGGTATCATATTTCAGTGACCTAGATTTAATCATATCATAAAAACAAAACTAGATATATGATACCCTTTAAATTTTACAACTATGGTCAGTAATGTTTTCACAGTAATTAGTATCGTTTGAATTAAAACAACACTTGAGTAAACATCTTTGCTGATGTCTTAAACTCATTGTAATGTACAGTCTGGTTCAGATGTTGATGGAGGGGTTTAGGCGATTGATGCAAGTAAAACGCAACTTTGCCAAATCCTAGACATGCCTTGCAAAATCGGACCAGAGTTGTAAAACATCATACAACCTCCTTTTTTCCCACACTCGCAAGACAAAAGGATTTTCTTTACAACAATCATGTATGCAGATTTTGCCAAAGTTCTGTACTTATGTGGACATTTGTATCCCATACGACCTTTGGCAGTAATAATATAATCTGTTCTTGCTTGGAACTTCCTGTGACGTTCCGGTTGAATAAAAAATGAAAACTTGCGTCGTTATGAACATGACAGTCAGCTTTTCCATAAATTGTGCATCCTTTGTCAAATGTCTTCAACAATACAACATAATCAGATTTAGGATCATTCTTCCCTACATGTAAATGATTAGACCATCCCATCGGCCGTGTGTATAACCATACGTGTTGGAATGTTCACCAGTTTAAGCAAAATTTTATCTGCCTTCAGCTTTAGGAACACTTCATGGCTTTACCAAAAAGTACACATTTCTCTACTTCAAAATTGTAGTCTCTCTCAATTTGATCGAAAAAGACAATGAGTCAGTGTAACAACATTCTTTTCAAAGAGGCAGATCAAGTCATGGATGTAATACAGCACTGTATCAACATTTCATGACTGGATCTGCCTTTTTTTGGGAGAAAATGATGTAACAAAAATGCGTTTTATCGTGTGTAAGCTTCCACACTCTGTATCAAAAGTGATTAGTCTATAATGTATAACAACAACCTGTTGAGCCGATTCAAGGACCATAGGCAAAACAATCAGAACGTTAAATGACGTCAGTTCGTTGTAACCCTATTTTGGTCTTTAGTGCCAAGCAATGGTGACATTAGTTAAACTACCAACGTAATGATCTTCCAACATAAACATTGATATTGTAGATGATATTCCATGCATGCAGGTCCTTCGATTGTTTAGGCAACAATCGCTCAGACATTTTGACTCTCCGCTTATTCGAAAATGGATAGAACAAGAAGCCTTTTTGGTTGGGTATTCTGGCGGAGGCTACTAGGACACACCGACGCACTTTGGTATTTCTTCAATATCCCTTGAAACGGTGTCCCACGATAACTTCTATAGACTTCTTTTTGATAAATAAATTGGCATAAAAACCATTTTGAATTTTCGTTTTGGCAATAGGATTTGAAGATGTACAACATTACTAAATGGTCTCGCTATCAGCTTCACATTTCACTTTAACAAATCTGATTTTCTCGTATTCTTTGATTCTGTCGAAGAAATTTAAAACTAACATCTGGTATATAGACTCCCTAACATGTGGATAAGTTACATTTCTAATTTGATGACAACGGGGATCCAATTACGAACCATAGAAAATGTATCTTATGCAAATGATTTTACTTGAAACTTTCCTATTTCTGAAATATCAAACATTTATTATATAATAAGCAATGAAGTATAGGGTTATACAGTGAAAATATAATCCATATTTCAAGAAAAGCAGTAGAAAGTCATATTTTCACTGCGGTGAGAAAAGTAGGACCGAACCTATTACCTCCCTTTGAAACACGATTATCTCCCTTTGAGGAAATCGAACGCACGCCTCGCGTCACGGCGTTGTTTAGGATAGAAGAAAAACGACTCTTTACGATGTTTTCGGTATGTATCTGTTAAGGTTTTACAGTGCCAATGTATCCTTCGATATCGAAAAGCCACCCGAAGATCATATCTTGTTGCTGTAGTTAATAATTGTTCATTTTATCGCAAAATAAATTTACGAAGCGAGAGATCTGTCACACCGACATGGCGCTTCACTCACTCAATCAGTTCGCGTCAAAACTGACTTTCAAAAATGTAAAAGGAGCCTTTGCTTCACCTAGTTATAAGCAAAAACATATTTTGAATCTGATATCAATACACATAAAGTTATATATTTTTCATAAAACAATTTCAGATTAAATATTGAATTATTTCTATCGAACTATTTTTTACCGAGAAGGGATAAACAGAGTTGCCAGACTGTCATTCATCACAACAGCGAAACTTTGCCTCCCGACTGCGTTTTATGATCTTAAAATTATATAGTAAATAGACCGTGTCATTGTTTTTGCCGAAAATCATTTCTATCTCATCTCGTGAAGTGAGAAAGTGACATTTTCACACGTGGCTGCGCCACTCGTGAAAATATCACTTTCGCACTCCACTCGATGAGATAGAAATGATATTCGGCAAAAACAATTAAATAGTCTCTATATATTCAGTCTTATTTAGGCTTATTATCCGACCTTTTTTTCAACACATTTTAGAGATAGATTTGTTTTCATTTTGTAATAGTGATATAAATCTCTTTAGTTTTTGTCAAAAGTTGAATAGTTGTCATTCTAATAAACAAAATGATGACATTATTTGGTCGCTGTTTCTATATAGATTTATTTATATCTTGTTGCATTATTTCAAGATTCGGGTGCACATACTCATCTGAACTTACAAGGGAAATAACTATCAATGAAAGACGTTAATCTAATCTTGTGATAACGATATTATCAAAAGTAAGATCTGAAACTCTTTTTTCACCACTTTAAAGAGCTCAATATTTTAATAGCAACTTAACTGTTTTCTTTGTATTTTTTGCAAAATTTTGCGACCAACCCTGGGAAAATCGGACCAAAATTAATTAAATAGGAGATAATTTACTAAAATGACCGAAACGGCAGCCGGCATGAAGGCGAATCAAGTGTGGCCATCTCACAACTTCCTGTTTCTAAATATACGCTTGAAAACCTTCTTTGTCGGGCACGACTAGATTTCATTTTATTTTTCTCCGAATTAGGTATTCGTTGCTGCCAAAGTTGATACCCATCGAACGATACTTGAGACACGGTGTAAATCCTACAGGCATAATGGTTACGTCACCGAAAGCGGGTTCGTTAAATGCTGTGGCCTTTTTACAGGGGGTACTGTGCTTTGGGCGTCGAAATAAGTATGTTATATTTGATAGAATGTATTTATATTCTCAATAGCTAAATTTCATCCCGAACCGCATACAAGTATGATAATGGGGCTTTAATGATTTGTGTATGAATTCCTAGTCTTTTAAAGACCGGGAATTGTATATCTGTATGTATGTTCCATGCAATATAAATGTATAATTGAATTATTTCACTGTTATAATTGTATGCCGTATTTAATTCAATTTATGAATGTTCCATGTTTTCGTTTTTCAAGTGTTGATGTTCCTTTTTTTCAATAGACGCAGTTGAAAAGAGGTTACATGGGAGTCCGTTATTCAAATTATTCTCATTGAATGACAAGTTTATGCCAAACGGACACAACCTGAAAAAATATGTAAACATATGTAAAATCATTTTGTGAAATATTGATTTGATAACTTTTTCTTATCAAAATACTTCATAGTTAAAGTATATCGATCATCATATTCAACGGACAGTATGTTGCATACCAAACTCACTCCTGGCATTGACCTTATGAATAATGGGGGGAAATCTGACATTTCGATTTTCGTCTCTCTGAAATTGATTTTGATTAACTCATTTTCGGCAAAATTTCGGCTCAATGGTCATTACTTCTTATCATTATAATTTTTACATAATAATTTTCAAGATAGAAGTTTGATCACATTTTGTAACCCATTTTTTGCAAAATAATCGATGCCAACTATCTTCCTGTAGAACTAACTAGTACTAACTTTAAAAGGGTAGCACGTTTTTTGATAATTTTATATTTTAAATATTTCACTGATAATTTAAAGTTATTACTTTAAGTATGTTATGAAAAATCTAGACAAAAATACTTTTAGTACAATGGTGATTGAATTTCACGAATAAGAATTAATCAATCAAATATTATTGCTTGGTGCCCAAAAGGGCACCAAGTATTATGATTTGATTTTTCTAAAACTTTTCTGAACTTCTCTATATTACTCTTGATATTTTCAAAGGGAAGCCGCGCCAATCACATGTGTTGTATCCAAATCAAAAGACCAATGAACAGAGCTGTAGCAAAAAATGCATTACGTCACCATGTGGGTAATACAAAATATTTGGCACATTAAACTGTGGAATATGATTTCGCTTTAAATGTTATATTAAAAGAGAAACAATGTTTTCTATTAAAGATGCTGATAAATGTTAACAGACTCAATCAAAAACATCTTCATTTGAAGAAGAGTCTGCATTTGTTCCAGATAAAGCATTAATTATTTCGCATTCAATAATCGCAGAATCCACTTTTTTATAACCCACGCGATTTAATTTCACGCTGGGCTCGCCTGGCGAATTAAAAGTAATGTTTGTGTAAGTACGATGGTGACATCGAAATAAGACTTATGTTTACTAATAGGTAGATAACTTACGATCACGTGACAAGTCATACTTAACGATGTCACTAAATGTTTACGTTGAAAACATGTATTTATTATCAGAGTACTGAAATTGACTCATGCTATATTTAGAATATGACCTATATCGCTGGTTCCAAACCTTAGCTCAGCGGACCTGGGTTGAAATCCCGTCAGATCATCGGAAAGTATTATCTTTATTATCTGTTATACTACTTTATGGACGTGTTCACAATAAGTTAACTCGCCATATTCTTTGGCAGTTAGCGTACTTATATCCCAACTACAAAACTGCCCTACAAATATGCATTAAAATCTCCTCACGTGAAAAAATATCTTAGGAATGCAGCTTATGTAATAAACACACTTACGACTATGATTTTCATATAATGCTACATTGTGAGCACCTAAATCCTGACAGAAATGCATTTTTTGTATTTATGATTGATCTTCTCGAAGTAGATGTTTATGTTGCTTTCGAAATGCTGGATGAGCTTGACATGCTAGCCTTCCTGTTTGGAGGTGAAACTGATTTCAATAAATATATTGATCATACCACATGGGAAACCATTATTTTACAAGTTTCATTATATGTATCAAGTTTGAAACGCCACCTACTACAATATCACAATGAATAATGAATTTTATGCGTGCAAAGCAAATATTACTTGAACATTGTCCATTATTTCCAGATATTTCCAAACGTTAGCTCAGCGGACCTGGGTTGAAATCCCGTCAGATCATCGGAAACTATTATCTTTATTATCTGTTATACTACTGTTAATAATTAACCAGCATGACATGGAGATATCGTTTTGGCAGCACGTTTTGCACAATTTCCTGTCATTGTCAACGCTACATGACAACACAGTGCTTTTACTTCAAGTAACTACATCACAATGCCATAACATCATAAACATAGTGACCTCTCTATGCAATGACATCACTGTCTTGAAAATCAGAGATTTACATATTTTCTCTGAGATGTCAAAAAGAGTGAATTTGGATGATAAATAGATTGTCACCCTAGTGTATTTTTATATGAAATATACCAACAATCGTTAATGAATGTAAAAAATATTCATAACTTTCAGCAATTGGTGTTGATAGAAATTAATTTTGTGAAGTTAACTTTAAGTAATACTTGTGTTAATATTAGTGCTGTTATCCAGTGTTGTATATTTCACTTATCCCCCGAATTGTTCGACAAATCACAATCTTCTTCATCTGCCTATGTGGCACCAAGCATGCCTTTTTAAAGGCTTTTCTTGTTGTTATTTACCACGTATATGATGTCCTGAAGAAATATGATCCAAATGCTGACTTGACTTATCGAATTGTTTTCAAACATGTTGCCAAAGGATATTAAATGGCCCAACGTGTATCAGTTCTCATAAAGGATGCATGTATGAATGTCTGGAAACATTGTTTTGATAGCCGTGTCCTTCAAACCGAATACATACCTGAATCATGCAACCTGATGTTTAGTTTATTGATTGTCACTTGAAATCATATAATTCTGCCAGTAATTTTTAGAACTGAAATACCAACAAGGCCTACTATTAGACAAGTTATGGTATAAGGGAAAAAATTAAAAGGTAAATAATGTAACAGTTAAAAGTGTTAGATTGAGTTCTCTGGGGCAAGTTACCAGATTGTAAAAAAATTTACTGTATTCTGCTACTGAGTGCTTTATATTATAGACTGACTACATATTAAACATCCCTACATTTAGTGGTCATGGGGAGACAGACAAGGTTGCAGATAGAATGTACGATAAAAGCCAGAGTATTAGTGAAGAGTTATTGAAACGCAAACCCTTGGTTTTCGAGGATGTCGTCTAAAGTGATTCTGCTTCACTATGTTCAGATTTCCTTTTCATTATGTTTATTTAAATGCAGTTCTTAACAGTATACAAATCAATATGGGAATATTTTTAAATCAACAGAACGAGTTTTCTTTTGTCAATGCCATACGTTGAATAACATTTATTAGGCAAGATATTGTAATATTCGTTGAGGAGCCATTTTTGCAAATTTGTGGAGTGCAGCTGTTCTCAAATGTGATATAGTAAATGTTCAATAGGGTTTATATCTGGTGAAAAGACTTATTATGGTAGTTGCATATTGCTTAAATTTTGAGCCACAACAATTTTTCCATGACGGTGTCTATAATCGTATACTGTGAGGGATAAAACATTAAACCCATTCCACAGCAGTGTCAATAAGCTCGCGTACAGTGAAAAGCAAAACAATTCCATTGTTGTGTCACTAGGTTCGTCTACTATGAGCCTGTAGACGTTTTCTAATGAAGCATCCAAGTAACGTATCCGCCTTTGTTGGTGCAGTGAGTTTCAAAGATGAATAATACTGATTATGTGATATTTTAATATCACATTTTTTTACCATTCATTTGTTGTATGTCTTGTCAGAAACCTTGTATGAGTTTGAAAATTGCCAAACTGCTGTAAAACCAGGTCACAGCAATGGCACAATAACCCTGTTCCTTGTTGTGTTAATGAAATGCTTGTTCACACCTATACCACAAAATCTTAGCATGTGGAAAACGCTTTTCTGTTGCTTTGTTGTTATTCACTACTGATCTTTATGATTTTGCACGTACATTTCGCGATTTAGATCAAATACAAATTTTTTAGATCTGTTTTTTTCCGATAAATATTATTACGTTTAGTAAGAGTTTTTTGCTTTAAGTACAGTATATATATACATATGTTTGTATATCATATTTCCAGTCACAACTTTTTCCAACTTTTCAACGTCTGTTTGACATAAGTACAGTCACGTACCTTAAATTGTTTACTTGCTAGTGCATCTTAGTACAAAAGTAATGTAACTTTTGTTAAGTTTGGACATCAATTAAGAATCTTTAACAAACATTGAAATAAAAATTCACTTGCCTACATTTTTTATTGTTTGGTCTCTCATGCAAAATGTCCCATTTTGGCAGGATCAACTTTAAAGGGGCAGTAGCACGTTTTTAGGGGGAACATAAGGTGATGTCAGTAAAAGGAAAATTAATGGTTCATATCTAAAGACAATGTATTTAAACTGAATGAAGCAATAATAAATCAAATATATAACGTAAAGTTAAGCCATGCGATTCCTTTTCTTACACAAAATGAATTAAAGGTGTTCACACAAAAATGGCTGCCAATGGATTTTATGTGAATCTTTATAATTTGTTCTCTCACTGTGGATGATTGGTTTGTGTAATGAGATGTGTGACACTATCAAAGTTAAACATTTAGCATTAACTTACAATTATCAGTGAAAAATTGAAAATATAGAATTGTCAAAATACGTGCTACTGCCCCTTTAATATTAGAAAAAAGGTCTCAAACTTTAATTAGAACAGTCTATATCTTCTTTCTGAGAATAAATCAGCATTGTCTTCATGAAAGTGAACAATTTTTAATAAGTAAGTAATTCTTGACTTAGTCATAAAATAATTGCAAACATGTAACGTAAGATTTGTCACTCAAACCAAAACTTTGTCAAAGTACTACATGCCTTTAGTTTTTATTAAGTATATACATGTTCATTTCCTCGTTTTTGCACTCTGTCTACCCAGTTGTTAATGAGTACCTGAAAACATGTTCGCTCCTAGCACCTGTTGGCTGATTTTACAGTTTTATTTTTTACAATTCCAGGGTCATACTTGTCCCTGCGTAAAAGGCCATATAAATGTCCTCATCATTATCATCAATGTACATTGTATTTCAAGAGAAAACACGTGTTATGTTTGTCAGATATTTATTGTCTAACAGTATCCGGTGGCTGTGGTCAAATGGGTGTGTGGGACACAGTCGTTGTACAGCTGCAAGACATAAAAACAAAGCATCAGCATCTCTGTATAATTATTTAAAATAAAGCATCAACATCATTATAATAATACAGAGGAATATATGGATGACAACTTCTATGTTCATTGTATGCGACGTTTCCAGACAGATTCGTGTGTCGTTCTCAAGCAGAAGAGTCTGTGTCGAAACGTCGCATACAATGAACAAAGAAGTTGTCATCCAGATACTCCTCTGCATTATTGTCATCCCAACTTCTAAAATGCCTCTCAAAGAAATATCATTATATCCTAAAACATTAAAGACAATCATAATGTAATGTCATTTTCGTCCTTTCGATCATCATCAACAACAAAATCATCATTTTCATCATCGTCGTCACCATTATCATTATCATTGTCGTCGTCGTAGTGGTCATCGTAACAGTCTTCATCATCATCGTCACTTTATCCTGTAGTCGTCGTCATCTTCTTTATCATCGTCATAATTATCAGCATTATTTACGTTGTAAATGTTACGTTAATGATTATTGCCAGTGTCTTTATTATCATCATCAGTAGCAGCGGTACCACCAAAGTCCTAATCCAAATTATCCCTTCACTAATTGTTGTCATTGTCGTCAAAACCAAATTCTACATAACCATCATCGTATTCGTCATCATTATCATCCTTAACACCATCATCATCCTCTCCATAACCATCATCGTATTCGTCATCATTATCATCCTCAACACTATCATCGCCATCATCATCATCATCGTCGTCTTCGTCGTTGTCCTCATTAAAACAATCGTCCTCATTACAATAATCCTCATCATCACTACCACCAGCCTTACCGTCATTGTGTATGTACATGTTTATGTAACATTTATGATTGTCTTTGTCAGTCTGATCCCCAGCCGAATCTTAACAAATGTAATGAATTCCCTTTGTCCGTGTCATAAACGTTTATAATGATTATATTTTAGCTGAATTGTAGCCATAACCGTTGTTGTTAATCATAACCACTGTTGTGAATATAACCATGATTGTCGTCGCCATCAAAAGATAATTCTGACATATTTGACATTATATTCAAAATCTGTTCATCTTTTCATTTTAATAATATTTATCATTTCTATCATTATTACTAACATGATCATCATCAACGTTGTATTTGCAAATTAGTTTTTTTTTTAAAGTGTATCAGTCAATTCGAGTTTTTATTATTTTGATCATTACAATTATTCGGTTATTAAATCATTTGTAGGCAAATTACGTACATGTGCCATGAAGATAGTGAACTCAACGTCGGATATTCTTTTATCAACTGAAACATAAACAGGGCATGGTGATATGACTATTATAAAATACATCGAATGTCAAAAGGAAATAACGTCGGACACTTTTTTATCAACTGAAACATGAACAGTGCTTGATGTTTAAACCATCATAAAACACAAAAAAAGTATTCCCCCCGACTATTTCAAGAGTTTAAAAGAAGGGAAAGGAAATGGCGGAATCGAAACAACTGAGCCAATCTGAAATCAGTTAACATATTTAAGTCGTACATCAATGCTTTCTGTAAGACGTTCTATCGGATAACATGTATATTAATATAAGACAGATACTGAGACTTAATTCCATAAGGGCTTAGATTTGAGAAGCCCTCTTCGAACTAAGATCGTCGTCGCAAGTCATGTTTCATGAGATTGATTTTGTATAGGGTTTCATATTTTCTTGGAAATATACGACTTGTTTCGATTTGTTATTTGATTTGCAATAAAAGAATAATGCTCAACAAGCACTATCTACCAAGCAGATATCAATTTAAGTTACACGTGTTCTCACTTCCACCATTGGCAGTTACAATCTAAAATTCAATTGACTCATAGGTGATATTTATTGTCCTATCGTCTATATCTTTTCCTACTCGTGTTCCTCTAAGCTCACGTCAATAATCATCTGCCACTGGTAATAACGACTGGCAGTAGCTTCTTTAGATTTGAATAAAGAGTAAGGAAGCAGGTTAAATACAACAATGGTATAGAAAACTTGTATCATAATAAAGAATAATCAAGCCCAATCTACAAAAACCTCTTACCGGTACGACCTCGTAAAGCAGGTCGTAGCCCAGCAATTTTTACCCGTTTCACAAAGACCCCCTAAATATACACTGCGTCATAAACAGCAAAAACTTAAGGACCTCGATTAACCTGTCGTGAATCATTTAGGACGTTGTAAATTATTAAAAAAACATGGCGGCAAGCTCCCGCTTAGACTTAAAAAGTCATATTTTATCTGTGTTCCCGAAATCTGGATTAAATTTTTCATTCACTGGCGAATCGCTTCACCCCTCACTCAACCAAACCTCTTTAGTTGCCAATATACAAAATTGAGGAAACAGGTGCCCGTCATGACGAAATAATGTGTTGCTTTACAACCAAGTACCTTGATATACGACATGGATTTACGACCCCGTTGTACGACATGGATACGACCCCAGTCGCAAGGCATGACGTAAGAGGGTCGTAAACAAGGTCGTATAAGCTTCAACCGCCTAAATTTAGGAGGCCTTGTGAAACGGCAAACAGGAGTTTTAAATGGTTGTCACGAGTTGAAAAAGGAGGAGGCCATGTTACTTGCTATTCAAACAAATTAAAAGAGAGTCTGGTAATGATATAACCCTAAACAACCACGCCCCCACTCTTAAGAATACGCCACTGGTATAATTAGTCTGTCATCCAGACCCTAAAGCAAACAAAAATAGTTGATGACCAACCCATTCTAGAAAAGTATAGATCGCTCAGCTTTAGGAAGCTTCTTCTGGGCTCCATTTTTTTATAATACATGAATTGTCTAAAATGTTGTCAATATTGAAAAAAATAAATGTTAGTCTACTGGCATTATGAATTTCAACTTACGATCAACGTCAACCAAGGCCTTCAGCCTGGGGACATCGTAAAGGTCCAGTAGTCCGTCACCGGTCTGGTCGAAGTGACAGAACATGTAGTCTGCAAACTCTGGGACGTCCTTATATTCAGAGTGCCACTTCTTGACGAACTCGTCCCTGGTGATCTCACTGTCAGCTGTAGAGCAATTGTGGATAGATGAGGAGCGATAGCAAATACATGCAGTTTATAGCAGGGCATTCGGAGCAATTGATGATGCTTCGAATGGGCAATACATGAGTAGAACTATACGGTAATAAACAAACATTTTGGAGTGCATCAGAAGCAAATTTGTCAGGAGCTATGGGAATGCATGAGAAACAACAAGTCATCTAAGGGAACTAAGAGACATGTCTGAGGGGCTATAGAGGATGCATGGGTAGCAATGGAGAATGAATGATTGGCAATTGGAATAATCGGTGAATAACTGTACTCATCATATAGAATCAAAAAGGAGCAAAAGGCCAATCATGATCTCCGTAAGTATCACGTATCAAGGATTTCATTGCCAACTATTAACAATTATTTGGTCCTGTATGAAAACATTCGTCGCTTACTGAACTCACAGTTGGAGTTGATGTTATTGACAATCACTCTCGAGGTCAGTGGCAACACAGAATGATAACTTTCGTTCATGACTGTACTCACTTTAAGGATTTCAGGACAAACTTTAGGAATTACTTTATAAATACAACTTTCGCTGCCGACTGTACTCACCGTTAGTGTCGAATTTGCCGACGAATTCAATCATGAGCTCCAGGTCACCAACATAGCGATCTCCATCCTTGTCCATGTCCCGCAACAACTGCCCGATGACGTCATCAGCAGTTTGAAGCTCAATGTTGGAATGGATGCATTTTTGTTGTTGGCTGAAAAAGCAAACATGTTGTAATAAGTAAAAGACGACGATGATGCTAGTCCATGTAGTTTTAACATCTCTCGAACGAGCACAGGATATACGGTTATCGTAAACAAAAGTATGACATGAGATAAAGTAATTATTCATCAACTACTTTTCAAAGAAGGATTAATTTAGGTCATTGGCCAGCCGTTACATACAAATCTTTGTTTCTGACGTGAATTCACAAAGAAGACATGATCTTTTTGTTTGGGTATCGTTTCTAAAATACCCCGATGATTGCCTGCACGGATTTTCATCCATATATGTTTTTCAGAACCTAAAGGTATTGGAGCAAGCTGATTTGCTACAGCGAGAAGTAAAGAGGATTTTTATTTCGCTTTTAATTTGTATTTTTATTACATATCGTTTATTCAATTGACAAGTTTTTATTGATATTAATATGTTACCGCCCTGAACAACATTGCCTTGCAAGATTATAACCAACCTTCAGAAGTCAACAGTTCGACAGCAAAAGTACACGAATGTTTTTAATGCAGAAAATTGATGTCACAATTGTTCACTATCTTACTAGAACGATTCTCTTATGTCCTGACCCAAACAATATATATATCTGGTCAATCTAAGCATGTATGTGCCACAGATAATATATATATTGTGTTGAAGTTGCTGTAGCTATCTATCGTCTTACCCATAGGCAGCGGCCACAAACAGGAGAATCGCACAGTAGATCATGACTGAAACAAACAATTATTATCATATATTTAATCTTGATATCAAAACTCATGAAAATGTTACTGCTGCCGCGATAAGTGAAATCCGTGAGGATGTGAAGTTGTTACTGCTGCCGCGATAAGGGAAATCGGTGGTGATCCGAAATTGTTTCTGCTGCCGCGATAAGTGAAATCCGTGAGGATGTGAAGTTGTTATTGCTGTCACGATATTTGAAAGCGGTGAGGATGTATAGTTGTTACTCATGTAGTGATGTGTGAAATCGCTGAGGATCTGAAGTTGTTACTGCTGCCGCTATAAGTGAAATAGGTGGGGATCTGATGTTGTTACTGCTGCCGAATTAACTGAAATTGGTCTGATGTTGTTACTGCTGCCGAATTAACTGAAAGTGGTCTGAAGTTGTTACTCCTGACGCGTTAAGTGATGTGAAGTTGTTACTCCTGTCGCGATAAGTGAAATTGGCGAGGATGTGAAGTTGCTACTCCACTTGCAACTAAGTGAAATCGGTGAGATTTTCAACATCAGTGAAGTTACTCCTGTCACGATATTTGAAAGCGGCGAGGATGTATAGTTGTTAATGCTGCCGCTATAAGTGAAATTGATTAGGATCTAAAGTTGTTGCTGCTGCTGAATTAATTGATTTGATGGGGATCTGAAGTTGTTACTCCTGCCGCGTTAAGTGATATGAAGTTGTAACTCCTGTCCCGATATGTGAAATATTTGAGGATGTGAAGTTGTTCCTCATGTCGCTATAAGTGAAACCGATCAGGTGCTGAAGTTGTTACTTCTGCGTTAAGTGCAATCGGTGAGGATTTCAATACTCATGAAGGTGTAACGATCCTACTTAGTAAAATGTTAACAAGTAAAAGATAAACATGACACAAAACGATAGACAAGGCAAATATTTGTTTTATATATATGTTTGTTATTTGAATCATTCTAATACTATTCTTTGAAATACAATAAAATTTCTGTTGTTGTTTTAACTTTTCTGAAATGATATTTTTCATAAAGATTACAATGTGATTTATCTTAAACTTGTAAGAAATACAAATTCCATGATGCTGCCTTAAAAGCTTTGTTTTGGACAGAAATGAACCTGTATGCCCCCTAAATAAAATTGGCGCTTCTGCTTTATATTTCTGAAATAACTATTCCTGACACTTCACCTACCTTTACCTTCAGTGCTTGAGATGTCCTCACACTAACGCTGTAGGTAGGTGTGTCTTATCTATATACGAGCACCTGCTAGCTCGCAGACTTACAGGAGAGGTGGCCTCGGCACCGATAAGGATAACAGCAAAACTAGGGAGTGGGTAATAATATTGTCAAAAAAAACACTACACTTATCTTTACATACTGTATGAAACTGTGAAGAATTTATATCGTATGCGTAAGAATACCGACGGAAAATGACTTCAAATATCGCACTAATCATTACATATTGTATGAAGCTGTAAACAATTTATATCTTATGCGTTCGAACCCTGAATTCACCACGTTATTGTCACCGAAGGGAATTGATGGCAAGAAATATGAGAGGATGAAAATATTGCACTAATATATATTAGAATATTATTGGATTTTGTTAAATTAATGAACTATTGATATCCGATGCGTTTGTAACATCACATTTTTTAAATAATACAAGGCAACTGAACGGTTGATTGAAACATTCGGGAAGTGCCTGATCCACTTGTTGACCCCCATTTTGACAAGCATCCTTTTGCAACAAGGCGAATATCTATTTTTCAAATGCTGTGACCGAGGTTATTCAAACAATTTTTTTTAAAACACCCCCAAGGCCTGTATTGAGCAAAAATCTTAATCCTTTGGAACACGTATGGGACATTTTGGGCGTCTTCAGGGGAACTTGAGGAACAGCAATTGCACGAAGAGTGGCAATGAAGTACATTTGATGGAACCGTATAATAGCTGGTTCACTAAAAAGCAAGGGTTCAGAAAGAAGCTAAACGACTTGTATTGACCCTGTTAATTCGACTTTATACAAAGTTATAAAACAATTATCTACAAAGGTATTCTGCAATATTTATATATAGAATTAACATTTCTAATTTTATGGTTATCTTGAAATGAACTATGAAAATGAGGCCAGCGTGGTATCTCCACCAATGTCCTCGTGACAAGTGGTCCAACATTTCCTGACGCGTGCATTTTGCAAAGTTGCATGATAAAACCGAAACAATATTGAGTGCTTTTCACACAAAAATTAAGTTGAAAAATATAATGTACATGTTAAAGGTCAAATTGCAAAATATGGGTACTTTGCATGTGAAGAGAAGGCTTCTTATTAAATGGGCAAAAACTCGGACACAATTCATCAATATTCATGAGCACTTTCCTGTCATTGGTTGCAGAGGGGAACTGGCCACGGACCACAGCTTATTAGCATATGCATTCAAAATTTCATTGGATGAAATAATTGATCGGTACAGGTTAGGTCAAAGTGCAAGAAAATTAGCATAATCTCCAGCTGTCAAAACGACAATCAAAACATATACTACGAGATAGCATTCACAAAGAAATCTGTCATATGGTGTTAGATATAAATACAAATTGAGTGCTTCCACACTTCTTCTGTACGTTACCATCTTTAAAAACATTAACTTGATGGGAAGAGAAATAAAAAAGATTGGTTGATATAAAATTTTCTGTCAGTTATTTGCCGGAAATATTATTTAGAAACAAATGCCAGAGCTCTGTGTGAGGGAAGCAAGATCAGAGTTATTTCCCTTCCCCTCTCACGAACCAGCTATAATACGGTTTAGCAGTTACTCCCTTAGTGCAGAATAACGTTATTGGTAGCGCAGAATGTGAATTGTACTATCACTTTACCAAAGAAGATGTGTGGAGACGTTTAACTAAAAATCTTCATATATAAAAAAATTAAATGATTAATTATGATAGTGATTTGTTTTATTGGAGCTGCTCACAGTATTTTTCTAAGGCGTATGATCGTTTTGTTATAACTTAAATTTCCTGTTTCCAAACAACTTATCCATATTTTGCTTTAAAATACTGCTAGAGAAAATAGTATCTATGTGATTAAAAAGGTTACAAAATGTTATTTTCCATAGCAAAACCAAATCAGGTATGATATGAAAATTGACATGTAATATAATAATATATATTATATAACACATTAAATCAACGTTTATTAACACACTAGTATTCTTTGTGGCAGTTATGACAGAAATTGCATAGCTACTTAGCTTGGATGCTTCCTTTGTTGACAGGTTGCCAAGAGTTCACCCTTTTTGTTGATTTTGATTTCTGTGTTGCTGAGAATACCCTGCTTCTCTTCCATGCAAAGATATCACAATCCCGAGGCCCGCTTTTTAGTCTTTTAGTGCTTAAGTATGCTCAATTTTATATCATAGACTTGATGCCTTCTTTTGATTTGCCAGCTGTATTTTTGATAATTCAGTTACTTTTACATAACGCTTATTTCTAAATGATTTAATGTGGTTGTGATATCTAGGTTTGACTGAGCCGCTTACTAGTACAATGTATGACACTGTGTCTGTTGGGGATGTTACCGTTGCTTTTTAGATGACGTCATCAATCGGCATTTACTGCTGTTGTCTGCAGTTACAGTTCTTTCTTGTTCGGTTGTTCGCCTTTATTGTCTGTTGGACGTTTGTCATGCAGTTACAACTGACATTTTATGCGGCTTGTTGTCACAAAGGAAGTATTTGTCGACCATTTTACGAAATATTTGCCGATGTTTGTTTTTACATTTTTGCGGAATGATATAACATGGTGATATAATTTGAGCATGCATGTGATAATATCTATATGCAGCAGCGGGATGGGGATGGTATGATATCTTGGAGTGAATTGAACGTTTTGCAAACTACCTAACCCCGTTAATACTAGACGAGCGTTCTTCTGGCGTTTCCTGCTGGTTCTAAAAGTTAGCAAAGCGTCAGACAAACCATCACCATCACCTTGAACGTGTTTGCGTCGCATTGGAAAGGACGCACAGGTGACAAGGACGTACAAGTACATGTACGACTTCAAAATCTTTCAACATCCATATATTTCAAACAGATGCGGCGGTTCGGGGTTCTGACATCGCCTTATGGTGAAAGAAGACGTTAAACCCCAACCAAACAACAACGTTCTGACGAGTACGTCGGGGAAGCGCACTGAAATCGACGTGACAACGGCAATGAAAGGAAACCCATTGATCGTATTGCAAACGTCGTAGGAACGATACAGAAATGTATTAATCGTTTCTGTACACTGTTGAACAGATAATTCCCGACCAAACTCGTCTTGGTTAAAACATAAGGAGAGGTTTTGGGCTCAAGGAGAGTTTTTGCAGTTTCACATGTTTGATATTATGTACGATATAACACGTTCTAGGAGGTTTCACGTCTATGTCGTTCTTTGATAATTGTTAAAACCCACTGGGAACGCCGAAAAAACGCATGCCAGTTGTAACCCTTTGGATCTTTGGGTTTCTACATTGAAGCATGTTGTGTGTTTTAAACGCCTTCTGTGTGCAGCCGAACATACATCCATCTCCCATGGCCGGCCGTTTCTCCAGATCTTAACCTTATTGAACATGTTTGGAATGAAATAGAGGAAATTCAGAAGACGTCAACGTCAGTCTGTGACGATGAACGACCGGAGGCAAACCTTGGTTGACATTTGGAATGAGGTCCAAAGGCCTTTTGTCTTACTTACGAGACGTAGATGTCAATCATGTGTTGATGCTTGTCACACTCGATACTGACTTGTGAACATGATTGATTGGACGCTCTGTTCAAACAACAATGTGTTACTGTTAACCTTTGCTTAGATATTTTGTTGTTCTGTTAGCACTTTGACACTGATCTCAATCACGAAACAAGGCAATGTTACCGAAGTCGAATATCTCTCGATTACAAGACGAATACCGTGCGACAAGGCATTGTTATGCGGGTATTTCATCTAAACCCCAGATACAATAGTTAACCCCCGTCACAATTGACATGCGTTCTTTCGGCGTTCCAGGTGAGTTTTAAAATTTAGCAAAGAACGACAATGGCGCAGTGAGATATCGTAGAACGCGTACGTGTCGCAGTGCGAAACATCAATGACGCACTTGGAACTTCAACCACTCTTCTCGAGTCCCGAACCTCTGCCCCTCTTTAAACACGACGAGGGCACTGGCGGAGTACTCACTGTAGAGAACTCATGTCTTGTTTCACCGGAAGTATCTGCTCACCAGTATACAGTGTACGACTCTATATCGTTTCTACTACGTTTACGTGTCCATTAAAGTGCGCCCGACGCATTCGCCAGAAACCAGAAGTGCCATGTTTGTTTTGAATATGTAAGGTTGAGGGTTCAAAGTCGTACTTGGAGTTATCTTTGCGTCCATTCCAATGCGACGCCAACACATTAATGATCTCAGTACGCTTGCCTGGCGCTTTGCTAACTTTAAGATTATAAGTGTAGCAATCAAACGATGGATTCAAGAGATTGATTTATATTCATTTATTTTAGCTATCACAATATCTTCATTTGAAGTCTCTCATGGATTTCAGAAAAAAAGAACTTCTAAACAAGATAATTCGGTATCTATCATTTAATTCATTTTATTAGGAATATTTTGTCTACAACGTTTCAATGGGTCAGAATCCTGGCTCTCCTTGATAGCCTGGACCTCAGAGTGCCATTGGACCGATGTGTAGATGTGAGTGGGGAACACAGTCATGGTATAGCTGGAATTGTAAAAGGATTGAACACATTTGAATTTACATGTTCAAATATCTACTGAAGCTGCGAACTTAAGCTGTTCTCGCTTGCTAGCCTTGGGAATTTATACTCCTTCTACGATGTAGTCGTCCGCCCTTCCGTCCGTGCGTCCGAGATCGTTTCCGGAGCAAAACATGAAAACTATTTGACTCAGAAGCGTTAAATAAAGTAAAGATGTCACCTATGTGGCGCAGATGTGACTTATAGTCGCAACAATTCCAGGGTACCAAAATAGTTGAGATTTTGGTCCCCAAAAGGCAAACCGTTTTACTTTGTTCTGTTGCCGGAGCATAAGTAAAGAACTACTTGAATAAGAAATCTAAAAGCGCTACGGTTGTTACGTTTATGGTGCAAATGTGCCTTTTATGGGTCCCTATTCCAGGGTAGCAAATATTTGTATTTTTTGCCCCAAAAACGCAAAATTCCTCAGTACTTCTTCGGAGTTTTTGAGATTTCCAGTTACTGCCGATGTAGCTATAATGGGTTTCAACTCTAGGTGACGATAACAATCCAACTTTTTGACCAAAAAATGGTCAAATGTCATAACTTTGGGGTTTTATTTCTGCAGTTGTCAAAAGCTATGACTTCAAGACTCCAATTGTTATTTTGTTTACACTTATCCTTAGCCATTAAAATTTATCCTCATTCATGACTTATCGTACATCTATAATTTTGATATGTTCATCTAATTGCGGTCAAATTAAATCGGGGTCTGTGAGCTGTGCTCACTTTTGCCTTGTATTGCAATCAGACTCTAAGGCCAGGAAATGTTGGTCGTATTTGCACATATGCACACTAAAAATTAAAAATGCTCATTTGAAATAGTAATCATCAAAACTACAAATTGTTGTGCCTTTTCAGATTGAACGTTGAATTATAGAGGTCCTGAGGTAGCTCGACAAGAACAGATGGTATGGATCAACAAACAGTAACTTCACTCAATCAATGGTGACAAAACATACCTAAAATAACAATAAAATTTATTACAAAACATACCCAAATTCAATTTATTACAAAACATACCCAAATTCAATTTATTACAAAACATTTTTTTTTAAAGTTATTACAAAGCATACAAAATAACATTTATGATTTTTTACAAAACATACATACCCAAAGAAAACGAATAAGATTTATAACAAAACATACCCAAAATAACAAATAAGAATTATTACAAAACATACCCAAAATAGTTGGAAATTTTGATTCTTCAAATTATAATTGTTGAGTTTAGCTTTCATAAAATAATATACCTTTCTTATTTTTTATATATTTTTTTCTAAACGAGAAAGTAGTCTCATTTAAATAACTGGGTAACTTACATGGCTCATAAAGAGAGAAAACTCGACTGCAGAAACTTCTTGATTTCCTGAAATAACAGTAGAGCCAGATCATAATTTCTCATCATTGATATCAAGTTCGTGAATTACGTTTACGTTATCGATGTATGAATTCATGATATTCAAAACACAAAAGACTAAAACGTTAAAAAGTATGACAAGATTGTACATGTAAATAGACAGTCAAGTCGGAGTTCGTTTATGTATACAATGATGTAAGGTAAGTAAAGACGTTTTCTTGATACAAGGTAATTTTGAGTTTTGCTATAAAAAGCAACACTGGCCTGATTATCTAAATAAATCCATACGCGTGTTAAATGTTTGGCATATTCCTTGCTCTCGCTCGGATAATACCAAATTTGAGGCACGTTTCGTTAAGATAGTATGACACTTATGATATTATATAATAGTACTCTGGATTGTATGATATTACAGTGTAATATACATCTTGGAGTATGACACTAGTTTCTCACTTATGTTGTCTGAAATATAGCGCCGTTACAAATGATATTTTGCCTTGCTGTTTGGAAAACGGGACACTATCCAATAGTTAAGTTCCATACCGAGAGGCCACAGAACTTAAGTACATAGTTATACATTTACTTTAACACCTTTTTCTGAACATGAAAGTATTGTGTACAGCTGCGTACCTAACGTGCTCACGTAATCTAATGTAAATCCCAAATAATTTGGAATGTCTTTAAGGCATTCTTACATTACAAAAACGAAACAAATTATAATGAAATTTCACAACATAACTCACATTTATTTTGTGTTAAAACATTCGTATGTCATTCAAAACATTGAACCGTAAGAAGTTTTGCTGGACATTGAAGAGACACTGTTTTGTATTTCCTTTATAAATCCTTCATAACTTATCAACAGCTTCAGGCATAAGTCATATCTGCTCCTTTGCATTAAGTCAATGTAATCAATTATCTCCTCAGGGAGTCAATGTGAAACATTTCAATAGAAAATTAAGAAAATCGAAATGTTCAAAAATATTACCCAATCTGTCTTTTTTCAGAGTGCTTATAAAAATAGGTATATTAAGGTAAAGGGACTGACGAATTGATTGCTGGGCAAACAAATGTACATTATAAACATGATCTTTTGACATGTATCAAGGCAAAATAGAATGTTATGAAAAATACTCTTTGTCACATTAACAACCTTCCATACCAATAAATGAGAATCGTGAATGATTTGGCAACAAACTTGATTTTTGTCTTTTCCGAAATCAGGGACTCGTTTCAAAACTTAGGCTCACATGGAAGATCGTTAAATAATATTACACGGACGATCGTTTATTATCCTCTAAGTATCAGGAGAAACATTTTGTAACTCACCGTCTACGTCAACGAGTCGTTTTAGAAGTGGAACATCATATAAATCCAGTCGGTTGTCACCGTTGCGGTCAAAATGGTCGAACATGTAGTCGGCAAATTCCGGCACATCTCGGTAAAGCTGATGCCACTTGGGGACGAACTCAGTCCGCGAGATCTGACTGTCATCTGAATATGACGAGATTTATAATTTTGTATTAATCATGCATCAATTATAATGTTTTGATTAAAATGGACCGTTTTCCGGGAAGCAAAGGATTAAGAATAAATACTCAAGCGGTTATCAAACCTTTTCTATGAGCATATTGTACATAGCATATCCATCGTAATGTAAAGCAACATTTGCGGGCACATGCAATATCCAACGAGAGGAGATTTTATTGTACTGCCAAAACGATAACCGATACTATTCTAACCTTTCGGTCATATGCTAATGAAGACTCTAAGTGATCTAACACCCAGTTATCCTGACTTTCCACGTCGTAAATGACACAACGGGAGAGCAACGTTTAAGAATGTGCTAGGCATGCTTTAAAATATTCTATAGTTTCCAACAGTCTAAGTAAACATAGCCTCAATAATACTCACTACATTCCAATATTGAGTCTAGCTAGATGCAGTAACACGTCTCGTCAGCCGATCTTTCAGCGACCCATGACCTCAATATGGGAGTGTAGGGAGTATTAATGAGGCTTACCATACTTAGACTGGGATTCCAAAAGTTCAATCATGTGGTACATCGACCAGCCTTCAATGTTTATCTTTAAACGTATTTAGGTATAACGCGAACGGGAATCGAACTAGCTAGACTCAATATTGTAGTGTAGGGAGTATTATTGAGGCTAATTTTACTTAGACTGGGTTTTCAAAATTCTTAACGTCTTCAGTCATGTGGTACTTCCACAAGCCTTCAATGTTCATCTATTAACGTATTTAGGGAAAAGAACCCCGACCTTTCTGGTGAAGAGCGTACACTCAACCAACCGAGCTACATATTCCCGATTAGAAAACAACCATTATTCCTGTCTGTTTACTTACGATTCTCGTCGAACCTGCCCACAAACTCAACCATGAGCTCGAGATCGCCGATCACCTGGTTGTGGTCCGCGTCCATATGGTTGAGTACTTCTCGGATCACCTCGTCCGCCGTCATCAGCTGGATGTTGGAATGGATGCATCTCTGGGCACACCCAAGTTGCCTTGGCGAAATCATGGTAATGATCAAATCATAATTAAACATCAAAGTGTTGATTTCATAAAATATACAAAATATTTCTGGGAAATTGAAAGTTTGACGAGTGATGTTTTATAAGATTGTCGATCAAGAAATATGTTTATATTCATAACTTCAAATGTTTTAAATATCGTATTCTATCATATTTATTAAGTAGGGATAACACTTCTTTTCAGTTAAGTCATCCTTCTAGTATTTAAAAGACACTAGGCTCCTATAAACCCCCATTCTCTCCACACAGAGGCAGCTCAGTACGAGCAAGCTAGTCGGATATGACTGAGTAGCCTCTGTGAGGAGAGAATGATAAACCCCTATCTTGTAAACGTTTGGTTCGCATGGGCTATGAATAACGAATAACGGCTAATGAACAATTATGTCGGTGTCCTACTGAGACGACCGATACGCCTCAAATTACTCATCACATCATGTAACATCAGTCCGGCTCTTCGTAGGTTTCCGTTCCAGAGTCAATTACTGATAATATGACTCCAATTTTGCATTAAATGCTAATTAAATAATGGTAAAGTCAATTTGACAAATGTAATCTCTGTAAATAAATACATTAACCTTTTGGGGCGATGTCCGCTATGTTGGACGTCTTTAAAGGGAGACAACTCAAAAATCAAAGAATGCAAAAAGAGAGTGAAATATTCCTATTCAATTTTGCCTTCAAATACCCTTCGAACTCTACATACTTGTTCCATCGAGTTTGCCAGGCACTGAACTGAATCTTGATCCCCTAAAAGGCTTCCATGACAGCAGTCGGTTCATGATCATTTTCATGATCTTAGATACACTAGCAAACTTGTTAACAAACGCAGCTGACACGAAGTAGATATTTTGAATATTTCATTTTGTTTCACATTCAACTTTGAATACGATACAACAGCAGGTATACAATCTCAGTCTGATCTAAATCGGTCTAGGTGTCAAAATGTTTACTATATCGTAGTTCGAACTTGTTCCGGTGTTTTCCTCTACATAAGGTTACACCGCATCCCCTTAGGTCGCATGTTCTAACCATAAGGTAGCTATCCAATCACAAGTTGACGGTAAACATTTTCGGTATTAGTAGCTAGGGGGAAGAAACTTCTGTTAACCATGATTTTAACATGTCTCACTAGCGGCCTTTTAAGATGTAATTGTTCCTCTAACGACTGGGTTTCGCCTGTACCTAACTTGTACAAAATCATGCGACCTACGGCGTTGCATTCAGCACTAGTGGAGATAATATCATATCTGTCTTAAGTTAATATAGGAGCTTTTTATTCCTCGGAATTAGGTCGGTTTAATTAAGATTGTACACAAAGGTAAGGTAGACAGCAGTACTCACCAGTACAGGGTGACCAGCAGGAACACTGCAGCACGAAGCATTGTTGGTTCTGAAGACAAAGATACTGCTTAATCAGCATATTGTTCACTTATTCAGTACTCTGATATATCTATTCTCTTCCAACAGAGGCAGACCAAGTCATTAAAGTTTGATCTAGCCTCTATTCTAATTAGCCGAGTTTATGGACATTCAAATTGATTGCGGTGCATTTTTTTCCGCCAGGGGAAACTGCCTGAAACCACGAATTTAGTCTATTTCCAACAAAGGTATGATCAACATTTCAAGACTTGATCTGCCTCTGTATGGAGAGCATGTGATATATCGGACAAAGTCTCAAATCTCCCTCTACATAACCAGTCAAAGAAATGAATCGCACCTAGCAATAAGATATTAGGACCGTTAAATTGAATTTATGTGGTTCAAGCTGCTTGCTTTAAATCTTATTGGTGAAAAATTGACGTTTTAAATATAGCGATCAAACACCAGCCGTCAGCGTTACCAGGCTTTGGTCTGATAAGTATCGGATTATAATGATAAAAAGTAAATTTTCAAGATTTGTTGTTGCAATTAGACGTCCAGATGTCAGGTTAACAAGATGGAAGCCAAACGCATCTCGGGTTCATATTTTAAAGGTTGAAATTGGGAAATCTTCTTTAAAATTCTCAAGATAAGAGAACTCCCTGTCGTGTCTTACCTTGCGATTAGTAGGTACAACAATGAGTGTCTTTCTCTTATCTTGACCACATAAGACTACCTCGCACAGTATTTAGTATGTAATGTATGTTTATGTAATTTTAAGAGAGAAAATAGTTGTGAATGGTTAAATTTTTCAAAGGGGCAGTCGCATGTTCTTGTGGAAATTTTATTGTCAAATTTCCCCGGAAAATATTATAATAGTATGTCCATTTAAAGAGCGCACTCATCCATTCACTCAGTGGTTGCTCAAGGCGTTATAGGAACATTATTACCCTGGTCTAACCCAAGCTGACATATATGTCACTAGGTCATCAGCAATACATACATTTACCAGGTACCCATTTCCTGCTTGGTAAACAGTCACATTTTCAACAAAGTCTCTTGCCCAAGTGACACCATAAGTCTCTCTTCTTATGTCTCAGTGTGGGGCAGGGAATCACCCCTTCAAACTCTCTGTTTATTCAACAACGGTCGTGTCTTACCTAGCGATGTTGACAGGTTATGCAAAATGTTCCTCCTCTTGGGGCTAAATAACTCATTTACTTAAAATTTTGTATTCATGTTAGGGAAATTGATTCTCGTAGCCTAAGCGAACGTTATTTGTTTAATAAGAACTGCAACTTTTATATCCTATTCTCGAAGTCATGTGCCAACACAATGTCATATTCGGTTCGGTTCAAGCTTTGGTTCGAATCTTGCAAAGGAACAAAGGAAAAATAGGCGCTTTTGTTGTTCTAAGATTGTGTGATTTCTATATAAAGTGGTTCGTCATTATAAAATTATAACTAAAATTATAACTGTTAGCGATCTATGAGTTCAAAAATCAATACATGCGTTAATTATATTGCTATTGGTAAAATCTTTGAAACTGTATCTGTATCACTGTCACAGTACGTCGTGAAAATTATCATTGAACATAAAATATAAAACTACCTCATAAGATGTACATGATATTGGACGAGAAATGCAATATTCTCTATGTCTTCATCCTCACCCGAAATATCAGCTACTATTATATGAATGGTTTACATCCGTCTTTCTGATTGGTCCACTTGATCACATGACAACATTGAAGTCAAGCAATGTCAACAACAATCCAAGAACCTCATGTGGCTAAAAAAAATTAATAAATTCGGGTCTCAAACTCCGTACATCACATGTAGCATTGTTGTTTATTTCTGTCCTATGTTAGACTTATGTCCCATATTTTTATAGGTATTATAGCGATACACCTTATTTTCACAGAAGAAACGATATTCAAGAACTTTTTCAATATAAAAAAACAGTTATAGACATCTGATTCGGATGATCCAATAATTTGTCGACCTTGGACACATGGGATTCACCTCGGTGTTGCCTCGGTGAATATCACGTGTCCAAGATCGCCAAGTGATTGGATCAACAACACTTTTAGTCAATCATTGTTTACCAGCTTGATTCTCATTTAACGATTCAACTTTCAACTTTGAAGATTCGTTTCTTTTTTAATATTTGTTCTAGAAAGTTAAAATTTAAACGTGATGTAACCATGACATGTATAACATGTTTGTTTTGAAATTTGGAAATCCGAAATACTTTTTGCGCAGTAACCTTTCAAATTTTGACAATTTTCAAAAATATCAATTTTCAAGGGCAGATGACTCGAAAACCTGACCGACGAATTTCATGATTTTTGTAATAGAGCTAGCCATGAGTATGGTTTTAAAATGAAATAATAAAATTGCTCGCGAACGGTCATTTCCGGTCGCCATGACGCTTTTTCCTAACATGGGGTCAGCTACGACAGAAAATTTTCACTTGCACCTTCCCAATGCTGCTGTAACTTATTACGTTATGAGATTTCATGAAACTTTCAGGAAAGATTGTTGACATTATCAGCCGTGTAAAGAATGTGTTACATGTTCGGCTGAATCCTGTTGTCGTCGCTTTGCGACTATATCTTCTTCTTTTATTACCAAAATAAATCGTAATTCAATCATGAAAAATGTGTACCTGCTTTACTGTTTGTGCGTCGGTTGAAATAATCAGAACATGTTCAAAAACAGATGATCTGATTTCGGCATTTATATAGACTATTATAGTATTACAAAACTTGAGATAATCACAGTGCGTATGAATGGATTGTTTCAATTCACTGTCTCAAAACATAAACTAAAACTTTTTATGGAAAATAACATGCTACTGCTCCTTTAAATCTTAAAGTAGTGAAAAACCAGGCCTCAGCTGTTTATTTTTATCCAGTGGTATGATATATGGACAGATAGGGTTTGTAGACTTGTAGGTTATCTGCATAGCAAATGCCAGCTCTCAGACACTCCGCTTGTTCTGAATAGTTCTGTGAGATAATAAAATATAGCATACAATCTCAATTTGTTTATCAAAGTTGGAACCAAAATAGACAAAGACATACATATTTACCTGCTGTGTTATATATATATGCATTATCTGATACATGTATATCATCTTGCAGATCAATAGAAATAAAAACAAATGTTGTCAAATCTTTTATCGTCACATTTCGTGTATCTCTGGTTATGCCAAATGGTCAATGTTCCATTGTTTATCCATTTAGTAAATACAGTATTGACACATTTTTCATTCATGCACAAGTGCACAAGGCACCTTTGCCGGAAACCGATTGTTTTAGCACAAGTTTCGAAGAAATTGATTTAGTGACGTTTTGTAGCAGGCCGCCGCTTGGAAAATAAGCATTTTTAGTGCTTTATCAAAAGTCAAAAATATATTACAGTCGAAAGTGTTCGTTATGACTTTTACGGAAATCGTGCAAGTTACTATCAACTCACATCCAACTCGGCCGCTACAACAACACTCCCCTGGAAGACAGAAGATGTTTTCACTGCCAAGATAAGGTTGAAGATGAACTCCACGTCTTGCTACATTGTCCGCTGTATACAGCAATAAGAAAACCCCTTTTTACTGCGTGTCAATCACAATGGAATCCTTTTAATACTGCAACCGACCTTGAACGACTCTCTTTTATTTTAGCTTGCCCAAGTGTTTTTAGAATAAGTGCCAGAAGCTGCAAACTAATTTTAGAACAACGCCGCAAAGTTTTAGTAAAATAATGAAGTTCTACCTTTTTAATCAATTTATACCGTATTTATATGTAAATGTAAATTTACCCTTTTAATGCATAATATTTATGTTTTATAGCACATGTGCTCTTTTTAACTTTGTATAATAGTCTCTCATAACCTTTTTTAAGGGTGGCTCGTATATTTTTATGTTTTATGCCTTTTTGTATATATGTAAGAGGTGAGACTGAATAAACTATCTGTCTGTCTGTCTGTCCAACTATTCAGCACAACAGCAGTGGTACAGCGACATGACCGATTAGCTGATTATGCGGTAGCATTAAGATTTTGTGTTCGAGGCGGTTGATCGCCTTGAATATATAATATAGATTTATAAATGTTGGTGTTATTTCAAAGAGGGTTAATTATCTAATTAACTTTTTTACTTAAAATCAATCTAAATATATTTATATCATTATTAATTCACTACGTATAGATCGACCAGTGACCTCATTCAAAGCTTACAGAGCTCACGCGCTGATTGGCTAGATTTAAATGGCCTAGGTTAGTCCACAATTTGTCATAATTTGAAGGATATTCCGTCCGACTAAATAACCGTTTTGAGACCGTTTAATGAAAATTAGACGAACTATACAGAGCACCGTATAACAAAATTTCTGATATTTCTCAATCAGACACAAGTTTACTGACAATTATGGTGGAATAGTGATTGAAATATTTTCTCACGGCTTTATCCTCGGTCTACTTTATTGAACATATATATCATTGAGAAAACACACACTATAGGGGGCAAAAACCTGCTACAGTGCTTTGAAATAATAATCCCAACAACACATTTGACTGTGGCCCAAATGTGACTTAAGCAGGGGCCAATCTTAGTCGAGTCTTGGTACTGCAGCAACCACGCCTTTAAAATGATACTTCTCAACTTTTTAGCTTTCCTTTCTGAGAACACCATTGAATGTGTTCCAAATGTGACTCAAGCACATGTTGCTTTAGAGTATCAGACACATAGACGTCACTGTAAGATTTCTGAAAATGTAAATCTCTGAGTACATCTGTGTGTGTTTGTTTATCAGTATTTTGTGTCGGTGCTGTACACTAACGTGAACTTGTTTGCAATTTGTATTTTTATATTGACATAATAGCGTTGATAATAGCTCATACAAACAGAAAGAAAGTATGTAATTGACCATTTTCCAGTTTTGACGTTTAGAGTTATCTGTCCTTGACCGCGGGCAACGTCACGCTTGGCGTCAATGGGATCTAGTGCAGTAGCTTGCATTTGTGTGTTGTAAAATTGTATGGGAAAGCGTTTGATTTGAAAGAAATTAGACAATAATAAATGATGATTGTTATCGGGGTGAAATTCTCAATTTTAATCTGTCTTGTTATGTCATAGGCCATCGTACGGCTGTCTGTATTAGTCTATATATATAAACGTAGGCTATGTAACTCAATTTATGTTTGATTTTCATCGCATCAAATGATATATAATTTTCATGATATACATGTTGAACTTTGGCAATCAAATTGATTTGAAAACTATTTAATTAGGATTAAATCATTCATCTGTAAATAATTCTTTGAAAAGAATGTTTGAAAGTTTATATGAACCCTTCAAGATTTATTAAATTTACCCGCAAAATATAGTGATTGTGGCATTTTGGCTTGTCATGAAATTGGTTTCCTAATACATTTATGTAAAAGATGTATTCAAGCTGACATACCATCGGAGAATACTATATTAATAATTTATTAACTGAGTTATTTAGTAAAATCTGATGAGATCGGAGAACATATTACATATTTTATATCTTAAACTTTAGATATAGGTCTTTTTGGTATTTCTACGTTGTATACAACATAACAGATGTCATACTTAGGCGTATGAAATAAATTGAAGACGATTAAATTAAATAAATGGCTTATTTCGCGAATGTTTCTTCATTTTGTCGTTAACAATATACAGAGGTATCATAGTTTAACGCATTTTGCGTAAATTCAATAGACTAATGTTATTCCATAAATAATTTCTTATGCGATGAATTATGTATATCTCTTTGTCAAACTTTGTAAGTATGTTAGAAATCATTTCGGTTTGAAGTACATGAGTATTAAAAATAAATAATTCGATGACTATCCGTTGTAAAAAAGGTCTCCCATTAGCCACAATTACAAATTTTACGCATCAACTAAAATATGATATGATGATGAAATTTATGCTATTCGCTTGCAGTGGTATAGCGCCTGTTATTCGATCAAATTCAAGATTCTATGCCGTTATTTTGTCGCTCAACTGAACCTTTTAGCTCATAATTTGAACGTTTCAGCAACAATCAGTAGCTCTTGACTAGATAACACCATTAATATGTACCGTTAATAAATCCCTGAGTATTCGCTATTATCAATGTTAGAAACCAGGCTTCTTACATGTCGTAACAGAGCTCATTGGGCGTGGTAGCATTTGCTTTTCCTGATCATGCTTCCTGACCAAACGGCTTATGGCGGTGAAGTGAGGTCTTCTGGCAATTTCCTTGTAAGAAAGTCTTGCCCGATGAACCCCAATGATCTTCCATCTCAATGCATTTGAACTTCTCATTCGTGCAATTGTCAGTGAGAAGTGAAAATAGTAGCAATGAAGTCGGAACCGATCCTTAAATACCCAATTCTTGTGATTGTTTGAAACTTTGGTTTGTGCAACACATGGATGGCGGGAATCACGTGCATGTGATTGCGTTCGTGAGACACGTTTTTTTTAAAAAGTGAAACCTTATTTTATCACCAATAGAACACTCCGTGATTTGCCATAATAAGTGTTAAATTTTGGTTTCAGCATATACTTTTTGGGTGTGTATATATCATAAACCTAGCAATGAAATACAGGGTTATAGAGGGGGAAATATAATCCATACAAATCAACAAAGGTAGACGTAAGTTTCATTTTCACAGCAGTGAGAAAAGTAGGACTGAACCTAATACTTCCCTTTGAAATACGAAGTTATCCCTTTGCGGCCTGGCGTCAGGGTTAGGATTAACGATAGATAACTTGCAGTGATATATTCCGAGTCTAACTCTTTATTTTTTTCAGTGTCAGTGTATCCGTTGAAAAGGAAAATTCATATAAAATTCAATTATTGTTATCTAATAATCTAAAACTTTCGAAAACTTTACGAAGCTAGAGATTTCTCACATGCATAGTATCTGCGAGGCTTCTTCAATCCCCTCATAGACTTCAGTCAGCTTCTCCCGTCCGCGTACAGCTTATTACTAAATTGTTTAATAGCATGAAGACGAGTAGCAGTCCTGGACATGGATTTCCGAAGCTCTCTTAGTGCTACGATAGTCATAAATACCATACATTAACATTGACTTACGACTATCATAGCCCTAAGACAGCTTCGAAAATCTAAGTCCTGTATTCCTGATACATGTATGTAAAGGCGATCGGGGATTGAAGACGCGTCTCGGGGGAAATAGAGATAAAGCCAGTTAGGATAAATCTTTACTATTCTTCAGTATTCAGTCCAATGACGTAGTGAAGTTAACAAAGCTATTCCATGTTTTGTGTATGTAAAAACAAAATAAGAACTTAAGATTCTGTAGAACAATATCAATTAATTCTCAATAAAAAATTCAATTAAAGTTTCAAAATCTCATTCTCCTGTAGTTGAGTTCCGTAGTTAACATAGAATGAGAGATGAAACAACAGATACCCTTGCCTTATATGAACACTTTTTCATTAGGTCTGCTAGCTTATTTGCTCCCAAAGGAGTAAAACGAAAGCTTGGCACTGCACAGGAAGGTGCCAAACCTATCACACCAACCATTTGTTGTTGTTGTAAGATAGTAAGATTCTTCTCATTTGCTTGAAACATCAATATTTTTAGCGTGTTTGAATGGTTTCTATGTCTTCCTGCGACCTGGTAATTTCTTAAGCATGTCACAATTTGATCGAGTAAAACACATTTCTGTTTCAGATGTACCTTTTCTTCGGAGCGGTTGACAGTGGTTGAGAGTGGTCCAAAACCTTATATTCAGGGAAAAAGTATTACATGTTTTTTTCCCAGATTTAGGGGATCATCCCTTAAAGATGCTACATCATACTTGCAATATTTTAAAAGTATTTTTAATGTATACGTTGTATTTTTAGAAAACTTTAGCGACCAACCTTGAGAAAATCGGACCAAAATTCATCAAATAGGAGATAATTTACCAAAAAATACCGAAACGGCAGTCGACATAAGGGCGAATCAAGTGTGGCCATTTCACAACTTCCGGTTTCTAAATGAACGCTTGAAAACCGTCTTTGTCGCGCTCAACTAGATTTTCTTTTCTTTTTCTCCGAATAAGTTATTCATTGCTGTCAAAGTCGATACCCATCGAACGCAATTACGGTAGTTGAGACACGGTGTAAATCCTACAAGCATAATGAGTACGTCACCGAAAGCGGGTTCGCTAAATGACATGCCCTTTCTAGGAGGGGTACTGTGCTTGAAGCTTCGAAATAAGTATGTTATTGTTGATTAAACAATCTAAATATGATATCAAAATTTCGACGAAAGATTTTTCTACAAAGTGATGTATTTCATTTCTCAATAGCTTAGTTTCATCCTGAACCGCTTGCAAGTATGATACAGCATCTTTAAATCCTTCACCTGTTATGTCAAGAGTGTTTCAATGGCGATTGTTATGTAATAACCAAAACATTTCACTTACGCATACTCTTTTATTGACATTGTATAACATGTTTTGTTTTTAAAAGGTTTCCCTGAAAAGATTTCAGGCCATTCTTTCCGCCGCGGTGGTGCCTCATCGGTTTTTCAGGTTGGCCTTCCCGGCGAACTTATTCAGGATCTAGGTTTCTGGCAGAGTTCTTCATATCTTAGATATTTACAGATAAGCTCAAGAAAAAAAGTAAATGCCTTGTACAATTTTGCGAGCGCTCTGCCACGAAAACTCAAGAAAATTCCTCCCTTGTTCTAAATAACTTCCTTTTTTCACTCAATTGTTTTTCACTGGGCTTGGGGATTTGTTGTGTTTCATGTGCCATGAGACTGTTGTCATTTGTGATGGTTAGAAAAATACTACCCACCCTCCCAGTAGAATAGATTGGTTTGTGGTGCCACCCATACACATTAATGGGGAGATTTGTTGAAATTAAAGTTGCCATTCTGATCATTCCTTGTTCTGTTTTTAGATATATAAAATAACTTAAGGTATTTAGTCAAACTGTGAAGTAAATGAGCTTGGAAACCCACTATCAAACAAACGGGGATTATATATTTTTATCATTTTTTTTGGCCATAAGACGCCACAGTACTAGCATTTTAGCCTAGCTAATGTAAATTACATGTGCAGTAGATGGTGTCGTTTGATTTGGTTGGTTTTTTTATTGACACGAGGAATAACGGATGTGTATTTATTATGAAAACCTTTATTTTCAAACAAGCATGATATTTGTGGTGTCAAGGAAAATTGCTTAAAGCCTTTGGTCTGGTAGTTGATGCAATTTGAAAAAAAAATGATGCAATTTGAAAGCTTCGAGGAAAAGCTTATTTATATAACATAATTATGTTCAACCATATTTGAAATCGATACATCCTTTATAAAATAGTTTTAAGTACAGTAGTTCCTCGATTACAACCCGGGTCTCGAATACAGCCAGGGACTCGAATATAACCCGTCTTGAATACTACCCGGGCCTTTGTTTAAAATGTTTGTAATTGTGTTACAAACCGGGGGCTAAGGGGGCGCTGAGTGAAATAGAACCCAGGGTTGTATTCGAGGAAATACGGTAACGGGTTTGATACACTGTTCAGGAAAAAGATAAATTACGGTCTGTTAGTTATATACGCAAAAGTCATTGGAAATATGTAAGGTGACACTAAAATGTTCATTGACTCTTTGATATACTGAGAAACAGAAGAAACGTTACAACACAACGTTACTATTTCATGCCAGAAAAAAGGCGACTATGAATGTTTATGGTAGGGACATGAATTACAGAATTTACAATTTACAATTTCAATTATTAGAGTAGGGTATTTTACGTTTTATATACCTTCAAATACACGTTGAATCCTGAAATCACCTTGTTTCATTATATCTGTCCAGAACAAAACACAAGGCTTCTCTTCCACCACTCAAATACAATTTGGACACAACAACATACAATTAAATATTAAAAATATAATCACACCATTTTTATAGTCAACTCAATTCGTGTAAAGCACTAAGGCACCAGGTTATCAGAGATGTATATTGATTGCTGTGGCATAAATGAAATTACATCTATCTAAAAAATTACTTGAGTGATAACTAATTCGATGAAAACGATTCCCTTTACTTACAAATTTATGTGCGGATTTTCGGGTATTGCTGTTTGTGTGGTTGTCTTATGTTTCGTTTCAGTATATATATACTGCTCTAATGTCATATCTTTGGTATAGAAATATGAATTCAGTCTTTGAAACATAAGTGATACGCCCTCTTTTTGGATCTAACATGGTTTTGTGACTGAACCTAAAGTAGAGGTTATACAAAATAACGGTCTGCCAGCTGATTGGACGAAACAAGGTCATGCATTAGTGCCTAATATTTAACGATGTAACATTGTACAGTATTGAAAACACGTGCACGAACATATTGTTTTCACAATTCAACTTTTTAAGACTACATATCTAAATTTGTGTTTAAAATTAGAAATTTATTAGAAAATCTAGTCAGAAATATTTCAGAATCTTTTCTGTGAACTGAGTTTCGTCAGTCACATCTGGGAAGTGGCACTATTGTGGGCTTCGCCAGACATACATGGTTAACTTAATAGGAGATATGTCCTTACCTAATATCTGAACTTAGACCACTAGATCACTATTATTTGTATTATACAAGGGAAGAATTATACGTCACACAAAAAAAAGAGAGAAAAGAACTACTTTGTTCATACATTTATTATTTGCATGCATAAAACAATCTTTTTGTCAATTAGCTGGCTGGTATTGGCACCTCGAATAACACTGAAAGAAAGCAACATGTAAATGTTAATGAATTTCAAAGAGAAATTTCATTCGCAGATAAAGAAAGTAAATTATTCTTATTCTTATTCTTATTCTTATTCTTTTTCTTATTCTCATTCTTATTCTTCGTTTTGTTTCTTTAACGGTTTTTTTAATTATCATTTTTACTTACGTTCTCGGCGTAGATGGTGAATTCAACAGCAGATATTTTGCCATCGGGGTCTGAAATGTAAGTAAAAAGCTGAAATCTTTGAAAAATAACACCCAAGTGACCTAAGTAAAGTCGAAAGATGTTGTTTTGGACCGCAATTCCATTCATCAATGTGGCCATAAATATAAATTCGTATGGTTATTAGAGAATATAATATCATACTTTATTTGATATTATGAAAAACATCCATGAAAAGTAATATTTTTTTTAAAGTTCATTGGTCGAGAAAGAGGTGAATTAAAACAGCAAAACTCATCAGCATGTGCTTAAAATAATCTATTTTAAACATGTTTAACAAATTTTCTTTTTTACCATTATTTGTACTACCGGGGTAGAAGCTCAGTTGGTAGTGTTCACTAGTCCGCGGAAAGTCTGGGGTTCAATTCCCGGTGGCGTAATACCAAACGTAAATCATACTGGTAGTTGCATACTAGCTTGACGCTCAGCATTATGAGGGCATAACAATGCATACTTGGGGTTGAAGGGTACACGTGAACAATCCTTACCTCAAATTAGATACTTGTGGTAGAGGAAAAAGCAAAATGGAGGTGATCTGTATTTCGGATTAACGAATCGCATTCTACGTCCGCCTTCTGAGTTGCACTTTAACTGCTAATTTGAAATTATGTTTCTATAAAACAGGAAAATATCACCTTTAGTACCTGTTGAAGGAACCACATCTCCTGATCTGCGTCTAAGTGTACTGTTCATCAATTTACAAGAATTATCATAATTTAAACAACAACAAAATTGACCTACTCTGTGCGTTATCAACGTTTGTCTTAAGTTTTCCGATGTCGTTTATATTCAAAACTCCATCAGTGTTGGGGTCCAGACAGTCGAAGAGCTCGCCTGCCATCTCTGCGTTGTCTCCGTATTTTGTTGGCCAGAAGGACACGAATTCCTTCCTTGAGACTGACAAACTGACTGGTTGTTTGGAGAAAGCAGAAAATGGTTGGTTAAATATTGTATTCATACTTCTAAAATTGTTAACAGGCAAGCAGTCAGTTGGCAAGTTCAGCTTTCAGTCCTCTATGTTTGTTTGTTATTCTCACCATCATCAATATTGTCACCGTCATCGTAGTAGTCATTGTCCTTATCATCATTGTAGTCATTATCATCATCACAATCATCACCACAATCAATACCATCATCAGCACCACTTTTATGATCATCACCACCACCACCATCATCATCACCATCACCATCATCATCATCATCATCACTTTCATAACCAATATTTTACCACCACAATCATCACCATTATTATCATCATCATCATCATCACTTTCATAACCAATATTTTTACCACCACAATCATCACCATTATTATCATCATCACCATCACCATCATCATCATCATCTTAATCATCATTTTCACCATCAACATCACCATCACAATCATCATCATCATCATCTTAATCATCATTATCACCATCACCATCATCATCATAATCACAATCATTACCAATATCATCATCGCTTTCACCGACCTACCACAAAGACATTATTTTAGAAGTTAGATTGATAATTGTACTGAAAGACTCGCATAACCATTCCAAACTTCTGCGCGTTGAGCATGACAATGCATGGGGACAGCACGATATAGATGTACTTTATGCAATATCACTTACAATCCTTATCCATAGGGAAGACAAATTCCGAGAGCAACTCTGAGTCGCCCACTATTCCATCCTTGTTCTTGTCGAGGTCGTTGAGGACGGTCACCAGGGTTCGGTCAGCCTGGAAGTTGTTCACGTTCGTGTGGGTACATTGCTTCCGGATAATCTGACTGAAGGGGCGATTAATTGGTTATTAAAGTACAAAAGAAAGTATCTATTATATGATCAGCAATGAAATATTGGGTTTTATCAGTGAAATTAACTCTCTTTCAGGCATTACTGACGATATATTCACTGTGACCAGTGATGTTTTTTTATATCGTCACGTGTCAGGTGCCGGAACGACTTTCAGCTATAGACAAAGTTTGCCTAGCTTTCTATATTTAAAATAATGCGTAGAAGTAAACAAATAATCAAGTATCAAGCAAACATCACTGACGACAATTTTAGAGTTAGCACATTTTACTCGTTTAAAGAAGGGAAATGTCTACGCGTTGTTTTACTGAATACGGTACATACGTATAAGAACTGCAATCTTTGACTTTTAACATAATCTTGTAATTGGTAACAATTATTTTCAGGATTGACTTCAGACCTTGCTATTGTGACAAGAAAACGAGTTTCACAGAAAAAACTTACCCAAAAGCGGCACCTGCCAGCAGAAGAACACACAACCCGATCATCCTGCTGTGAAAAGTGCAAAAAGTAAGTAAAGTAAGTTAGTATATTTTGAAAAATAAAGTACATTCATCTTTTTTTTATAAGATAAGACGAGTTAGTTTTGATAAGCATTTCTTAACAGTGACTTGGTATCTGTTAAGAGCATATATGATTTTTTATTCATGCTGAAAAATATATATAGTGTACGTTGAGAGAGGAAACTATTAATGGATTTACGACTTCTTTATTGCAAGTGACACACCTTCATTGTCAAGGTTTTTTTTTTTTAAGCGTTATGGTCCCATACAAAAAAGTTCTGGTGAATCATATCAAATATTTAAGCTTTTTGGTAAAATTAACCGATTTTTTTTGTTAATATTTGACATTGAATTAAACAGTTAACTAATTAATGTTTTCAATATGTTTGCGTCAGAATGTTTGGAATTGAAGTTAATGAAATAAAAAAATTGTTAACTCAGAAAATAATGTTCCCAACATGATAAACCTTAATCATTTTAATCGCATCACTACTGTAGGAAAACAGATATTGTATCTCGATATTGTAGGCTTACCTATCTATGAGTTCCGAGGACTATCCCGTGTTGTGGGAACTCTTATTTATAGGGTTGAACATCTGACGGGTCACATTAGGAGTGAACTCTCTACTTCTTATCTGATTAAAAAAAATGTTTTAGAAATATACAGGCGTGTGGCACTTATTTCAGGAGAGAGGGTGAGGTTTTGCTAGTTCAGAGAAAAGAGTACTTAAGTTATGGAGGTTGAGGAGACAAGGGGTTGGTGTGGACTGAGTTATCCCCCTTGGTTTTCGACAGAATCTAAAACAGCCATTTTTATGAACATTAGCAAGATATTGACAAGGAAAACAATGGAAATATGGTTTCATGGCCTAGAAAAATATTGCAACTTGAACTTTTATAAATTAACTCGTTTCTGTTCATGTAGGCCTTCAAAGACACAGTGATAAAGTGATCAAAGTGAAAGTGATTCATCTATTTTTAAATTCTGATGATAATTTTAAAATATTCAATAAAAAAAATTTGGAAATAAAAAAATATCCGCGTCATCGCATTATTTTTGTCTGTATGCAAAGACCAGAAAAATTAATTTTTTTGCAGGCCTTAAATCACTGTCTGTATTTCCATCGTAATCGCAACTTAATACCTATTTATTGTCATCGTACCAAACATATTTGCATTGCAATGAGATTTAAACTACATCCGGTACTTCCTGATCAAATGACATATAGGGGAGACCGGGGCAGGCACGGCCCCGGGGCATGTTCGTCTTTTCTCAATCATTTTTGTTCGGTGGCCACTTTAACTTAAATTGGTAATTTCTAAGAGACAACATGACTTTTTATCCCACATTGACTTTGAAATGGTGACAGTCCAACATGTTCTTGACAAACTGTGGAAGGAAACCCGTTTTTCATGTAGCTGAGTAACTTATTCGACTCCAGTTCAGTTTGTTTTTGACAAATGTTGACTGTGTTTATGAATAATTTCTTAATCGAGCATAAACCAACATGCCGTGACGTATATGAAACAAACAACTTATGTTGGTCTGAGGGCTGTGTATTTTCGCAGCCTATAAAAAAGAACAATCGTGGTGTGTGGGGTACGTTCGGTAATTACAGGCGGGGCACATTCGGCCGTGAGGACGAGTCACAAAAAATTTAAGGTCGTCCTAAAACCATTTTCCAAAGGTTCTCCTCCTCAAAAGGAGCATCTTGAAGGTCCTTGAAACGTAGGCTCCTCTAATTGGAAAGAAATCGAAATCCTTTTCGTAATAGAAAGTTGACTTATTCTACATCATTATAAAATATATCTTTTTGAAGTAATGTAGTATTTTTTCTGTCCCAAATATCGAATACAATGAATAGAATCTTATCTCTCTTTAATTCTTATAGCCTGAACATGTACTAATTGTTCCCAACGATAAACGAACCTGCCCCTGAGCGAAACCGAACCTACCCCGATGCGGGGCATGTTCGTCTTTTCAACTCGTCGTCTTAAAATCATAGTTATAGACAAACTAGTTGAGTTAGGCACTTTCAACAATTATTGCAATAAAGTTAAGATATGTCTCAATATATGTACAAACGTACACTAGTATATTGCAAGAAAACGACTCATTATCTCTATTTTAGTAAAACGGGGACGTACCGACCCCGGTCTCCCCTAGTACATAATTTGACATATGTAACTGCAACACCTAACGGAGAGGCTCTTTCAGGGAGGTTGATCCACACAAGTGTCCATAGCAGAAAATTCATTGGATCGTAACGCAATGGTTTTTGGGTCTACCTCCTGTCATCCCGGGCTCTGCCAAATATTCATTTATTTTGGTAGTTATTTACGAGTCACTTGGTTCGTCCTTGTCGCTATTTACCCGCACTCTGTCATTATTCAAAGTAGCCAGCAAGTGCCCTGGAATTGTTAAGAACTGTTATTGCGAATGTCAATGGAATTCATTAAGTGCCAATCTGCCCTGACCTACCCTAACAAATATATTACTGGCATCCAATCACACCCAAATCACAAATACGTTGCCACGTTTGTCCATTGATTGTACCATTGATCTCCATAATGCCCTTTCCGTAAACATTTAATATTAGCATTTGACAACAACGTTTGTCGAAAAAACAATACGTTACAAGAAGATTATATTGTGTATACACGGACAAGAGTACGATACTTATCGTTATCTCCTCTCATTAGCTGTAAAATGATGTCAGAAAGACGATAAGCTATCAGCGATATAAGACTTTCTCCAGAAGATATCAGGATATTGTAGCGACTTTTTAGATACGAAAACGTTCATGTACCAGAGGAACATACAGCCGTTGACACTAATGCTCATCAATTTTCGATACTTATTGTCTTAAAGGTTTAAAAGCTAACATCTCTAATGATAAAACATTGACCTTGTCTTCCTATCGTTTTTCAGAGAGTCGCAATATCAACATGGTGGGATTAGAACTCTACAAATAATTTACGAATGTTTTACCACCTGGGTAACTCCTAAGTATAATGAAAAATGATTGTGTTATAGATTGTTTGTGTATTAGTATCACAACTATCACATTATGTTACAGTTTTATAATCAGAGGAAGAATTACAAAAATTCAAGGAGCGTGACCTATTTGCGTATCTTACATTGTCAACAGACTTACACACAAGGAACTCCTTATTGGCCCATTGAAGATCAAATAGCATTTGCGCGATAGCGGGAATTAACCAAGCCATGACCTTGGTGAGCCATAGAATGGAAATTAAGTATATTGATAAAAATTTAAGATTATTGTCAAAAGTCTATCTCATTGAAACATATACAAACAAATTATCAAATTAGTAGAGGTGTTTGCTCGGGCTATGAATAGATAGAGTTAATTACTTTTACGTGCAAAACATTGTTTTCATAGTTGTTGTAGGTGAAATCGTACCCAAAATAAAGCATCTGTTATCACGTCACAATGCTATGACGTCATAAACACAACGACGTCACAATTCTATGACGTCATTAACATGATGATGTCACAATGCTATATCATCACTGCTTTAGGAGTTTTAGGGCTATGCAGTGTTCAAAGGTTTACATTTTTCATGCTAACGTGATAAAAAATTATTTTGGATGATAAATAGAATCTCACCCTCGTGTCTTCTGATATCAAATATATCAACACTCGTTGATAAAAGTAAAATATTTTATCAACGCGTGTTGATATATTTGATATCAGAAGACACATTTTATCAACGCGTGTTGATATATTTGATATCAGAAGACACTTGGGTGAGATCTCTATGTATCACGGATCCAGTCCTTTGTGAAGTCACACTAAGGCAACATAGCGAGTATTAACCGTATCGATAGCCAACCAACTGACCCACCAGACCTCAGCAAAAACAACAACTATGTTTTGAAAATTTATGAATATCGGGAGCTTAATGAATATGCAATATAATTATCAAGAAGATATCATTGAAAGTTTAACCTGCTTTGGTAGATGTTAAGGTATGGGAGGAGCTACACGGATATGCTGAAGAACCAGGATCCTGGACAGCGAGATTTCAGGCAAGCGTCGACTGGAACCAGCCTAGCTACGTCCAAGTGTTCAGTTCCTGGATCCAGGAACCACCCTGTCATGGTTTGTTGTCTTCCTGGTAGGCTGCAAGAGTTTCAACATTATGTTGACGTAGTTTATACTCACAAATGACAAGTTTTAATCCGCGAATATCAAGTACCGTGGTCATGCTTACTGACGGTTCAACACGCAGCTGTGTGCTTACCTGTGATATAATTTGGACCTTTTCGTCTTTGAGACATCCTTGCATTGCGAAACCGAAACGGATAATATTGAAATTACATTCCAAAAGTTAATATTCATTTTGCATTAACATATCAGTATGTCATACCTAACAGTTACCCTTACAATTTTGGTAGTATATAGGTCATTGAAGTGACACATTTCGAAAGAATTTTCCAACATCAGCTTAGGGCCTAAGTCATCTTTATCCCTATGCATTAACTCGCATTGTGTATAGAATATTGTATATCCAAAAGAACCACACCATCTCCATCAATCCAGAAAGACCAAATAAGTTGAATAAGAACAGTTCAATTGCACAATAGACATTTGCTAATCCCTAAACTTTTAAATTTTCATTTTGCGTAAGGAAGAAAAGCCTTAAACGTTTGAGATTTGTCATATGAAATGTCGGTGAGTTGGCAATTCTCAGTCTTTAACCAAAAAACATTCTTTCATCAAGTCACACCCTCCTAGTTATAACCATGCGTCCATGGAGTTTTTTAAGGTAAATGAGGTCAGAAATTTATTCTATGAATGCAGAGGCAGGTTTTTTTTTCTGTTATTCGGCATTTTTGTTAAATAATTTAAATATTTAAGATTTAATAATGTTTAAAAAAGTATCAATATGAGCTGGGATTTTTTAAAACCTTTTCTCACTTTTATTTCCATATTGTGTAAAAAACATGTTCAGTTATTCAGTGTTTTGAAGATTTGATGATAATACTTGTTTCTTTTTAAAATTGTAAGTGTTTTTCGTTATAGATAACAGACATTTTAATTTGTGATTACTTAATTTGCCGATAAGTTTCATACTAATATTTGTTTCAAAAAACAATTAAAAAAATTCATTAATTATAATGATGAAACTCGACTTACGTGTTTCTCTACCGCTGCTCTGAAACCCACTGGAAATGTGAATATGTTGTTATCTTTTTGAAGGGCAAGTTTCTGTTATCTAATCATTTTTTCTCAATTTGAAGTTCAGTCAATCCCTGTGAGAATGACCAGGTGCCTTGGTACTATATAAACTGAAGACTTGTTCCACCACCTATTCATCGTATTACATATACAGGTACGTATATAGTATTTGGCTTTTTTAATTCAACATACTTTTTGTTAACTTTAATTTTCTCAGTATTGTTTCGTGTGAATAAGGGCATGTACTGGATTAACATTACTCGTTTATTTTCATTTTGAGATTTTGAATAATGGTTTTTGTGAAACAACTCAAATTAATTTAGAAGAATCCAAATATCATTCTAATGGTTTTAGTTCCAAAGTATACAAACATTGGCGCGATTTACAACATATTGTTTTTTTCCAAGTTTGTTCCAGTCACCAACTTTCTTATATTACATACTTAGAATTATAAACATGTATGAATTATTTGTTGTGACTTATCATATTAGAAGTAGAAGAATCCAAACAACACTTACTTGTTTTCAATGTGTAGTATATTAACATTGGCATTATTAACAACTTATGTTTTCAGTCAGTTTTCCTTCTGCTACATACTAAGAAGAAAGACAATAATTTGTTCAAGATTTCTGTAAATATTTTTTTGGGGGTCAAGTTTTCGGTGATGATTTTGTCTTTCAAGTTTTTCAACAATCGGATTTTGACATTATGTTTTCAAAATGAAACTATTTTCTTAATGTTATTAGAACAACAATTCAGTTCGTTTAACAAAATTATTTCCCTTTCAATCAAGGTTTTCTTTACTCAACCATTTTATAGTGTACACATGATAGACGTATAAAAATCATCAACTTGGAATAGATTCTTTGGAAATTACGGTGATCCCAAAATAGTGCAGCTGTGGCAGTTATTCGGGAAATAGTATTTAATATCTAAATGTTTAAATACATGCTGCAGACCGATTTGAAAGATCTCTACTCAGGAATGGTTATAGGGAAGAATACGTGTTTATATTTTAAAATTTTCAAAAGCAATTTCAAAGATTATTACAAACATATTTTTGTTTATAAAGATGTAAATTTAGTACGTTGACAAATTAAAAAACTTTATTGTTATGCTAATAAAGTTGAGAGTTGAGAATTATAGTACGCGTTTGTTAGTTTATCTATTTAATCTGTAGACATACTTTCTTCACATCAAAACTGAAGTTGCACATATCCTTTTAGTATTTGAACTTTTGAATGTAACTATGGCACAAATTTACTATCAATGACATACATGAACTGAATATTTCTTAAGAAATCATCTTGTCTTTTAGAATCAATAAATTAAAAAAATATGTTTTGGGTCAAGAACCATCAAGGCTTGTTTTATTTTGTCAGGCAAAGCTTTCACTACCTATTTATAACCACGAATGAAAAATAATGAACTTCAAAAATGTTAACGTATCGTGTTAGTTTGCCATTGACTAACATTTTGAACTTTTCGCAGCAGGATGATCGGGTTGTGTGTTCTTTTCCTGGCAGGTGCCGCTTTTGGGTAAGTGTTTTTTCTTTGGAACTCATTCTCAAAGAAACATTTTTATTTGTATACAGTCATTAAAAGCTTGCACTACAAATTAGATAAATTTTCATTTTTTAACATAGAAAAAACTCGCGTTATATATTTTCAAAGAAGGGCCCTTTCACAACTAGAGAACCATTTCAATTCTAAGGCACATCTCAAGGTTACCTCCTTAATTGGCTTATCAGCCATTGATTAAGAGTTTTGTGAGTGAAGTATTTTCGTTAAGTTTTGGCATTGGTTACTAGTGCTGCATTCTTGCCTTTATCAGTTTTCCTACCTTGCCTTTATGGGTCTCTGTTTATTCCTACCTTGGTCCCACATTACCAATAAATGGTCTTTGTATGTCCATTCATTCAAATATGTTCCTTTTCATCCCATGTAGTTTTCTGTTTGAACAAGATTCAAGATGTCTTATTTGGCCAAAGACCCAAAATACCATTCATTGGAACAACTAAGTTGATATCCAGAAATATTTATCTGGTCAATTCACTCCTCCCAACTTCTATTTACCAATTCTAATCTTGACTTTCGTTGACCATTTAAAAGGTTTGGCAATGTCCTGTCATAAATCATTTTCTCGCCACCTTCTCGATAAAATTTCAACTAGAAAATGATTTGATTGGCTGTGTCCCAAGTCGGGACGCGCGAGCTAATTTAACTTCTGAGCTCAGGGTACAGATTAGTGAAGTTAGCGTACCCTGAGGCAAGATGGTTTGGTGACTGATAAATTGGAATTTGATTACCAGTACTCTAATCCCGTCTTTCATTGAACATTGAAACGATTTGGTAACTGGTGTTTTCATCTTTAAGTCAGCAGTGTACCCACACGAACGTGAACAACTTTCGGGCAGACCAGACACTGGTTCATGTTCTCACCGACTTGGACAAGAACAAAAATGGAATGATTGAGGATTCAGAACTGCTCACTGAGTTTGTTAGCCCTATGGATAAGGATTGTAAGTAATAATTATACTTATAGTGTTCTCTTATTTTTAGGAACAAATATATTTATTTATACCATTCATGCTGTACAATTTTTCCAGGAATAAAAAAAAATAAAATAAAAATAAAAAATTAAAAAATATTTATTTATACATTGTAAATACATCAACTAAACAAGGATTGTTGAACTGTGTACGACTTTCTGTGTGAAATCATCAATTTCAGATTCCAGCATTTCGTAACAAAATACTTTATAATTATACCTGGAATCAGTCACAGACATACAAGGAACACTCTTTTCAAATGGTCGAAACATTTTTAATCCTCAAAGAAGAGAAACAATATTTCTCAATAATTTACCATATTTTCTGAAAATCTTCGGTCAAACTAGAGGACAATGGTGTTCTCAAATAATTAATCTTCGTTTTGTAAAACAAATATTTAGAATTGGCTTTGGCATTTTTGCAAAGGTTGCTGCATAACACTGTGCCAAATATATTTAATCAAAAGTGTCGTCATCAAGTATGTGATAGGATTATATCTTTTCTTCATCTTCCCCAAACTTAAATGAGTCGATATTTAGTGAAAAGAAAATTACTATGATCTATGCAGTTAGTTCATAAGTGATGAAACAAACAGCTGTAAGATGATGATGATGTTGTTGATAACGATAATGACGTTGATGCTGATTATTATAATGATAATGACGATTCAATGATGATGACGAAGATAGTTACAAGACGATGACAAATGCAATCACGATGACGATGACGATGACGATGACGAAGACGAATGCGGTGATCGGCTACTGGTTCTAAGCATGTTAGCTTTTATGCAATACAAATACAAACTGTTTTTCTTTTTCCAACCATCCAGTTAGTTTGTCAGTCTCAAGGAAGGAATTCACCGACTTCTGGCCAGCAAAATACGGAGACAACGCAGAGATGGCTGGCGAGCTCTTTGATTGTCTGGACCCGAACAATGATGGAACTCTGAACCTGTTTGACATTCCTAAACTAAAGAGCAACGTAGATGACCAAATCAGTAAGTTAATTGATCCTTTAGCTTACTATAATATTTTTCATTTCTATAAGAACATACGTAGTTTGTTAGTACGCTGACACGATTTCTGGCAACACCAGGGTAATAACGTGTTTACAGCTTTGAGCATGAGCATTGTGTGGATTTATCATCTGTACTGTTTTTTTCACCTATTATCCTGCTACATCTGCGTATATGTCTCCGCGTTATGCTCCAACCTATCCCCTGATATCCTTCCAGCAAATGGTCTCGTATCGCTGACGGCTTGTTACTTACCGCTATTTATAGCCTTCTGTTTTCGGAGAACCTATTTCGAACTCCGTACACTGCGATGCCTCTTGTGAAAATCTTATAGAACACTGCCCTCCCCTGATGCAGGGTTGATTTTTGTACTTATTTTATCTGGGTGTATTTTCAATGACCATCTCATTGATTTCAGACCCCGACGGCAAGATATCTGCTGTTGAATTTACTCTCTACGCCGAGAACGTAAGTTGATGATTGATGATTGATGATGATAATGATGAGGATGATGAATGATGATGATAATGATGGTGGTTAATATTAGATGATAGTGATTGATCATGATGATAATGATGATGATGACAATTGATGATCGATGATGATTAAAATGATTTATGATGATTAATGATTGTGATAATGATTGATGTTAAATGATAATGTTAATGATAATGATGGTGATGATGATAAAGATAATTGATTATGGTGATATATGATAGATGATAGGTGATGATGATAACGGAATTAAATGTCTATTCAACAGTTACTAACATTTACATTCTGCTTTATTTCAGTGTTATTCCAAGTGCCAATTCCAGCCAAACTAATTGACGAAATGCTTGTTTGACGCATCGGGAATAATAAATTTATGAACAAAGTAGTTATTTTTGTCTCATTTATGGAAAAGATACTATATGTACTTTATCAACCGTTTATGAAATCAACTTTGTATCCGAATGAATAAGGACTTAACGAATGAATAAGGACTTAACGAATAATATTTTGTCATTCAAAAACCGCTACTTTGCAAATTGTTTTAGGTCATCTTGGACTTACCGTCCATTTCTTGTACCTATAATAAACTTCCCTAAAATGTATGTTCATTAACTAAGAGGACAACCCTATTATTTTATTTTAGTGATCTCAATTTCATTTCATGACTAGATGCGTTTTTTCGCTTTACAACTATGAGTAAAAGACAAATATATGGATGACAACTTCTTGTTTATTGTAGATCACAACGTTTCTGGGCTATTCCATTTCCCTTCGTCAGGTGAAATGATAGTTCATTATATTGATTTCACCTGACGAAGGGGCATGAAATAGCTCAGAAACGTTGTGAACACAATGAACAAGAAGTTGGCATCCATATATTTGTCTTTTCTTGTATACACCAACTTCTAAATGCGTCTCAAGAATCGTTAACAACTATGGTCAATAATGTTCAAACAGCTGTCACGTACAGTCTTAGTTTAAGCAACATTGCAGTAGCAGTAGACTGTTGGGTTTATCTGATAAATTAATGAATAGAAAATACAACTTCGCTAAACACTCTGAGAAATTCTAGCTGATTCGGGCCACAGTTATCGGCCTTTCATGCAATTCATACAATCTCCTTTTGTCATCTTCATTCTACAAGAAATACGTTTTCTTTAAATCAATAACAAGTGTAGATCAGGACTAAATATTGTTCTTATGAGGATATCAGTTTTCAAAAAGGATCTTAAGTGATTGTACACATGCGGTCTCATAATGAACAGTGCGATTGGAAGGAAAAAGGAGAAAAACCTACAAAATAGTTTCTATCATTAAAAAAAAGATATTATATGAATAAATCTATATGTTAACTAGAAACACAACGAAAAAAACCGATAACAATCACAAAAGAAATGATAAATGAGACAAAAACTAATTATCGAAAAATATGTTTATACAAAACAAATCTGTACCGCAATCAATTGAGCAGCACTCTTTATAAAGTGCGAGGTCCAAAAATTTACTGACTCAAACAAATACATGCTTGAGGGGGGATTAAAGTATGAGGAAGTTAAAAAAAGGACAAAAGCCCAGGCCCATCGGGTTTCACGGTAGAATTTGTTTTAATTGGACTTGCATACCTACTTGTAAGATCGTTAAACATGTTTCTTAGTTGGAAACACGGACAATTAACATATTTTACAAAATAATTAAGCCAAAACAGTTATTTTTAACTTGAGACCTACATGTATATCCTTATTAAATGTATCCTATAAGATAGCGTTCGCTACAATAGCCAATCGAAAAGAAAAGGTACATCCAAACATAATTAATGAAGATCAAAGAGGTTTCATGTCAAAAACAGAAGCTGGATAATGTACAAAACAAATTTGTGATATCATGGAATATGCAGAATTTATGGTGATACCGGGCCTACTTTAACATATTGACTTCGAAAAAGCTTTCGATTCGGTCGATTGGACATTTATACAAAAAGTTCTTATTTTTCAATTTTGGTTCAGTTATCAAATATCGATACATACCTTTTATAAAAACTTAAAATCAAGCGTCCTTGTGATCCACTTTCACCATATATGTTCATTCTTTGCCCTGATATTCTTAGCATAATGATAAGTAATTATAAAAAGATAAAGGGAATTAATTAATAAGTGACCGCAGATATCTCGTTAATCAGTTTACAGACGATACTTCGTTAACACTTGACGGGTCGGAAGCATTACAACCATTGACACAATACGCGTCAACTTGTCTGTTCCTTATAACAGTCTAAATAGGCGTTTTGCGAAGACTACAAACTTTATTGGTCAAAACAAATTTTACTTTCCTTGGCATGACTTGCACGCCGAACTTGGCAGAAATGGTTTAGAGAAATTACAAAGAATAGCTTAAACAAATTAGGATTATCATGAACCAGTGGCTTGGGAGAGACCATCTTCCCACGGCAAGGTCAAAGCGTATCGAGTAAGACCGGGATGATTGAGGAATCTTCTTGGAATATCTATACCTATTCAAATCAAAACAATAAAACCAAATTTGAATTAGGCCTACATTAAAAATTACATCTTTAAAAACATACAATACTGATAAGAATAACGCTTTCTCAATTTTGAGTACTCAAAAATAAAGATTTTTTGGTCAACCTGCCACTTACTGTTTAATGACTTGTAAAATTCTCTTCGCATATAGAAAAAAATCAAAAAGAATATTTGGTGTGTACTTTTGAGTACTTTAATCTAGTTTGATAAAATCTCAGTAATCTCTCTCCGAGATACAAAAATGAGTTGCATAAGATACTTTTTGGGTCGGGATTATTGGAGGGGACAGTAATAAACGCCCATACACCTTAGTTTTCATTTCGCTGGAAACTGTGTAACGTGATAACTAATTTCATTTGAACGTGATGCAACATTACAATTTAGTCTCATTGTCAGCATGACATTTCCATGAAACATGTCTGGAATCATTTTGGAAAGTCGACTTTCTATTACGGTTTAGTATATTTGAACGATCAGGTTCACTACATAGATGTTTAAGTTTACAAATGTGACTTGGACATTGAATTGAAAGTCCTTGTTCGTTGGGAAATTCCTTGCGAAAATCATTAATTCATCGAATGCAAAATATGTATTCCGTATTATATTTTACTTTAGTTTACGTTTTTAAACTAATCTATCAATTCATATGTTTTAATATATATGTTCATATGTAACTGTAAGAGTATATTAACACAGATTTCATGTTTGTAAAAAGTTATCATTATTGTGTCAAATGTCATTGTCATTGAACTTATTGTCAGACTTTCTACAATTATAATTCATAATACTGCAATGAACAAATACTAGACAAACCTAAACACAATGATAAAAGACCATCAGGTGATCGTTAAGTTAAATTAATATCTATTATTGTGTTTAATAATCATAATGTACATTCCATTTTTGGCCACTTATCATGCACTTTTAACAGTGTTAATAACTGTTCATTAATTCATATTTCGTAATCCTTTTAACATATCAATTATAGAAGAAGGTATGGTAAGTGTTTTACTTGTGCCAGATCAATTTGACCTACACGTGAAACAAATATGTTTAACCAAACTTAGATAGGACGGCCAAGAATTCACTTGTGGCTTGACATTCAGGGCTTATAATGTGTGTTATGTAGAATTGCCCGCTATCACAAAGCTACCAAGTTCCTGCCTTGTTTATGGCATTGTCTGTATGAAAAAAAATATAAAATGTAACTTGTAGTAAACCTGTTGGAAATGCTATTTAATATGTGACGGTAAACAGTCTTTACCATCAAAAGTATATATATATTATATATACAATAAAAAAGAAACTTGGCTTGGTAATAGCGGGCTATTCTACATGACACATATTAAATCATCAAGCAACATAGAGCCATAGGCTCTGTAGCTTATCAGTATTTGAGTCAATTCATACTTTTCCAATTTGACCTTATGTGCTGAAAGGGTATCAAGATTATACACGTTATGATTGGTTATCCGGATAAGAATAACGTTCCTCTGAATATCATCTTAATAATAATGAAATACCTTAAGTTATATTTAAAAACAAATTGAATAAAAGAATGCCACCATTCAAAGTATTCAAAAACGAAGTGCGTGACTATTATTTACTTACTAAATGTTCAGCGATCATTGAGTGTGATATAAGCCTTTTCTATAAATTTTGGTCAACTTGCCATAATCTATTCACGTAAATTTGACTATTTGCCATACTGTACTTATGTGATTTTTCATTATTAATGCTGTACCGGAATGTCATCTGTTGATTTTTAAAAAACACTGTAAAATGCTTTGAAAATAAAAAGTTAAAAAAACAATTATACCGATTGTGAATACAAAGTGAGTCCTCTCAAGAAGAACACTGAAGAATAGGAGAACGTCTATATCTGCGTACCTTAAAGGGGCAGTAGCACGTTTTTATGGGGAATATAAGGTGATGTCAGGAAATTGAATATTAATGGTTCCAATTGAAAGACAGTGCATTTAAACTAAATGGAGCAGTAATAATTCAAATATATAATGTGAAGTTTATCCTTGGGATTCCTTTTTCTTACACAAAATGAATAAAAGGTGTTCACACAAAATGGCCGCCAATGAATTTGGTGTGAATCTTCATACTTTGTTCTTCTGACTATGGATAATTGGTTTGTGTTATGAGATTTTTGACACTATCAAAGTAATTCATTTATCATTAACTTACAACTATCAGAGAAAATTTTAAAATATGAAATTAACAAGAAACGTGCTACTGCCCCTTTAAGTATGTTCACTTTATCTGTGAGTTTTAGTGCAAACATCATATCATTTGGAATCATAAATGAGACAATCATAAACTTGCAAAAACGAAACGGATCCTGTTGAAATTTCACTAAGTCATAAGTCAACATATTCGTGACTCATACCTAAAAGTTCACCGTAACAATTTTGGCAGGGGTCAAACTTTCGAAAACATTTACGTCTATTTTTCTCTACAAAATCCTTCATGAGTGACCCATAGTTTTAAGCCTAAGACATATGAGTTCCTTTGCTCTAAGTCAATGAAATGGTGCTGATTATTTTCTAAGAGAGTTTATATGGACTATTTTAATCGAAAAGTAAGAGATTTCAATTAAGGGTTTATCACCACATCAGTCTATTTTCCCGTGCCGGGTTTTGAAATTTTGAACAAGTAACCAGACAATCCAGAAATATCTGTTGTGGATGGTTCTGTTCATCTTCACGACGTCACGGGCGAAACGAAAAAGTTTCTAAACTTTCCCATTCCTCCCTTGACATCATTGGCCGTAATTTCTGTGCTAGCATTTCAACCCGCTGCACGGAAGTAGAATAGTCCAATCAAAAGACAGCATGTTAAATGACCCGATTTGAAAAAAATACTTTTGTATGTATTTTACAAGGGAGAGAAACACTTTATTTGAGTGATACATTAATGTTTGTCTTCTCTGCATTCTCGGCGCTCATCAAAAACATGAAAACAACCATGCGGACTGAAGTTTAAAATTAAATTTAACTCGGATAGTTTTCAGAAAGATCGTCTGTTAGTATTTTGAATTTGTTCCGAATGTAAACGGCAATTTCATTGGCTATTGTTGAAAGAGCTAATAAGGGGCGTAACTCGTAATCACGATAGGTGTCGCTGCTCCGGATCACCAGTTTTCTACCATGTGATGGCAAGGTCGAAACGAGGAGTTGCTCGATACGTTTTTACCTTGCCGTGGGAAGATGGGTTCTGTTAGACCTTGACAATTTGGATCTTTGTCATTGCTGCTGGAGTAAATTGATTGAAGTCTAAACGAAATCGAAATTACATAAAATTTGCACATAGATAAAGTAACACTTATGGAACGATAAGGCATGCTAAGTGGGACAAAGTAGTTTCCAGGTATTAGAAATGTCATTTATATATTAATTGAATGAAATGGATAATAACATATTATATGCAAAGGAACATTATGTAACCTAAAAAGAATTCTCACTAAAATAATTGATATAATTTTGTTGCTAGAAAAAGGTACCAAGGTCATGGGAAAAGCTGATATGTTAAAATCTGTGGTGACAAGATTACACTTTTGTCTATTGTAGTCGTCTGTTTGTTTTGCCAATCCCTTTATATCATATTTATTTTATATTTCTACAGATCGAAAGAGGACATATCACAGCAAATCACAAACGTGCCTAAACGCTATACATATGAACGTGGCAGTCACCTTTTAGTTTAACAAAGGACGAGCACAAAAATAGCTGTGACAAATGCAAGAAAATGGGTTTTATCAAAAGTTGTTCAAACATTTTTTTTATTCAATCCATTTCCCTGTCTCAAAATGACTTAAATGGCCACCAGCAAGGTTCACTTGATACTTCATAGCTTCTTCGAATTCGAATAATCGCTTTCAGTATTGAGATATGTAAGCCTCTAAAGATATTTTTTGGCATAAACTAGTATTTTTTTATGGACATTTTTTAAGAACGACTTGGAATCAATCAGAAACAAAACACGTGATTTAAGATAATACGTGAAACACATGAATGAAAGTTGAGTGGAACTTTACTTTAAGCTGTTATCAGGATGCCTTTTGTGTAAGGCCGTTTTCTCTCATTTCCTTATGGCCGTTTTCTCCTGTCTAAGTTAATGGCATCCTGATTTCATGTACCTGTTTGAAACTGACTACAACTATCTGATAAATATTTTATAGAATAGCAATATAATGATATGATCATGAAACTGCATCTTCAAATAGATACACTAATTTGCTAAATGACAACAGTACCGTCCAAGGATAATGGAAAGCAAAATAACGAATGCAGTCGTTATAATAATAAAATAGTTTTGAACTAAAGGTCAGATAAAATGGGAGGCACAATTCCATAATTTGAATTGGAACAGCATTTATTTTAAAATGACTGGAACAACACAGGAAGTTAAATTACGCTGGTTCCAGTATAGAGTCATTCATAGAATTCTTACAACCAATACTTATTTGTTTAAACTCAAATATACAGAAAATGATTTGTGTACATTTTGTCAAAGTGTAAATGAAACAATTACACATTTGTTTTTGGATTGTAACTTTTCTCATTCATTTTGGAACGACTTCTGCTCTTGGATAAAGACATGTTCACATGTTTGTAACATGAACCTCAGCCTTGAATTTATAATATTTCGTAAAAAGGAAAATATAGTAACAGACAAAATCTTTGATTTTATTCTCTTGTTTGCAAACATTTTCATTTATAAATGTAAATATCAGAAATGAAACCACAATTTAAGAGATTTTTAAAAGAACTCTTTGTCAGATATAAAATAGAAAAAGACATAGCTCTTAGCAATTGCACTGCTGATAAATTCTATAAGTCTTGGATGATGTATCATATTTTATTCTCTTCAGAAGAGCAGCACAAGTAATCTGTATTAATTTGCCATAAAGACCAAATAATTATTTTCTTATGTCTTGTTAGATAATAAAAAGGGGGATTGTGCTTGAATGTGTGTATGTGTGTGTGAGTAAGTGTGCTATCTTTGTATAAAATCCCACCTACGTAAATCTCGTATCTAGTTTTTATGTTCAATAATCGATACAGTATAACGAAATGCTTATTGTTTGTGACCTTTGTCTCCCCGGAATGAAGGTCAAATCATGTAACAGGGATGGATGAATAAAATGTTGAAAAAAATTGATCTTTTTTTCTTCTCTTGTAATTTTCGTGTAAACAGCTAATGCCTTGCACATACGGTAATTCGTAAAACATATTGATAAACGGTGAAAATATTACGACAGAATGCATGACATTGCAATAACAACAATGTCAAAGACATCTTCAGTCATATCTGTTTTGAGACCTATCCACTGAAAACCAATCTGGTAGACATCCAACACACATCTTTACTTCTTTATAATACATGCATGTGATTTTGAAGCCCTTACATCAACAATTAACTACTTTAAATGACTTTTAATGGACTTGTGATAAGATAGCTATAAAGAAGAGACCATTTTTCTCGTACAATTAACGAAACACCGCCTTTGGGGCGTTTAGTGCGGAGTAACCTTCACCCTAGAGGTTTTTGCGGCCGATTTGCGAATTTAAACAGATATTTAAATTATTTGAAGGGTGACATGTGGTGTAAATTATCCAGGTTTGCGGAGAAATGTATAATTGAGAGGTTCGTGTGTAAGTGTGTGGAATGTCACCGATTTGACGCGATTCTTTTGACTAACTTGAAAGCTAATTGAGATCGGCAACATGGCTGCTATTATTCCTTTACACTATTATAAAGAGGGGGTGGGTCTTTCTTACCCACGTTTTACCAATATTTTATCTAAGATATCGCGTTCCTGTAAATAATTCCAATGCCGAACCTTCTCTTGATAACCTAACGTATAACGGCGATTCAACAAACTAAAGGTATTATACCCTGATCAATAGATTTGTATATTGTCTCGGGAAAAAAATTTGCTTGTTAACATGCTGACATTAAAAATACACTTTATCTGACAGCAGTTTTTTGTTTTCTCTTTATCAAATATCATAATGAATGTTGCCTTTTAGTTTGTTCAACGAAAGAACATATACTTATATGCATGTTTAGTACAGATATAGTGATGTTTTATTATAAAGCTATCGCTGAATTTATCGCATTCACAAACTACTATGACCGCACTATCTTTAAATACAAAGCAAGTAATTTAATCAAACGATTCGATAAGGATACTTTGACTGGAAACCAAAAAGAAAACATTCAAGATAAGCATATGTCTTACTTCTCGCAACAAATATCTCATATACGTTTTTCGAATAGAGTAAATATAACGTCAAAAATGTTTTAAAACCCTAGAATTCTTCTGATTCTGCCTGCCAAATACATATATATTATACCGCTGAGTTTGAGTGAAATTGAGTCATTTAGACATATCAGGCATTTTATTCCTAAATAATGCACCACAGAGAAAGAAGTAATCAAGGTTGCTGAAACCATTTAAGCAGTGAAATTGTAATCAAATTAGACAATGTTTCACAATCATTTGCAGCTGTTCTCATTTAACAAAAATACACATTATCTACAAGTATTTTGAATTCCTTAGATATATTTAGGTTGTGAAATAGCCTGATGTTGTCACAAGCAGGATGGCCAAATTGTTTGCAAGATTCGTCTATATATAGGAAGGTAATCTTGTACACAAACCTGCCATTTCTCATTGGGATTGATCTGATATCTCAATAAAGATTATCTACTTTTGTTATTTATTGAAATATTCTAATTTTCCTTATTGCTATAAAAGAGTCAATAAATTGTAATAGCTTAAAATATTACAATTAATCGACTAAAATTATTTTCGAAACTAATTCTACTATTTCTAAGTGTTTCCCGTCTAATGAAATAAAATAAAAATGTAGTAAATTGATTAAATGATAGTAATTGATTATCTTCTGGTATACGGTGATGATGTGTTGTATATATCTTGTGTATCTTTTTATCTTTGTTAATGTTTTTTTACTGAAGAACTGTATAATTTGTATAACAAATTTCCCCCTCTCCATATTTACATATAGCATTAACATACAATTATCAGTGAAAATTTTAAAATAAACAATTATCAAAAAACGTGCTACTGCCCCTTTAAGGTACAGTAATTAATAACTTCTCGATCTTGATCAGGCATGAGAACTGTATTTCCCCCACTACACGGTACTCATATGCATTACTCTCACCTGTTTTAGGCGAATAGCCATTCTCTCCCAACAGAGGCAACTCAGTCATACCTGAATTAGCCTCTGTTCTATTACGCCTAGATCCTGGGGTTCCAGCAGATTGCCCTAGCGGCAAAATGTTTTAACTTAAAACATCTCCTTTATTTGCAGCCAATGAAAACACCTTTTGGATATCCATGACCTTAACGGTCGTACAGAAAAATATTATGTCTTTATGTTTATTTTTCATGAACAGTGTGAGAGGGAAACAATTTGAAAATCAGATATGGAAAGGGTTTTTCATTAGATTGAAACTGTTTTAAAATTGTGTAAATTATTATTTGTTTTATGCTAGATTTTATTTTACTAACCAAACAAATAATAACTAATGAGAAAGTAAAAAGCAATGTTTTGTTAAAGGAAGAGTTATCTCCCCTGGATGTTAAATTTCAACGAAAGCTTTGACGAACCTCACGGAGATGGCCGAGGTTTTGCGAATGACCACTTTTGAAACGGCGTCACTGATTGCACAACTAACTTCGATTGTCTCCATTCAGATTTCTACTTTTCTATCCCGTGTAATAGCCGTAATAGAACAGAGGCTAATTCAGGTGTGACTGAGTTTCCTCTGTGGGGAGAGAATGGCGAATAGCATATAGCTCATTTAAAATTCAGATAAAGTTTAATATATTAGCATTGAAATTAGATTTGCATGTATGTCCTAGGCTTATTCGTGAATGTATTAAAGAAAAGATTGTTGTCAAATTAAAATTAGAGATTATATTTATATGATTGCCCCACCTTTACATAAAACAAAGAAAGTTTATCAAACAATTTATTTAATAAATCACTATATTCAAATGAAAATTCCTCCAAAACAGCTCAAAACGTCATGTTAGATATTGTTCGTTGTGTTAAATATTTGGTGACGTGTTCATGGTTGACAGTCACACAAGCGAAGGGAACTGACAAGAAGGAGTTTAACTCATAGTGATTGTTCCCTTTACCGTCGCGAAATGACGAAACTTCGTATCGGTATGGTAAGACTTCAAGTTGAACTTGGGCGATATAGTAATGTTATGAGATCACTGCGCTTATGCAGAGTATGTAAACTGGATCATATTGAAGATGAATTTCATTTTATTATGGTTTGTCCAGCCTTTAACGACTTGAGATTAACATATGTACTGCCTGTCTGCAGACCATATGATTTAAAATACAGTTTCATCAATTTAATGTCATCATGTGATACAGACGTTCTTATTTTACTACAGCTCTTTATTCATCATGCACTCTGTCTGAGGAGCCAATTGTTGTTGTAACATCTCCAACCTGCTTACTGTTATCTGTATATGGGCCGGAGGCCACGCATACCGAAATAAAAAATAAAGAATTGAAGAAGGAATGTTATCTGATGTTATCAGGTTGCCATCTATCTCATCGAGTCTACAGGAATGGCTACAAGGTGAATCTTTGGAACCATTGACAGACACGACTGTTGAGGAACCTTGAGAAGATAAAGAATATAGATCAATGAATCTCGAGATAAAATGTTCACTACAAGAGTCTCAAAACTGGTTCCCAACCAAATTCGCTATACACCTTTGTTTTTCTTTATGTCAGTTTGCCTTTTCATGATTTTTTTGGTATGCAAAGATTCAGTTGAGTACAAAACAAACTGAAATTGACTGTAGGCATTTAACCTAGGGACAAAGGGGAAGTTTAACGTTTTTTTCAAAATGTCTTTTTCTTAAAAGCAAGTAGCAAGTATCATAAGGCTGGGAAAATTGATTTTAGAACATCAACTTTTGATAAGAGACATAATCTTGCAAGATTTGTTTTTCTTTTGGCGAGATTGCTTTGTTTTATACCTAAACAACGCGCCACTGTCTTTAGTGAGTGAGTTGGGGTTTAACGTGTTGTCAGCAATTTTCAGCTATTCAGCTAGTCTTTAATGTCATCGTAGAAATATCATTAGTTAGTCTTAGTTAATGAATTGCATCTTCCACTGTGCACCATGATCAATAGTCTTCATAAAGGCGTTTGATCACTAATACTGACCAGCAATGCCTATCAGTTGAAACACAACCACCCTGCAGTGTGCGCTCTTCATCTTCTTACGCAAAGCCTAAAACGTCAGTTTCCCAACTGTCAGTTTTATGCCTTGCTGTAGACCCTTGAGTTTTCTCTGCTGATATCAGCGCCTCTTCAGACGATTGTTAGCAACCTCCATTCTGATTTGACTTTTGCTTTTTTCATAGTAAGCTAGAAAGCAAGCACAGAAAACTCAAGGGTTGGCAGCAAGGCATAAAACTGACAGTTCAGAAACTGACGTTTTAGGGTTTGCTAAAGAAGATGGCACTCTACATGGACAATTGATCCTATCCTTAAACACTGATTTGTGGGTTATCAATAAAGGATCATATAATCTCATCTTATAACGTCTGAAATTATGTGATATTTGCACAGGTTAAACTGATCACCTTATCTGAACCGTTAGGTGGATGTACATTTCCAGAAAATTTAAGCTTATGGCATTGGCATCACGTCACATATTGTTTTGCTTTGATACGAACAGAAATGGCATAATCCATTTTAAACATGAAAACATTCTCACAAAATTTTCTCTAAATGGCAAAAATGTGATAAATACTTGTTTTCAGTGACAATTAAAAAAAACATCCATGTTCGCGGAAGGCAAATTTATACGTCCATAGATACTCTACTCAACCATAGAAATAAATTTTTTATTACATGTTGACAAGATGAATTATCAACATAGGCAACAAACAACGAGAACGATTTTTTAGACTTCAAATATCCGACAGGAAATGTTCGACTTGTATCAACATCTGTGGCCTCACGTCTAAGACAGACACGGGAGGGGTGGTTTTGAGTCAGGATCGTCTGTCAGTATCTTGTGCTCAAAGACATGTCTGCAGTCGTTGGGGCTTCGAATGTAACCGGCGTTGCAGGGAATGTTAAGAGTAAGATGGTTTTTCAACCCAGCTTCACCCACCAAATATTCGATGGGATTCATGTCTGGTGACTTTCAACCTTCGAAACGATTGTCATGGAATGACGCAGACATCGGATGTTCAGTCCAAGTAAACCTAGCCTCAATATTATCCGTATAGGAGTCAAACGGATAATATTGAGGAGTGAAACGGATAATATTGAGGCTAGGTTTACTTAGACTGCAGGATGTTGTAAGCAGCAAACCGTCTGCATACTACATGAGAGTTCTCGTTCCAATCGTTCTCCTGCAAGTCACACAGGTCGATAAGAACGTTTGGATTGATCATCAATGTTCCTGTGCCGAAAAGGGTTTTGGATTCTAACTCCACATAAACCATTCTGACTTTTTTTAATCTTCTGTTCTGTTTCTATAAATATTGCAAAATAGCCCTAGCGTGTTCTACGACATCAAATATCAATTGTGTTTCTAATGCCGTTCAGTTTAGTTTTATACTCTCTGAATGCTTAAGTTTAGAACATTACACTTTTATCTTTCCCATCGCTTTTTAGGTCTGTGTTATTTAGTCATTGCCCTGTATTTCTGTCAGTTGTCTATTATAATATCATTTCCTAACAAGAACAAAAAATATTTAACACCTAGCCCAATAAATAGCATGTGTATATTTGCCTTTTTAATTCTGAACTTCTTGAGGATATAAATTTGTGTAGTCTCCATGGAAAAGTTCCTTCTAAATTTGATCCCGGGCCAAAACTAAAAATAAAAGTACCGAGGGTACAGAAGCTCACCTTAAAATGAATGATGTGGTAAAATGGTTTAATTATACATGTAACCATCTTTTATATAATTGATTATGGCTGCCATCATGATTTTTTTATCTTTTAAAATACTAGTCTTCTTTTGGAAACGACTAGAGCTTGAACAAACATTAATACACGAATGATATAATCATGATAAGTTAACAAGCAGAAGGTTTTTGTATAACTTTTTTGTATATCTATGGCTGAATTGGTGACCATCTTGTACTTTTTAATCTTCAAAATGCTACTTTTATGTGGGCATCCGTATTAATTTCATTATGATATCTTGATTGGTTTAGGTGTATCCATTTAAATGTCATTCATTACTTACAGGATGGTGGGCACTTACATTTGTTTTGTAGTGAATCATTAATATGATTTCAAGATTATTTCACTGATGGTTATGCTGCATGGGATATTGAGAATCCCAAAAGTACAGATTTTTCAAGGAAAATGAATGACTGATAAAGAGGAAAGTCATAAACACAGCATACATAAGACACGTTTATTTTGTTAACATAATATTTACATGTCAAGTGACCATGAGATGTCTTTCATTAAAGAATCAATTTATTTAACACTCATACAGTACTATAATGGTAAACATTTTTGCATTGTCAAATCAACAGAGAGATATGACAAATCAAATTTCCTTACTTTTCTTACTAGACCCTTTTCGATTTTCATCTGCATATTTATTCCACATCAACTTATCATGTAGATTGCTAAACACAAAGCTTATTGTAGACAAGTTTTGTGTAAGTTGTTATTCTTAGAAAGAACATATTACTGTCATGAGAATACAAGTCCATAACTTTTATTGCATACACATGGGCCATGGCCATATAGCATAATGCTCTACCATATCAATCGGGTCAGGTTGATTATGCAACAGACTAGCAGCTGACACTGTGATGCTAGCAGCCTGCCTTGGGATGTGTATTAGACAGCATGGTTGACCCCTTATGTGTGGTATTTAAAGGAATATAAGGGAGATACCATTGTTTAAAATTTAACATGTTTAATGTGATTTGGTTTTTGCAGCTAGTTGCCATAAAGATTTTAAACAAATTAATCAATTATGTTTGTCTTTCATCTTAATTTTTTTTAGAAACACTTAAAAATTTAGAACAACTTGCACGACAATCTTAAATATTCCATATTTAAGATAATATTATGATTAGTAAGTTCAAATTAGAGAATTTATATGGTGCCAGTGATCACTTGATAAAAGCTTAAAATTTAATAATAATGATGTGTCATCTGCAGCTGAAAAGTCAATATGGCTGCTATTGCGGCCATCTTGGATTCTCAAAACTGAAACGTCTACCTTTCTGTGCGGAATCACTATAGGTATAACATACTACAATATAAAAATGATATCTAGATTGGTTTAGGAGAAATAGTCTTTGTCATGAAATCTAATTGAAAAATTCAATATGGCTGCCATGGCGGCCATATTGGATTCTCAAATCTTAAACGTCTACCTTTCTGTGCGGAATCACCATAGGTATAACATAATACAATTTCAGAATGATATCTGTATTCTTTTAGAAGGAGTAGTCTTTTTCATGAAATCTAATTGAAAATTCAATATGGCTGTCATGGCGGCCATCTTGGATTCTCAAAACTGAAACGTCTACCTTTCTGTGAGGAATCACCATGGGTATAACATAATACAATTTCAGAATGATATCTGAATTCGTTTAGAAGGAGTAGTCTTTTTCATGAAATCTAATTGAAAATTCAATATGGCTGTCATGGCGGCCATCTTGGATTCTCAAAACTGAAACGTCTACCTTTCTGTGGGGAATCACCATGGGTATAATATACTACAATTTCAGAATGATATCTGAATTCGTTTAGGAGGAGTAGTCTTTTTCGTGAAAGTTTACGGACGGACGGACGGACGTACAGACGGACAGACAGACAGACGACGGACGAAGCGCCATGACATAAGCTCACATTTACTTCGTAAAGGTGAGCTAAAAATGTGAACCTAGCTTAATGAATCTTAATATGTGGTTCTGTCAGAATGTGTAGGTGTGCATTTTACTTTCTGCTTTTCTTCTGAAGAATAGGATGAATATAGATTTTCAGTGTGTGACCCCCTGTAATGAGGGCCCAAAAATCACAACATCTTCAATCCCCAGTCTCTCCATTGGCGATTGGATTTTCATGAAACATCCCAACAACCACATTTCTTTGGCAAGGTGGACTTCAGGTTATTTCAAATCTTTGTAAGGATTGGATGAAATAAGTATCACATTCTGAGTGTACCTTATGCTCTGCTTTATGGACAGGAGGTTTCCCTTTTTTCGTTTTAGGAGAATTCTGAACGTCATTTTCCAAATGGGTCTGATGAAGCTGCCCTCAGGGGTGGCGAAACGTAACAATTAAAACCTTGAAGTCGTCACCCGCTTGGTTGTCTATGTGTTTGGAGTCGCATCCCCCTTCTTCTTTTAATTATCATTTTCCAAAAAACACAAGAAAATACAACAAAACTATATCTGTTAAATATTGTTTATTCTTATCAACCATACACAAGCGATAAATATGCAACTTTTCACACGCGATCACACTTTATGTACATATCATTCAAAACATTTTCTGCACACAATCAATAATGATACTTCTAGCTATATCTTTTAGAACTGCCAGGACTAACAAAACAAGACTGTGACTATTTTGCCATCAAAAGTCATTGTTGGCAGCGTTGCTCGACTCTGATGGTGTTGATTCAAATCCCTAAAAAGTACAAGATTTTGTACTATTGCAGATAGTGTTAGCCCCAATATAACACACTTCTTTTGTTCTTAATGGCATGTCTCTCTTGTTTCTGATAAGCTATTTAGTGGCATATCCATAAGAGGGGTTGCATTTATGGAAAACAAAGGAAGTTTGTCCCCCTGTAAAACCACAGATCCTCCTGTGCAACATATAGCTAAAGTCTCTTCATTACGCTCACCCGACCACTACCAATTTTGATGAACAGACTAGGGTCACACTCTACTAAGGTGGTTCAAGAAAATGCATTCTTCAAGTAAAACTATATTTCTTCTGAGGCCAAGCGAGGGTCAGAATATGATGCACATTCTTCTCAGACTGATTGAGACGATGTTCCACGAGACTCGCACAATGTCACAATCTTTACAAAGGTACTTGATGTAAATGCATTCTTCAGGTTACACATTATTTCTACTCAAGCCCAGCAAGAATCAGGATAAGCTCACATGGATATGATGCACATTGTTCTTTGTACTGGTTGAGATGATGTTCCGCAAGACTCGCACAATGTCACAATCTTTACAAAGGAAGAAATGCCTTCTTCAGGTAACACAGTATTTCTACTCAGGACCGTTCAAGGGTCAGGATATGACACACATGCTTCTTCTGTCTGGTTGAGATGATGTTCCCCGAGACTCACGCACTTCCTGAACTTTAGCTAACACGGTCTCTTCCTTCTCGTTGGGTATCGGGGCTCTCCACTCGGGGGGCGGGTGCCGTCGATACTCCCACACGTTGTTACCCCGGGCTCCTGTCACATTAACATTACATCCTGATTGTATCTTAAAAGGTAAAATAAGCTATTTAGCAGAATATAAAATAAGGTTTGAAAAAAAGTCAGTTTTATTGAAAAGAATTTAATTGTAAAATTAAACAAAATCACAAATAAATTCCCAAAAGTGACCAGGCTCGCAAATGGGCCTTACTTCATATCTTCGATAGTATAAAGTCGGTATATTCATATTTCATTGTCCAAAAACATGACCAGTGGTTGCCAATTTTTTCTCTGAACTCAAAAGAAGAGAACGGAATCTATTATGTTTGTGGGTTAATGTTAAGCACAATAAGGTTAAAAGCTTGTTTCAGGTGTCTTAAATTGGGATACATGTATTTTTTTATGATTTTATGACACTTCAAAAAGGATTTCACCTCTGTTTTGCCAAATAACTACACAGAAACTGACTGGCTCTTTCAGCATAGCTGTGCATTGTTGAAAAAGGTCAGTTGGAACAAGCAAAAATTGTTTTACATTTTATGGGGATCGCCCACTATCTTATTCTTTAGACAGTGAGAATGTTTGTTTAACTTGTATAAACCATGTTGCCTGAGCTTCAAGACAATATGATGTAATATTTACCTGCAAGTCTGTCTTCTCGCCGTTTCCTCTCATTCTCAAGAATAGGTTCCTGACATAACAGAACAGACAGAACATTAAGGATGCAACTAAGAATCATCACTGCTTTTCAATGCCCAAAATTGCCCCAATAGTTTAATAAATCCAGGGTGTGCCAAGATGGACAATAATCAAATCAAAAGAGTGAGAGTTAGCAATTCAGGGCCCATCAAGGAAGAACTTTATCAAATCTATTGAAATCCAGAAATATTCAGGGGCCTGCAAATTAAGGGTTAAATATTTGGTATTTTCAAAATTACCCAAACATCTTTTAAACAACCTTACTCAAAGAAAATTAAACAAACATTTTATTTTTTTTAAACACTGAATAACATAGTACTTATGTGTAGGTCTTTTGTAGCTCATCATTCTTGGAACAATTGATTAACACTACCAGATAAAAACCATAAATCAAATTAATTTAGTCACATTATCATTAGTAATTTGCATAGACAGTAAGATTCAACTGTTAAGTAATTTGTATCTCTTTTTAGGGCTTGGAAAATACATTTGCAAAAGTTTCTTATGATAAATAGATTGTATAAAGCTTGCCACACTTTCTTTCAGTAGGGTATTTAAAGAAGTGCATAGATAAAAATATTATCATCCAAAACTGGGTTCCACAGGAGATAATATCGCTTGTATGAAGTCAAGCGATATCTCCTAGGAGAAGTCGTTTGGTCAGTAGATTTTGAACAATACACTGTTGGAATCACAATACTTTTGCATCATCAAGTAATGACATCACGATGATATGACGTCATAAACATGATGACGTCAAATGTGGTGTTCAGAGATGTTCATTTTTATTAATAAGCTAGATGTATCGTAAGATTTATGGGACTAATACAGCTATTTTAACTAGATATTAGTGAGATACTGTGTCTGAGGTCCTTATAGAATGAGCAAGTAAAGGAGAGTTTTCACTCACTGCTACTTCTGGTGATAGAGTAGCTCTGAACTTTACACAGTTGTCATAGTCCTGCTTCCACTTGGAACAGTCCTGGTTCTCTCCATACACATAGTACTGCTGGAACCGTCCGTGTAGACCTGGCCGTGGACAACGTAAATAATAGTATTAACATGAAGACATAATTACAAAATGGCTTTGTTATACTTTCTTCAATGAGTCTGTTTGGTTGAAAGCTCACAAATTCTGTTTCGAAACTCCGTAAGGATGCACAGTATCACCAATATATCGGTATATTGCAATACAGGAACAATGTGATACGAATCGGTACACAGTACATACTTCTGAAAATATCTAATACATCAGACGTTTTTATACAAGCTTTTTCACTTTAAACTTGAAAAAAAAATATAACATAAAACTTGATTGACGTAAGTTTTTTACAAGGTGTGAAGTTGTGACAACAGCTCAAATATGTATACAGATCATAAACAGTACTCGAAAAAAATATTCCTTTTCAAAACTCCCCATAGCTGAGCAATGATAATAGTTCTTAGCGCTTATATTAAGACAAGATAGCATGCAAATTATTGAATTAAAGTAGTACCAATATATTGCAAAATGTATTGCAATGCGCTTTTCTGTATTGCAATATACCAATACAGAAATGAAGAACGTTACCCTGGTACCAATCTTTAAAACCAAGTGGAGGTGGTTTCAAATCTCTTTTGTTACACCAACATTGAAAAATATTTCAATCTAGGCTATGAATGAAGTATTGTGAGTTAAAGTCAAAACAGTATAAAAATTGAAGAAATGCTTTCTTGGGATCAATTGGGAACAGGGCCTCTTCCTTACTTTTACAGTCTGCATACTCCTCCTTGTAAAGTTCACAGGGTCGTAGCTGTAACAGAGACCACAGTTTTGATTAGAATCACTGAGCAATGCATCTCTTGGGAAATCAACTTCAGATATACACAACAAAATAATTCAAGTATCCCTTGATTTTACATAAGCATTCCTTGTCATTTTGAAAAAAAATAGAGCCATTGGCTTTGTAGCTCATCAGGCTTTACATTTGATTTTGCTTAGGGTGTGGCCAATGTAATACCCCCCAACCATATTAGGGACTAAAGGGCCACCAAAGCTACAATTTATAATCCTCACTATTCAAGGAGTCTGTACACAAAGTTTCAACTTTCTAGGCCTTATGGTTCTGGAGAAGAAGGCGAAATTCCACAAAGTTTACGAACGAATGGACAGACGGACGCAGGACACCATGCCATAAGCCCATCGGGCCTTACAGGCTTTTGTTCACTTTTGAAAAAGTTACAAAAGTGACAAATATACTTTTATAAATATTGCAGTTTGGTTTAGGGTCTTTAACAGATTAAGAATTATGTAATCAAAATATCTTACTTCTTATTCAGAGTCTTATAAAAATATATACATGTTATACTTATAAAAAAAAGTAGAAACCAATCTATATATAAAATAAGTAAATTGATTGTTGTTAATCATTTTTATAGGTGAAGAAACAAGCCAAGGCCAAGCGAGGTGCGGTCATTGTGACCGGGGAATCCCCCTTTATGACATGCGATCGTTGATTGGCTGAGTCATTATCTTGTTCCTATCGAGCAATGAGCTGTTTTGTCTTAGAGAAATGTTTTCAAATCTAAAATGAAACAGCAGAAAAGAATTGAACAATCGTTATGTTTTATCAGATGAAACAAAATTAACACTCATTGTCGTGTAGCTTCGGATTTTCAAATTCTGTATAGTATAGTTTGTAACCAAAATGTTTTATACAGTCTCATTTATGCTTAAATAACATCACCACAGTACAGTTTTGAATAAGTTGGTTTAAACATATATATTCATGTTAATAATACATGAAATAGGATACGCAAACAACCAATAGGCATATTCAAATGCGTGTCCTTCAGAAAACAAGAATAATTTGCGGATAATAACATCATATCGATAAGCACAATCCGTACATAGGTAAGAGATCACTCATTTAAGAACAATAATTGGTCTTGAATAACTTCAACAAAATGTACTTGTTTTTGAACTGGCAGAATCCTCTTCTTACATGTGAGTGCACCCGATCACTTGTGTAGTTTTTTAAGATAACAGAATAAATAGCAGAGTATCTCTGGCAATGTGTACTATGACGACATGGTGCAATTTGAGTCAAGAATAGCAAAGAATGAGATTTAAGAGATCAATTTTGGCGAGTGAATTACCCTGTCAATAGTATATACTCATAAGAGGTTTCTGATAGCGTGGCCCATGGTTGGCATAACCACATGACTGAGTGAGCAGGTTCAGCACAGTCGCCGTTCTCGTTTGCTGCCGTTTTGGTGTGTAGCCGTTTTCACCATATACTCTCTAATCAGGTGCGTTACCCCCCTTTGCAGTAAACCGGAAGGAGTTTAGTTGGTGCAGGGGAGATATATCAAAAGTTAGGTGGGTGATACTTGACGTTCTGTTAAAACTTGTGTGAATATTGACTTTGATTGTGCTTTTGGAGACGATAATGTGCAAAATTTAGGAAAGGGGGCTTCTGTTTAGAGGGGGCAGCAATCAAATTGCGGCATCGTTTCGATGCGCACTTTATGCAGATAGCTGGCCAAAAGGTTTGCTAAGCTGATGGTTCATCCGTCATGATGCGCCATCGTGATATGAAAATGTGAGCAAGAAAAACAACACTTTTACCCTTATTTTCGATGATTTTATTATCCCGATCGGTGTGTTAGTTCCCGATCGGGTACTGACCCCGATCGAGGGGTGTGCAGAACCTGGTGAGATCGAGTGACCCTGAAATGGTTGAAAATAGTTCTATGCCATGTCATAATGGTACCGTATCTATTTAAACTGTTCCAATATAAAATCAATTTATATAAATAGAACTATCTATCTCAATATTTTGTTTCAGATATTACCAGCCATATATCTTTTGGTAAATTCTCCTCGGAAAATGTCATGCTTGCTGTGGACGCAGCCATCTTGTTTTCGAAAATATGTTACATCTAATATTCTGAAAAAAGAGTAAATGCCTAATCAAACAAATACATTATATGAAGTAATTGATTATGATTAAACAAACAATTCCATAAAAACAACTGTTTAAAAATTATAAGGACATATTTTTATATATTTACAGACAGAAAAAAATGTGTATATTAACCTTTCTTTCGTTTCGTTTCAATAGAATGATATTTTAGCAAACAGCAATTTGATAGAAAGGGAAGTAACTCTAATTTGTTTATTTTCAGGAAAGGGGCAGAGCTGTCAGTGCAACACAGTTACACAGTTGTTTTCTTTTGGATTGAACGTTAAACAGTTAAAGGAAATGAGCAATGAAGAACTTTTATATTTGCCGTTGTTTTTATTCAAGAAATATATTTTTGAAAGAATATAATTTGCATGTCACTTATGGAAACGATGTTCAGTTTCAAAGGGATTTTGGAAAGGTAGGCTGTCAACTTTCTGCACTCTGATCTCACTTTCAATGTTTCATCTTTATGGTATATCCGGATAGAATGCACTTTACCGGGCGCTAGTAGATCAGCATAGCTTCAATGATATGTATTACATTATTCACGCAATTAAATTAAGTTACTCATATTCTTCTTAATCCATTAGAGTCATAAATGGGATTATTTTTGTGGAAAAGAAATTTGAAGAGACATTCTTGTTCATTTATACATTTTATGGAAGTGATTATCATTCGATCTATTTCAAAGACGTACACACTGAATAAATTTAACTTCTTCAATTTTAAAAGTTGACAACACCTAGTAGCGCACATTCTTTTAAAAACCTGATCTGAAGTGAAACAGTTCCTCAAATTGCCAAAACATATATATATGTAAAATAGTCAACTGGTCAGAATGTTAGTTTTATAGTATTTCAAGAGGATACGAAAATTAATGTAAATAACTTTAGATTTATTACTTGCTTAAGGTTGTTCACTTTGAAGAATTTTGATCAGTAAACAAACAGTAGGCATAACACAATTTCATGAATAATGTTAAAGTGTTTAAATCACTAAATTAGACCATTATCGTAGGATGATAGCTTTTTTTTCTGTAATCTTTGGATAATACACAATTGATAGGGTGCAATCACATGTCAGAAGAGGATTCTTCCCGTACAGAAACAAGTACATATCATTGAAGTTACTTAATACTGAGATTCTTGTCAATACTGTACTGTGCCTGAGTTTATGTTATTTAAGCATTAATTCAGACTGTATAAAAACTTGTAAGGCAAGTAGTGGCGCAAAGAAACACATATGAACTATAAGTAGGGATGAGCTAATTGAGATTTCCGACTCTCTTATACCTAATTAATTCTTGCTTTTCAGTGTTTTATTCGGAGAAACCCTGTGACCCATAGTTACTTTAAATAACTTCTTTGATTGGCATTTAGAAGCTGGTTGATGAAAAAGAACAAGTTATTATGGATAGTAACTTCTTTAGTGCATGAAATGCAACGTTTCGGTGTAGATGCTAATACCGAAACGTCACATTTCATGCAATAAAGAAGTTGACTATCCATAATAGCTTGTTTTTCTTTTCCTTCAAATAGTTTTTCAATGAACACCTTCTCAAGTGTAATGTAGAAATAGCTTTTGAAGTTTGAGAAGAAGGATATGTTTACCACTTAAAAGTTCACTCATCTCTTCAAAATTGTCTAAAAGAACCTCAAACCTGATTAAAAAAGAAAGACACTGAGCAAGTAAATGTTGTATGTTTCAGGTCCTGAAAAGCAAAGGTTGTGACACCAAAGAGAAGGTCGAGGCAGTTGTAAAACAGGTGAGGTGACTTTTAATGCAACATCTCCATGAAAGTTTCTTTTTTCGTATACTTTTCAGATACACCGGTAATGTGTTTGACTTGTGTTGTGTTGTTAACTTCTCATCAATCCTAGTAGCCTGTGTATTGGCTAAAATCAAGTGAATTGGTCATAAAATAAGACGCACATCTGAGTTGAAGTGAGTTTGTTGTTAAGTCAGCAATGGTTGGTGCTAGGTTGGGGAAAAGGTTCAAGTGTAGCTTCATAATGATCCTTTGTGTAAAGCCAATAGTTGTAAGGCGCTGTGGTTCTTTCAACGGGGGCTTTTGTTATAAAATCTTGATATTACCTCTGTTGTTATACAGGCTGTTCTGGGGCTAGAAATTGAGTTATTTGAATAGAGACAATCAATGCTGTTTCAAAAGTAACAAAAGGCTAAGGCATTTTAGTATGCTTTTGAAAAACTATAATTTATCTGAAATGCTCTATCGCTTTGAGTACATAATTCTATATACTTTATATGTGACTGGATCATGGCGAAGGTCTCTGTGACAACAAGCAAGTGTTTACATAAGCTGATATTTTATTATGTTTTGTGGTGCATGTTTTTGCCCCTAGGTGACTCTGAATGTTCCAGAAACTCGAGAACTGCCCATATTATAACAGAGGTTAGATAATGATGTTTTGTCTTGAGCTCCCTCTATGGTGAGAGATTGTTGTTGAGTAGGTGTGAAGTAATGTGAGACTATAAGCTGTTGATATTACACTGAAGAAAGAAAAATAATGTCATTATAATTAACAGAGAATTTAGAGTCTATAATGTTAAACAAGCTCTGAATTCAGTGATTAAGTGTATACACATGACATTTCATAGCATTTTGAAAATTCTCAATTCTAAGATCATAAACATGTTTAACTTAATAATTAATGGTTCTAGTTTTGTCATTATTTTATATTTTGTGAATCAAGGTAAAAGAAGAAATCAACAGACGACAGAGTTTGGATAGAGAATCCTTCGACAGAAAAAATATCATCTCAGCAAAATACTCTCCTCTACATAAAGATGTTTACAACCTGAAGGTAATGTCTAGCAGTAATTTAGTCAGAAACAAGATTCTATTTTGATTGAAGGATAAGACTCAACTTCTTTCTCATTTCAAAATTAATAAAAACCATTTTTTCAAAAAAACATTGCACTTACTTCCAATTTTCTGCCCACAGAGTCTTCTCAAATTAACCAATGTTTCAAAATCCCATTGTGAAAGTTTTGCAACAGAAAGTTAAGTCCTTATTTCTATTCTTCAAATACCTTTGACACCTTTCACATCATCATCATGGTCCTCTATGAAAGATTTGAACATGAAGTTTGTAAATATCCTTGAAAAGATCAAACACCATTCTTTGCTTTTACAAGTGAGGTTATCTATCAAAAATACAGGGTTCATTCTAAGACTTCACCTATGCCATTTGTTAAAGAGGACAAAGACGCCCAGATCTAACGACTAAACCTCCCAACTCTGGCAAAAATTTTGTTCCGCTCATTTTTTGCTAAGTATCACTAAAGCTAGTACCTGTTGCTGCCACCAGGAGGAGTTCCTGCACCCTGAGCTGGTTGAATTGACGAGGTTCTGTAGATCCGCAGAGACATCATTGGACGGAGTTAAAGAACGAGTTCAGGCATGGGAAAGTGAGTTTCTTATATCACTTCTCTAGTCAGAGCTCATCTACTAGTCTATCACAAGGTCTCCAGTAAAGCATTCAGTATTATTATCTAGAGGCAAGTTACACCAGTGAATCATGCTTTCATCATCTTTGCTGTCTGATTTTTTTCAAAAATGATGTGATTGATCTACTCATGACTAGCGTTGATCTTCATGTATGAGAAAATGTTGTTACGAGAACATGCCACAAACAGGGGTGGTTTCAGACAATTCTGCATCTTCCTTGCTAAGCCTAAAACATCTGTTTCCGAACTGTCAGTTTTATCCCACGCTGCTGATCCTTAAGTTTTCAATGCTGATTGGCGATTGTTAGCAACCTAAAGTTACTGTCTGATTGGACTATTGTTAGCAACCTAAAGTTACTGTCTGATTGGACTATTGTTAGCAACCTAAAGTTACTGTCTGATTGGACTATTGTTAGCAACCTAAAGTTACTGTCTGATTGGACTATTGTTAGCAACCTAAAGTTACTGTCTGATTGGACTATTGTTAGCAACCTAAAGTTACTGTCTGATTGGACTATTGTTAGCAACCTAAAGTTACTGTCTGATTGGACTATTGTTAGCAACCTAAAGTTACTGTCTGATTGGACTATTGTTAGCAACCTAAAGTTACTGTCTGATTGGACTATTGTTTTCTCTCATAGTAAGCAAGAACAGAAAACTCAAGGCTCAGCAGAAAGGCATAAAACTGACAGTTCGGAAACTGGCCTTTTAGGTTTTGCGTAGGAAGATGACGATTCTAAAGAACAGGATAGAACGTGTTTATATCTAAATACAATATTGTTAGAATCAGGGATGCAGAAATCGGTCTTTTTGCAGGACATATCCGATTGGGATTCCAGATTGACCGATTGGAAACTTACCCTATCGGACAATTGAAACAGAAAACTGACCGATTAGAAAATAAACATGTCGGACATTTGAAAAGAAAATTGACCCATTGAAGAAAATAAAGACAAAAGAAAACTTATTTTTTACTGTCAAAAGTGTAAATAAAGACAAACCATGGTACTTGAGTAGGTCACAATCTTACGGATTGTGATTCGAGTCGAGTGGCTTCACTAGAATCCTATTCCGGTAGTTAAACTGATCATGCATGATACTGATGGTTTGATGGTTGCAGATGAGCGGATGTACATGTTCCCTGTGTTCACCAAGTCCTTCTGTGACAGGCTGATGGAAGAGCTGGAGCATTTTGAGGCCAGTGATTGTCCTAAAGGTCGTCCCAATACCATGAACAAATATGGAGTGAGTTCGCTCTGACATGATTAAGGATAACTTACAAAAAAGTGTTGTAACTAGTTAAGTAAAACTCCACAGATCGTGATTTATATAACATGATTAACATCCCACATTTGACCTTTCCAAATCTATTCTTTGGAAAGAAGTAATAAATATGAAAACATTACCTATTATGAGGAAAAACTTCAAAGCAAATGTGTCGGTTCAGCTCTGTTTCAGTTGGTCTTTAGTCTGCAGTGGGTCACTAATTCAAACACTGTCTATCGGCAGTCTAAGTAAACCTAGCCTCAATATTATCTGTTTCACTCCTATGCTGAGTCTAGCAAGTCCTAGTAGAGGGTCGTGTCAGCCAACCTTTCTCCAACTTGTGACCCTCCAACGAAATACGTGCGAAGACAGACTTTTGTCGCCTGGTAAGATGAGTTCTGATTGGTCAATTCGCTACGTGGGCTAATGCGACCCTCTACTAGGCCTTACTAGACTCAGTATAGGAGTGAAACAGATAATATTAAGGCTAGGTTTACTCAGACTGTGTCTATCGTTTTTTTGTTGCTTAACTAGCTTTTGTGGTGTGTATTTATGTGTGTGCATCATTTACTCTGTGTTTCTCAGAAACCTCTCGAAAAGGATAATCCAATAAAAAGGGAATCTAATGACTTTGTCTTCTTTAATTTTTGATTAATTTTTTAAATATATTTGTAAAACAAAGCAGTTAACAATGCATAGGAGGAGCTACTATAGGAATTTCTTCTCAATTTCAGATTTTGCTCAATGAACTTGGGTTTGATGATGGCTTTATTTCTTCTCTACTGTCAACCTACCTGGGCCCCATCACAGCCATTTTGTTTCCTGACTGGGGTGGAGATAGTCTGGACTCTTATAAAGCCTTCGTTGTCAAGTATAAAATAGGAGATGACCTTGACCTTGCATATCACTATGACAACGCTGAATTGACCTTAAACGTTGCTCTTGGGAAAGATTTTAGTGAAGGAGGTCTCTACTTTGGAGACATGAGAACTGAACGAACAACAAACACAAAATATATACAGTACAATCATCAGCCTCAGTTTGGTTTGCTACATAGGGGGCAGCACCTTCATGGAGCCATGCCGATTGACGAGGGCGAAAGATATAATCTAATAATCTGGATGAGGTCGTCACGGATACGTAACCTAAAATGTCCAATGTGTGACGAGGAACCGGATCTTGTGGAAGCTCTTGGTTCTGGGGATGGTTTTACGAAAAAAGAAATGGTGAATGTATGTGCGTCTTTCTGAAGGGGAAGTTTCGACGTATATAATTCAAATCTTTGAGAAACCTTAGAAAGGAATGGAATTCTAAGGTTTACCCAACAGGATCCCCTCAATGCACTTTTTGTGAGTAACTTCTGGTGTTTCAAGAAAAGTACTTCTTAGAATGTATACTGATGTGCAATCATCATTCTTTGAGACTATCATAGGGACAGTAGCGCATGTTTTTCTAATAATATTTTTTACGATAATTATACATTAATGACAAATGTATTTCTTTGATAGCGTAAAAAATCTCATTACACAAACCAATCATCGATAATCAGATCATCCATAGGCGGCAATTTTGTGTGAACACTTTTAATTCATTTGCTTGTGAGAAAAAGGAAACCAATGCCTGAACTTTACATTATATATTTGATTTATTACTGCTTCATTTTGTTTAAATACATTGTCTTACAATTGGAACCATTTATTTTCATTTTCCTGACATCACCTTATAGTCCCCTAAAAACATGCTACTGCACCTTATAGCCTTTCTGACCACCAAATTTTTATTTTTTATTTTGTGGGTGAAATCATATTAAGATATTCAAATACTTACAAAAGAAAACATATCAGATAATTATTGACAAAATTCACACTGTAACCTTGTCATATGTGCCAGAAATTCATTGGGGTCTCTTAGTCAGTGAAATTTTTCTTGAAAAGTCATACGAGGGTTATTATGTGTATCATCAATTATAGCATTATTATGTATTAAAGTAAAACATAATGTGGTGATAATCATGGAGTGGCACTTTAATAACCAGTTTAACCTTCTATAGCTCCTCCCTAATGTTCTGGTGGAGCTTCTTGGCAAATCGTCTTTTCTGGATGATTGTCGGTGGGATATAGTTACATTCTTGTAGATTGGCCACATACAGCAGATTTACAACTGATTCAATGTCTGTGGTGTAAATGTATTTGACAGAGAATAGGTCAAGAAATTGTAAATATCTTATTAAATACCTTCTATTAACCTTCAAATTGATAAATGTTGGTGTGCTGTAAGATGCAAGAGCTTGCAGTCAAAGTAAACCTAGCCTCAATAATACCCGCTTCACTCAGGTATTGAGTCTAGCAAGATGTAGAAGTAGGTAGCTTCAGCCGACCTTTCGCAGCCCTTTGCGGCTTGGTAAGACGATTCCTGATTGGTCAATTTGATAGGCTGACACGACCTGCTACTGAACCTTTCTAAACTCAATATGTGAGTGAAGCGGGTATCATTGAGGCTAGGTTTACGTTGACTGTAAGATATCCCCCCTCAGAAGATGACAGGTACACTGATGTTCAACTTTACTATGAACATGGAGCGTCAGATTTATGCAATATACCCTAAGAGAGGATGACTGTAAGAGAAATTTGGAATTATCTGAGAATTGAATGTTTATGATATAATCAATGACTGTGATACATGTTGATTCTTTAATCTTTGAGTTATTAGCTCATCAGACCTGAAAAGCCAGATGGGCTTATGGCATGACATGGTGTCCGGCGTCCGCCCATCCGTCTGTAAACTTGGCGCATTCTACATTTTCTCTTGAAGCATTAGGCCTAGAAATTTGAAACTTTGTGTACTGGTTCCTTGACTAGTGAGGATTATAATTTATAGCTTTGGTGGCCCCTAACAAGTGCCACAGGGCCTCGCACTTAAAACCTATTGTCATCTTCTTTCCAGAAGCATAAAACCTAGAAAGCTGAAATCTTGTTTTCAGGCTTCTTGACTAGTGAGGATTATAATTTATAGTTTGGGTGGTCCTACAGGGGCAACACCCTTAAAACGTATTTTCATCTTCTTCTCCAGAATCATAAGGCCTAGAAAGCTTAAAGTACGTGTACAGACTCCTTGACTAGTGAGGATTATAAATTATAGATTTGGTGGCTCTGTGGCCCCTAACAAGGGCCTCAGGGGCCACGCCCTTAAAACCTATTTTCATCTTCTTCTCCAGAATCATAAGGCCAAAAAAGTTGAAACCTTGTGTACAGACTCCTTGACTAGTGAGGATTATAATTCACATCATAGCTTTGATCTCCCTGTGGCCCCTAATAAGGGCTAAGGAGCCTGCCATTAAAACCTATTTTCATCTACTTCTCCAGAAGCATAAAGTCTAGAAAGCTGAAAGGTTGTGTCCAGACTCCTAGATAAGTGAGGATTATAATTTACAGATGTAGTGACCCTATGGCACCTTAAAAGGGCTTGGTGAACCATTGGATCCTTCCCCGAAATTATCAATTGCAGATTTGGTAGCCTTGTTACTCATTTTATGACTGGTTGCGTTCTAACATTCACATTTGATTATCCCCGTGTGAGAATGTGTTTTTTAACTAAAACTTTTGCTAATATTATCTTGAAATCTTATTGGAATTTTCTTAAGTTGAATATATAGTCTGATGAGCTACAGAGCCAATTGATTTATTTTATTTTTTTAATCATTAAAACTGTTTAACAGTGTAAAAGCTTGACTTGTTTTTATTCATGTATTTTCACTTTGTCCATCAGTCCTGTTATCGTTTTCTGAACAGAACTAGAAGACTGAAAGATACCTAGCAAGTGATACACCTCACAAAAAATATATATAAAAAAGCATACACTGCATTATCTTACACTGGCGAGTAAAACAAACAATTTCTCCTAGGAAATATTGTTTTGATAGTAAATTTTTAACAATGCCAATACTTTTAAATCATAAAAGTCATAATCAAGATAAAATTACAATGCGATGGGATCAGCCAAATGTCATGCAGTTTATTGCTCAGAGATACTTGGGTGAGATTCTTTATATATCTTACCTTTTAAACCAAAATGTTTCTCTGGAGTCCATGCAATTGGTAGCTAAATGATAGTATTCTATAAATATTAAACACACAAATATTGGTGTCCAGCCTTGGCAGCTGAATCTCCTGATGTGTCTCCTACAGAGTGCATAGATGACCAACCCTAAAGTCGCACAAACCAATAAGTCCAAGAATAATCTTTGTGGAGGTAGTAAATATCTACTCTGTCTAGGATAAATGACTTGGAATACCGACTGACATTACAATTGATGTTCTAAACTTAGGAATCATTTCTATAATTTTAACTTACACTATACTTGACATATACTCTGGAACTAATTTCGTAACTATTTAGTAAATAAGAGAACATTTTGATAGGGATGTTTACTCTCAAATACATGTAAGTATTTGTCTCAGATTATGAGTTCAGTCTTATGACTTGTGCTGTGAAGATGCTTGCTGATAGACCCGATTGCATCTGAGAAGTTTTGTTCTTTTTGCAAATATCAATACATAACAGTAGCGGACAAAGATCTTTTTGAATATAAGATATGATAAGATAATTCTTTATTGCCCGTTAAGGAATTTGTGTTACATTTAAGTGAGTATGAAATTGAAATTTTTTATTAACAATATTCTAAATGAATACAAAAACATATATATAAATATATACAAATGAAATATACAAATATTTACAAATGAACAAATAGTGTGATAGTGAGCAATTAACGATGATTAAGAATTGAACTGGATAAGGGTACAAAAGACATTTTACAGCGTTTTCTTTTGTACGGCACATTTTACCGACGACCTTCGGCCTCATGCTTTAACTATAATAGTTCAGGGCAAAACTATACTTTATTGCAAAACACATGATGGTTAGGGTTACTTTATTTATTACTCTATTTTGTAATCTTCAAAAGTCATGTAACAACACGCCTTGGCAGTTCATTCAAGCACACAGCTCACACCTTGTTCTTAAAGGGGCAGTAGCACGTTTTTTGATAATTTTATATTTTAAAATTTTTACCTATAATTGTAAGTTAACGTTAAATGTATTATTTTGACAGTGTCAAAAATGTCATTACACAAGCCAATCATCCATAGTCAAAGGACAAAGTATGAAGATTCACACAAAATCCATTGGCGGCCATTTTTGTGTGAACACCTTTAATTCAATTTGTGTAAGAAAAGGAATCGCATGGCTAACCTTTACGTTATATATTTGAATTACTACTACTCCATTTAGTTTAAGTACTTTGTTTTTCAATTGGAACCATTAATTTTCATTTTCCCGACATCACCTTATATTCCCCCTAAAAACGTGCTACTGCCCCTTTAAGCTATAAGGTAGCAAGGTCTACAATCATTATTATTGCAACTCTCTGATCGCAGACTCCGAAACATAGGGCGTTTAAAAACTCTTTATAGGGCAGTAGTCGAAAGATGGATTCGAACAAACGCCCTGTCAGTCAGTCTCACTGAGCTAACCATCTGACCTCGGAGGCCAGTACATGTGCGAGAGGGTTCATCAAACTTGAACACCTCGACCAGTCGGTAAAAGTTACGTAGCTCCTATTACAAATATGAAACATATCTTTCTGTCGAGTCTCTTTATCGCGATTGAAAACAGAGCTAACGTTTATTTAATCGTAAAAATAAAATAGCATTTACTTAATGCATCATCGCGCCGACTTGAGCTCATATTGTTTCCTGTCTTTTGCCAATGTGTCTTACTCGGGTGAAGAGGACAAGTCAGCGTAACTTACGTTTAGATAAAACCAGTGATTTCTTCATAGTTTAAGAGTCAAAGGAGTTGTGATACGGTAGTCAAAATATCTGATTTGTGAAAATTATTCCTACAATCGAAGCATATATTTGTAAAAAGAAACGCTACCACTTGTTTAGTCATACAATATTATGCATGTATGCCAAATGTTCACAATAAAGTCATTTATCAAGAAATGCTAACTGAGATTGTAACTTTCATTTTTGTAATTGGTAAGATATAAAAAAGAATCAAAATATGTTTTGTCAAGTTAAACCTATGTTATGAAAAAGCAAAACTATTTTCAAATCAAAGAAACATATAATGTCATATACAGAAACAAAATACCAACATGTACAGTGATAGAAGTAAACATTAATGACATTTTATTTTAGTGTTTTCTAAATATGTCACAGGCAATAACCAATAAACACATCATTACCACTCCATTGAAACAACAACTTGTATATAACCATATTTCCGCTTAATTCACTCATGAGATTAGAATCTATATCAAAACATCGCCATAACATTGCCTACATCTTTATTCATCAACGCAACTTATAGAATGCCCACCAAAAAAAGATATGATATAGTTACTTATAAAGTAATTCAGTCAGCAAGGGTTAAGATTCCATCAGTATCTAGCCTTTAAACTGTTAATACGAGTACCCATTTACACCTTTGGCTACGATAGACTCTAGATTCTTCCACAACACATGGCTTTTCAACAAAGTGTGTTCATCTCCTTGATATTCCTGCATCTAGGTACTCTGAAACCTTTTCTCTCCTCATGGTGTTAAGGAATTGATCGCAATTGTCCTGCATTTTGGTTTATTTTTTATAATCTTGTCAATAAAAAATGTGAATACGATAAAAATTAATGGCTAACATCTTTTTCCGCAAAAAAATCTTCATTGTCATCAAAGTAACTTGTAGATGGATGATTGTATTTGTTTGCGTCTAACATCAGCATGGTTTGTACTTTGTTTTGAATCTCAGCTCAACTCCGTCATCACACAAGACATTTTCCTGCTCCTTCCTCCTCTCCATGGGTGTTGAAATAAAAATATGTTTAACAATTTTACAACCCATTATTCTGCAATGTGATCAACATTTTCTGTATATCAGTGAAGGAATCTGTCATTCATTCATAAGCGTCGGTCCCATGTTCGATTCTTGATTTACTTCCTTCTGTTTGTCGATCTTGTAGCAATTCAGTAGACACTATATTAATAAAAACATATAAAACCCTATCACCCATCATAGCTTGGATAGTCAAAGAGCAGTTGATTCTTAAAAAATAATCCACTGTTCAACACCATGGATTAATCAATGGTATCAGCACTTTCTGTATATCAGTGAAGGAATCTGTCCTTGATGTGTGCTGGTACCATTCTCACTATGTCTCGAGCCTCTGAACTGCAGCTCCACTCCATCATCACACACTACTTTCTCCTGTCCATCTCTCCCTCTCCACGTATGAGGACCTTCTATCTTCACAGCCAGTGCGTACCACTCTCCAGCACTGACAGAGACAGGACGAGCGAAGATCACATCAAACACCTGACCCTCACTAGTGTACTCACTTCTCTCTTGTACACCACAATATAGGACGTTGTCTTCATCACCAAAGTAGGAGGTTACATAGTAAGTTGTTTTGCTGTTATCTTTATTCTTTCCATATAACTGAAAGCCTAAGATAAACATATTTGATGAAGAGGAAAAACAAATTGCATCTATTTTACCTCCACAGCCCCATACACTTTCTTTTATTAAAAATCTTTGGTTTGAAACAGCTTTGTACGAATTTGTCTTGTTTTTAGTTGTCTTGTTTCTAGGTTTTTGGTTGAAACTTGTTGAACAATCCTCTGGTGCCAATATAAAATCTAAACACATCATTCTTTCTGTTTCAGTTAACAAGTTACTTTTCTTTACTTCTTTTGCTAGGAATGCTGGTTTCATCAATGGAAATCTCACTTTCATCAACGTGTCTCCTAAAACCGATCTTTTTGATACAGGAGTTACCTCCCTTCTTTCACGGACACATTCAGCTTCTGACCAATCATTAATAGCCGTAAAGATCACGTGCTCGTCAGCTACAAGGTCATCAGACCCGACAATCTCATCAACCAAGACTTGGCTCAGTGCCAGGAAGCCAGGGGACTGAAGTGACCTTTCACCTTGTGACTTTATTAGAGACAAAGCTTTCTTGTACAGCTCTTTCTGGTCGAAACGATGCGCTGATTCCAGAATAACACAAGCGTTCTCGGGATCTAAATTCTCTTCCAGGAACTCTGTACATTTGGTCTCCAAGGAAGTGACTCCATACTTCCTTCCGGTGTACAGGAGAGCTGTGACGTTGTCAGCATTAATGTCTATGTTTTCAGTGTAGATGTACCTGAAACAGAGGGTCATTTTAGTTTCCATGATAAACTATACAGTATCAATCATTCATAATCATGTTTGCCTTCATGTATACTTTCTATTAATGCAGCTTACTTAGTTTTGAATTTGGCATTTTCTACATTCTGATGAGTATTTCATGTACAGTTTATTTTGAACATTATTGATATTGTATGAAAACCAGTTATTTTCATTGGATTTTTCACACTTATTTATCGGATTGTTAACATTCAATCAGTGATTGTGATATTGCCATTTCAACAAAAGAACATTCAAAGGATTTTTGATTGGATAGTGTTTGTTTTTTGTATTTTAACGACTTTGTTTTGTCCTTTACCTTGGCGAGCGACAAACACAATTTCTTTACAACAGGCAAAACGTTGTGAGAAATGTATCCTTCAGATTTTTAACTTATATTCTACTCTATTAGTCTAATCTTAATAAGTATCGTCTTTTAAATTATTTTGATTTGAGAAAAGAAGGTAACATAATTGCGTTTCTTAAAGTCATTTCATTATTAACAAAATGCTTACTTGAGGAAGGTTTTAAACACAATTGGTTCAATGTCTGGAATCTTGATGTCAGATTTCTCTGCCATGGCTCCAGTCAACATGGCATGAAAGACACAGCTTCGACTGATCAGCATGTAGCGATGAGCCTTCACCACGTGACCCTCAGTTCCACACCGGAAAGTGACGTCACAGGAGTCCTCCTCTTGGAGCATGCGCAGATTGGTTTGTGCAAGAGACCTCCCAGCTTGCCAGTTATCAACGAAACCTGATGCAGAGGTAGCCATTTTGTTTGCTAAAAACAGAAATATATTACATGAATCGTATGTTTATAACAATCTGACATATTAAATGGGTGTACATGAATTTTCATATAGAAATGCATTGGCGTCCTTTTGTAATAGTGTGTGCGCATGCGCGAGCGTCAACATCGACCTGAAGATCGGGAGTCGAAAATTCATCAAATATGACACTTTAAGAGTGTATTTCCACATTTTATCTACTTATATTTGTCAATAACAACCTTTAGAACATTTTCTACCAGTTATATGAACTTTTATACCAAAACTCTCGTAGTTTGATGAACTTGTAACCAGCTCAACCGCCCTAGGCAAAACAACATGGCGTCCATCAGTAACATCGTGACTTTCATTTACCTTCTCCTATGTATAAAGGCCAAGCTGGAACGGTCCAACCACACCAAACCTGATAAACTGAATGCATGTATTGAACTCCATCCTTCACTCTCATTTCCCGCAACATTAATGAAAATATCAACTAAATGTGTCATGACCAAAATAGATTGTCCGGTTTTCGATCACCCACATGTGTTTAAAAACTGTCTCAGATTATTTAAAATACTCCTTTCCGGAGGTATACAACTTAACCCTGGCCTAGAAACAGTATACCCCTGCGGCTACTGTGAATGCCAAGTGACATGGGACCATCAGAGAGCTGTCTGTTGTGATTACTGCAGTATAGGCCTATATGGTACCATTCTGACTGCATAGAATTAAGCAGTTCTAAGATAAATCTTTTACATCATTCAAATGTTTCATGGATATGTTGCAAATGTGGTGTGCAGAATGTTAGCAGCTTCACTTTTCATTCCTATGAACTGGATCTTTCAAATAAATATACATGTAGTGTCCTAAGTGATATATCTTCCATACCGTCTATTGATTCCTTATTCAGCACATCAGCTTTTAGTAGCCCAAATCCAAAACAGTTTAATCAAGAATCCATGACTAACTCGCACTCAAGACAACCACACAGCTACCTTACAAAAGGCCAAAATTTAAGAACCTTAATAATGAACTGTCAAAGTATCAGAAATAAGACCGCCAACCTATGAGGCAGTGTTGAATATGTAAAACCTGACATAATCATAGGTTGTGAGTCATGGTTATCACAAGAACATAAGAACTCTGAAATATTTCCTGATGAATTTCAAAAACAAGTGTTCCATAAAGATCGAAATAAGAATGGTTGAGGAGTCTTCATAGCTGTGCATGATAATCTTGTGGCAAGTGATCTAACATATAGTGATATAAACTGTGAACTTGTATGTGCTGAGGTGCAGACACGTGAACGATCATTGATAGTAGGTTCATTCTACCGTCCCCCAAGTGCCTGTCTAGAAGATCTTGATAACCTTGATAGAGCATTAGGAGATATCACTGATAACAACACCTACAAGCCCCTCATCATTGCTGGAGACTTTAATCTACCACACATAACCTGGTCTACAAAATCAGTTTCTCGTAGCTGTCCTCAATCAGCACAACACCATAAACTACTACAGATAGCAGATGACTACAGCCTTGATCAAGTTCAAAATCAACCTACTAGAGAGGCCAACATTTTGGACTTATATTTCACGACACATCCTAGCTTAGTTAAATCCTGTGACACCATCCCTGGTTTATCAGATCATTGCATGGTCGTAATTGACTTAAAACCTAACTATAAGAAAGCCAAACAGAAAATCTACATGTATAAACAGGCAGACTGGCCGGAAATTAAAATAAAAACAGCCCTTCTATCAAATTCAATAATAGGAAGTGAGACCTCAGCAAATGACTGAAAAGTTTAAAGTTTAAAAATGGACTTAGTAAAATCATGGATTCTACTATTCCTGCTAAAATGACTTCAAACAGACACAACCTCTCTTGGATGGACACTAAACTTAGGAAACTCATAAAGAAAAAACACAGACTACATAAGATTGCTAAACATTCAAAAAACAAAAGTGACATTGATAAATATAGACAACATAAAACATGGACGCAGAAAACTATCAGACAGGCCAACTGGAAATACCTAAATGACACTCGTGAAAAATCACTAAAAGAAGGCAGTAATAAAACATTCTGGAAATATATCAAATCAAAAAGAGAAAACAAAGTGGGAGTACCCGGCATTAACCATGAAGGTATTCTCTACCAAGACAGTCAAGATAAAGCTGACCTGTTAAATAAACAATTCAAGTCCCTTTTTGTTTAAGAAGATCCTTCAGAAACCCTTCCACCTCTAGTGTAACAGAAAAACCCGAATATAGAAAACCTTCATATAAGCAGGAGTTTCCAAGATGCTTCGGGATATTCGTGTTCACAAGGCTTGTGGCCCAGACAACATTTCTAATATTTTATCCTTCAAACATGCGCTGATGAGCTCCTCCAGCCCTAGCAGACATATTTCAGGACAGTATCAGCACAGGCACCGTGCCGCACGACTGGAAAACTGCAAACGTCTCACCCATATTCAAGAAAGGAAATAAGCATATCGCAAGCAATTACAGACCAGTATCGCTGACCTGTGTCTGCTGTAAGCTCCTTGAGTACATCATATGCTCACATATAAGAAGACATAGATATACATAGTATTTTAACCCCACTGCAACATGGCTTCCGCAGGGCCCATTCATGGGAAAGCCAACAGTTACTTATAATAACCATCCATGATATCATGAAACAATATGACCAAAAGAAACAAACAGACTTGGTGATATTGGACTTTAGTAAAGCATTTGACACAGTTTCACATAAAAATAGAGCCATTGGCTCTGTAGCTCATCAGGCATTATATCAAGTTTGCTTTATACAGGCAAGATGAGCTAAAAATGAAACTGATGTTACCTATTGCAAAAAAACTATAAAATAATTACAAAACAAAATTTAATGTATTATTATTCAACACTTTCTAGATCGCCAATATCAGACAGTGAAAGAAGTCCACACTAAAATATCCAAGGAGAAATAAATTTGCCATAGACTGTCATCTAATGCAGAAAAATAGGTTTTTAAGATTGTGACCCCTGTGACCCTATTTGGGGTCATGGGGTCACAAAACCTACAGTTTAGAATCCCAATTGGCCAAGGAGTCTACATGCAGTCTTTCAGCTCAATAGACATTTAGGAGCTAAAGATGATGATGAAAATAAGTTTTTAAGGTTGTGACCCCGGTGACCCTATTTGGGGTCATGGGGTCACGAAATCTACAATTTAGAATCCCCATTGGCCAAGGAGTCTGCACATATAATTTCAGCTCTCTAGACCTTTTGGAACTTGAGAAGAAGATGAAAATCTTTTTTTAAGGTTGTGACCCCTGTGACCCTATTTGGGGTCACAGGGTCAACAAAGTTACAAATTAGAATCCCCATTGTCCAAGGAGTCTGCATATATCAATATTAACTCTCTAGACCTTTTGGAACTGGAGAAGAAGATGAGAATTGGTTTTTAAGGTTGTGACCCCTGTGACCCTATTTGGGGTAATGGGGCCACGAAATCTACAATTAAGAATCCCGATTGGCCAAGGAGTCTGCACATATCATTTTCAACTCTATAGTCTTTTTAGTACTGGAGAAGAAGATGAAAATAGGTTTTTAAGGTTGTGACCCCTGTGACCCTATTTGGGGTCACAGGTTCACCAAAGTTACAAATTAGAATCCCCATTGTCCAAGGAGTCTGCACATATCACTTTCAACTCTCTAGTCCTTTTAGAACTGGAGAAGAAGATGAAAATAGGTTTTTAAGGTTGTGACCCCTGTGACCCTATTTGGGGTCACAGGGTCAACAAAGTTACAAATTAGAATCCCCATTGTCCAAGGAGTCTGCACATGTCACTTTCAACTCTCTAGTCCTTTTAGAACTGGAGAAGAAGATGAAAATAGGTTTTTAAGGTTGTGACCCCTGTGACCCTATTTGGGGTCATGGGGTCACGAAATCTACAATTTAAAATCCCCATTGGCCAAGGAGTCTGCACATATCGTTTTAACTCTCTAGTCCTTTTAGAACTGGAGAAGAAGATGAACATAAGTTTGAAAGGTTGTGACCCCTGTGACCCTATTTGGGGTCATGGGGTCACAAAACCTACAGTTTAGAATCCCAATTGGCCAAGGAGTCTACATGCAGTCTTTCAGCTCAATAGACCTTTAGGAGCTAAAGATGATGATGAAAATAAGTTTTTAAGGTTGTGACCCCTGTGACCCTATTTGGGGTCACAGGGTCAACAAAGTTACAAATTAGAATCCCCATTGTCCAAGGAGTCTGCATATATCAATATTAACTCTCTAGACCTTTTGGAACTGGAGAAGAAGATGAGAATTGGTTTTTAAGGTTGTGACCCCTGTGACCCTATTTGGGGTAATGGGGCCACGAAATCTACAATTAAGAATCCCGATTGGCCAAGGAGTCTGCACATATCATTTTCAACTCTATAGTCCTTTTAGTACTGGAGAAGAAGATGAAAATAGGTTTTTAAGGTTGTGACCCCTGTGACCCTATTTGGGGTCACAGGTTCACCAAAGTTACAAATTAGAATCCCCATTGTCCAAGGAGTCTGCACATATCACTTTCAACTCTCTAGTCCTTTTAGAACTGGAGAAGAAGATGAAAATAGGTTTTTAAGGTTGTGACCCCTGTGACCCTATTTGGGGTCACAGGGTCAACAAAGTTACAAATTAGAATCCCCATTGTCCAAGGAGTCTGCACATGTCACTTTCAACTCTCTAGTCCTTTTAGAACTGGAGAAGAAGATGAAAATAGGTTTTTAAGGTTGTGACCCTGTGACCCTATTTGGGGTCATTGGGTCACGAAATCTACAATTTAGAATCCCCATTGGCCAAGGAGTCTGCACATATCGTTTTAACTCTCTAGTCCTTTTAGAACTGGAGAAGAAGATGAACATAAGTTTGAAAGGTTGTGACCCCTGTGACCCTATTTGGGGTCACAGGGTCACCAAAGTTACAAATTAGAATCTCCACTGTCCAAGGAGTCTGCACATATCATTTTAAACTCTCTACTCCTTTTAGAACTGGAGAAGAAGATGAAAATAGGTATTTAAGGTTGTGACCCCTGTGACCCTATTTGGGATCACAGGGTCACCAAAGTTACAAATTAGAATCCCCATTGTCCAAGGAGTCTGCACATATCATTTTTAACTCTCTAGTCCTTCTGGAACTGGAGAAGAAGATGAAAATAGGTTTTTAAAGTTGTGACCCCTGTGACCCTATTTGGGGTCATGGGGTCACGAAATCTACAATTAAGAATCCCGATTGGCCAAGGAGTCTGCACATATCATTTTCAACTCTATAGTCCTTTTAGTACTGGAGAAGAAGATGAAAATAGGTTTTTAAGGTTGTGACCCCTGTGACCCTATTTGGGGTCACAGGGTCACCAAAGTTACAAATTAGAATCTCCATTGGCCAAGGAGTCTGCACATATCATTTTCAACTCTATAGTCCTTTTAGTACTGGAGAAGAAGATGAAAATAGGTTTTTAAGGTTGTGACCCCTGTGACCCTATTTGGGGTCACAGGGTCACCAAAGTTACAAATTAGAATCTCCATTGTCCAAGGAGTCTGCACATATCATTTTTAACTCTCTAGTCCTTTTAGAACTGGAGAAGAAGATGAAAATAGGTATTTAAGGTTGTGACCCCTGTGACCCTATTTGGGATCACAGGGTCACCAAAGTTACAAATTAGAATCCCCATTGGCCAAGGAGTCTGCACATATCAATTTTAACTCTCTAGTCCTTCTGGAACTGGAGAAGAAGATGAAAATAGGTTTTTAAAGTTGTGACCCCTGTGACCCTATTTGGGGTCACAGGGTCACCAAAGTTACAAATTAGAATCTCCATATGCTAAGGTACTTGTACACAACATTTCAGCTCTCTAATGTGTATGGTTCATGAGAAGAAGTCGAAAGTGTCAAAAGTTTACGGACGGACGGACGGACGACGGACGGACGGACGACGGACGGACGACGGACGGACGCCGGACGACGGGCCATGCCATAAGCCCATCTGGACTTTCAGTCCTGATGAGCTAAAAAAACCTCTTATATAAACTTGAAAACTTTGGAATCTCTGGAGACTTAAACAGGTGGATAGAAGCATTTCTCACAAACAGAGAACAACAAGTGGTGGTTGAGGGTTCTACATCATCATCATGCCATGTTGATTCTGGTGTTCCCCAGAGTACTGTTATGGGACCACTTCTCTTTTTACTCCATATTAATGACTTACCACTAAGAGTTAAATCCCAAGTTAGACTCATTGCAGATGACTGCCCTTTTGTATAGGGTCATAAACTCTCAAAATGACCAAATCTTACTCCAAGAGGACTTAGCATGTCTAGAATAGTGGGCAGCAGAGTGGGGTATGAGATTTAATGCATCAAAACAAAATTTGATGTCTATTTATCGCACTAGAAAACCCTTTATTTATTCATATTTGTTGTCAAATCATATTTTACAACAAGTTTCAGATAATCCATATCTTGGAGTGACAATTAGTGATAATCTTAAATGGTCAAACCAATCATATTTGCAACAAAGCAAGCTCAACATTATGATTCCTGCGGAGAAATCTCAAGGATGCCAATAAACATCTGATAGCAACAGCTTATAATTCACTTGTTAAATCAACCTTATCTTATGCATCTGTTGTGTGGGACCCTTTCCAAGCAAAGGACATTGATCGCCTTGAACAAGTTCAAAGGAGAGCAGCCAGATTTGTCTGTAAAGATTATAACCGGAAGAGCAGTGTTACTTCGGTGATTAAAGAACTGAATTGTCTGCCTCTTCAAGTATTGAGAAGAGAACAACGTATTTTAATCTTCTATAAGACTGTGCATAAATTAGTTGCTGTACCAGTTGATAAAATAATCGAGTATAATACTCGACCACAGAGGACATCACATAGTATGCCCTTTAGAGTGTTAACCTCTATTACAGAGGCCTACAGGAACTCATTCTTTCCAAAATCCATTACAGACTGGAATTCCCTCGGAGAGAACATAGTGATGTGTGAATCAATTGAGAGTCTTGAGTCAGCCCTGAGGATGGGAGTGACCAAGGACTAAGCAAGCGCATGCGCACACACCAACCCTGGCAATTTATGCTCTATATAGAGTAGGCCAGCAGATTCATACAGATACAGAAATACTTTAAATCAACCTTTTCCATGAATTGAAAAATTATAATATAGGAGAATGATTTGCAGACAGCTAAAAATCAATTTCTTTTTTCTTCAGTAGCAATAACCTTGCAGTTGTTCTTATCAGCAAAACACTCTGCAGAAGTTTATAAGGAATAATCTCACACGATCACTAAGAAATTGATATTTCAAATTAATGAATCATTGAATAAAAGACAGTTTTCAACCAACTATGGAATATATACAATATTATACATTGAAGGGACTATAACACGTTCTTTGATAATTATATTTTTCGAGATTTCCCCATTAAATGTATTTAAGACATATTTAGTTCGGAGAGTTGAACATCTTATTACTCAACCTGATCCTCTGTAGTTGTAGAAGGAATTATCAAGTACTTGCGACAACAAATTTTCTTTATATTCTTCAACGACTTTTTATATGAAACCTAAGAGGGGGAGGCTTTTATAACTGTTTATTCGTGTATATACATAGAAAACCAGCGGTTTCGGGTCTCCTCAGCATGGGGTGTGAGGATCATGCAGTATTAAAATTTTTCGAACTGCATGTCTTCTTTATAAATGTTATCTGTGAACAGTGAAATTATTCTAGTTTTAGTTTCATTCTTGATTCTGCAATAAAGTTCACATTACCTGTAGATTTTTTTATAATTTCGATTAAGTGATACATTATACAACACTAGGTAAGGGAAACTTTTACATTTGTGTGCAACGGATCACCACCCTTTTTAACTTTTCCTGTTTTGTTACTATCTGAATCTGCTATCTTAAAGGGACACTCTGATTTTGAACACATTACCTTGACTATCACCCGTATTGTATCAACGACTTCTATCAACTCCCACTTCAAAACGAAAGGAGAGATTTCCGAGAAAGGTCACGTGACCTATTTTCGTTTTCTTGTGTGTGATACATCATAAATACGCCAGGCAGCTTCATAAAAGTTGTCTATACCTATTATGTTATGTAAACTCATTGTTTGTGTTACAAACTCATTTTTCTCACTACTCTCTCATAAATTGATCTTCTCTCGTGTCGAATACATAGCTGTCAAATAGCCTTTATGAGGTATAGATAATTGAGCTAGCATTGTCTAACATTGTGACCTGTCAATCCATATGTTACTGAATCCGTGGGTTTTACAAAAAAAATTAAGTTTAACATTGTGTAACATAACAACCTTTCTTAAAGGGGTAGTAGCATGTTTATGGAAAATTCTTCAAATCGTTCCCAAGAAATATTACTTAATGCCACAGGAAGCAAGCCGTGTCACCTTGAAGACTAATGAAGGTACAGTTTATGTAGTTGAAAGGGGTGTTGTTTCGTGTCCTACCTATTCTGTTTACGATAGTGATACCTTGAAACTTTGAAACTTCTCTTCTTCTGGTTGTTGTCTCTGTTGAAAATGTGCACATATTTCATTAACAAATGGTTTGTCATACTATTTCAATTGGAAAGGTTTTCACGAATATCATAGAACAAAGACTTCAAGTTTGGTTAGAGCTAAATGAATTATTGTCAGAAGCTCAGGCCGGTTTCAGACATGATTATTCAACTACTGATAACATATTCGCCCTTCAATCTTTAGCTCAAAAGTACTTGAGAAAACCAAAACATCGTTTTTATAGGCATCAAAAAGACATTTGATTCAGTTGAAAGAAATAAATTACTATATTTCTTATTGCAGAATGGTATCCATGGCAAGATTTATAACCAATCTCATTAAAATGATATCATAATTTCTTCACTACGTTACGCAGATTATAGCGTAGTGTAGCAGATAGATCATATTTTAATAAGATTGACTGTTACTATAGACCGTCGATTGGCTCTAAATGATACTACAACACTCGATACTTCTCCATGGAATGACACTATCAATAAGGGTTTGCATTGTGACCCCAGCAACTCATGGAGTGGTCCTTTAACCCTCCGCATGGTTAGCAACATGTTCGAACTTACTTCACTAGTTACCTCCCTTTGGTCAAAGTGCACATACCCTTATCTGTCAATATTCACTAATCAATATCAACAATATCAACTCACTAATGTCCCAGGAAAACGTAAAACTTATCCAAATAGCAGTATATTTTAAATATTTTACAACAAGATGTTTTTCAGAAAGTTCTTATCTAAGTAAAAGTAAAAATCAAAGTTGCATTCATAAATAATATAATATAGAAGTCTTTAAGGAGACCAAAACGTGGTTCTAATTAAATCCCGATGAGACACAATGTAATAATATTTATTTTCCAAAAACTAATAATAATATATTTTATAGTAACCAAAAACGTTTATGCTAGCAACCATATATGTTACTTCCTGGTTAGGTGTGGATTTGTGAACCTCGAACAGTACACATCATTCAGACATTAAAACACTTGTGAGTTTGCTTCACATTATCAGAACAATGAACTCATTCATTTCAACATCAAATGGACAAGAGAATTATATAATACATATGCTGTATTACCTTGATTTCTAATTGCGTTTCACCTGTGTTGTACCAACTACTTCGATCAACTCCCAAATTCAAAACGAAAGGAGGTATTTCAGAGAATGGTCACGTGACCTAGTTTCGTTTCGTTGTGGGTCACATTACATAGACATCGGGGAAGCTGGCTAACCACTAACACATCATACATACAAAATCATTTTCTCACTTCTTTTAAGAAATAGGTTTTACTCGGGTTGAAGCTAACATTATCTTACATAGTAGCCCCTTAACTCAGAATTAAGTTACTGAGTCTGCAATTGTATTGTCATGTTTTCTTTATCAATATTTGTAATTGTGTAAAATAACAACCTGAAACCCTGAAAGGGGATGTACCAAGTTTATGGAAAAAAAACTACTCCAAATTGTTCCGAATAGAATATAACTCATACCCAAGATTACGAGACATTCGCAAGGGACGCAACTCGTACTTGTAATTAAAGAGCTATAAAATCCCTACAAGGGCCATAACTCTTCTAACCTTGTTGATTAACAAGAAAATTCTTAAGTAGGCTCCCGTTGTGACACAAACAGAGTAGAGAGCATGAGGTATTATATAATACCATGTGTCAGGGTCGGTAGTCTTACTGATTATTGTTTAAGTAAACATTCCCCATGCTGCAACACAACTTGTTATTGACACAAATTCATTTGTTGTTTTGGAGTAAACAGCTTAATGCTTTTGTATAGTTATCCCTATATAAAGTTTTACCACAATCTAAAAAATTATCAGTATTCCTTATATATTTCTCAACACAAAATCCCTATGAAACTTAACTGTACATTCCTTGACATATTTTATCAGGTTATAATCAACTTATGCCTTTGGTTATGTTTGCACTACTATGTGCGTTATATGTGGTGTATGCTAGTCTGTTTGCAGTTAGGACCATATGGAAACGATACCAAATCTAAAAATAAGACTTGACTATCGGAAATAATAATGTTAAACATTGTTGGATAACTACGATGTGACTTTGTGAGCATGTGATCCTTCCTAGACAGACAAATTTCTTCGTTTCATCTATTTTTCTGACAAACTCGGTTCTTTATCTTAAAAGCCAGTTCCTGATAGCAGTTTTCTGACTCTGAACGAGCAGTCAATATCTGACGGGTTTATCTTTGGAAAAAAAAACTCTTAAAATATATCACATGTTGATTGTTTCCTGTGTAAAGTAGTAACGATTTAAGTCGAAGTTTCAACAATATAAAGTATTTTCCTATTCCTAGAATCAACAACAAAGGCAACTCTCTTGTGACAGTATTTAGTTTTAACAGCATGTCAGTTGTATCTGATCAACAACTAAAAATACTCATTTCAGAGCTTTAAACAACTTTAACATTCAACGACATTTGGGACATAGAATTACACATGAAATTTATCACTTATCTAAATAGAAATCGAGTTTTCCAGTTGCTATGAACAAGACATCAACGCAGTGTAGTTGTATGCTTTGAATACTGCTAATTGAGAAAAAAATACTTTTAAATTGTCATTTCAATCTACTTACATTTTGAACACATTTATTGTGATTTAATGATGATTGTCATACATCTGATACATGTGCGAGCATGTAAATTATATAACTGTTATTACAATCGATGATGCTTCATTGCAATTGTCATAAGGAGACTTAAAAACTTTTAATGGAAAAATACTGACAAAACATGGTTGGTAAATAGTTGATTGTTTTATGTTGTCTTAAAATCGTGTGTTAAAACATTGGTAATCATATGGGCTTACAATCACAAAATTAATCTACATCTATAAGTGCATCCTTTGTCCTTGATCTATCCTTTATGAGAAACATCTGTTTCCGGTGATTCAGGCCATTGTTGCAAGTTGTAGGTCAGATCATAACAATTGGTTTTCATTGTCGCTTTATACAATCATCCACAGTGAAATGAAGTAACTTGATTTCTCAATTGATAAGGTCAACATAACAACGAATTAGAAAACTTGCATATTGATGTTCTAAATTGGATTGCATATTCAATGTAAGACTTTATTGAAATACGAACAGTTTTGTTTTTGAATTTATTGTTTTATATCAATTTAAGAAGTAAATCACTTGTTTGAATGTCATTTATTCCTAAGTCAATAGAATTATATCGGCCTATGCACTACAGTTATATCCTTAATACATAATCGGTTACACGTGGGTTAAATGTTTGTGTGCCAGTTTTAACTGTTTAATCCATGTTACATTTACACATTTAAAAAAGTAAATTTATATATGAATATATATAAACTTTCTATATCTGTCGTGACATTTATATAATGGCAATACATGTTTCTCTTAAAGACTTTTTAGAGTAATTTTACTGTTTATATGTAGTGAAAACATCTTAATGTCCGTCTGTCAGATATTCCTATTCAAAGTTCGAATACTGTAGTCCCTCTTGATGCAGACAATAACAGCAGCACCCTACACCTCTATACACACACTCGACCAGCATGAAGCTTGTATCATACTGTGCTCTGTAACTCATATGTCCACCATCTGATCAGAATGATCCAACTGACCACGGCTTAGGGCCAGTGATTAAAGGGAAGCAACTTAGCAAGGTCAATTCCTTGCCTATAATTCTAAATTATACCATTTTTGTTTCTTCTCGCGCAACTTCAGTTGTCATCACAAACTGTATGTTTTTGGCTCATTATATTCACAAGTACGTCTAGTTTGGGAATTGATGTTGGATGAGTTTGTAGAACGTATATATTTTTGGATAATCCGCATCGAAAATGGAAAAAATAGAGCCATTGGCTCTGTAGCTCATCAGGCTTCATCATCAATTATGCTGTAGAGTGTGGCCAATGTGATTCCCCCTTTGTAGAGGCTTCAGGGTCACCAATCATAAAATTAAGTATATAGGCGACAAGTTTCAGTTTTCTAGGCCTTATACTTTAGGAGAAGAAAAAATAGATTTGAAGGACGTTCCTGTTGCATTTATTAGGGGCCACAAGGTCACCAAAGCTACAATTCATAATCATCACTAGTCAAGGAGTCTGTACACAAAGTTCAGCTTTCTAGGCCTCATGGTTCGGGAGAAGAAGATGAAAATAGGTTTTTAGGGCGTGGCACCTGTGGCCCTTAATAGGGGTCACAGGGCCACCAAAGCTACAATTTATAATCCTCACTAGCCAAGGAGTCTGTACACAAAGTTTCAGCTTTCTAGGCCTTATGCTTCTGGAGAAGAAGATGAAAATAGGTTTTTAGGCTGTGGCCCCTGTGGCCCTTTTTAGGGGTCACAGGGCCACCAAAGCTACAATTTATAATGCTCACTAGCCAAGGAGTCTGTACACAAAGTTTCAGCTTTCTAGGCCTTATGCTTCTGGAGAAGAAGATGAACATAGGTTTTTAGGGCGTGGCCCCTGTTGCCCTTTTTAGGGGTCACAGGGCCACCAAAGCTACAATTTATAATCCTCACTAGCCAAGGAGTCTGTACACAAAGTTTCAGCTTTCTAGGCCTTATGCTTCTGGAGAAGAAGATGAAAATAGGTTTTTAGGGCGTGGCCCCTGTGGGCCTTATTAGGGGTCACAGGGCCACTAAGGCTACCATTTATAATCCTCACTAGCCAAGGAGTCTGTACACAAAGTTTCAGCTTTCTAGGCCTTATGCTTCTGGAGAAGAAGTCGAAATTCCACAAAGTTTACGGATGGACGGACGGACGGATGGACGGACGCCGGACACCATGCCATGCCATAAGCCCATCGGGCCTTACAGGCCAGATGAGCTAAAAATCGTTTCAATGACCTGTTACATGATCAAATGTACTAGGCAGGACATGGGTATTTGTTTTATAAATGGCAACACCAATATTCAAGTGAAAAATGTGTAAAAAATATCACCATATAGCCAGGAAATTGAACTTAGAGAATTGATGTTGGATGGTATCCTAGCTATTAGCACCGAGTTAACGCAGACGTTTTAAAATCGATCCTTCAGTAATTATCATCATGTCACGCATCACTGATTTCACCGCCGGCGTACGGCTATGTCCGAGATTCTTGGACATGTTAATGCTAAGGGAGACAACTCTTGCCACCTTGAAGTGCGAATCACGGTATGTGGTTCCAAGTGTTGTTATTTTGTTGTCATAAAATCCTTACCTCATGAAACATACGAAACGCCAGAAACAAAGAATTAGAAAATGAATCGATATTATCATTTCATGTTTATAATTTAGAAACCCTTTGTTACATGAAATCATTCAATAAAAATACTGTAAGTGCATCAATGTAAAAGGTTGGTTTTCTATACATTTTATTCTCTTAAAAATAGAGCCATTGGCTCTGTAGCTCATCAGGCATCATATCAAGTTTGCTTTATACAGGCAAGATGAGCTAAAAATGAAACTGATGTTACCTTTTGCAAAAAAACCTATAAAAAAATTACAAAACAAAATTTAATGTATTATTATTCAACACTTTCTAGATCGCCAATATCAGACAGTGAAAGAAGTCCACACTAAAATATCCAAGGAGAAATAAATTTGCCATAGACTGTCATCTAATGGAGAAAAATAGGTTTTTAAGATTGTGACCCCTGTGACCCTATTTGGGGTCACGGGGTCACAAAACCTACAGTTTAGAATCCCAATTGGCCAAGGAGTCTACATGAAGTCTTTCAGCTCAATAGACCTTTAGGAGCTAAAGATGATGATGAAAATAAGTTTTTAAGGTTGTGACCCCGGTGACCCTATTTGGGGTCATGGGGTCACGAAATCTACAATTTAGAATCCCCATTGGCCAAGGAGTCTGCACATATAATTTCAGCTCTCTAGACCTTTTGGAACTTGAGAAGAAGATGAAAATAGTTTTTTAAGGTTGTGACCCCTGTGACCCTATTTGGGGTCACAGGGTCAACAAAGTTACAAATTAGAATCCCCATTGGCCAAGGAGTCTGCACATATCAATATTAACTCTCTAGACCTTTTGGAACTGGAGAAGAAGATGAGAATTGGTTTTTAAGGTTGTGACCCCTGTGACCCTATTTGGGGTCATGGGGTCACGAAATCTACAATTAAGAATCCCGATTGGCCAAGGAGTCTGCACATATCATTTTCAACTCAATAGTCCGTTTAGTACTGGAGAAGAAGATGAAAATAGGTTTTTAAGGTTGTGACCCCTGTGACCCTATTTGGGGTCACAGGTTCACCAAAGTTACAAATTAGAATCCCCATTGTCCAAGGAGTCTGCACATATCTTTTTTAACTCTCTACTCCTTTTAGAACTGGAGAAGAAGATGAAAATAGGTATTTAAGGTTGTGACCCCTGTGACCCTATTTGGGATCACAGGGTCACCAAAGTTACAAATTAGAATCCCCATTGGCCAAGGAGTCTGCACATATCATTTTTAACTCTCTAGTCCTTCTGGAACTGGAGAAGAAGATGAAAATAGGTTTTTAAAGTTGTGACCCCTGTGACCCTATTTGGGGTCACAGGGTCACCAAAGTTACAAATTAGAATCTCCATATGCTAAGGTACTTGTACACAAAATTTCAGCTCTCTAATGTGTATGGTTCATGAGAAGAAGTCGAAAGTGTCAAAAGTTTACGGACGGACGACGGACGACGGACGGACGACGGACGACGGACGGACGACGGACGGACGGACGCCGGACGACGGGCCATGCCATAAGCCCATCTGGACTTTCAGTCCTGATGAGCTAAAAATGTAAATGTGTTGTTTTGCATAGAACTGTTTACTTAAATACTTGCATGTCCACGTAAAGTTTTTACAAGACATTCTATACCTCACAGATGTGTTAACACCCTTTCAACACCTTTTCCTCTGTGGAACATCCATGTATGGATGAAATGGCTTTGTAAGCCTTGATAAGAAGAATTAAGACCTTTCAGTGATGTCAATGTCAACGCTTACAAAGCCAGATCCTAGCAAATTAAAATATTGGCTTCAAAAGCCCTATCATCCCATTTTCATCAAGCTATGAAAAGATTAAGCAATATTTTGATTATATCGCTGCTATTTAAACTCTCGTGATTCAATCGTGAGTATAAGGTTGTCTTTGTTATATCATAGTATCAAATATTGAGCATAATGTAAAACTGATCAAGCAACTGTTAATGTAAATTATTTTTCTCATGAAATATTAATTGTTTGGGTATATAAAGGTTTTGTTAAACTTCTATTGCGTAACATTTTATTTAATGTATGGCGGGGAATAAAGTGGTTCAAGTTAACGTTCACATGATTTGTCATGACTACATATGTGAAAAATAAATGTGAAAACTCCAGAGTGTGAAATTATAGATAACTGATAGAAGCCGAAGTCTAGTCATAAAAAAAGTAAATCATTTAAAGAAAGATATGAAATGGCGAAATATAGATATAGATAAAGATAACAGTAGGTCATGACATGATTTACCCCCAGAATGCCATTGGGATTACCAAATCTTGAATCTTTTCGTTTTAACAGTAAAAGTTGGACAAAAGACGGACAGAAGAAAAGGATAATCCCAAGGACACACCTAATGAGAAAGCTTGCAAAAAAAACCAAGAAACGGTAGCTTTAACTTCATTTTGCGTTTAAAACATGAAAGTTTGAAAATACTTCTTATTTATTATTCATCTATCATTTCTTCAATCAAATTCAAAGGGGGGAAAACACACTTATATATAGAGGTTATCACAAGTGTGTTTTGGGATCCTTGTTTATTCCTAATGCAGGATTTTTATGATACCACAACATACGAGCAGGATAACTTCTTTATCATTCAATGCCAATTTTTAAATATTCATTCAAAACGCCTGATAATACTATTTTGATAGTTGCGCAATATATTATTTAATTCCAATAGATTAGGAACTTTAAGAAAATTGTCCATCTTTTGTAAAATTACCATGTCTTTATTTAAGAAATAAGTTTTATAACACATGCGTCATTAATAAATGTATATTGTATGTTGTATAAATGTAAATGTGTATTGTACCTCTTATGCTGCAGTTTGCAGCCTGAATGTAAATAAAGTTCAGTTCAGTTCATTAACATATACAAATTAACTGTGTAATAACTTATATATATAATTCCTCCTTAAAAATGCCTTAAATTGGCGTTTTGGTTATTTTGTCACGACTCAAAAGTTACAAAAATTAAAACATCTATCAGGATAATATCACGATAATTTTCAAAGGAAAACATTTCAATGTGTCTTTGTGCACTCGAACTGACGTTCTTTCATCTTACATAACAAACTGGTAGAGTGTATCCCACTTCAACTAAGTTACAATGGCAGATTGCTTTAATAAGGAACATTAACAGATAGCTAAACGAGATGACAGCATGTGGGTTGTCTAATCCAAACTAAACAAGCATAAAGTAAACAACACTGAAGATGGGTAAATTTAGTGTTTGAACATGAGACTTAAACTGCCTTTGGTACCTGTGAGTAAAATTATCCGGTCGGTCTCATTCAACTCCTGGTGACAGTGTTTTGACGCTGCGTAGTCATACATATGGCTAAGGAAGCATACAGTTTTGTTGTCATCCCTAAAATTAATATCTACGCAATGTATCATTTATATTTAAATGTCTCTCCTCTGTATTAAAGGCGTTCAAGTTGTTAACGCTTGTGATGTCATCAAAATTTTGACCTTTGAAATTTGCATCGGTATCCGTATATGAACCTTAGCCACACCCAACGGATACCGAAAATATTCAGTGGCTTTGTTATGGCAAAACACTCTCCATTGTATGATAAAACAACATGTCGTCTTTGATGTGTACTGTCCATGATGGCGCCTAGAGGCGTTGTTTGAGATGGTCTAACGTGTCAGAAATCGGCCTTCTTGCAGTGAAAAAATATAATACCATACGTCCATGGTTTAATTTAGGTCAGATGAGCTAAACAACATTGTCTCTGTCTTTGGGTTGTCAAAAGTTCCAACAAGTATCTATATTTTCTGCTTTTAAGAACAAACTGTGACTTTGTAGACTATATTCGTCAACAAGTGAGTCAAAAAAATAAATTCAGTGAACAGTTTTACTAGTAAATATTTAATTTCTTATTCCAATTCTAAAGATGAAAAGATCATTGGATGCGATAAAAGAACGAGTGTCAGATTGCTGACTCTCAATAGATGTAATGGCTTGACTGCACAGTCAGAGTTATATCCTCAATAATTATTTGAGAAGCTGGTCAATGAAGTCATCAGCAAAGCAATGTAAATTATTTGGTACTTATTTAATGTGTCAGATTTTAAAGCAACCATACACTAAAGAAGAAATTGATACAGCACTTACTGACTGAATGGCATGTTGTTACGCAGTGAAGCTTGTTATCAACATAGTAATATCGGCCTGGTATTACTTGCAGCCATGAAATTGTTAAAACAGTTCTTCTTTATATACAAGCAGGTGTGAAATAAACAGAGGTGATAGCTCTGCGCTTGTTTGCAAGCAACGTGGCAAACAGAGCATAACAAAGGAGGCTTCCTGATTGGTTTGGGAGAAATATACGACAAGACGAATGACATGACTTGTGTGGTTATTTGTATTCCAAGTAAATCTTCAACACAATTATTTCAGCAAGCCAATTAAACTGCAACACCGATTGCACTTGTGATCTTCTATAACATGTAAGCCTTTCGTTCAAGAAATCAGCTCACATCATGATGTTCATAGCCCACAAGCTTGCCAATTGATTCAACTCTCCAAGTACAGACTCGCAAAAAACCCTTCATGCAGCAGTCTGGTTCGAACATGTGAGGCCAGTTCTCGAGTGCAATGGTTCATCTAGCTTGAACAACTCGGTCTCAGTTGGTAACAGTTATGTAGCTCCTATCGTACCCCCATACATACCTTTCCTGTTGTACCTCTTGATCGTGATTGAAAACTGAACATACTTAGGTTTCATAGTTAAAAGGAAATTTAGCATTTGTTTTCCTATGGTCACTTATCTACGTGATGCTTCCATTGAAACCATTGAATACTTTATAGTCTAAGAGTCAAAAGAGTTTGTGAAAATTATTCAAACAATCGCAGCATCTATCGGTAAAGAGATCATAACTTGTTTGAGTCATACAATATCATAAATGTATACCAAACGTTCACAATGACGTCATTTATAAGGGAAATCTTTTTTTTAACTTTCATTTTTATTTGATTAGCTATAAAAAGTAATTAGACTATATTTTCAAATCAAAGAAACATAATGTTATATACAGAAACAAAATATCAACATGTACAGTGATAGAAGTTATCATTCATGACATTCTATTTTAGTATAAAAATCAATAAACACCTTTACCACGCCATTGAAACAACAACTTGTTTGTAACCATATTCCTGCTTAATTAATGTAGTATCACTTGCGTGAATACGACATTAGAATCTCTGTCGCATTATTGCAATAAAATTGCCTTTATCCTTATTCATCAACTCAACTTCTAGAATGCCCACCAAAATAGGATATGATATGGTTACTCAAAAGTAATTCAGTCAGCAAGGGTTAAGACTCCGTCAGTATCTATCCTTTAAACTGTTAATACGAGTACCCATTTACACCTTTGGCTACAATAGACTCTAGACTCACAGCACTTGGCTTTTCAACAAAGTGTGTTCATCTCCTTGATATTCCTAGGTACTCCGAAACCTTTTCTCTTTTCATGGAGTTAAGGAATTGATCGCACTTGTCCTGCATTACGTGCTTACTTTTTATAATCTTGTCAATAAAAAATTTTAATACGACCAAAGTTATGGCCTGAAATCTCTTTCTGCAAAATTCTTCATTGTCATCAACGTAACTTGTCGATGGTTGAGTGAATTTGTCCGCATCTAGCATCAGCATGGTTTGTACTTAGTGTTGACCTTTGAAATCTCAGCTCAACTCCGTCACACAAGATATTTTCCTGCTCCTTCCTCCTCTCCATAGGTGTTGAAATAAAAATATGTTTAACAATTTTACAACCCATTATTCTGCAATGTGATCAACACTTTCTGTATATCAGTGAAGGAATCTGTCCTTTATATGCTTCGGTCCCATGTTCGATTCTTGATTGAATTTGTCTGCGTCTAACATCAGAATTGTGTGAAGGTCTACTTTGTTTTGACCTTTGAAATCCAAGCTCAACTCGTTTTTCCTGTCCCTCTCTCCTCTTCATATGTGCAATCTGTCATCTGAATTTGCAATGCGATCAACACTTTCTGTATATAAGTGAAGGAATCTGACCATACATTGTGCTGGTCCCATTCTCACTATGTCTCGAGTCTCTGAACTGCAGCTCCACTCCATCATCACACACTACTTTCTTCTGTCCATCTTCTCCTCCCCACGTAAGAGGACCTTCTATCCTCACAGCCAATGTGTACCACTCTCCAGCACTGACAGAGACAGGACGAGAGAAGATCACATCAAACACCTCACCCTCACTAGTGTACTCACTTCTCTCTTGTACAACACAACTCAGGACGTTGTCTTCATCACCACAGTAGGAGGTTACACAGTAAGTTGTTTTGCTGTTGTCATTATACCTTCCATATAACTGACAGCCTATGATTATAAGATTCGAAGAAGAGGAAAAACGAATTGCATCTATGTTAAGGCTACAGGCCCATTCACCGAATGATTTGGAATATCTTTGTTTTGAAATAGTTTTGTACGAATTTGTCTTGTTTCTCGGGTTTTGGTTGAAACTTGTTGAACCTTCCTCAGGTGCCACTGAAAACTCTAAACACATAAATCTTTCTGTTTCAGTTAACAAGTTACTTTTCTTGACTTCTTTTGCTAGGAATGCTGGTTTTATCAATGGAAATCTCACTTTCATCAACGTGTCTCCTAAAACCGATCTTTTTGATACAGGTGTAACCTCCCTTCTTTCACGGACACATTCAGCTTCTGACCAATCATTAACAGCCGTAAAGATCAAGTGCTCGTCAGCTTCAAGGTCATCAGACCCGACAATCTCATCAACCAAGACTTGGCTCAGTGCCAGGAAGCCAGGAGACTGAAGTGACCTTTCACCTTGTGACTTTATTAGAGACAAGGCTTTCTTGTACAGCTCTTTCTGATCGAAACGATGCGCTGACTCCAAAATAACACAAGCGTTCTCGAGATCTAAATTCTCTTCCAGGAACTCTGTACATTTGGTCTCCAAGGAAGTGACTCCATACTTCCTGGCAGTGTACAGGAGAGCTGTGACGTTGTCAGCATCGATGTCAATGTTTTCAGTGTAGATGTACCTGAAACAGAGGGTCATTTTAGTTTCCATGATCAACTATACAGTATCAATCATTCATAATCATGTTTGCCTTCATGTATACTTTCTATTAATGCAACTGAATTTGGCATTTTCTACATTCTGATTTCATGTATTTTGAACATTATTGATATTGTATGAAAACTAGTAATTCTCATCGGATTTTTCACACTTAGTTATCGGATTGTTAGAATTCAATCAGTGATTGTGATATTGCCAATTCAAAAAAAGAACATTCAAAAGATTTTTGATTGGATAGTGTTTTTTTTTGTTGTTTTTTTCAACAACTTTGTTTTGTCCCTTACCTTGGCGAGCGACAAACAAAATTTCTTTACAACGGGCAGAACGTTGTGAAAGTTATGTATCCTTCATATTTTTAACTTATATTCTACTCCAATCTTAATATGTATCGTCTTTTTAATTATTTTGATTTGAGAAAAGAAGGTAACATATTTGCGTTTCTTAAAATCATTTCATTATTAACAAATTGCCTACTTGAGGAATGTTTTGAACACCAGTGGTTCAATGTCTGGAATCTTGATGTCAGATTTCTCTGCCATGGCTCCAGTCAACATGGCATGAAAGACACAGCTTCGACTGATCAGCATGTAGCGATGAGCCTTCACCACGTGACCCTCAGTTCCACACCGGAAAGTGACGTCACAGGAGTCCTCCTCTTGAAGCATGCGCAGATTGGTTTGTGCAAGAGACCTCCCAGCTTGCCAGTTATTTACGAAACCTGATGCAGAGGCAGCCATTTCGTTTGCTAAAAACAGAAATATATTACATGACTCGTATGTTTATAACAATCTGACATATAAAATGGGTATGCATGAATTTTTATATAGAAATGCATTGGCGTCCTTTTGTAATACTTTATATCACCCTTTTCCATAAATTGTAAAATGATAATATACCAAAATGATTCGCAGACAGCCTAAAATCAATCTCTTTTTTCTTAAGTAGCAATAATCTTGCAGTTGTCCTTATCAGCAAAACACTCTGCAGAAATCTATGGGGACTTATCTCACACGATAACTAAGAAATTGATATTTCAAATTAATGAATCATTGAATAAAAGACAGTTTTCAACCAACTATGAAATATATATGATAATTAAATTTTTCGCATTTTCCCCATAAAATTTAGTTAAGACATATATAGTTCGGAGAGTTGAACATCTTGTTACTCAACGTAAACCTCTGTAGTTGTAGAAAGAATTATCAAGTACTTGCGACAATAAATTTTCTTTATATTCTTCAACAACTTTTTAAATTGAACCTAAGAGGCGGGCATAAGCACTTGATGCATGGCAAGTGCTCATATATTATAAAGTATATGAGCACTATATAGTATATGAGCACTATATAGTATATGAGCACTATATAGTATATGAGCACTATATAGTATATGAGCACTATATAGTATATGAGCACTATAAAGTATATGAGCACTATATAGTATATGAGCACTATATATTATATGAGCACTATATAGTATATGAGCACTATATAGTATATGAGCACTATAAAGTATATGAGCACTTTATAGTATATGAGCACTATAAAGTATATGAGCACTATATAGTATATGAGCACTATATAGTATATGAGCACTATAAAGTATATGAGCACTATATAGTATATGAGCACTATAAAGTATATGAGCTCTATATAGTATATGAGCACTATAAAGTATATGAGCACAATATAGTATATGAGCACTATATAGTATATGAGCACTATAAAGTATATGTGCACTATATAGTATATGAGCACTATATAGTATATGAGCACTATATAGTATATGAGCACTATATAGTATATGAGCACTATATAGTATATGAGCACTATAAAGTATATGAGCACTATATAGTATATGAGCACTATATAGTATATGAGCACTATATAGTATATGAGCACTATATAGTATATGTACACTATATAGTATATGAGCACTATATAGTATATGAGCACTATAAAGTATATGAGCACTATATAGTATATGAGCACTATAAAGTATATGAGCACTATATAGTATATGAGCACTATATAGTATATGAGCACTATATAGTATATGAGCTCTATATAGTATATGAGCACTATAAAGTATATGAGCACTATATAGTATATGAGCACTATATAGTATATGAGCACTATATAGTATATGAGCACTATATAGTATATGAGCACTATAAAGTATATGAACACTATATAGTATATGAGCACTATTTAGTATATGAGCACTATATAGTATATGAGCACTATAAAGTATATGAGCACTATATAGTATATGAGCTCTATATAGTATATGAGCACTATAAAGTATATGAGCACTATATAGTATATGAGCACTATAAAGTATATGAGCACTATATAGTATATGAGCACTATATAGTATATGAGCACTATATAGTATATGAGCACTATAAAGTATATGAGCACTATATAGTATATGAGCACTATAAAGTATATGAGCACTATATAGTATATGAGCACTATATAGTATATGAGCACTATATAGTATATGAGCACTATATAGTATATGAGCACTATTAAGTATATGAGCACTATATAGTATATGAGCACTATAAAGTATATGAGCACTTTATAGTATATGAGCACTATATAGTATATGAACACTATATAGTATATGAGCACTATATAGTATATGAGCACTATATAGTATATGAGCACTATAAAGTATATGAGCACTATATAGTATATGAGCACTATAAAGTATATGAGCACTATATAGTATATGAGCACTATATAGTATATGAGCACTATAAAGTATATGAGCACTGCCAATGCATCAAATGCTTGTGGAGGCGGGGGCATTTATTACTGTTTATTCATGTATGATTCGGGCCTCATCAGCATGAGGTGTGAGGAACACGCAGTTTTAAAATTGTTCAAACTGCATTTCTTCTATGTAAATGTTATCTGTGAACAGTGAAATTATTTTAGTTTTAGTTTCATTCTCGTTTCTGCAATAAAGTTCACATGCCATGCAGTTGAAAGTAAATGTGAGCTTATGTTGTGGCGCTTCGTCCGTCGTCCGTCTGTCCGTCTGTCCGTCTGTCCGTAAACTTTCACGAAAAGACTACTCCTCCTAAACGAATCCCGACATCATGAAACTGTAGCATGTTATACCCATGGTGATTCCGCACAGAAAGGTAGACGTTTCAGTTTTGAGAATCCAAGATGGCCGCCATGGCAGCCATATTGAATTGTCAATTAGACTTCATGAACAGGACTACTCCTTCTAAACCAATATAGATATCATTCTGAAATTGTAGTATGATATAACTATGGTGATTCCGCACAGAAGGTAGACGTTTCAGTTTTGAGAATCCAATATGACCGCCATGGCAGCCATATTGAATCCACAGGCTGCTAACATCACAGTGTCAGTTGCTAGTCTGTTGCATAATCAACCTGACCCAATTGGTATGGTAGAGCATTATGCTATATGGCCATGTGTATGCAATAAGAGTTATGGAAATAATACTTGAATTCTCATGACAGTGATATGTTCTTACTAAGAATAACAACTAAAGGGACTCTCCTTTGCTAATCTTAAAGGGACGCTCCTTTACTAATCTTAAAGGGACAATCCTCTGCTAATCTTAAAGGGACGCTCCTCTGCTACTCTTAAAGGGACACTCCTCTGCTACTCTTAAAGGGACACTCCTCTGCTAATCTTAAAGGGACGCTCCTTTGCTTATATTAAAGGGACTCTCCTCTATTACTCTTAAAGGGTCACTCCTCTGCTAATCTTAAAGGGACACTCCTCTGCTAATCTTAAAGGGACGCTCCTCTCCTAATCTTAAAGGGACGCTCCTCTGCTACTCTTAAAGGGACACTCCTCTGCTTCTCTTAAAGGGACACTCCTCTGCTAATTTTAAAGGGACACTCCTCTGCTAATATCAAAGGGACGCTCCTCTGCCAATCTTAAAGGGACGCTCCTCTGCTAATCTTAAAGGGACAATCCTTTGCTAGTCTTAAATGGACCCTCCTCTGCTATTCTTAAAGGGACACTCCTCTGCTAATATTAAAGGGACACTCCTCTGCTAATATTAAAGGGACACTCCTCTGCTACTATTAAAGGGACGCTCCTCTGCTAATCTTAAAGTGACACAGAGTATCTTTCTTAAAATTTTATTTGGTTTTGATAAGCTACAAAATATCTAATGTGCTGATTGAAGTTCATATCTCATCACTGGACTTGCAAATATATCCATTTATGCATGCTATCTCTAAAATGCTTGATTTTATGGAAAAATCAAGAAAACATCTCAAATACGTTTAATATTCGAAATTATGCATCTAATTAATCAACCTATTAGTTACAATACCTAATAAACACTATCGAATCGAATATATCTTCCTGTCAGCTTATGACAAGGTTTCAAAATTACGTTTGGCGAATTTGCGCACGCCACTCGAGCCACATTGTCCGGTTTTCGATCAAAATCCCGACTTTGAATGGCCGTATTTTCGCTCTAATGTACTGATTGACCTTTAACTGGTTTTTTTCAGTAACAGTTAGTGGTTCCCGATGTAATAACATTGATTTCAAAATTTGACATATTTGATCCTATCAACATACTCTGTGTCTCTTTAAAGGGACACTCCTCTGCTACTTTTAAAGAGACATCCCATGTTTGAAACACATGATGTTTCGCTTTTAAATGAACTCAGAAAGCAAAATTACGTATGGCTGGTTGATGCCTGTCATTGTCCGGTTTTCGATCATAAACACAACTTTAAATCTTAGTGTTACTATAGACAGTCTGTTGGAAACATTCCTGCAACAGTCAATATACTTATTGTTGAATCAACACTATTTATAACTTGTGTTTATTTGACACCGAGCAACCCCCGATGTGGTCAATATCAACAACATTATCATCAACTCGCTTATCTCCAATGGGAATCGTAAACAATATCTTAGTAGCAGTTTGTCATCTACAGACCGTCCGTTCACAAAGCCCTATCTAATTGAATGTACCAATCAAAGTTGCATTCATATATGATATAATGTAGAAATTTTAAAAGAAAAATAAACGTGGTTCTAATAAAATTCCGATAAGACATATTGAAGTAGCCTTCCTTTTCCAATAATACCTGAATATAGGCAACCATGTCACTTCCTGCTCAACAGTGCACTTCATTCAGAGATATAACTTTGAGTTTGGTAAACTTTGGTTCACTTTATCAGAACAATGTTATCATTCCTTTCCTCATTAAATGGACGTGCCAATTATATTATATATATGTATATGTTATACAACATTACCTTGACTATCACCTATATTGTATCAACTTGTGACAACTCCCACTTCAAAACGAAAGGAGAGATTACCGAGAAAGGTCACGTGACCTATTTTCGTTTTGTTGTGGGTGACACATCATAGATACGTCGGGCAGCTTGATACAAGTTTTCTATACTTATAATGATATGTATCACAGACAATGTGTTTACATAACCCTAATAATGTTATGTAAACACATTGTCTGTGATACATAAATCGTTTTTCTCACTACTCTTTAATAAATAATCATCTCCCGTGTCGAATACATTGCTGTCAAAAAGCCATTATGAGGAATAAAATAATTGAGCCAGCATTCTAATGTTTTAAAACGAAAACGACTTTGTTTACATGACAAACACATTAACAAAAATATTAAAATCCTACCCAAACAAAATCTAATCTAAATTAATTTCTAAGAAATCGAAAAATTTTTGCACACAATTGCTCAGTACATGTCATTCATAGGCTGAAGTGTGACTATAATTCACGCTAGAAGTTTCTGATGTTCAACATCCGATAAGGCAGCAGCAATGCTTTGGACCACTAGATATAACAATTGCTTTATGATTGACGTTTTCACTGAACTAAAAATCGCTAATCGCTCGAAAGTATGAGGAAAACTGTGAAACTACTGAAATATGGCCAAATATAACTATAGTCATAGGTGAAAAACTAAACATTAAACTTTTGACTTTATGAATTTAAAAAAACATGTTTTATCCCTAGTTGACATTCGTACACGGAAACCCGTTTCATCATGCATGATAAGAGGCTAGCAGGACATTGAATTTCCGTATTTTTTCATCAAAAATTTATAAAATGCCTACAATCTGTGCGTAAATTGGAGAATCTTTGAGTTGAACTTGTTGATCAAACAGTTCTTCTCCCTTTAGATAAGCCATTATCTTTAACAGTGGTGAATTAATGTGTTTGTGCAGGTTTCTTTTATTTTGATATTCGAAAACAATGTGATTCTAAAGCTAAAACGACTGACCTTTGCCATGAGGTCATTTGCAAAAAAAGTCATATCAATTCTGTCAAGAGAATGATGATAATCACAGTGCAGCAAAGAACAATGACGTTCATTTTCATTTGCAAGGAAAATACCAAGATTTTGTTAAACCAGATATTCAGTGACAGTGAATCGTAAAAAACAATGAATTTTTCGTTTCCACTCTGCTGGAAAAAACCTAAGTATTTGCATGAAAATTTGTTTTTTTATCATCAGCAGTGTTTTAATTCTTTTTGTAAATGAGAAATGGCCTTCAACAGTGATGTGTTGCACCTTAGGGTGATGTGGACCAATTGAAATAGGGCGCTGTATAAATATGGCATATCATCAATACATTATTAATACATACCAATATGCACGCGTGGTTTTTTTTCTGTGAAACTACACTGATGTCAAAGAAGTTATATTTGCAAGTGAAATATTTTACGTGTTCCATTTATTGGTTTATAAAGAATTTGTTATTGTATTATTTTGAAAAGCCTTGTGATTGTGAAATTACGTCAGAACATCAACTATATAGGTTGTCCCATCAGTTCGAGGTAGGTAGGTAGGTGAAATTTAGGGCGAAGTTTGGGCCAAATATGACCTACATGCGCCCGGCACTTGGAGTGATTATTGAGAGTTAAAAACATTTAAAAGTTAAAATTGAGTATTAAATGTTATATAAGGTCATAATGGTTTAAACATATTTATTTCTTTTCTAGAAGAACTTGATTGGTAAACAAGCTCCAAGCTTATCTGAATACCGCTCCAGTGTACATATTACAATTCAAGTCATGGTGTATTTACAAAAGCATGAATATTTACAAAAGTCAACACTAACACAAATCTTAATAATTTCATAACACTTATTGTAATGTGATCTTTCAAAACAACAACAAATGCCACAGAAGTCAATCATCATGAGAATATACATAAACTTAACAAGTTATATCTCAAATCTGCCTGTTAAATCTATAAACATGTGCACAGAAGTTAAAAATTCATTATTTTCAATAAAAGAACAGTTTGAATTCCCAAATGGAACTGATTTCAAATCAAATTCCCGATTATAAAATAACAAATTTTGCCTTATGACATTGTAAAGAGGACATGAGAAGAAATAGTGAGATGGGTCTTCGTAATGATTGCCATATGAGCAGACAGGTGTTTGTGATATGAATCGTTCGTACTTGTGTGCGTTTAGGTCACTGCATCCAAGTCTGAGGCGAGAATGTATGATTTGACAAAACCTGATACCGTTATTAAGGTCAAAATGAGTGTATGTGTCGGTATCTTTTAGAAATGCATTCTTAAAACTTAGTAAGGATACAATAATTAAAGGAACCTTTTTGTTTGACTTTTGTAGGTTTGAACAATTTTGAATATACTCTGATTTATATGGTTATTTAGATCAGCATTGCCACACAAAAGTAAGTCACAAGTAATGTGTATAATATTATGTTTGAAAATACAAAACGTTACACATTGATCTTGTTTTCTTTGTCATTCAACGAACTTATTAATTAACCCTCATAGTCAACTCTCAGCATATCCCGGTTTTCTTCTTCTCATTACCAGCTTCTGAAATCCTCAAATACAACCCCTTATTATTCTGCAATGTGATCAACACTTTCTGTATATCAGTGAAGGAATCTGTCCTTGACGTTTGTTGGTCTGATTCTCACTATGTCTCGAGTCCCTGAACTGCAGCTCCACTCCGTCATCACACATCACTTTCTCCTGTCCTCCTGTCCCTGCCTTCGTAATAGAACCTTCTATCTTCACAGCCAGTGTGTACCACTCTCCAGCACGGACAGAGACAGGACGAGAGAAGATCACATCAAACACCTCACCCTCACTAGTGAACTCACTTCTCCCTTGTACAACACAACTCAGGAGGTTGTCTTCATCACCAAGGTAGGAGGTTACAAAGTAGGTTGATTTGCTGTTGTCATTATACTTTCCATATAAGTGAATGCCTAAAATTAACACATTCGATGAGGATGAAAAAGAAATTGCATCTATTAAACCACCATAGTTCCATTTGCGTAATTTTTTGGAAAATCTTTTGTTTGAAACAGTTTTGAACAAATTTTTCTTGTTTCTCGGGTTTTGGTTAAATGTTGTTGAACCTTCATCAGGTGCCACTGAAAAATCTAAACACATCGTTCTTTGTGTTTCAGTTAACAAGTTACTTTTCTTTACTGCCTTTGCTAGGAATGCTGGTTTCATTAATGGAAATCTCACTTTCATCAATATGTCTCCCAAAACCGATCTTTTAGATACAACAGTAACCTCCCTTCTTTCACGGACACATTCAGCTTCTGACCAATCATTAACAGCCGTAAAGATCACGTGCTCGTCAGCTACGAGGTCATCAGACCCGACAATCTCATCAACCAAGACTTGGCTCAGTGCCAGGAAGCCAGGGGACTGAAGTGACCTTTCACCTTGTGACTTTATTAGAGATATTGCTTTCTTGTACAACTCTTTCTGGTTGAAACGATGCGCTGATTCCAGAATAACACAAGCGTTCCCGGGATCTAAATTCTCTACCAGGAACTCTGTACATTTGGTCTCCAAGGAAGTGACTCCATACTTCCTTCCGGTGTACAGGAGCGCTGTGACGTTGTCAGCATTAATGTCTATGTTTTCAGTGTAGATGTACCTGAATCAGAGAGGACATTATTAGTTTCCATGATAAACTATTCAGTATCCATTCTACATTCTACATTCTAATGATTGTCATTTCTAGTTTTTCTTTAATGTTGTGTAAAAACTAATAATTCTCATTTGATTATTCACATTTAGTTATGAGTTTACCTTTCAGTCAATGATTATGATATTGCTGTTTTAACCAAGGACATTTTTAAGCCACATTTTTGACAATCTTTTTTGTTTATTAGTGAGTAAACCAAAATTCATTCACAACGGACAAACCCATGTGAGAGTATCCTTTATATTACTCACTTATAATAAGTTATTTCTTATCATATTTGTATGTGACACATATCTTCTTAATTATGTGATTTGATAAAAAGGGACAAATTGTGTTTCTTGAAATCCTTGCTTCAAACAAAGTGCTTACTTGAGGAAGGTTTTGAACACCAGTGGTTCAATGTCTGGAATCTTGATGTCAGATTTCTCCGCCATGGCTCCAGTCAACATGGCATGAAAGACACAGCTTCGACTGATCAACATGTAGCGATGAGCCTTCACCACGTGACCCTCAGTTCCACACCGGAAAGTGACGTCACACGAATCCTCTTCTTGGAGCATGCGCAGATTGGTTTCTGCAAGAGACTTCTTAGCTTGCCAGTTATTTACGAAACCTGATGCAGAGGCAGCCATTTCGTTTGCTAAAAACAGAAATATATTACATGACTCGTATGTTACTAACAATCTGACATATTAAATGGGTATACATGAATTTTCATATAGAAATGCATTTGCCTCCTTTTGTAATACTTTAAATCACCCTTTTCCATGAATTGAAAAATGAAAAAATAGGAAAATGATTTTTCTTCAGTAGCAATAATCTTGCAGTTGTTCTTATCAGCAAAACACTCTGCAGAAGTCTATAAGGAATAATCTCACATGATAACTAAGAAATTTTTATTTCAAATTAATGAATCATTGAATAAAATACAGTTTTCAACCAAATATGGAATATATTCATTAAAGGGATTATAACACGTTCATTTGATAATTATATTTTTGGACATTTCCCCATAAAATTTATTTAAGACATATTAAGTTCGGAGAGATAAACATCCTATTACTCAACCTGATCCTCTGTAGTTGTAGAAGAAATTATCAAGTACTTGCGACAACACATTTTCTTTATATTTATCAACGACTTTTTATATGAAACCTAAGAGGGGAGGCTTTTATAACTGTTTATTCGTGTATATACATAGAAAACGGTTTCGTGTCTCCTCAGCATGGGATGTGTGGAACACGCAGTATTAAAATTGTTCAAACTGCATTTCTTCTTTAATGTTATCTGTGAACAGTGAAATTATTCTAGTTTTAGTTTCATTCTTGATTCTGCAATAAAGTTCACATTACCTGTAGATTTTTTATAATTTTGATTAAGTGATACATTATACAACACTAGGTAAGGGAAAATTTCACAATTGTGTGCAACGAATCACCATCCTTTTCCTGTTTTGTTACTATCTGAATCTGCTATCTAAAAGGGACACTCTGTGATTTTGAACACATTACCTTGACTATCACCCGTATTGTATCAACGACTTCTATCAACTCCCACTTCAAAACGAAAGGAGAGATTTCCGAGAAAGGTCACGTGACCTATTTTCGTTTTCTTGTGTGTGATACATCATAAATACGTCGGGCAGTTTCATAAAAGTTGTCTATACCTATTATGTAATGTAAACTCATTGTTTGTGTTACAAACTCATTTTTCTCACTACTCTCTCATAAATTGATCTTCTCTCGTGTCGAATACATAGCTGTCAAATAGCCTTTATGAGGTACAGATAATTGAGCTAGCATTGTCTAACATTGTGACCTGTCAATCCATATGTTACTGAATCCGTGGGTTTTACAAAAAAAATTAAGTTTAACATTGTGTAACATAACAACCTTTCTTAAAGGGGTAGTAGCATGTTTATGGAAAATTCTTCAAATCGTTCCCAAGAAATATTACTTAATGCCACAGGAAGCAAGCCGTGTCACCTTGAAGACTAATGAAGGTACAGTGTATGTAGTTGAAAGGGATGTTGTTTTGTGTCCTACCTATTCTGTTTACGATAGTGATACCTTGAAACTTTGAAACTTCTCTTCATCTGGTTGTTGTCTCTGTTGAAAATGTGCACATATTTCATTAACAAATGGTTTGTCATACTATTTCAATTGGAAAGGTTTTCACGAGTATCATAGAACAAAGACTTCAAGTTTGGTTAGAGCTAAATTAATTATTGTCAGAAAGTCAGGCCGGTTTCAGACATGATTATTCAACTACTGATAACATATTCGTCCTTCAATCTTTAGCTCAAAAGTACTTGAGAAAACCAAAACATCGTTTTTATAGGCTTCAAAAAGGCATTTGATTCAGTTGAAAGAAATAAATTACTATATTTCTTATTGCAGAATGGTATCCATGGCAAGATTTATAACCAATCTCATTAAAATGATATCATAATTTCTTCACTACGTTACGCAGATTATAGCGTAGTGTAGCAGATAGATCATATTTTAATAAGATTGACTGTTACTATAGACCGTCGATTGGCTCAAAAATTATACTTTCCTACAACAATCGATACTTCTCCGTGGAATGACACTATCAATAAGGGTTTGCATTGTGACCCCAGCAACTCAGGGAGTGGTCCTTTAACCCTCCGCATGGTTAGCAACATGTTCGAACTTACTTTACTAGTTACCTCCCTTTGTAGTCCAGTAAGACTGCCAAAAGGGGTAGAACAAATTGCAATAAAAACACTTTCAATTGAAATATGCCAGGAAGTTGTGTAGTTTTGACATATCAAAAGTATAGAAAAATATCATGAACGATTTTGTACGAAAAAGTTATATTTATAAAATGCCAATTGGGATACATCTAAAACGGAAGAGACAGATGGTGGCTCTTACTCGCTGTGCTACCGTAGATGGCGTCACGTAAACAACATGGCGGATCAGCGTAACGTCGGAGAGGGTTCAACCCAATCTGGGTAATTATTTGGTTTATTTTATACTTTAAAACGACACCAATACGATAAGAGATAGACATAGGTTGCATATATTATCAATCAAGTCTGTTGCATATGAAATAAATCGATGCTAAAGGAAAGTTCATGTAGTGCTGGTGACACCATTCAACGTTCACGTTAGTCAGTAGAAATGTTGCAATAATTCTTTCAAATAATAAAAGTGTGACATGGTATAATATGTTTTTGCCTTATAATGTTTTAAAATCGAAAAGTAATCTTTATTCCTGATCATGAACACGAAAATCATCATGAAAATCAGCATAAACTTACTCTGTCAAAAAATAAAAACTATGGAAACCCATTCGGGCCATTATCTCTTATATATATTTTAAGGGTTTTCCGCGATTTTTTTCGCATTTTACCCTGTACAGAGATACTAAACGCTATATCTAAATATTTACATATAAAAACATATAAAAAGTATCTGTTAACATAATTCATTTATGAATTAAAGGCACAGTAACACACAAAAATTCATAGTTTTCTATTGTTTGTTTCAGATGTTACACTGAAGAAATCATATGTGTCCTTTGTGGAGACCTGCTTGGCCACGAGAGACCCTCATCAAAACTAAGTGAAAAAGGCAGTGCAAGCATAAACAATGCTAGTGTTTTGCTAGGAGAATGCAAGGAGACAAGAGAAGGGCAACATGTACATCAGGAATGCAGACGCAAACACATAAATAAATTCAACATTGCTGCCTCAAATAAACGAAGATATAAGGAAAACGAAGATGCGAACCAAGAAAATAAAAGAACTTTAAGGTCAAAAGAAAGAGAGTTTAACTTCCGAAACGACTGTTTATTTTGTGGAGAGAGTGTGAAAACAGATTGGAAGACACACAGATCGAACGTGATTCCAGTCAGGACAGAGAAACAGTTCCAGGAAAGCATCAGAAAGATTTGTTTGAAAAGAGCAGATGAATGGTCAACAAAAGTACTATCAAGGATCGAGTATGCTGGAGACTGTTTTGCAATGGATGCAATCTATCACAATACATGTAGCGTGAATTTCCGAACAAACAGAAATTTGCCTCAAGCTGTTGATGTTAATCCCCAAACACCATTGAAAAAGCCACGTCAGGGACGACCAGAGGATCCTGTGAAACATGCTGCCTTCTTACAAGTTGCTGACTACTTTGAATCTAATGATGATGAACAGGTTACACTAACAGATCTAGTTACAGAAATGGCCTCTCGTTTGAATTCTGATGATGAACCATACAGTGTGAAATACATGAAAAGAAAACTGTGTGAGCATTTTGGAGAAAGAATAATCATAGCTGAAGCTGATGGAAAACCAGACGTTGTCACCTTTAGACACAATGCTTCGTCTATTCTGTATGACTTCTACAAGGCCCCTCAAAAATCAGACCCAGACGTAGAGAAGATGCGCCTGATAAAGGCAACTGCTGACCTTCTGAAATGTGACATAAGAGCTGTAAGTGGAAATCAACCTACATATCCAAGCAATGATGATATCAAGTCAACCAATAAACATCTTGACTACCTGCCTACGTCCCTTCGACTTCTCTTAACATACCTTTTTCCTGGGAAAAGCTCTGAAGTTCAAGTTGCTTCTATTGGACAAGCTGTGATGCAGGCAACGAGACCGAGATCGCTGATATCACCACTTCAAATTGGACTTGGTGTCCAAATGCATCACCACTTTGCGTCCCGGTTCTTGATAGACTCTCTTCATCAACACGGATTCTGCTCATCATACACAGAGGTTAAACGTTTTGAAGCCAATGCAGCAGCTGCTGAAAGTCCTGACGTTTCTCAACCTGAACTTGGTTCATCCCTGCAATTCATCGCCGATAATATTGACCACAATGTCCGCACATTAGATGGTAATAACACATTCTATGGGATGGGCATCATTTCAACAGCAACACCAGGAAGAGTCACCAACAAGAAAATCCCAAGAGGCAATCCCAGCATCAAAGACATTGAAAAAGTTGGCAGAATTGGAATGCATTTCTACAAATCTGAATGGAATGGTCTATCATCTATGGTGTACGAAGAACTCTCATCTTGCAATCGTGAAGACTCATGTGACCCAACTTCAGCTTTGGACATTCTCTGGAAGATCATGTGGCCGCTGAAGTCTCCAAGACCATCCTGGTCAGGTTACATGCAAACTGTTCACAGAGACGATCACCCAGGGACATCAACCGTCACTTTCTTGCCCATGATTGATATGAATCCTGGTGACATGTCATGCATATATTCCACGCTACTGTATGTTGGGGCTCAAGCAAGACAACATAACGTAACACCTGTAATCACGTTTGACCAGCCACTTTGGTGGAAGGCAACTACCATTGTATCAAGTGCATCTTCAGATAAAGATCTTCAAGCAACTGTTCTCAGGCTCGGATCCTTCCATACAGAGATGTCTTTCCTGGGTTGCATTGGTCATCTTATGTTTGGCTCTGGACTTACTGAGGTGTTGGAAACCATTTATGCTCCTAATGCAGTTACTCACATGATGACAGGCAAAGCTGTATCCCGCGCCATCAGAGGTCACCTTCTTGTTGACACAGCACTCAATGCACTACTCGTAGGACAAGCTTTTGAAGATCCTTGGATTTGCAATCATGATGAAGAAGATTTCGAGCATAGTCATCAGAATAGATGGTGTGGCAAAAAGGAAGTGACCAATGAGGATCTCAAACATGCAATTGATCTATTTGAAAAACTTCTCGGGGGACAGTTATCAATTGAAGGCATTTGTAAAGACAGTGTCCTTTGGAGAGTAAAGGCCTGCCTTGATGAGTACACGACCCAGTTAAAAGACAAAAGAACATCCCAATTATGGCTTCAATACACTGAGATGATAGACATTTTGCGAAGATTCATAAAGGCTGAAAGAACAGGCAACTGGAATCTTCATCTTGAATCTCTCAGGGAAATGATTCCTTACTTTGCAGCTTCCGGACATGCCCTCTATGCCAAGTCGAGTCGACTCTATCTCCAAAAGATGTTGGCTTTGAAGGAGACCAATAAAGAAGTGTACAACGACTTCAAGAAAGGACTACATGTTGTGCGTCGCAGCGACCGTTTCTGGGCTGGCTTATCAACAGATCTTGTGATAGAGCAGATGCTGATGCGGAGCATAAAGACCAATGGAGGAAAAGGAATTGGGGAAATACAACGTCTTACATGGTTGTTGTCAATGCCAGCATGTGCCAGCATAAATGTTGCCATGCAGACATTCACTGGAATTTCTTACAACACAAGCGAGCAACACAAGGATGCTACTAAGGCTCGAATGGACAGGGACAACAAGGACATATTGACTGTGTTGGCGTTCTTAGAAGAAAGAAATCCTTTCAGTGATGATCAAAGTCTTCGAAACATTGCTACAGGAGAAACAGCAGATAAACCAGTCAATGTTGAGAATGCGAAATCTGTTGGACAGAAGATACTTGACAAAATGACTGGGGTCTCAGTTCAAGATTTTGTCTTCAAAAGGAAGGACCAGGTTTGTACACTTGCCTCCAAATCAGTCATACAATTGGATGATGATGCAATACATGTAGACCCTAAACTACTCTTCCAAAGACTTGTAACCAGTGCAAGGACCATGGGTGAGAACCTGACATCAGTGTTTGAATTTGAACTCTGCAACAGTCCTCCCGCCCTTTTTGAAACATCTGGTCTTCCTCTTACAGCAAACAAAGCTTCACTCGCTGACACTTTGTGGACTCTGTTGCAAAATCCTGATTGGCAGCCTCCAGCAGAAAGGATCCAGCTGGAATATGTTCTTGATGGGGGATCCCTGCTTCATCGTGTAGTCTGGCCTAGGGGTTGCACTTATGACACAATCATACAGCTCTACACAGAATATGTCCACAACAGGTATGGAACACCGACCATTGTGTTTGATGGATATGAAGCTGGACCAACAACGAAGGATATAGCTCATCTTAGACGAGGTGATGCTGGCGTTGAAGTAAAGTGTGAAAAGAACCTATTACTCAAATGTAAAAAAGAAATCTTTCTTGCCAACCACTCAAACAAGCAGAGGTTCATCAATCTCCTTGGATCAGCCTTAGAGCAACAGGGGTGTCGAGTTAACCATGCACGAAGTGATGCCGACTTGGACATAGTGATGACAGCTGTTGAACTTGCAAAGGAACACACCACTGTTGTGATTGGTGAAGACACAGACCTCCTGGTTCTTCTGTGCTACCATGCTAGTTTGGAGTCGTCAGACATCTACTACATGACAGAGGCAAAAAACAACACTAAAAAGAAAAGGAAAGTTTGGAAAATAAAGGAAACAAAGTAGAGGCTCGGAGCGGACATCTGCAATAACATCTTGTTCATCCATGCTTTTACAGGATGTGACACTACAAGTAGAGTGTTCGGAGTTGGCAAATCGTCTGTTGTAAAAGAACTGGTCTCTGACATATCCTTTCGTCAACAGGCATCTGTATTCAACGTGACTGCAGATAAACAAGATATCATCAATGCAGGCGAAAGGATTTTCGTGACATTGTTCAATGGTGACACAGACATGGCTCTGGACAAATTGCGCCACGTCCGCTTCTGTGAAAAGGTGGCTGCATGTTCTGTGTTCGTGGAGCCGAAACAATTACCTCCAACTGCAGCAGCAGCAAAATACCACTCAATGCGTGTGTACTATCAAGTTCAGGAGTGGATGGGACACAAACCAGTGGACATGTTGCCTGAGAAATGGGGATGGTATCTCCGAAGTGGTCGCCTTTACCCCGTTCTTACAGATCTACCACCAGCTCCCAAGCACCTGCTTAGAATCATCAGGTGTAACTGTAAGACTGACTGTGGATCGGCCCGATGCAGCTGTAGGAAACATGGTCTTGAGTGTTCACCAGGATGTGGGGACTGTAGGGGTGTCAGCTGCAGCAACTCAATGCGTGTTGAAGATGACATTTTATAAATCTTGCTCAAAACGATATATTCCTGTTGGTATTAATGAATACTTACAAGTGAGATTTTTTAATCAATATAATTTGATTACAGTAATGAATAGGTCCGCAGTGATTTTAGTGAGATTATCTATTATATGCATCTATTTCTGAGATTCATGCATGGCCTGACCGTCAGTCATTAAAGGGGCAGTAGCACGTTTTTTGATCATTTCATATTTTATTTTGTTCACTGATTATTGTAAGTTAATGTTAAATGTATTATTTTGACAGTGTCAAAAATCTCATTACACAAGCCAATCATCCACAGTCAGAGGACAAAGTATGAAGATTCACATAAAATCCATTGGCGGCCATTTTTGTGTGAACACCTTTAATTCATTTTGTGTAAGAAAAAGGAATCGTATGGCTAAACTTTACGTTATATATTTGATTTATTACTGTTTCATTTAGTATAAATGCATTGACTTTCAATTGGAACCATTAATTTACATTTTCCTGACATCACCTTATATTCCCCCTAAAAACGTGCTACTGCCCCTTTAAAGCTGATTTAACAGTGTACAAGGGGTAAAATCTTTACAGAAATAATAGCTTAAAGGGACATTCCTATCGGGGTATTTATTGTGGAAACGAGATTCGAGGAGATATGTCAGCGTTGCGAATACCGTATAAAACTATCAGTACATGATAATAACATAACCATGTTGAAACATGTAACATTTTTATAAAAAAAATTGACAATTGGATAAAGAAAAAGGCACAAGCGAATTTCGTTTTCAAAAGAAATACCCCGATGGGACTGTCCCTTTATTGCTCTCTTTGTTGAGCGTGTGTATTATATGAAATGGAAATGATATAGATATCTAATATTTTTTCAAAAACAGATAATTATGTTCGTGTTGACCGTGTACAAATTCCATAAATGCCGAGATGCATCTCATAACGTGTAAATTGTCCGGTTTTCGATCAACACAAAGTTTTCTTTCCTTTAATTATATTCACTAGACAACTGACAAAATGGTAATCTAAAGCAACAGTCAGATTTAAAACAAAAAGAATTTTATTGATAACGTTGGGATTGGTAACAGCACCAATTCATTTTGTCATTTTCATAAACTAAAATGCTAGAGAGATAATAATTTAATATTATTGTTGATTTGTTGAGATTCACTTACAATATTTCATTTTGTAGATGCTTTACATACAGGTCACTTTAATCATGGGTTATTTATGATCTTAAAATGTATTTTATGTATTCTTTGTAATAAATAACGTTTTTCATGACAAATATTTCTCAATCGTATTCATTCAAACATTTTTCTAAAAAACATGCATGCACGTGCGTTTTGGCGGGAAAATCAAAATTTTCGTTCGTTATACACTCCTATACTTTTTATATATTGAAATACATACTATGGGGGTCACAAAACCGAAGAGTTTGCTTTTATTGCAATTTGTTCTAGGTTCAGCAATATATGAGCTAAAATGACTGGACTATTGGTCAAAGTGCACATACCCTTACCTGTCCATATTCACTTATCAATATCAACAATATCAACTCACTAATGTCCCAGGAAAACGTAAAACTTATCCAAATTTATTTTACAACAAGACGTTTTTCATAAAGTTCTTATCTAAGTAAAAGTAAAAATCAAAGTTGCATTCATGAATAATAATATAGAAGTCTTTAAGGAGACCAAAACGTGGTTCTAATTAAATCCCGATAAGAAACAATGTAATAATATTTGTTTTCCAAAAACTAATAATAATATATTTTATAGTAACCAATAACGTTTATGCTAGCAACCATATGTTACTTCCTGGTTAGGTGTGGATTTGTGAACCTCGAACAGTACACATCATTCAGACATTAAAACACTTGTGAGTTTGCTTCACATTATCAGAACAATGAACTCATTCATTTCAACATCAAATGGACAAGAGAATTATATAATACATATGTTGTATTACCTTGATTTCTAATTGCGTTTCACCTGTGTTGTACCAACCACTTCGATCAACTCCCAAATTCAAAACGAAAGGAGGGATTTCCGAGAATGGTCACGTGACCTAGTTTCGTTTCGTTGTGGGTCACATTACACAGACATCGGGGAAGCTGGCTAACCACTAACACATCGTCAGAAATAAAAAATCATTTTCTCACTTCTTTTGATAAATAGGTTTTACTCGGGTTGAAGCTAACATTATCTTACATAGTAGCCCCTTAACTCAGAATTAAGTTAATGAATCTGCAACTTTATTTTATTTTTTTTTATCAAAGTTTATAATTGTGTAAAATACAACCTGAAACCGTGAACGGGAAGGTGGCATGTTTATGGAAAAAATTATTCCAAATTGTTCCAAATAGATTGTAATTTAATGCCACGGGAGAAAAAGAACAAGTGTCAGATTGGTGACTCCATAGACCGACAGGCTTGTCTGCAAAGTTACCAAATACTATCAGAATCATATTGTCTGTGGGTCTTCACCATATGAGTATTAACTTAGAATTAAGTTACTGAGTCTGCAATTATATTGTCATGTTTTCTTTATCAATATTTGTAATTGTGTTAAACAACAACCTGAAACCCTGAAAGGGGAAGTAGCAAGTTTTAATATGGGAAAAAACTACTCCAAATTGTTCCAAATAGATTGTAACTTAATGCTAAGGGAGACAACTCTTGCCACCTTGAAGGCGAATCAGGGTATGTAGTTGCAAGTGTTGTTATTTTGGTGTCATAAAGTCCTTACCTCATAAAATATACGAAACGCCAGAAAACCAAGAATTAGAAAATTAATTGATATTATCATTACATGTTTATAATTTAGAACCCCCTTTTTAAATGAAATCATTCAATAAAAATACTATAAGTGCATCAATGTAAAAGGTTGGTTATCTATACATTTTATTCTCTTAAAAATTTTAACGTGTGTTGTTGTTGTGCATAGAACTGTTTAAATAAATACTTGCATGTTCTGGTTAACGTTCACACGATTTGGCATGAGTTCATGAGAAATGAACCTCTGAAAAGAATAAATTGGAGTAATTTACATTAGTCAATTACATTTAAAGAAAGATATGAAATGGTGAAATATAGATATAGATAAAGCTAAGAGTAGGTCATGACATGATTTACCCCCAGAATGCCATTGTGATTACCAAATCTTGAATCTTTTCATTTCAGCAGTAAAAGTTGGACAAAAGACGGCCAGAAGAAAAGGATAATCCCAAGGACACACCTAATGAGAAAGCTTGCAAAAAAAACTAGAAATGGTAGCTTTAACTTCATTTTGCGTTTAAAACTTTGATGTTTGAAAATACTTCTTATTCATCATTCATCTATCATTTCTTCACAACCAACCAATCAAATTCAAAGGGGGAAACACACTTATATATAGAGGTTATCAAGAGTGTGTTATCAAAAATTGTATTTTGCGAGCCTTGGCTAGCTTAATACATAGTGTTTATTCCTAATGCAGGATTTTTATGATACAACAACACACGTGCATGATAACGTCTTTATCATTCAATGTCATTTTTTTAAAAATTCATTTAAACCGCCTGATAATACTATTTTGATAGTTGCGTGCATATGCAAATTAACTGTGTAATGACTTTGACAATATATAATTCTCTTTAAAAATGACTTAAATTGGCATTTTGGTTATTTTGTCACGACTCAAAAGTTTTAAAAATTAAAAAATCTATCACGATAATATCACGATTATTGTCAAATGGAAACATTTCAATGTGTCTTTGGTGCACTCGAACTTACGTTCTTTCATCTTACGGAATAAACTTGGTTTAACAAACCTACGTTACTAAGCATAACAGTACTAGAAACATAGTGAGAACATGTTCTTTATTACAATATAAAGCTAGAGTGAATATCTAGTTTCGTATCAATCAAGATACGAAACACGAACATTAGTTTCGTACTTATGCTAGTAACTACTGAGAGTCTTAGGCTAAGTTACAATGGTAGATTGCTTTGAAACAAGGAACATTAACAGATAGCTAAACGAGATGACAGCATGTGGGTTGTCTAATCCAAACTAAACAAGCATAAAGTAAAGAACACCAAAGATTGGTAAATGAAGTGTTTGAACATGAGACTTGAACTGCCTTTGGTACCTGTGAGTACATTATCCGGTCGGTCTCATTCAACTCCTGGTGACAGTGCTTTGGCACTTCGTAGTCATACATATGACTAAAGAATACATCCCATTGTTGTCATCCCTATAATTAATATCTATGCAATGTATCATTTATATTTAAATGTCTCTCCTCGTTATTAAACATCAACTAACCTCGACCTTCTCGATTTTTGTTCAAAGATTTTTCCAAAAAATAAAAGGTGGCCTTAATTTTTTTTAATTTGTCCAATAAACACCTTTGATTAGCCTTTCATTTAGACAGCGAAATTATCAGCTGTGAAATACTCACCTGGGTTAGGGGCCATAAAATTTGCGCGGGTGTGACGTAATAAACAGACCATACAGAATAACGCATCATTATTTCAACTGAAATACCGCCTAAATAATTGTATAATTACAATTGATGTGGATATCTTTTTTACACCAATGCTTAGTAGTGTTACGTCGTCAAATGATTTATCTAACTGAGTGAAAATCATTTTCTGAAAATCGTTAATTATTAGTTTTTTTCCTGTGGTTTTGTTACGATAGATGTATAGATAGCGAGGCTGATTCTGTTTATGACGTCACAAAATGGGGGCGTGACCAGTCATGCATTCACTTGTTTGTTGTCAGATAGGTCTGAGCGGCCCATCAAAAGTGGCTTTCAAAAACGGCTTTCATTACCAAACTAAACATATTTGAATAGCGACCTTTAACGCAATGTACAGTATCATAATCAGACTTTCATTATTCCAAAGAAAATATTGAAATATATTTGTGGTTATGTGAACTTTAAAGGCGTTCTTATTGTTAACACTTGTGACTTCATCAGAATTTTCAAAAGAAGTTCGGAATCCGTATATGACCCTTAGCCACACCTAACAGATATATTGTATGATAAAACAACATGTTGACTTTTGATGTGACTGTCCATGACGGCCCCTAGAGGCAACGTTTGAGATGGTCTTACGTAACAGAAATCTGCGTTCTTGCAGTGAAAAAATATAATCCCATATGTCCATCGTTAATGTCGTGGCCCATGAGGACTTAAATACGTACACCTCAACTGTGCTTATATGCGCATCGCTCATATGAACTTTTACTCAGTGCATGGTTAAGGCGTTCCCCACAGGGGAACTAGTTTTTCTAACTGGAGTGATCTCCCCTGCTTGTGTTTCCGTTTCCTGTTAAAGAAAAGCACATGGCAAATAAAGACTCTAATTCCAGCCATCATAATACCTACGCTGTAACAAACAGTTCTTTTTACCCTCCATTTAACGGTTGTACTGCTGTAATACTTGAGGTTTTCTGAGGATAAAGTGTCAAAACACGAACTACGCTTCATAGTTTAATTTAGGTCAGATGAGCTAAACCCCATCTTCTCTGTCTTTGGGTTGTGAAAAGTTCCTACAACCTTTCTGTATTTTTCTGCATTTTTTAAACTATACTCGTCGACAAGTGAATCAAAAAAATAAATTCAATAACGGTTTAACAGTAGATATAAAATTTCTAATTCTAATTCAAATGATAAATATATCATTGGATGCGATAAAAGAACAATTGGCAGATTGTTGACTCTTAATAGAGTAATGTCTAGACTTCACAGTCAGAGTTATCTCTCTCAGTAATTATTTGACAACTGGTTAATGACGTCTTCAGGATAAAGCAATGTTACTTATTTGGTACTTTTTCAATGCATCAGATTTTAAACTAACCACACACTAAAGAAGAATTTGATACTGCACTTACTGAATGTATGGCATGTTGTTAAGCAGTGAAGCTTGTTATCAACATAGTAAATTAAAAGAATAAGCGTCGGATTACTGACTCTCAATAGACGTAATGGTTTGACTGCACAGTCAGAGTTATCTCCTCAATATTTAGTTGAAGAGCTGGTCAATGAAGTCATCAGCAAAGCAATGTAAATTAGTTGGTACATATTTAATGTGTCAGATTTTAAAGTAACCATACACTATAGTAGAATTTGATTGTGCACTTACTGACTGTATGGCATGTTGTTACGCAGTGAAGCTTGTTAGCATTGAAATTGTTAAACAGTTCTTCTTTCAATACAAGTAGGTGTTAAATAAACAGAGGTGATAGCTCTGCGCTTGTTTGCAAGCAACGTGGTATACAGAGTTTGATTGGTTTGCCTATAAAATGTCGGCATTTCGTTCAAACACTCAGCTCACACCATGATGTTCTTAGTCTACAAGGTTCTAATTAATTCAACTCTCCAAATACAGACTCGCAAAAACCCCGCAAAAACCTACTTGGTCTCAGTTGGTAACAGTTATGTAGCTCCTATCATACCCCCATACATACCTTTCCTGTTTTACCTCTTCACCGTGATTGAAAACTGAGCATATTTTGTTTCATAGTAAAAAGGAAATAAACTCTCTCAAAAAAGAAACGCAACCCCTCTCTCAAAATCTGACACATCCTCTGAACAAAAATGGTGAATGTAAATTGGATTTTTTTGTCATGTATTCTTGATATGTTCTCGTATGATTAGTAATAGCTTCCAAATGCAGCCTTATTAACGCACGTCGACTTTTTATCCAATTTTGTTCAAGATTAAGCCTAAGTCTATAAATTGACGCCTTGTTTGGCATTATATTCAATTCGTTTACTCCGAAAATCAAGGTCGAAAATGCCCAGACTGAAAAGAGCAGATCGAAATATTGCCATGGTCGGATACAGGCGGGGCAACGTTTTGTATCAGTTGCCCGCAATTGTAATGTCCATAAAACAACGATCTCCTGATTTTTGGAATTGCTGTAGACAGCTCCATGCAACCGAAGACCGTCCTCGGAGTGGTTGACCAACGATCACCACATCGGCTTAGGATTGTTTCATCCGAGTCACCCACCTACGTAACTGACAAGACACACGAACCGTCATTGCAACACAAGTGCCTGGTTTGAGGAGATTGTCCACCCAAACCAACAGCAATCGAACTGCCTTCGACAAGTTGACAGAAGTGAAGAAGGGAGTGTCATGGTGTTGGGAGCCATGTCTTAAATCAGATGATCACACCTGGTCATCATTTCCGGCAATTTGATGGCCCAAAGCTACATCAATAACATTTTACAGCCACACCTCCTTCCGATAATAGACAAACAGAGGGAGCTGTTTGAACAGAACAATGTCCGCCCTCACACAGCACGTGCAACAGTGGATTTTCTATGGAATTCCAATGTCATTACTTTGCGATGGCCCTCCAAGTTGCCCGACATTCACAACACCGAACATATTTGGGACAATCTGAACGCAGACTTTAGATGCACTGGCCACAGCACTACAGGATGAGTGGAAAACAATAACACAGGAAAGGATTCGTCGTCTGATCAGTTCTGGTCCGGGGAGGTTGAATGCTGTGATTACAGCTCATGGTGCTCATACTAGATACTGAAGAAAGCGCCCCCTGGTTTCTGTCGAATATATGATATAGGCCTATGAGATTTAGACCTTACACTACACATACATGTGTTTTACCATGTAAAATTTCATTGTGTTTCTTTGATAATCTATGTATAATGACAGGTCAAAGACTGATATAAACACTGCATAAAATGAGGGGTTGCGTTTCTTATTTGAGAGAGTTTAGCATTTGATGTCCCATGGTCACTCATCTACCTGATGCTTCATATTGTTTCCAGTCTTTTGTCAAATGTGTCTTACTCTAGTGAAGAGGACAAGTCAGGGGCGTTATGTTTAGATATAACCAGTGATTACTTTATAGTCTAAGAGTCAAAGGAGTTGTCATAGTGAAATATCTAAGTGATTTGTGAAAATTATTCCAACAATCGGTGCATCTATTGGGAAGGAGAAACGCTATCTTGTATCTTGTATCTTGTATGAGTCATACGATATCATACATGCATACCAAACGTTCACATGGACGTCATTTATCAGGAAATCTTCTTTTTTTTTAACTTTCATTTTTATTTGATTAGCTATAAAAAGTAATCAAAATATGTTTCATCATGTTAAACCTATCTTATTAAAAAGATATATTTTCAAATCAAAGAAACATAATGTTATATAAAGAAACAAAATATCAACATGTACAGTGATAGAAGTTATCATTCATGACATTCTATTTCAGTATAAAAATCAATAAACACCTTTACCACGCCATTGAAACAACAACTTGTATATAACCATATCCCCGCTTAATTCATGTAATATCACTTGCATGAAAACGACATTAGAATCTATGTCGAATTATTGCCATAAAATTGCCTTTATCCTTATTCATCAACTTCTAAAATGCCCACTAAAAAGATGTGATATGGTTACTTATAAAGTAATTCAGTCAGCAAGGGTTAAGACTCCGTGAGTATCTAGCCTTTATGCTGTTAATACGAGTACCCATTTACACCTTTGGCTACAATAGACTCTAGACTCACAACACATGGCTTTTCAACAAAGTGTGTTCATCTCCTTGATATTCCTGCATCTAGGTACCTTTTCTCCTCATGGTGTTAAGGAATTGATCGCAATTGTCCTGCTTTTTGGCTTACGTTTTATAATCTTGTCAATAAAAAATGTAAATACGACCATAGTTATGGCCTGACAACTCTTTGCGCAAAAATTCTTCATTGTCATCAACGTAACTTGAAGATGGTTGAGTAAATTTGTCCGCGTCTAACATCAGCATGGTTTGTACTTTGTTTATAATCTTAGCTCAACACCGTCACACAAGATACTTTTCTGCTCCTTCCTCCTCTCCATGGGTGTTGAAATAATAATATGTTTAACAGTTTGACAACCGATTATTCTGCAATGCGATCAACACTTTCTGTATATCAGTGAAGGAATCTGTCCTTTATATGCTTCGGTCCCATGTTCGATTCTTGGTTTACTTCCTTCTTTTTCGATCTTGTAGCAATTCAGTAGACACTATATTACTAAAAACATATAAAACCCTATCACCCATCATAGCTTGGATAGTCAAAGAGCAGTGGATTAAAAAATAATCCACTGTTCAACACCATGGATTAATCAATGCGATCAGCAGTTTGTGTATATCAGTGAAGGAATCTGACCATGCTCTGTGCTGGTTCCATTATCACCATGTCTCGAGTTTCTGAACTGCAGCTTCACTCCATCATCACACACTACTTTCACCTGTCCATCTACTCCTTGCCACGTAGCAGGACCTTCTATCTTCACAGCCAGTGTGTACCACTCTCCAGCACTGACAGAGACAGGACGAGAGAAGATCACATCAAACACCTCACCCTCACTAGTGTACTCAGTTCTCTCTTGTACAACACAACTCAGGACGTTGTCTTCATCACCAAAGTAGGAGGTTACATAGTAAGTTGTTTTGCTGTTGTCTTTATACCCTCCATATAACTGACAGCCTAAGATTATCAGATTCGAAGAAGAGGTAAAACAAATTGCATCAATTGCACCTTCATAGCACCAATCTTCTTCAAATGTAGAAAATCTTTGTTTCGAAACAGCTTTGTACGAATTTTTCTTGTTTCTCGGGTTTTGGTTGAAACTTGTTGAACCTTCCTCAGGTGCCACTGAAAACTCTAAACACATCATTCTTTCTGTTTCAGTTAACAAGTTACTTTTCTTGACTTCTTTTGCTAGGAATGCTGGTTTCATCAATGGAAATCTCACTTTCATCAGCGTGTCTCCTAAAACCGATCTTTTTGATACAGGATTTACCTCCCTTCTTTCACGGACACATTCAGCTTCTGACCAATCATTAACAGCCGTAAAGATCACGTGCTCGTCAGCTTCAAGGTCATCAGACCCGACAATCTCATCAACCAAGACTTGGCTCAGTGCCAGGAAGCCAGGAGACTGAAGTGACCTTTCACCTTGTGACTTTATTAGAGACAAAGCTTTCTTGTACAGCTCTTTCTGATCGAAACAATGCGCTGATTCCAGAATAACACAGGCGTTCTCGGGATCTAAATTCTCTTCCAGGAACTCTGTACATTTGGTCTCCAAGGAAGTGACTCCATACTTCCTGCCAGTATACAGGAGAGCTGTGACGTTGTCAGCATCAATGTCAATGTTTTCAGTGTAGATGTACCTGAAACAGAGGGTCATTTTAGTTTCCATGATAAACTATACAGTATCAATCATACATTTGCCTTCATGAATACTTTCTATTAATGCAACTGAATTTGGCATTTTCTACATTCTGATTTCATGTATTTTTAACATTATTGATATTGTATGAAAACTAGTAATTCTCATTGGATTTTTCACACTTAGTTATCGGAATTCAATCAGTGATTGTGATATTGCCAATTCAACAAAAGAACCTTTCAAAAGATTTTTGATTGGATAGTGTTTTTTTTCGGTTTTTTTCAACGACTTTGTTTTGTCCCTTACCTTGGCGAGCGACAAACACAATCTCTTTACAACGGGCAAAACGTTGTGAAAGTTATGTATCCTTTATATTTTTAACTTATATTCTACTCCAATCTTAATATGTATCACCTTTTAATTATTTTGATTTGAGAAAAGAAGGTAACATAATTGCTTTATATTATTCACTGATAATAAGTTATTTCTTATCATATTTGTATGTACCACATATCTTCTTAATTATGTGATTTGAGAAAAAAAGGACAAATTGTGTTTCTTGAAATCATTTCATTATTAACAAAATGCCTACTTGAGGAATGTTTTGAACACCAGTGGTTCAATGTCTGGAATCTTAATGTCAGATTTCTCTGCCATGGCTCCAGTCAACATGGCATGAAAGACACAGCTTCGACTGATCAGCATGTAGCGATGAGCCTTCACCACGTGACCCTCAGTTCCACACTGGAAAGTGACGTCACAGGAGTCGTCCTCTTGAAGCATGTGCAGATTGGTTTCTGCTAGAGACTTTCCAGCTTGCCAGTTATCTACGAAACCTGATGCAGAGGCAGCCATTTCGTTTGCTAAAAACAGAAATATATTACATGACTCGTATGTTTATAACAATCTGACATATTAAATGGGTATACATGAATTTTCATATAGAAATGCATTGGCGTTCTTTTGTAATACTTTAAGTCACCCTTTTCCATAAATTGTAAAATGATAATATAGGAAAATGATTTGCAGACAGCCTAAAATCAATCTCTTTTTTCTTAAGTAGCAATAATCTTGTAGTTGTCCTTATCAGCAAAACACTCTGCAGAAATCTATGGGGAATTATCTCACACGATAACTAAGAAATTGATATTTCAAATTAATGAATCACCGAATAAAAGACAGTTTTCAACCAACTATGGAATATATATGATAATTAAATTTTTCGCATTTTCCCCATAAAATTTAGTTAAGACATATACATGTATAGTTCGGAGAGTTGAACATCTTGTTACTCAACGTAAACCTCTGTAGTAGTAGAAAGAATTATCAAGTACTTGCGACAATAAATTTTCTTTATATTCTTCAACAACTTTTTAAATTGAACCTAAGAGGCGGGCACAAGCACTTGATGCATGGCAAGTGCTCATATATTATATAGTATATGAGCACTATATAGTATATGAGCACTATAAAGTATATGAGCATTATATAGGATATGAGCACTATATAGTATATAATAATAATAATAATAATGATAAGTTTAACGTCAAGTATCCATCTTTGTAAGTTGCTCACCGACGGCATTATTACCCTGACGGATTGTACTTTTTCAAAGCTGCTTGCCTGCGCTGAGAGTCCATATCGGACAGTACACCCGTATAACCAGGTACCCATTCCACAGCTGGGTGGACTGAGTGCAATGTGGATGAAGTGCCTTGCCCAAGGACACAACACAGCTTTCGACCCAAGTCACAAATCTTTTGTGTCTCCACTGGGATTCGAACCCGGGTCGTTGGGGTGAGAGGCAGACACGCTAACCACTACACCACCGTGCTCCAAACTATAAGCACTATATAGTATATGAGCACTATAAAGTATATGAGCACTATAAAGTATATGAGCACTATATAGTATATGAGCACTATATAGTATATGAGCACTATATAGTATATGAGCATTGTATAGTATATGAGCACTGTATAGTATATGAGCACTATAAAGTATATGAGCACTATATAGTATATGAGCACTATATAGTATATGAGCACTATATAGTATATAAGCACTATAAAGTATATGAGCACTATAAAGTATATGAGCACTATAAAGTATATGAGCACTATAAAGTATATGAGCACTATATAGTATATGAGCACTATATAGTATATGAGCACTATATATTATATGAGCACTATAGAGTATATGAGCACTATATAGTATATGAGCACTATAAAGTATATGAGCACTATATAGTATATGAGCACTATATAGTATATGAGCACTATAAAGTATATGAGCGCTATATAGTATATGAGCACTATAAAGTATATGAGCACTACATAGTATATGGGCACTATATAGTATATGAGCACTATAAAGTATATGAGCACTATATAGTATATGAGCATTATAAAGTATGTGAGCACTATATAGTATATGAGCACTATATAGTATATGAGCACTATATAGTATATGAGCACTATAAAGTATATGAGCACTATAAAGTATATGAGCACTATATAGTATATGAGCACTATAAAGTATATGAGCACTATATAGTATATGAGCACTATATAGTATATGAGCACTATATAGTATATGAGCACTATATAGTATATGAGCACTATATAGTATATGAGCACTATATAGTATATGAGCACTATATAGTATATGAGCACTATTTTGTATATGCGCACTATATAGTATATGAGCTCTATATAGTATATGAGCACTATATAGTATATGAGCACTATATAGTATATGAGCACTATATAGTATATGAGCACTATAAAGTATATGAGCACTATGTAGTATATGAGCACTATATAGTATATGAGCACTATATAGTATATGAGCACTATAAAGTATATGAGCACTATATAGTATATGAGCACTATATAGTATATGAGCACTATATAGTATATGAGCACTATAAAGTATATGAGCACTATAAAGTATATGAGCACTATATAGTATATGAGCACTATATAGTATATGAGCACTATAAAGTATATGAGCACTATATAGTATATGAGCACTATATAGTATATGAGCACTATATAGTATATGAGCACTATATAGTATATGAGCACTATATAGTATATGAGCACTATATAGTATATGAGCACTATAAAGTATATGAGCACTATATAGTATATGAGCACTATATAGTATATGAGCACTATATAGTATATGAGCACTATAAAGTATATGAGCACTATATAGTATATGAGCACTATAAAGTATATGGGCACTATAAAGTATATAACACTATATAGTATATGAGCACTATAAAGTATATGAGCACTATAAAGTATATGAGCACTATATAGTAGATGAGCACTATAAAGTATATGAGCACTATAAAGTATATGAGCACTATAAAGTATATGAGCACTATAAAGTATATGAGCACTATATAGTATATAAGCACTATATAGTATATGAGCACTATATAGTATATGGGCACTATGTAGTATATGAGCACTATATAGTATATGAGCACTATAAAGTATATGAGCACTATATAGTATATGAGCACTATTTTGTATATGAGCACTAAATAGTAGATGAGCTCTATAAAGTATATGAGCACTATATAGTATATGAGCACTATATAGTATATGAGCACTATAAAGTATATGAGCACTATAAAGTATATGAGCACTATATAGTATATGAGCACTATATAGTATATGAGCACTATATAGTATATGAGCACTATAAAGTATATGAGCACTATATAGTATATGAGCACTATAAAGTATATGAGCACTATATAGTATATGAGCACTATAAAGTATATGAGCACTATATAGTATATGAGCACTATATAGTATATGAGCACTATAAAGTATATGAGCACTATATAGTATATGAGCATTATATAGTATATGAGCACTATATAGTATATGAGCACTATAAAGTATATGAGCACTATATAGTATATGAGCACTATATAGTATATGAGCACTATAAAGTATATGAGCACTATATAGTATATGAGCACTATAAAGTATATGAGCACTATATAGTATATGAGCACTATATAGTATATGAGCACTATATAGTATATGAGCACTATATAGTATAATTATGAGCACTATAAAGTATATGGGTACTATAAAGTATATGAGCACTATAAAGTATATGAGCACAATATAGTATATGAGCACTATAAAGTATATGAGCACTATAAAGTATATGAGCACTATATAGTATATGAGCACTATATAGTATATGAGCACTATAAAGTATATGAGCACTTTGTAGTATATGAGCACTATATAGTATATGAGCACTATATAGTATATGAGCACTATATAGTATATGAGCACTATATAGTATATGAGCACTATATAGTATATGAGCACTATATAGTATATGAGCACTATATAGTATAATTATGAGCACTATAAAGTATATGGGCACTATATAGTATATGAGCACTATAAAGTATATGAGCACTATATAGTATATGAGCACTATAAAGTATATGAGCACTATAAAGTATATGAGCACTATAAAGTATATGAGCACTATAAAGTATATGAGCACTATATAGTATATGAGCACTATATAGTATATGAGCACTATATAGTATATGAGCACTTTATATTATATGAGCACTATATAGTTTATGAGCACTATATAGTATATGAGCACTATAAAGTATATGAGCACTATATAGTATATGAGCACTATAAAGTATATGAGCACTATATAGTATATGAGCACTATATAGTATATGAGCACTATATAGTATATGAGCACTATATAGTATAATTATGAGCACTATAAAGTATATGGGCACTATATAGTATAATTATGAGCACTATAAAGTATATGGGCACTATAAAGTATATGAGCACTATAAAGTATATGAGCACTATATAGTATATGAGCACTATAAAGTATATGAGCACTATATAGTATATGAGCACTATAAAGTATATGAGCACTATATAGTATATGAGCACTATATAGTTTATGAGCACTATATAGTATATGAGCACTATATAGTATATGAGCAATATATAGTATATGAGCACTATAAAGTATATGAGCACTATATAGTATATGAGCACTATATAGTATATGAGCACTATATAGTATATGAGCACTATATAGTATATGAGCACTATATAGTATATGAGCACTATAAAGTATATGAGCACTATATAGTATATGAGCACTATATAGTATATGAGCACTATATAGTATATGAGCACTATAAAGTATATGAGCACTATATAGTATATGAGCACTATAAAGTATATGGGCACTATAAAGTATATAACACTATATAGTATATGAGCACTATATAGTATATGAGCACTATAAAGTATATGAGCACTATATAGTATATGAGCACTATAAAGTATATGAGCACTATAAAGTATATGAGCACTATAAAGTATATGAGCACTATAAAGTATATGAGCACTATATAGTATATAAGCACTATATAGTATATGAGCACTATATAGTATATGGGCACTATGTAGTATATGAGCACTATATAGTATATGAGCACTATAAAGTATATGAGCACTATATAGTATATGAGCACTATTTTGTATATGAGCACTATATAGTAGATGAGCTCTATAAAGTATATGAGCACTATATAGTATATGAGCACTATATAGTATATGAGCACTATAAAGTAGATGAGCTCTATAAAGTATATGAGCACTATATAGTATATGAGCACTATATAGTATATGAGCACTATAAAGTATATGAGCACTATAAAGTATATGAGCACTATATAGTATATGAGCACTATATAGTATATGAGCACTATATAGTATATGAGCACTATAAAGTATATGAGCACTATATAGTATATGAGCACTATAAAGTATATGAGCACTATATAGTATATGAGCACTATAAAGTATATGAGCACTATATAGTATATGAGCACTATATAGTATATGAGCACTATATAGTATATGAGCACTATATAGTATATGAGCATTATATAGTATATGAGCACTATATAGTATATGAGCACTATAAAGTATATGAGCACTATATAGTATATGAGCACTATATAGTATATGAGCACTATAAAGTATATGAGCACTATATAGTATATGAGCACTATATAGTATATGAGCACTATAGAGTATATGAGGCATATAAGGTATATGAGCACTATAAAGTATATGAGCACTATATAGTATATGAGCACTGTAAAGTATATGAGCACTATATAGTATATGAGCACTATATAGTATATGAGCACTATAAAGTTATGAGCACTATATAGTATATGAGCACTATATAGTATATGAGCACTATATAGTATATGAGCACTATATAGTATATGAGCACTATAAAGTATATGAGCACTATATAGTATATGGGCACTATAAAGTATATGAGCACTATATAGTATATGAGCACTATAAAGTATATAACACTATATAGTATATGAGCACTATATAGTATATGAGCACTATAAAGTATATGAGCACTATATAGTATATGAGCACTATAAAGTATATGAGCACTATAAAGTATATGAGCACTATAAAGTATATAACACTATATAGTATATGAGCACTATATAGTATAATTATGAGCACTATAAAGTATATGGGCACTATATAGTATAATTATGAGCACTATAAAGTATATGGGCACTATAAAGTATATGAGCACTATAAAGTATATGAGCACTATATAGTATATGAGCACTATAAAGTATATGAGCACTATATAGTATATGAGCACTATAAAGTATATGAGCACTATATAGTATATGAGCACTATAAAGTATATGAGCACTATATAGTATATGAGCACTATATAGTATATGAGCACTATAAAGTATATGAGCACTATATAGTATATGAGCACTATAAAGTATATGAGCACTATATAGTATATGAGCACTATATAGTATATGAGCACTATATAGTATATGAGCACTATATAGTATAATTATGAGCACTATAAAGTATATGGGTACTATAAAGTATATGAGCACTATAAAGTATATGAGCACAATATAGTATATGAGCACTATAAAGTATATGAGCACTATAAAGTATATGAGCACTATATAGTATATGAGCACTATATAGTATATGAGCACTATAAAGTATATGAGCACTTTGTAGTATATGAGCACTATATAGTATATGAGCACTATATAGTATATGAGCACTATATAGTATATGAGCACTATATAGTATATGAGCACTATATAGTATATGAGCACTATATAGTATATGAGCACTATATAGTATAATTATGAGCACTATAAAGTATATGGGCACTATATAGTATATGAGCACTATAAAGTATATGAGCACTATATAGTATATGAGCACTATAAAGTATATGAGCACTATAAAGTATATGAGCACTATAAAGTATATGAGCACTATAAAGTATATGAGCACTATATAGTATATGAGCACTATATAGTATATGAGCACTATATAGTATATGAGCACTTTATAGTATATGAGCACTATATAGTTTATGAGCACTATATAGTATATGAGCACTATAAAGTATATGAGCACTATATAGTATATGAGCACTATAAAGTATATGAGCACTATATAGTATATGAGCACTATATAGTATATGAGCACTATATAGTATATGAGCACTATATAGTATAATTATGAGCACTATAAAGTATATGGGCACTATATAGTATAATTATGAGCACTATAAAGTATATGGGCACTATAAAGTATATGAGCACTATAAAGTATATGAGCACTATATAGTATATGAGCACTATAAAGTATATGAGCACTATATAGTATATGAGCACTATAAAGTATATGAGCACTATATAGTATATGAGCACTATATAGTTTATGAGCACTATATAGTATATGAGCACTATATAGTATATGAGCAATATATAGTATATGAGCACTATAAAGTATATGAGCACTATATAGTATATGAGCACTATATAGTATATGAGCACTATATAGTATATGAGCACTATATAGTATATGAGCACTATATAGTATATGAGCACTATAAAGTATATGAGCACTATATAGTATATGAGCACTATATAGTATATGAGCACTATATAGTATATGAGCACTATAAAGTATATGAGCACTATATAGTATATGAGCACTATAAAGTATATGGGCACTATAAAGTATATAACACTATATAGTATATGAGCACTATATAGTATATGAGCACTATAAAGTATATGAGCACTATATAGTATATGAGCACTATAAAGTATATGAGCACTATAAAGTATATGAGCACTATAAAGTATATGAGCACTATAAAGTATATGAGCACTATATAGTATATAAGCACTATATAGTATATGAGCACTATATAGTATATGGGCACTATGTAGTATATGAGCACTATATAGTATATGAGCACTATAAAGTATATGAGCACTATATAGTATATGAGCACTATTTTGTATATGAGCACTATATAGTAGATGAGCTCTATAAAGTATATGAGCACTATATAGTATATGAGCACTATATAGTATATGAGCACTATAAAGTAGATGAGCTCTATAAAGTATATGAGCACTATATAGTATATGAGCACTATATAGTATATGAGCACTATAAAGTATATGAGCACTATAAAGTATATGAGCACTATATAGTATATGAGCACTATATAGTATATGAGCACTATATAGTATATGAGCACTATAAAGTATATGAGCACTATATAGTATATGAGCACTATAAAGTATATGAGCACTATATAGTATATGAGCACTATAAAGTATATGAGCACTATATAGTATATGAGCACTATATAGTATATGAGCACTATATAGTATATGAGCACTATATAGTATATGAGCATTATATAGTATATGAGCACTATATAGTATATGAGCACTATAAAGTATATGAGCACTATATAGTATATGAGCACTATATAGTATATGAGCACTATAAAGTATATGAGCACTATATAGTATATGAGCACTATATAGTATATGAGCACTATAGAGTATATGAGGCATATAAGGTATATGAGCACTATAAAGTATATGAGCACTATATAGTATATGAGCACTGTAAAGTATATGAGCACTATATAGTATATGAGCACTATATAGTATATGAGCACTATAAAGTTATGAGCACTATATAGTATATGAGCACTATATAGTATATGAGCACTATATAGTATATGAGCACTATATAGTATATGAGCACTATAAAGTATATGAGCACTATATAGTATATGGGCACTATAAAGTATATGAGCACTATATAGTATATGAGCACTATAAAGTATATAACACTATATAGTATATGAGCACTATATAGTATATGAGCACTATAAAGTATATGAGCACTATATAGTATATGAGCACTATAAAGTATATGAGCACTATAAAGTATATGAGCACTATATAGTATATGAGCACTATATAGTATATGAGCACTATAAAGTATATGAGCACTATATTTTATATGAGCACTATATAGTATATGAGCACTATAAAGTATATGAGCACTATATAGTATATGAGCACTATATAGTATATGAGCACTATAAAGTATATAACACTATATAGTATATGAGCACTATATGGTATATGAGCACTATAAAGTATATGAGCACTATATAGTATATGAGCACTATATAGTATATGAGCACTTTATAGTATATGAGCACTATATAGTTTATGAGCACTGTAAAGTATATGAGCACTATATAGTATATGAGCACTATAAAGTATATGAGCACTATATAGTATATCAGCACTATAAAGTATATGAGCACTATAAAGTATATCAGCACTATAAAGTATATCAGCACTATAAAGTATATGAGCACTATAAAGTATATGAGCACTACATGTATATAGTATATGAGCACTATATAGTATATGAGCACTATATAGTATATGAGCACTATATAGTATATGAGCACTATAAAGTATATGAGCACTATAAAGTATATGAGCACTATAAAGTATATGAGCACTATATAGTATATGAGCACTATATAGTATATGAGCACTATATAGTATATGAGCACTTATTTTAGTTTTAATTATACTATATTAATTATTTTAGTTTTAGTTTCATTCTCGATTCTGCAATAAAATTCACATGACATGCAGTTTTTTTAGCTCACCTTTACAAAGTAAATGTGAGCTTATATCATGGCGCTTCGTCCGTCGTCCGCCTGTCCGCCTGTCCGTAAACTTTCACGAAAAAGACTACTCCTCCTAGACGAATCCCGATATCATTCTGAAATTGTAGCATGTTACACCCATGGTGATTCTGCACAGAAAGGTAGACGTTTCAATTTTGAAAATCCAAGATGGCCGCCATGGCAGCCATATTGAATTGTCAATTAGATTTCATGAACAGGACTACCCCTTCTAAGCCAATATAGATATCATTCTGAAATTGTATTATGTTATACCTATGGTGATTCCAAACAGAAAAGTAGACGTTTCAGTTTTGAGAATCCAATATGGCCGCCATATTGAATTTTCAATTAGATTTCATGAAAGAAAACTATTTCTCCTAAACCAATCTAGATATCATTCTGAAATTGTAGTATGTTATAACTATGGTGAATCCGCACAGAAAGGTAGACGTTTCAGTTTTGAGAATCCAATATGGCCGCCATGGCAGCCATATTGAATCCACATGTGTATGCAATAAGAGTTATGGAAATAATACTTGAATTCTGATGACAGTGATATGTTCTTACTAAGAATAACAATTAAATGGACTATCCTTTGCTAATCTTAAAGGGACACTCCTTTACTAATCTTAAAGGGACGCTCTTCTACTAATCTTAAAGGGACACTCCTCTGCTAATCTCAAGGGGACACTCCTCTGCTAATCTTAAAGGGACGCTCCTCTGCTAATCTTAAAGGGACGCTCCTCTGCTAATCTTAAAGGGACGCTCCTCTGCTAATCTTAAAGGGACAATCCTTTGCTATTCTTAAATGGACAATCCTTTGCTAGTCTTAAATGGACACTCCTCTGCTACTCTTAAAGGGACACTCCTTTGCTACTCTTAAAGGGACGCTCCTCTGCTAATCTTAAAGGGACGATCCTCTGCTAATCTTAAAGGGACACTCCTTTGCTACTCTTAAAGGGACACTCCTCTGCTAATCTTAAAGGGACACTCCTCTGCTACTTTTAAAGGGACGCTCCTCTGCTAATCTTAAAGGGACACTCCTTTGCTAATCTTAAAGGGACGCTCCTCTGCTAATCTTAAAGGGACACTCCTCTGCTACTTTTAAAGGGACGCTCCTCTGCTAATCTTAAAGGGACAATCCTTTGCTAGTCTTAAAGGGACGCTCCTCTGCTAATATTAAAGGGTCGATCCTCTGCAAATCTTAAAGGGACGCTCCTCTGCTACTCTTCAAGGGACACTCCTCTACTAATCTTAAAGGGACACTCCTCTACTAATCTTAAGGGACGCTCCTCTACTTATCTTAAAGGGACACTCCTCTGCTAATCTTAAAGGGACACTCCTCTGCTAATCTTAAAGGGGCACTCCTCTGCTAATCTTAATGGGACGCTCCTCTACTAATCTTAAAGGGACTCTCCTCTACTAATCTTAAAGGGACGCCTCTCTGCTTATCTTAAAGGGACGCTCCTCTACTTATCTTAAAGGGACGCTCCTCTGCTAATCTTAAAGGGACGCTCCTCTACTAATCTTAAAGGGACACTCCTCTACTAATCTTAATGGGACGCTCCTTTACTAATCTTAAAGGGACGCTTCTCTGCTTATCTTAAAGGGACGCTCCTCTGCTACTCTTAAAGGGACACTCCTCTGCTTATCTTAAAGGGACGCTCCTCTACTAATCTTAAAGGGACGCTCCTCTGCTTATCTTAAAGGGACACTCCTCTGCTAATCTTAAAGGGACACTCCTCTGCTAATCTTAAAGGGGCACTCCTCTGCTAATCTTAATGGGACGCTCCTCTGCTACTCTTAAAGGGACGCTTCTCTGCTTATCTTAAAGGGACGCTCCTCTACTTATCTTAAAGGGACGCTCCTCTGCTAATCTTAAAGGGACGCTCCTCTGCTACTCTTAAAGGGACACTCCTCTGCTAATCTTAATGGGACGCTCCTCTACTAATCTTAAAGGGACGCTCCTCTACTTATCTTAAAGGGACGCTCCTCTACTAATCTTAAAGGGACGCTCCTCTACTTATCTTAAAGGGACGCTCCTCTACTTATCTTAAAGGGACGCTCCTCTGCTTATCTTAAAGGGACGCTCCTCTACTAATCATAAAGGGACTCTCCTCTACTAATCTTAAAGGGACGCTCCTCTGCTTATCTTAAAGGGACGCTCCTCTACTAATCTTAAAGGGACGCTCCTCTGCTTATCTTAAAGGGACGCTCCTCTGCTAATCATAAAGGGACACTCCTTTGTTAATCTCAAAGGGACACTCCTCTGCTAATCTCAAGGGGACGCTCCTCTGCTAATCTTAAAGGGACACTCCTCTGCTAATCTTAAAGGGACGCTCCTCTACTTATCTTAAAGGGACGCTCCTCTGCTCATCTTAAAGGGACGCTCCTCTGCTAATCTTAAAGGGACGCTCCTCTGCTTATCTTAAAGGGACGCTCCTCTACTAATCATAAAGGGACTCTCCTCTACTAATCTTAAAGGGACGCTTCTCTGCTTATCTTAAAGGGACGCTCCTCTACTTATCATAAAGGGACTCTCCTCTACTAATCTTAAAGGGACGCTCCTCTGCTTATCTTAAAGGGACGCTCCTCTGCTAATCATAAAGGGACACTCCTTTGTTAATCTCAAAGGGACACTCCTCTGCTAATCTCAAGGGGACGCTCCTCTGCTAATCTTAAAGGGACACTCCTCTGCTAATCTTAAAGGGACGCTCCTCTACTTATCTTAAAGGGACGCTCCTCTGCTAATCTTAAAGGGACGCTCCTCTGCTAATCTTAAAGGGACGCTTCTCTGCTAATCTTAAAGGGACGCTCCTCTGCTAATCTTAAAGGGACGCTCTTCTGCTAATCTTAAAGGGACGCTCCTCTACTAATCTTAAAGGGACGCTCCTCTGCTAATCTTAAAGGGACACTCCTCTACTAATCTTAAAGGGACACTCCTCTGCTAATCATAAAGGGACACTCCTCTGCTAATCATAAAGGGACACTCCTTTGCTAGTCTTAAAGGGACGCTCCTCTGCTACTCTTCAAGGGACGCTCCTCTGCTACTCTTAAAGGGACGCTCCTCTGCTTATCTTAAAGGGACGCTCCTCTGCTTATCTTAAAGGGACGCTCCTCTGCTAATCATAAAGGGACACTCCTCTGCTAATCATAAAGGGACACTCCTTTGCTACTCTTAAAGGGACGCTCCTCTGCTTATCTTAAAGGGACGCTCCTCTGCTAATCATAAAGGGACACTCCTTTGCTAGTCTTAAAGGGACGCTCCTCTACTAATCCTAAAGGGACGCTCCTCTACTTATCTTAAAGGGACACTCCTCTGTTAATCTTAAAGGGACGCTCCTCTGCTAATCTTAAAGGGACACTCCTCTGCTAATCATAAAGGGACACTCCTCTGTTAATCTTAAAGGGACGCTCCTCTGCTAATCTTAAAGGGACACTCCTCTGCTAATCTTAAAGGGACGCTCCTCTACTAATATTAAAAGGACGCTCCTCTGCTAATCTTAAAGGGACGCTCCTCTGCTAATCTTAAAGGGACAATCCTTTGCTAGTCTTAAATTGACGCTCCTCTGCTTATCTTAAAGGGACGCTCCTCTGCTAATCATAAAGGGACGCTCCTCTGTTAATCTAAAAGGGACGCTCCTCTGCTTATCTTAAAGGGACACTCCTCTACTAATCATAAAGGGACTCTTCTCTACTTATCTTAAACGGACGCTTCTCTGCTTCTCTCAAAGGGACGCTCTTCTGCTTATCATAAAGGGACGCTCTTCTCCTTATCTTAAAGGGACGCTCCTTTGCTAGTCTTAAAGGGGCGCTCCTCTACTAATCCTAAAGGGCCGCTCCTCTACTTATCTTAAAGGGACACTCCTCTGTTAATCTTTAAAGGGACGCTCCTCTGCTAATCTTAAAGGGACACTCCTCTGCTAATCATAAAGGGACACTCCTCTGCTAATCTTAAAGGGACGCTCCTCTGCTAATCTTAAAGGGACACTCCTCTGCTAATCTTAAAGGGACGCTCCTCTACTAATATTAAAAGGACGCTCCTCTGCTAATCTTAAAGGGACGCTCCTCTGCTAATCTTTAAGGGACAATCCTTTGCTAGTCTTAAATTGACGCTCCTCTGCTACTCTTAAAGGGACACTCCTCTGCTAATATTAAAAGGACGCTCCTCTGCTAATCTTAAAGGGACGCTCCTCTGCTAATCTTAAAGGGACAATCCTTTGCTAGTCTTAAATGGACACTCCTCTGCTACTCTTAAAGGGACACTCCTCTGCTAATATTAAAAGGACGCTCCTCTGCTAATCTTAAAGGGACGCTCCTCTGCTAATCTTAAAGGGACAATCCTTTGCTAGTCTTAAATGGACACTCCTCTGCTACTCTTAAAGGGACACTCCTCTGCTAATCTTAAAGGGACAATCCTTTGCTAATCTTAAATGGACACTCCTCTACTAATCTTAAAGGGACGCTCTTCTGCTAACCAAAAAGGGACTCTCTTCTGCTTCTCTTAAAGGGACGCTCTTCTGCTAATCTTAAAGGGACGTTTTTCTCCTTATCTTAAAGGGACGCTCCTCTGCTAATCTTAAAGGGACGCTCCTCTGTTAATCTAAAAGGGACGCTCCTCTGCTACTCTTAAAGGGACACTCCTCTGCTAATCTTAATTGGACGCTCCTCTACTAATCTTAAAGGGACGCTCCTCTGCTAATCTTAAAGGGACGCTCCTCTACTAATCTTAAAGGGACGCTCCTCTGCTAATCTTTAAGGGACGCTCCTCTACTAATCATAAAGGGACGCTCCTCTACTAATCTTAAAGGGACGCTCCTCTACTAATCTTAAAGGGACGCTCCTCTACTAATCATAAAGGGACGCTCCTCTACTAATCTTAAAGGGACGCTCCTCTGCTAATCTTAAAGGGACGCTCCTCTACTAATCTTAAAGGGACGCTCCTCTACTAATCTTAAAGGGACGCTCCTCTACTAATCATAAAGGGACTCTCCTCTACTTATCTTCAACGGACGCGTTTCTGCTTCTCTTAAAGGGACGCTCTTCTGCTAATCTTAAAGGGACGCTCTTCTGCTTATCTTAAAGGGACGCTCCTCTGCTAATCTTAAGGGGACACTCCTCTGCTAATCTTAAAGGGACACTCCTTTACTTATCTTAAAGGGACGCTCCTCTGCTAATCCTAAAGGGACGCTCCTCTGTTAATCTTAAAGGGACACTCCTCTGCTAATCATAAAGGGACACTCCTCTGCTAATCATAAAGGGACACTCCTCTGCTAGTCTTAAATGGACACTTCTCTGCTAATCTTAAAGGGGCACTCCTCTGCTAATCTTAAAGGGGCACTCCTCTGCTAATCTTAAAGGGACACTCCTCTGCTACTCTTAAAGGGACGCTCCTCTGCTAATTTTAAAGGGACACTCTTCTGCTAATCATAAAGGGACTCTCCTCTGCTAATCTTAAAGGGACAATCCTTTGCTAGTCTTAAATGGACACTCCTCTGCTTATCTTAAATGGACACTCCTCTGCTAATCTTAAAGGGACGCTCCTCTGCTACTTTTAAAGAGACACCCCATGTTTGAAACACATGATGTTTCGCTTGTAAATGAACTCAGAAAGCAAAATTACGTATGGCTGGTTGATGCCTGTCATTGTCCGCTTTTCGATCATAAACACAACTTTAAATCTTAGTGTTACTATAGACAGTCTGTTGGAAACATTCCTGCAACAGTCAATATACTTATTGTTGAATCAACACTATTTATAACTTGTGTTTTTTTTACACCGAGCAACCCACGATGTTGCATTAAATTATCTGCATGGTTAGCAAAGGGCAACAAGTTTGAACCTGCTTCCCTAGTTACCTCCCTTTCTCACTTTGGTCGAATGCACTAATCTGTCGATATTCACTTAGCAATATAAACAACATTATCACCAACTCGCTGATATCCAATGGGAATCGTAAACATTATCTTAGTAGCAGTTTGTCATCTACAATCCGTCCGTTCACAAAGCACTATCTAAGTGAATATAACAATCAAAGTTGCATTCATATATGACATAATGTAGAAGCCTTAAAGGAAAAATACTAAAATCCTGATAAGACATATTGAAGTAGCCTTCCTTTTCCAATGATATCTAAATGTAGGCAACCATGTCACTTCCTGGTCTACAGTGCACTTCATTCAGAGATAAAACTTTGAGTTTGGTACACTTTGGTTCATATTATATTATAGAACAATGTTATCTCTCCTTTCCTCATTAAATGGACGTGTCAATTATATTATATATATGTATATGTATTATAACATGACCTTGACTATCACCTGTATTGTATCAACGACTTCTGACAACACCCACTTCAAAACGAAAGGAGAGATTTCCGAGAAAGGTCACGTGACCTGTTTTCGTTTTGTTGTGGGTGACACATCATAAATACGCCGGGCAGCTTGATAAAGGTTTTCTATACTTATAACATTATGTAAACTCATGTCTGTGATACAGTAATCATTTTTCTCACTACTCTTTTATAAATAATCTCCTCCCATGTCGAATACATAGCTGTCGAAAAGCCTTTTATTAGGTATTAACTAATTGAACTAGAATTGTCTTACATAGTGGCCTGTCCATCCAGATGTTACTGCATCCGTAGTTTTTTATATATTTTTAGCTCACCTTTACAAAGTAAATGTGAGCTTATGTCGTGGCGCTTCGTCCGTCGTCCGTCCGTCCGTCTGTCCGTCCGTAAACTTTCAGGAAAAAGACTACTCCTCCTAAACGAATCCAGATATCATTCTGAAATTGTAGTATGTTATACCCATGGTGATTCCTCACAGAAAGGTAGACGTTTCAGTTTTGAGAATCCAAGATGGCCGCCATGGCAGCCATATTGAATTTTCAATTAGATTTCAGGAAAAAGACTACTTCTCCTAAACGAATGCAGATATCATTCTGAAATTGTGGTATGTTATACCCATGGTGATTCCTCACAGAAAGGTAGACGTTTCAATTTTGAGAATCCAAGATGGCCGCCATGGCAGCCATATTGAATTTTCAATTAGATTTCAGGAAAAAGACTACTCCTCCTAAACGAATGCAGATATCATTCTGAAATTGTAGTATGTTATACCCATGGTGATTCCTCACAGAAAGGTAGACGTTTCAGTTTTGAGAATCCAAGATGGCCGCCATGGCAGCCATATTAAATTTTCAATTAGATTTCACGAAAAGACTACTCTTTCTAAACCAATCTAGATATCATTCTGAAATTGTAGTATGTTATACCTATGGTGATTCCTCACAGAAAGGTTGACGTTTCAGTTTTGAGAATCCAAGATGGCCGCCATGGCAGCCATATTGAATTTTCAATTAGATTTCATGAAAATGACTACTTCTCCTAAACCAATCTAGATATCATTCTGAAATTGTAGTATGTTATACCTATGGTGATTCCTCACAGAAAGGTTGACGTTTCAGTTTTGAGAATCCAAGATGGCCGCGATAGCAGCCATATTGACTTTTCAGCTGCAGATGACACATCATTATTACTAAATTTTAAGCTTTCATCAAGTGATCACTCGCACTATATAAATTCACTAATTTGAACTTACTTATCATAATATTATCTTGAATATGAAATATTTAAGATTGTCATGCAAGTTGTTCTATATTTTTAAGTGTTTCTAAAACATTAAGATGAAAGACAAACATAATTAATTAATTTGTTTAAAATATTTATGGCTGCATAAACTAGCTGCAAAAACCCAATGACATTAAACATCATGTTGAATTTTAAACAATGGTATCTCCCTTATATTCCTTTAAATACCACACAAAAGGGGTCAACCAGAGTTCAGATATTCCTATGCTTTTCTAATACACATCCCAATACAGGCTGCTAGCATCACAGTCTCAGCTGCTAGTCTGTTGCATAATCAACCTGACCTGATATGGTAGAGCATTATGCTATATGGCCATGTGTATGCAATAAGAGTTATGGAAATTAGACTTGTATTCTCATGACAGTGATATGTTCTTTTTAAGAATAACAACTTACACAAAACTTGTCAACAATAACCTTTGTGTTTAGCAATCTACATGATAAGTTGATGTGGAAAGAGTTATTTTGCATCAGGTTCCAGTTCCTGTGTTTTACTCATATTTGTACCATTTCTATATCTAACAGAAGTTCTTCTTGACACAAAATCAATTTTGGACATAAGCTAACTATATTTTGTGAAATTATATATATTTTTCACAACAATTCATGTTCTCTCATGTCAAGTCTTTTAATACCACACATAAGGGCTTAGCCAGAGTTCAGGTTTACATGCTCAGCACACTAGGATGCTTCTCCAAATATACGTACACAAAGCCAAATACACAAATTGCTACACTCTCCTTAAGGATCTGGGGCTAGCAGCCCTGCCTGCTTGTATATTGCATAGTAATCATGACCTAATTGATAAATAGAACATAATGGACTTTATGGAAAGTATATAAATTGTCTTTATGAAAAGTATACTTGTATTCTATTAAAAGTAATACTTTTTACAAATAACAATTTAAACAAGTCAAGAATCAGCTTTTGTGTACAACAATCTGCACGATGAGTTAATATTAACAAGTCAAGAATCTGCTTTTATGTACTGTAATCTACATGTTAATAATAGAGGTATTTTGTATCAGGTTCCAGTTCCAATACCATGTGTTTGATAAATACCTGTAAAACTAAATGATAATTCTATCATGCTGAAGGGGTTCTGGGAACAACATGTCATCATAGAAGTCATTATTTTTCAATTAGATTTCAGGCCAAGTACTACTCCTATTAAATCAATTAAGATATCATTCTGAAAAGTGAGTATTTTTTATATAGTGATTCCTGACAAAGACGCATTTATTTTATTATCAAGAATCCAAGATGGTCAATATGTCAATTATATTGAATTTTCAATTAGATTTCATGAAATTCATTGAAAAGAATACATTTCCTGATCAATCAAATCAATGTCATTATATTTGTATTGATACGCTTGTTGTAATATTTATCAACACTATAAATACAGTTACAAAAAAATGTATGAATCATCTTTATCTGCGAACAGCCTGAAGCATGACTGTTTTAATAAATCCTTTTTAATAAAACATAAAATGATAAAAGTTGTTCACTCCATCAGTGGGTTACATAATTCCTGACACTTCATATAAAAAAAAAATTATGGCAAATAGCATAGCCAGTGAGGGATAAATATACATTTTTTAATCATCTATATCTGATTACGGTCTGAACAATGATTATCTAGATAATTATAATGATCATTCAATTCAAACAAATCCTTTTCAAAAGCATTTAAAATGATTAAATGTGTTCACTCCCAACACTAACTGTTAGGTTTTTTACTCCTTTGTTCCCATGCAATTAATTTATTCCAAATTGAAAATTTTGGTTAATGAATAACAAATTATCTTTTATTTTTTTTGATATGCTAATAAAAGATATCATTTAATATTCATCTTCAAAACTAATTGAACAGCTGTCTGAACAATTCTTTTTTTACAAAGTCTTTCTCACCAATTCTCTCTGTTAGTTAAGATACTTCAATAAACATATTACTGAGTTGACCTCCAGATTATTTCCATTGCAAACCTCTCTTCTACCCCCACCCCTTCTATCCCCCCTTTCCCACCTCCCTTTTTTTCTCCTGTCCTTCCATTGCAAACCTCTCTTCTATCCTCCCCAACCACCCTCCACCCCCCCTTTCCCCTCCTATCCTTCCAGCCCCTCTCCTGCAACTCTCCTCTAAAGAGTATCTGTATTGCATATTGAAATGAGGGGAGAACACTCACTATATGGAATAACAGTAACTTACATAAGAGGATAAGTTACATAAGCTACATGCAGGTGCAAGAGGTCATCATAGGTCATCATATCTAGTAATTAGCATAAACCCCCAAGTTGCTAGCCTATTCTGACCAATCAGATTGCACTAACATATGTCAAGATTTAAGATATTCAGAAATCTTCAGTTAGAATTACATGAGACATATCACTAGCTGAATTTGTGATTTGTGTCAGAGGGATATATTCCAAATGTTTATGTGCATCATCTTTTTAGTTCTTTGGAAGTTGAGAGTGTGACTAAATGAATACTCCTAAACCAATCAAGATATCATAATGAAATTAATACAGATGCCCACATAAAAGTAGCATTTTGAAGATTAAAAAGTCCAAGATAGTCACCAATTCAGCCATAGATATACAACAAAGTTATACAAAAACCTACTGCTTGTTAACAAATCATGATTATATCATTCTTGTATTAATGTTTGTTCAAGCTCTAGTGGTTTCCAACAAAAGAATAGCATTTTAAAAGATAAAAAAATCATGATGGCAGCCATAATCAATTATCATATAGAAGATGGTTACACAAACCATTTTACCACATCATTCATTTTAAGGTGAGCTTCTGTACCCTCGGTACTTTTATTTAAGTTTACCATTGTGTAAAATAACAACCTTCCTTAATTGGGTAGAAGCATGTTAATGGAAACTTTTTCATATTGTATGTAGTTGAAAGTGGTGGTGTTTTTGTTTCCTACTGTTATGGTTATCTTAACATCATGGACTATTTGAAACAGCGGAAACGCTAAAAATATTGGGGGTGTATCAATTAAAAATTTTGGCGTGCCATACACTTTTTTGTATGGAAAGGTGTTTTTGTGGGTTTGCATAAAACTGATATATGAAAATACTTATTTCAGCATTACCTTTAATCATAGATAAATAGAATTATTCTGTTTACGAAAGTCTACCTTGACACTTCTCTTCTTTTGGTTATTTTCTTTGTTGAAAAATTCCCGTGTGAAAAAGTGATGAGGCTTTTTGTGTCAATCGATCATGTGATATATATGTTAAATTGCAGAGTCTAATGATTTTGCTTTGCCTGATTTATTATAATGAAAAGAAAACCTTTGAATGTACAAATATTTAATTAACAGATGGTTTGTCATACGATTTATTGTTGCACATTACTTTCGGTTAAGGAATTATCACATTTTGTGACTATGTCACTTCAAATCACAAAAGTAGTAAATATGAAATAATAAACAGAAGAAACATTCTAATGTTTTAAAACGAAAACGACTTTGTTTCCATGACAACACATTAACAAAAATATCAAAATCCTACCCAAAAAAATCTAAATTAAATTCTAAGAAATGGAAAATTGATTTTGAATTTATGTTTATTTGTCGCACACAATTACTCAGTACATGTCATTCATAGGCTGAAGTGTAAATACAATTCACGCTGGAAGTTTCCCAGAATAGGTTCAACATCCGATAAGGCAGCAGCAATGCTTTGGAACAAGTTTCCAATAAATCTGAGAGAAGCTACATTGATAAAGCTTAAAGGAAGGACGCTAAACACATTGTTACACAAGGAACTTAATTCAGCCACCCATATGTGGCATATCATCAATACATTATAAATAAATACATATATGCACACCTGTCTTTAATCCGTGAAACCCTACTGATGTCAAAGAAGTAATTACTGCAAGGGAATTTAATGGTTTACAACGAATTTATTATTGGATTGTTTCAAAATAACTAAGCCTTGTGATTGTGAAATTCGTCAGAACATTCAACTATTATATATAGGTTGTCCGATCAGTTCGATGCTGTATCACTATAGTTAGCTCTTTTTGGTCATAGAGCGTTAAATATAGGGGAAAGGATGGACAACTTTATGTGGGACTAGTTAACTCATATCATCAAATCATATTTCCATGTCGAGATAGAGATAAGCTCCTGTACTATACCTTACTAGGAATATTCATTGCATGAATGTTGCATTGGAGAAACTTCTTCGATATTTCATATCTTTAACACATGTGCACATTTATCAAATGTAAGTTCAGTTTCAAATAAATCCTGCTTATCATTTGTTAGTTTTATGTTTAAATTAGTGAAAGAATCAAGACAATATTTTTCAATCATTTGCGTGTTTACTAGTTTATAATTTACAATAAAAATCGAATTATTCTTTTATACTCACTCAAAAAAGAAACACACTGGTATATAATTTTGATGCATACATCCGGTCTTTGAATTGGTCTATCTGTAACTTACGGACCTCGTTTGAGGTCTATCTGTGATTTAGAGACTTCATATGAGGTCTATCTAGGATTTAAAGACCTCGTATGAGGCCTATCTGAGATTTAAAGACATCAACATAAGATTTTCCTTTCAAACCTCAAACATTTCCCACTATAAAATTCATATAAATTTCAACACAAGAGTTTCCCAAATATATCACTTGAAAGTCGGGGATCGAACCACTGGCCTTTCGATTTGTAACCGAACGTGCATACCATTAGGCTACGGAGCCAGTTGAAGTTAGGATGATTTTTTCATGACCAATTGATTACACTATTTCATTGCCTCTTGTAAAATTGCCAGTTTCTGCATTACTTATTTTGGTTATTATTAATGTAGCAATATGTTTTATTTGCAAAAGGTCTTGTAACTATTGAAATTGTGTTGTGTTTGGGATAACTTTGATCATGTTGTCATTGGTCGAGCAGTTTAGTGTGCTAGCGTGTACATTTCAGCAGCACAAGTGTCACGAAATGCACGGGCACAATGTCACGTGATCGGCTGCGTCGCCTGATGATGACACTAATATTTACTGTCAACTTTTTGTTTGTAATGTTAAAGGAAAATATTTTTTCAGCTTTTGATTACTTAACACATAACTAAAATTCGTTTTTAAAACGATTGTTATTAATGGTTTCCAAATCCTGTCACAAACCAATGAAGTCATTTGGACCAGTTCATTTTCATAGAGGGGTGTGAGTATGTTTGAACTGCTATATTTTTGTTTTATTTTTTAAATGCAATCTTCCCTCAGTTCATAAGCCGGTTAAGGTACGAAGACGAGGTCTTTGTGCCTGTAGATAGACCGCAGGGGGAGTCGGGTAGGACAGAGAGACCTTGGCCTTCGCGGTCTCTCTGTCCTACCCGACTCCCCCTGCGGTCTATCTACAGGCACCAAGACCTCGTCTTCGTACCTTAACCTTTACGTAAAGTGGGCATATATAGTATTTTCATTTAGAAAAAGCATACATGTCCAATTTGTAATATATTTAGATCGCGGTATTTCATAAAATGCAAAATAATAATATATGATTGATTTGCAGAAAGTTTAAATAAAAAACTCTTTCCTTCAGTTTCAAAAATCTTGCAGTTGTCTTTTATAGTTTTCTTATATGGAAAGTACACTTTGAAGCAGAAACAGCAGATTTTAACAAATACTTTTCTTCAAAATTTGCCGAATAAACAGTAGCCACTCCGTACATTTTAACTTATAAGAAATATGTTTTTCAGAACACAACGATTTTCATGATTCTGATATATACACAATTATCCATTCATGTATTTGATATTTTAATTTTGTACTTCTAATACTTTATAAAACTTTACACAAAAGGAGAGCCAAACATCTTATCCCTCACATGGAGTTGCAGTTAAAAAATTAATTACAATAAAATCTATTGTTATTCTTCAACACTTGTTTTTTCTATTCAACAAAAGGGCGGATGCGTTTTATATTTGTTATAGATATGTTGAAAGCCACCGGTTTCGAAGCTCATCAGCACGGTGTTTGTGGAACATGGTTGAACTTTCGGCAATACAATGTGACCAACAAGGCAATAGCAGTCTTAAAAATTGCTAAAACTGTATTTCTTCTATATAAGAGTTCTCCATAAAATAGAAATTTCGCCAATTTGATTCAGTTTTCATTCATTTCTTCATTTTATAACTAACTTCACATTACATGCAGATTTCTTATATTTGATAAAGTTTTTGTGTTTAAAGAAGTATTTCAATATTTATTTATTTTAACACATATTAGGTAAGTGAAATATTTCAGTGTTATGATTAACACCATTAATGTGTTTACTTTAGTTCCCCCTTAATCTGTTTTAAAATTATCTGAATCTGCTACTCTTTGAGAGTCGCTCATGTTAAGCACATATGATGTTTCACTTTGAAATAATTTATTATATTATCAAATATATCTCTCATATTCATACCCAAATGTACTCTATTACATAGAGGAGACGGGTCTTTCTTACCCATGTGTTACCTGCATTTTATTTAGGATATCGGGTTCCTGTGGGTTTGCATTGTGACCACCCGTAACGCATGGAGTGGTCCTTTAAACCCTCCGCATGGTAAGCAAACGGCAACATGTTTGAACCTGCTTCACTAGTTATCTCCCTTTGGTCAAAGTGTACATACCCACACCTGTCCATATTCACTTAGCAATATCAACATACAGCCATTATCATCAACTTGCTGAGCACCCAAGAAACCGTAAAACTTATCCAAATAGCACTTTATCAGCTGCAATTAGCACAAGCCGTTTGTTCAGAAAGAACTTATCTAAGTGAAGGTAAAATCGAAGTTGCATTCATATATGATATAATGTAGAAGTCTTTAAGGAAAACTAAACGTGCATCTAATAAAATCCTGATGTGACATATAATCTTCGTTTTCCATAAACTAGACATATTGTAATAATCTTCGTTTCAATAACGTTTATGCTAGCAACCATATGTCACTTCCTGGTTAGGTATTGATTTGTGAACCTTGAACAGTACACATCATTCAGACATTAAAAACACTTTCGAGTTTGGTTCATATAATCAGAACAATTAAATCATTCATTTCAACATCAAATGGACAAGAGAATTATATAATACATATGTTGTATTACCTTGATTACTAATTGCGTTTCACCTGTGTTGTGCCAACCACTTCGATCAATCCACACTTCAAAACAAAAGGAGGAATATTTCCGAGAATGGTCACGTGACCTAGTTTCGTTTCGCTGTGTGTGTCACATTACAGAGACATCGAGGTAGCTGGCTAACTACCAACACATTGTCCGATATACAAAATCATTTTCTCACTTCTTTGATAAATAGGTTTTGCTCGGGTTGTAGCTAACATTATTTTACATAGTGGCCCCTTAACTCAGAATTAAGTTAATGAATCTGCAATTATATTGTCATGTTTTCTTTATCAATATTTGTAATTGTGTTAAATAACAACCTGAAACCCTGAAAGGGGAAGTAGCAAGTTTTAATATGGGAAAAAACTACTCCAAATTGTTCCAAATAGATTGTAACTTAATGCTAAGGGAGACAACTCTTGCCACCTTGAAGGCGAATCAGGGTATGTAGTTGCAAGTGTTGTTATTTTGGTGTCATAAAATCCTTACCTCATGAAACATACGAAACGCCAGAAACAACGAATTAGAAAATGAATCGATATTATCATTACATGTTTATAATTTAGAACCCCCTTTTTAAATGAAATCATTCAATAAAAATACTATAAGTGCATCAATGTAAAAGGTTGGTTATCTATACATTTTATTCTCATAAAAATGTTAATGTGTGTTGTTGTTGTGCATAGAACTGTTTAAATAAATACTTGCATGTTCTGATTTGTCATGAGTTCATCCAGAACAATCCAGAGTGTGAAATTATAGATTTAAAAACTGATCGAGCCGAAGTCAAGTAAATCATTTAAAGAAGGATATGAAATGGTAAATATAGATATAGATAAAGATAAGAGTAGGTCATGACATGATTTACCCCCAGAATGTGATTAGCAGATCTTGAATCTTTTCGTTTCAACAGTAAAAGTTAGACAAAAGACGGGCAGAAGAAAAGGATAATCGTAAGGACACAACTTATGAGAAAGCTTGCAGAAAAAAAACTAGAAATGGTAGCTTTTACTTCATATTGCGTTTAAACATGAAAGTTGAAAATACTTCTTATTTATCATTCATCTATCATTTCTTTAAACAACCAACCAATCAAATTTAAAGGGGAAAACACACTTCTATATAGAGGTTATCAAGAGTGTGTTTTGGAATCCTAGCTAAATGTCCTGCATTAGGAGCCAAGGCTCACAAAATACATAGTGTTTATTCCTAATGCAGGATTTCATGATACCACAACACACGTGCATGATTACTTCTTTATCATTCAATGTCATTTTTTTTTAAATTCTTTCGAAAACGCCTGAACGATTTTGATAGTTGTGTGCATGAATATATGCAAATGAACTGTGTAATGACTTTGGCAATATATAACTACTCCTTGAAAATGCCTTTAATTGACTCAAAAAAACATTTCAAGGTGTCTTTGGTGCTCTCAAACTTACGTTCTTTCATCTTACATAACAAACTGGTAGAGTCTATCCCACTTCGACTAAGTTACCATGGCAGATTGTTTTGAAACAAGGAACATTAACAGAGAGCTAAACGAGATGACAGCATGTGGGTTGTCTAATCCAAACTAAACAATCATAAAGTAAACAACACTGAAGATGGGTAAATGTAGTGTTTGAACATGAGACTTGACTGCCTTTGGTACCTGTGAGTACATTATCCGGTCAGTCTCATTCAACTCCTGGTGACAGTGTTTTGGCACTGCGTAGTCATACATCACTGTACCTAAGGTGATGCTGGTAACGATCGTTACCAACATCCCAAGATACCCTCCTCCAAGTGCTAATAGACGCTAGTGTGTTTTCCTGCACAGGTACAGATGTCAAGACATGTCGGCATATCAATTGTATCAAACCAGAAGTGTACCATTGTGTTGAAAAGAAAGCCCGGGACCTTTGTCAAATCCTTCACCGTAAACGATCAAGGATTCTTTCAGAGTAGTTCACTGGTTCATACACCTGTGACTCTGCTTGGCCCTGCTTTCAGTGACACTCTACTCTATCTCTATCTCTATTTATTAATTTTTTTCTTTATACCTTATTATTGTGTATATTACTCCCCAGGGAGTTTCTTCTGACAAATAGGAGGAAAATCAAGAACAACAACAAGAACAAGATGGCGGAAGGAAAGATCGCTTCGCAGTTTTTAAGTGTTTTTGATAAATCATATTTTGCACATATATGCACTTTGGTGGTGCCAATAGATTTGATGCACTGAAAAAAGCGTATCAAGGTCCACGTTTTGAAGAATGAGAAATTAAAAAATCGCTCAGGGATACTGATAACTTACAAAAAGCTGGACACAAGATGTTGGTAACGACAAATGAAAGATGTCGGTAACGACGAAGCAGTTTGGTTAGTTCTGTTCTTAATATGATACGATTCTCGTTGTTTCAACGGGGTAAATTATGAAATTCAAGTACATACTTATCTATGCAAGTTTTAAAGTATCCCACTGACAAAAATTAAACCATTGAACCAAGTTAAGTGTGTCAAATTCTTGATGAATATCTAACATGGAATCAACATTTTGTTGAACTGTCGCAAAGATGCAACAACAAAAAATCAATATATTACGAATGCTTTCTCACACCACGTGGAGCAGCAGCAAGGAAATGTTACTCTTACAACCTAAATCTTTTAGGCTTGGTGTGACACTAATCAAACAAACATACAAAAAGCTAAAAACCATACAAAATCAAGCTAACAGATAAACATCAGGATTCCTAAGTGGAAAGATAGATAGGAATATAGTATTAAGAATGCTTCTCTTATATAATTTGAACAGGTTGTAGTCAATGAAACCAGTCAGACATGAACTAGCCGAACTCCAATGTAAATAAATTTAGATCAACAGGTTTTATATTTGGTAATACTGTTGATCTAAGATTGGCCCGTAAGGCGGGTCATCCCGCTGACCTCTGAAATCAGCCGCTCGGCCAATCAGAAAAGTTGCCCTAGCTTGCTGGAAGTTCGAAAAACTCAGCAGCACATCTTTTGAAGTGGACGGTGTTCGGAGCTTTGTCATTCGGAGCGGAGCGGAGCGACCATTTCGATGAATAATCCGATTGCTTGGATGTATTTATAGCATAATTTTTTTTAAATGATTTAGCGTATTTGCTAGTTGTCAATGACAAATGATGATTGCACATCGCACAGATACTAACGTGGCGAATAATAATCACAAAGTTAAAACATCATAAATGTCAATACTTACGAAAATCATCATGCAAGGGGAGGTAACTCATTATTTAATCAAACTTGTTTGCACTAATTCCTTCATTTCCATCCAAATAATTAAAAAATAGTGCTTTTTTGTCAATCATAAAACTAAAACTATTTCATACAACCAAAATAGAATCAACATACTGATATTTTTCTTATCAGTATCAAAAGCAAGGTTTATTTTTCACAATGCACACTGTTATTGAGAACAGGCCATAAGTTACTATATGTTCCTTCCGTCCACATCTTCGGGGAGCGACTACAAACTCTTTTTGACATCGAATTTGATTGAACAAATCGCGAATTCCTTATTTGCATACGTAAGGTCACCGGGACGACCTCGCACACTGGTCAATCTTAGATCAACAGTATAACAAAATAAAAATCTGTTGATCTTAATTTATTTAGATTGGGCGAACTCCCGCTAGAAAAAAGAATGGGAAGATAATATTACCAACTATATTGTTAGATCAAAGCATAAGCCATGTTTACAAACCATTATCACACAAAGAATGCAAATAATTACTAAAAGAGTAATAACAATACCAACACCATTTGGTGTTACCATGAAAAAACACATAGTCAAATATGACCCTGATACATTAGACGTTATCTCTTACCAATGTACCAAGCACATCCTAAAACCTCCATCCCTTATATCCCTTAAACTACCAGACAAAACCTCTATCCTCAGCTGAACTTGTAGCTATTTAACAAGCACTCATGATCAGTAAAGTCTACAAAAACAGAAATATAGCTATATTTACAGATTGTACATAATGTGTATATAATCCTGTCTTTCTTGTTATTTGTTAGAGTTGTTTATTGGGTGCACTCAGCCGTTACAAAACTGACATTTTTTTTTTATAACTTTTTATTTTCAAAGCATTTTACAGATGACATTCCGGTTCAACATTAATAATGAAAAAATCACATAAGTATACAGTATGGCAAATAGATTATGGCAAGTTGACCAAAATTTATAGAAAAGGCTAATATCACACTCAATGATCGCTGAACATTTAGTAAGTAAATACTAGTCACGCATTTCGTTTTTAAATACTTGGAATGGTGGCATTCTTTTATTCAATTTGTTTTTAAATATAAGTATTTCATTATTATTAAGATGATATTCAGAGGATCGTTATTCTTATCCGGATAACCAATCATAACATGTTTCTTTGTAATGTTTATTTGGATAAGAGCCTTCTGACGTAGCCAGGATTCTAGTTGTTGCCATATTACTTTTTCCCATGTCCAAAATAAATGAACTGGTGTCTCGATTTCTTGAGAACAGTAACTACAGTTTGGATTGTCAACATAACCTAATTTATACAGAATGCTATTAGTTGGAAGTATGTGATGTAGTATTTTATATTGAAACCATTGAAGTCTAGTATCTTTTGTGCATCTGAAAGGGACCATATTGTATTGAGACCAGTTATCACATGTGTTTTCATTAAATATGTTTCGTTCCCATTTAATGCTGTGTAAGTTTTTTGTGGTGATTGGTGTGATTAGTATGTTGTAGAAATATTTAGATCCCTTCAAACAATTAAGCACATTTAGCAGTGTATGAGGCAGTATTGGATTTTGCAATTTTTCTAAATGAGTCAAATTCACATGTTTTCATGAAAATATTGTTTGATAGCAGCGATAATTCCATTATAGGTGACAAAATTTATTTTGATCTCGAAAGATTTAGAAAATTTCTCATAGGTAAAGAATTGTCCGTTCTTATCAATGAGATCGTTAATGAAGCGTACTCCCTTTTGATTCCAACCTTTATAGTAGATGGAGGTACGTGCAATGCGTATATTACTATTAAGCCAAATAGTTTCTGATAGTATGTCGTTCCCTTTATGTTCTGTTCTAGAGTTGAAGTCTCACCAGGCTGTCAAAATATCTCTGTAGTATTTGTTAGGTGTAAGCGGAAGTAGCTCATGTCTCAAGTAATCACAACTATATTCCAAAAAGTTACCCGAACCTAACTTAGGGAGATTGAGGTTAAAAAGTAAACACCATTTTGAGTCTGAGGTGACAAAACGCCGTAACATCGATAATTTCTGCGCCTGCATTGTTGCTTTGATATTTGTCATATTGAATCCTCCATTCTTTTTGTCACAAATTATTTGACTTCTTTTTATTTTGTTAGGTTTGTTCTTCCAAATAAATTTAAAACATTTTCTTTGAAATTCATTAATACATTCAGTATTTGGGTTTGGTAATGAACTAAAAAGGTGATGTAATTTTGGAATAATTAATGATTTTAAAACAGTGTTTCTCCCAAATGGGGTACGGTTATGTGTTGACCAAATAGACACTAACCGTTCACACATTCTAAGTTGTTCTTTATAGTTAGTGTCTACTATATCTTCAAGATCATGAGTAAACGTTATACCTAGGAGGTCAAAGTCGCCTTGGTCCCAGTTCAGGTTAAGTTGTGGACATAACTTCATTTTGGATCTCTTTTTGGATCCAATCCATATGAGACGCGTTTTTTCATTGTTAACCTTTAAACCTGAAAATCTAGCAAAAAAATTCAGTACGGTAAAAACAGCGAAAAGACAGCGTTCTGAACCATCTAAAATGCATGATGTATCGTCTGCAAATTGATTCAGTAGAAATTCCATATTACCTATTGTTATCCCTTTGATGTTTTTATTATTCTTAATCATTATCGCAAGTATTTCTGCACATAGTATGAATATATAAGGTGAAAGTTGGTCGCCCTGACGGCATCCCCTTTGTATCTCAAACATAGGTGAACCATAACCATTTACCAATACATATGATTCTATCCCATGATATAACGTCTTGAACCATTTACGTATCGATTGCCCAAAATTAAAAAAAGGAAGTGTTTTATCTATAAATGACCAGTCGACCGTGTCAAATGCCTTTTCAAAATCTATAAGCAAAAGGAGTCCAGGTATTTGGTGAGATTATGTACATTCCACAAGATCATTTATTACTCTGCCGTTGAAGATATCGCTGTTTAATAAATCTACAATGTTATTACACTATGTGTCATAACATCGCGCGCTGACCGAATGACGTGACGTAATGATGACGTCACAATTGTTAAGTATGACGTCATAATGTCAGCGGGCCGGCCGCGACAGTCATGTTGGCGACTTTCTTTGTATTTTTACGATGTTATTAAGCAAGTAATAAATAAAATACTAAACTCGGTCCCGTTTCATAACATTTTTATGAAACTCGTGAATGGTATAGGTATTTAAGTCGCTTTCGCTCGTTAAATACCAACCCATTCACTCGTTTCATAAATATGTTATGAAACGGGACGTCGTTTAGTATTCTCTATATATTAACCGCGTTATCTCGCCAATGTATCTTCCGGACATGAAACCTTTCTGGTCCTCACTAATCAATGTCGGGAGCACAGATTTGATTCGTTTAGAGACTGCAGCTGAAGCTATTTTATAAAACACAGATAGGAGAGAGATCGGTCGCCAATTTTTCATAAACATCTTGGGTGTGTTACCTTTTGGTATACAGGTAATAAGTCCCCGTTTTAAACTAATAGAAAGTTCCCCTTTATCGTATGATTGATTTAGTGATCTGATTAAGAATTTATTGATATCTGACCAAAAGAACTTTAAGAATTCTGCAGTGAAACCATCGGGTCCAGGGCTTTTGTCATTTTTCAGAAACTTTAATGCTGTAAGTAATTCTTCGTATTCTAGTTTGCCCTCTAGTGATGTTGACACGTTTTGATCTAGCTTTGGTACAGTGTAGTTTTTCAATAGTTGATCAAGGTCGATATCGCTAACATCATGTTTCTTACTGTAGAGTTTGGAATAAAACTTTTTAACTTCGTCTTGAATTTGCTGTTGATTTGTCAATATGAGTCAATCATCACTTTGAAGAGATGAAAATGACTTATTCAAAAAGTTTCGGATTCTAAACCAAGGAAATATTTTGTTGGTTTTTTCGCATTTTGCTAAATTGTTGACCTTTGATCTAATCATAAGTCCTTGCGTTTTAATTTTATTAATATTTTCGAGTTGTTCGTTCAAATCATCAATTTCTTTTAGTTTTATTGATTTTAATTCAATGTCATCAGTTTGATCCATATCCTTTGTGACGTGATTGAGTTTAGATATAAGTTCAGTTTCATCTTTTTCTCTTTGTTTCTTTTTATATGATGAATATTTAATTGTTTGACCTCTTATTTGAAGCAATAATACTTCAAAAAGCATCTGATCATCGATAGTATATTCGCTATCCGTGTTGCCATGGTTTTCATATTGCAAAATAGTTTCCGAAATAGTACTTTTGACAAGTGCGACATAGTCTTTGTCCCTTAAAAGAGAATTGTTGAATTTCCAAAATCCTTTTCCCCTGTCTAATTCTGTCAGTGTAAAAGACATTGATATTGGAGAGTGATCGGACATGAAGCTTGGTTCTATTGCTACATCAGTTATAGACGGGATCATATTGTGCGACATAAGGAAGTAATCGAGTCTAGCCTGTTTTAATGGAGAAGGTTGACGCCATGTATATCGTTTGTCATTTGGATACCTCTCTCGCCAGGGATCAATTAAATCAATTTCGTCTTTTAACTTTTAGGAGCGTTTCTTTTTCAAAAATCTAAACATCTCTTTTCTTTTCTTCTTATTATTCAGACCTCTGCAATTCAAAGATGTTATTTTTACCTTAGTCATATTCTGATTGGTTCTGATTAGCAACCGAGTATAGACATGAAAAGAAATATATTGCCAAATGGTTCGAAGGAATAGTTGTAAAGTATATAACATTGAGTGATAATTACAAAATGGTTTTGTTACACTAATTTCCGGGATTCTGATTGGACGAGAGCGCTCAAAAACCTGCTGCCATTTCTCGATAAATGCAGAAAAAATTGCAACCATACCATGTGCATTCATTCCTTGTGACGTCACAATCACTTGACGCAATAGTTCGGTTTTGACAGTTGCGAGTTACGTTCTGTTGCAAAGACAGATATAACATATCTTATCACTTCCCACCTGCGTTTGTAACAAGTAAATACATTCTTCTCCCTAACATAATCCATACATTCACCGGAAAGACTGCATTTAAACAACTACGAGTCCTCAAGCTTGTTCGCTCGGCAAACGGCGGACATTTTGAACGTCGTGTGATATGCTAATTAGGGTTATTCCGAAAATGCGGATTCCGGTTAAAACGAATTGTGATTGCATGGGTGTCAATGGTTGCGAAAACGAAATTAAATCTTCGGCCGTTTTAGTTTATGGAGTTCTCAATTTTGATTCAACTTTGTATTGTTTCGTGTAACAAACCACAATTTCACAACATTGATGACAGATTTTTTGAAAATAATTAGGAAAAACTTTGTTAAAATGTTGATTTTGTAATTATAAGGATTGTTTTACATGTTTTGTGCCTCTATCGATGTATAACAGCAACAAATTTTGTATAAAATCGCTACGCTATGCTACGCGATTTTATACAATTTGTTGCTGTTATACATCGATAGAGGCACAAAACATGTAAAACAATCCTTAATAATATTGCCTACTGTTGAAAACATTGGCCGCATCATGATTGCCATACCAAACAAAAGAGTTTCAATGAGAAAACAAAAAGGAATGAAACAAAATACCGTAACAACTAAAAAACGCTTGGATGTCCGACCTGGAACACTCATGGAATCGAGTATATCCACGGATGATAACAAGTAACAAAATAACATTAATGTCAAATTCATACTTACACGTTCGCACATTGTCCGTGTAGTATATCAAACAAACGAAACTCCATAAGAATATAGTTCCAAAACGAAAATTACACGAAGTACAGCACAAGATATCACAACAAATCACATCACAGTACAATACATCTGTACATGAAAACAGCTCTGGGTACACTGCGACCACGTGTCTCGTCTCTCGTGTGTCCCGCGCGGAAAGCACGTGCAGTCCATCGTGTGTAGCTGAGTGTGTTGTCTCAAGAACGTATCGTTGTTTCGTGTCTTTGCATATGCAAAAAGAGACAATATATCAATTAACATAAAAGAACATCGAAAGAAAATTAAATCTGATGTAAAGAACTGGAAAACACGTTTGGCGGGAAACAAAAATTGAGCTAACATGCTAATCAGTTTTGAGATGTTTATAAGTTGTTTGGAATCACTTTCAAATATAGCAAAACAACAGCACAGTGATACGACATAAACAATGGAGTTCTCAATTGTGTATTTTCCACAAAGAAGATGGAACAGTCGGGTCCCTGGTTTCCAGGACTACTTCAGTGCCAACTACTCGCACCCTTGTCCAGAGCTTCTCCTGTTCCCGAATCGAAGTGGCATGGCGTCCGAGGATTGCTCGTCTCTTCTTCATTAGAGCCGGTAGGTCGGTCTGAATACTTTTTGATGTTCCCTTCAAAAGTTTGCGGGCCCCATACACTGCATCTCTGTCTACCATGTGGATGAATGTGGCAATTATCGAAGGAGGGGCAGAGGGCTTGTTCTGCCTTTGGTACTCTGACTTAGGTAGCCTATGTACGATTTTGAAGAACATGTTATCGACCTGGTCCTCGCTAAACTGGAGTGTCTCTACAAAAAAAGCTCTGAGGACTCGTTCCGTATTTTCCTGAGGTTTCTCCGTTATACCGTAAAACAGGAGATTGGTTTTGCGGTCATGAATGTCTTTCAATATTACCTGCTTTTCTAAGGTAGATTTTGATTCATTCAGAGCCGCTAGTTCTTTCCGGAGAGACTGTATCTCCTCCTCGTGCTTTGAAACCACGTGTTCAACAGCATTAACAGTTTGCTTTATCTTGTTAATATCTGATTTTAACAAATCAATAGATGTTTGCAGTTCTGTTTGACAGTTTATAATTAGTGCTGCTTACCTGCTGCCGAAGCACGTGTTGACCTCGCCGTCTCGGACATCTCAGAAAGTCCAAATATTTGGCGAAAAATACAGCAAAATATGCGACAAGGGTTTATATATCAATTCGGTTGTGTGTTGCAATCTCACTGACTACTTTATAGCCCTTTTCAAATGGTTTTCAACAGTTTGGAAACAAAATCATCCGTGGATAGAGAGAGCGCCTCAGCCACGCGTCCGACTCGTATTCATGCGCAACCGGAAGTCAAAGCTGACCATGTACTCGGACGCCTACACTCATCGAAACTTGACGAGTAGCCAATTAATGCGTCGCGGACCATAACCATTTAGACAGCGTGATTATCGGCTGTCAAAACCCAACCTTGGTTAGGGGCCATAAAACTCGCGCGGGTGTGACGTAATAAACAGACCATACAGAGTCATCATTATTTCAGCTAAAATACCGCCTAAGTAATTGCTTAATTACCATTTATGTGGAAATCATTTTCTGAAAATTGTTAATTATTAGTTTTTTTCCTGTAGTTTTGTTACGAAAGATGTATAGATAACGAGGCTGATTCTGTTATGACGTCACAAAATGGGGGCGTGACCAGTCATGCATTCACTTGTTTGTTGCCAGATAGGTCTAAGCGGCCCATCAAAAGTGGCTTTCAAAAACGGCTTTCATTACCAAACTAAACATATTTGAGTAGCGACCTTTAACGCAATATACAGTATCATAATCAGATTTTCTCTTATCCAAAGAAAATATTGAAATATATTTGTGGTTATGTGAACTTTAAAGGCGTTCAAATTGTTAACTCTTGTGACTTCATCATAATTGTCAAAAGAAGTTCTGACCTTGACCTTTGAAATTTGCATCGGAATCCGTATATGACCCTTAGCCAAACCTAACAGATATATTGTATGATAAAACAATTTGTCGACTTTTGATGTGTTCTGTCCATGACGGCCCCTAGAGGCAACGTTTGAGATGATCTTACGTAAAAGAAATCTGCGTTCTTGCAGTGAAAAAATATAATCCCATACGTCCATAGTTTATGTCGTGGCCCATGAGGACTTTAATACTTACACCTCAACTGTGCTTATGGGCGCATCGCTCATATGAACTTTTACTCAGTGCATGGTTAAGGCTTTCCCCACCGGGAAACTAGTTTTTCTAACTGGAGTGATCTCCCCTGCTTGTGTTTCCGTTTCCTGTTAAAGAAAAGCACATGGCAAACAAAGACTCTAATTCCAGCCATAATACCTACGCTGTAACAAACAGTTCTTTTTACCCTCCATTTAACGGTTGTACTGCTGTAATACTTGAGGTTTTCTGAGGATAAAGTGTCAAAACACGAACTACGCTTCATAGTTTAATTTAGGTCAGATGAGCTAAACCCCATCTTCTCTGTCTTTGGGTTGTGAAAAGTTCCTACAACCTTTCTGTATTTTTCTGCATTTTTTAGACTATACTCGTCGACAAGTGAATCAAAAAAATAAATTCAATAACGGTTTAACAGTAGATATAAAATTTCTAATTCTAATTCAAATGATAAATATATCATTGGATGCGATAAAAGAATAATTGGCAGATTGTTGACTCTTAATAGAGGTAATGGCTAGACTTCACAGTCAGAGTCAAAGTCAAAGTCAAAGAAGTTTATTGTACTATAGGCCTCCGGCCCATATACAAATGATACAAAGGTACAAAGATATATGCATACATTATACAAATATAATTTACAATTCTGATAACAGATTGTTTCTTAAGATAACAGCATGTTTTACAAAGAGCGCTAGATTACGTATTACGTTTTCGTTTCTGGAGGACATAATTGATATAAAGGCAGTAGAGGGGTACTTGGAAAGATAGTGTTTTGGAATATATTGTTTTCTTAAATCAGCATAATGAGGGCAAACGAAGGACAAATGAACTTCATCTTCGACAGCAGCTTTACATAAAGGACATATTCGTAAGTTTCTTCCTATTGAAAGTCTCCTGCCCTTATTAACAGCTAAGTCTAACAGGCCCAATCGGAAACATACACAAGTTCGTCTGATATTTCTTGATGTCAGTATAGAAAGGTACAACTCAGGTTGGATTAGACTCTTGTATGATCTATACAATTGATAGCGTGTGCTATTGTCAAGATTTGAATTCCATTCTTGATTAAACATATTAACAGATTGTTCTCGAAAGTCTTTAAGAAACATCTTAACATTACCAACAGTTTGATTGAGCCACACGAATCCAAACCCATGAGAAAATAAAATATTTCTAATGTGTGATGCCCATGTTATCTTACCCATATCATCTAAATGAACAAGCATATTATATGCTAATTTTGGTAGTCTTTGTTCATGCATTCCCAGAATCCTCAACCAAAATTTTAAGCATCTTATTTGTGAATTTATATATATTGGGTATCTACCACATTCTCCATATACCATGTTATTTGGAGTTGCTTGTGCTACATTTAAAAACCGTTTGCATGCGAGGAGATGTAGTTTTTCAATACATTCATGACGTTGAAATCCCCAAATTTCAGATCCATAAAGCATAATAGGTTGGATTTGTGAATCAAACAATTTGAAAAATATTTTTGGATATAAAATACCAAAGTTCTGGGAAACTGACATGATATTTATAAGGGCCTTTTTCGCACGAGACTTCAAATCTAAAACACTTTTCTTAAAGTTCACAGTAAAGGGAAACATGAGCCCGAGATAGGTATAGTGACTGACAATAGATATTTGCTTGTTGTTTAAAAACCATTTTTCCTTCGAGGCTACAGGGCCACCCCTTCTAAAGATGACTATATTTGTTTTTTCAAAATTGACAGACAATTTCCACTCATTTGTATATCTTTCCAACACATTTAGCTGATTTTGAAGGCCGATAACAGTGTCTGAAACTAGAATTACATCATCGGCAAAGAGAAGAATAAAAATTTCTATCATTGCTGGGAACAATTGCACACCATGTTTACCTAAATTGGCTATATCATAATAAAGTTCGCTTATAAAGAAGGAAAACAATATTGGACTTAAAATGCACCCTTGTCGAACTCCAATGGGGCAATCAAAATAATCAGTAACACCATCATCACAACGGACACATGATTTGATATTTGAGTACATTGATTGTAAGATGTAATACATTTTCCCTTGCAAACCAGCTTTTCTTAAACAATACCATAGTTTATGACGATCCACAGAGTCAGTTATCTCCCCTGTTGGTGTTCAATAATTATTTGACAACTGGTTAATGACGTCTTCAGGATAAAGCAATGTTACTTATTTGGTACTTTTTCAATGCATCAGATTTTAAACTAACCACACACTAAAGAAGAATTTGATACTGCACTTACTGAATGTATGGCATGTTGTCATGCTGTGAAGCTTGTTATCAACGTAGTAAAATAAAAGAATACGTGTCAGATTACTGACTCTCAATAGACGTAATGGTTTGACTGCACAGTCAGAGTTATCTCCTCAATAATTATTTGAAGAGCTGGTCCTTGAAGTCATCAGCAAAGCAATGTAAATTATTTGGTACATATTTAATGTGTCAGATTTTAAAGTAACCATACATTTTAGTAGAATTCGATTGTGCACTTACTGACTGTATGGCATGTTGTTACGCAGTGAAGCTTGTTATCAACTTCAGAAAATTGGTCTGATATCAGTTGCAGCCATGAAATTGTTAACAGTTCTTCTTTCAATACAAGTAGATGTTAAATGAACAGAGGTGATAGCTCTGCGCTTGTTTAACATAGCATTTGATGTCCCCTGGTCACTTATCTACGTGATGCTTCATCGCGCTGACTGGAGCTTATATTGTTTCCAGTCTATCGTCAAATGTGTCTTGCTCGAGTGAAGAAGTCAGGGGTGTTATGGTTAGATAAAACCAGTGATTTCTTCATAGTCTAAGAGTCAAAGGAGTTGTCAAAGTGAAAATATCTCAGTGATTTGTGAAAATTATTCCAACAATCGGTGCATCTATTGGGAAGGGAAACGCTTGATCTTGTATGAGTCATACGATATCATAAATGTATACCAAACGTTCACATGGACGTCATTTATCAGGAAATCTTTTTTTTTTTTAACTTTCATTTTTATTTGATTAGCTATAAAAAGTAATCAAAATATGTTTCATCGTGTTAAACCTATCTTATTAAAAAGATATATTTTCAAATCAAAGAAACATAATGTTATATAAAGAAACAAAATATCAACATGTACAGTGATAGAAGTTATCATTCATGACATTCTATTTCAGTATAAAAATCAATAAACACCTTTACCACGCCATTGAAACAACAACTTGTATTTGACCATATCCCCCCTTAATTCATGTAATATCACTTGCATGAAAACGACATTAAAACCATGTCGAATTACTCCCATAAAATTGCCTTTATCCTTATTCATCGGCTTCTAGAATGCCCACCAAAAAGATGTGATATGGTTACTTATAAAGCAATTTAGCTAGCAAGGGTTATGAGTCCGCCATTATCTAGCCTGTATGCTGTTAATACGAGTACCCATTTACATATTGGCTACAATAGACTCTAGACTCCCAACACATGACTTTTCAACAAAGTGTGTTCATCTCCTTGATATTCCTGCATATAGGTACTCTGAAACCTTTTCTCCTCATGGTGTTTAGGAATTGATCGCAATTGTTCTGCATTTTGGCTTACTTTTTATAATCTTGTCACTAAAAAATTTAAATACAACCAAAGTTATGGCCTAACAAATCTTTGCGCAAAATTTCTTCATTGTCATCAACATAATTTGTAGATGGTTGAGTGAATTTGTCCGCGTCTAGCATCAGCATGGTTTGTACTGGTTTGTTCTGAATCTCAGCTCAACTCCGTCATCACACAAGACATTTTCCTGCTCCTTCCTCCTCTCCATGGGTGTTGAAATAAAAATATGTTTAACAATTTTACAACCCATTATTCTGCAATGTGATCAACATTTTCTGTATATCAGTGAAGGAATCTGTCATTCATAAGCGTCGGTCCCATGTTCGATTCTTGATTTACTTCCTTCTGTTTTAGATTTGTCGATCTTGTAGCAATTCAGTAGACACTATATTAATAAAAACATATAAAACCCTATCACCCATCATAGCCGGGATAGTCAAAGAGCAGTGGATTCTTAAAACATAATCCACTGTTCACCACCATGGATTAATCAATGCTATCAACACTTTCTGTATATCAGTGAAGGAATCTGGCCCTCATATGTCTTGGTCCTATTATTACTCCGTCTCGAGTTTCTGAACTGCAGCTCCACTCCATCATCACACACTACTTTCATCTGTCCAACTTCTCCTCTCCACGTATCAGGACCTTCTATCTTCACAGCCAGTGTGTACCACTCTCCAGCACTGACAGAGACAGGACGAGAGAAGATCACATCAAATACCTCACCCTCACTAGTGTACTCACTTCTCTCTTGTACAACACATCTCAGGACGTTGTCTTCATCCCCAAGGTAGGAGGTTACAAAGTATGTTGTTTTGCTGTTGTCATTATACATTCCATATAACTGACAGCCTAAGATTATCAGATTCGAAGAAGAGGTAAAACAAATTGCATCAATTGCACCTTGATATTGCCAACCTTCTTCAAATGTAGAAAATCTTTGTTTTGAAACAGCTTTGTACGAATTTTTCTTGTTTCTAGGGTTTTGGTTGAAACTTGTTGAACCTTCCTCAGGTGCCACTGAAAACTCTAAACACATAATTCTTTCTGTTTCAGTTAACAAGTTACTTTTCTTGACTTCTTTTGCTAGGAATGCTGGTTTCATCAATGGAAATCTCACTTTCATCAGCGTGTCTCCTAAAACCGATCTTTTTGATACAGCAGTTACCTCCCTTCTTTCACGGACACATTCAGCTTCTGACCAATCATTAACAGCCGTAAAGATCACGTGCTCGTCAGCTTCAAGGTCATCAGACCCGACAATCTCATCAACCAAGACGTGGCTCAGTGCCAGGAAGCCAGGAGACTGAAGTGACCTTTCACCTTGTGACTTTATTAGAGACAAAGCTTTCTTGTACAGCTCTTTCTGATCGAAACGATGCGCTGATTCCAGAATAACACAGGCGTTCTCGGGATCTAAATTCTCTTCCAGGAACTCTGTACATTTGGTCTCCAAGGAAGTGACTCCATACTTCCTGCCAGTATACAGGAGAGCTGTGACGTTGTCAGCATCAATGTCAATGTTTTCAGTGTAGATGTACCTGAAACAGAGGGTCATTTTAGTTTCCATGATAAACTATACAGTATCAATCATACATTTGCCTTCATGAATACTTTCTATTAATGCAACTGAATTTGGCATTTTCTACATTCTGATTTCATGTATTTTTAACATTATTGATATTGTATGAAAACTAGTAATTCTCATTGGATTTTTCACACTTGGTTATCGGAATTCAATCAGTGATTGTGATATTGCCAATTCAACAAAAGAACCTTTCAAAAGATTTTTGATTGGATAGTGTTTTTTTTTCGGTTTTTTTCAACGACTTTGTTTTGTCCCTTACCTTGGCGAGCGACAAACACAATCTCTTTACAACGGGCAAAACGTTGTGAAAGTTATGTATCCTTTATATTTTTAACTTATATTCTACTCCAATCTTAATATGTATCACCTTTTAATTATTTTGATTTGAGAAAAGAAGGTAACATAATTGCGTTTCTTAAAATCATTTCATTATTAACAAAATGCCTACTTGAGGAATGTTTTGAACACCAGTGGTTCAATGTCTGGAATCTTGATGTCAGATTTCTCTGCCATGGCTCCAGTCAACATGGCATGAAAGACACAGCTTCGACTGATCAGCATGTAGCGATGAGCCTTCACCACGTGACCCTCAGTTCCACACCGGAAAGTGACGTCACAGGAGTCCTCCTCTTGAAGCATGCGCAGATTGGTTTCTGCAAGAGACTTTCCAGCTTGCCAGTTATTAACGAAACCTGATGCAGAGGCAGCCATTTCGTTTGCTAAAAACAGAAATATATTACATGACTCGTATGTTTATAACAATCTGACATATCAAATGGGTATACATGAATTTTCATATAGAAATGCATTGGCGTTCTTTTGTAATACTTTAAGTCACCCTTTTCCATAAATTGTAAAATGATAATATAGGAAAATGATTTGCAGACAGCCTAAAATCAATCTCTTTTTCTTAAGTAGCAATAATCTTGCAGTTGTCCTTATCAGCAAAACACTCTGCAGAAATCTATGGGGAATTATCTCACACGATAACTAAGAAATTGATATTTCAAATTAATGAATCACCGAATGAAATACAGTTTTCAACCAACTATGGAATATATATGATAATTAAATTTTTCGCATTTTCCCCATAAAATTTAGTTAAGACATATACATGTATAGTTCGGAGAGTTGAACATCTTGTTACTCAACGTAAACCTCTGTAGTAGAAGAAAGAATTATCAAGTACTTGCGACAATAAATTTTCTTTATATTCTTCAACAACTTTTTAAATTGAACCTAAGAGGCGGGCACAAGCACTTGATGCATGGCAAGTGCTCATATATTATATAGTATATGAGCACTTTATAGTATATGAGCACTATAAAGTATATGAGCATTATATAGGATATGAGCACTATATAGTATATAAGCACTATATAGTATATGAGCACTATAAAGTATATGAGCACTATATAGTATATGAGCACTATATAGTATATGAGCACTATAAAGTATATGAGCACTATATAGTATATGAGCACTATAAAGTATATGAGCACTATAAAGTATATGAGCACTATATAGTATATGAGCGCTATATAGTATATGAGCACTATAAAGTATATGAGCACTATATAGTATATGAGCACTATATAGTATATAAGCACTATATAGTATATGAGCACTATATAGGATATGAGCACTATATAGTATATGAGCACTATATAGTATATGAGCACTATAAAGTATATGAGCACCATATAGTATATGAGCACTATAAAGTATATGAGCACTATAAAGTATATGAGCACTATATAGTATATGAGCGCTATATAGTATATGAGCACTATATAGTATATGAGCACTATATAGTATATGATCACTATATAGTATATGAGCACTATAAAGTATATGAGCACTATATAGTATATGAGCACTATATAGTATATAAGCACTATATAGTACATAAGCTTTATAAAGTATATGAGCACTATATAGTATATGAGCACTAGATAGTATATGAGCACTAGAAAGTATATGAGCACTATATAGTATATGAGCACTATATAGTATATGAGCACTATAAAGTATATGAGCACTATATAGTATATGAGCACTATATAGTATATGAGCACTATATAGTATATGAGCACTATATAGTATATGAGCACTATATAGTATATGAGCACTATATAGTATATGAGCACTATAAAGTATATGAGCACTATATAGTATATGAGCACTATATAGTATATGAGCACTATATAGTATATGAGCACTATATAGTATATGAGCACTATATAGTATATGAGCACTATGTAGTATATGAGCACTGAAAAGAAGCTTACGGTTCGATAGTTCAGGCATTTATTGCTGGCAGCGGCATATTCATAGTACATTCTGATTCAGTGTACAGGCAGTTTGTCACATTCGACACGACAGGCAGGCATGGCATGGCAGTTACACATAAAAAAACTTGGATCGCGGAGCGAAACGAAAAAAAACTTATATGGGGGTATGGGCAAAAACGAAATAAGATTAATACTTTCTGACAAAGCCGCCCCCAAATTTAGAATAAATTTGAAAGGAACAGAAAGTTACCACTCGCTCCGTGATACATGAAATATTAACTTAGTTTCAGTGAAAGTCTTTCAATCAACAAAGTCAAATCAAATCCATATTGCCAATCAAAGAAAACAGATTATAGTCCATGGCAACATCAAGGTACCACCGCACTCAGTGGTCTTCTGCTCAGGAGGTAGTAGACAGTCTAGTCATCCTCACACTCGGGTAGTCTGATAAGTCGGCTGACAGGACGTGTTATGTCCTGGTCACCAACTGTCACCGTAGCAACGCGAACTCTTCCGTCACTTCCATGATGAGTCTGCGACACTCTGCCAACTAGCCAGTTGGCTCTCACAGACTGGGGGTCAACGATCATGACCACATCATTCACTTTCAGATCTCTCTGATTCACTTTATCAGAGGTCCATTTGCCTCTCACTTGGAGATCTGGAAGATATCTCCTCAGAAAATGCTTCCAAAAGTGGTCAACAAGAATTTGGCTGTGACGCCACCTTCGGCGTCCGATGATTTCATTAGCTGGATACACCACCTGTGGAAGCGATGAATCACGTCGTCCCATCAGTAAGACATTAGGGGTAACAGGATCTATGTCACGAACATCACTTGACACATATCCAAGTGGTTTGGAATTCAAGATTCCCTCAATCTCAGCTAGTACAGTTTGGAGAACTGGTTCAGTGACTGATTGGTTTCCAAGGGTAACCTTCAGTCCATCTTTGACACATTTGATTTCACGTTCCCACAATCCACCAAAGTGAGGGGCGCTTGGTGGGTTAAAGTAGAATGAAATCCTGTACTTGACAAGTTGATCTTTCAGCGATGGTTCCATATCAGCCCAGGCCTCTTCAAGTTCCTTATGGCCACCTCTGAAATTTGTACCTCTGTCACTCCATATCTCACGAGGCTGACCACGGCGTGAGATAAAACGACGAAGAGACATGAGAAAGGAGTCTGTATCCATTTTATCAACAAGGTCTAGATGTACAGCTCTAGTGGTCATACACTTGTAGATGATTCCCCATCTCTTTTCAGACCTTCTTCCAACTGTCACAGTCATGGGACCAAAGCAGTCTATTCCTGTTGAATAGAATGGTGGCTTGAACAACTGAAGACGGGCTGTAGGCAGAGAAGACATCTTCGGGACTTCTGGTTTCCCCCTCCATTTCTGGCATGTTTTGCATGAATGCTGGTGCTTGCGAATTGCTTGCCTTCCATGTATAATCCAGAAGGACCTCCTCATTTCAGCAAGTATACGTTCAGGCCCATAATGTTTCAGTCTATCATCAAAGTCCTTGATGAGGAAACGAGTGATCACATGTTTCGGGTCCAACACTATTGGATGTTTCACATCACCAGGCAAATCTTCAGCTCTGACTAGTCTTCCACCTACTCGGATTACCTTGTTGACTGAATCATAGACAGGATCAAGAGGCAATAGTCTACTGTTTAAAGGCACAGGTTTTCCAGATTGCAAGGCAGCAAAGTCATCTGGGAAGGATTCTTGCTGAGCGAGACTGTAAAGATGCATTTCAGTGTCAGTTCGATCAGTTGCATCCAAGGCCGCCCCATGATGCACCTGCATGGTCTTGGTGACCAAGTCATTCCAGTCTGAGCAAGACTGGGGATCAACGGGAAAGTCAGTTTTCACAATGGAGAATAAACATCTGGTCTTCACCTCACTTGTATCCTCTGAGTCATGAGGAGATAGCTCTGGCCACTGATCTGAGGCACTCTTCAAGAAAAGAGGGCCATTCCTCCACTGGGATTGGTCACAACAGATTTCCTGTAATGTTTTGCCTTTCAAGTCATCAGCAGGATTTAAGCTGGTGTTGATATAACGCCATTGGCTGGGTTCAGTCAATGTTTGTATCTCAGCAACTCGTGTTCCAACGAACACTTTGTAACGACAAGACTCAGATTTTAACCAAGTCAAAACTGTTGTAGAATCACTCCACAGGATGATTCGTTGGATCGGAACAGTCAGTTCAGTGGAGAGAAGATCAGCCAATTGGGCACCAATGAGAGCAGCACACAGTTCTAATCTTGGCACAGACAGTTGACGCTTTGGGGCTATTCTGCAACGAGCTTGCACAAAGTTGACCTGTATGTTGTTTTCAAGTTCTGTTCTCAAGTAAGCAGCTGCTCCATATGTCCGCTCTGATGCATCACAGAATATGTGAAGTTCTCTAGATGTGCAGCTTTCATTTGCAGACATTGAAGCATAACATCTTGGAAGTTTTACTTCACTGATAGATGGAAGCTGTGATTCCCATGCTGTCCATCTGTCAAACAAAGCACCTTGCTCAATCGTTGCATCCCAGTCCCTTTTGATTGCCCATAAGTCCTGGACAATGCATTTGGCAATTGACAAGTAAGGGGCAAGAAAACCTATCGGGTCGTACTGTCCTGCGAGTATGCGATAGACCACTCTCAGCGTAAGTGATGGATATTCAATCAACCTTTGCTTGTATCCAATCTCATCACTGTTGATGTACCACAACAGTCCTAAGGCACCTTCAGACTGATTATTGTCATCCAAGTTTAGCCACATTTCACAAGAGTTTGATCGATCCTCAGGTTTAACATCTTCAACGACAGATTGGACATTACTGCACCACTGCCGCACATGGAATCCACCTCCATCCAACAAACTTGAGATGTCTTGAAGCAAGTCCTTAGCTTCTCCTTCGTCAGGCAAACTGTCCAAACAGTTATCAACGTAGAACGATTCCATGACCGATCTTTCAACATGTTCATTTCCCACACGATTGTCCTTAACATGCTTCTGTAAGGCATAGGTTGCGCACACTGGACTACAAGTAGTTCCGAAGGGAAGAACCTGCCATTCGTACACATCAGGATCTCCATGGCATCTCATATCTCGCCATAGGAAACGAAGGAGAGGTCTGTCTCTAGGCAAGAGTCTAACCTGGTGGAACATGCCTTTGATATCACCTGCAATGGCAACTCTGTGTTGCCGGAATCTCACAAATACTCCCAGGAGACTCGGTCCCAATGGAGGTCCAGGTAGCAACTTCTTGTTGAGGTTCTTACCATCACTTTCATAAGAGCAATTGAACACCAGCCGGTGTTTGTTGTTGTGTTCCACCACATGATGGGGGATGTACCAGGATTCAGAAGTCTTCCTGTCTTCGTCATCACTGATAATTTTCACAAGTTTGGCATCAACTAACTTTTGCACAAGATCATTATGGATAGTAGCCTTCTCTGGGTACTTAAGCAAACGTTGCTCCATTCTTTTCAATGTGGGAAGAATGTCCTCCTTCGATGCTTGAAACACAGTGTCATCAAATCTCAACAATGGGGTGGCATACCTGTTCACACCATTCACTTCAACTCTGCAGGTGTCAGTTTCAAGGATATGCACTGCAAGCTTATCTTGCTTCGACCTAATCACATCTTTCTTCACATAGGGAAGTGTATCCATCTTCCATAGCCTCTGAACAGCATGAAGGAGATTAGTAGTTTCAGCTTGTGTGAACAGAATCGTCTGTGACCTAGTATGGTGTTGCAGATTATGAGTACCTTGGAGTGTCCAACCTAGTTTAGTATGCACAGCAATTGGAGAACCACTTGGTCCACATCTAACTGGTTCTTGGGGGACAATCAGTTCAGCCAAGTCAGAACCAATTAAGATTACCGGTTTCACATTGCTGATATCATGCAAGGGTAAGTCTCTGAGATGTGACCAGTTTTGTTGAAGAGCAGATACTGGGTATGTATATTCAGACAAAGATAAGGTGTTTGATGTGAAGGCATTCACAATGTTGTATCTTGTGTCAGGCACATCTCTGGCAGATATCTGAAGATTCACAGACTGTCCGGTACATAGATAAGGTTCACATCTGATTGTGGTAAGTAGAATATTATCTGGGTGTCCTGCAAGGTCAAGCGAGTTCGCAGCTTTGTCCAAAATCATAGTGCGTTGAGATCCATCGTCAAGGATGGCGTAAGCATCTAAAGTCTTGTCTGGACCATACAAGGTGACTGGGACAACCTTTAACATAGTCGCAAAGGGTTTTGATGGCTGGTCAAGGAAGACATCAGTTGGTTCTTGCGTTGCATTGACAAACAGTACTTTGTTGTTGGTCATGTTGTGGCAGGCAGAATGTAAAGCAGTGAGGTGTAACTCTTTACACAGCTGGCAAGGTGTCTTTAAGTTGCACTGTTCTGGTTTGTGTCTCCTTGCACATCGGAAACAGCGGTCATGTAACCATGATTTGATATCCTGGTCTGAGAGTTTCTTGAACTCTTGGCAAGTGTTCAGAAAGTGATCGTTTGATCTACATTTAGGACAATATCCCCTCGACTTCAAGTTTACCATGGGCTTCTTGTCTGATGATATCTGGGTAGTGAGGTAATTTGACAGAACTTCCCTGGTTGGTTGCTTAGTAGTGCGCGGCAGTCTCCTATCAGGCTTTGAGGAGTCAGTCTTGGGCATCACTTGGTGAGACAGTCTTTTGGCTCTAGACTTGAGTTGCAACCATTCGTCAAAGTGTAGAAGATTGTAAGTGGAGTTGGATGTAGAAGAGTACAGTCCTTTCTTAATACAATATTCTGTGAAGTTTTCACGCAAACCGTATGGAAGTTTGGCCAGCAAAGTTGAAACATGAGAAGCACAATTAAGTTCAGATTTGTCCGGCATGTATTTCAACATTCCAACCAAAGACTGTACACGCAGAGCAAATCTCTCGAAGGCATCATAATCGCCAAACCTCAATGGTGGAGTAGTCAACAAGTCATTAATCTCACTTTGCACAAGTTGATTTGTACTACCATAGGTGTGTGATAACTCTTGCATGGCTTGTGTGTAAGGGCTGGAGTGAAACATGAAAGATTCAGCTAGGCGTTTGGGTTTATCACCTAATTTGTCAAGCAGAAGTTGGTACTTATAACTCTCTGTCAGATGGGGATGCACATCAACTAAGTTCTGAAAGGCCATTTTCAACAAATTAAAGTCTCTTTCCTTACCACTCCTGAATTCTGGCAATGTAGGTTTAGGGATTCCATACACTGAGGATACTAACATGGCATTGACTGGCATACTTGTGTTGTGAATATCAGTAGTGGGTTGATGCTGGTACCTAGCATGATTAGGATGGTTAAGTGGTGGTAGATTATTGTCTGACACTGGTGTAAATGTATCTGCATGGGGATTCAATCTCACGTTATAATCAAAGTTATCATGCTCAATCTTGGGAACGGTGCGTTTCCTTTGTCCTGCAGTATCAAGGCTATCAGTGTGAAAGTTTAACATTTCATCATGAAATTCACTGTGTCTATCAAATTCCTTTGGAAATGTCTGGTCTTTATCCCTATCTGTGTGTGTGTAATTGTCAATCAATTCCTCATTGTCTATCATTGATGAAACTAGTTTAGCTTCTCTCAACTTCCTATCCCTGAAAATCTTCTCAGTTCTAATTTCTCTTTCTGTCTTAATTTGTCTCTCCAAACTCTGTAAAGCTAGTCTACTTGTGTTAGCTAACTCTTCCATATTCTGAATGTCAACCTTTATTTGCCTATCTTCCTCTAACTGGGCCTTGAGTTCATCAAGTTCATGTTTACGTTTTACCTCTTCTAACTTAGCAGACTGTCTATCACTAAGTCGAGACGAAGTTGACGACAAACCCGAAATCACACTACCAATACTGGCTTCTGACATCGTTGTCAATAGTTCATTATCAGAATTTGCATCGAGAACATAGTCAGACAAATGTGCCGGCGGTCGTCGTGGCCTGGTCGAAAACCGGACAACACGTTCATCATTCGAGCGCAACCGTGTCTCGTCGCGAATTTCACTGTCAGAATACATTTGGCAAAGTTCAAGCACTATCCGGCTCGCGGGACCATGAAAAGAAGCTTACGGTTCGATAGTTCAGGCATTTATTGCTGGCAGCGGCATATTCATAGTACATTCTGATTCAGTGTACAGGCAGTTTGTCACATTCGACACGACAGGCAGGCATGGCATGGCAGTTACACATAAAAAAACTTGGATCGCGGAGCGAAACGAAAAAAAACTTATATGGGGGTATGGGCAAAAACGAAATAAGATTAATACTTTCTGACAAGCACTATATAGTATATGAGCACTATAAAGTATATGAGCACTATAAAGTATATGAGCACTATATAGTATATGAGCACTATATAGTATATGAGCACTATATAGTATATGAGCACTATATAGTATATGAGCACTATGTAGTATATGAGCACTATATAGTATATAAGCACTATATAGTATATGAGCACTATAAAGTATATGAGCACTATATAGTATATGAGCACTATATAGTATATGAGCACTATAAAGTATATGAGCACTATATAGTATATGAGCACTATAAAGTATATGAGCACTATAAAGTATATGAGCACTATATAGTATATGAGCGCTATATAGTATATGAGCACTATATAGTATATGAGCACTATATAGTATATGAGCACTATATAGTATATGAGCACTATAAAGTATATGAGCACTATATAGTATATGAGCACTATATAGTATATAAGCACTATATAGTACATAAGCTTTATAAAGTATATGAGCACTATATAGTATATGAGCACTAGATAGTATATGAGCACTAGAAAGTATATGAGCACTATATAGTATATGAACACTATATAGTATATGAGCACTATAAAGTATATGAGCACTATATAGTATATGAGCACTATATAGTATATGAGCACTATATAGTATATGAGCACTATATAGTATATGAGCACTATATAGTATATGAGCACTATATAGTATATGAGCACTATATAGTATATGAGCACTATAAAGTATATGAGCACTATATAGTATATGAGCACTATATAGTATATGAGCACTATATAGTATATGAGCACTATATAGTATATGAGCACTATATAGTATATGAGCACTATGTAGTATATGAGCACTATATAGTATATGAGCACTATAAAGTATATGAGCACTATAAAGTATATGAGCACTATATAGTATATGAGCACTATATAGTATATGAGCACTATATAGTATATGAGCACTATATAGTATATGAGCACTATGTAGTATATGAGCACTATATAGTATATGAGCACTATAAAGTATATGAGCACTATAAAGTATATGAGCACTATATAGTATATGAGCACTATATAGTATATGAGCACTATATAGTATATGAGCACTATATAGTATATGAGCACTATATAGTATATGAGCACTATAAAGTATATGAGCACTATAAAGTATATGAGCACTATATAGTATATGAGCACTATAAAGTATATGAGCACTATATAGTATATGAGCACTGTATAGTATATGAGCACTATAAAGTATATGAGCACTATGTAGTATATGAGCATTATAAAGTATATGAGCACTATATAGTATATGAGCACTATAAAGTATATGAGCACTATATAGTATATGAGCACTATATAGTATATGAGCACTATATAGTATATGAGCACTATATAGTATATGAGCACTATATAGTATATGAGCACTATATAGTATATGAGCACTATATAGTATATGAGCACTTTATAGTATATGAGCACTATATAGTATATAAGCACTATATAGTATATGAGCACTATATAGTATATAAGCACTATATAGTATATGAGCACTATATAGTATATGAGCACTATATAGTATATGAGCACTATATAGTATATGAGCACTATATAGTATATGAGCACTATATAGTATATGAGCACTATATAGTATATGAGCACTATATAGTATATGAGCACTATATAGTATATAAGCACTATATAGTATATGAGCACTATATAGTATATGAGCACTATATAGTATATAAGCACTATATAGTATATGAGCATTATAAAGTATATGAGCACTATAAAGTATATGAGCACTATATAGTATATGAGCACTATATAGTATATGAGCACTATATAGTATATGAGCACTATATAGTATATGAGCACTATATAGTATATGAGCACTATATAGTATAAGAGCACTATAAAGTATATGAGCACTATATAGTATATTGGCACTATATAGTATATAAGCACTATATAGTATATGAGCACTATAAAGTATATGAGCACTATATAGTATATGAGCACTATATAGTATATGAACACTATAAAGTATATGAGCACTATAAAGTATATAAGCACTATATAGTATATGAGCTCTATATAGTATATAAGCACTATAAAGTATATGAGCACTATATAGTATATGAGCACTATATAGTATATGAGCACTATATAGTATATAAGCACTATAAAGTATATGAGCACTATATAGAATATAAGCACTATAAAGTATATGAGCACTATAAAGTATATGAGCACTGTAAAGTATATGAGCACTGTAAAGTATATGAGCACTATATAGTATATGAGCACTATATAGTATATGAGCACTATATAGTATATGAGCACTATATAGTATATAAGCACTATAAAGTATATGAGCACTATAAAGTATATGAGCACTATATAGTATATGAGCACTATATAGTATATGAGCACTATAAAGTATATGAGCACTATATAGTATTTGAGCACTATATAGTATATGAGCACTATATAGTATATGAGCACTATAAAGTATATGAGCACTATATAGTATATGAGCACTATATAGTATATGAGCACTATATAGTATATTAGCACTATAAAGTATACAAGGACTATATAGTATATGAGCACTATATAGTATATGAACACTATAATGTATATGAGCACTATATAGTATATGAGCACTATATAGTATATGAGCACTATAAAGTATATGGGCACTATAAAGTATATAACACTTTATAGTATATGAGCACTATATAGTATATGAGCACTATAAAGTATATGGGCACTATATAGTATATGAGCACTATATAGTATATGAGCACTATATAGTATATGAGCACTATATAGTATATGGGCACTATATAGTATATGAGCACTATATAGTATATGAGCACTATAAAGTATATGAGCACTATATAGTATATAGAGAATACTACACGAGGTCTCATTAGATACGAATTATACGAATCGAGTGTCCTTCCGGCGGTATCTGACCGAGCGAAAGCGAGGTCAGATACCATAGGAAGGTCACGATTTTCGTATAATTCGTATCTAATGAGACCGAGTGTGGTATTTTATTTATTACACACGTTTAGAATAGACACATTTGTTAATAATCCTCATTTTCGTGTATGGTATCAAGGAAACAATTCCGAAAACCCGAAACCGGTTTCAATAACCTAATGCGTAATAATCGACATTCGTGATGTGACCAGTCTCTTTGCGCAGTCGCTCATTTAAACCTGCGAAGAAAGAAAATAGTTTCGAGTTTCGATTAAATCAACCAAAATTAGAATGTCAAAAAAGGCTAATTCATCGATGATGAGTTTTGATTAACGATTAATTAATGATTGATACAGAAAGCGTAGAATGTAAACATTCAGAGTCAGAGTCGCATCTGTCAACGCTCTTCTCTCGGTTCGCTCGCCATGTTCAAGCGTCAAGGCTGACGTGTGTCGATGCATGCGGTGTGGCTGGACTAGCGGACACATTGGCTCTGTTGAAAACGGATTACTTACCAACGGGTAATGTAATGGAAGATCTTTAATTTGAAAACCACTTCGAACTTTTCTAGGAACTTCAAATGAAACGATAGAATCGATATGGATGATAATGAAAACAACGACGTGCTCGGAGAGTGACGGGGACCCGGCATGTCAACGGGAAGGGCAAGGTCATCGCCTTGTTTAGCTACAGCGTGTTTGGAGATTCCCAATTTCCTTGTGATGTCCTCCTGACTCCTTGACTGTATTTTAAAGTTGTTCTTATTCTCAGTGCTTGTCACATTTGATAGCATTTGGCTTGATCTACCTACATACCCACATGTTATCACTGACAAACCGTGAATGATGCGATGTCCGGGTGTTGAATTTACGGTTGACGTTGTAATGTAAGTAAAAATATTAATGCATTCGCTGATCTATTAATGTTTCATAAAATCGATTTTGCACACTGATGAAATCGTATGTTTTCTAAGTATCTGTCTATGTATCAACTCTTTTTAAGTATATAAAGCCGAAAACTTGAAGAAATGACCTGTTTGTTATTAATTCGAAAAAAGTTCCGTTTTAGTTGACCCTTAATGAGAGGTCATTGGTTAACCAATCAAATCTGTGGAATGCGAGGTCATGTTGATACGACACAGGTCAACGCAATACGACACACGTGTGTCGTACGAGATTTGTATGCCATCACTTGTACGTTACCTACGTGTGTAATAAATGAGCACTATATAGTATATGAGCACTATAAAGTATATGAGCACTATATAGTATATGAGCACTATATAGTATATGAGCACTATAAAGTATATGAGCACTATATAGTATATGAGCACTATAAAGTATATGAGCACAATATAGTATATGAGCACTATAAAGTATATGAGCACTATATAGTATATGAGCACTATATAGTAAATGAGCACTATATAGTATATGAGCACTATAAAGTATATGAGCACTATATAGTATATGAGCACTATGTAGTATATGAGCACTATATAGTATATGAGCACTATAAAGTATATGAGCACTATATAGTATATGAGCACTATATAGTAAATGAGCACTATATAGTATATGAGCACTATAAAGTATATGAGCACTATATAGTATATGAGCACTATGTAGTATATGAGCACTATATAGTATATGAGCACTATATAGTATATGAGCACTATATAGTATATGAGCACTATATAGTATATGAGCACTATATAGTATATGAGCACTATAAAGTATATGAGCACTATGTAGTATATGAGCACTATATAGTATATGAGCACTATATAGTATATGAGCACTATAAAGTATATGAGCACTATATAGTACATAAGCTTTATAAAGTATATGAGCACTCTATAGTATATGAGCACTATATAGTATATGAGCACTGTAAAGTATATGAGCACTATATAGTATATGAGCACTATATAGTATATGAGCACTATATAGTATATGAGCACTAGAAAGTATATGAGCACTATATAGTATATGAGCACTATATCGTATATGAGCACTATAAAGTATATGAGCACTATATAGTATATGAGCACTATATAGTATATGAGCACTATAAAGTATATGAGCACTATATAGTATATGAGCACTATAAAGTATATGAGCACTATAAAGTATATGAGCACTATATAGTATATGAGCACTATATAGTATATGAGCACTGTAAAGTATATGAGCACTATATAGTATATGAGCACTATAAAGTATATGAGCACTATATAGTATATGAGCACTATATAGTATATGAGCACTATAAAGTATATGAGCACTATATAGTATATGAGCACTATAAAGTATATGAGCACTATATAGTATATGAGCACTATATAGTATATGAGCACTATAAAGTATATGAGCACTATATAGTATATGAGCACTATAAAGTATATGAGCACTATATAGTATATGAGCACTATAAAGTATATGAGCACTATATAGTATATGAGCACTATATAGTAAATGAGCACTATATAGTATATGAGCACTATAAAGTATATGAGCACTATAAAGTATATGAGCACTATAAAGTATATGAGCACTATATAGTATATGAGCACTATATAGTGTATAAGCACTATATAGTACATAAGCTTTATAAAGTATATGAGCACTATATAGTATATGAGCACTATATAGTATATGAGCACTAGAAAGTATATGAGCACTATATAGTATATGAGCACTATATAGTATATGAGCACTATAAAGTATATGAGCACTATATAGTATATGAGCACTATATAGTATATGGGCACTATAAAGTATATGAGCACTATATAGTATATGAGCACTATATAGTATATAAGCACTATATAGTACATAAGCTTTATAAAGTATATGAGCACTATATAGTATATGAGCACTATATAGTATATGAGCACTAGAAAGTATATGAGCACTATATAGTATATGAGCACTATATAGTATATGAGCACTATAAAGTATATGAGCACTATATAGTATATGAGCACTATAAAGTATATGAGCACTATATAGTATATGAGTACTATATAGTATATGAGCACTATAAAGTATATGAGCACTATATAGTATATGAGCACTATAAAGTATATGAGCACTATATAGTATATGAGCACTATATAGTAAATGAGCACTATATCGTATATGAGCACTATAAAGTATATGAGCACTATAAAGTATATGAGCACTATAAAGTATATGAGCACTATATAGTATATGAGCACTATATAGTGTATAAGCACTATATAGTACATAAGCTTTAATAAGTATATGAGCACTATATAGTATATGAGCACTATATAGTATATGAGCACTAGAAAGTATATGAGCACTATAAAGTATATGAGCACTATATCGTATATGAGCACTATAAAGTATATGAGCACTATATAGTATATGAGCACTATATAGTATATGAGCACTATAAAGTATATGAGCACTATATAGTATATGAGCACAATATAGTATATAAGCACTATATAGTACATAAGCTTTATAAAGTATATGAGCACTATATAGTAGATGAGCACTATATAGTATATGAGCACTAGAAAATATATGAGCACTATATAGTATATGAGCACTATATAGTATATGAGCACTATAAAGTATATGAGCACTATATAGTATATGAGCACTATATAGTATATGAGCACTATAAAGTATATGAGCACTATATAGTATATGAGCACTATATAGTATATGAGCACTATGTAGTATATGAGCACTATATAGTATATGAGCACTATAAAGTATATGAGCACTATAAAGTATATGAGCACTATAAAGTATATGAGCACTATAAAGTATATGAGCACTATATAGTATATGAGCACTATATAGTATATGAGCACTATATAGTATATGAGCACTATAAAGTATATGAGCACTATAAAGTATATGAGCACTATATAGTATATGAGCACTATAAAGTATATGAGCACTATATAGTATATGAGCACTATAAAGTATATGAGCACTATGTAGTATATGAGCACTATAAAGTATATGAGCACTATATAGTATATGAGCACTATATAGTAAATGAGCACTATATAGTATATGAGCACTATAAAGTATATGAGCACTATAAAGTATATGAGCACTATATAGTATATGAGCACTATATAGTGTATAAGCACTATATAGTACATAAGCTTTATAAAGTATATGAGCACTATATAGTATATGAGCACTATATAGTATATGAGCACTATATAGTATATGAGCACTAGAAAATATATGAGCACTATATAGTATATGAGCACTATATAGTATATGAGCACTATATAGTATATGAGCACTATAAAGTATATGAGCACTATATAGTATATGAGCACTATATAGTATATGAGCACTATATAGTATATCAGCACTATATAGTATATGAGCACTATATAGTATATGAGCACTATAAAGTATATGAGCACTATGAAGTATATGAGCACTATATAGTATATGAGCACTATATAGTGTATAAGCACTATATAGTACATAAGCTTTATAAAGTATATGAGCACTATATAGTATATGAGCACTATATAGTATATGAGCACTAGAAAGTATATGAGCACTATATAGTATATGAGCACTATATAGTATATGAGCACTATAAAGTATATGAGCACTATATAGTATATGAGCACTATATAGTATATGGGCACTATAAAGTATATGAGCACCATATAGTATATGAGCACTATATAGTATATAAGCACTATATAGTACACAAGCTTTATAAAGTATATGAGCACTATATAGTATATGAGCACTATATAGTATATGAGCACTAGAAAGTATATGAGCACTATATAGTATATGAGCACTATAAAGTATATGAGCACTATAAAGTATATGAGCACTATATAGTATATGAGCACTATAAAGTATATGAGCACTATATAGTATATGAGTACTATATAGTATATGAGCACTATAAAGTATATGAGCACTATATAGTATATGAGCACTATAAAGTATATGAGCACTATATAGTATATGAGCACTATATAGTAAATGAGCACTATATCGTATATGAGCACTATAAAGTATATGAGCACTATAAAGTATATGAGCACTATAAAGTATATGAGCACTATATAGTATATGAGCACTATATAGTGTATAAGCACTATATAGTACATAAGCTTTATTAAGTATATGAGCACTATATAGTATATGAGCACTATATAGTATATGAGCACTAGAAAGTATATGAGCACTATAAAGTATATGAGCACTATATCGTATATGAGCACTATAAAGTATATGAGCACTATATAGTATATGAGCACTATATAGTATATGAGCACTATAAAGTATATGAGCACTATATAGTATATGAGCACAATATAGTATATAAGCACTATATAGTACATAAGCTTTATAAAGTATATGAGCACTATATAGTAGATGAGCACTATATAGTATATGAGCACTAGAAAATATATGAGCACTATATAGTGTATGAGCACTATATAGTATATGAGCACTATAAAGTATATGAGCACTATATAGTATATGAGCACTATATAGTATATGAGCACTATATTGTATATGAGCACTATATAGTATATGAGCACTATATAGTATATGAGCACTATGTAGTATATGAGCACTATATAGTATATGAGCACTATAAAGTATATGAGCACTATAAAGTATATGAGCACTATAAAGTATATGAGCACTATATAGTATATGAGCACTATATAGTATATGAGCACTATATAGTATATGAGCACTATAAAGTATATGAGCACTATAAAGTATATGAGCACTATATAGTATATGAGCACTATAAAGTATATGAGCACTATATAGTATATGAGCACTATAAAGTATATGAGCACTATGTAGTATATGAGCACTATAAAGTATATGAGCACTATATAGTATATGAGCACTATATAGTAAATGAGCACTATATAGTATATGAGCACTATAAAGTATATGAGCACTATAAAGTATATGAGCACTATATAGTATATGAGCACTATATAGTGTATAAGCACTATATAGTACATAAGCTTTATAAAGTATATGAGCACTATATAGTATATGAGCACTATATAGTATATGAGCACTATATAGTATATGAGCACTAGAAAATATATGAGCACTATATAGTATATGAGCACTATATAGTATATGAGCACTATATAGTATATGAGCACTATAAAGTATATGAGCACTATATAGTATATGAGCACTATATAGTATATGAGCACTATATAGTATATGAGCACTATATAGTATATGAGCACTATATAGTATATGAGCACTATAAAGTATATGAGCACTATGTAGTATATGAGCACTATATAGTATATGAGCACTATAAAGTATATGAGCACTATAAAGTATATGAGCACTATATAGTATATGAGCACTATATAGTATATGAGCACTATATAATATATGAGCACTATATAGTATATGAGCACTATAAAGTATATGAGCACTATAAAGTATATGAGCACTATATAGTATATGAGCACTATAAAGTATATGAGCACTATATAGTATATGAGCACTATAAAGTATATGAGCACTATGTAGTATATGAGCACTATAAAGTATATGAGCACTATATAGTATATGAGCACTATATAGTAAATGAGCACTATATAGTATATGAGCACTATAAAGTATATGAGCACTATAAAGTATATGAGCACTATATAGTATATGAGCACTATATAGTGTATAAGCACTATATAGTACATAAGCTTTATAAAGTATATGAGCACTATATAGTATATGAGCACTATATAGTATATGAGCACTAGAAAGTATATGAGCACTATATAGTATATGAGCACTATATAGTATATGAGCACTATAAAGTATATGAGCACTATATAGTATATGAGCACTATATAGTATATGGGCACTATAAAGTATATGAGCACTATATAGTATATGAGCACTATATAGTATATAAGCACTATATACACTGGCCCAAAAAAGAAACGCATAACAGAAAAATCAGAGTTTATTGTCATGTGTTTACAGCATAATTGCACACTAAATATGGAATGTACAACAACCAAATTTTCACAGCATTAAATGCATGTCTCCTCCACTAAATGCAGTCATTTAATCCTCCTGTGGACGTCTGTGATTGTGACATCACTGTGACGAAGTCAGTACCGGGTGCTACCACCTAGAGCATGGATCACTGCTCTGCATCGCCTGGGCATGGATTGAATGAGTCGTCGAATCTGGCGTTGTGGAATTCTTCCCCACTCATCCAGCAGTGCGTGGGTCAGTTCTTAAAGCGTCTGCGGTGGATGTTGTCGACGTCGTACCCGTCTATCCAACAAATCCCACAAATGCTCGATTGGGTTCAGGTCTGGAGATTTGGAGGGCCATGGCAGTACATTCACATTGCTGTTGGCAAGATAATCCATGGTAACACGCGCAGTATGCGGTCTGGCATTGTCCTGTTGAAAAACTTCACGTCTGACGTCAATTGCGGGAAGAAGGTGACGTTGCAGGATTTCGTCTCAATAGCGTACAGCAGTTAAATTTCCTTGCACTTGAACCAAATTTGTCCTACCATTAAAGGATATGCTTGCCCACATCATTACACTCCCTCCACCGTATGCATCGATTGCACGGATACAGTGTTGAGCGTAACGTTCATTTCTCCGTCTATAGACCCTCATCCTACCATCGTGGCGATAGAGCATGAACCGCGACTCATCGCTGAACCAGATTCTTCTCCAATGCACTAGGGTCCATGGGCGAACGTTTCTGCTCCATCGCAGACGTGCACGACGATGATGGCGTTGCAAAGATGGCGCTGTATATGGTCGCATAGGACGTATCCCATGTTGACGAAGGCGATTGATGATGGTCTGCGCTGATACTCTACGAAGTTCAGGAATGTTGTTGGCTGTGTAGGTGGCACTGACTGTCCTGTTGCGAAGATGCATCACCCGGATGTATCGGTCCTGCGCCGGAGTTGTCACCCTTGGCCTGCCGGATCTCGGTCGATCTCTCGTGGAGTTGTGGACTGTGTAGCGGTGCCAGAGACGAGATATGGTACTCTGAGTAACGTTGAAGTGCCTGGCTACTGCTGACTGACTTTCGCTAGTTTCTAGACGTCCAATGGCCTTGTTTCTGCACTCTTCATTAAGTCTTGGCATCTTTAGAGTCGTGTATACGGAGCATCTGAGAGTGATTCGCAATGGGACTACCCAGGTTTTATACCCATCGGTATCAAGCCTAAGTACCCGTATTTGCACGTGCAACATGCTTTAGGATTTTTCTCCATGCACATTTTTTTAGGTTGGATTCAAGCTGCTGCGTTTTGGCGGCAATTCACAAATTTTTGTGTCCAAGTGCAAGAAATTGTTGTAAAAACTATAGTCTAACTTTAGCAGTATCTTTTACAAAATTTCAAGCCTTAATTTTAAAAATATCATACTTTGAAAAACACATTTTCGCTATGCGTTTCTTTTTTGGGCCAGTATAGTACATAAGCTTTATAAAGTATATGAGCACTATATAGTATATGAGCACTATATAGTATATGAGCACTAGAAAGTATATGAGCACTATATAGTATATGAGCACTATATAGTATATGAGCACTATAAAGTATAGGAGCACTATATAGTATATGAGCACTATAAAGTATATGAGCACTATATAGTATATGAGCACTATAAAGTATATGAGCACTATATAGTATATGAGCACTATATAGTATATGAGCACTATATAGTATATGAGCACTATATAGTATATGAGCACTATATAGTATATGAGCACTATATAGTATATGAGCACTATGTAGTATATAAGCACTATATAGTACATAAGCTTAATAAAGTATATGAGCACTATATAGTATATGAGCACTATATAGTATATGAGCACTAGAAAGTATATGAGCACTATATAGTATATGAGCACTATAAAGTATATGAGCACTATAAAGTATATGAGCACTATATAGTATATGAGCACTATATAGTATATGAGCACTATAAAGTATATGAGCACTATATAGTATATGAGCACTATAAAGTATATGAGCACTATATAGTATATGAGCACTATATAGTATATGAGCACTATAAAGTATATGAGCACTATATAGTATATGAGCACTATAACGTATATGAGCACTATGTAGTATATGAGCACTATAAAGTATATGAGCACTATATAGTATATGAGCACTATATAGTAAATGAGCACTATATAGTATATGAGCACTATAAAGTATATGAGCACTATAAAGTATATGAGCACTATATAGTATATGAGCACTATATAGTGTATAAGCACTATATAGTACATAAGCTTTATAAAGTATATGAGCACTATATAGTATATGAGCACTATATAGTATATGAGCACTAGAAAGTATATGAGCACTATATAGTATATGAGCACTATATAGTATATGAGCACTTTAAAGTATATGAGCACTATATAGTATATGAGCACTATATAGTATATGAGCACTATATAGTATATGGGCACTATAAAGTATATGAGCACTATATAGTATATGAGCACTATATAGTATATAAGCACTATATAGTACATAAGCTTTATAAAGTATATGAGCACTATATAGTATATGAGCACTATATAGTATATGAGCACTAGAAAGTATATGAGCACTATATAGTATATGAGCACTATATAGTATATGAGCACTATAAAGTATGTGAGCACTATATAGTATATGAGCACTATAAAGTATATGAGCACTATATAGTATATGAGCACTATATAGTATATGAGCACTATAAAGTATATGAGCAGAATATAGTATATGAGCACTATAAAGTATATGAGCACTATATAGTATATGAACACTATATAGTAAATGAGCACTATATAGTATATGAGCACTACAAAGTATATGAGTACTATAAAGTATATGAGCACTATAAAGTATATGAGCACTATATAGTTTATGAGCACTATATAGTATATAAGCACTATATAGTACATAAGCTTTATAAAGTATATGAGCACTATATAGTATATGAGCACTATGTAGTATATAAGCACTATATAGTACATAAGCTTTATAAAGTATATGAGCACTATATAGTATATGAGCACTATATAGTATATGAGCACTAGAAAGTATATGAGCACTATATAGTATATGAGCACTATAAAGTATATGAGCACTATAAAGTATATGAGCACTATATAGTATATGAGCACTATATAGTATATGAGCATTATATAGTATATGAGCACTATATAGTATATGAGCACTATAAAGTATATGAGCACTATAAAGTATATGAGCACTATATAGTATATGAGCACTATAAAGTATATGAGCACTATATAGTATATGAGCACTATAACGTATATGAGCACTATGTAGTATATGAGCACTATAAAGTATATGAGCACTATATAGTATATGAGCACTATATAGTAAATGAGCACTATATAGTATATGAGCACTATAAAGTATATGAGCACTATAAAGTATATGAGCACTATATAGTATATGAGCACTTTATAGTGTATAAGCACTATATAGTACATAAGCTTTATAAAGTATATGAGCACTATATAGTATATGAGCACTATATAGTATATGAGCACTAGAAAGTATATGAGCACTATATAGTATATGAGCACTAGAAAGTATATGAGCACTATATAGTATATGAGCACTATAAAGTATATGAGCACTATAACGTATATGAGCACTATATAGTATATGAGCACTATATAGTATATGAGCATTATATAGTATATGAGCACTATATAGTATATGAGCACTATAAAGTATATGAGCACTATAAAGTATATGAGCACTATATAGTATATGAGCACTATAAAGTATATGAGCACTATATAGTATATGAGCACTATAACGTATATGAGCACTATGTAGTATATGAGCACTATAAAGTATATGAGCACTATATAGTATATGAGCACTATATAGTAAATGAGCACTATATAGTATATGAGCACTATAAAGTATATGAGCACTATAAAGTATATGAGCACTATATAGTATATGAGCACTATATAGTGTATAAGCACTATATAGTACATAAGCTTTATAAAGTATATGAGCACTATATAGTATATGAGCACTATATAGTATATGAGCACTAGAAAGTATATGAGCACTATATAGTATATGAGCACTATATAGTATATGAGCACTTTAAAGTATATGAGCACTATATAGTATATGAGCATTATATAGTATATGGGCACTATAAAGTATATGAGCACTATATAGTATATGAGCACTATATAGTATATAAGCACTATATAGTACATAAGCTTTATAAAGTATATGAGCACTATAAAGTATATGAGCACTATATAGTATATGAGCACTAGAAAGTATATGAGCACTATATAGTATATGAGCACTATATAGTATATGAGCACTATAAAGTATATGAGCACTATATAGTATATGAGCACTATAAAGTATATGAGCACTATATAGTATATGAGCACTATATAGTATATGAGCACTATAAAGTATATGAGCAGAATATAGTATATGAGCACTATAAAGTATATGAGCACTATATAGTATATGAGCACTATATAGTAAATGAGCACTATATAGTATATGAGCGCTATAAAGTATATGAGCACTATAAAGTATATGAGCACTATAAAGTATATGAGCACTATATAGTATATGAGCACTATATAGTATATAAGCACTATATAGTACATAAGCTTTATAAAGTATATGAGCACTATATAGTATATGAGCACTATGTAGTATATAAGCACTATATAGTACATAAGCTTTATAAAGTATATGAGCACTATATAGTATATGAGCACTATATAGTATATGAGCACTAGAAAGTATATGAGCACTATATAGTATATGAGCACTATAAAGTATATGAGCACTATAAAGTATATGAGCACTATATAGTATATGAGCACTATATAGTATATGAGCATTATATAGTATATGAGCACTATATAGTATATGAGCACTATAAAGTATATGAGCACTATAAAGTATATGAGCACTATATAGTATATGAGCACTATAAAGTATATGAGCACTATATAGTATATGAGCACTATAACGTATATGAGCACTATGTAGTATATGAGCACTATAAAGTATATGAGCACTATATAGTATATGAGCACTATATAGTAAATGAGCACTATATAGTATATGAGCACTATAAAGTATATGAGCACTATAAAGTATATGAGCACTATATAGTATATGAGCACTATATAGTGTATAAGCACTATATAGTACATAAGCTTTATAAAGTATATGAGCACTATATAGTATATGAGCACTATATAGTATATGAGCACTAGAAAGTATATGAGCACTATATAGTATATGAGCACTAGAAAGTATATGAGCACTATATAGTATATGAGCACTATAAAGTATATGAGCACTATAACGTATATGAGCACTATATAGTATATGAGCACTATATAGTATATGAGCATTATATAGTATATGAGCACTATATAGTATATGAGCACTATAAAGTATATGAGCACTATAAAGTATATGAGCACTATATAGTATATGAGCACTATAAAGTATATGAGCACTATATAGTATATGAGCACTATAACGTATATGAGCACTATGTAGTATATGAGCACTATAAAGTATATGAGCACTATATAGTATATAAGCACTATATAGTACATAAGCTTTATAAAGTATATGAGCACTATAAAGTATATGAGCACTATATAGTATATGAGCACTAGAAAGTATATGAGCACTATATAGTATATGAGCACTATATAGTATATGAGCACTATAAAGTATATGAGCACTATATAGTATATGAGCACTATAAAGTATATGAGCACTATATAGTATATGAGCACTATATAGTATATGAGCACTATAAAGTATATGAGCAGAATATAGTATATGAGCACTATAAAGTATATGAGCACTATATAGTATATGAGCACTATATAGTAAATGAGCACTATATAGTATATGAGCACTATAAAGTATATGAGCACTATAAAGTATATGAGCACTATAAAGTATATGAGCACTATATAGTATATGAGCACTATATAGTATATAAGCACTATATAGTACATAAGCTTTATAAAGTATATGAGCACTATATAGTATATGAGCACTATGTAGTATATAAGCACTATAAAGTACATAAGCTTTATAAAGTATATGAGCACTATATAGTATATGAGCACTATATAGTATATGAGCACTAGAAAGTATATGAGCACTATATAGTATATGAGCACTATAAAGTATATGAGCACTATAAAGTATATGAGCACTATATAGTATATGAGCACTATATAGTATATGAGCATTATATAGTATATGAGCACTATATAGTATATGAGCACTATAAAGTATATGAGCACTATAAAGTATATGAGCACTATATAGTATATGAGCACTATAAAGTATATGAGCACTATATAGTATATGAGCACTATAACGTATATGAGCACTATGTAGTATATGAGCACTATAAAGTATATGAGCACTATATAGTATATGAGCACTATATAGTAAATGAGCACTATATAGTATATGAGCACTATAAAGTATATGAGCACTATAAAGTATATGAGCACTATATAGTATATGAGCACTATATAGTGTATAAGCACTATATAGTACATAAGCTTTATAAAGTATATGAGCACTATATAGTATATGAGCACTATATAGTATATGAGCACTAGAAAGTATATGAGCACTATATAGTATATGAGCACTATATAGTATATGAGCACTTTAAAGTATATGAGCACTATATAGTATATGAGCACTATATAGTATATGGGCACTATAAAGTATATGAGCACTATATAGTATATGAGCACTATATAGTATATAAGCACTATATAGTACATAAGCTTTATAAAGTATATGAGCACTATATAGTATATGAGCACTATATAGTATATGAGCACTAGAAAGTATATGAGCACTATATAGTATATGAGCACTATATAGTATATGAGCACTATAAAGTATATGAGCACTATATAGTATATGAGCACTATAAAGTATATGAGCACTATATAGTATATGAGCATTATATAGTATATGAGCACTATAAAGTATATGAGCAGAATATAGTATATGAGCACTATAAAGTATATGAGCACTATATAGTATATGAGCACTATATAGTAAATGAGCACTATATAGTATATGAGCACTATAAAGTATATGAGCACTATAAAGTATATGAGCACTATAAAGTATATGAGCACTATATAGTATATGAGCACTATAAAGTATATGAGCACTATATAGTATATGAGCACTATATAGTATATAAGCACTATATAGTACATAAGCTTTATAAAGTATATGAGCACTATATAGTATATGAGCACTATATAGTATATGAGCACTAGAAAGTATATGAGCACTATAAAGTATATGAGCACTATATAGTATATGAGCACTATAAAGTATATGAGCACTATATAGTATATGAGCACTATAAAGTATATGAGCACTATATAGTATATGAGCACTATATAGTATATAAGCACTATATAGTACATAAGCTTTATAAAGTATATGAGCACTATATAGTATATGAGCACTATATAGTATATGAGCACTATATAGTATATGAGCACTATATAGTATATAAGCACTATATAGTACATAAGCTTTATAAAGTATATGAGCACTATATAGTATATGAGCACTAGAAATGTATGAGCACTATATAGTATATGAGCACTATATAGTATATGAGCACTTTAAAGTATATGAGCACTATATAGTATATGAGCACTATATAGTATATGGGCACTATAAAGTATATGAGCACTATATAGTATATGAGCACTATATAGTATATAAGCACTATATAGTACATAAGCTTTATAAAGTATATGAGCACTATATAGTATATGAGCACTATATAGTATATGAGCACTAGAAAGTATATGAGCACTATATAGTATATGAGCACTATATAGTATATGAGCACTATAAAGTATATGAGCACTATATAGTATATGAGCACTATAAAGTATATGAGCACTATATAGTATATGAGCATTATATAGTATATGAGCACTATAAAGTATATGAGCAGAATATAGTATATGAGCACTATAAAGTATATGAGCACTATATAGTATATGAGCACTATATAGTAAATGAGCACTATATAGTATATGAGCACTATAAAGTATATGAGCACTATAAAGTATATGAGCACTATAAAGTATATGAGCACTATATAGTATATGAGCACTATAAAGTATATGAGCACTATATAGTATATGAGCACTATATAGTATATAAGCACTATATAGTACATAAGCTTTATAAAGTATATGAGCACTATATAGTATATGAGCACTATATAGTATATGAGCACTAGAAAGTATATGAGCACTATAAAGTATATGAGCACTATATAGTATATGAGCACTATAAAGTATATGAGCACTATATAGTATATGAGCACTATATAGTATATGAGCACTATAAAGTATATGAGCACTATATAGTATATGAGCACTATATAGTATATAAGCACTATATAGTACATAAGCTTTATAAAGTATATGAGCACTATATAGTATATGAGCACTATAGAGTATATGAGCACTAGAAAGTATATGAGCACTATATCGTATATGAGCACTATAAAGTATATGACCACTATATAGTATATGAGCACTATATAGTATATGAGCACTATATAGTATATGAGCACTATATAGTATATGAGCACTATATAGTATATGAGCACTATATAGTATATGAGCACTATGTAGTATATGAGCACTATATAGTATATGAGCACTATAAAGTATATGAGCACTTTAAAGTATATGAGCACTATATAGTATATGAGCACTATATAGTATATGAGCACTATATAGTGTATGAGCACTATATAGTATATGAGCACTATAAAGTATATGAGCACTATAAAGTATATGAGCACTATATAGTATATGAGCACTATAAAGTATATGAGCACTATGTAGTATATGAGCACTATATAGTATATGAGCACTATAAAGTATATGAGCACTATGTAGTATATGAGCACTATAAAGTATATGAGCACTATATAGTATATGAGCACTATAAAGTATATGAGCACTATATAGTATATGAGCACTATATAGTATATGAGCACTATAATGTATATGAGCACTATATAGTATATGAGCACTATATAGTACATGAGCACTATATAGTATATAGTGCTCATATACTATATATTGCTCATAAAGTATATGAGCACTATATAGTATATGGGCACTATATAGTATATGAGCACTATATAGTATATGAGCACTATATGGTATATGAGCACTATATAGTATATAAGCACTATATAGTATATGAGCACTATATAGTATATGAGCACTATATAGTATATGAGCACTATAATGTATATGAGCACTATATAGTATATGAGCACTATAAAGTATATGAGCACTATATAGTATATGAGCACTATATTGTATATGAGCACTATATAGTATATGAGCACTATAAAGTATATGAGCACTATATAGTATATGAGCACTATAAAGTATATGAGCACTATATAGTATATGAGCACTATATAGTATATGAGCACTATCAAGTATATGGGCACTATAAAGTATATAACACTATATAGTATATGAGCACTATATAGTATATGAGCACTATAAAGTATATGAGCACTATAAAGTATATGAGCACTATAAAGTATATGAGCACTATAAAGTATATGAGCACTATATAGTATATAAGCACTATATAGTGTATGAGCACTATATAGTATATGGGCACTATATAGTATATGAGCACTATATAGTATATGAGCACTATAAAGTATATGAGCACTATATAGTATATGAGCACTATAAAGTATATGAGCACTATATAGTATATGAGCACTATTTTGTATATGAGCACTATATAGTATATGAGCACTATAAAGTATATGAGCACTATAAAGTATATGAGCACTATATAGTATATGAGCACTATATAGTATATGAGCACTATATAGTATATGAGCACTATAAAATATATGAGCACTATATAGTATATGAGCACTATATAGTATATGAGCACTATAATGTATCTGAGCACTATATAGTATATGAGCACTATATAGTACATGAGCACTATATAGTATATGAGCACTATATAGTATATGAGCACTATAAAGTATATGAGCACTATATAGTATATGAGCACTATATTGTATATGAGCACTATATAGTATATGAGCACTATAAAGTATATGAGCACTATATAGTATATGAGCACTATAAAGTATATGAGCACTATATAGTATATGAGCACTATATAGTATATGAGCACTATCAAGTATATGGGCACTATAAAGTATATAACACTATATAGTATATGAGCACTATATAGTATATGAGCACTATAAAGTATATGAGCACTATAAAGTATATGAGCACTATAAAGTATATGAGCACTATAAACTATATGAGCACTATATAGTATATAAGCACTATATAGTGTATGAGCACTATATAGTATATGGGCACTATATAGTATATGAGCACTATATAGTATATGAGCACTATAAAGTATATGAGCACTATATAGTATATGAGCACTATAAAGTATATGAGCACTATATAGTATATGAGCACTATTTTGTATATGAGCACTATATAGTATATGAGCACTATAAAGTATATGAGCACTATAAAGTATATGAGCACTATATAGTATATGAGCACTATATAGTATATGAGCACTATATAGTATATGAGCACTATAAAATATATGAGCACTATATAGTATATGAGCACTATATAGTATATGAGCACTATAATGTATATGAGCACTATATAGTATATGAGCACTATATAGTACATGAGCACTATATAGTATATGAGCACTATATAGTATATGAGCACTATAAAGTATATGAGCACTATATAGTATATGAGCACTATATAGTATATGAGCACTATATGGTATATGAGCACTATATAGTATATAAGCACTATATAGTATATGAGCACTATATAGTATATGGGCACTATATAGTATATGAGCACTATATAGTATATGAGCACTATAAAGTATATGAGCACTATATAGTATATGAGCACTATAAAGTATATGAGCACTATATAGTATATGAGCACTATTTTGTATATGAGCACTATATAGTATATGAGCTCTATAAAGTATATGAGCACTATCAAGTATATGAGCACTATATAGTATATGAGCACTATATAGTATATGAGCACTATATAGTATATGAGCACTATATAGTATATGAGCACTATAAAGTATATGAGCACTATAAAGTATATGAGCACTATATAGTATATGAGCACTATAAAGTTTATGAGCACTATATAGTATATGAGTACTATATAGTATATGAGCACTATAAAGTATATGAGCACTATGTAGTATATGAGCACTATAAAGTATATGAGCACTATATAGTATATGAGCACTATAAAGTATATGAGCACTATATAGTATATGAGCACTATATAGTATATGAGCACTATAAAGTATATGAGCACTATATAGTATATGTGCACTATATAGTATATGAGCACTATATAGTATATGAGCACTATATAGTATATGAGCACTATAAAGTATATGAGCACTATATAGTATATGAGCACTATATTGTATATGAACACTATATAGTATATGAGCACTATAAAGTATATGAGCACTATATAGTATATGAGCACTATATAGTATATGAGCACTATCAAGTATATGGGCACTATAAAGTATATAACACTATATAGTATATGAGCACTATATAGTATATGAGCACTATAAAGTATATGAGCACTATAAAGTATATGATCACTATAAAGTATATGAGCACTATAAAGTATATGAGCACTATATAGTATATAAGCACTATATAGTGTATGAGCACTATATAGTATATGGGCACTATATAGTATATGAGCACTATATAGTATATGAGCACTATAAAGTATATGAGCACTATATAGTATATGAGCACTATAAAGTATATGAGGACTATATAGTATATGAGCACTATTTTGTATATGAGCACTATATAGTATATGAGCTCTATAAAGTATATGAGCACTATAAAGTATATGAGCACTATATAGTATATGAGCACTATATAGTATATGAGCACTATATAGTATATAAGCACTATATAGTATATGAGCACTATATAGTATATGAGCACTATAAAGTATATGAGCACTATGTAGTATATGAGCACTATATAGTATATGAGCACTATATAGTATATGAGCACTATAAAGTATATGAGCACTATATAGTATATGAGCACTATATAGTATATGAGCACTATATAGTATTTGAGCACTATATAGTATATGAGCACTATATAGTATATGAGCACTATATAGTATATGAGCACTATATAGTATATGAGCACTATATAGTATATGAGCACTATATAGTATATGAGCACTAAAAAGTATATGAGCACTATATAGTATATGAGCACTATATAGTATATGGGCACTATAAAGTATATGAGCACTCTATAGTATATGAGCACTATATAGTATATAAGCACTATATAGTACATAAGCTTTATAAAGTATATGAGCACTATATAGTATATGAGCACTATATAGTATATGAGCACTAGAAAGTACATGAGCACTATATAGTATATGAGCACTATATAGTATATGAGCACTATAAAGTATATGAGCACTATATAGTATATGAGCACTATAAAGTATATGAGCACTATATAGTATATGAGCACTATATAGTATTTGAGCACTATATAGTATATGAGCACTATAAAGTATATGAGCACTATATAGTATATGAGCACTATATAGTATATGAGCACTATATAGTATATGAGCACTATATAGTATATGAGCACTATATAGTATATGAGCACTATAAAGTATATGAGCACTATATAGTATATGAGCACTATATAGTATATGGGCACTATAAAGTATATGAGCACTATATAGTATATGAGCACTATATAGTATATAAGCACTATATAGTACATAAGCTTTATAAAGTATATGAGCACTATATAGTATATGAGCACTATATAGTATATGAGCACTATAAAGTATATGAGCACTATATAGTATATGAGCACTATATAGTATATGAGCACTATAAAGTATATGAGCACTATATAGTATATGAGCACTATAAAGTATATGAGCACTATATAGTATATGAGCACTATATAGTATATGAGCACTATAAAGTATATGAGCACTATATAGTATATGAGCACTATAAAGTATATGAGCACTATATAGTATATGAGCACTATATAGTAAATGAGCACTATATAGTATATGAGCACTATAAAGTATATGAGCACTATAAAGTATATGAGCACTATAAAGTGTATGAGCACTATATAGTATATGAGCACTATATAGTGTATAAGCACTATATAGTACATAAGCTTTATAAAGTATATGAGCACTATATAGTATATGAGCACTATATAGTATATGAGCACTAGAAAGTATATGAGCACTATAAAGTATATGAGCACTATATAGTATATGAGCACTATAAAGTATATGAGCACTATATAGTATATGAGCACTATATAGTATATGAGCACTATATAGTATATGAGCACTATAAAGTATATGAGCACTATATAGTATATGAGCACTATAAAGTATATGAGCACTAAATAGTATATGAGCACTATTTTGTATATGAGCACTATATAGTATATGAGCACTATATAGTATATGAGCACTATAAAGTATATGAGCACTATAAAGTATATGAGCACTATATAGTATATGAGCACTATATAGTATATGAGCACTATAAAGTATATGAGCACTATATAGTATATGAGCACTATATAGGGTATGAGCACTATATAGTATATGAGCACTATATAGTATATGAGCACTAGAAAGTATATGAGCACTATATAGTATATGAGCACTATATAGTATATGAGCACTATAAAGTATATGAGCACTATATAGTATATGAGCACTATATAGTATATGAGCACTATATAGTATATGAGCACTATATAGTATATGAGCACTATATAGTATATGAGCACTATATAGTATATGAGCACTATGTAGTATATGAGCACTATATAGTATATGAGCACTATAAAGTATATGAGCACTATAAAGTATATGAGCACTATATAGTATATGAGCACTATAAAGTATATGAGCACTATATAGTATATGAGCACTATATAGTATATGAGCACTATATAGTATATGAGCACTATAAAGTATATGAGCACTATAAAGTATATGAGCACTATATAGTATATGAGCACTATAAAGTATATGAGCACTATATAGTATATGAGCACTATATAGTATATGAGCACTATAAAGTATATGAGCACTATGTAGTATATGAGCACTATAAAGTTTATGAGCACTATATAGTATATGAGCACTATAAAGTATATGAGCACTATATAGTATATGAGCACTATATAATATATGAGCACTATAATGTATATGAGCACTATATAGTATATGAGCACTATATAGTACATGAGCACTATATAGTATATGAGCACTATATAGTATATGAGCACTATATAGTATATGAGCACTATCAAGTATATGGGCACTATAAAGTATATAACAATATATAGTATATGAGCACTATATAGTATATGAGCACTATAAAGTATATGAGCACTATAAAGTATATGAGCACTATAAAGTATATGAGCACTATAAAGTATATGAGCACTATATAGTATATAAGCACTATATAGTGTATGAGCACTATATAGTATATGGGCACTATATAATATATGAGCACTATATAGTATATGAGCACTATAAAGTATATGAGCACTATATAGTATATGAGCACTATTTTGTATATGAGCACTATATAGTATATGAGCACTATTTTGTATATGAGCACTATATAGTATATGAGCACTATAAAGTATATGAGCACTATAAAGTATATGAGCACTATATAGTATATGAGCACTATATATTATATGAGCACTATATAGTATATGAGCACTATATAGTATATGAGCACTATATAGTATATGAGCACTATAAAGTATATGAGCAATATGTAGTATATGAGCACTATATAGTATATGAGCACTATATAGTATATGAGCACTATATAGTATATGAGCACTATATAGTATATAAGCACTATATAGTATATGAGCACTATATAGTATATGGGCACTATATAGTATATGAGCACTATATAGTATATGAGCACTATAAAGTATATGAGCACTATATAGTATATGAGCACTATAAAGTATATGAGCACTATATAGTATATGAGCACTATTTTGTATATGAGCACTATATAGTATATGAGCTCTATAAAGTATATGAGCACTATAAAGTATATGAGCACTATATAGTATATGAGCACTATATAGTATATGAGCACTATATAGTATATGAGAACTATATAGTATATGAGCACTATATAGTATATGAGCACTATAAAGTATATGAGCACAATGTAGTATATGAGCACTATATAGTATATGAGCACTATTAAGTATATGAGCACTATAAAGTATATGAGCACTATATAGTATATGAGCACTATATAGTATATGAGCACTATATAGTATATGAGCACTATATAGTATATGAGCACTATAAAGTATATGAGCACTATATAGTATATGAGCACTATATAGTATATGAGCACTATATAGTATATGAGCACTATATAGTATATGAGCACTATAAAGTATATGAGCACTATATAGTATATGAGCACTATATAGTATATGAGCACTATATAGTATATGAGCACTATATAGTATATGAGCACTATATAGTATATAAGCACTATATAGTACATAAGCTTTATAAAGTATATGAGCACTATATAGTATATGAGCACTATATAGTATATGAGCATTAGAAAATATATGAGCACTATATAGTATATGAGCACTATATCGTGTATGAGCACTATAAAGTATATGAGCACTATATAGTATATGAGCACTATATAGTATATGAGCACTGTAAAGTATATGAGCACTATATAGTATATGAGCACTATAAAGTATATGAGCACTATAAAGTATATGAGCACTATATAGTATATGAGCACTATATAGTATATGACCACTGTAAAGTATATGAGTACTATATAGTTTATGAGCACTATAAAGTATATGAGCACTATATAGTATATGAGCACTATATAGTATATAAGCACTATATAATATATAAGCTTTATAAAGTATATGAGCACTATATAGTATATGAGCACTATATAGTATATGAGCACTAGAAAGTATATGAGCACTATATAGAATATGAGCACTATATCGTATATGAGCACTAGAAAGTATATGAGCACTATATAGTATATGAGCACTATATCGTATATGAGCACTATAAAGTATATGAGCACTATATAGTATATGAGCACTATATAGTATATGAGCACTATATAGTATATGAGCACTATATAGTATATGAGCACTATATAGTATATGAGCACTATATAGTATATGAACACTATAAAGTATATGAGCACTATATAGTATATGAGCACTATATAGTATATGAGCACTATATAGTATATGAGCACTATAAAGTATATGAGCACTATATAGTATATGAGCACTATATTGTATATGAGCACTATATAGTATATGAGCACTATAAAGTATATGAGCACTATATAGTATATGAGCACTATATAGTATATGAGCACTATCAAGTATATGGGCACTATAAAGTATATAACACTATATAGTATATGAGCACTATATAGTATATGAGCACTATAAAGTATATGAGCACTATAAAGTATATGAGCACTATAAAGTATATGAGCACTATATAGTATATGAGCACTATAAAGTATATGAGCACTATATAGTATATGAGCACTATTTTGTATATGAGCACTATATAGTATATGAGCACTATAAAGTATATGAGCACTATAAAGTATATGAGCACTATATAGTATATGAGCACTATATAGTATATGAGCACTATATAGTATATGAGCACTATATAGTATATGAGCACTATATAGTATATGAGCACTATAAAGTATATGAGCACTATGTAGTATATGAGCACTATATAGTATATGAGCACTATATAGTATATGAGCACTATATAGTATATGAGCACTATATAGTATATAAGCACTATATAGTATATGAGCAATATATAGTATATGGGCACTATATAGTATATGAGCACTATATAGTATATGAGCACTATAAAGTATATGAGCACTATATAGTATATGAGCACTATAAAGTATATGAGCACTATTTAGTATATGAGCACTATTTTGTATATGAGCACTATATAGTATATGAGCTCTATAAAGTATATGAGCACTATAAAGTATATGAGCACTATATAGTATATGAGCACTATATAGTATATGAGCACTATATAGTATATGAGCACTATATAGTATATGAGCACTATATAATATATGAGCACTATAAAGTATATGAGCACTATGTAGTATATGAGCACTATATAGTATATGAGCACTATATAGTATATGAGCACTATAAAGTATATGAGCACTATATAGTATATGAGCACTATATAGTATATGAGCACTATATAGTATTTGAGCACTATATAGTATATGAGCACTATAAAGTATATGAGCACTATATAGTATATGAGCACTATATAGTATATGAGCACTATATAGTATATGAGCACTATATAGTATATGAGCACTATATAGTATATGAGCACTTTAAAGTATATGAGCACTATATAGTATATGAGCACTATATAGTATATGAGCACTAATTTGTATATGAGCACTATATAGTATATGAGCACTATAAAGTATATGAGCACTATAAAGTATATGAGCACTATATAGTATATGAGCACTATATAGTATATGAGCACTATATAGTATATGAGCACTATATAGTATATGAGCACTATATAGTATATGAGCACTATAAAGTATATGAGCACTATGTAGTATATGAGCACTATATAGTATATGAGCACTATATAGTATATGAGCACTATAAAGTATATGAGCACTATATAGTATATGAGCACTATATAGTATATGAGCACTATATAGTATATGAGCACTATATAGTATATGAGCACTATATAGTATATGAGCACTATAAAGTATATGAGCACTATATAGTATATGAGCACTATATAGTATGTGAGCACTATATAGTATATGAGCACTATATAGTATATGAGCACTATATAGTATATGAGCACTATAAAGAATATGAGCACTATATAGTATATGAGCACTATATAGTATATGAGCACTATATAGTATATGAGCACTATATAGTATATGAGCACTATATAGTATATGAGCACTATATATTATATAAGCACTATATAGTACATAAGCTTTATAAAGTATATGAGCACTATATAGTATATGAGCACTATATAGTATATGAGCACTAGAAAGTATATGAGCACTATATAGTATATGAGCACTATATCGTATATGAGCACTATAAAGTATATGAGCACTATATAGTATATGAGCACTATATAGTATATGAGCACTGTAAAGTATATGAGCACTATATAGTATATGAGCACTATAAAGTATATGAGCACTATAAAGTATATGAGCAATATATAGTATATGAGCACTTTATAGTATATGAGCACTGTAAAGTATATGAGCACTATATAGTATATGAGCACTATAAAGTATATGAGCACTATATAGTATATGAGCACTATATAGTATATATGCACTATATAGTACATAAGCTTTATAAAGTATATGAGCACTATATAGTATATTAGCACTATATAGTATATGAGCACTAGAAAGTATATGAGCACTATATAGTATATGAGCACTATATCGTATATGAGCACTATAAAGTATATGAGCACTATATAGTATATGAGCACTATATAGTATATGAGCACTATAAAGTATATGAGCACTATATAGTATATGAGCACTGTAAAGTATATGAGCACTATATAGTATATGAGCACTATAAAGTATATGAGCACTATAAAGTATATGAGCACTATATAGTATATGAGCACTATATAGTATTTGAGCACTGTAAAGTATATGAGCACTATATAGTATATGAGCACTATAAAGTATATGAGCACTATATAGTATATGAGCACTATATAGTATATGAGCACTATAAAGTATATGAGCACTATATAGTATATGAGCACTATATAGTATATGAGCACTATATAGTATATGAGCACTATAAAGTATATGAGCACTATAAAGTATATGAGCACTATATAGTATATGAGCACTATAAAGTATATGAGCACTATATAGTATATGAGCACTATATAGTATATGAGCACTATAAAGTATATGAGCACTATGTAGTATATGAGCACTATAAAGTTTATGAGCACTATATAGTATATGAGCACTATAAAGTATATGAGCACTATATAGTATATGAGCACTATATAATATATGAGCACTATAATGTATATGAGCACTATATAGTATATGAGCACTATATAGTACATGAGCACTATATAGTATATGAGCACTATATAGTATATGAGCACTATATAGTATATGAGCACTATCAAGTATATGGGCACTATAAAGTATATAACAATATATAGTATATGAGCACTATATAGTATATGAGCACTATAAAGTATATGAGCACTATAAAGTATATGAGCACTATAAAGTATATGAGCACTATAAAGTATATGAGCACTATATAGTATATAAGCACTATATAGTGTATGAGCACTATATAGTATATGGGCACTATATAATATATGAGCACTATATAGTATATGAGCACTATAAAGTATATGAGCACTATATAGTATATGAGCACTATTTTGTATATGAGCACTATATAGTATATGAGCACTATTTTGTATATGAGCACTATATAGTATATGAGCACTATAAAGTATATGAGCACTATAAAGTATATGAGCACTATATAGTATATGAGCACTATATATTATATGAGCACTATATAGTATATGAGCACTATATAGTATATGAGCACTATATAGTATATGAGCACTATAAAGTATATGAGCAATATGTAGTATATGAGCACTATATAGTATATGAGCACTATATAGTATATGAGCACTATATAGTATATGAGCACTATATAGTATATAAGCACTATATAGTATATGAGCACTATATAGTATATGGGCACTATATAGTATATGAGCACTATATAGTATATGAGCACTATAAAGTATATGAGCACTATATAGTATATGAGCACTATAAAGTATATGAGCACTATATAGTATATGAGCACTATTTTGTATATGAGCACTATATAGTATATGAGCTCTATAAAGTATATGAGCACTATAAAGTATATGAGCACTATATAGTATATGAGCACTATATAGTATATGAGCACTATATAGTATATGAGCACTATATAGTATATGAGCACTATATAGTATATGAGCACTATAAAGTATATGAGCACAATGTAGTATATGAGCACTATATAGTATATGAGCACTATTAAGTATATGAGCACTATAAAGTATATGAGCACTATATAGTATATGAGCACTATATAGTATATGAGCACTATATAGTATATGAGCACTATATAGTATATGAGCACTATAAAGTATATGAGCACTATATAGTATATGAGCACTATATAGTATATGAGCACTATATAGTATATGAGCACTATATAGTATATGAGCACTATAAAGAATATGAGCACTATATAGTATATGAGCACTATATAGTATATGAGCACTATATAGTATATGAGCACTATATAGTATATGAGCACTATATAGTATATAAGCACTATATAGTACATAAGCTTTATAAAGTATATGAGCACTATATAGTATATGAGCACTATATAGTATATGAGCATTAGAAAATATATGAGCACTATATAGTATATGAGCACTATATCGTGTATGAGCACTATAAAGTATATGAGCACTATATAGTATATGAGCACTATATAGTATATGAGCACTGTAAAGTATATGAGCACTATATAGTATATGAGCACTATAAAGTATATGAGCACTATAAAGTATATGAGCACTATATAGTATATGAGCACTATATAGTATATGACCACTGTAAAGTATATGAGTACTATATAGTTTATGAGCACTATAAAGTATATGAGCACTATATAGTATATGAGCACTATATAGTATATAAGCACTATATAATATATAAGCTTTATAAAGTATATGAGCACTATATAGTATATGAGCACTATATAGTATATGAGCACTAGAAAGTATATGAGCACTATATAGAATATGAGCACTATATCGTATATGAGCACTAGAAAGTATATGAGCACTATATAGTATATGAGCACTATATCGTATATGAGCACTATAAAGTATATGAGCACTATATAGTATATGAGCACTATATAGTATATGAGCACTATATAGTATATGAGCACTATATAGTATATGAGCACTATATAGTATATGAGCACTATATAGTATATGAACACTATAAAGTATATGAGCACTATATAGTATATGAGCACTATATAGTATATGAGCACTATATAGTATATGAGCACTATAAAGTATATGAGCACTATATAGTATATGAGCACTATATTGTATATGAGCACTATATAGTATATGAGCACTATAAAGTATATGAGCACTATATAGTATATGAGCACTATATAGTATATGAGCACTATCAAGTATATGGGCACTATAAAGTATATAACACTATATAGTATATGAGCACTATATAGTATATGAGCACTATAAAGTATATGAGCACTATAAAGTATATGAGCACTATAAAGTATATGAGCTCTATATAGTATATGAGCACTATAAAGTATATGAGCACTATATAGTATATGAGCACTATTTTGTATATGAGCACTATATAGTATATGAGCACTATAAAGTATATGAGCACTATAAAGTATATGAGCACTATATAGTATATGAGCACTATATAGTATATGAGCACTATATAGTATATGAGCACTATATAGTATATGAGCACTATATAGTATATGAGCACTATAAAGTATATGAGCACTATGTAGTATATGAGCACTATATAGTATATGAGCACTATATAGTATATGAGCACTATATAGTATATGAGCACTATATAGTATATAAGCACTATATAGTATATGAGCAATATATAGTATATGGGCACTATATAGTATATGAGCACTATATAGTATATGAGCACTATAAAGTATATGAGCACTATATAGTATATGAGCACTATAAAGTATATGAGCACTATTTAGTATATGAGCACTATTTTGTATATGAGCACTATATAGTATATGAGCTCTATAAAGTATATGAGCACTATAAAGTATATGAGCACTATATAGTATATGAGCACTATATAGTATATGAGCACTATATAGTATATGAGCACTATATAATATATGAGCACTATAAAGTATATGAGCACTATGTAGTATATGAGCACTATATAGTATATGAGCACTATATAGTATATGAGCACTATAAAGTATATGAGCACTATATAGTATATGAGCACTATATAGTATATGAGCACTATATAGTATTTGAGCACTATATAGTATATGAGCACTATAAAGTATATGAGCACTATATAGTATATGAGCACTATATAGTATATGAGCACTATATAGTATATGAGCACTATATAGTATATGAGCACTATATAGTATATGAGCACTTTAAAGTATATGAGCACTATATAGTATATGAGCACTATATAGTATATGAGCACTAATTTGTATATGAGCACTATATAGTATATGAGCACTATAAAGTATATGAGCACTATAAAGTATATGAGCACTATATAGTATATGAGCACTATATAGTATATGAGCACTATATAGTATATGAGCACTATATAGTATATGAGCACTATATAGTATATGAGCACTATAAAGTATATGAGCACTATGTAGTATATGAGCACTATATAGTATATGAGCACTATATAGTATATGAGCACTATAAAGTATATGAGCACTATATAGTATATGAGCACTATATAGTATATGAGCACTATATAGTATATGAGCACTATATAGTATATGAGCACTATATAGTATATGAGCACTATAAAGTATATGAGCACTATATAGTATATGAGCACTATATAGTATATGAGCACTATATAGTATATGAGCACTATATAGTATATGAGCACTATATAGTATATGAGCACTATAAAGAATATGAGCACTATATAGTATATGAGCACTATATAGTATATGAGCACTATATAGTATATGAGCACTATATAGTATATGAGCACTATATAGTATATGAGCACTATATATTATATAAGCACTATATAGTACATAAGCTTTATAAAGTATATGAGCACTATATAGTATATGAGCACTATATAGTATATGAGCACTAGAAAGTATATGAGCACTATATAGTATATGAGCACTATATCGTATATGAGCACTATAAAGTATATGAGCACTATATAGTATATGAGCACTATATAGTATATGAGCACTGTAAAGTATATGAGCACTATATAGTATATGAGCACTATAAAGTATATGAGCACTATAAAGTATATGAGCAATATATAGTATATGAGCACTTTATAGTATATGAGCACTGTAAAGTATATGAGCACTATATAGTATATGAGCACTATAAAGTATATGAGCACTATATAGTATATGAGCACTATATAGTATATATGCACTATATAGTACATAAGCTTTATAAAGTATATGAGCACTATATAGTATATGAGCACTATATAGTATATGAGCACTAGAAAGTATATGAGCACTATATAGTATATGAGCACTATATCGTATATGAGCACTATAAAGTATATGAGCACTATATAGTATATGAGCACTATATAGTATATGAGCACTATAAAGTATATGAGCACTATATAGTATATGAGCACTGTAAAGTATATGAGCACTATATAGTATATGAGCACTATAAAGTATATGAGCACTATATAGTATATGAGCACTATATAGTATATGAGCACTATGTAGTATATGAGCACTATATAGTATATGAGCACTATATAGTATATGAGCACTATATAGTATATAAGCACTATATAGTACATAAGCTTTATAATGTATATGAGCACTATATAGTATATGAGCACTATATAGTATATGAGCACTAGAAAGTATATGAGCACTATATAGTATATGAGCACTATATAGTATATGAGCACTATAAAGTATATGAGCACTATATAGTATATGAGCACTATAAAGTATATGAGCACTATATAGTATATGAGCACTATATAGTATATGAGCACTATATAGTATATGAGCACTATATAGTATATGAGCACTATATAGTATATGAGCACTATGTAGTATATGAGCACTATATAGTATATGAGCACTATAAAGTATATGAGCACTATAAAGTATATGAGCACTATATAGTATATGAGCACTATATAGTATATGAGCACTATATAGTATATGAGCACTATATAGTATATGAGCACTATAAAGTATATGAGCACTATATAGTATATGAGCACTTTAAAGTATATGAGCACTATGTAGTATATGAGCACTATAAAGTATATGAGCACTATATAGTATATGAGCACTATATAGTAAATGAGCACTATATAGTATATGAGCACTATAAAGTATATGAGCACTATAAAGTATATGAGCACTATATAATGTATAAGCATTATATAGTACATAAGCTTTATAAAGTATATGAGCACTATATAGTATATGAGCACTATATAGTATATGAGCACTAGAAAGTATATGAGCACTATATAGTATATGAGCACTATATAGTATATGAGCACTATAAAGTATATGAGCACTATATAGTATATGAGCACTATGTAGTATACGGGCACTATAAAGTATATGAGCACTATATAGTATATGAGCACTATATAGTATATAAGCACTATATAGTACATAAGCTTTATAAAGTATATGAGCACTATATAGTATATGAGCACTATATAGTATATGAGCACTATATAGTATATGAGCACTATATAGTATATGAGCACTATATAGTATATAAGCACTATATAGTACATAAGCTTTATAAAGTATATGAGCACTATATAGTATATGAGCACTATATAGTATATGAGCACTGTAAAGTATATGAGCACTATAAAGTATATGAGCACTATAAAGTATATGAGCACTATAAAGTATATGAGCACTATATAGTATATAAGCACTATATAGTATATAAGCACTATAAAGTATATGAGCACTATATAGTATATGAGCACTATATAGTATATGAGCACTATATAGTATATGAGCACTATATAGTATATGAGCACTATAAAGTATATGAGCACTATATAGTATATGAGCACTATATAGTATATGAGCACTATTTTGTATATGAGCACTATATAGTATATGAGCACTATAAAGTATATGAGCACTATAAAGTATATGAGCACTATATAGTATATGAGCACTATATAGTATATGAGCACTATATAGTATATGAGCACTATATAGTATATGAGCACTATATAGTATATGAGCACTATAAAGTATATGAGCACTATGTAGTATATGAGCACTATATAGTATATGAGCACTATATAGTATATGAGCACTATAAAGTATATGAGCACTATATAGTATATGAGCACTATATAGTATATGAGCACTATATAGTATATGAGCACTATATAGTATATGAGCACTATAAAGTATATGAGCACTATATAGTATATGAGCACTATAAAGTATATGAGCACTATATAGTATATGAGCACTATATAGTATATGAGCACTATATAGTATATGAGCACTATATAGTATATGAGCACTATATAGTATATGAGCACTATAAAGAATATGAGCACTATATAGTATATGAGCACTATATAGTATATGAGCACTATATAGTATATGAGCACTATATAGTATATGAGCACTATATAGTATATGAGCACTATATAGTATATAAGCACTATATAGTACATAAGCTTTATAAAGTATATGAGCACTATATAGTATATGAGCACTATATAGTATATGAGCACTAGAAAGTATATGAGCACTATATAGTATATGAGCACTATATCGTATATGAGCACTATAAAGTATATGAGCACTATATAGTATATGAGCACTATATAGTATATGAGCACTGTAAAGTATATGAGCACTATATAGTATATGAGCACTATAAAGTATATGAGCACTATAAAGTATATGAGCACTATATAGTATATGAGCACTATATAGTATATGAGCACTGTAAAGTATATGAGCACTATATAGTATATGAGCACTATAAAGTATATGAGCACTATATAGTATATGAGCACTATATAGTATATAAGCACTATATAGTACATAAGCTTTATAAAGTATATGAGCACTATATAGTATATGAGCACTATATAGTTTATGAGCACTAGAAAGTATATGAGCACTATATAGTATATGAGCACTATATAGTATATGAGCACTATAAAGTATATGAGCACTATATAGTATATGAGCACTATAAAGTATATGAGCACTATATAGTATATGAGCACTATATAGTATATGAGCACTATAAAGTATATGAGCACTATATAGTATATGAGCACTATAAAGTATATGAGCACTATATAGTATATGAGCACTATATAGTATATGGGCACTATAAAGTATATGAGCACTATAAAGTATATGAGCACTATATAGTATATGAGCACTTTATAGTATATAAGCACTATATAGTATATGAGCACTATGTAGTATATGAGCACTATATAGTATATGAGCACTATAAAGTATATGAGCACTATATAGTATATGAGCACTATATAGTATATGAGCACTATGTAGTATATGAGCACTATATAGTATATGAGCACTATATAGTATATGAGCACTATATAGTATATAAGCACTATATAGTATATGAGCACTATATAGTATATGAGCACTATAAAGTATATGAGCACTATATAGTATATGAGCACTATATAGTATATAAGCACTATATAGTATATGAGCACTATGTAGTATATGAGCACTATATAGTATATGAGCACTATAAAGTATATGAGCACTATAAAGTATATGAGCACTATATAGTATATGAGCACTATATAGTATATGAGCACTATAAAGTATATGAGCACTATATAGTATATGAGCACTATATAGTATATAAGCACTATATAGTACATAAGCTTTATAAAGTATATGAGCACTATATAGTATATGAGCACTATATAGTATATGAGCACTAGAAAGTATATGAGCACTATATAGTATATGAGCACTATATAGTATATGAGCACTATAAAGTATATGAGCACTATATAGTATATGAGCACTATATAGTATATGAGCACTATATAGTATATGAGCACTATATAGTATATGAGCACTATATAGTATATGAGCACTATGTAGTATATGAGCACTATATAGTATATGAGCACTATAAAGTATATGAGCACTATAAAGTATATGAGCACTATATAGTATATGAGCACTATATAGTATATGAGCACTATATAGTATATGAGCACTATATAGTATATGAGCACTATAAAGTATATGAGCACTATATAGTATATGAGCACTTTAAAGTATATGAGCACTATGTAGTATATGAGCACTATAAAGTATATGAGCACTATATAGTATATGAGCACTATATAGTAAATGAGCACTATATAGTATATGAGCACTATAAAGTATATGAGCACTATAAAGTATATGAGCACTATAAAGTATATGAGCACTATATAGTATATGAGCACTATATAATGTATAAGCATTATATAGTACATAAGCTTTATAAAGTATATGAGCACTATATAGTATATGAGCACTATATAGTATATGAGCACTAGAAAGTATATGAGCACTATATAGTATATGAGCACTATATAGTATATGAGCACTATAAAGTATATGAGCACTATATAGTATATGAGCACTATGTAGTATACGGGCACTATAAAGTATATGAGCACTATATAGTATATGAGCACTATATAGTATATAAGCACTATATAGTACATAAGCTTTATAAAGTATATGAGCACTATATAGTATATGAGCACTATATAGTATATGAGCACTATATAGTATATGAGCACTATATAGTATATGAGCACTATATAGTATATAAGCACTATATAGTACATAAGCTTTATAAAGTATATGAGCACTATATAGTATATGAGCACTATATAGTATATGAGCACTAGAAAGTATATGAGCACTATAAAGTATATGAGCACTATAAAGTATATGAGCACTATAAAGTATATGAGCACTATAAAGTATATGAGCACTATAAAGTATATGAGCACTATATAGTATATAAGCACTATATAGTATATAAGCACTATAAAGTATATGAGCACTATATAGTATATGAGCACTATATAGTATATGAGCACTATATAGTATATGAGCACTATATAGTATATGAGCACTATAAAGTATATGAGCACTATATAGTATATGAGCACTATATAGTATATGAGCACTATTTTGTATATGAGCACTATATAGTATATGAGCACTATAAAGTATATGAGCACTATAAAGTATATGAGCACTATATAGTATATGAGCACTATATAGTATATGAGCACTATATAGTATATGAGCACTATATAGTATATGAGCACTATATAGTATATGAGCACTATAAAGTATATGAGCACTATGTAGTATATGAGCACTATATAGTATATGAGCACTATATAGTATATGAGCACTATATAGTATATGAGCACTATATAGTATATGAGCACTATATAGTATATGAGCACTATAAAGTATATGAGCACTATATAGTATATGAGCACTATAAAGTATATGAGCACTATATAGTATATGAGCACTATATAGTATATGAGCACTATATAGTATATGAGCACTATATAGTATATGAGCACTATATAGTATATGAGCACTATAAAGAATATGAGCACTATATAGTATATGAGCACTATATAATATATGAGCACTATATAGTATATGAGCACTATATAGTATATGAGCACTATATAGTATATGAGCACTATATAGTATATAAGCACTATATAGTACATAAGCTTTATAAAGTATATGAGCACTATATAGTATATGAGCACTATATAGTATATGAGCACTAGAAAGTATATGAGCACTATATAGTATATGAGCACTATATCGTATATGAGCACTATAAAGTATATGAGCACTATATAGTATATGAGCACTATATAGTATATGAGCACTATATAGTATATGAGCACTGTAAAGTATATGAGCACTATATAGTATATGAGCACTATAAAGTATATGAGCACTATATAGTATATGAGCACTATATAGTATATAAGCACTATATAGTACATAAGCTTTATAAAGTATATGAGCACTATATAGTATATGAGCACTATATAGTATATGAGCACTAGAAAGTATATGAGCACTATATAGTATATGAGCACTATATAGTATATGAGCACTATAAAGTATATGAGCACTATATAGTATATGAGCACTATAAAGTATATGAGCACTATATAGTATATGAGCACTATATAGTATATGAGCACTATAAAGTATATGAGCACTATATAGTATATGAGCACTATAAAGTATATGAGCACTATATAGTATATGAGCACTATATAGTAAATGAGCACTATATAGTATATGAGCACTATAAAGTATATGAGCACTATAAAGTATATGAGCACTATAAAGTATATGAGCACTATATAGTATATGAGCACTATATAGTGTATAAGCACTATATAGTACATAAGCTTTATAAAGTATATGAGCACTATATAGTATATGAGCACTATATAGTATATGAGCACTAGAAAGTATATGAGCACTATAAAGTATATGAGCACTATAAAGTATATGAGCACTATAAAGTATATGAGCACTATATAGTATATGAGCACTATATAGTATATGAGCACTATATAGTATATGATCACTATAAAGTATATGAGCACTATAAAGTATATGAGCACTATAAAGTATATGAGCACTATAAAGTATATGAGCACTATAAAGTATATGAGCACTATATAGTGTATGAGCACTATATAGTATATGGGCACTATAAAGTATATGAGCACTATATAGTATATGAGCACTATAAAGTATATGAGCACTATAAAGTATATGAGCACTATATAGTGTATGAGCACTATATAGTATATGGGCACTATAAAGTATATGAGCACTATATAGTATATGAGCACTATAAAGTATATGAGCACTATATAGTATATGAGCACTATTTTGGATATGAGCACTATATAGTATATGAGCACTATAAAGTATATGAGCACTATAAAGTATATGAGCACTATATAGTATATGAGCACTATATAGTATATGAGCACTATATAGTATATGAGCACTATATAGTATATGAGCACTATATAGTATATGAGCACTATAAAGTATATGAGCACTATGTAGTATATGAGCACTATATAGTATATGAGCACTATATAGTGTATAAGCACTATATAGTACATAAGCTTTATAAAGTATATGAGCACTATATAGTATATGAGCACTATATAGTATATGAGCACTAGAAAGTATATGAGCACTATAAAGTATATGAGCACTATAAAGTATATGAGCACTATAAAGTATATGAGCACTATATAGTATATGAGCACTATATAGTATATGAGCACTATATAGTATATGAGCACTATATAGTATATGAGCACTATAAAGTATATGAGCACTATATAGTATATGAGCACTATTTTGTATATGAGCACTATATAGTATATGAGCACTATTTTGTATATGAGCACTATATAGTATATGAGCTCTATAAAGTATATGAGCACTATAAAGTATATGAGCACTATATAGTATATGAGCACTATAAAGTATATGAGCACTATAAAGTATATGAGCACTATATAGTATATGAGCACTATATAGTATATGAGCACTATAAAGTATATGAGCACTATATAGTATATGAGCACTATATAGTATATAAGCACTATATAGTACATAAGCTTTATAAAGTATATGAGCACTATATAGTATATGAGCACTATATAGTATATGAGCACTAGAAAGTATATGAGCACTATATAGTATATGAGCACTATATAGTATATGAGCACTATAAAGTATATGAGCACTATAAAGTATATGAGCACTATATAGTATATGAGCACTATATAGTATATGAGCACTATATAGTATATGAGCACTATATAGTATATGAGCACTATGTAGTATATGAGCACTATATAGTATATGAGCACTATAAAGTATATGAGCACTATAAAGTATATGAGCACTATATAGTATATGAGCACTATATAGTATATGAGCACTATATAGTATATGAGCACTATATAGTATATGAGCACTATAAAGTATATGAGCACTATATAGTATATGAGCACTTTAAAGTATATGAGCACTATGTAGTATATGAGCACTATAAAGTATATGAGCACTATATAGTATATGAGCACTATATAGTAAATGAGCACTATATAGTATATGAGCACTATAAAGTATATGAGCACTATAAAGTATATGAGCACTATAAAGTATATGAGCACTATATAGTATATGAGCACTATATAATGTATAAGCATTATATAGTACATAAGCTTTATAAAGTATATGAGCACTATATAGTATATGAGCACTATATAGTATATGAGCACTAGAAAGTATATGAGCACTATATAGTATATGAGCACTATATAGTATATGAGCACTATAAAGTATATGAGCACTATATAGTATATGAGCACTATGTAGTATACGGGCACTATAAAGTATATGAGCACTATATAGTATATGAGCACTATATAGTATATAAGCACTATATAGTACATAAGCTTTATAAAGTATATGAGCACTATATAGTATATGAGCACTATATAGTATATGAGCACTATATAGTATATGAGCACTATATAGTATATGAGCACTATATAGTATATAAGCACTATATAGTACATAAGCTTTATAAAGTATATGAGCACTATATAGTATATGAGCACTATATAGTATATGAGCACTAGAAAGTATATGAGCACTATAAAGTATATGAGCACTATAAAGTATATGAGCACTATAAAGTATATGAGCACTATAAAGTATATGAGCACTATAAAGTATATGAGCACTATATAGTATATAAGCACTATATAGTATATAAGCACTATAAAGTATATGAGCACTATATAGTATATGAGCACTATATAGTATATGAGCACTATATAGTATATGAGCACTATATAGTATATGAGCACTATAAAGTATATGAGCACTATATAGTATATGAGCACTATATAGTATATGAGCACTATTTTGTATATGAGCACTATATAGTATATGAGCACTATAAAGTATATGAGCACTATAAAGTATATGAGCACTATATAGTATATGAGCACTATATAGTATATGAGCACTATATAGTATATGAGCACTATATAGTATATGAGCACTATATAGTATATGAGCACTATATAGTATATGAGCACTATATAGTATATGAGCACTATATAGTATATGAGCACTATAAAGTATATGAGCACTATGTAGTATATGAGCACTATATAGTATATGAGCACTATATAGTATATGAGCACTATATAGTATATGAGCACTATATAGTATATGAGCACTATATAGTATATGAGCACTATAAAGTATATGAGCACTATATAGTATATGAGCACTATAAAGTATATGAGCACTATATAGTATATGAGCACTATATAGTATATGAGCACTATATAGTATATGAGCACTATATAGTATATGAGCACTATATAGTATATGAGCACTATAAAGAATATGAGCACTATATAGTATATGAGCACTATATAATATATGAGCACTATATAGTATATGAGCATTATATAGTATATGAGCACTATATAGTATATGAGCACTATATAGTATATAAGCACTATATAGTACATAAGCTTTATAAAGTATATGAGCACTATATAGTATATGAGCACTATATAGTATATGAGCACTAGAAAGTATATGAGCACTATATAGTATATGAGCACTATATCGTATATGAGCACTATAAAGTATATGAGCACTATATAGTATATGAGCACTATATAGTATATGAGCACTATATAGTATATGAGCACTGTAAAGTATATGAGCACTATATAGTATATGAGCACTATAAAGTATATGAGCACTATATAGTATATGAGCACTATATAGTATATAAGCACTATATAGTACATAAGCTTTATAAAGTATATGAGCACTATATAGTATATGAGCACTATATAGTATATGAGCACTAGAAAGTATATGAGCACTATATAGTATATGAGCACTATATAGTATATGAGCACTATAAAGTATATGAGCACTATATAGTATATGAGCACTATAAAGTATATGAGCACTATATAGTATATGAGCACTATATAGTATATGAGCACTATAAAGTATATGAGCACTATATAGTATATGAGCACTATAAAGTATATGAGCACTATATAGTATATGAGCACTATATAGTAAATGAGCACTATATAGTATATGAGCACTATAAAGTATATGAGCACTATAAAGTATATGAGCACTATAAAGTATATGAGCACTATATAGTATATGAGCACTATATAGTGTATAAGCACTATATAGTACATAAGCTTTATAAAGTATATGAGCACTATATAGTATATGAGCACTATATAGTATATGAGCACTAGAAAGTATATGAGCACTATAAAGTATATGAGCACTATAAAGTATATGAGCACTATAAAGTATATGAGCACTATATAGTATATGAGCACTATATAGTATATGAGCACTATATAGTATATGATCACTATAAAGTATATGAGCACTATAAAGTATATGAGCACTATAAAGTATATGAGCACTATAAAGTATATGAGCACTATAAAGTATATGAGCACTATATAGTGTATGAGCACTATATAGTATATGGGCACTATAAAGTATATGAGCACTATATAGTATATGAGCACTATAAAGTATATGAGCACTATAAAGTATATGAGCACTATATAGTGTATGAGCACTATATAGTATATGGGCACTATAAAGTATATGAGCACTATATAGTATATGAGCACTATAAAGTATATGAGCACTATATAGTATATGAGCACTATTTTGGATATGAGCACTATATAGTATATGAGCACTATAAAGTATATGAGCACTATAAAGTATATGAGCACTATATAGTATATGAGCACTATATAGTATATGAGCACTATATAGTATATGAGCACTATATAGTATATGAGCACTATATAGTATATGAGCACTATAAAGTATATGAGCACTATGTAGTATATGAGCACTATATAGTATATGAGCACTATATAGTATATGAGCACTATATAGTATATGAGCACTATATAGTATATGAGCACTATATAGTATATGAGCAATATATAGTATATGAGCACTATAAAGAATATGAGCACTATATAGTATATGAGCACTATAAAGTATATGAGCACTATATAGTATATAAGCACTATATAGTATATGAGCACTATATAGTATATGGGCACTATATAGTATATGAGCACTATATAGTATATGAGCACTATAAAGTATATGAGCACTATATAGTATATGAGCACTATTTTGTATATGAGCACTATATAGTATATGAGCACTATTTTGTATATGAGCACTATATAGTATATGAGCTCTATAAAGTATATGAGCACTATAAAGTATATGAGCACTATATAGTATATGAGCACTATATAGTATATGAGCACTATATAGTATATGAGCACTATATAGTATATGAGCACTATATAGTATATGAGCACTATAAAGTATATGAGCACTATGTAGTATATGAGCACTATATAGTATATGAGCACTATATAGTATATGAGCACTATAAAGTATATGAGCACTATATAGTATATGAGCACTATATAGTATATGAGCAATATATAGTATATGAGCACTATATAGTATATGAGCACTATAAAGTATATGAGCACTATATAGTATATAAGCACTATATAGTATATGAGCACTATATAGTATATGAGCACTATATAGTATATGAGCACTATATAGTATATGAGCACTATAAAGAATATGAGCACTATATAGTATATGAGCACTATATAGTATATGAGCACTATCAAGTATATGGGCACTATAAAGTATATAACACTATATAGTATATGAGCACTATATAGTATATGATCACTATAAAGTATATGAGCACTATAAAGTATATGAGCACTATAAAGTATATGAGCACTATATAGTGTATGAGCACTATATAGTATATGGGCACTATATAGTATATGAGCACTATATAGTATATGAGCACTATAAAGTAAATGAGCACTATATAGTATATGAGCACTATAAAGTATATGAGCACTATATAGTATATGAGCACTATTTTTGGATATGAGCCCTATATAGTATATGAGCACTATTAAGTATATGAGCACTATATAGTATATGAGCACTATTAAGTATATGAGCACTATAAAGTATATGAGCACTATATAGTATATGAGCACTATATAGTATATGAGCACTATATAGTATATGAGCACTATAAAGTATATGAGCACTATGTAGTATATGAGCACTATATAGTATATGAGCACTATATAGTATATGAGCACTATATAGTATATGAGCACTATATAGTATATGAGCACTATATAGTATATGAGCAATATATAGTATATGAGCACTATAAAGAATATGAGCACTATATAGTATATGAGCACTATAAAGTATATGAGCACTATATAGTATATAAGCACTATATAGTATATGAGCACTATATAGTATATGGGCACTATATAGTATATGAGCACTATATAGTATATGAGCACTATAAAGTATATGAGCACTATATAGTATATGAGCACTATTTTGTATATGAGCACTATATAGTATATGAGCACTATTTTGTATATGAGCACTATATATTATATGAGCTCTATAAAGTATATGAGCACTATAAAGTATATGAGCACTATATAGTATATGAGCACTATATAGTATATGAGCACTATATAGTATATGAGCACTATATAGTATATGAGCACTATATAGTATATGAGCACTATAAAGTATATGAGCACTATGTAGTATATGAGCACTATATAGTATATGAGCACTATATAGTTTATGAGCACTATAAAGTATATGAGCACTATATAGTATATGAGCACTATATAGTATATGAGCAATATATAGTATATGAGCACTATGTAGTATATGAGCACTATATAGTATATGAGCACTATATAGTATATGAGCACTATAAAGTATATGAGCACTATATAGTATATGAGCACTATATAGTATATGAGCAATATATAGTATATGAGCACTATAAAGTATATGAGCACTATATAGTATATGAGCACTATAAAGTATATGAGCACTATATAGTATATGAGCACTATTTTGGATATGAGCACTATATAGTATATGAGCACTATAAAGTATATGAGCACTATAAAGTATATGAGCACTATATAGTATATGAGCACTATATAGTATATGAGCACTATATAGTATATGAGCACTATATAGTATATGAGCACTATATAGTATATGAGCACTATAAAGTATATGAGCACTATGTAGTATATGAGCACTATATAGTATATGAGCACTATATAGTATATGAGCACTATATAGTATATGAGCACTATATAGTATATGAGCACTATATAGTATATGAGCACTATATAGTATATGAGCAATATATAGTATATGAGCACTATAAAGAATATGAGCACTATATAGTATATGAGCACTATAAAGTATATGAGCACTATATAGTATATAAGCACTATATAGTATATGAGCACTATATAGTATATGGGCACTATATAGTATATGAGCACTATATAGTATATGAGCACTATAAAGTATATGAGCACTATATAGTATATGAGCACTATTTTGTATATGAGCACTATATAGTATATGAGCACTATTTTGTATATGAGCACTATATAGTATATGAGCTCTATAAAGTATATGAGCACTATAAAGTATATGAGCACTATATAGTATATGAGCACTATATAGTATATGAGCACTATATAGTATATGAGCACTATATAGTATATGAGCACTATATAGTATATGAGCACTATAAAGTATATGAGCACTATGTAGTATATGAGCACTATATAGTATATGAGCACTTTATAGTATATGAGCACTATAAAGTATATGAGCACTATATAGTATATGAGCACTATATAGTATATGAGCAATATATAGTATATGAGCACTATATAGTATATGAGCACTATAAAGTATATGAGCACTATATAGTATATAAGCACTATATAGTATATGAGCACTATAGAGTATATGAGCACTATATAGTATATGAGCACTATATAGTATATGAGCACTATAAAGAATATGAGCACTATATAGTATATGAGCACTATATAGTATATGAGCACTATCAAGTATATGGGCACTATAAAGTATATAACACTATATAGTATATGAGCACTATATAGTATATGATCACTATAAAGTATATGAGCACTATAAAGTATATGAGCACTATAAAGTATATGAGCACTATATAGTGTATGAGCACTATATAGTATATGGGCACTATATAGTATATGAGCACTATATAGTATATGAGCACTATAAAGTATATGAGCACTATATAGTATATGAGCACAATAAAGTATATGAGCACTATATAGTATATGAGCACTATTTTTGGATATGAGCACTATATAGTATATGAGCACTATAAAGTATATGAGCACTATAAAGTATATGAGCACTATATAGTATATGAGCACTATATAGTATATGAGCACTATATAGTATATGAGCACTATATAGTATATGAGCACTATATAGTATATGAGCACTATAAAGTATATGAGCACTATGTAGTATATGAGCACTATATAGTATATGAGCACTATATAGTATATGAGCACTATATAGTATATGAGCACTATATAGTATATGAGCAATATATAGTATATGAGCACTATAAAGAATATGAGCACTATATAGTATATGAGCACTATAAAGAATATGAGCACTATATAGTATATAAGCACTATATAGTATATGAGCACTATATAGTATATGGGCACTATATAGTATATGAGCACTATATAGTATATGAGCACTATAAAGTATATGAGCACTATATAGTATATGAGCACTATTTTGTATATGAGCACTATATAGTATATGAGCACTATTTTGTATATGAGCACTATATATTATATGAGCTCTATAAAGTATATGAGCACTATAAAGTATATGAGCACTATATAGTATATGAGCACTATATAGTATATGAGCACTATATAGTATATGAGCACTATATAGTATATGAGCACTATATAGTATATGAGCACTATAAAGTATATGAGCACTATGTAGTATATGAGCACTATATAGTATATGAGCACTATATAGTATATGAGCACTATAAAGTATATGAGCACTATATAGTATATGAGCACTATATAGTATATGAGCAATATATAGTATATGAGCACTATGTAGTATATGAGCACTATATAGTATATGAGCACTATATAGTATATGAGCACAATAAAGTATATGAGCACTATATAGTATATGAGCACTATATAGTATATGAGCAATATATAGTATATGAGCACTATATAGTATATGAGCACTATAAAGTATATGAGCACTATATAGTATATGAGCACTATATAGTATATGAGCACTATATAGTATATGAGCACTATATAGTATATGAGCACTATATAGTATATGAGCACTATAAAGAATATGAGCACTATATAGTATATGAGCACTATATAGTATATGAGCACTATCAAGTATATGGGCACTATAAAGTATATAACACTATATAGTATATGAGCACTATATAGTATATGATCACTATAAAGTATATGAGCACTATAAAGTATATATAGTATATGAGCACTATAAAGTATATGAGCTCTATATAGTATATGAGCACTATATAGTATATGAGCACTATAAAGTATATGAGCACTATATAGTATATGAGCACTATAAAGTATATGAGCACTATATAGTATATGAGCACTATTTTTGGATATGAGCACTATATAGTATATGAGCACTATAAAGTATATGAGCACTATAAAGTATATGAGCACTATATAGTATATGAGCACTATATAGTATATGAGCACAATATAGTATATGAGCACTATATAGTATATGAGCACTATATAGTATATGAGCACTATAAAGTATATGAGCACTATGTAGTATATGAGCACTATATAGTATATGAGCACTATATAGTATATGAGCACTATATAGTATATGAGCACTATATAGTATATGAGCACTATATAGTATATGAGCAATATATAGTATATGAGCACTATAAAGAATATGAGCACTATATAGTATATGAGCACTATAAAGTATATGAGCACTATATAGTATATAAGCACTATATAGTATATGAGCACTATATAGTATATGATCACTATATAGTGTATGAGCACTATATAGTATATGAGCACTATAAAGTATATGAGCACTATATAGTATATGAGCACTATTTTGTATATGAGCACTATATAGTATATGAGCACTATTTTGTATATGAGCACTATATAGTATATGAGCACTATTTTGTATATGAGCACTATATAGTATATGAGCTCTATAAAGTATATGAGCACTATAAAGTATATGAGCACTATATAGTATATGAGCACTATATAGTATATGAGCACTATATAGTATATGAGCACTATATAGTATATGAGCACTATATAGTATATGAGCACTATAAAGTATATGAGCACTATGTAGTATATGAGCACTATACAGTACATGAGCACTATATAGTATATGAGCACTATAAAGTATATGAGCACTATATAGTATATGAGCACTATATAGTATATGAGCAATATATAGTATATGAGCACTATATAGTATATGAGCACTATAAAGTATATGAGCACTATATAGTATATGAGCACTATATAGTATATGAGCACTATATAGTATATGAGCACTATATAGTATATGAGCACTATATAGTATATGAGCACTATAAAGAATATGAGCACTATATAGTATATGAGCACTATATAGTATATGAGCACTATATAGTATATGAGCACTATATAGTATATGAGCACTATAAAGTATATGAGCACTATATAGTATATGAGCACTATTTTGTATATGAGCACTATATAGTATATGAGCACTATTTTGTATATGAGCACTATATATTATATGAGCTCTATAAAGTATATGAGCACTATAAAGTATGTGAGCACTATATAGTATATGAGCACTATATAGTATATGAGCACTATATAGTATATGAGCACTATATAGTATATGAGCACTATATAGTATATGAGCACTATAAAGTATATGAGCACTATGTAGTATATGAGCACTATATAGTATATGAGCACTATATAGTATATGAGCACTATAAAGTATATGAGCACTATATAGTATATGAGCACTATATAGTATATGAGCAATATATAGTATATGAGCACTATGTAGTATATGAGCACTATATAGTATATGAGCACTATATAGTATATGAGCACTATAAAGTATATGAGCACTATATAGTATATGAGCACTATATAGTATATGAGCAATATATAGTATATGAGCACTATATAGTATATGAGCACTATAAAGTATATGAGCACTATATAGTATATGAGCACTATATAGTATATGAGCACTATATAGTATATGAGCACTATATAGTATATGAGCACTATATAGTATATGAGCACTATGTAGTATATGAGCACTATATAGTATATGAGCACTATAAAGTATATGAGCACTATGTAGTATATGAGCACTATATAGTATATGAGCACTATATAGTATATGAGCACTATAAAGTATATGAGCACTATATAGTATATGAGCACTATATAGTATATGAGCAATATATAGTATATGAGCACTATATAGTATATGAGCACTATAAAGTATATGAGCACTATATAGTATATGAGCACTATATAGTATATGAGCACTATATAGTATATGAGCACTATATAGTATATGAGCACTATATAGTATATGAGCACTATAAAGAATATGAGCACTATATAGTATATGAGCACTATATAGTATATGAGCACTATATAGTATATGAGCACTATATAGTATATGAGCACTATATAGTATATGAGCACTATAAAGAATATGAGCACTATATAGTATATGAGCACTATAAAGTATATGAGCACTATGTAGTATATAAGCACTATATAGTATATGAGCACTATATAGTATATGATCACTATAAAGTATATGAGCACTATAAAGTATATGAGCACTATAAAGTATATGAGCACTATATAGTGTATGAGCACTATATAGTATATGGGCACTATATAGTATATGAGCACTATATAGTATATGAGCACTATATAGTATATGAGCACTATATAGTATATGAGCACTATATAGTATATGAGCACTATAAAGTATATGAGCACTATGTAGTATATGAGCACTATATAGTATATGAGCACTATATAGTATATGAGCACTATAAAGTATATGAGCACTATATAGTATATGAGCACTATATAGTATATGAGCACTATATAGTATATGAGCACTATATAGTATATGAGCACTATAAAGTATATGAGCACTATATAGTATATGAGCACTATATAGTATATGAGCAATATATAGTATATGAGCACTATGTAGTATATGAGCACTATATAGTATATGAGCACTATATAGAATATGAGCACTATAAAGTATATGAGCACTATATAGTATATGAGCACTATATAGTATATGAGCACTATATAGTATATGAGCACTATATAGTATATGAGCACTATAAAGTATATGAGCACTATATAGTATATGAGCACTATATAGTATATGAGCACTATATAGTATATGAGCACTATAAAGTATATAACACTATATAGTATATGAGCACTATATAGTATATGATCACTATAAAGTATATGAGCACTATAAAGTATATGAGCACTATAAAGTATATGAGCACTATATAGTGTATGAGCACTATATAGTATATGGGCACTATATAGTATATGAGCACTATATAGTATATGAGCACTATAAAGTATATGAGCACTATATAGTATATGAGCACTATAAAGTATATGAGCACTATATAGTATATGAGCACTATTTTTGGATATGAGCACTATATAGTATATGAGCACTATTTTTGGATATGAGCACTATATAGTATATGAGCACTATAAAGTATATGAGCACTATAAAGTATATGAGCACTATATAGTATATAAGCACTATATAGTATATGAGCACTATATAGTATATGATCACTATATAGTATATGAGCACTATATAGTATATGAGCACTATAAAGTATATGAGCACTATATAGTATATGAGCACTATTTTGTATATGAGCACTATATAGTATATGAGCACTATTTTGTATATGAGCACTATATAGTATATGAGCACTATTTTGTATATGAGCACTATATAGTATATGAGCTCTATAAAGTATATGAGCACTATAAAGTATATGAGCACTATATAGTATATGAGCACTATATAGTATATGAGCACTATATAGTATATGAGCACTATATAGTATATGAGCACTATATAGTATATGAGCACTATAAAGTATATGAGCACTATGTAGTATATGAGCACTATACAGTATATGAGCACTATATAGTATATGAGCACTATAAAGTATATGAGCACTATATAGTATATGAGCACTATATAGTATATGAGCAATATATAGTATATGAGCACTATATAGTATATGAGCACTATAAAGTATATGAGCACTATATAGTATATGAGCACTATATAGTATATGAGCACTATATAGTATATGAGCACTATATAGTATATGAGCACTATATAGTATATGAGCACTATAAAGAATATGAGCACTATATAGTATATGAGCACTATATAGTATATGAGCACTATATAGTATATGAGCACTATATAGTATATGAGCACTATAAAGTATATGAGCACTATATAGTATATGAGCACTATTTTGTATATGAGCACTATATATTATATGAGCTCTATAAAGTATATGAGCACTATAAAGTATATGAGCACTATAAAGTATATGAGCACTATATAGTATATGAGCACTATATAGTATATGAGCAATATATAGTATATGAGCACTATATAGTATATGAGCACTATAAAGTATATGAGCACTATATAGTATATGAGCACTATATAGTATATGAGCACTATATAGTATATGAGCACTATATAGTATATGAGCACTATATAGTATATGAGCACTATAAAGAATATGAGCACTATATAGTATATGAGCACTATATAGTATATGAGCACTATATAGTATATGAGCACTATATAGTATATGAGCACTATAAAGTATATGAGCACTATATAGTATATGAGCACTATTTTGTATATGAGCACTATATATTATATGAGCTCTATAAAGTATATGAGCACTATAAAGTATATGAGCACTATATAGTATATGAGCACTATATAGTATATGAGCACTATATAGTATATGAGCACTATATAGTATATGAGCACTATATAGTATATGAGCACTATAAAGTATATGAGCACTATATAGTATATGAGCACTATAAAGTATATGAGCACTATATAGTATATGAGCACTATATAGTATATGAGCAATATATAGTATATGAGCACTATGTAGTATATGAGCACTATATAGTATATGAGCACTATATAGTATATGAGCACTATAAAGTATATGAGCACTATATAGTATATGAGCACTATATAGTATATGAGCAATATATAGTATATGAGCACTATATAGTATATGAGCACTATAAAGTATATGAGCACTATATAGTATATGAGCACTATATAGTATATGAGCACTATATAGTATATGAGCACTATATAGTATATGAGCACTATATAGTATATGAGCACTATAAAGAATATGAGCACTATATAGTATATGAGCACTATATAGTATATGAGCACTATCAAGTATATGGGCACTATAAAGTATATAACACTATATAGTATATGAGCACTATATAGTATATGATCACTATAAAGTATATGAGCACTATAAAGTATATATAGTATATGAGCACTATAAAGTATATGAGCTCTATATAGTATATGAGCACTATATAGTATATGAGCACTATAAAGTATATGAGCACTATATAGTATATGAGCACTATAAAGTATATGAGCACTATATAGTATATGAGCACTATTTTTGGATATGAGCACTATATAGTATATGAGCACTATAAAGTATATGAGCACTATAAAGTATATGAGCACTATATAGTATATGAGCACTATATAGTATATGAGCACAATATAGTATATGAGCACTATATAGTATATGAGCACTATATAGTATATGAGCACTATAAAGTATATGAGCACTATGTAGTATATGAGCACTATATAGTATATGAGCACTATATAGTATATGAGCACTATATAGTATATGAGCACTATATAGTATATGAGCACTATATAGTATATGAGCAATATATAGTATATGAGCACTATAAAGAATATGAGCACTATATAGTATATGAGCACTATAAAGTATATGAGCACTATATAGTATATAAGCACTATATAGTATATGAGCACTATATAGTATATGATCACTATATAGTATATGAGCACTATATAGTATATGAGCACTATAAAGTATATGAGCACTATATAGTATATGAGCACTATTTTGTATATGAGCACTATATAGTATATGAGCACTATTTTGTATATGAGCACTATATAGTATATGAGCACTATTTTGTATATGAGCACTATATAGTATATGAGCTCTATAAAGTATATGAGCACTATAAAGTATATGAGCACTATATAGTATATGAGCACTATATAGTATATGAGCACTATATAGTATATGAGCACTATATAGTATATGAGCACTATATAGTATATGAGCACTATAAAGTATATGAGCACTATGTAGTATATGAGCACTATATAGTATATGAGCACTATATAGTATATGAGCACTATATAGTATATGAGCACTATATAGTATATGAGCACTATATAGTATATGAGCAATATATAGTATATGAGCACTATATAGTATATGAGCACTATAAAGTATATGAGCACTATATAGTATATGAGCACTATATAGTATATGAGCACTATATAGTATATGAGCACTATATAGTATATGAGCACTATATAGTATATGAGCACTATAAAGAATATGAGCACTATATAGTATATGAGCACTATATAGTATATGAGCACTATATAGTATATGAGCACTATATAGTATATGAGCACTATATAGTATATGAGCACTATAAAGAATATGAGCACTATATAGTATATGAGCACTATAAAGTATATGAGCACTATGTAGTATATAAGCACTATATAGTATATGAGCACTATATAGTATATGATCACTATAAAGTATATGAGCACTATAAAGTATATGAGCACTATAAAGTATATGAGCACTATATAGTGTATGAGCACTATATAGTATATGGGCACTATATAGTATATGAGCACTATATAGTATATGAGCACTATATAGTATATGAGCACTATATAGTATATGAGCACTATACAGTATATGAGCACTATAAAGTATATGAGCACTATGTAGTATATGAGCACTATATAGTATATGAGCACTATATAGTATATGAGCACTATAAAGTATATGAGCACTATATAGTATATGAGCACTATATAGTATATGAGCACTATATAGTATATGAGCACTATATAGTATATGAGCACTATAAAGTATATGAGCACTATATAGTATATGAGCACTATATAGTATATGAGCAATATATAGTATATGAGCACTATGTAGTATATGAGCACTATATAGTATATGAGCACTATATAGTATATGAGCACTATAAAGTATATGAGCACTATATAGTATATGAGCACTATATAGTATATGAGCACTATATAGTATATGAGCACTATATAGTATATGAGCACTATAAAGTATATGAGCACTATATAGTATATGAGCACTATATAGTATATGAGCACTATATAGTATATGAGCACTATAAAGTATATAACACTATATAGTATATGAGCACTATATAGTATATGATCACTATAAAGTATATGAGCACTATAAAGTATATGAGCACTATAAAGTATATGAGCACTATATAGTGTATGAGCACTATATAGTATATGGGCACTATATAGTATATGAGCACTATATAGTATATGAGCACTATAAAGTATATGAGCACTATATAGTATATGAGCACTATAAAGTATATGAGCACTATATAGTATATGAGCACTATTTTTGGATATGAGCACTATATAGTATATGAGCACTATTTTTGGATATGAGCACTATATAGTATATGAGCACTATAAAGTATATGAGCACTATAAAGTATATGAGCACTATATAGTATATGAGCACTATATAGTATATGAGCACAATATAGTATATGAGCACTATATAGTATATGAGCACTATGTAGTATATGAGCACTATAAAGTATATGAGCACTATGTAGTATATGAGCACTATATAGTATATGAGCACTATATAGTATATGAGCACTATATAGTATTTGAGCACTATATAGTATATGAGCACTATATAGTATATGAGCAATATATAGTATATGAGCACTATAAAGAATATGAGCACTATATAGTATATGAGCACTATAAAGTATATGAGCACTATATAGTATATAAGCACTATATAGTATATGAGCACTATATAGTATATGGGCACTATATAGTATATGAGCACTATATAGTATATGAGCACTATAAAGTATATGAGCACTATATAGTATATGAGCACTATTTTGTATATGAGCACTATATAGTATATGAGCACTATTTTGTATATGAGCACTATATAGTATATGAGCACTATTTTGTATATGAGCACTATATAGTATATGAGCCCTATAAAGTATATGAGCACTATAAAGTATATGAGCACTATATAGTATATGAGCACTATATAGTATATGAGCACTATATAGTATATGAGCACTATATAGTATATGAGCACTATATAGTATATGAGCACTATAAAGTATATGAGCACTATGTAGTATATGAGCACTATATAGTATATGAGCACTATATAGTATATGAGCACTATAAAGTATATGAGCACTATATAGTATATGAGCACTATATAGTATATGAGCAATATACAGTATATGAGCACTATATAGTATATGAGCACTATAAAGTATATGAGCACTATATAGTATATGAGCACTATATAGTATATGAGCACTATATAGTATATGAGCACTATATAGTATATGAGCACTATATAGTATATGAGCACTATAAAGAATATGAGCACTATATAGTATATGAGCACTATATAGTATATGAGCACTATATAGTATATGAGCACTATATAGTATATGAGCACTATAAAGGTACATGAGCACTATAAAGTATATGAGCACTATATAGTATATGAGCACTATATAGTATATGAGCACTATATAGTATATGAGCACTATAAAGTATATGAGCACTATATAGTATATGAGCACTATATAGTATATGAGCACTATAAAGTATATGGGCACTATAAAGTATATAACACTATATAGTATATGAGCACTATATAGTATATGAGCACTATAAAGTATATGAGCACTATATAGTATATGACCACTATAAAGTATATGAGCACTATAAAGTATTTGAGCACTATAAAGTATATGAGCACTATATAGTATATAAGCACTATATAGTATATTAGCACTATATAGTATATGGGCACTATGTAGTATATGAGCACTATATAGTATATGAGCACTATTTTGTATATGAGCACTATATAGTATATGAGCACTATATAGTATATGGGCACTATATAGTATATGAGCACTATATAGTATATGAGCACTGTAAAGTATATGAGCACTATATAGTATATGAGCACTATAAAGTATATAACACTATATAGTATATGAGCACTATATAGTATATGAGCACTATAAAGTATATGAGCACTATAAAGTATATGAGCACTATATAGTATATGAGCACTATATAGTATATTAGCACTATATAGTATATGGGCACTATGTAGTATATGAGCACTATATAGTATATGAGCACTATTTTGTATATGAGCACTATATAGTATATGAGCTCTATAAAGTATATGAGCACTATATAGTATATGAGCAATATATAGTATATGAGCACTATAAAGAATATGAGCACTATATAGTATATGAGCACTATAAAGTATATGAGCACTATATAGTATATAAGCACTATATAGTATATGAGCACTATATAGTATATGGGCACTATATAGTATATGAGCACTATATAGTATATGAGCACTATAAAGTATATGAGCACTATATAGTATATGAGCACTATTTTGTATATGAGCACTATATAGTATATGAGCACTATTTTGTATATGAACACTATATAGTATATGAGCTCTATAAAGTATATGAGCACTATAAAGTATATGAGCACTATATAGTATATGAGCACTATATAGTATATGAGCACTATATAGTATATGAGCACTATATAGTATATGAGCACTATAAAGTATATGAGCACTATGTAGTATATGAGCACTATATAGTATATGAGCACTATATAGTATATGAGCACTATAAAGTATATGAGCACTATATAGTATATGAGCACTATATAGTATATGAGCAATATATAGTATATGAGCACTATATAGTATATGAGCACTATAAAGTATATGAGCACTATATAGTATATGAGCACTATATAGTATATGAGCACTATATAGTATATGAGCACTATATAGTATATGAGCACTATATAGTATATGAGCACTATAAAGAATATGAGCACTATATAGTATATGAGCACTATATAGTATATGAGCACTATATAGTATATGAGCACTATATAGTATATGAGCACTATATAGTATATGAGCACTATAAAGTATATGAGCACTATAAAGTATATGAGCACTATAAAGTATATGAGCACTATATAGTATATGAGCACTATAAAGTATATGAGCACTATACAGTATATGAGCACTATAAAGTATATGAGCACTATAAAGTATATGAGCACTATAAAGTATATGAGCACTATATAGTATATGAGCACTATATAGTATATGAGCACTATATAGTATATGAGCACTATATAGTATATGAGCACTATAAAGTATATGAGCACTATATAGTATATGAGCACTATATAGTATATGAGCACTATATAGTATATGAGCACTATGTAGTTTATTAGCACTATATAGTATATGAGCACTATATAGTATATGAGCACTATAAAGTATATGAGCACTATATAGTATATGAGCACTATATAGTATATAAGCACTATATAGTATATGAGCACTATGTAGTATATGAGCACTATATAGTATATGAGCACTATAAAGTATATGAGCACTATAAAGTATATGAGCACTATATAGTATATGAGCACTATATAGTATTTGAGCACTATGTAGTATATGAGCACTATATAGTATATGAGCACTATATAGTATATGAGCACTATATAGTATATAAGCACTATATAGTATATGAGCACTATATAGTATATGAGCACTATAAAGTATATGAGCACTATATAGTATATGAGCACTATATAGTATATAAGCACTATATAGTATATGAGCACTATGTAGTATATGAGCACTATATAGTATATGAGCACTATAAAGTATATAACACTATATAGTATATGAGCACTATATAGTATATGAGCACTATAAAGTATATGAGCACTATATAGTATATGAGCACTATAAAGTATATGAGCACTATAAAGTATTTGAGCACTATAAAGTATATGAGCACTATATAGTATATAAGCACTATATAGTATATTAGCACTATATAGTATATGGGCACTATGTAGTATATGAGCACTATATAGTATATGAACACTATTTTGTATATGAGCACTATATAGTATATGAGCTCTATAAAGTATATGAGCACTATAAAGTATATGAGCACTATAAAGTATATGAGCACTATATAGTATATGAGCACTATATAGTATATGAGCACTATAAAGTATATGAGCACTATATAGTATATGAGCACTATATAGTATATAAGCACTATATAGTATATGAGCACTATGTAGTATATGAGCACTATATAGTATATGAGCACTATAAAGTATATAACACTATATAGTATATGAGCACTATATAGTATATGAGCACTATAAAGTATATGAGCACTATATAGTATATGAGCACTATAAAGTATATGAGCACTATAAAGTATTTGAGCACTATAAAGTATATGAGCACTATATAGTATATAAGCACTATATAGTATATTAGCACTATATAGTATATGGGCACTATGTAGTATATGAGCACTATATAGTATATGAACACTATTTTGTATATGAGCACTATATAGTATATGAGCTCTATAAAGTATATGAGCACTATAAAGTATATGAGCACTATAAAGTATATGAGCACTATATAGTATATGAGCACTATAAAGTATATGAGCACTATATAGTATATGAGCACTATAAAGTATATGAGCACTATATAGTATATGAGCTCTATAAAGTATATGAGCACTATATAGTATATGAGCACTATAAAGTATATGAGCACTATGTAGTTTATGAGCACTATATAGTATATGAGCACTATATAGTATATGAGCACTATAAAGTATATGAGCACTATATAGTATATGAGCACTTTATAGTATATGAGCACTATATAGTATATGAGCACTATATAGTATATGAGCACTATAAAGTATATGAGCACTATAAAGTATATGAGCACTATATAGTATATGAGCACTATATAGTATATGAGCACTATATAGTATATGAGCACTATAAAGTATATGAGCACTATATAGTATATAAACACTATATAGTATATGAGCACTATAAAGTATATGAGCACTATATAGTATATGAGCACTATAAAGTATATGAGCACTATATAGTATATGAGCACTATATAGTATATGAGCACTATATAGTATATGAGCACTATATAGTATATGAGCACTATATAGTATATGAGCACTATATAGTATAATTATGAGCACTATAAAGTATATGGGCACTATAAAGTATATGAGCACTATATAGTATATAAGCACTATATAGTACATAAGCTTTATAAAGTATATGAGCACTATATAGTATATGAGCACTATATAGTATATGAGCACTATATAGTATATGAGCACTAGAAAGTATATGAGCACTATATAGTATATGAGCACTATATAGTATATGAGCACTATATAGTATATCAGCACTATATAGTATATGAGCACTATATAGTATATGAGCACTATATAGTATATGAGCACTATGTAGTATATTAGCACTATATAGTATATGAGCACTATAAAGTATATGAGCACTATAAAGTATATGAGCACTATAAAGTATATGAGCACTATAAAGTATATGAGCACTATATAGTATATGAGCACTATATAGTATATGAGCACTATATAGTATTTGAGCACTATATAGTATATGAGCACTATAAAGTATATGAGCACTATATCGTATATGAGCACTATATAGTATATGAGCACTATATAGTATATGAGCACTATATAGTATATGAGCACTATATAGTATATGAGCACTATATAGTATATGAGCACTATATAGTATATGAGCACTATATAGTATATGAGCACTATATAGTATATGAGCACTATGTAGTTTATTAGCACTATATAGTATATGAGCACTATAAAGTATATGAGCACTATAAAGTATATGAGCACTATAAAGTATATGAGCACTATAAAGTATATGAGCACTATATAGTATATGAGCACTATATAGTATATGAGCACTATATAGTATTTGAGCACTATATAGTATATGAGCACTATAAAGTATATGAGCACTATATCGTATATGAGCACTATATAGTATATGAGCACTATATAGTATATGAGCACTATATAGTATATGAGCACTATATAGTATATGAGCACTATATAGTATATGAGCACTATAAAGTATATGAGCACTATATAGTATATGAGCACTATATAGTATATGAGCACTATATAGTATATGAGCACTATATAGTATATGAGCACTATATAGTATATGAGCACTATATAGTATATGAGCACTATATAGTATATGAGCACTATGTAGTATATTAGCACTATATAGTATATGAGCACTATAAAGTATATGAGCACTATAAAGTATATGAGCACTATAAAGTATATGAGCACTATAAAGTATATGAGCACTATATAGTATATGAGCACTATATAGTATATGAGCACTATATAGTATTTGAGCACTATATAGTATATGAGCACTATAAAGTATATGAGCACTATATCGTATATGAGCACTATATAGTATATGAGCACTATATAGTATATGAGCACTATATAGTATATGAGCACTATATAGTATATGAGCACTATATAGTATATGAGCACTATATAGTATATGAGCACTATAAAGTATATGAGCACTATATAGTATATGAGCACTATATAGTATTTGAGCACTATATAGTATATGAGCACTATAAAGTATATGAGCACTATAAAGTATATGAGCACTATAAAGTATATGAGCACTATATAGTATATAAGCACTATATAGTATATAAGCACTATAAAGTATATGAGCACTATATCGTATATGAGCACTATATCGTATATGAGCACTATATCGTATATGAGCACTATATCGTATATGAGCACTATATAGTATATGAGCACTATATAGTATATGAGCACTATATAGTATATGAGCACTATAAAGTATATGAGCACTATATCGTATATGAGCACTATATAGTATATGAGCACTATATAGTATATGAGCACTATAAAGTATATGAGCACTATATAGTATATGAGCACTATATAGTATATGAGCACTATATAGTATATGAGCACTATAAAGTATATGAGCACTATATAGTATATGAGCACTATATAGTATATGAGCACTATAAAGTATATGGGCACTATAAAGTATATAACACTATATAGTATTTGAGCACTATAAAGTATATGAGCACTATATAGTATATGAGCACTATATAGTATATGAGCACTATATAGTATATGAGCACTATAAAGTATATGAGCACTATATAGTATATGAGCACTATATAGTATATGAGCACTATAAAGTATATGGGCACTATAAAGTATATAACACTATATAGTATTTGAGCACTATATAGTATATGAGCACTATAAAGTATATGAGCACTATTTAGTATATGAGCACTATAAAGTATATGAGCACTATATAGTATATGAGCTCTATAAAGTATATGAGCACTATATAGTATATGAGCACTATAAAGTATATGAGCACTATGTAGTTTATGAGCACTATATAGTATATGAGCACTATATAGTATATGAGCACTATAAAGTATATGAGCACTATATAGTATATGAGCACTATATAGTATATGAGCACTATATAGTATATGAGCACTATATAGTATATGAGCACAAAAAGTATATGAGCACTATAAAGTATATGAGCACTATATAGTATATGAGCACTATATAGTATATGAGCACTATATAGTATATGAGCACTATAAAGTATATGAGCACTATATAGTATATGAGCACTATATAGTATATGAGCACTATATAGTATATATGCACTATAAAGTATATGAGCACTATAAATTATATGAGCACTATAAAGTATATGAGCACTATATAGTATATGAGCACTATATAGTATATGAGCACTATATAGTATATGAGCACTATAAAGTATATGAGCACTATATAGTATATGAGCACTATATAGTATATGAGCACTATAAAGTATATGAGCACTATATAGTATATGAGCACTATAAAGTATATGAGCACTATATAGTATATGAGCACTATATAGTATGTGAGCACTATATATTATATGAGCACTATATAGTATAATTATGAGCACTATAAAGTATATGGGCACTATAAAGTATATGAGCACTATATAGTATATGAGCACTATAAAGTATATGAGCACTATATAGTATATGAGCACTATAACGTATATGAGCACTATAAAGTATATGAGCACTATAAAGTATATGAGCACTATATAGTATATGAGCACTATATAGTATATGAGCACTATATAGTATATGAGCACTATATAGTATATGAGCACTATATAGTATATGAGCACTATAAAGTATATGAGCACTATATAGTATATGAGCACTATATAGTATATGAGCACTATAAAGTATATGGGCACTATAACGTATATAACACTATATAGTATATGAGCACTATATAGTATATGAGCACTATATAGTATATGAGCACTATATAGTATATGAGCACTATATAGTATATGAGCACTATATAGTATATGAGCACTATAAAGTATATGAGCACTATATAGTACAAGGAACTTAATTCAGCCACCCATATGTGGCATATCATCAATACATTATAAACAAATACATATATGCACACCTGTCTTTAATCTGTGAAACCCTACTGATGTCAAAGAAGTAATTACTGCAAGGGAATTTAATGGTTTACAACGAATTTATTATTGGATTGTTTCAAAATAACTAAGCCTTGTGATTGTGAAATTCGTCAGAACATTCAACTATATAGGTTGTCCGATCAGTTCGATGCTGTATCACTATAGTTAGCTCTTTTTGGTCATAGAGCGTTAAATATAGGGGAAAGGATGGACAACTTTATGTGGGACTAGTTAACTCATATCATCAAATCATATTTCCATGTCGAGATAGAGATAAGCTCCTGTACTATACCTTACTAGGAATATTCATTGCATGAATGTTGCATTGGAGAAACTTCTTCGATATTTCATATCTTTAACACATGTGCACATTTATCAAATGTAAGTTCAGTTTCAAATAAATCCTGCTTATCATTTGTTAGTTTTATGTTTAAATTAGTGAAAGAATCAAGACAATATTTTTCAATCATTTGCGTGTTTACTAGTTTATAATTTACAATAAAAATCGAATTATTCTTTTATACTCACTCAAAAAAGAAACACACTGGTATATAATTTTGATGCATACATCCGGTCTTTGAATTGGTCTATCTGTAACTTACGGACCTCGTTTGAGGTCTATCTGTGATTTAGAGACTTCATATGAGGTCTATCTAGGATTTAAAGACCTCGTATGAGGCCTATCTGAGATTTAAAGACATCAACATAAGATTTTCCTTTCAAACCTCAAACATTTCCCACTATAAAATTCATATAAATTTCAACACAAGAGTTTCCCAAATATATCACTTGAAAGTCGGGGATCGAACCACTGGCCTTTCGATTTGTAACCGAACGTGCATACCATTAGGCTACAGAGCCAGTTGAAGTTAGGATGATTTTTTCATGACCAATTGATTACACTATTTCATTGCCTCTTGTAAAATTGCCAGTTTCTGCATTACTTATTTTGGTTATTATTAATGTAGCAATATGTTTTATTTGCAAAAGGTCTTGTAACTATTGAAATTGTGTTGTGTTTGGGATAACTTTGATCATGTTGTCATTGGTCGAGCAGTTTAGTGTGCTAGCGTGTACATTTCAGCAGCACAAGTGTCACGAAATGCACGGGCACAATGTCACGTGATCGGCTGCGTCGCCTGATGATGACACTAATATTTACTGTCAACTTTTTGTTTGTAATGTTAAAGGAAAATATTTTTTCAGCTTTTGATTACTTAACACATAACTAAAATTCGTTTTTAAAACGATTGTTATTAATGGTTTCCAAATCCTGTCACAAACCTATGAAGTCATTTGGACCAGTTCATTTTCATAGAGGGGTGTGAGTATGTTTGAACTGCTATATTTTTGTTTTATTTTTTAAATGCAATCTTCCCTCAGTTCATAAGCCGGTTAAGGTACGAAGACGAGGTCTTGGTGCCTGTAGATAGACCGCAGGGGGAGTCGGGTAGGACAGAGAGACCTTGGCCTTCGCGGTCTCTCTGTCCTACCCGACTCCCCCTGCGGTCTATCTACAGGCACCAAGACCTCGTCTTCGTACCTTAACCTTTACGTAAAGTGGGCATATATAGTATTTTCATTTAGAAAAAGCATACATGTCCAATTTGTAATATATTTAGATCGCGGTATTTCATAAAATGCAAAATAATAATATATGATTGATTTGCAGAAAGTTTAAATAAAAAACTCTTTCCTTCAGTTTCAAAAATCTTGCAGTTGTCTTTTATAGTTTTCTTATATGGAAAGTACACTTTGAAGCAGAAACAGCAGATTTTAACAAATACTTTTCTTCAAAATTTGCCGAATAAACAGTAGCCACTCCGTACATTTTAACTTATAAGAAATATGTTTTTCAGAACACAACGATTTTCATGATTCTGATATATACACAATTATCCATTCATGTATTTGATATTTTAATTTTGTACTTCTAATACTTTATAAAACTTTACACAAAAGGAGAGCCAAACATCTTATCCCTCACATGGAGTTGCAGTAAAAAGTTTCAATTACAATAAAAATTATTGTTATTCTTCAACAATTGTTTTTTCTATTCAACAAAGGGGCGGATGCGTTTTATATTTGTTATAGATATGTTGAAAGCCACAGGTTTCAAACCTCATCAGCACGGTGTTTGTAGAACATGGTTGAACTTTCGGCAATACAATGTGACCAACAAGGCAACAGCAGTCTTAAAAATTGCTAAAACTGTATTTCTTCTATATAAGAGTTCTCCATAAAATAGAAATTTCGCCAATTTGATTCAGTTTTCATTCATTTCTTCATTGTATAACTAACTTCACATTACATGCAGATTTCTTATATTTGATAAAGTTTTTGTGTTTAAAGAAGTATTTCAATATTTATTTATTTTTACACATATTAGGTAAGTGAAATATTTCAGTGTTATGATTAACACCATTAATGTGTTTACTTTAGTTCCCCCTTAATCTGTTTTAAAATTATCTGAATCTGCTACTCTTTGAGAGTCGCTCATGTTAAGCACATATGATGTTTCACTTTGAAATAATTTATTATATTTTCAAATATATCTCTCATATTCATACCCAAATGTACTCTATTACATAGAGGAGATGGGTCTTTCTTACCCATATGTTACCTGCATTTTATTTAGGATATCGGGTTCCTGTGGGTTTGCATTGTGACCACCCGTAACGCATGGAGTGGTCCTTTAAACCCTCCGCATGGTAAGCAAACGGCAACATGTTTGAACCTGCTTCACTAGTTATCTCCCTTTGGTCAAAGTGTACATACCCACACCTGTCCATATTCACTTAGCAATATCAACATACAGCCATTATCATCAACTTGCTGAGCACCCAAGAGAACGTAAAACTTATCCAAATAGCACTTTATCAGCTGCAATTAGCACAAGCCGTTTGTTCAGAAAGCACTTATCTAAGTGAAGGTAAAATCGAAGTTGCATTCATATATGATATAATATAGAAGTCTTTAAGGAAAACTAAACGTGCATCTAATAAAATCCTGATGTGACATATAATCTTCGTTTTCCATAAACTAGACATATTGTAATAATCTTCGTTTCAATAACGTTTATGCTAGCAACCATATTTCACTTCCTGGTTAGGTATCGATTTGTGAATCTTGAACAGTACACATCATGCAGACATTAAAACACTTTCGATTTTGGTTCACATTATCAGAACAATGAAATCATTCATTTCAACATCAAATGGACAAGAGAAATATATAATACATATGGTGTATTACCTTGATTACTAATTGCGTTTCACCTGTTTTGTGCCAACCACTTCGATCAACCCACACTTCAAAACAAAAGGAGGAATATTTCCGAGAATGGTCACGTGACCTAGTTTCGTTTCGCTGTGTGTGTCACATTACAGAGACATCGAGGTAGCTGGCTAACTACCAACACATTGTCCGATATACAAAATCATTTTCTCACTTCTTTGATAAATAGGTTTTGCTCGGGTTGTAGCTAACATTATTTTACATAGTGGCCCCTTAACTCAGAATTAAGTTAATGAATCTGCAATTATATTGTCATGTTTTCTTTATCAATATTTGTAATTGTGTAAAATAACAACCTGAAACCCTGAAAGGGGAAGTAGCAAGTTTTAATATGGGAAAAACTACTCCAAATTGTTCCAAATAGATTGTAACTTAATGCTAAGGGAGACAACTCTTGCCACCTTGAAGGCGAGTCAGGGTATGTAGTTGCAAGTGTTGTTATTTTGGTGTCATAAAATCCTTACCTCATGAAACATACGAAACGCCAGACACAAAGAATTAGAAAATGAATCGATATTATCATTACATGTTTATAATTTAGAACCCCCTTTTTAAATGAAATCATTCAATAAAAATACTATAAGTGCATCCATGTAAAAGGTTGGTTTTCTATACATTTTATTCTCTTAAAAATGTAAATGTGTTGTTTTGCATAGAACTGTTTACTTAAATCCCATGTAGTCTAATGTAGAAGTCTTTAAGGAAATCAAAACGTGGTTCTAATATAATCACCATGAGACATATTGTAATGATCTTAGTTTTCCAATAACATTTATGCTAGCAACCATGTCACTTCCTGGTTAGGTATTGATTTGTGAACCTTGAACAGTACACATCATTCAGACATTAAAAACACTTTCGAGTTTGGTTCATATAATCAGAACAATTTAATCATTCATTTCAACATCAAATGGACAAGAGAATTATATAATACATATGTTGTATTACCTTGATTACTAATTGCGTTTCACCTGTGTTGTGCCAACCACTTCGATCAATCCACACTTCAAAACAAAAGGAGGAATATTTCCGAGAATGGTCACGTGACCTAGTTTCTTTTCGCTGTGTGTGTCACATTACAGAGACATCGAGGTAGCTGGCTAACTACCAACACATTGTCCGATATACAAAATCATTTTCTCACTTCTTTGATAAATAGGTTTTGCTCGGGTTGTAGCTAACATTATTTTACATAGTGGCCCCTTAACTCAGAATTAAGTTAATGAATCTGCAATTATATTGTCATGTTTTCTTTATCAATATTTTTAATTGTGTTAAATAACAACCTGAAACCCTGAAAGGGGAAGTAGCAAGTTTTAATATGGGAAAAAACTACTCCAAATTGTTCCAAATAGATTGTAACTTAATGCTAAGGGAGACAACTCTTGCAACCTTGAAGGCGAATCAGGGTATGTAGTTGCAAGTGTTGTTATTTTGGTGTCATAAAATCCTTACCTCATGAAACATACGAAACGCCAGAAACAACGAATTAGAAAATGAATCGATATTATCATTACATGTTTATAATTTAGAACCCCCTTTTTAAATGAAATCATTCAATAAAAATACTATAAGTGCATCAATGTAAAAGGTTGGTTATCTATACATTTTATTCTCTTAAAAATGTTAATGTGTGTTGTTGTTGTGCATAGAACTGTTTAAATAAATACTTGCATGTTCCGGTTAACGTTCACACGATTTGTCATGAGTTCATGAGAAATGAACCTCTGAAAAGAATAAAATGAAGTAATTTACATTAGTCAATTACATTTAAAGAAAGATGAAATGGTGAAATATAGATATAGATAAAGATAAGAGTAGGTCATGACATGATTTACCCCCAGAATGCCATTGTGATTACCAAATCTTTTCATTTCAGCAGTAAAAGTTAGACAAAAGACGGCCAGAAGAAAAGGATAATCCCAAGGACACACCTAATGAGAAAGCTTGCCAAAAAACTAGAAATGGTAGCTTTAACTTCATTTTGCGTTTAAAACTTTGATGTTTGAAAATACTTCTTATTTATCATTCATCTATCATTTCTTTAAACAACCAACCAATCAAATTCAAAGGGGGAAACACACTTCTATATAGAGGTTATCAAGGGTGTGTTATCAAAAATTGTTTTTTGCGAGCCTTGGCTAGCTTAATACATAGTGTTTATTCCTAATGCAGGATTTTTATGATACAACAACACACGTGCATGATAACGTCTTTATCATTCAATGTCATTTTTTTAAAATTCATTTAAAACGCCTGATAATACTATTTTGATAGTTGCGCGCATATGCAAATTATTTGTGTAATGACTTTGACAATATATAATTCCTCTTTAAAAATGACTTAAATTGGCATTTTGGTTATTTTGTCACGACTCAAAAGTTTTTAAAATTAAAAAATCTATCACGATAATATCACGATAATTTTCAAATGAAAAACATTTCAAGGTGTTTTTGGTGCACTCGAAACTTCTTTCATCTTACATGTATAACAAACTTGGATAGTCTTTCCAACTTAAGGCTTAGGCTAAGTTACAATGGCAGATTGCTTTGAAACAAGGAACATTAACAGATAGCTAAACCAGATGACAGCATGTGGGTTGTCTAATCCAAACTAAATTAGCATAAAGTAAAGAACACCAAAGATGGGTAAATGAAGTGTTTGAACATGAGACTTGAACTGCCTTTGGTACCTGTGAGTACATTATCCGGTCGGTCTCATTCAACTCCTGGTGACAGTGTTTTGGCACTGCGTAGTCATACATATGACTAAAGAATACATCCCATTGTTGTCATCCCTATAATTAATCTCTATGCAATGTATCATGTATATTTAAATGTCTCTCCTCGTTATTAAACATCAACTAACCTCGACCTTACCACTTCTCGATTTTTGTTCAAAGATTTTTCCAAAAAATAAAAGGTGGACTTAATTTTTTTTAATTTGTCCAATAAACACCTTTGATTAGCCTTTCATTTAGACAGCGTAATTATCAGCTGTGTAATACTCACCTGGGTTAGGGGCCATAAAATTCGCGCGGGTGTGACGTAATAAACAGACCATACAGAGTAACGCATCATTATTTCAACTGAAATACCGCCTAAATAATTGTATAATTACAATTGATGTGGATATCTTTTTTACACCAATGCTTAGTAGTGTTACGTCGTCGAAAAGATTTATCTAACTGAGTGGAAATCATTTTCTGAAAATCGTTAATTATTAGTTTTTTTCCTGTGGGTTTGTTACGATAGATGTATAGATAACGAGGCTGATTCTGTTAATGACATCACAAAATGGGGGCGTGACCAGTCATGCATTCACTTGTTTGTTGTCAGATAGGTCTGAACGGCCCATCAAAAGTGGCTTTCAAAAACGGCTTTCATTACCAAACTAAACATATTTGAATAGCGACCTTTAACGCAATGTACAGTATCATAATCAGACTTTCATTATTCCAAAGAAAATATTGAAATATGTTTGTGGTTATGAGAACTTTAACGGCATTCAAATTGTTAACACTTGTGACTTCATCAGAATTTTCAAAAGAAGTTCTGACCTTGACATTTGAAATTTGCATCGGAATCCGTATATGACCCTTAGCCACACCTAACAGATATATTGTATGATAAAACAACATGTCGACTAGTTTTTCTAACTGGAGTGATCTCCCCTGCTTGTGTTTCCGTTTCCTGTTAAAGAAAAGCACATGGAAAACAAAGATTTTAATTCCAGCCATAATACCTTTTACCCTCCCTTTAGCGTTTGTACTGCTGTATTTACTTGAGGTTTTTCTGAGGATAAAGTGTAAAAACACGAACTACGCTTCATAGTTTATTTTAGGTCAGATGAGCTAAACCCCATCTTCTCTGTCTCTGGGTTGTGAAAAGTTCCTACAACCTTTCTGTATTTTTCTGCATTCTTTTAGACTATACTCGTCGACAAGTGAATCAAAAAAATAAATTCAATGACGGTTTAACAGTAGATATAAAATCTCTAATTCTAATTCAAATGATAATGACAATTGGCAGATTGTTGACTCTTAATAGAGTAATGGCTAGACTTCACAGTCAGAGTTATCTCCCCTGTTGGGGTTCAATAACTATTTGACAACTGGTTAATGACGTTCCCAGGATAAAGCAATGTTACTTATTTGGTACTTTTTCAATGCATCAGATTTTAAACTAACCACACACTAAATAAGAATTTGATACCGCACTTACCTACTGTATGGCATGTTGTCATGCAGTGAAGCTCGTTATCAACTTCAGAAGATGGGTCTGATATTAGTTGCAGCCATGAAATTGTTAAACAGTTCTTCTTTCAATACAAGTAGGTGTGAAATAACCAGAGGTGATAGCTCTGCGCTTTTTTGCAAGCAACGTGGTAAATAGAGTATAACAAAGGAGGCTTCCTGATTGGTTTGGGAGAAACATGCGAAAAGATTAATGACATGTGTGGTTATTTGTATTCCAAATAAAACACAATCATTTCGGCAAGCCAATTAAACTGCAACGATTTCACCTGTGATCATCTAAAAATATAGGCATTCAAGGCGTTCAAGCACTCAGCTCACATCATGATGTTATTAGTCTCTCCAAGTACAGACTCGCAAAAACCCCTTCATGCAGCAGTCGGGTTTGAGGCCAGTTCTCGAGCGTGATGGTTCATCTAGCTTGAACAACATGGTCTCAGTCGGTAACAGTTATGTAGCTCCTATCCTAGTGTGCCTCTTGATTGTGATTGCAAACGGAACATACATGTGTTTCATAGTATAAAGGAAATTTACCATTTGATGCCCCCTGGTCACTCATTTACGTGATGCTTATTCGCGCTGACTGGAGCACATATTGTTTCCTGTCTTTCGTCAAATGGGTGAATATTACAAGTCAGGGGTGTTATGTTTAGATGACTACTTCATAGTTCAAGAGTCAAAGAAGTTGTGATAGTTCAAGCATTTGCAGATATTCAAAATATCTGATTATTGAAAAGTATTCCAACAATTAAGCATCTATGAAAACAGAAAACTGTGACTTGTTTGGGTCATACCATATCATACATGTATACCTAACGTTCAAATTGACGTCATTTATTGAAAAATACTACATGTAATTGTGATTGTAACTTTCACTTATGTAATTGATTAGCTATTAAAATTAATCAAAATATGTTTCATCATGTTTGACCTTTATTTATTTTATTTCTTTTTCAAATCAAAGAAACATAATATTATATATAGTCAAATGACTAAAAAAATAGTCATTTTGTAAAATGCCTGGTGGACACAGTCATTTGATCAAATGACTAAATCGTTCAGGCATTTGGCAAAATGACTGATATGACATATTGACTGTAACATATACATAAAAGAAATATCAACATGTACAGTATTTTTTTTTTTTTTTTTTTTTTTTCTCCATCATTACAAGTCATTTATACAGTTCATTTCATAACAACAGTAAGTCAAAGAAACATTGAATATGAATTACAGGTTAATAAACAATGTGAACACAAGCAGTACATAGGTATTTACACAATCACGTTTGTGGTTAGGTACAATAATAAAGTTGAGAAAAATCAGCGGTATTCAAAAAAGATTATGACATATGGACCAGAACTTAGTGAAATCATCATATTTGCACTCTGAATACGAATTATAGCGATCAACGAAGTACATAGTTTTAATATCTTCCTTTATATTATATGTTTCAAGTTTGGCAATCTATCCCTTTGTTTCATTTTGAAAATGTAATATTTTACAACTGATGTAATGAGATTTAAAACAAAGTTTCTCTTTTCACAATATCCTAAGATAATATTTTTGCTGAAAAATGTAATTATTGTACCGGTTTTTTCATATATCCATTTTTCTATTTCTTTCCATATACTCTTAACGAATTTACATTCGCATAATAGATGTAATATTGATTCTACATCGGATTTGCAAAAAGAACATTCATTAGATTCTATGTATTTCATTTTCATAAGCAAATCATTTGTTGGCAGAAACCTATGAATTATACTGTATTGGAACCAAGATAGCTTGACACTGTTAAACGGTTTAAAGGATATTTTTTTCCCAAGTTTCTTCCTCAATGTGTTCTTTCAGTTCATTTTGCCATTTTCCTCGGTATGTTACATGTACAGTATTGATGGAAGTAATCATTTATGACATTTTATTTCAGTATTTCATGAATGTTTTTTTAATTTTATGCTTCGGGCGTTATAACCTGTGTTGTACAAAAACATAATTTCTAGTCTATTGTAACAAAAACTTGTATAACAAAATATTCTCGTTTATAGTGCCATTAAGTGTATTGATACAAATTTGAGAACATTGCCTATTGAAATATTTCGACAGTCATTACCTTTTTGTTAGACCTAAAACAAGCTAAGAAACCGGTGTTTCCCCGGGCTATAAATAGATCGAGTTTGTTACTTTCACTGCAAGGCATTGAAGTCATAGTTCCTGTAGGAAAATTCGTACCCAAAGTCGAGCTTTTCCCATAAAGAATTTGTACTGAAAAGAAACTAGTGCCTAAAAACAACTATGGAACGCGTATCCGCAGTGTAAAGAGGTTTTGTTATTATCTTATGATATATGTTTTTCATTTAAGCATTCTTTCTTCAACTTTACAGGTTACTGTTAAAGGATACATGCTCCCCTTAGTTGCACCAGGAACGCACGTTTTGATTTTGAAGTTATATCACGTTGTAGTTATACTTTTATTTGCCCTCAATGAACTGTCAATAAATGTTTAACTGTTTAACTATTTTTAGATCTCAAAACCTTGATAATTCGAGTCGTTGAATCTCTCTTCTATATATGGTCGACTGTAAAATCATATATTTAGATCTGAACAAAATTCCTGATTTATCTGTTACATCCTTTTGATTTTTTGAAAAAAAAATTAAAGTAATTTACATTAGTCCATTCAATTAGTTACCAATGACGAATTATGTCATAATATCTCAGTCCTTTACAATAAAAAGAACTGCCTAATTTGCATAAACATTGGGAAAATACATATCAATATGTCGAAAAGATTGTTTTTCTCAGTTATTATTTTCATTTAGTATTTATTTTACATATTTGTGATTACATTTTTTGACAAATTTACCGTTGAAACATCGAAAATTACGAATGAATAAGGAAACGTTTCCGGTACTTGTTCGTTTGGTTACGAATGTATCTTATATAGTCATAGTCTATTCGCACACTGCATGTATACATAGATGGCTACAAGGAAAAGGAAAAGGTTAGCTACTTAGAATATTTAGAAGAATTTAAATTTAATTGATTTTTTAATATTGACATTATGATTAAATGATTTAGTGGTCTTTTTTTAATATAATGTTAATATTAGTTAGTAATTGATTGATATTGTAGATGACAATAGGCGAGTAACGTAGTATGCAGAAACAGGAAAAGTGCTCAATGATGTCATAATTCACCAGCGTACACTTCTGGTTACAGTAAATGACTTTGGAACATGATAACATTGACTTATGGTGATTTTTAAGCAATATCTCATATACCTTATTGTAGTTTCAATATTTATTTACTGATTCATATAATTGATAAGGATTTTAAATAAATGTTGTATTCAAAACATTAAAAAAAGTCTTAATGTCACTTTAAGGTAATGATCGCAATTGTCCTGCGTTACATGCTTACTTTTTATAATCTTGTCAATGAAAATGTTAATACGACCAAAGTTATGGCCTGACATCTCTTGGTGCAAAATTTCTTCATTGTCATCAAGCGTCGGTCCCATGTTCGATTCTTGATTTACTTCCTTCTGTTTTAGATTTGTAGATCTTGTAGCAATTCAGTAGACACTATATTACAAAAAACATATAAAACCCTATCACCCATCATAGCCGGGAAAGTCAAAGAGCAGTGGAATAAATAACCCACTGTTCATCACCATGGATTAACCAATGCTATCAACACTTTCTGTATATCAGTGAAGGAATCTGTCCCCGACGTGTGTTGGTCCCATTCTTACTATGTTCCGAGTCTCTGAACTGCAGCTCCACTCCATCATCACACACTACTTTCTCCTGTCCACCTTCTCCTCCCCACGTACCAGGACCTTCTATCCTCACAGCCAGTGTGTACCACTCTCCAGCACGGACAGAGACAGGACGAGAGAAGATCACATCAAACACCTCACCCTCACTAGTGTACTCACTTCTCTCTTGTACAACACAACTCAGGACGTTGTCGTCATCACAAAGGTAGGAGGTTACAAAGTATGTTGTTTTGCTTTTGTCATTATACTTTCCATATAACTGACAGCCTATGATTAACACATTCGATGAAGATGAAAAACAAATTGCATCAATAGGACCTTGATAGCCCCATTGAGCTGTTAATGTAGAAAATCTTTGTTTTGAAATAGTTTTGTACGAATTTGTCTTGCTTCTAGGGGTTTGATTGAAACTTGTTGAACAATCTTCGGGTGCCAATGAAAAGTCTAAACACATAGTTCTTTCTGTTTCAGTTAACAAGTTACTTTTCTTTACTGCTTTTGCTAAGAATGCTGGTTTCATTAATGGAAATCTCACTTTCATCAATATGTCTCCTAAAACCGATCTTTTCGATACAAGAGTAACCTCCCTTCTTTCACGGACACATTCAGCTTCTGACCAATCACTGACAGCCGTAAAGATCACGTGCTCGTCAGCTTCAAGGTCATCAGACCCGACAATCTCATCAACCAAGACTTGGCTCAGTGCCAGGAAGCCAGGGGACTTAAGTGACCTTTCACCTTGTGACTTTATTAGAGACAAAGCTTTCTTGTACAGCTCTTTCTGATCAAAACGATGCGCTGATTCCAGAATAACACAGGCGTTCTCGGGATCTAAATTCTCTTCCAGGAACTCTGTACATTTGGTCTCCAAGGAAGTGACTCCATACTTCCTTCCGGTGTACAGGAGAGCTGTGACGTTGTCAGCATTAATGTCTATGTTTTCAGTGTAGATGTACCTGAATCAGAGAGGACATATTAGTTTCCATGATAAACTATTCATTATCAATCATTCATAATCATGTTAGCTTTTATGTATATTTTCATCTAGAAAATGCAGCTTTCTTATCAAATATGTTTGATAATTGTTTCAAATTAGGAATCATCTACATTCTAATGATTATCATTTCCGTTTTTTTTATTGATGATGTATAAAAACTAATAATTCTCATTTGATTATTCACACTTAGTTATGAGTTTACCTTTCAGTCAATGATTATGATTTTGCTATTTTAACCAAGGACATTATTAAGCCACATTTTTTACTATCTTTTTTGTATTTAGTGAGTATGTTTTGTCCTTAAAGGGGCAGTAGCACGATTTTTGAGAATTTTATATTTTCAATTGTTCACTGATAATTGTAAGTAAATGATAAATGTATTACTTTAATAGAGTCAAAAATCTCATAATACAAACCAATAATCCATAGTCAGAGAACGAATAATAAAGATTGACATAAAGTCCATTTTTGTGTGAACACCTTTTATTAATTTTTATAAGAAAAATGAATCGCATGGTTTAACTTTACACTTTATATTGGATATATTATTGCGTCTTTTAGATTAATAACTTTACCTTTCAATTGGAATCATTTATTTTCAATTTCCTGACATCAACTTATATTCCCCCTAAAAACGTGCTACTGCCCCTTTAACCTTAGATAATGGCAAACCAAAATTCATTACAACAGACAAAACCTTGTGAGAGTATCCTTTATATTATTCACTGATAATAAGTTATTTCTTATCATATTTGTATGTACCACATATCTTCTTAATTATGTGATTTGAGAAAAAAAGGACAAATTGTGTTTCTTGAAATCATTGCATCACTAACAAAATGCTTACTTGAGGAATGTTTTGAACACCGGTGGTTCAATGTCCGGAATCTTGATGTCAGATTTCTCCGCCATGGCTCCAGTCAACATGGCATGAAAGACACAGCTTCGACTGATCAGCATGTAGCGATGAGCCTTCACCACGTGACCCTCAGTTCCACACCGGAAAGTGACGTCACAGGAGTCCTCCTCTTGAAGCATGCGCAGATTGGTTTCTGCAAGAGACTGTCCAGCTTGCCAGTTATTTACGAAACCTGATGCAGAGGTAGCCATTCCGTTTGCTGAAACAAAAAAAGTTTCAACTTATGCTGGAACAAGATAAATGATTTCATCCTTGACATGTTTATGTGGTAGTGGAAAATAACCTTACATGTAAAGTGGGCATATATAATAATTTCATTTAGAAAAAGCATACATGTCCAAATTGTAATATATTTGGATCGCTGTATTTCATAAAATGCAAAATAATGATATATGATTGATTTGAAGAAAGTTAAAATATAACTCTTTCTTCTATATAAGTGTAATGTATAACATTTGTCCAACTTCATCCAGTTTTTATTCATTACTTCATTGTGTAACTAACTTCACATTACATGCAGATTTCATAAATTTGATCAAGTTTTTGTGTTTAAATAAGTATTTCAATATTTATTATTTTTACACATATGAGGTAAGTGAAATATTTCCGTGTTATGATTAACATCATTAATTTGTTTACTTTAGTGCCCCCTTAATCTGTTTTAAAACTACCTGAATCTGCTACTCTTTGAGAGCCGCTCATGTTAAGCACATATGATGTTTCACTTTGAAATAATTAATTATATTATAAAATATATCCCTCATATTCATACCCAAATGTACTCTATTACATAGAGGAGACGGGTCTTTCTTACCCATGTGTTACCTGCATTTTATTTAGGATATCGGGTTCCTGTGGGTTTGCATTGTGACCACCCGTAACGCATGGAGTGGTCCTTTAAACCCTCCGCATGGTAAGCAAACGGCAACATGTTCGAACCTGCTTCACTAGTTATCTCCCTTTGGTCAAAGTGTACATACCCACACCTGTCCGTATTCACTTAGCAATATCAACATATAGCCATTATCATCAACTTGCTGAGCACCCAAGAGAACGTAAAACTTATCCAAATAGCAGTTTATCAACTGCAATTAGCACAGGCCGCTGTTCAGAAAGCACATATATTAGGCAATGTAAAAATCGAAGTTGCATTCATATATGATATAATGTAGAAAACTAAACGTGGTTCTAATAAAATCCCGATGTTACATATTATCTTCGTTTTCCATAAACTAGACATATTGTAATGATCTTAGTTTTCTAATAACATTTATGCTAGCAACCATGTCACTTCCTGGTTAGGTGTTGATTTGTGAACCTTGAACAGTACACACCATTCAGACATTAAAAACACTTTCGAGTTTGGTTCACATTATCAGAACAATAAAATATTTACTTCCAACATCAAATGGACAAGAGAATTAAATAATATAAAAGTTAAATTACCTTGATTACTAATTGCGTTTCACCTGTATTGTACCAACCACTTCTCAACTCCCAATTCAAAACGAAAGGAGGAATTTCCGAGAATGATCACGTGACCTAGTTTCGTTTTGTTGTGGGTGTCACATTACAGAGATATCGGGGTAGCTGGCTAACTACTAACACGTTGTCAGTAATTAATACAAAATCATTGTCTCACTTCTTTTAATAAAATGGGTTTTCCTCGGGTTGTAGCTAACGCGTTATCTTTCATAGTGGCCTGTTAACTCAGTATTAAGTTACTGAATCTGCAATTTTTGTCGTCAAAGTTCATAATTGTATAGAATAACAAGCTGCTTGAAAGGGGCAGCTGTATTACTACGAATTATATTCATAAACTCATTTTCTGTGATACAAAAATAATTTTTAGCACTTCATTGTTATACATGCACATGTGTAAATGCATGGGATTTTGCTAGGGCCTGTTCGTGTTAACCCACAATTAAGCTACTGAATCTGCAATTTGGTCTGTATTTCTATCATAAGGTTTTACACTTGTATAAAATAACAACCCGCCAGGGGAAGCAGTTTGTTTATGGAAAGGTTTATTTCTTAACTTTGTTCCCAATAAATGTATGCCATGGGAGACAACTCTTGCCACCTTGAAGGCTAATCACAGTATACAGGGTGTGCAGTTGAAAGTGCTATTTACTTGGCTAAGCCGCCGCCCTTGCCTTGGCCGATATACCGTTGGCAGCAGGCATTCTGTGAGGGAAACCAGGACGGGGAGTTCCTTCTCTATAACACCCATGAAATGATTATTCACAGTCTCTTAAACACCCATGAAATGATTATTCACAGTCTCTTAAACACCCATGAAATGATTATTCACAGTCTCTTAAACACCCATGAAATGATTATTCATAGTCTCTTAAACACCCATGAAATGATTATTTACAGTCTCTTAAACACCCATGAAATGATTATTCACAGTCTCTTAAACACCCATGAAATGATTATTTACAGTCTCTTAAACACCCATGAAATGATTATTCACAGTCACAGGGTGTGCAGTTGAAAGTGCTATTTACTTGGCTAAGCCGCCACCCTTGCCTTGGCCGATATACCGTTGGCAGCAGGCATTCTGTGAGGGAAACCAGGACGGGGAGTTCCTTCTCTATAACACCCATGAAATGATTATTCACAGTCTCTTAAACACCCATGAAATGATTATTCACAGTCTCTTAAACACCCATGAAATGATTATTCATAGTCTCTTAAACACCCATGAAATGATTATTTACAGTCTCTTAAACGCCCATGAAATGATTATTCACAGTCTCTTAAACACCCATGAAATGATTATTCACAGTCTCTTAAACGCCCATGAAATGATTATTTACAGTCTCTTAAACACCCATGAAATGATTATTCACAGTCTCTTAAACACCCATGAAATGATTATTCACAGTCTCTTAAACACCCATGAAATGATTATTCACAGTCTCTTAAACACCCATGAAATGATTATTCACAGTCTCTTAAACACCCATGAAATGATTATTCACAGTCTCTTAAACGCTCATGAAATGATTATTCACAGTCTCTTAAACACCCATGAAATGATTATTCATAGTCTCTTAAACACCCATGAAATGATTATTTACAGTCTCTTAAACACCCATGAAATGATTATTCACAGTCTCTTAAACACCCATGAAATGATTATTCACAGTCTCTTAAACACCCATGAAATGATTATTCACAGTCTCTTAAACACCCATGAAATGAGTATTCACAGTCTCTTAAACACCCATGAAATGATTATTCACAGTCTCTTAAACACCCATGAAATGATTATTCAGTCTCTTAAACACCCATGAAATGATTATTCACAGTTTCTTAAACGCTCATGAAATGATTATTCACAGTCACTTAAACACCCATGAAATGATTATTCACAGTCACTTAAACGCTCATGAAATGATTATTCACAGTCACTTAAACGTTCATGAAATGATTATTCACAGTCTCTTAAACGCTCATGAAATGATTATTCACAGTCACTTAAACGTTCATGAAATGATTATTCACAGTCACTTAAACGCCCATGAAATGATTATTCACAGTCTCTTAAACACCCATGAAATGATTATTTACAGTCTCCTAAACGTTAATGAAATGATTATTCACGGTCACTTAAACGCTCATGAAATGATTATTCACAGTCACTGAAACGTTCATGAAATGATTATTCACAGTAAGTTATATTACAGAAGGTAATTGCTATCCATTTGGACATGGACCTTAACAAATACATATATGTTTAAGCTTTACTGGTTCTACATGAAGTTGTTCACATTTAACGCGACGGTAACATTAACATAGCTAGCAACTTAATTACTTGGAACTTCTTTTTTATAAATCTCTGTTACAGGCTCCATCATAAGCAAGATATCTTAATTCGAATTAAGAAGTCAATAGTCCGTTTCGATGCAACTCAGTTTCAGCATATCAAGGTTTTCTTCTTAAGAGTTTTGCTTATCCTTCAATGTCGATAATACTGATATTATAATAGCGAAAAACAAATAATAATTGTTTAAAATATTTCTTTATAAACTCTTATAACTCTAAGGCATAAGGATTGGTTGATTCAATATTGCATTACAACACTTAATAAAATTATTAATGAAAGGTAATAGCAACAAAAGTTTTTACACTCCGTCGAGGGGAGTTGGAATATATCAGGCTCTGGCTTGGGTAATGCAACGAGCCGCAGATTTTGTTCAATAGAAATATGTAAGGCCAAAGGCCAGCCACGCAGACCCACGATTCAAAAAGAAGATGTATTGAGCGATACACCCCGAGAAATGTTTACATATTTATTACTTATCAAGTCTAAGTAAATCAAGGCTCAATAACAATCGTTACACTCACATATTGAGTCAAGCTAGATATAGTAACTGATCGCGTCAGCCGAACCTATTGAATTGACCAATCACAGCCCATCTTACCTATGCAATAGTCTGCATTTGCACATAATGTTCCAATTTCAATTTCAATTTCAAAATATTAATACTAATAGTACCCGCTTTATGATTGGATACATCCATTCGGCCATCTCACGTTTGATTTTAGGGTGATAGGTCGCCAAAGGTCGGCTGACGCGAGCTTTTACTGTATCCAGCTTGACATAAAATTAGACTGTTACTTAGCAAGAAGCACGTGCAAAAATCAGCAATCGAGATTCTGAACGACTTAGGCTTAGAGTGATTGATTCACGTGTTATCACTAAAAGAGGCTAGGCCTACTATGTGGCCATTTTGTTTTTAATTTTATAGTATCTAAAACTTATTTCTAGGTTGGTATCCACGTAAATCTTATCAGCACTCTTTTTGTCTGCACATTGTTTTTGCGCAATTAGAGATTAGAAATGCAGATGAAGACTGTCCTAAATGTTATTTTTGGACCAATCAAAATTCTGAATATAGTCTAAGACAGGCAGTCAATTTTGGTGACCATTTTATTTTCCAATTCGGACACTTTTCAGCACCCTTCAAATAGATATAGTCTTAATACCATAATCTACCAAAACCTCTTTATCGTTTATGTGAACCTTTTTCCGGAATCGGTCTAGTGCAATCTAATTAAAATATGACATGGATCAGCTTCGTAATCCTACGCTGATTATAGATCTTACTAAAATACTTGGTAATACAAACTTCGGCTCATTGTATAACACCAAGCCAGAGGTTGATATCCCATGCACCCCGCGTCTGAATGGTATAACTTATAATATCACCCTCTTGAGCGGGTTGATAAATTATTTATACCCCGGCACATAAAAAGCATGAAAAAAGCGTGCAGATTGAGCGTCTTGAAATGTACAATGTATATTACCTCCAACACATGATCAAGCTGGTTACTTTTGATCAACTGATATGCAGCTTTGAACAAACTACAGTCAAAGGGCTTACGCAGCCTTTTTACGTATTCTTTATTTGCGAACTGTATGTGTTTGGTTTAAGTATTCGGGAAGATAAATTCGTTATACCATTCAGACGTGTGGTCCATGGGGAGATATCAGCCTTCGACTCGTCGCATAACACCAAGCTATACGCGTCTGAATTGTACATCTTATAATAGGAGTATCTACAAAATTTCGAACTACAATTTCAATTTCTTGTATCAACGAAATTACCAAATAGGCAGATACAATTAATGTCCGTTTTATATCCTGTTCTTATGAATTCACCTCTTATGCAGTAAAAATCGTCTATAAAGGTAATTTTCATATCATGTATAAACCAATATAAACTAATACGAAGTTTCATATGCACAAACTTATAATGTCTGTTTTATTTCCTGCACATTCGAATTTTCTGAATGTATATGCAAGACTTTCTACACATGTTGATACATTGTACATGTGAATTTACTAAATATGCTAAGCCTTATAAGTGAAAATGTAAATGTAACTAGTTTTCCTAATCAATAACAAATTTCTTACCCAAATGTTCCATGTACGGTTAGTTTACCTCAAACAAATTTTTCTGAGATGTGTACACTAAATGGCTAATTACAATTAAGCTAGACACTTTATTATAGAATAATAACAACTAATAACAATAATAAACCGGTTGGAAATTAGAGTTTGTTTTTACCGGCTTTAATATTGATAAATGTAAATATTCGAGGCAATAGTGAAATGTGAACGCAGGGCTATGATAACAAGGAAGTTCTGAAACGTTCCATTTAAGTATTTATTGAAGACAATTCCATCTCTGTGTCTGGTAACTCTATTTGCAAATTCAATTGATCCCTATTTCCATTGATAACGGTAAACAAATGAATCTTATACAACAAAGCAAAGGCTGGGTTGATTTCTTATTCACGCCATGTTATTTTAATGACAAGTAAACAATACCTCATCAATAATATATGTTGATTTGTGTAAGAAACATTTGAAAACACTTGTTATGTGCTATCTGTGTACAGACATGAAGAAGGGCAAATACTTGTGCTTATGTTGCGGATTCTCACAGGGAATAAACTTTTTCACCGAGCGTTTGAAAATCTTCGATGTGTCTATGGGCTTTCTGACAAAAGACTCCTTTGTGCATTTATTCCCCAAGTGCTGCTTTCAGTGAATGTAGATATTTCCATTGAAGCATACGTAAATATGCTTATTTGCAAGATATGAGATAATTGTACAAACCCACAAATGTTTCAAACAATGCTGTTTTATAAGTTAACAAAGTTATAATTCATTCCTGATTTCGAATGTTCTTTATGAATTATTGTTCATTTTCAACTATTTTGTTATATTTTATCAATACCAATCCTTTGTTATTTCATGTGATGTAAACCCGGATAAGGGTAGAAATTTATTCATTGTATTAAAAATATAAACAATCTGAACCATCCGATGTTTACTTTTTCTGATACTAATAACTGAGAAATATTGTGGTTCCTAACAATAACAGCGGTTACAAGGAAAACAATTGCATTAAAGGGGCAGTAGCACGTTTTTTGACAATTTTATATTTTAAATTTTTCATTGATAATTGTTAGTTAATGCTAAATCTATCATTTCGACAGTGTCAAAAAATCTCATTTCTCAAGCCAATCATCCATAGTCAGAGGACAACGTATGAATATTCACCTAAAATCCATTGGCGGCCATTTTTGTGTGAACACCTTTAATTCATTTTGTGTAAGAAAAAGAAATCGCATGGCTAAATTTAACGTTATATATTGGAAGTAATACTGCTCTATTTAGTTTAAATACATTGTCTTTCATTTGGAAGCATTAATCTTCATTTTCCTGACATATTCCCCCTAAAAACGTGCTACTGCCCCTTTAAAGTATTGTCAAGATATTCGTTAGTATCCATCTCAAATATTTTATTTTCTCCAATTAATTTTGAGGTAAATCTTTCTTAATGATTGTTAAGAGTCTTTTCTCTTTTTTTAACTTTCATTCCAGAAAACATTTAAATTGCTTTCAGAAAGTCTCTACTAATTCTCACATGGCCATACACCTTGAGAAAGAGGTTGATGGTGACAGGGTATTAACTTTGGAGAATTTTGTGTTCCATACATTGTATGGTCAAAGTTACCCCATTACTCTCAGCTGGTGGAGTGTGGACCTTGGTCTTGAGGTGATCTTCCCTCCAGTCGTTATCTACTTCAGGACAGACAGTCAGTGGAAGTCCCGAACATTTTAATACATCGAGTTTTAAGTTGTTTTCAAGGGGGGGAAATGCTTGTTTTGACATAGAGAATCCGATTGATTTCAGCAAGAGCAGCTTTAGTATTCAATTGTTGTCTATGTTTTCTCCTTTTTATATTCCCAGTTAAACCTAACCACTCTTAAACTGACATTAACGAATTTCTATGATGATTTGGTGATTGTTTTTCTTTTTAAATGTTTGAGACTTTTTTTAATCTGTGCTTAAATCGATACTGACCAAGTGATCTCTTTTATGGTAGCCTTCCCCATATTCTCCTAATTTCTCTCCATAAGCTGCATATCATTTGTTATTAAAACCTCATAAAAGGGTCATAAAATCTAATTTATAGAGACAAGGGAACTTCTCATTCAATTGAACTAGATTATCATCCTTTTCCGATACTTGAAATTGAAAATCAGGATTCATGTTTGAAATTCCTAAAAAAATCTTGGAATAATATCCCCATCCGATTTAAATGGAACCACCTCATCGATAGTATTGTCAAAACAACTGCTTCAATGTTTGAAAGTTTATCTTAAAGATGCTATATCATACTTGCAATATTTTAAAAGTATTTTTAATGTATACGTTGTATTTTTAGAAAAATTTAGCGACCAACCTTGAGAAAATCGGACCAAAATTCATCAAATAGGAGATAATTTACCAAAAAATACCGAAACGGCAGTCGACATAAGGGCGAATCAAGTGTGGCCAATTCACAACTTCCGGTTTCTAAATGAACGCTTGAAAACCGTCTTTGTCGCGCTCAACTAGATTTTCTTTTCTTTTTCTCCGAATAAGTTATTCATTGCTGTCAAAGTCGATACCCATCGAACGCAATTACGGTACTTGAGACACGGTGTAAATCCTACAAGCATAATGAGTACGTCACCGAAAGCGGGTTCGCTAAATGACATGCCCTTTCTAGGAGGGGTACTGTGCTTGAAGCTTCGAAATAAGTATGTTATTGTTGATTAAACAATCTAAATATGATATCAAAATTTCGACGAAAGATTTTTCTACAAAGTGATGTATTTCATTTCTCAATAGCTTAGTTTCATCCTGAACTGCTTGCAAGTATGATACAGCATCTTTAAACAGAGATCCACTAAATAAGATATATAAAGTGTTTGTAAGACCTCATCTTGAATATGCCTGTGAACCGTGGGATGGTTGTTGATTAGATTTATCCAATAAACTAGAAAAGGTTCAGTTTGAGGCCAAAACAGTAACTGGCATCTAAATATGCTTCGAAAATCTTATGAAACAGGATTAAAATCTTTCAGGGAAGGAAGAATATATCGTAAATTGTTTGTATTTTGTTATATTTACAAAAACAGTGCCCAAACGTACCTTTGTGACCTCATTCCTGAAGCTGTCAAAACTAAGACCAATTTTAACCCTAGATATTTGCGTAATCTTTCATTGTCCTGCCCACCTACAACTCTTTACAGTCAATCTTTTTTCAAGTTCACAACTCAGGACTAACCTTCCAATGCACATAACGAAGGCTAATTCCATTTAAAGGGGCAGTAGCACGTTTTGAGGGGGAATATACGGTGATGTCAGGAAAATAAAAATTAATGGTTCCAATTGAAAGACAATGTATTTAAACTAAATGGAGAAGTAATAATTCAAATATATAATGCAAAGTTTAGTCATGCGATTCCTTTTTCTTACACAAAAATGAATATGGATGATTGGCTTATGTAACAAGATTTTTTTTTCTCTGTCAAGATAATACATATAGCATAACCTTACAATTATCAGTGAAATTTTGAAATTATTTATTAAATTAAAAATCATCAAAAAACGTGCTACTGCCCCTTTAAAACCAAGAATGAGAGTTTCTATCACCCTTAGAAGAACATTTATTTAGCATACCCTTACGATTAACGGATATTTCATAAAAGAAAGTTAGAAACAACACACTACAGTGCGTGAATGCAGAGCTATGGATCCAACGAAGTTCTGAACTTTTTATTTAAGTATTTATCGAAATTCCATCTTTTTGTATAACAACTCTTTTTGCAGGATTTACTTTATTCTTTTTCCATTTGTAAAGATAAACATGAATGGAATGGAAGGTTGAGAACACTATAGTTAAATGAATCGCAACATTGGTTAATAAAAAATAAAATGAACAATACTCTTAAGTAATATATGTTGATTTGTTTAAAGAACCCTTTGAAAACGCTGGTCTATGTAAGTACAGACATTGTTGTATTGGAAATGCAGGCTTGTCTTTGTCCTGCAAATACGCCCAGGGATTAAACTTTAGCAGCGTTTTGTCTTTGGATTGTTTACAATCTTTGCCTTTAAAAATCTAAGGATGTGTCCAGGTATTCTCTGACAAAAGACTCTTATTGCATTACCGCTGTGAGTGCTACTATAAGTGAATATCGATAATTTTTATAAATGAATCCATTATAGCTTTTTAATAGATGCTCCTCTGTGAGATTATCAGACAATTGACGTATAAACCAACAAATGTTTCTAAAAGATGCTTTATAACTTAACGTCCTTGGCTTTATGAAAACAAAGAAACATTACTGCATACAATGACACATACAATGAGCGAGACAGACTATCACAAGACCAATATGTACATAAAGGAAATAATAGCAACTGATTAAGAGTCTTAAATAAAAGCGCTCTCTGCTAGCCAATCGGATGAAACATTCCATAATTCGATTATTTGGTACTCCAATAGCAACCACAGATAATTTCAATTCAACAAGGGTACAAATCTTAAAGTTGCATTTTACCATAGACAATACAAAATCAAGAACTTCTGTCTGTGAAATTCGAACAACATATTTGTAAGCAGACTAAAGATTTCTATTTAGAAGGATTTATTATCTTCAATGATGAAAGAAATATTGCTTTTCGTTGCTGGCTATTTTGTATTAACTATTGGAGGTAAGTGCCCTAAATTTGATTAGTATAATTAGTGATTTGAGTGAGAATATAATACCTAAAAATAAACCCAATGTATGTAAAACCAACCCATCCCTTTTTTGAATGTATGTTTATTTTGTAAAGGTGAAGTATAATATTTCATTATTTATGAAATACCATATAACGTTACCAACGTTCAATCGCTTCCTGTTTCAATGATTAACAGACCAATCATCTTCATATTTACCAACACCAATCATTAATCACTTCAATAAATCATCAGATGTTTGCTCTTTCTGATACTGATAATTGAACTGATAACTGAAAAGTTTGTATTTCCAACCAAGGTTACCTATAGCAGAGGTTACGAGGAAATACATCCTGTCTCAGGTAACGAACGTTACGCTAACTCCACTAATCTATGCCCTGGGCTCAGAAGCTAGATTCGCTCGCGCAGCCCGACTTGGGATTTAGCCAATCAAATCATTTAATCGCGACCTTCAACGAGAAAATGATTTGATTGGCTGAATCCCAAGTCGGCCCGTGCGAGCGAATCTAGCTTCTGAGCCCAGGGTACAAATTAGTGGAGCAAGCGTAACGTTCGTACATTGAGACAAATTGGGAAAGCAATGCCATTGAAGCAATGTGAAGCAATTCATTAGTAGCCATCGCATGTGTTATTATTTCTTAATTATTGTCGAAAATAAAACACTTGTTTCAGAAAGCGTTAATATTGCTTTGGGAAAGAATGTCTCTGCTAGTTCCCACATGGCCCACAGACCACCAGAGAAAGCGGTTGATGGTGACAGGATTGCATCTCAAGGAAATTATGTGTTCCATACATTGTATGATCAGAGTTACCCCATTACTCTCAGCTGGTGGAGTGTGGACCTGGGTCTTGAGGTGATCTTTCCTCGGGTTGTCATCTACTTCAGAACTGACAGTAAGTGGAAGTCATGAATATTTAATACATTGAATATTATCTGTTATGATCCTAGGGTGATTGAGGATAAGTGGGTCTAGTGCTATAAGAAAGAAGGAACTCTAGACAATTGCATTTTTCAACACAAGCCCTCCTCTTTTCGTTATTGGTTTTTTATCAGGGCACTTGTACCTAGAGATAACACAAGCGAAAGGTTCAAGTATGTATTGCTTCAACTCTCAACATATTGAGTGACGTCATACACATTACACACACTTCAACGTGACGTAATCAGAAGATGCTGAGATGTACACATGTTTTTATTTACTATCGTAACAACTTTGCAGCAATTGGTGATGAGTAGCCCAGATTCAAGTTCTGTAGGAGTCATTCTCGTTGTTTTAATGAAACTGATCCGAGGCCTATAATACTTCATTATCAAACAGGAATTGACAGCAGAAAAACAAGATTTCTGAACCAAACAGAGTATCAGAAGGCGAATAATTGAACTCGTCAGCAAAATCTGTTGGCATGACAATTTCCTTATCCATGCATGGTGATTTGTATGTCCTGGTGACAAATTACTTATTTCTTTTTCTAAATGTTGTGCTTCAGATCGATTATATACATACGGAAATTAATCAAGCAACACAAATGTACATTGTTATAAATTTCTTGACAAGTACCTTAGGTAAATTTAAAAGCATCTTTCATATTTTTGGCATCTCGGGTCTTCTGATGGTCTCAGGGTGAAAGTAGATTAAAGGTTCAAACATCATCGCTTTTCTATGTAACGCGGAAAATGCAGAGGTTTTCTGTATGTTTGGGTACGCTTGATTTGCTACATCAACATGAAAGCGGTATGTTTGTTAACATCCTTGTCGTCAGAATTATTAAAATATGATCAAATTTCAGATTATCGGAAACTAGATACGATATTTCTGTAAATCTTATGCATGATATACGTGTTGTAAAATTAATAATCCTATGATACATTACAATGTAGACTATGATCGAAATCAAAGATTACAAGATTGAGAAAAACTCATGAAATACCAATATTCTTTTCTTTGATGTACAACCTTAATCTTAAATTAACTGATAATTATATTGTTTTCTCACAACATCTTAGTCACACGTTTTGCGGTGAGATTTGCAGGATGTGAAGATTAGTTTAAAGGAAGAGTTTAAATTGAGTTCTTGAAAATACTACTCAAATTCAGGCCCGTAAAATGCAAACAGCTATTATACAAAATTCACCATGAAACGCTGATCATTCTATTCTATCTTTTCACGTACCTTATATACTTGATTATAAACAAATTTCAGGATTGTTATAGCTTTGTTAAGAATTCAGAAGCGTTTTGTCAGTATCCGTGACATATCCGCTTTTAAACATAACATATGTAATGAAACTTTTATGGTTATTACAAAACTCGGTCATAAGTTATCAAACAGATTTTTTTCCAAAACAACGGTTCTAGTCGGGTTGCAAATCAAGTAAGGCCCTTGCAATGCCGACGCGCTCATGCAGCCCTCGGTATCTTATTTCCATGTGTAGACACAGTGATTTACAATGGATAGCCATACACACAAAAGCCTGTGCACCTATATTTGTAGGTATTGTTATATGAATTATTACAAAGCATCTATAGAGGGGTTAATTATTTTATCGATACGCCGAAATGACGGAGGAAGATGGAATCTGATTGGTCGCATCAGGACCGACCCTACAAACTGATTGACTATCAAATTCGGGGTCATTTCCTGTTCAAAGTTCACCTGGACATGGTTCTTTATGGGATTCCGTCAGATCTTAGATTGGTGACAAGTTACAAAATAATATGAAACAAGAGAGAGAATCTAAGATTTGATTTCTATTAGATTGGTCCAATTGTTGACATGTCACGTCGACAACCGTTACACGCTACAGAGTGATAATTATTGGTACGAAAAATGTTGGGATGTCTCTCGGACAAATTGGAAGTTAAGATTGCGAGACGTCATTCCATTTTTTGGGCGTGGTGAGTCAGTAATGGTATTGTGATGATTTTCAATGGAGCCTCTATGGTCTTCGGCCCCTGTCATCCCACATCTTCATTTCGTCATCTTCATGGATTACTATGCAAGGTCACACAGACCCCGTGCCATTTTTCAGTTTAGTAACAAATGCAGTTGAGACTGGGATATCAATCCAAATGAATATGTCTTTGACATTTTTGGCCGTCGTGTTAACACCGTTTATCCTACCTCATGTAAGAATCTCGATCTCTGATTGGTTCACGTGACCCTTAACAAATTCCCATATACACCTTCACCGAGGGAGAATAAATCCCTTATACCCCGCGAGTAAAACGTGCTTCCACGTCAATCATTCAAAGTCACGTGATAAGGTCATAGGTCAACCAGTATGCCGTGACTCGGACCTTTGTTGTTGTTTTGAAATAAAGGTTTTGTTCACTTCTGATTGTGTTTTTAACAATAGTTTTAGACATTCGGTAAGATAAATTCGTTATCACATTGCATAGCGGGTTACATCGGTATTTATTATTCCCTTGAAAGGTTTTAAAACCTTTCGCGGGAATAATAAATACCGATGTAACCCGCTATGCAATGTGATAACTTATATTATCCCCTACCAAAAGAATGAATTATCTGCCATCTTGCATAAGAAATAGAACACAATTCCTCAGAATTAAATCCGGAGATGGATCAGAGGAATGAGGAGGTGTCTGGATCAATTGTTCGACCACAAGGAGGCCACACTGAATATTGCTAGAAAATCCATTCTAATCATCGGCCTTTATTATCATACGTCCCCATAAATAATGTATTTGAATGATATAGACGATAAGGCCTCTGCAGGAAAAGTAAGCTTGAAATGTTTTTTAATCGTGATATTTTTGATCTCTGTTCTATCAAGCAATTAACAGAAACAATAATTGAATAAAGGTGGGGTTGTTTTTTTTCAACATTCACAATTGGATAAACAAAATAAGGAAATATATGATATTCACAATGTTATGATCATTAATATTACTTCGTCCAAAAAATAGGGGTGTAACTGTTGCATGATTAATTTCCGACTTGACTAAATGAATTTCACATAATATTTGCGACTAAGACATAATATCATCCCAACAATTTTTCAGTATGGGGCTGTACACCTCAGTTTGTTTTATTACAGACTCGTGGAGGAGGGATGCTGTTAGGATTTCCCTCTCGCCTGTTGACGGTGGTTCCAATGAGTTCTGCCATGTTGTTACCGGCGCTGCAGATGGTTCAGATATTCCAGATATCTACAACTTCACATGTGCTGCAAGGGGTCGGTACCTGAACATCTCAACTGTGACTGACAACGATGGTACTGGTGTGATCCTCGACTTTGGTGAAGTGGAGGTGTATGGTAATGAAACTTGATTTGATCCTGTCACTAGTTAATAAAATATTCCAGCTTTAATAATAATAATAATAATAACGTTTCCCAGGTACCCATGTTCATCACTGGGTGAAAAGAGGCTCATTTTGAATAAAGTCACTCGCCCAAGGTGACATCACAAGTCTTCGACTCATGTCTCTGTGTGGGGCAGGGAATAACACTCTAAATTCTCAGTTCATTCAGCCTTGGGGTCACCCATCCATCAGGTGAGCCACGCCCGATGTTGCAGAACTACAGTAGAACTCGGATATAACGAACTCCAAGTGACCAAAGAATTTAGTTCGCTATACCTGGTGTTCGCTATACGCATATTATTTTAATGATATTATATAGGGGAGGGACTTGAAAATTTGTTCGCTATATCCGAGTGTTCGCTATATCCGTGTTCGCAATATCAGTGTTCTACTGTACTCTGATGGCGGTCGAACTGAGCTATGCACCGGACCATGTGTCATATGGCTATCTGTTCATGTCACATGGCAATCTGTTCATACCACATGGCAATCTGTTCATGTCACGTGGCAATCTGTTCATGTCACGCGGCAAGCTGTTCATGTCACATGGCAATCTGTTCATATCACATGGCAATCTGTTCATGTCACATGGCAATCTGTTCATGTCAAAATGGCAATCTGTTCATGTCAAAATGGCAATCTGTTCATGTCACATGGCAATCTGTTTATGTCATATGACAATCTGTTTATGTCACATAGCAATCTGTTCATGTCAAAATGGCAATCTGTTAATGTCAAATGGCAATCTGTTCATGTCACATGGCAATCTGTTCATGTCATATAGCAATCTGTTCATGTCAAAATGGCAATCTGTTCATGTCACGTGGCAATCTGTTCATGTCACGCGGCAAGCTGTTCATGTCACGTGGCAATCTGTTCATATCACATGGCAATCTGTTCATGTCACATGGCAATCTGTTCATGTCAAAATGGCAATCTGTTCATGTCAAAATGGCAATCTGTTCATGTCACATGGCAATCTGTTTATGTCATATGACAATCTGTTTATGTCACATGGCAATCTGTTCATGTCATATAGCAATCTGTTCATGTCATGTTGCAATCTGTTCATGTCATGTTGCAATCTGTTCATGTCACATGGTAATCTGTGAACACACAATGTGTTGCCGTTTTTTTGTTTTCTTTTAAGTGTTTGTTATATCAATCACTATTTTAGAGTTGAATTACTATTTTCCAAAATTATGTTTGTTGGTGTGTTTGTATGGCAGCCAACAACAAGTAAACTATATTGTTTAAATTGAAAATCAAATTAATGAAATTGGTGTTTTCTAGGAACAAATTGTCATTTTTGATATTAAGAATCCAGTTGATTTCAGCAAAAACAGCTGGTGAAGTGAACATCAACACGAAGTATATTCCACTGTGCAATGTGTCGGTATCCTTCCTGCTGGAGCCTGTAGACATGGCGCTGGTTGTGGAGCTGGAAGAGGTCGAGCTTGGTTCCCGGATTGAATGCATGCTGAAATGTGAAGCTCTGGACCTGTGTGTCGGGTTTGAATATCAGAGTCCAACTTGCACGTTCTGGAGGGTTGGTAGCTCCGGACTCACCGGGACAAGGGACATGTGGAAGAAGCAATATTGAACCAGTCCCGTTTTTACACATCTTACAGGAATATGTATCTAAAAGGAAACGTCAACTAGGGTACATATAAACCTCTCTTGTGAAACGTGTATTTTACAACATGCGAAACAACTTTTCCTTTACACCGACATACCTTGACTCTTTTAAGATGAATTCTGAGAATCCCTCGGTTACTTCGTATCTTCCTTTTAATGGTCATTTTATTATGGTGTTTTCTAGGAACAAATGGTTGTTTGACAAATATAATTCCATTGATTTCAGCTTTGAGAGCAGCTCTAGTGTTCAACTGTCATTCGTGCTATCTCATTTACATATCCCTAGTTAATTTTAAACCTAACATCTCAACATTGCGAATTTCTATGATGATTTGATTACTTTTTAGCTCATCAGGTCTGAAAGACCCGATGGGCTTATGGCATGGCATGGCGTCCGGCGTCCGTCCGTCCGTCCGTCCGTCCGTCCATCCGTCCATCCGTCCATCCGTAAACTTTTCACATTTTCATCTTCTTCTCCGAAACCAATGACTCTAGAGAGCTGAAATTTGATGTGCAGACTCCTTGGCAAATGGAGAATCTAAATTGTAGATTTCGTGACCCCATGACCCCAAATGGGGTCACAGGGGTCAAAACCTTAAAAACCTATTTTCATCTTCTTCTCCAGTTCCAAAAGGTCTAGAGAGCTGAAAAGTTGTGTGTAGACTCCTTGGCCAATGGGGATTCTAAATTGTAGATTTTGTGACCCCATGGCCCCAAATGGGGTCACAGGGGTCAAAACCTTAAAAACCTATTTTCATCTTCTCCTCCAGTTCCAAAAGGTCTAGAGAGCTGAAAAGTTGTGTGTAGACTCCTTGGCCAATGGGGATTCTAAATTGTAGATTGTGTCACCCCATGACCCCAAATAAGGTCACAGGGGTCAAAACCTTAAAAACCTATTTTCATCTTCTTCTCCAGTTCCAAAAGGTCTAGAGAGCCAAAAACTTGTGTGTAGACTCCTTGGCCAATGGGGATTCTAAATTGTAGATTTCGTGACCCCATGACCCCAAATGGGGTCACAGGGGTCAAAATCCTAAAAGCCTGTTTTCATCTTCTTCTCCAGTTCCAAAATGTCTAGAGAGCTGAAAAGTAGGGTGTAGACTCCATGGCAAATGGGGATTCTGAATTGTAGATTTCGTGACCCCATGACCCCAAATGGGGTCACAGGGGTCAAAATCTTAAAAGCCTGTTTTCATCTTCTTCTCAAGATTCCAAAATGTATAGAGAGCTGAAAATAGTGTGTAGACTCCTTGGCAAATGGGGATTCTGAAATGTAGATTTCGTGACCTCATGACCCCAAATGGGGTCACAGGGGTCAAAACATATTTTAATCAAAAGTCTGATGAGCTACAGAGCCCATGGCTCTATTTTTTTCTTTTTTTAAGATTTGACATTTTCCTGCTTCTTGGTCAAAGGGTAGCTTTATGATCACCTTTGCCTATACAATAGGTACTGGCCGTGTCCGGTACAGCTATACAGAGGCTACAAATACTCACACAATTCACCTTGAAATACATATAGAGTATTTCCTTGTATATATTTTGTTGTCTTGACATCTTTTTGAATTTTTTAGGATTTATTGATTTTAAAATGTTTTAAAGGAGTAAGATGTTCTACAAATCACAAATCAGTGACGAATGAGTAAAAACCTAACAAATCAATCATCATAAAAATAGTTGCAAGCCTTCTCACAAACCTTAAGTATGGAAACCAAAATATTGACCTACAATCAGTTTTCCTTCCCTAAAGTTCTGAAAACAGTTTAATAATCAACGAGAATAATAGAATTGAAAATGTAAGGTGTATTCAAAACCTGCAGGTGGATCTTTAGCTTACACTTCTCGACTTCCTGGAAAAGGTGAGTAGTCTCATGGAAGCTTCGAATGATCTTGATAAAAGCATATGAAATGGATTATCTCACATATGAATTTTAAATAAAACTTTAAACTTTCGCAAATGTCTATTCTCAAGTCTTGTATTTTATTAGCTTAACTGATCATATATTCCTATATTTTCGTGTAATTACTTATGGCTGAGTTAACATAAACCACACACAAAATTGGAATATTTGAATATTTACTCTTATGTTTATCTAATATAAATTCATGAGTCTCAAAAGATTTTATTATATGATTTGACATTTGCTTTATTTGAGTGCACACTACTATAAATAACATTTTGGTATAAACATCATTCTCAATAAAAATGATATCAAATCTTATTACATGAACGCATTTCAAAAATTTGAACGCATATAAAAATGTTCAGCAACTTTTTACACTCGTCAATATCCTGTGCAGACGGATTTGACAAATATACAAATAACAACGCTACAAATGATTTCTTATACAAATGTACCATATATTTACTTAAAGACACCAATCGATCGGCTTTCATGCGCCATTTAAATGCATTTCGAGAAAACAGATGTGCTGTATTATGCTAATTCATTAACAAAATTAAGAAATCACTACTTGATAGACGAGGAGTATATTTACAAATAACTTATAGTAACAATTATCAGTTACGACAGCATTTTGTCATAGTAATGCATTCCCCGATCGTAGCTTCGATGATTGACTTCATTTCACGATGTTTTTATATTTTGGGCGATACACTTTATTCTTTGTTGAATTCGTAGACCTTGAACAACTGAAATGCTAACCTCACAAACACATTTGAAATGTAGTGTGAAATTATCATGTAAAAGTCATATATAATTGTAAACAGAAAAGTCCTCCTGAACTTTGTTTTCACAAAAAATACACCGCTCGAATGGTCCCTTTAATCAAATTATTAAGAGGTGTTCAAGCTAAAATGGCCGCTTGCAATCAACATCCTGCAGTGCCTTTAACGTCGTCATATGCAAATATTCAAGTCACTAATGAAGGTGAATCTAGAAATGATGAAAAGAACGTAGTTCTTGAAGTTTTGAATTAAGTATTTATTCGAAAGAAATTCCTACTTTTTGTGCGACAACTCTATATGCATTATATGCATCCCAATCCATTGTATTATTTTGTTCTTGCTTATCCCTATTTCCATTTAATACAATAAACATGAACCTTTGGTGGCGGGTTGAAGAAAATGCATCTTATAAAACATTGATTATTTACAACAAATGGTGGTGTTATTTTTATTGCACGCCATGCAATATTAAAAGTTAAACAACACTATTAAATGATGTATGATGAGTTGTGTAAGAAACGGTCAAGGACGCTGGTTTTGTGCAGTTTAGGTATAAGCATTGCAGTGAGGGAAATGCTTCTCTTTGTGATGCCGATTCTCTCAGGGAATAAACTTGTGCAGCTTACGATGTAAGCCGTTGAAAATCTACGGATGTGTCCATGCTCTGACAAAAGACTCTGTTTGCTTTGTCCATTTACTCCCCAAATACATCTCTATTGTTGATTCCAGACAGCAAGCCTGTCCGGTAGATAATTCCTTTATTCGAATTCAATAGTATTTCTAGATATTTCAATTCACCAAGGGACAAATCTAGAGCTACATTGTACCTTAGACAAGAAAACGAGAAACTTGCGTTGGCGACATTGCTATTCCACACTCGATGTCCAAGTGGATAGCAGACTTAAAGTTCGTTACATGAAGGTTTCAATGTCTTCAATGATGAAAGGTATCCTGCTTTTCTTGGCTGGTTGTGTTGTATCCGCTACTGGCGGTAGGTATCCTACGTTTGATTAGTAAAAAAGTGATTTGGATGAAATCGACAAAAAAAAGGAAATTATATAATATCTAGAAACACACAATGTATATAAAACCAAGCCTTCCCTTTATCAAATGTTTGTTTATAGGTATAGGTAGAGTAAAATATTTCATGATTTATCAAATTTAATATAAACTCACGGGCAAAAGAAAGGTTTCACCTTAGTTGATTTCATCATATACATAATTTTCAATTACAAATATTTTCATTTTTAAAACAGAACAGTGCAAGCCTTTAGTTATCAATCAAAGAATACTTCTAGACGTATTTGATTTTTTTGGTGGAAAATTGAATTTTTTTTTTTTTTTTTTTAAATTAATTTTAATAAACAACAAATGGCCATCGATATATAAGCTACATTTTACTAAAAAATCACAAAACAAACCTTGTGTTCCACTCATTTACACCCTTTTTAACATGGTAGGGGTCATGTTGGTGTTAATTTCATTTTTTACCCCGGTCTTCTTTAAACAAAGATTATCTTAACAAAAAATGAATCAATCAACGATCAATTCATATGAAATATTGTAGATATGATTAATGTTGATGATTCCATAATCAAATGCGTCATATATATTTCAAATCGTTGTAAAATCGAAACCAACTGAGGTGAAACCTTTCTTTTGCCCGTTAGTTTATCGTTACCAGCAGTCAACAGCTCACTGTGTCAATGAATGACGGACAACTCTTTTGAAGACAGAAATCTTCAGATCACACAATATCTTTAACCATATATGTTTTTCTTGTTTGAAGCATTTGTGTTTGCGTTTTCAAATTAATACAACTCACTAAAAATGTATTAATACATTCAGTCTTGGTCAAGAAGTAAAAGTTATGAATTGTTCATATTGGACGATTTTGTTGTATTATATGAATATACCAACAATATATATACAAAAAGGAAAACAAATTACTTTAATCTGATAAAAAAAAGTTCATATTAAGAACTGAATGTTTTGTACTTCTTTGTCCATTTTTAAGGCCTTTGACTCTAAGTAAATTCAACGATTGCTACAATATTTGAATATCTGATTAGAAACAAAAACTCCTAAAGTGGTTGCTTATGGCAAATATTACAAGGAAATCAATGTCAAGCAACTCATTAGTATTCAGCTAATCATTTTTGTCCATTTTACTCAGAGTTATATCTTTTTAAATGATAAAAGAAGGTGTTGAAATTCAAACATCGGTTCCAGAGAACATTAATATAGCTCTTGGAAAGAATGTCTCTGCCAGTTCCCACGTGACCAACCACCCACCAGAGAAAGCAGTTGATGGTACCAGGTTTCCCCCTGATGGAGTGGACTTCCATACATTATCTGGTCAAAGTCAAAGCTGGTGGAGTGTGGACCTGGGTCTTGAGGTGGTCTACCCTCAAGTGGTCATCTACTTCAGGACAAACAGTAAGTGGACATTTTGAATATACAGTAAACCTTGGTTATATTGCCAAACTGGATATAATGCCATTTGCCAATGCTTTTTAGAACAAGAGTCAGTTTTCCCTGACTATAATGCCAATGCAAACAAACTGTTTAGGATATTCTTTAAACTAATTAAGGTTTCTAAGCATTAGCAATATACACTGGGTGCATGTTGCATAGATACTTTAATTGGTGGTTAATTGGAATTAAGTACTTGAGTGACCATCTACTTGCCTCAAATTGATTAAAAAATATCATCATTTGGCTTTTTGTCAACATGTTTCTAAATGCCTTACCTGGGTTTATTAATTAACTACCAATGATATGGCACTATACGAAGCCACAACTGGGCCAATACAGGAAAAACCAATACGAGCAAAGCAGAGCCAATACAAGCAGACTTGGCCAATACAAGTCTGAGCAAATGGCGAGAGTCCGAAGCTATCGCTTCAAAACTTTCAACGTATATGACAGTTCATCAATCTCATTGATAATTTTGATTTCGGTGAAAATTAACTCTCTAACGTTGTGCAATTAAATTACAGAGAAGTTAATTAATAAAAAAGTCATTAATCAAGTTTTCTGTAGTGGCCCAGTTACAGGTCCTCGGTCTTCTGTATAGACTTCGCCTCGTAGATTTATCCTTCATCTTAGTTTATATCAATAGAATTAATAATAATCAACTGCCAAAAGCTGTAAGTATTTACAAAAAATAAACGTTGATCTGAAATCACACCTAACATTATATATATACGACTGTCTGATCTAAAACTCTCATTTCTACTGGACCAAAACCACCATTGCCGTGATGATGCCATCATACATTGTGTCATTCTATCCATTCCAATTAGCAGAAAACACTGCTAATGTAGAGATCGAGATATCGACTCATTGCAATCGTTGCTGTGCTGAGTACTTTAAAACAATATTTTTATAATGATCAATGTGACATTATGACATTAAGGTCAATTCAGTTGTCAAGCACGATCCAATGTTAAGGGTAAATTTCATCCCAAAAACCATGTTTTTTTAAATGTTGAAAATACTTACACAGCAAACTAAAAGACAACCGGGAGACACACAAGTTATCCTTCTTGATGCCCAGTTAAACATGGCGACTTCCATCCAACTCATGGAGAGAACACTCTCGACCTTATCATCAACAATGATTCGTAACGATTCACAAGAGATGAAAATATACCTGGGATATCTCACCGTGATAAATTTTTCTCAGAGTCAAGACAATGTCAAAGACAACATCGACTCTTAATGAGAGCAAACTGGCAGAGTACGAAGAAAGACCTAAACATGCCCACAAACATCACAGAAATGTTCAAATCAAAGCAGTAGCTAACAACATGTGTTGCATTTAAAAGGCAAACCATGAAGACTGAATCAAAACCTCTAAGGACAGTTGTTCAGAGATGACACCAGAAATTGACACATAAAAGAGACAGACTATACAAAAGGAAGAATAAATCATGATCAGGAGACAATAAAACTAATACAAGATTTAAAGAAGTAAAACGAACGATTTAGAAAGGTGTACATTAAAAATCTCGTAGAACCCCAAGGGAAAACAATGAATACACTGGCCTCAATCGATATCAATCTCATCAGAGGGAACCGAAATAGTTAATGTTTAGTATATTCTTTAAACTAATCAAGGTTAATTAGCATTGCTCAAATTAGTTGGCACTAGGCGCCCTTTCACAATGGCCAACAAGAGATGCTTGACGGCTCTGTCATCCCATATTTTGATAACCATATCCTCTTGGCATCTCAATGGATGACAATTCCAGGTCACACAGAGTCCATGCAATTTTCTAATTGTATCCAAAAATGATTACATGATGCCATACACAGATATGGATCCAATTGAACATCTATGGGACATTTATGGCCTGCCTCTTGGTGGATACTGAAAGACACAAGATGAACTGATCAGAAGAGTTCAGAGTTCGTTATGGCTGATAGATACTGATGAGATTTCTCAGATAGAGAGGGATACTGTCATTGTAGAGAGCCTGTTAATAATAAAAGGGTCGACTTTCACAAAACACTCAGGTAAACTTAGTCTTTAAGGTAGTCTCAGTGCAATGTTAAAGAACGGGAGTAAAGGTTGTTTTATGAAAGGAGGCCTTGGTAGCCAATGAAGGGACTGAAAACTGGAGTAATGTGGTCTGTTTGTTGCTTGCTGCAATTAAGTCTTTGGAACCGAGGTAGCACCTTTTGAGGAAAGTTTACAAAGAAGAAGTTGCAATAGTCAAGGAGACTAACTATTAGAGTTTTCACAAGAAGTTTCATGGTATCAAGAAACAGAGATACCTGACTTTTCAAATATTGTGCAGATAGAAGTAGCAGTAACGGCATACACAGCTGACATGTTCCATAGTCATGGTTGTTTTGTAGATCACACCAAATATTCTGGTCTGTAGCTGTCACGTATGACACACGTCCGATAAGGTTCACTTAGATTTACCTGTGCTAATAGAACTAAGGGACACAACTGTTGTGAGGCAGGGTTGGGCTGAAATCACATGGCATGTTGAGAGGCTTTTATTGTCTGACTATGCAATATGAAACTGATCTATTCCAACAAATAATCTGATTCCTGCACAGAATTTATAAGTAAAATGAACATTCATCGTGTAAAATTACAAATGAGTTAAAATAACTGTTTTGTATGCCTTGTCAGGTCATATTTGTTCTCGGATTTAGATTTAAACAAATGTTAATTTTAATATAAATTAAGGTCTTTTTTCGTCAGTTTTTAAACCTATGCATTAGTGTAAAAACCTTTAAGCTTGAACCCGTTTTAAGAATAATAAATAAATGCGGTGTAACAAAAAATGGGCTAACAATACTGATCTCACGCCTTTGAAGGAAAAGTAGACTTGTTGTAAGATCACCGGAAAAATAGTTCATACAAAAGATTATGAAATACATCTAACTTGTTTCTCTTATTAATCATGTTAGTCAATTATCAAACTCAAGAATGAATATTAAGTTCTATCTAAACGCTTTCAAAAAGATATTTGTGAAAACAGTGTTATGGTGGTTTCATCGGGTGAAATGCTACATTGATAAACAAAATTCTTCTGTTTCGCCCAATCAGCAGGCACGATTCTCCTGACATTCATAATGTGATGCCGAAGAATATTTTGTATGACGTAAACTTAAGGATACATATAAAAGGTATACCAGTCACATGACCTTGTTAGATCTGAAGGTAGCATATTGCTTGAATTACATACTCTGAATTTATTCACAACATTCACGAGGGTATTATCCAAAAACGAAAGAGAAATAAGGATTTTGTTAGATTTATTTCAGGCTGGACTAAATGAACATCACATTATATTGCCATTTAGAAGTACTAGGAAATGAAAAATCTTTCGGTTTGCAGCTGTACACTTGAGTATGTTTTATTACAGACAAGGGGAGGAGGAACGGTGTTCGGATTTCCCTCTCCCCTGTTGACGGTGGTTCCAATGAGTTCTGCCATGTTGTGATCGGTTCTGCATATGGGTCTGATATTCCAGACATCTACAACTTCACATGTGCTGCAAGGGGTCGGTACCTGAACATCTCTACTGTAACAGACAATGATGGTTATGGTGCGATCCTGGACTTTGGTGAAGTGGAGGTGTATGGTAATGTACATTTTCTTCCTGATTTATTTTTTGTATCTGCAAAGCGTTTACAATATCCAGAGAACTATAAAGAATCCATGAAGGAGGGAATCAAGGTATTGTAGGAGATTTGAAAATACCTATGCGCAGAATGTTGTAAATCAAATTTATGATATAGAGATACATAACCAGTGACTTTGGAATATCAAAACAATTTCAACAAGATTTTTTCAACACCAAGAAAGAAACAGCTGGCTATGTTTTGAATAATGTTTATCCATCTAAATGTTTTAGTTCCCCAAAAAGTTGAACCATTAGATAAAAAGGGTTGCACAAAGTTATCATACAATGAGTTGAAAACTTCATAGGACATTCCAGCAAATGCCTTAAACTTACTTATCATCAAATTCAGATGTTCATGTAGACAAATGCCCAATTACTTATATACATGGATAAATTCAATTTGGACCCGAACGAAAAATCAAAATGATTTAGAATTGGCTTATCATGAACAAGTTTAGATTTTTTTAATATTAACTTGTAGGCACCATTTTCTGCACCAAGCCGAAACACAGTTTAGCATACGCTTTTAAAAGATTTCGTCACCAGCAAGAAGAGCAACATCATCTCAATATAGGAGGAGACTGTGTATCCTTCCGTCCACATCAATGTTGCACCCTTAACTGCGAATTTCCTCAACAAAATCATTAATGTATAACGAAAATAAAGTTGGTCAAAGGACACATCCCTGCATTACATCTCTATTGACTGAATAGTTATCAGTGAAGCAGCCATTGAGGGTAACACAGGACTAAACGTCACATAAGGACAGTATGATAAAACTTCCCATTTACACCAAGCTGTAAAAGTTTATACCAAAGACAATTCCTATTGACTCTATCAAACGCCTTCATTCCATCTATGTAACAGATAAAAGTTGCAAGTTTCAAAGACTTCGTTTTATTGATAAAATCACACAAACTATAGATGTGTTCAATTGTACTTTGCTTACTGCTAAAACCGTTCTGCTGTCAGTTAATCGTTATTTCGTTACCACTTTGAAAACCTTGTATTTTAAATATCAGAATAGACCTTGCAAGGAACAGATAATAAAGAATCGAAAGTTTTTAGTTAGATCGAATATCGCCTCTTTGATTGGGAAGATAATGCTTTTACACAAATTTCTGAACATACATTATTTGCAAAGCAAAAAGTAAATTTTTTAAGAATTGCTTATATAGCAGTATTCTCAAAAGATTATGTAGGTAATAATTAAAATCACGCTTTGCCCGATTGACAGCCTGAATTACATCAATATGTGAAATAGAAGTATCAAACTAGTCAACCTCAACACTAGCAATATCCTCTGAAAACGTACATAAATGATCATTATGAAACTCCGACAAACTGTCAACATTATACAATGATTCATAGTCATCCTACCGAACCTTAATATCACTTTCGGTAAGAGATGTACCATTGCGAGTGACCTCCCTTGGAATAATGCCATGTCTTTCACTCCCTATCCCTATTTCACCATAGCTTATCAAAATTCCGAACTATTTTGATTACTATACTAATCAGATAGCCTCTTCTGCACGATGCCTGATTCAACCGTCTAAATCTACGCAGTAGTTTATTAAAGATCTTGCTTTCCTTTCCATATATTTCTGACACAAAACACCTTTCCTAAACTTACACTTTCATTTCTGACACAAAACACCTTCCCTAAACTTACACGAGCGAATGATATGATAATGAATAATGGAGGACATCTTAATTTCATTAAAATCATAAAATGATGACAAGCATTCTTGAGGGGTGATGACATAATCAACAACGGAACTGCCATTATTTATTTAGTAAAATCTTGTTTACCAATGCCCCCGTTGATCATGCATGAATTACAATCAGTTAAAAAGTTCTAAAATAGTTATGCATAAAGTTTTTAGCAAAATCAATAACCTCTCGATCATAGATCCGGTTTACTCCTGCAGTATACCGTTAAAGGCACCACTCGATCGCGTTTCGTCCGCCATTTTGAAACGTTAGCATTGCGAGAAAACAAATGTGCTGTATTATGGTAATTCATTAACAAAATAAAGATATAAATAATGGATTGATAGGAAAGGAAATAATTCTTGATAAAAGTTATCAGTTACGACAGCATTTATCGTAGTAATGCATTCCACGATCGTAGCTTTGATGATTGGCTTCATTTCACGATGTTTCTATTTTTTGAGCGATAAACTTTATTCTTTGGCAAATTGTTTAATCTTGAACAACTGAAATGTTAACCTCACAAACATATTTGAAATTAAGTGTGAAATTATCATGTCAAAATCATATATAATTGTAAACAGGAAAGTCCTCCTGAATTTCATTTCCACAAAAAATACCCCGCTCGAATGGCACCTTTAAAGCTCCATAGTCATACTTTCATGCGGGTCGTGATGAAATTTAGCTATTGAGAAAACCAAAATATTACTCAATAGAAAGATCTTTCGTGATTTAGATGTTTTAGTCAACAATAACATTCTTAATGAGACTTCCAAAGTACAATGCCCTCTGCAAAAGTGCCATAGCATTTGACGAACCCACTTTCAGTGACGTAATTATTATGTGTAGAGGATTTACACCGCGTCTCAGTTACTGCAATTGCGTCCGATGGGTATCTATTAGGGTGGCAACAAGTACAGTTCTTCCAATAATTATACCCCCGCCTTACAGCGTAAGCGGGGGTATATAGCGTTCATTCTTTCCGTCCGTCCGTCCGTCCGTCTGTCCGTCCGTCCCAAAACTTTGTGCGGAGCAGATCTCCAAAACTATGCATGCTAGCTTCATCAAACTTCATACACATGTCAACCATGATCCCTAGTTGTGCCTTTTGAGGGTTAGAACTATTTCTGAATTTTCATTTTTGCGGTTTCCATGGAAACGTGACTAAAAAGGGACTCTTTGAGGAAGTCGTTTTGTGCGGAGCATATCTCCAAAACTATGCATGCTAGCTTCATCAAACTTTATTCAGATGTCAACCATGATCCCTAGTTGTGCCTTTTGAGGGTTAGAACTATTTCTGAATTTTCATTTTTGCGGTTTCCATGGAAACGTGAATAAAAAGTGACTCTTTGAGGAAGTCGTTTTGTGCGGAGCATATCTCCAAAACTATGCATGCTAGCTTCATCAAACTTCATACAGATGTCAACCATGATCCCTAGTTGTGCCTTTTGAGGGTTAGACCATCACATTCTTTTAATTTTTGGCGGTTTCCATGGAAACATCACTAAAACAGTGACTCTATGACCAAGTTCTTTGTCCGGAGCATATCTCCCAAACTATTCATGCTAGCTTCACCAAACTTCATACACTTATCAATCATGATCCCTAGTTGTGCCGTTTACGGGTTAGACCAACAAATTATTTTTATTTTTTGTTGTTTCCATGGAAACATGACTAAAACAGTGACTCTTCGACCAAGTCTTTTGTCCGGATCATATCTCCCAAACTATTCAAGCTAGCTTCACCAAACTTCATACACTTATCAATCATGATCCCTAGATGTGCCATTTGAGGAGTAGACCATCACATTTTTTTAATTTTTGGAAACATGACTAAAACAGTGATTCTATGATAAATTACTTTATCCTGAACATATTTCATGAAATATACATCTCAGCTTCACCAAATTTGCTACATATGTCAATCATGATTGCTGGATATGCCTTGTGAGAGTAAACGATATATATGGATTTTCTTCTCTGTGGTTTCTTTGGAAAACATAACTTACAAAGTGACTCAACAAAATTAATTTTGTCCTCAGTGCATCTCGTAGAATATTCATGATAACTACCTCAAATTTGAAACAAAGATCAACCATTATCTTTAGATGTACCCTTTTAATTGTAAAACCTATTAATGAATTCGGTATTTGGGTTTCAGTTGAAAGAAGACTTACACAATGACTTACTGTATACTCAACTATCATACTTTAACCAATATTAATCAGTTTTACTATTTGAAATTCTTTGAACAAAGTGGGGAGCGGGGGTATGTGAGCTTTGCTCGCTTCTTCACTTGTTGTTCAAAGAACTTCTCTCCATCGTTAGTTCTGCTAGACACACATTTAAAATCTGGATCAATACGAGATATTAACTTAAATAAAAAAATGTCCTTATCATTTGCGCCTAAAATATCAATTTTAAACCGTTCTAAAAGAAGATGCACCGACACCCCTGAGTCGCGTTTAGCTCTGGTGTTTATAGATCGTCTATTGTTTCCGATCCAAGTGATAATCAAAAGATAACTTATCACCTGGTTTTAGAAATGTTGCACAAATTCCTAGTATATATCAGTCTAATTTATGTAAAACCGGCTCCCTAAAAGACCTGTTGTCGGTTTCACGTGTTGACCAACCACAACAGCTCAATACCCCTAGCGGCAGTTTATCCTATTCTTTGGTTGTGATGAGACGTTTAGCACTGAATCTTTGTTTGTTGTCCTTGCCCATTTCACGATTCAGCGTCTGGATGTTACGATCCAGTTATCAAGCCCTCCTTTAATAATAATGCTTAATCGATATCAACTATCAACTTTATTCAAGCATTTAGGCCCCTGGGCCAACATACAGGTATACACATATTTCATATACAATAAAAATTGTAATAAAATCTCGCAACTTACGAGAAGTAGATAACATGAACATATAATTATTCAGAAATTTCATTTTTTACATCGTTTGTCACTATAATCACAGTGGCTTATTTTAGTTAACAAGATTTTCACTGGTAGTAAGAATTTGTTTAAATGTATATACATGTTTCCATTTTCAATTTTGGCAGATATATTTTTCTTAAATCATTATGATATGGTCACACAGAAATGAACGAAATACGTCTTATTTCTTCCTTACAAATTGGACAAATTCTAGACAACCTATCAATTTTATGACATCTTTCCTCATAAACCTTTAAACGTAATAACCCCGATCGTAGTTTTACAATACTTTTACGAAATTTGAAATCCACTATTTCAAATATATATTTTTCCGGTGTAAATAGATTTTTAATTCTCTCAACAAAATAGAAACAAAATTGTCCTTTCTGATTGTCCTTTCTGACTTATTTCAGCGAGATGCCATGTGTCGATATCCTTCCTGCTGGAGCCTGTAGACATGGCGCTGATTGTGGAGCTGGAAGAGGTCGAGCTTGGTTCACGGATTGCATGCATGCTGAAATGTGAAGCTCTTGACCTGTGTGTCGTGTTTGAATATCAGAGTCCAACTTGCACGTTCTGGAGGGTTGGTAGCTCCGGACTCACCGGGACAAGGGACATGTGGAGGAAGCAATAATGAATCAGTGCTTTTCAAAAGATATGTATCGAGAAAGAAGCGTCATTTTGCTGAACTAGGGTACATGAAATGCAATACTCTCTCAAGTGCACATTTTCATTGTAATACTATTACAAAAATTCAAACTGTGAAAAACGCAAGCATGAGACCTTACCTATAGCCCTATTGGCTTGTTAGGATTTGCCTTACAGTGTTCGTATTGTGATAACGCATAGCTATTGTTATAGTGTGGATGTTCTACCACGGTTACTGTACCTGATGCTAAATTCGAATCCTTTCAATGGCTGTTTATGTATATGAGATATGCTGCAAATACTGATATTGGGGTTATTTGAGGGGGGAGGCATGACAAACGACACACGGACAAATTACACCTAGACAAATTACAACCGGACAATTGACAAATGCAATTTTGACAAAATTAAAAGCCACCCTGACAATAGCCACACGGACAAAAGCCACCCGGACAAATGACACTCAGACAAAAGCAAATCGGACAAAAACAACCCTGACAAAAGCCACCTGGACAAAAGCCACCCGGACAAATGACACCTGGACAAATGACAACCGGACAATGACACCTTGACAAATCTCGACCGGACAAAAGCTACCCTGACAAAAGCCACCCGGACAAAAGCCACCCGGACAAATGACACCTGGACAAATGACAACCGGACAATGACCCCTTGACAAATTTCGACTGGACAAAAGCCACCCTGACAAAAGCCACCCTGACAAATGACACCTGGACAAAATGACACCCAGACAAAAGCAATTCGGACAAAATCCGGCCTGACAAAAGCAACCCGGACAAAAGCCACCTTGACAAAAGCCACCCGGACAAAAGCCACCTGGACAAAAGCCACCCGGACAAATGACACCTGGACAAATGACAACCGGACAATGACACCTTGACAAATTTCGACTGGACAAAAGCCACCCTGACAAAAGCCACCCTGACAAATGACACCTGGACAAAATGACACCCAGACAAAAGCAATTCGGACAAAATCCGGCCTGACAAAAGCAACCCGGACAAAAGCCACCTTGACAAAAGCCACCCGGACAAAAGCCACCTGGACAAAAGCCACCCGGACAAATGACACCTGGGCAAATGACACCCAGACAAAAGCAATTCAGACAAAAGCCACCCGGACAGAAGCCACCTGGACAAAAGCGACCCGGACAAAGCCACCTGGACAAATGACACCTGGACAAATGACACCCAGAGAAAAGCAATTCGGACAAATGACACCCGGACAAAAGCCACCCAGGCAAATGACACCTGGACACCCATTTAAATGAAATCCGAACAAAAGCCAGCTCGAAAAAAGCCACTTCTTTATCATCTTTAACTCATTCAATGAATATAATACTACTATATTTTAAGATTATTATGATTTTATTTATATTATATTTATATCATAACATTCATTTACCAATAACTTTATCAGAAAACAAATAATTACATACTTGTATTATCTATAAAAAGTATATCACCGAAAGGCTGTTACGCTGTTAAACCTATTTGTGTTTATGTTGCTCTCATACTTTGTCAATTGAAATTGGTAGATACCAAAAAGTAAAGGTATATGATAGGAGAGGTGTTTTATGTACAAATGAAATTGAAGATGAGCTTAATTATTTTTAAATGTCCAATGTATAATGATCTTCAGGAAACAATTATAAAGACATATTACTGTAATGAATTTAGAATTATCTTTTTTTTATATACTTCTTACTAGAATTCTCTCATCCTTCTCCTCATATCTATGTATCTTTTGTACCCTTTTGCTACATGCGAACTGTATTTATTATGGATAGGGTTTACTAAGTGGGACAACTTGTGCCCAACCTGTTTCATTTATGTGAATAAAATGTCTTTTAAATCAAGTGTCGCGCTTATGTTGGCTTTTTTTTATAGTGCAGTGGTGATTTATGGAGGGCAAAATGCTCATGCAAAAGCTAAGCAGTGAAAATAAAAAGCTTATTGTGAAGTATGAAGTTTAACGATATGCTTGACTGAACATGATATTCAGTCACAACTAAATTAGAAATACAGTAAAATTTATTTACAGCATCTGATGCTGATACATACACTTACAGTTTATGGACGTTGCATCCAAAAAAGTTAACAAACATCATACTGCAGTGCCTGAAGTGTAGGTTTTATGTGAATAGCTGAGGCAGCAATGCAATGTGAATAGTTGAGGAACCAACGGGATAGGGATACGGGATAGCTCAGTCGGCAAGAGCGCCGGTCCCACGTTGCTGAGGTCCAGGGTTCAAATCATCTCTGTTAGAACTTTATAAGTGTCACCCTGGAGCCCTAGTGTGTAGTGCAACAAAAACTGCGCACTTAAAAGATCCCACGAATACATGTCAGTGGTTGAATAGTGGATACATGAACACGTGCATACGCCGAGCTGTCGGTTATCAGCGTTCAGCAGTGTTGGACAAACTGCTGTGACTGTGTGCCTCAGTTCAACCCGCTGTGAATGGGTACCCTGTGAGGCATAGAATGGTCCCTAACCTGGGCGCCACATATGGATGCCGGTTGAATACTCCCCAGGGAGTTGAAATGGAAAAATTATCGGACGGTGAAAGAATACCATTGACAAGGGGGAAAATGTAAGCACCTTGAGCAATCACGAGTGGTTGGATATACGCGCTTTATAAATATCCAAATATATAATAGTTGAGGCACCAATGCAATGTGAATGCAGGGCTATAAAACCCATAGAAGTTCTGAAACGTTTGATTGAAGTATTCAATGAGGAAATTCCATAATTTTGTCGAACAACTCTATTTACAATTTCACTTTAACCCTATTTCCATCCATTACCATGAAAAGAAAGCTTTGGTGGCGGGTTGGAGACAATATTATTTAAAACAAATGGTGGTATGACTTCTATTGCATGCTATGTAATATTAATGACTAATAAACAATACTTAATTAATAAATATATGTTGACTTGAGTAAGAAACATTTGACCACGCTTGTTATGTGCAGTCCGTGTATGAACGTTGTGGTGAGGGAAATGCTTCTCTTTGTGATGCAGATTCTCTCGGGGAATATACCTTTGCAGCGGTTTGTCTGGATCTTTAAAATGCAAGTCTTTGAAAAAATACCGATGTGTTCAAGGGATTTCTGACAAAAGAATCTATTTGCATTTATTCCACGAGTGCCTCTATAAGATATGTTTACACGTCGAAAGTTTTAGTGTAACACGCATCAGATATAATGCTGGTTTATAAATAAACAGTGAAAAAACTATCGTGAGTCCAATATACATAAATACAACAATAGCATATAAATTAAACATTTCAAAGAAAGTGATCCCTGCCAGCCAATCGGATAGAAAATTCCATTATTCGAACAAAATGGTACTCCCAATGCAGAGAGTTTCAACAAAGGAAACACATTAAAATTACAGGGTACGATAGACAAGAAATCAAGAACTTCTGCTAGCGAAATTCCGAGCTCCAAGTCGTCGGCAGACCGAAGGTTTATAACTTGAAGGATTTATTACCTTCAATAATGAAAGAAATCATGCTTTGCTTGGCTTGCTATTTTGCATCAATTATTGGAGGTAAGCAGCTTACGTTTGATGAGTAAAAATAGTGATTTTGATGAAATTATAGGAATAGGAAATTAGGTAATAGCTGGAAGTTTATTGAAGTATAATATGTTATGATTTATCAGTTATCATATAAGCAATCTGAATAAATTTAGATCGACAGTCTGTTTATACTGTCGATCTAACATTAACCAGTGTGAGAGGTCGTTAAGAAAAGCCTTTGGAAAGGCAAACTTGGAGGCACCGAGATTAGGCAAGGTAAGTGTGTACTGGGTCGCAGATTTTGGGGGTCGGGGGTGGTGGGTAGGAATGTTGTTGTTGGGGGTGGTTGTATTATTGGACGAAAGGTGTTTGAGGCTTGAAAAATCTATACAGTGCTGTGAATATCAGTAAGAAAAAATATTATTTAGCTGTTATTTAACTAAATCGTTCTAATCCAATACTCTGGGTCATTGGACTTTGTTCCGACAGTGATTCATCAGTATTTAATGTGCAGTTTTACAACTTCTTTCTAATAAAGGACATGGGGAAATTAAAATGTATTAAGGCAAAAGTGAACGCAGCTTCGAGAAGTCAGTTGACAATCTGACAGCCTTCACGTGAAACTAATAACATCGAAAGGTCATTTATTACACTCTCGTTGAAGATACTGCAGTTGTGAAACAATGACATGTTATTCAACACTGTTGTGAAACATTGCACGTGAAAGCGATCGCATCCGGAACTACTTTCCTGCCAAGATATCGGTTGATGATGTCAATCAAAATTGCGACTTATGAATATTGTTCTCGGTCCGAACGAAAAATATACGAGATAATAGAAAAAAACCTTTTAACAACGTGTTTATTTGTTTATGATTAAAATGTCCGAGAAACAATGCAAAAAGAATCAGAGATACCTCCACAATATTCATCTTTAAATGTAAACACGACCTCGGAATCAGGGTCAAATCGGCATTCGATTGGTAGATCTGGCAAGGCCATCCATTCCGAATATGGTCGATTCTTGAAATGTCAGCCACAATACATCAAGATTTCGATAAAGCAGTCCATTTTGGTGATAAGCATTAGCAAAGTTATCTTTATCGGCAACATGTTCAGTTCGTCGAAACGCTTAAATGTTTTAGAGTTATCTCCCTTGCAGCCCTAAGCTCCTAGCAGCGTTTGGCAATTCAACGACGAGCTCGCTATTCAAAGCAGCGGTCCTTTTTGTATTTAGAATTTGAATTAAATTTTGATTTGAAGAGGGTATTTTCCACCATGGATCGCAAACAAGGACAGTGTTCCTCCCACTGACACTAGCGATCAAACTTACTGAATTGCGCTTGAAAACGCACATTCCGATTACGTCACAATCACTTGACATTCATTCACACAATCTAGATCTTACGTTCATTCGCACAATTCAGCGACAGATGGTTTTGTTAACTAGACAATTTGCGTTTGAATGAACTATAACACAAAGATAATTGAATGAGAGTTTTCCATTTGTATTGTTCAAAATTAAACCTGTTATTAACGGACTTACTCATGTCGTCATGACCTATTTGTTCATTGTTCAAAGTCTAATATGACGCTATGCGTCCATATTGTAAGATTTGTATCCCTACGCACAACTATGAGAATTGAAGGTTAACATAATTTTCATTTTATATCATTAATTTACAGAGTGTAATAAATGAAATACTAAACTTCGTTCAGTTTAATACCATATTTATGAAACTCAACTTTCGCTCGTTAAATACGAATACCATCCACTCGTTTCATAAATATGGTATTAAACTGAACGTCGTTTAGTATTCTCTATTAATGAATCATATCATGTACTATAATGGATAAACTCTACAAGCATACAGTAAGGACAATACCATCACATGAACATCAACAAATTAGTAAGTCATCTTCTTCTGAACACACATTTGAAACTGATATTTTTGTATTAGCAATCAAGGAATTTGAAGCTACTTATAGCAGAGATTACGTGGAAAGCAGTGAAGCAATTCGTTTGTAGTTAGCTCATGTGTTTTGTTGTTTTCAAATTTACTCAGAGGTAAATATTTTTAAGTTATAAAATAAGCTGTTATTGTTTGTTCCAGAAAACGTTAACATTGCTTTTGGGAAGAATGTCTCTGCCAGTTCTCACATGGTCCACACACCACCAGAGAAAGCAGTCGATGGTGACAGGATTGCTTCTCAAGGCGATTATGTGTTCCATACATTGTATCGTCAAAGCTACCCCATTACTCTCAGCTGGTGGACTGTGGACCTGGGTCTTGAGGTGATCTTCCCTCAAGTCGTCATCTACTTCAGAACAGACTGTAAGTAATATATGTTTTAATAAATAGAGTTTTATCTTTATAATTTGTTAAAAGAAGGAGCCATATCTAAGAGTGATGAATCAGATGAAGGGTTGATGTCTTCATTGGCTGGTCACGCATTGCCTGTCCTCGGGAAATCGTTTATCTGTAAAGTTGTCTTCATGGGCTAGTTGCGCATTACCTGTCCTGGTGACATCGTATATTGTGAAGTTGTCTTCAGCTCCTTTTTTAAATTTCTTGCTTTAAAGATAAATAATTTCTAAATGAGAAGGTCGATGACAACGGAAAAATTTGACTGGGGCATTAATATATATTCATGAAGAAATTAACCCAGGTATTTTCTTTGAACTTTTTTTAAATAAACCTGTCAGAGGATTCTGATGACAATGTCTATTTTCTATGAAGAAGACACCATCAGAATGCTACGCTAATGGTTGCAGTATCACCACAAAAGACAAAATGATTATTCAAAAACATACATTGATAAAATATTGCCATGTATCAGTTAACATAACTGCAGGTCACATGTTGAGGTTAACATAACCATTGCAAGTTATGATAATTTTTTTATTAATGTTGAAGATAAAAACACATTGCTAATTTGAAAGTTGTTAACATGATGTCATAAATTTTATTGCTATCGGTTATCGCAATGTCAGGTCTCATTATAGGGATGGCAAGAAATAATATATATTATTGACATTGAATTAAAATTAAAAACTCTCATTTTTTAAAGTCTTTCGGTATGATGCAACCGGGAATTGAACCAAAGTTCCCGCATGAGGCAGAACTATTGACTTCAGTGACACCTAACATTCAGTATCAAGTCGTCCTGAAGATCCATTCTCACCATCTTATTGTTGTTAACAATTTAAATATCATTTGTGACGTCAGCCTATTGTTCTCTCGCCATTATTTGTCGGTTACGGAGCGTTGTATTTTACATAATTTTTGTTCACTTGAAATTTTGATTTTTTAAATATTTTAAGTTTTGTTTTTGATTAGGCATTAAGTTGAGTTTATGTCGGTTATAATCCTCATAACACTTCATTCCTGAAAAGTAATGAGGCTCGGGCCCTGGGGCCCTTGGCTCCATTATTTTTTAGGAATAGAGAGCTATTATTATATGAATATTTATATAGCGAGCATATCCATCCACTCGTGGTTGCTCAAAGCGCTTGTTGTTTGCCCTGGTCAATGGCATTCTTTCACCATTTGATCATTTTTCCAATTCACCTTCTGTATTCAACCGGCATCCATATGTGGCGGCATCCACATGTGGCACTCAGGATAAGGACCATTCTATGTCCCAAAGGGTACCCATTCACAGCTGGGTGAACTGAGACACATAGTCCCAGCAGTTTGTCCAACACCTTGGACTGGATGGGATTCGAATCCGGGACATCAGCAACGTGAGACCGGCGTTCTTGCAGACTGAGCTATCCCTTACCCCGAGTTACTCGGACGTTTACGTTATGTAGATATAACAAGGAGTTTGAGATGTCTGCAATATTTCATTTAAGTGATTTTGTGTATGCAAACACCACACATTATTGACCATAGTTGTAAAAAAATCAAATTTCGGTTTAGTATGATATATTCATCATCTTATTGTTGTTCTCAATGTTGTGATATAGATATAACAAGGAGGAACGGTGTTCGGATTTCCCTCTCGCCTGTTGGCGGTGGTTCAACTGAGTTCTGCCATGTTGTGACCGGCGCTGCAGATGGTTCAGATATTCCAGATATCTACAACTTCACATGTGCTGCACGGGGTCGGTACCTGAACATCTCAACTGTCACTGACAACGATGACATTGGTGTGATCCTTGACTTTGGTGAAGTGGAGGTGTATGGTAATGTACATGGGTTTTTCCTGTCATTCCTTTATCAATGTATTCTAATCTACAGAGCGTCTAGAATATCTAGATATTCACCAAAGATCCATAAAAAGAGAGGTTTTTACCATGATAGATTTCAGGGTTTTGATGGAGATTTGAGAACAAAATATACATAATATACAAAATATATATTGATGTTGCAGGGTTTTGTAAATTGCAATTCAAATAAATTATGTTACATATATACACCAGGTAGAAAGTTCATGAATACAAAGCTACCTTTTACGAAGCCCCAGTGAAATGTTCTGGACAATCTGAAGGAGTGGGGGTCATTCGCGAGAACAATAGATAAACAAGAAGCGAATGCATTAGATCAACTTCAAGCACTTGTGGCCTCAAAACATGTCAAGGTTAAGAAAAAGAATCCTCTTTATCAAAAAGTTGCAACCTATATTGTATTTTCAATATAGTTTTCTTCATTAAGTGTTGTCTCATCATTATTGAGATGCTTCAAGGCTGTAGATATTCGATCATTATTTCAAGGCTGCCAGAGTAATGCCAAACTTGGAAATTGGACGTTTTCTAAAGAATTCGATTTATTTCAGCGAAGACAGCTGGTGAAGTGAACGTCAACACGAAGTATATTCCACTGTGCCATGTGTCGGTATCCTTCCTGCTGGAACCTGTAGACATGGCTCTAGTTGTGGAGCTGGAAGAGGTCGAGCTTGGTTCCCGGATTGGATGCATGCTGAAATGTGCAGCTCTGGACCTGTGTGTCGTGTTTGAATATCAGAGTCCAACTTGCACCTTCTGGAGGGTTGGTAGCTCAGGACTCACCGGAACAAGGGGCATGTGGAAGAAACAATAATGACGGTATACCTTACCAGTCTTGTCTATAGAAAAAATGAACCTGGCAGAACGGTCGTCAGTTTTTTGTATTCTTTTTCTCTGAACTGTAATCTGTCACAAATATCTAGCAACTCAGAATAAAATAATATCGCACTTTTGAGAAGTATAAATCGTCATTGTTAACACTGGCACTGTTCTAACAATTTATTATTTATTATTTACCCTGTAATTTGGCCAAATGTGTATTTGAAGAATTAAAGATTTTGGAAATTGGCCAATTGTTCTTCTTCATTCCTTTCAATGCGAACATATATGAATTAATATTAAAGCTCCATTTACATTTCAATATCTTTCACATTTTGGAAATTGGCCAACTGCTCTACTTCATTCCCTTCAATACGAACATATATGAATAAATATTTAAATTCCATTTAGATTTCAATATCTTTCAATTCATCGTGTATTTACAGGCATTTCTAGTAGTCAATGAACAGATGGGTCCTGTGTACAAAAGCTATGTGACTATAATTAAGACTCTTGACCCCTGTAGGGAACCAAGAGCGTGGGAAAACTTCATTCATTCAAGATGTGGGGTAAAAAGTTGTAAATCAAGATGACTGTCGTTTCCCAATAACAAATATCACTTAATATGCTAATAAGGGTATTTCCGAAAATGCGGATTCCGGTTAAGACTAATTGTGATTGCATGGGTGTCAATGGTTGCGTAAACAAAACTAAATCTCCTTCAGTTTTATTAATTGTTGATGTTGTAATTATAATGATTGTTTTACATGTTTTGTGTTTCTATCAATGTATAACAGCAACAAAGTTTGTATGAAATCGCTACACTACGCGATTTTATACAATTTGTTTCTGTTATAAATTGATAGAGGCACAAAACATGTAAAACAATGCTTAAATAAAGATCACAGGATTAACGCCCTGGAAGCCTGTTTGCTTTCCGAATTCAGAGACTTTAACAAATCGCAACTGTAGATCTTATCTGTTAAATCTGTTACTATACAATCTTGTAAGTAACAGAGCCAATATCTCTAGTATTTGAAATCTTACACCTAACATCGTAAACCAGGTTGTTTAGGTATCATTTTCATTATCTCAATGGTGTGTTAGAGGTAAAACAAGGAGGAACGGTGTTCAGATTTCCCTCTCCCCTGTTGACGGTGGTTCCAATGAGTTCTGCCATGTTGTGACCGGCGCTGCTGATGGGTCCGATCTACAACTTCACATGTGCTGCAAGGGGTCGCCAAAGGCTCGCATAATACACATTTTATTCCTATCATATGATGTTAATGATACGTAAACACACTCGGTTAATAATCTCTATATGTTGTGTGAAATGCATTGTAAAGCTTTGCAAGTTGACGTAATGTCCTCAATTAATATTTGTAAAAGGTAAACAATAATTACAGTAAAGAATATGTGAATTAATGGTAAAATGTTTGAGTAGATATTGCAGTAAATGTGAGTAAACTAATTTTCCTATTTCATTGATGTTTGGCAACATTGTAAAAGAGGTTTGTTTCTTGATTGCAGTCAATCTTGTTCAACTATTCCAACTGCAGACAATCGCATGTTCCATGTGTTCTACACGTTCTACTTAATTACCAATCTAGTTCCATGAGTTCAACGCATTCGATCAATTCTACATGTTCAAAGTTCAATATTCAATATTACAAGTTATGAAGAACCAAGTTGTATTTGGACTTGCTCATTATAAAACCTATTGACACTTACGAAGCTGTAATCTAATCATTACAATACCCTTGATTTTACCAATAAACAGAACCATTATAGGATCATCTTCAGAATTAATGCTATTTCAGTCTTTTGTATTAACGATTAAATAAAGATGCAATACTTTTTACTAATGTCCTGATGATTGTCAGCATATACGATTGTTTTCAATATTCAGAGACAAATGCAAGTCTTTATAAACATGTCAATATCCTGTGCCGTCGAATTTACTAAATATGCAAGCCATTATATGTATGCTAATATGGAAATATAACTCGTTTTTAAATAAATCCAAAGATGTTTATCAAAATGGTCCATGCATGGTTAATGGACCTTACTCAAATGATAAACAGCCGTTAATTTAAATGGTGCTTGCAATTTTCACTCGACACAGCATGAAATACTACTAATAAACCGGTTGAGAATGAGAGTTTGTATTACCCACTGAAGACATTCATGTTGCCTTCACTCACGGTTAATGGCAGTTTCATCAAAGAAAGTTTACAAAATACACACATTACAGTGCATCTACTGTTGAATTATATCGATATTTGGGCCTCGGACTGATAAAGAATGTGATATGAAAATATATATCTAAATGTAAGGCACCAGTGACGAATGTATGCACAGCTAGGGGGAAACGAAGTTCTCTGTTTCATTGACGCATTTATTTGAAAGATAATCCATATCTTCGACTAACAACTAAATTTGAACTTCATTTCATCCCCTTTCCATTGATTACAATAAACATAAGGAAGGTTGAATACACAATAGTTAAATAAATCTCAGACAATATTGATTATTAAAAACAAATGGTGGTAAGATTTCTTTTTCATGATGGATTTTATTTGTAGACGTACAAACTAAACTTTATAAATGATATATAATGATGTGTGTAAGACAGATTTGAAAACACAGGTTTATGTGCATTCTGTGTACTGCCACTGAAGTAAATAAATGTTTTTCTTTGTCCTGTAGATTCTTTAAGGAAATAAACTTTTGCAGCGATTTTCTATGGATTGTATGCCTTTGAAAATCATGTCTACTCGCTTTCTGACAAAAGCCTCTATTTTCTCTGTGCATTTACTCCCCAAGTGCAATTATCAGTGAATGTCGATATTTCTATTGATGATTCTGTAAATGCTTTTGTATAATATGCTTGTTTGCGAGATAAATTGTCATAAAAAGCCACACATGTTTCGAAAAAATGCTGCTTTATCATATAACGTACTGAATATGACGAAAACAAGTTCAAACAAAGAACGATAATTGCATACAAAGTTCAATAGAGCAACTATCACAAAACAAATATACTTTACCGACAATCACAGCAACTGATTAAAAGTTTTTGAAAAACGCTCTCTGCAAGCCAACCGGTAGAAAACTCTTTTATTCGGTACTCCTAATCAGCAAGGGGCCAATCTCTAAGTTACTGTGTACCATAGACAAGAAGACATCAATAACTTATGTTGGCGACATTATAATTCTGAAGTCGTTAGCAGACCTAAACTTTGTAACTTGAAGGTTTCAATATCTTCAAAGATGAAAGAAATCTTGCTTTTCTTGGCTGGCTGTGTTGTATCAAGTACTGGAGGTAGGTACCCTGCGTTTGGAAGACCGGGGTTCGATTCCCAGTTGCGTCATACCGAAAGACGTTAAAAGGTGGTAGTTGTTGCTGTCTTGCTTGACACTCAGCAGTGTAAAGGCAGAACAACGCATTAACTGGCGCTGCACCGTGGCTGCCGGGTGCCATGGGCACAAATCAAAATTTAATGTCCAATGTACATGTACTGAGGACAATAAAATGTTATTATTATTGATTAATAGAATTAGTGGTTTGGATGAAATTTGAATTATAACAGTCTAATTAAAGTCGGCCTAGTTCCGAGGAATAAAACATTCAAAATACCAACTGCACAGAGATATTGAATCCTCTACACTAGGTCTCATTGTAGAGGATACCTATCAAAGTAGCATGTTCGATTCCCATAGAGTTGATAATTCTAACCTTTTAACTCGGAACTTGGCAGATTTTAATCAGACTGATATTAAAAACAGCAAAATATGTAATATATTGAAATAAACAGAATACAGATAAACCCAGCGATTCCCTCTATCAATATTTTGTTTATTGGAATTATTACAAGTCACAGAGAGTATTGATAAATCATCCCAGGTCCCGAAAGTTCTAATTTTCATCGATTTTGTTATAGTCTATACAAACATCAATCCTTTATAACTTCAAGTAAAGGCAAAGACCCGGATGATAGTCGAAATGAATTAATTTGCGGTAAAGTAGGAAGAAACATCCGATGTTTTCTCTTTCTGACACTGATAAACTGATAACTGTGAATTTGTGATACAAAACAAGAAAGTGGTTGCTTATAACAGAGGAGCTAAGGAAAAGGAAAACATTGACATTAAAACAATGTGAACCATTTCATTTGTATTCAATTCATCTTCTATCATTTTCCACTTTACACAGAGGTCAATTTCTTTTTATGACAAAAGAACTAAAAGTTCAACATTTGTTTCAGAAAACTTTAACATTGCTTTGGGAAAGAATGTCTCTGCCAGTTCCCACATGACCGACAGACCCCCAGAGAAAGCAGTCGATGGTGACAGGATTGCTTCTCAAGGCGATTATGTGTTCCATACATTGTATCGTCAAAGCTACCCCATTACTCTCAGCTGGTGGAGTGTGGACCTGGGTCTTGAGGTGATCTTCCCTCAAGTCGTCATCTACTTCAGAACAGGCAGTAAGTAATCAACAGTTTATCTCTTCTATATGAGAGGTCACCGTCCCACAAGTGGTTCCTAATTTAGAACAAACTGCACCGATTTGTGATGTTGAACCTTAATATTGCAGTTCTGTACAGGTCCTTATTACTCAACCGTGGTGAGATCACTCATTAGATAACAATGAGTTGGTAACACACATGTGTGTTACCATCTCGTGCAAAGAAACGGAACTACTTTCGAACGTCACATGACATTGTTCAATCACGTGATTTATAAGCGGCGACTGACAAATTTTACATTCTCTAAAAAACTGTTAATTTATGTGAAAGAATATTATCTAGCGGTTGTTTTTACCTCTGCCGTTGACACTGTTCGCCAAGTTTGCAAAACAAAAGAACGTGACCTAGAAACAGGACAAATTCCGATGACGTCAATTGGTGATATGATGACGTCACGTTGCGAGAGCATGATGCGTTGACAGTTTTCGTTGCTTCTTAGTGTTTATTTTATCAATGCATCTTTTGAGAATGAAATACTTTTCACCAATATAATTTGTTTTATGTTTATAGGCGTATGACATGTGTAAACATCCAAACAAATACAGAACTATTTTATTTGAACTCATGGAAATTCATACGCTGGTTTCGCGATTGTTCCAAGTCAGCTGATTGTTGTTTTGACGATTTATTTACTTAAATATTGATATTGAGGGTTAAGTAATAAATAAAATACTAAACTCATGGTAAAGTACATTACCATTCGTTTAGTATTCTCTTTTTCTCCTTGGTGTTAAGTAAAGGAAGAGGCTTGGGCGAGTTGATTTTATCCACGGAGACACGACACCAAATGCACTCTAGCTCCATCTTAATCCATGGTGTGACTTCACAAAACAAAAAGATAGAGCCATTGGCTCTGTAGCTCATCAGGCTTCATCATTAATTATGCTGTAGAGTGTGGCCAATGTGATTTCCCTTTTGTAGAAACAACAGGGTCACCTATCATAAAATTAAGTATATAGGCGACAAGTTTAAGCTTTTTTTAGGCCTTATGCTTCTGGAGAGGAAGTCGAAATTCCACAAAGTTTACAGACGGACGGACGCCGGACACCAAGCCATACCATTAGCCCATCGGGCCTTACAGGCCAGATGAGCTAAACACTGTATTTTTTCACATATTTTCAGTTTGCTTTCAAAACAATAGCATTTTTGGGGCTCACTCATCGGATATTGACACAACCTTAGGCCACACTACAAATTATGATTAACGTGCAGGTGTATAGCCATATTTTCCCGACGGCGATGCAATTGACAACTCATGTAGGGTGCATTTCACGTACTAGTCATTTCCAAGCATGCACTCTCCGCTTCAACCGTCAGATGAACAGAACAGGTTTAGGTCTGACAAACAACTTTTGATATGTCATTTTCGTTTTTATATCAGAATAATTACAAAATCTGGTAACGTTTATTTTGGATGGTAGTTTATTTTTTTCTGAAGAAATGGGATGCTATGTATGTTATGAACCATCTGGGGTATATCACAATCTGCAGATTGTGAGCACACAATCTAGGAATATGTCAATATTCTTAGATTGTTTAAACAATCTGCAGATTGTGAGGCCTGCACAATCTGGGAATGATCACAATCTAGGAATATTTTTGGTCCAACTAACGGAGTAGTATTGTCAATTCCCAGATTGTGAATGGCTATAAGCAACTGTGTATGGAATGGAATATAGGAGACGATTCCTAGATTGTGAAGGGCTCTTACGTGTTCTTTGGGTCCCTCTGACGGGGAAGTGTAGTCTATTCCCAGATTGTGATGGACTCTTAGTGACTTTCTATCTTCAATCTATTGAGTATGGGGATACATTCCTAGATTGTGAGGGGCTTGAACATGGTCTTGGGGTCCGTCTGACGGGGCAGTGTAGTCTATTCCATGATTGTGATTGACTCTTAGTGACTTTCTATCTTCAGTCTATGGAGTATGGGGTACATTCCTAGATTGTCAGGGGCTCTTACATGGTTTTGGGGTCCCTCTGACGGGGCAGTGTTGTCTATTCCCAGCTTGTGATGGACTCTCAATGACTTTCTATCTTTAATCTATTGAGTATGGGGGTACATTCCTAGATTGTGAGGGGATCTTACATGGTCTTGGGGTCCCTCTGACGGGGCAGTGTAGTCTATTCCCAGATTGTGATGGACTCTTAGCGACTTTCTATCTTCATTCTATGGAGTATAGGGTTACATTCCTAGACTGTGAAGGGCTCTTACATGGTCTTGGGGTCCCTCTGACGGGGCAGTGTGGTCTATTTCCAGATTGTGATGGACTCTTAGTGACATTCTATCTTTAATCTATTGAGTATGGGGGTATATTCATAGATTGTGACGGCTCTTACATGATCTTTGGGCCCCTCTAACGGGGCAGTGTTGTCTATTCCCAGATTGTGATGGACTCTTAGTGACTTTCTATCTTCAGTCTATGGAGTATGGGGTACATTCCTAGATTGTCAGGGGCTCTTACATGGTTTTGGGGTCCCTCTGACGGGGCAGTGTTGTCTATTCCCAGCTTGTGATGGACTCTCAATGACTTTCTATCTTTAATCTATTGAGTATGGGGGTACATTCCTAGATTGTGAGGGGATCTTACATGGTCTTGGGGTCCCTCTGACGGAGCAGTGTAGTCTATTCCCAGATTGATATTGACTCTTAGCGACTTTCTATCTTCATTCTATGGAGTATAGGGTTACATTCCTAGACTGTGAAGGGCTCTTACATGGTCTTGGGGTCCCTCTGACGGGGCAGTGTGGATTATTCCCAGATTGTGATGGACTCTTAGTGACTTTCTATCTTTAATTTATTGAGCATCGGGGTACATTCCTAGATTGTTAGGGGTTTGTACATAGTCTTGGGGTCCCTCTGACGGGGCAGTGTAGTCTATTCCCAGATTGTGATGGACTCTTAGTGACTTTCTATCTTCAGTCTATGGTGTATGGGGTACATTCCTAGATTGTGAGGGGCTCACACATGGTCTTGGGTCCCTCTGACGGGGCAGTGTTGTCTATTCCCAGATTGTGATGGACTCTCAATGACTTTCTATCTTTAATCTATTGAGTATGGGGGTACATTCCTAGATTGTTAGGGGCTCTTACATGGTCTTGGGGTCCCTCTGACGGGGCAGTGTAGTCTATTCCCAGATTGTGATGGACTCTTAGCGACTTTCTATCTTCATTCTATGGAGTATAGGGTTACATTCCTAGATTGTGAGCGGCTCTTACCTAGTCTTTTGGTCCCTCTAACGGGGCAGTGTAGTCTATTCCCAGATTGTGATGGACTCTTAGCGACTTTCTATCTTCAATTTATGTATTATAGAGAACGATTCTTAGATTGTGAAGGGCTCATAGCTGGTCTTAGTGTCCAATTGACGGGTTAGTATGGTCCATTCCCAGATTGTGAAGGGCTGTGAGCGATTATCTATCTTCATTTTATGCAATATAGAGACCATTCCCAGATTGTGAAGGGCTATGAGCGGTTTTCTATCTTCAATTTATGTAATATAGAGAACGATTCCCAGATTGTGATGGACTCTTAGTGACTTTCTATCTTTAATCTATTGAGTATGGGGGTACATTCCTAGATTGTGAGGGGGTCTTACATGGTCTTGGGGTCCCTCTGACGGGGCAGTGTAGTCTATTCCCAGATTGTGATGGACTCTTAGCGACTTTCTATCTTTAATCTATTGAGTATTGGGGTATATTCCTAGATTGTGACGGCTCTTACATGGTCTTTGGGTCCCTCTGACGGGGCAGTGTAGTCTATTCCCAGATTGTGATGGACTCTTAGCGACTTTCTATCTTCATTCTATGGAGTATAGGGTTACATTCCTAGATTGTGAGCGGCTCTTACCTAGTCTTTTGGTCCCTCTAACGGGGCAGTGTAGTCTATTCCCAGATTTTGATGGACTCTTAGCGACTTTCTATCTTCAATCTATGGTGTATAGGGGTATATTCCTAGATTGTGAAGGGCTCATAGCTGGTCTTAGTGTCCAATTGACGGGTTAGTATGGTCCATTCCCAGATTGTGAAGGGCTATTAGCGGTTTTCTATCTTCAATTTATGTAATATAGAGAACGATTCTTAGATTGTGAAGGGCTCATAGCTGGTCTTAGTGTCCAATTGACGGGTTAGTATGGTCCATTCCCAGATTGTGAAGGGCTGTGAGCGATTATCTATCTTCATTTTATGCAATATAGAGACCATTCCCAGATTGTGAAGGGCTATGAGCGGTTTTCTATCTTCAATTTATGTAATATAGAGAACGATTCCCAGATTGTGATGGACTCTCAGTGACTTTCTATCTTTAATCTATTGAGTATGGGGGTACATGCCTAGATTGTGAGGGGGTCTTACATGGTCTTGGGGTCCCTCTGACGGGGCAGTGTAGTCTATTCCCAGATTGTGAAGGACTATGAGCGGTTTTCTATCTTCAATTTATGTAATATAGAGAACGTTTCTTAGATTGTTAAGGGCTCATAGCTGGCCTTAGTGTCCAATTGACGGGTTAGTATGGTCCATTCCCAGATTGTGAAGGGCTATGAGCGGTTTTCTATCTTCAATTTATGTAATATAGAGAACGATTCTTAGATTGTGAAGGGCTCATAGCTGGTCTTAGTGTCCAATTGACGGGTTAGTATGGTCCATTCCCAAATTGTGAAGGACTATGAGCGGGTTTCTATCTTCAATTTATGTAATATAGAGAACGATTCTTAGATTGTGAAGGGCTCATAGCTGGTCTTAGTGTCCAATTGACGGGTTAGTATGGTCCATTCCCAAATTGTGAAGGACTTTGAGCGGTTTTCTATCTTCAGTTCAAGCAATAAAGGGGTAAATTCCTAGATTGTGAAGGGCTCTTAGCTTGTCATGATGTCCAACTGACGGAGAGGTCCATTTCAATATTGTGAAGGACTGTGAGCTATTTTCTTTGTTCACGAAATGGTGTATTGGGTGATTCCCAGGTTGTGAAGGAATGTGTGCATATTTTTTAGAACGAAACTATTTAATTACAAAGGTAAAATCCTGGGATTGTGAACGGCTATGTGTGTGTCTTTTGAAAGACAGATTTTAGAAAATTGAAATCAATGATCGAAAATATATTGTCTGATAGAAAGGATAGTTAGCAGTAAACCTGATTATTATTATTAACGCCCGTATGTATTACTTGTTCAGTGTTTATATTTTTTTTACCTAAGTAAATACCTTTTAAGAGCCAATTTTTAAGGCACAAATAAATTGTTGGTACTAAACTATTTTCAGTGCAGTTTCTTGGGAATACTGTACTCTCTTTACCGTCTTTGACATTTACTGGTTATCATTATAGATATACTTCAAATTCATATTCTTTAGGATTTGAATTTAAGAACCTTGATTATTATATGCTAAGCGGTGAGAGACTGAATTTTCTCAGTTCTAGAAAAGTGTTCTCGCCACTGAGTGTGATATCACTTTTTCAAGTCAGTGAAAATATCACAGAGGTGATGACGTCATGTGTACAATGGTTTGACGTCACTTCTACAATCAACGCGACGTCATCGCCGTCGCTAAGTTACGCCCAACAATGGCATGACGTCGCCAGAAAACTCTCGAGTCAAAGCCTTTTTGACATAAATTACCAAATTTTCGACCACGGAGGCATATAATAAACAGAATATCTTTTGTTTTGAGTGTGATATCACTTATCTCTCATCTCGTGACGGGGTAAAGCCTATATTTTCACTCGTGGCTGCGCCACTCGTGAAAATACTGGCTCTACCCTGTCACTCGATGAGAGATAAGTGATATCACACTCAAAACAAAAGATATCCTCTATTTAGGCGGAATGAAGAAAGACCAGGGCCCGGATTCACCAAACTTCTAAGAATTTGCTTAAGTCTTAAGAATTCTTAAATCAGCTAAGAATTCTTAGTTTCCATAGCAACCAATCAAATACTTAGAATTTTTCTTAAGCTATATTCATCAAACTTCCCAGTGCTTAAGTTTGTTCTCAACTTTAAGTAACCTCATTGGGATTCTTAACTCCTTAAGAAAATTCTTAAATCAAAGAAAATGGCCGTCAGTAGAGAATGTGCCTTCCTCACTGGTAAATTTGTATTACTTTTGTAGGTGTATTGAAGAATAAAGTGCACAAAAATGGTTATTTCTTTCTATTTGAGACATGTGACAATACATCTAGGATATGTATTTAATTCAAAGGTCACTTGAAATTGTTAACTTGAATGGAACAGCCAGTCGAGGGGCTAGAGGTACTGATTAGTGGCTTGTAACAACAGGGGGCTAGAGGAACGGGGGCTAGGGGAATGATGCCAAAAGAGCATACATCCGTTACTATAAATAGATAAGGGGATTTCCAAAACGTCATAAAACAACCACTAAAAAGTTTTTGTGAGGTACTACCCTTCCCATAATGCAAGTTGATTTCTTCTAAGTAATTTCTTAGAATTTTGAAGATTTCTCAGCTAAGAATTGTGCAAAGATGTGTGGTTGGTTGCTACTTAAGTTAAATTCTCAGCTAAGAATTCTTAAGGAAACTTAAGTATAAAACTAAGAAAATTCTTAGAAGTTTGGTGAATCCGGCCCCAGTTCAATAGAGCAGTGACATGTGCCAACAATACATGTATTTGATCAAAGACTTCACATATGACTATATCATTTATGAGAAAAATAAATGTTTTATCATTTCTATGTGAAATGTCATAATCTTTCAACTACATGTATGTGTAATCTTGTGATCTCTGTGGCAAATGCTTGATTAATCCTTACCCATAGCATTGTTACGTTCTTAACGTTTAATCAATCCCCAATGAGGCTAAATCAGCTGCTCAACAAATGTACTTGAAATGAATATACATTCAATTAGAAGGAGGTAGTTGGTGTGATTGTGCGAGATTGCAGCTCAAGTCAGACATGGACGCGACACAGTGACACGTTGTTGTGATAACAATCTGAAGAACCGTCAGACGGCTGGTCTAATTATATAACATGACACGGTATAAATTATTATTGATAGATAAAACTATTTCATCAGTTTAAAGTGGAAATATTTTTAAAAGATATCTTTAAGTTTAGCTTCAACTAAGCATATAGAAGAATGCGATTCTATGGATTGTCGCCGAAGCCAATCGATAATATCATAATAATAACATTAGCTATCTCAACAGTAACACCATATCACGTTTTTTGAGGAAATTATACACATACGATATTTCTGGTGTACGGACAAAACCCCACCCTGACAAAAGCCCACGCGGACAAAAGCCCATAGGACTAAAGCCCACCCTGACAAAACCCCACACCAATCCCACAGATACCAGGACAAAACCCCACACTTGTATTTTAACAACTTTCATTCCATAATAATACATTTTAACCATCATTTGTGTTAATGTGTCCTCCATCTGCAATATACATAAAAATGTCATAAATAAAAATAAAATTGAAATATATATGAATAAACATAAATGAGATGTTAATTTTTTTTTAAAATATGTATGAATCGATAAATCAATTTAATAAAATTTTAAATCTTTCTTAAAATATTAAAATAGATTAACTTACACTTAAGGATGTTTTCATAGAGCCTCCACATTAAAGTGCTCTCCGGCGGCTGCATTCCCATCTAATCATGGTCTTGGTTGATCTCTTCTTTGTGTTTAAATGTCCACCAAAACTTATCTTAACACATCCTTTGTTGTTTATATCACCTTTTTGCATTACAAATCAAAATAAAATGTCACATATACATGCATGTTGTATAACAATTTTGTAAGTAACAGTTAATATGTCACAATTTAAAACTTTGATTTTATGTGATAGGACTTTATCACCTACTTTTAAGAATTATACATCTCATGGTCCAAGACGCATTCAAATTCTTCTTTGCCGGATGCGCCTCGGTTGTAGCGATCTCAATTCACATTTATCTGATAGAGGGTTGTCAAAAAGCCGTGCCTGTTCTTGTGGAAACATTCGGGAGGATCCTTTTCATTATCTTTTTAAATGCCCATTATATGATAGATTCCGATCAAATCAATACTTTGTTAAAAACGGTATAACATTAAAATCTGTCCTAAGCGACGACAAATCCTTGTCACAGAGTGCTAATGAATACCTATTAATATCAGTATACCATTTCATAAATGATACCAACCGATTTTAAATTTCTCTCCTTAAATCTGTACCAAATGCAAATGTAGACAAAGATGAATATTAATTTGAGTTTTCTATGAATAATTGCAAATTTTGTTTTTCCACCAATGCATTTGATATCTGAATCGTTTTATGTTTTTCGAAGAAGCATTTATATAGGCATTTGTTGCCTGTTTGCTTATCCATTTCCCTATTATATATATATTCTGAATGTTGTGTATTTTGTATATGTTATATGGAAATAAAATACTGTTTAAATCAAATGTCACAACATTTTTATAACTCATCAATAAGAGCGAGAGCATATTTTTTCATTAGATCACACATCTAAACCAAAACATATATATTTGTCCATTTTAAATATGTCACGGTTCGTATTGATTTAACACTTCTAGTTGATAGCACAAAGGACTGATTAACGCACTACAATTGGTCATTTTTGGCGACGGTGTAGATCCTAGGTGAGAGTTTCTACATTTTACTGGTCTCTTGATATAGACAGCATTTGATGATTAAATGTAATTATGAAATAAAATACGTAAAAGAATTTTTCAGGAAATGAAAGCAACGTAAATAAGAAAAACTTTGATACTTTAATCTACATGACGTAAGATAAATCTATACAAAAAATTCAACAATAAATAAATACCTGAAAATAGAGAGGATTCTTCTCACTCTTCTAAACAAAATTGATGTGGGAATTACTATTTTACAGAACCACCTTACAATCATAGCTAAGGTCATACTAAGCTACAGTACTTAACACCATCTAACTTTTTGTCAGCACAAAGCAAACACATCTAATCTTGTATGATATTGTATATTACTTTTGTTCAGCATATGATATAGTTTGTGACTTTTTAATGTGACCTTTCTGCTGTGAGTTATTCTATAATTTATTTTCCTGTAATTTCCCATTTTAATGTAATTCAATGTATCATATTTCTTTTTATTGACATGTATTTTTAACACGTTTATAATGAAACGTTACATATACTTTAATCCATATGTATTTTTATACTTCATCCTATGTATTTATAAACTCTCACAGTCGATCAATAGGACTCAAAGTCGCGTAAAAGCCCTTCACAATCTGGGAATCGTCCCTTACAGTTATTCAGTAAGTGTCAAAGTCGCTTACAAAGCCCTTCACAATCTCAGAATCGTCTCTCAAAGTCGATCAGTGGGATTCAGAGTCGCGTAAAAAGCCCCTCACAATCTGGGAAGCGTCCCTTACAGTTATTCATTAAGTCTCAAAGTCGCGTACAGAGTCCCTTACAATCTGGGAATCGTCCCTTACAGTTATTCATTAAGTTTCAAAGTCGCGTAAAAAGCCCTTCACAATCTGAGAATCGTCTCTCAAAGTCGATCAGGAAGACTCAAGGTCGCGTAAAAAGCCCCTCACAATCTGGGAATCGTCCCTTACAGTTATTCATTTAGTCTCAAAGTCGCGTTCAAAGTCCCTCACAATCTTGGAATCGTCCCTTACAGTTATTCATTAAGTGTCAGAGTCGCGTACAAAGCCCTTCACAATCTGAGAATCGTCTCTCAAAGTCGATCACTAGGACTCAAAGTCGCGTAAAAGTCCCTCACAATCTGGGAATCGTCCCTTACAGTTATTCATTAAGTTTCAAAGTCGCGTACAAAGCCCTTCACAATCTGAGAATCGTCTCTCAAAGTCGATCAGGAAGACCCAAGGTCGCGTAAAAAGCCCCTCACAATCTTGGAATCGTCCCTTACAGTTATTCATTAAGTCTCAAAGTCGCGTACAAAGTCCCTCACAATCTGGGAAACGTCCCTTACAGTTATTCATTAAGTGTCAGAGTCGCGTACAAAGCCCCTCACACTCTAGGAATCGCCCTCAAAACTGTTAATAAAGACTCAAAGACCCACACATAGCCCCTCACAATCTGGGAATCGTCCCTTACAGTTATTCATTAAGTGTCAGAGTCGCGTACAAAGCCCTTCACAATCTGAGAATCGTCTCTCAAAGTCGATCAGTGGGATTCAGAGTCGCGTAAAAAGCCCTTCACAATCTGGGAATCGTCCCTTACAGTTATTCACTAAGTGTCAAAGTCGCGTACAAAGCCCTTCACAATCTGAGAATCGTCTCTCAAAGTCGATCAGTGGGATTCAGAGTCGAGTAAAAAGCCCCTCACAATCTGGGAATCGTCCCTTACAGTTATTCATTAAGTCTCAAAGTCGCGTAAAAAGCCCCTCACAATCTGGGAATCGTCCCTTACAGTTATTCATTAAGTCTCAAAGTCGCGTACAAAGCCCTTCACAATCTGAGAATCGTCTCTCAAAGTCGATCACTAGGACTCAAAGTCGCGTAAAAGTCCCTCACAATCTGGGAATCGTCCCTTACAGTTATTCATTAAATTTCAAAGTCGCGTACAAAGCCCTTCACAATCTGAGAATCGTCTCTCAAAGTCGATCAGGAAGACTCAAGGTCGCGTAAAAAGCCCCTCACAATCTGGGAATCGTCCCTTACAGTTATTCATTAAGTCTCAAAGTCGAGTACAAAGTCCCTCACAATCTGGGAAACGCCCCTTACAGTTATTCATTAAGTGTCAGAGTCGCGTACAAAGCCCCTCACACTCAAGGAATCGTCTCTCAAAACTGTTAATAAAGACTCAAAGACCCACACATAGCCCCTCACAATCTGGGAATCGTCCCTTACAGTTATTCATTAAGTGTCAGAGTCGCGTACAAAGCCCTTCACAATCTGAGAATCGTCTCTCAAAGTCGATCAGTGGGATTCAGAGTCGCGTAAAAAGCCCTTCACAATCTGGGAATCGTCCCTTACAGTTATTCAGTAAGTGTCAAAGTCGCGTACAAAGCCCTTCACAATCTGAGAATCGTCTCTCAAAGTCGATCAGTGGGATTCAGAGTCGAGTAAAAAGTCCCTCACAATCTGGGAATCGTCCCTTACAGTTATTCATTAAGTCTCAAAGTCGCGTAAAAAGCCCCTCACAATCTGGGAATCGTCCCTTACAGTTATTCATTAAGTCTCAAAGTCGCGTACAAAGCCCTTCACAATCTGAGAATCGTCTCTCAAAGTCGACCAGGAAAACTCAAGGTCGCGTAAAAAGCCCCTCACAATCTGGGAATCGTCCCTTACAATTACATATTAAGTCTCAAAGTCGCGTACAAAGTCCCTCACAATCTGGGAATCGTCCCTTAAAGTAATTCATTAAGTGTCAAAATCGCGTACAAAGCCCTTCACAATGTGAAAATCGTCTCTCAAAGTCGATCAGTAAGAGTCAAAGTCGCGTACAAAGTCCTTTAAAATCTGAGAATCGTCTTTCAAAGTCGATCAGTGGGATTCAGAGTCGCGTAAAAAGCCCCTCACAATCTGGGAATCGTCCCTTACAGTTATTCATTAAGTGTCAAAGTCGCGTACAAAGCCCTTCACAATCTGGGAAACGTCCCTTACAGTTATTCAGTAAGAGTCAAAGTCACGTACAAAGTCCTTTAAAATCTGAGAATCGTCTCTCAAAGTCGATCAGTGGGATTCAGAGTCGCGTAAAAAGCCCCTCACAATCTGGGAATCGTCCCTTACAGTTATTCATTAAGTGTCAAAGTCGCGTACAAAGCCCTTCACAATCTGAGAATCGTCTCTCAAAGTCGATCAGTAGGACTCAAAGTCGCGTAAAAAGCCCCTCACAATCTGGGAATCGTCCCTTACAGTTATTCATTAAGTCTCAAAGTCGCATACAAAGTCCCTCACAATCTGGGAATCGTCCCTTAAAGTAATTCATTAAGTGTCAAAATCGCGTACAAAGCCCTTCACAATGTGAAAATCGTCTCTCAAAGTCGATCAGTAAGAGTCAAAGTTGCGTACAAAGTCCTTTAAAATCTGAGAATCGTCTCTCAAAGTCGATCAGTGGGATTCAGAGTCGCGTAAAAAGCCCCTCACAATCTGGGAATCGTCCCTTACAGTTATTCATTAAGTGTCAAAGTCGCGTACAAAGCCCTTCACAATCTGGGAAACGTCCCTTACAGTTATTCAGTAAGAGTCAAAGTCGCGTACAAAGTCCTTTAAAATCTGAGAATCGTCTCTCAAAGTCGATCAGTGGGATTCAGAGTCGCGTAAAAAGCCCCTCACAATCTGGGAATCGTCCCTTACAGTTATTCATTAAGTGTCAAAGTCGCGTACAAAGCCCTTCACAATCTGAGAATCGTCTCTCAAAGTCGATCAGTAGGACTCAAAGTCGCGTAAAAAGCCCCTCACAATCTGGGAATCGTCCCTTACAGTTATTCATTAAGTCTCAAAGTCGCATACAAAGTCCCTCACAATCTGGGAATCGTCCCTTATAATTATTCATTAAGTCTCAAAGTCGCGTACAAAGCCCCTCACAATCTAGGAATCGTCTCTAAAAATTGTTAATAAAGACTCAAAGATCCACACATAGCCCCTCACAATCTGGGAAACGTTCTTTAGTTATTCATTAAGTCTCAAAGTCGCGTAAAAAGCCCCTCACAATCTCGGAATCGTCTCTCAAAGTCGAACAGTGGGATTCAAAGTAGCGTACAAAGTCCCTCACAATCTGGGAATCGTCTCCCATAGTCAACCAGTAGGACTCAAAGTCGGGTTAAAAGCCCCTCACAATCTGGGAATCGTCTCTCATAGTCGACCAGTAGGACTCAAAGTCGGGTTAAAAGCCCCTCACAATCTGGGAATCGTCTCTCATAGTCGACCAGTAGGACTCAAAGTTGGGTTAAAGCCCTTCACAATCTGGGAATCGTCTCTCAAAGTCGATCAGTGGGTCTCAAAGTCGCGTACAAAGCCCATCACAATCTAGGAATCGTCTCTCAAACTTGTTTATAAAGACTCAAAGACGCACACATAGACCTTCACAATCTAGGAATCGTCCCTTACAGTTTATCATTAAGTCTCAAAGTCGCGTACAAAGACCTTTACAATCTAGGAATAGACCACACTGTCCAACCAGAGCTCCAAGAGCACTTCACAATCTAGGAATCGATCTCTATACTCCATAAAATGAAGATAGATTACCACTTATTGCCCTTCAAAATCTGGGAATGGACTACGCTACTCAGTCAGTTTGACACAAATAATTCCTAGATTGTGATCAATCCCAGATTGTGCAGGCCTCACAATCTGCAGATTGTTTAAACAATCTAAGAATGAAAACAGCTGGTGAAGTGAACATCAACACGAAGTATATTCCCCTGTGCCATGTGTCGGTATCCTTCCTGCTGGAGCCTGTAGACATGGCGCTGGTTGTGGAGCTGGAAGTGGTCGAGATGGATTCCCGGATTGAATGCATGCTGAAATGTGAAGCTCTGGACCTGTGTGTCGTGTTTGAATATCAGAGTCCAACTTGTACCTTCTGGAGGGTTGGTAGCTCCGGACTCACCGAGACAAGGGACATGTGGAAGAAGCAATACTGAATCAGTCTTAAACAAACATACCAGATTCTGCATCTGGGAACAAATGGAACTTGGCAGAATTAGGGCCAGAGTACATAAAGACTTGAAAAAAGGAGATACTCAAATGTTCATTTTATTCGGTTCCCAGGACCTTTAAACAGGATACATTTTCAATACGGATTATATCTACACCCAAAACCCGAATATGTAAGTATCTGAGGGGAATTCTTTTCTTTGTTAAAAGGGATAGTAGACCGTTCTTTTTCTGAAATTATTTTTCCAAAGTTTTCCCCATTAGATGTTGATAAGATATACATAAAGTACTATCTTCAAGTGGTCAAACCATTATACCTCAACCCGACGGTTGTTGGTCCATCGTTGTAAAAAAAATATAAAGTATTCAGTGGCAGCCATATTGTATCCAATTGACCGAGTGCTTTACCGATCATTGCAGCTTCTTTTAGAGCTGCTGAATTTTGTAATGCAAACATTGTAATGCGATTTGAAACTTCTTTACAAAGTGTGCCACTGTCCCTTTAATTATTGCAAATAACTCTTGAATTATACCATCATGTCAATAAATGAATGGACAGAAGTCTTCTATGTCTGACAGTCTGATCATCTGGCAAACAATAGAAAATTAAAGTCACAATCTAAATATTGAAAGTATTATTTGGAATGATGATATTAGCAATATTTGTTGCTGCTGTATGATCTTATTTCAGAGACAAATCCACATCAATAGACACCTTATATATATTTATCATAAGACACATAAGAATGGTAATTGAAAATATTTTCATGTCATTCTTGCAATGAAATATCTGTATAACATTCTAGTATTGTTCCAACAAAGTTCGAAGGCGTAGTCCAGCATATATTCCTTTAAATATATTTCTCTGGGTGGTGCTCATTAAGGTAACAAGGATTTCTTTATTTCAAAAGCTTTGCCCCGAAAATTTGTTTAGGTATGCACCCTTCATCATTCTATTATATTGTGTTAAACGAACATTTACCGTCAGTTCAGTTCTCAAGTAGAAGTAAAGAAACATATTCACAATTTTGAACACTCACATCGTGTTGTAAATTGAAGTTAATCTTTCTCGACTATTTCATCGTGTATCTTAAGACACTATGCAAAATGTTTGTTTTTGCAACCTTTTTGATATGTTACGTACCTAATTTATCATACACGAATAGTATGATTGAATGTGTGCGTTATTGTAGTGTTATTGTCTTTTTGGAATAAAAATCCACTGAAATCAGTTTCGCATTTCTTGATTCTTTCACCCCTTGGGCGGTTACATCTCATCTTTTTCAATGGGTTTTAACTCGTAACTGTCTTCCTTTAGGAGTTGACTCTTTACATCTATTGGTAAGTTATTGCCCTTGTTTTAATTGTCGTACAACCATATCTTTGGTTGGTTATCTCATAACCACCTTGCTCGGTTATGAATTGGTGAACAAACACAATCAAATTATCATGTAACATAAAAAAAAATTGCAAACAAGAAAGTTTAGATAAATGAAAAACAAAAGTTTCGAACCTGGGACCTCTTTGTCGTTAAGCAGCGCCTTTACCACTTGAGCTACCGAGGATCCATGCCAATTCAGGTACATTTTGTTGTGACATGTCTTTTTTTCTACCTATTAATATAAATCTTTATTAAAATGAAATAGTTTTAAATGTAAGGAATCACATTTTCAGTTTGAAACCTTAAGCAGGAGTGTTTTGTTAGTAGTCAATATGTTTTACTTAACGTAAATTGATTAATTTTATATAAATGATTTAAATGAAATCATTTCAGGAGTGTTCCACGGGAATGTTAGCCAAATAATAACCCATTTGCCTCGGGTATTGGCAATAAACTAAGCTCAGGCTGTATTGTGTGTCATCCTCAACTAGTTCTTCTCCGTATCTCCTGCGGAATGTTCGGGATCTAGCAGTTCTTCTTGTTGAAAATCTCCGAGATGTTGTTTGCTAGTAGAGTGCTCTTGGCCTCTGGGTAGTCCTGGGTGTAGGGGAGGGGGTGTCCTGGAGGACGGCAAGGGGTGTCCTGGGGTAGGAGAGCAGTAGTCCATGCTTTGGTGCTGGCGCTGGTCGTAGTAAAAGTAATGATCCGGGCATGGGTGCTGGTCCTGGCACAAAAGATCTTGAAAATGTCAACAAAGGGAAAATCGTGACATAGAAAGCAGGAAAAAAGGATGCAAAAACATCCGAAACAGCAACAGGAGTGCTTACATGGATAGGAAGGTGAAAAAACCATACCAAAAGAGTGTAGAAGAACACCGATTACGGAGAAAAGCACAGCACGAGAAAGGCCGAAAGTAAGAATGATTTTTTTCACTAAGGACGTGACGTAATTTTCCCGCGCATGCCCATTGGGCAGGAGCAGCTAAAACCGCTTACAGTGAGTACACGGCAATTGACTTTCATAAACGGTTTCTTTCTAAGTTAAAGTAGGTTAAAAATATGATGAATTAGTTTCCTTAACTTGACTTATTATGCCTTTAAATTGTTTTCTTTGTTAAACAATATAAATGTTGCAAGGTATGCTACCATTTACAAGTTTACATTTACTAGGTCACCTTTATCGCATATTGGGTTTTGAAAGTATAAGATGTCATATAGCATGTTGAATAGAGAACTCTTTTTCCGAAAACAAGGAACGATATATGATGTTCTTACAATTTTAGTTCTTAGTTATGAATTAATGTTCTGTGTAAAAGAATGCCCGCTGCCCAAGGTTTCGGCCAAATTATTTGATTCATTGTTGGCTGTTGGATGCAGGGGGCTTTAGCTGGAACCCGCGGTTAAAATCGAGGGTTAAAATCGAGGGCAGCGGCCATTCTTTGATTCATTGTTGAAAATGGTAAAGAATCACATGTAGGTTTTGAGGAACACATCTTATTTCATTTAGCCGTTGCGGCAGTCGTATAACCATTGGGCTTAGCATAGCTTTTGAGTTCGTGAAATTTGCATAAGGTATTGCACTTTGGAATATTTTCGCACACTATCCTTCATCATCAAGTTAACATTTTAATAAATTAATAGGGATATTTATGAAACGACGTTATGGGATGAGGCTGTTAGGGGTTTGTAAGCGGTGACAAGGCTCGCGCAGCATGGTATCATGGAGGCTTACACATCGACAAAACATGGACTTTTTTCAAGCAATCTGCAATATCTTTCGTCCAAAATGTTAAATCGCTGGTCCTAAAAAAAGGTTTTAGTTTGGCTTTGGTTATAGGTCATTAAAGACTCTGTCCTATTCACTTCCGATCCATTGTATTGATAGCTTAGGAAAATGCGCCATGCTTTGATAAAATTTACTTTTTATCGAAAATTAACTGTTTGTATTCATAAAATATGCAAACGTTTACAAATGATTAGTGACTTGACAACTGTCTTATTATAACGCAGTAAGGCTTTTCACACAGTTGTTGCTTTTACCGAGTGTGCGTTTTTCTTCATGTCCTATATATGTTTATATATACTTTATTCAATACTTAAAGGCCACAGGCCTGTAGTACATTTGTTAAATACATGATTTACATATCTGTACAATGAATGGAAAGTTAAATCATTATAAACAAAAGTCATCATACCATATTATACCAGCATTTGTATAAACATGAGTACAATTCATTCTAATCTAAGTATTCATCATATGATGTCTATATAAAGAGGCATATAATATATACATAGAGACATTCTGAATAGTATTACTATTTGAACTTGACAACAATGCAACGAATTTATTTATATTAGGATATCTGAAATAATATGCTTTCAAGTATTTTTCCCTAAGGTGTAAATAAACAGGACAAACAAGTAAAAAATGGTATTCATCTTCTATTAAATTCAAGTGACAAAGATTACATTTTCTTTCTTCACGAGGTATGTTTTCATAGCGTCCCGTCTCAATACATAGGTCATGTGAGGAACATCTGAAACGTGAGAGGGCCATTCGGAATGTTTTAACACTAACTTTTGTTAAATAATCCTCACTGATTATTTCAGACTTAATCATTCTATAATAAAAGCATTTATTTGTTAGAGTCATCGATGCTGTCCATGTCTGTAAATAGATATCTTTCAAACGCTACTTTAATGAAGATATAAAAATTGCTTTTGAGTGCACATTTTGTTTGTTCCAAATGTTACCATAACCACATTTGAAAAGTAGTTCTTTTATACCTGTTACTCAATTTCTCTTACCATTGTTGTCATAAACTATCACCATGTCATAAACCTTTTTTGGTAATATGTATGAAGGCATCTCAATAAGTCTAAGCCAATATTTAATAACTTGAACATTTGAATGTACATAAATAGGAAATCTTCCACATTCTCCATATACCATTAGACTAGATGTGTTCATTTTCACACCTAAATACTTTTTTTTACAGACATATAAATGAATCTTTTCTATAAAATCAAAGTGTTGTATTCCCCCTATCTCTGCCCCAAACAGCAGAATTGGGAGTATCTTTAAATCAAATATTTAAAACACTGAATGGTATGAAACATTCCCTAAGGCCTTTAGATTCTTATATATACACATGAACACTTTCTTTGTTTGTATAACAGCTTGGTTTGAATGCCTATGCCATGAGAGATTTCTGCTGAAATGAACACTTCTCTAAAATACCATTTTTCATTACCTGATAGCTGGTTTTCATTTTTGAATACAAGGCCCTTTGTTTTATTCATGTTTACTGATAATTTCCATTTGTCACAATAACAGCTAAATTCATTAATTTGGCTCTGTAATCCTTTAATTGTTTATGAGAAAAGGAAAATGTCATCAGAAAACAATAATACAAAAATGCGGGTAATATCAGGATGTAGTTGAATGCCATGTGTACAGTTGGAATTGATTTGAGCTGCTAATTCATTTATGAAAAAGGTTAACAGAAATGGTCTTAAAATGCAACCTTGCCTCACTCCTAGTTGACTAATAAATGTCTCTGAAATCTCATTATTATTTCGCCATATACCTTTACATTCTCATAAATGCTGCCCAATATATATATAGTTTATTCATTTTGGTGCTAAGGCCATGAGATCCTAAAAGTTTCCATAGTTTATCCTTCTGTACAGAGTCAAATGCCTTAGCAAAGTCAAAAAAGAGCACATAAAATCTCCCTCCTTTGACACTAAGGTATCTGTTGACTAAAGCTTGAAGTATAAATATGTAGACCTCAGATCTGTGGCGGGTCTTTTATCAATGGCGGATTTCCTTTTTGATTGTTTGATTGTTTATTGACGTCATGTTAAGTGACGTCATTGACGGATGACGTCATAATCGCTAACTGTTCGCGTCGCCAGATTAAACCGCTGTTCATTGGGAAGGCAAGATATTTTCCAACAGAAAGAAAAGAATTCAGCCGCTAATGCCATCCGAGATAGCATAATACCAATTGCATTATGTTACATATTTCCGTCATACTGTCTATTCAAGCCTTGGAAAAATATCAGCTCTCCTTTGTAGCCCTTGAATTCATTGCAACTGTCTTCTTTAGTCATAAATTCGCTGAAACTATCTTCTTTAGCCCTTGGATTCATAATAAATGTCTACTTTAGCCCTTGGATTCATATTTAGGGATTTCTTAACGGTTAGGGTTAGGGTTAGCGTTATAGGTTCACTGTATAATATGTTCTCCACTTTATCTACAATATACGTTACCGACCCTTGCACTAGACAAACTAACCCTCAAACATTGTCGATACGGATCCAAGGGTCACAAAAAGATAGTCAACAAATATCTAACTGTTAAAAAAAGTCAGTCTAACGAGAATCAAAGGGCTAATTTCTTAAAGATATTAATTAAGTGGCGAACATATTGTTGTACCGATTACTTATTGACCAATTGCAGATATTGGCCTATAATACAGTTAAGTACATGTAGGAAAACACACAAATTGAATGTTGGTAACATAATTCTACCCAGCTGAAAATGTCTCATCACAATCAATACAAAATCCGCCACATCTTTTGATAGGTACAGCAGTTTTCCATGAATTTGAAAATCCGCCATGGATTTGGAAATCCGTCACGGATTTGAGGCCTGCCATGGATTCGAGTCCTACATATATACATGACATAACGATTCATTCTCAACATTACAGAAGTTACAGACAACATTGTCAACAAGATTCATTTTCAGCAGCTATTTTTTGTATAAATAATTCTATCCACAAATTCAAATTAAAAATCACAATATGGAAATATTTCTTATAAAAAAAAAGAATAGAAGCTAAACGTTGGACATAAAATGAGTCTAGTATATCAACCAATTTTGAAAACAATGAATAATTCCTTGGCATCAGCGGTTCTTTGTTTCAGAATTTGAAAGTGAGATGCGTAAAAAAATAGATAAATCAATATCAGTTTTGATACTATTAAAAATTTTGAATTTAGAATGTAGAATAATGCTAAAGTCAAGTTTAAACACACAATTAGCCATTAATCAGGGAAATATAGAGACGTTTCATGACGTCAACGCCCCTATCTGCGTATGATTGAAATCTAATAACAAAGTAGGGGAGACCAGGGCAAAGCGCGCCCCCTAACATATAAGTGCGTCTAGTGGGCACCCTGACATGTACAGAATGCAACTTGCCCACTGTCTCTAATACTTATCGGATAGACTATTACATGCCATATGCTTTTTTAATCTACCATTTTGGCATAAGGATATATTTACGTAAATGTATTTTGACTAAAGGGGCGCGCTTTTCCCTGTAGTTTGGGGCAAAGTGCCCAAGCCACTGGGCGCTTTGCCCCATGTAAAAAAACAACACAGAATGTAATAGAAAGTACACACATATAATCAGCCAATACTAATCCAAATCTATCACCTTGATAATGCAAGGCAACTATCAAACCCATATGAAGAATAGAATTAACATAAAAGTTGATAATATATGCAAGGATGCGCAAAATATTCCTTAACATGTCATAGGCCTTCATGTTCAACGTTCTCAATGACCAAATATCATTATGGTTGGTACATGTACATTTCCTTTAACTACGAAAGTGTTAATAATGTAGGTCAATGACTATCAAAACCAGTAATACATAAACGCAAAGAAGAAATGAATTGGTAATATGGACGAATTAAAGAATTCACATCATCTATTTTGTGTCAAACTTGGTCATAGCGGCATAAATTGCTTATCGTTTAGGATTGAACAGTAATATACAATGAATTATATCTTCATGATCTAAAAAAACAACAGAAAAAATGTTTTTGTAACTATTACTTGTCCTCATTCTTTAACAAAACAAACCCTTTTAAGTAATTGGTATATTTCATTTTTTATAAAATCATCAGCATGCTGATATGAAAATAATAGTTCTCCTATACATTATTTGCTTAATCAATGTAAGATAATAACTTTTACACCAATATGTTAACCAAAAAGATAAATTTTATAACACACGGGGCAAAGCGCCAATTCATGTTACATGTACACGAGAGTTCAATGTTCAGTTTTGTAGTTTTATTTGAATTTGAGACATATATATATTATCCGTTCCTAATAGTAAAATCGCGTTTTTTCGAATATTTGAAATATTTCCAGCGTTGGTCACAACGCTTCATTACGGTTACTTTCATTCGTTGGTAATGACAAATTACTCCATTTGTCGATAGTTTTGAAGAAATAAGGCTTGGTCACTTTGCCCTGGGGGCGCGCTTTGCCCTGGTCTCCCCTATGCAAGACCTCCCTGCTGCAGCTAACTCTTGTTGTACCGGGTAAAATAAATCATGGTCCCTATTGTCTATAAATCTATTCGGTTTTTCATTCTTGGGTTGTATGTAGTGCATTCTTTGCCTCTAAATTTGATTTAAAACCACGCTTGAGACAATGAGTTTATAAAACATAATACGTAGTAATGCAACTGCCCCGATAAACCTACTTCCCATTTCAAGCAAGTTGTTATTTTACACAATTATAACTTGACGTTACCATTAAATGACATAAAATTGCAGATTCAGTAACTTAATTCTGAGTTAACAGGCCACTAAGAAAGATAACGCGTTAGCTACAACCCGAGCAAAACCAATTTATTAAAAGAAGTGAGAAAATGATTTTGTATTACTGACAATGTGTGAGTAGTTAGCCAGCTACCCTGATGTCTCTATATTATGACCCACAACAAAACGAAACTAGGTCACGTGACCATTTTCGGAAATTCCTCCTTTCGTTTTGAAGCGTGGTTTGATCGAAGTGGTTGGCACAACTGAGGTGAAACGCAATTAGAAATCAAGGTAATACAACATACGTATTATATATTTCTCTTGTCCATTTGATGTTGAAATGAATGATTTCATTGTTCTGATGATGTGAACCAAACTCGAAAGTGTTTTAATGTCTGAATGATGTGTACCGTTCAAGATTCACAAATCGATACCTAACCAGGAAGTGACATGGTTGCTCACATAAACGTTATTGGAAAACGAAGATTATTACAATGTCTCATCGAGATTTTATTAGAACCACGTTTTGTTTTCCTTAAAGACTTCTACGTTAGACTACATGGGATTACAGATTTTATATCATATATGAATGCACCTTTAATTTTTACGATTACTTAGATAAGAGCTGTCTGAACAAACGGCTTGTAGTAAAATCGAGTGCTATTAGGATAAGTTTTACGTTTTCTTAGGACATCAGCAAGTTGATGATAATGTATCTATTGTTGATTTTGCTCAGTGAATACGGATAGGTAAGTAAACCTAGCCTCAATATTATCTGTTTCACTACTATACTGAGACTGGGTAAGGTTATGTGTACTTCGACCAAAGGGAGGTAACTAGTGAAGCAGGTTCGAACATGTTGCCAGTTGCTAACCATGCGGAGGGTTAAAGGACCACTCCCTGAGTTGCTGGGGTCACATATGCAAACCCTTATTGATAGTGTCATTCCATGGAGAAGTATCGAGTGTTGTAGTATCATTTTAGAGCCAATCGACGGTCTATAGTAACAATAGGAAGATTTGAAGTCGTGATTATGATCGAAAACCGGACAATGATACGCGTCCACCAGTCAAACGTAATTTTTGAAACTTTTTTAGAGCATACAGAATTACAGTTGTCAGTTGATTATGTTTAATAGCTTTTATTACTAGTATTCATATAAAATGGACAGATGAATATGGCTTCCATGGATATATATATCTGTCATAGAATTTTCATTGAAAACAAGAATACACCATATAATTGACATTTGGGTATGAATATCAGAGTTATAATACATTACTTCAAAGTGCAACATAAAATGTTTCAAACCACGGAGCTGCTCTTTAAGAGTAGCAGATTCAGATAATTTTAAAATAGATTAAGGGGGCACTAAAGTTAACACATTAATGGTGTTTGACATCACAGTGAAAGATTTCACTTACCAAATAAATAAAAACTGAATCAAGTTGGCCAAATTTCAATTTTATAGAGAACACTTTTTTCGCGAAAAATTTCACGCGACGGCTAGCTCATGAATATTCAGTGGAGGCAGAAAGATCGGAAGCTTCATAGCGTGCCTCCAGTCGCCTCAACATTCAAAATATACATTCAAATATATAAAGTGATTCAACCGCACAAATACAATTAGTTGCTAGTATTTACTGTAATTAAGTCATATTTAAAGGAATATTTGACTTGCCTGGTTTATAAAACAATTTTTCGACCGTAGGCCTATGCATGTTGACATGTGACGACACCTTCGATGTGTGTTTACAAACAAACATTGAAGCATGCCGATATGTAGATGATCTTCTGCCGTGAAAATATATGAATTAAATGTTTTACTTTAACCCTGTATCGATCCCTGATGTTGATGTTTTGAAAATATACGATCTACTAAGCATTAACAGAGGTTCTCCGGTAGTGCAATATTAAAGTGAGTCAAGACTCTCGAAATTCCCATTGACTTGCATGTTAGTGAGGTGGTTAAAATATTTTTCATTCATTGAGTTATGACCAAATTGTTGCCGAATAAATATATATTGATGATATTAGAAATCATCTCAGCTACAAATACATAATTTTCATTTAAAATTCGGATGATTATTAAGACAACTGGTCAACTGCAGAAAACATCACATATATAAATACAGCAAAGAGCAGCAAACCCAAGATTTAACATGGAGGGGACAGTCGCCAATTTGTTTTGTAAATTTGTCGCTTAAATCAGTCGTCATTCAAGAACAAATCAATTGGAAAGGGAGAGGAAATTTCCTAGCTTTGTGTAATTAAAATTTTAAATAATTGTCTTCTACACATTGTATGAAAATTATTCTTGCAACAGACATTCAACATGTAAGTCTATGGACAATTTATATATCCTCATTTGACATTTTCCAAATACATGGTGTGGTTTGGTACCCTTTATCAAAAAAGACTATTGAATCATATCAAAATTTCTTCAAAGAGGTATATTTATTTATGCAGCATAAGAAATAAGCTTACCAATCTCCACTTATATTGTATTACTTATGAATGAATGTAATCTTTTGGATTTTCATTGAGACTGATAAAGACAAAATGTATTCATAGTAATCATGTGTACTCAAAACATGCATATGGGAGAAATACATGTAATTTGTTTTAATAAACAGATTCATGATATGATATGATTAATGTAAGGAAGCTAATTTATGAAACTGAAATTTGTAAAAATTGTAAAAAAAATCTTTATGTCTAATTCACATGTGTTGGGCCTGAGGCATAAATCCTGTTCTTACAATATCATTTCATAAAAGAAATCTTGAACAAGTTTGCTTTGAGTGATAAATTAGGATAATCAAACAATATGTTGAAGTTTATTCTGGAAATGTAAAAGGATTGAATTTTGTCCCTTGTAAAAAATATATAAAATCATGTGATTAAAATCTCTGGACTCTGAGAGTCTTAAATTTGACTAATTTTAGATGACCTGAATTTAACAACATATTCAAATATTACCTAATTACATCTACAATTTAAGGATGAAAACTGTGTGCCTCAGAAAAAGATGTATGTTTCAATACCATAATAAGTCATTGCTGAAATTCAGTTTTTTTTAGTTCTGTATATAAACATGAAAATTGTTTATTATATATGGCTAATGAAAAATACCTTATATGAATTTAATCTTATTTTTTTTATTTTGGACTTGATATGTAATGTTGAAACATTTCTTTGATGTCCAGACTACGATGATGTTTTATCTGGATATATTTTTTATTCCTTGATAACAACATCCTGTTTAAATGAGATAGTTAGCGTAAAGGGGCAGTAGCACGTTTTTAGGGAGAATATAAGGTGATGTCAAGGAAATGAAAATATATGGTTCCAATTGAAAGACAATACAATCAAACTAAATGAAACAGTAATAATTCAAATATATAATATAAAGTTTAGCCATGCGATTCCCTTTTCTTATAAAAATGAATTAAAGGTGTTCACACAAAATGGCCGCCCATGCATTTTTGGTGAATCTTCATACTTTGTCCTCTGACTATGGATAATTGGTTTGTGTTTTGACATTTTTGACACTATCACTATAATACATTTAACATTATCGTACACTTATCAGTGAACAATTTAAAATATAAAATTATCAAAAAACGTGCTACTGCCCCTTTAATATTAAAAAAAACCTAAGTGCCAAATTTGTATAAATATACACCTTTATCATTCTGTTTGAAATTAAGATGTTATATATCTGAAGGCTCTTCTCCAATATGAACAAAATATTTCATGCATATTCATATCATATTCTCGATTATCCATCATTAAAATCTAATGATGTTCATACAAAATTTATCAATAATCATTACATGCATAAGTGTCTCACTTTAAATTCTATTTATGAGAAACACAGCAAATTAATATGTCTATCACAATATCACTTTTCAGGAAGTGATGGGATGTATTATTTAAGCTAATAAATGAAGATATAGCAGTGCAGATAGTTTTTTTTTCAAATAGTACTATTTTTTGGCTTATGCAATATTAAGATGGCAAAATATCCTCAAACATAGATCTGCCTATTCTGAGCCTCACTAAAAATTTTGAATCTCAGATGGAATATTATTTCAAAAATCATGTTGCATGACATTACCTTATATTGTTAAGACAATAATATAGCAAATTAAACCATTTCATTCATAAAAAGATTCCTTTTTAACAGGGATGTTGGAATACTCCCTACTGCATATTGTTTAATATAGTTAATCCAACCCCTAATGTGCTGATCGTAACATTCAAATGATTTTCTTTTTGAAAAAAAAACATGCTGTTTTATTTGAACAGGCCTATATGACAATCAGGAAGTAATGAAATCTTTACCTTACGAAAATAATCCTAGTAAAACGAAACTCAAGTTTGTAGAATATTTTTTCAAAGTTAAAATGATACTCCGATAAATTAAGTTTATTTATTATCAGGAATGGTCATATCGCCATGTGTATAAAAAGACTATCAAAGACAACCGAATGACAAACATGGCCGCCCTACTGTTTACGTTGTTTTGCAGACATAAAAACTAGTTTCAAAAGATAATACTGATTGACAGTGTTCAATGTAAAGTGCTTATGCTTTTACAGTTACAAAGGATACCATTTTCCGTCTTTACTACACAGGAACTGTTTCATAAGCGAGTATAATTGATAAATTGCAAGCGAGTCGCCACTTCACTCACCGCCATGTTTTGCCTCCACCTCGATCAGCTGTTATGTTAGGAGGTCAAGGCCGTATGTAAATGAGCGCGCGAAAAAGGGTCTATATAGAAGAAATAGAGTTTTAGCAATTGTTAAGACTTTTTTTTTGCCTTGCTGATAACATTGCATTCAAGTTCAACCATGTTCCACAAACACTGTGCTGATGAGGTTTGAAACAGGTGGCTTTCAAGATATCTATAACAATTAAAAAACGCATCCGCCCTTTTGTTGTATAGGGAAAAAAACAATTGTTGAAAAACAAGAAAAGCCTTTGGTGCCACATAGGCAGATGAAGGGGATTGTGCTACAGCTCTGTTCATTGGTCATTTGATTTGGATACAACACATGTGATTGGCGCAGTTTCCCTTTGAAAATATCAAGAGTAATATAGAGAGAATTCAGAAAAGTTTTAGAAAAAACAAATCTGAACTGCTTGGTGCCTTTGGGAACCAAGCAATAACAATAAATGTAACAAGGGTTCTTCTGCAACATCATGTGATCCTGTTGACGGATAAAATGTTTGACTCTTCAAAATGTCAAGAGTAACTAGTGTTCATTTTGCAAATTTTGAAGAAAAGTATTTGTTGAAAAATGCTGGTCCTCCTTCAATGTGTTCTATCCATATAAGAATGAGCATTGTATCATTTAACTGAAAAAGACAACTGCAACATTATTGTATCTGACAGAAAGACTTTTATCTTAATTTTCTGCAAATCAATCATTAGTATTATTTTGCATTTTATGAAATACTGCGATCCAAATATATAAAAAAAATGGACATGTATGCTTTTTCTAAATGAAAATAGTATGTATACCCACTTTACATGTGAGATTATTTTCCACTACCACATAAACATGTCAAGGATGAAATCATTTATCTTTTTCAGCATATGAAATGGCTGCCTCTGCATCAGGCTTCGTTAATAACTGGCAAGCTGGAAAGTCTCTTGCAGAAACCAATCTGCGCATGCTCCAAGAAGAGGACTCCTGTGACGTCACTTTCCGGTGTGGAACTAAGGGTTACATGGTGAAGGCTCATCGCTACATGCTTATCAGTCGAAGCTGTGTCTTTCATGCCATGTTGACTGGAGCAATGGCGGAGAAATCTGACATCAAGATTCCAGACATTGAACCACCGGTGTTCAAAACCTTCCTCAAGTAAGCACTTTGTTAGTGATGCAAGGATTTCAAGAAACACAATTTGTCCCTTTTTCTCAAATAACATAATTAAGAAGATATGTGGTACATATAAATATGATAAGAAATAACTTATTATAAGTGAGAAATATAAAGGATACTCTCAGAAGGTTTTGTCCGTTGTGAATGCATTTGGTTTGCCATTCGCCAAGGTTAGGGACAAAACATACTCGCTAAAATACAAAAAAGATTGTCAAAAATGTGACTTTAAAATGTCCTTGGTTAAAATAGCAATATCAGAATCATTGACTGACCGATAACTAAGTGTGAATAATCAAATGAGAATTATTAGTTTTTACACAACATTGATAGAAACACTAGAAATGACAATCATAAGAAAGTAGATAATTCCTTATTTGAAACATATATCAAACATATTTGATAAGAAAGCTGCATTTTCTAGACGGAAAATAAACATAAAGGCTAACATTAATATGAATTATGGTTAATGAATAGTTTATCATGGAAACTAATATGTCCTCTCTGATTCAGGTACATCTACACTGAAAACATAGACATTGATGCTGACAACGTCACAGCTCTCCTGTACACTGCCAGGAAGTATGGAGTCTCTTCCTTGGAGACCAAATGTACAGAGTTCCTGGTAGAGAATTTAGATCCCGAGAATGCTTGTGTTATTCTGGAATCAGCGCATCGTTTCGATCAGAAAGAGTTGTACAAGAAAGCCTTGTCTCTAATACAATCACAAGGTGAAAGGTCACTTCAGTCTCCTGGCTTCCTGGCACTGAGCCAAGTCTTGGTTGATGAGATTGTCGGGTTTGATGACCTTGTAGCTGACGAGCACGTGATCTTTACGGCTGTAAATGATTGGTCAGAAGCTGAATGTGTCCGTGAAGAAAGGGAGGTAACTCCTGTATCTAAAAGATCGGTTTTGGGAGACATATTGGTGAAAGTGAGATTTCCATTGATGAAACCAGCATTCCTAGCAAAAGAAGTTAAGAAAAGTAACTTGTTAACTGAAACAGAAAGAATTATGTGTTTAGAGTTTTCAGTCGCACCTGAGGAAGGTTCAACAACATTTAACCAAAACCCGAGAAAAAAGATGAATCTATCCAGGAAAAACAAGATGAATCAATCCAGAAGTATTTCAAAAGAAAGATTTTTAATTTCAAAAGAAAGATTTTTAACCAGAGGAGGTGTGTGGACCCAAAATAATAGAATTGATGCATTTTCATTTATTTCAAACTCAAATGTGTCAATCTTAGGCTGTCAGTTATATGGAAGGTATAATGACAACAGAAAAACAACATACTTTGTAACCTCCTACTGTGGTGATGAAGACAATGTCCTGAGTTGTGTTGTACAAAAGAGAAGTGAGTACACTAGTGAGGGTGAGATGGTTGATGTGATCTTCTCTCGTCCTGTCTCTGTCAGTGCTGGAGAGTGGTACACACTGGCTGTGAAGATAGAAGGTTCTCATACGTTGGGAGGAGAAGATGGACAGAAGAAAGTAGTGTGTAATGATGGAGTGGAGCTGAAGTTCAAAAACTCGAGACATAGTAGCAATTATACCAACACAAGTAAAGGACAGATTCCTTCACTAATATACAGAAAGTGTTGATCACATTGCAGAATCATTAGGGGTTGTATTTGAGCATTGCAGAATCAGAAATAGCTGGTAATGAGAAGAAGAAAACCAGGATATGCTGAGAGTTGACTACGAGGGTAAATTAAAAAGGTCGTTGATTGGCAGAGAAAACAAGATCAAAGTGTAACTAATATAGACATAAAACTAACAAATGATAAGCAGGATTTATTTGAAACTGAATTTACATTTGATAAATGTGCACATGCGTTAAAGAATATGAAAAAGCAACATTCATGGAATGACTATTCCTAGTAAGGTTAAGTACAGAACTTATCTCTATCTATCTCGACATGGAATTATTAATTTTGAAAAAACTAGTCCTACATAAAGTTGTCCATCATTTCCCCTATATTTAACGCTCTTTGACCAAAGGGAGGTAAGAAGTGAAACAGGATCGAACTGATGGATGTGAAGGTCATAACGAGCAACGCCAGGACCTCAGAAAGGTTGTTATCTCAAAATCAAACGTCTTCTCAATTAGATCCATATTAGGAGAAAACTTGATGTTTGGCGAAGTTCAAAGGTCACTTTTAGATTTTGTCAAAAACACAGGCAAATATGATATTATCTAATCTTTTAATCCTTTCTTTTTTTAACAATATTTTAACATTCTGTGGTTCAACGTCGCCCTTAAATCCACCTACCTACCTACCTCGAACTGATGGGACAACCTATATAGTTGTTCTGAAGTAATTTCACAATCACAGGCTTTTCAAAATAATACAATAATGAATTCGTTATAAACCATTAAATTCCGAGTGGAACACGTAAAATATTTCGCTTGCAATAGTAACTTCTTTGACATCAGTATGGTTTCACAGAAAAAAAAACACGTGTGCATATTGGTATTTATTGATAATGTATTGATGATATTCCATATTTATACAGCGCCCTATTTCAATTGGTCCACATCACCCTAAGGCGCAACACATCACTGATTATTGCCATTTTTCATATACACACAGAATTAAAACACTGCTGATGATAAACAAACAAATTATCATGCAAATACTACAGAGTGGAAACGAAAAATTCATTGATTTACGATTCAATGTCTCTCAATATCTGGTTTAACAAAAACTTTTATTTTCATTTTTTAGTCCAAATCCATGTTACCTTATAATGTAAAATGAATGTCATTATTCTTTGCTGCAATGTGATTATATATTATCATTCTTTTGACTGAATTGATAAACTTTTAGCAAATGACCTCATAGCAAAAGTCAGTCGTTAAACAGTATGACGCTTCAAAGTTTCATATCAAATTTAAAGAAATCTATGGTTGATGGTCCGTCGTTGTAAAAGAAAATAAAAAGTATTCAGTGGCGGCCATATTGTATCCAATAGGTTTGGAAAATTGACCGAGTGCTTTACCGATCATTGCAGTTTCTTTTAGAGCTGCTGCATTTTTTATGGAAAACATTGTCTTGCAATTTGAAACTTCTTTACAAAGTGTGCCACTGTCCTTTTAATTATTGAAATAAACTCTTGAATTATAGCATCATGTCATTAAATGAAATGACAGAAGTCTTCTATGTCTGACAGTCTGATCATCTGACAAACAATAGAAAATTAAAGTCACAATCTTAATATAGAAAGTATTATTTGGAATGATTATATTACCAATATTTGTTGCTGCTTTATGATGTAATGTCAGAGACAAAAATCCACATCAATAGACACCCTATATAATTATACCCCCGCCTTACAGCGTAAGCGGGGTATATAGCGTTCATTCTTTCCGTCCGTCCGTCTGACCGTCCGTCCGTCCGTCCGTCCGTCTGTCCGTCCGTCCCATAACTTTTAGCGGAGCAGATCTCCAAAACTATGCATGCTAGCCTCATCAAACTTCATACACATGTCAACCATGATCCCTAGTTGTGCCTTTTGAGGGTTAGAACTATTTCTGAATTTTAATTTTTGCGGTTTCCATGGAAACGTGACTAAAAAGTGACTCTTTGAGGAAATCGTTTTGTGCGGAGCATATCTCCAAAACTACGATGCTAGCTTCATCAAACTTCATACAGATGTCAACCATGATCCCTAGTTGTGCCTTTTGAGGGTTAGAACTATTTCTGAATTTTAATTTTTGCGGTATCCATGGAAACGTGACTAAAAAGGGACTCTTTGAGGAAGTCGTTTTGTGCGGAGCATATCTCCAAAACTATGCATGCTAGCTTCATCAAACTTCATACAGATGTCAACCATGATCCCTAGTTTTGCCTTTTGAGGGTTAGAACTTTTTCTGAATTTTAATTTTTGCGGTTTCCATGGAAACGTGACTAAAAAGTGACTCTTTGAGGAAGTCGTTTTGTGCGGAGCATATCTCCAAAACTATGCATGCTAGCTTCATCAAACTTCATACAGATGTCAACCATGATCCCTAGTTGTGCCTTTTGAGGTTGAGACCATCACATTCTTTTAATTTTTGGCGGTTTCCATGGAAACATGATTATAACAGTGACTCTATGACCAAGTTCTTTGTCCGGAGCATATCTCCCAAACTATTCATGCTAGCTTCACCAAACTTCATACACTTATCAATCATGATACCTAGTTGTGCCTTTTAAAGGTTAGACCATCACATTCTTTTTATTTTTTGCGGTTTCCATTGAAACATGACTAAAACAGTGACTCTTCGACCAAGTCTTTTGTCCGGAGTATATCTCCCAAACTATTCATGCTAGCTTCACCAAACTTCATACACTTATTAACCATGATCACTAGATGTGCCATTTGAGGATTACACCATCACAGTTTTTTAATTTTTGGAAACATGACTAAAACAGTGATTCTATGATAAATTACTTTGTCCTGAACATATTTCATGAAATATACATCTCAGCTTCACCAAATTTGCTACATATGTCAATCGTGATTGCTGGATATGCCTTGTATGCCCGATATATATGGATTTTCTTCTCTGTGGTTTCTTTGGAAAACATAACTTACAAAGTGACTCGACAAAATTAATTTACTCCTCAGTGCATCTCGTAGAATATTCATGATAACTACCTCAAATTTGAAACAAAGATCAACCATTATCTCTAGATGTACCCTTTTAATTGTAAAACCTATTAATGAATTCGGTATTTGGGTTTCAGTTGAAAGAAGACGTACACAATGACTTACTGTATACTCAACGATCATACTTTAACCAATATTAATCAGTTTTACTACTTGAAATTCTTTGAACAAAGTGGGGAGCGGGGGTATGTGAGATTTGCTCGCTTCTTCACTTGTGATATTTATCATAAGACATCAAAAATGGTAATTGAAAATATTTTCATATTATTCTGAAACAGCAGTGAAATTTATGTTCATCATTCTAGTATTGTTCCAGCAAAGTTCGAAGGCATCGTCCAGTATATATTCCAATATATATATGTATTTTATATTTCACTAAGTATATGTACTTTATATTCCAATATATATATGTACTTTATATTTCACTGGGTGGTGCTCATTCAGGTAACAGGGAATACTCTTTTTTCAAAAGCTTTGCCCCGAAAATGTGTTAAGGCATGCACCCTTCATCATTCTATTTTATTGTGTTGTATGACCATTTATTGTCAGTTCAGTTCTCAAGTAGAGGTGAAAAATCATATGCACAATTTTGAACACTCACATCGTGTTGTAAATTGAAATTAATCTTTCTCGACTATTTCATCGTGCATCTTAAGACACCGTGCAAAATATTTGTTTGTGCAACCTTTTTTATCTGTTACGTACCTAATTTATTTTACACGAATAGTGTGATTGAATGTGTGCGTTATTGTAGTGTTCTTGTCTTTTTGGAATAAAAATCCACTGAAATCAGTTTCACATTTCTTGATTTTTTCACTCCTTGAGCGGTTACATATCTTTTTCAATGGGTTTTAACTCGTAACTATCTTCCTTTAGAAGTTTACTCTTTACATCCATTGGTAAGTTATTGCTCTTGTTTTAGTTGTCGTACAACCATATCTTAGGTTGGTTATCTCATAACCACCTTGCTCGGTTATGAATTGGTAAACAAACATAATCAAATTATCATGTAACATAAAAAAAATCAAACAAGAAAGTTTAGATAAATGAAAAACAAAAGTGAGTTTCGAACCACGGACCTCTTTGTCGTTAAGCAGCGCCTTTACAACTTGAGCTACCGAGGATCCATGCCAATTCAGGTACATTTGTTGTGACATGTCTTTTTTTTACCTATTAATATAAATATTTATTAAAATGATTTCGTTTTTAATGAAAGGAAACAAATTTTTAGTTTAAAACCTTAAGCAGGAGTGTCTTGTTAGTAGTCAATATGTTTTATTTGGTCAGGACACATTAAATTTTCAAAGTAAATCACTTAACGTAAATGGAATAATTTTATATAAATTATTTAAATGAAATTGCTTGAAGCAATATTTATTGAAAATAGAGCTGTTTTTAAAAATTGAATATATAGTTTTTGGTTGTGCACCATGTGTCACCCATGAACATCAACTACGTGGGAAAAGAAAAAACTATATATTTTTATTTGAAATTTTTATTCATAAATCAATTTTGACCTTCGAACATGGTTTGCAATAATGACAATGAAACTACTTTTTTCTAGCAATACAGTTCATTCATCAATTTAAGTTAATTGTATTATGTTTATTTCACTGGTTGATAAACGGTTCGAAGAGTACAAGTTAAGCTGTTGTATGAATATCGTAGACGTACTACGGTATCCACACGAGTTTAACTTTCAAACCGTTTATCAACCAGTGAAAAAACACATTCTTCCTTTTAAATCAAATCTTAACAACGATTTACACAGAGAGAGAAAGAGAAAGGGAGGAAGAAATAGACACGCAGACTAAATGATAGAGAAAGAGGGAAAATAGAAGTGATAACCAAACATTAAACAAGTATAATACACTATATATACGAATACTAAAATGTATATAAACACTAATGTATCTAAAATGAACTGTATTATTCAGAGAAGAAACAAACAATGTTGGAGTTTTTTGTACATTCAGCAAGTACACATAACATTGGAGTTTCTTGCACTTTTACAATGTAGGTTTTAAAAACATTCAATTGTTGCATTTTAGTCAAATGCTTTTTCAGTATAAAGAGTACAATAATTGATAACGAATTCTTGATTTATGATGTTCATAAATAATATGCTAGTAGCCTGAGAATTATAGATGAACAAAGTGATGAAATCATCATGAGCAGAAGTGATTGATTATTTTAAAAACAATGGACAATATATTTGTAAACATACTATTGAGAGTATTTTGAGGTATAAAAGATTATCACCACAATTGATTTATTAAACAAAGTTTTAGGAGAATCACAGATGTGTGCTTTGTAAAGTTGTTAACTCAATGTTACATGGCCTCCCATACATTCAACGAGAGACCACGGTTCCTTATTTGCAATTGTAGATATTATTGTCAAGACATTGTACAAATCATCATTAAAACATTCATTTTCATTCATCAACAAAATTAATATGAATGTCTTAGACAAATGTTATTGTACAGTTCATTTCCTTGGGGTATGATTAACCGGCGGTGATAGGGAAACAAGCATTGTCTTCAAACTTATTGTGGCCTGCAGTACATAGGTGTCATCTTCGTGACTTCAGAACATTTGATTACAAATGAGGTGAGGTGATGTGATGTTGGGGTTATCGCCGCTTTCAAGAGTATTTCACTTATATCGCGGCTGCAATTATCATTGCAGGGAGAAAGCCCGCAACACTATTGTGACAATGCATTGCGGTGAAACCTGCGAGCATCGGCTGGAACTAGCGAACCATGGGTGGTATTTGATCACAAATACGATGTTCTGATGATAAAGTAAAGTACTTAAATAAGTACAAAATCATAGTCCAAAATAGAAGACCCTTAATTGAATTAACATTTATAGTAAATCGTAAATCATTGACATCTCGTGACATATATACTAGTATCATAACTTTTTATAACATAATTCACACGTAGTAAAATAAAGAACAGTCAATAAGTAAATCATCGTCAATTTTTTAAGACTATGTTTTGCATACATATAAATGCAACCTTTTTATCAAGATTTCCACAAAATAAGTTATGGTTGAATGTTATGAGGTTGTCACTCGTAATCAATTGAAGGATATCAGCTGTTATGAAGGTAATTATTTATATATTGTTCACATCAATACAAGATGGAAGTAACACCGATGAAATTTGGAATTTTGATACAACTTTTTAAAATTCGAAACTTGATCATATACATTACTTAAGATCGAGATTATTAGATTTCAAAACTTGCAATAAGCCTTCAATTGAATCAAATTGAAATTGTGTGTTTGATACAAAGCATACAATATAAGAAAAAAAATTGCCCACAGTAGCAACACCGTATTCAAGACATTCTCAAAACTAACTTCATGTACATGTATTCTAAACAGTACATTATATAAAAGATATAAATGCAAACCTTTCTAATTACTTCATGCCTTTTCTTAACCTGTTTTCTTTTTTTGACTTTTGAAAGGTGGGGGATATAGATTTTGATACTGATATGATTGTTTATAAGTACACAGAAAGTATACCAATCGTAAGGTTCTTATGTCGTTTTTGTCATTTTGTATAAGGCGAGCTGTGTGCAATTGTGCCTTTAAAGGGACAGTAGCACGTTTTTAGGGTGATGTCAGGAAAATGAAAATTGATGGTTCCAGTTGAAAGACAATGTATTTAAACTAAGTGGAGCAGTAACAATTCAAATATATAACGTAAAATTAAGCCATTCGATTTCTTTTTCTTACACAAAATGAATTAAAGGTGTTCACAAAAATTGGCCGGTATAGAAATTGTGAATCTTCATACTTTGTCCTCTGACTATGGATGATTGACTTGTGTAATGAGATTTTTGACACTGTCAAACTAATACAATTAACATTAACTTACAATTATCAGTGAAAATTTTTAAAATATAAAATTATCAAAAAACGTGCTACTGTCCCTTTAACTCTACAAGGAACAAAATCTAAGGGCACCAAACATTGATGACATGACCAGGGTAGGATCAAGTTTGACAAATTGCAGCACAACGAGAAATATATTAGTAAACGCCTGTCAGCACAGACACACACACATATATATATATATATATATAGAATAAAGAAAGATAAAATGTCAGCTAAAGTGCACCTGACAAAAGCACACAGATAATAGGACATTTGAATATGGTCACAAATCGACACGACGACGATGGACTGATTTCAACTAATGGATAGTTATCTAAATGGGAAGATTGATGTTATTTAAAAGCCAAATTGTAAATTGGATTTGAAAACAATTTAAAGAAATGATATTGAAATGAATCGTTTTGAATTTGGAAGAGTAATGATTTCATTTTCTGTCTGACCAACAAACAATTGATGAACAAAATGATTACTAAACTATGATTATGTTTGTTTCAGCTTGAAAATTATCTTTTCTATCATATCGGCACCATCACTTGAATGTGCCAAGTTTAGTGAAGATCATTTTGAAGATGAACCAAAAAAAAGAATTTTAAAACAGTCAAATTCATCAAAATGGACTGATTTCATCTAATGGATAATGACCAAAATGAGAAGATTGATGTTATTTAAAAGCCAAACTGTAATTGGATTTAAAAACAATTTAAAGAAATGATATAAACATGCGGCAGTTAAGAATGACTGGTGTTTTCAATTTGGAGGAGAAATAACTTAAATTTCGAATTGATGAAGCAAAAATTGTTTTCTTTTTTCAACTTATCGACACAATCCCTTGAATGTGCCAAGTTAAGTGAAGATCATTTTGCAGATGAACAAAAAAAAGGATTTTAAAACAGTTAATTTCAACAAAAATGGACTGATTTCATCTAATGGATTATTATCAAAATGAGAAGATTGATGTTATTTATAAGCCAAACTGTAATTGGATTTGAAAACAATTTAAAGAAATGATATAAACATGCGGCAGTAAAGAATGACTGGTGTTTTGAATTTGGAAGAGAATTTAAACTTCGGTATGATTAAGCCAAAATTATTGAACAAAATTATTACAAAATAAATATTATTTCAAATCAGTATTTTATGTTTTCAATTTGGAAGATTGATGTTTTTTAAAATGAGAGATTGGTGTTAAATAAAAGCCCAACTGTAATTGTATTTAAAAACAATTTAAGGAAATGATATAAACATGCGGCAGCTAAGAATGACTGGTGATTTCAATTTCAATCTGATCAAGCAACAATTATTATTGTACAAAAATATTATAAAAATGAATATATTTTTTAAGTCGGTTTTCGATGTATTCAATTTGTAAGATTGTTGTTTTTGAAAATGAGATTGGTGTTATTTAAAAGCCAAACTGTAAATTTGATTTGAAAACATTTTAAATAAATGATATAAACTTGCGACACCAAAGAGGGACTTTACTGTTTTCAATTTGGAAGAGAAATGATTACTTCGGTCTGAATAACAAACAATAATTGAAAAAAATGATTACAAAAGTAAGATTATTTTTGTTTCAGTTTGAAAATTATCTTTTCTAAACATTTCGGCACCATCCCTTGAATGTGCCAAGTTTAGTGAAGATCATTTTAAAGATGAACCAAAAAAGAATTTTAAAAACAGTTAATTTCATCAAAATGGAATGATTTCATCTTATGGATTATTATCAAAATGAGAAGATTGATGTTATTTATAAGCCAAACTGTAATTGGATTTGAAAACAATTTAAAGAAATGATATAAACATGCGGCAGTAAAGAATGACTGGTGTTTTGAATTTGGAAGAGAATTTAAACTTCGGTATGATTAAGCCAAAATTATTGAGCAAAATTATTACAAAATAAATATTATTTCAAATCAGTATTTTATGTTTTCAATTTGGAAGATTGTTGTTTTTTAAAATGAGAGATTGGTGTTAAATAAAAGCCCAACTGTAATTGTATTTAAAAACAATTTAAAGAAATGATATAAACATGCGGCAGCTAAGAATGACTGGTGATTTCAATTTCAATCTGATCAAGCAACAATTATTATTGTACAAAATTATTATAAAAATGAATATATTTTTTAAGTCGGTTTTCGATGTATTCAATTTGTAAGATTGTTGTTTTTGAAAATGAGATTGGTGTTATTTAAAAGCCAAACTGTAAATTTGATTTGAAAACATTTTAAATAAATGATATAAACTTGCGACACCAAAGAGGGACTTTACTGTTTTCAATTTGGAAGAGAAATGATTACTTCGGTCTGAATAACAAACAATAATTGAAAAAAAGGATTACAAAAGTAAGATTATTTTTGTTTCAGTTTGAAAATTATCTTTTCTAAACATTTCGGCACCATCCCTTGAATGTGCCAAGTTTAGTGAAGATCATTTTAAAGATGAACCAAAAAAGAATTTTAAAAACAGTTAATTTCATCAAAATGGAATGATTTCATCTTATGGATTATTATCAAAATGAGAAGATTGATGTTATTTATAAGCCAAACTGTAATTGGATTTGAAAACAATTTAAAGAAATGATATAAACATGCGGCAGTAAAGAATGACTGGTGTTTTGAATTTGGAAGAGAATTTAAACTTCGGTATGATTAAGCCAAAATTATTGAGCAAAATTATTACAAAATAAATATTATTTCAAATCAGTATTTTATGTTTTCAATTTGGAAGATTGTTGTTTTTTAAAATGAGAGATTGGTGTTAAATAAAAGCCCAACTGTAATTGTATTTAAAAACAATTTAAAGAAATGATATAAACATGCGGCAGCTAAGAATGACTGGTGATTTCAATTTCAATCTGATCAAGCAACAATTATTATTGTACAAAATTATTATAAAAATGAATATATTTTTTAAGTCGGTTTTCGATGTATTCAATTTGTAAGATTGTTGTTTTTGAAAATGAGATTGGTGTTATTTAAAAGCCAAACTGTAAATTTGATTTGAAAACATTTTAAATAAATGATATAAACTTGCGACACCAAAGAGGGACTTTACTGTTTTCAATTTGGAAGAGAAATGATTACTTCGGTCTGAATAACAAACAATAATTGAAAAAAATGATTACAAAAGTAAGATTATTTTTGTTTCAGTTTGAAAATTATCTTTTCTAAACATTTCGGCACCATCCCTTGAATGTGCCAAGTTTAGTGAAGATCATTTTAAAGATGAACCAAAAAAGAATTTTAAAAACAGTTAATTTCATCAAAATGGAATGATTTCATCTTATGGATTATTATCAAAATGAGAAGATTGATGTTATTTATAAGCCAAACTGTAATTGGATTTGAAAACAATTTAAAGAAATGATATAAACATGCGGCAGTAAAGAATGACTGGTGTTTTGAATTTGGAAGAGAATTTAAACTTCGGTATGATTAAGCCAAAATTATTGAGCAAAATTATTACAAAATAAATATTATTTCAAATCAGTATTTTATGTTTTCAATTTGGAAGATTGTTGTTTTTTAAAATGAGAGATTGGTGTTAAATAAAAGCCCAACTGTAATTGTATTTAAAAACAATTTAAAGAAATGATATAAACATGCGGCAGCTAAGAATGACTGGTGATTTCAATTTCAATCTGATCAAGCAACAATTATTATTGTACAAAAATATTATAAAAATGAATATATTTTTTAAGTCGGTTTTCGATGTATTCAATTTGTAAGATTGTTGTTTTTGAAAATGAGATTGGTGTTATTTAAAAGCCAAACTGTAAATTTGATTTGAAAACATTTTAAATAAATGATATAAACTTGCGACACCAAAGAGGGACTTTACTGTTTTCAATTTGGAAGAGAAATGATTACTTCGGTCTGAATAACAAACAATAATTGAAAAAAATGATTACAAAAGTAAGATTATTTTTGTTTCAGTTTGAAAATTATCTTTTCTAAACATTTCGGCACCATCCCTTGAATGTGCCAAGTTTAGTGAAGATCATTTTAAAGATGAACCAAAAAAGAATTTTAAAAACAGTTAATTTCATCAAAATGGAATGATTTCATCTTATGGATTATTATCAAAATGAGAAGATTGATGTTATTTATAAGCCAAACTGTAATTGGATTTGAAAACAATTTAAAGAAATGATATAAACATGCGGCAGTAAAGAATGACTGGTGTTTTGAATTTGGAAGAGAATTTAAACTTCGGTATGATTAAGCCAAAATTATTGAGCAAAATTATTACAAAATAAATATTATTTCAAATCAGTATTTTATGTTTTCAATTTGGAAGATTGTTGTTTTTTAAAATGAGAGATTGGTGTTAAATAAAAGCCCAACTGTAATTGTATTTAAAAACAATTTAAAGAAATGATATAAACATGCGGCAGCTAAGAATGACTGGTGATTTCAATTTCAATCTGATCAAGCAACAATTATTGTACAAAAGTATTATAAAAATGAATATTGATTAAATTCGGTTTTCGATGTATTCAATTTGTAAGATTGTTGTTTTTGAAAATGAGATTGGTGTTATTTAAAAGCCAAACTGTAATTGGATTTGAAAACAATTTAAAGAAATGATATAAACATGCGGCAGTTAAGAATGACTGGTGTTTTGAGTTTGGAAGAGAATTAACTTAAATTTCAATTTGATCAAGCAAACATTGTACAAAATTATAACAAAATGAATATCTTTTTAATTCGGTTTTCAGTCAATTTGGAAGATTGTTGTTTCTAAAAAATGAGAGATTGGTGTTATATAAAAGCCCAACTGTAATTGTATTTAAAAACAATTTAAAGCAATGTATTCAATTTGCAAAATTGTTGTTTTTGAAAATGAGATTGGTGTTATTTAAAAGCCAAACTGTAAATTTGATTTGAAACCATTTTAAAGAAATGATATAAACAAGCGACACCAAAGAATGACTTTGCTGTTTTGAATTTGGAAGAGAAATGATTTCCATTTCGGTCTGAATAACAAACATTTAATGAACAAAATGATTACTTAACTAAGATTATTTATGTTTCCGCTTAAAAATTATCTTTTCTCAACTTATCGACACATTCCCTTGAATGTGCCAAGTTAAGTGATGATGATTTTAAAGATGAACCAAAAAAAAGAATTTTAAAACAGTCAAATTCATCAAAATGGACTGATTTCATCTAATGGATAATTATCAAAATGAGAAGATTGATGTTATTTAAAAGCCAAACTGTAATTGGATTTGAAAACAATTTAAAGAAATGATATAAACATGCGGCATTTAAGAGTGACTGGTGTTTTGAGTTTGGAAGAGAATTAACTTAAATTTCAATTTGATTAAGCAAACATTATTGTACAAAATTATAACAAAATGAATATTTTTTTAATTCGGTTTTCGGTCAATTTGGAAGATTGTTGTTTCTAAAAAATGAGAGATTGGTGTTATATAAAAGCCCAACTGTAATTGTATTTAAAAACAATTTAAAGCAATGTATTCAATTTGCAAAATTGTTGTTTTTGAAAATGAGATTGGTGTTATTTAAAAGCCAAACTGTAAATTTGATTTGAAACCATTTTAAAGAAATGATATAAACAAGCGACACCAAAGAATAACTGGTGTTTTGAGTTTGGAAGAGAATTAACTTAAATTTCAATTTGATTAAGCAAACATTATTGTACAAAATTATAACAAAATGAATATTTTTTTAATTCGGTTTTCAGTCAATTTGGAAGATTGTTGTTTCTAAAAAATGAGAGATTGGTGTTATATAAAAGCCCAACTGTAATTGTATTTAAAAACAATTTAAAGCAATGTATTCAATTTGCAAAATTGTTGTTTTTGAAAATGAGATTGGTGTTATTTAAAAGCCAAACTGTAAATTTGATTTGAAAACATTTTAAAGAAATGATACAAACAAGCGACACCAAAGAATGACTTTGCTGTTTTGAATTTGGAAGAGAAATGATTTCCATTTCGGTCTGAATAACAAACATGTAATGAACAAAATGATTACTTAACTAAGATTATTTATGTTTCCGCTTAAAAATTATCTTTTCTCAACTTATCGACACAATCCCATGAATGTGCCAAGTTAAGTGAAGATCATTTTAAAGATGAACCAAAAAAAAAGAATTTTAAAACAGTCAAATTCATCAAAATGGACTGATTTCATCTAATGGATAATTATCAAAATGAGAAGATTGATGTTATTTAAAAGCCAAACTGTAATTGGATTTGAATTTTTTTAAAGAAACATGCAGCAGTTAAGAATGACTGGTGTTTTCAATTTGGAAAATTGTTGTTTTTAGAAGAAATGATATAAAGATGTGGCCCCCCAGAATAATTTTACTGTTTTCAAATTGGAGAGAAATGATTTCAATTTCGATCTGACCAACAAATTATCATTAACAAAGATTATTTTTATCTCAGCTTGAAAATTATCTTGTCAAAACTTATCACTTCAATGTGCCAAGTTTAGTGAAGATCATTTTAGAGATGAACCAAAAGAGAGAATTTTAAAAGTCATTTTCATCAAAAATGACTGGTTTTGTCTGATTTTACAAATGAGATATTTAAGAAAATCAAAAACATTTAACCGAAATAGAAACAATATATTTTTTTAAATGACGTTTGAATCACGTTTAACAGTAATGACTGCTGCTAGAGGATTATCAAAATAACTTAGTGGATTGTTTGCGCTTCTAAGGCCATTAGTGGTATTCCCAAATAATCCCAACTATTATGTATATATAGGAAAGAGACATAATGATAAGTCTTTGGTCGTTGCCTGGCATGACATCCTCTATGGTATTCCTCTGAGATGGCCCCGTCATCTTTCGTCCTGTTATAGCAAGAATGGTTCAGATTAAATGCATCGATTATTCAAAATTAAACCTTACCATTTTCTCTCAGTCAACTTATGACAACGAAAAGAAACCTTAATTATATTACTTGAAATAGTTTAAGGTATTAAGAATCAGATACAATTAGATAATGCTTTTAAAACGAAATGTGTTACATTTTGAGATTTCGGTAATTGTTTACAACAATATTTTATTGCAAAATTTGATAAGGATTTGATAAAATCGAAATAATGTATAAAACCGTTACTTTAAGGTAACTTATAGAAAAATACTCAGAAGTTGAGTCATTTGGAGAACTGCCCTTCGTCCTCTTGAAACTGACGATCGCTTCCAGTTGTATATTTGTGAAGTTGGCAACCAGGTGTCGGAGATGTCTGAGGGGAAGGGGAACCTATCCCTAAACTAAACCTACTGAGGTGTACCCTACACTGAACTGATGCATCCACACTGGGGACTGTGTGGTCCCTATCCACCATGTTAAGCATGGTCCCTGCATCTAAACAAGGATGGACAACCTTGTTACACCAATCCTGATAAAGCAGTTCTGCAAAAGAGAATGCCTAGGATGCAATTCTCGAGAACTGTTACCTGCAGCTATTCACCCCTAAACTAGTGATGGGGAAAGCCGACTTAGGATTGGACACCTCAAACAGACATATCTCCAACACCAAGTTAACGTCCCTTCACAACAACAACTGGAATTGCATCCTCACAGGTCTTCATCTGGTCCTGTAAAATATCATTGGTTAGATTCATTTTATGGATACAAATATGAAAAACGATATATATTATGTACACTGCGTTCCCAGTTTTGTCAGCTTTTTTTTTAAATACTGTTGGATTGTTTTCAGATATTTCTTGACATATCTCTATATATTTCTTCTAAAACTAAATCACCATTTAGTCTAAGGAAATTGTCCACATTTCTGTGGACAAATAGGATGTCACTTCATGTAAAAAAAGATATTTGAAGTACGATTTAATATATAGGAATTAACAGCAATCTTTTAATGAATAAACAAATGATCTATGTGATTTTCTTTCCTTATTTACATTTAAGAATTTTATGAAACTATAACTTTTGTTCAATAGGATACAAAATAGATCTGATTCATACCTCTTGGGTCTTCCTCTGGCCCGGCATCACCCTGGGTCTTCCTCTGGCCCGGCATCCCCTGGGTCTTCCTCTGGCCCGGCATCCCCCTGGGTCTTCTTCAAGTTGCAAAATAAATTTGATTGTTCAGATTAATTTAACCAATTCATTTATTATGTAACAATAACAGCCCATTAATAACAGAAACAGCTATATAGATAATTTTCATCTTGGTAATATTATGTCTGTGAATAAAAAGATAAATCTTTTATGCGAGTTTTTAGGTCTTGTTAAGCCTTTTTTTAAAACTGTAACTTATTTTAATGGTATACAAAATAGATATGATTCATACCTCCCTCGGTCGCTGCATCTTACATTGCTCTCTTGGGTCTTCCTCTGGCCCGGCACCCCTGGGTCTTCCTCTGGCCCGGCACCCCCTGGGTCTTCCTCTGGCCCGGCACCCCCTGGGTCTTCCTCTAGCCCGGCACCCCCTGGGTCTTCTTCTGGCCCGGCATCCCCCTCGGTCTTCTTCCAGTTCTGCGAAATAGATTTGATTGTTCAGATTGATTTTTAAAAGCATTTAACATATAAAACAAAAACAGTCCATTGATAACAGAAACAGCTATATTAATAATTTTGATCTTGGTAATATTATTATTGTGAATAAAACTATCAATCTTTCATGCGAGTTTTTTAGGTTTTGTTAAGGCTTTTTTTAAACTGTAACTTATTTTAATGGTATACAAAATAAATACGATTCATACCTCCCTCGGTCGCTGCATCTTACATCGCCCTCTTGGGTCTTCCTCTGGCCCGGCATCCCCCTGGATCTTCCTTTGGCCCGGCATCCCGCTGGGTCTTCTTCAAGTCCTGTAAAAAAAAATTGATTGTTTAGATTGATTTTTAAAAGCATTGAACATATAAAACAAAAACAGTCCATTAATAACAGAAACAGCTATATTAATAATTTTTATCTTGGTAATATTATGTTTGTGAATAAAAAGATAAATCTTTCATGCAAGTTTTTTAGGTTTTGTTAAGCCTTTCTTAAAACTGTAACTTATTTTAATGGTATACAAAATAGATATATTTCATACCTCCCTCGGTCGCTGCATCTTACATCGCCCTCTTGGGTCTTCCTCTGGCCCGGCACCCCCTGGGTCTTCCTCTAGCCCGGCACCCCCTGGGTCTTCCTCTGGCCCGGCATCCCCCTGGGTCTTCTTCTGGCCCGGCATCCCCCTGGGTCTTCTTCAAGTCCTGCATTAAAAAATTGATTGTTTTGATTGATTTTTAAAAACATTGAACATATAAAACAAAAACAGTCCATTAATAACAGAAACAGCTATATTAATCATTTTAATCTTGGTAATATTATGTCTGTGAATAAAAAGATAAATCTTTCATGCGAGTTTTTAGGTCATGTTAAGCCTTTTTTTAAACTGTAACTTATGTTCAATGGTATACAAAATAGATATGATTCATACCTCCCTCGGTCGCTGCATCTTACATCGCCCTCTTGGGTCTTCCTCTGGCCCGGCACCCCTGGGTCTTCTTCTGGCCTAAGCATCCCCCTCGGTCTTCTTCCAGTCCTGCAAAATAGATTTGATTGTTCAGATTGGTTTTTAAAAGCATTTAACATATCAAACAAAAACAGTCCATTAATAACAGAAACAGCTATATTAATCATTTTAATCTTGGTAATATTATGTTTGTGAATAAAAAGATAAATCTTTCATGTGAGTTTTTAGGTTTTGTTGAGCCTTTTTTAAAACTAACTTATGTTCAATGGTATACAAAATAGATATGGTTCATACCTCCCTCGGTCGCTGCATCTTACATCGCCCTCTTGGGTCTTCCTCTGGCCCGGCACCCCTGGGTCTTCCTCTGGCCCGGCACCCCCTGGGTCTTCCTCTGGCCCGGCACCCCTGGGTCTTCTTCTGGCCTAAGCATCCCCCTCGGTCTTCTTCCAGTCCTGCAAAATAGATTTGATTGTTCAGATTGGTTTTTAAAAGCATTTAACATATAAAACAAAAACAGTCCATTAATAACAGAAACAGCTATATAAATCATTTTAATCTTTGTTATATTATGTTTGTGAATAAAAAGATAAATCTTTCATGCGAGATTTTAGGATATGTTAAGCCTTTTTTAAAACTGTAACTTATGTTCAATGGTATACAAAATAAATACGATTCATACCTCCCTCGGTCGCTGCATCTTACATTGCCCTCTTGGGTCTTCCTCTGGCCCGGCACCCCCTGGATCTTCTTCTGGCCCGGCATCCCCCTCGGTCTTCTTCCAGTCCTGCAAAATAAATTTGATGGTTCAGATTGGTTTTTAAAAGCATTTAACATATAAAACAATAACAGCCCATTAATAACAGAAACAGCTATATTGATAATTTTAATCTTGGTAATATTATGTCTGTGAATAAAAAGATAAATCTTTCATGCGAGTTTTTAGGTTTTGTTAAGGCTTTTTTTAAACTGTAACTTATTTTAATGGTATACAAAATAAATACGATTCATACCTCCTTCGGTCGCTGCATCTTACATTGCCCTCTTGGGTCTTCCTCTGGCCCGGCACCCCCTGGATCTTCCTCTGGCCCGGCATCCCCCTGGGTCTTCTTCTGGCCCGGCATCCCCCTGGGACTTCTTCAAGTCCTGCAAAAAAAAATATTGTTTAGATTGATTTTTAAAAGCATTTAACCTATAAAATAAAAACAGTCCATTAATAACAGAAACAGCTATATTAATAATTTTAATCTTGATAATATTATGTTTGTGAATAAAAAGATCAATCTCTCATGTGAGTTTTTAGGTTTTGTTAAGCCTTTTTTAAAACTGTAACTTATGTTCAATGGTATGCAAAATAGATATGATTCATACCTCCCTCTGTCGCTGCATCTTACATCGCCCTCTTGGGTCTTCCTCTGGCCCGGCACCCCCTGGGTCTTCCTCTGGCCGGCATCACCCTTGGTCATCCTCTGGCCCGGCACCCCCTGGGTCTTCCTCTGGCCGGCATCACCCTGGGTCATCCTCTGGCCCGGCATCCCCCTGGGTCTTCTTCTGGTCATTTAAAATGGATGTTTTTGTTTTAACGAATTTCAAATGTTCTTAAATTTTAACCATGTAATAATTATTACTTGAAATAAATAAACTAAGAAATATGTATAAAGTTTGCTATATAAATTCAAATCGCTCATGAGTAGAATTATGACTTGGAATTGTTATAGGTTATACTGATTCAACACAAGATTGGGAATAGTTTAAGCCTTATGTTCTAAACACTAGATATAGACTATACCAATCAAGCGTTGCATCAAATTTCGAACTCACCTTTGACACCATTCCAGGTGCATGTATGTGAAGCTAGCAACCAGGTGTCGGAAATGTCTGAGGGGAACCTATCCCTAAACTAAACCTACTGAGGTGTACCCTACATTCTAAACTGGCGCATCCACACTGGGAACTGTGTGGTCCCTATCCACCATAAAAAGCATGGTCCCTTACTCTTAACAAGGATGGACAACCTTGTTATACCAATCCTGGCAGAGCAGTTCTGGAGAACCTCCAAGAACAGATGCCTGCAGCTGTTCACCCATAAACTAATGGCGGGGAAAGCTGATATGGGATTGGACACCTCGAACAGACGTATCTCCAACACAAGGTTACGTCCCCTCACACCAGCAGCCTGGACATCCGAGTCAGATGCAACCCTATAGAAAAAAAATGAAAAAATTATAAAGATATTCTCAATATTTAACAGTTCCCCTAAAAATAGTTTAGACAAAAATATTTCACTTTCTGAAAAATTCTCAAAACAAGAGGACGGATACTCCGAGTAAATATTTTCTTTATTATAATATGAGGATTGCTTCTTCAAGTTTTAATTTATTATCTTCTCATTTTAACTTTAATATATGTATTTTGCAATTGTTTCTTAAAGATTGATGAAGCTGAAAATTTCTTTCCTTTCATTCACAGAAAATACGTTCTCAATACAATATTAAAAGGGTCCATTCGTCTGCTTGAGTGACTCAGTGAGTTGGTGAGTTAATGCTTAACGCCGCTTGGGTAATATTTCAGCCATTAGCGGCGGGGATTTAGCTTTGAATGAGGGAGTAAACCTTACTAAACCTATGAGTCATTAATGGGGAAATTCTTAATATGAAATGGAACGAATAAAGAAGAAGAATCACAACTATACTTAATGAAGTGATTCAAACTGCCTGGCTAAAATATTCTTAGTTACGATCAAGACAAATTTATCACGACTTACCTGCATTCTGGCCCAGCTATGACTGATTCAAATCTCTCCTCCAACGTCCAGCGAGCCAAACCAATCAACAAATCAGCTTCCAGGCTTGGGTGTTCAGTAGACTGTCCTCCCGTTCCCTAAATAATTATTTTACCTAACTCACGGTCACTGTTTACAGTCTGGATACAGGTCAAAGTAAGTCTATCTAGGAGATTAACGTTCTGTAGCCTTTTGTTTATTTTTTTTTACATAATAGCTTTAACAATTCAAATGAAGAACAGAATTTCATGAGAACTATGTTAATGTTTGTTTTTATGCTATGTTATTTTTTAAATCAAGTAAATGAAATTGAGGTTGTAGGAATTGTATAGGATTATGTATATTCAACTTGCATTGTAATTTGATTTACCTTATCAAACTTATTAAATGACCAAAATGAAAAATGTTAAAATATAAAATGACCTTAGAAATCTTTAAAATGTTGACTCAAGTGAGTATGATGATTTGACACGACCAAAGCGGTCGATCAACTTGTGCCTGACATTCATCCCTGTGCTTTAGGTTTTAACGTGTCCAAAACGTAAAAATTGATCTTGTCATGGCGACGAATGTGCTAATATCAAGAAATTAAAATTTCATACTTTTGATAAATTAAGATTAACTAAGATATTTTTTTACTTTTAACCAAAATTCATATCGTTGATAATAAATTTTCTAAGAGGCGTGTCGTTACAAGTGACTAAACTATCAGTTTAACCATTCTCAAGACATTTCTTGTCATAGATTTATCGTTTTCCTGATCCAATTAACAGATTGCAGTTTAAAGTAGGTGTATTATACGGGCAAGACATTTGAGGAAGATCATTTGTTGGTCAGTTGTATGAGATAAACCAAATGTTATTAACTACATCATGAGCTTCAAAAGCCATTGTATATTATGCCCCACCTCAAGTGAAAAAGAATGTCACGTGAACTTTAAACGTCTACTCCATTAGTGGATACCTTCGTCGACTTGTCCTTTAAAAGTGCACTGAATTTTTCCATATAAAAGGGACAGAAGCACGTTTTTTGATAATTTTATATTTCAAAATGTTCACTGATAATTGTAAGTTGATGCTAAATGTATTAATTTGATAGTGTCAAAAATCTCATTACACAAGCCAATCATCCGTAGTCAGAGGAAAAAGTATGAAGATTTACATAAAATCTATTGGCGGCCATTTTGTGTGACCATGCACCTTTAATTCATTTTGTGTAAGAAAAAAGAATCGTATGGCTAAACTTTACATTAGAAATTTGAATTATTACTGATCCATTTAGTTGAATACATTGTCTTTCAATTGGAGCCATTTATTTTCATTTTCCTGACATCACCTTATATTCCCCCTAAAACGTGCTACTGTCCCTTTAAAAATCTCGACTAACGTTTTCCCACATCGTTTGAAAAGTATGATCAATGATAGTTTCGTTTCATTTCGTTTATTTCAATTGTGCGTTGCTTCATTTTAGAACCTTCAGTAAAATATTAAGAATAATTCTTATCATTAATGGTAATATTCCATTTCAATTATAAAAGGGTAATATGCTGAATTATGTAGAAACTCAAACGTTAAAGTGACACAGAGTATCTTCTTTTTTTTAATTTTATTTGGTTTTGATAAGCTACAAAATATCTAATATGCTGATTGAAGTTCATATCGCATCACTAGACTTGCAAATATATCCATTTATGCATAATATCTCTAAAATGCTTGATTTTATGGAAAAATGAAGAAAACATCTCAAATACGTTTAATATTAGAAATTATGCATCCAGTTAATCTACCTTTTAGTTACAATACCTAATAAACACTATCGAATCGAATATATCTTCCTGTCAGCTTATGACAAGGTTTCAAAATTACGTTTGGCGAACTTGCGCGCGCCACTCGAGCCACATTGTCCGGTTTTCGATCAAAATCCCGACTTTGAATGGCCGTACTTTCACTCTAATGTACTGATTGACCTTTACCATTTTCAGTAACAGTTAGTGGTTCCCGATGTAATTAAATCGATTTCAAAATTTGACATATGTGATCCTATCAACATACTCTGTGTCTCTTTAAAGAAAAAATTTAAAAACCTCTTTGAAAATTAAAAAAAAAGTAATTTCCTTCTTTGCGTCATCATTCATTATTTTGAAATAGTCATGTACAGAGTTTGATACGTATCATACATGAGTATGTGAGTAATTCTTCATATATGGTGAGAAAATTCTAGAAATACAATGTAGGTCGTATGGCTAGTCGCATAGAACGGAATTCATTTAAGATGATATCATTTGTTTTGCAAAATACTTAATTTCTTATGTTGTTAATGAAATAAACCGTAAATTTATTTTGTCAAGTAAATATCTGTTAGTTTGATTTTTTTTTATCCATTATCTTTATTTAAAAAAAAGATCCATAAAGAATGTTATTCCCTTATAGACCAGACAGATCTTAAAATCCTTAAAATATATATAAAGGGACATAACTCCGTGTCAATTAATTGTCGCAATATTTTTTTCTGTGGAAAAATAAAAATCATAGCAAACATTGTTGGGTTGTTTTAGTCTTTTCCGCCATTTCGTTATCACGTGTTGATAGAAAGGTAGACGACTGATAAACATTACATTCTTGTTAAACCCTTTTGCGACATCCGAGTTAACTTTTGGCACAACTTCCGGTATTCGATTTGTTGACGATTTTGGTTTTCAGGAAAAGCCAAAGGGGAAACCTTAATAGCAAGTAAACTTAGCATAAATGGCATTACAAACACGAACGTCACAATCAGTAGCATTGGTTGACGCTGAAAAGAAAGATGATTTTTCCAAAGAAAAGAAAATGAAAGTCTTGGATGAGGAATCGTTCTCAAAGGTGAGATCCTCGGTTTTCGCTCACTGACCAAAGGCTTTTTGCATCGTGTTTCCTATGTTCAAATGAATGAGTGACATCCTTTATTCTTTAATTCCTTCTACAATATGAAAAAACATCTATACGGTTATACAGAACTTAAAGGGACAGTCCTTTGTGGAAATGAAATTTGGTCGTAGGACAAAATCCCCAATGGACAAAAGGTTGTAGGTTAAATTTGTACCCAAAACATATGTTGCTGTCAAATTTGTGTTGTTTTGTTAACTTGTTGTGGCTGTTTTTGCTACATCCCTCAATATTAGATGATAGAAAGGAAAGAACCTATAATGTTTTTTTCGAGTTATCGTCTTAAAGGGGAACAACAACCCAAGCCTTTCAGACCTAATTGACCAGCAGTTACGTTATTGACATATCCATTGACATTTTTCAAGGAAATAACATGTAACCAAATTCCTGTCACCCCATCACAATAATAGACCATTCTCCTAACATAAACATGGAACTCAGTCACAACTTTGATTGACAGTTTCCTGTCTCACAGACGTCAGCTGTTACTGACATCGATGTACATGTACATGGGTTATAAGCTTCTTTTGATTTAATTGTTACCTGAGTTCCTTGATTTGATTATTATGGTCATAACTGAATGCATTTTTTTAAAAATAATCTTATCTATTTTTAAAGGCCTATTTGAATGACAGTGAAAAACCAGTTTTTCATCTTGACTTCATTAATGCAAGAAAGAAACACTTCTACAGTTAAAGAAGAATGATAAAGGCAGTAAATAATGATTAATTGGTAATTTAATTTGTAATGTATCATTCTGAGACTTGTCACATACAATGTATCTAGATATGTATCATATCATGAGCTAAGTATCAGATACATATCGTATTGTCAGCTAAGTGTATCATTGCAGCCTTAAAAACTGTTATTGAATAAACCATCTCAATTATATTTTGTATGTTTGACAGGAAATAGGAGACATCATCACAAGGGACTTCTACCCTGACTTACCCAAGCTGAATTCTCAAGCTGAATATTATGATGCCTTGGAACGAAATGACCTCGTAAAACTTAGAGAAATACAGATGAGATGTCGCAACCTACGGCCATCTACTGGCGCCTCATCAATATGTAAGTTTGCGTTAAACATTTTCATTGAATTTCCACAAAGTCAATTCACTACAATTCCTATAGAAAGAATTTTAATAGTTGAGCTTTTTTTACCAACATTTATATGAAAGGCAAATAATTATGTATAAATATAACCAAAAAGTAACCTCCAGAAATTTTTGTAATCAGTTGGAAATTGAATAACAAGCTTAATATCGTTACAATTATATCTATTTGAAAAAGCAATTATTAACCTAGACATTAATAAAGATAGTAAACTGCTTAGATTTTATTAAAAACATACCTTACCGTATTTGACGCTTTTCAGATAATTCCCCTGCAACGTTTGAAACTCCGGAAGTGACGTCAGGAGCACATTCACCAACACACCGATCAGAGCCTGCAGAACAGGAGGACGTCACCACAGAGGACACGCAAGAACTACCTGGTACAACACTATCTCTAAACATAGCATTAGAAATATATTATTAATTTCTTCAAATGCATTTATAAGTGGTGTTGTGAGAGAAATGTTACAGATTAAGCTTTCTTCCTTCCTGTGAAGAAGTAGCCTGGAAATGTTGCATGAAATCAAATAATGAAATATCCACAAGATTTTTATAGACATTAGTGTTAACTAAGGATGCGCGGTATTATCGATATATCGGTATATCGCAATACAGGAACAAGGTGATATGAATCGGTACAGACTTCTGAAAATATTCAATATACGAAAGTTTTAGAATGAACATTTTCAATTTAATATTGCCAAGAAACGCAAACATATAAAACATGATTTTAACGGAAAGTGCTTATCAAAGTATGAAGTTGTATTGTAGAAATAGTTAAATCAATGTAATCAAAGGTAATAAACAGTGATTGAAAATATCACTTTCAAAACATCTCATAGCTGAACAATGATGAACGTTCTTATTGCCTATATTTAGACAAGATAGCATGCATATTCTTAAATTCCAAAAGTACCAATATATTGCAATACGTATTGCAATACGCTCTTCTGTATCGCTATATATTGCAATACAGAAACGAGGAAAGATACCCATCCTTAGTGTTAACAATATATGACCCAAAAGAAATTTATACCGTTTTGACAGTTCCATTTGTGGAAAATATCAGAAGGCATGAGGGGGGAAGGGCAGCACTGCTCCAGTGAGCTTATTCGGTTGCCTCATGTTTTTATAAAAAAAAAACATCTACAGAGATTATTAATAAATTGAAGTTGAGTTATGAAAGAGAACATGTGGCATTGATTGACAATTTCATACACATGTAGTATATGGCCATTTAGGATGAATATACGAGTAATTTTTAAATTTATATCATCATTATAATTTCCGTCATAGTTTTGACACATATGGAAGCCAAATATGTTACAATAAAATTCACACAATGTTTCATTAACCCTTTCATCTTTATGGAAATAGGCTCAGTTGTTTCATATTGATGAATAAACTAATCCAATGTAACAGTTTGGACATATCTATGGCGCTATTAGTCTGTCATCCGGACCCTAAAGCAAAAATATTCTATTGATGACCAACCAAGTCTACTAAAGCAATTCAAGTCTAGATCACTCAGCTGTAGTTAAAGCATCTTCTGGGCTCCATTTTGTTATGATACATGAATTGTTTAGTAATATTGTCAATATTGAAAACAAATACTTCTTAGACTAAATGTTAGTCTATGGCGCTATATAAATGGCTAACCTATTATTATGTCTGCAGAGAAGAAGAAGTTTCCAAGTCTAGATCACTCAGCTTTAGCTGGAGTTCAAGCATCTTTTGTGCTCCATTTTTAGCACATCAGGACTGAAAGTCCAGATGGGCTTATGGCATGGCCCGTCGTCCGTCCGTCCGTCGTCCGTCCCAAAACTTTTGACACTTTCGACTTCTCCTCATGAACCATACACATTAGAGAGCTGAAATTTGTTGTACAAGTACCTTAGCATATGGAGATTCTAATTTGTAACTTTGGTGACCCTGTGACCCCAAATAGGGTCACAGGGGTCACAACTTTAAAAACCTATTTTCATCTTCTTCTCCAGTTCCAGAAGGACTAGAGAGTTAAAAATTATATGTGCAGACTCCTTGGACAATGGAGATTCTAATTTGTAACTTTGGTGAACCTGTGACCCCAAATAGGGTCACAGGGGTCACAACCTTAAAACCCTATTTTCATCTTCTTCTCCAGTTCCAAAAGGAGTAGAGAGTTAAAAATTATATGTGCAGACTCCTTGGCCAGTGGGGATTCTAAATTGTAGATTTCGTGACCCCATGACCCCAAATAGGGTCACAGGGGTCACAACCTTAAAAACCTACTTTCATCTTCTTCTCCAGTTCTAAAAGGACTAGAGAGTTGAAAGTGATATGTGCAGACTCCTTGGACAATGGGGATTCTAATTTGTAACTTTGGTGAACCTGTGACCCCAAATAGGGTCACAGGGGTCACAACCTTAAAAAACTATTTTCATCTTCTTCTCAAGTTCCAAAAGGTCTAGAGAGCTGAAATTATATGTGCAGACTCCTTGGCCAATGGGGATGCTAAATTGTAGATCTCGTGACCCCATGACCCAAATAGGGTCACAGGGGTCACAATCTTAAAAACCTATTTTTCTCCATTAGATGACAGTCTATGGCAAATTTATTTCTCCTTGGATATTTTAGTGTGGACTTCTTTCACTGTCTGATATTGGCGATCTAGAAAGTGTTGAATAATAATACATTTGTTTTGTATTTTTTTTATAGGTTTTCTTGCAATAGGTAACATCAGTTTCATTTTTAGCTCATCTTGCCTGTATAAAGCAAACTTGATATGATGCCTGATGAGCTACAGAGCCAATGGCTCTATTTTGTTAAGATACATGAATTGTTTAGAAATATTGTAATTATTGAAAAATAATACTTCTGAGACTAAATGGCCCTATATCAATGCCTATCTTATTATTATGTCTGCAGAGAAGAAGAAGTCTCAGAGTCTAGATCACTCAGCTGAAGTTAAAGCATCTTCAGGGCCTCAAGATATTGTCAAAATTGAAAAAGAAAAACTTCTGAGACTAAATGGCCCTATATCAATGCCTAACTTATTATTATGTCTGCAGAGAAGAAGAAGTCTTAGAGTCTAGATCACTCAGCTGAAGTTAAAGCATCTTCAGGGCCTCAAGATATTGTCAAAATTGAAAAAGAAAAACTTCTGAGACTAAATGGCCCTATATCAATGCCTATCTTATTATTATGTCTGCAGAGAAGAAGAAGTCTCAGAGTCTAGATCATTTAGCTGAAGTTAAAGCATCTTCAGGGCCTCAAGATATTGTCAAAATTGAAAAAGAAAAACTTCTGAGACTAAATGGCCCTATATCAATGCCTAACTTATTACTATGTCTGCAGAGAAGAAGAAGTGTCAGAGTCTGGACCAGTACCTGGCGAGGACGACGAGTGAAGACAACGCATCGTTTGTGGAGATCCTGAAGGAGGGGGAACGGAAGCACCGAGAGAAACATGCCTGGCTGTACGACAAGGAGAAGACTCAAGATAAGGTCAGAGAGGTTTATACTGTCTCACCCTTAAATGGACGGTCCTATCAGTAGTAGAGGTGTAAGGATACGACAATACATTATCGTATCGTGATATATGGGTCACAATATATCGCATCGTATCGTAGGATGCATATCAAGATACATAAAATAATGATAAACTCTCAATGTAGATGCTCAAAATTTAGATAAACATTAAAAAGATATTTTTTACACGAGAACCTATTCTAAAATTTGGAAATTTGATTATATTACAATTACATCAAAAAAGCTTCACATAAATTCTTACTCAAGATTAACGGACTCCAAAAGTTTGTGAAAAGATCATTATGTCAGGAGATTATATGTATCGGGATACGTATCATATCGTGACCCCAATATCGGGATACGTATTGTATCGCAACCCTCCTGTATCGATACACCTCTAATCAATAGTTATCTTACCAAGTACCAAGTGGGCTGTTTGTTTCAGATATGGATAGTTTATAAATAGGGGCTTATTTCAGGAAAAGATAGATGTTATCTTTATCAAATGTGACAATGAAGGGAATCCCAACTCTTAAATTCTGAAAGTCTTTCTTAAGATTCCTTTAAGGGTTTATACTTTCTCATCCTTAAATGGACGGTCCTATCAATAGTTATCTTACCAAGTACCAAGTGGGCTGATTGTTTCAGAAAAGGACAGGGGGAGTTAATAATTAGGGGCTGATTTCAGGAATAGATATATTTTATCTTTATCAAATGTGACAATGAAGAGAGTCCTTAACACTTAAATTCTGAAACTTTGTGTACAGATTCTCTTAATGGTTTATACTTTCTCACCCTTAGGTCCTATTGGGGTATTTTTTGTAGAAACACATTCAAGAGGACGCACTGGTGCATTCTATTCTTTGTCAAATTGTAAAATCTAGAACAACTAAGTGTTACCCTCACTAAGGTGTATGAAAATAGGTGTGAAATAATCATGTTATAATCATATATAAGTATAAACAGGGAAGTACTCTTGACATTTTGGTCCAACAATAGAACTGATTCCCCGATAGAACTATCCTTTTAAAGAGCCACTCTATAAATAGTTTATTAGATACTAGTATAAATGGTGTCATTTGTTTGAGAAGTATCGACTGCAGTATTTTTTTAAGAGCCAATAGACCTTGTATAGTTATATTAGGAAGGTTTACAGTCGTGATACTGATAAAAAACAGGACAATGGCATGCATCAATCCTGTCAAATGGAATTTTGAAACCATATCTAAAGTAAACGGTATGATGGCAATCCGTTGATAATGGTTGTTAGGAAATCAGTTTTCTCCTGAAACATTGATGTTATCTTTATAAAATGTGACAAGTAGAGAAGAACTGTTAAATTCTGAAACTTTGTGTACAGATACCTCGACTAGTAAGGTCTATAAGTGTTGGATCAAAACCAAGCCAGAGGTGTTGTTGATAATGTAAGCCTGCGGCAGAGGGAAATTGGAAAGGGCCGACAGGCCCTCCCCAATTTCCCGAGGCTGAGGGCTTACATTATCAAACAATACCTAGGGCGAGGTTTTGATCTAACTTATGAACCGAGATAAACCGTAGTAACAAAATTATTTCAATAATAAGTATAAAAATGGATTCATTGATTTTTACTGGTAGGGAATCACCATGAGCAAACAGAGAGCACATCCGCGCCCTGCATGTGCTTTGCGCTCGCTACCCAAGCTGTGAACGTGAAATGCATGCGCTATCTGCCTCGTGAAGTTCACATGATTGTCACTGTGGAAAATACATCATTGTTCTCGTGGGCCTTTATAGCCGAGTTGTCAAAGGCGCCAGTTTAGTAAGCGAGTGGTGCAGAGTTCGTAACCAGGCATGCGAACATTATATTTGTGATTTGTCAAAAATGTGATATTTTGTGATGGTATTTATTCGGAGAAGGACTTTGAAACAAAGTATTTCAAAACGTGTATATTCCCAATCAAAATAAATTTCTGATAAATTCTTGGAGAATGCCCAGCAAAGAGGTTTATCCGGTAAAAGAAGAACCTAATAGAACAATAGAGTGATGTCACTGGAGGTTTATAATTTAACGTATAACACTTTATTTACCTAAGTACAAGTAAATCGGATATTTTGTTTTGTGCCCATGGCACCTGGCAGCCACAGTGCAGCTCGAGTTAATGCGTTGTTCTGCCTTTACAATGCTTAGTGTCAAGCAAGACAACAACAACTCACATCTTTTAACGTCTTTTGACGCGACCAGGAATAGAACCCGGTCTTCCAGTTGACAAGCGGACTCTCTACCACTGAGCTACTTCCTCAGCCCTTGTGTACCTTTGTTTGCTGTCTGACTAACATATTTTCCATGAAAAGTGTTCTACCTTGTGTTTTGCCTCTGTTTATCGTCACGTTATCTGACTGTTCTATTTGCTACAGGAACATGAGCAGAAGCTGGCCCTGCCCAGTATAGAGGAACAAGCAATGATTGAGTCAGGATCCAGGATCGAGACGTGGAAGTACAAACCACAGAATGCTCTGATGTATGTGCCCGAAGGTGGGTACCAAGCGTGTTTGGAATTAGGTTTTAATGGACTAAATGCTGGTGAGGTATTGTGTAATGGAAGCCACATTAGTTTCCTTGTTTAAATACAAATTTGATGGACTAAAAATGAAAATAATGATGGACTAAATATGAAAATAATGATGGACTAACTATGAAAATAATGATGGACTAAATATCAAAAATAATGATGGACTAAATATCAAAAATAATGATGGACTAAATATGAAAAAGAAAACCTCTGAATGCTATGATGGTTGGTACCTGCTGGTTCAGAATTAGGTTTTCATTGACTAGAGGACTCTATATTTATGCCTGAGAAGGGTAGCTGGCTGTTAATGTTTTACAGTAGGTTTTATCAGACTCTATATTGAAATATTACCCAAAGAATGAATGGATTTATGTCCCTGAAATCATTTTAAAAAGGTTCTTATTGAGGGTTTCAAAATATGGTCTTGGATGTCTAATTGTTGAAATGTAAGTTACATTATTTTAAGATAGATCAGTTTGACATAAATTTTCATTTAAGAAAATGTTATTTTGAACATATTTATAATACTTTTCTATTACAAACCAACTGATTGTTTGTAATGAAAATCACATTATATTTTAGGTGAAGAATTAAGCAACAAGGAACTCATCGAAATTCAGAAACATAAACCAAGGGAGATAATTCACGAGAACACCCGATTCCAGTACAATCCACACAATGTAACGAAGCACAAACAACAAATGCAGCAAGCAGCCTCCTTCAAAGCTCTAGCAAATCTCGGAAAGATCGGACATGATGGTAAAGAAATCCTCCCAAATATGTCACCCGTTGTCAACGGTTACGGTTTCGTAGCAACACCTTCTCCAGCCCCTGGGGTGGAAGATTCACCCCTGATGACGTGGGGAGAGATTGAGAGCACCCCCTTCAGATTAGACGGAGGGGGGACACCTCTACCTTCAACCCCCGGGCCAACGTTTAAGGTAGGTGGACGATGAGAACTGAAATATAAAGTTACAGATCGACAATTTACAAGGGGAATTTCTCTACATTTTTCACCCTAGTAGCAATGAGGAAAGCGATGAATGAATTAATAGAAGAATGGTCTTTATCTACCATAGACCCTAAAAACTTGCATGGTTTTCAACTCCTATACCCAGGTTTATGGTTAAAGGAATTGAAATGAGATTTTTCAAAAGAGTTGATACCGCATGTGGTTTCAATGAGATTTATCTCCAGCTTGATCTTACTCAATCAATTCATAATCAAATAATGGCTGAAAATGGTCCATATGCACTAATCGACAACAATTCATTCACTCAATCAGTCAAATTGTATCATTATTGAATGTCAAATTTTCAGATCCCAGCGATACCCAAGCGAGACCAGCTAGCGATGGATCTGGCGGAGAAGGCTAGCAAGGCTCATCGAGACAAGAAGGAGAACGCTTTGAAACAGGTCACACGGAATCTAGCAAGGTAGGACACTTGGACACTAACTTGCTGAGAGAAACTTGTATAAAATATCATCTGATAAATCTCCTGTAATGGTTTTATAGCAATTTAATAAAAAGCACAAATTGTATTCTAAAAGCGCTTTAATAAACTCACTATTTTGCAAAGAATAATTTTCTTCTTAAATCTAGAAAATCAGATTTTGTTAAGCCTCACTTATGCAGGTCAAGGATAGTTAAAAAGATGAAGAGAGAATCAGTTTAAGACTAGGCGATCAGTGTGTGTGCCCTTGTCAGGGTACTAACTTGCTGAGAGAAACATGACTGAAATATCATCGGATAAATCTCCTGTAATGGTTGTAAAGCACTTAAATCCGAACAAAAATTGTAAAAGTGCTTTGATAAACTCACTATTTTGCACTGAATAATTTTCTTCTTAAACCTCTAGAAAATCAGATTTTGTTAAGACTCACTTATTCAGGTCAAGGATAGTTAAAAAGATGAAGAGAGAATCAGTTTAAGACTATGCGATCAGTGTGTCCTTGTCAGGGTATCTCAATAAATTGTTCACTGCGTCCTCTTCACTTCTTACAAATTTCTTAAGGGACATCAGATAATTTACATAACCTAAGAATTTAACTTGATGATCCACTACTGACAAGAAAGTTTGTTTTTCTTCATTATCCTATCGATAATTGTGGCAGGGGTTCATTTCACCTAGGTAACAAATACTTGTTTAATATATCTAGAAACTTGTCTAACTACCATGTTCAATCTTGCAGCCCCTCACCCAAGTTCTCAATGAGCACCTCCGACAGACTCAACTCAATGTCACCGGCGGCTCAACGTCTAGCCAGCAAAAAACTAGGCATCAGAACCAATACCGACAAGGCATTGAGGGCAAGCTACACCCCCTCGCCCTCTCGCAGCACCGGGGATAGGACCCCCCTCTCTCTCACCCCTCAGAGTTCACCAGGGTCAAGGTCGACTCCAGGTTCACTGTTAAACACTCCGGGTAGTGATCGTCGAACACCAAAGAGGGACGGAAATGATATGTCATCTCTCACGGACAACCTCCTCAAATTGCCCAAGCGCCCAAAAGCTCATGATTTCTTCTGATGTGCTTGGTGAATCTGTGACTGGCTATTCTGTGATACGTGTGACTGATTGTGTGGATGGTGTTTGATATAAATCTTATTCCTAAACGGCAAGCAAGCTTTAGCCCTCTAAAAGACTGCAAATGTGTGTATCCTAGTGGCACAAGCCAGATGGGCTTGCCAACCTCTTTTGCAAACAGCCCCATCTGAATCTAACCAGCAAATGTCTGAGGAACAATCACTGTGAGGTTTTTTGGTTGAAGAGGAACAGGTTTCCTGTGTAGTTTAACAATATGACAAGGGACCGGATACCTGTTATGCTTCACTGAACTTCGGAGACATACCTTTACTTGTGACAATTGTACCGTTTAAGTGGCATTCTAGAAGTTGGTGGAATAAGGAAGACAAGAGGACATTCTATTGGTGAACATTTTCTTTATTTGACTGTGTCAACATTTCGGTATAGATCCTGACGTATCCTTGTGACAATTATGTTATGTTTGGAAGAGCACACTGATTTCTTACAAACAATAGTATTCAGGAAAGAGAAGAATTTATTGCTAACTCAGCACAATCTAGGACAGCTGGCTTGATCAGTTCCTGTAAAGGGAATCACATGTTGCAACAATGTATTAGTCTGACCCTCAGATAGTGAACATACAACTACAAAGAACTTACTTAAAGGCATCCTTTTAATCAGCTCCCTATTGGCCACCATTTTGTTTTTGTTAATGCGTAACACAGGATGGTGAAATGTGCTGTCAATGTTCAAGTTTTTGATTAAAAACTGTATGTTTTTGAAGAACATCACTAAATGTAAAAACCTCAATCCTTTTAAAAGGACAGTCTCATATTTTGTGAAAACGAAATTCAAGGAGACATTGCAGTTTATACATTTAATGTGAAATCAAGTTAAAACATATTATTATGGGTAACATTTTTGTTGATTTAAATTGACAACATCATAAAGTAGAACATGCACTCCGTTTAAAGAAAAAAACAAGAAGTGAAGCCATTCATCGGCGCCAGAGTGTGAAGAGCCTTCCAAGCCATTGTCCTTAGGTCTGATTTAGATGCATATTCAAATCAATACCATTTTTTCCCAATCATAAGTTAAACTGATCAAAGCGTTAAATTGTACTTTTCCCCTATGAACATGATCATGGAATGGGAGTTGATAGGATGGGTCTGTAAGAATGTTTGATATGCAATACCAAGATTTTCAATTCAATTATCTTAAAAAAACAGTAAGCAGACGCCAATTATTGTTTTGAAACTACTGCAAATATGTATCATTGTTAGGTGCCATAACTTAAAGGGGCAGTAGCACGTTTTTAGGTGGAATATAAGGTGATGTCAGGAAAATGAAAATTAATGGTTCCAATTGAAAGACAATGTATTTAAACTAAATGGAGCAGTAATGATTCAAATATTACACTTAAAGTTTAGCCATGCGATTCCTTTTTCTTACAGAAAATGAATTAAAGGTGTTCACACAAAAATGGCGGCCTATGTATTTTATGTGAATCTTCATACTTTGTCCTTCGACTATGGATGATTGACTTGTGTAATGACATTTTTGACACTGTCAAAATAATACATTTAACATTAATATTACAATTATCACTGAAAATTTTAAAATATAAAATTATCAAAAAACGTGCTACTGCCCCTTTAATAAATCCCATGTCTCTTAGATTCAAACAAACTGTGGTGTATACTTTTTTTGCCTGGCGGTTTATATCAGTATCTGGATAACTTCACATTCCCTAGGTCTGGCTCATAGTTGCAATTGAATTTGAAAAATTGCAATGAATATACCGGTACCCTCTTTATTCAACACTAATCAGGGAATATCGTTGTCAGGAAATAATTATTAATGATTATGGTAAAAATTCATATATTTGGGACAGATATGAGTATATTAAATCAATCTGTTATTCAATACGTAAACAGATTGGTTGTAAGTTTCATATGTGTTATGATTGATCATAGAATAATAAATTATTGTCGTAATATTTTTGTTGTATTTTGTACAAATATCAAGTTTGAGTGATTCACTGAATAAACCAAATCATCTGCCCAAAATATGTTAAAGTAACCGAGTAGGTGTCATGTGACTTCTACAACACGAGCGAGAATGTTTGTAGTGCCCAAGCGAAAGCGACGGTTAGACACAAACATGCACAAGATGTTTAAGTCATGTGGCACACAGGGTTATAATTGCTTTATTACCGATCACATTTTATTCTCTAAGAAATATCCAAAAACGACGACTGACTAAAGTGGCATCACAAACAATGGTTTTATGATGTCACAGGCGGAAATATACGGAAACTTGTGCTACAACAATTGTTTCAGACATATGTGCACATGTGCTCATAATAAAAATATGTCACTACTTATTATCCCCCGCAACAACGAAGTTGCGGGGGGTATTAAAATGGGTACCGTCCGTCCGTCCGTCCGTCCGTTACACTTTGTGTCCGGCTCATAACTTTGTAACTAATCAACCATTTCAATTCAAATTCGTCATGAAAATGAAGAAACATGTGATAATGTGTCATGAGGAACAATTTTCTGAAAATCTACATAAAATATTAGGATTTTGGAGAAAAAGTGGTAAATTTGTAAGAAATCTGTTACAAGTCCCGTCCGGCTCACAACTTCTAAACTAATCATCAAATATTGATCAAATTGGATATGTAGATACATAATCATATGAAGGTGTGTCATGAAGAACAATTTTGAAAATATTTTTTGCAAAATTTGGCCTTTTTCAGCCAAAAATGAGGACTCTGTTGGAAAACTATATCAAGTCCTGTCCGGCTCACAACTTCTAAACTAATCATCAAATATTGATCAAATTGGATATGTAGATACATAATCATATGAAGATGTGTCATGAAGAAAAATTTTGAAAATATTTTCATAACATTTGGCCTTTTTCAGCCAAAAATGAGGACTCTGTTGGAAAACTGTTACAAGTCCTGTCCGGCTCACAACTTCTAAACTAATCATCAAATATTGATCAAATTGGATATGTAGATACATAATCATATGAAGGTGTCTCATGAAGAACAATTTTGAAAATATTTTCATAAAATTTGGCCTTTTTTGGCCAAAAATGAGGACTCTGTTGGAAAACTGTTTCAAGTCCTGTCCGGCTCACAACTTCTAAACTAATCATCAAATATTGATCAAATTGGATGTGTAGATACATAATCATATGAAGGTGTGTCATGAAGAACACTTTTGAAAATATGTTTGTTAATACATATGATCAAATTGATCTTGGAGATCCAAATACTTTAATTTATTTGTTTGATTTTAATTTTGTCAGTTCACTCGAATTATGCCAACGAACATAAAGTTGGTATCATTTATTTTTTTATTAGAACAGTTTCCTTCATATCCTGGAAAAATTGTGTTATTTTGAGCGACAAAAATTAATCAGCAATATGAAAAGGAAAACCTATACATATTATGCAATTTGCGGGGGATATAGCTCGACCATGTCAGCTGATTGTTTTCAATCCTATGGATAATGAATTGTGATTAACTCAACTCAAGGGAGCATGCTCAGATTATGGAGTGATATTAATACTCAGTCTAACATAACACATAAGTGAACCAAATATTACCTTGTAATACATTAATGTCTTAGCAGCTTTTGGAAGTTTAGATTAAGAAGATATTATCAAGTTTTAAAAAGGTTAAAATTTGATATGTTGATAAAATAATCATACTCCTTCCTTTATACCAATACACAAGGAGGGGAATTGTATCTTTGTTTTACATATTTTAAAGTATTTTTTTCAATTTCTTGAGTTCCAAACCAGGTACAATGCTAGTTGAAAGAGTAACCCAAAGTGGAAGTGATAAAAAAAAGAATCTAAAGTTTAACATTAAACCTTGCCTAATAAGTTGATTAACTTGGGTTTTGCAAAACTGAGTTGTCGATGTCATAATATCCACACCTTATTAATGGTATAGATATATTTAATCAAGAAAACTGGTGGGTTAAGTCATGTTACAACATAAAGAATAAAGTTATTTCTTTTATGTATGCACTTTGTTCTGTTTTTCATTCTAAACCCTAAGGTAACTTAAAAGTTAATCTTGCCAAATGTTAGAAATTAAATTACCATTTGTTTATAAACTTGAATGTTGCCAAAAAACGGCATTACATTCCCTCTGAACTACGTTTAAACTGTTGATATGTTTATACTATTAAAGGGACAGTCGTGTGTTACCAAACGCAAAACGTGGCTAATGGCTGAAATATTGCCAATAACTCACTTGCTCACCACTCACAAGACAATGTGTGTAGGGGGTCTTAAATGATAGTATGATGTTCAGTTAAGTCAGAGAATGATTGAAAGGTGTTCACACAAAAATGGCAGCCAATAGTTTTCTCCTGATATTTGATAATTTCCTCCTTGATTACACATAAACCGGATGAGTGAAATTAAATGTTTGACCATAAGCTAATATCATTTGTGAAACATTGAAGAAAAAAAGTGTTTGCAGCTTTAATGTGTTTTTAGATAAATGAAGGATTTTAAGATCAACTTAGAATGTTGTCAAAACAGACAGACATCTCTTCAAAAACATTTGACCGACACTCGATTTACTTTAGAATATTGTTGCAAATGTTAATTTAAAGGCTATTGCTCGTGCACATCTGAAAATGTATTTCATTAACGATTGTCTTCAACACTGATAAAAAGTATTCAACATACGTAACATTATAAAAATATAATTACAAAAGTATGTATACAACTTAATTCTAAAGAATGTGAGGATGCAGTTACATAAAGTTTCATTTCAACATAACATTATAAAAATTCAAAAGTATACAACTTAATTCTTAAGACCTCTTGACTAATGTGAGGATGCAGTTACATAAAGTTTCCTATAGAGTAATGTCTTAATTGTTGGCATTTATTGACACTAAGTAGTTATTTAAAGATCATTTTCTTCTTACACCATTAATAAACCGACATCATTAGGGTTTTACTGTTAGATTAAGCCTACAATCAATTATTACATGAAGGATTTACAAAATATTATCAAATAGTATTCTATACTGATTCAAAACTGTTATTGATGTTGATGTTACGATCAGACCTCAGTTTATCGCATAGTTCCATCATTTTAGTATTACGAGAGAGTTTGAGAGAGATGTCGTTATGCAGGTTACAACCTTTCAACTCACGTGTATTCTTTTGTTTATACAGATGTTCTAAAGGATTGCAAACATACATGAAGCACCGTTTTAATCAATTGTATTTCCATGAAAAGCAACAATAAATCATTTCCCAGCAGTGCATCTTCAGCTCAAAACGCGGCGAACATCAAAGCTAACGCGCACCTGCTTGATTTGCACGAGGTGTCGGGAGCACGGGGAGTTTGACTGAAAGATATCGACATGTCTGGGTGTCTGCACGTGCGTTATTCAAACTGATTTGTAAGATGATCTGAAGACGATCTCCTGTCAATAAAGGTGATTACAGGTTATGCCGGGCAATGACGGTCACTTATCGATTGGCCGGAGAGGGTTTGACCAAGGCTGACCAGTGTCCTTCCTTCTCTTCTTGACCGTTACGTGTAAATACAAACCACCGACTCAAATGGCCCTTGCTTCGGTTTTGTTTACAAAGCGAGGCACATGTATCAGTGTGGATGTTACAATATTGAGATTTGATTGTCGCCTTTAAGCTTCCTTTCAGTGAACCGAATCAATAATTATGTTTACTACATCCAGTCTAAATGATCATAATATATCACTATGTTTGATCAAAAGCCCGTTTGTCCATCACATCAAGTAAGAATAATTCAAGTCTCTGAACGTTATCATGTAATTGCAAATATAGGAAAAGCAAGCTTTTCTCGGTAATAAACCCACTAAAACAAGTGGTTAATATTCGAGAAACAAATATATGTTGAAACAATACCAAGTTAATAAAAATCCACTAAAACAAGTGGTTAATATTCGAGAAACAAATATATGTTGAAACAATAGCAAGTTAATACGGATAAGTAAAATAACGTCGATATGCATAATAAGAATGGACTCAAAACACATCCTTGCTGAGCCTCCGTTGTTAAAAGTCAACGTCTGAGTTTACATGCAAGCACATTGATCCTTCCTCTAATATAGCTCAGATAGTAGAGCAGTCAATTAATTTTACTACCGGACCGCGTTATACTCAACTTTCAACGAGGGGCACCTACAAAATTTCGAAATGAATTAACTTGTTATTATGAAAAAGATTTATATTTAATTTGCAATCACGTTGGTATGAGACACCAGGAAGCACAATTTTAAAAACCCCTATACAGGTACCTACAATGAACATGCTTAAGCCTTCCCCCCTATCGCCACTGCATTCCAATAATTAGGATAAATTTTACTGCTTTTTATTAGAAATTATTGAAATTATTGAAAGACCTTAAAAAAATTAACAGCATTCAAATTATTTCTGATATTCTTATGCACTCTTACACAAGACAATCCACTACAAAACTTAAAATGATTTGATTTCAGTGGAGCCAACTCTAAACATTCATACTGTATATTGTATGCCCGCAGGTGTGATGGGGGCTTTTGCATCGTGACATTGATTTTCGTAACTCATTAGGCAAATATAGACCATATATGAGTCATTCTAAAAAAAAAATGCAATTCTGGACACAAAATTTTTAAAAAAATAATGAAACATTTTGGTAATTAATTTTCGCAAATGGGTAAGTGTATATCAAAGACATGTGAAAAATACAAAATTAATGCTTAATGATGTTCAGTAAGTCTGTTGCTGATTAATTAATTAGTGTATGTGATCATGAGTGTCTTTCCTGTAACAATACTGTTTTGACCAAGAAATCTGAAATTAATGTTATATCTTAAATTTTTCTATTTAGGTCAATTTATTTTATTCTTTTACACCACTTGCAAATAATAAAACTTAACATTAAACTACTTTAAGGTTTAGATTAAGGGAACAACTGTGTTCATATGTAAACAGAGGACCAGTTTACACTTTCAAAACCTATAAATGTCAAAATAAATGATTTAAAGAAAATTATTTCAACTGAATTGGACATCTACTTAGTTAAATTCCATTTCAGGATATTGTCAACATGTTATCATTATTAATTGGGGCCTATTTAAAAGAATTAATGGAGTTACAGGAAAGACATTCATGTTATGTGAAAGACACTTTATGTGACTGGGAAGTGTACTGATATTTCAAAATATTGTGTAGTTGTATTAGTTGAGAACATTTGATTATTGCACAAATTTCTCATGATATCCTTTAGTTATCAATAGAGTGTGATTTTGAAAAAAAGTTATGTCGCCAATAATTGTTACAGGAAAGACATCAAATGTTACGAAAGATATGATTAATTAAGTTTATCCATTTTCAAAGTGACTGCATTGATAATGACATGTAAGACTACCATAATATATCGAAGAACCAATTCAGAAAACAGTTTGTAATCAGTTTGTATCTTGTTTGATGGTAAATATGGTAAATTGCAACTCTCAGTATTTACAATATATGCAGAAGTAATGTTAAGTCTTTACCGTAACAATAAAGTCTTTGCAGTAACTAAAATCAATTATTATTTATGACCCTTAGACACTGACAAATAATAAATAATTATGCTCCTTATCTTTTTGGGGTATTTCTACTATTAATTATCAGCTTATTAACTTCAAGATTTCTCCTCTTTGTATTTTGACACCAGTAATCATGCAAACATTCTTTACTGTAACGGAGTCAAGTCTTTGCAATAACAAGTTCTGATAAGTCCATGTTGTGTAAATATATGCCTTCTATCTTACAATATGAAATAATGAACATTAAACTAATACTTAATGTTTTTGAAATATGTGATGAAAAAATAAATGTTAAGTTCTTTTATTCATTAAATAAAACAAATAGTGATGAAATGTCTTTACTGTAACAATGTTATCTTTCCTGTAACATACTTTTGTTACAGGATAGACTGTTACATTAAAGACAATATCTCTTTGACACTACAATTAAAGATAATGACTGATCCCTCAAGCGAGCCAGACTTAAGGCTTGTGTTGCTTTCGACATCCCAGATTTAATGAACTGGTGATAAGTTACACAAACATAACAGCAGTTTTGAAATATGTGTTACAGTAAAGACATCGGCAATTTCTACTCTCTAAAATCTGAACTTCAACTAATTTTTTTATAAAAAGTATATTGTCTGAAGCCCAGATTAAAGTGTTTGCTTTGTCAATCAGAAACTAACATTGAGCATGACAAGAAATATATTTTCCAGAAATCAAGGGATCATCAATTATTTCATGATAATATGGTACTGTTACAGGAAAGACATAATTTTCTGTGACAGACATAAAAAGTGAAAATTAATATGAAAATTTACTCTATATAAGGTTTGATTAATGTAGGGAATATCATAATAGATGTTTCTATCAACAACCAGTGGAAAAAAGTACATCCCAAACTCATTCACCAAATGACAGACTCTTGTAGGTCTAAATTCCTTTGCTGGGACATGGGAAATTACGTCTTCTGATTTTGTAAAAATCAAATAAAAAAATAGATTGAGCATTAATTTATATTTGAAAGTGTTCTTTTGTGTATCAAATATATAAGCTTCAATCTGAAAGTGAAATCTTATCAAATTTAAATGTTATTTATTAAATAAAGACGGTAGAAAGTGGCGGACAGGAATTTCACAAACTTTTGAGAATGACTCATATATGAATGTATGCGATGATTGGTAAAACAACCGTAAAACATTATATACGCCACGTCACGCCCCTGATCTAGGAAGTTTTAATTATTTCAAACTTTATATGGGGTTCATTCCTAAGTATTGGAATACATGAAGTAAGTAACTAGTGGCAAATGTACGACGATGTTTCATATTGCAGAAACAAAGGTTTCCGTTTTCCATTATTCACCGTTTTGGGAAAGATTGAACTGAAGCTGCAACTCCAGATAACTCTGTAGGGATATAGTGGTTTCTATATTAAAGAGACACAGAGTATGTTGATAGGATCACATATGTCAAATTTTGAAATCGATGTCATTACATCGGGAACCACTAACTGTTACTGAAAATTACAAGTTAAAGGTCAATCAGTACATTAGAGCGAAAATACGGCCATTCAAAGTCGGGATTTTGATCGAAAACCGGACAATGTGGCTCGAGTGGCGCGCGCAAATTCGCCAAACGTAATTTTGAAACCTTGTCATAAGCTGACAGGAAGATATATTCGATTCGATAGTGTTTATTATGGATTGTAACTAATAGCTAGATTAACTGGATGCATAATTTCGAATATTAAACGTATTTGAGATGTTTTCTTGAGTTTTCCATAAAATCAAGCATTTTAGAGATATTATGCATAAATGGATATATTTGCAAGTCCAGTTATGAGATATGAACTTCAAACAGCATATTCGATATCTTGTAGCTTATCAAAACCAAATAATACTCTGTGTCACTTTAAACAACCGAGTATCAGTTGATAATTCTAGAGTTCAATTCTCTCTCAACTTTGTATCGCTTGATTTGTTAGTGTCACCACGGGAGTGACAAACGTAGCGACAAATGTGACTCGAGTTACTGTAATTATGTTATTCAATATGGTGAGATGTCGCTTTGTGGTGCAACTCCACACCAATTAAGTTCCTCATTGGGCGATTGTCGTAATTCTGAAGGGAGCGGTTAACTTTGAACATCGCTCTACAGATCTGTCTGCATTTTATGGTTAACGTAATTTGATTTGTTGATTTTAAAGCAAATATATTTAATAAATGTATCCGTTCACGAATTACAAGTTTTCTTCTTTTAAAGAATCTATCTTCCAATTTTAAATTGTGTAAATTGTTGTCCCTTGACACAAAAGTCGTCATTTTGTAGTAACTGTTAAGAAATGAATTTGTTTCAACATATATACAGAGTTAAGTAAACATGTTTATTTTTTGAAAGAGGAATAAGGTATTTAAGTGAAGGAATATAAGTTAATCACTCTTCAAAACCATGAGCAATTCAATCTAAATAAATTTATATCAACAGGTTTTATATTAGGTCATACTGTTATGACCTAATATAAAACCTGTTGATCTAAATTTATTAAGATCGTGAACAATCAATCTTAGAATTTTTTAAAGATAGGAAACGTTTCTCAACTTATGCAAGGAAACACTTATACCTTTATCTTAGTTTCCATTAAGAAATGCTTTCTTTGTTTTATGGGGTATTGGTTTATTGGTTAAAGAGATATTGTATCAGAGATTAATAAGATACTTTAATTAATGCTTTCAAGTTGTGATGTTCATCAGAAAATGTTTGTAGTATGTTTATGATTGAAAGTTTTTATTGGTTTGTGTTAATGAGTTATAACATTAAAGTACAATCAGACAGTTTTCCATGGTAAAATATGTTAAAATATATCACTAACACTTAAAGGGGCAGTAGCACGTTTTAGGGGGAATATAAGGTGATGTCAGGAAAATGAAAATTAATGGTTCCAATTGATAGACAATGTCTTTAAACTAAATGTAGCAGTAATAATTCAAATATATAATGTAAAGTTTAGCTATGCGATTCATTTTTCTTACACAAAATGAATTAAAGGTGTTCACACAAAATGGCCGCCAATGGATTTTATGGAAATCTTCATACTTTGTCCTCTGACTATGGATGATTGGCTTGTGTAATGAGATTTTTGACACTGTCAAAATAATACATTTAGCAATAACTTACAATTAACAGTGGAAAATTTAAAATATAAAATTATCAAAAAACGTGCTACTGCCCCTTTAAAGAATAATCAATTCAACTTACATTTTTTTTTAAACGAACACAAAAGGAAATATTATGAAGACGTAGAAATAAGGAATCAAACGTTTGATCTTCATGAATATCGGTTATACATACAAGAAAAAAAAACAATTTCACCAGCAAAGGTCACATGATAAAAAGCAACCAATCAGGAAAGATATTTGATACAATAAAATCATAATGTTTGGGAAAGATTATTTCATTCAGGCAACAATGTGTATATTTCATGATTTTGCGGTTATAAAATTTGTAATTTCGATGTAAAAAAACTTACGTTTACCTTTGAAATGAAACTGAATATCGATTGTTGTAATGTAACTCCATCCTTTCGAGCCTATTGGCTTAATTAAGAGTCTGCTTTTTAGTCAAAAGTAACTACCCACGGCACTTTAAACCGCAGATTCTTGAAAATAGTAGTTTTAAAAAAGTGGCTTAACAAAAGAGCAACAAGAACCGTAAAAGAACGAACAAAACTCAAAATAATCTCAACTGTATTTCAAAATCGTATAACTTGTCAGCAATTAATTTCAACAGTTACTTTCATTTTGCTAGATCTTTGTCAAGACCATGTTTGTGAGAGAAAATCAATCCCAGAGTTTTTTGTATGGGGTTGGATGGAACATTAGAATAAATAAAGAATTTTGAATTGTCAGGATTAGTGCTGATGTGTATTGAGATGTGAGATGTGAGTAGTGCTCAGACCTGAACAAAGGTGCTAAGACAAGTGAAAGATTAGTGCTAAACAGTATTAAAATTAGTGCTCATGAAATGTCTTAAGGTCCAAAAGCAGATAATGTTATTGTTTTAATATAAAATGTTATGAAAAATATGTATGTTAGTGTTTTTATTGATGGATAATAAAATCTTTGTCTAAATGTTTCAAATAGATCAAATATTTATCATCTTTCTTTAACAGGTATCATAAACAGTAATGTCTCCTTGGATTTCAGGCAGTGAAATGAACAGGACTATTTTTACTTGTTTAATTGTGAGGATAATAAAATACATCGCTGATATTTGTAATCACTGTAATCACACCCAATACATTGATAAAATATACATCTCGTTAGTACCACCTTATCTATCTTTGTAATTTTCTTTTATGACGACCGGACACCTGTCATTTTATACGTTGTGTATCTATAGCAATGAAAGTGCGAAATGTCTAGTCGTATGACGTAAACAGTGACATAACTGTCCGGGCACTAACTAACTTGTCATCACAATAGGCGACAGATTGTCTGGCCTATAGTGACCAACGAATTTGTACATAACAGTGACCGCCGACTGTCTTGGTATCTTACTGCAGACCGAATGTCTAGACTAGTGACTAACGTATTCGTACATGGCAGGGACCGCCAATTGTCCTGGCACCTTTCTGCAGACAAAATGTTAACCAATGATATTGAAGAATATAATCCGACCAATGAAAAGCAGAAAAAGAATGTAAATTTATTTCATAGGACTCCCCTTCATCACTATATGCTAAACATTGATGGATCATGTATGATGTTAACAAATACAGTGGATCATATACATGGATGCTTCTAGCAGGTATGTTTTTATCGTGTTCAATACGAGTTAAGGAAATACCCCCCCCCCCCCCCCCCCCTCATTCAATATTTCGTAAAAAAAATATGATAAGATGAAAGAGAAGCAACCATACCAGGTTTATTCGTAGAGGAAACGGGTTCGTAGATGGGATTTTTATAGGTTCGTAATGAAAAACAGTGTTTCGTATAGAGTGACAAATTGTGAAATAAGTTCATATAAGCAATAAATTATCATTGTAAATGATAGTATACAAATTCAAAGGAGAATAATTGTACATCCAATATATAAATACGATCGATGTTATGTCTTGTATAAATAAACTGAGTAGATACTTTGTAAATATTACATCAAACTATATAATATATATTCACAATATTAAATGAAAATTTAAAAACCTCCACGAAGCATTTTTCCCTGAAAACAATCGGTCATGAAGGGGATTCCCCTGTCAAAACTACGACCGCATCTCGCTGTGTCAGTGCCCAGTCTTCACCACGTGACCTTGCTACCCGCTAAATCAATTACGTAAAGGTCTCATTAACGGTGGTCAATTCGCCTTGACCCGCGAGCGCATTGTGCCCCTTTAATATGCGAGGGACAATTTTGTTATACAAATGTTGTTTTTGATACCGGAAACTAAAGTTAATAATGTAGTTTCGGCACCATTCCAATTATTTTGTTTGCCAGTCAGTGACAAAACAAGGTAACAGTTGTAACCTCTTAAAGGGGCAGTAGCACGTTTTTTGAAAAAAATTCAATTTTTCACTTATGATTGTATGGTAGTGTTTAATGTATTATTTTGATAGTGTAAAAAATCTCACCCACAAACCAATCATCAATAGTCAGAGAACAAAATATAAATATTACCACAAAGTCAGTTGACGGTCATTTTTGTATGATAATTTTTCATTCATTTTGTGTAAGAAAAAGAAATTGCTTTTCTGAACTTTACATTATATATTTAATTTGTTACTACTTCACTAGTTTAATTACATTGTCTTTCAATTGTAACCATTTTTTTTTCATTTTCCTGACATCACCTTATATTACCCCAATAAAACGTGCTACTGCCCCTTTAAACTGGCTTCATAAATAATTTTCTCTAAAAACGTTCTTTGGCTTTCTATATGCAACTTTGAGAACTTTTCAATAAAACAAATATGATTAACTTGCTAACCACAATCAAAGTTCATAGAACCCTTAATTGACAACCAGTGATACGCTCCTATCGATTTGTCCTTGTCACGTGACCCGAAGCAGATGTCGTCTGTTCAGTAGGGTATGGATCAGTTATACTTGTTACGTTCAACGGTAAAGAGCTTCAACTTTGCAATGGGTCATTCTCCTAGTGAACGATTGGCGGCAGAATTAGTCAACGAGGATATGGCAGTTTTGACGGAATATGCCGAGCATTGCCGAGTGACAGCCTTAAAACTTCGTCAAATTGGTGATGACATTTGTAAACGAAGAAATAAATGTGACGTCATAGGGGGACAAAAATGCCACCGACGTAGTGTTTCTATCGGTCGTGTTTTAATTGGTGTATGGAATATTCTTTACAAGCTTTGAGCAGAATATATTTGGACCACAATGAGGTAAGTGTGGATAAATATTTTGTGTAAATGTTTTAAATGTTTATATACACAAAGAACTTAATTAAGCACCCCCTATTTTGTAAAAGGATTTTGGATGCTCTTGGAATATTTTGATTAATTTGATGTATTGACCACTCCAGATATAATCATTGCTTTTAAATTTAAATTTAAATTTTTTAATAAAAAATCTCTTATATGTAAAAATAATCAAAATATGAGGCAGAATGTGAGGGCATAATCCATAAACGCCTTGGCTTCTAGAACTACATTGCTTTGCGTTGTCATTGTAGGGTTATCTATCAAGCATTAGAGAGACAGACGCGGCCTTTTCCTATTTTCCTCAATAAATAATGCTTTTTCCAAAAATAAATATCTCTAGCTAAGTATTCGCAGTCATCGAGGAAATTATAGGAGTGGTCATTTTAGTGTTAACACCTTGGAATTGGAAAAATGTTTGTCATAATTACACAAAATATTCAGGTCTATTGAAATAATCTTTTATGTTTAGAAACGTGTAGTACCATGTATGTTCAAACAATGCTTTCCATTTGAGCTGTAAATATGTTGTTTAGATCACATGTATCTATACTTGTTGATGGTTCCTCAAATTTTCGAGTTGTATAGTTTTTTTTAAGTCGAAGCCTGTCATAGTTTCTTTTGATAAGGATGGGCGTTTTTCCTTATATATGTATTGCAATATATAGCGATACAGAAACCAAGCGTATCGCAATACGTATTGCAATATATTGGTCTTTTTTTCAAAATATAATTGTGCATACTATCTGGTCTTAGAGCGACGAGAACGGTAATCATTAATTCCTAAGCTATCAGTCGTTTTGGAAAGAGAGATTTGTTTCAACCATTGCTTATTACGTATGCATATTTGATATATTTCACACATTGTATAACAATTCCCCATAAATCACATTTTAGTTCGTTGTGTTTTTCTGCAATTTCAGATCGATATTATTCATTTTAATACGTTCAATATATTGGATATTTTGTGTATAAGTGTGTACCGTTGTGAAGCAAGTTGTTTCTGTATTGTTATATACCGATATATCGATAATACCGCGCATTCTCTATCTTTGAAAACTAAAATTCTTCTTTTTCCAGGACTATGGGCAAGATCCGCTCCAATCTTCAAGCAGCAAGCCGCCAATCGCTATACGTGTCCCATGGTGTTGACGGCCAGGGTTCTAAATTCGAATCGTGTTTCTTATTACAACAGAATAAAGAGATCGACGGTGATGACATTGGTTTGGTGATGACATTGGACTGGTGATGACACTGAACTGGTGATGACAAGTGATGATTTCCTGATGCCACCTACATGGAGTCATGTTTTTAAATGTTCATAATACTCATCAAATATTGTCGAACAAGCACTGCTACTTTTCTTTGAGGCAATTGTCCCTCATAGGAATCCTAAACCTCGGCCAAAGAGGTGCTTGGTTGATTAGATTTAATTAACTGATTGGCTTACTAAATGAAACAATCATTTTGTCACGAAGAACATAATAAATTTAGGGTTTTTTTAATTAACATTTGTGCATTTTGGTATGTGTTGGGCATTCATCCGTTCACCTATCGGGTATCTTTGACCTCTATTGTTCCAAACCATAGTGTCTTTAAAGGGGCAGTAGCACGTTTTTGGAATATAAGGTGATGTCGGGAAAATGAAAATTAATGGTTCCAATTGAAAAACAACGTATTTAAACTAAATGGAGTAGTAATAATTCAAATATATAACGTAGAGGTTAGCCATGCGATTCCTTTTCTCACACAAAATGAATTAAAGGTGTTCACAAAAAAATGGCCGCCAACGGATTTTGTGTGAATCTTCATACTTTGTCCTTTGACTATGGATGATTGGCTTGGGTAATGACATTTTTGACACTGTCAAAATAATACATTTAACATTAACTTGCAATTATCAGTGAAAATGTAAAAATATAAAATTATCAAAAAACGTGCTACTGCCCCTTTAAGCACTAGGTGGAAATACATCAGAATCCATTAATTTTACACATTTTGTCCAAATCCTTGTTCTCTTTTGTATTTTGATGAAATTCATTAGAATTCCTTAGTTTAACTCATTTTGTCCAAATCGTTGGTGCACTTTACTAATATAAGTAAATTCGTTACAAAACCCTTTATTTCATTAATTGTGTCCAAATTCAGAGCGTAATTTAGTATGTTGGGGGAAATCTTCAGTACTCTAAAGAGTATTCACAATCACCTTGTGTTAATTTTCTCACGCTATTGAATGCAACAAATAAATCTTACCTCTCTGCTCTGACCTCATAACTGTTCTGAAGAGGTCATGTCCAATGACCTTTCTCTGGAGAATCAGATTGGCGTAAGAGTTTGGTGAGCGAGGTGAATTGGTTTGACGTTGCTTTCAAGACTTTTTACTTATAACAGTTTTGTGTTCATTGGTTTAAAATAGATTGCAAAAATATACAGATCAATTTGTGTGAATACTTTATAATTTGATAACACGCAAGCTTAAAGCTACAGAATAAGATGAATAACTAACAATTATGAAATCCAAATTGAAGGGACGGATTTCACATAACGATAATGGCTCCAGGGATAAAGTCAATGTGGCTCTGCATTTAAATGGGAAACTCTTGTGGCTCATAATGTTTGAGAAGTCTTGTTGTTCTGGAATAACAGCCTTAGCACTCTTATGGTTATGCATCTTAAATAAAAACCTTTTCCTGGGTAAATAGCCTGTCACACCACTGACATTTTGAATATCAGTTTTACCTTTCTGTTGGAAGAAAACCCTAAACTCCAAATCTGCATTTTATTTAACTCCTACTGGAAGAAAACAAGACACCACTGTGGATCTGAATTTTGTAACAAACTTTTTAAAAGATTTAATCTTTAAACACCAAGGTTACTTATTGATGTAAACTAAACAGCTTTAGCACTTTTGTGCTTTTGCATAAACAAAAAGCTTTGTTTTTGGATAACACTATTGTAAATTTTTCAGTTTGAATCTAATGTTTTGGGAGAAAGCTTTTTTCGCCATTGAAATGATGACTTCGACTTGTACAGACAACTCATTGGTAGATAGCCTGTTTCATCATTGTAACCCTGCTTAGTTGGCAAACCTTGTCAAGGGAGATATGTTTACAGTTGCGGCTTTGCATTCACCTTCACCTTATTCACAAGGGTTTTGTATTCCATACCCTTCAATGGACTGTTGACAAGTAAGGCCAGACAAAATCATTTACTTGATATACAAATTTTTAAAGAAAAATATCTGAAGGCAGGGGGCTATAAAGATACGTGTGTTTCTCACAAATCTAGATGAATATTTCATAACTTCTACAATGTATAATAAGTAGAGAAATGGAAATTAATATCATATTTTACGCTTTTCTTAGGTCAGGAATAAAATGTTTGGAACATTTCAGGGAGTCCATAGCAGTTCATTTAAAATAAAACAAATCATTAGGAGATTCTGTAAATCAACCAATGAATTCTTTTTGACCTATTTGAAAAGAACACTGGAGTCAATGAAATGTTATGCTTGGTTTATTCACAGTAAATGTGTACACATCAACAAAATCATATTCTCTACATTAACATAAACAACATTTAGTTGAAATATACAGGAAACAGTAAGAAATAACAAACATGCAGCTTCCACTCTCTGTGCTAGGCTCTCGATGCTGATTTCCACTCAACTAATTATGTGTCAGTCATTAGTTATCAAATACGTGCTGTATCCTGCAGGAATGACAACCAGTATCATCCTCTGTCAAGAAAAAAATCCTTTGTAATCCTTATCCAGGCCAACATCCTTTATCATTCTTCCTCAAGGTCAAAATCCTATATAATCCTACCTCAAGGTCAAATCATAATCCTGCTTACAGGTAACAAAACCCTACGGTTCTCGCTTCAAAGACAAAATCCTTTATTTTACCGCCTCAAGATCAAACTCCTTCATAAATCTGCCTGTGTGTCAGAGCCCTCAAGATTCTCACATAAAAGACAAAATCCTTTACAGTGAAACCTCAAGGTCAAAATCCTTTATCATCCTGCCGAAATGTTTTATCCTCCCATACCAAGGACAAAATCCTGTATCAGAATATTGTCAAAGACAAAATCCTTTCTCAACCAGCCTCAAGGTCAGAATCCTTTATCATCCCATATCAAGGACAAAATCCTGTATCAGAATATTGACAAGGTCAAAATCCTGTGTTATCCTGCCAAAATCCTTTATCAGTTCATATCAAGGACAACATCTGTATTCTATCTGCATCAAAGAAACAATCCTGTACAGAGGACAACATCCTTTAACTGCAAATCATCAAGGTAAACTCTGGCGATACCTTCAATCCTGGGTGTGGATGACAAAGAAACACTGTTTCTCTTAATATTAGGAATTCTGTATATATGTTCAGTGGAAATGAACATCAGTATAGCTTGCTATTGACATCACATAGACAATTGTACTTTACATGCATCATCAGGAAATACACATGGGCTGAGACATGCAAAATGTATACCTTTGTGACTTTAAGATTGAGAATCCTGTTTTTTCTTTAGAAAAATTCCTTGCCTGATATTAAAATTAACTGCAAATTATACCAACAAAGAAACCACATCAGAGGAGGATATTTTCTGATAATCAAGAGAAATTTATCATTGTATTGTTTACAAACTGTAAAATATTCATTTACACAACAATGAAATATCTAACATCACTTCATGTTTAAGTCTCATTCCGAACTTATCACTATTGAACAAACTGGTTTCACCTAGGCGTATCCTTAGATCAACCTGAGACAATGAACCCTTTAGTCTAATGGCTGCACGGGATTCAAAACCAACCAGTCTAAATAAACCTACCCTCAATATTATCTGTTTCACTCCTATACTGAGTCTAGCCAGGCCTAGTAGAGGGTCGTGTCAGCCAACCTTTGACCTATGACCCTCCAACGTTATACGTGCAAACAGACTATCGTGGCTTGGTAAGCTGAGTTCTGATTGGTCAATTCAATACGTGGGCTGACGCGATCCTCTATTCTCTCTCTATTTCTAGACTCAGTATGGGAGTGAAACGGATAAATATTGAGGCTAGGTTTACTTAGACTGCAAAACCAACATGCACATTTCCAGTGAGTTTTAGGTAAAAATTCAGCGATTTATAAGTGTATACATTTGAACCCTTTCATTTCTAAGAAACTGGTATACATTAACAGTCAGTCCCGTAGGTGTAAAAGGGTTAAGCAGTGTCAGCCATGTCTATCTCCTATAGTATAAATAGGAAGCAAATGACCTCTAGAGTTGCTCTCTACAGCTACTGAGTATCATACATTCTAGCAGAAGGTGACTCCACACTAACGATCTGCCTCGTTGAATAGATTCAGGTATATAACTACCTCATGATTTGTGAGGACATGCATATATACAATGTTTTATGTCACTAGATACATACTGTGGGGTTAATCTTTCAGCAAGAACATTGCTAATGATGAAATATCATAATGTTCTTAATTAATCAAAATTTTAACTAAAATATGACAATAAGAATTATCTGAGTTAACCACCACTTAGTAAATACTTCAATAACTTTCAAAGATTTCACATATTTTTTTACTTTTAACTTGTAATAATGTTTATACATCTGAACAACCTTGAATCAAATTACTGATGACTTTCATTCTTAAATCTTGTAACTTTGCTTAATTACCTTTGTATTTAAAGGGAAAGTATAAAAAAAATTAAACCACTGACAAGTTTTCTTTACAGTAAATGAAAAGTTTTATGAATAAATGTAATAACTAAATTAAATGTACATAAGACACTTTGTATTAAAGAGAATAATACGTGAGCCAATGGCTAGATCTACTTTTAGTTCTTGCTGAAAGATTAACCATGAAGTAAACACAACAACAATTAATGAACACAAGAATATGACTTTCGTATTTTGCCTTGGGATAACAAATACCAAATTCCATACAAAAGACATCCAAATCTTTGAATTTAACTTCTCAATGTGTGTTTCATAAACCACAACTTTATCTATTCATAAATAAAACCTGTGAAGACATTTAAAGGGGCAGTAGCACGTTTTTAGTTGGAATATAAGGTGATGTCAGGAAAATGAAAATTAATAATTCCAATTGAAAGACCATATATTTAAACTAAATGGAGCAGTAATAATTCAAATATATAGCGTAAAGTTTAGCCATCAGATTCCTTTTTCTTACACAAAATTAATTAAAGGTGTTCACATAAAATGGCCGCCAATGGATTTTATGGGAATCTTCATACTTTGTTCCCTGACTATGGCTGATTGGCTTGTGTAGGAAGATTTTTGACACTGTCAAAATAATACATTTAGCTTTAACTTACAAATTTCAGTGAAAATTTTAAAATATAAAATTATCAAAAAACGTGCTACTGCCCCCTGAAGTTTCTGTTTTTGATGAACAAGAATTACGGTCGGTAACCTCAGTTTCCCATACTCTGAATAACTTATGAAACAGGATTTACAACACTCATTGATAGTTCTTTGGATTCCCATGGCATTAAATCTGGTATTAAACATTTGGAACAAGCATGATATTTTACAATTAGAGAAATATGTATGTAGCTATAGTACAAAGGTTCTAAGTACAAATAAATACAATTGGCACAAGATTGATAAGAGAAATAGCACTGGATCTTCTATTTGTAATAATCCTTCTGATGTAATAATCCTCTTCTTAAACATTTATTTGGTTTTGATAATCCTTTGTGAAACATTTATTTGGTTTTAATAATCCTTTGTGAAACATTTATTTGGTTGCAATAATGATTATTGAAACATTTATTTGGTTGGTATAATCCTTACTGAAACAATTACTTTGTTATTATAATCTTTACTGAAATATTTTACTTTCTTGTTATATTCCTTTCTGATGAAACACTTATTTGGTTTTGATAATCCTTAATGAAATATGAAATTGTTGTAATAATTCATACTGAAATATTTATTTGGTTTTGATAATCCTTAATGAAATATGAAATTGTTGTAATAATTCATACTGAAATATTTATTTGGTTTTGATAATCCTTAATGAAATATTTGTTTGTTGTATTTTTTCTGAAACATTTCCTTATTTGTATAGTCTTAACTGAAACAAATACATTGATGTAATAATCCTTACTGAAACATTTATTTGGTTGCAATAATCCTTGGTAAATTTGATTGTAATTTCAAGTATTGTGTGAAACTATACCGAAGACTTGAAATTACCCATTATTGTATAAATTTTTTTTTTCATAATGAGTAACAATACATTTATTTAATTGTAAATTCCCTTAGCATAAAATGTATTTAATAACATAAGCCAAAATGTCTGACATGTATATGGTTGTTAAAATCGTTGTCCTATGCAAAGTTTTCACATTGTTCTTACAATCCTATGTGAAACATAAATTTGGTTAATGATCTGAAAAGAAACATTTAATGGTCATAATTATCCTTCAGAGGGTAAAACTTGTATTTGGACTGCATAATCTCTACTTTACAATAAATCGATTGTACTTTCCTTTTTGTTAACCACTGAATTTGTTTCAATTATCATAAGTTTAAAACATATACAGTAGAACTCGGATATAACGAACTCCAATGGACCAAAGAATTTAGTTCGCTATATCCGGTGTTCGCTATACGCATATAATTTTAATGATATTATATAGGGACGGGACTTGAAAATTTGTTCGTTATATCCGAGTGTTCGCTATATCCGTGTTCTACTGTATTTGGATGGTAAAACATACGTCTTTCTTATATTATCTTATTCTTTCTATATTATTTCACATATCTTCTATGCTGACTAAATATATATATATATGAAAATATCTGAATATGAAAATATGCAAAAGATACAATAATTCTTGTAAATACCTTCCAAATTCAAATAATTCTCATAAATGATAACTCAATGTAACAATTGATCATGAACATGTTGAGTCACTTAACATCCATTCTATTAAAATTGTATGTCAAACATTTTATAATTCTTTTCATTTATCAAAGTAGTATACAATTCACTTACGTTGAGCAATAACTCGTGGTCCATAGAAGACATTGTCATTATAAAAAAATTGAAATGAAGATATATGAATAATATAAAGTATGATATACATTTCAAAATATCGAAACAAATGGCGTCAATTTCAAAGAGTAAAGTTACCTAGAATTCATTAAGTTAAAAGATTGACTGAAATGAAAACAACATACAAAATATCTCAAAGCACTGATTGCTAAACTTTGTAAGAACAACAAATTTTAAATCATCATAGAAAAGACTAACCTGTATTCCTCTGGATGAACAAGCCTTACAATAGCAACAGATAGCCTAACTCTTAAGTTTCAGGATCTGTGAGTTGTTGTATTGAATGCTGTGCTTTAGTTAAGATTATGTAACATATGTACTCATCAATTCTGTGACATCAAGATCTAGAAGTTGAAAACATTTGTACAACATCAAGAAATATGTCAACATTGAATATTGAGTATGAAATGGTTTCAAACACTATTAAAATAATAATTTTCTTTCACATTATGCAATAGTTATCAATATTCTATAATTCTAGACGTCTAAGGGTCTTTGTTTCTAAATATTACATTACAATGTCAAACACCAACAAGAATGACACTGAATGGATTACCTCCCTTTGAATACACAACCTGAAGAGTTATCCCCCCCTTATGAAATACAAAATTGAAATGTGCTTCTCTATTATATGTGCTTATAGTGTGCAAAGCATGACATGGAATACAAAAATGTGCTGAATTTCGTCTTGCCTTTTGAAAAGATTAAACATTGCACTCGCCTTAGACAAGCTTCAGTATGCTATAATTGTCTTGGTTTAACAAAGACACAGCCCCATTTGTCGAGATTGCCAAATGAAGTAACGCCCAGCAAAGCTATATTCCTCTATGTGACTTTGCACTAGCTTCTTAACATGCAGTCTGTTTATCATATACACTCCTTCCAACAAATGCGCAAGCACCAGTTCACAGTAGCACACACGTGAAACGCCTAGTCCATAAATGGTTGCCAGTCTTCATCTTTCATCAATAGCAGTTATCAACAGGTAACGCTCCACTTCTTTCACGTTTGGTTCACAGGAACATATTTGTCTGTTGATTCATCATACCTTCTTCAACAACCTGTCTTTGGAATTGTTTTTCTCGACATTGATCTTACAAGACAGAAAGACAAACATTCCATATGCCTGAACGACGTGCTTGCAGCTTGATAACTTGAATTTGAAATTTCAAAACAATTTGCAGCAAGCAGACTTTTAATGTGCTGTACTTTTGAGCCTGTCAACACATTATGACTGAAATGTTTGGTATATCACGGCTTTCTGAATTTCAAGAATCCATGAAATAATCAATCCAGGAATCACCCTTAGAATCACGAAACATGCTTTTATGGGATCTAAATCAAGCCACGATTTGCTCAGATCAAGCCGAAAGAAGTGAAGGCATCAACGTTACACACTGGTCCACTGTATCCTTGTGGCTGACCTCTTGAAGAACTCCTTCACTAGAAACATGTCACTGGAAGAGAGTCACCAGCTGTTTGGCTGCTTTAGCAATGTCATAAGCGAACTGAATAATGAGCTGTGTTTTCACCGACCGGTCCTTGTCAGGATCAAGTTCCATCTGGGCACACCGTCGACACTCGTCCTGCAGCCGCACCGCGCTCGTCGTAAGCAGTTGTAGTGCTGCATTCACTGTGTCGGGTTTCACAGGCTGTGGACAAATAAAAGTGTACTTATATTAGAGTGAGTGAGTGAGAGAATTATTGTTTTACGCCGCTTGGGCAATATTTCAGCCATTATTGGTTTTAGAATCAACATGATTGGCATAACAATTACCCATAGGGTTAGACAAAAGTAATGACTTGTGTCAAATCAAATTTACAAACTTGAGAAAGTTTTTGTACAACCATTGTCTCGCACGGATGACAGAAAAGTTTTCCTTTGTTTAGTATTAAGTCATGTGATATGTTTCCTCAAACAATAGTGTTTCTGAGAAACATAATAATTGACAACATAAACATAATAGTATCATCATCATCATCATTTTTAGAACATGTACATATATGATTGTTTGAGTGGCATTCTAGAAGTTGTAAGGCAATAAAGTACAAGATTTTATGTAAATCCAACTTCTCTTTTCACAGGTGTTTCTGTAAAGACCCTTATACCGTTTTCAAGTACTAGTATCGTTGTAATTCTGTGAACAAGGAAGTTGGATAGCCATAAAATCTTATGGCTATAAGCTAATAGCTATATGAAACTCGTGACATTTTCTGAAGATAAAGACATTTCTAGCCAACCTTTGCAAACAACGAGGCCATGTCCGCTACTGCTGCTGCTATCTTGTCTGCACACGGACCATAGCTGGAGACAAGACGAAAACATTGTTTATAAAAATGATAATTATACTAATTTTTATGCCTGGTATCAAGGTCAGGACTGTTAAATGAAGATACAATGAAGGAATAGTACTTTCTTGTCCACAACGAAGCACCCAGCAGGAACGTATTGGTCACAGCTCCCCTTTCTGGTACCAATTTGTACAGCCGATGAACTGAGTGCAATGTAGATGAAGTGCCTTACCAAAGGACACAACACAGTTCTAAGCCCTGGTTAAAAGTTTTTAGTGTCTCCACCATGAATCGAACCTTTCCGTAAGAGGTCAGCATAATAACCATCACACCACTGTGCTGCACTTATCAAATCATCATCCATCATCAACAGGCCATAGTAATCATATATCTGTATACATCACACTTGTTTTCAAATCAATTTAATGAGGAGTTGCCGCCTTGTATTACACAGGATCAGATTAAGTGTTGCTATCCCAACCTCTCCAAGTTGCCGCCCTGAGCGGTATTACACAGGAATCAGTTTAGTATCCCTATCCATACCTCTCAAAGTTGCCTCCTTGGGCAGTATTACACAGGAGTAGTTTTTTTTTTTATCCCTATCCCAACCTCTCCAAGTTGTTTCCCTTAACAGTATTACACAGTTTAGTATTCCTATCCATACCTCTCCAAATTTCTGCCCTAAACATTATTACACAAGAACCAGTTTAGTATCCCTATCCATACCTCTCCAAGTTGCCTCCTTGGGAAGTATTACACAGGAGTAGTTTGTTTTTTTATCCCTATCCCCACTTCTCCAAGTTGTCGCCCTTAGCAGTATTACACAGTTTAGTATTCCTATCCATACCTCTCCAAATTTCTGCCCTAAACGTTATTACACAAGAACCAGTTTAGTATCCCTATCCATACCTTTCCAAGTTGCCACCCTGAGCGGTCTGGAGCAGTTCCTGGATCTTCTTTGTGATCTTCTCGGTTTTCTTGACGACCTCCTCCTGAGACGGCAGACCTGACAGATCCTCCTCTGATATTGACACGCTCGCCGTCGCTGTCGCCTTGGGAACCCCGACTTTGAGAGAGCTTGTGGAGTCAGTCATGCAGTCGTGAAATGCATCTGAAACTGGTCTGGAGGATCCACTGGAATCAGACGTGACACTTTTGAGTGAGCGAGTGAGTTAGTGCTTAACGCCGCATGAGCAATATTTCAGCCACTAGCGTCGGCGACACTTTTGAAGTGAAGGCTACATGATCATTAAGTGACATGTGATTGTTAGTTGTTCATGTTTAATTTTGTATAATATAACAGTATATACCAATTTAATATTCAAAGCCTTAAAGGGACTGTCCTATCGAGGTATTTTTTGTGGAAACAAAATTTAATGTTATTATAACATGATTATTTCACATAAAAATACCCTGATAGGATTGTCCCTTTAATTTGATATATTTTTTACTGTATCCACTAGAACTGTTATGATAACCCTAAGCTTTAGATCAGAACAAAGACACTAGAAGATAGTAACAAATATGTTTTGAATCTGATTTTTTGCTTCAAGGGAAGAAATGGTTAAACATGTTTAAATATGATGGTCTTGACTAGTATACAGACTTACCTAGCTACACACTCGTCGTTCGGTAAGTCATAGTCCGGATCCGGGACCACATTAGCGTTAGCAACATCGGGATCAATCGGTGACGTCGGCAGTGACAACTCCTTCTGAGAGACCTGAAAGGAGAAGCACAATCTATCATCAAAATATTGGTTACTTACTCGACTGAGTTGACATATTTTAGGCGAAGTGGTTTTTGGTGTGGAAACAATATTGACGATGAATAGCAAGTGTTATTAGTATTCCCTATTTATGTCATTTTTCGCAATTGCTATTTGCCACTGTAGTATTTTTTACCTCCTAGTATGATCAAATTTATCCAATTGATGAGTAATACATTTTGAGACATTATTCTGAATGTATCAAAATTTGTTTGTCACATTATGAGTATTCATAAACTTCTAAATTCTACTGGCATATTGGATACTTGGGCTTCTGAAATAATATGTAGGTTTAATTTTGTAAACAATAATGTGTAATCCACCATCCACCCACAATTGCTGTTTATTGTAATATGATGTTTGTTTTGGCCTTCGGCCCATGAAAGAACTTGAACTTTGATATGAGAAGACAATTATTGACGAGATTCTGTTTATATACTTTAATGTATGATTTCTATCTAGAGAATAAACTTTCCTCAAAACAAACCCAGCGTGATGACTCTACTGAAATAATTTGGCCTTTTCATAGCTTCAAAGTTGTTTCTAGTTGAAGAAATCACACTTCAAATCTAAATACTACGTCATAATGTTCCCTCAACTGCAACAATAATGCTGAAATAATAAACATTTACCAGTCAACATTTAATGGTATTTGACATTCAAGTTAGTCGACCAAGTGAAAATAAAACAAGTTCCTGCTTATCTAAAGCACCACTTTTATCTAAATGGTTAAAGAAAGATACAAACCTTTTCTCCGCCTATATGAATGTTGGCTTCAGATAAACACGTCTGCAGCTGATCTTCCTTCGACTGACTCTGAAACACAAAATTTACTCTTTCACAACATTCTCTCCCCACAACGATATGTCAAAATATTCTACACTAAACTCTGCTTGAATTCAAGCACTTCTCAAAATATTTTAGAAAACTTGGTGGACGCAATCAAAAAATATATATAGGTTTAATCGCAAAGGCACTTCTAAGGATCACGGTTGATGTGTGTATGGAATTTGGTGAAGATAAGCATGTATACTTTAAGAAATCTGCTCCAGACAAAATGACCTATCATGGAATCATGTTTCTGTGGAAACCACAAACAATATAATTCCAATAAACGTTTAACCCCATAAGGCACATCTAGGGATCATGGTTGACATGTGTAAGAAGTTTTGTGAAGCTAGCATGTATACTTAGGGAGATATGGTCTGGATAAACTCTGTGATGGACAAACAGATAGATGGAAGGAAGGACAGAATGAACGCTATATTCCCCCTGGTATAATTATGTTGAGGTCAACTACAGGGATAGTTCTTTAGCGGACATTAGCAGCAGGACTGATAGGGTCTACTTTCACAAAGCAGCCTTTTCTAAGGTTGACCTTAACTCCTATTCTTTTTATTACACTAAGGTTACCTTAAGGACTTACGGTTGGTCACCTTAGAGCTTTGTGAAAGGAGGCCCAAACCCTGAGGTCAACCAAGGTCCTGAGTTTGAATCCCGTTGGCAGTGACCTCAAATTCACTTTTAGTTACAATGACATTAACCAAAAGAAATAATCAAACAAAACACTTGAAAGAAAAATATTCAACCTACTTTCTGCAAAGAGCTCCTGAGTTGATCGCGAGGTTCGAACATGGACTGAGGCCGCATGTCACGAACCTGACGTAGTTGCAGCCTCTCCTCCAGGGAGTTGACAACGTCGCTCTGAGTGGGAGGAGCCTCTCCGCTCTCGTCGATCCCGTTCTGCATTATCTGCTGAGCCTCAGCCCGTCTCTGGATGTTCAGACTCTTCAGGGCGTTGTTCTCTCGCAGCAAACTCTCGATCTGACAAACATTCAAATAAACATGGTAGCCGCACTGTTGCTCAGATTTTGATAGGGTATGTCATCCCTTCCCCCATAAACAAATATAAGTCATGTTGAGAAGCCAATCCTCCATTACACAAGTATCAAAATGGGTAATGTTGGAGATTCAAACAAGAAGACACAGTCATTAACATCCCCTGACAAATGGGTTTTCATTATGACTCCAAACATTTCCTAAGAGTCCAAAAACACAGAACAGGGGCCATAACTCTGTAAAAAAATTGCATGCTTCTGATTTTCAAACTCCATCAAGATATTGATACCCTAAAGACACACAGCAAATTTTGTTATCTTATACTAAACAGTTTCTAAAAAAAAAAATCCCCTTTGAACCTGCGAACAGAGTCGAAAAACACTGAACAAGGGCAATAACTCTGTAAGAAATTACTTCACGTTTTTTATTTTCAAACTCGATCAAGGTAGTGCCCCCTAAAGACAAAAGTTTCTTACTGGATCTCTAGTACTTTCTGAGAAGAATTGACCCCTTAAAACTCATAAGGAATGACAAACGGACGGAGGCACAAACGTACAGAGGGAGCCCATACCTATATGCCGCTTCCAATGCATCAAGGGCAATCATAAACATGTGCAGGTCACTGTTGCCTTGTGGCTCAAACTCTTTATTTGGTTAAGACTAACATTTATTGCCCATTGGGTTTTCTAAATGTTAGATATTGATTTGAGGTGATTGAAGTAACATTCAACCAAATATATTATTCAAACTCCGATTTCTTCAAATATTTTAGCTTTTAAAAAAATCAAACAGTAATAATGCTCACAGTGCTCTGCAGTAGGTTCACCTTCCTTTCAAGGTCGCATTTGGCATTAGCGAGACGGTGCACTTTGGTTTCAGCCATCTCCAGCGCTCGCTTGACCTCGAGGTACTCATCTGCTGTCACCGGCGCCTCCACTCGCTCTGAGGTCGTGCTCTGGAACACAAGAACACATGATTATAGGAACAGGATGGTTGTAGGAACAGGATGGTTGTAGGCACATGTGGTTGTAGGATCATTGTAATAGGAACAATTGGTTGTAGGAACACATGGTGATAGGAACATGTTGTGATAGGAACATGTGGTGAAAAGAACACATGGTGATTGGAACACATTGTGATAAGAACACGTGGTGATAGGAACATGTGGTGATAAGAACACATGGTGATAGGAAAATGTGGTGGTATGAACACATGGTTATATGAACATATCACAATGGGTACACATTGTTATAGGAAAACATGATTACAAGAACACTTGGTGAAAGGAACACATGAATACAGGAACACATAGAGATAGGAACACATGAAGATAGGAACACATGATGATAGGAACACATGATTGGAGGAACACATGATTGGAGGAACACGTAATAGTTATACATAGTTCTAGGAACACACAGTTATTGAAACAGATGGCTATGGGAAAACAAGATTTGTGAACAAATGAATTTATGAAAACATGATCATAAGAACACATGGTCATAAGAACAGACTCATGGATTACTGTAACATTAGATATAAAGGAACAAATAGGTGGATGGGGGGAACATTACATAGTGGCAGATTGGGGAACTTAAAATCATAGAAACAGACAGACAAACATTGTGGGATGACAATGGGAACTAGACATATAATTACACATATGGATTCAGGTACAGATATTGGAACAAACAATAGAATGAACAGGCAGTGGAGCGTGTGGTCATTGGAATACAGACTAAAATATGAGTGGGATGAAAATCAGAGACAATTTAATCATGAGTCAGGGAAATATTGTTATTGGAAAAGAAATATGATCCTATTGTTATAGAAAGAGATGGTTGGGTGTAGGAAGAGGCGACATAATGAATATAGGGGCGGGCAGGCAAGACAAGAACAGACACATCAATAGATATAAATTGTTCTCATGAACAAAAGTTGAATAAAAAAGATGTATTGAAATATGGACAAGTACGAAGAAACCTGAACACAGGAACAGAGACATTAATAGATGTAAAACAAGACACCTGGTTTCAAGGAAAGATAAAATAATCCAGTTATAGGAATACCATGGTAAAAACAGTGTTATGTAGATCAGTCAGTACAAACTGGGACCGTTGAACTAGGTTAAAATATGTATAAGTCTTGTAGATACATTGACTATCGAGAGACAAAAAAAATTAAATGTGCAATTATCATGATGAATCAATCCACACACAAAAATAAAACATTATTGATAAAAAAAAACAAGATAAAGAAAACTAAACTGTAAATAATACTTTCAATGAAATGATAATAATTTAATTATAATGTCAATAATACAAACATAAATTCCCATGCTACTAAGATGCAGACACTCACAGACGAGATTGACAACTAGAACAGATTAGTACAAGAAACAAAACAAAATGAAAGTAATGTTGCAACAAATAGTGAGCTAAAGGATGAGAAGATGCACTCATCAAACTAGTCAAATGAGGGTTAGAAATTAGCACAAGTCTGGTTGTCCATGGCTAGTAGAAATAAGGCTGGGCTAGTAGAAGATATTTCCTGGTCATCTGAAGGCTAGTTAAATTTTCAGACAATATGTTCATTTTTTTTTAGATAGGCACTTGACAGAATGGCTTGTATTGTGATAAGTGTTATTTCCACCGCTGCAGACAAAGTGCAAAGATGTACAATGGCTACAGTTTTGATATAAAAAGACTGTCAATGTTTAAATCTAGTCTAGGGATCACAAGCAGCCGAGCTTAAATAGGGAACTGATTAGAGGTGTGACAATATATCATGGTAATCGTGAATCGTGATACTTAATCTGACAATACATTACGTGATAAATTCTCTGTATCGTGATACACATTGTTGACTTAAAAATTTGCTTAAAAAGTGTATTTTGTCGAAAAACCTTAATGTATCTGGATAAATCTGTATTGCCACACCTCTAGAACTGATCATTCTAAACATGCCTCTGTAGAGAGTTCTACAAAGTTTTTTTGTTTTGTTTTCTTCTTTCTTTTTTATTCCATTTCCAACATGAACATTACAGAGCTGCATCTATGTTGTGGCAATAAACAATTTTGCAGAAGAACAACTATACATTTGGGTTCATACAGTAGTCATAACGCAATCTTTAAGGCTTAAGAGAGTATTTGTCTGTAAAATGGACAGCATTTCAGGGATTTTATGGGTGCTTCGTGAACAAATTATAGAATCATGGCCAGTCCTTGCCATTTCCTGGAAAAGTGATAATATCTGTCATTCTGTAGAGAGTTGTTAAAAGGTTGACTAGTTAGATGACAATCACTGACAACTACATAGGGTAATAACAGCTGAAGGTATAGATGCCATTGCATTGTCAGTTTCGTGCAACTAAGTTTAAGAACCCTTGCAGTACTAACTAAATACTTTTCTGAAGGTAGGTGCTGGTAGGACATTGTCAACACAGGCAGATATCAAAGAATTGACAATAATGGGCAAATCAGTATAAGAGTGATGTGAAGCACAACCTTAGTAAAACCTTTGTCACGCTTTCTGAGAATGCCTTTGCAAGAAGATGCACTACTGTCAGACAAACAACTGACTCATTTGATGATTATTTTAAGCATAACAAAAAGTCAGTGGCTACAGACCCGAGGCACCAATATTGGGGAGTGGGAAATCTTTTCGTTGGGTGGGGGGTGGTGTTGATTGGGGTTGTTATATGAGTTACAAAAGCCTTTGTTTCTTATTGCGGAAGTATGAAATCTTTTGTCAATTTTTATGAATATATGAATATTGAGCAGCACAACTTGGATTGGAATCACTCAGAATTCACAGATGCAGTATGTTGTTTTAACCTACTGTGACTGTCTAAAACAGTATTGTCTAAAACTGGTAAAGAGATAAAACCTAAATGATTGCTATGTTATTAATTGGTATGGTTTAGGTTCGGCCCTTATGACCTGGAATACGACCCATTTGACTAACTTGCTCCGCCCTTTTGACTTTCAATTAGACCCTTTTGACTTTTTCCTTTGACCCTTTTGACTATGCAGTTCTCTGCCCTTTTCACATTCTGCCCTTTTTACTACAACCCTTCTACACATGCTTCTGTTGAAAAGAGGATTGTCAGTACATATGGAGTCAGTACAAACAAACTTGACACAGTGTTATATCATATGGGTGAAACACCACAAACAGGGGAGACTACTCTGCTTGAAGCTCACCTCGGTGAAGGAAATTATAGACATTGGTGTTTGTCGTCTTAGTGCAGAGTCCTGGTTTCAGACAAACAGCAAGAAATAAACAAAATAAACATAAGAAGTGAAACAAAAACATTGACAAAACTTCAAAATAAATTTCATGCTGATAAACATTTTGAGGGGGAAATAATATATAATACACTACAGGAATGAAGTGCAGAATTAAAAGATTATGGTGTATCACAGACAATGAATTTTTTATTGCTTTTGTAATTATGAATTTGTTGCAGCAATGTTGCAAGTTACTACAAATACAGCGAAAGTGGTGTCATTATTTTGATATGTGGCCCTGTGCACATACCAATGTTGCATAGCAACAGATGTGGAATCTTCTGTCTCGGTTCCCGAAATTCCAGTAACATATACCGTACTTCCTTAATTACACGCCAAGCTTCTATTACTTTCTAACGGTCTGCAACACAGGCGTCAATTTGAGGCAGTTTTTTAATCAAGGCATGCCTCTATTTCGTAACGATGCATACCGTACGGGCATTGTTTTCATTGTAGCTGTAGAATTAAAATTATGTTTACCCGATGTAAAATTAAAGCAGGCGTTTATTTATTTCTCATAGCCATATGCAAGGGCATCTATTCAAGGCATGTTTCATTTCGTAACGATGCAAACCGTACGAGCATTGTTTTCTGAAATGTAGATATTTAATTGATCAAAGTAGCTATTTAGAATTAAAATTATGTTTTCCCAGCCTTTAATTAAGGCAGGCGTTTATTTTTTTCTGATAGCCATATGCAAGGGCCTCTATTCAAGGCAGGCGTGTAATTAAGGAATTACAGCATCACATTCAAGTTGAGTATATACACAATAAAGACGACTCACATCAGCGGGTTTATCTCTCCTCATCTCCTCCCGTACACTCCTCATGCTAAGTGTATCAATACTGCTGTAGTCTTCGTCCGACGCCACGCTGTCGTATAACGGCTCGTCATCGCTGAACGCGCTCCCTGCCTTCGACAACCGCTGCTGTAAATAGCCTAGTTTATCTGCAACACAAATTCGGAAACATTTGAAATGAGTGAAATCGAATTTGCTTGCACAGTACAAATTGTCCGCAAAATGACATTTGTGATTTCAAACATCAGATGCAACTTTCTTGCAAGGCACTAATTTATCTGCAAAATGAATTGCTAAATAATAATTGTGATTTCATTCACGGTGGGTAAATGTAGGCTACCTATTTTTCATATGCAGTTGGACAATGTTTAACTGAATGATTTTGTTACAGCTAAAACTCAAACAATGCAGTGAGCTGAGTCCCAATTTGTAGATAAACTCATACAGAGGTTTTATCAGCACAATTGTGTGGTTGTCAGGTTCAGGAAATATGGGTGTTGAGAAACTAAGGAATAAGAGAGGAGCATTTGAAAAACAGCTGAAATACATGGAATCAAGGTTCCAGGATGGTAATCTATCAATAAAACTACAGTCAGGACTAATCAAACACAGCTGAAATAAGCTGAAAATTCAAATCCCTGGAAACTTTGGCCTAACTGCACAATCACTTCATGGAAGATGTACATTCAATCAGTCATCAAAACTTTCACATTCATCACCTACAATGTAATATCATTGAAAACTGTACATACTACACCATTCATTAAACAAAATCATAACAGTGACACTTATAGTACCATTATATCTGAACTTCAGTGGTTATTCTGAAGTACAAATGATCAACATAGACAATGATGTAAGAGAGAAGAATCTACATGCTGTCAACTACAATCGAAGACAATTCAATCCACAATCAGTTTCCTCCTAGACATATAATATTGCATTCAATGTACACCACACAAAAGAACATACTTTGTTGTTGTCACTTATAATCCATGATAATCCAATCCATATTTCTTTCCTTTAAACATATGACAGAGACGGTAAGCCACAATCATGAAATGGTGAAATGAGCAAGACATTGAGGCCCATGTTGATGTCGCTAACACTCCCAGACAATTAAAGTGACATTCTTCATCATACAGTGTTGATAGCTAAGCGATAAAGAGATGCATTCTTAGTGTGATCACCGTAGTCTAATATTATTACAGCCCTGTCTGTCTCAATGGTTGGAGACAGTTCAAGCATGACAGTCCTGCAGTCTCCCTCTACCAGCTAAGTTTGTCCAGGGTTAAATTGAGTCTATTTCGGGATACATTGCAATTGACACACACGTATAACATGTTGGTAGGAGTGGCTTTGTAGATGGGGATGGCAGGCAGGATTAACCCTTAACATACTAGTCTAGGAATCTGAGTACCTTTAACCTTTTAAACAGCAAGTCAAGGTATATTCAGTAGGACTTAAAAACTTGACCCTTAACATACTAGTCTAGAAATACAGTGTACCTTGAACCTTTTAAACAGCAAGTTAAGGTGTAATAAATAGGACTTAAGTACCTTGACCCTTAACATACTAGTCTACAAATACTGTGTACCTTTAACCTTTTAACCAGTAATTAGCAAATTGAGGTATATTCAGTAGGACTAAAGTACCTTGACCCTTAACCAGCTAGTCTAGAAATACTGTATATCTTCAACCTTTTAAGCAGCAGACAGGAAGTCAAGATATATATTCAATAAGCACATGTACCTTTCACCTTTACCAAAATAGTCGAAGAATTATCAAATAGACAATTTACCTTTGACCCATAACAAGCTGGTCTAAAATATTCAATAGGACCCATGTACCTTTAACTCTTAATAAGCTTGTTCAGGAATTATCAAATAGACGATTGTACCACTAACCTTTAACCTGCTGGTCTAAAATATTCAATTTGACCCATGTACTTAGTCTTTTAACCCATAACAAACTAGTCTTGGGAAACTAAGGAAAACAGATACCACTAACCTTTAACCTTTAACCTTTATCCTTTAAACAGCTAGTCTAGAAAATGTCAAATAGACCATTTCACTTTTGAGTCTTAACGAGCGGGTTCAGAAATACTCAATATGGCCCATGTACCTTTAACCCTTAAACAGGTAGTCCTGATTTATTTAAATTAACAAGTGTACCTTTAACCCATAACCTGCAAGCCAAGGTGCCTTCAATACCTTATACCCCAAACAGCTTAGTCGAGTAATAATCAAATAGACGAGTGTACATTTGACCTTTAACCAGCTTGTCGACAAATATTTCAAAGGACCAATGTACCTTTGACCTTTAAGAAGTTAGTCCAGCAAAAATGGAATAGACCAGTTAGTGTACCATTAATTTTATCAAGGTAGTTTTTATCATGGTACATTCTACAGGACCCATGTACCATTTACCTACTTCAAGTTTGACAGGAATATCAAATAGACCTGCATATCTTTGACCCTTAACCAGCTGGTCTAGGAGTACAGAACGAGACCAAACTTATATGCAAACAGAAACCTTTATCTTAACAAGCTGTCTATGAATATTCAAGAACGTTACACTTCAAGCTACTAAACTAAGTTATTCATGTAAAGAAAGAAGCTAAATCATGACTGAGTTTGGTATCATAAGAAACACAACGCTACGCATGTTTTGATAAAGTTTCCAATATAGTTTTCAAGCAAACCTTATAAGAATCTATCAAAAACATATCAAATATTAAAAAGAATGTTTTACTTTTCAATGAAACTGAAAGTAGGGCGATGGCACGTGATCCTTAAAGGTTTATCATGATCCTTAAAGGTTGCACATGGTACAGAACCACACTGTGCAACTGAAGAGGAGCAGTGGCATGTGGTACTTCAAGGTTGCACATGTTTCTATGCAGTGCTCTGTGTAGTTTAGCAATAATTACCCCCCAATCTATGCTGTGACCAAATTTGAAGACACTGAGTGGAAAGGGTTTTGAGATATCACTTTAACAAGAGTTCCAAAGTGCTGAAAGTGCTGACCTTTTAACTTGTGTCTACATAATCCCCTTATGTTTGCTGTCACAAACTTAGAAGACTTTAACTTCAAAGATTCATGAGCTATTGCATTCACAAGAACTAGACCCCGCTGAACACAATGACCCTCCTTCAACGTTGCAGCAGGGGACAACTATGGTTGCAATATGGATGCACTGGATCATGGATACCCAGTGATTGATGAATAAACTGAGAGTTTTACAGATGATTCCTTGTACCACTGTGAGAAAAGAGTCATGGTGTCAACATGGGCAAAAGACTGTATTCAAAATGGTTGTTCTGTTCACTCAGAAGAAAATGAGTACCTTGTAAATAGTTGTGTTGGTGGTGACCTTCTAGCAACAAATATGTCAGCTTGGGCGCATAGAATATTTAAGGATTAAGGCGTTTGAGGACTGATCCTCATTGTTATTTGCATATTAACAAACTTTGCACCAAGATTCAGCAAGAATTGTTGCTTCAAATGCAACTTCATCTCATACCCATGGCTCTAGAAGCTTGTGATTAAGCTTTTGGGCCTATTTCTCATTCATTAAAGGCCCAGTTGAACCCAAATTGAAAATTTACACGGCCAAATCTTTCAAAATGCACTTTTACATTACAAGCAAAAACGTCAATATTTTCCTCTTTAGTTACTCCACTTCAGCGTCACACTTGACCTTTGCCTTGCAAGTTTGCTTTAGACTTTTAGAATAGTTTTGTTGAAGTGACCCTGTAAGGTTTGCCAATTTCAAAAATGCAAACTCCAATACCTGACCACCAAAGTCAATCATTTTTCAGGACTTATACTTTCCGTTGTCATCAAGAATAAAAAATAATAATGTTTGCAAAACGTCATTTCTGATCGCTATGAACAATTACCGTATATGACCGGGTATAAGCCAACCCCCTTTCTCAACCCCCCAAATTCCAGTCAAAACCTAGTATCTCATGTATAGGCAGACCCCCTCCTCGCAGCTCTATATTGCTGACTGTAAGTCGATATGATGCGATTTGCATTTAAACTGAAAGCTCATGAATTATCAAATGACACGTTAATTTTAAGACGTATATTATTTTTAAAAACTATAAAAGAATTTATAAGTGTTCACTTACGGTGTTTGTTGTTTGTTTTAATCATATTACATATTATTCTCGACAAATTGTTAACGAACGACAGTCAACAACCTTTGTTGCATGAAGTGTTTACTGGAAATGAGATATTTTAAATTATTTAGGTCAACCAATCAGCAAGTTGGTTTAAAAACGATGTACGAAACATGAATTGTGGTCGTAATAATTTCATGACAGTATTTTGTCTATACAATATTAAATGTGTAAATATACCAGAATGTCTTAAACTTTTTCTATATTTAACCTTTTCAAAATCAACATGCAGTTAATTGGAATATTTGTGAATATAAATGTCGAAGAATAACGATCAGAAATATAACCATGAGCACAAAAGTATATAAGGAATGTTATTTGTCGTCACGAAATTACGATTGAGTCAAAGTAATGTAAAACATTGTGCTTCACGAGTGTATCTTTGACAAAGATTTGATTGAATTCCGATAAAATATGATTGATAAGTTTGGAAATATGTCCTATTAAACCTTTTAAATGGACAACAAGCCTTCTGAAGTGATAACTCTTGATGATATTTGGAAAATCGGGTTTCATGGATGCGAGTGAAACCACATCGATCTGCCGAAATCTAACAGTATGTGTAGGTTGCTTGAAAATTTCATATAAATATATCGATTTTTTCAACTCTTTGTATATTTTCATTAAAAACAGCAACACAACAAAAGTATTTTTATTTTACAAGTTCAACATAGAAATGACCTCGATGATTGTGCATGTTGCTTCCTGTGTAAACATCGACTCGCTAACTCGCTGGGCTGACCGATATTCGTGCTTGGTCTCTTGATTTAGGCCGTATAGGCCGACCCCTCTTTGACCCCCTATTTTCTGGTGTCAAATTCTCGGCTTAAACCCGGTCATATACGGTACTACTACTAATTATTTGGATAGCGCCAATACCCAGCTTAGAGAGGTGCTTTTGCTTTCCCTTGACCATTGCTTGGATATCAGTCTTCATGACCCATCTTTTACCACCTCAACTCCCGGAGGAGCTTACATTTTGAGCTATAAAACATTTTGTTAACATGGGGTGAAAATTCTAAAATGCACTCAGAGATACAAAATGTATCTCTCATGAACTGCTTTCAAAACTTATGCAACAACATCGATCACAAACAAATTGTAGGCAACGCAGGTTTCTTTCAATCATGTTTTCTCAACTGAATGTTCTGTTAACAGTCCCTCTATAGCGTTTGTGTCAGCTCCAACAAAAATGTAACTTGATCCTTCACAATGCTGCTATAGCTTATTGCAGATCAGGCAGATTTTCATGAAAAATTCAGGATGATCGCTTTCAACATTATCTGTATGATGAAAATGCATGATATGCAGCTCAATTCTTTATCGTTGCTTCGGACTCCAATCTTATTAAAATATGATCTATTTGCTACACTACACTACACATGTAGATCATACCAGGCTCAGTTATAACAGCCGTCAGAGTATCCTTTGACTCAGCCAATCAGCGACTTTGCCCTGTAACTTGGGTTGCTGGCGACATTTCTATATTATACGACTATTTCCAAGGTGACAACAAATATTTCCTGTCATGTACGAATGAATTACTCAAACTGTGCTTTATATCGCTCCTATCAATTTGTTGGTTCAAAAACGTCCAGGTAAATACTTAAATGTTATCATTATCGAAGAAATCACCGTAAACATGGCAAATTCAAACAGCAAGCTGTAGATGCTTTTTTGGAACAGTTACGTTATATAAACGTTTCGTTTTAAATCTTATATGAAACGATTTATGCTCATTAAATTCGTTCTATTTTGTAGCCATAAATATACTGACACAAATGAGAAGACCAGAACTGACATAAAAACATTAGATAAAGTCTTGTTGATTTGATATCACACATATTCGATGTACATATGCAAATTAGAAAGAATCTAGTTCTGTCAAATAGTCAAACATTACAACTGAATTAGTGAATGTTACGACATATGCAAATTACCTAACACTGCTTTTTGGGAAAATCGAAAGGTCATAAGTTATCATTTTATCATTTGGGCTGTACTGTGTTAAATTGCTTTAATCTCTTGAATTGTCCTTTAAGAAAGGTACGATTTGATTGGTGGATGAAATCTTCCTCACATCCAGCAGTCAAAGGTTACCCTGACGGCTGGACTTACGGGGCCTTGTGAGATCTTTAATCTGCGTAATGTAGTGAAGCAATTAAGATATCATTTTAATGAGATTGCTTCGGACTCTATACTATTACTTATTATCAAATGATTAACAAAAACGAAATGATTTACCTGGTTCTCTAGAGAGCTGAACAGGGGAGGTAAGTCCTGTTTGCCTTCTCCTCGCATCGTTTAAAATGTCTATAATTAATGTTGCAAACTCTCGGGCATTAAATCGTGCTAGTTTTTGTCTTCCCTGAAATTTAAAAAAAATTGGTTTTGGTTTTTCATCAAAAATTGTTCTTGAATAACGTATGAAAATATTATTTTTGTTTAGAATTAATACAAAGATGAGAATTAAAGAAAGACCCATATCAATATGAGTGAACAAGCTTTGATAGAATAGTTCATTTAATAAAAGATAATTAACAATGATAAATTTGTATAACAATTAAAACATAGGCAAAATGCCTGTCACAACAGAATCATGAATAACACGAGTAGTTTGAATTTTAAAACTCATAAAAAAAAAACAGACAGAGTTATTCATCAAACCTAAACAATCACTCATTCTTTGAACATTGTTATGTACTTTGAAAGCCACATTTAATCACCAATACTGCATACAGTGTTGCTATGACGACATACCTGGTTACGTGTTGTGGAGAGGTCAGGGTTCACGGGGAGGAAGGGGACCGTTTGCCGATCACTTAGTAACGTGTTGTCGTGAGTTGCCAACCAAACTGAAAAACAAACAGAAATTCATAGAGTTTGTTTTCAAACTTCAAATGATAAACATCAAAACCTTTTTAGTTTCAAGGAAATATATTCCTACATAAAGTGTTTTTTTCTTGTTTGATTGACATGAATCAAGGTAAAGGCTTTTAATGGCTTTTCTCATTTGATCAGAAACTTTTCTGCACTTGAAACCTGTTAACCTCTTTTTGATAGCACTTCATTGACACAAAACAGTTGAGGAAATGTCATCCTGCTAAATCAGCGTATAGGTCTCCGTGTTATGCTACAACCTATCCCCTGATATCCTTCTATCGTATTCTGTCGTATCGCTATATATAGCAAGTAAATCAAATGATGCCCTTTCAGCGATAGCAGCAAACTGGTTTCTGGGCTTCGTTCCGAACTGTGTTCTCTTAGATTCCCACGAGCGATATCGCTAGTCAACAGTGTATGGAGTTCAAAATAGTTTGACTGAAAACAGACAGGCTATAATTAGCATTGAGTAATCACCCGTAAGCAAAACTGCACAATATGATAGAAGGATATCAGGGGATAGGTTGTAGCATAACGCGGAGACATACGCTGATGAAGCAAGATGAGGAAATGTAGGAAACCCTTTCTCACTCACTTGCATCATTTTCCCGTCTATCAACTTCATCGTAAACATCCATCGCAAGTTCCTCAAATAAGTGGTTTGGAAGCTGTGGATAAAAATAGAACATTATCAATAAGGATAAAGTTTGACAAGTGCATACTTCTGAAACATGACACATTTGAACATTATCAACAGGGATAAAGTTGACAATCACAATTCTTAAACAATAAACACTATTATCATTCAATTCAATGTTTAATCTTTTGATAATGTAAAAGTCTAAAATCATTTAGAAATTAATAGATTTCCTACTTGCATCTTCTTAGATATGTATGCTTCATCAAACTTAAAATTTTAAAAATAAGTAATTTAAACTTTGAACAACTAAAGAATGTCAGTTATTTAGTTAGTTAGAATTATTCTTTTTTTTTACTTCACCTCAAACAACAGATTGATCACTAAGACTATCACATCAATGAAATTAGACTTGCAATAAGACATATATTACTTACTGCTTGCAATTTTTTCTTTGCTTGTTTGGCAAATTCTGACAAGTCAGAACTTCTGAAAAGCAAGAAATGAAAAACATTGATATAAACTAGATTAGCGTTTGCGGGAAACCGCAAAAGCAGAGCAGCCCCGGAACTTGGGGTTTCGCCTTACCCTGTTCCGCCTTTTACAGGCCTCACCAAATTGGGAATTTTCTCGTGACCTTGACCTTTGACACTCAAGGTCACACAATCAATGAACACATTTCATTGAGTATAACATTATTGTAATGAAATAAAGTGTTAAAAATTAAATTAATCCATTTTCTCCATATATGTTGACCTTGCTGTGACCTTGACCTTCGACAGTTAGTACCCAAAACTTTTTTAAAATGTTGTACTTCTCAAGAGATAATATATACAAAATCTAAACTTCATAGCACAAAAACTTTTCAAGTTATTGTGTTTACAAGGAATTGCAATAACTCATATCTCATGACCTTGACCTTTGACCTTCAAGGTCACACAATAATTGAACACTTTTTATTGAGTATAACAATCATGTATTGATTAAAAGTGATCATAGTTAAAATTTAGCATTTTCGCTAAACCATGCTTAAGTCATGACCTTTGACAGATTGTAGCCGAAACCTTTTCAAAAATGTTTACTTTTCCAAGGATGATATATACCAAGTTAGAGCTTCATAGCACAAAAACTTTTCAAGTTACCGTGTTTACAAAGAATTTTGTGGTGATTTTATAACTCGTGACCTTGACCTTTGAACTTGAAAGTGAACATGTCATAATGATTCCCTGGAAGTATTAACATTTAGACATGTTCATGAGTTCTGAAAAGCTAAATGGGATAAAGTTATACCCAAATTTAGTGCATTTTGTAATAACTCATATCTCATGACCTTGACCTTTGACCTTCAAGGTCACACAATCATGGAACACTTTTTATTGAGTATAACAATCATGTATTGATTAAAAGTGTTCATAGTTAAAATAAAGCATTTTCGCTAAAACATGCTTAAGTCATGACCTTGCTGTGACCTTGACCTTTGACGGATTGTAGCCAAAACCTTTTCAAAAAATTTTACTTTTCCAAGGATGATATATACCAAGTTAGAGCTTCATAGCACAAAAACGTTTCAAGTTATCGCATTTACAAGGAATTCTTAGAGTGAATACATAGCTCGTGACCTTGACCTTTGACCTTGAAAGTGAACTTGTCAAAATCGTTCCCCCGAGGTATGAGTAGTAAGGTATGAATAAGAGTTCTGGAAAGCTTAGTGGAAAAAAGTTATAGCTAGTAGTACGAGTGCGGCGGCGGCGATGGAAACTTCACAAAAACTGATAGCAGCCCCGTCCTTAGACGGGGCTGCTAATAAGTAAACCTTTGATAAATCACAACAAAAATCCAAATTAGTTGAGAAAAGTACCGGTACTTTTTTTCATGAGCATTTATTTTACTGTTCATATCATTGTCTACTGTGTCATTAAGTTAAGTTAAAATAATGTCAATTCTATCAAAACTGTTGAAATGTTTGCTTTATGAGGACCATTTTGACAATCAATTTTAGCAATACATTTTGCTTTTAATGTGCATAATGTGTCTCATAGGTCTAATGGCCGGACATCTGTATGTATATTGCCATCATGTTTTATAAATATTATGTGAAATGTACAGATGTGTGACACATGAATAAATTATTTCTCTCTCTCTCTCTCTCTATTGTAATGAAAACATCTTATTAACATCCAAATTCTTTATTCACCAAGTTTGAAACCATTTCAGAACATATTCAATGACAGAGAAGGGCTTAATCTATATATATATATATAGAGATATATATATATATAGCTAGATATGCTGTACTTACGTGTCCCCCATTTCTGGGATTATAAAATGTTGGTTCTCTTTATGTTCTGAAAAATTAAAATAAAAACCATGTAAACTAAATACACTTCACAAATTAATCTTTAAAAAAATTACACTAGACAATCCTCAATTCCTCAAGACAGGTCAATTCATTTCACAAACGGAAAAGCATAACAAATTTGCTCTGCTGCAACTCTGAGAAGTCAATTTCCCATATGACCATGAATTACCTCCCTTTGCATACCAAACTATTGGTGCAAAATGTCACACATTATTGTCAATGACAGATTCAAAGTAAAACAAGTATTTCATTTCACAGCCTAATCCATGTACATTGTAAATAAGACTGACCTGGTTTCTTGCCGCACACATATAAAGCTAATCTATCTGTCAGTTCGTACTGTATCTCAACCAGTCGATCTGCTAATGTGTTGTGGCCTTCAGCTCTGGAAATGCAGAGGAAAAAGTCTTATTCAATGTTGATAAAAGAATCAATACTGAAATTTAGCTTGAACACAACAAAATGGCAAACATGTATCTCTGATGAAGAAGAAGAAGTTCTTATGGATAATCAACTTCTTGTTTGCATGAAATGCAACGTAGATTATCTTCATCAAACCTGCTTCTAAAATGCATCTCTGATGTTTAAAATCATTGTTAAAAAATCCCAGTTAGAGCAGATATATTATAAAAGTATTGACAAGGAACCTGCATGATGATTTAAAACCTGATATCATGGCTGCGATACAAGCCACTATCTAACGTTTCTTTGAGAAAGGACTAGAAATGTCATGTTTTTGTTGTTTTTGTTGTTATTATATTTAATTTTCATCAACTTGATACTAACACTAGATGGAGAGCATAAAAGAGAGGCTTGAAATTTGCAAATAAAAACCAGAAATATCTTGTATTCTATTGTATACATATGATCATCTCTATTTTATTTTTGGTTTAAAAAAAAAGAATAAAGGAGATATTATCAGCAAATACATGAATTTGTTTTTATCTAATTACGAACAAAATTGCAGGATATATGGTCTAGTACGATCTATCAATGTATCGTGAACCCATGCAACATAACTATCCTCATTTTTGCCAAAATGTCTCAGCATAGATCCACTGGCATAGCAGTCTATGCAAACATTGATACAATCGGTGAATCATACTCCGTATAAATAGCCAAATTAATCTCCGAGCGAGGACTGACCTAGCGTAATCCATGGGTGTCTTCCCGCCAAGGTCAAGAGCTCCGGGGTCCGCCCCATACACTACGAGCAGCTCCACCTGTGATGCTTGGTTCGCTTGAGCCGCGATGTGCAGCGGACAGTTGCCCTTCTCCTGTAATAGTGCAAACATAACTGGGGTAATAAACATCATACTTGCACTAGCCGGATACCACCATTACCTTCCTTTCTCCTGCACTTAACTTGCTATTTCATTTTCACTCCATATGAATAAATTGCTGTGGCCCTCGTTTCCCATCATTCTTGATAAGGGTTTAAGAATCTTAACTGAAATGTCACTACTGTGAAAATAATGCAGTTGTTCATCCATAACATTTCCCTTGACATCCTCTTATTATAAATTCCAAGAAATCCCTGACCTTGACCACTTCCTGCACTGTGATCAAACTGATTATTGATCTAAGTGTATAAGAAAATATTTATGGATAACAACTTCTTTATTCACTTCTATAGAACTTCTTGTAATGTTTTGAAGCATAATGCTTAAATATTCATTCTTACTTGACTTCCAACTTCCAGTCAACGATGCAAGTGTGGCTAAAAATCATTAAGGCTCAAAAAGTCTTGGCTGTCACAGTGTGCACAAAACATTTGTGGTTCAAGATCATGAAAATTGACAAGAACATGATAGTTTGTATAGTTTTTACAAATTCACAACCTGTCTGAGAACGACGAAGCAAAAACTAAAAGTTGTTGAAAAACTGACCATGAATCTCACAACAAAGATTATTTTAGTGGTACTCACCATGTGAAAGTAGTTAGGATCGGCTCCCTTTGATAACAACCTGAGGCATGTTTCCACGTTATTTGTTCGAACACTTGAATGTAGTTCCTGAAAAATTATTGCAACTGTAAAACATATAATTTTCAACTTTGATTTTTGGTAATGTATCAATTATGAACTTGTATTTCCTCATTATTCTCAAAATTATTTGTAAATTGTTATTTTCAACAACTGACATTTATCTGTGATAATTGCAACATAAAATACAAATGAAATTATTTTTATATCAAATTTGACAACATGTTTATTGAAAAACTCTTAATCAAAGGACAGTGACGCTCAGTAAATTGTCAGGAAGTAAACCAAAGCTATTGCAATCTAAATGTTGTTAATGTGGATACATAAAACTTCTCCCACAAAGTATAACCTGCACCAGTCTATTGATCCAAGCCTTGCTTTTTTATGCGAGATTTGGTAAGACAAGTACCTTTGCAAACATTGGAAGGAAAGAGATAAAATGGTCTCAATAAAAGAGGGGTAATACACGTTCATTAACATAAAGGATAGCAGCTTGCGCAAGAAGTGTAGAAGAACCATTTATACAGACAGGGTTAGTATTGAAATGATTGTTCCTGAAATTGATGTTTTGTATTTTTTGTCTTTATTTACATTGAACATGAAGATATTGTGTTCACACCAAGTCACAAAATGATTGACATTATCTCTTTTTTTACTTCATACTCACACTTCAGACAACCCTACCGCAATCAAGCCTGGCTTGAGTTATTCTCTAAGGAAAGGTTGGGATGTAATAACAGTAAAATACAAGGGCAGATAACTCAAATTGGACAATTATCTTACCTTGCTTACATCATCTATTGAACTGATGTCACTATCTTTATGCTTGTTGACAAAGGACAAAAATTGGTATTTGGCACGAATGAAGTCAGATTTGTTTGGGCTGGAAATAAAGATTTGAGAAACATTATAACAAAACAAACTTCATATGACTACATTCAAATAAATCACAAAAAGATTAAATCTTAAATGCTTAATAGATAAATATGAATCCATTCTAAGAGGCGACACAAATACAACTTGCAGACAAAAATCCTCGATTGAGTGTTTTTTAGAGAATGTGACAATTTTTTTTGCATGACATTGTCTTGTATTCCTTTGATGAAGAAAGTGAGAACACATTAATAGATTGCAAACTGATTTTAGTTCACATGTGTTTGCATCTCTCACTGTCACAACTTTTGTTTGCTTTACCAATCCTGCCTTTTTGTTTTTTCTTAATGATCGAATCATGTGTTTTTGATTTCACAATGTAAACCAAGGGAGGTAACTATCAGCGAAAACATTATCCCAAATATACTGCTTACAGTAATAGTGTAATACAGTAATACATGTGCTCTCCGGGACCTTATTACTTAATCAATACATATAATTGAGTTTACAAAATTGAACATGAGAGAGATTTAAATTACGTTTTAACCGTGAATGACTTTGAAAAAATGTGCAAAATATGTATGAGGATTTCAATTAAAAAAACAAAATTAAGTTTCGTTCCTCGTTTTCTCAAAGTATCTATGTCTAAAGCAGAACTGCTCTCTCTTTAACAATGTACCTTATCAGCTAGTGAAGCCTCCTTGGATAACAATTAACACTTACTGTAAAGGGTCACGAGGATTGGGTTTTCGGCGGCCATGTTTGTTCTGAGAAGGGTCTAGTAGGGCGTGCTCCCAGATATTGTTGGCACCTTGTTTGGATAACTGCGTCACCATCTGAATAAAAAAATTCAAAATATTTAAGAAATTTGCTAAATATCTTCTTTATTGATAATAATATCTTATGATAAGGGTATTTATTAGTTGCCCATTGAAGATAATGTTGTTTAATAAATCTAAAAAAGTTATTATACATTATGTTATTATATCATGCAATGACAGATTGACATGACCTAATGATGACGTCATAACCATTAAGTATGACGTAACAATGCCAGCAGGCCGTCCTTAACATTTTTGACGATGTAATTTAGTCAGTAATGAATAAAATACTAAAATCAGTCCCATTAATAACATTTTCATGAAACTTGTGAATGGTCTCGGCATTTAACTTGCTTTCACTTGTGAAATACCAAGTCATTCTCTCGTTTCATAAATGTTATTAAACGGAAGTCATTTAGTATTCCTAATTCATATAGCGCTCAAAGCATGCATACTGTGTCCTATATATCCCTCTAGAGTTATCTCCCTTTGTGAAGTGACCTTGACCTACTTACCGCATACTGTGTTGCCCTCCACTGCCCTTTCTTTAGCGATGTGACCTGAGAAATGTGTCGACCCAAGCTCCGATGTACGCTACAGCACTCGTCGCAAATCATCACACCACGATTCACTGACGCCCATGTTGGGTCTGAAACAAAGATTGTAAAGAATCTTTCAATAGAGGTCTAACTAAAGACAATCAGGCAAACACCTGAGGGATACATCCAGTGTCTATAATAGCCTGACTCGTGTCAATTTTCTTTGACTTGTGGACTCAAAAAAGGGAGGTGACTTGTCACTTGTGAGGACTCGCAAAAGGGAGGTGACTTGTGGGGACTCGCAAAAGGGATGTGACTTGTGGGGACTCAAAAAAGGGAGGTGACTTGTGGGGACTCGCTAAAGGGATGTGACTATTTACCGGTAAGTTATATAGACTGTTAGTCTGCAAGGATACGGTAAGTTATATATAGACTGTTAGTAACTAAGTTTGTGAAGTTAGATGATAAACATACCATATTAAGACGCTTCTGTGATTGTATTCTGTATAAGACTTTGTACAAGTCAACATAATATCTTGGCTGAACAACAATCACATGATCACTTGGGCTATTCTGCTAATATTATACAATTATTGACTTCAGTTGAGGTGAATCCAATGGTTTATTGACCTCGGAAGAGTTATGTTCACCGATAACTGAAGTCAACAACTGTTTTATTATATGATTTGTGAAAGTTTCAGTTACTTTGAAAACAATCCTTTATTTTAAGTTTTTTTGGAAGCAACTATTTACGGCGCTCCTCGTAGTGGCGATCTATTTTTAGCTCCAGGTCATCGGATTGTTATGTTAACCTCCCGTGACGTTTCCCGCGGTTAACATCAGGTTTGATCGTTGCCGGTGACCACCTTCCTCAACTAATCAGAAGACAGATCACTCGTCCATCATATAATATAAGATTTCCAGGTACTCTATGTCTATTCTGGCCATTTGAGTAACGGTACTTCAGTCAAATATTTGAGACCCGTGAAAGCTCTATCTATAAATTGGTTCTGTTTACAGTTTTTGCCATGTAAGGTGACATACACAGGCTAGTGTGTCTGGTAAGCATTCAAACACAGCAGCTCTTGATGCTCTAGCCAAATTACTTGGGTAATAGAGACTCATTGTAGTTCACTTTTAGAGTGATCTTCAAAAATGGATTGTTTCCACCTTCCCTGCTATTTAGGTAAAATAATATTATAACAAGGTCAGAAAATTACTCAGAATATCTTCTATAGTTAATTAACTTTCCATTTTGTGCTACATAGATTATAATCATGTATGCAACACAAAATTTGGGCATTTCCTGAAACTTACACAATCAAATAATCATATAAAACATTAAGCTATTCATGAATCATTACTTACAGTACCGGTATATCAATTATTCATTAAATTCTGCATGTCTATGAAAGTAGAACAATTTCAATTCAAAATGGAACCAACTTTGATATGGTTGATATTATACGAATTGTCTAACATTATTCTATTAATATGATATTCACCTAAACAGACCTCATATTGACCTTTTAATAATTACCAAAGTAATTTTGATAATGATCATAGCACAATTATCTTTGATATACTGTTACAAAATGTATTAACTCCACACAGACCTACACTAATTATATGATGATAGATATGCATTCATGTTTTGGGTCGTTTTATAGACACTGTGTAAATCAAGCTAAATTCATAAGTTTCTAAACATAATTAATGTCTAATGTTGATTGCTTTTATTTAGAAATAAACAAGGGTACATAAGAAACAATTCATTTGGAAACATACCAACCATAGCTAAACCGAAAAGTCTCTTTCCAAGTAAGGGCCCCATAACTTAGCCTTCCTAACAACCTTAGCTATCAGCAATTTCAATGAAAACATTATTTTCTTAGTCCTGGCTCTTTGCCATTTTTCAGGGAGCTTCGATACATGAATTCCTTATGTACATTACGACAGTATTTTTATTCAAATGTAGGGAAATAAAATTCATTAAAGCTTATCTGTTTGGAAGAAATTGAGACAATATTCATTCCAATTAATTAAGCAGTTTAGTTCAAATGACAACTATTTTTAATTTTCTAATCACAACAAGCATATTGTCAAATTATAATCCTCCCTAGTCAAGGAGTCTTTACACAAGGTTTCAGCTTTCTAGGCCTGATGCTTCTTGAGAAGAAGTTGAAAATGCACAAAGTTTACGGACGGACAACATGCCATGCCATAAGCCTGTCAGGCTTTACAGGCCAGATGAGCTAATGATGATTATAAGAACAATTTAGGATTATTCAAACAATTAGAATGATAAATAGTTTATGTCATACAGATAACTGCTCTACTATCAACAATGTAAGAACATTCTCAAATTGTTTCCTTAATTTCAAACCCAGCCACAAATGGCAAGTAATATGGTGTTAGCTAAAGTTTGATTGATTCAGGCTATCCCGTCTTTTTGTAAATGAAACTAAATGAAAACGTATTAGAAAAAAACACATTGAAAGATAATATTCATAGTACTACATTGAACCCCCCCCCCTCCTTAGTCACACATCAGATACCACAAAATGTTAAGGTTGTTAGTCTTTTGGACACTAAGTTTTCTCATCATACTAATTGATAACTAATAAGAACTCACTGTAATCCTCAAAATAAACACACAAAATAAACTATTTAACATATGCATCTTTATAATTGAACTCAATCATTTTATTGTGGAAAGTTCCAATGCATCTTATAAAAACTATTATCTGTCAATTTAACTTTGTGATAGCGTGAGTGTGAGAGATGGAAAAGAAAAATATGCAGTTTGATATCCAAGTGATGACAGGGAAATGAACCAAACCACATGACTCTCTGAGTGATCAAACAACACATTCACAATTAAATTCATTCCTGTTTTATCTCTGTACGACCATGAACACACTTCCCAGAACAGGATTTCAACTTCCTTGTTTTTAACACTCAGACAATAAATCAAACATCTAACAACAGGATCAGAAAAAAAATAAACAGGGTCAGATAAAAAATAAGGAAATGACTCTTTTACTACATTCAATGACACTCTTCTTATGTTTTCCTGCAAGCATGGCCTGAGATTTTCAACATTTCCCTTTGAAGAAAAATTCTTCTAAAAAATTTTTTAAGTTTGAAATTAATTTGTTTATGAGCACAATTTATCAATAAGGTAAATTATGTCAGATTTCATAAAAGGCAGTACTATCAATATTTCTCTTCTTTCATTTGAAACATGGATTACAAGAACATTTAACTCATGGAAACTTAACAAAAAGCTTTAAAAACACTGATTTTAATTATCATTAATTAATAATTTACATCGTTTAGCAATAAATATATTCCCTTCCTTGATAGACTTTCAGAAAAACTAAAATACATATCAGCCTTTAATCCGAAATTAGTAGCAACCTTGACCTATTACGTTAGAGATTTATGAAGGGGAAGCAGCAGTTTCCTTAGATTATCAGTCTCCAAGAACTGAGTCATGTTTATAAACCAGACGCATCTGCTGAAGTAATCAAACTTATCTGACATTTGATACTGCACTGGTGATAAGGACAAAACCACATCAAAGACCAAATACCACAAGTGCAGTATGCATTTTCATCAACAACAAGTTTACAATTACTTTTTACGAAAAGTTAAATGAAGAAATCAAACTTATTAATCAAACAAAAACGACAGTGGTGAAATTGATATGATGGAGAGCAAAGGCATCTTTAGTGACATTTTGTTACACTCAACCAATATCTACCTGATGCACCGCAGTCCGCGCAGACCGTGGAATACATCGTTCCACGAGACATTTTGGGGTGACCGAGGGAGGGAGACACGCAAGCAGCCCTGGGAGGCAGAAATCCGAGACGCCCGAACGCCCGACCCCCACGATACGACGGGAAGTCAAGAGTTCAACCCAAAGCTCCTGTCAGATTCTTTCACAAGGCGTGCACAAATACGCCATCACATAATATATGTCTGAGAATTGTCCAATTAAAATCCACAATTATGAACACATAACTATGGTCAGCTTGTTCCTTTGCAGAAAATAACTTCAGAAAACGTTGATTTTATGGAAATCGAGCAAAATGTTCCTTGTTATCATTCCAAATTTTCATCGAAGGCAGAACAGTCTTCACTGAGTCACCTGCGGTTGTCGTAAATAAATATTTTTTCTTCCTGACAATATATAAAACATATATCTGGATTTTTTAACTAGTATTCGCTGCATATATGAAAATAATAATTATATTTCAATAAACATTGCTTTTTGACAAATTAAACCAAAGGTTAACGACAACCGGAAAGTAGTTTACATCCGGCAGCGCAAATGAGTCACAATGGAGTGAAATGTATTTCCTAGTTTTTGGGTGTCGGCGAAAGTTATGATCTGTCAAAAAACATCTCATTGAAGCATGGCTTCCAAGACTCTTGCTGAAGAATTTCCTATCCATTGGCGTGTATGGAGTAACGAATATGACGACCTCGAGCGTGAATTATCGAGAGAAACGGTAAATATTATTGGACCTGAAAAAATTATGATGAATGATGTTGTTTTGACTGGTGTTGTTAATATTGTGACAATATGTCGATTTATGACCGTTATATAGATATTGTTATTAACATAACCTTTCATTTTCAGGTAATTAAACTTTTGATTTAGATATAGTTTTGATTTAACATTAAGTGGTATTTTCCAAACAGAACTACAAACATTAAACAAATTGCAAAAAAGACATTCTTATAAAATAGTTGTTTAACTTTTCCAACAATAATTACAAAGAGAAATCATTGAATAAAAACTGGCATTTATTCCTTCAGGCTGAGAGAACATGCAACAAGAATGCAATATGCCAACATGCGGTGGCTCACAAACGAGAGATATGAAATTCCCCCCACACATGGACAATGTTGAGCAAAAATTGCTAAGATAATGATGTTAAAACTTTACACCACTTATAATTATTTCCGACACATTGTAGATGGAAAGTGCATAATATTGAAAACACGCCAGGCCAATAATACTACTGGGAGGGTGGGAGGGAAATTTTGTAAAAACTGTGCCGTCTGTGCAAGCGTGCACGTCGTTCTCGCCTAAGCGTAGGTCGAGCTATAATCAAAGGGACGTAACTCTAATCGGAGTTAGTAAACCACTGAAGGAAAAATGTTGGTCTAGGGGAGGTAACTCTTGTTTAACTCAAAATATATTTTAAGATATAAAATAACACTTTAACTTTTCCAACAATAATTACAAAGAGAAATCATTGAATAAAAACTGGCATTTATTCCTTCAGGCTGAGAGAACATGCAACAAGAATGCAATATGCCAACATGCGGTGGCTCACAAACGAGAGATATGAAATTCCCCCAGCCCAGAGAGAGAGAAGAAATACTGGTCTAATAAATGGAGAGATAAAATTATAAAACTACTTGGTGAACCTTATCTGCACAAAAATGGAATGACAAGCATTTGATAACAAATAAATATATATTCTGATTACTAGGTTAAAGCATGACTATCCAAGAAACACTAGTATATAAACCACTAATTTCTAAACTTGCGCATCATTCCCCCATCTGCAGTTAAGGAAAAAACGCGACATGAAATTCTCTAGATTGCGGCGTGAGAATTCCATCAGAGATAAACTTGGAATGAGTTCATATAGTCTTTGTAGACTGTCATTTTCATGCATTCTGGACGCAGCATCTGCTATCTTGTTCTGTAGACCTGGAATGTACTCTGCTTTTATTGAGAAATTAAAAACAGCCTGTAGCCAACACAAGTAGCGTAAATATTGCATAACAAAAGGTAGTTTGCAGGAACCCTTGTTAATTATGGCTTTAGCAAACATGTTATCAGTTTTAACAATAATTTGCTTATTTTGCCATGCACCTGACCATCTGATAGCAGATAAAACTATGGCCAAACACTCTTTAGTGTTTATGTGCATTTCACTCACATCTGGCATGTCACATTGCCAGTTTACATAAAAGAAATCTCCCATGTAATAAGCACCAGCACCTTTTGAAGAAGCGTCTGTCTCAACAGTACGTATTGGACGTTTATCCAGGAATTGCTTTGAACCATTAAACAATACAAGACAAGATCTCCACCAAGCGATGTCCTTCATAAAGTCATCTGTTAACCGCACTTTATCTTGTCCTGCACGTAGGGTAGTTTTCAAGTCAATTAGTCTTCTCAGGAACGATCTTCCCCCTTGAATTACCTGACAGGCCCAGTTGAGCTTCCCAATCAGGCTTTCAATCTGGCGTTTACTGGCTCTCTTTCGATTTGCAAAGAGGTCCAATAATTGTTGCAAGTCTTTAACCTTTTCCATAGGTAAGGCTAGAGTACAGTCACATGTGTTGATAACAACTCCGAGAAAAAGAAGACTCTGACTTGGACCTTCAACTTTGTTCCAATTAATCATAAAACCCAGGGCCCGTAGTACTTCTATAAGTTTTCCAAGAGCATGGTTACACATTTCAACACTATCTGAAATCACCAAAAAGTCATCTAAATATGCAATAACTGTAAAACCAAAGCTCACTTTCATAATTCTACAAGTTTTACAGCTGAACTTAGAGTCTGAAAAATCTGGGGGCTCTTGGATGCACCAAATGGAAGCTTCCTATCATACATATACACAAAATCACCATTCTCAAATTGCCAGGCTAGCCCTGTTAAGTTATAATTACTTGGATGTATGGGGACGGATCTGTATGCATGTTTTAAGTCTACTTTTGCTAGAACACTTCCTGGTTTTATGTGCTTCATTGCTTCTCTAATATCCATGTATTCACAGTCACAATTGTTCATGAAACTGTTCATTCCATGGCTGATGGGAATACTACCATCATGAATAAGTCTGATTTTTTTATCAGACTTTGGAATTGCCCCCATTGCACTTACTATTTTTGGTTTTGTCTCTGTAATTTCATAATTTCCAGCTTCTAACTCTTCTTTTATCTGTTTTTCAGTTGCTACTTAATGATTTTCTACTGATCTGTGATTTGAAACAAAAACATCTTCGATCACAACAGTAGACACGTCAGCTAATTTAAACCCTTCTTTTACACCTGTCAAAATAAAGTCCCGATCAACGTCATTACGTGGTAAGAGGGCCTCCCACGAATCATAACACAACGTCTCCGTTAAAAGTTTTTTGACTGGTGTAAACCATTGTAATCGTTTGCTCTGCTAGACTGTGTGTCAGTGCCATTATGCTCCTGCATCGTATGACCCCTTCTCGTACACACGGAACATGCATGTACAAGTTTACACTGATCCCCTCGGAAACAACTGCCGAAATTGTATCGTCGACAAATTTCCATTCCATCCGCGGTAAAGGGGCCCCTCCATCTGTTGCCATGGTGACTGTTCGCGCCCTTCTGTACACTGTCACTTATGTTAGACCTATCCATCTCCTTCAATGCCCTCGCTGTATTGGAGTTTGGTTTTGGGACCAGTTGAAATTCGCGAATATCCTGTAATGGGGTTCCCCATCGGAATTGATCACGGTGCTGCAAATCTCTGTATTCTTGATCATACAAGAGAACACTTCCCCACACATATTTTGAAGATAACCTACACACATTTCTCACGTATCTCAGATAATCACTAATCCCTGTCGTATCCAACTCTCCCTTGTCAATCCTATCCTGAAGAATCCCCATACTTGCATAATTCCACATGTCGATGGTGATTTTGCTCAATTTTTCACGTGACCTTGTATTCATTCCCAAAGTAATGCCCTCGGCAATCTCGACCGTGCCCGTGTCTACATCAAGAGAGTCTATCCACAAATAATCAGAGATCTTACGTTTTGGAGGGATATTGCGTTCGTTACCTCGTTGTGTATCCATTCCTCGACGAAACGTCTGTTGACCTTGTCGGAGCTATGATAGCAACTCATATTCGTCTAACTGTGCCGTCTGTGCAAGCGTGCACGTCGTTCTCGCCTAAGCGTAGGTCGAGCTATAATCAAAGGGACGTAACTCTAATCGGAGTTAGTAAACCACTGAAGGAAAAATGTTGGTCTAGGGGAGGTAACTCTTGTTTAACTCAAAATATATTTTAAGATATAAAATAACACGACATCTTCAACCCTTTTTCTCGAGTTGAAATGTTTGATAGTTTATATAACAAGTATTCATGTTAATTTGAGATGTAAATTGGCTTCCAAGAAATAAAATGACTGTTAGAATATTTTTGTTGAAAACTGCAAATTTTCATATAACGGTAATTACCTTTTTGGTATGAATATGTCATATCTTTTGAATTCATATCATTAATTGTGCCATCTACGTTTGTTTTAAAGCAAAAAATATGTTTGAGGTATGTTTGGAAATCCATAATGGCTCTAAAAATTTTAATATGTTTTAAGTATCAGACAAAAATAGGGTCATGCTTTGAACATTTTTATCTTGATATTTTTTCACCAGCACAACATCGAGTTGGTTGACCCACGAGGCCGAACCCCGCTGCAGCTGTCCGTCACCCTGGGCCATCTTGAGAGTACTCGTGTTCTGCTCAGACACGGAGCTAATGCTAACGCTGAAAATGCAAAATTTTGGACAGGTAAGAATTTGGGTAATATTGATGCAAATCAACAAAATCATTGCCTACTATGATTGAGTTCTGATATGAGTAAGGAAATCAGAAATGTTTTAAATTTCCTGTTTGAATTGATTTTATTGAATGAGGAAAAGCTCATTAAGATCAAATTGAACCTTTGTAACTATAACTTGCTGCATTTCTTTACAACACAACAAGGTACGATAGGGGCAGAGAATCTGATTTTAGTTTTATGTTTAGGTAAATGAATGATTATGAATGAATGAATAATAAATGCTCTCTCACGTTATGGAGCTTTGCGGCCCAGACTTTAATTACTAATTGACACGTCATTGAAATTTGACCCTTTGACATACAAACGACAAACGTGTGTGACGAAGTTCCGTAAATGTTGCCAAAGTTAATATTTTTCGAATCACAAATCAATTGCCTTTCTCGTGGTGAAATAATTATAGGGATAAAGTTTTCCGTTATCAAGAAGTGACGATTTAAAAATATCGAACGTATTTTCAATAAGAAAAGCGACGTGCAGGTGCGTGTTTTTCTTACTAACAGCGAATTTACCTATCTTGTTGGATGTGGCAAAGTTCGTTTCAAAGTGCTTTTAAAATACTCAAGTGTTATATCATTCTGTTCGGAAAATAATATCCTATTACTCTTTTAAATTCCGAAATAAAATCTTTCTTCGTCATAAAATTATAGAGAAAATAAGACTTTGTCGGCAAATGTAAACATCAAACGATCGTTGTTTGAAAATTATCAGCACAATTAACTTACGTTTTTCAGAATCTCATAATCCTCAAAAATTGAATAAACACATGTGATGCAATTCCTTGTCAAATGTTGTTCATAAAAATTGCAAATATTCCGAAATAATGTAAAAAAACATCACATCGAGTATCGATTTGTTTCAACAGTCACATGGGTCGCTTCGCGCCAAATGATGGCATAACAGCTGATAACGGTATTTCAGCGAGTTCAATGTCGTAATTTTTTTCTCCATATTTCAAATGGTTTGGAGTGGAAAATAACAACTCATATCAATAAATAAAATTAGTCAAATCAACACAATTGCAATTTAGTTTTACCACATTAGTCTAAAACAATGTTAATTGTCGTAATATTTAGCCGCAACACTTCGTTTATCGACTGCTACTGACTTGCATTATTCGCATGATGTCAAATAGTCGTCATGAAGAATTTTCACTAAGATGTCGTTTGCCAATAAAATATGAGTGAGTAATTTGACTGTTTTGATTTGTATTTGATATGTATGAAATCTATATGACATTTCTTGCTCAAATATATAAAAAATAAACCGTAATCGTACTTGATTTTCAAGCGAGATTTTTTTTCCCCAACACGTTGACCGTGCCATTTGAACAAATCGAGCATAGCGCAGTCTTGATCCCGCCGACTGTCGATGTTACATCACTGGAATCGTTAATTTCAAATTAATAAGTCGCTTAAATATGAAATTTTTGTACGAATAGGATTGGTAAAACATCCATGTCAACTATTTCAGGTTTAAATTTTATTTGTCAATAGAATTATTGTTCGTATAAACAATTTCGCCAAAAAAATTCTCGTAACTAAATTGGCATTGGCATGTCGCTGATATGATGCCATGAATGGGGGGTATCTCATAAAACAAGCTTAGCAGTAATAAACTAAATGGTGTTTTAAAATCAAAAAAAATAATCTAGAATTGTAAAAAAATACATTTTAGACACCATACATGTTTTTTTGTTGTTTAATGTTCCAGAATTATTGTACAAATACGATTAGAAAATATGGGCTACGTGATTGTCATGTAAATCATTGGCGCTGTTTTGATATGTGCCCCGCCGTAGCGAAGGAAATCTCAATCCAAGTTAAAATGTACATGTATTTTGCATCTATTCTGCAATGAATTTCCGTAAACCCTTTAACAGTCATTCGTAGAAATGTATTTCATTCTTGGTTTTAAGTGGAAAAATTATAGGATGACACTGATCTCAAAATATCTCGATTTCAACAGCATTGTCATCGTTCAACATTTTCGCTATCTTGCGAGATGTTACGATCTTTTTTCATCTGTCATTAGTGGCGATATCAATAAGAGATGGACGTATATTTGTATGAAAACGACAATATTTAATACTCATATTTGGGACATAGAAAGGCAAATCGATTACTTAAACTTTTGTGTGATTTTGAAATTGATTGATACGTTATTTGTAAACACATCAACACGGAAGTAAATTGCATCGTTGAATAAATATTTTTACTGCTTGAAATTACGTTCAAAATTTATCATTACAACTAACATCGTTTGTAACAAGCTCTTGTTTGTTGGAAGAAAGTCGCATTCGTGCAGAACAATTTTTTTCTGGTACAGAATTTATTTCTGAATAAACTAATATAAATTATTTTCTACAGAAAAATTTATTGACAAAATAGTCCGATTTTGAAAATTAAGTACAAAATTATGACTTGTGTAATTTTCATTTTTATTCATTGTCATGTGGATATAAACCTAATTCTAAAAAAAGATTGATTATTTGGGAAAAATAAAAACTATGACAAGTAAGAAAATCAATTTATTTACAAGAATTTATTTTATTTTTTAAAATTATGTGCTTTAGAAAGGAGGGAGAAGCTAAATATGATAGAATCCAATGTGACGTCATTGTTAAAATTTTACACTTTTGAAGCTCCAAGCAAAAACTTCAAAACAATCCAGCAGGCAGAAGGTTAAGGAGGGGATGAAATTAGAAACCTAAGTTAAGGCTTAGGGATTCAAGGGGGATGGGGGGTGGATTGTTTTAGGGGTTGGGTTGTTTTAGGGGATGGGTTGATTCTAAGGTTGTAACGATAGATTTAAACTATCAACTTATCACCATAGTTGCTGAACTGTTGAATATTACGGTAACATATCTTACTACCGATGGTATTGACATTTTAGTCAATTTAGTTGGTAAGTTCAATGTTAAAAGTCAATTCACACACTAACACATCTTTTACCGGTATATTTTGAAAATACTGGAACACACCAAACAAATCGCTCAGAGATAAAAATAGCAACTGGAAGATGCACCAGATCTTGTTCAATCTTGTTGCTATAATGCTATAAGTAAAACAATGGCAACTTTTAAGTGTACAGCCAAGTTTGAATTAAGAGATAAATCTACTGTGTTTTTTAATTTTCTTGGTCTAACGTAGATTCGATACCTGTTGATGTCATTTGGAGCCGAACTCGTTAGTGTGAGGCTTCAAATGTAACATCAACGTTATCGAATCTACGTTAAACCAGTGGGGGGGGGGGGGGGGGGGGGGGGGGGACTTGATTCAGTTGGATGGGGGTGAGTTGATTCAATTGGGTGGGGGTGAGTTGATTCAGTTGGGTGGGGGTGAGTTGGTTTATGGGGGTTGCTGTAGGGGGCTAGAGGGAATGGTTGCTGGAACCAAGTGAACCCCTCTCGATCAGCCACAGAGTGTTGAGCACCCACAACTTTCCTTTGCAATGAGAAGCAATCTACTGGCTTTTATCATCTAAAACTGGGTTCCACAGGAGCTATCGCTTGTGGGAGATCAAGCGATATCTCGTAGGGTATTTAATTTTGACAGTAGATTATTAACAATGGCCTGTCATCAGCAGGTACATGACATCACAAACGTTTGCATCATCAGTAAGACGTCACTTTTGATATCAGAAGAGCCTTGGGTGAGATTCTCTATATAAAGCCAAAATGGTTTTAATGGATTATGATTCTCTGTATGTTTTTCAGTTCTGCACGAGTCGGTGAGCACAGGAGACCCGGAGTTGGTTCAGCAAGTATTGCAGCATCGTGATTACCAGCGCTACACCAAAAGAACGGTCGGGGTCCCAGAGCTTCTTCAGAAACTTAAAGAGGTACTTGCATTATCGTCTCTTCCTCATTGATATAGAGGATACTTCATGTTGTGTGATATCACTTGACTCTCACAGTGTTGTCCCTTTGGGAAATTAGTGAGTAGTGGAGTGTCATTGAAATCAGAACAAACATATCACTCGTACCTTGTTGTATTTCTGAACTGAGCAGTGGTGTCTCATTGAAATCAGAACAAACACGTCACTCGTACCTTGTTGTATTTCTGAACTGAGCAGTGGTGTCTCATTGAAATCAGAACAAACATGTCACTCGTACCTTGTTGTATTTCTGAACTGAGCAGTGGTGTCTCATTGAAATCAGAACAAACACGTCACCCATACCTTGTTGTATTTCTAACTGAGTGGTTGAGTCTCATTGAAATTAGAACAAACATGTCACTCGTACCTTGTTGTATTTCTGAACTGAGCAGTGGTGTCTCATTGAAATCAGAACAAACACGTCACCCGTACCTTGTTGTATTTCTAACTGAGTGGTTGAGTCTCATTGAAATTAGAACAAACATGTCACTCGTACCTTGTTGTATTTCTGAACTGAGCAGTGGTGTCTCATTGAAATCGGAACAAACACGTCACTCGTACCTTGTTGTATTTCTGAACTGAGCAGTGGTGTCTCATTGAAATCAGAACAAACACGTCACCCGTACCTTGTTGTATTTCTAACTGAGTGGTTGAGTCTCATTGAAATTAGAACAAACATGTCACTCGTACCTTGTTGTATTTCTGAACTGAGTAGTTGTACACTATGGAGTAACATCATCTTTCATCTTTCATCAATTCACACAATCAGAGACTCTTCAATTTCTAAACTGAACTAATGGCTGAAATATTGCTAAAGCAGCGTTATGCAATAACTCACTGGCACCTTTCATCAATTCACATAAACACAAATGAGCATAGGATGTTTACAATAAAATGGTTTCTATCATTTTTTGCTTGATTCTGGGAATTTCTGTTACAACTCAAGATACTAGAGTTCAGTAGGGATTTGTTGAGCTTTTGAATTGGCATGAAGTAATACCTATTGGTAAAATTAGAAAAAGTGCTAGAGACCATTTAAAAGTACATAGTGTTGACCATAGTGATGAATGTACTGGAAGATTATAGAGAGAGAGGGAGGGAGAGAGAGAGGGGCCATGGGCCATTTTGCACATTGGATGAACAAATGTCCCATTAAAATTTTGAAGTTTACTATTGATCTAATGGGAAATGGCCCATTTGAAATTCAGAAAATTACCAAAAACCCTAAAAATTGCCCATTGTCAAAGATTTATTTCCCAATCCCTGCAATGCAATTAAAAAGACATTGTATGATGCAATATATAAATAAAGATCAATTAAAAACTATTTGCACAAAATAAAAGAAGATAAAAAAAATTTGATAAATCAAAAACAATTAAAAGTACCTATATTTTATTTTATTTTATTCATAGAGAGTGTGATGAATATACCGTGTAGTGTGTAAGGTGGTGTTGTGACTGCCACACCCTTATTAGAGGCTAATCCTCTTATACCTGTCAGGCTGTGGATGGGTTAATAGGTGATAATCACATCAATAATGTCATCAATAGATATATGGTGCGCTCAGAGTATTTCTCAAATGTTCAATGCAAATTACATTATTTTGGGTAAAATTGCTCATTAAAAAGCAAGCCAAAATAGTTTTTTAATCCACAGAAGGTCATTGTTTGCCCAAAGTTTAAAGAATATTTTATTTTTATTTCATTTGTTTTAAAGAAATCATGGTATATAATTTTGAAAATAATGCACTATGACTGATAAGTGTTAGGTGCAGAGTAGGTCAGAATAATTCCATATTTAGTTAAAAGATTTTGTGTGCGTTACTGTAGAATTGCTTATAAGAAAAGCAAGATTTAATGGGAAATAAACTCTTTATTGTGAATAATACAATATTTAAAGTATATGCTTCATCTGATGGAATGAAATCATTGATTGAAATGATAATAAAGATGTTGTGTCATGAACCTGGGTTTTTTCTTCAGCGACCCCCTTTAAAGACATTAACTGCTCATGGTAAAATATAACTAAAAGCAGTTATAAGGTAGTTGAATATCAATAAAATAATGTAATTCATATTTCTGGGTGTTGGAGGAGTAATCCCTTAAATCGACAGTATTGTATTTGAATGCTTATCAACTTAGATTTCACAAAATTGTCTTTTGTTTCAGTCTCCTGACTTCTATGTGGAAATGAAATGGGAGTTTGCCAGTTGGGGTAAGCTTTCTTATAGAAACATTTTCCTGTCGGTTATTAAATAAAGTCATAGTTTCAGTTTGCAATGTTTCAGATGTTCAAAATTTGAACTGCAGTAGTTTAAGCTCGTTGAAAATAAGAAATATGAAAAAGTCATGTTTTGGAAAATTTCTTTCAAAGGTGTCCTTTTCCGGCATAGACCTGATGTCTTGGTATTAGAAATAATAATGATAACACTTTATTATCCTCAGAACGAGTATACATGTTCAAAATTTGTTTCGTGCCATGCACCCAGCAGCCACGGTGCAGCGCCAGTTACAATTTTACAGCTTACAATGCTGAGTGTCAAGCAAGTCAGAAACAACTCCAATCTTTTAACGTCTTTTGGTATTACGCGACCGGGATTCCAATCCCGGTCTTCCGGGTGACAAGCGGACACTCTACCACTGAGCTACGTCCTCGGTTATCTGGTTATGCTCTAACCATTATTAGAATGTGACTAAAGCCTTTGTATAATAGCAGCCTGACTTAAGTTATTATAAGAGCGTATGGCATAGTCTTGTGTTTGATATGGTCAATTTAGGTTGTCACAGCCAGGTGCAATGTCTGCAGAATGGTTGAATGCTGATGAAGAAATTGTAAGAAATTGTTTGCTTGAAAAGATAATTTAAAACTTAGAAATTTTTTAAAAAACAGCAAGTCTTTGACTTTGTAATTTCTAAAAGAAAATTTTCTTTTCTTTACAGTGCCCTTGATCTCTCGGATGTGCCCCAGCGATACATATCGGGTGTGGAAGAGTGGTATGTTGGTTGAAATGGTTTGGGATTTATTGAAATCAATTGAAAATATCCCTAGCTAAACAAAATTTAATTTTAGCATTTATTGATTCTTTGCTTTGCATAAATAACCAGGTTTGATGAAATTCTTTCAAAAATACTTTATTTCTCTTCAATCGAGAAAAAACATTGCCATGTCACAAGGAATTTTCTTCTTTGATTGTCATTCTACTGACAAAGGAGTCCTCATCAATCTATATAGCTGATTTGCGACAAATGTTCTAATGCTTGTCAATTTATACATTGCCTTTTCAATAAAGAAGTTGCATATAAATGCAAACTGTTGTCATTCTACTAATTATAATCAGCTAAAGAAACCTCATAGAGGTAAAATTTCATAGCAAAACATTTTGGGTGGTTGTATAAGTGGAATCTTCAGAAAGGCCACATATTTTTGTGTCATGAGTCCGAGAATTAAAGGAAAGGTAACATTTCACAGGTTCGAATGTTCGGATAGACACGACTCTCCTAGGATTCGACAACATGAACTGGGAGAGGGGAAGTCGCAGCTACGTCTTCAAGGGCGAAGGTGAGAACAGTGTCCAGATTAAACATATGTTTAGTTGTGACGACATATCAATACATTGAGAATCGTTATACTTGTTCTGACAATATACATAGGTGCCATTTTTACACCATTTGTGACATATCATTTATACTAAAAATGAATGGAAATGTTTTTGGAAAGGCTACCGGTAGCTATTTTCTAAGTACATTCATTAATCATGTTTTTCACTCAAATTGAATGGGGAAAAAATTGGAAATTGGATGTTATTTCAAAATAATGTCAATATGTCTTTTTTTATATGATAATTGTCATATATTATGATGATAATGATTATGATGAAAATTATTATTTTTGTATATGATGATGATAATGATTATGGAGAAGATTAATATTTCTATATTGTTTGTGATTATTCCAACAACATGTTCCATATTGAAATTAATCACTTTTATGAAAATTTCCATTAGAATTTATTTCTATTCTAAAAACAATTTTTGGCAGACAAATTTCAATATGATGATGTTGATGTTGATGTTGATGTTAATGATGATGATGATGATGATGTTGGTCATGATGATGGTGTTTATGATCTTGATAACATAGATCATTATCGTGATGACAATGTTTTCAATGATATTGATAATAATGAAGATGTCCAGAAGATTTAAGATTTCAATCCAACTTCAATCATCTTCAGCGGACAGCGCCACGGTGATGGAGATCGATCATGACCAGCGGGAAGTTTACACGGAGACGATGAGAATCTCGCCATCAATGCCCGACGCTACCATCATGCGGCCATCGGAGGCGGCCATCGCAGCCAGACTTACCTCCCCTGTTGTCACTACCTACATCGATACTGACAAGATCTCCTTTGAGAGGTTTGTGGAATTTTCTCGTTTTTATTTTTTCAGGAGTTATTGCCCTTTGATCTATGTTTTCTTACTCTGTTGAAGGTGTTCTCAAAGGGGAATTCTTTTTTGTTTTGAGAAATGATTAACAAATATTGTTTTTATTTTCAAGGTGTTAATATTCTGAGAGAGTTAAAATTCAGAAGCATATATTCCTTGAATTATTGCTCCTTGTTCTGTTTTAACTGATCTGTCGTGGGATGTTGGTAATTTGGACAATTATAATATCATTTAAATAGTCATGGTAATAAATGGATTTTGGGTAGAAGAAATTCAACATGAGGACAAATTTGTCTTTTTAAGTGTGTTCTGTATGACTGAACATTAACGCAATTGAATATTCAGTGCTAAAAATTAGTGTTTTACTATTTATAAGTATAAAAAAGACTTGTTTCTGTTGCAAATACTCTACTACAGAAATATGTCCTATGATCCAAAATGTATAGAGGATATTTTTCATTTCTTTTGAATACCATGTCTATCCTATCAAGTGAACAAGAAATATTTATTTTCACAAGTGTTGCAAGTTTTCTCGAGACGGGATAAAATGGTATTTGAAGAGAAATGTCAAATGTTCTATTTGTTTTATTTCACAACACCTTGTAAATGACATTCATTTCAACAACCAAGTAGCATGTTCATTTTATTAATCATGCTCATCTCATAATGAAAATAGTTTTATCACTTCAGTGGTTACGTCATATGATTGTAGGTCCTTAGGCGTTGCAAGGCCAACTTGTCTTGTTTGTTTATGTGATTGTAGGTGTTGTTTCACTGAGTGGAATCCAATGCTTTTTCATCTAGTGAAAATACAAATAATCATTTCTCTAATAAATGTTTTTCAATAGTGAAATCTTGTTAAGAAATGTATTTACACCTCCTGAGTGGAATGTTGTCCTGATTGCTACCGTGTGTTTCAGGAACAAGGCTGGTATATGGGGCTGGCGGAACGATAAGATCGAATCTGTCAATGGCTATGAGTGTAAGGTATGTCACTGGAATGTGTTCAGAGATTCTGTTGACCTTTTAACTTTCACATTAGAATGTATAGTAGACAAATAATATTTACGCTAAAGCAACCATTGCTAGTCAAAAGGGACACATGTGTACATGTGAAAAATATGACAAAACTTATGTCCAAGCAAATGGGTTAAATCGACTCTTCTGTTGACCATGTAACTTTCACATCAGAATATGTTTTATATAATTTATGAGTGGTATTCAAATAAAACTGTTTTGAATTACAGGCGTTGAAATTAGCCACGACATCCCTAATAACTGTTTTGACATCAAAGTAGACAAATACCATTAACGCTAAAACAACCATTGCTAGGCAAACAGGACACATGTGTACATGTGAAAAATATGACACAACTTATGTCCAAGCAATGGGTTATATAACTTATTGTATCTTGCAGGTGTTTAGCGCCAGTAACGTGGAGTTGGTCACAAAAACCCGAACAGAGCACCTAACACAGCAAGACAAGGAGAAATCAAAACGTACCAATAAAACTCCGCTGGAATCCTTCCTGGGTGTTGCAGAAGAACACACAAAACCAAATACATCAGTAAATGGGGTAAGTCAAGGTCTTATCATCATAAGTTTGTCATCAGTTAAAAATCAGATCAAAATTGGGTCATAGTTATTTATAGTGTTCCACATTACCAGACCATATACATCAGTAAATGATATTTTTTTAATTCCTGTCCAAAACCACGTTGACTATGCTGTTCCCATTCGTTTTGGAGCTCTCACACTACTTGATGATCTTTACCAAATTTGGTATACCCACTCTTCATTTCATGTAGATGCCTTTTTGGGGTTTCAACATCTTTTCAATTACATATTTTTGGTTTCCATGAGGACAGATAGGACTTTGTCATTTTGAAGGGCCGGATTAATTTCTGGAGCATAACTCTGAAACTGAAACCAATCTTCACCATTGTTAATTTTGGAGTTCAACCTTAGTGATTATTTAAATTTTCATGGCCAAAGGAATTTTCAAATACAAAATTCATCTCAAAGGATGTTTGGGGGAGTTGTGGCATTGTGAGTGATATTGTAACCATGTCACCTCCAGATCTCCTCTACATAAGTAAATGGGGTAAGTCAAGGTATTATCGCTTTGCTTGTTCAAAATAGGCTATGAGTGATATTTTAAACTTGTATTGTTCCAGATATTGTAAACTTGTATTGCTCAATATTTTAACCTTGTAACCTCCAGATCTCCTCCGTGTCTTACAACCCGTGTTCCATCACACCAGAGGAGTATTTCAATAAGCACATCGACCTTGAAGATCGCGACATCGGACGACCAATCGAGCAGGCGACCAAGACGCAGAAATTCAAGGCCACTCTCTGGCTGTGCGAGTCGTTCCCTCTCTCGCTACAAGAGCAGGTTGTTCCTATCATAGACCTAATGGCAGCTAGCAACGCCCACTTCAAGAAGCTCCGCGACTTCATTACGCTGCAGATACCTGCCGGCTTCCCCGTGAAAATTGGTAGGTGAAGCAAGGAAGGAGTAGTAGTCAAACAGCCCCTGAAACAAAGTAGTCCTTAAGATCCTAGCACGTTTACATTATTGTAGCAAGACTAGTTCACTGCTGTGTCTTAAAAATAAACAGTTTCAGTGGGCTCACTTTTCTTTCTTATACTAAATAGTTTCATGTTAGATATTTTTTTCATTTCAGAGACTAAAATCTAGTGTTAAGGAATAGAATCATTTGTCAAAATGTCAAACTTTTAATTTTGGTCTTGTTAAGTGAACAGGTGAGAGTAAGGGCCAAAAATGACCTACATGCACCCGCAACTTAGCCTTCATTTAGTAAAGAGTTATCCCCCTTGCTCTACAATAATATGTTTGAAATTTTATTTTTTGTCTTTTAGTCATAATCTTATGAAGAGTTTTCCCTTTACTCCTATGTCTTCTTTCAGAAATCATTTACCTGAAATTGTAATTTTGATATTTTTGCTCATAATGTTTTTAAATTTATTCTCCTTACTAATTTTCTAAATATACTTATCGACATTTGACAAACATTTGAATTTTTAGCTCATCTGGCCTGTAAGGCCTGATGGGCTTATGGCATGGCATGATGTCCGGCGTCCGTCCGTCCATCCGTCCGTAAACTTTGTGGAATTTCGACTTCTTTCCAGAACCATAAGGCCTAGAAAACTTAAACTTGGTGTACAGACTCCTTTACTAGTGAGGATTAAAAATTGTAGCTTTGGTGGCCCTGTGGCCCCTAATAAGGGCCACAGGGGCCACGCCCTAAAAAGCTTTTTTCATCTTCTTCTCCAGAACAATAAGGCCTAGAAAGCTGAAACTTTGTGTACAGACTCCTTGACTAGTGAGGATTATAAATTGTAGCTTTGGTGGCCCTGTGGCCCCTAATAAGGGCCACAGGGGCCACGCCCTAAAAAGCTTTTTTCATCTTCTTCTCCAGAACAATAAGGCCTAGAAAGCTGAAACTTTGTGTACAGACTCCTTGACTTGTGAGGATTATAAATTGTAGCTTTGGTGGCCCTGTGACCCCTAATAAGGGCCACAGGGGCCAAGCCCTTAAACCTATTTTCATCTTCTTCTCCAGAACCATAAGGCCTAGAAAGCTGAAACTTTGTGTACAGACTCCTTGACTAGTGAGGATTAGAAATTGTAGCTTTGGTGGCCCTGTGACCCCTAATAAGGGCCACAGGGGCCACGCCCTAAAAACATATTTTCATCTTCTTCTCTAGAAGCATTAGACCTAGAAACCTTAGACTAAGTGTACAGACTCCTTGACTAGTGAGGATTATAAATTGTAGCTTTGGTGGCCCAGTAACCCCTACTAAGGGGGGAAACACATTGGCCACACCCTAAAGCAAAATCAAATATACAGCCTGATGAGCTACAAAGCCAATGGCTCTATTTTTGTTTTTTAATCATACACTTTTAATAGTTATTTCTCTTTTCCACTTTCACAGAAATACCCTTGTTCCATGTACTGAATGCAAGAATAACCTTTGGGAACATTTATGGAATGGAGTCGTCCGTGGACGGAGTGACGTCAGTGAAGGATGACGCCTGTCAGTGTTCGGTCGACGACTCATGCTTCAACCCTCCGCCGGGATACGGCCGACTCGGTCAGTATCAACTTTTATTATATGACTTATAGTGAGATACATAGAAGATAAACGATCATCCATTGTAACATGACTTCGGTAAATACTCGTTTCTGATTGGTTGATTTGAAGGATTTCCCAGTGTTAAATGGCAATGAACACCCGCAAATTGGCTGAGGCGAATCACCGCGAAAGGATACATTATTTGGTCCGCCTCAACATTAAAATGTTCTGATTCTCCCAATATTCGTGCCTGATTCACATTTTACTGTTGTCGTTGTCATTTTCTAACTTGCGCAATCACGTAGATACCAAAAATCCTTTTCTATTTGCTTTATTTTTATGTAACTAAACTTTCTTAATTGGCTAAGTTTCTCCTACTTTGCCGCCTTGAGCCATGCGACCGGTTTCTTTCGAATGCCGTTCCCATGGCACGACGTCACAAAGGCCAACGGTTATGACGTCATAGTGATCACGTCACCGTCACAATGGTCTAGGCTAGTTTAAGATATTTGTTCAGTCGGGTTTGTTCCTGTTAGTTTATGAATTATATAACTGTTTTCTCTCTCATAAATGTCACAGTGAAAACTATAAGATCTCATCTTTATGAGTGCAACTGGTTTGCCATATAAGAACACTATTTTAATGTCTATAACAAAGGGAATTCCTTCTTCTTTATAGATGTGAACACCTATGACAATAATGGATCAGTCGTTAGATCCTTTCAACTCAGAGTTCCCTACGCAAAAATAGAGTTCGCTCTTAAAATTCTTGTAACTAACGGTCATGTTACAATATCGATAAATATTTGCGTTTGTAAAATTTCCGGGATTCATTGTTACTCAACATCCTCAAATTTAAGCGTTTAAAACCTCCGGTTAACACCGTCGGTTTTAAACTCAATTTGCGGGTATTGATAACAATGAATCCCGGAAATTTTACAAACGCAACTATTTATCTTCTAATTCAATGCTAGTTTACGAAAACATGTTAATGATTAAGTATAAAATGAGTGGAAGGTAGTTTCTTTCTATTTATGACTTGTCTCGATCAATGAAGGCGTAATTGTCAAAAGTGTGCTGAACTAAGTTTGGTGTGTAATTGCATACGAGTTTTGTTTCCGGACTCAAAACTCAGAAAGTAAAAGGCTAAATTCAGTGAAACAAGGTTATGTTCGAACCTGAGTCATCTGACATCATGAGATTTTCATTTTTGACCTCTGCTTTGTTTCTAAATTCACAGGTTCAATACATAAATTGCATCACTCACAGTATTTGATGCCAATTTGTCACTAAGATTGCGTTTATTTGATAAAATACTCAACTTTAACCATGCACTAAGGTGTATAATGAACTGTCAAAGTCCATCAAAAATGTATTTTGCCATCAACTCCAATAAATTTATTTCCAGTATTCTACCTGTATTATCATTCACATCATGTTCACTATATGTTGCTCTTGTCATGATTATGTTCATATCTTTTGTTGCTGGAGGGGTCTTCACATCATCTCACACGATTTTGTTGACCAATCCAGTTCATGTATCTTATCATGAAATAAATAGGTTTACACCAACTGTCCATGTTCTGTCTGCAGGCGACGCCCACCACAGCCGACTGCGTGATGAGGACGACGAACTGCTCCAGTTTGCCATACAACAGAGTCTCATGGAAGTGGGCACAGAGAACGATCAGGTTAGTCTCGAAATGATATCATTATTGTAATCAGGGCTTAAACAAGTCTAAACATTGAAATCTATTACTCGAGGGACCAGACTCTACTCGGAGTATTTGATTTATTATCTATATCCAAGAATCTTGGGTATGTGATATCTTATATATCATGTGATATTGCTGGTCAGCCTAGATGTTTATTCAAGGAGAAGGATAACCGTAATTAACCAATGAAGTCAGCCGCCGAGGGAACAGGATGGGCTGAATTTTGCAGTAACATGTTTCGGGGGTTAGACCCCCTTTATCCCGTCACTTCATCCCGTCACTTCATCCCGTCACTTCATCCTTAGTGGATCCTCATGCTGTCATCCTTACCAGAACTTTTTTAGATAGGACGTCAAGCACCTCATTAAACATTGTTAACAAGAAATATATTCTTTTTGTGACTTGATTTCTTTGCTTATTATGTTATAAAGTATTACATAACTGTTGGGTTCGACATTTGAAGGTGACATTTTGGGAGGCGCTGAACAAGACGACGCCCCCCACGGGACGAGCTCGGGAGGAAGAGGAACGACTTCTTCAGAGGTGAGGGGAAATGATTTTAGGAAGGAGGTTAAAGAAATTACTTTGTAAAGTAGAAAATTGTCAGTAACATATCTATTTATAATTTCATCCATTCTTTAATAAATAAGTAATTTGGACGTTTCAAATTATGGGCAATGCTCAGCACGCTTACAAAAAGATATACAGTAAAACATGGTTATAATTCCATCATTTGTCCAAGGGTAACCGTGGCCTTATTTCCATTCAGGCATTACAACCAGGGTCTATTGTATTTCATTTGTTTGCTCCAACATCCTGACCAAACAATCCTTCCAATACCCACAGGGCTATAGCAGAAAGTCTACGACAGAGCGGGAGCAACTCAGAAAACTACGACCTGACCCCGACGACCCCGAGTTCGGCCCTGACAGACGATGAGATGCAGCTTCGACTAGTTCTGGAGCTGTCCCAGAAGGAATCGGATGAAACTTGGCGCAGACGCAAACAGGAAGAGGAGGAGCTGGATGCCATTTTGAAACTTTCTCTCACCGAAAAATGATGTCTGCACGTCTAGCTTTTGTAGTATGCTTGTGTAGGGCAGAGATGATCCATTATGAAGGATTGTGGCTTGCTTTCAAAACTGGTTGACTTCCAATTGATGATTCCTTGTCATTGGTGTGAGAATTGTTCTTATTATCAATAGAGCTTTTGCAAATGAAGCAGATTATGATCAACTTTCAAGAGATTTGTTCAATTGTCACTCTTAATATGATTGTGATGATAAGAATACATATCAATAAGATTCTGCTAATGAACAGTGTAAGTCACTGTAAATGACTAAGATTCAGTTGATAAAGACTATGTATCACTTACATGCTGTGGATAATGAATATATATATATATCACTCACATTCTATTGATAAAGATTATATATCACCTTCTATCTATGGATAAAGAATATATATCACCCACAATCTGTGGATAAAGAGAATATGTCACTTACATTTTGTGGATAAAGACATGTCACTTATATTTTGTGGATAAAGACATGTCACTTACAATTTATGGATAAAGAATATTTGTCACTTACATTTTATGGATAAAGAACATATGTCACTAACACTCTATTTATTAAGATGGAAATTATAATTATATTATGATAATCATCAAGATTCGTTGAAAAAAAAATATACATGTATATATAAATGTAAAATATGTTCATTCCTGAAGTATGGGTTTTTGATCAATAATATTACTGGTAGCTTAAGAATTTCTACCTTAAATTAAAGCAGATTTGTGGTTTGTCGATAAAGAGCTTAATATACGAAACCATGCTTGTGTAGATAGATGACATCCAAAATTGTTGTCTTGAAGTGAAATATTTGAAATCATATTGTAATAAAATAGTTCTGAGATGTACATGTATTTGTTTGTAATAATACCTTATTATTTATATAAGTATTGTTAATTATGTTCTGTCTATTATGTGTTTGCGACACTAGAATATGTACAGCTAGATTGCCGCTGTGAGATTTCCTACCTTATATATATTTTTCATACACAACTTTAATTTCAAAGGGGAAAAAAGAACAGTACAAATTTAGACAAGTGTCTTTAGGAAAAAATCCCTTAGCTTGCCAAAATTCTCTTCCATAATGACAAACTCTCACATCTGTAGTATTACAATCAAGAATCAAAGAGAAGCAGTTTGAAGATCAAATTTGTTTCCTCAATTTCTGTAACATAAAAGAAAAGTGAAAATTTTCAAGCATTGCTTTGTCAATTTGTTAGATTTGTAACAAATCTAGCATAAAGGATGGGTGGTATTAACAGTATATTGGTGTATTGCAATACAGAAACAACATGATATGTATCAGTACACACTTCTTGACAGTGCTTGAAAATTGAAACCATGCTTAAGACCTTTTAAGGATTTCTTTATAATTCTATAGAAATTGACAAATCAGTTTGGCTTGTTTTGCAGCTTACCTTATACAATCCTATTAACCGGTATCAGATGTTGAACTATAAGTTGTAATCAATTTGATAGATCAATACCAATAGATAAACCACAAACATGTATATTTTTACTTTTGTTCACATTGATTCAAGCTTCATTAACATTTGCTCGAAACTAAGATATTACAAAAGTATTCTGTTGCCATGTTTATCCTACAATGTACAGTGGTGAGTGCAGGAGCAGAGTTTTATTTTAAAACCTCTTTTGGAACCATTTTTCAAAATGGCCGAACCCGAAAATTAACATGAATTATCAAAGTCATAAGAAAGTTATGAAAATGTACAAAGCAACTGATCCACATTTTATAAGCAATTTTAAATTTTTGGTGTGTCGTTCTAGAAATTTGAAACCTCAAAAATTTGAAAATAAACTAAGGATGACCCAACAAAGCGGGATCCTATCCTCCATTTTGTTTATCATAAAATTTGAATTATTTCCTGCAGTAGAAAACATTGTTCTTTTGAATATGTACATAGAGAATGTACAGCTTTTTATTGTCAATATCAATTCATGGCTTGATTGTATTATGATGTTTTGCTCCGATTGTTGTCGCATATCAGATGTTATGCAAACGTGAAGCGTTTACGGAAGGGGTGTCGCTCCATGTATTGTTGCTTCTCTAACTTATTTATCTGTGAGATATTTACATGTATGTATGTACGTATGTTTGTATGTTTTTATGTATGTATTAAAGGGGCAGTAGCACGTTTTTTGATAATTTAAAATTTCAAATATTTCACTGATAAATGTCAGTTAGAGCTAAATGTATTAATTTGACAGTGTCAAAAATCACATTACACAAGCCAATCATCCATAGTCAGAGAACAAAGTATGGAGATTCACATAAAATCCTTTGGCGACCATTTTGTGTGAACACCTTTAATTCATTTTGTGTAAGAATTGGGAATCGTATGGCTAAACTTTAAAATTTGAATTAGTACTACGTCATTTAGTTTAAATACATTGTCTTTCAATTGGAACCATTCATTTTCATTTTCCTGACATCACCTTATTTTCCCCATAAAAACGTGCTACTGCCCCTTTAAGAAAGCGTCAGCAAGCATACAGGAATCAAAGTCAGTGTTTGAAATAGGCATCTTAAACTGCTTGTCAATATGCACCAACACATGTCAGAACTAGAGTTCCAACTTTGAAATTGTCTGCATTTTTAATCAGTGCTGATCTGACTTATTCCAAAAAGGTAATATTCTTGTTTTCAGTGTGTTAAAAATATACAACACTAGTTTGTAGTGATGGAACTGAAACTTTGTCTTGGAAATATGTCTTACTGTAATTTATATCTGGAAGGAACAGTCCAGGACCCATATTTTCTAAGCTCTCTTAGTGCTAAGATAGTCATGGGCCAATACTAATACTACTAAGTCAGCCTTGAAAATCTAGGCCCAGAACAGTATCATTTTATAACAATTTATAAATGTAAGGACCTGAAGATTTTCAACAAAAGTGCGGGCCGCATTAATAACTGTCTGTGTTTGGCCTACGGGTCTATGCTTATTTCAAACACTGATCCCTATGATGAAGAGACTGTAAATTGAGGGGCTGAGAATAAGAGGGAGGTTTGTCATTGAGGATATTTATGTATATCCAATCAGGGGCTGGGGGATAGTGTTTTTGTTTGTTTTCTGTTTTAGATACATTAGGCAGCTTTAAAGGCGTTAATCTCATTGAAAAATGGGTCTGTCATAGGCCTCAGTGATGAAATTTCAGATTGTCAATTAAACACTGCTAATTGGGCTTTAATGGGTTGCTCATGATTAGCATGTCTGACAACATTCAAATATTGGAAATTATTGGTAAATATTACAAGAATTGATATAAATGATGAACTATCTGCCTGTTGTGTACAGGAAAGGGTATAGAAGGGGTGAATAGGGAAAGGGGTTGAGAAAGGGAGGTTATTGAAGGGGTGAAGAGGGAAAGGGGTTGAGAAGGGGAGATTATAGAAGGGGCGAAGAGGGAAAGGGGTTGAGAAGGGGGAAGTTATATATAGAAGGGGCGAAGAGGGAAAGGGGTTGAGAAGGGGAGATTATAGAAGGGGCGAAGAGGGAAAGGGGTTGAGAAGGGGGAAGTTATATATAGAAGGGGCGAAGAGGGAAAGGGGTTGAGAAGGGGGAAGTTATATATAGAAGGGGCGAAGAGGGAAAGGGGTTGAGAAGGGGGAAGTTATATATAGAAGGGACGAAGAGGAAAAGGGGTTGAGAAAGGGATGTTATAGTAGGGGCGAAGAGGGAAAGGGGTTGAGAAGAGGTTATAGAAGGGGTGAAAAGGGAAAGGCGTTAACATTAAAACTGAGGAAATATTTCATTTTCGTCTCTATTTAAGCTTGTAGGGCGAGAAGTATAATGTTGAATGAGGATGACAAGGTACGTAATGATATGGATGTATATAATCCCCCAGTGTTTTGCTTATTGTGTGTTGTATTTCATATCTCATGTGTGACTGTAAACCATCGCAAGCAAGCATATGATTTTTGTTACTGAAATGTGAAACACAAAACCTAAGTTACCGTGCACAAATTGTGAGCATCCCGGTTTTTATCCTGACCTGATAATTTTTTTTATAGACTTTGTAGTTTAATGTATTTTTAAATTTTGAAATGACCATTGAATAAATGCTCTCTTCTGTATGTATGAAAGTTGGAAACATGTTCGATCAGTTTTAAAAAAAGACATCCAATGATTGTAATCAAACTGAGGAAAATTCTGGTTTGCTGATTTCAATTTGATCAGTAGTGATCAATTCTAATTTCTAGTTTCCTGCCATCTTTGTTTCTACAGATCTGTGTTTTTCATCATCAATATTTCACTTCATAAAAGATTATGAAACAGTGACTTTTGAATGATGATTTTTTAGTTTGTACGTAAGCATGTAAGTACTACAAAAACTTCTAAGAAACTGTGTATGTGTGTTTTTTGTGTTACTTGGCCAGTAAGAAAACTTCCAGGTATTGAAATATGCACAAATCTTGAAAAGAAATTTAGATAAACAAACTTTGATCTTGCAATGCATTGAGACAAACATTGACTCGTCACATTCAAGTATCTTAACCGTTTGGTAAGCTATCATGCATCATGACGATGTAATGCTAGCAGTGACTATCTCCGATAAACCTCCGTTACCACGTCTCAGCGGTAACAGCGGAGCACAGTGGAGCTAGACCAAGGTAAGCATGATTGTCTAACATTTATTATTTCATGTTACAATTCTTGTTCATAAAAGAAAACCTATCAAGGTTTTCTGAAAGCAAACCCTCTCGTTTAGATGCCCATGATTTTATTCTTAAGTTTGTCAAGTAAAAGTGACCTTCCCTTTCTACAAACATCAATAGGTAATGACACGGCCTGTATTTTTTTCATATATGACATTACAAACATTATTTGTTTGTCCTGTGGAAAGTGTTATCTGCGGTTTTCAAGTACATGAATATTTTAGACAGCAATTTTCCACTTCTTAATCCGTATAGTTTTTTTATTTGTGAATTTTTTGAGTTTCCATACGCTTGGTTTTCTCAACTTGCTGCGATAGCCGATTCCTAAAATGTTGCCCTTTATTTATTGTTTTGTTATATCTATTCAATGTGATTGTCACTATTTAAAACATTTCTGAATATTAGCCCTAGTTTCAGAATAGAAGACTGGGTTTCTATTTAGTCTTAATGTTCACGTGTCAAAACCCTATTTTCAATATAGAAACCCTGGGCTTGCTTTCAGATACCCCTGGTATATCTAAAAACCATAGATATTTATGATTGTTTGCCCATCACAGTTTGGATTGTCTAAGGCTTTTAAAGACGGCCCAAAATCTACTTGAGTTATGTATGAATGGTGTTTTTATCTTTGTTACTCTGTGTGGAAGTGCTATGTCAATATACATGTTCTGTAAATAAACCTCACACATTGAGCCACTGTTGTGTTTTCTTTCCTCCAGGATAGTTGTCACTGAAAATATGATTAAGTGGATTTTACGTTTCACTGGTTGAAAAACATACCAATGAAATAACATAGGAACATGTTAAACATTGAATCTGGTAATTTGATAATACTGCACACTTAAATGCCTCTCAAGACTGCAATTTTCAAAACTGATGCAAGTACCATATTTCTTCTAATAAGTGCCAACCCTGGAGAACTGCCCTTATTAGAGAAAGTACAGTATACTCAATTTCACAGTAAATAATGTCACTACAATGTGTAAAGCACCAGTGGCTAGCTTGTCCTCCAAGCATGAATCCTATAGAACTCTTGTGGAACCACCTTTATCAACAAATCTGAAGAATACCAGTTATACATAGCACATGTCATTAAGTATTAAATTGAATATGCATGGTATTGAATGCATGTATCGCAATTTACTGTTGAATTGGATACTCTGTTTATATCAAATAAATATACACCGATACATGCATTTCAAAATTCTCTGTTAAACACAGTGTGTAGTTTCGTTTGGAAATAGTTCATATTGACTAAACTCAACGATTAAAATATAGGCCAAAGTTTATCCTATCCTACATCACCTGGTTATAAATCCATATCCAGACTGAGTTTGGTCAAATATATTTAAAGTTTTATGTTATCAAATAAAGTAGTTAGCATCAAATATTATACCAGTTTTTGAATTAGAGCCTGCTACAAAGTCTACATAAACTAGTGCTCAAAAGAAAGTAACCACTCTAAAGTAACCATAATAACATATGTTAAATTCGAAATTCCCCTTTTCTGATGTAACAAAACCATTCATGCATTTTGATGTTATGAGACAGCAAATGCGACAACTTTAAGGCACAGTAAAAAAATACAATAAGTGAACCAAGTTTGACTCAAATACAGAGAAAGAGAGCTGTCAAAATGGCGAAACAAGAAGCTTACAACACCGCCATTGCCAAAACCTTTGGTTACCAAAGAGAAACTTTAATCCGACGGTTGCATTGATCATACAGCAGACAGGCCAGAAAGTGGTTGATAACCTGCCTGCTAGCATGTCCTTCAAGCCTGATTCCTATAGAACTCTTATGGGACCACCTTTATCAACAAATCTGAAGAATACCCGGTATACATACCACATATCAACAGCAGTTACAGTAACATCACGTTAAACGTCACCATAGTATTACGTTGTCTCTTTGTCGCCTTGTTTCGACGTTATTAAGCTCTATCTGGTTGTTAAGAATCATAAAATTTATATTTGGTAACGTTTTGTAATATGTGCATACTGGTTGGTTTGTGTGCAATAAGAGATTAAAATAGCACATGTCACAAGTATTGAATTGAATATGCATGGTATTGAGTGTATGTGTGGCCATTTACTGTTGAGTTGAATACTCTTTTTATATCAAATAAATGTACTTCTATACATGCAAATCGAAATTCTCTGTTGAACACAGTGTGTACTTTCGTTTGGAAATAGTTCACATTGATTAACCTCAACGATTATAATATAGGCCAAAGTTTGTTCTTTCCTACACTGCCTCGTTATAAATCCTTATCCGGACCGAGTTTCGTCAAATATATTTTTCACGATCGCCCTATTTTACGTTGAATGTTTCCAACGTTCAGGAACAATCCATGAAAATCATTACGCACAAACGCAGCCAAATTCACCAAAAGCTGGCACCCGAGGTATGTGTGTACGCCGAACATGTTTCGGGGGTTAGACCCCCTTTATCCCGTCACTTCATCCTTAGTGGATCCTCATGCTGTCATCCTTACCAGAACTTTTTTAGATAGGACGTCAAGCACCTCATTAAACATTGTTAACAAGAAATATATTCTTTTTGTGACTTGATTTCTTTGCTTATTATGTTATAAAGTATTACATAACTGTTGGGTTCGACATTTGAAGGTGACATTTTGGGAGGCGCTGAACAAGACGACGCCCCCCACGGGACGAGCTCGGGAGGAAGAGGAACGACTTCTTCAGAGGTGAGGGGAAATGATTTTAGGAAGGAGGTTAAAGAAATTACTTTGTAAAGTAGAAAATTGTCAGTAACATATCTATTTATAATTTCATCCATTCTTTAATAAATAAGTAATTTGGACGTTTCAAATTATGGGCAATGCTCAGCACGCTTACAAAAAGATATACAGTAAAACATGGTTATAATTCCATCATTTGTCCAAGGGTAACCGTGGCCTTATTTCCATTCAGGCATTACAACCAGGGTCTATTGTATTTCATTTGTTTGCTCCAACATCCTGACCAAACAATCCTTCCAATACCCACAGGGCTATAGCAGAAAGTCTACGACAGAGCGGGAGCAACTCAGAAAACTACGACCTGACCCCGACGACCCCGAGTTCGGCCCTGACAGACGATGAGATGCAGCTTCGACTAGTTCTGGAGCTGTCCCAGAAGGAATCGGACGAAACTTGGCGCAGACGCAAACAGGAAGAGGAGGAGCTGGATGCCATTTTGAAACTTTCTCTCACCGAAAAATGATGTCTGCACGTCTAGCTTTTGTAGTATGCTTGTGTAGGGCAGAGATGATCCATTATGAAGGATTGTGGCTTGCTTTCAAAACTGGTTGACTTCCAATTGATGATTCCTTGTCATTGGTGTGAGAATTGTTCTTATTATCAATAGAGCTTTTGCAAATGAAGCAGATTATGATCAACTTTCAAGAGATTTGTTCAATTGTCACTCTTAATATGATTGTGATGATAAGAATACATATCAATAAGATTCTGCTAATGAACAGTGTAAGTCACTGTAAATGACTAAGATTCAGTTGATAAAGACTATGTATCACTTACATGCTGTGGATAATGAATATATATATATATCACTCACATTCTATTGATAAAGATTATATATCACCTTCTATCTATGGATAAAGAATATATATCACCCACAATCTGTGGATAAAGAGAATATGTCACTTACATTTTGTGGATAAAGACATGTCACTTATATTTTGTGGATAAAGACATGTCACTTACAATTTATGGATAAAGAATATTTGTCACTTACATTTTATGGATAAAGAACATATGTCACTAACACTCTATTTATTAAGATGGAAATTATAATTATATTATGATAATCATCAAGATTCGTTGAAAAAAAAATATACATGTATATATAAATGTAAAATATGTTCATTCCTGAAGTATGGGTTTTTGATCAATAATATTACTGGTAGCTTAAGAATTTCTACCTTAAATTAAAGCAGATTTGTGGTTTGTCGATAAAGAGCTTAATATACGAAACCATGCTTGTGTAGATAGATGACATCCAAAATTGTTGTCTTGAAGTGAAATATTTGAAATCATATTGTAATCAAATAGTTCTGAGATGTACATGTATTTGTTTGTAATAATACCTTATTATTTATATAAGTATTGTTAATTATGTTCGGTCTATTATGTGTTTGCGACACTAGAATATGTACAGCTAGATTGCCGCTGTGAGATTTCCTACCTTATATATATTTTTCATACACAACTTTAATTTCAAAGGGGAAAAAAGAACAGTACAAATTTAGACAAGTGTCTTTAGGAAAAAATCCCTTAGCTTGCCAAAATTCTCTTCCATAATGACAAACTCTCACATCTGTAGTATTACAATCAAGAATCAAAGAGAAGCAGTTTGAAGATCAAATTTGTTTCCTCAATTTCTGTAACATAAAAGAAAAGTGAAAATTTTCAAGCATTGCTTTGTCAATTTGTTAGATTTGTAACAAATCTAGCATAAAGGATGGGTGGTATTAACAGTATATTGGTGTATTGCAATACAGAAACAACATGATATGTATCAGTACACACTTCTTGACAGTGCTTGAAAATTGAAACCATGCTTAAGACCTTTTAAGGATTTCTTTATAATTCTATAGAAATTGACAAATCAGTTTGGCTTGTTTTGCAGCTTACCTTATACAATCCTATTAACCGGTATCAGATGTTGAACTATAAGTTGTAATCAATTGATAGATCAATACCAATAGATAAACCACAAACATGTATATTTTTACTTTTGTTCACATTGATTCAAGCTTCATTAACATTTGCTCGAAACTAAGATATTACAAAAGTATTCTGTTGCCATGTTTATCCTACAATGTACAGTGGTGAGTGCAGGAGCAGAGTTTTTTTTTAAAACCTCTTTTGGAACCATTTTTCAAAATGGCCGAACCCGAAAATTAACATGAATTATCAAAGTCATAAGAAAGTTATGAAAATGTACAAAGCAACTGATCCACATTTTATAAGCAATTTTAAATTTTTGGTGTGTCGTTCTAGAAATTTGAAACCTCAAAAATTTGAAAATAAACTAAGGATGACCCAACAAAGCGGGATCCTATCCTCCATTTTGTTTATCATAAAATTTGAATTATTTCCTGCAGTAGAAAACATTGTTCTTTTGAATATGTACATAGAGAATGTACAGCTTTTTATTGTCAATATCAATTCATGGCTTGATTGTATTATGATGTTTTGCTCCGATTGTTGTCGCATATCAGATGTTATGCAAACGTGAAGCGTTTACGGAAGGGGTGTCGCTCCATGTATTGTTGCTTCTCTAACTTATTTATCTGTGAGATATTTACATGTATGTATGTACGTATGTTTGTATGTTTTTATGTATGTATTAAAGGGGCAGTAGCACGTTTTTTGATAATTTAAAATTTCAAATATTTCACTGATAAATGTCAGTTAGAGCTAAATGTATTAATTTGACAGTGTCAAAAATCACATTACACAAGCCAATCATCCATAGTCAGAGAACAAAGTATGGAGATTCACATAAAATCCTTTGGCGACCATTTTGTGTGAACACCTTTAATTCATTTTGTGTAAGAATTGGGAATCGTATGGCTAAACTTTACGTTATATATTTGAATTAGTACTACGTCATTTAGTTTAAATACATTGTCTTTCAATTGGAACCATTCATTTTCATTTTCCTGACATCACCTTATTTTCCCCATAAAAACGTGCTACTGCCCCTTTAAGAAAGCGTCAGCAAGCATACAGGAATCAAAGTCAGTGTTTGAAATAGGCATCTTAAACTGCTTGTCAATATGCACCAACACATGTCAGAACTAGAGTTCCAACTTTGAAATTGTCTGCATTTTTAATCAGTGCTGATCTGACTTATTCCAAAAAGGTAATATTCTTGTTTTCAGTGTGTTAAAAATATACAACACTAGTTTGTAGTGATGGAACTGAAACTTTGTCTTGGAAATATGTCTTACTGTAATTTATATCTGGAAGGAACAGTCCAGGACCCATATTTTCTAAGCTCTCTTAGTGCTAAGATAGTCATGGGCCAATACTAATACTACTAAGTCAGCCTTGAAAATCTAGGCCCAGAACAGTATCATTTTATAACAATTTATAAATGTAAGGACCTGAAGATTTTCAACAAAAGTGCGGGCCGCATTAATAACTGTCTGTGTTTGGCCTACGGGTCTATGCTTATTTCAAACACTGATCCCTATGATGAAGAGACTGTAAATTGAGGGGCTGAGAATAAGAGGGAGGTTTGTCATTGAGGATATTTATGTATATCCAATCAGGGGCTGGGGGATAGTGTTTTTGTTTGTTTTCTGTTTTAGATACATTAGGCAGTTTTAAAGGCGTTAATCTCATTGAAAAATGGGTCTGTCATAGGCCTCAGTGATGAAATTTCAGATTGTCAATTAAACACTGCTAATTGGGCTTTAATGGGTTGCTCATGATTAGCATGTCTGACAACATTCAAATATTGGAAATTATTGGTAAATATTACAAGAATTGATATAAATGATGAACTATCTGCCTGTTGTGTACAGGAAAGGGTATAGAAGGGGTGAATAGGGAAAGGGGTTGAGAAAGGGAGGTTATTGAAGGGGTGAAGAGGGAAAGGGGTTGAGAAGGGGAGATTATAGAAGGGGCGAAGAGGGAAAGGGGTTGAGAAGGGGGAAGTTATATATAGAAGGGGCGAAGAGGGAAAGGGGTTGAGAAGGGGGAAGTTATATATAGAAGGGACGAAGAGGAAAAGGGGTTGAGAAAGGGATGTTATAGTAGGGGCGAAGAGGGAAAGGGGTTGAGAAGAGGTTATAGAAGGGGTGAAAAGGGAAAGGCGTTAACATTAAAACTGAGGAAATATTTCATTTTCGTCTCTATTTAAGCTTGTAGGGCGAGAAGTATAATGTTGAATGAGGATGACAAGGTACGTAATGATATGGATGTATATAATCCCCCAGTGTTTTGCTTATTGTGTGTTGTATTTCATATCTCATGTATGACTGTAAACCCTCGCAAGCAAGCATATTATTTTGTTACTGAAATGTGAAACACAAAACCTAAGTTACCGTGCACAAATTGTGAGCATCCCGGTTTTTATCCTGACCTGATAATTTTTTTATAGACTTTGTAGTTTAATGTATTTTGAAATTTTGAAATGACCATTGAATAAATGCTCTCTTCTGTATGTATGAAAGTTGGAAACATGTTCGATCATTTTAAAAAGAGACTGAGGAAAAATTCTGGTTTGCTGATTTCAATTTGATCAGTAGTTATCAATTCTAATTTCTAGTTTCCTGCTCTCTTTGTTTTTACAGATCTGTGTTTTTCATCATCAATATTTCACTTCATAAAAGATTATGAAACAATGACTTTTGAATAATGATTTTTTAGTTTGTACGTAAGCATATAAGTACTACAAAAACTTTTAAGAAACTGTGTATGTGTGTTTTTTGTGTTACTTGGCCAGTAAGAAAACTTCCAGGTATTGAAATATGCACAATTCTTGAAAAGAAATTTAAATAAACAAACTTTGATCTTGCAATGCATTGAGACAAACATTGACTCATCACTTCAATCATCTTAGCCCTTTGGTAAGCTATGACTATCTCCGATAAACCTCCGTTACCACGTCTCAGCGGTAACAGCGGAGCACAGTGGAGCTAGACCAAGGTAAGCATGATTGTCTAACATTTATTATTTCATGTTACAATTCTTGTTCATAAAAGAGAACCTATCAAGGTTTTCTGAAAGCAAACCCTCTCGTTTAGATGCCCATGATTTTATTTTTAAGTTTGTCAAGTAAAAGTGACCTTCCCTTTCTACAAACATCAATAGCAGTGTATAAAATAGATTTGAAACCTAACCTGTCCTAAAAATTAATTGGTCAATTGCTTAGGGGAAAATAAAGAAAAAATTGAAAAGTAACCAGTCCTGACCAAAAAGTAACCAATCCTGGCAAAAAGTAGCCAGTCAAGGACTAGCAGACGGACTATATTTTAAAAACTGTCAATAGGCCTGTATTTTTTTCATATATGACATTACAAACATGATTTGTTTGTCCTGTGAGAAGTGTTATCTGCGGTTTTCAAGTACATAGAATATTTTAGACAGCAATTTTCCACTTCTTAATCTGTATAGTTTTTTTATTTGTGAATTATTTGAGTTTCCATACGCTTGGTTTTCTCAACTTGCTGCGATAGCCGATTCCTAAAATGTTGCCCTTTATTTATTGTTTTGTTGTTTCTATTCAATGTGATTGTCACTATTTAAAACATTTCTGAATATAAGCCCTAGTTTCAGAATAGAAGACTGGATTTCTATTTAGTCTTAATGTTCACTTGTCAAAAAACCCTATTTTTAATATAGAAGCCCTGGGCTTGCTTTCAGATACCCCTGGTATATCTAAAAACCATAGATATTTATGATTGTTTGCCCATCACAGTTTGGATTGTCTAAGGCTTTTAAAGACGGCCCAGAATCTACTTGAGTTATGTATGAATGGTGTTTTTATCTTTGTTACTCTGTGTGGAAGTGCTATGTCAATATACATGTTCTGTAAATAAACCTCACACATTGAGCCACTGTTGTGTTTTCTTTCCTCCAGGATAGTTGTCACTGAAAATATGATTAAGTGGATTTTTCGTTTCACTGGTTGAAAAACATACAAATGAAATAACATAGAAACATGTTAAACGTGGAATCTGTTAATTTGATAATACTGCACACTTAAATGCCTCTCAAGACTGCAATTTTCAAAACTGATGCTAGTACCATATTTCCTCTAATAAGTGCCAGGTCACTTATTTTAAAACAACCATGGAGAACTGCCCTTATCAGAGGAAATACAGTATACTCAATTTTGCACTACAATGTGTAAAGCACCAGTGGCTAGCTTGTCCTCCAAGCATGAATCCTATAGAACTCTTGTGGGACCACCTTTATCAACAAATCGGAAGTATACCAGTTATACATAGCACATGTCTTAAGTATTAAATTGAATATGCATGGTATTGAATGCATGTATCGCAATTTACTGTTGAATTGGATACTCTGTTTATATCAAATAAATATGCATCGATACATGCATTTCAAAATTCTCTGTTAATCACAGTGTGTAGTTTCGTTTGGAAATAGTTCACATTGATTAAACTCAACGAATAAATATAGGCCAAAGTTTTTCCTTTTTCACACTACCTGGTTATAAATCCATATCCAGACTGAGTTTGGTCAAATATATTTAAAGTTTTATGTTATCAAATAAAGTAGTTAGCATCAAATATTATACCAGTTTTTGAATTAGAGCCTGCTACAAAGTCTACATAAACTAGTGCTCAAAAGAAAGTAACCGCTCTAAAGTAACCATAATAACATATATTAAATTCGAAATTCCCCTTTTCTGATGTAACAAAACCATTCATGCATGTTGATGTTATGAGACAGCAAATGCGACAACTTTAGGGCACAGTAAAAAAATACAATAAGTGAACCAAGTTTGACTCAAATACAGAGAAAGAGAGCCGTCAAAATGGCGAAACAAGAAGCTTACAACGCCGCCATTGCCAAAACCTTTGGTTACCCAAGAGAAACTTTTATCGGACGGTTGCAGTGATCATACAGCAGGCAGGCCAGAAAGTGGTTGATAACCTGCCTACTAGCATGTCCTTCAAGCATGATTCCTATAGAACTCTTATGGGACCACCTTTATCAACAAATCTGAAGAATACCCGGTATACATACCACATATCAACAGCAGTTACAGTAACATCACGTTAAACGTCACCATAGTATTACGTTGTCACTTTGTCGCCTTGTTTCGACGTTATTAAGCTCTATCTGGTTGTTCAGAATCATAAAATTTATATTTGGTAATGTTTTGTAATATGTGCATACTGGTTGATTTGTGTGCAATAAGAGATTAAAATAGCACATGTCGTTAAGTATTATAATGAATATGCATGGTATTGAATGTATGTGTGACCATTTACTGTTGAATTCAATACTCTGTTTATATCAAATAAATATACATCTATACATGCATTTGGCGAAATTCTTTATTAAACACAGTGTGTACTTTCGTTTGGAAATATTGAACATTGATTAAACTCAACGATTATAATATAGGCCAAAGTTGGTCCTTTCCTACACTACCTCGTTATAAATCCTTATCAGGACCGAGTTTTGTCAAACATATGTTTCACTTTCGCCCTCTTTTACGTTGAATGTTCTCAACGTTCAGGAACAATCCATGAAAGTTGTTACGCACAAACGCAGCCAAATTCACCAAAGGCTGGCACCCGAGGTATGTGTGTACACCGAAGGGAAGCCAGCTTAACCCTGTTATTGGACATCAGTATTACACACCAGGGATTGGGAAACAGTCACCTTTGACTATGGACCATTTTTAGGAATTAAATAATTTTCTAAATCTTAAAGGGTCATTACCTTTATATAAATAGTAAATTTATTACATTTTGATGGGCCACTTTTCAGATGAAGTGTCTTTTCCAACTCCTGCATTCGTTCGTGCTATGTTTGAGTGCCTCTACTATACAAATGTAGTTGAACGGATTTTTAAACACCCTTTCAGGGCATTCCTTATATGTTTGAGTACTAAGCGAGACATTTATAGATATTATTACCAGAGGAAGTGTGTCATGTGACTTTTACGAAAATAATGTGAACTTTTGTAATACCCGAGCGAGAACGAGGGTAATAATCAATTTGCACGAGTTTCGTAAATGGCATATGACATACTTCCGATGGTAATAATTACCTTATTACCGATTCAATTCCATTTTACCATCTTTGAAATAACCAAGAAAAGGGCTGCTTCCCTTGCGACGGCCGGCTACAGTGACGTCACGAACAATGGTTTAATGACGTAATTATACGGAGAGTCGCGCTATAACAATAGTTGCTAGGCTAAAGTGAAATGTGCATATGTGCTCATATTGAAAATATGGCATTACTCATTTTGAACCCTATTGGCAATACATACGCTAATGTAGTAGGATGCGACATCTATAAGTAATTTTGTTTTAGCTTTCATTGCAAGAAGCTCCACACTTGTACATCAACCGCAGAAAATACAAGTTAATTACCGGTTGCTTAGTTTTAGATAACGAGGGTGTAGGTGATAATTCCTACATAAAGCCCCTGAATTTATACATTTTCTGCTATACAGATAGTATTATCAAAATATTAGAAAATCGTTTATATTCAAATTGTGTTACCCGACTTTAACAGGCAACTGCATTCCCTTTATATATCCCAATTAGCAGTAATTGAAAACGTATCATATTTTAAAATGGAAACGACAGTGAATTAAAATATTTAATATACTAGAGAGACTTAATTTAAATTAAATAAACGAAATTGAAACATTTCAACACAATGGCCGTCATGCGAATTAAACATGGTACATATATGTAGGACTCACATCTGTGGCGGGTCTCAAATCCATGGCGGATTTCCTAATCCATGGCGAGTTTGATTGTTTGATTGTTTATTGACGTCAAGTGAAGTGACGTCATTGACGGATGACGTCATAATCGCTTACTGTTCGCGTCGCTAGATGAAACCGCTGTTCATTGGGAAGGCAAGATATTTCCCAACAGTAAGAAATGAATTCAGCCGCTATTGCCGTCCGAGATAGCATAATACCAATTGCATTATGTTACTAATTTCTTTATTTTTCTTCATACTGTCTATTTAAGCCTTGGAAAAATATCAGCTCTCCTTTGTAGACCTTGAATTCATTGCAACTGTCTTCTTTAGTCATAAATTCGCTGAAGCTATCTTCTTTAGCCCTTGGATTCATACTAAATGTCTACTTTAGCCCTTGAATTCATATTAAAGGATTTCTTAACGGGTAGGGTTAGGGTTAGCGTTATAGGTTCACTGTACAATATGTTCGCCACTTTATCTACAATATACGTTACCGACCCTTGCACTAGACAAACTGACCCTAAAACAATTTCGATACGGATCCAAGGGTTAAAAAAAGATAGTCAACAAATATCTAACTGCTAAAAAAGTCAGTCTAACGAGAATCCAAGCAAGGGCTAATTTCCTAAAGATATTAATTTAGTAGTAGTACATATTGTTGTACCGATTCCATTACTTATTGGCCAATTGCAGATTTTGGCCTATAATACAATTAAGTACATGTAGGAAAACACATAAATTGAATGTTGGTAACATAATTCTACCCAGCTGAAAATGTTTCAACACAATCAATACAAAATCCGCCACAGCTTTTGCTATAGGTACGGCAATTTTTCATGCATTTGAAAATCCGCCATGGATTTGGAAATCCGCCACGGATTTGAGGCCTGCCATGGATTTGAGTCCTACATATATATAATTGAATTCAAATTTGGCATTAATTTGTTGTCGTTGATAACTTACATCGAATTCCCCTTATATGGTATGTAATCAATTCTGTTTTGATAGATACATATGTCGCATTCCAGTACTCGCCGACAGCTGGTGATAATAGGCCGCTTGAACTTAACATCCCGTGTCGTGTTTACACTTGTATATATATACAATTAACAGAACGATCATTCGTGTTGAATTACACTTGTGACATCAACCTAGTGTTCTCTCGCTCCATTATTTGTAAGCGATGGAACGTTGTATGTCATATTAGGTTATTGCTCGAAATTTCAAAATTTCAAACATTTTGAGATTTTGAATGAGCAATAATTTGTGTGTAATTGAAGTTATTATCCTCGTAAATATATATATATACCTTGAAATTCAAGTGACCTGTCTTCTTCAAATGATCTTACACCAAAGTGGTGTAATGGTTAACATGCTGGTCTCTAACGCCGGAAACTCTGGTTCGAATCCATGTTAATTTAGACACCAAAAAACCTGTGTCTCATCCTGTGTTGTGTTCCCCGACAAGGCACTTCCTCCACGTTGAACTCAGTCCACCCAGCTGTTATAATGGCTACCTGGAAGCAGGATGTACTGACGTTCATGGTCACAGTTGTGAAAGAACAGGGTAATGATGTAGGTAGCACCTTGAGCATGTCTCAGGATGTGGAAAAGGCGCCATATAAGTATCCTCATCATTAGTCATTATTATTTTCAGAAATGGGAACTTCCTCGGACGTTATCCAATACGTGAATGCAAAGACTTGTCTAAGAAAGCCAATCGCATTGTCCATGCATGCGTTTCTCTACATTGCTGATTTTTTTACGTTGAGTGCTATAACGCACATGGACATAAATGACTACCTTGTAGTATCCCAGTATTCCACAATTTCATTTAAATCAGACAGAATCCATCACTCGTTACGCATCACGTGACCTATGTATTCGAGCCAATCACCGACGAGGAAAAAAGTAGCCGTGACCACGATTTTGTTTACTGGGCCTTAAGTTGTTTGAATTTATGAGAGGTGAGAGGACTTCTGGAACAATCCTAACGATTCAGTACTCAGATCAGAAACGTAAGTGGGTACGAGCTGTGGGTTCCTCTGATTTTAATGAGACTTCAGTGTACGATTACTTCTCACAATACAAGTTTAAAGATAAGATATTGTGTGCAGACTTAACAACGCTAACGTATTATATAGGTTGAACACATTTTTATTCTGTAATGGTGCAGTGTAAGTAAACCTAGTCTCAATATAACCTGTTCCCCTCAATATCGGACTAAACGGGTAATATTGAGGCTAGGTTTACTTAGACTGGTAATGGTTGCAACTTGACCTCTCCCAACCAAATCACATAAGTCCTTACAGGGCTAGTAACCTCCGCCAGAAGTGAAGTACTTCCTGAATTAGAAACGCTAATTCATGAAAATGCATTTTTGTCGATAAATTATTTTTTGAGGGAAGGGGATGCATTCCAGGCAAACACTTTATCTATTTCACTCGGCCTAATTCATGTAATTATAACGTATCAACACTTCATGTAATCATAGCGTTACGTTGTCAGCGCCTGTCTGCTTATGTCAACTGAAGCATGCGGTATACATGGGCTAGAGTTAGACTAGCTCGACCTTCCTCGACTTTGGTACGTGAGAGAGTACTAGGTTATAAATTAACAGGGCAGTAATTATGACCTGAATTGTTTCATGAAGTGTGTCCTTTGTATGACATAATTAGTTCTCAAAGGTTACTCTCTCTTCTCAAAAGTGACGGGCTAAGTGGCTTTCTGGGGTTCGAACCTCTTTCTGCTGATAATCTATTAAGTATTTTGATGTTAGAGGTCAACACTTACACTAACCTGGGTGTTAAGGTTGCTGTGGACAACAACCCAATGGTTACTTTCGTAACAGAAATATTTATAGACTAACATTTAGTCTCATAAGTTGTTTTTTTCAATATTGACAACATTTTAAACAACTCATGTATTATAGAAAATGGAGCCCAGAAGAAGCTTTAACTTCAGCTAGAGCTGAGCGATCTAGACTTGCTATACTTTACTAGACTTGGTTGGTAATCAATTAATTTTGTTTGCTTTAGGGTCTGGATGACAGACTAAAATATGTATTACACTTGAAACACATGATAGCCTTAGTCGGGGCTGCTAATGATTAATGATAAGACTAATCATCATCAATGTCTTGTTAAGTCGCTGGAAAGGTTTCAACATGAATGGCTTCTTTTAATTATTGGTGTTCATTCCGTCTGTATCAGTCTTATAAAAAACAACTTAGTTCCGAGGAACAACATAAATCGTATCTCTATCGAGACAAGATTGAGGTCCTCGATCTCCTCCAAGGCCTATAGTGGAGAGGAAACCCCTCGACGGAACAGGTTCGTTTCTCGAGTTGATATTTTGAAACGTTTATTACTAGTAACTACTAATGTAATAAAAACAAATCGATGTAAACTGGAACTTCCCCTTGAATTTGGTTTCAAAAGTACACCAAGATGGGACTTTCCTTTAAAATGTAATGATGGTTAGCATCAACATCCTAAGAGATTAAGGCCACTTTAAATATAAGGTGATGTCAGGAAATCGAATATTAATGGTTCCAATTGAAAGACAGTGCATTTAAACTAAATGGAGCAGTAATAATTCAAACATATAATGTAAAGTTTATCCTTGGGATTCCTTTTTCTTACACAAAATGAATATAAGGTGTTCACACGAAATGACCGCCAATGGATTTGGTGTGAATCTTCATACTTTGTCTTCTGACTATGGATAATTGGTTTGTGTTATGAGATTTTTGACACTATCAAAGTAATTCATTTATCATTAACTTACAATTATCAGAGAAAGTTTTAAAATATGAAATTATCAAAAAACGTGCTACTGCCCCTTTAAATCTTCCGGGAATTGTGCACTTTCAGAGGTTTTCCTAATTTTAAACTCCTTTCCATTTATTTTACACTTAATGTCTGTATTTTGTGTACGGTAAATGGGATGTATAACGATCAAACTAGAGGGAGGGTGAAAATCGAGGGATCATGAGAGCGATTCACAAATTATTGTGGTCAAATACCTTTTAGTTTACATCTAATTTGCATGATAATTCTTATTCATATATTTCAATGATCACATGTTAACGTGCATCGTATGATACATAAAGGATCTTCGAGTAAAAGAGACATTGATATCATAAATAATGTAAATCATATTAAACGGGAGTTAACAAACTGAATTTAGATATAGGCAATGCATACACAATTTATGAACTATGCTAACAAATACAATTCAAAAGATTTCAATAAAGTTAATTTGTATGACTACATTTACGTGTCTTGCATGGTTGTGCATCTGGGTTACTTCGAGAAACAGGTTTAATAAAAATAACCTTTCCCCTGCAGAGAAATATATTCGTCCATGCGAGTGTATTATCTATATTAATAAACACTATACACAAGTCGTACATTTGGAGGCGTGATCCGTATTCGCGTAGCCATTGGTTAGAATTCGACCAATGAAAACACATATCAGGGGACACACACCGTCATATCACACGACAAGGCAGAATGGTAGGTCGTAGTGAAAGCTCATAATCGTAAAAATCTAACTCATTCTCTCCGTTTTCACTCAACTAATCTGTTGTTCCTTTCTCTTTTTCAGACAACATACACAGATAAAGGTCCCAAGGTAAGTGTCAATCTTTTCCTGACCAAAACATCGACATTCTTCACCTGTGTTGATTGTATTCGACCTTGACCTACACCACGTGTGAAAACTGTGTTTCTGTTTTCTAGCCCGAGTCGGGACGTTTCTTGACCTTCGACCATCTTACTTACTGGGTCGGAAATGCCAAACAGGTGGGTCTTTTATCACTTTTTAGTATTTTATATTTGACGAGTCGATCTCATAAGCGTCCTCCTGTTTACTTGCCAAAGTACCCGTATGAAGTTTTCGAAGGGTCCATTTATGAATAGGGGTTTTCTAATTGCCGTTTGTTCTGGAATGAATTGCGTCATCATTGTTGGTGACAGTTGGGACAATGTTTTTATCCTGATTCGCAAGCCTAGGCAATCAATAGCGGATTTTGAAATGTAAAACCATCACCCAATTTCTTCCAGATTTATAAATTATTTCTCATTAAGTCCCAGTTGAAAAGCTGTTTTGAACATCAAAAGAGCATTTATTTTAAAAATTGATAACATAATTTTCTTTTTAATTAAACACAGTTAGTATTTTATGTGCTTTTATTGTTTACAGAGATGAAACACAAATAACAACAATTTTCAGCTCCTGGGCCATATAAGAGAGGAAATTGTTAATATTATTAGTAATATAAAACATACATTCCTTTTTGTAAAATGAATATTTTCAACAGATTAATTCAAACAACTTTGACACACCCCTTAATTATTTAATGAAGGCATCAATTGCAAGATTTTTTTGTTTTTCCAAATTTGATGTGTGCTATCGTGTGGGGAACACATATGCTTTGTCACCCCTTTTGATTCTAAATACATTCATATGTTTAAATATCTCTTTAATCTCTTGCAATACTTGATGTCTGTTCTTTGCTCTCGAATTTATATTTTTCACTTATTCACTTATATCTACTGGTCTTAAACTATTTAGAGACTTTAAAGGGGCAGTAGCACATTTTTAGGGGGAATATTAGATGATGTCAGGAAAATGAAAATTAATGGCTCCAATTGAAGAACAATGTATTTAAACTAAATGGAGCAGTAATAATTCAAATATATAATGTAAAGTTTAGCCCGGCGATTCCTTTTTCTTACACAAAATGAATGAAAGATGTTGACAAAATATGGCCGCCAATGGATTTTATGAGAGTCTTCATACTTTGTCCTCTGACTATGGATGATTGGTTTGTTTAATGAGATTTTTGACACTGTCAAAATAATACATTTAGCATTAACTTACAATTATCAGTAAAATATTTAGAATATAAAATTATCAAAAAACGTGCTACTGCCCCTTTAAAGACTTGTTCTTCCATGCATGTTTTTCTTCCCAATAGCTGGTAATCATTGTGTATTCTAAGGTGTTTAAAGGGGCAGTAGCACGTTTTTTGATAAATTTACATTTTAAATATTTCACTTATAATTGTAAGTAAATGCTAAATGTATCATATTGACAGTGTCAACAATCTCATTACACAAGCCAATAATTCATAGTCAGAGGACAAAGAATGAGGCTTCACATAAAATCCATTGGCGGCCATTTTTGTGTGAACACCTTTAATTCATTGTTGTAAGAGAAATGAATCGCATGGCTGAACTTTACGTTATATATTTGAATAATTACTGCTTCATTTAGTTTGAAAACATTGTCTTTCAATTGGAACCATTTATTTTCATTTTCCTTACATCACCTTATATTCCCCCTAAAAACGTGCTACTGCCCCTTTAAAGGTGATTGGTTGGCTCGTTTCAGGCGGCCTCCTACTACTGTACGCGGATGGGGTTCGAACCCTTCATGTACCGCGGACTGGAAACCGGCAGTCGATCCATCGCTGCACACGTCGTCAAACAAAATAAGGTACTATCAACATTTGATTTGTTATGAAATGAGTCTTTGAAATCAAAATAAGATTTCAATACTAGAATAAAAATATTTTTGATATTTGAGTTCATTAGAAAAGCCTTGCAAATATAGATACCTCAGTCTTATCTTATCTGAGGCTGACAACTTAAATTATGTATGATATGATCAAAATTTAATATATATATGCATCATAATATTGAGTTTGTTACAAACCCTGCTTTTTAAATACCGTAAATAGATGACTTCAGTCTCCAATAAAAAGAAAATACAGATAGAGTGGTGAGAAGGAGTAATTCATTGGAATAGGGTGGCTTGAGCTCATAAACAAGCTCAAGAGATTGTGATATAAAAAATTTATCCAAATCAAATATGTCTTTAAAGGAAATCAACAACCTAGCTTGTGAAACCTAATTGACCATCGTTAATGAGAGCGTCCAGACGGGTAAGGGGGGTCACATGACACAAACTTGGTACTGGTTGTCAGTTGTAAACGGTTGGTAACCAAAAGATTTTGTCCCTACCAAGCATTTACGACTCTTTCAGGGCCCTGCTAATAACATTCTGGAAGTTAAAAATTCGGGTTGCAGACTCCCTTTAATCTAAAAATAAATATAGATGAATGATCGAAATGATAATGCAAGTAATTAAACTAATTATTTTGCTATGGTATGATGGAATATACAAATTTACTTCACATATTTATACTTCTATTTATATTTTGTTTCCAGATTTTGTTTGAATTCCAGTCCCAGTTAGAACCCGGTAAACCACAAGGTAAGGAATCAAGATTGTTTTGATATTACCTCCCGTAATATCAGTCATTTATGTGATGTTTGTGGCAGTAATTTGATTAATTGACGATGCTTTACATCTATGTTAAACAATGTTGCTTCCATTCGTTTAATCCTTTTTTTTAAACGCCCCCAAATATAAGACTATTGAATAGAGCAGTTCAAGTCAATACATAGTTTTGTAACATAACATGTAAATTCATGTGTAACTGAAGAATAGTATGGAATTATGTTTAAAAATCAAAATAATTGCCTAATAAGTTTTAGACAATTTCTGTAGAAGAATTATCAATCTCTGAAAATAATTGTCAAAATATATTATTTAAATTTCCAGGTGATATAAAGTAGTCGGGGGTTTAAAATTTTCTGAAAACTTTACTTGCCACAGGGCAAGTCAAACCCATGTTTCCACTTGCCCTGTTTTTTTTAATACTTGCCCGACTTTGTTCACTATTCATAGTTTAATCAAACTTCAATCAATTTCATTGTAAAAAACAACAAAGACACAGAGATTGACGTAGGGAACTTTTAATACAAGTTCAGTCATATATTTTCATTACTTGCCCACGGGCAAGCTGAAGTAAGCAGTTTACTTGCCCAACACTGTAAATATACTTGCCCCGGGCGTCGGGCAATGGGAATTTTGAACCCCTGGTAGTCTCTGAGAAATAGACAGTTCAGTTTGGTTAAAAACTAGACTTGCTTGATTTGAAAGTCCTTGTTAAATATCAACTACAATTATTACACTATCATCAACTCCAAACAATTGCTTCTGTGTTTCAATCATGAGTTTGATTTCAAGTATCTTTATAAAAAAAGCTGTATAATGGTATGTTCTATAATTATTCATCATAATCTTACTATGTCAGAGTTCGGGGATCATCTGGTGAAGCACGGGGATGGCGTGAAGGACATTGCCTTCGAAGTTGAAGATCTGGACGCCATCTTTAAGGTATTAAAAGTATTTTTTTTAAATATTGACAAAACTTTTGAACAATAAGTGTATTATACCAAATGGAGCCTAGAAGATCTAGACTTTCTATACATTTGTTGACTCTGTTGATCGTCAATTGACTGTTTTTGCTCTAGGGTCTGAATGACAGATTAGCGCGGGCCCAACATTGGGCTCCAATTGTATAACACATCAGTGATTTTGAAACGACATTTATCGGGATTCGAAACTTGGACCAGGTTGAGAGGCAGAGACTCTACCAATTAAGCTAAAGAGATATCCCCTTAGCAAAGGCAAGTAGGAGGCCACATCATTAATAATCATCTTTTACGGCAGAGAGCGGTGCAGCGTGGGGTGGAAGTGGTCAAAGAACCCTGGGAAGAGAAGGACGAACATGGAACAGTCCGCATGGCGATGGTGAAGACGTATGGCGACACCACCCACACCCTAATAGACCGGTCCGCCTACAAGGGGACATACCTACCTGGCTATGTTCCAGCCAAGTTTGTTGATCCTATCTTAAAGCTCTTGTGAGTTTATACAAGTTGTTATTTATCGCAGTTTACACTCTCTCCTTCTTAATTGTTTCGTTATGGATTAGTAGGAATTAACATAAATATTCTAAGATCCATAATGATAATATTAATGATATTGAAAACGCTTTATCTATTTTTGAGAAAAAAAAATCCATTTGATGAAATAGGAGGAATTATCTTTTATAAGTATTCTATCAGTTTTTGGATCCATCCTCACACAACATTTATTATTTACCTATTTGAAAAAAAAACCTGATATCCTTTTGTTGAAAAATCAGCATAGTAAGCCTGATATAACCATAAGGCCAGTAACTCTAAGAATAGGACTGTATCAATATAAAACCTACCGGTACCTGTTCCAGATTTACACCTTTTATGAATGCTTCAATCAGTTCAATGTATGAAAGTAGATTTTCCCATGTAAGAAGTTTTATGTCTGAAGCTGTAAAAGCACATTTGGTTTCATAAGTGGTTTCCTTATGCAATCATTTTGCAAATAATTGCTTTGGGAATGAAACTTAATTTATTTTAATATATCAATTTAACAATAAATAGATTAATAAAAACATTAAAGGATCTCCTGCCACTCGCTTCTCTTCAAAATGTTCAACAGAAACTATTGTACATATTTTCAACCGCAGGGCATGCATTTCCCTGAATGCATTGTTGTCAATTGTTTTTCTGGAAATAAAAATTATCAATTACAAAAGAATGACTAAATGCCATGTTTCAGGCCAGAACCAGGACTGCTGATGATTGATCACATTGTGGGGAACCAACCTGACAGTGCCATGACCAATGTAGCCGAATGGTGAGATTATTTTTTAATAAAGATTAATAAAGCAAATATGTATTATTCTTTGTATACTCTCAAACTCTTATGTTGCTTATCATTTAATGGATTATTTAGATCTTTCTGATTGGCTTTCTTGGTCAAATGACAGCATATCATCTTCAAATGGCTGTGTGACGCTTGACTCTTGATATTGGGTTTGGGCTAATACAGGATGTGATATGAAAATATGACATGAACTGATATGAGGGTTTTGGGCTAATACAGGATGTGATATATAAACATGATATGACCTTATTTGAGGGTTTTGGGCTAGTACAGGGTGATATTTAAAAACCCATATAAGACTATCACATAGTTGCCTCACATAATATATCAAAATTAATAACAACCCTTAAAACGTATCTTCCTAGCAGATTTATCATTATCATTGTGATTATCTTTATCATTATCATATTGTTGTCATGATCATAATAATTTTCTAACCACCAGGTACGAGAAGAACCTGATGTTCCACCGCTTCTGGTCAGTCGATGACAGCCAGGTCCACACCGAGTATTCCGCCCTGCGATCCATCGTCGTCACCAACTACGAGGAAACAATCAAGATGCCGATCAACGAACCCGCCCCTGGCAAACGTAAGAGCCAGATTCAGGTACGAATCAACAAAAATCCTTGAGAAATGTAACAAACCTATGCGCCCCCTGCTCCTTGGTTCCAAATGACAGATTCACGACCCATCTTGTTAATTACAGACAACTTCTGTCGGTCACCAATCCACATAAGTCCTGCAAATATCGTAGTCTGATTAAAATCGACTGTGCTTCAAAGAAAAAAGTCACAGTCTGATGGCATCCCTATTACCCGCATGTTCTGATGTAAGCTCATCTAGGCAACCACAAGGACGGCGGCAAAAGGTTTCAATATGAGAGCTAGGGGCACGTAACTCCTGGGAAATCCATGTTTACATGAACGCCGCCATGTTTGTTTTTGAGAGGGACAATATGATTTGCCCTCTAGTGACTAGGTATTGTCTGCGCTAAAGTAGTGTTGAACAAGCGCCTGGCTTGGGCGCTTTCACTGACCGTTGTTGAGAGGAAAGCCCTGATACATATTTTTACTTTGTTCCTTCAAAACACTGTCGACTGGCAATTATCGTAAGTACAAACTCTGCTTGTCCCACTTCCCTGGCAGCTAACTTCATTATTGGTTATCATATAACTTTCTGCTTGTCGTAAACCTCATTTGGGTACTGATAACATTGTCAAGTTGGACCACCACTTGGATCATGATGACAAAATGTTACTGTTATGTAGGAATAATATGCTTTTTTTATGATTATTTCGCGGTTTAAAGCCCAGCCGCATTTATCAAGATATTTGTTTGCCGGGCCCCCTGGTCTTATACCTGTAAGGATACGGTAAATTGATATCAAAACCTTGATAAGCTGCAGAGGCCAATGTCTATAATGTTTTTATCATGTAGCGTTTGGTCAATAAAAAACCGGGTCGACTTACAAGGCCTTTGTTTTGATGGATTTCAGGGTACATGTATATGTACGTGCAGATACACTGATGTAGCAGGATGGTTGAATAATGAGAACCTAACAACATCCTCCTTTGTCTTGGGGGAAGGGGGGCATAGCTCAGTGGTTAGCGAGTTTCAGATTCCAGAACAAGAGGTCTTGGGTTCTAATCCTGCAAGGGACTTGGCAATATAGTTTGCAAGCAGTAGGGTTTTGGTGCAATGCTACACTGAATTTTGGCACCATAACACCCAAGGTTTGCTAGTTCCAGGTGATGCTCACAGCTTTCACTGCAATGCATAACCATAGCCTTAGCCCCAAGCAGCTGTGACAAGTGAAATAATCTATAAAGTGGTGTTAAATTCTCATTTCTACATAACATGGTCAAATCAATACCATTCCCACCAACTTTGATTTTCTTGTTGTAGGAGTATGTAGACTACTACGGGGGAGCCGGAGTGCAACACATCGCCATGAGAACCGGCGATATCATCTCAACGGTGAGTTCATCATTCACTTCTTTACAGTTTGCTCATTTGCAATTTCATTTTCACATTACAGTTCTTTTCAATACACTTCTTCACGTTACACTTCTTCATATTTCTCATCTTCACATTACACTTCTTCATATTTGCATCTTCACAGTACACTTCTTTATATTAAATATTTTCACATCTTCACGTTACACTTCTCCACATTACACATCTTCACATTGCACTTCTTCACACTACACTTCTTCACATTACACATCTTCACTTCTTCACGTTACACTTCTTCCTATTTCTCATCTTCACATTACACTTCTTCACATTACACTTCTTCAAATTACATATTTTCACATTACACATCTACACATTTCTCATCTTCACAGTACACATTTTCACATTACACTTCTTCACACGACACTTATTCACATTACACATCTTCACACAACACTTCTTCATATTATACATCTTCACATTACATTTTTTCACATTACACTTCTCCACATTACACATCTCACATTACACTTCTTCACATTACACATCTTAACATTATACATCTTCACATTACACATCTTCACATTACACTTCTTCACAGTACACTTCTTCACATTACACATATTCGCATTACACTTCTTCACATTACACTTCTTCACATTACACATCTTCACATTACACATCTTCACAGTACACTTCTTCACATTATACATCTTCACATTATACATCTTCACATGACACTTCTTCACAGTACACATCTTCACAGTACACATCTTCACATTATACATCTTCACAGTACACTTCTTCACATTACACATCTTCACATTACACATCTTCACAGTACACATCTTCAAATAACATATCTTCACATTACACTTCTTCACATTACACATCTTCACTTATTCATGCTACACTTCTTCACGTTACACATCTTCACGTTACACTTCTTCATATTACACATCTTCACTTCTTCATGCTACACTTCTTCGTATTTGTCATCTTCACATTACACTTCTTAATGTTACACATATTCACAGTACACATCTTCACATTACACTTCTTCACAGTACATTTATTCACATAACACTTCTTCACATAACACATCTTCACAGTATACATCTTCACATAACACAAATTCACCTTACACATCTTTACAGTACACTTCATCACAATACACTTCTTCACGTTACACATCTTCACATTACACTTCTTCACATTTCATTCACATCTTCACTTATTCATGCTACAATTCTTCACGTTAAACAATTTCACGTTACACTTCTTCATATTACACATCTTCACTTCTTCATACTACACCTCTTCGTATTTGTCATCTTCACATTACACTTCTTAATGTTACACAATTTCACAGTACACATCTTCACATTACACTTCTTCACTTCTTCATGCTACACTTCTATGTAATTGTCATCTTCACATTACACTTCTTCTCTTTAGACTTCTTCACAGTACACTTCTTTATATCAAATATTTTTACATTACAGTTCTTTACATTACACATCTTCACGTTACACTTCTTCACATTTCTCATCTTCACAGTACACATTTTCACTTTACACCTCTTCACATCACTCTCCTTCACATATTCATCTTCACAAAATACTTCTCCAAATAACCTTTCTTTCTTCCTAGGATTCAATGAATATAGTGAATGTGGCACAAAATTTGGGGAAATTTGAAAAAAAAACGGTAACAAATGTCCTACTACCCCTTTCAAATCAATTCTCCTTGTTTGCAGATCAAGAAGTTGCGCGAGCGAGGGATGCTGTTCCTGGAGATTCCCACGACCTATTATACAAACTTGAGGAAACAGCTTAAGAACTCTAAAGTGAAGATTGTTGAAGATTTTGATGTTGTAAGTGAGAGGGGAACTATCATTTACGTCACATATGACTTTTTAAAAGATTTTCTTATGAAAAGTTGTAAATTGTAATACAGTAACACCTGTTGTAAAGATCTTCTCGAGCTTAAACCTTTAACATGTGGAATATATCCATAATCACATCTTAAAATTAAGTAAATTCCTTTACTTGTTTTCTATTAAGAACATGTGGGGGATTTATTATAATGAAGTTGCTTCAGCATTAAAGAGTTTTTAAACACAACTTTTTTCATGTTTTATCTTATCTTCCTTAGCTGGAGAGTCAGTATATTCTGATTGTTTAAGCATCGGTTGTTATTTGCTCAAGATCCTTACTACGATCATGCATCAATATTTCTGTATGTCAAGGGTTAAAACAACTTCTTTATCTTCTTTAGCTGGAGAGTCAGAATATTCTGATCGACTACGACGACAACGGCTATTTGCTCCAGATCTTCACCAAGATCATGCAGGACAGACCGACGGTGTTCCTCGAGGTCATCCAGCGTAACAACCATCAGGTCAGTCCTCGAGACTTAGAGTTTTCTAGTTACGCTGACAGATCCAGAGGCAGGTTGCGTAGGTGCCCTTGGAGCACGGTGGTGTAGTGGTTAGTGTGCTGGCCTGTCACGCCGAAGACCCGGGTTCGAATCCCGGTGGAGACACCAAAAATTTGTAACCTGGGCTTAACACTGTGTTGTGTCCTTGGGCAAGGCACTTCATCCACATTGCACCCAGTTCACCCAGCTGTATAAATGGGTACCTGAGCATGGGGAAAGTACGGACCTATATGGTCGCGCGAGGCGCTTAGTAGCTTGACTCGAAAGTACAATTCCTTCAGGGTAATAATATACATTGTACAGCCGTTGTATCGCCGTTGAGCAGTCCTGGACTGGATACTAGGCGTTAAAATTAGTATTATTATTATTATTATTATTATTGGAAGAAAGGTTCAAATATTTGCTTAAAGGAACCTATCCATTGGCTTTTATTCGCTATTTTGAATGTTATAGCAATGCCAGAGAACAAATATGCTGTTTCAAGCTTACTTGGTATTTATTAAAAAAGTTAAATATAACTATTTGGTTGAAAGTTTATGACCATATTTACAAATAATTCTTAATAAAATTTAGTTCAGATACTGCCATGCCTTGGAAATGTGTTCTATGCTCATACCTTCGATGTTTGGCTTCATTTCACGATCATAGTTTTTCTCTTTTGAGTGATCGCTTTATGCTTTGTGAAATTGTTAAATCATTAAAGGGGCAGTAGCACGTTTTTAGGGGGAATATAAGGTGATGTCAGGAAAATGAAAATTAATGGTTCCAATTGAAAGACAATATATTTAAACTAAATGGAGCAGTAATAATTCAAATATATAACGTAAAGATTAGCCATGCGATTCCTTTTTCTTACACAAAATGAATTAAAGGTGTTCACAAAAAATGGCCGCCAATGGATTTTGTGTGAATCTTCATACTTTGTCTTCTGACTATGGATGATTGACTTGTGTAATGAAATTTTTGACACTGTCAAAATAATACAGTTAACATTAACTTATAATTATCAGTGAAAATATGCTACTGCCCCTTTAACAACTGAAATGTTAACCTTGCTAACATATTTGAAATTGATTTGGAAATAAATATGTAATAATCACATAGATATGTATAAGCAGGAGAGATTGTTGACCAAAAGCCAATAGGACAGGGGTCCCATTGCACACTAAGTCGACCTTAATCACTAAGCCTTTAAAGACACCCATCAGCTTTTATCCGCCATTTTGAATTTTTTAACAATGAAAGATAACAATCTGCTGTATCATGCTTACAGGGTAATTATTAACAAAGTTAAGATATAACTGTTTGGTTGATACTTAATGACGATATTAACAAATAATGTGTCTTGTGTGTAATCTTAATCAATTTTTTTCCCTCAGGGTTTCGGAGCTGGAAACTTCAAGTCGCTGTTCGAAGCCATTGAACTTGATCAGGCTGAGAGAGGAAATCTGTGATAAGACGAAGCTTGATTTTTAATAGATTTTTAAGTTTCTTGGGGTGTAAATTAGTCATATACATATATATTTTCATAGATGGATTATATATAATTATATATATTTGTTGTCTTTTTGGAATCTCATGCAATGTTATTTAATGAATATGAATACATCTCATTACCATATATGCAAAAATGTGATTTAATTAATTCTACTATCAACGGGGTCACTCTGGAAATATTTTTTAATATTCCAAAGCAAATCAAGATTGTATCTGAAAAGAGTATCATTTTTCAAAAATAATATTTTATCCACATTAAGAATTGATGGTTAAATGAAACATACAACAAACTAATAATTTTGTTTTTGAATGTTAAGTTCTCATTTTAATTTTCCCCTAAAAGTTTCTATGGATATTTGTCTGCTTTTTTTATATTTCCATTTAGAGAATTGATGAACTTTTTTTTTTCCAAAGTGATCCCTGAGTTGAAGATGTCAGTTTTGCCTCGAATTTTATTATCTTTTGCCTTATTTTGTTATTACATTGATTGATGACTCCTTGAAGAACAAATGTCATTTTTTCAAAAGAAAATTACTAACTTCTGAATTAAATTAAACAAAAAATGTGATCATATTAATGATGTAAATACATATATTTTTAATGTTTATTCAATTTTGTGAGAAAAAAAGTTTGAGAGACTTATTTCAAGATTAGAAGCGCACAACATAATGGCAAACAAACATGCCATGTATTTATCTGCATAATTGTTATTTCTATCATGGTTGTGATTGAATGTATAGTTTTCATTCCAGAGATGATTTTTTAAGGCTTGGAGCACACTACATCAGATTGTACCTCTGATATGTAGCATTGGGGTTTTCAGAGAACACCACACAGGAAAAATTGTTGCGTTAAATTGTAGGATTTTATTAAAAGTTTCTCTTTGACTGCAAAGGATAGAAATGGAAGATTACACAGCTATGTGGCTGTTTTTGGGAGAAGAGTATGATAGAAAGAAGATTTTCTGGACATACTGAATCATCTAGACGTCTACAATACATTATTGCAGCAAACAGTGTTATTTGAATTAAGGATCAAAACATACATTCATGCATCATGCAAATTTTATTGCCTTTGGAAAGAAAAACCCTTGCAAAATGAATATGACACAAACAATGAAATCCTGATGTGATTTTGTTTGCGATTGTAGCAGGAAAGAAAATCCAATATTTTCATGCCCAGCGGGATTCGAACCCGGGACCTTCGGGTTGACAATCCTACACTCTACCTGTTCGGCCAAAGAGATATCCGTCAAGCCGAAACCACTGGAATGCTTTTGACCTTACCCTGAGAAAACACCTATTTTCTTCGCATTGAATTCCATTCACAGAAGCATTGGTTATAGTGTGTGCATCCATGAAAGACACTCTGCGCATTTTGAAAACATCCTAAGGAAAATAAAATCCTGATGCGATTTTGTTTGCGATTGTAGCAGGAAAGAAAATCCAATATTTTCATGTCCAGTTGGATTCGAACCTGGGACCTCCGGGTTGAGTTGTCCTTCGGGCGGAGTAGGAATGCTTTTGACCTCACCCTGTAAAAAAAGCCTATTTTCATCGCACAATTTGAAAACATCCTAAGGAAAATCGACGTAGTGCCCTCCAAGCCTTACCATGTGGCCCATTTGGCAGCTGATGCAACTTGTAGATTGTCTTGCCCACTTTCCGTGGAAGGAAAAATCGGCTCGTGTAAACAAGGCCCCGGTCTGTAAGACCAGAAGTATGGGCTTAATGTTGGTCGATTTCAAGTGGGGAGATGTGTAGCGTTTTTGTGTGTGATTCAGTTATTGTATTGTGTTTTTAAAGTTATTCATAATTCTTGTATTCTGCTAATGGCTTGCGATTTCACTTATGTTCAAATGTTGATTTATCATTTCAGAATTCTTAATCAAAATTATTTTTTCTATCATAGATTTATTAACAGTTTCAGTTTCTTCTTCATGTGTTTATTTTGTAATGATATACTTTGTTTAAAATCAAAATATTTAATTTCTTTCTCCTCTTTTTGGATTTGACAATCAGTTAAATTTAAATGCTAAATTTGCATTAATCTTGTTTTCTGCAAATGTTAAAAGCAATCACTTAGATAAATACTTTATTAGATTTTTAATCCTGTTAAGACGATCAGTATTATGTGTATTATGAGGATGACAATCAAGATAATTATATTTATAGCATGCTTTGTGGTTTATGATTTGCAGTATTTGTGTATATAGCGATCTTATTGTTAATCAAGATTGGTTATGACCTAACATGTATCTATTCTAAAATCTGTAATCAAGTCTAAAAAATTTACATTTATATTGCTTTAAATATTTTTTGCATGACTTAATCTGCAGGCGAAACTTGGAAATAGTTCATATCCTAAATTAAACTGCAGCACGTTGCATGTTAATTGAAACACATAACTTATAATCAATTATATACATTCTTGTTCCTAAGCCGTCTTTTGATGATCAGTGTAAATGTTGATCACATGAAAAAATTATTTTATTTTTATTTTTATTTGTTAAATAGTAATTTTTTTTTCAAAACAGTCCATGAACATTTTGTTTCGTTTTTGACAGTGCCTTCTGATATAGGCCTATACTTAATCCAGCTTTCTGTGTGCCTGGTTGGATCTGAAATGGTATCGTAGCTTAAGTGTTGCCTTGGGATTAAAGATGTTTTATCAGGAGAAATACTTTACTGTTAACATATACTGGTTATGGTGTGTGTATGAGTGGATTTGGGAAATAAAAGCTGAATTATCTCCCCTTGCTTGTGTCTATTATTAATGCAGAGAGTCATAAGAAAATGCCTTCAATCGACAACCGTTTGGTTGGTCTTTCTTGGAGTTCTTTCACACCAACAGAGATGACCTAACTATGAGTTATTATACAATTATAGACTGGTGATGAGGTCAATACCTGTTTTTATAGACCTGAGGAAGAAGTCCGAGGTTGATATTGTTTTCCTCGGGTCTATAAAAACAGGTATTGACCGAATTCACCAGTCCATAATTGTTTTATTATGTCTCGGTTAAAAATGAAAAGGAAATAGAAAACTACAAGTATGAGCCGCATTTCGGCTCGATTGTTGGCAAGGACGGTCCAATGACGTCATGATAACAATAGCATGACGTCATGAAACAACGGTTTGACGTCATCGGCTCTATTTTTAGTAACTCAAGTCAATATCACTTTTGGTCAGACTTAGGTTCACGGGGGTCAAGTCAATATCACTTTCTGTCGACTGTCATATGACCGGTTCTCGACCAATCGGATTGCCGGAAAGACACGATCACATAATAATCTTTTATGTTGGTACCTAGGGCTGTGCAATATTATCCCAATACCAATATATCGCAATATAGACTGCAACATTGTCATCTTTGAGCAATACATTGCATCATTTTCAACCAACCAACATTAACATTTATTCAAATATGTTTTTCGGCACAATTACATGCTAAATGTGAACGAGAATTCTTTTGTGTGCAAGAATATTAGGGGCCACAGGGCCACCAAAGCTACAATTTATAATCCTCACTAGTCAAGGAGTCTGTACACAAAATTTCAGCTTTCTAGGCTTTATGCTTCTAGAGAAGAAGATGAAAATATGTTTTTAGGGTGTGGCCCCTGAGGCTCTTATTAGGGGGCCACAAAAGCTATAAATCATAATTCCAACTAGTCAAGGAGTCTTAACACCAAGTTTCAGTTTTCTAGGCCTTATGGTTCTGGAGAATAAGTCAAAATTCCATAAAGTTTACGGACAGACGGACACCATGCCATGCAATAAGCCCATCGGGCCATACAGGCCAGATGAGCTAAAAATTTAAAAAATCAAGCCAATTGTTTTTGAGTTATTGGATTTTGTACGTACAGATGGATGGATGGACGCTGCCCAATACAGTATCCTCAATTCCTGTATTTGAAACCACTATGGTTAAGATTGATATTGCACATATGTCTCAACATGTAATGAGTTTCTCTCAACTCCAAATGATAAACAAAACAAACAAGTTAACATAACATTTTATGTAATTATGCAACAAATGCATAGTAAATAATATAATTAACAACACATGATGCATTTTGAACAAGAAGAGCAACATACATTGAACTATTAAGTTTCTAAAATGACTTCTATGTATACTTGAAAATCCATAAATATTCTTATAGAAAGCTAGATACAGAATCACAATGAGTCACAGGAACTTAAATCTCATTAAAATCTTATCAAAAGTAACAATCATACCTGATAGCAGTGCCAGTTGATTTCTCCCTACCCTGGTAATGTTTCATACCTTCACCTTCAATATCAACCAATCATAGGCCAGCATTCACATAACATATTGTTGACATAACTTTCTTGCTCATTGGCTAGAATGTTTGATAAGTGAACTTTCACCTTCCAAAATATTCAACTTCTCATAAACCAGATTCATACTGAATCGGGCTGACAATTTCATTACCTTGTCTCTTATTGGCTAGAGTGACATTGTTACCGTAAATTCAACCAATTCAGGTCCAGCATTCACGGGACGTTGTACCCAAATTTTTCCAACTTTGTCGCTGATTGGCAAGAGTGATTTTGTCACCATTAATTCAAGAAATGGAGGGCCATTATTCATGAAGTGTTGGACCCAACTTGTTATTTTGTTGCTTATTTGTTAGAGTGACATTGTTTTTAAAAATTCAACCAATCAAGGGCCAGCATTCAAAAGCACTGGACTCAGATATTCAAGCCTTGTCAGCGATTGGCCAGAGTGACATTGTCACCATAAATTCAATCAATCGAGGACCAGCATTTATAGCAATTTGACCCAATTTCCTTACTCTGTCGATTAATGGCTAGAGTGACATGTTTCTATAAATGTACAAGCACTGGACCCAAATTTTCTAACCATGTTGGTGATTGACTTGATAAAAAAACTGGTAGCAAGAATATTAAGTTTGATCAGACTATAATGAAATGGAATAATTTATTAATTTGATCATGACACTTAAAGAATCTAAAGAAATTATAGACAAATCTATTTGAAAGAATCCTTTCGGAGAAGAGTGAAATCAAAATAATTTGAAACAAGAAGACATAGTCATCAACATCCCCCGCCAGATTTGTTCTTATTTTAAATTAAGTCAAAACCTTCTCCTAAATACTCGAGTGTACTCAAAAATATCAAGACACCAAACTCCGGAAAAATATTTGCGCGGCACACACGAAATTTGATGATCCTATCTTAAACGGTTACTAAGAAAAATTGACCCCTTTGAAGACACCTCGAACAGAGTCCCAAAAAAACATAACAAGGGCAATAACTCCGGAAAAAATATTTGCGCGGTTCTGATTTTCGAACTCCATCAAGGTATTGATACCCTGAAGGCACACATCAAATTTGATGATCCTATCTGTAAAAGTTTCTGAGAAAAATTGGCTCCTTTGAAGACACGTCAAACAGAGTCCTAAAAAAGGTAACAAGGGCAATAACTCCGGAAAAAATATTTGCACGGTTCTGATTTTCGAACTCCATCAAGGTATTGATACCCTGAAGGCACACATCAAATTTGATGATCCTATCTGAAACAGTTTTTGAGAAAAATTGGCTCCTTTGAAGACACCTCGAACAGAGTCCCAAAAAACGTAACAAGGGCAATAACTCTGGAAAAAATATTTGCGCGGTTCTGATTTTCGAACTCCATCAAGGTATTGATACCCTGAAGGCACACACAAAATTTGATAATCCTACCATTAACAGTTTCTGAGAAAAATTGGCTCCTTTAACTCGGACGGACGGACGCACGCACGCACGCACGCACGGACGGACGCACGGACGGAGCTCAAACCTATATCCCCCTTCCACTTCGTGGCGGGGGATAATAACTATTCAGGTCACAGACTCAACTTGAATGTGACTTTGTCAAATCTAAGATTTCTAAAAGCCTGATTAGAGAAAATGAAAAATTTATATAAGTTTTGAATTGAAGGAATGTGTAAGAAATGCCCCTTTTTTCCCCCCGAGGAACCAGGCATGAAAACCAGCCAATTTTGATTACAAGCTTACAAGAAAATTCTAAATTCTAGCCCCAGTAGATAAATTCTAAAATAGCTAGAAACAGCAATAACTTCAGTCTGCTTCATCAGTGTTTTAATAGATGTATATCAAAATGTCTGATTAATAATACCATCAAATATATCGCTGCAAATGTTTTGTAAAGCTAATAGCTTGTCATTTGTGGCAATATAAGGCCTGTTGTGTTTTCAGTCGAAGAAATGTTGAGCTAAATATCACGAACTCACCTCCTGTGTAACTTCTTGGCTTAGCAATAGATGAAGTAGTAAAGATATCAATGGCAAGATCTGGTCATGACTAAAATCTACCTACATAATACATCCAAACAGATGAAACTGACTGAAATATATATAGCACAATACTCTAGGTACAGTATTTTCTCGAAAAGACGTCCCAACGTCTATTTTTTCAGACCCCCTTTACCCTCGGCGTGTATTCGGTGCCAGGACCCAGTTTCACACAAATACACGCCGAGGGTAAAGGGGGTCTTTGCATGTATATGTTGGGTCCTGGTGTCTATTTATTTTCAGTAGGAAATAGATGTGTATAGATGGCGCAGAGGGAGAATACATTACATTATTTGTCTTCAACAACGTGAGCATTAATTAATCAACTTATCACCCAGGCATCTATTTGAGAACCAGCGTGTATTTACTAAAAACACGGGTTACAGCCATGCCCCCAGCATCTATTCGAGACCCGGCGGTTATTAGAGGAAAATATGCTCATTGAAATCTTGAAATGACCAATTATTATATTAACTGTCAGTCTCTTTGACGCAAAGTTCTTTTATTTACTATTTTCTAACAGATTGAGGGACTCCCTTAGACTTGTGTGACATTTTTGGTCAAATTTTACCCAGGGCTCATTATTCATTTAAATGACTAAGTGATAGATATACTTTTTTTTTAAATTGGCATATCACAATCACCTATTTTGTAAAATATTCCTGCCAAAATGCAAAAATTATACACCAGAAATTCATATAGAAATTAATACTTCCTTCATTCCCCTCCAATTCTTTATAAACTGCATTATTTATGTTTGGACTTATATTGACCCCAGAAATTTTGTGGGGATACTTCTACCATACTACCAGACATCTCATGGAGGGTACTTTAATTTGCTGATGATTGCCTTTGACAGTCCCAATAACTTACTACCCCATTCATACGGCCACATTTGCTTACGTGTGTAACATTTGCATATACACAAATTTTACTTACGTGTGTATTTGCTCATGTGCAAATTTTGCTACCAAGAGAAAATTTGCACCTAGTAGAGGGTAGGTGCAAATGCATTTGCTACGGGTAAGTAAAAGCAATTTTTACGCTACCCTAAGCAGATCTGCCGTATGAACGCACAGTGTCTTCCTCCTCAATTCTCTGCTGTTCGATGTGCCAAGTAAAACACCAAAACTAAAGAAATAAGGTAATTTCCTGATTCTGCGAAGTCTTCTCAGTCTTATCACCTCCATGGCTATTGATGAAATGACAGAGTATGTGTCTTTGCTACGGATATACTTTGGGTTCTTAAAACGAACCATGAACGCATAGCAAATTTGCATTTGCTCACGTGAGTATATTTACTCACATGAGCAAATTTGCATATAAGCAAATGTTCGCCGTATGAATGGGGTATTAGACATCAAAGTCTGATCGGGCATTCTCTGCCTCTGCTCCCAAACTGTTGAATGTTTGTAAGTGCCTAACACAAGAGTCTCCTTAAGATATTCCTTTTCCTCTTTTCATTCAAATTAAAAGTCTTATTACAAAGCAGCAAGGTTTAAATCGGTGAATAACTTTGATATTAGTAAAAAACTTGAAAATTATCAATTATGATGAATAAACTTTTTTCTAAAAGACAGAATATATATACAGTATATAGACAAACTATTATATAATGCAAAATGACTACTTCATTAGCCATGAGACAGTTGAAGTGAGTGACAATATACGCTTATACTTTTTTAGGTATAACTAGTATAGGTATGCATGTCTTCATGGGGTATATAAAGATTATGACATTATGGTAATTAGTAAACAATTGTTACTAACATGAAGATTCAACAATAGAATAATAAGCAACAAATTGATTAAGATTGCATATAAATACAATATTTCAAAACAACATTGACAGCAGTAATTATTTAGGACTTTCGTTACTTTTTAGAAACCGTCCAAGGTCTCTCCGATTCCCTCTGTTTCGATAATGACGACATGGCTTTCTTTGTCGGGAGGAGATTATTGGAAACACCAACTCTTGCTTTGCGTTTTTTACCAGCCATGTAATTATCATCATCAATAGGTTCCGTGATCAAAGCTTGTTTGTGAACAAGAGGATCAGAGTTAAATAAATCATTTTGTCCGAAAATTTCGCCATCTACTTGACCCTCCTCACCGGTCACACCTATTACACTCTCCTGATCGTGGAAGTAGCGACAATTCTTCCCCATACGACATTTTCCTTTTTTGAATTTCCAGCATATTTTCTTCATACCCCTTTCAGGTTGTTTTTCAGTCATTCGCACATGTTGCTCCAAAACTGAATTTTTGGCAATTTCAGCTTTAACAAATGGATTTGAAAACACGGAAGTAACACCCTCATTTTGACTTTCGATTCCTATGGAAGGAGCAGGTAATTTGTCTTGTAATGGATTGGGAAAATTTTCTGAACAGTCTTTCGATCTTTTATCACCTTCAATTTCAGAATCATTGCAATCACTGCTTGAAGAATCTTGTGTTATAAGAAAGTTTTTTATTTCCTGTTGCTTTGGGCTTGTCCTTTCTATGCTGAAAAAATACCCAATTTTTTAATTGTTATATCAGTGATTTACTATTTAGCATAGTTAGTTCAATTTCTAAAATCACAAATGTTAAATTTTATTGGACATCATTAATATAAAATTATTAATTTTTTAAAATACCATTATTTATCAATTTTTATTTGCGTAGCTCATACAGATACCCTGATAAGGCTGATATCCATCAGACCCAATGTCTTGTATCACTGACGACTGCATGTTACTCAAAGCCAATCAAACCCTTTATTTCAAGCCAATGAGCCAATAAGAATGATGCACCAATATCTAGCAGTTATAGATATCGCATAGAATGCTTGCAAGCTATGCAGCAACAGAGGCAGCTCGGCCTATTTCCATAGGGTACGTGTTCTTTATAATTGGTTATGTGCTGCCTCTCACCTGGTTGATAACACTTTTTTCCCCCAGTTTTGTAGTTTCGAATCATTTCATTGGCTGGTTACAAAAAGCAATACTTTTGGACTTTGGCCTGATAAGGGTCAGGGTAAATATATAAGAGCTAATCAGATAAAATGCACTGATGACACAGAATGTAAATGTTTATGTATGATTTGTTTACATAACAAATTTGTCATACTTTTTTCTAAATTTAAAATTGCATCAACTAAAAGCACGTTTAAAGGAAATTGGTATCATCATACATTCTATTAAAATGGGGCGAAAATATGTTTTTCGCCAAAACAGTACAAGTGTCACCTATTTTCGTTGTATTTTCCCGTTATGTGTAGAGCTGTTCTCCAACTAAATATTTGCAAATCAACCAGTGTTATCGCTTTAAAATACTTATGAGATATTCAATTGTTTGCATAAAATCTAAAACATGCATACGTTTCGTCACCAACGTCGTCACTATCCGAGTTATCTTCATCGCTTCCGTAATCAGCAACGAGTGATGCCATGACTCTTTCTGCCAAAGTGTAGCAGTGAATTTCGCGGAATTTTCTGATTGGCTAACTGTACCGGCAACTTTGCTAGCTTTGCCTTTCGGGAGAAAAAGTGAATTTACAATGAAAAACAGTTCAATATGCAACTATCTTTTAGATTCGGGATAAAATAAGAATTCTCGTGCATAATCTTGCAAAAATAATTAATATTAAAGGATGTCTCCTTTGTCATTGTCCCAATCACTCGCCGATCAGCTGACGGATATAGATGGCGCTGCAACACTTTTTGTGACCCGAAGGGGTAATATCGGAATTGAAGTAATTTAAATTAAGACTAAAACAGTTATTTTTATTTCATGTGCAATGTGGGGAGACATGCACGTTAGTTTGATACGTATGAAAACGTTATGAAATGCATTTTGTAATCGAAAAATTAATTATGACGATTTTGCCTCGTCATCATCCCAGACGTGGGAATTGGTATTTAGCATCCGCTCGGGTCGCAAGTAGTCTGTCCACTTTGACAGTCGCTGAAGAAAGATGTCGGGAAAAGTGAAATCCAGAGCCGCTACGAATGCCGTGGACGCAGCGACACAGTCCGTCAACGAACGAATCCTGAAGGAGTGCCACACTCTTTACATCGATCCAGAAAATGGTATGGATATTTCTTTTGGGCCGAAAGGAAATGTTATTTCCTGTCCTTTATATAATGTATTCCCAGACGATGACACTGCAGCCGACGGAAAATCTGTGATTTCGACTAGACGTCGACCGAAAACGGTCTATAGTTTTTTAAAAACCTGTCAATTTAAAGTTGAAATAAGTTCTGGGGTTACGTTATGTGACATAGACAAATAAAACCACATTGTCTGGGTGAAAAAAATCGGGCTTTTGGTCATGCGATCGCAGCTAAAAATACCAAGTCTGCAGGGCTCGACTAAGCACAGCTGATCTAAGGTCACTAGCTCGATGACTCATGAACCCGCTTTGGCAACTTTCTACCGGTAAAATTTAATTAGAATTACGTAATAATCATCCTGAATGTCCACTTGGACATTATAGGAAAGATTCCACTGCAAGGGTAATGTATTAATCTATGGGTTTGGGCTGTCTGGATATGTAATGAGATGAGAAAAAAACTTTACATCATGATCTGGGCCTTTAACCTGCAACTGTTTATTGCCTAAATCTGCCATGGTTATGGGAGTGGCACATCCATTTTTATCTCAAAAATTCATTGTTAGAAAAACAATTGAAGTTAGATACTTTGGATACATTTATGTCATGATATAAAATGTACAAATTGTTGCTAGACTTTTATGTTATGTTGCATCAGTGTTTTTCCGTAACATGTTTCTATTTTTTTTAAAGAATTTAATTAATTTGTAATTATTCATAAATAAAGACAAATTATTCATAGATACCATTGTACAAGAATAAATTAACATCTTCATTTTTATTTGAAGTCTCTGAGTCCCAACTATATTCACATATGATATGATACACAAATATGAACTTTCTCACTAATCACCTTGATTGTTTTTTGTCTATGGAGTTTAAAAAAAAAACAATGAAGGTCAAATGCAAAAAAATCTATTAAAGGAAAAAGTAAAAATCCAAATCTCCCTATCCGCTAGTCTCTGACTTAGATATGGCCGTCCAACCAACAAGTGTAATTTCTAGTTTGATTTGGTCATAACTATGTCTGTCCATCGGTCCGTTCGTAATCATTTCATTAGAGAGCATTAACATTTTTCAGACTTCCATAGAAATTTGGTACATGGATCAGCATGAGAAGTTGCAATTTTTTAGATTTTCTTCAGAATTTTTATTTTTGGAAGTTTCAATGGTAAGCAAACATTGAATTTCATTAACAACTGAAAGACCTAGCTCAAGATGTTTCTTTTAAGTTTTTGAACTTTAGCAGTTTCCAAAATAGCTTAGCAATGTGAGCGACTGAGGATAAGTTTAAAAACAGATCTTAAATTGTTTAACAGTAATTTCGAATTTAGTTGACTTTGTTTTCTTATCTAATTTAATTTAATTCTGGGTTAATTAAAGATTAATATTGTGATTTATTTTGGACCAGTGGCAGTTGAATATGTCATCCATTGACTGTGAAAGAATGTATTATGATAAAAATAATAATTGTTGATATGAACAATAATGTGTAGGCCTTATTATAACTCCAGGACTTTACATTGGCTTACCATAACATCCTGAACAAGATGTTTTACGGGACTCAACTTTCCTGAATATTTGATGCAGAAAATGTCTGGAGAAGTGGGACCCCCTAAAATAGTCATGTGGATCCTCTGTGTCTCAGTATTATTCTGATGCAAATATGAAATCTTTTAACGAATTATGAATACTACATTTCAGAATGATTTCAGGGCTCTATTTAGAGTGGCTTAGCTGATAGCTTGCTTTGATTGTACTTTCCACAATTGATTACACCAACACTTGATGTATCATTTTGAATAATGTGATCCTTTTCATTAGTTATAAGTTGTCTTTAATACAAACATTTAAATTTCTAAAATAAAAAAAATAAAAAATTCTGAGTGGAATATAATTGATATACCCCTGCTACGACAGTCGGGGGTATATAGCGCTCCGCATGTCCATACGACCATTTTGGGACTCAACTTTCCTGACTGAATGTGGATGAAGTGCCTTGTCCATGTCAATGATTATTTATAACACAATACAAATTATTGGTTAATCCAAAATTAAGACTCTTGAGATAAAAGTTTCATCAATAAAGTAAAACAATAACCAAATTATGAAATAAAAATTAAGTTGTCACTGAGAATTCTTCATTCTCTTAAGATTTCACATAAACTTTCATTGGCTTTTGTCTAATTTTAGGGATTTGATTATTTAAAGATTAATTGATGTGTCTACTTGAATTCAAACATCATTAGAACTGCTCAACAAATTGATTATCATATCCGAGTCTAGAAGTAGATACTAGAACACGTTTGAAGAATGTCACATATAATCATATGCATGAGTTGGTATTGAGATATTCTCACCATATGTTGCACGACGTGACAGTTCGAAGATATTTGTTGTTCTATTGTGATAGAATTCGTCTTTCGGGAGATATTCAATAAAGAATCAATATGCTCCCAGTGATAAATCTACCCCAGAGTCCTGCTTCAATTGCCCATAAAATTTAGAAAGGACACATTGTATAAAATTACAAACTGAGTCCTGGGAAGCAAGTTTTTTTTCTGTTATTATTTGCTTACTTATTGGAGGACTCATTTAATCTGCAGGGACTCACAAGCATTTGTGGTAGTGAGTCCCTGGACACTGCAGCGGCAGGTCAAGTCTGAAGATTAATCACTGGCTCCATATATAGATATCACATATTTGTCAAATCTGCTGGCAGTTCACTAAAAAAATTAAGCTATTTTAAAAACCCTCTAAACTGTATGTTTACTCGCTTTTTTAATTGTCAACACTAGTATCCTCTTCACAGTGATAGTCAGACAAGCACTTCTAATATTCTGATATTCCTGTAATAATCTGATAATTAGAGGTAGGGTAGGGTTAAGACTTGAATTGTAACGAGACAATACTTTCATTTTTTATATGAACTTTTATCATTGGGTTCAACAGCAACCTTGAAAAAGAGTAGAGTTACTTCCCTTGAATTGGTAATGGTTTGACAATTTCTCTTTTACTATTTCACTCTCAAGAAATCAGTAATAAATTGGTTTTAAGCTTGAGTTTTGGTGTGAATGTAATTTTGTTCTAATAAATCTTTAGTCGAAATTAAGGTTTATTTTAAATCAGCTTTAAGAAAATTATTTTTAATAAATGCTTTTAGCTTGTCAAGCTTGCTTGTGAACTGTGATTTTTTTTCTTACTGAAAAATTATACACAAATCATTCTATTTGTTGCAGAGAATTTAAGGATGAGTTCATCTTTGTATCCTGTTGCTAGTCAATTTAGATGCAATATTCTCAATTACATGATCTGTATTCTCTATATATGAATGATAGTTTTTAATGCAGCAATTTGAATCTTTTTTCAAATTATTGCTAGGAATTAGTTCTGTGATTATCAATGTTATATGGACCATTGGCAAGCTGTTCTATGATAAAACTCATGAAAAAAACCGCTTTAAAACTTTGGTAATATAGTCAATAATTAGAATTAGATTAAATATCCAGAGAGCAGTTTGCTTCCCCAGTGGACAGATACAGTGACATAAAAAACAGTTGCTCCGAAATGTCAATGAACTACAAAACATGTAAAGTTTATATGAAGATAATGTAACACTACACCTCAGAAAGTTATACTTCTCATGTCTCACAATTTGGTAATAAATTAGTGTGACAATCTTTTAAACACTCCGTCCAATATTGTTCTTTGTGAATGTCAGTTAGTTTTCAAAATATGTTTATTCCAAATATGTTAGAAATTATTACTCATGAGTGATATTTCATAAAGGCATCAAAAAGTAATTAAATTATTCATAACTTTAATATCTTGAAACATCCCCTATTAGTTTGTTTGTTGATGGTAAGTGTTCATATTTTTTTACAGGTTTAGTGAAGATTGCAGAAAGTCTTGGATTGACGTTATTGGCACCGAGAAAGAAAATCACCGTTCTGTTGATCGGTAATCACAGCGCCGGAAAATCATCTTTTATCAACTGGTAAGGGGTTACCTTATTTCATTTGAATATACTGGAGGAAATAATTTAGGGTATGATTTAATCATGATGTCAATGGGTTATGGTAAAACCGGCAACAAACCAAAACGGCAAAACGGTAACAAATTGGACGGAATGGTGAAGAAGATAACAATCCATCATGGTCAAGGAATGATGAATCCTATAAAACAAAAAACATTAAATCAACTCACAAACAACACATTTCACACGCATGAATGAATGCCTGCCCAAAATGTAAAAGAAAAACAATTGACAATTCGTCCAGCAAATTTGATGCCTCTAATGACTGAAATATTGCCCAAGCAGCGTAAAACAATAACTCACTCCAGCGAATTCGACATATATTTCACTGGTAATCATCCTGTTACATCAGCGTAAATGTCTCCGCTAATGCTACAACCTATCCCCTGATATCCTCCTGTGGTCTTCTGCGCGATAAAACGGTATCGCTATATATAGCAAGCCAATCAAATGATGCCCTTTCAGCGATAGCGGCAAACTAGTTTCTTGGCTTCGTTCCGCGTGCTCACCTCGTGATTAAAATTAACCAATAGGAGTGCTATTAGATAATAAATCTGATTCTCATTGCAGTCTCCCGCTCAGCTCCAAATCACGTGCTCTTAGATTTCCACGTGCGACATCACTAGACAACAGTGTATGGAGTTCGAAATAGTTTGACTGAAAACAGACAGGCTATAAATAGCGCAGGGCAACCACCCGTCAGCGATACGACAGAAGTCTATAGGAGGATATCAGGGGATAGGTTGTAGCATTAGCGGAGACATATACGCTGATGTAGCAGGATGACTGGTAATGTGTTTCAACGTTTTGAATAGGCATTTGTCGCCATTATGGTCTGTCACCGTTTTGACGTCTCAAATGCCAATAAGAAATGATATCAAAAATAAGAATTTCAAAATTCAAATTCATCCCTAAATATATTTTCCCAGTATACTTTAGAAAAGTTCTTTAGTAGAAGGTTTTATTTATTGATTAAGTTTTGTTCTTATTGTTGTGACTCTTAAGTACTCTTAAGTACATACTGTACTGTAAAGTGTTTTTATTTTTGAAAGATTTTTTATAGTTAAATATTTCTTTTCATTTATTAAGTGAAATTGCCTGTTGATCTGTTACTGACATTGTTTCTTCTCGAGTTTTTTCTTTGAATATTCTATTTTGAGAAAAATTACTCAAAAATTACATACTCAATTTAAATGCTTATACGATGACAAAAATCAAGTATGTAAAAAATCTCTTGAAACAGAAAACCTTGGTGAGAATAGAAATACAAAAAAAATAGTTTATTCATTGTTACATCCATGTAAACAAGTGTCCTATGTGGAGATTTCACGTCTTTTGAATCAACCATTAAGAATCTTGTATTCCAATTACAGTATTATCATATATTCTGATCTTGTTGCATAACATATTTCCTGTAAACTTTTAAAACTTGTCAAGTGAAAATTGAAAACTGATTTCAATGGTGTTCCTGCTAGCAAGTACTTTGGGGGGAAAAAAGAGCTTCTTTTAAATTTGTTGCAAGATTTGATGAAAATATCTTCGAAATAAACACCTAGAGTTGACGTTTAAGATCTTTTTTACTTATCACAAGCGTACATATACTCATGCACTCACAAGTAGCCAGTATTGTTGTCATGTTTCTTATTTCAGGTATCTTTCAATAAAATGAATAAAATATTTTTGATCACCAGTGTTCATTCCTTTACATACCATTGTGATTAGATCTGTTATTGAAATTGTATGCATTGACACATTCGATAATCAGTAAAAAATACTAAAAATGCACATTCTATAAGTTGTGGAACATAGGTTCTTTCAGACTTATTATCAGTTATGGGTTTTATATATATACCTTTTCTTGCTGGGGAGAACTTCGGACTTGATAAGAATACGTTAAAAAAATGTTCCCTGAATGATATAAAATATAGATCTATTTCTTTTAAAAAATCAAATGGAACGTGCAATAATCTTTCATTTTGAAGTTGGAACCAGAAGAATGCTATTGAAATACCTTTTATTTGTTTCACCACGCAGTCAATTATTAGAAATGATGTAATGTTCCAGAATTTTTTAAGTTTTGAATGTTTTTCATTTGATAGACAGTATAATTTCAAAGAATGCAAAAAACGATTCGGCTCTCCAGTTTAATGCAAGTTTATTATCTAAGGTACGAGTAGTTAAAATGAATTGTGTAATTGTCAAATTTTTTAATTGACACGTGACTGTAAACAAAGGAATGCAGAGCAAAGAGAAAACAATCCCATTATGGCAGTTTTCCAAAACTGTAGGATCCCCGGTGAATAAAAATTCATTGAGCCTTATAATGAGGGAATGGCCTGTATACATGTTTCGCTTTATAATGAGGGGCACCTGGTGATGAAAGCCTTTAGGAATGCAAACTTGTCACTAGTTCAAGTTGCATCTTCCTCATTCTGATTGGGATTGTAACTTCCAATCACTCACACCCTTGTCCTGTATGTACAAGTAGAATTGCTTGTATGTTGCGGTTTGAGACGCGTAGATTTCTGGAATAGATCGTTATGATCATCAGACAATGGGTCCTGGAACTACTATGCAAGGTAATATAATTCTTGATTTCAAACCTTTCAGTCTCACTTTTCCTGTGCATATGCAGGTAGAAGTGTTGTATGTTGCGGTTTGAGACACGTAGATTTATGGAATGGATCGTTATGATCATCAGACAGTAGTGCCCAAAACGTGTAAAACAATAACTCACTCTGTCTTCACCTGGGTCTGTCAATATGTTAATGTCATATGTTGCGGTTTGAGAGTGAAGATTTCTGGAAGAGCTTGTTATGGTCAGACAATATATCGCCAAAGCGGCGTAAAACAAAACAATAACTCACTCGCTCTGTCTCCACCTTGGTCTGTCAATATATTAATTTCATATGTTGCGGTTTGAGAGTGAAGATTTCTGGAAGAGCTTTCTACAGTCATCAGAAATGAAATAATAGGTCTATCAGAACTACCGTGCCAGGTAATATAATCGACTTAATTCCATGTTCCAGTACGATATAGTTATTATCATGTGGGTTAAGTGGAGCTTAATGAAATCATCATCAGAATATGGCTACAGATAGGAAAACTTCTCTATTGCTGTTTGAGATATTTCAGGAAAAGGTAATATCAGATATGAGATAATAAATCTATTTAAACTATCATCCAAGGCTATATTATTGACTCAACTAAGCGGTGATAGAACATTGTAGTTTACGTCAGAAAGGTGAGGTGTATTTGACCTACCATGCAAATAATTCAGTAAACTGACTTCAGATTTTAATTTTCATGATGTCAAAGCCTCGGCTTGGATTACTTAATTATAGTTTTATTGATCCGCAAAGACAGTTTGTAAATCCGAACTTAAAGTTTACTTTCATAATCTGATATTCTGAAGTGCTTGTTTCTTGTGGTTATGGTCATTTAGATTAAAGAACATTCCAAAAAGGAGAAATTTGTCAAAAAGCTTCATGTTCAAGTTGATATTGTTATAGACTGGACAAGTTTTGTTGATGAATTATTGATTTTTTATTAGCTCATCAGGACTGAAAGTCCAGATGGGCTTATGGCATGGCCCGTCGTCCGGCGTCCGTCCGTCGTCCGTCGTCCGTCCGTCGTCCGTCGTCCGTCGTCCGTCCGTAAACTTTTGACACTTTCGACTTCTCCTCATGAACCATACACATAAGAGAGCTGAAATTTTGTGTACAAGTACCTTAGCATATGGAGATTCTAATTTGTAACTTTGGTGACCCTGTGACCCCAAATAGGGTCACAAGGGTCACAACTTTAAAAACCTATTTTCATCTTCTTCTCCAGTTCCAGAAGGACTAGAGAGTTAAAAATGATATGTGCAGACTCCTTGGCCAATGGGGATTCTAATTTGTAACTTTGGTGACCCTGTGATCCCAAATAGGGTCACAGGGGTCACAACTTTAAAAACCTATTTTCATCTTCTTCTCCAGTTCCAAAATGAGTAGAGAGTTAAAAATTATATGTGCAGACTCCTTGGACAATAGAGATTCTAATTTGTAACTTTGGTGACCCCATGACCCCAAATAGGGTCACAGGGGTCACAACCTTAAAAACCTATTTTCATCTTCTTCTCCAGTTCTAAAAGGACTAGAGAGTTGAAAGTGATATGTGCAGACTCCTTGGACAATGGTGATTTTAATTTGTAACTTTGGTGACCCTGTGACCCCAAATAGGGTCACAGGGGTCACAACTTTAAAAACCTATTTTCATCTTCTTCTCCAGTTCCAGAAGGACTAGAGAGTTAAACATGATATGTGCAGACTCCTTGGCCAATGGGGATTCTAAATTGTAGATTTCGTGACCCCATGACCCCAAATAGGGTCACAGGGGTCACGACCTTAAAAACCTATTTTCATCTTCTTCTCCAGTTCTAAAAGGACTAGAGAGTTAAAAACGATATGTGCAGAGTCCTTGGCCAATGGGGATTCTAAATTGTAGATTACGTGACCCCATGACCCCAAATAGGGTCACAGGGGTCACAACCTTAAAAACCTATTTTCATCTTCTTCTCCGGTTCTAAAAGGACTAGAGAGTTGAAAGTGATATGTGCAGACTCCTTGGACAATGGGGATTCTAATTTGTAACTTTGGTGACCCTGTGATCCCAAATAGGGTCACAGGGGTCACAACCTTAAAAACCTATTTTCATCTTCTTCTCCAGTTCCAAAATGAGTAGAGAGTTAAAAATGATATGTGCAGACTCCTTGGACAATGGAGATTCTAATTTGTAACTTTGGTGACCCTGTGACCCCAAATAGGGTCACAGGGGTCACAACCTTAAAAAACTATTTTCATCTTCTTCTCAAGTTCCAAAAGGTCTAGAGAGCTGAAATTATATGTGCAGACTCCTTGGCCAATGGGGATTCTAAATTGTAGATTTCGTGACCCCATGACCCCAAATAGGGTCACAGGGGTCACAACCTTAAAAACTTATTTTCATCATCATCTTTATCTTCTATAGGTCTATTGAGCTGAAAGACTGCATGTAGACTCCTTGGCCAATTGGGATTCTAAACTGTAGGTTTTGTGACCCCATGACCCCAAATAGGGTCACAGGGGTCACAATCTTAAAAACCTATTTTTCTCCATTAGATGACAGTCTATGGCAAATTTATTTCTCCTTGGATATTTTAGTGTGGACTTCTTTCACTGTCTGATGTTGGCGATCTAGAAAGTGTTGAATAATAATACATTTGTTTTGTAATTTTTTATAGGTTTTCTTGCAATATGTAACATCAGTTTCATTTTTAGCTCATCTTGCCTGTATAAAGCAAACTTGATATGATGCCTGATGAGCTACAGAGCCAATGGCTCTATTTTTATTGATTATAGTAATAATATATTAAGCTGAGTTGTCAGTAAATTTCTTGACTAGATTAAAGCTTTCAGGAAATGCTGTGGACTGACTCCATTCTTTGAGTTAGTATTTTGGTGAATTATCTAAAGGTTTTATATATCAATGCAAGTCAGTTTATTTCTTGTGTCATACTAATAGATTTCTGAGTGATCATCACACACTACCAGGTTAAAGAACAATGGCTAAAATAACACTTGAAGGTTATAATTATGATGGACTCATTTCAACTTTTATGAATTATCAGCAGTCATGTATTTTCTTATGATAAACTGGTACATTTATTGACATGGCAAAATAATTTAGATAGAGAAAATAGACTAAAGAATACTTCTCTGCAATACAAGAGATTAAATCTTACTTAAGAAAAATCTTTTTTCTCTTGTGAAAAGGTTGTATGTTTTAATCGGAGTCACAATACATATCTTGGGACATGGCATAGATTTCTTCAGTAGGTCAAAATGATTAGGTCAGGTCAGGCCAAGGAATAAATGTTTAATGTGCTACCATGACACCGTCATGAGCGAACTCCTAAATCTTTGTTGAATATGTTATGAAAAATATTACCACTATGAGTTAAGGATTTCTAAGTCAAAACGATGGTCATAACTGGTTAAGGTTCCAACTCTAATATTTTGTGAGGTTTTTAGCTCACCTTTACAAAGTAAATGTGAGCTTATGTCATGGCGCTTCGTCCGTCGTCCGTCTGTCTGTCCGTCTGTCCGTCTGTCCGTCCGTCCGTCTGTCCGTCCGTAAACTTTCACGAAAAAGACTACTCCTCCTAAACGAATTCAGATATCATTCTGAAATTGAAGTATGTTATACCCATGGTGATTCCTCACAGAAAGGTAGATGTTTCAGTTTTGAGAATCCAAGATGGCCGCCATGACAGCCATATTGAATTTTCAATTAGATTTCATGAAAAAGACTACTCCTTCTAAACGAATCCAGATATCATTCTGAAATTGTAGTATGTTATACCTATGGTGATTCCGCACAGAAAGGTAGACGTTTAAGTTTTGAGAATCCAATATGGCCGCAATAGCAGCCATATTGATTTTTCAGCTGCAGATGACACATCATTATTATTAAATTTTAAGCTTTCATCAAGTGATCACTGGCACCATATAAATTCTCTAATTTGAACTTACTAATCATAATATTATCTTAAATATGGAATATTTAAGATTGTCGTGCAAGTTGTTCTATATTTTTAAGTGTTTCTAAAAAAAATTAAAATGAAAGACAAACATAATTGATTAATTTGTTTAAAATCTTTATGGCAACTAGCTGCAAAAACCAAATCACATTAAACATGTTAAATTTTAAACAATGGTATCTCCCTTATATTCCTTTGGTTGACCCCTTATACCACACATAAGGGGTCAACCAGAGTTCAGATATTCCACTATCCACTAATACACATCCCAAGGCAGGCTGCTAGCATCACAGTGTCAGCTGCTAGTCTGTTGCATAATCAACTTGACCCAATTGATATGGCAGAGCATTATGCTATATGGCCTTGGCCCATGTGTATGCAATAAAAGTTATGGACTTGTATTCTCATGACAGTGATATGTTCTTTCTAAGAATAACAACTTACACAAAACCTGTCTACAATAAGCCTTGTGTTTAGCAATCTACATGATAAGTTGATGTGGAATAAATATGAAAAAAATCGAAAAGGGTTTAGTAAGAAAAGTAAGGAAATTTGATTTGTCATATCTCTCTGTTGATTTGACAATGCAAAAATGTTTACCATTATAGTACTGTATGAGTGTTAAATAAATTGATACTTTAATGAAAGACATCTCATGGTCACTTGACATGTAAATATTATGTGAACAAAATAAACGTGTCTTATTCATTGCTGTGTTTATGACTTTCCTCTCAATCAGTCATTCATTTTCCTTGAAAAATCTGTACTTTTGGGATTCTCAATATCCCATGCAGCATAACCATCAGTGAAATAATCTTGAAATCATATTAATGATTCACTACAAAACAAATGTAAGTGGCCACCATCCTGTAAGTAGTGAATGACATTTAAATGGATACACCTAAACAAAATCAAGATATCATAATGAAATTAATACGGATGCCCACATAAAAGTAGCATTTTGAAGATTAAAAAGTACAAGATGGTCACCAATTCAGCCATAGATATACAAAAAAGTTATACAAAAACCTACTGCTTGTTAACTTATCATGATTATATCATTCGTGTATTAATGTTTGTTCAAGCTCTAGTCGTTTCCAAAAGAAGACTAGTATTTTAAAAGATAAAAAAATCATGATGGCAGCCATAATCAATTATATAAAAGATGGTTACATGTATAATTAAATAATTTTACCACATCATTCATTTTAAGGTGAGCTTCTGTACCCTCGGTACTTTTATTATTGTAGCTTGTGACATATAATCTAGCGAGGTCAAGATATATGCTTGTCAACTGATAGGTCTGCCTGCACTGATAGGTAGTCAGAAATACACAGTCTGACGATATTCTCAATGTGATAAAGAGGTATCGGGAACTTTGTTGCAACAATTATTCCCTGTTGTCCCTAGGTGATGTAGAAATGATGATCAATATCTTGAGTAAGTCTAGCCAGATAAGAGAATTATTCTTGCATTGTCAGCAGATTTGAGATCTCATATCGTTATACTGTAACCTCTGAACCCTATAGCCGGCCGGGTAATATTTACTCTTAACCTGCAGGTCGGGTAAATTAATGTTAACTCGCCCTGCAGATTGGGTAATGTTGACTCTTAACCTGCAGGTCTGGTAATGTTGACTCGAAACCTGCAGATCGGGTTATGTTAACTCTTAACCTTCATGTTGTGGATGTTAACTCCTAACGTGGTTGGTTAATTTACATTAAAGGCACAGGAGCACTTAGTTATACGCAAGAAAAATACTTTTACATGATGTAAATTCCGTAAATTTTATGTTTACATTAGTAGTCATTACATTTAAATCAAAACCATGATGCGTGTGTAGTAACTTATTGAAATAGTTACGAGAAAAGTAAACTTTTAGTTGACTTATGTTTAGACTGAGACCTTATTTACAGCATAAATATTCCTCTCCATGATCAAGAAACCAGTGAGGGATGACTGGTAGTTTAATTCTGATTTCAATCACAATAGCTTTGTTCTGGAAATAAAGTGTCAGGCACAATATTTAGGGTACAGTTGAAGGCACCTTTGGGGTCTGCCTAGATTGAATTAATGTTGTTAGATGATAATCAAAATGTCCTATGGAGAATATAAAATGTTCAATAAAGTTTTGTTAATCCATTTCTCTATCTTGAAATATCGAAAGGTGTTCATTCTAAAATAGCTGATAAGCAATTTTTGCATGATACTATTTAGAAAAACACATTTTCACAATAATTATTAGTTTATTCCAAATATAACGATCAAACATCATTTCCACATATGATTATGCAAAGTAGTATTGGTAGAAGAAATTATCGCATATTTAGCAAAAAGCACTGGGGGACACCTTTTGATCATATAATGGATTTGGCTGGATCTAAATAAACATAGAATGTTCATTAAGTACTGCATTCATTATAAAACATTTATTTTTTTTAGTGAAAATATAGTGAATTAAAAAAAATGCTCCTGCATCTAAAGGCTGTACAAAATTGTTTATTTGATTGTGAAGCAAGAATTACTTATCATCTAGGCGAGATCAAAAGCCAGCGATGCTTTCAACAAGTTTGCACTGAAGAACAGTTATAAATGTGATTTTTTTTTCAGATTCATTAGATAACTCCTTGTTAGTTAGTTTCACCCCAGGTTTCAATCTTATTCATAACAATAACAATAGTACATATTCTTGTCTTGCATATTCAGTAGCTACTGTGATTAACGGTTCTGTCAAGATTTAAATTTTCCCCTATATGAAATCTTGAAGGCTGTTTGTCATGCTAAGCTAAATCAGTAGTGTGATAGGTTATTATTTGAGATATAGACTATTATTTTATTGAGTCCTTGAGGCTCACAACCAGAATAGTAAGAATACCTTAATTAACCAGATGCTTTAAGTCTCATTAGTCAAGAACAAAGTCAGAATAGAAGTCTTGTTGCATACATTAATACCTGTAGTGCATTATTTCCGGTATTTCTTTTAATACTCCATGTCTATTGGGAAATTCTGGTGTGACATACTCATTTGATGATAAGAATTTTTTTATTAAGTGCTATATTACTATAGTTTATGGAAGAAATATATATATAAATATAAAGAAAGAAATATAACTATCAAACATTTGAAGATTTATTAATTTTTACACATCTGACATTTTCAGATGCATAAAATGTAACCTTGTTTGAAACACATAAATTCTCTCAAAAATGTAGAAAAATCAATGGAAACTTTCCAGGTTAAATACCACCTAGATCAAGCATAATGTTCATTCTTTCTATTTTTTGCAAAGTCGGCAAAATTTCATTGCATACTTGTGACTATCTATTGAACACATTTCCTTGAACAGCGATCAGATGACGTAGCGAATCGGTAGCCGAATGATATAGGTGTTCGTCTGAGCTCTGCGCACTGCTGTGCTGTAATCTCCGTACAGCCTCCAGAGTTCATTGACCTAGCGAGGCAGTGCAGAATACTGCCCGATATAGCTCACTCTTTGTCGGCTAGCTTGTTTGGTGGTTATGGTTGTAAGGGATTTTCTTCTCACTGTTATGACGTTGGAAATAGACACTTTCTTTGACATTTTATATTTCTTGCTCTTGTGGTGAAAGTTTCATCGAGTTGGATTTAGACACCTGGTAATTGTTAACCTAATATCTGCTGGATTATGTTTGTTTGCAAGTAACCTTTGCATCTTTCAGTTCACCTTGCATTACTTATTTATTATGATAATTTGATTCTTGTTAGGTAAGACTTGTGATTGAATTTTATTTTCACATGTATGTATATTTGAAAATGTGAAATACATTTATTGGTAAGTTGAATCATATTGTGTTTTAAACCATAGTTACTGAATTTAAGTGAATGCTTGTGGTTTCAATACAATACATAGAAAGCTCTTTCCAATAAATAATTACAACAACTTTGTGCCTACTGGTAAGAAAACTATGTTTGAAAACTTTTAAATTAAAAACTTTGATTGCTTCACTAACCATCTAACGAGTTATAAACATTGGTAACAAGATATGAATGATTAATTTTCCCCAGTATATAAGTATATTAAGTGCACACACAAGCTCATTTGAAGAAGATATTTTCGATCATATCCAATGATGAATCAGGCTGATATAGATACATTGTTGCACGCAGTAGACGGATGGGCAGAGGTTATAAATAATGTTATCACCCAACAGTGTCAATATTGTATGATTCCTTCTCGTCTGGGGGCGGGATAGCGCAGTGGTTAGTGCGTTTGGCTTCGGATCAGGAGGTCTGTTGTTTGAATCCTGCCAGGGGCTCAGCAACTTTGTCTGCAGTAGAGAACTGTCCTACACGCAGTCAGGTTTGGGTGCACTGAAATTCAGCATAGTATCACCCATAGTTAGCTAGTTCCAGTCGATGCATGAGGTTTCACCACAATAGTGTTGCGGGCCTTCTCCCTGCAATAATACTAGCAGTCGCAATATAAGTGAAATACTATTGAAAGCGGCGATAAACTGCATATCATCTCATCTCATCTCATCTCATCTTCTTGCCTAGGAGATACAAGTAATACCACAGTTGTATGATCTTGTTAAAAAGGGCTTTCCTAACAATTCCTTACAAATACAATATTTATTTTTTTTAAATGGAAGGCTGATAGTGAAATAAAGGTATGTTTCATAAGTTTCAATATTTACAGACTAAGGTTTTCTTTCATGACAGATTGTATGTTAGACAGTAACATATTAGTATGATGATCCCAGTCTACCTACTGAATTGTCTGAATATTAATCTCTTAAAATAGTGACTTAATCTCATTTGAATGTATGTAGAGACTATATATCCACAAAGAAAAAACGAATCAAATTTAAAACTTGTTTGATTGAATGACCCTAAATAGAACGAATTTGAGCTTAACTTAAATAAACTTCTATCAAACAAACTGGTTTAAGTTAACTTTTTGCTAAGGTTCAAAGTCAATGTGTCAATGATAGTTAAATACCCTTCCATGCTTCAATATTAAGACTCTTAAGGCACTCTTTAGCAAAGAAAAGTTCCTAAAAATTCAGTTATGTGATAAGTATTTACATGAATTTTTAAACCATTTTAACAAAGCAGTCAAATCTATTTACGAAATATCTAGTTTAGTAGATTTAAGAGCTTTGTTTAACTCCAGGAAACTCCAGTCAAATTATCGAGTAATTTGAGTTAAATCATCTTCCAATTCATAATTCATATATACTTTAATAACCCTTTATAAGCAAGAAAAGATTCAAGTCAAGGGAATTTTACAAGTAGATATAATATACCGTATATTTTAATGTACACGGCGACCTCGTACATAAGGCGAACCCCTTTTTCAGCCCCCCAAATTGCTGCCAAAATCATATATCTCATTTATAAGACGACCCCCCTTCTAGCAGGTCGTTGAAACCGTCGACATGACAGACAACTCGTTGACAAGATTGCGTAAGGGTAAATTTGGGTCGATAATTTTTAACTGAAATGTCATGTGTAATTAAAAAATAAATAAGTTACTTACAGTGTTTGTTATTTTATTCAATGATTTATCATTTGCTTCTGATAACAAGCAAGGCTACAGTCAACAAACTCCCATTACCAGTAAGCTCACAATGTGTAATTTATTCAAACAATCCTTATCCTTGATAACCAAGAGGAAAACTAGAAAAACTAGAGCATACTACAATTGATTCAATTTACATCTAACAAACTGTAATATATTTGAACTCGGTTAACCCACAATAACAAAGAAGAAAACCCCAACCAAGAGAATTTTACAAGTAATTTGAGTTACATCATCTTACAATGCATAATTTGTTTGAACTGGTTTAACCCTCTGTAGGCAGAGAGACCTGTCCAGTCCATGGCACCCTGAACTCGTAATGATAATCTCTATTATCGGAAAGGAATGCACAACTTGTGCTATAAGTGCATGCACAGAAATAGCAACTCTTTGTCGGAATAGCGTTTTCACTTCTTTGTAAGTTGGTCCAAATTCTTGCGTTTATTCCAGTCATTCCCTTGTTTACCCTTGACTGGGAGTTTGCAATATGCGATTCCGTCTAGATTAACTCTTCACCTGCTGACTAAGGAATATTCTGGATAAGCATGTTTGTGCCAAATTTGTTCAACCTGACAATTATAGGTAAAACATTTTGTCCTTTATTCAAAATTCAAGTATGTAACTTGTTAACTTTTAAATTTATTCATAATTCAAAACCAAACAAAAATTCATATAATTCTATGCCTTGCCTAACTTGTTCCTGATTTGAATGACTGCAGTACTACAGCAATTACATGCCTGGTCAAAGGTCAAGCACATCCTGGAGGGTCAAAGGTCAACCTACATCCTGGTACACATCGACTGCTATCTTGGTTGACAGTAATGTTAGTTATCCTTGTATGTGTCAACCCTTGTAGTTAAGTCAGACCTCATTAGGTTTATTAAATTCACTAAGACAGAGAAATCTTGACGTTGAAATATTTTTGGTAGGCGCACCCCCCCTTTTACTTTTCTACTGTTTAACCAAATTAGCATGGCTTCTAGTATCTTATAGTGTATCCATGGAGTAACCAACTCTTTACCCTGGACTGGAGTGCCTCCCTATTTTTGAGTTTTCATTAAAGACAACCTTGCTTTCATTTTGAAATTATTGGTCTGAGTTTGAGCTTGCGAGGTTTCAATCAACATGTCAGGAGTGTGACCTCTACATAACAATCTTTCTTACCTACCAGCCCAGTCATATCCAGGTTCATATTTTTCATATGATGCTCTAGGGCAACATATCACCCTAATTGTGACCTCACGTTATAAACAATGCTTTGATGTCACGGTTCGCCTATGACCTCTCAATGTATAAGGGCTGGCTGCAGCTAGTCCGCATATGCTGAGAAGTATGTTTTGGGTATTTTCATTAATTTTGGGACTTTCTGACGTCAATTTATATATTGTGAAAATAATATTCACACTTTTATATCAATTGATCCCTTGAGCTACAGGTCTACTCTTTTTGCTGAATAAGCAAAAATTATCGAAATCGTCCTTTGTTTACCAATATACAATGTCTTATTTCACGACCTAACAGAACTAAACTTAATGCTGGTCACGCACTGAATGGGAATGTAAGACAAAGTATGTCTAATATGATTATCAAACCCGCGATATAGACTCAGCGCGGGAGAGAGAGAGAGACCAGGACGAGCATCAGTGTATATTGATTGTAAATCATCCCATCAGACTCCAGACCACTGTAACTTACCTCTCCCTCTGAAAATGCTTGCATCAGCAAAAATGAAATGCTAATGATAACTGAGATGATTTCTTTCTGCGAGTCCCTTTCATTAGGAGTAATCCCGGTGGGGGGATCAGTCCGTTTGTCTGGCATGAAATTCTTGCTTATGTTGCTTACCCTTATTGTCGAGCTTTAATTGGAGACTTGCCATACAGCCAGACGTTGTGTTCGGTCCACTACTGTCATTGTCCTCCTGTCGTAGTGGACGTAGACGGTCAATTAGTCGCCGCTGGTCAAGTTCTCTGACCGTCTGCTTTGGTAGCTCTGCTGACCGGTGCTATTAATGCAGACTTTGCTACTTACTGTATATACGGTCAACTTTGGTCTGCTCGGATTGATTTCTCTTGGTTTGTGTTAGCAGAATTCATATACCTAATTATCTTACTGCTGTTACCTCTGAGGACGTATTTTGGTTTGTTTGTTTTTGTTCTTTGATGGAGGTTTCAGAAGGTGTTCCTCTTTAGTTGACACAACCCTTTGATCTGTACAAATATGATGCAGACTGTTTTGTCTTCTAAGTTGAGATGTTCTTTGGTTCTGGAGAAATAAGATGTCCCTATTTGAAAGATAATTTAATCTAACAGTTCGAACAAGTGATGTCTTTTATGCATACGACAATTTCTCTATTATTTCGACCCAAAAAATTTCAGGAAATATCTATGGTTGCACTATTTTTCACTTTTGGTGCCTCATTTGACACCATGGTTGAAACTTTAGATAAATATCATAAACATATGTGATATGACTCTGTCATCCTAATCAAGATAATTTGAAATGATTACTTAGGAAGGAAATTTTGTGGAAGGATGTATTCATTTGATGAACATTTTTTAAGCTGTAAATCTTTCATCAGAATTTCAAAGTTTATTTCAAATTTCTGCTATTTCTTCTTTCAAATGTTAAGCTGGTGTTCTGAACAAGTTCCCTGCCGCTAATGACTGACATATTACCCAAGCATCGTTAAACAATAATTCGCTCACTCACCTTAGACAAGTTTCTTTTTTAATTATTTGGCATATCATTCAATTTATGAAAAATCTTCTTGGGTCATGGAATGAAACATTTATTGGTTTAAAGTCATTGTTTAAAAACATCCAGAAAATACAATCTCGGTCACACCAGGACTAACCAACTCACCAGACGCCTCAGTCAACCATATTGATTTATTATGACTTGATTTGAATCATCCATTTTTGCTTTGACTCATCTGTCAATTGAGCAGACGCAAAAGCTCACAGCCTGTCCAACTGTGATGAACTCGTGCAGCAGGATATTCCTTGATACTTTTGTTCAAATTCTTGTCTTCAATTGGCAAAGATTAAGTTTTAACTCATAGAAATGGGATGGGGGGATAATGAAGAAGAGAGGTATATCACAACCTTGAAACAGGTGGGCCGTTTGTCCAGTTACCATTCTTGTACTGCAAGTTGATAGGACAGGGTCTTTAACAGACTACATACACCTAACAGACTACACGCCACCACGAGTGCCGGCATTCCACCAGTTAGGACAGTTGGGTCTGCTTGACCCGCTCAGGTCAACAGAGAGGGGTACAAGAGCAACATTGACCAGCCGCTGTCCGTCAGACTGACCGCCCACAGACATATTGACCTGCTGCAGGTCATCCCTGCGGACACACTGACCAGACGGCGCAGACGCCAACAGACTGGAGGGTAAATATATATGCTCAGGGAACACGGCTGCATCAGCAGTATGGATCAGTCACACTGGCAAAGTTCTTCCTCGGTATCAGCTGATTTCTTCAGCCTCTGATGACTTAAACAACCAGTGTCAGCATTTTTATTCCTCAAACAACGGTTTGGATCATTCATGCTAGCCAAGTTCTTCCTCGATGCCGGTTGATTTCTCGAGCATCTGATGACTTGAACCAGTGTCGGCATCATTATTCCTCAATCAGCTGTATGGATCAGACACAATGGCCGAGTTCTCAATATAGGCTGATTCTTTTCAGTAGCTGCAGTTGAAGAGTTTTCTTCCTCAAAGTGGTTGCATCATGCTGAATCAGCCGGACTGACATGAGTTCTTCCTCTTGTGGAAATAAATTAAGTTCCTTACAACTTGAACAACCACAGTGTCGGCATCCTGCTATTATCTCCAGTCTTGACCAGCAAGCCATTAACGGATGTCAGCACATACTCTCTATATCATCTACTGCATACATAATCTTCCTCAAGTCTTATTACTTGAACGGCCAGTGTCAGCATCCTTCCTTGATACGATCTCCCATCTTGACCAGCAAGCTTGGATTGGATGTCAGCACATACTTTCTGTATCTTCTGCTGTCCATCTCAGCTTATTGTCAGAGTATTCTTCCAAACTCTCTGCTGGTTTCGTACAGCCAACAGTTTCTTCGTATCCAATTCTTGTTCTATATCTGCCTGGCTACTTCTGGGATTTGTTCACAGCCTTCTTGGATGTTCACTGACTTGAGTGAAATGTAAGTAATATTTTCTTAAGAGAAAACTGTTCTTAATATCAAAGTTTCTGAAGAAATGATGTTATGTAATGGATAAAGAAGCTTTTTGGACATTAATTTATGTGAATGAACGTAAGTAATTATATATAGAAAATGAGTATGTAGAGGGGGTTAACTATCTAACGGATGTACCCCACATTTTTCTTTTATCAAAGGACAAATAATACAATATTATAATATCACCAAATATATTTACATTAACCAAAACCGGGAAACATATTTCTTGAAACTTTGGTCTATTTTACACATTCTATTTAGAAACAATGATTAGACAATTTTGATTTACATTGTACATTTGTGTCTCTGTATAAATATATATAATTACATATGTCCTTGTATGTGACTTTGTACACAACCCTGTATGTATACCTGAAAAAAGGAAAATAAAAAAAACCAAAAAACTATCTAACGTATTAAAAACTCAGTTGTTGCAGACAAAAAATATATTCTTGTGATGCTTTTCCACCAGCTTTTCCACCAGTGTCTTCAGATAATCAAATGATATAAGTAAAAGACCTGATATTTATATCAAAATAATTTTTTTTAGGGCAACTAAAACTAGACTTCCTTCCATTTAATACTATTTTTGTGAATGATTTTGCTTGTTTTATACAAAATCATTAACTCGTTTGATGAAAATAGCATTAAATGGAGGGTTGTTTAGGATCTTCTATACATGTAGATTGTAAGGATATTATTGAGCTATGTGTATAAAGGATCTTGTGCATTCTACTGTGTGGAAATGTAGCTTATTACGCAAAAACAGATCATATAGAAAAACAAAACTTATTAAACTTATAATTATTGTCTTCTCTATTGTCTTGTTCATGTCAGCATATATCTTGAATCTTGTTTTCTTTATTTGTGGTTTTGTCACCGGTCCGCTGTTACAAATGACTCAATTACTGACATTTAAGTGCATTAGGATAGATAATTAAAATCATAATTGATCTCAAATATCATCTGTGAATTACCAGTGAGGGTCTTCCAGTCTTCCTCTAGGGTACTATAACTCCTGGGAGTCAGTCTCGGATAAGCAGAGAGCCTGTTGTCATGAAACTGGATATAAATGTAAGAAATTACAAATTACATCTAACACTCGCTTGACTCGAGGAGTCTGTATCCAGTGTGGGAGTGAGTGCTCATTGAATCTCTTACTGTTTCGAATGATTGGACAAAATACTAAATTTTTTAAGAAGTTTTTTATATATTATGTCAAGTTAATAATATTTTTTATTCAAATATGTCATAAAATTATGAGGTCGCAATATGATTTTACTTGAAAACGGTCAAGGGATCTCTACTGAACGTCGCTATGTTCTACAATAATGAAGTTGATCATCTATAAAACTGGATATAGCAACTCAAAATAACGTTAAACGGTCTTGGTTTATTGTGTGTTACAATTCGGGCTGTGCTATATTCAAAATCACTTAGAACAGATCCAACAACTCAACAATTAATTCTGTCTGTCATGATGAACTTGTAACTTGCGTCCGGCTGTGACTCTGGATAAGTATATTAATCATTGTTTTTGTGCAGATATGATTTATGTCTGATATAAGTATTCAACTCGCCTGCTTTGTGATTTATGAGACAGTCTTGCTTTCAAAATTTAAAACTCCATATTTTTTAAGAGGAAGTTTGATTTTATGATTTGATATGTATTCATGTCACATCTTTATCTAGAGTTTATTTTATCAAGATGTACTTTCACAGTGTAAAGGGTTTTGAACAATAATTGATATTAAAGCAAAAATATCTAAGCAATGTGATAAAAATGGGCTGATGATTCACTAATTATTACTTGGGAAATTATCAGTATCAAACTATTATACAGTAAATAGTAATCAGTTGTTTTTTTGATAACTCAAACTTTGTATGAGGGTATAATAATTGCGTATAACAAATAAAATTCTTATAATTTATGAATATTTATAAAGCTTACATACTTTAGATTTTTTCTTCGAATCTCCAAACTTACTAAAGTGCTTCATCCCTATTCAAGAAAACCCGTTCTCGTGACTCCTGTAACATGTATGAAGTTGTATTCTCAAAGTCTTGTGAGAACTACCTGTTGTACTTTACAGTTCACTGTATACCTGAATTAACGATTTTCAACACAAAAGAGTTCCTGTTAGCCTCATTACGTTTACAAGCAGACCTTGCGATTTAAAAAAATATTTTCGTGTCAACATTTCATTTCTACAAGCTCTGTTGATTTCTGACAATAACAACAAGCTTTCAGCACAGTTGAATTCTCGAAACAAAAGAAAGGTTCTTTTCTATGTAAGCAAGGCTTGTGTGTATTTTACGAACTGCCCCTTCATTTTTTCTTGTTTTCACGGCACTCTGTGTGTTCATACATTCCTGGCGGTTGATTGGCAGGTTGCTCCTGTGTACACTGTGATTGGGTAACACATAGAGTGCTTGCAACCGTCTTGTTGCGTTTCGCTGTTTGGTGTTGTTTGGGTTGTTTAATGCAGTCCATTGCAGTTGTTGGTTTTCAATGCAGTTCAGTGCTTGGCAGTTTAAGGTTGATGTTGTATTAACGTTATGAAACTTGGGGCTTCTATATTGGAGCATTTGTGTCTTATGGGATTTATCATTATGAACAAAATACAAAATGGCATCTGAGCATCCTAGCTGTAGGTTGGGATGGTAGTTAGGTTGGATCAAATCCTTCACCCTCGTGTCTATCTGTCTGCAGATCTCTCTACATCCCTGCACTTTCTCAAATCAGCAAATTTCCCCTATTAACAGACAAAGAACTAATTTGTTGATCGCTTTCCAGCTGTGGGTTTGCACTGAATGACCCCAAGATTCATTTCTGAATACTCTGCAGACAAACTGGTTAACTGCTCAGGTCTCTGTGACCTCGGGTGTAGTTATGTTACTACGATATTATAAATCTCTCGGCTTGATGTGTCTGCTGTTGTTATCAGATGTAGTTATGTTACTACGATATTATAAATGTCTCGGCTTGATGTTTCCGCTGTTCTTATCGGGTATAGTTATGTTTCGACAATAGTACAAATCCACTGTTCTGAAGGTCGTACACAGAAGTCTTGCAACAGCAGATGAGCATGTAAGTCTATGGGAATTATTCACTTGTATGTACCATATTTCCTCGAATTGACGCCCCTGGTAAGTATTTTTTCAGACCCCCTTTACCCCCAGCGTTTCTTCGAGACCCGGCGTCTATTCGAGGCCGGTGTCTATTTATTTTTTAATTGGAAACAAATATTATAGATGGTATTAGGGGGAAATACTTTATATCAATTCAACTACGGGAGCATTTTTTAATCAACTTATCACCCGGCGTTTATTCTAGACCCGGCGTCTATTAGAGACCCGGCGTGTATTTACTTGAAACAGCCGTACCCCCCGGCGTCTATTCGAGGAAATACGGTAACCTTATGGCCACCTGCTGTGGTCGGAGAGAAAAATCATAAGGTTTTTGTCTTTGCTTTCCTTCTGGCTTCCGTCCTTGTTTATGCATTTCCTATGATCATCAAGATATCAGATCATGAAATTTATGCGAGAACTAAATCAGTGTTAAAAATATCTGGCATGAAAAGGTTTCAAAATAATATGATGCGTTAGAGTTGGGACTACAATATGAACATTTGGATCTTGCATTTCAATTAACTTTTATATATCTTCGGTTAAAGCCATCCTGTCATTTCCTAATTTCTTGTTAAGTCTTCAGATGTGATATTTTTTGTTTGATTTTCTTGTCTCATATTCCTAGCTTCGATGTTCCTTTGGTCACTAAAATGTGGTAACCCAAAGTTAAGATCAGTCGCCTAACAAATCTAGCATGGTCTTTGTTATCCACGATGAAGGAGTTTCAAAGTCTGAAATCTAAATATTTCTTTTGCATGTACAATTTACGTCACATTTCTGCTGTAGGTATTCCTTTGGTCACAAAGATTCCATTACCAAATGGTCTGTTAGGTCTCAAGACGGGATCTAGCACGGTCTCTTTGACCTAAGATGTGAGAGTGTTGGGACATTGTATACGTCCCTACCTTAGATTTCAATCTCAATTATTCCTTTGTGATCTTCATTGTTATATTTTATTACCAAGTGACCCTATGAATACGGGTGTAATAAAAACATTGAAATTTGAAGGCTTTAACAATCTTAAAATTTCTTTGGTATCTATATGGTTGTGTTCCATTGCCTCTTAATCCTGCAGTGGGTATTCCTGAGGCCACTAACATTTCCTCATCCAATGTTACAATTGGTCTCCAGACGCAAATTAGCTGGGTCCCATTGACCCAATACGTATGAGAGTTAAAACATCGAAGACTTAAAGAATTTTAAATATCACTTAGATATCTACATTGTTACGTCTGAATTCTGCCATGGGTATTCCTGCAGCCGCTAAGATTTATTTCCAAATGTTCCGTTGGAACTCCAGACAAGATCTAGCTGGGTCCCGCTGACCCCAGTTGCAAGAGAGTTGGGACAACATGTACGTCTGCACCTCGCGTCTGCTTCGCTTCAGGCCCGATCCCTTGTAATGGGCAGAAGAGAATCAATTGTTGAGAAGTGTGGGTTCAATGTTCCATGCTGGTTCTGTCAAGGCTGACGCTGTCTCGATATTAGCCTCGTGGAGTTGGGGAGAAGTGTGGTTTAACGTTGCCTCTGTCCGAGCTGATGGTGTCTCGATATTAGCCTCGTGGAGTTGGGGAGAATTGTGGTTTAACGTTGCCTCTGTCCGAGCTGACGCCGTCTCGATATTAGCCTCGTGGAGTTCTGTAGAGGCGCGGTGCAGACGGAACGTTTCAGGAGTGGGTATGCCAAGGTGTAAGACTTGGCTCGTGGCCAGGGATGAATTCCTCAGGACTCTTCACCTGTCTGTGAGATAATCGTTAATGTATCTCAACGGTGGATCGTTAGTCTTTGATTTCCACTAGACAGATGTCATCTTGAAATTTGTGTATTTTGTGATGAAATTTATACACATTTCGAGTTTTGAATATTTAATGTCGAATATTTGATGAAATTGATACACATGATTTATTAATTTTTGAATTCTGAATTTTAAGGACAAGTAAAAAATAAATTTATAAATAAGGGAAATGTGACGAAAGTTCTGAAATTGTCTGTTTCAACTAAAGGAAAAAGATATTATGATATTGAAATTTTCAACTCTTGATTTTTGATGAGATAAAGCTTTCCCAAATTAACCTAATTAGTGAATATGATTGCTAAAATATGTAAAATAACGTAATTGATCCACTTTACAAATAGTTTATGCAATCAAAGCTTCATTAATGAAATCAAAATTTTTTTTGCAAACAGTGCAGTAAAAATGAAGTATTAATCTCAAAATTGTTCAGATGTCATAACAATGTTTTACCTTGACTATCGCCAACATCAATTTAACTTTTAATTTGGTATGTTTTGGTATGTGTGAATCATAAAATTCATATTACCGGTGTTAAGCTATCTCTTGTTGAAGATATCATTGAGATACATTCCTAAGAATTCCTGGCATATTGAAATTTAGAGACAGGAGTTTGAGGTTTAGTATTCAATCAGTCTTTGATAAAATCGAGAATAATGTGGAAGAGGCAATAGATGATTTTGTATGCATGATTGTAGATTCTGCTAATTGCATGAAAAAACGTGTTATGAAACCATGTGAAAGAACAAGGATACCATTGAATGCTGAATGTAAGTTGGCGCGTAAAGCAGCACGAAAATCACTACGGAAATACAGAAAATATCGCAAGGAATCTGATAGGAGATTATACTGTAAAGAGAGAAACAGATACAAAAGTTTTTGTCGGAGTTATAAATCAGACATTTGTAAACGAAATGTAGAGCTATTATGCAAGGCAAGTAGTTCCCCATCTAAATTTTGGAAACAAATTCGAAAATTTAAGAATAAACCATCCCAGAGCAATTATATTGCCGAAACTACATGGCTTACTCATTTCAAACAGGTTTTTAGAAATGATTTAGTTTTAAGTGATTCTCTTATTGACAGCGATTTTGGAAATGATTCAATCATATTGAATGATTCGGCAGACCCGGAAGCACTACTTCTTAATTCATCTATAACTGATCAAGAGATATCTGAAGCGTTGTTTCACTTACAAAACGGAAAATCAGCTGGTTTAGACCAAGTAGTTGTTGAAATGTTGAAATCCTCACATCTTTTAATAATGCCATTCTTAAATAAGTGTTTCAATAAACTTTTCGAGAGGGGTATTTTTCCAAGCAATTGGGCAATGTCAGTTATTATCCCTATACACAAGAAAGGAGATCGCACAAACCCTGATAATTATAGAGGTATTTCCCTCATGAGTATATTGGGTAAAGTGTTCAACACTATCCTAAATAATCGACTTTCTAAGTGGTCGAATACGATTAATATTATCCCCGAATCGCAAGCTGGTTTTAGAAAACACTATTCAACATCAGACCACATATTTTCACTGTTTGCACTCATACAGAAATCCTTATCTCGACGTAAGCGCAAGTTATATGTTGCATTTGTAGATTTCAAGAAGGCTTTCGATTCTGTTGATCGATCAAAACTATGGTTCTGTATAAACAATTTAGGCATGAAGGGAAAGATGATCACGATGTTGAAATCAATGTATACAAATGTTAAAGCTTGTGTTCGTTGTGGTGACCATATGACTGATTTCTTTGATTGCCCATTAGGATTGAGACAAGGTTGTGTTCTCAGCCCTATTCTTTTTTCTTTCTTCATAAATGATCTTTATCACGATATTGTTGCAAATGGAAAACATGGTGTCCAGATGTTTCCAGATTTATTAGAGATGTTTATATTGTTATTTGCTGATGATGTTGTTCTTATATCAGAATCTGTGGTTGGGCTACAAAACCAGTTGAATATTTTAGAACGCTACTCCAAAACATATAAGCTATCTGTTAATCTCGAAAAAACAAACATTGTTATTTTTAGAAAAGGTGGTCCAGTATCAAGGAATGAAAAATGGTTTTATGATAATCACCCAGTGATTGTTAGAAATAAATATACGTATTTGGGATTTATGTTTAACACAACAGCAAATTTGAAAAAATCTCTTGACGATTTAGCCTTAAAGGGAAAGAAAGCATTAATCAGTATGTTATCAATTATGCATAACTTTGGTGTTTTGACTCCAAAGATATTTTTTAAGCTGTTTGATTCTCAAATCAAACCAATTTTACTTTATAGCTCAGAGTTATGGGGACTCCAACGTTTTGAATGCATCGAAAAGATACATTTATTGGCTTGTAAAAAATTTCTTTGCGTTGGTCAGCAAACCCCAACATGTATGGTTTACGGAGAATGCGGTAGATTCCCATTATATATAAATTCTTATATTAGATGTTTGAAATTTTGGTTGAAAATAATATGTATGCACGAAAATAGATTACCTAAAAAAGCCTATAATATGCTTGTACATTTAGACGACTTAGGTAAAACAACATGGGCTTCAAACGTACGCAACCTATTATGTTCACATGGTTATGGTTTTGTGTGGCTGAGCCAGTCGGTTGGGAAAGTAGACCTCTTCCTTTATCGTTTTCAGGAGACAATCATTGGTATGTTTAACCAAGATTGGCAGTCGACATTAGACAATAGCTCGCGATATGATTCATATCGGATTTTTAAAACCCTTCTCCCGAAAAATATTTACTGCACTTAACTTCTAAGAAGATGAGGTGTTCATTAATCCGATTTAGATTAGGACTATCAAACTTAATGATAAATGAAGGTAGACGTAAGTCGATTGATAGAAACAATAGAATATGCCCATTATGTAAAAATGGCATCGAAAACGAATTACACTTTTTATTTGTTTGCCAACAACTTGAAGATTTGCGTAAACAGTATATCCCTGCTTGTTATCTTTCTACGACTTCTATCGTAGCGTTTAGAAAAATGTTGTCAACTGATGATTGTTCAATAATTTTTAAGCTTTCACAATATGTAACCTATGCCATGTCTCTAAGAGATGAACTGTTAAAACAAATATGAACCTGAATACTTTATAATTTAATGTTGGAATTATACAACATGTAACCCAATGTATATGGGCCTGAGGCCTCACATACAATAAACATCCTTTGATTTGATTTGATTTTGAGACAGGAGTCCCATTTTTCTCAATATTTCAATGGTGTATTTCAAGTTTTTATTTTATGAAAGTGCAGGTTTGCAACTCCTAAATCACTATTATCAATTTGAGGTCAGGTAAAGCACAAAACAGCATTGTCAAGCCACTGTCTACCTCAGAACAACCTTGAGACTCAATCACTCACATCTTTTCTCAACAAAATGATCAGTATAGCCAAATTTGAATAGCAAGATATCCCAAAGTTCATATTTTGATCAATATGATGCTTTAAGATTGATTATTGGGATATCCTTTAACTTGGTATACTGTCTTTATGTGTGACTCAGTTTAATTACGTGCAATCTTGCACTTTAAAGGCCGTGAAACTAATTGGGATATCCTTTAACTTGGTATACTGTCTTTATGTGTGACTCAGTTTAATTACGTGCAATCTTGCACTTTAAAAGGCCGTGAAACTAATTGGGATATCCTTTAACTTGGTATACTGTCTTTATGTGTGACTCAGTTTAATTACGTGCAATCTTGCACTTTAAAGGCCGTGAAACTAATTGGGATATCCTTTAACTTGGTATACTGTCTTTATGTGTGACTCAGTTTAATTACGTGCAATCTTGCACTTTAAAGGCCGTGAAACTAATTGGGATATCCTTTAACTTGGTATACTGTCTTTATGTGTGACTCAGTTTAATTACGTGCAATCTTGCACTTTAAAGGCCGTGAAACTAATTGGGATATCCTTTAACTTGGTATACTGTCTTTATGTGTGACTCAGTTTAATTACGTGCAATCTTGCACTATAAAGGCAGTGAAACTAATGTCAGAGACACACTCAGACTGTTTAATGGTCTATGAAGTTATTTTCTTTCAACTTAAGTCTATATGTTTGTCAGATCTAAAAGCCACTTGATAATCAAAAGTAAATATCATGACATCAAATGTGATTTTAGAATCATTTAATGCTGATAAATATGAAAAACAGAAATGTTCCAATGTTCTTAGATAATATTCAAATTTGCCAGACAGTAATAATGTTTTGAATACTTATCTTGAGAAGGTGTGAATATGATGAAAAATGACCTTAAATTAATTGTACATGAGTTATTTTGAAATTTGGCATTGGTCAAAAGTTATAAGAAAAATTCAGACTTATTAAAGGTGGATTGAACTTTCTTTTATAAAAACGCAAAACAAATTGAAAATAAATCCAATGATGTTTTGAGATGTTGAAAATGCCGACAGATATTTCAAGTGATGCAAAAAAAACCAATAAAGAAAAATCAAAAAACAAAAAATCCAGAAAAATGAGGAGTAATAATCAAAGCTGATTTTAAATGTAAAAAAAAAGTCATGTCAAACTATAAAATGGTATGAAAATATATATTTAAGAAATCAATATTTTCCCTGAATCCAAGCCAATGAACATATATAATTACTGAAAACCGAAACCTCACGGATGAATTAACCAATGAATTTCCAATGATTTCAGTGTTATAAAAAATCCAAGATGTTTTAAGATATTCAAGAAAACAGATATTTACAAATATAAATAGATACAAAATATCTCATAAAAATTATCGAATCCAAGCCTATCACGCAAAATTCAAACCTGATTAAATCATCCACCACAGAAACTTATTGCTTTGAATGAGGTTTTAAAAAAGCAGAGACGTTTATAAGATGCAAAAAAAAAGAAGATATGTACGAATATAGGTAGAAAATCCAAAATATCTTTTAAACATTGATACTTCCAAAAAAATCCAAACCTGACTAAATAATCCACCAGGGTACTTCCAAACACATTGAATGATGATGAAATGATCCGAGATGTTTTCAGATGTTAAAAAATGCAGACGAGTACAAAAATTACAGTTCAATAGAACATGCTTGTATCTGAAGAACGGCGCCAACCGCTGGAAGGTCTACTGTCTGGGGCAGGCAACGTTATACAACCTGTCCAGCCTTAATTATACACCAGCGCAAGCAGACTGTTGAATAAAACAAAATTGGCGATCGGGGCATCCAAATTGTCTCCTGAAGCTACAGATTTGGCAGACTGTCAAGAAATGTTCGGTAAACTTGGAGAGGAGAACACAGCCAGACAGCCAGCGTTATGTAAGTATCTTATAGCAGTGTCTTGCCATGCTGCATCATCGCTGCTCAGTGTCATTGGCTCTGTTGACTCCTTCGCTGATGCTGTTCAGTGCTGCATTGATGCTGTTCAGTGTCCTACTGCATGCTGTTCAGTGGTCTAACTTCATCCTGGTCAGTGTCTCTAGGCATGCAGTTAAGTTCTTGGATGATGCTGTTACATGTCCCAGACTACGCTGTTCAGGGTCCTAGTGTATGCTGTTCAGTGTATGCTGTTCATTATTGCGTTGTCGCTGTTCAGTTGTATAAAGCTCTGTATTCAGGGCCCTATAACATGCTGGTCAGTGTCTTGACGCATGCAGTTATGTTCTTCGATGATGCTCTTACATGTCCCGGACCACTCTGTTTCATGCTGTTCATGCTGCACCCATGCTGTTCAAAATCCTAGAACATGCTGTTCAGTGCTGAGTACCCAAATCAGTCTCTAGGCTGTTCTGAGGTCGACAGAAGCCTGTCAATGCTGTTCAGTACAGTACCGACCTGTTCAGTATCTTGACATAATGCTGTTCAGTGCTGTACTGACCAGTTCAGTGGCTTGACAATGCTGTTCAGTGCTGTACCGACCTGTTCAGTGGCTTGACAATGCTGTTCAGTGCTGTACCGACCTGTTCAGTGGCTTGACAATGCTGTTCGTTGCTGTAGACAGCTGCTGCTCTTCAGAGGTAACTTGCTGCTACTGAGCCTGGCTACTCAGGTTCACTACTGGCTATGATATTGTGTTTGAGGCGAGTTTCAATCTGCTTTTGAGCAGAATTAATGTGCTTTCAAATTGCTTTTGCATTAGTTTTGGCTTGTTGATTTGTTTTAATCCTTGGATATTCTCTTCTCAAGTGATTCCATCTTGAGGTGAGATGTTTTTTATATTCTGTATTTCATAATTCATATCTTGATGTCAGTTTCGAGAAGTAGCTAGAGAATTGTTCGTGTCTAAGAAAAAATCAATTTGTGGTTTATAATCATTGTGTATCTTGAACTATCATTTGATGTTTTTTTTCTCCCTTCATATAGTTCATGATCTTCATCTCCAAATGTGCTGTATTCACCAAGTCAAAAGTCTAATTGTTTTTTGTTTTGCCATAACTTTATTTTGAGAAGTTGTGAATTTAAGGATCTTTGATATCAACATTTTTAACAGGAATAATCTAATTGTTAAATGAATGTTACATAAACACTCTAACAAATATTTTTTCATAAACTTTATATGAAACTTGAAAATATTAGCAAAATTTGTGACTTGGGTCTTATCCTGTGTTGTGTCCCTGGGCAAGGCACTTCATCAACATTGCACTCAGTCCAACCAGCTGTTAAAATGGGTACCTGAAAAATGGATGTACTGACCTACGTGGTCGTGATTAGCGCTTAGTAGCAGCTGTGAAAGTACACTCCTTCTGGGTAATAATGTAGCGCTTTGAGCATGTCTTAGGACGTGGAAAAGGCGCAATATAAGTACGCACATTATTATTATTATTATTATATCTTTTCATTACAAAAGATGGCACTGGAAGTTGTTAGAGAGAATCTGAGTTTTTTTTGGCCATTTCAAGACGGTACCACCACAGATGATATTTTTTGTTTTCTCAGTGTCTGGTATTCGTGTTTGGAATATACATTAGATTGTCTGTGATTTCTTTCTAGAAATCCAGTTTACTTACACTGAACCTTTTTCAAACTTCTTTTTAAGTATTGTCACGCAAAAGATTTTTTCTTATACCGGTATGTACTTGTCTGTCTGTGTTTGACAAATGCAAAGCTGGCCATGAATATGTTCTTGTTTCACTTGAAGGATTCACTTCTTGTATCTTTTGTGAAGAGTTTCCGAACTTTTAATTGACTATTTGTCTTATAAGTTATTTTAGCACAACCTGAGTAAGAGCTAAGCTATTCTGCAAGACAAGTTATCAGTTCATAGTTATGAAAAGACCAACACGAACAACCATGGGCTAGATATTTGTGATTTGGGAAGACTACTATGATAGGTAATTGATTGATTTTTTATTTTTGAGGCAACCTTTCTCAACTTTGGCAGGCATTGTGTTTTGTCCTGAAGTAACCCAATTTAATTATCAATGGCTTAAACCATTCCATGGTTTCGAATTACAGGAATCATTTGAGAATCAAGATTTAAAATAGTCCTTGCCTTCAGAGACCGGAGTTGAATTTTAGGAATCATATTGTATTGAAGGGGATGTTTTTTTATTTTTTGTAGCCTGCTTTTGAATGACAAATCTAGAATATTGCTGCACTTGAAAATAAAGGAAAAATTATGAGAGAAAAATATAACAAAGGTCAATGTTTCAAAGGTCAATTCATTTATTTCATGTTTTTAATATATTTTTTCAAAAAATGAGTAATCAAAGCAAACTTTCAAAACTTCCAATCCAAGCCAATACAAAGAATTCATCATATAAGAAATTCCTGCCTATATATGCACAATTACCAATCAATAAAATAACTCAAACTTTTTATACTCAGCAAGCATGCGTCTGATATACACAGCTCGGAGTGATTTAAAGAGCCAAACTTTACTCGTACAAGACATGCTTAATCATATTGATTTCCACAGAATATTTATGATAATGTTTATCAGTGAACCACCTTCCCAGACAGATCAGAAAGTTTCGAAAGACATTTTCACTTCTTCATATTCCGTTAGATGACAAGAATAAATGATACGACGGCCGAAAGTCCCATAATGCATTTGGGCCGGCTACCTGGGACCTGAAGACTGTCTGGGCGTGAGGCAATTTTTAGAAAATCGTGAAATGTCACGAGCGTGCTTGTGTCAGACAGATTATAATGCCCACCATTCGCTGCACCTCTCGTGTTTGTCGTATTTAAATATTTCGCGAGAACGTCGAGGTCTGAAGTTCCAACATCAGTGCCAGTCTGAAGTAATCAATAGTTGATCAGAGTTCCGTCTGGCAGGTTCGTGTTAGACATTTCCCGATGTTGAGTTGCCTCGACTTGCTCACTTACATGGGTACACTCGGGGATCCAGCAACATTTGGTTCGTAGCTCTCGGGCTTGGGGTTTAGTTTGGGTGCTAGGGGGTTAAAGTGGGGTTGGGGTTTTGTCTCTTGATGGGGTTTGAGGGTAGGTTTGGTTTTAGATCTTTGGGTGAGGATTTAGGTTTCAGTCTTGGGTTTATGGTTTAGTCCAATATTTGGTTTGTAGCTCTGGGGCTGGGGGTTTATTTTGGGTGCTAGGGGGTTAAGGTGGGGTTGGGGTTTAGAGGGTAGGTTTGGTTTTAGATCTTTTGGTTTGGAGTGAGGTTAAGTTGTCAGTCTTGGGTTTACTTTAGGTTTAAGTTGTAGCTCTTGGGCTGGGGCTTGAGTTTGGGTGCTAGGGGTTAAGATGGGGTTGGGGTTTAGTTTGTTAATGGGGTAAGAGGGTAGCTTTGGTTTAAGGTCCTTCTGTATTTATAGGTCTGGGTTTGGAGTGAGGGTTCAGTTGTCAGTCTTTGGTTTGGGGTTTAGACTGGGGTTTGGGTTAGGCTTTGTCGTTCTGTTGATGGGGTTTAAGGGTAGGTTGGGCTTTAGGTCTTGAGGTTATGTTTAGGTCCGGAGACTGGGTGTAGGTGTGGCTTTTGGTGTTGAGGTTGTCTTGGGGTTTGGCCTAAGATCAGCTGGGTTTATGGTTAGGCTTTGTAGTTATGTAAATGGGTTTGAGCATAGGATGACTTTCAGGTTTTGGGGTATTTACATGTCCCGAGATTTGGTGAAGGTCTGGGTTTGGAGTGATGGTTTAGTTGTCAGTCTTGGGTTTGGGGTTTAGTGTGGGCTTGGGGTTAGGCTTTGTCGTTCTGTTGATGGGGTTTTGAGGGTCGGTTGGGTTTCAGGTTTTGGGGTATTTATATGTCCCGAGATTGGGGGTAGGTTTGGCTTTTGGAGAAGGGATTGAGTTGTCAGTCTAGGGGTTTGACCTAAGATCATCTCACAGGTAAGGGGTTGGGGTCGAGTTGTTGGTTGTTGATCTTGATGGAGCCGGGGTTGTAGAGTTCATGGATTGTAAACCAAGGGTGAGGAATTTTAGTCAGGGTGTTGATGGAAGGGGTCCTATAATGTATTTCTGATCAAAAGTAGGTGACTAACCCCTGCCATTAAGTTTTCTTCAGCTTAAGTGGGAAGGGCAGAGGAATCAATTAAGATCTTCTGTCAATTACTTATTCAGTGCAGTTTGAACCATGTGTTGTTACAGCCTATGCATCGCTGAACAAAAACTTGATTATTAGGGTGAATACAGTAACAAGCTAAGTGTATTATGAGAACAATTATGTTTCCTTTTCACCCAAGGCTTTTATTAGATAGATAACTGTAAGATATATTTTCCTTCATCTCTTATCATCATAAGAAAGAATCTCATTTTACAAGTGTGCATATTTTCCGATGTACAATTCTGCATATATATTGACTTGATTATGCTGATCGGCATATTGAGGGTCGGCTTGCTGGCAAGATCTCAAAACTTTAAACAATTGCCAAACCATCTCCTGATGATCGAGAATATTTATCTGCCTACAGCATATCTATCATAAAGCTGTTGGAACCCAAGGGAGATAACTCTTGGAAAAATCTGCAGACCTAGCAGTTTCTCGCATGCACTTTGGCACTGTGCTAATTTGGTTTTTTAAACTCTTGGAGGTTAATTTGATAGGGAAATATGCGATTAAGGAACAATTCGTTCAAGAGATTAACAATTTCTCTGCTGTTGCCGTCTCGTGAAGATGGTTTTCTGCTGGGGTATACAAAGTGTTGAAGATTTTGTGTGGATTTATTCATACGGATTGGAAGCAGTTTACTTAAGTGTCTCCATTGTATGTGTAAATTTCATGTTAGTCTGCTTGTTCATGAAGAGCGACAACAATTTGAGTTTGAAGTCTCCGAAAGGTTTGCCGTTTATTCTTTTCTTCTTCAGTTATCTTTTGCTATTGAGATATTTTGATATGAATGTTTATTAGCATGAAACAATTTTGAACTTTACATATCTTTCATTTACATGTATCACTCTAATTCTAAGGTTTTGATTACTGTTTAGGAAAATATTATTAATGATATGCTGTATCAGAATTGTCAAATACGTTAAAAATATTCTGGACCTTTTCTTGGAAACTCTCTTGAAAGTCATGACTGAACTCCCATTGAAATACGGGTTCTGAGTTTTGACTTTCTCCTGAGCAAGCTAAGTGAATGGTAACTTTTAGTTGTGTGCATTTTAATATCACTTCGTTATTTGTACTGAAACTTTGACGAAATAAACATGGCAATGAGTTAAAGATGGCATGTTTCCGGGCAATGAAACTGTTTACATAATTCCGTACTATTATTGATCTAATTCTTTCATTATTCTTGAGATTATTTCATTTAATGTCTGTCAAATCTATTTGCATTTAAGCTACAAAACTATGATTGATTTGAATTTCTATTGTATTCTATTAAGATATTATTTCTTTTCCTAGCAACTGACTTTTCTGTTTCCAGAATTGGAAACTTGTATCTAAAAAGAATATTGATCCGACAACTGAAAGATATAGGCATATCCTTATCAACATTTAATAAAGTATGAAACATCCATATTATTTCAAGAGAAAAAGAGGGACTTTCAGTTTTGATTGACTATGTAAAGCCCTGTCCATGGTTTGAAAAACAAAATTAGGTTATTTTTGTGAAACCCCTAAACCCCATCTTCTGGAAATAACCCCAACTTAAACTCTCCTTTATGATCTTCAGAATCAAATGTTGATTACTTAAGCCTAATCAAGTCTAGGTATTTCTTGTCTGAATATGAAAAATGTATGGTGGTTAACATCTAAATGGTTATTTGTTCAGTCGTAATCTAAATGATTATTCGTTCAGTTATTAGTTTCCAGCAAGAAAACACTTGCTCCTCTCCTATCCAATTCTCTCCCCACAGAGACAGATCAAGTCATGAAATGTTGATACAGCCTCTGTTATATTACGCTGATTTTGTGGGTTCCGCAGTTTCCCCTGGCGGAAAAAAATTGCACCACAATCCATTTGAATTTCTTTATCAAATGACAACGCTTCTTGCATGGAAAGGGTCGTTCATATCACAATGCTTTTGCCATGATTCATTAACCACAATGAGGATTTAAGAACAGCGTCGCTGATTGCACAACAAACTTTGATTGCCTCCAATCAGGTACCACCCATTCTATCCCACTAACTCGGCATAACAGAACAGAGGCTGTATCACCATTTCATGACTTGATCTGCCTCTGTGGGGAGAGAATTCTCCTATCCATCCCCTTAAAAACATTCAGGCCTCAGAGTGATTAAGCAAGTCATGTCAGGATATATCAGTGATATTATTGTACTAATTGTTATCAATGTGTCAGTAACACCTGTATTCTTTACCTTTAATCAACACACCTGTAATCTATTCACCTGTAACTCGTTATCTAAACACTTTCTTCTGGTCCTCAGGTATGTGGAAGAGCATGTTCAGAAAACTGGAGTCGCCATAGAAACGCAAGGATTTTCATTCATTACAAGTGGTCGAAAACGAGAATCTCTGACGGTGAGGATCATTTAAGTTATTTTGAATATTTAGGGTCCTATTTCATAAATTCTTTAATTTAAAAGTAACAATAACTCCTTCCTTTGAAAGAAGGATAATTATCTCTTGTCAATGGTAAGAAGATAAATCTAGCTTGCTACCTAATATGAATTCTATTGGATTGATAGCGAGTAAATTTCATATTGAAACTCGATTATATATATTTTAACCTGTCTTGTTTCATCAAAAGATGTCTTATTTAGATTTTAAGCAAAAAACACTAAAATTATTTGGTTTTGAAATATTTTGTAGTATCATCATTTTATAGTATCATCATTAATCTGATAGCAATAATGTATTATTCTTCCTTAAAATTGCTACATCAAATTGAATTTTATTTGGTCAAAACATCAGACAATGGTGTTGATTAATTGCTTTGTCAAGGAGTTAGTGATACAAATGATGGTAGGTAATATTTACCAAGCAGTACATAACAATAATTATTACCTACGAGGGCAGTCATACCGAGGTTCATATTTTGGATTTGTTGCCCTAGGGCAAAATATCACTTTTTCATTGTGACGTCACGTTAAAAACAGTACTTTGTCGTCACGGTTCACCTATGACGTCACAATCTATACGGGTCGGCTAGTCCGCCTATACTGAAAAGTAGGTTTTGATTATTTTCTTTAATTTTGGGACTACGGTAATAAACAGAATATTATAATCGTGCCCATGACATTCTACGTTTACGACACTCGTGCCTAAATATCAGTATATCCCTCGCTATGGCTCGGGAAATACTAATATTTAGGTACTCATGTCGTAAACATAGTATGTCATGGACACTCATATAATATCCTCTATATAACTCACCTTGTTCATTCTTGCTTCACCTTACTGATGTTCATGGTTTGAGTTCAGCACCAAGATCAGCCATCTATCGATTTGATATTTTGAAATCGGCACCCAAAGTATCAATTAGTAGTTAACTCGTGAAGATTTCTGGTTGGTTAAAAAATGAGGAATTTGCAAAAACAGTTCAAGAGACGTCTGCTTGTTCTGTTATATTTTACTATGATTTAGAAAATTTTGGAAAATGTCTGGACTTATTATTTGAACCACTTTTGCGGGGTATGTTAATGAATATGTCTTCTTACTTATGAATGATTTGATATGATACTCGCTTTCACTTATTTGATGCTATTCCAATTTCAAAGAAACTGATAAAGTGGTTTTTCTTATTTTCCGCCCACATTAAATTTTATCAAACGAAAATGATCTTTGTGTGATGATTTCAAAGCCTATATAAATTTTGGTCTACATATCAAATGAGAGATAAAGAGCAATGGACTATTATTTCAGGATCGTGTGTCTGAGTACAGATGCACCTATAGTGTATTCCAGAGACAGTGAAATGTCAAGTCAAGTTAATTCTTACAGTTTGTGTAGTACGATGTTCCTTATAAAGTTATTCCGTATTTGCCTAACTACATCTCCTACAGCCCAGGAAAAACTTGACAATTACGATTTAATTAACAGTTTCACAGAGATTTGGAAAGAAATCTTTGACAGGGCCATTTTCAGCTGTTTTTGTAATTTATTGAATTTTAAATGGGCTATTGTCCATTATTTCTATAGTAAACTTTTAATGGGCCATTTTTTCATGCAATCTGTGTGTCTGAGTACAGATGCACCTATAGTGTATTCCAGAGACACACTGAAACTTCAAATTAAGTTAATTCATGCAGTTTGTGTAGTATGAGGTCCCTAATAAATTTATTCCGTATTTGCCAAAACTTGATAATGACGATTTAGTTAACCTTTTCACAGGCATTGGGAAAGACATCTTTGAGAAAGGGAAATTTTCAAGGTTTTTGTAATTTATTGAATTTTTAATGGGCCATTGTCAATTATATCTATAGTAAGCTTAAAAAATTTAATAGGCCATTTTATCATCCAACGTGCTAAATGGTCCATGGCCTCTGCCTTTCCCAATCATGGTTTACTAGCACCATAGTTGAGAGTTGATTTTCATGAAATATATATTAGTCAATAGTCCTACAAGTCATCAAATTACTATTTTTGAACTTAATGTTTGCGGCTGGAAGACATTATTTAGGTATTTCACAATTTTTAAACATTTTTAAATATTGATATCATTATACATGTGTCCATTAGTCTTTTGGTAAGAAGATACTTGACTAAATTTTAGTCACTGAGTTGAAAATATAATTATTATGAACATGAACATAATCACGAATAATTAGGCAAATAGAGGGTACTGTAGGTAGAAGCAATAAGATAACTAGTCTTGAAGTCCGTGAAGAAAGGATGGCTTCCCAAATATCTTATCTACAAGAAATTTGGAACATATTCAGGTTTTCGTTTATCCCCTAGTTCTGTCATGGACTATGAAAACAATTACAGGCCTGTAAAATAACTTTTATGTAAGGATCTTGTATAAAAACTTGGAAGAGATTCAAGTTGTGAATCATAGAGCAACAGTACCGTAAAGCCTCAATTAGATGCCAGGTCGAGTAAGTTTATTGTAAATTAGGGTTCCAGTCCATATATTTCTATATCTACACGATAGGCATCTATCCTAGGAAGACTTCTAACCAAATAATGCATGTGAATCGAAATAAGTCATAATGTACCTATTACTTTGGGGGCAGTGCAGTGGTTAGCGTGTTCGGTTTCGGATCAGGAGGTCCGCGGTTCGAATCCCGCCAGGGGCTCGGCAACGTTGTCTGCAGTACTGTTCTACACGGAGTCAGGTTTGGGTGCAATGCTACACTGAATTTCAGCGTAGTACCAACCATCAGGGGTCGAAATTAGTCCTTTTGGGGTACTAGCCATTTGGACTAGTGCATTCCTGTGAGCACTAGCCCAAACATATTCTGACTAGCCAAATACACCGATATAATCTTATTTTCTTTAAATTCAACTAGTCCTTGGACTACCAATGATTGCACTTTACTAGCCCAGCATCTTTTTCACTAGCCATTGGCTACCAAGCTAGTGCTAATTTCGAACCCTGCCCATGGTTCGCTAGTTTCAGCCAATACTCGCAAGTTTCACCGCAATACATAGCCACAATAGTGTTGTGGGCTTTCTCCCTGCAATAATACTAGCAGCTTCGATATAAGTGAAATACTCTTGAAAGCGGCGATAAACCCAATATTCCCTCATTTCACCTCACCAATTACTTTGTTATATGAAGATATTTTAGGCTGCATATTCACAAAATGTAACCACAAAGAAGCAATTATAACTTCGGATAGTTCAGCTTTTATTCAAGGCAAGCATATATCAAAGGTATATCTTCTACAGCTCTGTGCAAGAGGAGCAATTTGAGGCAGGCATGTATTTCAGGATATACGGTATATTGTGTAGATGACAGCCCCGTTATTTCCAGGGAGTGTTGTTGTATTTCCTGTTAGCTTCTTAATGTTCATAATAAGGCCATTCCCCATCGTGCTGTGTACCGAGTGACCCCAGTTTATGTAAGGTCTAGCGTCAACACCACCATGGAGAGAAAGTAAGTTTGTGCTTAGTGCTCTGATGTTTGAGTTAAATAGTTATCAAGAGTTTATGAATTCTATATCTAAATGTAGATAAGATTTTTTTTACTTTATTAACTTGATATTTGAAATTTAGTATTTTCATAATTTGAGTTGGAATCTTTAGTTGTTGTGTTTAGTTAAAAATTGTGTTTTAATTTGATATTTATGAAGAAGTAGAACTAATTAGCAAACTAATTTATGAACAATATTCTACATATTTGAAGATAATTTGTTTATGGCTAATCTGGGCCTTTTGAATTTCTTTATTGCCTCAAGTGATTTATGATAAGTTCATTTGTAAGAAATAAATTCTGTCTAATGCTGCATCACGTTTTACATGTATTCTAGTCTATGTGAATTATTTTTGATATGAATTGTTTTGAATATTATGTAATTAGTTGTCATCACATTTCTGGAGAATTGTAATTATACAAAACAAATTTCCCTTTTGGGACAATAAAGATTATCTTATCTTATCTTAAGTACATATAGAATTGCTATTTGTGCTGTATAGAAAGAAAAATATTTTATTTATGTGTCACGTGGTACATGATAAGTTTCAGACAAAACATAAATTGATAATACAAGTTTTTAAAGAGCGTACCACCTTGCCATAAGGCTTATGAGAATCATGAATAGGGCTTTCTCGGGTGCTCGAGTACTCAAGCTGAGTCAGTTACATCTGGATCCGAGTACTCGAAAAGTGGATATCAGTTGTTAATTATTTAAGTAATCTCAGTCTGTTTGTCTGTAATGTGTGAAGACACGTGATCAACATTACCATTTAAAGACATAGGCCAAGTTATCAAAGTTATTATAGATACGACCATTTTAAAGGAGCAGTAGCACGTTTTTAGGGGTAATATAAGGTGATGTCAGGAAAATGAAAATTAATGGTTCCAATTGAAAGACAATGTATTTAAACTAAATGGAGCAGTAATAATTCAAATATATAACGTAAAGTTAAGCCTTACAATTCCTTTTTCTTACACAAAATGAATTAAAGGTGTTAAAAAAAAATGGCGGCCAATGGAATTTATATGAATCTTCATACTTTGTCCTCTGACTATGGATGATTGGCTTGGGTAATGAGATTTTTGACACTGTCAAAATAATACATTTAACATTAACTTTCAATTATCAGTGAACATTTTAAAATCTAAACTTTTCAAAAAATGTGGTACTGCCCCTTTAATGTCTATGTTATATATCTAGGCTATACATCAATTCAAGGTTTATTTAGGTCGGGTTAGGACTTTGAGTTATAAAATCTGAATATACCTGGGTAAGCAAAACTTTCGGATAATCGAGTCTTAGTCGAGTCTGACTTTGGTAAATACTTGAGTCCAATCTTTTGTGATTTAGTAGAATTTTAGAAAGGGAATTAAGTTAAGTGTAATCCATGTGTGATGTGGAAATATGCAATAACATAAAGGGAGTGTTTTAACAGTTTATTCTCAAAATTACGGAATTATTTATTTATGGAATAACAAGATTGTTGTCACGGATATATAGCCATAATAATGAACACCTAAAAAATCCCACAAAAAATTTAAAGGTGCAGTAGCACGTTTTTTTGGGAAATATAAGGTATTGTCAGGAAAATGATGATAAACGGTTCCAATTGAAGGAAAATGTATTTAAACTAAATGAAGCAGTAATAAATCAAGTATATATGGTGTAAAATTCAGTCATGTGATTAGTTTTTGTATGCAAAATGAATTAAAGGTGTTCACGCAAAAATGGCCTCCAATGAATTTTATGTGAATCTTTCACACTATCAAAATGTTACATTTAGTATTTACGTACAATTATCAGTGAGAAATTTTAAATAAACATGCTACCCTTTAAGACATGTTTTGACTGAGATGACATTAGCTTACAGACATTTCTAAACTGGGAAACGAGATGTTTTGAAGAAGATAACATTGGCGTTAGTTGGCAACGTGTTATTGATGATTGTCTGGGTCAAATGTACTGTAAACTCAGATTATTTTATATCAGTTATTATTATTTCATATTAACGACCTGCAGATAGACTATTGATAAGAGGAATTATTACATCAAGGGTTTATTGCCATTTCAGATGTCATGTATTTTGTCTTGAGTCTCCGGTTATCAAGTGTAAACATTTTTGAGCTCTAAGAAGTGTATTTTTGACTAGTTATTTTGTTTATTAGGCTAATTGAAGGGAAAATGTATAGAAATATCTTTTAGTTCAATAAATTTGGTTTTGTGAAATGTATTTTTCAAACAAAGTGCACATCAACTAAAAAAAAATTGAAGGTCTGTCGGAATATTGAAGTTTTCATGCTACGATCCTTTGCTACTAAACACAAAAATTCCTATATATTCCCGAAAATCATTTATTAGATACATAATGATTGCATAAAAGAAGATACACGTAACAGAATAAGAACAAAGTATTTCTTTTATCATTTTGATATTGGAGATTACTTTCTAGAAGGATATTATCAATATTGGAGAATCTGTATATGTACAAGTTTTCATGGTGACAATATGGTGTGCATTTTTCTACATTTATTTATCAAAATGAATGTGACAATAGTTGAGTCAGCATTCATGCCCCGCTGTCTAAGAAGATAGAACCATGAAAGCCCCAGCTGTCAGTGGGGGATCGGGGCTTGTAAAACCGGGTTATCAAATCTATTGGAACAAGTGCAGAGCCTTATTTTTTCAAATTTTATTTCTTTGGAGTCTTGCTGGGGCAACTGTCAACGTGATTAGGATTAGCGGGAGCAGACAAAGATGCCGAAAGGAGTGGTACGGGACCAGACTGCTCCACTGACATTCTGTGGTGGGATGGGGCAGAGTATAGACAGATAGGGGCAGAGAACATCTCCCTGTGGCAGACACTCTCGGTCAGAGTTTACGGGGTATGTCGGACAGGTGGGGAAGTGATGTCGGAGGGTTTCCGTCTCTGATTTGATTGTGGCATTTAACAAGAATGATGTGTTAAGAAAACATCGCTTTGTGCCAGTCGGATGGGTTATGGGTTGGTTTGAGGGGGGTATGGAAGGGGGTTAAGATTGTGTTTTCAATTTGTCTTGGTTGAAATTGGTTGAATGCAGAGAAAACTATTTGATGTTATATTAGGCACTGGAACTTCTTACCAATTATGCATGTCATTCAAGTATGCAAGTTTGCAAATTGCAAGAACATCAAAAATTTAAATAGTTTAGCAAGAATGAATATTTACATGCATTGTGTAAGCTTTAACAATGAAGAAAGGAGTGTTATGAAAATATAAAGATTGAAGTGACCTTCAACACAAAATATTTGCCTAAGGTGACATGACTGACATACATTTCATTGTCTGGTAGGTACTCAACCTCTGACTCCCACATTATTCAGCCAAAAAAATGGTTCACCCATCCATCCAGTGAGCAATGGTCATCATTGCTGAACTTTATCTCATTCGCCATATTTGTCTTGCTCTTTTCAAATATTCCCTATAAATTTTTATCATGAATTTGATTCTTTTTTTAAATTTATTTATTTTAATTTACAGGGAAATGCCACCTTACACCTTTATCCCCACTTTGAGCCCTTACGAGAAATTGAAGGTAAGTCTCGCATTCTATTTATGCATCTGTTTGAAATAAATAAATGGTATCAATCACCAATGGGTCAAACAGAACATCATGGATCAAGGAGTTGTCTTATTCAAAAAGATAAGTGTTGAATTCTAATTGATTAAATAATATATTCCATATTTGACACAATGTGATACAGTATCATTCATTCATATTATCACTAATTATGATTAGTGAATTTGTCAGAAATTTTCTTGCATATTTGTTTCAAGTCAATCTGACTGCAGAACCTATGGCTCCATTAGAAATCCAACAGTGTTTTTTCTGACACAATCCTACATGCTAAAAATATAATTTAAAAAAAACCTTCTTTAATTACCAGAAGATTAGAGAGAAATCTTTCCATGTTTGGCGTAATGTGCTCACAATGAGAAATGCCAGCTTGGGAAGGTTGAAATAGCAACTACGCAGTTTGCTGTATTAACTCTGTCTGGTCCAGACGACAAGTATCCCCGCACCCAGGCCGTGGGGACTCAAATTGAACATTGATTTTTGTGCAAGTTGGTCGGCGTCTTCGTAGGTGTCAACCAAGGCAGCGAGGACAAAACGGAACATCCTCCTCACACGAGCTGCTCTCTCCCTCGGGCTGTCTGGCTCAAGACGAGGCTCGTTTGTTCTCTGCCCAATGCTCACGTCTGCTCTTCCAGTTACTTCGGGTTTGGTGGTTACAGTTACTTGGACTTACCCCTTGTTAAGATAATTTGGATGTTATTTCACAACCTTTTTTAATCTGCTTCAGTGGTTGTTCTCTTGTAAATGCTCACGTCTGCTCTACCAGTTTATTTTGGTTTGGTGGTTACTCTGTTATTTGGACTTACCCCTTGTTAAGATAATTTGGATGTTATTTCACAACCTTTTTGAATCTGCTTCAGTGGTTGTTCTCTGCCCAATGCTCGCGTCTGCTCTACCAGTTTATTTTGGCTTGGTGGTTATTCTGTTTCTTGGACTTACCCCTTGTTAAGCTTATTTGGATGTTATTTCAAGAACTTGTTTTGCTCTACCATTTACTGTGGTTACGAATTCGTGGTTATTCTGTTGGACTTACCCGTGGTTGTTCTGTTTCTTGGTCTTACCCCTTGTTAAGCTGCTTTGGATGTTAATTCACAACCTTTTTGAATCTGCTTCAGTGGATGTTTGTGGTTTCTTAGTGTAAGATGTGGTTTCTCTGTTATTTTATCTTAACCTCATTCCGGCTGATTTGGATGGTATTTCACATTTTGCATCTGCTTCTTTGGTTGTGTTTTTTGGTTTCTATAGTATTGATTTTTGATGGTTATCAATAGAAAAACTCAGAATTACAATAAATATTTGGGAAGAAGATAAATGTAAGCTGACAAAAACAATTAATGATAGCAAAAGATACATATATTGTTACAGTTTTTTAATCAGCTCGCCTTACTGTAAATGTTATTATATTCATTTTCAATTAAAAACAGGAATCATCTTGTTTTCCAAATTGTAATCGTATTCTGAGGATGTACTAATTGATTACAGTGTTAGACTCACATAACAAATTATTTTGAAATTGTCGTCATAATTGGCGTATTCATAAGCTCTGTCGTGGGCGGGAGGTGTTTATTTCACATCGGAGCCATCTGTTGCTTCGTAGTTGATCGTCCCACTGCACTGAATCAATAAATATCTCCTACATTGTGGAACAATTGTTTTGTTTGTCAGTGTGAGTACATTGTCAGTACATGTAGGCAAAATATATAACCTTGGTTTTAGGATTTTTATCATATATTAGGTGAGGTGAGGTGATATGGGGTTTATCGCCGCTTTCAAGAGTATTTCACTTATATCGCGGCTGCTAGTATTATATATTAGGAAATCAATTGTAAAGTACAGTTAGTATTTTGGTGTTAATTCTTATTCTCTAAATCTGTTATATATATTATGTCCATTTGTGAATCATTTCTGCTTGATTTATTGCCAAATTAAACAGTTTCATAGTTTTTGAGCAAGAGTATTTTCTGCATGTGTACTGATTTTTGGGATTTTTTGGGGGGAATAAAATGTTTTATGAAATTCAATAGTGTTTCTGTAAATAAACTGATAGGAAAATTATTTGCAAACTTATCAACAAATTCAAAAATTTTAATAATTAAAAATGCACATTTTAATTATAAAATACATCTGAAATCAAGGTAGGAATTATCCCAAAACAATTTATTCCAACCAATTTAATATTACACGTGAAATTAAGGTAGGAATTATCCCCAAATTTTGAATGTCAAACATTATATTACACCAGAAATAAAGTTAGGAAATAACAAAAAGATATATTGGCAACTATTCAAGGTAAGAATTACCTCAAAATTTATGAATGGAAAAATGTAGTGCAATAACACGTCTGAAATGAAAGGTGTAAAAGGAGGGGGGCACGGCAACCCAAGCTGGAATCTCACGCATGCTGACAAACGCAGTGGCGATGCAGCGGATGTATAAATATCTAGGATTGCTTTCACATGACCCGAAACACTGACAAAAACAAAGAATGTGTATAAACCGTAACAAGTGATAGATTTTTCATTTGACCGATATATTTGCAATTAATCTTTATTTCTTGCATAGTGTGGCTAGTTTCAATTATGGACTGTTTATTTTGCAAGCTCGGTGTCGCCACTTGTATAGAGCATTCCACCACTCTGTGTCAGCTGGGATGGCATGTTGAGAATCTGCTGAATCATCACTTTCTTGCACCTTGGAAAATATCACACAAAGAGAGTGTTTGACTCTTTGTCCTTGGAAATATGGTCTTCCTTCATTATAAGGAATTTGAATCTAAAAAGATAGTTTCACAAAAAATCAAGTTGAAATTTTTATGATACAAGAGTAATATAATTATAAATATTTTTCTCTTGATTTATATGATTCTAGTTCTTAAATGATTGCTCATCAGAAAAGAAATTTGGAGTGATTCTATTTGGTGATAACATTTTATGATAATTTAAAGATCCAAAAATTATGTTGATGGGTCAGTGCTTATAGTGAGATAAGTATAAGCTTGTAAGTATGTTTGATTGTTATGAAATATTTATGATTGAATATGAAAAATCAATTTGGAGATATTCCTTTTGGTGATTTCATTTTAGAATTATATGAAATGTTTTGAATTTATCACATTATCCAAAAGATATGTTGATGGACTGATACTGCTATATTTTTGTATGATTAAATATTTATCAAATGCTTATAATTGAATATGAAAAATCATTTTGCAGTTTGGTAAAGGATTCATGCTCTATTTTAAGACTTTGCAACTCTTTCTAACTATTTTGTATTATCTTTAGATAATTTTGTAAAACAAATGGGACATAGATATTTTAGATATTTAGAAAGTAGCTATGAAATTGTTATTCTTTTTTCTCTAATCCCCTGCTGCAACTGGGAACGGGGGACATTGTATGCAGCGTGTTTGTCTGTATGGCTGGATTCTTGTTTACACTGTATCTCATAAACTATTGCACTCAGTGTTGTCAAATTTGGCAATTTTTACAGCCTACATTGAAATAATAACACTTACACTAGTCATTTTGGGTGACCTGTTTGTTTTCATTGAATCTGCAGTTAATTAATGTGATTAATCAAACATGTTGAAAGAATGGAAATATCCTAAATTTTTTTACAAATAGAAATAAAAGACAGGCAACTGATATGTTATGAAATTAAGCTCACCAAAATGCTTAAATTATGTAGGGTAAGGTAAGTCTTAATATCTAAAATCTAACATCTAAAATATTTAGATTTTAATAACTTTCTTGCATGTAACTAACAACTCAAGTCTAGAAAACATTGTATCTTTTGTCCCGATATGCACTGAGCTAAGTGCATCTCACACTGTCAATAGACTCTTTGCAAATAATTTGTTAACTATTTCTACAGCATTCACAAATAAACATCAGGCTTCGTGATTTCTTTCCTAATTAATTTTTTCTGCCCTTATTTGATAACATTTGGAGAATAGACGTTTTTATTTTGATGTAAACAGTCCTAAGAGATTCACAGACACAAATTTCTCGTTATTATTTGTCCTGCTCTCTTTGAAGCAACATGCATGATCACAGATGTTAGAAAATAGCCAATCAATATTGAAAGATATATACCGAAGATGAGCTTTCGAGTTCCCATATTTGGTAAAAGGTCCTTGTAAGAGGTTCAAAGAATGCTTCGAGAGGTTGAGAAAGTCTAGCTAGCTGCAAACAGAGAGATAGGAGTGCGTTCCCTACACAGTCTTTTTGTGAATGAACTTTTCCTCATTCCTCGAAGATAGCGGAGTGCATTGGGTCCTTCTGCTCGGCCAGGATCCCTCGGAATTTGATTTAGGGAGCAGACAATTCATTGGCAAGGTTACGGTGACTTTGTTCCATAGATGCTGTATGTGTCTGCTGTGGTTCTATATTGATGATCGGGGGTGAGCTGCGCAGAGCTTGTAGACGTCTGCTGGTATTACGACTCGGATACTTGTCCATCAAGATTAAGGGAGCGACTAATTGTTTTTACTTCTTACATATTATTATTAAGTATAATGATTGTTTTTATGATATTGTTATAACAATTTTTTATCATATTTTCAATATTGCTATATTGATGTCTTGTTGTTCTTTTGTGTGATTGATAAAGTAGGACAAAACATCTGGAAAAAATAGCAAATAAAAGAAGTGGGACATATTGTGTGATCTTGATTTATGCAGTTCATTCAACAAGTTAATCAGTTCAGTTCCAACCAATGCTGGCAGGTTTCACTGCAAAGTTTGACTGAAACGGTGTTGTTGAATTTCTTCAAATGATACCGGTAGTTGTTCTTTATCTTTAAGTACTTTATAATCTTGACTTCTCACTGTTGTACCAATATTATATTCTCTTGAAAATAATGTTAATCTCAAAATGAACTCATCTGTGAATAAAGGAAAACTGTCTGACATATGACAAACTTGCTGGAAATGACTGACCATAAGCGATTCTTGATTCCCGAAGTCAATGGTTGCACTGTTATACGACATACTCAACCAGACTAAAGTTGACCAAAAGCAATTTCTATTTCCCGTATTAATGGTCAGTCCGTTATGCGACATACTTAACTGAACATAAGTTTGATGATCAATAGCGGTTACAGAACACCCCTAAGTGGACGTCAGTTTGGCGAAAGGCAAGAATTGATTTCCTATGTGGATGGCCAGTCTGTTACACCATCAAATTGGCTGGACACGAGAGTGACCGCCAGCTGACCGATCCGCGGACGGCTCGTCATGAGGTAGCCTTGTGGTCAGATTTATCAAGCTGCCTGATGAAGAGCTGTTCCGCTGGCTGGAAAGTTCGTCAGGGGAGATAATCGATTCATATGTAGACAGGCAAAACATTTGTAAAAGTCAAGATACTGTAAATGGCAGTGGAAGATGGAGTTTGTTTGGTAACTGTCTGTCTTTGAGTGTAAAAACAGATGACAAAATATGTCATGTGATGACATATGTGATGGTGATAGTGATAACAAAGATAGTGATAACATGACAAATGGTGAAATGACACTAGTTATCGGTCAGTTAAGCTGTGATGTCTTTGACAAAGATGGTGATGACAAGAGGGTGATGAAAAGTTAAAACATAGTGATGACAAAGATGGTGATGATAAAAGAAGTTCAAACATAGATAGTGATGACAAAGGAAGTTAAATATAAAAATAGATAGTGATGACAAAGAAGGAGATGACAATAAAAGTTATGACAAAGAAGGAGATGACAAAGGAAATTAAAACAGATAGTGATGACAAAAATGGTGATGACAAAGGAAATTAAAACATAGATAGTGATGACAAAGAAGGAAATGACAAAGGAAATTAAAACATAGATAGTGATGACAAAGAAGGAGATGACAAAGGAAATTAAAACATAGATAGTGATGACAAAGAAGGAGATGACAAAGGAAATTAAAACAAAAAATAGATAGCGATGACAAAGAAGGAGATGACAATAAAAGTTATGACATAGATAGTGATGATAAAGATGGTGATGACAAATACAGTAATTACTAATGGCAGTGATGACAGCACGATAAATTGCAAGAACCTGTATAAAGCTGATGACAATATTCCAGCCTGATGTTTATCATAGTTCTCCGTTTGACAAAGACAGTGACTTGCACCATGAAAGTGATGACACCAACAGTGATGAGGATGACGTCAGTGATGACAGAAGGAAGGGACCTGAGGTGACCCTGTGATGAGAATGGTGTGCTGTCTATCATCGCTCTTCCTTTGGACAGCTGTCTTATGACAATGAGAGCTGCCAAATGAAGGGCTGTGGTCGGCAGCGTCATCTTCGAGAAATAGCCGTCATTCTTCATTCGTATATCATAATATTCCTATCAGAATAGTGGTCATACTCGTCAGATTATAGACTGACTGACTTCATAGGAAGATCTGTCTTAATTAAAAGGAATCGCACTTAATGGGAATAGAACTGATGACCAAATGGGAATAGCCACTCACTGATGGGATTGAAAACAGGATTTTATGGAACTTCAATTGCAGACTGAGTAAGAGAAAATTGTGGACCTACTCCATCGGAAATTACGGACCAACTTTATTCGAATGGGGGTCCTACACTAGAGGTGCAACAATATATGGTGGTATTCTTGAATCCTAATAATTAATTTGACGAAATTGCTTATGTTGCCTAAAAATCAGATTGGACTAGAGGTGATATCGTGGTATTTGTGAATCCTAATACTTAAATTGACGATACACTTATCATGATGCATTCTCTGTATCGTGATATGTATCATTGATTTAAAATGGCTTATGTTGCCTTAAAATCCTAGTATTTATCAAAAGTTTTTTTTAATTGTCAAAAACCTTGAAATAGTGTTTCGTGATAGGTATCGTATCGAGTCATGTCGCTATGAGATATCGGGATACGTATCGTATCATGAAACTAACGTCTTGGAATAGTAGATTATATGGAATAGCCGACATTCTAGATTTGAAAAGTAGAAGACCAAATGTGAACAGCAACTGATTTATATTCAATTAGAAGACATGAATTTATGGAACATGATTAGAATAGACTGAGTTCAAGAGAAATGTGGACAGGCTTCAGAATATTTAGACTGATTTCTGGTAAATTGTAGATTTTGAGGGAAAATGATAATAGTAAATCCATTAGTTATTATGGACATACAACAGCTTTGTTTGCAGATACTAATGGGATTGTAGATTGCAATTGTAACCAAGAGTTAAACTCGGATGCCATCAAACCCTTGCAAGTCAACTATTTATGAAGGTATAAATTGTAAAAGTTAGAAAGTAGAATTAGAAAATGTCAAGCTTTATTCAAGGTTTATGAAAAACATCATCAAATTTTTAAATTATGATCACTTTATTCATTACTAACAAAGTTACGAAATTAAACTTTGATCAGATGAGAATATCTTCCTGTTTGTCATATTTGTATCAATAACCCATGATGAAGCCATGGCTTTGTTATAGAATTTAAGGTATTTTTGTATTATTAATCTAGACTAAATTAAAACTAATGGCTTTCTTCAGGAGTAACAAGACTTATTTGAAGAAAATGCTGTTTTAAAATTGAATTTAATCCAACGAGAATAGTCAATAAATTCAAATTTGGAATTTGGTAATGAGTTCTTGTTTATGCCATTTTAAATCAGTGTCAGAGAGAATATGAATTGTTTTTTAACAGATACATTGAAAAAGAAAAAAAGAAAGAAGTAATATATTAAGCCATTGTGAGCAGAATTTTTACAAAATTAAGATACAAAAAAGGAAAAGAGAACGAACATCTTTTGATTTGAGAATATGTATCAGAAATACAAGACTTTGCATATATATTTGTTTAAACCTGAAAAAACACACATATTTTTTTAAGTGAATAAATATAAGATTGTCATATAGATCATAATTATTTGTAGCCTTTAACTGCTAAATGAATAATATCAGCACATCCCTTTGGTTAGGAGGGTAAATCATCTTCAGAATTTGACCAACATTAAACATTATGAATACTAGGTGAAAAGTAAAATCTATTAATTATATGTATTGAATTCTCACTCTTTGACGGCTGACTCAAGTCATTTTCTTTTAAAAGTAGCAACTTGGAGTAAGACAGCTCATTAGCAAGTGTGTAGGGGTGTTCCAACATCTGTTTGTGTCCATGAGTAGTCAAATTGGAGTATGCAAACTAGGAGTAGTCATAACGGGAAGATACCGGTAACTACCTCTCTCAATGGTGCTTGTGTAAGTTTTCTATAAGATAAGATAAGATTAGATAATTCTTTATTGCCCGTTTAGGAATTTGTGTTACATTTAAGTGAGCATGAAATTCAAAATTATATACACAATATTTTAAATAAATACAAAATATTTACAAATGAAATATACAAATATTTACAAATGAACAAATATAAGGGTTGTACGAGGGTTAAACAGTTAAATGATCCTGTTTGGTAACTGTTGACTCAGCAGTTTGTGGTGGATTAACTCCTCTCCATCATTAGGTAGCAGTACGGTGATGTAGCGATGTATCTCTCCGCTCCAGGTAGCCCAGAATAGATCTCCACATTACCATGAAGACCACCGTCTGGCTAGTTTGTTACAATCTATTTATTCCTTGATCAAGACGGCTGTAGACGTCAATAGTCTTGAATTTGAATATCGTCTGCTCGCACCAATCTGTCGTCTGCCTCTGATTGGCTAATTGCTGTCTTTGAAACAGATATGTTTTATCAGACCCTGATGATATCATATTTATCAAACCCTGATGATATTATATTTATCAAACACAGATATATGTTTTGTCAATCCCTGATGATACCATATTTATCAAACCCTGATGACAACATATTTATCAATCCCTGATGACAACATATTTATCAAACACTGATGACAACATATTTATCAAACACTGATGACAACATATTTATCAAACACAGATATGTTTTGTCAATCCCTGCTGATATAATATTTATCAAACACAGATGATACCATATTTATCAAACCCGGATGATAACATATTGATGTCCTTTACGGTTCCTTTTTGTATGTTGTCTGATGAAATCCATCTCTTGTATCAATCTCTCATATCAATCAGACATGTTTGTCTGGAACATTTTTATCTCTTTTAGTTGTTTAATTAGAGTATTTATATGTCCTCATCAGTTGCTTCCCTCGATGTCGTCTGCTTTTACCAATTTGTCTTCTGCCTCTAGGCTTGTTAGTATCCTTCAATCACATATCACGCTGCGAATGTCTGAAATATTGCTGAAGCAGCTTCCAATCTCACATTCACTATTATTGATATCTGTTGCTTATGATATATAAGTTTTATGACCATTTTTCTTTGATTGTTTTAGATTGTATGTCAAATACAGTTATTAAAAGTCATTCTTTGTTTGATATCTTCAACAAGTGAAACTAATGGCTGAAATATTGCCCATGCAGCTCCAATTCCAATTCACTCCCTCTCACTAATACAAATATCTGTTTCTTATGATATATGTGCTTTACTGTATCAACTTGTATGTTACTGATTTGTAAGCTGGCTATCTCTTCTGTCAAGCTCTTGTAACAAGCTCTTGTATCAATCTTTGTTTGTTATTTGGTTGCGGCTCTTATCACATCTCATCTTCTGTCCTCTTATCTGTCCTACTATCCCTGAATATAGTCTTTCATCTCTTCCTTCATTGAAACTGACCAGTTCAACTATACCGTCTGCTGTCTGATAGTATCAATTACAACTGAATTAATCTCTTTTGTTTGCTATGACCATCTGTCGTCTGCTGCTATAAAGAAATACCTTAAGTAATTCTGCTTTATTTGTCAAGCTTCAGTCAAAGCTTTTCATCTCTCGTTTTTTATAATAAGATTTCTGAATTTTAGTTTTCTGAGAATAACTCTTGTAATAATATCTTTAGTTTGTTATGATTGTCTAGCTGTTGTTGCTTTCTAGGCTCATTGGACATCTGAATTGTGGTTATCAGGCTTTTTATTTCTTGTTTTTCGATTTGTGATACCAAATCTGTTTGTAGTCTTTGTGAGAAGTCCTCAACCGTTCATTGATATCAATTTTCTTTCTACCAAATTGTTGATATTTCTCATGCACACACTTTTACTGACATTTAATTTGTTGATAACAGTTTTATTTTTTTAATCATTTCAATGACTTGGGAACTGTTATCGAGTGTAACAGTTATCGCCATTATACCTCGCTGTACAGTATTTGAGGAACTTCCATTTTCAATCTCGTCTTATTTTAACCGAACAACCTCTCCCAATTTCAATTTATGACTCTCAAAAAAAATCAACTCAAAGAAATTAATTCAGCACATGCAACGGAAGCTAAATGTGAGCATTTAAGTTTGACATAGCTGATTTTGTATTTCACCAAATTGACCGTCTGCTCTCTTGATATGTTTGCCGTCTGCTTCCACCAATGTCTGCTGCTGTCCTGAAACATTGCCAAGGTCAATGTGTTAGCATGGAAATCTCCTTGAATCAAGTTTTGAATTTTCCTTCAAGCAAGGGATCATAGTAAATATTTGTGTTAAAAGGAAAGTCGCTTTGAATCAAGTTAAGAGTCTTGCTCCCAGCGAGGGATGTAAGTAATGTCTGGCCTTTTGTCGTTGAAGACATCACTTCGACTTCAGAAGCCTGTTTTGAATACCATACTCATTGAGGACGACTGCCGTATAGGTAGCGAGGTCATTGACCTATTATGTGTGACCTAGACGACCGACCATCGGGGACAGGACACATCAATTCTTAGATTGTTTTCAGAAGAGCAGAAGACGACTGAGACTTCGGATAAAGATCTTGCAGTTTCTTTTTGAATATTGCTAGTTTCTAATGTCTCCTGATATTCCTGCAGCTTTGCAACTAAATGTTTTAATGCAAATCTTTGCAGCTTCTTTTTGATTGATTCTAGTTCCTTGAGTCTCCTGATATTGTTGCAGCTTTGCAACTGAATGTTTTAACGCAAATCTTTGCAGCTTCTTTTTGATTGATTCTAGTTTCTTGAGTCTCCTGATATTGTTGCAGCTTTGCAACTGAATATTTATTTGCAGATCTTTGCAGTTTTCTTTTAGATGTGTGATGCTTATTCATTTGCCTTATTTTTGTGACTGGTTTTTGCATCAATGCAATTGTTAATCGATTGAGTTTTATTTATAATTATACATTAGAATTTAAGAAAAAATTTGCCCATGAGTTTCTTAAAGGAATTTTGCCTTCGTATCAAAAAGGTTGCTAGGGATTCCATCATATTATTTTCTTCTTTCTTTGATATTCTATCAAAATATGTTGTTATAATTAGTTAAGGCAGTGAAGGAAGGAGGTCAGATGGAAAATGCTTAAAAATAAATTTCTATTACTATGAAAATAGATGAAATTTATGTTAAGGATGTAAACATGAAGTATTTTGAATGCATATCTCTTTGGGAGGACTTTTTCTTGGGCAAATTAAAGAATTTGTCTGGAATTTTTCTTCCAAGGACCTTTGATACTCTCATTTTCTACTGATAGTAATCTCAACAATAAAGGTTTTTCATGCCAATAGAACGATCATTCTTTCAGGATGCAGCTTGGCATATTAACAGTAAATTAAGTCATGCCACAGCAAAATACTACCATAACTTCTTTGAGAGGCCTCGCCGCTAATGGCTGCAATATTGCCCAAGCGGCGCTAAACAATAACTCACTCACTCACTCTTTGAGAGGCATTTTAGAAGTTGGAAGGACAATAATGCAGAGGAATATATGGATGTTAATTGTATGTGACGATTCGACACAGATTCTTGTGTCATTGAGAATGTTCCTCTGACTTAAATTCTACCAGTCCAGCAACCATGTGATGGTTTCCTTGTTTGTTTGCAGGTGTCATCGACTACCTACAGACTGAAATCTCAACATCGAAGCAGAAAAAATTCAGTCTGGTCACGTTCGTGGATACACCCGGACTCGTGGACGGTGACATGAAGTATCCGTTCGATGTCAACAAGTCCATCTTATGGCTCGGTGAGTGCAGTCATACCTAGAATTTTATCTGAAAGTAGAGAACATTTTGTTTAGAGAAATTCTCTTTGGTGAACCATCTTTTCCTGCAAGGCATAAACTGTTCTAGGCCAAATTCATGGCTCATTATAGCCTTGCTTCAATTCTCAACTTTCCTGTGCCAGCTATCTAGCCAACTCCAGCTGAACTTCAATCAAAGAATTTGCTGCCGAGTAGAAAAACTTTTGAATTGACCACCCATTCATTACTTCAGATGAGTTCAAATATTCATACAAAGTTGTATATTTTCTGGTATATACAGGCTTAAAACATGCATCTAATAATAAAATAACAAGGACTAATCATAATCACTCTTTATCCTTACCGTAGGTTTTAGGTACTTCAAGTTTCTATACACCACTCTATGTATTTGCTTGTAACATAAGCAGAAATGAAATGAACCATGAAATAGAAAAATATTACTTTTGATACTTACCATTCGTAGTTAAAACAAAGGACCTTTGCCGGACTTGTAATATTTCTGTGATTTGCCCGGTAGGTGACCTTGCTGACCTGATCTTTGTGTTCTTCGATCCGATTGGTCAGGCACTGTGCAAGCGCACGTTGAACATCGTGGAGAAGCTGAACGACAAACACGCGGACAGGATGAAGTTTTATCTCAGCAAAGCGGACGAAGCAGGTCACGAGAGTGACAGGCAGGTGTGTATGATTATGATTGTTAAATTTGAAAATTTTATTCTTTAGAACAAATAATTGTGATCTTTTGTCATTGATATGGTTTATTTTTATGTCCCCGAAATCAGGGTATATTGCTTTTGCCCTGTCATTCTGTCTGTCTGATTGTCACAAAAAACTTTAACCTTGCTCATAATGTTTGATTGCTTCCTTTGATATTTCACGTGTTTATCTATCCTAATAAGAGCTTTCAGATGAGGTCATAAGTTTTTACCTCATGACCTTGATGATATGTGTAGTACTTTGAGCATGTCATGGGAAGTGGAAGGCGCCATATGGATGTTGACATTATGCATAACGCCGTCACATTAGCAGCCTACTCTAAATCTGTAATTTTGCATACATTAGGCAATGACGCTTATCAGCGAATCAAAATAATACTTCTTAGCTTAAATGCTTTTCTTATTGTGAATAATATGGTATCAAACTTACTTTCATTTAGTTGAAACTTAACTCCTGTAAAGTTAGTTTGGTATTCCCTAAACAAAATTTGCAACTGAACTGTTGAAATGGGTACCTGAAAACAGAATGTACTGACCTACGTGCTCGTGACTAGCGCTAAATAGCAACTGTGAAAAGTGCAATCATTCAGGGTAATGATATGTGTAGTGCTTCGAGCATGTCTTGGGACGTGAAAAAGGCGCCATGATGTATTGATATAATCATACCATGTTTACGGTTGCAGAGAGTGATGATGCAGATCGTCCAGGAGCTGTGTAAGAGACCCGGTCTGAACCGGACCGGCTTCGACATGCCCACCATCTACATCTCCAGCATGAACCAGAAGGTGCGTGTAGATCTCGAGGCTACTACATGAGTCACTGTGTCATATGACTTGCATTTATCTTTAAAAGATCAGAATCTCGAGATAAACAAGTGTAGCATGTGACCTTTTATGCTACCAGTCAGTAATACCGTCAGGTGTAGTCATTGCCTCGTCCATCTGTTTTAAACATACATATTTTTAAGATAGATATTTGCTTTATTAGGGACTGGTGGTATTTCTTCTTTTGGAAGTGTTTACCAGACTACGAATCAATAAAAGATACAATCATGATAATAATGCGGTTAGTACAAGATCATGGTCATTCTTTGTAGTGGTACCTGACAGCCACAGCACGGCACCAGTTAAAGTGTTGTTCTGTTCTTTAAATGCTGAGTGACAAGCAACGTAGCACGGCTCTAGCAACTGAGCTACGTCCCTGTATATGTAATATTGTGACACAGAATGACACATTGTCATAAGATAACTTTCTCTCCACAGAGCAGCCGTTGTGCGAACCAGATCGAGCAGGTCTGTAAGGATATCGAGAAGACCATCAACCAGACCATACAGAACACGCTCAACACGCTGGAGAGGGACTGCGATCAGATCGCTCATGTTGTGGAGAACAATCTCCACGAGGACAGGTCAGTCTATGGAGGACATATCAAGGCAGTGTGTGAATATGGTTTAGTTCCAACAAGCAAGTAGGGCAATGTTTAAAATAAAACCCGTACGCCAGTCCTTAAACTGGCTATTTTTTGGTCAGGACTGGTTACTTTTTGGTCAGAACTAGAGACTTTTAAAAAATCTTAATTTTCCCCTAAGAGTTGACCAATTAATTTTCAGGAAAGGCTAGGTTTCCAATCTATTTTATACACTAAGTAGGGTTTGTGGTTTGAAAAGTCAATCAGTCATCCTAAGTATTTGATAAACACTGCTTTACAGAGAATTATCCAGCCGTCTATTGCCCAAGTGAAGTTAAGCTCTTACTCAATAACTCTGTTTCCAATGAGAGTCAAAATCTAAAAATCCGAGGCACGACCTCCTCCAACAAGGAAAGTTCAACAAGTCCCGTCTGAAAAGTCAAGTATAACCAGCATTTGGCAAGCAGGAATTTCAAAGACTGTTGTACACAGAAATTGAGTCCATATTTCTTCAAATAACCCAAGTTACAAGTTATCCATATATATCTTTCATCTTGCAAATTCCTCTAGCAATTAGACTAATGGGATACTATTCTCATGTCTGCAAGGGTCAGCGATCAAATCCTTCAAGTCTTAGAGATAATCTTGAGGGCATGTTAATGATACTATTTAAAGAGTTCATATATTATCAAACAGGCAGGACAAAGACAACTCTTTCCCAATGAAGGTAAAGAAAAGCAAACCCTCTTCTTCTGAAGTCTTTTCAACTTATCCGCATGTTTTATCAAAGGGAGGTAACTCTTATCTTAGGAAAGTAAATCTGCCGGTCATATTTAGCTTAGGAAAATTTTTAGGAGGAACTAACCTAGTCAACCTTTATGCATATAATTAGAAATAAAAAGAAAAATAAACTATTCTTTATCATTCACTGTTCTATTTTCTCCTACAGCAAGAAAGCGTCGAACAATCTCCGAGCCCGGTTCCGAGGTTTCTGCTTCAGTGTGTTCGGGATGCTGCTCCCCCTCTTGCTATTGGCAACCTTCCTCATCAGCACTTCCCCCAAAACTCTGAGTCAGTTTCTCGGAGAGGAGCTGGTTGTTACCATAGCAACATACTTGGTACGTGGAATGTGATATTCTTCAAAATATTTCTGATAATTTTTTTTAAATGCACAAAGTACCTGTAGTCTTGATTTGATCTTCAATTTGTTATGTTTAAAGTTTGAAATTCTTTCATTCCATTTTCAAAATGTTAGTCTTTTTGTTCTCAAGTCTTTCTTTCCTGTATTTTATACCTAAAAATCATTTGAATATGTTTCTGATCCTCCTAAAGAAAATTATCTTTGAAAAAATGTATTCTTCTAAATAGCTGACATCAAAATAGTTTTTCAAGTGCTTCATGTATGACCAACTTCTGTCAATAAAAGAAGTAATGTTTCTTTCATACTTATCAACTCTATACTCAATGAATTCAACTTCTTTTCTACTTTAAAATTTTTTTTGATTAACAGGGCCCGCTGTCGGAACTATGGAAAAGGATACCGAGTGATTTCACCAACTACGTCATTATAGGAATTCTCGTCCTAGCCTTGCTTCTGCTTCTCCTGGCTAAATTCTCATCAAGGTACGTAATTAGTCAATCATTAAAGGGGAAGGAGTACAATTTTGGGAAATTTATTTCATAAAAACATTCCACACTAAACGTTGGTTAATGCAGAATGTGTTATATTCTCAACCTCATGGCAAAATTCTCATCAAGGTACGTAATTAGTCAATCATTAAAGGGGAAGGAGCACAATTTTGGGAAATTTATTTCATAAAAATTTTCTCAACTTAATATTAGTTAATGCAGAATGTGTTATATGTGTAGGATCAAAACCAAGCCAGAGGTGTTGTTGATAATGTCAGCCCGCGGCAGAGGGAGGACGGAAAGGGCCCAAATTTCCCGAGGCTGAGGGCTTACATTATCAAACAACACCGAGGGCGAGGTTTTGATGTAACTTATGAACCGAGATAAATCGTAGTAACAAAATTATTTCAATAATAGGTATAAAAATGGATTCATTGATTTTTACTGGTAGGAAATCACCATGAGCAAACGGAGAGCACATCCGCGCCCTGCACGTGCTTTGCGCTCGCTACCCAAGCCGTGAACGTGAAATGCATGCGCTATCTGCCTCGTGAAGTTCACATGATTGTCACTGTGGAAAATACATCATTGTTCTCGTGGGCCTTTATAGCCGAGTTGTCAAAGGCGCCAGTTTAGTAAGCGAGTGGTGCAGAGTTCGAAACCAGGCATGCGAACATTATATTTGTGATTTGTCAAAAATGTGATATTTTGTGATGGTATTTATTCGAAGAAGGACTTTGAAACAAAGTATTTCAAAACGTGTATAATCCCAATCAAAATAAATTTCCGATAAATTCTAGAGTAAGCCCCGGGCTTTCCTAGAGAAAGCCCTGGGGATTCTTCAAGAAAGCCCTGGGCATTCTTGGAGAATGCCCGGCAAAGAGGTTTATCCGGTAAAAGAAGAACCTAATAGAACAATAGAGTGATGTCAGTGGAGGTTTATAATCAGAGAGTATTATTGCTCAACCTGATGCGTGGAAGTAAAAATAATCACAGGCATCAGCAAATACACATGGCAGCCATTTTTATGTGAAACAAAATTGTATCATTTGAGAAATGAAGTCCCATAGCTTAACTGAACATGGTAGGGTTGTTTAAGAACTACATTCTTTGATTTATTCATATTGTCTTGCAATTGTTAAAATATTTTTTCGATTTTATGAGATCATTAAATTTATCTAAAATCAGTTTGCTCCTGCCGCTTTAAGACATGAATAAAATCTTTTAATAGACTCAAATCATGAAACTTTGAACATAAGATTTTTCTTGCTCCCTTAATCCTTTGATTTTATGAATGGGTCTTCTAGTTGTTTCTTTCACAGTTTTTGTCCTGCATAACTAATGTTGATGTTGATTTTAAATCTTTAACGGATATGAACTAAAAAGGAACCGCTATCATTGACATTAGATAACACTTCTTTGAAAATCATTCAGGCCCGATGACCAATACAGTATAAGTATTTCACCGGAATTCCAGATTATATTAAAATGTGTTTTAATTGTTTACTTTGCAGAACTAAACCAACACTCAGCAGAAAACAGAAGAGAAATCTTCTGGAGATACGGGATTATGTTCAGAACACCGTCAAGTCAAAGAAGGTAAAAGAATCAAATGTGTTGCATTATTGGTCAGAATTTGGATAAATAGTTTCCTTTGTAAAATTTCTGGGATTCTTTATTCAGCACTCGCAAATTTAGTTAAAACCGACAGCCATTTTATGAGATATGACTGTCTGAGCAGTTGCAGAAAATCCATTCATTCATACTTTTCAATATTTTTGGGGGTGGGAGTTTGGTTCAAATGTTGTGTTAGAGATAAAGTATGGGGAGATAGTACCATTTAATCACAGGAATGACACCCGTAAAATATTCCTTTGTTGAAACGGTACTCCCTTCCCATACTTTGTTTTTTCTCTTGTACCATTATCATTTATTTGATCCGCAGTTATGCCACTCGATCAAAACTGCCCTCCTATAGCGTAGGTTAGCGCCGCCCTTACAATTGTGTTAGAGATCTTGTATATAAGATAATGGAGATGCAGGCAACTAGTGATCCATGCTTCTTTTTTTGCTCACTTTTTTCAACTTTTATCCACATTTTGATATTTGATTCTTCTCTCAATTTCAGCAAACACTGTACCAGGACTATCTACAGCAGAGTGTAGCAGAACACGACTTGTGAAACACGGGAGGAACTTGCCGACTACATTCACTATATGCTTCATATCAGTGTCCTTGTGCCAATTCAACGTTGATATAAGACTCAATGCATCCATCTATTTAATATGTTGAAACATAATGCACCATATAACAATTTCCAATGTGAAATTTCAATTTTCCATGTTGAAATGCATGAGACTATCTCAATGCATCGAACTACTAAAACATAATGCACCGTCTAACAATTTTTAATGCGAAATTTAAATTTTCCATGTTGAAATGCATGAGACTATCTCAATGCATCGATCCACTAAATGTGTAACATGTTGAAACATAATGCACCATCTAACAATTTTCAATGTGAAATTTTAATCTTTAATGTTTAAGTGCAGAAGATTATGTCATATCTTAAACACCATTTACAAATTGTTATTGTGACAATTTTCATGTTAGTAAGACTAAGTCCATGAATTGATCTGTTTATGAATGATAATGTCTCAATGCACCATTTAATAACTCCTAATGTGACAATTCCATGTTGAAGTACTAAATAATTTCAAACAACAATTTTTATGTATGTCAAACATGAATCTATAGTGCTTAGTGCAACCTGTTAACTTACACAAATTCATAATAAAAGTGTTGATTAAAAGTGCTAAATCATTTTTCATAAAAAAATACTTTCATATCATTTCAATATTGTAATGAATTATTGTATGACTTAATATGGTGCTGTTTTAGTGAAAACTGTTGAATATTTGTAAATTTGCAATAATTAAATATGTAGAACAAAGTATTTTGGTTTAAATGAATGTAAAGTTAGCCAAAAGTATTTTTGTAGTTACCATGCAAAGGATTTTCTAGGATTTACAATAATTTTATTTAAATGGCATTCTTGATAAATTTGCTTTTTAAATTTGTTTAGAAAAATATTTTGATATCTGAATTCATGTCCTTAATGTACCAGATACTACCAATTATGACAATGAGGCCTTAGCAATCCCTGAGTAAAGTGTAAATAGTTTTTAAATCTTAAATCTTAAAGAAAAAAGAAAAAAAATTGTAAATGCACGAGGAAAAGATTGTTCATTTTCGCACCATTTCATTCTTCAAAAGTTTTTATAAAGTATTCTACTCCTGCTCAATTTTCTACACAATTCAACATATTTGAAGTTGAAAACTTGCTTACAGTATGCTACACCTACTCACTAACACGCTCATGAATTATTCATTTCTTCATTTAACAATTTGTCAAATTTTACAAACAGGATTATCAGTGAAGATTGATTTGATGATAGTGGATAAAATATCGACTAAGTGACGCGTAACAGCAATTAACTTACTCTTTAAGTAAAACAAAGATCTTGGTTGTTGCAAATTATCTCCAACTGTACTTACAATCCTAGAGTGCCAGGAACAAATTATGATAAAACATTTTTAATAATTAGTTTCCTTAGTTAGTGACGTCTTTTTTTCCGCATCATTTTCAGTCATCATTATTCGGTGACTACGGCAGCAGTAGAAAAGGGTAGCGTAGATGTTTGATTGAGGTGTTGGAATACAAGGGTTTGAGCGACATTTTCTTGTCACTGACATGCAACAAACAAATGGTTAAAATATTGCCCATGCAGCGCTTAACAATAACTTACTGGTTAACATACTTGAAATTAAAGTTATTTACATTTTACATTTCCTGCAAAAGTTGACAGTAAAAGGTTTGGATCAGTAGAAAGTATAAAGGGCATTTCTTTCATTTAGTGCCTGTTTAGTGGTAATGGTTTAAAGGAGACAATTTGTAATATTAGAGTGGTTTATTTCAAACTTGAACGAATTTCAGTGCCATAGAGTAAATGTAATTGTCAGATAGTTGACAATACTTACAAGATAGAAATTATTGTAGAATGTGCAATTTCAGTTTGGTTGGAAGGTATTTTTGATAGATTTTTAACTTCTGAATCTTATTATGTGAAATGAAATTTTCTTCTTGAAACAAATTCAAAATATCTTTAAATGTAATTTTTGCTTTGAAAAACATAATGTTGAAGTATTGCTTTGATAAACCGGTAATTGCAAAAATGAAAAAAACATATGAAGGTTGAGAGGAATTGTATTTTTAAGTGCATGACTTGTATATGATTATGGTGAGAGAAATTATTCTACAAATGGTGAATGAAAGATATCGCAGGCAGCTACGCAGTATTACAGATGTATCACTTAACAGGGACATAGCCACTTTTGGAAGCCAATTTGCCCTTTTTTGCAGGTGTAGTACTCACAGAATTTGAATACCTTTTCCAAAAACATACAATATCAATTGCAATTTATGACTATGTGCCAACAAACTGGAATGTATTTAATTGATTATTTCTTGATTTATGTAACAGTATATTTGAAATGGTTCTTATTCTTGAGATTATCATAATGAACACAAAATTGTCTATCATATTTGCCTGGCTATGTCTCTGTTATTGAATGTTGATTGTTGATTATTACGATTGTCTCATCTCCTAAGTGTTGAGGGACCAAAGTGTGTCAAACATTATTCCTGTTACGTCCAATCATATTGTCTGATGTCACGATAGGACCTGTCAATCCCAAACAATAACTTACAAACCCTTTATAGCTGTAGTAGTTAATTCAGCTACAAACAAAAGTCGATGCATTGAAATCATACTGTCATGACATGTGACAATTTCATCCCGTAATTAATAATAGAAATTTTGAACTTTATCGCATGTCTGAAATATAACCAAAGCATCTAAAAACAATAAGGTCTGTTTCAGTCAATAACTTACAGACAATACATTTGATATTAGATGTATTCAGAACGCGCAACAAAAACTGTTTGGGAAATTTGTTTATTCAAAATACTGATAATTCTTTTCATTCATTGACCTTCATCGATACCATTCATGAAAATAAAAATACTGATCCGGGTTGACGGGTCCTGATGTATGAGTGTTTATTTCTTCCTTTCAAAACTTGCCTTAACTTTAAAAATGAAATACATTAACAGCGTCCACAAATCATGAGTTGTATCTAGTCTTGAATTTTGAGTTCTTACGCTTTACAGTTTGTCTTTAGCCAAGTTTGGAAAGGAAGAGATAATAGATAACTGATAAATATATGTACCATGCATCACTTTCATGATATAGTGTATGAGTTTCATGGTACAATGTATTACTTTCATGATAAAGTGTAATAAGTGTATAACTTTCATGGTACAATGTATGACTTTCATGATACAATGTATGACTTTCATGGTACAATGTATGACTTTCTCTCCAAGGCAGCTCCGAATGTTCATTGTTTACAGGTACAGAGGTTTAACTTTCACTCAATAAAAGTTTTAAAAATATAATGGTCTTTCTTGTTTAATTGTCACGCCTATGAGAGGAAATGTAGAAAACTATTAAAAAAATGTTGGTGGTAGCAGTCCACCTTTAAAAGTCAACTTGGTGAAATGACATAAGCAACAATGCACACATACGAAATTTATATGGTCCCATATGGGTTCCAAAGGATTCAAAATCTGGGTAGTGCCGTTGCACTAAACACTTAACTTCACTGCACGGTTAAGTGAGGATAGGCATTAACATATATGAACATATATGCTTATTCATAATTGCTAGGGAGTAGGGAGACGTACAAGGGTCATGCATATCCGATCTTTGTAATGGCAAATGATAAATTATTTGTATCACGAGACCAAGCAGGCCATTTAAAGGCCGATAGACTACTCAGATGAAACTACCTTTACTCTATAAACGTTTGACAGTTTTCACGATTGTTTAAAATGAATCCTCCCTGTGGCAAAACTAGAGTTCATAACGTCGCTGATTAAAAGAAATGTACTAAACATAATTCCAGACCGAACCAACATTGATATAAACAATTAATTATGGTAAATATTTCATGTATTGGATATCCTGCCAAAAACTCTTCACAATAACAATATTGATACTCCCCATGTCTACTACAAACAAGAATCTACAAACATGTGACATCCTCTACTCCCTGTAAAACCACCTATGTATCTTGTATGACTGCAGCGCCAAAACTACGTAATAAACATTAGTTTTCAAATATCAAAACCAAAAATCGCAACTTGACTTTCACTTATCAAACCCTGTGTTTTCCTGCAAAAGAAGGTTGTTGAAATTACATCCCTCTTTGAAGCAGTTATAGACGAGTAGGCTTTGATCATACGATTTTGGAATTAATCTGTAAACACTCCTCATTGATTTCCAGGGGTCATTACAGTTGACTTGTAGTTCATAGCTTATTAATATCACATTCATATATAGCTGCTTAGTCCAATAAAGTATATCTAGCTTATTGGGATAATTTGCCCGCAACATCCTCAAAGTGACACTAATCGTTTTGCTAGGGTTCACATATGTCACAAATTGTTTTTACCAATGGTGATATTTCAATGAAAGGACCGATTTATGCTGAATAAGCACCTACATACTGATCAGTTCAGTGAACACATAAAGGAAAGTTTCCTGATTTCTTGTCAGACCCCGGAAAGTGTACCGCGACTGACCAAAACCCAATGAGCTAGACAAAGAACTATAATATTTGCGTGTCAGGTTTTGTGGACTGTCTATTATCAAATCTATACACTATTTTAGGTAAAAAAAAACTTACATATAATCTATGATTAAAGTGATGTTTAAGTGTAATTAGTTATTTTAAAAATCTTTGAAAGTTGACTATACTATGTGCAAAAACCTAAGATAGGCAGTAACAAGCATTAGTAAACTCGAAATTTTTAAAACCCTCAGATATATATATTTATTTGGAAATGATATCAAATGATTCAAAATATCAAATTTATCGATTTCGATGAATGATGATACATTTTATTTTACTATATCTCTCAAAAGGATAACTGAAAAATTTATGATAACCAAAACCTACCTCCCCTCAAAATCTTAACTACTAGATTTGTTACCAAATATATATCACAATTTCAGCACTTTTCGTAAGTTGTAGAATGGAATTTTGTAATATAATTTTTTTTGCATTTTCAGAAATACATACATGTATCTAAACGTGTAGAGAAATTTAAATCGCTATCTGTTTAGGATCTTAACAGAATCCTATACGTTTCACCCTAAACTTGCCTGGCATGTGTTTAAAATTTAAATATCACTTTTACAGTTTTACAGTTTTGAGTGGACATTTAAAACTTAACATGTAACAGTGTTATATCTGGTATCACACTACATTGAATAGTACAGATTCTTGTACTTTTTCGGGCCGAGTCCCATGCGGGATTCGAACCAACACCCTCAGAGTCAGGCAACACCTCCAGCAATGACCATACCAACAGCTCACCAACACGCCCGTTTCGCATGGCATTTATCTCTAGGTTAGAACTAGCATATATATAATTTGAAATGGATATTGGATTCTGCGCATATAAATTTTATCATAGCCAAATTGAATATAACAGAAACACCGATTTTATCGAGGAATCATATGCACACGGGGTCCTGTGAGGTCCCTCTAACATGGTCCCAGACATGCTCAATGGGATTGATATCAAAGGGGCACTGCATGATATGATATGTGTAAGGCCGTTGTTTACAAATGGATCACATTAATCTGTGTTTGAGGCCAAACTGAAGCTTCCGAATTCGTTTAGTGTTGACAAATAAATCTCATACTTAGAAAATCGTGCATATTGTCACCGGAAGTTTTTACAGATAGGCTATATCTTTCAACATCCATAACAAAACTGAAAGAAAAAAGAACGAAATCTTTGTTGGAATCTTTTCAGAATTGTTGAAAATGTCTGCAGATATACCATGCATATTGTCGAATTGGACAGGCTCAAATTTGTTGAAGTATTGATATTTACAAAATAACCAATGCCTCTAAATTTTTTGAAGACCTTTAACATCAATGCACCTTGTCGAATATTTTTAATATTTGCTTGAGTCCTCATGCTCTCAAAATCTTCAAAACTAACTGCAGACATGTCTCTCAATATCGTGCTATTAAAAAATCAGGAACTGAAAGTTGTTAAATTATTGATATTTTTCAAGAATGTCCATGTCATGGCACAAAATTGATTTGATATGTCTAAAATGTGTTTACATATATATCTTTCAACGTCATGCAAACTAATAATCGAATAAAGACAAAAATAATAAATATTGCTGTTTTTCAAGAATAACGAATGTCTCTAAATGTGTTTCATATGTTTAGATATACGTTTCAACAAATATGCATTTTGTCGAAAAACAAAACCCACTGGATTTCAAATTTGTGAAAGTATTGATATTTTTAAGAATACCGAATGCCTCCAAATTTGTTACAAATGCCAAACCTGGAGGCCGGCACGACGCGAGGCGCATCAAACGCTGGCCCGTATCGATCCACGGAGTCAGTCTGATAGGGATGGGAATAGCAAATCCTCTGGCTGAGAACTTATTTATCGTCAGAGAATGTCTAGTCGGTGACATTGGGCTTCGTGTCACATCGGTCCGAGACTGCGACCGACTGAATAAAGTATAACAATTACTGAATAAATGATATGTTGCGTACATTCAATCATCCCTTCTGCAAATGTAAGTGATTTTGACATTTAACATGTGTGTTGGTTGCAGACAGGATAAAACATATCGGAAAAGGTGTAATTTATGTTGAATTTAATTGAATCTCAACTTTCCAAGCTTTTTTTAGAACTGAATGTTCAATGAGTAAATCTCGTTTCAACAGGAAATAAGTAATAAGTACAAATTGCTCAATATTTTTCCACATGGCCTGTTCTGCAATAATAATCAAGATATAAAATCTGAAAACAAATATCTTCAATTAAGCAATTTAACTTGACCCAAGCCATCGTTGACAAAAAGTGCCACTGAGCAGTTCCAGCTGTGCCAAACAAAATATGTCGAGCCCTGAATTTTGTTCATCCGGGAACCAGCGGTATCTTTGGAAGCGAGTTTTTTCATTGTCTGATCATATATATAAGTAGCTCCACCTGATAGAATGATTACAAGTTTCAAGCCTTTCAAACAGATTCAAGATGGCATCATGTTTACGGTTTCCATAATGTTACGTCCCAGCAGCGGTTCATTGTCATTGTCATTGAGTGTCCATTGAAGAGAAACATTACATAAACATTTGCAATAAATTTTTTGGGGAATATGCTTGTTTCATCATCTGATATAGAAATTCTAAAATCGTTATTTATCAGGGCGGGTCAGTATCCGGTTTTCGATCAAAGACTGGCAAGACAACAATTGGCAGAAAAACAGGAGAAATCTTGTTCAAGATCGTGACATAACGTCATAAACGTTGTTGATCAAGATTCGACCCCCCTTAACTGATAGGGTGAAAACTAGCCCTACATGAATCCCATCGAACATTTGTGGGACGAAGTTCTTCAACAACATTTTGAGACCACCCCATAACATTTTCGGCGATGCCTGGGCACCAGCGACTCCAGACATATCTGAACACAAAAGGAGAGCACGCAATATTTACTTTACTGATGGGTTAGAAGACTATGGACTCCTCTGAGGTGAAAACTAGCCCTACATGAATCCCATCGAACATTTGTGGGACGAAGTTCTTCAACAACATTTTCGGCGATGTCTGGGTCTTTCAAAGCCCCAGCGACTCTAGACATATCTGACCACACAAGGGGAACACGCAATATTCGGACTCAAAATCACCCCTGATGTGTTTTCCGGCATATGTGATGATGTCAGCTAATATTTTGTTTGTAATATGCGCTGATGTCTAAATAGAATGATTTGTTGGTTTTTTTTAGCCAAAGTTGTTAATTCTGTTGTACAGTGATTACATTTCAAATTGCGTTTCTATTGCCGTTGGGTATATATTTATTCATTTCCGTCACGACTGCATTCTGTTAAAAAGTGTATTATATCGTAAAGGAGCACTCCCTCCTACAATAAGTTGTCGGCGGACGATTTCACTAATTATGTTTTCAAGATGTTGTTGAATGTAAGTAAAGGAAGGTCAGTTGTCTGTCAACAGCTGTGTTTTTAACTTCTCCACCCACAATAACCCACTCAAAGGGTCCCGCCCCGCAGTGTCTGACAGTCATGCATCCTTCCCACGTAACAACAGTGACGAGTAAGCCAAATTTCGCGTCTCAGTTACAGATTCGAACAAGGACAGCGTTCTTATTGTTATACAATCGAATACCATTATTCCCAGGTAAAATACTTTAAAGACAATTAGTACGACATCTTATGGAACTATAGGTACAGGGACGAGTCGACCTCATTTTGCGTTTTTTTATCAGATTTGAACAAGAAGGCCGCGGCGTTCTTATCGATATCAAATCGAATATCGTTTAATTTTTTTCCATGTTTTCTGTCTGTTGTGCATTTCTACAAACTATCAAAGGTAGGAAATATTCCCATTTTAATGTACCTTAAAAGCAATGCGACACTTTTAATCAAAGGATATCCACAGGAGTGCGGGAGTGCGCATGCGCCCCTTGCTAATTAACAAAAAATGTTGTTGAGTCGCATTTCTCCTACATGGTAAAAGTTAATAACAGTTCTAAGTGTATTGCAGGTCGCTCTCGTGCAAGTAAACATTTATTTCTTGTTGGTAGATATTCTTATCAAATTACCATTTCAATACATGTCCCTTAAACCCAACAAGCAGAAATCCTGCATCCGTCCGTATATACGTCTCAGAGGGAACTATATGTATCTAAAACCAAATTACATAAAAATAGAGCCATTGGCTCTGTAGCGTATCAGGCTTCATATCTAATTTTGCTTTAGAGTATAACGAATATGGTTCCCTCCTTCACTTATTCTTAAATTAAGTATATGTAGGAGATTGAATTTCAGATGCCAGCTAGTAATAAATTCAGAAATGGAAATTGATCAAATATACAAAGAAAATTTAAAAAGTTGCAACAAACCAACCCGTAAATGAGTAAGAAGACTACCAAATATACAATTGATAATTTAGGGTATAGGATACAAAGGTTCACGGTCAAGAACGTTTTAGGATCATAGGATAACCAAAACTGTAAATCATAAGCCTCAATAGTAAAGGAGTCTATACACAAGATTTCAGCTTTCTATGCCTACTTCTTCTGGAGAAGAAGATGAAAAAAGGTTTTAAGGGCGTGGCCCCTTTGGCCCCTATTAGGGGTCAAAAGGCCATCAAAGCTATTAATTACAGTCCTCACTAGTCAAGGGGTCTGTTCACAAGGTTTCAGCTTTCTAGGCTTTATGCTTTTTGAGAAGAGGATAAGAATACGCCTTATGGATGTGTGGGACAATATTTGATAAATATTACATCCAAACGTTTTAAGGGGCAGTAGCGGTTATTTAAAAAAAAACATTTTTCAATTGTACGTTTATGCTTAATCCATTATTATGATAATGTCAAAAATCTCATTACACACTACAATCACCCCCTAGTCAGAGAAAAATAATAAACATTCACATAAAGTCCATTGGCGACCATTTTTAAATAAAAATCTGTAGTTAATTTTTTGTAAGAAAAAGGAATCGCATGGTTGAATTTTACATTATATTTGATTTATTACTGCTTCATTTAGTTTAAATACATTGTCTTTCGAGTGGAACCATTTATTTTAATTTTCCTGACATCACCTTTTATTATATGATCAGCGATGAAATACTGGGTTTTATCAGTGAAATAAACTGTCTATCAGGCAACAGTGACGATATATGATATTTTCACTGTGACCAGTGACGATATATTATATCGTCACTGGTCAGGTGCCGGAACTACTTTCAGCCATGTGAACAAGAGGGGTAACTTTCCAGTTTTAAAGTCATTTAATTGCATATTTCATTAAAAAATCATATAATAAATAGAATACTTAATGTAGTTTTCCAAATACCAGGTTTATTTCATCTCGTGACATGGGTAAAGTTAATATTAGAAATATCAACTTTACCCGACACTCGATGAAATAAACCTGGAATTTGGAAAACAACATTAAGTATCCTCTATATATTCCCCCTAAAACGTGTAACTGTCCCTTTAAACGAGTTTCACGAGACAGAAATGATGTGGGCATGCTGATTGCATTGGTAAAACCCTAAAACCATATACGGCTTTATATTTGCTTAATGTCATCTTACTTTCTAAGAAACTATTATGTAAATATATGATTACATATTTAGCTATGGTATAAATTCAGAACCTTCAACATCACCAAAATATCTCGTTAGTACGATCTGTTAATAAATACAGCAGACATCTTCCTACAATTTACTCGTGTTTCACAGTTCAACAGCTGCCATCTGTATGATAGATAAAGCTTATATTCCTCTCCTATTGTCGTGGCGTCTAGACGGAGACAAGAATGATAAAGCACTACGGGGTTGTATTCCTTTTATGATAGACGGACATCGGCCAGTCCCATCTTCCTTCCAGAGCACACTCAGTACATTGAAAGTAAACTATCATCATTGTCAACAGAATGTTGTACATATCAGATAGTAGTGGTATTAACAATATATACATGTTTATCAAAGTTGCTCTTCATCAGAACACTGACTGATCTATTTATTAGTTTTATGTGAATCCATCGATTATCATGTCAACATTTCCTAATTCTATTAATTGTTATTCGTCAAATCAACTTATTCATCATTTGGTTATTTACGTATTTTGTCATTTGCCAATCCACCGATTTTATCGATTATTGATTCTGATCTAATTAATTAGTCAATCCCCCTAATTTCAAATGAGTCTTGTCAATCCAAATATTTTATCATGTGGCCATTTAAGTATATCAATTAACCGTTATTTGTCCAAATTGTCAATCCACTGATCCATTTGTCCAATGTACGGATTTATCATTTGGCCATTATCATTTTTAGTGAGAGGCATTAATATAAGCCATTGGCTTGTTTGCCAATCCATTTTTCTGTATCTTTATAGAAATGAATATGCTAAACATATATTTTTTTACCGTTTGTTGAATTTATCAACTTTGCAATTTTTGGAAAATCTAATGAGTGTTTTACAATTTTTACAAAACGTGATTCCCTTGCTTAAGTCCATTGGGCGATCTACTCTATTCGTAAATCAACTATTTTTATCAGTTTGTCAATCGACAGAATTAATAAAAATGTCAATACATCGCTATATAAATTCCACGATTTAAGCTCTTTGTCAATTCACTGAATTCATTCAGATGTCAATCCAACGATTTGATTGTATCGTCAATTCATTGGAGAAATCCAGATGTCAACCCAACGATTTGATTGTATCGTCAATTCATTGGAGCAATCCAGATGTCAATCCATGGATTTTTACAGTTTGGTAATCCACTGATTTCTTCACTTGACCAATCCGCTGAATTTATCATTATCTCAATGAAGTGATTTTATCAGTTTGTCAATCCACTGAATTTACAATGTGGCCGTTCAGCTAAATGGACCAATCTATTGCATGGGTTATTGTTCTTTTGGGGAATTCATCAATTTTCAAGTTTGTAAATTCATCATAATGTATCATATGGTCAATCTATCGGTTTTTGCAATTTTGTAAAATTGTTTCAATTTGCCAATCCTGTGAATTTATCATTTTACCATTCAACTGATTTTATCATCTTATCATTCGATTAATTCCATCATTTTGCCTTTCAACTATTGTTTTAGTCTGTTAATTTACTGATTTTTAAATTGAGCTATGCAATAATATTATCTCACGATCTAATCACTTATTTCATCATTTGAGTAATCCTTCGAATTTACTTTTTGGTTTATCATCTGATTTTTATCAGTTCTTCGAATGTAAATCCGAACCATAGAAATGCTCAATCCTCATTACGTATCCAATGACCTCTTTATCTTTTTATCAATCCTTCGATTTTATCATAAAGTCAATAAACTTTGATCTTTGTCAACTGTTATGTCTCTGTTTGCATCCATTGGTAAAGTGACAGATTATTATTCATTTCTCCAGACTTATGTCTTGCTGTGCATGCTTGATCCAGGAATTAGGTTATTCTATGATTGTTTCGAAATCCTGAGAATTTGCATGGTGTTGGGCTCAAACCACCCAGAAAATGCATACAAAGGGGGGGGGGGGGGGGGGGGGGGAGTTCTTTTGGAATTCTATAATAGTCTGTTTATATTACAATCACTCAATTTGCCACAGGAACTTTTTAAAGACACATATCTATTGGCTTTCATCCGCCATCTTGAAATTTAAGAATCCGACAAGGACGGCTTCATGCCGACATGCCAGGGCTACCGTTTCAGTCATTTTGGTAAATTGTCTCCTATCTAATTAATTTTGGTCCTTTTTTCTAAAGGTTGGTCCCAAAATTTTGCTAAAAATACGACTACAGAAAAAATACTTTTGAAAATATTTATGTCTTCAAAGGTATATTTTGTATTTTGTATATCAGAACATGTACATTAAAGCTGTTATCATGGTTCTCGTTGTTTGAGAGTCACTGAGCAACATAGCTCCATAGGTAGCAAGTATTGAAATAACCATAAACCTTTGTCATGCTAAAAATATATTTATTCTTAAAATACAGTTCATACATACAATGCAGATGAAGGACATCTCCATATCCAGATCACTATCACACAGCTACTGGGGATTCTCTCAACTACTGATATCTGCTGTGTCAGCATATGTGTACCCACTAAGATCCTTCAGTATATTGTAGAAGCTTTGTTGATGCATACCGTATTTCCTCTAATACAACCCCGGGGTTCTATTTCGTTCAGTACCCCCTTACCCCCCGGGTTCTATTCGAGGCCCGGGTTATAATGGAGGCCGGGTTGTATTTCTTCAGGTCTGAATTGACGTTTCAAAATCTTCTTGGAATGGCGTTTTCATGGAAAATTATTGATCTAGTTCTACATATCTTGTGGCATTTCTGATGATATTCATTCTTTTATCAAAATCTGTATCAATCCCTGCAATATACGGTTTCCGTGAAGTATATACTATCGACATATTATACCAGTATTTATGTTAGACCCGGGTTCTATTCGAGACCCCGGGCTGTATTCAAGACCCGGGTTGTATTAATGTCAGCACCCCCTTACCCCCCGGGTTATATTCGAGGCCCGGGTTGTATTAATGTCAGCACCCCCTTACCCCCCGGGTTATATTTGAGGCCCGGGTTGTAATGGAGGCCTGGGTTGTATTAGAGGAAATACAGTATATACAAAAATAGTATCATTAGCTCTGTAGCTCATCATGCTTGATATTCAATTTTGCTTTACGTTATGGTCAATGTTGTTCCCCCTTTAGTAAGGACCACAGGGTCAACAAATTGGCATTTTAGAATCGCCATAATCTAAGTCTCTTCAAAATATTTTACCATTATATGCTTTGTGCTTCTGGGGAAAACGATGAAATAATAGAGCCATTGGCTCTGTAGCTCTTGTGGCTCCATATTTAATTTGGCTTACTGTGTGTGTTAAAAGAGTTTCCATCCTTAGTTAGGGAACAAGGTAAGAAAATAGGTATTTTAGAATCCCCATTACCCCTCACAAATTTTTTTTAGCATTCTATTCCGTCCTTCTGGAGAAGTAGAAAAAAAAACAGCAAAAAGGTTTTAGAAGGTGCTACAGGGTCACCAATTCTAACATGAAGTAAAAAGGTGATAGGATTTCAGATACACAAAGTTTCAGCTTTCTAGGCCTTGTGCTTCTGAAAATGAAATTAGATTTTAAGGGCGTGGCCCCTTTGCCCCTTATAAGGGCCAGAGGGCCACCAAAGCTATAAATTATATTCCTCACTAGCTAAGGAGTCTGTCAACAAGGTTTCAGCTTTCTAGGCCTTATGCTTCTTGAGAAGAAGTCAAAAATCAGACAGACGGACGGATGGACGGACGCCGGACACTATGCCATGCCATAAGCCTTACAGACCTGATATGCTAAACAGTAGCAGGTTATCAATATCAAATGACATCATAAAAAAATTTCACATAAAGATAAACTGACATCTCCAAGTACACACATTTATTATATGGCGAGCAGTGAAATACTGGGATTTATCAGTGAAATAAACTGTCTATCAAGCTATAGTGAAAATAACTTATATTTTCACTGCGAACGGTGACTGATATAATTTGACGTCATAAAACAATGGTCTCACGCGGCGAATTGGCTTATGACGTCACAGTGTTACTGTGGTGACGGGCTGTTCCTAGCGACCGCTCGGCGTGAAATTGACCCTTTTCGGACGTAATTACAATGGTAAAACCATACAATAAATAGAATATCCGTCAATTCTTGACAAATACCATGTTTATCTCATCTCGTGAGGTAGAAAAGTTATATATTTTCACTCGTGGCTGCGCCACTCGTGAAAATATAACCTTTCTACCTCACTCGATGAGATAAACATGATATTAGTCAAGAAAAGACAGATATCCTCTATCTATCACACATAGCTATCAGTAAAAATATAACTATTGGTGAAAAATTTAGAACATGATCTTGTCTTAAAACAAATAATTAAACATTCAAAAACCTTTATTGAGTAGCCTTTTTAAAAACCTCCCCAGTAGGTATGCATGTTAATCAGAATAAAAATAATATTCTGTAAATCATGACAGCATTTTGACTGCACTCTTTAAACATTTGCCACACCTAACCTGTAGGTAAAGAGGACATAAATAAAAACAATTTCTAGATCCAATTTAAATATTTCAACGAAGCCATGATAACGGTCTGATAATGATTGTTTAGGAAATGCTACTGAAAATGCATAAAAGGTCAGGAAACATTGAAGCTAGTTCAGAAAAGCACACAAATGAAATGTTTGATTCATTAATAAGACAAAAGAAAATTCTGAAGAAGATCTAAATCAAACATGAAATCAACACTATGTGAAACCAACTGATGTAAACTAAAGATGCTTTGACTTTGAAATAACCAAAGAGATAAGATTGAGAATAACTTGTTATTGACTTAACAAAATACAAAGCCACATAACCTCTTGAAAATACAAATTTCTTTTTATTTAATAAATCATTGTTTTAATTTTATTTTAGTAAATATGAATACAGTAAAATGTTTTCTTGCTGTAAAAGACGATAATATTGTTTCTTTAAATCATTTGAAAATTGAATTCACATCCACAATCATGATCAAACAAGATATGTACAAACCCACAAAACCCTGTGACACCTAACAAATTGCTGGAAATCTTTACTCATAAATAGTGTTCATACAAGTAATTCGAAAATAAAACATTTTTGGTCAAAAAAGGTCAGCAAACACTTTTGAAAAAAAAACCACCTTGATCATAATAAAAATTATCTTGCTGTGTACAAAATGAATACCATAAATATTACAACATCGGAGTTTCTACCATAGCTTTCCCATTTTGAGATAAAAAACAAACATCTTTCATTCATAATCATGCCTTAACATAAAAATACGCTGGATGCAACATAACTTTTCACAAAATGAATAAAAAACAAAACAAATAAAAATACAGCTTTTACAAAAGCTGGCATAAACAATGATCACATAATTCAAATCAATGGATACAGATCTACTAGAGCAACCTCATCTCTTTACCTTATCAAGAGCCCAAAATACTGATGTATCTTTGTATTGTTGTGAAATCTGGTTAAAAGAAGGTAAATTACGTGGACATCAACGGAGAACTGCATCAAAATGTTCCTATTCTCTCCTGACTGAGTACCTTAAGTCATTTCTTACAATGTAATTTATGTTACAAGTGGACAACATTCTATGGTTCTATTACAATATCCTGGAGTCAAATATTTGCAAAAAAGAGACCGTCCTTCTATCAATCAAGTAATTTTAAAAAATATAAATCATGCAAAAAGAAATCGCCGATCACAAAGCACAGGTGAAGTTACTTATATTGTTTTACAATATTGTGAAAAGATTTAAGGTTCATTTTCAACCAATCATTGATTACACAGCTATCACAGTTGCAACCAATCAGCATCGAGTCCTTTGAGCCTAGAAAGTATTCCACTTGTTACTGAAGTTACATTATAGTTATCAGGAGGTTTGCCCAGAGTAATTTTTGCTGATAATTGCTTAATTGATAATGAGTACACTAAAATAGCAAACAGATAACAACTCTAATGATATGATATAGATTGATTTGATACAAATCAAATATCTTCTCACAATCAATAGATTTCCATTAGTGCTGTACATGATTAAATGAAAGATTTTTTATTTTATGAAAAATAAACAATAAATGAAAAAAATATCAATAAATCTCTACAAACAGTTAAAAGCTGAAGACAAATATAAACCCTTTTTATTAAAAAAAAAAGTCTTTGCTGGAATCCGTATCTTGAGATTTACACTAACAATTTGTTACAAGCGGTGACCTGGGTTTCAAAGAGAGACCTCAAGAAGGTCCTACAGCATGAAGGGGGTTAATAACTTCTCTCTATACATATATATATCTATAAGATCTTTGCATCAATAAACCTTCTGAGACATCAACATGAAATAATTTTATAGATATCACATCTACAAACATGTCTCAAATTTTTATATGATATACACAGATGATAATTTTTTTAATATTGTTTTCACAGACATTTTCAGATCTTCCGAGGTTTTCACAAATTACACAGATAGAGAATCATTTCAAGAAATGTTAATGGCTAACAGAGATCTAAAATCATTTTTAAAGATTTTTCATGGTTTATTTAGGCATTATTTAAAAGACATTTCTATCATTTGCACAGATGTTCTGTGGTTTCACAGATAATCCATAAAGATCATAGATGTCTAATTACTTGCACAGATGTTCTGAATTTCCCAGATGATCAATTATTTTCCCAGATGTCCTTTTTTTTCACAGATTTTAATTTTCACAGATGTTCTACAGTTTTCACAAAACTTTCATAATTTTCACAGATGATATGTTTTTACAGATGATATATAATCTTTAAATATGTTCTATTTTCACATATGTTTCATAATTTTCACAGATGATATGTTTTTACAGATGATATATAATCTTTAAATATGTTCTATTTTCACATATGTTTCATAATTTTAAAATATGTTCTATTTTCACAGATCGATAATTTTCACAGATGTTCTACAGTTTTCACAAAACTTTCATAATTTTCACAGATATGTTTTTACAGATGACATATAATCTTTAAATATGTTCTTTTTTCACATATGTTCCATAATTTCCACAGATATTCTATTTTTACAGATGATATATAATCTTAAAATATGTTCTATTTTCACAGATGATCCATAATTTCCACAGATGTTCTATTTTATAGATGATCTATAATTTCCACAGATGTTCTATTTTTACATTATTCCATAATTTCAACAGATGTTCTATTCATACAGATGATCTATAATTTCAACAGATGTTCTATTTTTACAGATGATTTATAAATTTCACAGATGATCTATGGCTTTCAGAGATACTCCATGCCTTCACAGACGTTCTCACAGATTTGATCACACCTTGGTGTTACTTGGGATATGATTATTGCCGTTTGGTAGGGGATATTTACTCAACAGCACGGGGTCGAGCATTGGCGGCGACGTTTCCTCTTGTAGCGATGATGTCAGACTCACACGGAACTTCTGGAAATTGATGAAAGAAACATATTTCAAAAACCTCAACAAGCATTAACATTCACAATGCTGGAGGCGGCATATGCAGCCACGTTGATTTTGACATATTGTCACATCAATGACATTTGACCCTTTCACAGATAGACGACATCGATGAAAGAAAAATATTTCAACGTAAATATGAATTTGATACTTATGTACCCTTCTTGTGACATTAACCAAAAATGACATCATACAAAAACAAACTTTCATGAATGATAATTATTCGTATCAAAATAAATACTTTTTTTCCTTACAAACATAATCTTGCATGACAATCAAGAAATGGATAAAAGATATCCTAATTTAAGAAATAGAGTAATTTTCAACTTTACTTTATCATTTCAACTATAAGAAACCAGTAACGTTTCTCAAGGCTAATTCTGACTTGTAGGGGTTCAATGGGTAAAATCTACTAACCTGCAACAAGTTATCTCCCTTTGCTTTATAGATGGCGTGCAACATCCCGGCCGGTATACAGAGGACGGAGATTAGCGCGATGAACCAGCCGAGGCCCTGGGCCCAGACAGGATACTCATACCCGGCGATGGTCAGCGGTTTGTACTGGATGAGGCTGAACACACAGATACCCTGGAACATGGAGAGTAGGTTCTTATCTAACTTATAAACCAATGAATACTTGAAACTACAGCTTGTTTGAAAAATAGTCATTGAAAGTGAATTAAGATTGAAACATAGTAAGTGATTTGTAATCAATCTGGCTGGGCACACAGAAAGGCCAAAACATCAAACCGACATCATTTTAAGGTTTTTATCAGATTTATGAACCAATGAAATGTTCAAGAGTAAATATTATTTGTTACCTCTGCTTGTAAGCACAGACACATCCAGCTAATGGTAACTATTCAAAACAGACTGAAGAGCTGAAGTACCACCTCATCATGAAGAAGAGGTGAGTTAATTCATCAGCATCAAATCCATCACGATACACTTAAACTATCTTGAGGCATGAACATTTCAACGTCCTTCAAGTAAACAAGAGACCAGGGTGAGGAGTGGAGTGAATACTGTAGAACTTGTAACATCTAAGGCGCACAAAACCCAAACAAAAATCCTGTATCCTCCGTTGCACCATTGCATCTAAGCTAACGTTGGGTTATATTATTGTAAATCTATGAAATCTATGAGAGATGAAGGAAGACTGTCCAGGATGAGGGTTATAATTGTGTAGCTATGAGAGATAAAGATATGAAGATATAAAGAGATGAAGAGATGAAGAGATGAAGAGATGAAGATATGAAGAGATGAAGAGATGAAGAGATAAAGAGATAAAGAGATGAAGAGATAAAGAGATGAAGAGATGGAGAGATGAAGAGATGGAGAGATGAAGAGATGAAGAGATGAAGAGATGAAGAGATGGAGAGATGAAGAGATTGAGAGATGGAGAGATGAAGAGATGAAGAGATGAAGAGATGAAGAGATAAAGAGATAAAGAGATGAAGAGATAAAGAGATGAAGAGATGGAGAGATGAAGAGATGGAGAGATGAAGAGATGAAGAGATGAAGAGATGAAGAGATGGAGAGATGAAGAGATTGAGAGATGAAGAGATGAAGAGATGAAGAGATGAAGAGATGAAGAGATGAAGAGAAGAAGAGATGAAGAGATGAAGAGATGAAGATGAAGGAAGAAGAGATGAAGAGATGCAGGAAGACTGACCAGGATGAGGAGTGGCGAGATGAAGTACCAGCACACGATGAAGAAGAGTTGGGGAGGATGTCCTGTCATCTCCTCGATGTTCTTCGCCAGTCGTCTTGCTCCTGGAACATAGACATAGAATAATAATAATAATAATAGAACACTTTGTTGTCCTAAGTTACAAGTACATGCTCCTGGATCATATAGATGTAGCAAAAAAATAGCATAGCATATCATCCGTCTTGGGACCAGTATTATTCACTTTATATATACAACCTCTATCAGATATTATTTGTTCTCATGGATGTGACTTTGAAAAATATGCTGATGATACCGAGATGTCAAAAAGTGGTCTTCCTCAAGAGTTCACTGCTGTCAAACAATGTATCCAATTATGCATCTATGATGTTCTTAAATGGATGCTCAGTAACAAGCTGAAATTGAACACTGACAAAACCGAACTTATGCCAGTGGGTGCACCTATCCGTCTTAAGAACATCAAAGACATGTCAGCCAGAATAGGAGAAAGTGAGATTCCGTTTCAATCGTGTGTAAAGTACCTGGGAGTGTACTTAGATCAAACACTTTCTCTCCACAGTCACATCAGCAATGTCTCTCGAGTTTGCTTTCTTGAGATGCGCCGACTTTCCTCCTTCAGACCATATCTCACTGAAGGTGCAGCAGCCAGTCTTGTACGATGCCATATCACTTCCAGATTGGACTATTGCAATTCAGTCTGTTATGGTCTACCCGTCGATGAGATTGCTCGTCTCAAGCGATTACAGCACGGGGCAGCGCGTATCGTCTTGAGGAGACGGAAGTATGATCACGTGACTCCTATGCTGCGACAACTTCACTGGCTACCTATCACTTACAGATGCAACTACAAGATTGCTACACTTGTGTATCGCCACTTTGATGGTTCACTACCACCGTACCTCTCTAAGGAGTTATCCACCTACCATGCCACCAGAACTCTTCGATCATGCAGTGAAAAACTACTAAAAACGCCTAAATGCAATTTAAAATCAGCAGGAGAACGCTCATTCAAATACAGTGCACCATCAGTCTGGAATGCTCTCCCAAATGAACTGCGAAATTCACCAACACTTAGTGCTTTCAAGATTGGGCTTAAAACATACCTGTTTCAACAAGCCTTCCCTTAATTGTCTAAGACTGTGAGAGAAAAAGCGCAAGGAGTCCTTCTGGAGATTTGCGCTCTACAAATGCGATCCATTATTATTATTATTATTATATATATACAGTAGAACTCGGATATAACGAACTCCAAGGGACCAAAGAATTTAGTTCGTTATATCCGGTGTTCGCTATACACATATAATTTAAATGATGTTATATAGGAATGGCACTTGAAAATTGGTTCGCTATATCTGATTGTTCGCTATATCCGAGTTCGCTATATCCGTGTTCTACTGTACATCATACTTCTACAAGCTCAAATCTCTTACTTGGGAGAACACCTATGGCAGGTGTGACATGGAGGTATGGAGTATACATATACTGGAAAATCTAAAGCTGTAATCAAAGGGCCATAACTCTTGACATTTAAATTGAATCAAATTTCATTTCAGGGTTTATGTATCAATCCTAATTGGGGGGATAGCTCAGTGGTAATTAAAGTGTCTGACCATAACCCAGAAGATCGGGTTTGATCCCGGTCGTGTCATACCAAAGATAATACAAGGTGGGCATTATCAATGTTTTTCAAAGAAAGATTCACTGACATATTTAAAAAATAGAGCCATTGGCTCTGTAGCTCATCAGGCATCATATCAAGTTTGCTTTATACAGGCAAGATGAGCTAAAAATTAAACTGATGTTACCTATTACAAGAAAACCTATAAAAAAATTACAAAACAAATGTATTATTATTCAACACTTTCTAGATCGCCAGTATCAGACAGTGAAAGAAGTCCACACTAAAATATCCAAGGAGAAATAAATTTGTCATAGACTGTCATCTAATGGAGAAAAATAGGTTTTTTAACCTACAGTTTAGAATCCCAATTGACCAAGGAGTCTACATGCAGTCTTTCAGCTCAAAAGACCTTTAGGAGCTAAAGGTGATGATGAAAATAAGTTTTTTAAGGTTGTGACCCCTGTGACCCTATTTGGGGTCATGGGGTCACGAAATCTACAATTTAGAATCCCCATTGGCCAAGGAGTCTGCACATATAATTTCAGCTCTCTAGACCTTTTTGAACTTGAGAAGAAGATGAAAATAGGTTTTTAAGGTTGTGACCCCTGTGACCCTATTTGGGGTCACAGGTTCACCAAAGTTACAAATTAGAATCCCCATTGTCCAAGGAGTCTGCACATATCACTTTCAACTCTCTAGTCCTTTTATAACTGGAGAAGAAGATGAAAATAGGTTTTTAAGGTTGTGACCCCTGTGACCCTATTTGGGGTCACAGGTTCACCAAAGTTACAAATTAGAATCCCCATTGTCCAAGGAGTCTGCACATATCACTTTCAACTCTCTAGTCCTTTTAGAACTGGAGAAGAAGATGAAAATAGGGTTTTAAGGTTGTGACCCCTGTGACCCTATTTGGGGTCATGGGGTCACAAAATCTACAATTTAGAATCCCCATTGGCCAAGGAGTCTGCACATATCGTTTTTAACTCTCTAGTCCTGTTAGAACTGGAGAAGAAGATGAAAATAGGTTTTTAAGGTTGTGACCCCTGTGACCCTATTTGGGGTCACAGGGTCACCAAAGTTACAAATTAGAATCTCCATTGTCCAAGGAGTCTGCACATATAATTTTTAACTCTCTACTCCTTTTGGAACTGGAGAAGAAGATGAAAATAGGTATTTAAGGTTGTGACCCCTGTGACCCTATTTGGGGTCACAGGGTCACCAAAGTTACAAATTAGAATCCCCATTGGCCAAGGAGTCTGCACATATCATTTTTAACTCTCTAGTCCTTTTAGAACTGGAGAAGAAGATGAAAATAGGTTTTTAAGGTTGTGACCCCTGTGACCCTATTTGGGGTCACAGGGTCACCAAAGTTACAAATTAGAATCTCCATTGTCCAAGGAGTCTGCACATATAAGTTTTAACTCTCTACTCCTTCTGGAACTGGAGAAGAAGATGTAAATAGGTTTTTAAAGTTGTGACCCCTGTGACCCTATTTGGGGTCACAGGGTCACCAAAGTTACAAATTAGAATCTCCATATGCTAAGGTACTTGTACACCAAATTTCAGCTCTCTAATGTGTATGGTTCATGAGGAGAAGTCGAAAGTGTCAAAAGTTTACGGACGGACGGACAACGGACGACGGACGACGGACGACGGACGACGGACGGACGACGGACGCCGGACGACGGACGACGGGCCATGCCATAAGCCCATCTGGACTTTCAGTCCTGATGAGCTAAAAATAACATGTTAAATTTAAATAAAACTTCATCTAAAATTAATTAAGAACAGTTGGTATGATAAAACAAGACCCAATTTTCACAGCTGATACCAATATCATAGATTTTTTGCAAGTTTAACATTGCTGGACAGTTGGTTTCATAAAACAGCCCTAGCTTAATGACTGCTGACAACAAGATAAAATTCCTTTAATGTTTGAGATGGCTGGAAGAGTGGGTTTCAAAAAACAGACCCCAGTTTTCAGGACGGACGTATGTTTCAGTATGTTTTCTACTGCTTGAAACTGATGACCTACCGTAGAACCAGGTGACGGCGATGACTTCAAAGAAGGCGAGGACCATGAGTGAGAGGGCTGCGGCGTAGTAATCTATCAGTTGGAAAAAGTAGATCCCTCCCTGGAACAGAAATAATGTTTGAATAAAGATGTGTGTATCTACTTAGCTCTTGAATTAATCACTTGACAGTACTTCTTGTAGAAATGTTCAAATTAAAGAAAACACAATGTTTGATATAGCTATTAACAACTTGCAAGTGCAAGTATAATTTACAAGCAATTGCACCTAGTGCAAGTAACAGTAAATGTGATAGCTTCAAAAACTAATGGTAACTTAAACATTCAAGATAGCACTGATGTGTAAATGTTTCTCTCCCAGGCTGCTTGCATGAAAATCTGTTGGTCAGATATAATTTACCTGTGTGATGTTGGGCGGATATATGTTTACCTGTGTGATGTTGGTCAGATATATGTTTACCTGTGTGATGTTGGGCAGATATATGTTTATGTGTGTGATGTAGGACAGATATATGATTACCTGTGTGATGTAGGGCAGATATATGTTTATGTGTGTGATGTTGGGCAGATATATGTTTACCTGTGTGATGTTGGGCAGATATATGTTTACCTGTGTGATGTTGGGCAGATATATGTTTACCTGTGTGATGTTGGGCAGATATATGTTTACCTGTGTGATGTAGTGCAGATATATGTTTACCTGTGTGATGTTGGCTAGATATATATTTACCTGTGTGATGTAGGGCAGATATATGTTTACCTGTGTGATGTTGGTCAGATATATGTTTACCTGTGTGATGTTGGGCAGATATATGTTTACCTGTGTGATGTAGGGCAGATATATGTTTATGTGTGTGATGTTGGTCAGATATATGTTTACCTGTGTGATGTTGGGCAGATATATGTTTACCTGTGTGATGTTGGGCAGATATATGTTTACCTGTGTGATGTTGGGCAGATATATGTTTACCTGTGTGATGTTGGGCGGATATATGTTTACCTGTGTGATGTTGGCCAGATATATGTATATCTGTGTGATGTAGGGCAGATATATGTATATCTGTGTGATGTTGGGCGGATATATGTTTACCTGTGTGATGTAGGGCAGATATATGTTTACCTGTGTGATGTAGGACAGATATATGATTACCTGTGTGATGTTGGGCAGATATATATTTACCTGTGTGATGTTTGGCAGATATATGTCTACCTGTGTGATGTTGGGCAGATATATGTTTATGTGTGTGATGTTGGGTAGATATATGTTTACCTGTGTGATGTTGGGTAGATATATGTTTACCTGTGTGATGTTGGGCAGATATATGTTTACCTGTGTGATGTTGGGCAGATATATGTTTACCTGTGTGATGTAGGACAGATATATGTTTACCTGTGTGATGTTGGGTAGATATATGTTTACCTGTGTGATGTAGGACAGATATATATTTACCTGTGTGATGTAGGGCAGATATATGTTTACCTGTGTGATGTTGGTCAGATATATGTTTACCTGTGTGATGTAGGACAGATATATGTTTACCTGTGTGATGTTGGGCAGATATATGTTTACATGTGTGATGTAGGACAGATATATGTTTACCTGTGTGATGTTGGGCAGATATATGTTTACCTGTGTGATGTTGGGCAGATATATGTTTACCTGTGTGATGTTGGGCAGATATATGTTTACCTGTGTGATGTAGGGCAGATATATGTTTATGTGTGTGATGTTGGTCAGATATATGTTTACCTGTGTGATGTTGGGCAGATATATGTTTACCTGTGTGATGTTGGGCAGATATATGTTTACCTGTGTGATGTTGGGCAGATATATGTTTACCTGTGTGATGTTGGGCAGATATATGTATATCTGTGTGATGTTGGGCAGATATATGTATATCTGTGTGATGTTGGGCGGATATATGTTTACCTGTGTGATGTAGGACAGATATATGTTTACCTGTTAGATGTTGGGCAGATATATGTTTACCTGTGTGATGTTGGGCAGATATATGTTTACCTGTGTGATGTTGGGCAGATATATGTTTACCTGTGTGATGTAGGACAGATATATGTTTACCTGTGTGATGTTGGGTAGATATATGTTTACCTGTGTGATGTTGGTCAGATATATGTTTACCTGTGTGATGTTGGGCAGATATATGTCTACCTGTGTGATGTTGGGCAGATATATGTTTACCTGTGTGATGTAGGACAGATATATGTTTACCTGTGTGATGTTGGGTAGATATATGTTTACCTGTGTGATGTTGGGCAGATATATGTTTACCTGTGTGATGTTGGGCAGATATATGTTTACCTGTGTGATGTAGGACAGATATATGTTTACCTGTGTGATGTTGGGTAGATATATGTTTACCTGTGTGATGTTGGTCAGATATATGTTTACCTGTGTGATGTAGTGCAGATATATGTTTACCTGTGTGATGTTGGGCAGATATATGTTTACCTGTGTGATGTTGGGCAGATATATGTTTACCTGTGTGATGTTGGGCGGATATATGTTTACCTGTGTGATGTTGGCCAGATATATGTATATCTGTGTGATGTTGGGCAGATATATGTATATCTGTGTGATGTAGGGCAGATATATGTATATCTGTGTGATGTTGGGCGGATATATGTTTACCTGTGTGATGTAGGGCAGATATATGTTTACCTGTGTGATGTAGGACAGATATATGATTACCTGTGTGATGTTGGGCAGATATATATTTACCTGTGTGATGTTTGGCAGATATATGTCTACCTGTGTGATGTTGGGCAGATATATGTTTATGTGTGTGATGTTGGGCGGATATATGTTTACCTGTGTGATGTTGGGCAGATATATGTTTACCTGTGTGATGTTGGGCAGATATATGTTTACCTGTGTGATGTTGGGTAGATATATGTTTACCTGTGTGATGTTGGTCAGATATATGTTTACCTGTGTGATGTAGGACAGATATATGTTTACCTGTGTGATGTTGGGTAGATATATGTTTACCTGTGTGATGTTGGGTAGATATATGTTTACCTGTGTGATGTTGGGCAGATATATGTTTACCTGTGTGATGTTGGGCAGATATATGTTTACCTGTGTGATGTTGGGTAGATATATGTTTACCTGTGTGATGTAGGACAGATATATATTTACCTGTGTGATGTTGGGTAGATATATGTTTACCTGTGTGATGTAGGACAGATATATATTTACCTGTGTGATGTTGGGTAGATATATGTTTACCTGTGTGATGTTGGGTAGATATATGTTTACCTGTGTGATGTAGGACAGATATATGTTTACCTGTGTGATGTAGGGCAGATATATGTTTACCTGTGTGATGTTGGTCAGATATATATTTACCTGTGTGATGTAAGGCAGATATATGTTTACCTGTGTGATGTTGGGCAGATATATGTTTACCTGTGTGATGTTGACTAGATATATATTTACCTGTGTGATGTAGGACAGATATATGTTTACCTGTGTGATGTAGGGCAGATATATGTTTACCTGTGTGATGTTGGGTAGATATATGTTTACCTGTGTGATGTAGGACAGATATATGTTTACCTGTGTGATGTAGGACAGATATATGTTTACCTGTGTGATGTAGGACAGATATATGTTTACCTGTGTGATGTAGGACAGATATATGTTTACCTGTGTGATGTAGGGCAGATATATGTTTACCTGTGTGATGTTGGGCAGATATATGTTTACCTGTGTGATGTTGGGTAGATATATGTTTACCTGTGTGATGTTGGGTAGATATATGTTTACCTGTGTGATGTAGGACAGATATATATTTACCTGTGTGATGTTGGGTAGATATATGTTTACCTGTGTGATGTTGGGTAGATATATGTTTACCTGTGTGATGTAGGACAGATATATATTTACCTGTGTGATGTAGGACAGATATATGTTTACCTGTGTGATGTTGGGTAGATATATGTTTACCTGTGTGATGTAGGGCAGATATATGTTTACCTGTGTGATGTAGGGTAGATATATGTTTACCTGTGTGATGTTGGGCAGATATATGTTTACCTGTGTGATGTTGGTCAGATATATGTTTACCTGTGTGATGTAGGGCAGATATATGTTTACCTGTGTGATGTAGGGCAGATATATGTATATCTGTGTGATGTTGGGTAGATATATGTTTACCTGTGTGATGTTGGGCAGATATATGTTTACCTGTGTGATGTAGGGCAGATATATGTTTACCTGTGTGTGATGTTGGGCGGATATATGTTTACCTGTGTGATGTTGGGCGGATATATGTTTACCTGTGTGATGTAGGGCAGATATATGTTTACCTGTGTGATGTAGGACAGATATATGATTACCTGTGTGATGTTGGGCAGATATATATTTACCTGTGTGATGTTGGGCAGATATATGTCTACCTGTGTGATGTTGGGCAGATATATGTTTATGTGTGTGATGTTGGGCGGATATATGTTTACCTGTGTGATGTTGGGCAGATATATGTTTACCTGTGTGATGTAGGACAGATATATGATTACCTGTGTGATGTTGGGCAGATATATGTTTATGTGTGTGATGTTGGGCGGATATATGTTTACCTGTGTGATGTTGGGCAGATATATGTTTACCTGTGTGATGTAGGACAGATATATGATTACCTGTGTGATGTTGGGCAGATATATTTTTTCCTGTGTGATGTAGGGCAGATATATGTTTACCTGTGTGATGTTGGTCAGATATATGTTTACCTGTGTGATGTTGGGCAGATATATGTTTACCTGTGTAATGTTGGGCAGATATATGTTTACCTGTGTGATGTTGGGCAGATATATGTTTACCTGTGTGATGTAGGGCAGATATATGTTTACCTGTGTGATGTAGGACAGATATATGATTACCTGTGTGATGTTGGGCAGATATATGTTTACCTGTGTGATGTAGGGCGGATATATGTTTACCTGTGTGATGTAGGGCAGATATATATTTACCTGTGTGATGTTGGTCAGATATATATTTACCTGTGTGATGTTGGTCAGATACATATTTACCTGTGTGATGTAGGGCAGATATATGTTTACCTGTGTGATGTAGGACAGATATATGATTACCTGTGTGATGTTGGGCAGATATATGTTTACCTGTGTGATGTTGGGCAGATATATGTTTACCTGTGTGATGTTGGGCGGATATATGTTTACCTGTGTGATGTTGGCCAGATATATGTATATCTGTGTGATGTTGGGCAGATATATGTATATCTGTGTGATGTAGGGCAGATATATGTATATCTGTGTGATGTTGGGCGGATATATGTTTACCTGTGTGATGTAGGGCAGATATATGTTTACCTGTGTGATGTAGGACAGATATATGATTACCTGTGTGATGTTGGGCAGATATATATTTACCTGTGTGATGTTTGGCAGATATATGTCTACCTGTGTGATGTTGGGCAGATATATGTTTATGTGTGTGATGTTGGGTAGATATATGTTTACCTGTGTGATGTTGGGTAGATATATGTTTACCTGTGTGATGTTGGGCAGATATATGTTTACCTGTGTGATGTTGGGCAGATATATGTTTACCTGTGTGATGTAGGACAGATATATGTTTACCTGTGTGATGTTGGGTAGATATATGTTTACCTGTGTGATGTAGGACAGATATATATTTACCTGTGTGATGTAGGGCAGATATATGTTTACCTGTGTGATGTTGGTCAGATATATGTTTACCTGTGTGATGTAGGACAGATATATGTTTACCTGTGTGATGTTGGGCAGATATATGTTTACATGTGTGATGTAGGACAGATATATGTTTACCTGTGTGATGTTGGGCAGATATATGTTTACCTGTGTGATGTTGGGCAGATCTATGTTTACCTGTGTGATGTTGGGCAGATATATGTTTACCTGTGTGATGTAGGGCAGATATATGTTTATGTGTGTGATGTTGGTCAGATATATGTTTACCTGTGTGATGTTGGGCAGATATATGTTTACCTGTGTGATGTTGGGCAGATATATGTTTACCTGTGTGATGTTGGGCAGATATATGTTTACCTGTGTGATGTTGGGCAGATATATGTATATCTGTGTGATGTTGGGCAGATATATGTATATCTGTGTGATGTTGGGCGGATATATGTTTACCTGTGTGATGTAGGACAGATATATGTTTACCTGTTAGATGTTGGGCAGATATATGTTTACCTGTGTGATGTTGGGCAGATATATGTTTACCTGTGTGATGTTGGGCAGATATATGTTTACCTGTGTGATGTAGGACAGATATATGTTTACCTGTGTGATGTTGGGTAGATATATGTTTACCTGAGTGATGTTGGTCAGATATATGTTTACCTGTGTGATGTTGGGCAGATATATGTCTACCTGTGTGATGTTGGGCAGATATATGTTTACCTGTGTGATGTAGGACAGATATATGTTTACCTGTGTGATGTTGGGTAGATATATGTTTACCTGTGTGATGTTGGGCAGATATATGTTTACCTGTGTGATGTTGGGCAGATATATGTTTACCTGTGTGATGTAGGACAGATATATGTTTACCTGTGTGATGTTGGGTAGATATATGTTTACCTGTGTGATGTTGGTCAGATATATGTTTACCTGTGTGATGTAGTGCAGATATATGTTTACCTGTGTGATGTTGGGCAGATATATGTTTACCTGTGTGATGTTGGGCAGATATATGTTTACCTGTGTGATGTTGGGCGGATATATGTTTACCTGTGTGATGTTGGCCAGATATATGTATATCTGTGTGATGTTGGGCAGATATATGTATATCTGTGTGATGTAGGGCAGATATATGTATATCTGTGTGATGTTGGGCGGATATATGTTTACCTGTGTGATGTAGGGCAGATATATGTTTACCTGTGTGATGTAGGACAGATATATGATTACCTGTGTGATGTTGGGCAGATATATATTTACCTGTGTGATGTTTGGCAGATATATGTCTACCTGTGTGATGTTGGGCAGATATATGTTTATGTGTGTGATGTTGGGCGGATATATGTTTACCTGTGTGATGTTGGGCAGATATATGTTTACCTGTGTGATGTTGGGCAGATATATGTTTACCTGTGTGATGTTGGGTAGATATATGTTTACCTGTGTGATGTTGGTCAGATATATGTTTACCTGTGTGATGTAGGACAGATATATGTTTACCTGTGTGATGTTGGGTAGATATATGTTTACCTGTGTGATGTTGGGTAGATATATGTTTACCTGTGTGATGTTGGGCAGATATATGTTTACCTGTGTGATGTTGGGCAGATATATGTTTACCTGTGTGATGTTGGGTAGATATATGTTTACCTGTGTGATGTAGGACAGATATATATTTACCTGTGTGATGTTGGGTAGATATATGTTTACCTGTGTGATGTAGGACAGATATATATTTACCTGTGTGATGTTGGGTAGATATATGTTTACCTGTGTGATGTTGGGTAGATATATGTTTACCTGTGTGATGTAGGACAGATATATGTTTACCTGTGTGATGTAGGGCAGATATATGTTTACCTGTGTGATGTTGGTCAGATATATATTTACCTGTGTGATGTAAGGCAGATATATGTTTACCTGTGTGATGTTGGGCAGATATATGTTTACCTGTGTGATGTTGACTAGATATATATTTACCTGTGTGATGTAGGACAGATATATGTTTACCTGTGTGATGTAGGGCAGATATATGTTTACCTGTGTGATGTTGGGTAGATATATGTTTACCTGTGTGATGTAGGACAGATATATGTTTACCTGTGTGATGTAGGACAGATATATGTTTACCTGTGTGATGTAGGACAGATATATGTTTACCTGTGTGATGTAGGACAGATATATGTTTACCTGTGTGATGTAGGGCAGATATATGTTTACCTGTGTGATGTTGGGCAGATATATGTTTACCTGTGTGATGTTGGGTAGATATATGTTTACCTGTGTGATGTTGGGTAGATATATGTTTACCTGTGTGATGTAGGACAGATATATATTTACCTGTGTGATGTTGGGTAGATATATGTTTACCTGTGTGATGTTGGGTAGATATATGTTTACCTGTGTGATGTAGGACAGATATATATTTACCTGTGTGATGTAGGACAGATATATGTTTACCTGTGTGATGTTGGGTAGATATATGTTTACCTGTGTGATGTAGGGCAGATATATGTTTACCTGTGTGATGTAGGGTAGATATATGTTTACCTGTGTGATGTTGGGCAGATATATGTTTACCTGTGTGATGTTGGTCAGATATATGTTTACCTGTGTGATGTAGGGCAGATATATGTTTACCTGTGTGATGTAGGGCAGATATATGTATATCTGTGTGATGTTGGGTAGATATATGTTTACCTGTGTGATGTTGGGCAGATATATGTTTACCTGTGTGATGTAGGGCAGATATATGTTTACCTGTGTGATGTTGGGCAGATATATGTTTACCTGTGTGTGATGTTGGGCGGATATATGTTTACCTGTGTGATGTTGGGCGGATATATGTTTACCTGTGTGATGTAGGGCAGATATATGTTTACCTGTGTGATGTAGGACAGATATATGATTACCTGTGTGATGTTGGGCAGATATATATTTACCTGTGTGATGTTGGGCAGATATATGTCTACCTGTGTGATGTTGGGCAGATATATGTTTATGTGTGTGATGTTGGGCGGATATATGTTTACCTGTGTGATGTTGGGCAGATATATGTTTACCTGTGTGATGTAGGACAGATATATGATTACCTGTGTGATGTTGGGCAGATATATGTTTATGTGTGTGATGTTGGGCGGATATATGTTTACCTGTGTGATGTTGGGCAGATATATGTTTACCTGTGTGATGTAGGACAGATATATGATTACCTGTGTGATGTTGGGCAGATATATGTTTACCTGTGTGATGTAGGGCAGATATATGTTTACCTGTGTGATGTTGGTCAGATATATGTTTACCTGTGTGATGTTGGGCAGATATATGTTTACCTGTGTGATGTTGGGCAGATATATGTTTACCTGTGTGATGTTGGGCAGATATATGTTTACCTGTGTGATGTAGGGCAGATATATGTTTACCTGTGTGATGTAGGACAGATATATGATTACCTGTGTGATGTTGGGCAGATATATGTTTACCTGTGTGATGTAGGGCGGATATATGTTTACCTGTGTGATGTAGGGCAGATATATATTTACCTGTGTGATGTTGGTCAGATATATATTTACCTGTGTGATGTTGGTCAGATACATATTTACCTGTGTGATGTAGGGCAGATATATGTTTACCTGTGGGATGTTGGGCAGATATATATTTACCTGTGTGATGTTGGGCAGACCAAAGAGGAAGGAAACGAAGCACACGATGAGAACGAGGATCTCCTTTCTCTTCAGGTACTTCTTCACCTGCGGACCGAAGTGGTCTGATATTGACGTCACGATCACCTCAACTGACGCAAACTGAAACAGAAGCATTCCTGTTTTACAAGTGTTTAATGATACAAACTGGACATTTGTGTTATGCATGATTGGTGATTTCAGTGTATGTAGAGAAAACAAATGAAAACTTGGATACTCTCAGACTCTACTACAACTACAAAATTGTGGGGTTAGAACAATTTTATTTAACTCTCAAAACAACTAGAAAACTCTCCTCCTGCTCCCTGGGCACTGCAGGGTTGAAGTGTAGCCTTTTAGTCACTGCCTTCCTTGTCCCCATCTTTCAGTTGATCCTCATGCTGTTAGTCTGACTGACAAGTGACTCATGAAATGCAGTTTCCAAATCTGATAGTCATTATCCCTATTGGCAAAAGTACAGTAATATCAAACTGACCAGAGCCAGAGGTTCTTGTGAGTGAGTTGGAGTCCAACACTGCTTGGGCAATATTTCAGAGCATTGGCTCTGTAGCTCATCAGGCTCTGATTTGATTTTGCATTCGTGTGTGGCCAATGTGATTCCCCCCCTAGTATATGCCACAAGTTCACAAAATCTACAATCATTAATCCTCACTACTCAAGGAGTCTGCACAAGTTTCAGCTTTCTAGGCCTTATTCTTCTGGAGAAGAAGATGGAAATAGGTTTTGAAGGTGTGGCCCCTGTGGCCCTCATTAGGAGCCACAGGGCCACCAAAGCTACAATTAATAATCCTGACTAGTCAAGGAGTCTGTACACAAAGTTTCAGCTTTCTAGGCCTTATGGTTCTAAAGAAAAAGTCGAAATTCCACAAAGTTTCAGACGGATGGACAGACGGACACCAGACACCATGCCATGCCAGATGAGTTAGAAAGCAAAAATAGAGCCCTTTGCTCTGTAGCTCATCAGGATTCATATTTAACTTTGCTGAAGGGTGTGATCAACAGGTTTCCCCCTTGGTTAAGGGGCCACAGGGTCAGCAAATGTACAATTAAGAATCCCCATACAAGACAGATGAGCTAAAAAGTTAATAAACAATTCTACAGACTGACACTGGCCACAAACTGAAAGTTTTGCCTATAAAAGTGACTTTCGTAAAGCAAAATGAGAAGAAAACTTTATCAAGCTTACCTGGCTGTCTATACCGAGGCATATCAGCATAAAGAAGAAGAAGAACGCGAAGAGTTGGGAGACCGGCATCGTAGTGAAGGCTTCTGGGTAAATCACAAAGACGAGCCCCGGACCTGAAACAAATATCATTCTGTACTCGGAGTTAATTAACTCTTACCCTGCCAGTGCTAACAGTGGTCTAACAATGATAGGTCACACCGTGAATGACTATGTATTCTAAGTCTGATGATGCTTTGCTCAAAAGGTTAGTAAGTGCTAGATACAAAATTCAAGGGAATTATGGCTACAAAATTGAAGGGAATTATGGATACAAAATTCAAGGGAATTATGGATACAAAATTCAAGGGAATTATGGATATAAAATTCAAGGGAACTATGGATACAAAATTCAAGGGAATTATTGATCTTGTTGGTATAATTTTTCTATTGCTTCCTCCCTATAAATCTTAAGACATGTTGCTACAAGGAGGGTTGGACACTCTTGAAAGATAAAATTTCAGCCAATCCTTTTAACTCTTGCATCTGCCGCCACTAGTGCTCTATGATGCTCGAACTAATATCCTGAACAATTGCATCAATGCACAAATGGTTCTGCCCAAAGAATACATTATGTATTTTCTGATCTTGCAGATCTTTTGATTAAAATGCTGTAACAATGCCAATTCATCTACCAGATTGTCTGTAAATTGCACAATGTGTATGCTATGAGACTTCAACAATTTGGAATGCATAGTAGTTCATGGTCCCCATCAAGAATTCTACTTCAAATACCATATTTGCTCCAATGGATGCAGTAATCTATTCCTTTTGCAAACCATATAAAATAGAACCATTTGCTCTGTAGCTCACCAGAGCTATAAATTATAATATTCACTAGTCAAGGAGTCTGTGCACAAAGTTTCAGCTTTCTAGACTTTATGCTCCTGGAGAAGAAGATGAAAATAGGTTTAAGGGTATGTTTATTCTTTTAAAATTAACGTTCCTCTATTCTTAATAATCCTTCTTAGAGATTTTGAGATTGGTGTCTATTGGAGCAAATATGGTAAACATTGTACTGATTGGGTAACTCTCTACTGTTAGCACGATGGCACAGCAGCTTGATCTGCCTCTGGCTGGGAGAGAGTTAAAGGTTTATGAATTCCTTGCCCTAGCTTATATACTTACTGCTTATGTTAGTATTGGCAATGACCTTTCACAAGTTTATTTCTTGCTGATCTTCACGCTATCAACACTCTTTTCTATGTTTAGTTACAGATGAGGTTAAGATACCGATCTGAGTATTGGTATAGCCAATAATGTACAAAGATAAATTTTTGATTGGTCTTAGCTTTAAATGAGGTTAAGATACTGATCCTATGTTGTTTCAGTTTTAATCAATAATGTACAAAGATAATGATTTGATTGATCTTGGTGTTATCATCAGCTGAAGCCATGACTTTTTGAAGACTGATTAGTTAGGATTACAAATCATGAATACTTTGAATATAAAGTGAAACACATTTTACTCAATACTTACCTCGAGTTATAATGCTCTTCAAAAATCTTACACTGGATAAAATATGTTGGGAATTTTTATACTTTAACATTATGTTAATGAATGAATAAATCATGATCTCTACAATATTATAATTTTTGCTTAGTTTGCCAGTACGAGTTTCTTCTGCAGTTTGAAAGTTTGTGAAACAGAGACGAATAGAAACATTAGGACAATTATGGACTGGTGTTATCAAGAGATTGAAATCAGGTACGATTGCAACATTACTTACCACGGTAGGTCAATTCTCATTATTGATTTAAAAAACATTCTTGTTGACAATAAATACCGCAAATAGGGCAAACAAAGATGAAATGATACACGTTGACTACGATTTGCCCATCACAACTTTGATTTGTTCTGATTCCTCTATTATTACTGTAATATGGGAAATTCATGCTGCTTTTTTTAAATTGTTTTTCCAAACACTAGCTTTATATTATGATTACATTATTGCTGCCACATTTAAGGGTTTAAACCTTCAGCTAAATCCTTAAGTTTTTCTCTAAATATGTTGATGTTGATTATTAGAATTAAACTTTATTTTTGGCAAAATTTACCATGCCTTTACTAGAGCTTTTGGTTATCTCCTTAATGTTATGTCATTAGAATAGAGATCGTGATTAATTAAGCATGAAATTAATAATAAGTTAACACTGATATTGAATTTAAATGTTAATGTAACTTTAGATTTTTATTTCACATTTCAAAATTTCTAAAGGATTTATGGCACTAGACTATGTTAATTTTTAATGAAAAAAAGTTTTAAAATTGATGAGTCATTTATTTCATTATTTTATATTACGATGCCACTGAAGTGGAATGATTGAACAATACTTTTGCTGAAAAAAAGAGAGTAAAAATAACTCATAAACAGACTTTGTTCCATGTCTCAATTTCTCCATATGTTAAGTGAAAAACGTGGCTGACAAACTTTGCCAGTTTCTAAAGTATTTGATAGTTTTGTTTGTTTTGAAGATGTGTCTATGTTGACGGTAGTATTTTCTATCATTTTGTGACATGTGGCATGTCTGAGCATTAACAGTTACCAAGAAGCTTTGGATAACCTAAAAGTTCTTAAGGTCTTTTATATTTGAAGAAAGGGGGCAAGAATATCCACTAAAATCCCTTCGAGGAAATTTTGATTTTCTCGAATCATTTCTCCTGTATTGTGAACTTTACATCTTTACAGGACCTAGTTTCACAAAATTTTAGGCTTTGGACACAAGTTCTAAAATGAAAACAAAATTAAGGCTTGGTGATTTACTTGGTAGTTGTTCCCCTCAAGACATTGTGCTACATACATAGCTATAAAAAAAAAAAATATTTTGATAGTGTCAAAAGAATTAAGCCAACCTTGAAATCATTCTATTTCAAAAGCATGATTCTCAACCAAAGCATTAATGTTATCATAGGGAGTGAATATAAAAATTGCTACACATTAAATGCTAACTTAATTATTCATAAAGTGATATTTGTAAACAGTCTTCTCCTAGGATTTTAGGAAATTCACTTTAGAGAACAAACAGGACCTTTAGTGTTAGATTTGTTACGTGTCATGGACGTGTTGTCAAAACACTTTCATCATCTGAAATAACATTCCCATTGACTGATGTTTAGTGTGGGTGAACATATCTGAACAAAGAAAATGAATAATTACATCTTTTAACTAGCAGGCTGAATATATGTTTAAGACTGACAAAGGGAAGGAACATTTTTAATCTGTGGAAAAAATGCTTGAAAAGATGCTGTACAAATTCAAAATTTTCTTAATATACTTAGGAAAGGATTCCTTACCCAATAACTACAAAATATTGCCAAATTTTATCTCCAAACTATTAAACATAAGAAAATTATCATATTTTCATCCATTTCTGTACCTATTCGTTTTCCTAAAAGTAGAATCATTTGCACTTGAGAAAGTTTGCATTTTTTCCCTCCCTCCTTTTAGACATTTTAACCCAAAACTCATTTTAACAATATATTTGTTACAACAAACCTACCAACAACAAAATACGACAACATCTTCAAGTCAAACTAAACTATCAAGGACAACTGGTTGCAACCAAGAGACCGAGTCGTAAATCCTGGCCCGTTGCCAAGGAAACTGGCCCGTTGCCATGGATCCTGGCTGGTTGCCGGGTAACCAGGACTCACCTTCCTGAACCACGTCTGCTACTTCCTTATTCTGGTTCAGGGCCAAGTTGCCGAGGATGGAGAATATCGCAAAACCGGCCAGAATGCAGGTTAAAGCGTCCACGATCGCCAATGAAACAACATCTCTGGAAGGCAGATCAGTGAATCAAAAACATGGTTGGCCAAGCCAACCTAGAATATTCCTATGTCTTTATTCTTTAAAGAAGAAATTAAACTTATCGATACTTTAGAACTTCCAGCCTAATATTATATTTTTTATTATATTATATTTTCAAGAAGAATCCACTTCTTTATCAATATTATCATTTCACTTGAAACAAAATTGACAACCTTATATATTCCTATTTCTTTATATTCCTTGATGAAGAAATTTTATATATCAATGTCATCAATTCGCTTGAAAGAAAACTTCAAACCTTAAATATTCTTATTTCTTTACTCTTTGAAGAAGAAATTAAACTTATCGATACTTTAGAACTTCCAGTCTGAAATATTCCTATTTCCTACTCTTTGAAAAAGAAATTTGATTTATCAATATCTTCGTACTCTCAACAGAATGGCCAACCTAGAATATTTGTATTTCTTTAAAGAAGTAATTTGAATTATTGATATTTTCCTGCCATCCTAAAATATTCATATATCTTTTCTCTTTGAAGAAGAATCCACTGATTAATCAATGTTATCATTTCATTTAAAAGAGAACTACCAACATAGAATCTTCATATTTCTTTATTCTGTGAAGAAGAAATCAAATTAATCGATATTATTGTTTCACTTGAAACAGAACTGCCAACCAAGAATATTCCTTTTTCTTTGATGTCGAAGAAAAAACCACTTAATTATCAATGTGATCTTTTCACATGAAAGAGAACTGCCAACCTAGAATATTCTTATATTTCTATATTTTATTAATCTATTGAGAATAAAGAATTTTTATCATCTTTTCCCTTTAAAAAATGATATTAAGCTCTGCCAACCTAGAATATTCCTACCCTTTTTATTCTTCTTTTTGAATTTATTTAGTTTTGTACTTAATTCGTTAGAATTTATTAAGTTTTGTATTTAATCAGTTGAATATGTTTATTTTTGTGCTTGATTATAGTCAATGGAGAGTAATGGCACTTGAGATTTGACTACCGGTAGGTTTTTTAGTAATAATCCAATGTTCTGAAGACAAAGACAGGCAACAAATTATGTTACTGAACTAGTGCAGTTATTGTCTATACTTCTCTTGTTAAGATCAGATCAAACTATAATTCGTAACTAGCTTCATTTCTAATTTGAGTAATGCTCAATTGAGTTCAGGACAGGTGCCTTTTGTATTCCAGCCCATTAGCAAACAAATTTTATAGTCTTGGGAGACTTTGATCTTTCAGCGTGAATGTGATTTCTTAGAATTAATAGAAGGTGAAAGGTCACAGAAAAGGTCAGTTGATATGATACTTTAAGTAAATGTACATGTTGCTCAATTTGAAAAAAATAAATTCAGTTTAATTTTTAGGATTAGTTGAATAATTTGTTATGAATATCATGCTACGAGGGACATTTCTACCGGAATTGGACAAATAAACTTCCATGTTTGACAAAAGATGAAAATCAGATTTTAGCTATAGTGTGTGAGTTAAGTAAAAAGCATGAAATTATTATAGGTTTGAGAGACTTCATAATTTCATAACAATAAGTTCTATCAAAAAGGAAAATTAATTATTGAAATTTATTTATGTTGATAAATAATTTTAGACGCCAAAGTTGTTACTTTTTCAAGTTTAAATATATTTGTTAATAATTTGTTAATTTCAAGGTTAATTAAAAAGAGACTAAAAATGACATAATGTGATCATTATTTTTTGGAGAAATGTTTTATTTTTAGTATAATATAGAGTGTGAACCAGGGGTGAGAGCGTACACAAAAGGTTTAGAAAAGTGAGAAACTAAATATTTTAAAAGATATAGACAATTTAGAATATTGGTTTATTTTTTGTAAAAATAGTCAGAGTATCTGAATAATCAAAGGGTAGAAAACAATATGAAAATAAAACAATGATTCATTAATGGCACAATAATGATGATATAACTTGATATGACCAGGTTGATGATTAAAAGCTATGAAAAATATTTCAAGAGGTTTCAATACAAATTCAAAAGATATACACAATGAAACATTTATTCATAATGACATAATCTACAAAATTTATTGCTCAACTAAATAATGAAAGACAAAATGTCAATATCAAAGAAGCTTTTTCAAGGAAAAGAGTTGATAGAAGATGCAAGTTTGAAGAATTATTGTTCAGTTGACACATTGTACCTTACCATGAAATTAAACAGGTATAAAATGATGAAGATGAAATGCTTCAAAGCAAATTTGTCACAATTTTCCATTGTTTTACATTATTATCCATATTTTGTCCAAAGGGAGACAACCCACCTTAGAATGTTGTTTTTGAACTTGCTGTAGCTAGACATTGTGATCAGGCCCCCGAAGGCAACTCCAAGAGAATTGAACGTCTGAGCGGCAGCGTACACCCACACCTGCAGAACAGAGGGGAGACATGCACATATGTATCTGAGAATCCTACATCTATTTTTAATATTTACGAATTTGATTAAAGATTGATTGACATGAGAAAGTCAACCCTATCAAATTAGACATGTCTGTATAACTTCCTTACATTGTCAACGGGTTGTGTTGAAAATGAAGTGGAAAGTTCTCAAGAAATAAGCAATAGTAGTAAGTAGTAAGTAAGTAATTGGGCATTATTTCAGCCATTAGCCATAATAGTTAGAGACTCACAGAAACCTTAACTAAAGTAACAGATACGTAAGCGGGGCGTCATGCTCTTAATGAGTTTCCAAAGCGTTGCTTGTTAATTTCGGCGGCATTCTAAAAACCGTATATAAAATACTGATTAAATGTCTAATTTATGTGTGTATTTTCTCAATTATATGCTCATTGCATTCCCATAGATAATTGTACTGAAGATAATAATCTATCATGTGGAGCACAGTGGTGTAGTGGTTAGCTTGCTGGCCTCTCACGCCGGAGACTGGGTTCGAATCTTGGTGGAGACATAAAAAATTTGGGACTTGGGTCTCAACCTGTGTTGTGTCTCCGGGCAAGGCACTTCATCCATATTGCACTCAGTCCACCCAGCTGTTAAAATGGGTACCTGAAAATTGGATGTACTGACCTACATGGTCGTGATTAGCGCTGGGGAGCAGCTGTGAAAGTACACTCCTTCGTGGTTATAAAGTAGCGCTTTGAGCATGTCTTAGGACGTGGACATGTATGCACATTATTATTATTATCATTCTTAGAAAACATACATGGCATAACCTCTTTAACTAAAGTACCAGATACCTTGGCATCAAGCAGCTGTTCCCACTTGGGTTTGATGAAGAAGAGGATTCCCTCGTACGCCCCGGGCAGCGTCAGACCTCGCACCAACAGGATAACCAGGACCAGGTAAGGGAAGGTGGCCGTGAAGTAAACCACCTGTAGCAGGTGAATAAACTCGTTAAAGGTGACACATCTTTCAAGGTTTAGGTTTTGGAATGACTTAGACAGTTGTATGTACCATTTTTTAACAGTTATTACATCAGTACTTTAAGAGATGAAGAGGAATAGTGCGGGGCTGAACAAAATGTAAATGAGCTCTTTAAAGGTGACACATCTTATCAGGTTTAGGTTTTTTGATTGCTAATACAGTTGTATGTACCATTTATCATCAATAATGGTATTATCTACAATATGGTCACTTCTACATTACCGTGAAAGGTATCGTATTGCGACCTATATATCACAATATGTATCGTATTGTGAGGTACCGTAACGCAACATCCCTAATTGGTACACAGGTATGGATCACCAACGTCCCTCACAAGTAAGAGTTAACTCCTAAAACTTGCTGCTCCTTTATCTTCCCCTACCCCTGGGTCTCCTACCATCCCGGTTGACTTGGGACCCCCCCTACACCTGGGTCTCCTACAATCCCGGTTGACTTGGGACCCCCCTACACCTGGGTCTCCTACCATCCCGGTTGACTTGGGACCCCCCTACCCCTGGGTCTCCTACCATCCCGGTTGACTTGGGACCATGAGTATCACAATATGAATCTTATTGTGACGTACAAATATTGTGACATTCCTAATTGCTTCACAAATCTTGATGACCAACATCCTTCTCAAGTCAAGTTTCCTCCTAAAACCTCTCCCCATGTCATGATCTCGTACCTTGCCGGTGGACTTGGGACCCTTCCAGATGCAGAAGTAGACGATGATCCAACAGAGGAGAAGGATTAGAGCCAGCTCCCACTTGATGTGTCCCTGCTCGTCTATACCGCCCGACCGCTCCAACACACGCTCGCTGCAACATTGATATATATAGTATCAGTTGTCATACTTGATGTGTCCCTGCTCGTCTATACCGCCCGACCGCTCCAACACACGCTCGCTGCAACATTGATATATATAGTATCAGTTGTCCCACTTGATGTGTCCCTGCTCGTCTATACCGCCCGACCGCTCCAACACACGCTCGCTGCAACATTGATATATATATAGTATCAGTTGTCACACTTGATGTGTCCCTGCTCGTCTATACCGCCCGACCGCTCCAACACACGCTCGCTGCAACATTGATATATATATAGTATCAGTTGTCACACTTGATGTGTCCCTGCTCGTCTATACCGCCCGACCGCTCCAACACACGCTCGCTGCAACATGGATATATATAGTATCAGTTGTCACACTTGATGTGTCCCTGCTCGTCTATACCGCCCGACCGCTCCAACACACGCTCGCTGCAACATTGATATATATATAGTATCAGTTGTCATACTTGATGTGTCCCTGCTCGTCTATACCGCCCGACCGCTCCAACACACGCTCGCTGCAACATTCATACGATATTTAACGTATTTAAAACCAAAATCATTTCATACAAGCAAAATATGATCATCCTCATGATATTTTTTCTATGAATAGCAAAAACAAGATTTATCTTATAAGAATGCATCAGTTGTCACGCTTGATGTGTCCCTGTTCGTCAATACCTGACGACCATTCCAATACAGGCTCGCAGCAACATTGATACAACTCATCATCACTGATGACAGTGAGAACATTTTCAACATGTTCAAACACCTAATCCTGACAAAGTCTAACTTCCCGACTCTTCAAAACTCATACAAACTCAAATACACTCAAAGCAAACTAAACAGGACTCAGAAACGCTTCATTTTGAGTCACTGACGACTTTTGGCCTATTTTCACTCCTAGCTCAGTGAAATGGGGGTATTATATACTCAGAGTCTCAACACAGTGTTAAGTCAAGGTCAGAATAAAGAGTAAAGATCGATCTTTTATTCAATGTAAAGTTTGTGAACATGCAAATAAAACTTTTCACAGAGCGAACGCCACACAAACAGTTACTTTCTTTGTTCGTATTTAAGTTGAACTGTACAGCGATTTTATTAAAATCCCTTTCTTGCTCGATATTTTTTTAACTGCTCAGCGCTTTTTTATAATTTTTATATAACAATGAAGACAAAAGAATTGTTGTTTCTACATAAAATTTGTAATTTTGCATAATAAAATAAAGGAATGGTAAATGATGCGACAACTGTCGCAATTATCAGAATTTGTTCTCTAATAGCTGAGGGTAAGCCGCTTTCTTAATTTCTGTATTCTGAACCAATCAATGTATTTTTATAATATTTATATCACCGTAAAGACAAAAGAATTATCTCAAATCTGGTATATAGTTTGCATGTTCGCAATGAAAAAAAACGTGCAGCGAGATACGACAAATATCGCTAATATGTGATTACCAAAGTCTGTTTTCAATAGCTGATGGTACCCTACACTCTTATTTCATTTCTTCTGTACCCATAGTAAGCTATTTATCAAGCTAGAAATAAAGACAATTTTCGTATGCGTGACAGTGAATTTTACAGCGAGTCTAACACTTTCGCCTGCACGTGCTTGGGCCATGTGAGTGCCCCAGGGAGATTCTCTGCTTATAACTCTATGCACGGCGGAACGTTTTCATGCAAAATCATTCACTTACTTTGGCAACGTATATCTTTTGTTCAGGACGGCATATTCTAATGAAAAATATCACCATAAAGACCGATAAATTATCTCTATGTACGTATATTATTTGCATATGTGCGTTCAGTATTTATATGATTTTATTAGACTTGAAATAAAGACAATTTTCAAATCGTTGTAATAATAGTTCTAAAGAATTCCTCGAAATAATTGTTATGTGGTTGTGAAGCGGTACATTCAGTGATTCCTACTGTAGTTATACGGCGCATGGGTGGTCACAATTTATTGAATAATGGTGGTCGAAATGAAGACAACTTTACTTTTGACGTTCCACGTGTGATAGAAATTCTATTGAAAGTTTTGGATACGTATTGGCCATTTATTTACAGGATTGGCGACTTAGAATTGTAAGTTACGATCTTTTTTATCCCCTCTTCGCGATGTAATTATGCCATGTCTTGAAAGAATGTTCGTGCTTCGCTACAGAAAATAATTCAGCCAGCAGAGCTAACCAGCATATAACAGTGGCTGGACTGTACAAGAAAATTCAACCACGGTGCCTTGTAGAGCATATAAAGTATTCAGCGTCGTGAGGGTTAAGGTGAAGAGCTGACACACAAGTTATGATATGCACAATTTTCCTTACATTTAATCATCATGGGTAATTAGTATTCAATATGTGTAATATCTTCTGGTGTGATGTACAAATCAATCAATGCTTAGCAACCTAATAACCCTGGTAACAACACTGTGAAATTAACAGCACTGGACGCAGTAATGAACCTTGCTAAACCACCTCATTGAAAATGGTTTACACTTTTCTAGATTAAGATTAGGTACATAACCACTGCATATCAATATTGATTGCATTGGTAAGTACATCGTATCTTAATGTCAAGTTAACAGGTGTTATCTGGGATACACTATTATCAATCCAACATCAAAAGCAATGGACAAAGTATCACACTGTGTCTAACCACTTCATTGCAAAGAACATTTCACTAGATCAATATTTGGTCCATCATTTTTGCAGTGGTCAATACTTGCCATTATATCTACTATCCAGGTTTTAGCGGGGATATTAATGAACTGAAAGTGAGGTGAGGTGATTAGGTGTATTATCGCTGTTTTCGAAAACTGTATTGAAAGTAATAAGGCAGGTATTACTATGTATAGAGGAGAGATATCACCTCAAGAGATCACACGCCCAAATATACTTGAAAGAACAAATGGTCATAACATGGAACATTATGAAAAATATTTGTACATTGTTTGCAAGGACATACTGTTTCTGTTTGGTCCAGTTTGATCTGGGATATTTAATTAATTGAAGGTTATTAGACAGGCATTAATACAGAATACATCCTGAATTCATATTATAAAAGGTTCCAACAAACTTAAATGATGACATCATTATAAACAACATAACAATATTGGAAATACCAATGCAACATTAAAAGCATTCGACAAAGTATCACACCTTGTCTGACAATCATTGCAAACAGTTGACTCTTCTAGATCAAAATTAGGTCAATCCTTAATGCATTGCCAATTGACCAGCCAATTGGTCAATGCATACAAAATGTATCTGTTTAGTGAAGTTTACTGCTGTGATAGAGGATAATTAATGAACTGAAGGTAATTACACAGGCGCCAGGTATTGTATATAACTTCAATAGATTGCGTATATCACGTTCCTACATAATAGAAGTAGCATGCAGTGCCTACTTATAGTATATAATGAGCTGGTTTGACCAGAGGATTTGAAATAGGTCAAATTTTCAAAAAACATTTGATTTGATACACTTTGGTTTGAATATTATGTACTGTATTGCAATGTTTGATATGGTATGAACAAACCTTTGGGAGCTTCACTTGAAGTATGGATCTCTCTTGTTGTATTATCCTAATCACCATGCAGAGAGGTCTTGCTTTATTAGATATTCTTGATATGAATTCACTTAATCCTGGATTAGCTTCATAGTCCCTTACATGCATGAACATTAACAGAGTCAACATTATTGGTGGTGTTCCCTAGGTCGGCTACTGGTTTGTTGGAACAAAGGACATTACAATAATTACTCAGTAATATACTGTAATTGAGTAAAGGAAGACAGAAGATATTGAAAGTGTTGATTCAATAGCTGTTCCCGCTAGTTAGGGGGGTTGTCTATTATGTAGTCTACAGTACACCATGTTTAGTAAAAAGTTAATTTGATACATTTTGTAAATGGAACAGAAGTATCAAGTGTATACGGCAAATGTACCCAGCAAATACAGCACCTTTACAAAGTGTATACGGCAAAGGTACACAATGATTACGGCAAATGTACCCGGTGAATACGGCAGCTGTACCCAATGAGTACGACAACTCTACCCAGTGAAAAGGAAATACAACAGCAGCATATAACTCATGATTACAGCTACTGTATCTAATGATAAATAATGAATATGCCGGCTATGCTTTTTTAAGTACAGCAGCTGTACCTATACATGAACCGCAGCTGTAATGATAAATATGCAAGCTATACTTCTTGAATATGACAGATGTACCTAGAGAATATGACAGCTATACCTCTTGAAGTTTGAAGCTGTATCTAGTGAATATAGCAGCTGTAAATAATGAAATTAATATGCAAGGTATACTTCTTGAATACGACGTCTGTACTTAGAGAGTATTTTAATTAGAGTAATACATCTTGAATTTTGAAGCTGTATCTAGTGAATATAGCAGCTGTAAATAATGAAATAATTAATATGCCAGCTATACTTCTTGAATATCGCAGCTGAACCTAGAAAATATAGCAGCTGTACTTACTAATAGAAGTCCTCGGTAGGAGATCGTGTCTCATTAAGGCTGACAAGCGGCTTCAATAGGTCCGTCGTAAACATGGTTGCGTTCGTCCCATTGCCGAGGTAGTTACGGACGCTCTGATTGGCTGAGGCTCCCGCCCAGCAGTACTTGGAGCTCCACTCGTGGTTGCAGTCCTTCCACGGGAGTTCCGCGTTGAAGGTGTTGAAGAGGTAGAAGAAGGCCCAGGTGATGATGATGATGTAGTACGTCGTGAACAGGAACGATATCACCACCGTCGCTAAACCTGCACCTGGAAACATTTGACAGTTTAGTGTAGGATTGTAAGTGAAAATAAGACATTTCATAGAAACATAAGAATAGAGCAATTGGCTTTGTAGCTCATCAGGCTTTATATTTTTTTATATAGTTTTGCTTTTGGGTGTGCACAATGTAGTTCCCCCCTACCTTAGGGTCACAGGGTCACCAAATGTACCATTTCCTTAGAATCCCCATTACCTAAGGATTATCTACACAACAGTTCATCATTCAATGCCTTGTGCATCTGGAGAGGAAGATGAAAAAACGTTCGAGTAGGGGTCACTGGTTTTCCAAGGTCACCAAAACTATAAATTCTAATCCTCTAATCAGGGAGTCTGTATACATGATTTCAGCTTTCTACGGTTTTTTGGTTCTGGAGAAGAAGAGAGTTGAAAGGGTGTGGCCCCTGTGGCCCTTATTAGAGGTCACAGGGTCACCAAAGTTACAAATTATAATCTTTACGAGTCAAGGGACATGTACACAAGATTTTCTAAGCCTTTTAGTTCTGGAGAATAAGTCGAAAATGCACAAAGTTTATGGACGGATGGATACCATGCCATGCCATAAGTCCATTAGGCCTTTTCAGTTATTAGTCACAACTAAAATAATTATGACAAAACTTGTTATTAGGTTCATAGGACTGCTAATGTTTATGACATATACGGTAGCATAGAAGCATGTTCTTACCATACATGTATGGAATAATAATTATCTGCCTGCCTAGGACACCTGACTGGCAGTTGTTGGTTTTTCTTATATCTTATAATTAGAATTAAGAGAAGAACAGTTTCCGAATAGCTGGCTTACATACCAAATCATATCATCAAATCATTGTTTAATCTCAATAGTAAGTTTATCACAATACACAAAACACAGTACCCAATAAATTTCTGAGTTTAGTAACAAACATATTCTTTTAATGAGTATTCTAGGAAAGCGTTGAAACACATCACAATTCTCTATTATTTCCTTTTCCTTTAAAAGCTCTTAATTGCATAAAATGCCTTTATTTGAATTTTATCTTAGAACAGAAATTCAATCTAATCCTTTCCGATTTATCTATGGGTCAATAGGGATTTACTTAAGTATCAACGGAAGAATTTTTCAGTGTCTTTGACAGTAATCTACATGACAGCACAGAATAATGGCATTGTTGTTGCCATGGAAACTGAATAAACAAGCCACTAATCAGCAATTAATTTGTTTCTAAACAAGCTTCAGTACGCTTATTTTGGAATATTTCAAAATTTGCAGGTTGGCTGCAATTTTGCTAACGAATTTTTGCAATTAGAACATACAAATAGAACAATGTTTAAAGAAAGATTTTTTAAAATGAATAATTCTAAAAACAATAGCACCATAAACTTGCATTAATATTACTGATGTTTGATTCAAAAATTGCTAATGCCAAACAGGAACCTTGATCATTTTAAAACAGAATCAAATGGTTAATTTAAAGAAAAAATACCAAAAGTACGATTCTGGAAACAGAAAAAATAGAGCAGTGGCTCTGTAGCTCATCAGGCTTCATATCAATTTTGCTTTGGGGTGTTAGGTTAAAGGGTGTGGCCCCTGAGGCCCTTATTAGGGGCCACAGGGCCACAAAAGCTATCAATCATAATCCTCACTAGTCAAGGAGTCTGTACACCAAGTTTAAGCTTTCTAGGCCTTATGGTTCTGGAGAAGAAGTCGAAATTCTACAAAGTTTACGGACGGACGGACGGATGGACGGACAGACCATGAAATGCCATGCCATAAGCCCATCGGGTCTTACAGGCCAGATGAGCTAATAACCAGGCATACAAGCTGACAAGACACTGTTATACTATTCTAAAAATAATCATCAGAACTTGTCACACAAACATAGATCATTTTAAGACAACAAAATAGATCAAAGGAAAAGAGAAAGAATGCCTACACACTGCTTAATTCTTAGGCATTCTATGATCTTAGAGAGGTGATTGGTTTAACGTCGATTTCAAGAGTATTTCACTTATTATATTATTCACAGTATTATTGCAGGGAGAAAGCCTGTAACACTTTCGTGGCTATGCATTGCTTTGAAACCTGTGAGCATCGGCTGGAACTAGTGAACCATAGGTGGTACAGCTCTAAAATTCAGTGTAGCGTTGCACCTAAAACTTACTGCATGTAGAAAAGTTCTCTACTGCAGACAAAGTTGCCGAGCCCCTGGTGGGATTAAAATCAGGGACCTATTTGTCCGAAGCCAATAAAAGTTCCTGCATTACGATTAGAACCAATATATCAGACAATCAAATTATCCAGCTGCATAATTATAAATGCAAACTTATGAAGGGGATACCAACTGACTAATTAACTTCCTTGTAGTCTTACACCCAGTCTGTAATTAACAACATTTTAACAAAACAAACCCTCTTGAACAGCAAATCTAGATCTGTAGCTAATACTCTGAGTTTCCTTTCTTATATTTGATAAAATAAACGTTTTTCAGAATCATTATATTTTAGAGACTGAATTTCTCTCTTCCTTTTCATAATATTCATGTTTTGTATCAAATGATCCAGTGGAAACATCAAGAGTTGAGAGAAATAGAGATTATTACCCGTAGAAGTGTGTCATATGACTTTTACGAAACGAGTGTGAAGTTTTGTAGCGAGCGAGAGCGAGGGCTATACACAAGTTTGCACGAGTTTCGTTAAAGTCATTTGACGCACTTCCGAGGGTAAGATTTTCTTTATTATTGATTCTATTCCATTTTACCATATTAGAAATATCCAAGAAACGAGCCGCTTCCCTTGTGACCGCCGACTATAGTGACGCCATGAACAATGGCCTTATGACGTCACAGGCGAAAAAATATGGGAACTCTCGCTATAACAATCGTTGCTAGGCAAAAGTGATATGTGCACAAGTGCTCATATTGAAAATATGTCACCATGTGATCCAGTGGAAAGATCAAGAGTTGATAGAATGTATAACATGCTATCATATAATGTTATTAATCAAGTTTTTTCGTATTGGATCAGTTACAGGTCCAAGGTCTGCAACTGGGCCAATACAGAAGACCGAGGACCTGTAACTGGGCCAATACGAAAAAATTTGATTAATGACGTTTTTATTAATTAACTTCTTTGTAATTTACTTGCACAACATAAGAGAGTTAATTTTTACCGAAATCAAAATTATCAATTGACGAACTGTCATATATGTTGAAAGTGTTGAAGCGATAGCTTCGGACTCTCGCCATTTGTGTGTAAGCGCATACTCAGACTTGTATTGGCCCAGTCTGCTCGTATTGGCCCTGTTTTGCTCGTATTGGCCAGGTTTTCCTGTATTGGCCCAGTTGTGGATTCGTATAGTGCAGGCTGTATAAATTGTATAAGTGCCATATCATCGATAGTTAATTAATAATATATGGTATAAAGCTGGTAATCCATTATGTATTCGGCATCATCAAAGGTAAACTATGCTAGTCTGGTTCCATTATGACAATGATACTTATACTCAGACGCCATAATGACTTAACTGCGATCAGAATGTTAATTCATTTTCTAAGTGAACGCTGTGAATATATGAATTTAAAATTTTGCTGCACTTTAGTGAGATTTTATTTTTTTTGTTAAAATTTTTTTTTAAAAAGGAACAAATGCATTTCACATGTAAATCTATGTTTACTACCGGTAAATTTGATTTTAGTTTTTATTTGCACAATGTTATTTTACTTTTTTGCCCATAAACAATTTAAAACAAAATATAATATTCTCTAATTAGAATCTCAAACTCAATTATTCAACGATTTGAAGACAATGCATAAGGGCTTCCATGGGTCAAAACGTTAAGACTCGAGTACTCGTATTGTTAGACTTGACTCGGGTCTGAGTACCAGGAATTTTATCTTTATTTTCAGATTTTTATACCTCAAAGTTCTTACTTTACCTAAAAAGCTTTTTTTGCCTTTTAAATGTCATATATAAAATAATTTGGACATCAAGGTTTGAAATGGTAAAGTTAATCACCCATTTTCACACATTACATGCAGATAAACAGACTGAAATGACTAAATAATTAACAGTGATATACACTTTTTGGGTCCAGCTGGACTTGGCTGGGCTCAATTACTAGAGTGCCTGTGGAATCCTAACAAGTGTTCTAGGGATTATTAGAAGATATCTGGTAATTCATAACAAAAACAGGTCACATAACAGAATCATGCTTACACATCGTAATTACAGTTCAACGACTGATCTACGTGATATTGGAAAAATATGAATCATCAAAACCTGGACCTGATTGGACAGTGCTACCATGTCTGTATCACATAGATATGTACACTACTTATTGAAATTTATTTCATCAGAGAAAAAAGATTGGCATTGTAACTGTTTTAAAGTACATTAGGCAAGATGAGGAGGAGAGGTGATTCTGGGTTTTATTACCCATACGCTTGAAAATAAGTGGTGACATATTTTCAATAGGAGCACTAGTGCACATATCACTTTTGCCTAGCAACGATTGTTGTAGCGCCAACTCCTGTATTTTTTCGCCTGTGACGTCATAACATCATTGTTCGTGACATCACTGTAGCCGGCCGTCGCAAGGGAAGCGGCCCGTTTCTTGGATATTTCTAAGATGGTAAAATGGAATAGAAACGGTAATAAACAAATTATTACCCTCGGAAGTGTGTCATATGACTTTTACAAAACTCGTGCAAATTTGTGTATATCCGTCGCTCTCGCTCGGGTAATATCAAAATTCGCACTCGTTTTGTAAAAATCATATGAAACACTTCCTCGGGTAATAATCTCTATTGACTCCGCTTTCAAGAGTAATTTACTGATATCACTGCTTGAAGTGTCATTTCAGGGAGAAAGCCAGCAACAGTATTGTGGCTATGCATTAAGGTGAAACCTGCAAACATCTGCCGAAACTAGCAAAGTTGCTGAGCTCCTTGCAGGTTTCGAAAACCCGGGCCTCTTGATACGCAGTCCACTGCGTTTACTTGCCCCCCTACATGAAATTAGGCTCATGAAAAAATTTCATAAACTGACATATTATGATCAATTTATTTCATGAAAGTTATTTGCAGTTGCCAAAGTATTTTGATGAAATCACAACGACAACAAATTTGCTGACTCCCGCGAATTAAAGGCTATCTGATATTTTCATTATAACTGTTTGCCAGGCCCCCTGGTGTTATACCCGCAAATTTCAATTTCAATGGTCATTCTCTTATTAACCCTTGAAGAAACGTTTTGAAGAAAAGTCTAACTGATTAATGAAGATGCAGTATCAGTGAAAAAAAATATCATAAACTGATAGTTCACTTGGAGACATCACTTGTCATTCGTGTACTCACCCTTGAAGAATGGGCAGAGCTTCTCGATGGCTCCAATTGGTCCCTGTCTGGTGTACTGACCAATCGCCATCTCCATATAGCAGAGGGGGACCCCGCACAGACACAACATGATGAAGAAGGGGATGAGGAACGCCCCTGCAACAAACAATACATCGTTTTACCAATAGTGTTATAGTAACATTGTTATATTTTGTACTTGTACTTGTATATCATTCTGTATAGATTTCGTATAGCTTGTAAAAGAATTGTTTTTAAAAACTAATAAATTTTTATATTTGGGATCAGGGAGAGTTCCTAGGGGACTCCATACCCAAACTCCCTGTGCCAGGCATCGGAGCCGGCACTGACCAATCCAGCAGCTAACCAACTCACCCATCTTGCCTCAACATAAACAGTAACATATTTTTCATATGGTGAGACATTAGATGTGTTAGGTTTTTCAAATGTGCACATATCACCTTTTACTAGCAAAGATTGTTGCAGGGTTCACGAATATCCTTGTCAGTGCGTCACAATTTGTTCACGACATTACTGAAGTAACTTTTGTGAGAAGCAAGCTGGACAATGCGATTATAATAGTAAGAATCAGTCAGAAAATATTTATCACACTCAAAATTTTTCATGTGACTTTTACGAAACTTGTACACGCTTGTTTTGTGAGAGTCATACGACACATTCACAGAAGAGGTGCACTCATTAAGCTGTTATTTAATCCCCTGACTGTTGGAGTTGGACCAGCTGATGATATAGGCATGGCTGCACGAGTGCTAATTTAACAAAACAACACACACACCAAGATGTATTTGACAGTTTATCTGTATAACAAATTAAAGGGACAGTCCTATTGCGATGTCTTTTGTAGAAACAAAATTCAGTAGGAGTTTCCTTTTCATAAATATGTGTGATCATTACATGATCATTTCAAATTATATTTCAATTATGTTATTGCGGGTATTAGACAGTTTATTTATTCAACAAATTAAAAGGACAGTCTTATTGCGATGTGTTTTGGGGAAACAAAATTCAGTAGGATTTTTCTTTTCATACATATATGTGATCATTACATGATCATTTCAAACTATATTTCAAATATATTATTGCGGTTAACATCTTATTTGTTCAAGATTTAACAATTTGACAAATAATACAGAGCATCAATCTAAAATAAAAACATTGTGAAATGAAACCAAACATGTTAACTGTGAGCATGGAACACAATACTATTGCATAACAACGTCATAACTGATAACTTTCATTATGAATATTTGTAAATAACTTCTATTGTATCAACCAATCAGTTTTATCTTAACTTTTTTTTAATTTAGCAGAAAAAGCCTATAGAATATTTATAGAATGTTTACTCATCCAAAATTTTATTCTTAGATTGCTTTTGAAAGCTTTCTTTTGTTTAAAGGCAGTTTGCCAGAAATTTAAATTCTCAACAGAATCTCAAAGTCCAGAAATTTTTTATTTGTAGCAAAAATATCGACATGGATTGTAAAGTTCTTCTGTATAAGAAAAGAGCTAACTTTCAAAGAGCAAAATGAGGCTAGCAAACATTTAATACTCTTCACACTAACAAAGCATAAACATAAACATTTAACATGCAAATGCTTTTATCTATATTTGAAAAAATACTATTCAGTTGAATAAAACGCAACAGACGCATCAATGTTTTCTATTTTTCAAGGACTCAAGGACAAATTTGGCTTCATACAAACAAAACTTCAAGGTGTCTTTTCATGCTTCAATGTTTGATTACTTATGTTACACATGAGTGACTCACTATGGAAAATCTCTTTACAAAGAAACCCATGAATACAACAATCATAACTTAATCATAGCTCTCAACATTTCAACAACACCCATTATCCAAGAGATAAGAGAACGAGTTTTCAGTTCACATGTACACAGTTTAGATAGGAAATCTTTAAAGCGAGGAAATTTCACTCTAGCCCAATTTACAATAATGTTTCACATTAACATGCTATCGATGAATACAAGTGTTTAAAATTGTTTTTAATTATACTAAACTGAGGGTATATTTCTTTCCTTTAAAAATACCCTTTGTATTTTATCAAATGAGGTCAAAAGAGTAGGTATTTCATGAGTATCAAAATGCTAATTGTTTTGTTGGAATGAGGTAGGAAATGATAAAAGAAGCATTTGAGACAAATTCCACGTTAAAAAATAATTTTGATAATAAAACATGTATTTTATGTATGTAAGTGTAGACTTTACACATGGCTTCTAAAGCATTTTTCTTCTTAAAATCATTAGTTTATGAACATCTTCCTACGCAAAGCTATGGCTCAGAAATGGACAAAGTTCAAATTTTTTCCATCTAAACCAGAAACAAATAACAAATTCAAAATAACCAAATTAGCAAAATGCATCACTTCACCACTAGATCTGACCACATACAAAGATTTGTATAATTATGTTGAACGTTTTTTAGATATAGCCCAGAAATGAAAACATTACGGAACCACGGAACCACGGAACCACGGAACCACGAAAACATGGAAACATGTCTTCCGCGAAGCATTTTTGGGAGCATAATAATGTCCTTTATAGCCCTTACCGCCTCCTCAATGTGCATATTCAAAGCAATAAGTAGACATTGTAAGAATATTCAAAAGCTAACAACGAACCCGAGTATAAACATGATCCATTTTTGACGGAAATGTTTGGTGGACATGCTTGTTCAAGTACGAACATCACAGTGTCAGGAAATATCTGACTGTTTGTTGAAGCATGTCAGGAAATATCTGCCAAGCGTGTCATAATCCTTATAGAAATGGTTCACACACGACCGAACTACAATAGAGCAAATTACAATGTGCCTTTCTCAGGATTCAAAGGACAAATTACCTAAGGATAACAATAGTGGACAATGGTTTGAAATGAGTCTAACTCAGCGAGGAATATTTCCCCTGTGCATTTTAGAAGAAGGTGGAATAGCGCAGTCGTTAGCGCATTCGGCTTCGGATCAAGAGGTCTGTGGTTCGAATCCCGCCAGGGGCTCGGCAACTTTGTCTGCAGCAGAGAACAGTTTTACACCCAGTAAGGTTTGGGTGCAATGCTACACTGAATTTCAGCACAGTACCACCCATGGTTCACTAGTTCCAGCCGATGCTTGCAGGTTTCACTGCAATGCATAGCCACAATGGTGGTGCGACTTTCACCCTGAAATAATACTAGCAGTTGCTATGTAAGTGAAATACCCCACAGTTAAAGTTAAAATTATGTTAAACCCCACAACACTTCACCTCACCCTAGATTCATGATCCATGCAGTCACAAATTATCATAAATGCTTTTGTCCAACATATGACATGACGATTGACATGTCTATATCAGTATTTAATATGGAAGAATTCTATGGATTTTTCAACTTCTTTATTAGAAGAGTGTGACGTTTCGGCGTAAATACTAGCAGCGTTTTCAATGCAAATTTGCTTGACAATGCTATTAGTATCTACACCGAAACGTTGCACTCTTGTAATAAAGAAGTTGAAAAATCCATAGAATTCTTCCTTATTCAGCCTACAACTTCTAAATGGCTCTCAAAGAAGTTATATCAGGATTGTTTTCCATCGCCTTCAGATTAAAATCAATGATGTCGAAAATTCTAATAAATGTTATCCCGATCATCATACTTATATTCTTATATGTTTGAATTTCCTATGTATATTACTTTACATTTTTAAATAGAATTTTAAATTTCCAAAAACATCCTACAGTTGTAGTTGATATTCCGTCCTCAGAAACATTATCATTTAAACATCATATGTGTCAATTCTGGTTTAAGACTTGAATACATAATGAATAGAGGCACAACATAATATCAGAAGAAATGTACCCAAATCATATATTAGTATTTCATGAAGAGCATGAAAACAAAAATATGTAAATTATTGAAAAAACAATGCTTCAAATAATGTGTCAAAATTCTTAGGTCGAAAATAAATTGAAATATAATAAATAGCTTTCTCATACCGCGCATATATCCCTGACAAGATGCTCAAAGTGCCATGAGTTTTAATACCAAGGAGGGATAGTATATTCGGTGCCGCCGATTAACAATCGCTTCACCCTTATTAAGGTACCAATTTGTACAGCTGGGTGAACTGAATGCAATGTGGATGAAGTGTCTTGCCCAGGGACACAACACAGGATGAGTGCCAAGTCACAATTTGGGATTCGAACCCGAGTCTCTGGCGTGAGGGGCAAGCATACTAACCACTACAAAACATTTTAGTTCCCTAAAGAAATTGTTGTGAAACATCAACCAGCACTCTTCAAAATGTGGCAATGTGAAGACAGCAAGTCAAAACCCTAGAAGCCAGCCAGGCTTGCTGACCCCTTCTCCGACACCATCTGGTCGATTGAAACACATGCAAAGCGCTTGTGAATATCAGTTAACAGATAAATCCAACACCCTTTATCATAAATTATCCTCCAAGTATTGTGACAACTGCAAAAAATAGTTCTATTTACTATACTTAAAGGGGCAGTAGCACGTTTTTTGATAATTTTATATTTTACATTTTTCACTGATAATTGTACGTTAGCGCTTAATGTATTATTTTGACAGTATCAAAAATCTTATTAAACAAGCCATTTTTCCATAGTCAAATTATGGACAAATTATGAAGATTCACATAAAATCCATTGGCGGCCATTTTGTGTGAACACCTTTAATTCATTTTGTGTAAGAAAATGGAATCGCATGGCTAAACTTCAAAATTTATTCTTTTATTATTACTGCTCCATTTAGTTTAAATACATTGTCTTTCGAGAAGTTTTTGAGTTTTGCTCTGGAAACGATATCGAGATTGGATAATTACAGTAGAGTTGGCTATATCCCCCACCCAATTTAAAATTGTGAAACATATCAAACAATGACGATTGTTACATGTACTAAATCTGAGTGAGCTAGGCCTTTTGTTTTTTGTAAGTTCTGTTCAAGAAAAGAAGAGCCTGCATGGACAGACGGATGGATGGACTGAAGTTTCAGACGGACAGAGATACTTTCTTCCTGAAAACTTTGCTCGGAGATGATAAGCTACTGATACAGATATCTCTACATAACATAATAAAGTTGTTTTTTTGTGGGTGTTTTTAGTTATACACACAAGGCGCTTAGTACCGAGCATTCTCAACTGTGCGGATATGGCGCCATACAAACTAGACATACTGTTATCATTATTTCCAATTTTTAATGGCTTTTCCCGAATATTTAGTAAAACAACAAAATTCTGTTTTACTTAAACACTGGGACTGTGACAAAGTCTAGGGCATGTAGGACAAATATAAAAGTAGGGCAAGCCTTTGACCTGTTTACATGTTAAGAATCGCTTCTTTCTGCAAAGCATGCAAATAGGATATCTTATCTGTCAATTTTGAGGCTTGCGTATTTGCTTAAGATAATCTGCTTTCTCTGTCTACATTCTCCCATTCAAGATCCCATTCAAGTCGACAACATTCTTTCTACTACGTTTTATTTGGTTTGATGCAAATCTAATTAAGAGTCCATATAAATATGACTGCACAAAAATAGAGGATGTAAAAAGAAAACCAGTTTTATTAGAACAACAAAAATATGACAGTAAAAATATTTCTAGATCCAAATTATATCATATTTCCTGTGAGGTGAAAAGATTTAACAAGAATCCAAGCAGTTCACTGAACTCAAGTCAACAAATGGGAAATGCACTTTGGGATGTCTGTGATTTTGGAAAGTTATCAAAATTGACAGAGCTATTTAAACCAGAGTTATTGCGTAAATATAGGTCAGAAAACAAGCAAGCAATAGATAGGTATGCTTCTGCAGAAGTTGCTGTTATAAATGGAATGTTGTCTATGTCATGAATATGCAGACTCAGGGAAATGTTTTCATTTTATTCAACACGTAGGGTATTTACGTACACATTAACGCCTAATCACATAGCATGTTATGACAGATAATGTCTAATGAGTTAAAACATAAGCAAAGGTGACAGTTCGGTATACATCAGACCTGTATTTAACCAAGAAACTGACTCAAAGTAAATCTTTATTTTATTTCACCCTCTCATCAGACTTGACCTAGAAAATGACTGGATGTAAAAAGAAAACCAGTTTTGTTAAAACAGCAAAAATATTTTTAGAACAAAATTGTATTACATTTCCATTTTTCATTAAACACTGCTGAACACTTAACAAAGATCGAAGCAGTTCACTAAAGCCAGGTCAACAAATGTGCAATGCACTTTGGCATGTCTCAGATTTTAGAAAGTTATCAAAAGTGACAGAGCGATTTGAAACAGAAAGTTAAATTGTAAATATAGGTAAGAAAACAAGCCAGTCTAAGTAAACCTAGCCCCAATATTATCCGTTTCACTCCCAACTGAGTCTAAAAAGGCCTAGTAGAGGGTCGCGTCAGCCCACGTATCGAATTGACCAATCAGAACTCAGCTTACAAAGCCACAATAGTCTGCCTTCGCACGTATAACGTTGGAGGGTCATAGGTGGCATCGAGGTCGGTTGACGCGACCCTCTACTAGACCTTTTTAGACTCAGTGTAGGAGTGAAACGGTTAATATTGAGGCTAGGTTTACTTAGACTGGAAAACAATTCTACAATCAATGAGACGTTGCTAAGTTACTAGGATACAAGAATGGTATGATGTTGAAAGAAAATTCACGTGATACAAAGTTCATATTTTCGTCCATAGATGCATATAACAAACAGACTGACTTTTGTATATAGTGTGATATCATTTCTCTCTCATCTCGTGTCGGGATTTAGCCTATATTTTCAAGAATGGCGCAGTTAGATCATAATGAAAACAAAACATATCCTCTGTCAAATTATCAATTTGAATGAAATTTCCTTAAAAAACCATTTCAAATGGATAGTTTGATAACCGTGTTTGGAAAATGCTACAAAATCAGTGAGTTTGAGCCTATCATGCTTTAGCAATCATTCAGCCATTGTTGACATACATTATACAGATTGACAATTGCTGTAAATTTAAAAATAATAACTGAAAGAACTGTCCCTTTAACCCTCCCAATGCATCAAAAGTTTACTACTCTTCCGTGTTTCCCCAGTATTGGTAAAACAAAAGTAATGACCACACTGCTCAGAGGCCCAGGGAAGCACTTACAAGCTGAAGATTTTTAAATTAATATTTTTTTTTTCAATTTTGGAATTAATTCATTCAGGGGCAAGGTTATGTTTTAATGATTAACAGGAATACATCAAATCTGGATATTCTAAAATCAATACATCCATTTCTACAGAACTTGAAGGGGCAGGAGCATGTTTTTTGAAAATGTTATATTTTCAATTTTTTACTCATTATTTTATGTCAATGCTAAATGTACTATTTTGAAGGTGTGAACACCTCAAATTCATTTTGTGTAAGAAAAAGGAATTGCATCACTGAACATATTTGATTAATTGCTGCTTAGTTTACTTTGAATACATTGTCTTTCAATTGGAACCATTTATTTTCAATTTCCTGACATCACCTTAAAATCCCCCTAAAAACGTGCTACTGCCCCTCTAAGTGACTACTGGGCCTCTGAAGCTCCAGGTAGCATGGGAAGGGTTAATCTAAGTTGTGACAAATCTCAACCAGCTTTGAACCAACAAGCACCTGTTATTGCAAGTTCAAACCAGACAACACCTAAAAATGTCCGAAGATAAACAGGGTCAAGGACACTCAATACTTATCACTTAATATACATTGAGAAACATATAATTATAAAATAACTAAGTTGAATCATCTTTCAGTTAATTGGAAAACACAAAAAAGCTTTTATTGTTTGCTCCTCTTCATTTGCATGATATATACATTACCTAGGGTTGGAGAATTACATTAAAAAGTAATAACAAATTAATTAACTTATAATACAGTAGTGTAGTTCAACCATTAATAATTAACATATCATTATTTTCGTCATTTATTAGTTTAGTGGCCCTAAGTAGGGATCAAAGTGCCACCAAAGCTACAATTATTAATCCTCACTAGTCAAGGACACAATGTTTCAGCTTTCTAGGCCTAATGGTCCTGGAGAAGAACTATAAATTCCACAAAGTTTACGGACGGACAGATGGTCGGATGGACGGACGGACGCCGGACACCATGCCATGCCATAAGCCCATCGGGCCTTACAGGTCAGATGAGCTTAAAATCAGCAGCTCTGAAACATTTCTTCAATGCTGGGATAATACTTTCATGGATACATGTTAAAAAAAAAATTATATTCTTTTTATTGTTTATTGTTGAACATTTCTTTCATTTAAAAGTCTACTTTACAACTAGGGGTGACTATTGACCCAAAATGGACGATTGTGATAGCAATGGTGGTGGAGAATTTATCAATAAAGAAAAGGCATACTTTACTGCTTTGTTTTTTGTGATTTAGCACTAGGTTGCACTTGTTTTCTGCAATCCAAAAATGGGAACAATTGAGGTTTTCTGCTGTGTCTTCCAGTTGGCAGTTTTAGCTCTGTGAATTTAACTTTTAAATTGAACTTGACAATTGAATTGACTAAAATGTCAATACAATCGAAAGTTCTATATCGTACTATCGATACTATTGATCGTTTCCAAAAATGACTTTTTATAAAGTACTATTGGCACAGCAACTATTGCGACAAGTTGATAGTTTTATTTATAGTTACACCCCTATTTACAATCTAATCAAATATGAATGCAAGGTATACACAATATGATATGGATATACCGGTAAACAAAAACATCTGATGCCAAAAAATGAACCAATTAACATTCTGACTGACGTCTTATTTCACATTGTTACGTGTTAGATTTCAATTTCATTGATGTGCTTCTCCCTGTATTATTATCATTTAGTGGACATTTCCATTTTTATTATAACTTTTAGGAGTGGCATTTTAATACAAACAAAATAATATTTTTTGTTGATAATAATATTTCTTCCCTATGACACATACATATTCATATTTACATACAACTAATGTTCTTGGCGCTCTTGTCAAAATATTGATGAGTTTTATGCAAACAGAAAAGTTCCTCATTTGTAACTCATTTCCAATCATTTACATGCAGATTAATTATTATACTATCATTTATTTAATATGTACCGGTAATGAGTTTTATGAACAATTAATGAAACCTGATTGGTTAAAGATCATATTAAATTTGTACTCTGATCACAGCGAGTCCTATCGGTCTATTTAGAATTCAACTGGACAATTCATATCATGCAAATGATGCTTTTAGTAGATGATTATTAAAACAATGATGTTGAAACGTGTTACTTACTACATTTTTGTTGATTATATTTGACAAAGAATCATTTAATCTTTTGAAGAGGTTGAATGAACTCTTCATTAATTTACTCATAAATAAATCTTTAAAATTATTAATTAACAAAGCCCAATCTGCCCCATGCGCCCGTGCTAATGTGCATTTAATTCTTCCAATATGGCGACAGCAGCAGCCATTTTGGAAAATCTGCAATTTAGATTTCAATTTCATTGATGTGCTTCTCCCTGTATTATTATCATTTAGTGGTCATTTCCATTTTCATTATAACTTTTAGGAGTGGCATTTTAATACAAACAAAATAATATTTTTTGTTGATAATAATATTTCTTCCCGATGACACATACATATTCATGGTTCTACATATAACTCTCTCCTTTATTGTTGTGTCTAGATGTGAACTATAGCGAACTGTCATTTTTAAATGCTTACACAAGTTGAATTATATTGAGAACATTATATAAATTGCTGCTCCAAAAATTGTGTACATACAATTATCCCAAACAAAGACAAGGTAATTTGATAAACAGAGACATACAATTCAATTCAATTCAATGAATAGTTTTTATATCACATAAAATGTAAATACATTCATAAGAATTTGAAAATTAGACAAATGCAACAATGAATTTGTTAATTCATATAGTAATAGTGTCTCATATCTCAACAAAAATTAACAGTTTACAAGAAAAAATATAGCAATTGTACCTCAGGAGGCCTTATACATGCAAAAACAATTCATATAATCAAAGAATTGCCTCCCATGCCCAGGACCCTTTGGGTAATGGAGTCACCAAATATACAATTTATAATCCCCATTGGCAAAAGTATCTTCACTAAATATCAACCCTTGGTTTTTGTCCTTAGAACAAAACAGAGTTTAGGGCATTATCCCTATGCACTTATTTGGGACAAGAGAGACAACAAATTTGTTGTGAGATACCTACACTCCAGATTTCAGATTGCTAATGGAGAACATGAAAATAGGACATTGCGCACTTATACTTAGACATACAAGTAAGAAATGGTATTCATCTTCAATTTCATTTGAATGGCATAACTGGCAGGATCTTTCTTCTCTACATACATTTAGATATCTTCCTTTCTCAATAAACAGTCCATGAGACGAACATTAAAAACGTGCTAGACTTACCCTATATTTCTTAACGTTTAAAACAAGATAGGTAATATTCGGTATGGATATTAAATTTAAACATATTGTGTCACATTTGCTTGAAAAAGATATTTTTTCCTGCCAATTTTGAAAATACATATCTTTGAGTCTTTGGGTGAATGATTTTATGAATTCCGGGTCAATTCCAGGTAACCACTTCTACAATGTGATATTCCCTGGTGGCCAAGGTACCTGTGCAAAATTTTTTTTTCTTTGCAGCAAATGGTTCAAAGAAGAGGAGTTTTAAAGATTGGAAAGTTTTGAACGGATGGACAGACGGACGAACCAACACTGGATATCAAGTCATGCCAGAAGCTCAGACGGTCTGATGAGTTGAAAAGATAGACGTCCCAGACCGAACAATCAATAGGACAACTTAAATTGCATTAAACAACAAAGTCTTAAACAAATATTTACAAAAAAATAGAGCCATTGGCTCTATAGCTCATCAGGCATCATATCAAGTTTGCTTTATACAGGCAAGATGAGCTAAAAATGAAACTGATGTTACCTATTGCAATAAAACCTATAAAAAAAATACAAAACAAATTTATTATTATTCAACACTTTCTAGATAGCCAATATCAGACAGTGAAAGAAGTCCACACTAAAATATCCAAGGAGAAATAAATTTGCCATAGACTGTCATCTAATGGAGAAAAATAGGTTTTTAAGATTGTGACCCCTGTGACCCTATTTGGGGTCATGGGGTCACAAAACCTACAGTTTAGAATCCCAATTGGCCAAGGAGTCTACATGCAGTCTTTCAGCTCAATAGACCTTTAGGAGCTAAAGATGATGATGAAAATAAGTTTTTAAGGTTGTGACCCCTGTGACCCTATTTGGGGTCATGGGGTCACGAAATCTACAATTTAGAATCCCCATTGGCCAAGGAGTCTGCACATATAATTTCAGCTCTCTAGACCTTTTGGAACTTGAGAAGAAGATGAAAATAGTTTTTTAAGGTTGTGATCCCTGTGACCCTATTTGGGGTCACAGGGTCAACAAAGTTACAAATTAGAATCCCCATTGTCCAAGGAGTCTGCACATATCATTTTCAACTCTCTTGACCTTTTGGAACTGGAGAAGAAGATGAGAATTGGTTTTTAAGGTTGTGACCCCTGTGACCCTATTTGGGGTCATGGGGTCACGAAATCTACAATTAAGAATCCCGATTGGCCAAGGAGTCTGCACATATCATTTTCAACTCTATAGTCCTTTTAGTACTGGAGAAGAAGATGAAAATAGGTTTTTAAAGTTGTGACCCGTGACCCTATTTGGGGTCACAGGGTCACCAAAGTTACAAATTAGAATCTCCATTGTCCAAGGAGTCTGCACATATCATTTTTAACTCTCTACTCCTTTTGGAACTGGAGAAGAAGATGAAAATAGGTTTTTAAAGTTGTGACCCCTGTGACCCTATTTGGGGTCACAGGGTCACCAAAGTTACAAATTAGAATCTCCATATGCTTAGGTACTTGTACACAAAATTTCAGCTCTCTAATGTGTATGGTTCATGAGGAGAAGTCGAAAGTGTCAAAAGTTTACGGACGGACGGACGACGGACGGACACCGGACGACGGGCCATGCCATAAGCCCATCTGGACTTTCAGTCCTGATGAGCTAAAAAGTATTGTAGAAATCTCAATATCAAAACTTATATACCACTGAAACTCTCTCAAGACGTGCAAATAAGTTAAGAAAATCTTCTGCAATATTGACAACATCTAATCCTTTAAAATGACAAAGAACACAATATAGAAATTTGTAAATTTATGAATTTTCCACTGCATTCCTCTCTATCGTAAAGGTGACATTCAAAATTTTTTTGAAAATTATCAGATGAATAGTTTTTCTGCAATTGTTTTGACAAATAATGTCTGATGGATGGAAGGACAGAATTATTGGTAAAACCGTACACCATCAACCATTGGTCGGGGTATAATACTAAGTCACAAGTAAATAGCAATGGATGCTTCCTCACAACAATTGAACTGAAATCCTAATTATTTATTCAAAGCTTGTAAATATTTCAAATTAATAGTTGCGTCACATGAAAAGATCGCCAACTGAATGCAGTCAACACGAAGTAATTAATTATCTTTCTAATCAGTGTAAGCTTTATTTCAATAAGTGCCCACGTTTGATCAAATATCTATAAGCTATTGTGATGCAAATATGAGCCATCATTGGAACGTTTTCATATTGCAGCCCAGAAAATAAATACAATCACAACAAATAACAGGACTGATTATACCATAGATACTTAATAAACTATCTATTGACATTAACAGCTAGTCAATATCATTATATCTACATGTTTTAACCCAAACTGAAATAGCTATCACTGAGCAGTGAAAAGTGTTGATTTCACACTGAGTGTGTTTCAAATTAAGCCCTTTTGATAGCTACAAGTTTATTGTATTTTCAACTTTTGAGTTAATTTTGACATTTGAAACGACAAAATTACTCCACGAAAAGCTAGTGTTGGAAATTCAACCTTATTGATAGAAATGACATTAAATTTGATTTTGCCTCTTGGTAAGTGACTTTATATAAGATAAAAACCACAATAAGTCTATCAAATTTAACAAGTTTAGAAATCTCAACATAACCACACAAACTCCTTATCATTTTGATTTGGTTTTGAAGAAATTTCTTTTCAGTCTCTGATAAGGTGGATTTGCAAGTTGACATTGGCACATATAACAGCCAAAACAGTCAGAATATTAATTGGTGTTATGTTCAGATTTAAATAATTCTAGACAAATATTAGATATGCTGTTACAGTACTCTGGTAATTAGACAGCATATCAAATAATGAAAGTGCTAAATACTACCTTAAATCCTTCAATAATTCAACCATGAGTATAAAGTTCTAAAAGCAACTTATCCAGATGTTGGGTACAACTATCATTTGGAAGCTATTTCTTGTATTTGAGATTTGAATTTTTTTATTTTGTGAATGTTGTTAAAGAATTTTCATCATAAAAGATCAATAATCGTTCCTTATTGCTTAAAGTACTACACATATCATTACCCTGAATGATTGCACTTCTTACAGCCACTATCAAGTGCTAGTTGCTACCACATAGGGCAGTATAAACCAAATGAAAGTGAATTTGATACAAAATTATTCACAATAAGAATAGCATTTAATCTAAGGAGTATTTTTTTGATTCGCTGATGAGTGTTATTATCTAAAGTATGTTGCCAAAAGTGTAGATTAGTAAAATATTCCCAACCATTTTCAAACAGAAATTGGTTTTTTTTCAAACATCCGATTGGAAATCCAGATTGACAAATTTGAAAATTAACCCGACCGACATTTGAAAAGACAATTGACCGATAGAAGAAAAATAAAACCATCAGAAAAATTATTATTATTCCCTCAAAAGTGTAAAAAAAAGACAATTCATTGCACTTGTACTTCTAACCGATATCTGCTTCACTTCACTTGCTTCAAAGATCTGGATTTGAAATATAGAATTTATAGTCTTTTATAATGACATAAATGGTTTCTAAACATTTCCTTATTAAATCTTATTTTTAAAAAAGTACCAATATACAGTTATCTAATTTCTTTTATGAATACAAATATTTGCGGTTCCCTGTTTTAGGTCAAAGGTGAAATGTCCACTTGGTCAAATTTTGAATCTGCATCCCTGCAGTTAAGACAATCATGTTTAAAGGGGCAGTAGCACGTTTTTAGGGTGAATATAAGGTGATGTCAGGAAAATGAAAATTAATGGTTCCAATTGAAAGACAATGTATTTAAACTAAATGGAGCAATAATAATTCAAATATAGAATGTAAAGTTTAGCCATGTTATTCCTTTTTCTTAGACAAAATGAATTAAAGGTGTTCACACAAAATGGCCGACCATGGATTTTAGGTGAATCTACATTCTTTGTCCTCTGACTATGGATAATTGGTTTGTGTTATGAGATTTTTGACACTATCAAAGTTATACATTTAGCATTACCATACAATTATCAGTGAAAATTTTAAAATATAAAATTATAAAAAAACGTGCTACTGCCCCTTTAAAGGAGGCAATAATTCATTGCCAAGCCTCGTTAACCAATGATTGAAGGGTGATAATCCAGGATTTACGGTATTATGACTCATTTGAGGTTTATTTAAAAACATTCTGACAGGATCTGAAATTTATGTGCAATTCAAATTTGTACAATTTCAAACAACAGTACAACTGTGCTATTTTGTGATGCAAGCATTATTAGAATGGAATGAGTATCATTATATGTGCAATTAAAATAATTCACTTTAGTAATGCTAGAATTATTCACCTTACATCATTCAGTATTGTTTTTGACAGTCAAGTCTTTAGAGTATCTTCAGTTTAAGTTTTTACAAAAGGAAAAAAATTATTGAAGTCATACTTCTATTAATGTGTTATCTTGTAAGGCTGAACTTTGTAAGTTCTCATTTCTGTGATAATGGAAATAAAATGGAAATATGAAATGTTTGAACTTTAAAGGAAGTGGCAACCAATACTCAGTTTTACAATTTACAACAATGTTTCAACTGTTACTTTTTGTAGCAACATAACTTATTTATTCAACAGTATCAAGGTATTATTATTTCATATTCACTATGTTGTTTAGATTTTAAACTATGTTGCCTTATGTAATATAATGACAAAGTGAGAAATGAAATAGTAGTGATAGTCAAGTCAAGTCAATAGTTTATTAGGTTAAAAACCAAAACAGTACAAACTTAATATCTTCTTTACACATGGCGTGGTACATATTTTTCAATGATAACAAAATCTGAAGTAGTTCATAATTATAAATGCCCAAGAGTGTGGGTAAAGGTAATTTAATCACACAAATTCAACTTTGTTTCTTTCTGTAAGATGTAATAAATACACTTTGCAGCGTTAAATGTTTCAATATTGTTTTCAGATTTTAACAACTTGATGAACTTAAACATGAGTACATTTTCTAACAGATCAGTAGTCAGATATCGTTTACGTAAATGATTATACTTCGGACAAATCAAGAGCACATGGTACTCATCTTCAATTTTGTTAACACAAAAAGGACATACCGGTAATCTTTCCACAAAAGGGATTTTCGGTACACTCCATCTTCCATTTTTAATCATAAACATATATGAGCTTAGACGAAAACGTGTTAAAAGCAATTCTGTATTTTTTAACATAAATATTTGATAAATATTTTTCTATACACAGCTTTTCCTTAATATATAGGTACAATCTAGTTTCACTCAGTGTTGATAATTGATGTTTCCACATTTGAGAATAAATATCTTTAACTCTTTGGGTGAATTTGGGCTACTAGGGCTGTAACGATTCATCGATAACTACGATACAATCATCGACACCTACGATACAATCAACGACACCTACGATACAATCATCGACACCTACGATACAATCATCGACACCTAGATACAATCATCGACACCTACGATACAATCAACGACACCTACAATACAATCAACGTCACCTACGATACAAATCGTAGCTTGGGAAATGGTAGTGAAAGCTACACAGACAATAACTGACTGCACTGCTCACAGTTAAAATACCTATAAGTAAGAAAGTAACAACTAACTATCATGCATTAAAGGCACAAGCAGTTGCACAATTGCACATTTCTTCAAGAATATTCCCTAATGGAATATGAGTACATGCAAAATTGATTAAAGTTCTTGAGATGGAACATATTGTAAACTCACTCAACCAAATCATCTGTCACAGTACAGTATTTGTTATAAAGCAAAAACTTCATGCAGCCATAATTATTATTATTTATTATTATATGAATATTTATATAGCGCACATATCCATCCACTCGTGGTTTCTCAAGGCACTTGTTGTTTCCCCTGGTCAATGGCATTCTTTCACCGTCCAATCATTTTTCCAATTCAATGTGGCGCTCGGGTTAGGGACCATTCTATGCCTCACAGGGTACCCATTCACAGCTGGGTGAACTGAGACAAATAGTCACAGCAGTTTGTCCAACATAAGGTGAACACTTTTTATAAATTTGCATTTGGAAAATGGATGTGCTTAGTGAACTTGCGAATGATCATAAGAAAACCCTTATAATAAAGTAGTAGGGATTGCCATGCACTTTGCGACATATTTAGCATTTCATGTGATCCTATATGCCCCAAGCGTCAACAAGCTGCAGTACCCAATTACCTGAATTGCTTGAAATAACATAAGAAATAAACAAAAGTGGAATGAGTAGCAAATATTTATCTCCTATCACATGCTTTTTTTTTTTTTGTTCTTTTTTTATTACGAGAAGCAAACCCGTCACGATTTCATACAGGAAACCCCTTACATGACTTACGTGACTAGGGGTTGGTGGGGTTATATTACACATACATATCAGTAATCGGGTTTAATATTAAAAAGACTTAACGGTTACATACTTTTTGAGAAATAAAATGATTATTCTATAAACAAAGAAAAGAAGATAAAAATGATGAGATAGAGTAGGATGGTGGGGGAGGAGGGGGGGGAATTGGGAGAGCTGGATGTGCTACAAACCTATCTTATGTTGTTACAATATATTTTGGCAGTTTCCATGGAAACAGATAGAATTATTATAGTTGATAATATCAATATTGATATAATATCTATTGGGGGCCATTGAGATATGTCATCTTCTGTTGATTTGTTTTCATAGAAACTACCCTTTTTCAAAATAAATGGTTTGTTTTGAGCATTATATGGAAAATTGTTTTTCAAAGTCTAAAAACTCCCAGTCAGTAGTGTAATTTTGATGGTTCCCCTGAAACTTACTGCCTCACTGCTCAGGTAACTAACTACCTGTGCAGAAACGTCACTCATGCATGGACTACAGTAATATAGCATGAATGGACTTAATGTATGCAGCCCCTGCATTGTACTAACAGGCCATTTTGAGCAGAATATTTTGGGGAAATGAATTTGAAAGCTAAATGTCCTTTCCACATTCATGCGATCACTGCATGGTTGAACTTTTATCTTTTACAATCAGGGTTTAGATTTGATTAACTGAAATATACAACACTTAATTATACTTAATTTCAGTTCATTTAACCCTTTTCTGAGGAATGGTTTATTACTGATCAAACAGCAGCTAAAGGGTTAATTCTGTCCACAATGTCAGGAGTTCCGAGGAATGATTTATTACTGGTCAAACAGCAGCTAAAGGGTTAATCCTGTCTACAATGCCAGGAGTTCTGAGGAATGGTTTATTACTGGTCAAACAGCAGCTAAAGGGTTAATCCTGTCCACAATGCCAGGAGTTCCGGGGAATGATTTATTACTGGTCAAACGGCAGCTAAAGGGTTAATTCTGTCCACAATGCCAGGAGTTCTGAGGAATGGTTTATTACTGGTCAAACAGCAGCTAAAGGGTTAATTCTGTCAACAATGCCAGGAGTTCCGAGGAATGGTTTATTACTGACCAAACAGCAGCTAAAGGGTTAATCTTGTCCACAATGCCAGGAGTTCCGAGGAATGGTTTATTACTGATCAAACAGCAGCTAAAGGGTTAATTCTGTCCACAAATGCGACCTTCGAATCAAGCAGGTAGATGTCCACTTCGAAAGGTTTTCAATCCCTTCACACTGACAGAGAATAAAGGGCATAGAAATCTCTGCTTTAAAGAATTCTGTCAATATATTCTGTGGTAAGGATCTTAGAATAACATTCGTGTCACATCTTCACTTTTGTGACTTAGGATAGTCATAGATCCTCTACATTCACACTTGATCGTTGACATATAAACATATCTTGTACACTTAACACTTTATCTCGTAAGAAAACAATAATGCCATAGCCCATCAGGGATTAAAATTTGTTAATCTGTGTCAATCAACAAATTGTACCTTTTATTTGGCCTTAAATTACCAAAATACCGCTGACATTAATTTTTACAAAACTATCTACTAACCATGTTTGTTTGATAACGATCTCAATTATCGTCATTTTTTAGTTTTAAGGAACAGTCTTGATTATTCAAGGTGGTATATTTTTAGGATGAAATTGATTCTTCAAGAAAATACAACTTGGGCTTTCAGGTCTTACATTATTATTTTGACATGTATCAATTATTATTATATTGGTATTGTTTTGTTCAAATTGCATCAAAAGCTTATTTTGACATTCATCAATTATATTTTTTGTTCAAACTGCATTACATACAAAGATTAAATGAAGTCGAAACATAACATCTACATATTAAGTGTTGAATAAATCCTATTGACATTGTTTTTTCATAGGCATCCAATTCAAAGGGATATCCTAAATAATCATAATGTCCCATTTTGATATCTGGATCAAACAGCTTATATCCTATATAAGCAACAGCTTGGTTACATATTTCATTGAATTAAAACACAACAAAATTAATATTAATTCCTATAATTTGTTTAAAAAAACATGTTGCATTTATTTGAAATGTTTAAAATCATTTAAAATTGTTTATGAACATGATTCAATTTTCGGGCTTATTATTAAAAGAATTTAAAGATTTTCAATGTAGATGAATATATGTCAATCATGGATGCTAAAAATAAACAGGACATTATGAAACCGACATGATTTAGCAGTTTGGTACTATTGACATGAGCGACGAAAATCGATGACATGTTTTTTTTTTCAGTTGAAAGCCGTTTTCCCGGTAACGAAATGGGTGTAATATCAACTGTCAAAAGATGAATTAAAACACATACCCCCTCCGCTCCTAAAGCATAGGTATGGGAACCTCCAAACATTTCCAAGGCCGACAGCATAGCCGATTGTCGCCAGCATAAACTCCAGCTTTTTACTCCAGTTTGCCCGCTCTTCCATTTTCTCTTCTCTTCACGCCGTCCTCACTACTCTGACAAACCCTTAGGAATGAACTCGTCTTGGAAAATGCATAGTCATCCTTCATTGACGATATGAATATTCATGATGTAGGAAAAAGGTCGGCCTGATCGTGCATTATGCTGCGCAAAAGGCGAATATCTGAACATATGGGATTATTCCATGTGCATTGACTCAACGTGTTGTTGTATAACAACTGAGCTATATTCGCGATTTAGAAATTACCGTCTTTGTCCTAATTAATGACCCTTTGAAATGCTGTTATCGCGTTAAGGTCACAATACATAACGTGTTCATTGAAGCGTATACGTGTAATGGATTAGAATCAAATGTACTTATGATTGAGAATTAGAATTGAGACTGGCCGGTATGATGGCACTATCTAGAGTATAGAGTGTATCTATATTGTAAAGATGTGACTGAAGATGAGTATCATGTTTTATTAAAATGTCCATTGTATGAGTGTGAAAGATCTATTTTAATGAGAAAATGTCATGCGGAATGTGAGGATTTTATCAATTATACAAGTGACCAAAAGTTAAGATTTTTATTCTCCAGCCCAAATGTATGTTTTATTGCGGCCAAAACCTGCCATTTTATTCTTTCTATACGCAAATCTTATGTATATACATCCTTATTTTAATTATTTATTCTTATAATGTAAAGGTTTGTAACTTGTAATTTCATGTATCCATGTATATATTTTTTATATATTGATATTGTATCTTTTTGTGTCTTTTACTGATTTTAGTCTCTCATAACTCCTTATAGGGGTGGCTCAACTTTTACTGTTTTGTATGTATTGTAAAATGTATATATATTGAGGTGAGACTTAAATAAACAATCTGTCTGTCTATGATAGTCGATTTCGTTTTCATTTTCATTAAGTGATCAATGATCTCCCGGATTGCGTAACATCACAAGTGAGACTCTTCGCGGATGATTGCCTCCTTTATAGGAAAATCTCCTCGTATGCGTATCACCAACTCCTCCAGAAGGTCCTTGTTGCTCTCCAGGAATGGGCCAATAGGTCGGGAATGAAATTCAATGCCAGTAAGTGCTATGTTATGCACAGGAACCCGATATCGTAAATAAAATGTAGGTAAAACGTAGATTAGAAAGACCCACTACTCTATATAATTGAGTAAAGGAATAAACGCATCCATGTTGCCGATCTCGACTCGCTTCCGAGTTACGTCAAAATTATCGCTTCAAATTGGTGACATCTCATACACATACACAAGAACCTCTCAGTTATACATTTCCCCCCAAAACTTGGCTTATTTCCAACACATGTCACCCTTTAAATAACTTTTATATCTATTTAAATTCGCAAAACGACCGCAGAAACCTCTGGGGTGAACGTTACTCCGCACCAAATGCCTCTAGGGCGATCTGATTGGTCCGTTAGGCGAATTTATTTTAAGCATCGCATAACAAACAAAACGGCGTGGTTTGGACAGTGCAATGTTTCGGGAATGATTTCGGCATTAATTTCTGATCAGAAGAGTGCTGTGGACATTCTGTTGTTATCATTGGCCAGAAAAGGCACCTGTAATACTGTCTTGATTCTTTACGTAAAAATTGAAAGAAAGTGTCAATGAACATGTCAAAACTCATCGCGACTGGGCTTGGGTCCTTGATGTACGTTTCAACACAGTTTAATTGCCAAACTTTCTGTCCAGTGATGAGAAGAAATATTAGAGTGATTTTCCACAGTTATTTATCTCAATATCAATGTCAAATATCTAATTATTAATTTCTGATGTGTTATTCTGATATTTGTGTTTTGGGGTTTTCGGTGTCATGTACAACATCCTCAATTATCAAAACCTTTTGTCAATACTTTTATCAATATAGGCTGTTAGTTATGAAATAATGTTAAATTAACATTTACAAAACAAGTATGTCTGAAAAGTATTTATGATTGCCAGCATTTTGTTCATTAGGTGTACAAGTTAACAAAACAGGCATTTACAGTTTTGGTATAAAATAATATTTCTTTGATTCCAAATTGACATTAATAAAACACATGCTTAAGCTATCTTTTACAAAACGTAATTGGTAAGAACCAATCACAATTTTAGAAAAAAACAAAGATTTATCTTTCCACAGATTGTGTTAATAATGTTGATTCACTTTTGTATAACACAATGTTGTGGTTGTGTTTTATTCACTTAAACTAATTCACTGATATATTGGTAATAATAACTTAATTTAAATTTACTGATATGTAAACTATGGTAGGCATATTTCTTATTTTCTTGTAATTATACACATGAGATAAACAAATCTTGAACTTCTCTTTTTTAAATAATGAAATGAAAATTTCCATGTATTAATAGCCTACAACAGTGTGTGCATGAAGACCAGAGATTTGGCCGTCCAAATCCCCTAGCGCAAAAATGATTCTACATACCAAAATAAATAATCTTTTGACTCCATTGTCACAACATGGTTTGAAAATGGTGGAACATCAATAAAAATCGCTTTTTAAATTTTGCGCGATTTTTAGAGATTATCTCGTGGAAATCGCCGTTACGTTTAACGACCTATCGGATCGCCCTAGAGGCATTTGGTGCGGAGTAACGTTAACCCCAGAGGTTTCTGCGGCCGTTTTGCGAATTTAAATAGATATAAAAGTTATTTAAAGGGTGACATGTGTTGGAAATAAGCCAAGTTTTGGGGGGAAATGTACAACTGAGAGGTTCTTGTGTATGTGTATGAGATGTCACCAATTTGAAGCGATAATTTTGACGTAACTCGGAAGCGAGTCGAGATCGGCAACATGGATGCGTTTATTCCTTTACTCAATTATATAGAGGGGTGGGTCTTTCTTATCTACGTTTTACCTACATTTTATTTACGATATCGGGTTCCTGTGACTTACAGTCAACGATCAATAACAAAGTCAGATACATTTTCTGTACTATAATGTTTGATTTTTAGGGCGTGGCACTATGTTCAGGTCATGATTAGTTGAAAATCGCATACATTATCAGTATTTCATTTGTAAATTTATTAAAAAAAATATGATTTAATGATTTGATGATTTCGTTGTCCAGTTAGAATGCGTCAAACGATTAATCCCCAATTAGCGATATAATTAAATGTAAATATGATTAAATAGCTAGGAAACTATTGTTCGGAATTTTAAAACGCGCTTATCCGAAGGCTTGTTGCATGGGGAATTCAAAGACAAAAATGAGGAAATTCCTTTTCCCAAAATTGGGTGTTACGGTCGTGCTAATAATTGTCATTTCCAAATCTTCAATTTTTTTGTTTGTTATAAAACCAAGTTGCGACTTTTTTCCATTTTTATCAGAAATAACACATTTCCCCCATACTCTTATGTATCATTTACATGCCCGTTTTGTTTGTGTAGTTTACTTACACATACCTCATAAAGGGGCAGTAGCACGTTTTTAGGGGGAATATAAGGTGATGTCAGGAAAATGAAAAGTAATGGTTCCAATTGAAAGACAATGTATTTAAACAAAATGGAGCAGTAATAATTCAATTATATAATGTAAAGTTTAGCCATGCGATTCCATTTTCTTAAACAAAATGAATTAAAGGTGTTCACACAAAAAGGCCGCCAATGGATTTTATGGGAATCTTCATTCTTTGTCCTCTGACTATGATGATTGGCTTGTGTAATGAGATTTTTGACACTGTCAAAATAATACATATAGCATTAATTTACAATTGTCAGTGAACAATTTTAACTATAAAATCATCAAAAAATGCTGCTGCTAAAGTAACAGTTATTGTGACACAGGAACTCGATATAAAGAAAAACGCATGAAACAGAAACGTGGAGTTTGTACTTATAGACCTACCAAATCTTTAAAGACAATTTGGTAGAAGACTTTAAACTCCAACCCAATGTCAACATACAGCATTCAAGGCAATTTCATACAAATGACTTGCTGTAAAATGACGTAAGTTAACAAGTGACAATTGCAATATGCAGGTCCTCCAGCCTTTTAAAAATTCAAACAATGCGACTTGGTGTTTCAAATGTATTTCGTATACACATCACGTACTTCGGTAAAATTTTATATTTATAAACAGAATTGACACAAATTGGAAAAGAATAACCCGCGGTTACTGCTTATACATGTCAATAAACCATTCACAGCTAGAAATTAACTTAACTACAAAAATTGGCATACAAAAATTAATGAATAAATTTGAAAAAAAAAACCCCCCGAAGTTATTGCTTGTCAATTAACGTTTTATAGCTTGAAATCGAACTTTAATATAAACATGATAATTATTGCCAGAAAAACATGAAAAATATTAACATATTTTTCTGAAGAATATATTTTTAGTAATACAAAATGATAATCTGCTGAATTTGACAAGGAGATGTTAAGAGTGTGCCTGTAAGTTTTGAAAGACTTAAAACGCGGAACAACAGGTTTGTAACAAAAGTGTCATACATAATAGTAATACTCTTAAAAGACAACATTTGTATGTCTTCCTTATAGTTTTTGTTGTTACGATCGCTTGGCAGAAGTACAAACCGTCTTTCCTCTAATAAGCGCTCGGGCGCTTTTTGTTTAGGCACCCCTGACCCCTGGCGGTTATTAGAGGCCCGGCGCTTATTTCTTGAATAGATAATTAAGGTTCGTTTTAAGCCGTCTTTTACCATGAATATACGATAATTGTTACTGAGGGAGCATTGATTTCATAGTTTAGACATATACGAACTCCTCTCTGGAATTATTCCTCGTCTATAGATAAAACAATTCCCAATTTTTCGGCGAACGATCAACTCGTATTTCTAATGAATCATCATAAACTAAATTACTCAGTTGCCGCATTAATAAAAAAAATGTTTAGATTTAGACTCTCACAAAATCATAAATATGTATTCTACACCTATGTAACACACCTATGTATATATGCAATAATATTTTAGCACCATAGTGCTTTTACTTGTATACATTTTAGTAACTTAGTGTCAAATAGGCCCAAGTAGGCCGGGCGATGTTTTAAGTTATGTGTTTTACTGTCTTTTACAACTGTATCGCTTGACACTTAAAAATTTATTTATTTTTTCTTCTTCTTCTTTCTTCTTCCTAGTGCTTATAAGAGACCTGGCGCCTATTAGAGGCCCGTCACTTATTCTCTCAACTGCCAATGACACCAATTTGCTTCGACTCTAATGTTTATGTTAACGCTTAGCTTACATAGGCCTAATTTCTCCTGACAGCTATTCGAGACCCGGCTGAATTTCTGACGTGCCACAGACATTAATTGGAATCCCAGTCACAATTCGAGGTAGTACGGTAAATTTATACAAAGCTGAATATCCGTCTTTTTTGTTTCTACAGTACATTTTAGCTCCACCAAGAGCCGTTCATCAATGTATTCTGGTCACAGGATTTATACTTTACTTTAACTAATTCCAGTTTTATTTCAAATTCATTTTTAAAAGGAAGCCCGATTTTTTTTAAATTTTATATTTTCAATATTTGACTGATGATTGTACGTTAATGCTATTAATGTGTTATAATGATAGTGTCAAACATATTTTTACATTATTATCATCCACTGCCGGAGAGCAAATTATAAAGATTCACGTAAAGTCCATTGCAGCCATTTTTTTGTGAACACCTTTAATTCATTTTGTGTTAGAAAAAGGAATCGCATGGCTGAACGTTACATTATATATTTGATTCATTACTGCTTCATTTAATTTAAATACATTGTCTTTCAATTGGAACCAAATATTTTTACTTTCCTGACATCACCTTATATTCCTATGGAAGCGCATTGCTGCCAGCAGTGGGAAAAATATTACTTAACGTCTAATTAGACGATAGTTTCATCTAATTAGACGATAGTTTCATCTAATTAGACGATAGTTTCATCTAATTAGACGATAGTTTCATCTAATTAGACGATAGTTTCATCTAATTAGACGATAGTTTCATCTAATTAGACGATAGTATCAACGTCTAATTAGATGAAAGTATGATCTAATTAGACGATAGTTTCGTCTAATTAGACGATAGTTTCGTCTAATTAGATGATAGTTTCGTCTAATTAGATAATAGTTTCGTCTAATTAAATGATACTTTCATCTAATTAGATGATACTTTCATCTAATTAGATGATACTTTCAAAGCGAGTGTATGACCCTTGTGCATTGATGACTTGATTGACCCTCCTCGACATGGCACGTATCAGTTTCTGTTTGACTTGTATAGGAATGTGCTGTCATTCCTGATGCACTGCTGCATCCAACTCTGCCACGGTTTGAACAGGAGGGTCTTTTCTATATATATACGGCTATATACCAAGAATATCCCATAGATGTTCTACCGGGTTCAAGTCGGGACTGTAAGCAGGCCACGGTAGCATTACAAATTGATGAAAATGATATGGAAGATTTTTTATGGCTGTTATCTCGAACAAATGATCGCATATGAGTTTGAGATTCAGTTATCGCAAGTCATAGATTATCAATAGGGAAAACATGACGAATAATTGGTATGCATGAATGTCCTGCAGAGTATTACCACAGTGTTATGACACGTTTAGGAATAACATGTCCAAACCAATGACATGAAAGACCGTGATCTGGACGTCCGACAGTTACCTCTGTACGTGAAAACAGAACACTGATTCAGAACGTAAGACACCTCCTCTTCATAAGTGCCCCAGTACTGAGGGATAACTCGATTACCAACAGGAGGGTTTCCATATCAACCGTTAGAAATCGCCTTCAAACGGCAGATTAATAGGGCACGTAGACCCCTCAAACATGTGAATATGTCCAACCAACCTATCAGAGTGGCGATGACTTTGTGATGATATAGGGTTGTGTTAACTCGACCTTGTTACAGTTCAAGGTAAACTCAATGCTATGAAATATCGAGATAACATCCTTCTCCCTGTGGTAATTCCATATTTCAACAACAACCCTCTTCGTACATGACCAGTTTACATGGATGACAATGCTAGACCCCACAGAGTCAGAGTGGTAACACAGATTCTACAATGGGAAGCCATAACAATGCTACCGTGGCCTGCTTACAGTCCCGACTTGAACCCGGTAGAACATCTATGGGATATTCTTGGTATATAGCCGTATATATATAGAAAAGACCCTCCTGTTCAAACCGTGGCAGAGTTGGATGCAGCAGTGCATCAGGAATGACAGCACATTCCTATACAAGTCAAACAGAAACTGATATGTGCCATGTCGAGGAGGGTCAATCAAGTCATCAATGCACAAGGGTCATACACTCGCTTTGAAAGTATCATCTAATTAGATGAAAGTATCATCTAATTAGATGAAAGTATCATCTAATTAGATGAAAGTATCATCTAATTAGATGAAAGTTTCATCTAATTAGATGAAAGTATCATCTAATTAGATGAAAGTATCATTTAATTAGACGAAACTATTATCTAATTAGACGAAACTATCATCTAATTAGACGAAACTATCATCTAATTAGACGAAAGTATTATCTAATTAGACGAAACTATCATCTAATTAGACGAAACTATCATCTAATTAGACGAAACTATCATCTAATTAGACGAAACTATCATCTAATTAGACGTTAAAACAATTCCTTATTATATTAATGTATCATCTAATTAGATGAAACTATTGTGTAATTAGATGAAACTATCGTCTAATTAGATGAAACTATCGTCTAATTAGATGAAACTATCGTCTAATTAGATGAAACTATCGTCTAATTAGATGAAACTATCATCTAATTAGACGTTAAGTAATATTTTTCCCACTGCTGGCAGCAATGCGCTTCCATAATATTCCCCCTAAATGTGCTACTGTCCTTTTAAAGTGCTCGTTTTAAAGGGTAGGAGTAATTTTTTTTTAAAGTATCAGATCGATTCAAATAGGGAGTGAAACCAGTGCGAAGCGTTGTGAACCAACGAAAGGGTGAGAAAACTTTGTATATAGTGACACCAAACAATGCAAAGGGTCAAGTGTTGATAACGAGATGTAAAAGTCACAAAAAGATATGAAATCGATGAAAAGGTATATGAAAACCAGTTCAATAGGCCGTGAAACCAATCAAACTTTGTATAAAAACCGATGGATTGATAAATGAAAAAAGTTGATTTTGAAACCAATTAATGCAGGCATGTAACCATATCTATTGTAAAATGCAACAAAATAAAAATTTATATAAAAAAATTAATGCAGGCAAGGTACGAAACCTTTCATGATAATGGGTATGAAACCTATGATTATGGGTATGAAACCTATGATAATGGGTATGAAACCTATGATTATGGGTATGAAACCTATGCTAATGGGTTTGAAACCTATGCTAAGGTACTATGAAACCTATATACTTACGGGGTAACAACCCGACCGATACAGGGTATGAAATACGTTATGATTATTGATATCATAATATTGGAATAAAAATATAGATATTTATTATATTTATTTTTAAAGTTCAGAGTAGGGCGGGGGGCACCATTCACAGTGCATCACATGCACATATTTCTAGATGATCATATCCCAAAACTTAGACAGCCATATCTTAGACAGTCAAATCTTCGACACTTGAGTGGGGAATAGTTAACTCAACACCCAAAGCTGAAATGGAATCGTTCTAATTTGTGCTACCCCAGCTTACACTTGTTAAACGGGACATTAATGTTAATGTAATTAAATGTTTTTATTTGAATATATTATTTTCTGTAATGAAAACAGATATATATGTTAATTTAAACATATATTTGCATTAGAAATACCTATTTTATAACTGTTTCAATTAACTATAAATTATTTGAATTATTTATTTATATATTCATGCATCCAACATATTCAACTGTTATTTTCCGTTTAAAACAATGAAATTCCATTCAAAACCTTCTTTTTATCCGACCTCAAGTATTCATTAAACAATACTAAAACTCTAGAATGAACAAAACAAACATAAAATCTTTCCATATACTTAAAAATTAGTTTTTATCTGTTTCAGGTACCACAGCATTTTATTTGAATCCATGATTAATTTTGAAATTTTTGAAATACTTGTTAATGAATTTGACTCAACAAAGACTTTTCGAATATTAAACGTATTTGAGATGTTTTCTTGATTTTTCCATAAAATCAAGCATTTTGGAGAGATTATGCATAGATGGATATATTTGCAAGTCCAGTGATGAGATATGAACTTCAATCAGCATATTAGATATTTTGTAGCTTATCAAAACCAAATAAAATTTTAAGAAAGATACTCTGTGTCACTTTAAGGTGTCTAGGTTGTGGCTGTCTGAGTTTTGGGACGTTACCTTATAAATATACATAATTTAATATATATTTAGTTAAACTCCTTTGTAAAGTGTCTTGGTGCACCTACATGTACTCGCAAAACATTCTTACATACCTGTTGAAAATATACAATATAGAGTCATACTGTAATTAAAATCGAATCCCTATTATGTTTAGAGCTATTAAAGTCTCATTTCTCAACTTATCTGCCTATTCAATATATAACATTCCTCCGTTATGTCTATTATTAGGATATTTTTAATTCCTCGTCCATTCATTGGATAATACAATGAAAGTTGTTTGATGAATAGCCTCTTTCTTGGGACTCGGCTATTCCAGGAATATGGAAGAACATAAACTATTGTGTAACAGCCTATATATACTCACTACTTAAGTCTTCAATGTTTGTATTTATTGTCTAGTCCAATGTCACGCCTATTGTCATTTAGGCAGTACATACAGGTGAATGAAACGACAATACAGTAAACCCAGGTAATAATTGTCAAAAGCTGCTAATGGCTGAAATATTGCCCACGCGGCGTAAAACAATAACGCACTCACTATAATACCAAACTGGAAGTAATGCCGTGTTTTTTTGCCAGAATGGATTTCCTACCTCTATAGCTCACTGGTTATAATGCCAAACTGGATATAGTGCCATTTGCCAATGCTTTTTGGGATAAAAGTCACTTTTCCCTGACTATAATGCGAATGAAAACACCCTGTTTAGGATATTGTTTTAACTAAATAAGGTAAATCAATTGATCCATAATTGGTGCATATTGTATAGGTACTTTGATTGGTGATTAATAGGCATTAATAACTTGAGTCACATTCTACTTGCCTCAAACTGATTGACAAATTCATCACTAGTAATAATACTAATTTTAACGCCTAGTATCCAGTCCAGGATTGCTCAGCGGCGATACACATGGCGATACAATGTATATTATTACCCTGAAGGAATTGTACTTTCGAGTCAAGCTACTAAGCGCCTCGCGCGACCATATAGGTCCGTACTTTCCCCATATTCAGGTACCCATTTATACAGCTTGGTGAGTGCAATGTGGATGAAGTGCCTTGCCCAATGCCTGGGACACAACACAGTGTTAAGCCCACGTTACACATTTTTGGTGTCCCCACCGGAATTCGAACCCGGGCCTTCGGCGTAATAGGCCAGCACGCTAACCACCACACCATGCACCGTGCTCCACAAGTAGTGACTTATTTGCAACCATGTTTCTAAATGCCTTACCTGGGTATAATGCCAACCTGGATATAGTGCCATATTTTCTCTTGGACAAATGGTGGCATTATAACCAGGTTTTACTGTACCTCATACTTAATGGTTTAAGGAAGAGCAGAAAATATGTCGATCCATAATCTGATGTAAGTGACGTTCATAGACGTTGTTGAAGTTGTGATTTGCTTCTCAAATTTTTCACAACCTACAATTAACAAAAGTCTTTGTGTATTGGATATTGCACATCACACCTTCTCACACGAATCTTTTGATTTGTGGTATCAGATATTGGCAAAAAACTCCTATTTTCCAACGGAAAAACGATCCTAAGCACGTTATGTTCAACTTGTTAGTAATGACGAATTCGTGATTCATTACTGACCTAAACTGTCTTAGGTTCGCGATTTTGAGTTTACAACGCCACTTTTCTTCGGAGCCATTCAATACAGGGCCAATGATTGGCCTTCGTCCATGTCGAATATTCACCTCATGGAAACGGTTCCATAGAGTTTGGAAGACTTACTCAAACCAGGGATGTTTTTGATAATCTGTAGGCCAATAGCAGTGACAAGATAATGACACAAGTTTGTGAAGAGGATTTTAGTTTTAGAGGCAACTGTTCCTTGGCTCTCATGGACGGAAGTTGTCTGAAACCAAAATGGCACAATATGTGTGATAATGAACATTTTGACACATACTACTGCGAATCGTGAATCTCTTCGGTTTCAATTTGACGTACGACGACGTTTTCATTATCAACCCTTTGTCGTTGCATAATAATAACCGTTATTCCATGTGAAACTAACTAACAAAAGTTGGAACAAAATTGCCTTTGGTTGGTTAACGGTACCACATATTTAGGGCTTATTTTGCGTGAATTTTGCTTTATTTTTTTGTCATAAAGTGATTCAACGGTTATATGAATTATATTTTCTTCATGTTCAATAAAAAAAATAAAAAAATGGAAATAAAAAGAAATAATAAAAAACCTCGCATCATTTTTGCCCTTATATAAAGACCAGAAACATTTTTTTGAATTTTTGGGCCTAAGCACTACTGAACCATTTCGCTCAACCAACATAATCCGCGTTATATTCGTATGTGCATATACAAGAACGTTGATTATATAGTTCAAATAAACGGCTTCTAAATTACGGCTTTACTGTTACAAGCCATTTTCCAGTTCTCAACAAAAGTTATATAAAACAGATCACGAGCATACAAGAACCGTTATGTTTCATAGCAATGTGTCTCGAAAGAAGCACCGTTTATCAAGGTACTAAATCTAGACACAATCGTATCGTGTTACGTTATTTGAATCGTAATTAAATGTACTTATCGTTGACTTTGAATTTCTTTATTTTTCCCTCAAGCGTGTTTTCCATAAGTATGGTTCATAAATTACCCTAACATAATGTTTAATAAATGTATCAAATCGTGTTGTTAAATTTTATCGTGACACGAATCGAATAGTTGCTATCTGCATCGTCACAACTCTACTACCCTGCTTCTTCGTTATACATAAACTAAAATTAATTCTAATTTGATAAAAAAATCCAGATATGAATGAAGTTGAATAATGTAAATTATCCTAGGTGGCAGAATAATGCAGAAGTAGGTAATGTTTGGTGTCGGATAAAATCTGGGGTTCGAATCTAGCTGAGTCTTCCCCACGTGTAAGTGCTGGTGTATCGGTATCATTCAAACATTAATTGATCACAGGAGTGTCGTACAAGTCTGAATATTGACTGCTCATAGATGTATCTTGTGACCTCTCTGTGCACGGACATGTGTTCTATCGGATTGAGATCCGGACCAACTGCTGGCCGTGGTATCGTCCTAACCTCATTTTGTTGAAGGACTGTTTGAGAAAAGGGGGTCTGTCTGGTCTGACGTTGTCGTGAGTGAAATTGCAAGAGCTAGGAGGATTTCACAAAGTTGGAAAAGCGCCTTATAGTTATAAGTATCCCTTGTTAGTACCTAGGTCGCCTCGAATGGTTATGTGGTAAATCTTGCAAGCCATTGATATGCACCTTGAATCAATTTTAATCCTCACCCAAAGGGACCATTTCTGAATATCACGATGAACGATTGCTGAATGTCATCGTGTTTCCTGTGAACGCTCCCCGCTAATGGCTGAAATACTGCCCAAGCGGCCTAAAACTCCAACTCACTGACTCAGCATGAACGACGGTCTACTGTATGCAACAAATATCGTCCTCCCCGTCCTACAGGACCCGGATGACCAACGATTCTATTTTGTGGAAACGTAATTTAAGAGGACTTTATAATATTGTTAAATGTAGAACAAGTGAAATGTTGCCCTTACTAACATATTCGAAAACAAGTGCGAAATATCCATGTAATAATCATAAATAAGTATAAAAAGGGGAACTCTTGAATTTTGTTTCCACAAAAAAATAGCCCGATAGCACTGCCCCTTTAATAACGAGGGGACGTTTGAACGATACATCTCGAAAAAGTGTGGGTATAATTAATACAAGTCTTTCGGTCACCATTATTCAGATATGCAATAAGCTGCATTGCTGATTCATGACATGTCGGTCAATGCAATTGAGGTGTAATGTTAGGCAGACACTCAATGAATGTTTAATGTTCAAGGGACACTCCATCATTGTGGAGCTATCACGTGACAAACATACTTATGCTGTTATTTGGTCGAGAAGTAGTCTAATTAAACCTAGCCACAATAATACTCGCTAAACTCTCGATATTGAGTCTAGCAAGATGTAGTAGCAAGTCGAGAAGTAACGCCGTTCAGTAGAGGGGCAATACGGTAATGAATTGTCACTTTATACTTTATTACTATTCAACTATACTCTACTATATCATTATTCATTGTAAAATTAAAAGATAAAAGTAAAAATATCCTCGGCAAGCCTTTTATGCACGTTCATTGGATGTGATTCTCAGTTACATAAAACATAAGCCTGAGTTTTTTTCGATAGGTGTATTAACATTTGTGTCACGGATGTTATAGTCAGTATTCTACATTTATAACAAAATGTGTTGTATTTATGTTAACCATTCGTTGAAATGTTTTATATTATGCCTTGAACTTTAATACCGTAGTTGTACAATTACATCACAGTCAACAAAAGACAAATGTATGATTACAAATTTATTTGCATGAATAAATCATTCAACACATACACAAGCACCGTCCTATTATCATTCACCAATAATTCATAAATCATTGAACACTTACACAAGTATCTTCTCATTACCAATCATCAATCATTCAATTGTCATCTATCAATCCACTACTTATCCATGGATAATTAAACGATCAATGTATCAATGAAAGTCAGTTTAAGTCACACATCAATCAATTATCATCCCCCAAAACCAATAAGGGTCAATCCCTCGCTCTTACCTAATATTTTTCTACTTGGTGTTTGTATATTAGAGATAGTTTCATTCAAATCACCACGATATCCATGCGAAATAAAATCAATTTCTTTTTATAGCTGTGTTGACCATATTGTACAGAAGATCGAATTATATCTATGAAGTTAAACATATTTTAGAAGATTTAAAATTACGTTTTAATAAATGAAATAACTTCATGTTGGTGAATTCTCACTCGCCTTTCCCGTGATCTCCGTCGCTGTAATTTCTCATAACGCTCGCTAACACCATTTCCCGCGTGTTAAATTTTACACCCAGTGGATAAACTCTTTGTGGTTATAATAAATAAATATGTGAGAATCCTTCCTGAACAGATCATGACATAGAAAAGTTTATAACTTTATGTTTATTTTTCACTGACAGTGTCAGGGCAAAAAAACTGAATAATGATTTAGTTCAATAAAACTAATAACTGTAGTATAAATATGTACATATAAGTATATGTTTTATGATAAAGTTTATTTTACTAATTAACCTTAAAAACGTATGAAAAGATATAAAATGGCAATGTTGCCAATAATGCCAAGGATGTTTGATTTCACGAAAAAGTCGAATTTGAGCATAATTTAACCTTTGTTATCCGCTGGTGACACATATTTATTAACTATAGGTTTTAATAAAATCTTAATACGAGATATTGATTTTCTCCATAAGAAAATATTTAACGCAAGTCGTAAAAAAATGCTAATTGTTATGGATTTAATAGAAAAACATAAAACCAATAATAATATTCAAAGGAAACTTTAAAATTAGTTCTTTAATATGTTGCTTTTCATAATTTAGTGCTCTGACGGATAATTCAGATTGTCATTATGAAATCATGAACATTACAGTTTTATGAATTTATAAATTTTGTATTAAATTTTTTGGGAGATACGGTAAAAGATCTCTAGTTGGAGTTACCTTTCCCTGTTTTCACGCGGGATTGTGGGAAGAAAACATATGACGTCACTTCCGATGAAAACATCAGCTGTGAATGAAAGACGAAATATTAATTTGACAGTGAAAAGTTCATGGTATTTGTGCAATCAACATCTTGATCAAAGAGATCAGGATGGCAGCAGATTCTCCTAGAAGATTATCCCGCTTTAACTGCGCAACAGTTCGTCCACAAGCCTACAGGTGTCTGAAAAAATTGTCTGTTACTAACTGACAGCCATGTCAGGACGATATTCGTCATTTTGTTGATCTAAGCTGCAATCTAAATATAGAAACTATCAAAACATTGTTCTTGCAAACTATGTCATTTGGCATTAAACTAGTTTTCAAAAGTGAGCAGGTTTTTGACTGCTTGATTGTTGGGTTGTCTTTAGATAGATCGATCCAAATTCAAGTCGTATTCAAATTCAGATCAGACTTGTCATTGAAAACAGAAATAAAGCAGAAGATTTACTGGATATTGATTTATTGCAAAGAAATGAGTCCAACATGAAAAATGCCATGCCATAAAAGATGATGAAATTGACAGTGTTGTTCAAAGGTGATCATTTTGGCAGATCTGAGCAGATAAGACATACCTTTGTAAATGTAACACTATTAAACTTCTAAAATTGATAGGAATCCAAGGGTTGGCCTTTTGAGAAACAAAATGTATTTCTTGATAAAATAACATTTATGAAGTCGTAAGATTTCTCAAATTTAGGCAAACGCTCTTCCGATTCGTTAAAGAGATATCCCATAAACCAAGGCCAGTAGGAATGCTTATATCTCACCCTGCCACACTGGAAATAATGTTCTCAAGATAATGGTTACAAGTGATATGAGTATATGACCAATGATATTTTTGTAGTAGCGCAATAAAAAACTGATAAAGCTGTAAAGCTACATCATTAAAATCGAGCAACTTACTAACAGCGGTCATGTCTAGCTGACCTTTGGCGAATTTTGAACCGAACAGGAAGAGGGTTTCCGGAATCTTGACTACTGTCATTTGTAGAATGTATACATGTAGAAACATTAAGCATCGGTAACTCTCACATTTTGTATTCAAGGTGAACAAAAAGCAAACCAATCGCATTAACCCGTGGTTCAAAGCAATCTACCAGCTCTCTTATGATTTGATGATTCAAATGCTTGCATGACACAGAATAGGTGTGTTATTGGCTAGATGTACATGTTGATCATTATATTGCTTATTTTAACCAGAGTTATAGTAGCAAAGATGGAAGTATTTTTGGTTGGATGAACTTTTGATTTCATCCTTACTAAGTACAGTACAGTCAGTGTTTGAACTTTTGGTCCCATAAATCTTTAGTCATTTGTTATCTAAACATTATTCATCCTGTAAAATGTTAAAGGTAGTGTACTTTTTGGGCACGTTTTGAGAAAACTGAAGTTACAGGGGCAGGGGAAATGCTTCTTTATACAAAGACAATGAACATAATGATAACAATTTTGTTAGATTGACTCATTGAGATAAAATCTAGAAATGCGGATGCAAGATTTTGATATATGTGGCTTATATTCTATGAAAGTCATGAATAATCATTTATCTATTTCAGTGATAAGTCAGTTGTCGAGAGCGTTGTTGATCTCATCGCAGATGTGGTTCCTCAAGTGCAGGCAAGTTAATTTATTGTTGCAATCAAACAATATGTAGCACTATCTGAAAAATTACCCATATTTTAAATTTTATTAAAACAGTCTTTTATCTCCCTCTACCTTCATTGAAAAGAGGCCAAAAATAAAAGTGACCTTGAATGAAATGTTCATGAACATAACAATTATATGATATTGGTTATGAATCTGAAATCAACACATGCAGTTATTGACAAGAGTTATATGTTTATAATTTTACTACAAAATTCTGCTCCTCCAGCTCATGGGTATGTGTGTTGAGGACAGATTATTTCCGTCTCTTTTAAATACTACCAACATCTATTGGTCCCTAGTCTGTTATCCCGATTCTAAAGCAAAATATTCACTTGACAACCAGCCAAGTCTACTGCAGTATAGCAAGTCTAGATCACTCAGCTTTAGCTGAAGTTGAAGCATCTTCTGGGGTCCATTTTGTTATAATAAATTATACATGAATTGTTTAAAAATATTGTCAATATTGAAAAAAATACTTCTGAGACTAAATGTTAGTCTAATTGGTCCCATAGATGCATCCTTCAGTAGGTCCTCATGCTCTTATTCCTATCAGGCCTTGTTAGGACAAGAAGTGAAGCGCCTCGAGAGATATATAGAACAGGAATCTAATAAGCCTTTCTCATTCTCTTTAATGTCCACATTGGGGTCACTATCTGATTTAATAAAAACATTGCTTGCAGGCTTACAGCGGTTCGCAGAAAACCGATGACAAAGATAAAATCCTTTGGGTGAAGTTTGAAAGATGTGACGTCAATGGTATGATGAACATTTATTTCCCTGATAAAACTGTTCCTTAAAAAAAATTGTAGTCCTTAAATGATTAATATTCTAATGGTCTTTCATGTTTTTGCTGAGTTTATTTGATTGATCTTTGCTGAAAAGTCAGCTTGGAATTACTTTTACTTTGCGACAATTAATGTTGATGATTTAACAATAAGATTTATTAATGTCATATGTTCTTTATCAAAGTATCATTCCACAAAACACTTGTACAGTTATGTGTCATTGTGGTGACGTACGAATAATGGTAAGGGTTTTGTTCAACGGGAGCCAGATCTTTCTGATTGTCATGTTGATATTTTGTCACCATGCAATGTGACCACAACTAAACATCTGACTATTGCAGATCAAGCACACAACCCCAACTTCTACGTGAACGAGCCTGATGGCTCGCCCTTGGTGATGATCCTGGGCTACAGTAACGGGGTCCAGATCTGGCATGTCACGGTGAGAACTCTGTCATGTATCAACTGTAGGTCATCCTCCGTCACCCAGAACAGTCTAAGTAAACCTAACCTCAATAATGGATATTGAATCTAGCAAGATGTAGTAGTAGGTCGCGTCAGCTGACCTATCGAATTGACCAATCAGGGATCATCTTACCAAGCCGCAATAGTATGCATTCGCACATATAACGTTTGAGGGTCATAGGTCGGCGAAAGGTCTTCTGACGCGACTTGCTACTACATTTGGCTAGACTCAATATGGGAAGTGTAGCGAGTATTATTGAGGCTAGGTTTACTTAGACTGTCACCTAGAATGGTCCGATGCTCTTCACTATATCAGGACTTTTAATTGGGTAGATCTGAACTGGCCCACTGTCACTGTAGGTCATCTTCCGTTATCCGGAGGTCAATGTTCCGCCGTTACTATATGAGCTCTTTTATTAGAAGAATCTGATACAATTACAGCAAGATGTACAATGATGTTTTTAACTGATTTTAGAAAACTTGTTTATCTGTTCTCTTCTGTAGTCGAAAGGTGAGGCACAGGAAGTGATGTCACTGAGACAAGGACCAGTCAGAATACTGCGAGTGTTGCCTACTCCGGAACCAGGTAGATAGTATTTAGAGACACCTTTCTTTCTGCTTTAGCTTTTAGGAATATGAGGAAAATAATCTGCTGTATCATGCTAATATCTTATCAGAGTTGAGATATAACAATTGATTGATACAAATCATAAATAGAGAGCATACTATGAGATCCCATGACATACTTTGTACACAACACAATTCTCTAAATATTACTTTTTCTTAGGCAAGATTGATAAGCATGAATATACCAAAATGTCAAGATGTGATATCCTGTTTCAAAGCTTTTTGAACTGTCTACGGTAAGTGCTATGATAGTCGTATTAACCATGAATTGTTATTGGCCAACAATAATGTAAACAATTAGAGAGCTTTTAAAATATTTACCTTATGTAATGTACTTATTTTTTATTATTTATTAAATATTAATTATTTCCATGTTCCAGTGTTTGCTGACATCGATTCCTATGGCGCCAAGAGACCCTTATTTGCTATGTGTGACTCCTCTAGGTAAGGAATCATAGACTATCACATGTTTTTCCTAATCGGCACCATTTGTTATAATAGGCTTGTCTCAAGATAAGTGTCTTATGTTTTCTGTTGGAAATCTAGGTAAATTATTTTTTTGAAGAATTTATCGGACATTGTTATTTTTGTGTGTTTCTTGTCAATGCATTGCTGAGCAGATCTTTAGCATGTTAGGGAGGGATTGAATATTTTATGACACTTCACTCAGTTTGAGAACAAGGTACCTCATTCAGAGTCATTTCATGTTTCCTCTTCCAATCAACATCAGCAACTTTGCATGCAAGTTCTGACACTTTATTCACTTCAAGAAACAGAAATGTTTATTTGATCTTTGTTTTCCAGAACAGGGCAATCATTCTGCAGTTCAGGGATAGATTAATATTTTATGACACTTCTCTTAAAGGCAACAGTTGTGAAATGTTTCATCTTTGCAGTTCTGGAAACATCTTCCTACACAAAGTCATAAACGCTGGTTTCCTACCTGTCAGTTTTATGCCTTGCTGCTGACCCTTGAGCTTCTGTGCTTGCTCTCTAGCCTGTAGGGGCACTCTAGCAGCACAGGAAAGTAAAGGGTCAGCAGCAAGGCATAAAATGACAGTTCGGAAACTGGCATTTTAGCCTTTGAGTAGGAAGATGTTCTGAACAGGGAGATTCATTCTTCAATATGAAGGCTCTTATGGTTTATTTTCTTTACATTGTTTCAGCGCAGGACAGCCATTCTGCAGTGTGAAGTTGGTCTCGCTGAGAACAGGGGATGAGGTTCATCATATCTCGTATAAGACTCTTCCGGTCGTCAACATTGAGTGCAATAAAAGGTAGGTTTGAAACTTCCTTGTCTTAACCCTACCACAGTTGCTGATATTGTTTCTTGCTCCCCCTATACCAAAACTTTGTATTTGCTCATCTGTCCGAAACCTTCAACTTCCAACCATTCAAAGTTTGATGAGCTTTAAAAAATGTGTACATTGGTTTTCCATGATACCTTGTCAGCCAGAATCACAAGTTCAAATAAGTAAGGCAATCAGCCATCAACTGTTATTTCACTTATTTAGAATATTTAAATATTGCTGTGAATGTACCTCTATGAAGATTCATTTTGATTCCAAACAATCAACTGTTGTTTTACTTTACTCTTTATGATTCATTTTGATTCCATGATGTCTCCTGCAGGTTCCTTGTGGTTGTGTTCCAAGAAAAGATCGCAGTCTACGACACCTGTCAATTCCATGAACTTTTCTGGGTCTCAGGTAATTAGCATAATTATCCAACGCTTGAGGCGGTCCCCATCAATTTATATTCCTAACCTTAGACCTAGAGAATGTTGTCCTGGACTCTTTTGAGTTGATAGAAGGTGTGGATTTCTTTTAAAAACAGAGTATTTGGATTGATAGTGTAAGAACCTTGGATGACAACTTCTTTGTTCATTGTATGCACCTTCTACATAGATTCTTGTGTGACCTCTGCTGGAGAACAACACAAGAATCTGTGTCGAAACGTCGCATACAATGAACAAAGAAGTTGTCATCCATATATTCCTCGGCATGACTTCTAAAATGCCTCTCAAAGAAGCTCTTGGTGGAGATTTTATTGATTATTAAAAAACGTTCATTTCATTTGATTGAGAGTGAGCAATCACACATTAACCACACAATGGTACATACCACAGGATGAGATGAAGTTCAGAATGGAAAGGGATTGTTTAGGTTTAACTGTAGAAAAAGATATAGTCAAGAAAATTAGGCTGGATTTTTCAAAAGGGATATTTCACACTGTTTAGGATATGAAACGATGACCTGTTATGTTTTGATGGCTTTCATTTCTAAAATGTTGTTACAATAGTATAATTAAACCCCGGTGAGCAGTTTGGTATGCAAAAATGATGCTTGCAGATGTTTAGAATTCAATGATCAAGTATATTCAAGAACTAATATGATAATATTCACTACCTGGCTGAGTTCATCAAAAATGATTTAACTTTGTTCTATGAAACAGTCATTCAAAATATTCGTTCATCAATCCGTTATAATGTTAATTTTGCATTAGGCTTACAGAACATGTTTTCCTTTATATATTACAGGCTGTTATCCATGTCCAGGGCCCAATGTTAACCCCGTCGCTCTCGGTACAAGATGGCTGGCTTATGCAGATCGCAGGGTAAGATTCTTTGCATCACTGTGTCATATTTACCCTTAGCAATTGCTACATTTCTGTAGTGCTGTTTTGCTGTATAATAGAGGCTCAAGACGCAGGTGTCTCAAAGATCTTGTTAGGGGATTGACTGTTGACACAATTGCTTGCACAAAATTGTTGTTGCAAACATTGCATGATCAATATTTTTCAGGTAAAAACCAGTCAGAATATCATAATTTCACGATGCTTTAACAGCATAAAGATTGTAACTTCACATAATTCTATTTGCCCTTTTTTGGACAGTCAGCATTTAATATATTTGAAATGATACATTCTAACATGACACGAAAACTAGTTTGAAAATACTGCGTTCTGATTGGTTGCTAATAAACATTTTGGAGTAATTATTTCGCCGATAATCACCTCTAAATATTTACGACCGCTTCACATTACTCCGCGCACGTGTAGACAATCTGCACTCAGCGACTTTCTGTTTACAATAGACATGTTTGCGACGACACTTTTAATTTCAATATCAGAAACTTGTCGACATTGTGAAACATCAACAAATTTTAATCTTATAACAAGGTTTTTGGTTCCTGTTTGAAGTGCTTCTTACTGCTTAGCGATGTAAATTAATCACAGTCCACAGATCTATAAACAAAATCAACGATCGCACACCTCTCATACAGCGATTTGTCAAATGAACGGAAGCGACTTTATTCTTTAATTTCGCAGAATGCTGTCACTGCCCCTACCTCTAATTTACAAGTGACACCTTTTCCTGTCACAGTCTCCCCAACCATGACACAAAATATAACTTTCTTGACAGCTTCCACTAAGTTTGAAACAGTTCACCGACACGTAGTGAACAACTATTTTCAGAGTAACGTCCCTTGATTTGGTAAGTCCTTGTCGCTCTTGTAGGGGTGATGGGTCGACCCATGTATTTAGGTAAAAAATCGTAACTTTGACGACATAGAAATCTGTTTTCTATTGATAATATGCTCAATAGATTATAGATGAGTCTATTTAAACATGTTTTTTCTGTATGTAATGACATTTTAATTGTTATGTGTTCTTTTTGAAAGTGGACTGTACCGTTGTTTTGCAAGTGTGTGGAACCGTTCTGCACCGATTTGACCTAATCACATTGCTTTTGCGCAAGTCAAAATAGTTCCACCTTTTTTTACTAATTAGTCATGTTAGAATGGTGATAAATCGCAAGCTCGGTTTGAAATTATATTTAGGGGTAAAGAATGCACGACATACAACCCCAAAATAAAAAACAGAATGGATTTATCCCCTAAATATTAAATAGATTTTCAAGTCTAATTTTGTTTGTAATGACCTTGAACAAAATGTTGCCATTCCAGCTAGTCTCTGTACACCAGTCGTGTGGAGGGATGTCGGGAGACGGGGCCCAGTCTTATGCTGCTACCGTCATCAGCGCCGCCAAGGTGAGCTTCTGTGCCAATAGATGAATCACTATTTCCTAATAAAACTCAATGGATCAGAAGAATGTGTTGTCTTTAACTCCATGCAGATGAATCACTAAGATGATCTAAGAGACGCCACTAACTGTATTTATTATACTGTTGCTTGAAATGCTGTATTCTATCAGTTGAAGAAATCCTCTATCAGTGCTACAGTGGTGGAAACACAGAATAGAGAGGAAGTCACATGTAATCAATACCAAATATTTATTGGTCAGGAGTTTAATGTCATGAAACAATGGCCTGATGTAACACATTCTCTAATGACATCACACTGTTACCAAGGCAACAGGCTTTTTCCAGCGGCATTTCCATGTGAAAATGACCAAGTTTCTGCATAATTATTATAATTTCATAACACCAATAGATTCTCAGGAGGATATCTTCCTTGGGGTAATTAAGTAGCATAATTATCTGTTTATTAATATTTAACATTAATTACCCTCTCAAAAAAGTGTAATCGTAATGTGACCACTGGCTGAGGAGCCTTTCTGTCGTTCTTGTGTGCATATCTGAATCTGAATCCTCTTCAATAATGATACTGATCTCACTTGATCTTACATATAATGTGAGTAATGTAAACATCTCCTCACTCCAGGGTGCGATCAAGGGACTGACGATGTTCGGAGAGGCGATGATGAGCAGCGTGACGGGCAACAAGACGGTCCCCGTAGTGAAGAAGACGGAGACGGCGTCCCAGGTCGACAACAACTATAGACCTGGGATCGTCTCCGTCGTAGATGTCCAGGCTGTCAACGGGACTCATGTGAGTAGCTCAGATAATTGATTGACTGTTGTCCACATCGGCAGGCAGGACCAGGGTACCTAAATAGGATTTTATAGGTGCTTCCTGTACTTATATGTTGCTCTAGAGAAGAAGATGTTTACTGGGATTGAATATGGATTTGAACTTGGACTAATCAGTGAATAACTTGAAGGAAAATGGAGGTGGGGGGATGGAGGTGGGGGAAGGGGGTGTTTGTTATTTTCTGTATAGTATGATAAGTATCATGATGCATGTATTCATGTTTAGTATCAAGTATGTTGCTTTACCTGTTGAATTAGATGATTCACCTTAAAGTTATCATTGAATTGTGATGTTTAAGTCATTTTTATGTATATACACTGACTCTTGACAAGTACAGACTTGAAGGGGTTTGTGCTTCTTCCTTGGAACTACTCGAACAGAAACACCAATGAGCGTTCTCTTCTCTCAGTTCCACGTGAATGACGACCAAGACTGCGAAGGCCTCATAGCTCACTTCCACGCCCATGCCAATGAACCGGTGTCGGCCATGGAGTTTGACGAGAGCGGAACACTGCTCCTGACCGCGTGTAAGCTAGGACACAACTTTCACATCTTCCGTCTGATGGCCCACCCGTGTAGCTCCTCACTAGGGGCGGTGCATCATCTCTATACTCTACACCGTGGAGATACCACCGCAAAGGTAGGAATTTAAATCTCTCAATTTTATGTTGGATCACACTATCTGCAGTGGTACAAATTCTTGTACTTTGTTTTGGTTCATATAAGATGTCACATTGCTAATGGCTGAAATACTGCCTAAGTGGCGGCGCTATATAACAACTCAATTACTCAATCAGTTATGTCAGTAAATCAGCTCTTTTCATGGATTGACTTTCTTTGATTTTTCAATGAAAAAAACTTTAAGGCATATCATAAATATTCATGTTTTAATCTTCAGGTGATTGACATGGCGTTCTCACTGGACAGTCGATGGGTGGCAGTAACAACTCATCGCGGGACAACCCACGTGTTTCCCGTCACACCATATGGAGGTATAAATTGGTATCAATGTCATTAGCGTAACTTTGAGGCGGATCGGGATAATTGATAGTTCTTCTTTAACTGTTGAGTGTTTCGCTTGACAAAATCATTACAGGAACATCAGTCCAATTCAAAACAACCTTGTTCCAATTATAAAACTTCAATTCATACTTCAAAAAATGGACGCTCCACATGGTCTAAGAGCAGGTTGATAGTCACCATGTCATGATGTAAGCTCAGCTAGCCAGTAGCAAGACTTCCGGCAAATGCATTAGATGTCAGAAACATTTGTTCAACTTGATTACCCATCCTTCTATAAGACATGATGTGATTGGTTCACTAATGACTAGGTTTTGGCTGCACTAAACTGATAACAAACCATGTTGCTGTCTACATTTTCCATGCTAACTGACCGGTTGGTTGTTGGCCCACAGGAGCGGTCAGTATGCGAACCCACTGCAACCCCCGAGTGGTCAACAGGATGAGTCGCTTCCACAAGAGTGCCGGGTTGGACGAGATTGACCACACAACACAGGGGAGACGTAGTCCTGTGCTCTCCGGCAGTCCTGGCTCATCAGGTCAGTGATCATCATTGTAATGGTTATAATAATGAATATAAATAATAATGTAATAAAATTATTTTTAATGATTATAATCATATTGATAATTATGACTTTTGATTGTCCTCATTACAAAGTTGTACATCCAAAGAATGTACCCTTTTTGGAAGAAAAATCCTGTATCTGCCTGTATAATTAAGAGAAGGGAAGAAAACCCACAACGCATGGACTTATCCGCCAAAATGCCAGAATGAAAATGTTACATTTTTAGCTCATCTGGCCTGTAAGGCCCGATGGGCTTATGGCATGGCATGGTGTCCGGCGTCCGTCCGTCCATCCATCCGTCCATCCGTCCGTCCGTAAACTTTGTGGAATTTCAACTTCTTCTCCAGAACCATAAGGCCTAATAAGCTGAAACTTTGTGTACAGAGTCCTTGGCTAGTGAGGATTATAAATTGTAGCTTTGGTGGCCCTGTGACCCCTAATAAGGGCCACAGGGGCCACGCCCTAAAAACCTATTTTCATCTTCTTCTCCAGAACCATAAGGCCTAGAAAGCTGAAACTTTGTGTACAGACTCCTTGGCTAGTGAGGATTATAAATTGTAGCTTTGGTGGCCCTGTGACCCCTAATAAGGGCCACAGGGGCCACGCCCTAAAAAACTATTTTCATCTTCTTCTCCAGAACCATAAGGCCAAGAAAGCTGAAACTTTGTGTACAGACTCCTTGGCTAGTGAGGATTATAAATTGTACCTTTGGTAGCCCTGTGACCCCAAAAAAGGGCCACAGGGGCCACGCCCTAAAAACCCATTTTCATCTTCTTCTCCAGAACCATAAGGCCTAGAAAGCTGAAACTTTGTGTACAGACTCCTTGGCTAGTGAGGATTATAAATTGTAGCTTTAGTGGCCCTTTGACCCCTAATAAGGGCCACAGGGGCCACGCCCTAAAAGCCTATTTTCATCTTCTTCTCCAGAACCATGAGGCCTAGAAAGCTGAAACTTTGTTTGCAGACTCATTGACTGGTGAGGATTATAAATTGTAGCTTTGGTGGCCCTGTGACCCCTAATAAGGGTCACAGATGCCATGCCCTAAAAACCTATTTTCATCTTCTTCTCCAGAACCATGAGGCCTAGAAAGCTGAAACTTTGTTTGCAGACTCATTGACTGGTGAGGATTATAAATTGTAGCTTTGGTGGCCCTGTGACCCCTAATAAGGGCCACAGATGCCATGCTCTAAAAACCTATTTTCATCTTCTTCTCCAGAACCATGAGGCCTAGAAAGCTGAAACTTTGTGTACAGACTCCTTGACTAGTGAGGATTATGAGCTTTGGTGACCCTGTTGCCCCTAATAAAGGCAACAGGAACGTCCTTCAAATCTATTTTCATCTTCATCTCCTGAAGTATAAGGCCTAGAAAACTGAAACTTTTCGCCTATATACTTAATTTTATGATTGGTGCCCTTGTGGGCTCTACAAAGGGGGAATCACATTGGCCACACTCTACAGCATAATTGATGATGAAGCCTGATGAGCTACAGAGCCAATGGCTCTATTTTTTGGAGTCAGTTGACCCCTATCTGATGAAGGAGTCAACGGACTCCGAAAGACTCTGAAACATGTAACATTTTCTTCTGGCAACTGGGCGGATAACTCCATGTGTTGTGAGATTTTGTTCCCTTCTCTAACCTTATCCAACTTCGTTTGGCCCCGTCCCTGCATCTTTAAGTGGATCTGCATGCTGTTACCCCGATTCAACCGCTTCTAGACAGTCGTCTAGCGCCGTTTTAATTTTAGTTTTGTTATCATTGTCAATCAATTTTTGTTCTCAAACAGGAGGCCCAGACAGCTACCCGACGTTGATCCGTCACAACGCTCTCAACAACAACATGGGCAACCCGCGCCTACCCCCCTACCCCCACCCCACAACCATCTACCCCCTGGCCCAGATCAAGCAGCAGCTGAGTCTCCCTGGGATGAACCCCGGGGTGGGGGGCGGAGCTAGACAACAGAGCCCCACCCACTCCTCCACCAGTGATAGCGTGTACAGCGTGTCGGCCTGCTTCGCTACACCGCGCTTCTCACCCATAGGCACTCAGAACTTGACCGTCGAGAGGAGAGGTAAGAATTTTATATATATTTTGTGCGGATAATGGTATGGGAGAAATCTTTTAAATCTTGAACAGAGGTGTGAAGTGACAAATTGTGGCGAAAGAGGAAGATGCAAGGCATTGATAATGATTCAACCATGTTTTTTTTGATGCTTTTTCCTACAGGATATTGTTTAATAAATCTCTTCTCAGATTTATATGAAATTGTACCATGATGCTTTGATGCTTTTTGTTATGAACAGAGTTATTGATGTTTCTTCAAGAATTGCGAATCACATTGATGCAAGGAAAATATTACAGGAATCTCTGTTAATATAGCTCAAATTAAAAAATAATAATGATAGCTTTAAGAAATGAAGTTAAGAAGTTTGTGATGGCAGTTGTCAAATGTTTGCAAAAAATATGTTATCATGCTTTGAAATCTGAGAAATATTTATTCTCCATTTACCCATCCGACAGAAGGAACGAAGAAGGTTGCAGATGCTCTATTTGTGATGGGACAACATGGCAGCCTGATAGAGTATAGCCTTGACCCTCGACCCCGGGTCGGAGGTGAGAAGGTCGCTGACGACAGCCCGCTGGAACTCGGAGTTATGGGCAGGATCCAGTGGCAGCTCCAGAGGTGCAATATCTCCAAGATTTAATCAGTTGATGAGTTGGGGTTGCTGTTGAGTGTTCTTTGTATCATGTAAAGATGATAATAGTACTATATTTCCACAATATGAGATTAATGTTTTCTCCAAGTACATTGTTGTAATCTCCCCTTGTAAACTTTTTGTTTCAATATACCATGTTTGTATCAAATTACTCAATAAAAAAAAATCAAGAATTATTAAAAAAAGATGAACACACTCTGAATATATCTATACCTTTTGAAATGTGTCCATTCTGACCTGTAGAGTTACCTCCCCTTGTTTCAGGACGAAGATCTCGCAAGAGGTACGCCCCCAGCAAGCCAGCAACCCGTTGGTAGTGGCCAGTGAGGCCGTGGTCAGTCAACAACCCAACCTCTGTCCTGGTCAGTCTTCCTATATCTCTCCATTCAAAAAGATGTTTTCATGAATCATGATTATTCTCCTGTACATTTCTCTTGCATGAAATTATGCATCTTCCTTCCTTCAAAGCCTAAATAAACAGTTTCCGAACTGTCATTTTATACCTTGCTGCAGACCCTTTACTTTTCTGTGCTGCTATAGTGCCCCAACAGGCTAGAGAGCAAGCACAGACACCTCAAGGGTCAACTGCAAGGCATAAACCTGACAGTTCGGAAACTGGTGTTTTAGGCTTTGCGTAGGAAGATGAAAATTGTAGTGATCTGGAGATGTTTTAATGTAATATGACTATCCCTCTTTATCCTCCTCTTGCATAAAATTGTTTTGTAATGGAGATGATTCATGGATCATGTGTAACGATTGTCTGTGTATATTATGATTGGTCCAGATGTGGGTGAGATGGACCCTGTATCGAGACACGACTCACGGGACAGCCTCTCCTCTGACCATAGCGTCAAGGACGAACTGGATGAACAGTGGCTCTCTCAGGTGGGGAACACTACATTGCGCTAATTAGGAAGGTGAAATTGATAGCGATTTAATGGTAATGATGATGATGATGATGATGATGATGATGATGATGATGATGATGATGATTTTGAGTTCTTGTTTCACAAGTACAAATATATAATTATCAAATTTGAAAAATCAAAGGATATACCTCATGCTGACTTAATCCTTTCAACGCCAGGTTGAGATCATCACCCACGTGGGTCCCCATCGGCGGTTGTGGATGGGACCTCAGTTCTCATTCAAGACGTACCAGAACACGACGACCCTCTCCTCCACCTCCTCCGCGCTCCTCTCCCACAGCCCCGACACCTCCCCCCACGTCTCCGGGATGGACCTCACCGCTGACGAGTGTGACCTCGAGAGTCTCAAGTAAGTTGTAGACCTCAATTATTTGTTTTGGTAAAACTTAACCCCAAAAGGGATAAGACATGTCGGTGTAGATCATTTGTTTCGTTAGGACCTTGCTGCATTCCAACACAATTCCAGGTATGAGTAGAGATGAACCCTAAACTTGTGGGTGCTGGAATATTCCTGGATGTCAGTAGATTTGAAAACAGTCCCTCTAGGTCAATCCAAGAATGCTAACTCTAGCTCTCGCGGGAGCACTTGATACAATTTTAGTCAATTCCTGCGAGTACCAGATTTTGTGTAACAATGACATGTTCAATTCAGAGCAGTGTCTGAATAATAAGTTAACAAGTAAGGTTCATTATAGAAATATGTTATGAAGTTTTTCTTGTCAGTTTGTTGTTTTGTTAATACTCAAATGAAACTACTTTGTTTGGCAGAATCAGTCAGGCCCGGTCTAGTCCAGTTGCAATCTCAACAACACGCCCTGCGTACCGCCGCCCTTCCGCCAGTGACTACAACCCATCTCCTAGTCGTACCCACGCAGCAGGGGCGCTCCTTATAGAGGCTGGTGAGTGGCTCTCTTCCTATTGTGTAGAGGTCAACGATATGGTGATCCAGTAATATATCGCAATTTGTTGGTCCACGATATATCGTATCCTTTTGAGGATATATATCGTGATACATAACAAATTAATAAATTCTCAATGAAGATGCTGAAAAATGAGACAGAGACTAAAAAGATATTGTTTATGAACGCAAGAACCTCCTCTAATATTTGAAAGTTTGATCATATTACAATAAAATGAAACCAGGTAAAGTTGTATTCTTGCACAAAATAAATTGATCCAAATATTCTGTGAAACGATCATTGTGTGAGGTATTATTGTGTATCGGGGTACGTATTGTATGGCGACCCCCATATAGGGATAGGGGTACTTCTGCATCGTTGCACCTCTACTATTGTGAAGTATACAAGTGTGTCGGTAATGTGTAGAGCTTTATGCTTTTAAAACACTTTACACTTAAACGGTAGAAGTTGATTCCATGTACGGGTAATGAAATCAATTATACTATGTGTTGTGCATCACGCTGTTTGTATTACTTGTACATGGTTTCAACTTTCACAATTTGATTGTGGCATTACGCACTACCAATTACACACTACAGACACACAGAATGCCATGCTAATAGTTAAAAGTAGTGATATGCGTATATTCAATATGTTTTCATGTGTACATTAGGACTAATTGGCTGCTTATCAGCTGTTTGAAGTGTCTGTAAAATCAGCATAAAAGGGAGGTAACTCTTATTTACATAGTTGCATTTGTTGAGATAATGTTCATCGTCTTTCTAATTAATTTTCATGATTCAAAGATTAGATAAAACAAAATTTCTGTAAGAGTATATTTTCTCTTTGAGGTAAAGGAGAATAATGCCACAAAATACTTGTTTTCTGACACCAAGTTCTCCCTGTGCATGTTTTCAAGAGGACCCTATTATTCATATTATGACCATGGAATAGATTTAATTTTTGCAAAAGCATTGCAGAATAGCAAAGAAAACCTGGTCTCAATGTCATAAGGAAATGTTTTATCAAAACTGAGCTACAGACATAAGAAATGTATATCTGACCGCAGGAAGTTTTGACCATTCCCCGAACCTGAGCGACGTGTTGTGTGGGTGGGCGGAGTCTAATCTAGTCCGACAGCCTCGTAGTAGCGAGGAGGAGGAAGATCGACTGAGAGAAACGCTCGCTGACGCCATGGTGGAATCTCCCATCAAGGACTGCGGACCTACAAGCATGAGAGAAGGTAGGGACTCTGAATATCTAAACATTGCACCAGCTTCCCTTGTAAAACGGAACTGAAAGTCCAATTCTCTTGATAATTTTGCCTTGCAGTATTTCCCAAACTTCTCCAGTAGTCCGTGATTGTCATTTTCAATAATACCGGCATAGAAATGCCCATAAATATCATAAAATATAGGTGTGATCTGTACTGAAATAGCTTCATCTGATTCCTTACCCCTCTAAATGTGGGGTTAGACACACCTCAGAGGTCTAGAACCAGCGAAAAAACATTGTACATACCACATTGCACACTTGTCTGTCTCTGCAACCCGACTATAGGCCAGCTCTTTGAGCTGCTATTGCTGAACTGGACAGTCAAGTGAGAAATAACATACAACAATTTCCCATGGTTCACTAGTTACATCCAATTCTAGTAGGTACCTGATGAATAGCTACGATAGTGTTGCAGGCATTCTCCCTTCAATAATACTAGCTGCCTTGATGTTAGTGAAGTACTCTTGAAAACGGCGTTAAATCTCAAGTCAGCTCATTGCTTTATTGTGAAATGACAACATTTCTAAAATATGAGTTCTCTGTCATCAGGAGGGATGTTTTCTCAAGATTGTGCAGCACGGTTTGAATGAGATCAACTGTACTTGGAACGATTACAGTCATCAGTAAGAGATATGATTGATGATTTCTTAGGCATAGTTCATATTGATGTTAATTCTGCTGTAGATGTTTTAACAAATATTTTGTATTTCGCTGGTGATCAGCTTAAAGTTGCATCACATGGTGTACACGGTAAAACTCGTAGTCAACCTGTATGGTTTGATCGAGATTGTATGAAAGTAAAACAAAAGAAATTTGAATTATTGAATTTATTTCGCAGATGTAAATCATTAAACAATTTAACTGCTTATTTGAATAGCAGAAAGGAATTTCGTAAATTATGTTGTTCCAAACAAAAGTTATACAAAGAATGTTTGGTTGGTGATATTAAATCAGCTGCTGCTGAAAAGGATTGTAAACAGTTTTGGCAAAAACTGAAGTCTCTGTTGAGTGTTAAGGGTAAGGAATCACCTATTGCACTTGATGTTTGGTTTGATTATTTTAAGAAATTGTTAAATCCAGACACTACTGGTAGAAATACTTTGTTTGATGAAACCATTGTTAATTTCGTTATCAACCACGATGCTTCGAGTTGTACTAGTTGTGATAACTCCTTTTTGTTGTCTGATTTAATTTCTGAATTTGAGATTAAGAAAGCATTAAGTTCCCTTCAGAATGGCAGATCTGCCGGAGTAGATGGTATCCCTCCTGAGTTTGTTAAGAAGGCAGTTATAATTGTTCCATATCTCCAATTATTGTTTAACTCGGTTCTTGACAGTGGTGTTTTTCCAGACAGTTGGAATACTGGTATGATTGTTACTTTATTAAAAAAAGGTGACTCTTCGGACCCTAATAACTATCGTGGCATATCACTTTTAAATATCCTAGGTAAAGTTTTCACTTCAATTGTGGAAGATAGAATTAGGAAGTGGGTTGAATTAAATGGTATTATTAATGAATCGCAAGCAGGCTTCAGGACAAATTACTCTACAATTGATAATATATTCGTTTTACAGTCATTGTGTCAAAAATATTTAAGGAAACCTAAGCATCGTTTTTATGTAGCCTTTATTGATTTTCGTAAAGCTTTTGATTTAGTAGATCGACAAAAACTTTTGTATGTTCTTCATAATAGGGGAATATGTGGTAAATTGTTTAATGTTCTCTGTGATATGTATTCAAAAGTTAAGGCTTGTGTCAAGGCAAAGGGAGGTAGAACAGATTTTTTCAATACTTCCTCTGGTGTTAGACAAGGATGTATGTTAAGCCCAATCTTGTTCATTATCTTCATTAATGAGATAGTATCTGAATTTGAACAGAGTGGTTTGAGGGGAATATTTGTTCATGAAAATATACAAGAAATTTTGTTACTACTATTTGCTGATGATCTTGCTTTGGTTGATGATACAGTTATAGGTTTGCAAAGAAAATTAGATTTCCTTGATAAGATTTGTATAAAATGGGGGTATGAGGTTAATCTGGATAAGTCTAATATAGTAGTGTTTAGGAGAGGTGGATTTTTGAAAAGCACGGAACGGTGGAAGTATGCAGGTACAGAAATGAAGTGTCTTTCGTATTATAAGTATTTGGGAATCGTATTTTCATCAAGATTAATTTGGTCTAGAGCTTGTGAAACTTTATCTATTCAGGCTAGGAAGGCGATATTTAATGTTAGTAGACTGTTGAAATCATTTCAGTCGATACCATTTCATACTATGATAGAAATATTTGATTCTAAAATTTCTCCTATCCTTTTGTACGGTTCAGAGATCTGGGGTCACACTTTTAGGCAGTCAATAGAAAAAGTTCAAACTGATTTTTTGAAGAGGTGCCTTGGAGTTTCAAGACGAATATCGAGTAATGCAATCCTTGGTGATACAGGTAGAAGTTATTTGTGTGTTAATTATTACAGTCGTTGCATAAATTATTGGTGTAGAATCATTCGTATGGAGAGGTCTAGATATCCAAGGTCGACTTATGAAATGATGAAACAGTTTGATGAACAGGGAAAAGACTGTTGGGTCTCACGTGTTCGAATGCTATTATTTCAGACCGGTTTTTCATACGTATGGATTGCCCAAGATTGTGGTAGTTTAAAAGTTTTTAAGAGTTTGTTTCTTCAAAGATGTAAGGACATACAATTTCAGAATTGGCAGAGTAAAGTTTCAGGATCACAATTTTTAGAGCACTACAGTGGTTTTAAATCTGCTTTAAATGTTGAGAAATATGTTCTTGAATTATTCTCTGATAAAGATTTGCTGAGGTTGTTTTGTAAATTCCGTTGTGGTTCTCACAAATTAAGGATACAGTTACTTCGATATAAAAGTTATAATAACCCCAATGTATTGTTATGTACGAAGTGCGTGCTTGGTTGTATTGAGGACGAATATCACTTTTTATTTATCTGTCCGTATTATGATGTAAGTAGAAAGCAGTTTTTACCTGTATACTACTATGAATATCCATCAAAGTTTAAAATGTATCAGTTGTTATCATCAACTAATATAGGGCTCATTAAGTCTTTATCTTTGTATTTGAAAAGAAATCTGCCTGTTTAAAATGATAATCATGCGCACTGTGTGCAGTCTTTTCTGTATTAGCAATATGGGTCACGTGGCCCCAAATGCAAATAAACTTGTCACTTGTCACTTGTCACTTGTCACTTGTTAGACACACCTCAGAGGTCTAGAAACAGCCAAAAAACATTGTACATACCACATTGCACACTTGTCTGTCTCTGCCACCCGACTATAGGCCAGCTCTTTGAGCTGCTATTGCTGAACTGGACAGTCAAGTGAGAAATAACATACAACAATTTCCCATGGTTCACTAGTTACATCCAATTCTAGTAGGTACCTGATGAATAGCTACGATAGTGTTGCAGGCATTCTCCCTTCAATAATACTAGCTGCCTTGATGTTAGTGAAGTACTCTTGAAAACGGCGTTAAATCTCAAGTCAGCTAATTGCTTTATTGTGAAATGACAACATTTCTAAAATATGAGTTCTCTGTCATCAGGAGGGATGTTTTCTCAAGATTGTGCAGCACGGTTTGAATGAGATAGTGATGGAAACTAGCTTTAGTTAAACATCAACTAACCTCCACCTTACCACTTCTCCATTTTCGTTCAAAGATTTTTCAAAACAATAAAAGCTGGACTTAATTTTTTTTAATTTGTCCAATAAACACCTTTTATTAGCCTTTCATTAAGACAGCGTAATTATCGGCTGTGAAAAACCCACCTGGGTTAGGGGTAGGGGTGACTATTGAACCCCAAGGGACTATTGCGATAGCGATAGTCTATTGCAGGGTACTATTGCAATAGCGATAGTCTATTGCAGGGTACTATTGCAATAGCTATTGCGATAGTTTATCAATAAAGGAAATAAAAACAATTTTCAAGAAAAACAGTGTTTTATTGACTTTGTCACCGCTTTGTTTGTAACGATTTCAAAATCGGCTGCACTCGTGGAAGTCGTGGAAAGATAACTCGTGTTTTCCTATTGCTATTTTTAGCTCACGGCGATCTGTTTGCTGTTAGCCATTTCCAGTATTTTCCAAATGTAAAAATACACGTTTGTGTGTAGATTTTACTTTTAACATTTAAGTCAACAACTGATTTTTTCAAATTGTCGATACTATCGATAGTTAAGACGTGCTATCGATACTATTGATCGTTCTAAAAAAAGACTATCGATAAAGTACTATCGGCAGAGCAACTATCGCGATAAGTCGATAGTTCGATCTATCGTTACACCCCTAGTTAGGGGCCATAAAACTTGCGCGGGTGTGACATACTATAGAGAGTAACGCATCATTATTTCAACTGAAATACCACCTAAATAATTGTTTAATTACCATTGATGTGGATATCTTTTTTACACCAAATGCTTAGTTGTGTTACGTCGTCAAATGATTTATCTAACTAAGTGGAAAACATTTCTTAAAAATCGTTAATTATTAGTTTTTTTCCTGTGTTATTGTTACGATAGATGTATAGATAACGAGGCTGATTCTGTTTATGATGTCACAAAATGGGGGCGTGACCAGTCATGCATTCACTTGTTTGTTGTCAGATAGGTCTAAGCGGCCCATCAAAAGTGGCTTTCAAAAACGGCTTTCATTACCAAAATAAACATATTTGAGTAGCGACCTTTAATGCACAATACAATATTGTAATCAGACTTTCTATTTTCCAAAGAAAATAGTGAGATATGTTTGTGGTTATGTGAACTTTAAGCCTAGCAAGGAAAGCTGTTGGTTAACTTACTTGTGTGTATTCTGCACAGGATCCAGACTCTAGATTAAAGATTATGTTTTTATTCACAAATTTGGAATAACGCTGATCCATTCTTCAAACTTTCACTTTATATTATGAAGCTTGCCTGCTACATTGTTAAGGAATGTATCGGATGACAAAAGGAATACAAGACAAACCCAACTGTTATCTGTATTGGTTCATGGCTTATAAAGCAAGACATATTTAATTCAGCGCCAACAAATATGAATTGCTCTGTGTCTGTTCAAAATGCTTGTTATCTATAAGGTACGATGACAACTGATATAGATGAAACTTAACTAAAATGAAGCACACTTCAACAGTGATCATCATCTTGAACTTAATCATAATGCTGCGGTTTACATATTTTGACGAAAAAAATACAGGCAAATAGCGGTGGCCATGATTTGCTGTTGATGAAAGAAAGATAACTCTCTGTGGCTCTCAAACGTAATTTTGAATGAACTTGAGTTGTTTCACAGTAAAATTTCTTCTTAAAATTAGTTTCTTTCATAAATGATTATTCTAAAACTCTACGAAAATGTGATGTCAATCTCATTGAAATCAAATCATTGATTGGTTCCTTGGATCCAATTGGTTGGATAATTCGCTGCCCCGTCAGCTCACAGAATGTGATGTTTGCAGTCACAAGATTTTAAAAGTGCCAATTTTACTAAAATATAATTGCTATTTGCAATCTTTAAAGAAAGTGTTGGAAATGTCAACATCATGTTTGCAGAAAATAAAATCACAAGGAGTGATTTTATAACATGTTGTTTATCTTCACAAGATGGTAGAACTGTTGAGTCCTTCACTTTAGGCAAGAGTTATTTCCCTTTGATTTAGGGAAGGATTTATTAGTATCGTCTACTGCCCTATGTTGCTTTTCAAGCCTAGTGATTCAGCTACTTAGTTCTTAGCTCTTGTAATAGAAAAATTGACCAAGCTTCTAGCATTTCAAGTTTCATCAAGTTAAGGCAAAGATAGATGTTTCTTCATCTATTTTGAGTTTTGCAAGGCCTCAAATAATAGAGCTGAATTTTCCAATTGGCGTGACCAAAATAATATTTAATTGATAAATTGTCGACCTTTCTTTAGTTGATTGATTTGACATGTAAGATCATTCAAGACAACTACCTTATTTGATATATATAAATGTCTGGAAAATTGTAAAAGGTGGCTATTGTTGACTTCATTTACCGGCACCATTCGATGGATCAAGTACAGTGTCTTCCTTTTCTTTATCCTAAAAGGAACAAATTATGCTCTCTTCATATTCTGAAAATTTGGAGAATTTTACTGCCTGTACTTTCCACAATATGTAATTTAACCACAGTAGTGTATTCAAGAAGTAAACTTAGACTATAGGAATACAGAGGTTAAGACCTGATGTAAAAATATGTGTGTTGCACTGGTTAACAGAGATTATTACTCAACCGTGGTGAGATCACTCATTAGATAACAATGAGTTGGTAACACACATGTGTGTTACCATCTCGTGCAAAGAAACGGAACTACTTTCGAACGTCACATGACATTGTCCAACCACGTGACTTTGGCGACTGACAAATTTTCCATTCTCAACAAAATGTTAATTTATGTAAAAGAATATTATCTAAGCGTTTTTTTAAACATTTTAAATGCATTCTCTTTTTGCTAACCATCACAAATCAATCCTTCGCTTAATCACTTGTCCACCTTCTGTGCCGTCGCAAGCGGTGTTGCCTCATCTGCCTACCGTTTACAACATAAACATGGCACTTCGACTGTTTTGTTGCTTCATCGCCACCCAAACCGTTGCTTTCCCCTCCACAAGCACACAATCCGAACATGTTACCGTGTAACTACCTTTCCCCAAGTTCTATCTCCCGGTTCCTATCAACAATTCAGTAGTCTAACTCATGTCAATGCAATCAATCCTCTGCCGTTGACACTGTTCGCCAAGTTTGCAAAACAAAAGAACGTGACCTAGAAACAGGACAAATTCCGATGACGTCACTTGGTGATCTGATGACGTCACGTTGCGAGAGCATGATGTGTTGACAGTTTTCGTTGCTTCTTAGTGTTTATTTTATCAATGCATCTTTTGATAATGAAATGTTTTTCACCAATATACTTTGTATCATGTTTAAAGGCGTATGACATGTGTAAACATCCCAAAAAATAGTGAACTATTTTATTTGGACTCCTGGAAATTCATACGCTGGTTTTGCGATTGTTCCAAGTCAGCTGATTCTTGTTTTGACAATTTATTAACATAAATATTGATATTGAGGGTTGAGTAATAAATAAAATACTAAACTCTTGGTAATGTGATAACATTTTTAAGCAACTCGTGCATAGAATGTGGTATCAGACTCACTTTCGTTCGTCTGATACCAATTCTATACACTCGTTGCTTAAAAATGTTATCACATTACCATTCGTTTAGTATACTCTATTCATACAGATTTTTTATACATGATATAATGAGTATCTTGATATCTCAGCCTCAAGATATGATTAAATACAGTACCCATCTCAAGACGATTTTTAGCTCATCTGGCCTGTAGGGCCTGATGGGCTTATGCCATGGTGTCTGGCGTTCATCCATCCCTCCGTCCATAAACTTTGTGTATTTTCATCTTCTTCTCCAGAAGAAAAAGGCCAAGAAAGCTGAAACTTTGTGTATAGACTCCTTGACTAGTGGGGATTATAATTTATAGCTAATCTATTTTCATCTTTTTTCTCAGACTCTTTCTACAGACTCCTTGACTAGTGAGAATTAAAAATTGTAATAAAACCTATTTTCTAATATTTTTTTCTCTAGAAGCTTAAGGCCTAGAAAGCTTAAGTCTTCTCTACAGACTCCTAAGTTAGATAAATTGTACATTTTGTGACCCAGTGGCCCCAAGTTACGGGGAACCTCATTTGCCACACCCTAAAGCAAAATTGATATGAATCCTGATGAGCTGCAGAGCCAATGGCTCTATTTTTCCAATTGTTTTAAGAAAATAAAACAACCTTTTGACAAATATCCATAGGACAAAAACATATTTTAAAGTAAAAATTGTAAGATTAAGTAAAACATATATCATATATTACTACCATATATCATCACACCCCTACTGGTCAAGCTATACCTCATTTGCTTCTACCGTTAACTTGTTATTTTAAACTGGGAAGATAAAGTATATGTAAAACTATGAGATACATAAATTCACATCAAATGTTTTCCGTAGTTACATCTGTCAAGAAATGTGTTTGGAAATGTTTTTTTAATATCTTTTTTTTTTTTTATAGGGCAATCTCTGAAAATTAGCTTCCTTCTATTAAAGTATTTATCCATATTTTCAAAGTCTGTGTAATCAAAGTGAGTTCATTTGTCACTTGTTAGATAAAGGAAATTTTGGTGCAGTGTGATTACAATTAAAAGTTAGAAGTGTTTGATTGCTTATAATTATATTAATTAATTGATAATAAATGCCAGTGAGCAACTAGGAGATACTAGGCGTTATATAAATGAATTATTATAATAATTATATAATATCATAGAAATATATCAAAACTGATCAAATAACTGCTGTTTGATCTTTAATTGATAAAATCATTAGTCAATAATATTAGAAAATTACCAGTAAGATTAAGAAACTTAATATCTTTGAATGATATTGTTAATAATGATAACAAATAGTGGTTGGTTTCAAATACTCAAATAGAATAATTTCAAACTACCGATAACAAATTGTTAACAAAACTGACAATTTTTAGCTGTCTTAATCCAACAACTAGATGATACGTTTTTAAAATGATTTATATATATTTTCAAAAGCTACATATATCCTGGGTCTGTTTAGGGATAATCAAATTCTTGATTCAAATTAAATCTTTTCTCGATATCCTACCATATATTACAAATTCATAATATTTATGCAGATGAAATCATCAAATGGTCCAATTTTATGTCTTCTTTGCCTTGATGATTTTGCTAAATATTGTGTCATTTATTTTCTTATTAGAAATAAAATATCAATTTCAGTACAAGTTTCAATTTAAAATTTCTCTTACAAAATCAAAATCAAAATCAGTGCACTAGACACTCCCCATTAAACTAACTTTAAAATCGGTGATCCGTAGCAAAATCAGTGATCCATAACGAAATGGACCTTCATCAATAGCAGAAATTGCTGCCATAAAAAACAGTCAATTGCAAATTTACATTACATCACTATTATTCGCTTGATTAAAGATTTTGTACATTTCCCTCTTGAATGGTAATTGTTGGTGTTCTTTTTAATGTCTGTATGCACAGTTAACTTTCTCTCTGGTTCCCACTCGGAAATTAAGTTACTTTAATTTTGATATCCTTCCGTGATCGCGAGTGGGAACGTGCCCGAAAGCACCTTAAATATATGGAAGGTGCCTGCTGCGAGCAGAGTGCGTTTGAAATGTACGACGTCAATTTCTAATTAAACACAGGTATCAAGGCAGAGCAACAAGCCGATGAGAGTATGTGACCTCAGATGTCGTCACTTTAACAGCCCCCTTTGAGTGACAGAAAATGTCCGCCTGTCTTCTCCGCTTTATGTTTTCCTGCCTTGCAACGAGTGACAATTTTGCGTCATGTCGTAATTCCGAAATTACCACTCTTTCGTCAATTTTCATTAACCCTCGTCCATTTCGGTCTTTGTTTGTGGGTTTATGATGCATGCCTGCCGCTTCGACTCGTCGATTGCGCACTGGGTAATCAACGAGCGTTAACTAAATTATAGAGCCTCGATCAACTTCCAGCCTGTCATCGGAGTCAAAACACTTATTGATGACATTTTCGGTGATTATTGGCTGCAGCTATGTGTCCATTGCGAAAGGCACGTCGTCAGTTGCGGCACGGCTGACATCAGTTACTGGGGTTTAGAAGCCACGGGGAAGACATGTACTTCTGTTTAGATTGAGCCCTGCTTGCCCTTGCATGTCAATTAAATGCCAGATAATTTCCTCAGCCGATTTTTAATAACTAAATGAGCTGATGATTATGTGTGAGTCAACTGAAAGAGACGTAATCAGAAACGCACTGGTCAAAGCCAACTGAGAGATCTAGGTCGAGCGGTGCTGCAATATGCAACCAGTTTTTGTCTCAGAATTCTCTGCTTGAACATTCTCTTGATAGACTTTTATTGATATCTTTTAAGAATAACATTCATTCTTATAAGAGAATTTCAGATATTTTTTTTTTCTCTTTGTTGACTGTTTCTTACCCTGTAAAAATGACATGATTTTTTTGGAAATTTAAAGATATTTTCTTTCTCTCTATTTTGGAACTGGCATTATGAAAAATATTGATAATCTAATCATGATAAAATTAAATTAGAACTTTAATTGTAAAAATCAGAGTGGAAGATTTGTAATTATAGGAAAGTTATATATGTTTTGAAAAGTTGAAATGCAGGCGAACGGAAAAAAATATATCTGTATAATATCTAGAAATTTGATAAAATTGACTATCTAGATATACATGTATTCTTTTATCAATCATTGATTTTTTTGGATTTTTTAAAAAAATCTTTTCATTAACTTTCATCAAATTGAATTTATTATCTATTTGTTTATCTTCAATTTCAAGAAGCTCAAAAATTAGAATAAAAATCCATATAAAATGGTTATTTTCAGATTTTCTCACACATATACTCTATTCCCACCAGATAATTTCACCTCTCAGTCAGGAAGTCGCGTCCTTGAGTACACCGATGACACCAAGTGTCACAAGATAAGTGTACGAACTCGCGACTTCGCACATTCTCAACACCAGGGGGCAGTCTGACACTGATTGGTCACAGTTCGCGATTAGTCCTCTATTAATCCCAAAAAATTCCTTGACATGTTTCATTCATGACTTAGTCATATTAATCTTTCTCTATCTAACATTATGCCCAGCGAGAGAAGAGGATGTTTTTGTATGGACATGGGAAGCTCATCATGGCTAAACTCCTGACACCTTGTTATTTTCAAACGTCGCGTCAAGATGATAAGGATAAATACCCCTTTCAACAATCGTCCATTGGCCAAATCCATTTTATACGATAAAGAGATATCTTGTTTTCTATTGACTGTCACCAGCGAGAGGTCGTACCTGGAGAAATGATTTGTCACAATCTCGGAAGGTGTTTCAATAGCATCGATTCGCATGATCAGGTTCGAATCCCGTTGGTGTTGTCAGGCCATTGTGTGGGTTAGTGGGGTGAAGATGCAAAACTCATTGAGGGCTTATCAAATTGCAAGCATTAAAGTTGTCTAAACGTAGATATCCTTGTCAAATATAATTAGCAGTTTTGACGGGTATCGCATAAGGCTTTTATTTGCAACATGACACGACAACAAGCAGCTCTTGGCATGGGCTGATAAGTAAGACGTTATTGTATATATCGGCAGGATGCGTATTGTGCCTCACTCGAGGAATCACGTCTCTCCATAATCATGAATGCTTGTTGACTCTTTATGCTTTAGATTATATCTTCTTGAAAACCAAATTTCTATAGTGCACGGCGTGCCAAACCCTTTGCCTCAATCCAGAACCAAGAACGAAGCGTCGATTAATTTTTGACACTTTAATATCGCAGATTTGGCGAATCCTCTTGTAGTGGGATGAATGTGATGTAATGAGGTGGGGAGGTCAAGGGTCATAGCCGGCCGTGTCAAAAGCCTTAAACCGCAAACAGATGAAAAGAGGATACGCGCATAAGAGCGTTTAGTCTGGGAGTGAGGTTCAATCACGGTGCAATGGCGGCCGACAAAATAGCCCAAATACCTACTGATTGTACTGCTACAATTAGGACATTTGTTGGTAGTGAAATGATTTAATCGTAGAACAAATAACTCCTTTTTCCGTGGCCATGGTACTCAGAGTGCAGATGGTGGGTCTGTCGGTACAGAGAAGTGGCGGGGAGAAAACAGTCTTCACTTGTTTTATTTAGCAAAGTTTCATCATCATTAAAATCATGAATTAATTTTGCTTTGATTTTAGAATCCTCAAAAAGAAAAAAATCTTAATTTTTGCTTATTTTACTTATTTGCATGATGATTTTTAATTAAAGATTTAATTTTAATTCAATTTCAATTAAGTGTATAATATCTATTATGGATGTGTACATGTTAACAGTTTCTTAAATACTTTTTTTAAGGTAATGTTATTATTATTCCAGTAAGAAAGATTTTAAATCGCTTATCATCAGAGAAATCTTTGTTGGTTTATATTTGTTTGATGAATAAATCACAAATTAAAAATGTTTTGGTCATTTATTATCATTTATAATAAACCTGTGATATTACTATTGAAAAATCATTGAACGAAAAATACAATACAAATACAATAGCTGTCAAGTATAGAATATTTGACAAAGAAAGATTTCAATTCATGAAAAAAAAAAATCAGATTTTTTAAGGTAGCAAGTTGATGTTAATAAATCAATTAGATATAATATTTTTAGAGATAAAAGTTAAATATATTTTTCCTTAAATGTAACTTTTTGAAGATTTTATGAAATGAAAAACATTTGAAAAACATTTACAGTGGAAAAGACACTATGATAGAGATTTACTTACATACGGTAGGTTGATTTAGTGTTATTAAAATAATTTAACTTAGTCTTATAACTAATATACAAATTACAGGTTTTGAATCACAAAGGAGATGGCAGGCTATAAATTAGCATTAATAAACACACTTGTCAATTCTAGTGTAGGTTCGTTTGGAGCATTACAGAGTTACATCCCTTTGTCCAGAGATGCGCGCAGTCAGCCTTTATTGAAATCTATTTGGTTACATTAGAATTTCATGGATAGAAATGTTTTGATTCAAACAATTGAAAAATTTAAAGAGAAACTGGTCAAAATAAAGAACAGTTGTAAATTTTGTAATCTATTGGTCTGCTAAAAATAGAGCATGGAATGATATACGATTAGTAGAATTTGTTGAAACATTACTAGAATTGTTAGTAATTTCTTGTCTTTGTTTTTTCTCTTTTTAAAAGACTTAAATCAACATGTTTTGATGTAAATTCAAAGCTTGTAATGTGCTCTCGGCACTTAGCAGCCACAGTGCAGTGCCAGTTCAAGAAATGTTCTCAAGCAATGTTTTAATACCAAGCAAGGAAGCAAAAAAAAATATCAATGTAAGAAAAGAACCTCAGAGAATAGGGAATTTCAATCCAAAACAAAGCTTACAAGTTAAATTCAAACTCAAAATATTATCGACAAATATTCTGTTTGCTAGACTTATCTGTAAACAACTATAATTTTCTTTTAACAAATTCTTTTTATGAATATCACAAAAGTCAATCTGAAAGCAAGACAGTTTGAGTATAAGAAGTTAGTCTGTATGCTCGACACTTTGTCTGAGAGCACGACCTCAAGAATGTGTCATGTTTATCTGATGTGTCATGTCGAAGTATGACAGCACATGACATGACATCAACTGTCACATGGTCGTCACCAGACATAGCAACGTACACACGTCTATTGCAGATAAACATCTCATTGACAAGCCTCTTATGTTATTTGGTGTAGATCGCTTTGATAATAAACATTTTTTCTTGGCCTGTTGGCTTTCATTTCTTCTTTCCTTCATCCTTCATGTTTCATGGTAGTTTGATGTTTTTGACTTAAACAATAAATTTTTAGCTCATCTGGCCTGTAAGGCCCGATGGGCTTATGGCATGGCATGGTGTCCGGCGTCCGTCCGTCCGTCCGTCCGTCCGTCCATCCGTCCGTAAACTTTGTGGAATTTCGACTTCTTCTCCAGAACCATGACAATATTGTATATGAACAAGCTACATTTGAAAAACTTACCATGATAAAACTATATTAATCATATCAAGAAATACTTTATATATTTCTATGATAGATAAATTGATAGTGGTTAATCTTTATAATTTATTCCATATGATGAAGAGAAAATTACCTTATGGTTTTAGATTTTAACAAAATTCTGTTACGGTACTTGAAAATATTGCTTAATTTAAACCTGGCATTATTATTTTAATGATACTAGAAATTATTTTTCTTTGATAAATTAATATTTAGTTGATTTAAATATTATTCTGAAGTCCTAGAACAGTTACAATATGGCTTGAAATTATCTTTAATATTTTCAATTGAATATTTTTATTATCATAATTTGAAAATATGGCATTATATTTGTAATTAATTAAAATCACTCACAAGTTAGTTTTCATTTAAAAAAAAAAAAAACTGGAAAATTGAAGTGTATGGATATTTGTAGTAAATCAAAATAACCCATTTGATTCAAAAGTAAAAACATGGAGGTACCATGCACCTGATGAAGACATCACTTGTTCATCACTTGTTCATTACCTGTCAACCAATTTGTCTCGTCTCTTGTTGTCTTGTTGGCCAGCTTGTCCTAACGGCAACAAAGAAGGGGATGACGACAACATCCCCGGCCACATAAAAGCCTATAATGACGGCCTGTCGAGCACCCACCCCGGACCATTGTATGTCTATCTGGCGACAATCACGTCTAAAGGGAGATAATTTGCATTGTCCACTCTGCCTCACGCATTGTGTCGACTTTTCCAATTGCAGACTGGCTGCGAGTTAAAGAGAGCCCAAAGCATTAGCTTGCAACTAAGTTGCCTCCGATATTAAAGGACTCGCTTTATGCAGGACTCGCGTGCAGTGCGTCCATACGTCAGTCGTTAGACTCTCCGCCGTGGTATTTGCTTAGCCGTTTAGGAAAGAGTGTAAAAACAGAATACATTCTCTCCTTCCGATTTGAGCTTTTTTGCTCGCTAAAAGCCATTGTGCATGGAACGAGTGTAGTTATCGCGCACGAAAGTGCTCAAAATGATAACTTTCCTGCTAGCTTTCTAGACAAGCCCGAGAGTTTATAATGCAGCTCTCGCGATAATATCAGCCATCACGAATCTCAGCAGTAATAGCCCTTCTCTTGAAAGATGGTGATTTACAGGACGTCATCTCATTGTTTTAATGTTTGACTTTCATCACGACTGGATTAGGAGATGGCCATTGCTATCAATAAGCTTTGTTTACGCTCCTCAACAAACAGATAATTCTCTAGTAATTCCGTGATAATAGTCACCGTCCATCCTTGATGTTTACAGAAGCGGTAACAGTTTTATAGATTTTCATTCCTGTTGGCTCACGTTATGATTTTTTCCGCTACTGGATCTTTTAACAACATCCCTTGTCACATTTGTCAGAGTTCATATTATTAAAAAGGATTTTGGGAATTTATGGAATTGATTTTATCAATATCGTGTCGTACATGTCGTTTGTCATTTCAGAAGGAGTTTTCATCTGTTTATTCTTGTGATGGAGTTAATTGTGTTTTTAATAACTTGCCTCGTCCGTTAGGAGTAAATTAAAGGATGATTTGCCCTGAGCTTGTCAGTCAAGATCACTTAGCAATTAGTTAAAACAGAATCAAAATTAAAGTGATGTTTAAATCAGGATGTTTTCTCTTACAATTAGCTTAACAAATGAAAACATGTTTTTGATAAACTTATGCTCTTTGGAGAACTGTCATCAAGTTTGATTTGATGTTTTAAATTGATTTTTTATTCCTTGAAAAATAATACAATTATTGAATTCATGCAGAAAGAGTTATATAGAGAATCGATAAACTGGGAAGTGAAAAATTTAAAATTAGTAAAATAGAGTAAACAAAAGAAGAAAACACAGATAACCAGCCCCACCAAGTTTAAGATAGAGAGAAGAGAAAAAAGCCAAACAACATTCATGCACACAATCATACCCTTGCTTATTGTTAATACACAGAGGATATCTTTTCAGTGTGATATCACTTATCTCTCATCGATAATCTTGCCAGTATTTTCACTAGTAGTGGGGCCATTTCCCTTCAAATTCATTATATCTTGGTTTCCTACAATATCTTACTTTTTCAATTAAATAATAGTATCTTATGCAAGACAGATCTTTTCTCCTGTACAGTGTTTGAAATAAGCATCCAAAACTGCTTGTCAATAAGGACCCACACAAAACACAATCTGTAGGTCCAACTCTGAAACTGTGGACATTTTATTACTCAGTTAACTTATTCTAAAATTATAACAATATGTTCAGTATCAGAGTGTTATCAAAATGAACCACTGTTAGTTAGAGTGTTAGTATCATGTTTACAACCATGAAACTGTAAGGCCCTGAAGATATTTAAAAGTGTGGGCGCTTGTGAATAATTGTCGATGTTTTGCCTACAGGTCGATGCTTATTTGAAACACTGCTATTGTAGTTTCCATTTATAAATGTAATATTTAGCAAGTATCTAAAAAAGATTATGAGTTACTTGCCTTGAAACATTGTAACTTATATAATGTGATACATGTACCTATTGCATAAGTAGAAATTTGTCTTATTTATTTTTTTGAAAAAATATGGTTTTTAAGTGACCTGTTTCACACATTAGAATTGTTTTAGTTATAAAAAGTGTTGGCGGTTATCCTCCTTACAAATACATGATTGTAACTGATCCATCTTTTCCATACCCTGCCAGACAATTTCTGAATAGGATGACAAGGGCGACAAAAACCTTTGATTCAGATGTGCTTTACTTCAGCAAATAAACGTTTGACTTGTGTGTTGTTTAGAAAAGTAACATAGACAATCCATTTTTTTCACATTCTGTATACAAGTCATTGTTTGACTGTTTGATGATTATGACGACTTCCATGGCATAGATTATGATGTCATACAAAAAGTTTTAGACAAGGGTTAGAGAACAGTATGATTTTTAAGAAAATGTTATGATTGAAACATATTTTATTCATTGAAGAAAAGGATTGGGCACAATTTTTCAACTTAGATACCAGTAAGCCCTTTCCAGATAATTACAGCATTTGTTAATATAACAAAGTACAACAAGGCGCGAATACAGAGATAAACGATTGTCAGTGAAAGACTTTATTTGACTATCATGCCTTATGTTTTAGATGTGTACCAAAGCAACTTTAAGAATCTGTTCCAAGTATTTTACTTAACATTATTATGTTTCTTGACAATCTTGCTCTCTGTTCCAGATGTTTTCCACGGCAGCAACGAGACCCTGAGCACCAGTTCGGGATCTAGCGGGTGTCCTCTCCCCCCTCGGGGTCTGGCGGAGACCGGGGGTCTTGATATGTTCCCTGGTGGGGGGTCCGGGTCTCCTGACCTGATGGGTTGACCTCGCCATTGAGATGACTTCTACAATACCACAGGAAGATGAGATGAGAAGGAAGTACAGGATCAGTTTTTGAAGAAATTCATTGGTATTTGGCGGCCATTTGGGACAGGAAAGGCTCTTGAGGCTATTTGTTATGAGTTGTGGCTGATATCTATCTTTGATATATAGTGAGCTCACCCTTCAGATGACCTCTACAATACCACAGGAAGATGAGAAGGAAGTGCAGGATTGGAAGTTTTTGAAGAAATTTGGCAGCCATATTGGACAGGAGAGGCTATGACAAAGAGACTGTTTGTTATGAGTTTTTTCTGATATCTATCATTGATAAATAGTGACCATTTGGTAAAGAAGACCCCTACAGCACCAGAAACCAATGATCTGGTGGAGAGAATATTTGTTGGAACTTTTGGAACATCTGTATTCAATGAATTATTGTCACTGAGGAAAAACTTTTTGAGAGCAAATCTGTATTGATATAGTGTTACCATTTGCCAAAGAAAAAGCTTTTTTGTTGGAACAATTGGCAGATCTGTTTTTAATTGATACGGGGTAACCATTTTGAAAATGAAATAACTAATTTATCTGAATGTTCTAGGTTTGCAAACTGGATGCCAATACCTTCTTCCTATTATGTTTCTTGTTTTGATTTTGGACAGTTGATGCATAACATCATCTTTAAGATGATTCTCTATAACAATTAATTCAAAACAAGAATTTCCTTAATCTTTCCTACTTGTGATTGACATTAAGAAGTAGCATTTCATTTTCATATTTATTTAAATATTGCCCTCATGTGACAGATTTTCGATCAAAATATTTTTATAACTTAGAATTTATGTTCAATATTTTCTTGTAAGAAAAGATACTTTAAATTTAAATAAAAATATTTTGTATTAATTCTCTCAAACTTTATCACACGGAAAATATTATTTTTGAATATTTTTACAGATCATAATGATCAATGGAGCTAATTTCCACATTCAATAGTTTCCTTACTATTTGTTTTTAAATGACAATTCTCTTTCATAATGGATTAACAATGTTATGATGGATTTCTTTCAAATGCATTTAACAGGCCATTTAGCTTGTATACTGGAAACTAGGAATCTAACACCATTTGAACATAAATATTTGATGACTTTCAAACTAATGTTGGTTTGATCAACTACGAGGATCCTAAAGCAAGAAATAATTCATGTTCATCTGCAAGGAGAAACCATTACTGTTGTTTAATTGCGAGTATAAAATGAAAATTTCATAGATAAACACGACTTATTCCGAAACGCTTTTAGGAAAATTTCTTTTTATCGGAATATCAGCAATTTGTCCATATTTCAAGAACAAATGTGACAACCGGAGTCTGTAATTCACTTTAACTGACGGACATAATGCGAAAACTGAGATAAGTTATAAAATATTTAGTTCATAACCATCTCAAGAGAAATATGAAGAGGTTGGTTTTACATTTGTATGAATGAAACATGTGCACCAGATGAAGGTCTGTGTAAAGCTTGATCTCTTTGCTCTATCCAAATCATTTTAGGTTGTCGATTTCGATCTTTGAGACGTCACTTGCACCTTTTCTTATCTCAAAGTCGTTATTTTCAAGTAATGTCATTTCGAGTAACATCATTTTAAAAGAAAGTGTTGCTTTATCTGTGTTGATTGAAAGGTCAGATGACTAAAAATATGACTTATAAACATCACATTCGAGATGGTTTACATTTTATTGTTATGGACATAGCACATCCCCTTGATGTACTTCAAAATCTGATGGTTGTTTTTTTATTGGATTTTAACTGATATTATCATGTTTTTCGTTGAAATGTACATTATTCTGTATATCTTACCATTTTACAATTTTAACAGATATTTTTGAAATTTGAAATTTGTTGAAAAATCATTTTTAGATAATGATTTCCTGAAGGTAATGGTTTTAAGATTTTATTTCACTTTAAGCTATCCTTATCTGTTAGATACTATTGAAATTGCATTTCTTCAATAAAGATGTATTTTGTGAACTGGTGAACAAATATTTTAAAACTTGTACATACTGTGCGCCTCTGTGATGATATTACAATCAAACCAAATGGTTTCATGTTAATCTTTTATTGTCAGCTTGCTAAAGTATGTTTTTTCATAATAAATGTTAGGTGTTTCCATCTTGCAAGGTTTCTTAATGTCTCAGTATATATAACAATGCATTGTAAATAACCTGGTACGAAGGGTATATGAATTTGGTAGAATTTGTATAGTTTGTGAATATATGGAACCAAATACATTTCCTTTCTACACGGTATGCAATTTAAGTATAAGTTTCGATGAAATCATTTCATATCTAAATAAACATGATTAAACCACAAGAAAAAGTTAAGAAAAACATCTGAACTTTCAAAAATGTTTAAGACATTATTTGAATAGTTTGTGTGAAAGTTGATCAACGTTTTAGAAAGTATATCAATTGGGGTCAAAGTAAAAATAAGAAATAAAAGCATCTAATACTCAAATGTATGTCATAACAAGACATGAGTGAGGTATTCATATTATAGCTTGTACAAACCTTCTGAATCAAACATAGAGTCCAGAATCTTGACTTTATTAGACTTCTCAGTATTATTATAATTATTTATAATCATGTAAATATGGAAACTAACTTTTCCTTTGCTTCAGTGGAATATAAAGCAATTAGATGTAGGTGCTAAATTAAAAACAAATCATCAATGTTCTTTTCTATATTTCAATGGTGTTTGTTGTTCTTTGAAATGTTTTGTCAGATTATATACAAAAGTTGGCAATGCAATCAAATAGACTATTTACCATAGGCTTAGAAGTAAGGGGGGGGGGGGGGGGGGGGCAGAGTTCCAAAGGAGATTTATGGTGTGTTGTTACCTCGATTTTGAGGCCCAAAAACATTTTCAGTTCCATAATGGCATCGGCTTCAGCATAAAAAAATACTGGTGTTAATGCCTTGATAATACAGCTTGTTAAAATCTGGGAGGGGTAGGAGCTGTATTATCTGTAATGGAATAATGGGTTGCATCGTAGCATTGGGTTAGACAATGATCCTTAAAGGGGCAGTAGCACGTTTTGAGGAGGAATATAAGGTGATGTCAGGAAAATGAAAATTAATGGTTCCAATTGAAAGACAATGTAATAAAACTAAATGGAGCAGTAATAATTCAAATATATTATAACGTAAAGTTTCGCCATGCGATTCCTTCTTTTTACACAAAATGAATTAAAGGTGTTCACACAAAAATGGCCGCCAATGGATTTTATGTGAATCTTCATACTTTGTCTTCTGACTATGGGTGATTGGCTTGTGTAATGAGATTGTTGACACTGTCAATATAATACATTTAGCATTAACTTATAATTATAAGTGAAATAATTAAAATATAAAATTATCAAAAAACGTGCTACTGCCCCTTTAAAGGTTTTCTATTATCCTAGTAACTAGTAACTTCCATCATTACCTTGTTATCGATTACCACCTGATACTGGTATTGCATTAAAATGAGGTGAAGAGTGAAATTTTATGCTAAGATTTAATAACTTTGTGTAATTATCCCACATGATAAACCAGTGTCCCAAAAGTGTAGAAGTAATTATGTAACTTACGTAACTTGTATATACACAGGTATTTTTATTCCTTGTAATTAGATATGCTGCTTTCATTTTATCCATATAGCCTGATTGTTTTGTGTCTGGCAATTGTACATATTATGAAATAAACTATTGCATTTATTTTGTGCTGTTGACTGTTTTAATTGATCCGAACTATTCTCATTTCAAACCTTCCTCTGCTGCAAACCTAAATGTTAAATTATGTTGGATGCCACATACAGTGGCAGATTCTCTAGGGGAAGAGGTGGGAGTTGAAGGGGTAGGGGTGAAGCCTTGAGAAAATCCTGGATCCACCTATAATCTTGCAACAAGAGAATCACAATTTCTTTGTGTGTAGGGGGTGTTAGTCCCTTGGCTTTCTAACACCCAACCATTTCTTTATCCGTTGGTTGTCTAACATTCATCCATTTCTTTGTCCCTTGGTTGTCTAACACCCAACCATTTTTTGTCCCTTGTTGTCTACGCTCAACCATTTTTTTGTCCCTTGTTGTCTACGCTCAACCATTTCTTTGTCCCTTGGTTGGCTAACATGCAACCATTTATTTGTCCCTTAGTTGTCTAACACCATACCATTTTTTTGTCCCTTCATTGTCTAACAGTTACACCCAACCATTTCTTTGTCCCTTGGTTGTCTACCACCCAACTATTTCTTTGTGCCTTGGCTTTCTAACACTCAACCATTTCTTTGTCCCTTGGTTGTCTAACACCCAACTATTTCTTTGTTCCTTGGTTGTCTAACAGTAACACCCAACCATTTCTTTGTGTGTGGAGTTTTTATTCCCTTGGTTGCTTGTAGTTTCTGTAGAAATCTTTTGTCCTTTACATAACCCTTGACAGGCAAGTTCTGAAGTGAAATTTCTGAAAAACCCATTTGCCTGACGCACCGTTCTTATTATAAACAATATCTGTTTGATAGAATGATATTTTAGAAACGGATTTTTTTGTCAAAAATGCACCAACGGAAATCGATTGGTGGTTAAGAATATAAAGTGAGGATATAGGATCATCGCTGTTCTGTAATTCTCCATTGAAACTTGTAGGTATTAAAAAGGTTGCCGATTCCAATGTGCTAAACTTTTGGAACGGCATTATAAAACAACATCAATGAGTGAACAATCGGGAAAATTTGGGTTTTGGTTGGACTAAAGTGAACAATTAACCAGACAAAATGAATGCATCGGGTTTAAACTCACATTTAAACGCCATCAGCGTCCCCCAAATTCCATCGTCGTCAAGATATATGAACATGCAGTCAAAACATGCATGGGAAAACTACGTTTATCACTATACACTAAATTTATTTTGACAACATGCCGTCACCATAACCCTGATATCATCAAGCGGAATTCAAGTCACAGACGAATACCTCGAATGAATCAACTATAAAAATGACAAAGGATTTACTGTTTACATTATGCAAGTACTCAACAAAAGCAATCGCTAACATCAAATCTAAGAACAAAACTAAGATTTCACCATTCCTTTTGCAGACACCATGATGCACAGACAAAAATCAACATGCAATGACTCCGATGGGGACATATGTATATATAACCATAAACTTATGAACTGTTAGAGTGACATTCTGTAACTTGTAAGGTAATTAATTGCAAGTACAATATTGTACTTTACCATAAACTGGTGTATGCATCGGGATACATACAGTCAAAACAAGCCATCATGGGGACAAAACTTTAACCATATATTTGTGTATGTACTTGACCAGATTGGAGATTGGAAGGTTTGTACAATGCTTTCCGGTATCTTCCTTGACAACAAGAAAGACGGATGTCGTCTGCTCGAGGTCTGGTAATGGCGGCAAGTCACGGAAGAAGATGATCTTCTAGAAGATATGATTAACATTTAGTGTACTCCCACCGGAAGTGTCCTCCTGGTGCTCCATCATAATGATATACTCAGTTCCGAGATAGCCTATCATTCACAAATCCATAATCCAACCTTTTGGGAATCCTTAAGCCATACCCTCCTCTTACATACAAATCCATAATCCCAACCCCTTACTTACAAATCCATAAATGTGTCCCTCCCAATATATACACATCCATAAGCAAAACCCCTTATATTCGCATCCGCAAGCCAAAGGCCTTATATTCAAATCTATAAACAGGCCCTTATATTCAAAATCATAATCAAAAGATTATATTCAAATCCATAAAACAAGCCCCTTTTTACAAATCCATAAACCAGGTCCTCCCCTTTTATACAATTCATATTTCGGAGGGACGCAAGAATCGTCTCCCAAAAGGTCCCCAGAACCTTATGGATGGTATAGGTTCTTGTTTACAAGCCAGACTGCAAAGCGTGTTCCTAGTGCAAGGCTGCAAACAAGAACCCGACTTAAGCCGAGTCTTTAAATCGGATACCTCAGCAAACACCTTCCAACAATAGGCACGGTGGTATAGCATTACCTTGTCGCTTTGATAATGTATCAATAAGGGAGTTCTGATAAAAGGGCTCTTAGAAGCGCCGGTGTCTAGTGTTCAGGTTTCGTGCGATATCTTCATTGAGGAGTCATGGCTGATGAGGCTGTTTTAGCAGGCGTCACTCACAATAGAGAAAAGCCAAGCGTATTGGAAGGACAGACCAGGACATGAAACTTTATCCACCGTCTTTGTTAGATCCCCTTTTCCTCCATCAGAGGAGTCTGGCCGCTAGTCCTTGGACTAACGTGATTTCTTGATTGTTGTTCTCCCCTTGTATTAGTTGATACAGGAGATATTGGATCTACTTAGAACTTACAGACTCTTTCTTATGTTTTGGGATTGAGAGAGGACTTTTAGGATTTGTTCACCTGTTTCCGGGGTAGATGAATTGAAAGACATTGTGAGAAATGCTGGTAAAAATTTATATGTTAGGAATTGTGTTGAATTTATTGATAAGGGTTTGGGGTTATATGATCGTCATTTAGTTTTGAGGAGTGATATTGTGAGAAATGCTGGTAAAATATATTTTAGGAATTATTGGACATCGTGTTGAATTTATTGATTAGGGATTGGGGTTATATGATCGTTTGAAAAAAAGGTCATTCAGTTTTGAGTGGTGATATTGTGAGAAATGCTGGTAAAAATATATGTAAGGAATTATTGGACATTGTGTTGAATTCATTGATAAGGCTTGCGACTATATGAGGTAATGTTTAGTTTTGAGCGGTGATATTGTTAAAGAATTATAAAATTTTAATATATAGAGTTTTAGTTTTCAAATATTCTCGATCATCTTTGGTAAATCTTATTAACAATTTAAAACGATAAAAACAGCACCATCAATGTTGATAAGAAATTCAGCAATTTTTAAAATTAGAAATACCGATAACATATTCTTTTCACAACTTAAGCTTTTCATTTGATATGATTTGTACTTGAAAAGGATATCTCTTTCAACATGATATGTCATATCTGAAATACAGAGTGAGGCAACTTTATCGTGTTTCTCAAAGATTTTCATCCTCTTTGAAAATAACCTTTTGATTGATAGTCTATTGTCAGTTAGTGTTTAAATATATCATAAGCCATAAAATTTGTCTTCAATTCTTTATATCATATTTCCATCAGGTTTGTAAAAACAGATAAACTATTATTTTAGGGTTCAAAATTTCTTTCTTTGTATTAAAGGGTTCCAATTATCCTTATCTATTCAGAATCGCAGATATCTTAATGACTAATCACATAACGCATTCATACATGAAGCTGAAGCTGATTAAAACGTGTCAATTTAACAAGTTTTCTAGATTTTGTCTTGTTCTGTGGTCGGACGCATCTTTCTCTTACCATTACACCCAAGGGCGAAATTTGTGACAAGTTTCAAATTTCATGATAATAATGTATTTTGCCGGATAGGTGACCTTACGTGAACCTTGTTGGAGGCTTAAGATAAATGTAAGGTTTAGAATTTTAAAGAAAAAAAATATATTTAAAATCATAACTGTCTAAAGAAAATTCTGTTTTAAAACAAATAATGTTTCAGGGTGAATTGCATGACATTTTTGGGCCGAAAACATTGTTCTTAATCAATCTTCACATAAAGCCTTGTCTATCATACATTTACAGAAAAATCTTAGTTTGCATACTTTTATCCATAAACCATTTTCTTATCAAAACATTTTTCAAATTTTACCAAGAAAAAACCCCAGAATAATTGGGTACATACATACACATTGTTTATATCAATTTATCAAGAAATCATTTATCAAACACTTTCTAACCCGACGTTATCAAATATCTATCCAGAAATAACTGTTTACATACACGTTACGTGTTCATCTTAGATTTAGATCTTAGAAGAATCAAGACATGAAAAACGTAAATTCATCCAAAACGAAATATTCGTCATACATTATCCAGAAAGGCATTGTCCTAATACATTTTCCTGAAACCATTGTCCTAGTACATTTTCCAGTAACCGGTGTCCTTATACACTATAAAGAAACCGTTGTCTTAATAGGTTACCGAGAAACCATTTTCATCAATTCAGAAACTATTGCTCTTCTCATATTTATCCAGAAACCAGAGTTAATTATACATAAATAATCCAGAAACCATGGTTGAATATACTTTAATCCAGAAACCAGTGTTCTTTATACATTATCCGAATCAGTATCAAAAGCCATTGTTTTCAAAAATAATTTTATAATGACAAATTTGTTTAATGCATCTGACATAAACAATATGTCTACTATGTACATAAAGCCATTTAGCAGGTTAAAGATGACAGTATTAAGAAGAAAGACATATGATATCACTTTTCTCTAATCAGAAATCAGGCACATAAATTATCAAATAGTAAATTCATTCGGTTTTGACACTTCCGAGGGCTCGTAGCACTTATAGGAGTTATTCTCTAATCTTGTGTCAATCATGCCTGAATAATTCACGACAAATGCTTTGACAAACGGGCTGATTGTAGTTGATAGTGCGAGCCTAACACTATCAATTGTTAGAGAGAATTTATTACAACATGCATTTGAAAATACGGTAGATCATTTTAACATTGCTTTTACAACCACGGTGCAAAAATTGATATAGTTAGATACAATATCCCGCTAAATTTCGAGGGTTGATGAACAATTCATGTTTAGTGGTTAAGAAGTTACATTTATAAGCAAAATGTATTCAAATAATCCGCATCCAAAACGGATATGATGTTTTGAAAATGTTGCCCAAATTTTCATATTATTATATTTTGTAGTCGTGATTCTAAATTTCACTGTGAATTATTGTACAATTTAACAGAACATACCATTTTTACAGTTTATAGAATACATAAGCATGTTCAAATTCTTCACATCATGTTTTATATAAAGTTGTTTTTCAAATTGTAGATCAATTAAAATTATATCCTCAAATAAATATATCATTACAGGATATATATTGATATATAAAGTTCGCCATAGATGCATTTTACAAGCATGTGCATTTAAAGTTATAAATCATATGAAAAATAAGAAAAAATATTGGGATATGAATATGCTTTAATTGATCAATTTGGTCCAAAAGCAATAACTTGACATCAATTAACAAGTCCTTGGACTGTAGAGGATGAGTTGACAAACATAATTGTTGAGTCATTTTAATTGCAAATAATCAACCTGTAAAGCGTTTAGATGGAAGATACTCTGTTTGTTCAAACAGTATTGATATTTTATGTCTGAATCAAATATTATCCTGTCACGTTGAACCAGCTATGAAGATATCAAGTTCTTTAAGCGCATTTAGAAGTTGGTGTAGTTATACAAGACCATGATATGGATGACAACTTCTGTAAAATCCTGTAAAAAGACATTTCTATTTTACTTCTTGTCCCTTCTTCGGGCGAAGTAGCCAAGATATGTTGTGTGCAATAAAGGGAAAAGTTGTCATTGTTTTGCTTCATTTAAATATATTAATAACAAAATCGAATTCCAAATCTGAAAAGGAAATGGAACCGTTGTTTTCAGTGGCAATATATTAGTGAAACGTTAGGTAATCAATATGGTAAATTAAAACTTGAAGAAAGAACGAACAAACATATCAAATGCATTTTCGTCATTTGAATATTTTCCAAATGTGTTTACATGAAATCAATCTTTATTATGTCAAAAATAAAATATAAGAAACTTAATTAATATTGCATACTAAACAAAGTCCCGTTTCTACTAAACTTACCAAACGAGCAAATGATTTGGCACCTTACAAAAAACGAAAATTAAACACGAAACATATCTTAGCAGGACGCAGTATTTTATTCGTTTGAATCATTTCTTAATGATTTGTTTATTTGTTCCTTACCTTTCTTGTCTTGTTCGCTTCCTTTTTATATCAAATTTTCGTATGTCGCAATTGAAAATAATTCCTTAAACATTGTCTTTTTTACATTAAGTAAGAAGCAAAAAATAGAATAGTTAACTCTGTAGCTCATCGGGCTTCATATTTAATTTTGCTTTAAGGTGTAGTCAATGTGGTTCCCCTCTTAGTCCAAAATGAGTTTCAAAAGCGAGACCCATGCGGCCCTTTTTAGGGGCCATTAGACCAACAAAGCTATAAAGTATCATCCTCACTAGTCAAAGATTCTGTACACAAAGTTTCAGCTTTCAAGGCCTTATGCTTCTGACGAAGAAGATGAAAAAAGGTTTCACGGGCGTGGCCCCTGTTGCCCTTATTAAGGACACATCGTCAACAAAGCTATAAATTATAATCCTCACTAGTCATGGAGTATGTACAAAGTTTCAGCTTTCTAGGCCTAATGCTTCTGGAGAAAAGGTAGAAAATGCACAAAGTCTACGGACGGACACCGTGCCATGCCATAAGCCTATCGTCATTTATTTGAGCTAAAAGTGGCTTACTTATACCGTCTGACTAACTGAAGTAATAGGTATATTCCCATAACGTCGATGTCCCATTGTAGACCATTAGCACATATCACCAACACAGCAACTGACCCTGCAAAACAAAATGAAAGAATGGCAAGGCCGTTTTTTATCCTCAATAATTTTGTGATTGATATAGACCTGAGGATGGCCGGATTTGATTGACGTAAGAGGTTCGATTAACGGAGCCTCGTGAAACTATACCTTGTCGTAGTGCAGCAATACAGATCTTCATTTAATGGGATTGAAATATGGTCAACTTGTAACAGAGATTACGTGGGCAAGAATGGATTGTGAAGTATTTTCCCGGAGATGATTGACAGCGGTTGACTAGTTCCATTAATAGAGAACTCTCTTTCATAGACCCTTTAGTTTGTAGAGGACGTCCGGTCACCTTATCTACGGTCGATGTTTTCATGTCCAAACTAACAAAATGATGCTTCTTTCCAAAAATCAATACCTTTCGTTTTCTGATATTCCCTACAGTGCAAGAAGAAAGTTATTACCCATTAGCAACAGAAATCCCGTTGATATCCTTTGGAAAAAGGTCACAAGCGAAATTTTAGTCAACCTGTCTAATATAAAACATAAAAATCCGGAAAATCTGACCTTTTGTCTCTTTTTTACTTAAAACCGTGACAAAGTAGCAGAATTAGTGCCTTAGAGTTTCAATATTTAACAACGGAAATACAAACAGACGCATTATCTAATAATCCGGAAAAGTAAGACGCTGCAGTTACAATAAACCGGACACCACCATGTAATCATGATCATAAACGCACCGCTGAAAAGTTTCAAAAGCTGACATCATCTCTTCTAATCTATATTTACAATATAATCCGGGAAATAACAGCACGTAATATCCTCTATATGTCCTTCCTAACGACTCCCAACGTGGCGGCCATATTGGATACGGCAGTTTCAGGAACGCTCCAAGACCACATCGGCAGACAATAAAATGGATATGAAATCTCAAAGCAGGCATTCGCTCGCTGTTCCTTGGGGACCTATAACTAGTTATTAGCAGTATTTCTAGAAGACATCGAAAGATTATTTCTGTCGTAAAATTGGCTTTATCCGAGATCTGTTGAACGACTGAAAGAGTTGCAGCTATTTGGTGAAATCTCGAGCATAACCGCAAATTCTCGTCTCCTGCAGTGACGATGACAGTTCGGAAAGTTTACGAGGCTATCACGTGACCTATTCGGAGAGCAGTCGGATTCTGTTAGACGATTTTCGATCCTCGGGCAAGCTCGGCATGCGTCGCATCATTGTGAAATTGGAAATTGATTTATTACGGAGGGACGGATTTGATTATATGATTGTTATTTTAGCTAGACTGGGTCTTCCCATGAAGTTTATAATTTTCTTTTCAACTTGTAGCAGGCTGAACTGTGTCTTCGATTACTTTTGATATCAAGTTGCCATTCCTGAAACTAATGGCTAGACAACGAACAATAGATTGTAAAATAACTGAGACGGGACTTCGAAAGAGTTTTTTAAATCATCACTTTCTTTTTAAATAACGTGATTCTGGATTTTTAATAAAGGAAAATCACAAGGAAAATTACCTTTTAACAAATTAAGACTCGATAGTTAACTACAATAAAAATATCATATGTATTTTGGGGGGGATGTTTTACTTTAACTATTAATTTAGTAATTATTTGCGAAATTTAATATCTCTGATGACATGCATTTACAAAAGTAACTGTACGTCTTTTTTTACCAAAAACATAAAAAATATTGGATCAAATCTGCGACTTAAAATCGTATGTAACGTTATTTTTATAGTTTATTCAATGAAAGAGCTGCATTTATACTTTGGTAATAAACTTAGTAAAATTATTTGATCTTTACATAGCTTGAGACGTACAGAACAAAACGAAATATATTCAATGTCCAAGCCGCGATAGGAAAGTATATATATATAGTTATAAGGAATACGTCATATCAGAGGACCAGTAGTCTTGATATCTAATCTAAAACTTATATAAGTAACATTGATTGACTTTACATAAGGCTAAGCTGTATCTACAGAATACCATTTATTGTCTCGATGTCAGACAGAGCTTATAAAGATTAACCCAAACGTTTTATCTGTCACTAAATGTAAATACATTGTTGACTTCCATAGTCCTCGTTTATATAGACTAAACCCATTTAGTATTTATGTTCAACTGCTAAAGCAAAAGTACACATAATAAAACAAAGTTCAATCCATGTAGATAAAATAACTTGATACTTATGTAGATAGTTAAAAGCAAGCATACTCAATCTTAAGTCTATCAGTACCAACAATCTTATTAAACTTTGTCAGAAACTCTTAACTCATTTTCAAAAGGTTTACGTAGGAAAACAACAAAATGTAAGATATACAGTTACAACAGTAAAACGGAGACAACATCGCTCGGCGTATCTCATTGGAAACGTTACACGACCAAAAAGGACCTTACAGCATAATACGCTTTCTTAGTTGTTTCCAAATCTCTTTGTGTTTTACCGGATAATACGACCAATTTGCTCTCTTAAAGGACATAAACAAAGAACGCTAACAGGTCAGCTAAGATTTTAAAATTCCAGAGTTATTTAAACGAAAACGAAAGATTCAATTGAAAATTTAAAAAATCAAAGAAATTCATAATTATAGTGGTACATTTGAAGTTTAATGCTTTCTATTATCTCTGCTGCTATCTGATTGGTCCGTCTCCATGTGAAGCGCCTGGCGGAGGGATATGGTGTCCTGTCACGCGCATTTCATCTCGCAATGGAAAATAGACCGCGCGTTAAATGGAAAACTGGCGGGGGAAATGCTGATTGGGTAATTTGATATTGTTGAAGTGAGTGATTACGAGAATTTGAACTGGAAAATGGAGAGCTGATTAGTTAGAATCCAAGCGATTGTTTTTTTGATGACGGACAGGCTGTCTAGCTTGTGTTGTTTCAAGTCACGTTAAATTCTATTCCTCAACTGAGTGAATTTTAAAAAACAATTGAATAAAATAAAAAGGTAAAACGTATGTAAAATGAGTTACCTGATTTGCTTCGTCCAATTTAAATCCTTTTAAAACGGATATTTTTTAGAATTAAAGAGCGTTCACGGATCTACGGATTGATTGTCAAGATAACATATAGAAAATAATTATCAAAAAAGCATTTGTTCACTTTAGATCATCATCTTCATCATCATCATCATCATCATCACCATCATCACTATCACTATCACCATGATGGTGATGATGATCATCACCATCTTCTTCATCATCATCAACTTCACCGTCATCGTCATCATGATCATCTTTGACATTATAATTATCTTCTTCGACATCAGCATTTCTACATCGTGATCGAAATTTTCGTCGTCTTCGTAATCACCATCGTTGTCATCAAAGTCGTCGATAACGTAAATTTAAGGAATAAAAAAGTTTGGTCGTCAATGTCCATCGACCATTTAGGAACCTTAATAAAAGACATGGTATCATTACTTGAATTTGGATACATTAGAGTCGTCAATTTCATTTCCTTGATAGGGATGTCATTACTTTATTACTAGTCCAACAATTTGACTGTGAAATGAAAATGTGGTCAATAAATCTAAAATTTGAAAAAAAGAATGAATATATAATGAAAGGGGGATTGAGATTTCTTGAAAATTGAGCTATCAAGCCTTGCTTGGGTTTTTACTACTAAATTGTAAACATTATTTTGCTTCATTAAACGTTAGTTTACTAGTGAACTTACCAAACCACTTCAATACTAACTAAATGTAAACGTTTGATGTTTATAAACGTTATTCAAAAAAGAACATCGTTTAAAAATAACCAATAACCAAGTCATTTATTGTTCATTCAAAATGTACACAGAAATCCAATTTTCTTAAATGTTATCAAACTTTTGAATCATCGTCACGACTATCTTTTAAATTCAAAACCTTGTGGTTTCAAATTTTACAACATAAAAACACGGTTTGTCATCATTTTGACCCCTAAAGATTAAGAGGCTGTAAGAAAACTTGATATTTGAGAAACCTCAGAGCTACAGGTTCTATATTTTGAATTCAATAATAAATACTTTCCTAGACGAAACGTTAGTATAGCATCAGAAACGGAAACATAGATTTAACTTTTTCCGTAAATATCGGTTCAATTTGATTTAAACTTTTCTCATAACAGATGAAGGAAACACCAAGTGACGAAATTTAACGGGAATAGCCGAGCCGTTTACGAGTTAACAGTCTCGCCAGCAGGCGGTAGTTTCCGAGATATGAACCACCATCTTGAATCCTGAAATCAATGGAACTCCTCTTCGGGAGAGCTCTGGAAGGGGCACTAACTCTTTATAGACCCATATATGTCGACATCAAAGGAACGAGATGAAACGAGATTTGGGAGTATCGAATAATCAGTAAACTGTCTCTCTCAATCCGCAATATGTTTGTTGGTAAAATTCTCACAATCAGGCCCGACCACACACCCCAGCCGTAAAACTACACAAGATTTGAGCTCGATACACGAATTTCCTTCTGCTCACAATCTGAGCATTTTATTGGTTTATATGCTCACAAAGTGAACATAGCATATCGCTTGCGACTTTATTGGCACGTGTTGACTAGCGAGAAGAGAGTGGTAGTCAATAGTGCCATCATAATTTGGTTTAACAGTAGCGGAGAGGTTTCGATTGGTCCTGTAGTAACTGTGAACACAGTTAACAGAGTCATAGTATTTGACTTGTAATAAGGTTTTTCATTAATGTGGGGAAAATAACATGTGATGGCAGACAAGGAGAAATTAAAACACGAAAATACTTCACAGCGGACAGACAATGTGTAAACTGTCTGAAGTTTTGTGAGATTAATGTCTTAAATTATACTAATAGGTTAATATAAAGATAATAAAGGGCCTCTCATTAAGAGGAATTGGATATCAATCTTCGAGATGTTGTTTCTGTCATAAATCGTATTTAATTGATACTGAATTGGCTATTAAATGAAGTACTTGGCGTCAATAATGAATTAAGCAGTTTGTCTTAGTTATATTATCTTATTAAGCAAATTTAAACAAATTTGATATTGGAAATGTCAAAGTTTTTCACAGGGTTGATATAATAAAGACAGAGATGTGTTGACGTGGGTTCAAAGGTGTATATCTGAGAATGTATTAGTGAAAACGTATCTCATATAGTCCTTATGGATAATGTATAAGGTCATGGTACATTTATTTTCGTATGTATTTATGATGATTAATTCTGATTTTTTTTATATTTCAGCGACTTACATGTAAGCAAAATCAGTAAACACAATGATGTGACCTTAGATCAACGTGAACATTAGTAATTTAGTTTGTTTCGCAGGAGAAAGGAGAAATATTCCTTCATCATACATGTGATTTACAGTTTTATAAATACGCATTCATAAATATTCCTTCATCATACATGTGATTTACAGTTTTATAAATACGCATTTATAAATATTCCTTCATCATACAAGTGATTTACAGTTTTATAAATACGCATTCACGCATTCAGACTGGATATACACTTTAACAGCTCCAGGTATCTGAAACAAAATCAAATGCAAGAACAAATATGACAGTCAAGAAAAGCTCTAAAATTAAAATAATAAAAAAAACATATGCAAAATTGCGCCATGACGACCCCTGTTTTGAGTATATGGAGACATCACCTGAACTGACCTTATAAGGTGAACGTATTAGCGGACCATGTCAAGCATATGGTGCGCATCAGTCGGCACTCCCCCAGAGGTGATGCGATAGTTTAGTGCTGTCAGCCCCAGATTAAGACGTTAGAAAGCCGGGTGTTTCGGCGGACAGGGCGACAGAAACATAAACGTAGAAAGGCCAAAGGGTGCCAAAGCAATAATTTCGCCAAATCCCTTAATAGGTCTGCACCAAGTTCCTCCCCTTGTCTGCCACCTGTTCGCGCCATTGAAACACCTTGGCTTTTGACACCTTCGGCGGGAAAGAGTTCCAAAAAGGGAGAAAATCACCAATCACCCAATTTGGCCACGGTTGCCGGGTCAACTTCTAACGAAATTTTAACAAAGACTCGAGCGGTGCATCTTGTCTCGTGCTGTAATTTCGTCGTGTATGTTTCTTCTTGTTGATGGTGATTATAGGTTTGCCTCCTGATACTGTAATAGATGCTCCCTGCTTTGTGCCCGGATGACAGGGGCGTTGCGAGAGGAGGGGCCAAAGGGGAGATAACTTGATCTAGTTCCCCCTCACGTGATCTTATCTTCAAGATAGCACACAGCAATTTGGCCATTGTTTCCCGGACCATCGCTTTATAGGCTAATTTCTCGGGTTCGGGTATAATGAATAAGGATGGGTTACTTGAGGACAATTCACACCATTTGCCAGTGCACTTGTAGAATAGATGGTTTTTGGGTGGCTTTTGGGAGAAAAACACATGAATTATGTGTATTCCTATCCCTTTTACTGCTTAGGTGGCACTTCAAAGCATCCTCATGTTTACCCAGTAATACGTTATGGAGCAAGTGTATATATACTGGACAAAAAGCGTATATATATACGTACAATCTTTTAATATATAAGTATAAACAATCATAAAATTTTACGTATCCATAACTTATATCCAGAATATATTTATGTTATCACTAAATATTCCCTGTAGACATTTACGTCGTTTAAAAGTGAATAGATAAGAACTGCATAATATTTTTTTTGCTGGAATAATAATTTTGTCTCAGATAAAATTTCTTAAAATCAGAGGATTTATGTAATCTTCGCATTTTTTACAAGCAGAAGTGTCGTCTATATCTTCCGCCATTTGGTATCTCCCGTTTTTGGTGTCGTAAATTATCAAAACTTACAATTTCACAGAAAGGGCCAACAAAAATAAAGAAGAAGAAAAAAACCCAAAAGATTCCCAATGAGAGGAACTCCCAAAAGAAACATCTAATGATTGATTCATTTACCAAGTTTGGTTGAATTAGGTCCTACTGCATTTGAGTTTTGTTCCGGAAACGATATAGGGACGGAGGGAGCCCGTTTCAATATTCCCCCACCAACCTTGTTTGGCGGGGGATAAAAATGAATGTCAAAAATATATTTCATTTAAAGTTTTTTTCTTAAGATGTACCGGTAAAATAAAAATCATTTACATGTATAAAAATCGGTTTATCTCTAAAATTATGTTTAAATAATCTCCTTTTCCTAAACTAAGCTACTAAAATGATACTGATTGATATATGATCATTCAGAGGAATTTTGGCTGGGCAAAAGATACACTGAACATGAATCGGTAAATGATAAAGTAAACTGGACTTTCACACAAACCCCATCTTCCTACGCAGAGCCTAAAAGGCCAGTTTCCAAACTGTCATTTTATGCCTTGCTGCAGAGACTCTACTTTTCTGTGCTGCTTTAGTGCCCCTACAGACTAGAGAGCAAGCACAGAAAACTCAAGGTTATGCAGCAAGGCATAAAACTGACAGTTTGGAAACTGGCCTTTTAGGCTCTGCGTAGGAAGATGCACAAACCCACGCACAAGATTTATAAATATCAAAACCGACAAGATTTGATATCAACAGGATCACATGACAGGACCAACGGCTTAGTCAACTTTTAGTGTCTTAATCTTTTCACATCTGGCGTCCGGTGTTTCTGAGGAAATATGTACAAATTGAACGTGTCATAGAACAATTTTTTTCCCCGGAAATCTGACAAAATTGCGCAATGGCATAGAGTAACGGCGCGACTGATAATCTTGTGTAATTTTCACCGAGGACGTATCTAAAATACGGAGCGGGAAATGAGACGAACTACCGGTAAACAGTGCTGTGCAGTATTGAAACTCGTCAGATGCTCAAATCAAGCGAACATTGCGGCCATCTTACCGGAAATGGGTTCTTAAAAAAGTGTGCTTGGAATTAGTACGGATTATGATCAGACATTGATAAAAGTTGGTTAACCGCGAAGATATAACGACACCACTTATATCGGTGATGTGAAACCACGAAAAAGCAGAAGCAGAAGAAATGTTAAGATGCATCAAAAAGGGGAGCGGCTTTGAAGCAACGCCAATCTTGTCCTATTTCAAGCCTTGTACACATGGCTGTTTTTATAACCTGCTAAAAATCAAGGCTTTGTAATCGTTCCTGAATCATTTGTCCCATTACCGATTACAAGTCGAGCGAAACCGGCTTCTGAAATAAGGAAATAACTGCGAGAAAATTATGATTTCGGTTATTAGACGAGTTGCTCGGAAACTCAAAGGGAAACATAGAACGTTGACAAAAATGCTCAACTGGTTTGGTTGCTATTAAAACCCAACTGAGATGATTCTTGTTTGCGAAGCAAATTTGCATTTGATAAAAACATTTACAAAAATGTGTTTTTGTAATAATTATGTTGACAAAGCGTAATTTTCTAAATTTGGAATTTAGTTGAAATTTGAAAAAAATGAGAGATCGATCACAGTCAGTGAAAAAAAATACATGAAATACTAATCGAGGGTATTAAATGCAAGACTATACTTCAATTTTAATTTAAAAATATATTTAAAAAAAAATTGGTTGTATAAATATCATCAGCATAAAAAAGATTTCCTTTAAAATCACAACGTGCAGTCCCTTCAACTAGCAAGGTGTTTTACTCAACAAGTATCAGTTACCTTCACTGTCAGACCACCGTGGTAGAGATATTTACTGCAAGATAAGTATCGAGTCGAATGTTGGCTGTTCACCGACCTTGTCCCTCCGATACTTAATCCGTCATGCTTGGCACTTAATCTCGTATTAGTCTTCTCCCTTACCACCTTTAACCCCGACATACACCTCTTTTAGATTCGATACCATCTACAGTTCTACCGTACTGCACATACCAAAGAGGTCTCTGTAGGATGTATAAGGAAGCGGGAGATCTTTGTAGGTCTTATAAGGACAACAGAGGTCTCTGTAGGTTGTATAAGGACAACGGAGGACTCTGTATGAGGTCTCTGTAGGTTGTATAAGGACAACGGAGGTCTCTGTAGGTTGTATAAGGACACCGGAGGTCTCTGAAGGTTGTATAAGAACGCGGGAGGTCTCTGAAAGTCGTATAAGAACGCGGGAGGTCTCTGTAGGTTGTATAAGAACGCGGGAGGTCTCTGTAGGTCGAATAAGGACGCCGGACGATTTTATTAGGTGAAAAGGGATCGTGGGGGTTAAGAATGTTGGAGGTCTTCTTGGGGTTAGAAATGAACGGTAGAGAGTTATGATGGTTAGGAATGTTTGGGATTTACCATCTACAGTTCTACCGTACTGCATAGACCATGGAGGTATCTGTTGGTCTTATAAGGACGCGGGACGTCTTTTTTTTAAGGTAAAAAGGGATCATGGAGGTCATGAAGAATGTTGGAGGTCTTCTTGGGGTTGTATATGAATGGTAGAGGTATTTTGGGGTTGAACAAGGATCTGTGTATGTGTTGCATAGGGCAATGGAGGTCTCTTTACGTTGTAGAAGCACGCGGGGCGTCTCTTTTGGGGAAATATGGATCGTGGAGGTCTTCTTGGGGATATTAATATGAACGATCGAGGTCTTCTTGGGGATATTAATATGAACGATCGAGGTCTTCTTGGGGATATTAATATGAACGATCGAGGTCTTCTTGGGGATATTAATATGAACGATCGAGGTCTTCTTGGGGATATTAATATGAACGATCAAGGTCTTCTTTCGGGATATTAATATGAACGATCGAGGTCTTCTTGGGGATATTAATATGAACGATCGAGGTCTTCTTGGGGATATTAATATGAACGATCGAGGTCTTCTTGGGGATATTAATATGAACGATCGAGGTCTTCTTGGGGATATTAATATGAACGATCGAGGTCTTCTTGGGGATATTAATATGAACGATCGAGGTCTTCTTGGGGATATTAATATGAACGATCGAGGTCTTCTTGGGGATATTAATATGTACGATCGAGGTCTTCTTGGGGATATTAATATGAACGATCGAGGTCTTCTTGGGGATATTAATATGAACGATCGAGGTCTTCTTGGGGATATTAATATAATTTCACACTCTGAAGTTTACACATATCCTCGAACGTTGATTGGTCTAGGGCATGGTCATGTGATCGAAGATTCATCGATTCATTTCCCATGAACTCACAAAAACAGTGTTCATACTTGTGTGAACGTTGACCGGAACTACTTTGATTCTCCGTCCAACATCAAACCAAACGTTATTCAAGAATTTATTAGTAAAAATTACCAATGGAATTGTAATTATAGCTTTAGTTTCCAAGTAGATTATTTTGATTTGAAAACATTCACTTTTATCATTTGTTTTAGATCATTTGATAAGCTAATCATTTATTGCAAAATAGCCGAGAAGATCTGATCGAACGGAACGAGATGAATATTTACATTACGGTCATTATTGAGTACTGTAAAGCGTAACAAAGACAGTCTTCATACTCACGATGTATACACAAGAGGTGACAATTATCGATAGAGCAGTTACATGTCACTAATTACTGTTGTTTACATATTTTGACGAAGATACCCCTGCAAATGGCGGCCAGCATGACACGACGTCTAATGCATAGAATGTAAGGCAGATAACTCTGATCTCTTGTCCTTGCACGAAGGGATTTTATACAAGTTTGCGCTTCATTTAGAAATTCTTAGTGCATCATGTTATCTTATCTCATATATAACCAGTGTATAAAATAGATTTGAAACCTAGCCTGTCCTGAAAATTAATTGGTCAATTCCTAAGGGGAAAAAAATAAAAAAAATAAAAAAGTTACCAGTCCTGACCAAAAAGTAACCAGTCCTGGCAAAAAGTAGCCAGTCAAGGACTGGCGGACGGGCTATATTTTATACACTGATATAACACAGACTTATTTTGATAAATATTCAGTTTCTTTTCAAATTGGGATTATTTCTGGTCGCATGTCGTAGTGTTACTCGTTCAAAGGAAAAAAACAGTATTCATATCACTCCGCCGTTCCATTCCATATATGGTGCGAAATTATAAGAATTGAATGTCAGTTTGTGTGTTTGCACTGGAAAATGAACGATGTAAAAGCTACATTCAAACTTTCATGTGAACCCGCTCGCAAGCTCGCTGGGTTCACACAAGTTTGAATGTAGCTTTTACATCGTTCATTTTCCAGTGCAAACACACAAACTGACATTCAATTCTTAAATGAACGATCGAGGTCTTCTTGGGGATATTAATATGTACGATCGAGGTCTTCTTGGGGATATTAATATGAACGATCGAGGTCTTCTTGGGGATATTAATATGAACGATCGAGGTCTTCTTGGGGTTGTATTTGAACGATCGAGGTCTTCTTGGGGATATTAATATGAACGATCGAGGTCTTCTTGGGGATATTAATATGAACGATCGAGGTCTTCTTGGGGATATTAATATGAACGATCGAGGTCTTCTTGGGGATATTAATATGTACGATCGAGGTCTTCTTGGGGATATTAATATGAACGATCGAGGTCTTCTTGGGGATATTAATATGAACGATCGAGGTCTTCTTGGGGATATTAATATGAACGATCGAGGTCTTCTTGGGGTTGTATTTGAACGATCGAGGTCTCTTTGGTTTATATATGAACGATAGTGGTCTGGGTCTGGACTGTTCAAGAGGTACCGTTTGTCCTCTGAATAACAAGTCGTCTGCGAGAGGCACAAAATCATCACAGAAGTGATTAATGTAGCCTTACATCTTAAAAGGTTGGAAAAGACTAATGTTTCCATTTTCGTGCAGATAAATTGCAATATCTTTCTTTGACGTTTCAGTCTCTATTCGGTCCAGAACGTCTGTTTCACACCGGATGTCTGAAAACATTTGCACCTTCTCAGTCGAAAGAGTTCAACATTGTAATCTCTTTGCCTGAAGAGTTCCATTGTCGACATTCAGTGTTCACTACGGTTGTAGGCTGTATTGGCCTGAAAATGATCCGAAACTGTATCAATTGTGATAGTGATCGTTAGACCTGGTAAGCTAGGTGGTCCACGTATATGTACAGTGTATGTGTGAATTACACTATTCCTTTCCAGATAACAGTATTAACAGCGGCGAGATAGCACGCTACCAGGCTTCTGTAACCGCTAGCTAGGATTATACGCGCGTCAGATACAATCGAATTGCGTGACTGTGTTCATGTGGTAATAATAGTGGTTTGTATGTGTGAAGACATTTCTAAATATTTGAAATACTTTAGGTCAGAAAAATGCTTACTTTGCATAGTTTAATGCACTTCTAAATTGTTTTAAGAAAATAACCTTCTTATGTTGAAATTTTAAAGTATCTACGAGTCATTCGGTTCATTTCTTGTTGAGCATTTCAATGTTACAAACAAGAATTTACAAATAAAACATTTACCCTTAATTATTCTCTGTTTTGTTTACGTAGTAAAGTGTGTTTGTAGAGATTATCCTTCGTGGTTTCAGTCACTTATTTGTTGTATATTTACGTCTGTTTGCTTGTATGAATTGTGTCATTGAATCGTTAAATGTCAGTTGATTTGCATATTGGTTGCCACCTAGATGCGTGTCGATATGATAATAACAATGATATCGAACAAAAACGTTATGCTCCCCGTGACTCTGTCTGTCTGTCCGTCCGTCTGTCTGTCTGTCTGTCTGTCTGTCTGTCTGTCTGTATTTCAATCAGTTCATTGCATCCCTTGAAGTCTCCTGTTCTGACAATTGTATACCTACCTGACCTGAGTATAAGACTTTAAAAACATATTGGTAAATTTGTTAAACTATATATGATTATGAATTTATTTGATCCCTACTAATAAATTTATTTTTATCACTTCACATAATCACAAAGAGAAACATCCACGAAGGCGGCAGAACCCATCCTATAAGACCAATATAACAGCGCTGGTACATAAAGCCTTTCATTTTATCTAATCGTGTGTCTGAAAACATGTAACACTATTACAGCTGAACATCATATAAAACAAATGCGTTTAGACACTTATGACATTTTGTATCATCCAGTTTTTTATTTCTTCATCCGAATTGCATGAGGGACGACGGGTAATTAGATTAACCTATTTTGGACCAATCAGCGTCGAGGATTGAACATTATGAATAACTCCTTTGAGACAGTTTACTGTATTGAACAATTTCACCTTGACCTTTCAAATGTTAATACCCTTATGCGCATGCGCTACTTTTGTTGATAAAACTATCGCTTTGAAGAATTATTGCAAATAAGGATTACGCTTTATGTGTGCAAAGCGACGCTCAACTGGTGCTTTCCAATAAGGGGACGTATATTAATAAAAAGCCTTAAATTAATTCTTTACAAAATATTTTAACAATCGAAGCAATCTCCGAAATTGCAATTTGTTTACCATTTAATAAATTTCATACGACAAAATCAAAATTTCTTTAGCTATAAGTAACAAGATTGGGAAAAATATTTGTTTTTAGTCAAATATTTCGTTTGAAACTCTCCCGATTCCTGTCTCCTGTCAATTCCGATAAAAGGTTCCAGCCACTGCGCATGACCTGCGCAGAAGTTCAGGAATTCCCAAAGGACTTCCGGATAATCCCCGTAAAGTGGGCTAAATTTGATAGATTTTTTATTTGATTTTATAAATATTTAGAACGAAAAATTTAAAATTTGCAAAAGGGAACTAGATGTATGATGTTTTTTTATCGACATTAAATTGGCATCTTCAGCGGGTTTTATTCCAATTCAAAAAGGATTTGTGTAAGATATGAAATGCAATCAATTAAAAACAAATTGGATTATATCATTTTCAACATAAGTTAGATCAGATGCATATTCTTAACGAAACGTTAGTATACCTACCATATCAACTATGACATGACATTCTGATACCATCAAATGTGTTTCATGTTCTTCCAACTGTTTATGTGATTCATGTTCTAGACTTCTATTTACCGAAAATAAATAATTAAAGGGGCAGTAGCATATTTAAGGGGGGGGGGGGGTATAAGGTGATTGAATTGAATCCAATTGAATGAAAATGTAATTAAACTATGTAAAGCAGTAATAAATCAAATATATAATGTAAAGTTCAGCCATGCTATTCCTCTTTTTTACACAAAACTAATGTAAGGTCTTCATACGAAAATGGCCTCCAGTAGACTTTATGTAAATCTTTATAATTTATTCTTAAACTATGGATTAGTGGTGTGTGTAATGAGATTTTTGACACTATCAATATGATACATTAAGCATTAACGTACAATTATTAGTGAAAAATTGCAAATATAAAATGTTGAAAAAACGTGCTAAGGCCCCTTTTAAAAGTATATGCATTCTAGTGGAGCCTTTTATCATTACAAATAAACATATTGGTGTGAATTTTGCATTCACATTAAATCATCTAAAAGTAACGATATGGTGTATTGATAATTTTCTATAAAAGATTAAAAATACCTTCAAATACTAAATCTTTATTTGACTACTCGAAGTGAGTGGGTCAATATTTTCAAAAGTTCTATCTTCCATCTAGTGATAAAAAACTCAAAAGAGCTTATGTTTTATTTGTTCATCGCATGTGTCACATGTATGCTTTGTTTTTAGTTTTCCAATACAATGCTAAATTATAATACATTTCAATGGAAGCGATAATTGCAGTTTCAAAAACTTGGAACTGAGTATGATGCAAGGTATTTTCATCTATATTTCAAATCTTATTCCAAAGTAGCATTCCATTTCTTTGACCTTATACTCTACCCCATGTGTTGGTACAGAAATTCTCAATTTTCACGAATAGCAACACTATAGAGTAAATATCTCTATGACTTTGTACGACTTTCATTCAGTCCTCGTTTTCCTACAGAAAGTCAAGATTTTACCTAAAATAGTAGAGAACTTGTAAGACGAAAATTAAGAATATAGAATTGTGCTTAAAGTTTAGAAGTTCAATGAAAACAAAATGGGAAGATCAAGAACTAACAATCAAGAACATTGTGATACAATAAAGAAAATACATACATTATCTAATAATTCTAAATTTGCGATGATATCATATTAGTCAAATTCAGATGTATACACATACAGGGAATATAAGAGTTTGATAAAATTGCAATGCATCATATGAAGTGACAAACCTTTGGGATGCTATAATTTATTTTTCTATCAAATCTTAAAATGAAAACAGCGATGAAAAACTGCAATCTTTTAATACAGAAACGATGAAAATGATACAAATTTCTTATTCTAAATGATGTTTATTTTTAAATCCATTTATCCATTTATATGAAATGTGAAATCTCTTGCTTGACGATAATTAGACTCCAAGTAACCGATATGATTTATGAATATAAATATAAATCTGTTTTATCGAGTTAAAGGCCTCCCGTTGGCAGATCATTACAATAAATGTATCAACGATATGCAATCCATACCCTTTAATTGGTCTACTTAAAATCAAATGTGTTTGGAATTGATTAGTTAGACAGTAAATTATATCTTATTTTCGTTAGATATATTCAATGGAAATGGATAATCTTTAATGAATTATTGATGTGAGGTAACGAATATGTTGATCATTTGTTATTTCTTACAAAAAGCACTATCCAAAAAATATAATTTACAATTTAATAAAAAGTGTGATTTATGTTAAAGAATAACCTAATATGGTCAATACAAGTTATGGCTAGAGGTTAATGTTAAACATCACAAGTGTCATATTAATAATTTGCGTACATGTGAACAAATTATGTTACACTTCGTCTTTAACGTCGACGCGTCATTAAATAATTCAATTTGACATCATAACTGCAAGGCGAAACAAAGTTTTGGAAATAATTTTATGATTTAAAGGGTAATAGGAAATACTGATTTAGCCTTACTTGTGTAACTGGTGACACCTGGTAATAATTTTTATAAGGAATATTGCACCAATTATAATTTAGTACCAAAACAAATAGCAGAACAAACATGGCATAACTAAAATAATGTGTCATCTGACTGTACCAAAACTGATGAAAACTCGCGCTTTCGCTCGGGCGATACAAAAGTTTCGTCAAAAGGCATGAGGTCATTCTTGCGTGATATTGGTTTTTTTTATGTTCATTCACAGGAGAGATGTTAAAAAAGGATGCTGGTGGTTTTAAAATTACTGAAAAATGGCGGTTTTGATCGGGAGGAGAGTCCACATCAAGAGTCAGAACTTTCAGTGAAATAGAACCTTTCATTGACAGTTTATAGTATAGTAACTATCGTAGTTTAATCGAGTAAAATCGATATTTTGACAGTTTGACAGTTTCGGTGAGGCCCGTTCATGAAATCCAAGATTGTGACACGACCAAACCGTCATAATATTACACGAAATAAAGAGGCCTCATACAGAAAGTAAACCGGACACTTTTATGGATGGTTGCCATGAAGAAAGAGATCTTGTTGGAAAGAAGTTATGGGGTATGAACATACATTCCAAATTTAAAAAAATGTTCAACTAGTACTGATACTGATATTTGTATTTTATCTGTAAGAGACACAAGTAGAATGTGTTCGTTTCTAATGTGAGGGCAGAATGATGACATTTATGTTGGAATGATATTTACCAACTTCTCACATAACCCGACATATCAACACAAACAGTTCAACTCGCTGGCGGCTGATTTCATCACAGACCGGAACTCAGTGATCTTCATGATCTAAAACGAGGCCGATGAGGCATGCCGGGAAAGTTAATGACCCGTAGTAATCTCCCTTTACTAGCCCAAGAATGACTGGTACATTATTAAACTAGCTTTATTAATTATTCAAGCTGTTCAATGGTTTCCGGACTATAAAATGTCACCAGCCACAGTTTAGGTGTTGCAAAATACAGAAACCATCATCGCCCTGTATACAGAGCTGTTTAGCTACACACAAGCATACTCCTCCCCGATAGCAATTAACACACATTATTTATTATTTATATTGGAAGTCCCTAAGCGGTTTGAAATCTCATATTAAGTTGTGCGAATCATTTAACATTCAATCTAGTGGCCACGTGGTTTTAAATATTTCGTTATCATTCGAAATGTTCGACTCTCCGACTTAAAAGTCTCAAGTTACACGACAAATGAGATTCGTTCTTTCGTAAAGTGTTCATTTAATGCTCTTTTAAAATAACTTTAAAAACCTATTATATGTTTCTATCTAAAATGCTTTTGAGGAATTGTAAAAGCTGGAAAGTATTTTAATCTTAGTACGCCATTGTAATTTCGTTCGGTTTTCACCCAAAACTCATTTATGAAAGGTTAAGTGGAAATAAATGGTTGCAGTTAAATGAATATCCGAACTCAGTAACAAGATTTTGATTTAAAAATGTGATTTTTAGAATTTCCATATCCCTTCCCGGGTATTAGGCAAACACGTTTATTTCACTGTTTCGTTGTAAAAATGATACATACATGTACGGCGTTAAGAAAAAGCATATTCAATTGTTTTCATTTGAACATTATGTCAACAGTATATCATAAGTTATGAAATTGTAATCTATGCGACCCCAACACACCATGTGATGTTTTAAGTAAAGCGTCTACTGAGATGAACAAACCTTTAGGATACAGCTGTCCGTGAAATCCAGTTGGTGTTCAACAATGGTGATTAATCAATCAATATGATACGGGATCATTTCTTTGAATTTTAATCAAAATGATGATCTAATAACAAAATTACGTAAAACATACAACAGAAATCAATTTTGAATAAACTTCTCAAAAGGTGGTAAAAACTGGAAATAAATAGAAACAGCATGGCAACAATACAATCGCCAGATTGATTTTAATTGCTCCTTTAGCTTCAAATGATGATCCAATTTACGAATCTAATCAACTTGTCTTGAAATAAAATAATCATTTGAGATGAAAATCGAATATGTTCTGTTTTGAATCTTCACACAAAAGCCACTTGCTCCTCGCATCATGAATAATGCTTTATGTTATTATGATTAAACAAGGACTTGATGACAAAGGGTTTTTTGTTGTTGAAAAATATGAATATTGAATATGTTTTTTAATGTTAGGATTACAGATCTTTAAACATACTACTAATGATATTATTTGGATGAAGATAATATAAAAAGGACATTTCATTGATTTTAGTTTCAACGAAAGAAAAGACATCCGATCCCTTGAAGTTCAACTTATAATAAGAAGAGAAGAGAGGTAAAGGTTTAAAACCCAAAGAAGCCGCAATTGCGGAGTGTCACGACATGCCAATGGTATATAAACAATGAGGATATGTACTATTGGGAGAATATTATCAAAACAAATATTTCTTAACATGTCCTCAAATAATCATTTGTTAATTCCATATGTAACTTCAAAGGGTCCAAATCTGACAACTCAAAACCCGATTTCATAGTCGTAGAACGGAAAGTATTCAAAATCAAGCATACTCCTCTAGTGGCCATTTTTGTGTGAACACACTTTAACCGTTTGAGGAAGGGACTTGCGTTCGCAAAGCTAAAAACTACAAATCAATTTCATTATAAACTGTACCTTTTGATTGAATACATTGTCTTGCAAATAGCACTATTTTCGTTTTTGTGTGATCCCTTTTCTAAAAAAATATTGCTGTGTAATGTTTTTTTTAGAGGGACTATTATAGTGGCGTGATAAAACGATGTTGTTGTAATCGTTCTGCGTTTTGGAGTTTTATTTTTTGGACGACACCATTGTCATCAATGTTTCCACTGATTTCTAAAAAAGACTTATGTGCATTTTACATATTTTTTAAAACATGACAACCAAAAACATATCCCAAAATATTCTTGTATGTCATATTTTCACCAAGCAGTGTGATGTGCCAATAGACCTTCTATTTCGACAGGTAGGAATTGAATGGGCGAAGAATAAATTAAAATAATTATCATTTACCTTTCGATAAATGAGTCTTTACACATCCCTGCGAATGCACAACAAATTTGTGTAAATTTACATATGAGCAATATTGCACACACGTGTAAGTAAAAGTTGTGCATACGAACAGAGCATAATGTGACCGTTCACTTATACATTATAACACATGTCAATATGTGAGGCAATTCTCAAGGGAAATGCAGTCAACAAAAAATTATATTGCAAATTAAAAGATTCTTTCCATCTTCGAAAGTATGTTTAAAGCATCCAGACGCCGCCGACACGAAAGGAAAGCCTCTTTGAGACGACTAAATGCGAAATGTCGACATGGTAAACGCTTGGAATGATGGCTGCAGTTCGTCAGAGTTATTCCCCTTGACAAAATGGAACCCACCGACTGTTTTCCCGCCAAAATAATTCTCTCCCAGCGGGAAAGAGTCTCGGGAGGCGCCTGTAGTATACACTAAAACTGGCAAGAAATTACCAAGTAAATACTCTACTTCAAAATAACTCATCGCTTAACAACCCCAAACATGTCCTCGCTGTCAGCCTGGCTCACAAACATGGCGGCTTCCCGGAAGGGCTCACGGCCTTACCTCCCCTTTATTACGCCCCCTGGTGGGACCATTGGCTAAGGTGAGGGCAGACGATAATACTTTCCCGACAACTTTTAACTAGAATGAGAAGTTTGTCGGTTCCAATTTATCATGACAGTGCCGATGTCGCTTCGTAGGCGCCAACCAATGTTTATGTCACTGTTACACGGGAAAATTGTAGCACTGGAATTTAGTCTTAACATTTAGTGCACTGTCGGATAATTAAGAAGTAAGTTTGGTCTATACGTGAGAATAATGATGACAATAATTTCAATGGAATTTGGTAACATTCACTTAGCAGAAGCTTTTCAATATATGTAACTAGATATTGGACTAAATGGTTAAAACAACAACAATATGTATTTGCCTATTCAGCGAGTAAAATTCAAGGAGTTGTTTATGTTTCAGTAAATTGTATAATGCATTTTTCAATGAAGGTTTATCAAATTTTCTAACAGGGAAAATAAAAAAATATGCATAATGTACCAGAATATTTAAGAAAATCTCAAAATTGAAGAAAAAAACGTATAAGAAATACAGAACAGAAATACATACATATGGAAGCCGTCACATTGTCAATTAGCAATTCGTAAGTACTATGTTGTTGTACTTATGAAATGCAATGTGAATAAATAATGCATATGATAAAAGGTTTAACTTAGCGTAGTTAATGGTCATGAAGTCTCATTTTTAGAACATAACACAGTACTTAAAACAGGTTTTAAAACAAGTTAAGGAATGAAATATTGAAAACATATTTTTAACATGATATCATGTCGTCCTGTAAGAATTTCATGTGGACACTGCATATGGTTATTTGTGTGGCAAAGAAATTCTTATTGATATCATTTATGTCCCAGTGAATAATATGAATACAAGTATTCATTTTAAAACGGTTTATTATATATTTTTTACATGAAAATATCTAAAGATAATTCGTTAGTCAATCGAACAACATAAGTATGTTTTATTAACAAAAAATTCTACATATTCCATTTAAATAATATACACAGTTAAAACATAAATTGGCGTGAATACAATAAAATGCGATCAATCAATGTCCAATCAAAAGGTAGAATACATGAGGCCATGTTCTTTGGAATGGTTCAAATCAGATTCTCTCCACATCTTACATCATGCCCCGTATTTTGTAGGTATTTTCAAAATATCAAAATTCCTTTTTGAAAAAGGATAAGGCAAAGCGTAGGAACTTATTTCTTGTTGATTAAATATGAATCGTCGATTACCGAAGTGAAGTATTGCTAAAATCTTTGTTTACGTAAGTACCAGAACGTCAAACCTTGAAGGGGCAGTAGCACATTATTAGGGGGAATATGAGGTGATGTCAGGAAAATGAAAATATATGGTTCCAATTGGAAGACAATGCATTTAAACTAAATGAAGCAGTAATAAAACAAACATATAATGTAAAGTTCTGCCATGCGATTTCTTTTTCTTATACAAAACGAATTAAAAGTGGCTGCCCATGAAGTTTATGTAAACCTTTTTGTTAGTTCTCTGACTATTGATGATTTGTTTGTGTATTAAGATTTTTGATACTATTCAAATAATACATTTAGCATTAACGTACATTAATCAGTAAAAAATTGAGAATGTAAAATTGTCAAAAACTTCCTACTTCCCCTTTAATTGTGTACGGTTTCCTACATTTTTCTAAATGATCTGAAAATTCAGTGTGTTTTGTTGCAATTATTGTTTAAAAAAGCACATGCAGATATTTCATATACTATTGTTTCATACATGTATAAACTTGAAAACTGTCATAATATCCAATAACGATTACCTTTTGTAGCGCGATTTGAATGGCATTCTTTTGATTTTCATTTTTCATCCTTGAGAAAAAACTTTAATCATTTTTTAATGGTTGCGCACCACTTTCTATCTATTTGAAGCCAATCTTTTTTTCGTGGAATAACTTACCATACCAAACTCTCGGCCTTGAGAAAAAAGCTGTAATTATTTTGTAATGGTTTGCGCAGTCAAGCAGTGTTGGAAAATCGTAGAATTCTGGCAACACATATCCGAATAAGCGACGTTCCCCAGGGAATGTTACGAGATAGAAAACTTATTTAACTGGACACGACGTGTGTGCAATAAATGTGTTTTCACTGTCGATTTCAGAAGCCAGAGTGCCAAGGGCACTTACTTTTACGACATTGTGTTGAATTACGTCACGTGACCACCAGACCAGCTTACGGCATCCGTACAGGGCCGCCAGGTCAGTGGTGATTATATTTGCAACGATCCAGATTTCGCAAATATTTTCCAGGGAGTTAATTTCCCTCTTTTTCTCATTTTAAATTATGAGGACCTTGCTGGATCGCCAAGCTGACTCGCCGAAAGCAAGCAGATTGCAAGTACCCGGATGACCGACAAGATGGCCGCCGTGATGCATGTCGGGATTGATTGGTTTTGACGTACCTCTGGGTTTTAGAGACCCAGCAAGCGTGCTCGTACATTAATTAAACTTGCATATCCCTTCCCGGCAAATTCACATTTACTTTCATGTTGGGCATGTTTTGTGAACGTCCCGTCGGGAGTGAGGAAAGCATGGCGGCGAAAGTTTCACGATTACAAGGTGTGTTTAGAGATGATGAAACTGTCTTCACATTTCGCCCGTCGCCAGTTTAATTTACCAATTTTTACTTCCTGTGCTGAACATAGGACTTAATTATCTAGGATGAGAAGCAAGCTCGAGCTATTTAGAGGATATTTTGAAGGATGTTGTGATGCTTGTCTCTCTCCATCTTGTCACGAAGTTAAATTTTATTGGGGTCAACAAACATAGAACTTAAAGTAGCACTTCGTCAGTACATGCTTGTCTTAGCTTTTATGTGTTTATGTACTTATGTAAAGTACTGTCGGTCTCTGAATGAATGGTATTACTGCGGTTAAACGGGTACACACATCTTGTATTTAAAGTTAAAGCTGATAAAGATTTGACATAAGTTCCTTTGAGATTGAAATAAATGTAACTGCATTTGGTTTTAGAATATACTTCTGCAATATGACTAATTATTGACCTTCTACGGGTAAATCTTATTTCGGGAGTTGAAACCAACACCCGAGAAAGGCTACGACCAAATGCAGCTTATCAACTGTACTACAAAGCCTTAGCGTAATAAAATGTTTTGACATAGAGACATAAGTTATCATTTGTAACAATCTCAATAAATTAAGATTATTACTTCATTACTTCAATTGAGCAGTCAGTCTGACCATTGACGTCATTCAAATCCAGCCAATCAGCGGGTTCGCCCCGTAATCTTTGGTTTCCTCCTTAGATCTACGAGGCGAACTCGCTGATTTGCTTTATTTGAAGGACGTCACAGGTCAGTGTAAAGGCTCGATTAACAGAGCCTGGTGAGATATGTACGCAAACGTAGTGAAGCAATATTGATCTTAATTTATTGAAATTTCATTTGTAAATGAGTAAAAGAACGCACTTCACTATGTTCATTTTTTTCAATCAGAACCTTTTTTCTGTAAAAAGAGACTTCGTAAAGAGAAATAATCATGAACTTGTTTTTAAAAAAGTTTGAAATTACTTTTTTTTATAAAGTTTATTGGTAAATTTTATAAATACAAAAAATGTATATCAATCGTTCTGCGAATACTTTGTTGTACATGTATGTAGGTGAGCAAACTAGATACATTTTTTCGACTTCCTCGTCGAATCGTCATATGTTTCCCACTCTTATTTAGACTTAAATCATAACACATTTATTAATTTATGCTGTCTTTAGAAGAATTCTCTAATATAACCCCTGCAGAATGCCACATGAACGGAAAGCTCACCAAGGCTCTCTTTAGACAAATGATTTCCATAATGTCATTAATCCTTATCTGAGGTTTATTTCAGGACTATGCCTTATCTCAGAGTTTGAAGAAGAACGATTTTCATGCAATTAATCACCTCATTTCATATCAATTTTAATTTTTAATCAAGCATAAAACTAACATCTTCTTATCTGAAGATAATAACTTAACTGGTATTTTATCTTTATTTTATGATACTTATATAACTCATAAATCATGTATAAATATTTCACTCAAGATTGACACGCTATCTATTTGCCGATATTTTATCCTCAATACACTTGAATTGCTATCTCATGGTTGATTTTGCCGTGTATTACTTAGCAAAACCTTCAATTCTATTTTAAAATATCCTAGTTTTCTACATTTCGTTTCCGAGATTAAATGAGATGGTTCTTATAAAATGTTCTGCCCCCAAAAAGTTAGGATCTTGTGATGGAAATTTCATCATGTTGTAAAAAGAGCAAACTGAACATTTAATCTATTCGCAATTTTAATTATTCTTTTGAGTCAAATCTTCAAATATTCTTGATTTAATGATATTAATTTTTAAAGCACAACTGATATTTTGTAATGGACAGAAGTTCCTACTTCTAAAAGTGAAGACATTGAATATATTCTGGCCATACCCAAAGTTCCCCTGGCGTTTAACCCGATGGTGACATTGGCCAGATAAACAGCCCCTTTTGATGTAACGGCAATGATATCTCTGTCTGCTAACGAGCTCTCTCTAACGATACCCGATTACTTGCCAACACGCTCCCGTCCTTAGAACCGTTAGCTGCGTTGATGACGGGTAATGGCCGCTCTAAGTGACCAGTAATGACCAGAACAAGCCACCAGATGACCACTGTCCACTCTGGTCCATTGAGACATCAAAGAAGTCGACGGAGATGAAGACAAGGTCACGTGGTTTACATCAGTTGATGACGTTATAGGTTCTTTGCGTAATACTTGCTCTGGGCTGCATTACAAACCTGTAGAACTTTGTACATGGAAGATAAAGATAGTGATGATGAAAATGAAATCTTTGGTTTTCGTTATCTTTATTTAGGGCTGCATTAAACAAATTGTAGCGCCTTGTTTAAAATGTTTTTATGTAAGATATTGTCAATTGATATTGTCAATACAATATAAATGGCATGATTTTTGATTCTATGAATTCATTTATTAGCCTTATTTAATGTATCATAATAGCTTGACACTGTTTCCTTTTCTTTACCAAATATGCCAACAATCAGAATCCGCTAGAATATGTAATCTTGTCGATGACATGTTAGACCCGTCCCTTATGGCCGGAGTAGAAGCCACAGCGAGGTGAAAAATACTGGTTTTATCGGATTTAATGAGATTTTAAGGCTTTGTTGATTAACATAACACAATCACCGTCCTTGCTTCATATAGACATCAAACAAGATGTCGGTCTACATTTCCACTGTAAGTAGAACGGAGTTCCTTCGCACCGCAAAAGCCACATTTGTATTAGTTGTCGGGGATTGGAACGATGGTATTTAAAAGTCGGGACGAAGGCATTACTTTCGTGCAAAGTAACGGGTTCCATTTCAAGCTTATTCCTATATCAACCATATAAAGCGCCCCTTTGAAATTATATGTTGGAATACAAGGCGAATACTCTGTGCTGTATGGCCTAAACTATATTTCATTTCAAGGCGTGTAACTCATTGATTCCTGAAGACGATGCTGAAATAATGACAAAACAATAGATGTAGTTATATAAATCATGTTATATCATGTCGACAAATACCATTCATCAATAAATTCACATATTCAATATCCCACAATTGTTTATATAAACAAGGATTGTAGGTACCTATTACCTACCTACCAGCTCTTAAAAAGTAATATTTTGCATGTGCATTCAGAATTCCAATCGATGTATAAATTCATATTCCGTTTCTATAAAGGCATGGTAGTTATAGAAAAAAACCCAATCATATGCGAATGTAGTTCGAGTTTTAAAAGACCTCTAAGAAGGTGCGAGTGTCATTTCTGCATGCTCTACAGCAGTGCTTGTAAGCCGAACTGTCTATGCGAGTCTTTTAGCGATGCCGCGAGTTCTACAACCCTTTACGAGCAATGATTGGTCTTTCGGACTAATTCGTCGATGTGTTCTTTGTGTCGAAGACAAAACGGGAGTTATAATCTCTTTAAAAGCAATATACTGCAAACTAATGAGTACTAATTGTTATCGTCATTGGCTAAAGACTTTGTTGTAAAAAGATGAACAGTATCGAGTTACGCATGCGCATCGTAGACGGAAGAAAGACAAGAAAATAGGCCTCTCGGTTTGAGTCGAGTCTAGCTCGGCTTGTAACATAACGCACGGCTACAAGTGATATAGCTGAAAATCTTCATACGAGTCTTAGAGCGTTCCTGTGTTTTGGTGATTCAATCATTAGATTTAACGTAAACAATGTGAAGAAATAACAAACGTTACCTTTATTATGCAATTATGTGACGTTGTAAATGAAATAATTGTACAAGTTTGTAAAATATTATGATTTGTGAAATAGGCTCAACGCTCAAGTGTTATGGTAATTGGATAATTCTATCGGACAATTTGTAAAAAGAGGAGAATTTTTTTATTGATACAGAGAATGTTAATTATTCATGATTATAGAGTTAAACATGGTATATTAAGGTTTAAATTATTAAAAAAAACACACGCGGGTATTTTACTTAAGAGCGGAAATCATTGTTAAACCATTGAATTAAATATGAAAATTCAAAGTCATTTGTGTCAAATGTGAAAATCTTCAATCAGTCTAACCACCAGACAAAAGAAAGTACACACCACAGTTTGTTTAAATATACTTAATATCTAAGGAACATATGATGTATTATGGCACGTTTACAATAACACATATTTGCAGTAGTTTGAATAAAATAACTGGTGTTTGGTTAATGTTTTGTTAAAATATTATGGTTCAAAGTAGGCAGGGGTAAGAAAAAGAATTTACACTATCAAGACCCTTACCATGTTTAAAATGTTGTCAATATGTTACAAAAAGGCACGTGTATTAATTTTCACATATATGTCTTATTTGTTGATTAACATTGATGTTATGTTGAAAATCAAATTTCATCTTTTATGATAAAAAGAACCATTTTAAATATGTTTTGAACGATCTTATCAGTTTAAGAATACGACATCAAAAACTCGAAATATTGTAACTGAAAATCTTACATATGATAAATCAACTTAAGTGTGTATATTTTCTTTCGCCTGTCAGTTTATATGACTATTCAGTTTTAAAATCAGTAAATTGCAACATTTTCTCCAAATAATTTCACATAAAGCATGAACAGAATTGTTTATAAACAATGCTCCATTATAAGAAAGAAGAATAAGAATATGAATGAGAAAAATCTTCTTTATTATTAATTTTTATGGTTTTCGTGTTACCAATTTAAATAACTGTTAAAATGCATATCGATGAAATGTTTGTGTTTTGTAAGTTAACTAATACAGGTCACTAGACCCTCAAAGCAAAGGAAATTAAAGGAGAGTTCCGAGTAAGGACAATGTTAGAAAGTCTATATAATTAAGTATTTTTCAGAACTCAAATTTCAAATAAAAAAATAAAATAATTAGTTAAGTCATTAACTCTTTCTTTCGGGACTTTATGTTAGTCTAACAGTGTTTGCAAGTCTACATGATTAAGTATTCTTCAGGACTCTAATTTAAATTAAACACTCAAAATAATCAAATAAGTAATAAACCATTTTTTTCAGAGACTTTATGTTTGTCTAAAAGTGCGCCTACCACCCGTTATGGCTAGCGTGTTGATCAACTGTTATTCCTTAGAGAATATCTTTTAATCTGACAAGAAAGCCGGCAATTTTCGTCGCTTTTTTGCCCCCTTGGCGTCTAATCGCGGCGAAGATGAAACAAAACACAGGTATAATATTCTCAGGTATTTCTAGGAATGCAAAGTATGCGATGCTTATCTTGTGTTTCTCGCTTTCGTTCGCGACGAGTTAACATTGTAAGGCTGATCATAACGTCTCTGCAGTCTGTATATCTATTGCATTGTTTTTCCTTTTTTTGTGAAGTCAGATACGATTGTTCTGACAGGTATAAATACTTGATTCTCCTCTGATAGCATCTTTCTGTAGTGACAATCGGAATGACTGGAATGGTATTGAGTATTTAAGTGCTGATTTAAGGGGTAAAGGCTGAAACCGTTACACTTTTAATAAATTTGAAAACCTTTGAAAAATATTAAAAATAAATTTGGTAAGATTTTGGAAATGGTCTAATATGCCACTTCAGTATTTTCATATCACAGTCATTTAGAAAGGATAAACTCTCGTAATGCAATTTTAGCCATGCTGTAAAACTTGCAAGTATAAGCTAATATTAGGACAGACAGACAGACAGATATTTTATTTCAGTCTCACTTCATAAAAATATTGTATATACAAAACAATAAAATAAAACTTGATAAGCCATCCCATGTAGGGATTATGAGAGACTATAAAGGTAAAATGATAAATATATTCATAAAAAAGTACAATCCATGCTACAGTTAAATAAATGAAATAAGCAACAGCTTTAAAATCAAGTATATATAATTAGGCCTTTTAATGAATTAAATATTCAGGGGAGGGCAACCAAAGACTAACGTTGTATGATTCGAAACTCAATACTCTCGGTCCGAAATTGGGTCAAATGTTTATAATAATGTAAGGATGTTTATTCTAGTCATATAGGACAATATATGGAGAGATCTCAATATAATTGAGTTGATGATTTCAATACATATGATTCAGTTTCCGACTTACCTATCTATCTTTCAAAATCGATTCTTTTATCATTCACATTCATTCAATTCTTTTCCTTCCGCAGATGCAAGAATGACATTGTTTTAGGCCAGATCGTTTTTAATCAGGTAAACAATATCGTTAGATTATTTACATCTATCTGCGTTGAAAGATCCGATTTTTTTGTTTGTTTATATAAAAAACGTGATGAAAAATACCAAAACAATAAATTACATTGCTACCAGAGTTCAAAGGTCGGGGTATGTCTGAGTTAAAGAGATCTCACTCGGCGTATCGAGTTTATCTGAGTGTAATATGTAATGGATTAACGAGCCAACCAAGAACTAGAGACACTACAAGATCTGCGTTCCTTTATTTGCGCTTAGAAGTGACAGAACCAGCTTCAATCGACCTTGACCTTCCCTCTACCTGACAACCAACATAGCCGTTAATCTTCAAACCAGGCAGTCCGTCATTTGGAATCCCCGATTTAATTCATCTTTAATTAATCTGCATGAAGCGTATAATTTATTTTCAAGATGTCATGGCCACTTGAAGTGAAAAGGCATACCAAACTAACTGGTTTTGTCGGCTCCTAAGTCTACTCAACGCGAAAAGTGGCGTCACAAGAAACCGTGGGTTCGGCTGGACGGGGCGGAGGCGTATGTACAACTCTGACAGACCCAACCTTGATGGATGATTAGCTGTAGGTTATGGAAGAGCAAATATCACTTAATGTGTTCATTGTGAAATAATTAAGACATAGGCTGATGACTGACAAATGTCTTGCCTCCAGGCAAATCCTAATGCGAGTCCCGACGCCATTTTGGAAAATGACGGAAAATTTATTCCCGAACTAAAAAGATATTTTGCCGGGGGAGAACCAATCGATCTAAAATTGGCATATCGTTTATATTAGGTTACAAAGCTCCTAATGCACATTTATGAATCTGTTTTGGAATCAGAAAGACAATTCTTCGTCTGGCCTGGATCACGCCTCCGGCGAGACATCGACACGATCGGAATCCATTTTCAAAATGGCGTCGTGTCAGGCGATGATCTCCTGCGTGAAATTGTTTACAGCGGCCTCTGGACAGGTAGACAAAAGGATTGGGATTAGGATTAGTGTACCTGTCTTCATTATCTTGTCACCCTAATCAGATCCGGACAGGTACAACACCAGACGGACACTCGGACATTAGTCACGTGACTGATGGTCAGTGGTCACGAGATTTGTCCCTATCATATCATCACAAACAATAACTACAAGAACACATTATTGTTCTTCACTGAACATAGGCTACGATTGTAGAAACTGATAAAGGGCGGGTCTGTAATAATGCCATATGCACTTTGAAGGGGGAAAATGATTGCAAATATTGATAGATGTAAAATCTCATATATCATCTAAACAGAGACAATTTAAAGATCTTACAATTCATTTCCCTTCTTTTTATCTTTCATGACTTATTGTAACAAAGGACTCACACGATCAGGTCATTCCTTTCCTATTTTCACTGAATTCATTCAACTTCAGGGTGAATCGAAAACCAACAACATTGGTTTTTTTTCTGTTAGCCCTTATACAATCAACATCTTTCCGTTTGTTTGCGTCACTCAATCGCAGTTTTATTCTTTTTGATTTAAAACTTAATATTGCTTTACCCCTTAAGAATTTCGCCTTGGCTAAAAGCTTAAACATTAGGATTGCATATAAATACAACTATTATTGTTGCTGACGAAGGATTATCCAGTATTCAGAGAATAGAATAGTTACAGACAGACAGATTGTTTAGTAAAAGCACATATCATATACAGACAATTAAACAATTTAAGAAATATACAAAATGAGCTTTCCTTAAAAGAATTATGAGAGATTACACATACAAATAAACAACATCACTCTTAACAACCAAGTTGGTATTGTCAGGTTTTTGACATGTACTCCTTTTTAAAATACCCTGGATTTTTTTCTGTAAAATTGATGAAAATTTCAATACATTTATTAATTTTTATCAATATTTCAAGTATATTTTATATAGACATTGCAATTATAAGGACATTCCTTACCTCAGAACATAATCATCATTTATTTAGACGTAAAACTAAAAGTTTTGTTGTAAATGTCGCTTTTGAAAAACTTCTACATGATTCATCAGTATAAAACGCCGACAAAGTATTCGTTAAGCAATCCCAAATGCCATAAATAAGTATTTAGCATTCATTGTTTCATTATAATTTGATCTCTTTTAAAACCATAATCTGAGAATTAATTAATATTCTTGCAACGAGAGAAATGTTTTGTGCTGTATAATGCCTAGCATACATGATTAGCATAGAAAAGTTTTAGACAACGTTTCTGATTTAGACGGAAAACCTTTTAAATGAATAATATAATTTGAAAATAACAACCGGTTTGCTAAAACTTTGAGAATGATCAAAACAAAAAATAAATTAAAATTTTCTCATGAACATAACTTGTTTACGAAGATGGAATTTCAATTTATCTTTGATTCAGTTTAGTGGAAAAAGTCGGACCATTAAACTATCTCAAGAAAATTCATCTTTTTGTCTACTCCATGAAATTTAATATGAACAGAAGGTCAAAAATTACAAAATGCTTTTCCATAAAATATTCATGTCATTTTTTCCAGTTAAAACATTGAAATAACATCCAAAATTGAAAATGAAAAATATAAGATACATCCCTAACTCTCTACAATACAAAAAAACCTTTAAGATACAATTTATCCTGTGTCTACAATTATTAAATATAATTATTAAGCAGATTTGATTCAAGCTTTTCCGAAAGTTTCCCCGGACTTTAATGTGCACGAAGTGTCATTGTAATGACTCAAGTTAAAATATTGATAACAAGAAGTCATTAACTTACATCATTAGTCACTCCAATTGTCCTCTAACGTACATGCAAGTATTTGAAAATTGATATATCCAAATTTTGCGTTTATCGGTAAAACTGCACCTTGAAATTCGATTTTCTGAATGAATTTCATAAACTATCTAATAATTATTACAATTATGCTTGGGTTCAAGGGAATCATATTAATAAACATGTATCTCTTATCGTAAGTACAACGATGATAAAAATGTCTACAACTCAAACTCTACTCTGCGGATGTGGATTTTTTCCCTTACTTTTCAAGCATTTTAAGATAACGAGCATCTCTTGGGCAATGCTTTCATATTTTTTTCCTGTTTTTTTTTCATTATTGTTTGATTGATTTATTGAGTGTGTTTACTGTAGTTCTTTCGATGGCATTTGTTCTATATTTTTAAATTAAATTATTGCTCATGCATATTTAGTCTATTCGATGTACCATTGAGTGTGTTAACTGTAATTCTTTCTCATCTCTCGTATTTGTACAGCAAGTTTTAATCTTATATTATTGCTTATGCGCATTGAGTCTATTCGATGTACATTGCCCGTATATACATAATATCAGCTTCTCCTTTTTTCAATGACCGTTTTACCATAAACAAGATTGAGCTCATTGTGTAACCTGAACTACTTAGAATTGAGCCCACGGTTAATCAGGACATGTCTCCTATCTGCAGTGTTTATTGTTTATTGTTTGTCACAAACGTGTAATTGCAATCGGGTGGCGTGTCAACAAGAGCCAATCTTGTAACAGCAGGGGCGATAATCGGTGATTTCATCGTGAATAATCGATATGACCTCTGGCCACTCAAGAGGTCACTTCCGGCGATTCACAGACATGAACTGCATGATTGTTAACTGTCATGATTGATGCATGAGACTTGTACTATTATGTTGCCAATGTTGACAAATACCTCTAAATGAACTAAGTGCCTAATTATGTTCGATATATGTTGATAATTGATCAATCTTTAGTCTTTAATCGTTCGTGGATAGCCTGTATACATTTCTTTATTTCTAAATGTGTACATTTATTTGTATGTGATATATTTCAAGCCTGTCCAAGCCTGTCGATGAATTAAATGATCATTTAAAAATATTTTTGATTATTACTAAAACATTCATGCGATGACATAGGTTTGTTGTTATTTGACTAGGAAGAATATGAATATGAATGAAGAAGTAAACTTTCCTCTCGAAATTAACTTTACACTTAGATTAACTCAAGAATCATAATCAGCATCAAACCAATTGTTCTTGCTTGGTAACTCAGAGAACATTTTTAGTACTGTCTGACTAATGACAAAAATGTTACGATGTTTTGTTATGTTTTTATTTATTACACGGTTTTATTAGACACCAAAAGTAAACAGATTTGTTTCAAAAAGGCGCACAGACCTCACGGGTGAAGTTTCTTTCGCATAGTTGCATTTTGATCCTTGAAACGGTCGATTTATATTAACAAGTAGTTTCAAAGGTAAGTTTACAAACGTCATTAATAGAATAATTCAGCATGATTCTTTACTCAATTTATTCATCATTCATTCATTCATGCGGATGATGGTTTGTTTTAGAAATTAGTAAATAAATAATAACGAATAGATGAATTTATACGAAAGCAATATTATTGTTATAACTAAGAGGACAAAATTTACATTTATAACGTATTAGAGTTAAGATTTACAACATCACGATGTTTCTGTTTGTCTTGTGTTAAAACAAACAAATGGAAAACTTTAAAATGTAATCAAGGATCGGTCATCTTGGAAAGTGATCATTACATTCATCAAAGCTTTTCTATCTGAAGAATAATAAATAAATAATATGAATATAAATTTTATGGATTTCAACGCTTATCCCCATAGTGTTCAACGCGCGATCATATATTATCGTCATTGTTAAATGTTAATGTACGCGTAGTGTTCAACGCGCGATCATATATTATCGTCATTGTTAAATGTTAATGTACGCGTGCATTAACTATCTCCTTTACGTGTTCGATTCATCACATCTTTCAAAATGTCTACCACAGAACTTATATCTATATTCATAATTCATAACATAGATGATACAAAATCAAGTAAATAAAAGGGCCGAAGATATTGTTTGATAATACAACATTTGACAATCAAAGAGATTTGCAACTGAAATATTTTGAAAGCTTTCAATTATATATATAGCAAATGGTAAGTAAAGAAACCCTATCATATCTTAAAACTCCAAATCCCACTTAATCAGATAAGATACCTATTTGTATACGTAAAGCGAGTTCGACCGCCGCGGGATAGAGTTTATATGATGTCGATTACTATATCGTCAAATGTCAATTGCAGTAGTATCAACGGATTTTAAACATTTAAAACTTAGAATCTAGTAAATATCTTTGTATAATCGGGATTTGTAGAAATAAAATTTTATCATAGGAAGTTATGGACAAAGACCATTGAAGATACTTTTACATACGTTAGCCTGGAACGATGGAATTGTTTACGATATATATGACATAAGTATCACAATAAGTTGAACACTGTCACTCAAAACGGAATTCGATTCCAATTTATCTTGTATATATCTTTGACAAACAAAACAATCTAAAAACGAATATTGAATAAAAATGCGATGTCATGAACATATTTGCAATTTTCTCCCTATAGTTTTAGGATATTTTCCTACAAGACATTTCCTTAAATGGTTGACTTTGATTTATTGATTCGGTACAATTGTTTACACAATTTGCTTGCTATATGTGGGGAAATTGAAATTTCTACTGAGCTGCAATCATGTTGTCATAAACAATTATATAAATATCTACATTATTTCTTTGTGAAATTTCTTAAACAGAATGTATATTTATTTCATTCTTCTTTCTTATATGCATCTTATCAACTATATATTTTATTATCATATGTGTATTATACCAGTATAGGGTTATAAACTCCATTGAATAAGACGAGGTTATATCATACACAACTGTTTAAGATAATAGCAAATATAAACATTCATGTGAATGAACCAATGCACAGATCTATATATAATTACAAATGCTTTTAGAATTTCATAAGAAAAATCAAATGTTTTCCCTTTCAAGGTCATCCATTGTTGATCATGAAGATTTTAGGTTTATTTTACAAACGTCACTTTGAACTCTCGAGAAATACTAAATCATTTTAAAATACTCACGAGTTTGGGTATGCATAATAAATACCCCTTGCATGGAATTAAAGTAAAATAAACCAAAACAATAATTTTAATAATGATACCTCCCCCCAACTTTATCCATAATCATTTTTTTAGCAAAATAAACTTAGCTATAGTCAGTGATTAAATCAAAGTATATTTCATGGAGCTTCAAATTTGATTAATTCTCATTGAATAGAATTGAAATGCAAGAACTATGCAAAAGCACTCGAAACGCTTCAAACAAGGAAATTCACAGAAAAACGAACAAGGTGCTATTCGATATTAATGAGAGAACACGCATATAGTACCATTAAATATTGAATAGAGAAAACGCATATGGAAATATTTGATAATGGTTTTAGAAAACGCATAGTGAACCATTTGTGTCATTTGAGAAAACGTACACAGTATCATTACATATTGATGAGAGAAAACGTATATGGTACCATTCAATAATTCAATATTTGCTTGTGAAAAAAAGATAACATTCAAAAGGAATGAGAGAATACGCGTATACTATACCAATTAATAGTGATGAGAGAAAACGCATATCGGACCATTCACTATTCATTGGGAGAAGCATATGATACCACTCAATACCGTTAAGAGAAAAGGCATACGATAACAATTATAACGGAAGAGCAAAAACACATAATGTACCATTTAATAGTGATGAGAGAAAAAGCATATGGAAAAATTAATAGCGATAAATAGATGATCATTTGATACCATTTAATTGTGGTGTGAGAAAAATCATATACATAGTGTCATTCAATAGGGATTAGAAAAAAAGCATATGGTACCATTCAGCATTGATAAGAGAAAACACTATACTCATCATGACTCATTCCAAAAAAACATCTAACTTTAATATAGTGACTTGAAATGGTTAAAAAAATGATCTTAGATTTTACACAGTTTGACATATTTAATTGCAAAAACAAATATTAGTGAAAGTTGAAACATCTTTCCTTATTGTTTACGATCATGGGTTGATTTAAAAAATGGGTAACACAAGTGTTAAATAAAAAAATGTCAACCGTCTTTTGAAAGTGACCCTCCTCCACTTCAGTGGGACTGAAACCATCATTCTTGGAGATTGATTGATAAATAATTTTAATATGTATTTTATGAATTGATCCTATTGCTCAAGGTACATCTAATGTCATGTCAAATGCAGGGTGCAAGCCAATTATGTCCAAATGAAAATCGTTTAGGTTTGTTCTCTAGGTCAGTTCTTTGAAATACTCATGAATTACAATTATGAATCGGAGTTTTAAGGAAAACAGCAATATCTGTATTACTGGATAAAAATAGATTCTGGTGGAGAAAGACCAGGTCGAGTTTTAAAAAAAAGAGACTTTTAATCCAGAAAATTTTACTCTTTTGATTGTCAAAACCCGAAAAACATAATTTATTAAAAGTCGTTGAAATTAAAAATGTACACATATTAATATTTATACGTAATTTTTCATAACATTCCATCAAAACAGATTGGAATTTACGATTTAATGAAGTACATTAAGTTTCGAATTTTCCGTCTACAAACATGAACCATAGGTCATCAAGTTAAAAAAAAGAGCATTTAAGAGCACGATTTTAAAAATTAAAAAAAATTGAAGAATTCAAGATCAACAGGTATCCCAAGGACATATGCATTAAAATCCAATGCGTAGGTTAAAACTTTAAAGTATTTCAACGATTCAGACGTCATTGGGTCCTGATTGGTTATACAGCATAATTATATATATATAAGAAAGGGGGTAAGAGGAGCAGGGTAGCTATGTCCCATTGCCTTCTTAGGTTTAAAATTTTAAAATATTTCAACGATTTATATCCGATGTCAATTAGTCCTGGTTTGTGATACAGCAAAATCGGAGATTAAGAGGGGGAGAGGGAATGCAGAGGGAGAGGTTGCGGGAGCCGAAGGAGGGGGGGGGGTTGGGCTACACTCTCTTTACGTGCACTTGACATCCTCTATCAAGTATACACAGACATTAACATTAAACTTTAATGACAGTCTTAAACATCTTACATAGACACTTGATAAATGCGATAAATAGCGAGATGCACGTGTGGAGTTTATGACATGAGTATACTCCATGTCCGCCACGACCCGAATATCAACAATATAGATTAGGAGGAGGAGTCGTAAACACGAGGTGTACATGAATGGCTCGCAGGGCTGAATGGAACAACGCAAGGATATGTCTGCTATTGTGACGAGGTGCTCGGAGCCACTAGACGTTACTGCACCACTACCCCGGGTAGCCGGCTAGTTCTGGAGCCATCAATCCCTGGTCTACTGGCTCGGTATGCGATTCACATCCACAACCATTCATTGAAATAAAGGGATTAAATTTTGAAGTCAGTGGAGGATGCAATGTCAGAAAGTGCTGTCTTTGTGCATCGTGAATGGGGAATGATGCAGCATTAAGAGTCAGTTTATATCCTACAGAGAGAGGTAATTATAGAGCCACGCTTGACTGGGGCTGTTTCACGGTGCTACCCGACTACCCGAATATAGCGGGGTGTTCACAGCGAGCTATAGTCAATATTGGTACAAGACGGTTTCAAGGTTCAGTGAACGGGGCAAGAGTCCCGTGTGCACTCACGCGTATCGCTGGAGGGAGACATCTGCTTTCTCTCAGCCCCTCCGTCAAGTTATGAAGACCTCTGGGTTCTATAATAAACAATATTCATATTGTTATTGAGTCTCTGAAAATAATGATTGTAAACAACGAGTATTTTATTTAATACAAGAAAAGAGTCTCATACAAGTGGCTAGTTCTCTGAAGATCTCGACTTGCTCTAAAAGAGGAGGGTGTTAAAACTACAACATAAGCTTGGGTCTTGGTTTTATATTTTTGAGCTGCAAATGGTTCGTAGAATGAGTCGTTTATAGGGCTTTCATATGATTCAGGGGTAAACACATTGACAAATTTTGACGTTTCGAAGTTAACAAATTATATTGACAAAAGGATTTTTCTTGTGATGAGGGATGGAATCATTGGTCAGATTTCCTTGTCTGTATTTGAATTAAAGTGCTGGGTACATTTCAGGCAAAAGAAATTTAATCTCTCGTAACCTATATTTGGTGGCTCACTTTTCTTTTTCTTTTAAAATTTGTATTTGTTTTGGCATTTTATAAATGCGATGTGAGACTTTAATAAACAATCTGTCTGTCTGTCTGTTTTAAAGGAATTCTGTGATACGAATGTTTGCAAGTGATCGAAACTCACTAAGCTGTACATTCTCTTGAATTCACGATATATCGTATCCTCTAAATTCACGACTCATCGAATGAACTGCATAAGTTTACACCATTATCAGTTTATACTCGTGATCAGAGGTGCTTGCTAAAAGCCCTCAGTTTATTGGAAATGAACAAGACGAAGTCTAAGGCGTGGAGCGTCGGAGTGGGATATCTGCCCCTTTTAAAGAGCATGAAACGCACATAAAATCCCACCACTTGAAAGGGAATTTATGTTTCCATAAGAACTTATTTAGAATAACACCAGTGCTGTAAGATAAACGTGGTACACATATCGCCAGTTTACTGCAGCTCGTGTTTGCTTTAGGATGCTGTATCCATAACTTTAAACCGAGGCGAGGCTGGTGTGTTTTGATTATCTCCCTTTGATAAACTGACACCTGGCGGGATAAAACGGAAACAAACAAGGTGGAACTTTGTCAGAGACCGGAAATGCTTCATGGGTAGTTTCTTGGAGTATATAAACAATACATAACCTTGCATTTATGGATAAGCATAAATTGTGCAATACCGTTGGAGATGATTAATTTGTCTTTGTAATTGTAATGTTAGGTCCTCCTTTATTGGAACCATTTAAACGTTCGGTGATTATTTCACGATATTCAATCTGTGATCGTTTGTACAGTTCGTCTGTTAGTAATCTATGTTTATTTTGATAAGTCCTTTTAGAAATTGATTTTTTGAATTCGTTCATTTTGCCTTTTATTTTGTTGTTGTTGCAATTTTCAATATATTAAAATTCAGGAAATGGCTACTAAGCTATTTTTGATTTACTTGTTTCTCAACAATCTTATGTGACAATCGAGAAATAATTGTTTAATTCATTTTATTTTTAAAAACATTGAGTTTTCAATATTTTCGAGTCCTTTTTTCTTACGATGTTATGCAGAAATCTCTCTGTCCTCAATTACTTGGTCCATTCGTTCATCTTATTTTAACTTAATGTGATTTCAAATAACATACTCTTTCTATAATGAAATGGTGGCCGAGAAGGTACTACGTACGTCAGTGTTTTCGATTGATGACTAAGTCACGGCGTGGATTTAAATCCCGCGAGAGGATCCACCCTTGTACTAACTCAGAAGGTATAATCACAAACATTGAAGAACATGAATTCTGGTTCCTGCTTGCTCGGCAAGAAGATGTTTTGATAAGACTGTAGGCATTCTTCCATGTTGGCATTAGCAAGCACCACCTAAAAGACGGACGGAGAACAGTGGTCGAGTGCTTGAGATATTTTTTTCTGAATCCAAAATCCCGACTCGGTATTTCAAGAAATACGACGAACTAGAGCGCTGATCACCTATATAGGGGTTAGAATAGCATACCATTTAGATAGTAAAATGCAAAGGCAAGTGGTATGATTTGTTTTCACTGTTTCCCTTATTCTGTGACCTTTTTAGCCGACATCTCAGTTTTCGAGACACACTTGTTATTACAATACAGGCAGAGGGCTTTGGGATAGCATGCCATGTAAATAGTCAAATGTAAAACCTGGTGGTCGAGTAGGTAAGATATATTTTCTGATTCCCTTATTCTGTGGTCATCTTATCCAAAACCTTGGCGTAAGAGACAAACATTGTACAACACGACAGACGATGAACTCGAATTCTGATCACAGGGGGATTGAAAATAATGGGGAGTTTTACGGCTTGAAAGGGGGAAAGGTTAATTGGGGTGATAAATCTCTGCTCACACCTGGCCGCTCCGCACGCGACTCGCCTGGCGCTCAGGTAGATTGATCAAGTAATTACCTGAGTAATTGGACCACAAGGTCACGTGACCTCTCTTGACTAATCACCGTTGTTTCAAAGGGACGTGACTTCTTTTAGAAGAGTGACGTCAGATAGATTCCCATGGTTGTTCCGACATACGAATATGACTTTTTGCTATCTCTTATTTATCTTTTTGAATAATTTGTATCCCGTCGCTTGGGCATAATATTACTATGTGTTCAAATGTTTCATAGTAATAAATCTCGATTAAATCTAGTACAAATCTTGTTACACTTGTATAATCCTAGTTTCAAGTCATAGGTTTATTCACGACATTAATCATCAATTCAATCATTTCTTCATCAACCACTAGCATTACAGGTCATCGGCGGTTATAAAATACAAGTGTTGATTCAACGTTATCTCACAGCAGGATTCTGTTTGTGGCTCTGAAGAAAATTAGGTGACGTTTCTTTTGTCGTTGAGTGTACTTTATAAGTCTGTATGATGCTAAAAATGAAATATCAAAATTAGCATGGCATTGTTATGGCAACTTTAAACAAAAAGACTAATCAAGGTCTGTTTTGTCACCAAACGTAGTGCACCTTCATCTTAGTGCGACATAAGCGACCAAATATGATTAAATCATTAAAAATAAAAATAGCACAAGATTGTTCTTCACATTTTGTAAACGTTTCTATCATTAAACAAATTTAACCTGTCGAATTTCATAAAATACCCTGTCATTGCTATTCTTTGATATGTGAATATAATGTTATCAATTGGAGGTTAGATATTAGCGGCAGTCATAAACAGTAACAAAAGTTACCTCCCTTGATCTCGTACCAAATCTCGTGACAAGTTTTGATTTACGTCAAGATATGAAAGAGTCCTGCCTCCGTGTTATCGGTAAATTGTCTCTCAAACAAAAGGTCATAACCTTTGAAACCAGCTTCCAATCAGATAATTACAAACTCCCCCGAAGGCACACACTGCGCATGTCACAAGCAATTATGGAAGTAGGTCGGCTACAAACGCCATCGCCCCATTGTAAGATCATTAAATTCTACTTCGTTTCCCCAAATCACTGAGCATTTGGTGATTTATAAACGCTCCCAATGTTTGATCGCCTAATAATATTAGGTGTTACAATTGAATATGGTTCCGTGGAAAATTCTTCCGATTATCGATAATCTAACATAGAGTTATGAGGTTAGCGATTGTGTTGACGTTTATTTGCCAGCGAATCTTCATTCAAGTCATGGATCAATTTTTATTTTATTTTTGGACTCAGAATAAAAGAGACCAGCTAGGTTAACTTCTCAAATATCAACTTCAATACTTCAATATTGTTAAGATAACACTGTCATTATAATCAATAAAGTTTAAAAAAATGCAAACATGCGTTGTTTAATTAAAGTAAAATCAATCTAAACTATTTGACCTCGATTATCTGACTAAAATTTGGAACGAAGAATTATCGTGATATCAATCGTTCAAATTGACCCTACAGGGTTTCAGTTCATAAGTTGACAACGTTGATGATACAGGCCCTCCCCATGCACTCATCAAGGCAACGTTGCGCGTTCTCAGAGTAATACAGACATCATGCAAATGAAAACACTTGTTATTAATTTTATTGTGTTCCTCGATTTATTAATGTTTAATATAATGATTTTAGAAGAATTTTATCTGCGCAAACTAAACAATGTTCACATTGATTCCTTAACGTGAACCTTTTTCAAAGTTAAAAAATAATTAGGCTTTATCCTTTGAATTTAGACAATATATCATTCATAAAACATGGGAAGAACTCGACAAAGTAGACATCTAAAAGGGCCCCTCAGTGCCTTTGGAGGGTCAGTAGAACGATTGTGTGATTTTATTTCTTAAAAAAATCACCCAATTAATAACGTTTATGCCTATTGTATCATCTTCAGAGGGCAAAACAACTCATAATCATAACCCGTGATCCAAAGTCGTAGAAGAATTCATTGCAAATTGTTTTTTGTTTTATGTAAACACCTTTTATTCATTTCAGGTAGCGAAATCAAACATGGTTAAAACGTTTTAGGGTTACTTTATCCTAAAACATTGTCTTGCAATTTGAAATCTGACTTCTATTTTGCGAGATTGGTAAATTGTCTTGAAAAAAACTCCGTGCTACTGTCCCTTTAAGGCTACTTATTTACTACCATGTCATAGAGCGAACAATTCGCAAATACGCTCAAATTGAAATTTCCTCATTTGCACAATTTCTACCTTCACATAACATTGATATAGATAGAAACCTGTCTGATCCATAACTGTTTGCGTTATTTTACAACGTCATTACAAAACAAATGCCCCCTTAAATGACTTGGAAATTGGTTGTTAATAACTTCTTAAAACGCATTCATCTTTAAAATGTCTTACTTAACTTAATTGTCGATAACACACCATTAGTTTTAATTTTTTACCTCATGATGGAGAAATTTTAATCGATGAAAGGAAAAATATGTGTCATTACAGCGGACAGGTATTGATACAGCAGAATATAATTTGATTAATAGAAGCCTTTGTTGCATGCTCTATTTCTGCAGTTTGAAAAATCAATCAGATGGCTCCGTAATATCGCCTTAAATGAACTAAAAAATATAAAATGGATTTTTTTAAATTTGAAAGTTCTTTCAGATGATGTAAGTTAATGATGTCAGACTTGGAGGTTGATTTTAAGACTAGTTAGAAGCAGACTGTCTCCTAAATAATTTAGCGACAGTTACTGTTGTATATTTACGTGACATTAAGTGCAGCAAAAAAATACGTATAATGTTTTATTAAAGAGACAGAAGCACGTTTTTTTTAAATTATATTTTTTTCAATTCTTTTCTGATAATTTTACCTTAATGCTATATGTATAGTGAAAAAAAATCTCAGAACACAAACCAATCATCTATAGTCAGGGAAAAAATTATAGAGATTTACATTAAGTCAATTGGCGACCATTTTTGTGTGAACACCTTTAATTCATTTTGTGTAAGAAAAACGAATCGTATGACTGAACTTTACATTATATATTTTATTTATTATTGCTTCATTTAGTTTAAATACATTGTCTTTCAATTGTAATCATTTATTTACATTTTCCTGACACCACCCTAAAACGTGCTACTGTTCCTTTAAAGGCACCGAAGAAATTTTCCTAAGATAAGAGATGGGGTGAGAATCAAGTTATACCAATTGCAAGACACCTGCTTTGGATAGTAAAAAAGAGTTGAAAACACATTTTCCATCTTCGAATAAATTCCAAGGCGTAGACACTAAATGGCCGAATGTAGCTTTGCTTGATACACGACATTCTATGGCTAAGGATAAGCAGGCTGATTATAAGATGTATGTGCCCCTGGGTTGAAATATGAACTGTGTCAGTGCAGTGATGTGTCGAGTAATGATGCAGTTCCCCCGTTTTGACTTTAGACCGGAAAGAACTGATTTTGCAGTGTTTGACGGTGCAGCACCATTTTATTCAGTGACGGATAATGCAGTAGGTGACGAATATTGCAGCATTATTGTAGTAAGTGACGAATAGGTCAGCGTCATTGTAGTAAGTGACGAATAGGTCAGCGTCATTGTAGTAAATGACGAATAATACAGCGTCAGTGCAGTAAGTGACGAATCATGAAATCATCTTTGTAGTAAGTGACGAATATAATAGCGTCAGTGTAGTAACTGTCGTTTAGTAAGGTACATAGTAAGTGACGAAAAAACATCAACATGTTATCAGGTGACGAATAACGCATTACTTTAGGTTATGATAAACTAGAATGACGCACTGATGTATCGGGCGGCGGATAATGAAGCATTGTATATTTTGAGTCTCATCATTGAGTACTGTATTTTAGAGAATGAATAAACCTATATTGTATTGAGTGACAAATCATACTATTTACTTGCATTGAGTGACAAATGTATTGAATGACACATGATACACCTCAGTTGTATTTGGTGACAAATAATTCAACTCAAATCTATTGAGTTACAAATGATACATCATAATGTTATTGAGTGACAGACAAAACGACACAAATGAATTGAGTTACAAATGATACATCATAATGTTATTGAGTGACAAATAATACAACGCATATGTTTAAGTGACAAATGATAAAATGTATTAAATACTAAGGGAGAGATGTCGCAGCTCTGATAGCAACGAATAATGCAGAGTTAAATATCAAGTGACGAATGAAGCACTTCTATATCGGTTTGACGAATAAAGCATAACTTATGAAATTGGTGACAAAATGCACCTTATGCATTATACTAATAACACTATGGGGTACACCGAAGTCATAAAGAAATAGTACAATGTGACACCTTCAATGAGATACTAAACGAGCCAGTCACATTATAAATGCTAGATGGCTTTTTGATAATGTCTTTTAACCTACTCAAAATATTAGATTTCCTGAATTATTAATGGTTAGTTATGTTCAACTGAAAGTGATCTTTTATCACGGTTTTAACTAGTTGGAACAATGATCACTTTCTTCATTGAGAGATATATTAATACATTTATATACATGTATTAAATATCCAGTAGATATCATTTTCTTATAATTGAAATGTATCTTTGAATATATTTGAGTCTTCCTGATCGATGCTTTTTTTAATTGAAAAAATGTTGAAGTTGTTTAGTTATCATCACGCCTTTGTACTAAGCCAAATCGTCCTTTGCATTGAACATTTTACGAATATGAAGGTGTGTTGAAGAAGCTTGTTTGTAACATAGGCCTCCAGCATGTTAAAATATTCTGCTTTGCGTTAAGCGTTATCTAACCGTATGGTCTTCTAGGTAAAACATATAGAGGATACTTAATGTTGTTTTCCAAATACCAGGTTTATTTCATCGAGTGTCATGGGTAAAGATGATATTTCACGAGTGGCGCAGCCACGAGTGAAATATCAACTTTACCCATGTCACAAGGTGAAATAAACCTGATATTTGGAAAACTACATTAAGTATTCTATTTATTATATGATTTTTAATGAAATATCTAATTAAAACGACTTTAAGACTTAAAAGTTACCCCCTTTTGTTCAAATGGCTGAAAGTAGTTCCGGCACCTGACCAGTGACGATATAATATATCGTCACTGGTCACAGTGAAAATATAATATATCGTCACTGTTGCCTGATAGACAGTTTATTTCACTGATAAAACCCAGTATTTCATCGCTGATCATATAATAAAGGCATCTATTTGTCTTTCACTATATGATGTATATAACTCAGAATATCTAACTGAATTGTAGGCTATTAAAACCATAAACACCCCTCCCAGCATACTGTTTGATAAACAGTTCATGAAAAGCAGATTATATACGTAACACGGATGCCAATAACATGTGTAACATACCTTATCATTTCCTATCATATTTATTAATTTCTGTCACATATTTATCAGCTAACGTGTAAACTCGTGATAAATATTCAACTAAAACTGCTATTCCAGTCAGACATGCCTCTAAATTAGTATTCCGCTGCAAGAAGAGACGTCCACTGAAATCCCAAATACTTAGCAGAATCAGTAGGACGCAGCACAAATAGCAAATCAAAGTGTGATGTGCATTGGAATACCTTAACTTGCAACCTGAACTGCTTCCCAATCGTTCATATCATATACAGTAGCTACCTTTGGAAAAACAATATATTGCAGTTGAATTAAAACTTTTTGGCAACCGATCGGTTTATATATAAATTTACTACTTCGACTATTACTACTACTTCTGCTCCTATTACTACTACAACTTCTACTGCTACTACTACTGCTACTACAACTTCTACTACTACTGCTCCTACTAATACAACTTCTATACTGCTACTGCTACAGCTGCTGCTGCTACAGCTTCTGCTACTACTACTGCTCCTACTACTACAACTTCTACTGCTACTGCCACTTTTACTGTTACTTTTACTGCTACTACTGCTACTGCTACTGCTACTACTGCTGCTGCTACTGCTACTACTACTACTTCTACTACTACTACTACTACTACTACTACTACTACTACTACTACTACTACTATTATATATTTACATTTAAAAAAACAATTCTGTTTGTTGTACAAATCCATTCACTAAGATGTTTGTTTAGCCAATCTCCATTTCAACCAAGCCCCAGCCAAATTTATTATCTGACTGTTTCGTAAGAAATGCCTTTCCGGCTTTAAGGACTGAAACTGTTGCATGTGTGTACGAACTGTCTGTCTTGTGAAACTGATACTCCTCCGCATTGGTTCCCTTGTACTAGTGATATTCTAAACTTCTTTGTTCAAGCTAGAGTCATTAAGGTAAATCAGGCAGTGATCTGTGTATTTGTGACGTCGGCGAAATCCCCGAGAGTTGGAAGCATCTCCAACACATCAACAATGTTTATGTTTATCTTTTATCTTTAAAGGTAGCCTATTGGTATGTTCTGTGTATTCATGTTAAGTCTTCTGTAGTCGTATTTAGACGTTTAACACAGTTGCCTTACACTCAAATAAAGTTATATATCTTAGTTACAGAAAACGTGGTGTGAAACGCAATGAAACGTGATTGAAAAAACTCACATTGACTATTTTCGTGGACATGTATTTATATGATTTATCTATCATGATTTCATGAAAGTTATTTATATCCTATTGCACTTGTGCATAAAAAATTATTTCATTGTATTCATCATATGGTACTGCATTGTGTAAGTACGTTATATCATCACTCGCCCGAGTAAAATATCGTAGTGTAATATTTATCAGAAAATATCAAACTAGTGTAATAACACAATGCATGTATGACGTCAAAGTATTGTGTTGTCATGAAGTCACAACGTAAGCGTACCGTCACAATGGCTGCCTAGTCGCGGTATTGTTAGTTTCAGGACCAGGGCAAGTAATGATTAGAATACTAAACTTCCTTCCATTTGAAACCATTCTTGACTATTCAGTATTTTATGTTCTTGGATGTTTTGGTATCAAACTGGCTTTCGCTCGTTTTATACAATTTTCTTAACTCGTTAAATAAAAATAGTCCGTTGAAGATATTGCTGTATAGTAAATCGACATATTTAGTGTTTAATAACATCGCGCTGACGTGACGTCATAATAACGTCATAATCGTTAAATATGACGTCACAATGACATAGTGCCGGCTGTAATGGTCAATTCGGCGAACTTCTTTATATTTTTGACAATGTTATTAAAGCTGAAATAAATAAAATAATAAATATCCATTTAAAAAGGAATGGAATTGGTAGTATCATTTGTAAAAATTGTCAATTAGTGTCTGCAGTAATTATTGTCCTATATAGTATCATAACAGCTTATGATACAAACTTTATGTCGTGATATAAGGAATACGATTTTTAACTCATTAATTGAATACTTTATTGCACTTCAATACCGAGTGCGTTCATCTGTCTCTAGACATCACATGATAACACCAACGTGTCATCTACTGTCAGAACTACTTGATTACATTATCGATTCACTTATCAGCCCACAAATACCATGCTTGGTGACATCTTGTTTCCCTACAACATATGAACACATTAATATACTGTTGTCATCACGTATGGTATTCATAATCTTATATCAAGAATAGCTTTGTAATGGTAGCTTGTACTTATAACGCATGTCGTTGAAACACTTGGCACTGGGATATCTTGCAGAATGTCTTTATCTTCTCAGGTATAACAACATCATACCAACGACATTATGTCTTGTGCTGATCATATCATGTCTTATCAATAATACCAAGGATACCATGTCTTGCACAACAGATCATAGTACAAAAACATTTTAACGTTATATACTTGTAGAAATACACCATCTTATCAAATCAATGTCATTGTCAAATCATTTTTGCAATAATGCTTGTACTAACGATCACCACAAATACCATAACCATGTACTGATACAGTATATTATGGATATTCGTATCACATAGTCTTGTACTCACGATCACCACGAATACAATAACCATGTACTGATACAGAATATTATGGATATTCGTATCACATAGTCTTGTACCAACGATCACCAAAAATACCATGTACTGAATAGAGGATATTATATGAGTGTCCATGACATACTATGTTTACGACACGAGTGCCTAAATATTGGTATTTCCCGAGCGAGAGCGAGGGATATACTGATATTTAGGCACGAGTGTCGTAAACATAGTAGGTCATGGGCACGAATATAATATTCTGTTTATTACCGTAGTCCCAAAATTACGGAAAACACTCAAAAACAACATCTCAGCATGGGCCGACAAGCCGCCATCGACCCGTATAGATTGTGACGTCATAGGTGAACCGTGACGTCAAAGCATTGTTTAAAACGTGACGTCACAATGAAAAAGTGATATTTTGCCCTAGGGCAACATATGAAAAATATGAACCTCGATATGATTGCCCTCGTAGGTAATAATACAGAATATTATGGATATTCTTATCGCTTAGTCTTGCACTTACGATCATAACGAATAAGGATCACAACAACTAAATCGTTACCATCTACTGATACAGAATTCATGAAAAGCGATCTTATAGTTTATCATACATGTAATAATACAAGTTTTTATGATGTCTCTCAAACGGTATGATCTATTTCGAAATATTATTTCAATTATACCTTTGCGCAAAATATGATCCGACTACATGGAAGCAAAGCAAGTGGTTTAAGGGTTTCGTTTTGCATCCATGCACGTCAAAAAAGTGAGACGATACAAGTAAGAAATGCTGAAAGAGTCTCAATAAAAGTGTTTCACGAAAAGCAATAACAGTAATACACTGGTAAAGTTCAACATCTTTTAATTTGAATTAAAATCTGAAATGTTATGAATATTTCATTACCCGCGTGAATATGATCTCATTAAACTCTAGAACCTTGTTCATTAAAATTGAAAATTATTATTTAGTATGACATGTAATGTGAATTTAATAGAATCGAAAGAAGAGAGGATGTTCATAGCCGTTATAAAATATGAAAAGGAAATTGAAATACGTTTTGAGTTCTTCCTTTAGTTACGTTATAAAGAATTGATAAAAAACATCATGTCCAATCAAAAAGCATAATCAAGGAAACTCCCGACATCGCGTGACAATGATCTTATTTATTATTGATTAAATATCACTTATAGTCGAGGTAAGGAGTTTCCACGAGTGAACTTTCTCACCTTCGTCGAAAAAGAGCTAAACTCGCCATCCACGGGCGAATGGTATAAATTTGTAATGAGGCAAGGAAAGAATGAAGCACTGACTTAATTCACTGCCCCCTGTCACAAGCTTCGCCTTATATCAAACCACGCGAGTTGAAGCCTAGATAAACGCGCCTAATTAAATAGTACAACAATACAATGAATACAAAAGAATTTCAGCGCATACAAGTATATTTGCGGGGCGGTACTGAAACAGTCTGTTGTATTCACGAATTATTACGTTCGCTATCATTTCAATAGAGACACTCGACTATAATTCCGGTAGTTTACCTTATGCGATTTTTATTGATGGAGTTAAGAAGTGGGCGGGGCTTAGAAGAGGCTGACGAAAAGGACACTCGTGCCCGGGGCGAGGAAAGAGAGAGAGATGCATGTTTACCGACAGGCGATCTATCTGTAGGAGAAACCCGCCCTCCACTCCAGATCCCCTCGCAAAGCTCCGCCAATCGCTTTACAACGAGATAACGCGGAGAAAACACTAACATCGCTGTCTGAAGGGACTTGCTTTCCTTCTCACTCGACGCTTAGCGGAAGTTTACGATTCAGCGATCAGAAATATTGCAGCGGTTGTCAACGACTGTAAACACTGGAAGATGACCTGACGATGTAGATTTCATAATTCGCACTGTTTTGTCTTGTGGAGATTTAAAAAACTCGTTCGTGACTCAAAAACAGGAGCTAACCATGGCCTTCAATCCGTTTTTCCTTCAAAGGTCTATGGAATACTCCATGGGGTCGTTCCTAGGCCAACACCCGCTTCTCCATGGCTTATCGCTTCACCCCCCGGGAATGGGCTCCCCCATTTTCCCCAAGATGCAGCAGGGGGTCGGGCGGTCCCCCTTCACCCCCGGGGAGTTTCTCCCTCACCCCCAGCCGTTCAGGCCCCTCCGTGTGCTCGATCCCCCTGAAACTGAAGCTCAAGATGATCCCAAAGTTGAACTCGAAGGGAAGGAACTGTGGGAGACGTTTCACAAACTCGGAACTGAAATGGTTATTACTAAATCTGGGAGGTAAGTAAATAACACTTAAATTCTAAAAAATCATCAACGTTTTACCACGATGGAAAATGATAAACTAATTTAATGTAAGAAATGGAATGGTTATTACTACATCTGGGTAATCACCAAGGGGGAAAGACCATGGAATTTAATTGTGTATACAAATATAAAACTTATGAACACGAGTTAGTGAGAAAGATTTTGTATTGTAAGAAATATACATAAATAGCTCAAAGATGAAGATACACAAATATGCATTGGCATTAAATAATTTACAGAATGTGCTGGATATATATCTATCAAATAATTTTTAAAGGGAGATGTTAATTTCACGTCACTTGGAACATTAAAAGGATATAAAAAACAAATGAATAATTTCTAATTTTTAAAATCTCTTTCTCTCTTTTATGCAACATATGACCGAAATAAACGTTTTGATCTCCAACAAGGGAGTGGTCATAATAATATTGGGATAAGAACAGGTCGGGTCATCCGTTTATGAAAATAGAAAGAAAGATATATATCCATGTATTAATTGAATATCGACAAGCTGATCAACATTCGCTTCAATCAAAGATTTCAATACTACTTAATTATTTCAACAAAAAATGAATGATTTTGAACAAACATATTTGAAAGATAATTTTCCTAAAAACTGGAGTTAAGGATGTCGATGAAAATGGTGCATTTAGATCAAAAATAAATATATGTAGATATGGATTATTACTTTTCTACCAATTATAAGTTTAAATTCATTATTTGGATAGGAATACTATGTACACCAAGGAACATCAATCTACTGAGTTTTATAATGTTAATTCCTAAAATTTCTGGATAGAACGAGCATTTGTTAGAAAATTTAACCAATAACACTTAAGGGCACAGAATAATATCAATTTCATTTAAATGTGCAACCGCATGCCCTGTTTATATCTGAAGGATTAAAAATCCATTTGAAACCTGAGTTGTCTAGTCGCATTTGATACTCGTAAAGAAATTATCAATTTATAAATATTGCCTGATTTTACTTGATAATTCCGTGATATGACTTCCTGTCTACACGCATGGCAAATCATCTGAATTTATAGAACACCTTTCACATTGTTCACTCGTTAGTGACAGGGACATTCAAATTCATGAACCGTTTGTGAGATTATAACGCGATGCTTTGGTAATATTAATGTTCTTCAACAGTTTTTGTAACCACTGAAACATATTCAAATAGACATTTATTACGTGACATAAATCATAATTATTTCATACTTGTTGTATGCCTTTTTTATGAATTAGAGCTTAAAATATTCTGACATTATCAAACGAAAATATAACATTGTTACATATTAACTCACTTATGCATTGTGTCGCCGTATGATGATCTTCATAAAGACCCAAACATGTTCCTATTCGATGTGCATATATCATTTCCATATAAATGAAAGTCATTTTATAGTAAATTTGAGCTTATTTATCAAAGGCTGTATTGTAACGTACAACATCTGGCATTTCAATGCTACACATTATAGTATTAATTTAACATTTCTGAATATTATGATATCATAAATAATTACTTCAAAAAGACCTTAGAAGTTGTAGATTTCTTTCCAAAGTGTTCGTAATTAATAAAGAACTTACTCGCAATCATGTGTTCAGGAACATTCATTGTTCATTTTGCGAATATTCAAAAATTTAGAGATACATTTAAATCAATTTACGTCCATTTTTGGATAAAAATGCCTAACATATGTCAACCTAATTTCTGAACAAGTTGCAATTAATATTTTAAACAAGGAAATATACAATCTCCATAATATTTTTCGCTTTTGCAATATTCATAAAATATGCAAAGTGCTAATTTTGCAAGAAACATACCCCCCAAAATATCCGTATTTTAATTAAAACACTCAACTCACGTGTACACGTGAATTTTCATTTATTATAATGATCACAAACAAATACAATGCACTATCCATTCTCTTTGTATAAATTATCGTCACTGACTTGTCAGTAATTTACCAAAAACTCATGAAAACTACAGTTACAGGTTAAGCTTTAATTTCAACAATAAAACTAAATCAACTGATTATTCTGTGTATTTATTCATCGCTTCTTCTCGTAGACTTACGTTAACTTTATCAAATGATATTCAAATAAATCTAAATATTTAACATTAGGAATGTAATGCATTGTCCATTTCTATATCATTCCACCGCTCCTTGTTTTAACTCGTAATACAGAGACTCATGAAATTTACATGTACAAATGAAATATAAACTCTAATAAAACATATTGTAATCGCCGCAACAAACAAAATGTACATGCACAAATGACAAAGACACCCATTTAATAATTTCAACATAAATGCATCGTTTATTTTATTTAAATTATTTCATTGCTCATCGTTAGAATCTCTGGTACTCTAACTATAGTGAAATCTACATGCACAAATGAAAAAGATATCCATATAACTATTAAGGCTTAGTTCATTTTATTTATATAAATTCATTGCTCATCGTTATAATCATTAATACTCTAACTATAGTGAAATCTACATGCACATTTGAAAAAGGCACCCATTTAACTATTAAAGCATAAATGCATCGTTCCGTTTATTTATATTAATTCATTGCTCATCGTTAGAATCTCTGGTACTCTAACTATTGTGAAATCTACATGCACAAATGTAATAGATACCCTCACATTACATTATAAAGCACAATGCATTGTCAGTGTTTACCTCATGAAACCTACCTGTACAGGTACACCCACCTTTTGACAGCTGACACTGAACCTGACATTGTCAGGAACTTCTAAATGCATCCCTCCTCGGGTCATAGGTGTGTTTGTGATATATCTCACACATCATGTTTCAGAATTGGGTTTCTAATGTTTATATCATAGAGAACTTTAAAAATATCCGACACAGTGTGTTTACATTAGCTTTGAATTGTTCCAGAAGCATTTTTGAAGCTTGGCATAGAATAATTTTATGGATTATAAACTTCTTTATTTTCATAACACTGATGTTTTGGTAGATTATATGTTAATATAATGAGGGGGGGAGTATAATTATTTTGAAAAATAATAATTTGATATAAATAAATAAATAAATAAATAAATAAATAAAAATCTTTTGAAACTTTAAATCACCTACAAAACCCCAGAAGAAGGCTTATCTGAAAGACGCTCATAAAGATTATTTTTTATTTTCAAATTAATGATTAATTTACGGCATGTCTGTTTATTTCTATGCTCTTTAGTCGTAGCAGATTTGTATTTCAATCTGAAATTGACAACTATTTGACTGAAAAAGACATTTACTGCGTCTATTTCAAACAAGTGTCAGATTTCGAACTGCGGTGGTCAATCCATTGACAGACAACAAAACCATCACCGTACTTGAGCTCAACACAAGCTAGCAAACCACCCCTTCCCAGTCCAAAAGCCGATGTCTTTTGTTGTTCGAGTCCGTCTTGTTTGCTATTCAACAAACCCGCTCTTGACTTTCATGGCTAACATACCCGCTTAACTATGAATTCACAACGGGAGCCCCTGTCATAGGGTACGATTTCTCAGGCTTTCAAAACTTAATGTTGACGATGAAAAGGCAGAGACCAGAAAATTATGTGAATTTTGTGGTCTGTGTATAGTCGGCTGAGTAGATAATCTGTGCTAAATATGGCGTGGCGTATGAAACATACAGGCTCATGTTGCACGGGCAAAGCGAGCGGTGAGGGTGCGTGTATATTTCGCCATGTTGAACACATCTGTTTTGAAATGTGCTGCACGGAAACCTCGCCCAAACGTGAATGGTATTTTGAAATTGACAACGAAGTTGTTATAAGGAAATAAACAGCGTGAAAATTTGAAATTGACAACGAAGTTGTTTTAAGGAAGTAAACAGCGTAAAAGTGGTTGTCAGTTTGTAGTCAAGATAGATAAATAAATTTATAGACAATAATGATTAGATACTTTGTCTAGACTATTTTATAAATAAAATAACGGTAGGCTAAGATGTATAATCGACACTTTTCATTATTTTAAATCTTTCTAATCTTTTGTTGAAAATGTTGAATATCAGGTTAAAGATATAAATTAAACGCTTTTAGGTAGTATTTTGTAAATTTCCCTCAGATATCGTGTTGATAACAATTATTTCACAAAACAAATTTGAACCATTTGATGTTGATACATGTAGTTCTATGAAAGATGCCTTTTCGGTCTTATGATAAGGAATCATACTTTGAATTAACACTAACGAAACAATACAAAAAAGAAATTAATGTAATTATTTCATAATTTTCTCAAATATCAGATGTTATGAAAATGTCTGTTCATAAATGGGGTCTTGAACCATGGTGATATTTAGTAATGTTTCATAAAATGACATTTCACTATTCAACTCTGTTTTTCTCCAAAAATTCATGCAAAATGTCGTTTTTTTTCAATGAGCATTTTTATTATACCCCCGCTACGACGTAGTCGGGGGTATATAGCGCTCCGCGTGTCCGTCCGTGCGTGCGTGCGTGCGTCCGTCCGTCCGAAATCGTTTCCGGAGCATTACTCAAAAACTATTCCACTTAGAAACTTAAAATTTGGTATGGAAGTAGCCTATATGGTGCTGTGGTGCCTTTTAGGGGTTTCAGCTCAATGGTCCAAATAATTTTTGAAATTTTGACCAAAAACGGTCCGATTTTTGGACTTTGTCTCGTTTCCGGAGCATAACTGAAAATCTATACCACTTAGAAACTTCAAATTTGGTATGGAAGTAGCCTATATGGTGCTGTGGTGCCTTTTAGGGGTTTCAGCTCAATGGTCCAAATAGTTTTTGAAATTTTGACCAAAAACGGTCCGATTTTTGGACTTTGTCTCGTTTCCGGAGCATAACTGAAAATCTATACCACTTAGAAACTTCAAATTTGGTATGGAAGTAGCCTATATGGTGCTGTGGTGCCTTTTAGGGGTTTCAGCTCAATGGTCCAAATAATTTTTGAAATTTTGACCAAAAACGGTCTGATTTTTGGACTTTGTCTCGTTTCCGGAGCATAACTGAAAAACTATACCACTTAGAAACTTCAAATTTGGTATGGAAGTAGCCTATATGGTGCTGTTGTGCCTTTTAGGGGTTTCAACTCAATGACCCAGTTAACCGGACGATTTGCTATCCGGACGATTTTCACCTGTAACCAAAACAAGGTTCGACTGTATAGTGCTGTTGTGCCCTTTAGGGGTAATTCCAGGGTTCCCAGAATTTTATTCAAAAACTACATGGCCGGGGATGTTTTGAAGTGAAATAGTTTTGAGGGTTGCAAGATCATTGTGTTCTAAGTCATAATCATAAATTTTCAAATTAATGTTGCGTGAAGGCGGTCAAACTCAAGCGGGGGTATGTGAGCCGCGCTCACTTTTGCCTTGTTTTATTTTATCAGCCAATATGACGTATTTCGCTGAATTTATTACAAATCAAATATTCGATGTATAGTCTTATTGCGTTTTAACAAGACCTAAATGATGAATTTCAAGTTTTGGACCATAAAGATTTTCCAATAAAGACATAATTCTTAAATTCCTTTTTTAACTTCACGTCAAAACGCGTCTTCAAGCTATATCGGTTGTCATTATGATAAAATAGGAGTCGTCTAAACGTCATATTAATTTTTTGATAGAATATTAATTGTTCATATGAAATGGTGACATATCTAATGCGTTATAAAACAGATGATTTATTATTTCAAAAAGACAATTGAATACTTTAAGGAGAAAACTAACAGCTCAAGCTTCTATTAGCTCATTTAAATTCCTTGAAAATGCAATTGTCATGCTTATCGCTAGACAAACGGGCAGTGGAACGGGTTATGAAATATCACCATAACTATGCCAGATAACATATAATAAAAAAAGTTGTCAATCATTTTCAAAACCTTGTTAAGACGTGAATTATGATATTGTGATATCTTGAAAAACAATTGACATACTTCAAGATCGTACGTTTTTTAATCTGTGGAAATATAATATTATAAAAGAAAATCAAGATGATTAGAAATTATCTAGTTGATGTGCAAGGTCCTAGATTCGATGTCATTAAATTAGAAATAAAATTCATTGTTCAATAGGTGATGAACATCTTTTGTTTGAACTGTTTACATGTGTATAATGATTTGAATCTAATGCTTGGTAATTCAAACAATTGCAGTGTGAAATCTTGCGAAAGATTAAAACACAAAAAATGAATAAATTTATCAAATATTCGCCTTTCGTCATAAATTTTCTGATTCAATTATTGTAACAAATACCTTTCGTAATTATAGCATATTAACATTTGTAACCCGAACACTATTACATCTTCATAACTCAAATTCAATAATTTAAATTTGAAACCACATGGTGGACCGAAATTAAAACAGGGTTAATTAAGAACTCAAGAACATTAATCAAAGACATTATAATTTGAATACAGTGGTTCAGGGCTAGCGATGTTTATTATTAGGCCCTGAAAATGTATAAAACCATATGTTGTATAAGGAGATCTGAATCATTGATACGATGATGATAGAGAAATGACCCGCTGATTTTATCAGGTCAACTCCAGATGACCATGAATGTCAAATCAATTAATATCATTGTCAATTTCACCATGTCAATCAAACTGTTTGCCAAGTCAAAGATATGTTTACATCTTTTATATTTGATGTAGCAAACATGTTTACTCTGTCACAAACAATGCTTACCATACAGTTTTAATCATTTTGTGAAGTTTGTGTGAAAACACAATGTCATGCAATAGCACATTTGGTATAAATATTACCAAAACAACATAGCCATAAATAAATAAATCCATTAAATTAATCGTAGTTAACTTAGGTTGGAATCTGAATGATATTTTGATCTATGAATACCAACGTTTGAAAGCTGTTGTTTCCAAAACAGTGTTCCTCATTTTAAATAAATATGTTTCTCCCATTCACATTAAAGTGATCACCTTGATAAAACAATGTGAAGATAAACAATTGAACATGCCGTATTCAAATAATCCTGATCATCAATCATAATTTTATTTTGTGAAATAAAGATATGTTCAAACTACACGCTTGTTTTCCGAGAGTGTTGGTTACTTTGTTACCATGCATGCGATATACACAGTTTTGTGTTCATTGTACATGTTTTGCAAGATATGAACTATAAACGTTTAAGCAATTAGTTTCATATTGAACGATATTAACCATTTCACAAGCCATTCAGTTCTTTATCAACTTCTAATTTTATATGATAAATAAAAGTTATCATAAACTCTAAACGTTTGAATATGTTTGTTCGCAAATCACATATTTAATGATGTATACTTTGATATGTTATATCATCAGCAATTAGATAATGCGTTTTATCATTGAAATAAGCTGTCTATCAAGCTATGGGGACAATGTATATTACATTGATGTATCGTCACTGGGTGGGTGCCGGAACTACTTTCAGCTATGAAGACAAATGAGGGTTATGTTGCTTTTTAAATTTTTTAAAAGTAATTTTGATTACATATTTCAGTTTCAGTTGTAAATGAAACAAAGTGCTTAATGTATTTTTCCAAATACCAGTTTTTTATTACTTGCAAATGTACCCAATCATACTATCATCAAAAACAGACTCAAGATGTACCCTTTACCTAGTTCAATCTAGTTATATCTGCAGATTAACATTGTTGTATATATGTGTATATCTAAATTATCAGCGCTTTGAGCATCGCATATGTGGACGAAGTCAGCTTTTTATAAATATCAATCAATCAATCAATGTTTTGTTCCAACAAACCACCATTATTATCATTTTAACTGCGCCAATCGTGAAATATCGACTTTAACCATGACACTCGATACAAAATCTGGTATTTGACAACTTCCTCAAATATTGACTTTAATTTAGAACGACAGATGATAAATACAATGGTATCGTAAACACCAAATACAATGATATTGAAAACAAAATCCCCTTGTAAGAGAATACAACTGATTTGCTTTAATATGTCCAAAATGATAGATTTGAAGGAATGAATGACAAGTGTTTGTATTTCATGCAATTTTTATGCAACAGACAATACTAATGTCACTGATAACTGTCAATGTACTTTATATTGTTCAAAGTACCACACTTAACATCAGAAATACAGCGATACAATCGTTTTACTTAAAGGGACAGTTCTATCGGGGTATTTTTTGTGGAAACGAAATCCAAGAAGAGGCAATGATGAATTCTATTCTCTGTCAAATAGTTAAATCGAGAAATACTAAATTTGACTCTCACTCACATACTTGGAAGTGTAAGAAATAATCATGTTTTAGCCATGTATAAACAGAGAAGTACTCTTGAATTTTGTTTCCACAAAAAATATCCCGATAGGACTGTCCCTTTAAAGTCGTCAGTCAACACGATGACCCTAATAATACTAAAGACTGTTCAATGTGTTACAATTATACACTTAAGTGAGATGTTAAATAATGCGATATTATTGAAATAACGTATGCTGAAACTAAACAACATTATTTTCGTGACAGCTTAATAATAACAACTGTAACGAGTTTCTTAGACAAAGAATCCATATTTAGTATGGTAAACATTATGCAGTTGGCATAAATAGGAGTTTATTAAAAACAATTACGTATTTATATATTCAGAACATCTTAACGTACACAGTGCTACACATTTCGGAATAAATTTGACCCAATTGATAGATAGATATTTTTCATCGATGATACTTCAATATCAGATTTTAAATTGACATATTGATTTCGAAACAAAGCTATAGATTTTATGCATCTAACAATCGAGAAACACATCAGGAGACAGTCTCGGGCGAGTTGCTTGCTCTAAAGGTATTAAATCAAATCCCACACTTTGGTATCGAATGTATGTTAAAAAGTTCGTATGCATGTTATGGTAGTTACCGCAGTGCAATTAAGTTGACATCTAGACACATCACAAACTTTGTATAAATTCAAACTTATAGAAACTGCATCGAAAAACAATGACCAAGAATCTATGCCTAAAAACATTTATGCCCACCCATTTTGCACATGAAATCTCATGCGAGTTCCATATCATACTGTATCAGGAACAAAGTAAACCGGTGCATTATATAGTTAAATATATACACATAATTAACCATCAAAATTGTATGTATGCATATATTGATTCTTATAAAACATATGACAAGACCTATAAGAGGACATGAAGGAAAACCCTGGTATGTTGTGTATATATCTACTATAATTATATATATGCATATTGATTCTAATAAAATATATGACAAGACCCATATAGGGACATTTAGGAGAGGCCCGGTACGTTATGTATATATCTATTATAATTATATATATGTATATATCGATTCTTATAAAATATATGACAAGACAAAAGGGACATGTAGGTACGTTATGTATATATCTATTATAATGATATATATATTCATGTATAGGTGCAAACATAACGTATGAAAGGAGGACATTTAGGACATATAGGAGGACAGTCCTAGTTTCATCCGGAGTTGTTTAGCGTAATGTCGATGTTGTATCGATCGAGGTTGTTGTGTGGGAAGAATCAGCCAGAGAGGAACCTGCACTCGGCATGGTCACATAAGTAATATATTGTCTATGTTACGCTTCAGTTGACAGATCACAATGAAATAAACAGTCGGCTGATCGATACACGACCCATGTAGGAGACCGGTCCTGTTGATAAAGGGCAATATTGTAGTCTTGTTTCTCGTCTCTATAATAATGCCATGGATTGTGCTGTAGAACGCAGGACGGGCTTTTGTAGACGAATATGCTGACAGCAACTATAGTAAAATAGTTAAGATGTTTATATGAATGCAATATATATATCTGTATGCATTGATAAAAAAGGGCATATATTTATTCAATTGACTTGAAATATCGAAATGTGCTCTAACAGGAATGTTCATTGCTTTTAATGATTTAAACGGTCTTAATGGCATAACAATTATTTGTGTAACTTGTAATTTTAAAAGAGTGTAAGCTTAAAGCAAGCATAAAACAACATTCCCATTGACGATGCAGGCATCATGCTGCAGCATTATACATACTTAGCTTTACATTTGATGCAAGAAATATACTCATTGAATATTAGCATATTTTTATAGGGTGGTTCAAAGAGGGACTTACCCATACTGTATCTATTTATTGATTAATCTCTAATGACAGAGATGTAGAAGTGGGATTGAAATTAACATACCAACAAGATTGTCTCTTTAAATCAGGCTTGCATAGTATACAATGGAGAAAATGTCTATATTAAGTCGAACGAGCGTAAGCATACATATTGATGCATATATATTTTAAAGTAGATATAATTATGTGCAATAATTCATAAATACAGTATCTAATTGAAAATGTTGACAGCAAATATGCTAATAAATCAGGCATAGATATATTATAATAGTGTCTATGCTATCCGATGTGTTCTGTAAATCATGCATATAAGCAATTCGCCCCTCGCATGAAATGAATGTATTCACTACATAATGTGTTACCATGCATATATCATGTGAATATAATGCATGGTGTGATATGTTCATCGCACATAAGTATCAAATATTGCACACAAAGTGTTACGTAAATGATCTATTCGCTTGATTTACCTTGAATAGCTATGATGTCGAGCTGTGTAAACCATGCGAGATGGGATTTCATAGCATACAGTGGGTATAGGGGTATGTTTATATTTCTTTATATTAATGTATCTACCACACAGGGTACAAAATTCAATTTAACATATTTTACTTTTTTATGATAACTCTTTAAATTGAAAATAGTTCGAATAACTTGTAATTCCTTATTTTATGTGTTTTCGTATATATTTTTAAGAAGAAAAAGAAGGGTTTATTCTGTTTAAAGGCCATATATAATACCCATCGTACAATTTGGTACAAAGTATAATACATTGAGTAACCATTGTTTATATTTACGTGTACACGTATACACTATTATTAAGGAAATTCTTTATCATACAATAACAGCTTTATGTAGTTGCTTATTTAACAATATACATGTATCAAGTTTATTAGCATCTGAATACGGGTAACAACCTGCCAACAAAATGAGGGGCTACAGAGGGAAATATTTTGAATTTGAAATATAATGTACAGGACAATTACAAATATATACATTTGATAAAACTAACATATATCTAAATTAGTAGATATATATATTATTTATTTAGGAATAAAGTTTGGATAATCCTGTTCTAAGAAAACATTCATGTGTCATTATGATATTCTTAAGCTACAAGATTGAACATCATATTGTTATATATAGTTATATATGGTGCGTTTGTCGTTAAAACCTGCTTAATATTTTGTTAAAAAGTTCAAACAAAAATTCATACCAATCATTTGTTTATTCTACTCAGCGTGTTTGTGAGAATAAGACTCGTTTTAGAAATGAACAAAGATCTGCGTCGATGAAGGATGTATATTTCGTCTAGACGGCAAGACCTGCTATCGATATCAATGACATTAACCTGTCAGATATCAGCCTGTCAATCACCCAGTGATATTAACACTGACATACTCGGACAAACACTAGGTAGACAAAGGATTATATACAAATAATTTGCCTTCTTAAAACTTGACTCGATACAAGTGGAAGTCGTTTGTAAATTTACTTATTTCTTTGTGTCCGCTGATAAGGCTTTGATAAGGCAGGTGTCAATATCATTGGTTATCTACATTGCCATGTAGATTTCAGTAAGTAAACGACCAGTAGACTTTTGATAGACAAACATTTACCTACCACCGAAGAGATTTAGTTAATAGTTCATTTCCAAACTTTATAACAATTGGCATTATAGATACTTTATCAACTGAATTCGTCGATTTACACATGAAGTCATATTTTTCTGAGAACTACAATACCCTAACGTATATACATGTATTTACAGTATATATAAACATGAAAATACATCGTGCTTTTCTGATTTTGGAATTCTACCTGCAGTTTGATTTTGATACTTTTTTCTGATGTTCTGCAAAAATCGCCAATCCTTTTGAATTGACAGGCTTGAAGTTGATTTGTTTTTATTGTAAACGACGTAAGCTAAAGGTAACCTTTTGTGCAAATATTGGACTAAATTTTCTACAGCCAGACAGTTCATTAACGGCCTGAAATTAACCCTACTTCGAAGCATAAAAGAGAAATTATCTTTTTTTAGAAAAAAGTTTCAGAGACCGAGAGTAAGTCTTCTTTAATTTACAAAGTATAAGTTAGTATATTTGAATGTTTAAGATCTTTTATCTTTGTGCACTATTAATAATTTCACTATTTCCATATACCTTGTCCGTAATAATTTCCATTTAACGTCTATAAACTAAAGTTAAGATATTCTTAACTTTGTTGGTCTATGATCTTTAAGAGTTAAAAGAATATGTAATAAACAAAACCTCTGTGTAATTTGTTACAAGGTGGTCAGGAATGGACATGCTTTAACATAAATGTATATTTTATATATAATTAGATTCTCATGGCACTGAGGTAAACATTCATTGTAGAGACTTATAAGTCTAATGATGATATGTGATTCCTATGACATTATGGTTTTGGAGTCTGAAATATACATAATATAAACGATGTAGTATTGTAAATTTCTACAAGGTGATCTGCAATCGACAAACTTATAATCATTGTTGTAAGAAACTGAGTTTTAGTCTTTAATTTGACATTCCTATGACATGGAGGTCATTTCTGCATGATGTTTGAAATCTGAAATTTACATGTCATGGACAATGCACCACGCAGTGAACATTTCTAACAGGTGATCTACAATCGACAAGCTTATTTTTCAGAAATATGACATGTGACTGACATGAAGGTTATGGATACAAGCATGGTCGCCGAAATTTGAAATCTGAAATATACCTGTCATGAACAATGAACCAGTGTAATTTCTTACAGTTGATCTGCAATCGACAAGCTTAGAATTATTTTTAAAGAAATATGACATGTGACTTCTCTGATGATGGCATTGATCAATACAAGCATGATCTCCGAAATTTGAAATCTGAAATATACATGAAGTGGACAATGCACCAGTGTACATTTCTAACAGGTGATTTGCAATCGACAAGCTTAGAATTATTATTAAAGAAATATGACATGTGACTTCCCTGACATTGATGTCATTGATTCAAGCATGGTCTCCGAAATTTGAAATCTGAAATATACCTGTCAAGGACAATGCACCAGTGTACAAATCTAGCAGTTGATCTGCAATCGACATGGTAAGTACACGATCATGTTTGGATCAGTGCCACCTGTCCAGTTTTGTCACCCCAGGCGGAGTGTGACACGCGCTATCATGTCCTTATTAATTAGCTTATCATTTGTTAATTGTTATCAAGAGATTAGTGGACATGTACGATGATAGATATGTTGATATTGACAAGAGGCAATTATCACCTGTAACCTTGGGGTTTACCTTAACGACGCCCGTGCATATCGGGGTTACCTGACGTCGACACCTGAGCGTTATCGGCTTAAGATGATTGAGTTATCTACCTTGATTAGTATATTAACTGATACGGTCTTGGAATTAAATCAACCAAGGAATTGACAATTAAGTGTGCACAATTGTTCCTTTGAAACGTTTCACTTCATTACCGATATGCTGTATTGCCAAGAGTTGTTGCTTCATCGCTTGACACTCATCGTTATAGGGATTTGAGTTTTTCAGATGATACAGTTGCACTGACGAAATTTCTAAAAACTCGAAACAATAGCAAGCAATTATTTCAACTATACCAACAAAATCAACAACATTTGTTGATATTTGATGATAATTTTATGATTATTTTTATTATTATCATTACATTACCATCTATTATGCATCTGCTACTGCTACTACTATTAGTGCTGCTACAGCAAGTGCTACTGCTACCACTGCTACTCCCCTAGTCTGTCCAACAGCAAAACAAAAAAATATCTCTATAGCCCCACGCAAGTATGTAATATTGTAGCAAGTCTAGACCATCGCAGTTTCAATGAAAATGAACAGCTTCAGTGGGCTCCTTTCAATTTTAATGGTAGATAGTTGTATTTAATGAATATTTATTTATTTATTTCTCTTCCAACTTTTACTGCTACTGCTACTGCTACTGCTACTGCTACTGCTACTGCTACCACCTCTGCTACTGCTACTGCTACTACTGCTCAAACTTACTTTTATACTATACGTCTACACATATGTATTGAGTTAAAATCATCCAGACCAAGTAATTTCGCTGCAAGGTCGCCGTACTCGGTGCACCCTTAGTCAATAGTACGACAAAGCCACTGACTGTCGCATTCAGCCAACCGTTTGTACTTTATGACAATTTTCAACTGAAATCAATAAACACAAAACATCAATACAAAGATTAAATTACAAACATTACCACTAGTAACACCGTAACTATTTCACACATATAGGCAGTACCTTTTTAATTGTATTTCTCATTTAATTAACAATTCACTTCGACGTCAATGTCAATCTTCATTCGGTTGTATTTAGTAGTTTGTTGTACGGTTCATCTGTCAAGTACTTATCTAGCTATATGCACCCTGTGCCTATCATATAGGTGGCTTAGATCTGGGGACTGCTCGAGTTATAGGACCTGTCATTGTTCATTGCACACTTTGTGAGATGAAATGTACAACTGATAGTTATCTATGTTCATTTTTTGTTTGGTTTTGTTTGATTGCACTCAGAACATGTCTATTGTATCAAAGTTTTTTTGCAATACATCAGGTTATAAATGATCATGGTTTATGAATTATCAAGTAGCTTATAAAACCTAATAAGTAACGTTTACTTATTTAGAGAAAATTAGAAAGATGTTTATTTACACAACTGTTTAACCGTACTTCAGTTAATATCGTTATCCCGACTTTGAAATAATATATCCTTAAAGGGACAGTAGCACGTGTGGGGATATAAGGTGATGTCAGGAAATGAAAATGAATGGTTCCAATTGAAAGGCAATGTATTTAAACTAAATGAAGCAGAAATAAATCCAATAAATATTGTAAAATTCTGCCATGTGTTTCCTTTTTCTTACACAAAATGAATTAAAGGTGTTCACACAAAAAATGTCAGCCAATGGACTTTATGTGAATTCTTATAATTTGTTCTCTCATTATGGATGATGGGTTTGTGTATTGAGATTTTTGACACTATCAAAATAATAAACCATTAATATAAAATTATCAGTGAAAAATGTCAAAAAAATATATAAATAAAAGTTAAACGTGCTACTGCCCCTTTAAAAAGATTCGTCAAGTTTATATATAAAAACAAGAGATGCTTTGACAAGTCTTAGGGGTTGATTTTTCAATTTGTCTAAAAAAGGGTATACATTTATTGACAACGTTGCATTTCAGAGACTTGATATCAGTCTACATTTTATAAAAACGTAAATATTTACAAAACAAACAAGTAATTCGTAACTACATCGTCAGACAAGGGCTCCGTCAACATTTCAAAACAGTGAAATACAAATAACAAGGTAACCACGGAAACTCGCAGCAATCTAATCCTATAATTAGTTTACATTATCTTATCTCAACCCCCGTCAAGCATTAGGCTGTCTCGCCATGGGCTATATCTCCTTGAATTTAAACATTGAAATAATCAAATTTACTTCCTCACTTCCCAAGTAATGACTAATTGTGAAACAATTAAAAAATCTGATTTCACTGCGGTTGGCTTTTAATGCAATTAAAACCAATGCATGATATCAAAACTTTTGAGATAATATTAGTGATGTAATTGTTTGTGCGATCCCCATTGACGACAAAAATGTCTTAGTAAGCTAACCTAAATGGTTACATTTGTCACCAAATGTTCATAAGATTATAGAATTGTTGTTAGTAAATATATGTTTTGAAATTAAAAATATTTAGTTTCAAAATCATTTAACAGTGCAAGAATAACCATAGGAATATTATTACTGCCATCAAAACTTAGTTTATATTTCTTTAACATAGCTTAATCACATCATTCTTTAGTAAATCTATATTAAAATACATCTTATGATATAGTTTATGTTGTGATGTCGTAAATAAGCATGCATCATGTGAAATATCAAAGACAGGATACTATTAAATATCCATATTAAAATACATCTATAGTTTAGATATAGTTTATGTTGTGATATCGTAAATAAGCATGCATCATGTGAAATATCAAAGATAGGATATTATTAAATTTTGTCAATTATGATATCTCATTCGATGTAATATTATTTAATAAGAAAGAATGCGTCTGAGAATCATTTGTATTCTATTTTGAACCATTTTATAACATGGTAAGATGGTTAAGCAATACATTCGAAATACGATTAATTATATATGATAAATATGTAAGTCGTCAAATTACATGGAGTAAAAAGTCGAAAATCATGTAGGTATAAGATGCACATCACATAAGTCTTCTAATATATTATTCCTGTTCTATTTGTATTTCCATAATCGAAATATTGTGTCGACTTTTATGGAAGATATAAAATCTTGAATCAAAATGTTAAAGATGCAGGATATAAATTTGCTTCATACATTATGCTATATGAACAACTTGTGCTTTACAATTTTGGTGTCACAGCCAGCTTATTCTTGAATTACTACTGTAATTTTTAAACATATATATATTGCGCAATCAGTTGTTATTGTTTGCAATATCATCCACTACAGCTTTTACAGCGTTTAAGAAAATGGTGGCGAGTGTTGTACAATTTGCCATTAAACGATTTCATGATCGTTTAGTATTATTAAGTAGAATCATTTAAATCGTAACGAGATCTGCTTTTGACAATTGTAACTGATTTAGCTAAACCTAAAGAGAAATTCTTAATTATGATAAACGAGACAAACAAAAATCGTGAAGTTTAATCGTTTGATACAATTAACTTTGAACATCTTAATCGTGAATAACGAGAAAAGTTTTGTTAAAGAAATTAGTTTGGCCTGGAGCGATGTTTGTAAAGGAAACATTTTGCTTTAGGATATCGTTATGTAGTTATTTATGGTTGAAAGTCTTCTCTTTAGATGATAATTTGACACTTATTAATATATAATTTTACCAGTTACATTTTCACAAAGGTTTGAATGACAATAACTGAGATTATTTGATTTTTAAATGATTTTATTATTCATTTTACGTCGAGTTGGTCACAGCTAATGTCTTCAATTAACTTTCGTTCTTACAAACAACATTGAAATCTAAATTGAAACAATTAGGAATACTAGCTCATTTTCAACTTAATAAAACTCTGCAAAACTTGCCCTGAAATGCAGGTAAAATCAGCATAAGTTGGATATGTTATATATTTAATATCACATAGGCAGGAACCGTACATATATGTGTAATTAGTTTCAATGACAGAGAAAAAAAATATAAGTGTTTAAGTCAGTAAACAAAATTTATACCTGCAGATTACAATTAATATCCAATAAATGCTATGAAGATAAAATATGAATAAGTTTTTGTAGACTGTTTTATTAGCAATTTGTTAGCGTGAATTAGGAAATGTCGTTAATAAAATACGATAATAATCAATATTTTTTGGCTTCACCATTAAAACAGTCTACTTATCCACGATTAATCTTAACTAAAAAGTGAAATTATTTTTAAAATATTAGCTTTTAATGTGAAAGATAATATATTTATTTTGTTATTTTCCATAATAGCGGTTCTTAAAGTTGTTATTTATCATATATCAAGAAATGCATATCAAGAAAGGAAAGTGCTTGCGTGATTGTAACTTCAGACTGAAGAAATATATTACACTTTACTGAAAGTTTTTACAAAGAGTCTAAAGGTGTGATTTCAGACAACTTTATGATAACGTCTAACTTACTTTGATAACACTGACAAAAAGGGGAAGGGGTCATGAAAATAATCTCTCACTTCTGTAAAGAATATTATTTCGAGTATAAACCGAATTCAGATTAGTCTTGATAGTTAGATAAAGCACACACAATCTTCTAACGTTTCTTTATTATATGATTAAAGATAATATTCTGTGATAAAAATATATTTAGACGTCAAGGAAATTATAAAAATAATTCAAAGCCGGGGAATGATTATTGTATAACCGCCCTTAATCGAAACATGACGTAAGCCACAAATCAAGTATAAATCGTTTTGAATTTCAAGGCAAATATATCTATTGACATTATTCCAGGTTTATCATTATCATAATAAAAAAAATAATTCTCAAAGCAACTCAAATGTAAAACATTATAACAAATCTCAAAAGTTTTATCACGACAACGTGATATTATGTAAACATAAATATACTCCCAGCATCACCTTTCCCTTTGAGCGAACCCTATATATAAGTCCACTAATGTTTGATGACGACCCTACCCGACCCTAGACACCTTAGCTCCTCACAGCGTTTGAAGTCATCGGCTCAGATTCCTCCATTTCTGCGCAGCGTGGCTTGAAACGAGACAAAGCGAGACACTACCTCTGTAGCTATCTTGGATCGTTCCGGCTATTTACAATCCGGGTCCATTAAAATCCGGGCAGGCGGTTAGCGTTGACCCCGATTGACCCCTGACGTCCCGATGAGCGCTTTATAGAGCTTTGTAGATTTGTTGACGAGTTATTGCAAGCCTGGATTCAGTATTGACTAGACGAGGACATCACTTCAGAAGGGAAACTTCGAGATTTGGGAATGTAGTCTTGTCTCTCGCTCGTGTAAAGCTATCGTTAGACCCTTCACTTCATATCAGCCTAAACGAGCCATTATTTTCTCGTATAGATTGGCGCTCGGCCAAACTGATATACTGCCTGCTTTCTGACGTACATTCTTACTCTTTAAGAAGCATTTTTAACTTGGATTTAAGTCTTTTAAATTCTAATTGCAATTCGTTGAAATTTGGCGAAATATTTTACAATGATGATATCAAGTTTTACAAGGATCTCACTTTTTCTTTATTGGTAACTGGAATTTGTTTAATATAAAACTTGAAAGACACTTGCTTTTTTTCAGTGAGGATTTTTCTTGTTTTAGAAATTTTTCGTTAATTCATTTGAAGACGAGTATATCACTTATCGGTATCCTTATCGAAACGTCGTTTTACCTTGAATAAAGAAGTTTACAAAACAAAAGCCTTCATCATCCTTTATGAGTTATAGAATGTCCATTATAATAATTGTTATTTCATATGTCCTCATTTAGTTTCAACAAAACAATCAATATGTTCAATATGTCAATCATCGATGTCAATAATATGTTCTGCAAAGATTCTTAATCTAGTTGGTGTTACATATTATAAATGAAGAATAATGGCAATAAGACAATAAGGCAATAAGGCATTATACATTAAGTCCTTTGACTTGTATCGTAGTTTTCGATTGAAGTTTTCATGAGATCAGAAGTGCTTAAGACAAGGTTTCATAAGTGACAATCACCCACCTGGTTTAGTTTTGTCTGCAATATTTGTTGTACTTTAATTCAAATAGTTTGCAAGAAGAGCAAATTTACTTAGAAGATATATCTACTATGATGACTTTGTTGAAATTTTACTAAGATACTTTATAGTTTTTAATAAGCAATTACTTTATGCTTGATATATTCACTTGAAGTCATGTAAGAAAATTCAAATTCAATCAAATAAATGGATAAACAATTGTTTGTTTGAAATCGCTAGTTTATTTTCAAACTATATTATCAACAAGCTCATATGTCATGATATGGCACGGAACCGGTATGTTCGAATAGTATACTAATGTAATAATATGTAATAATAAATATGAACCCCTCTTACCTGCATTTTCTCAATTGATTAATTCGTTAGTTTCCAAACCGAAGAATATGATAAGAAATGAGGCACCTTTGGTATTGGTTACAAAGTATTTTTCCTAAAAATAGAAATCAAAGCTTATAATTTAATATCTATACAAGATAAATAATGATGATGTAATTAATGAAATTCGGGTGCAGGTTAGCCGAATGTTTATAATTGACATAAACAACAACTAATCTCGAACATTTTGAAAGGACAAGAGAACCAAGGAATTAGATCTGAGAAAATTCATTTGACACGCCTAAAGACTAAGTATTATTTAACTCCTAAGACTATAAATCCAGGTATTACATTTCTCAGGTCTCCGCTACTCGAAGCGTTACATTTTACGACTTTTCTTCATCATTTTGAGCCCACATGATATTTCTAATGGCTAAATGCCCCGGATGAAACGATAGGATTAGTTAATTCGGTTGTAACTGGGCGCTTTGAGTTTGTGATTTCAGAACACGTTATCACGACCAAAATAATGTCGTGAAATTCGACAGAAAATTCCATGAAATGTTAGTTCATTTTCAAGATCAAATGTCACCTTAAACTGCCCATTCGCCCGTTATTGCGAATATAAACGCGAAATTAAATTAAAGTTTCGATTTTATTGCCCCAGATCTTAAAATTGCAGAACATTTCTCGTTTCAAATAATCCTCGTCGGATCGTTTTTACAATGTTCCTGTGTCATATGTAATGCTTCTTCGCGACATCATAAAACCATTAAAAGGTTTGATTAAATATGTCGTGTTTTATGTAAGATTCGGCGAAATCAACTGTAGTTTCGCCACATTGTAAATCAGTCATTTAAAATTTTGCAACCAGGGTTACTTATACGTTGAAAACAAACCTTTTATGACCTTATGGTTCATTTTAACAAACCTTTTATCACCTTATGGTTCTACATACCTCATAATCAACATCATTACCACCAATCGCATCTTAAAAGGATAGTAGCACGTTTTAGGGGGAATATAAGGTGATGTCAGGAAAATGAAAATTACTTGTTTCAATTGAAAGACAATGCATTTAAACTAAATGAAGCAGTAATAAATGAAATATAAAATGTAAAACTCAGTCATGCGATTCCAATTTCTTACACAAAATGAAATAAATGTGTTAAAACAAAATGGCCGCCAATGGACTTTATGTGAATCTTTTTAACTTGTTCTCTGACTATGGATGATTTTTTTATGTAATAAGATTTTTGAAACTATCGAAATGATACATTAACATATAATTATCAGTAAAAAATAAACGCGCTGCTGCCTCTTTTACATGGTTTACATGATCATTATAAACTCAACGGTAGCTTCTCCAGATATCGCTCTCATATACTATATAAGTAGAGACAAAAAAGCTGATACTTCTGATTAAATATCGGTATAGGTCATTTGTGATATATGTTGATTTCTTATAAAATTGTCATTTTAAATATCAAGTTCACTTTCATTGGTGGAAATACTTCAAATAAGATATGACTTCTTCTGACTGGAAACTGTATCAGTGAATATTTACAAATTTAGACGGGCATATTGTCTTCTATAATATCCAAGAATCTAAAAGTATATATTTTATCGTTGTTAAATTTGAAATACAACAGACAATGAATATGTTTTCAAGATTGACTGATTTTTCTCTGCACTGAAAGTTAGAGTCTCTTGAAAGTTACTTTTGATACGGGCAGTTTTATTACGAATGCTCTCAAATATGATACAAGGTATGTTTTCTTGTTGTGAATGATATCCTTGATGTTTCAAGTTTTATTGTTAGGCCATGTTCTACACTTTTCTCAATTGTGTTTATGTTTTGCAATTTAAAATGATATATTTCTTGACACTTTATTGTCATTAAAATAATAATTAAAAGTTATGACTACTGGTTCCGGTTTCAAAGACTTTGTCGGTAAAATACAACACCCATCAATAAAATATTATATGTTATTTATCAACACCGATGAAGGAATCACATTCATATAAAATATGTCTCTGTCGTTGACTTAAAAAAGTCACAACAGTTCAAACGAAAAAGGAAAAAGTAATAATAGTCGAGACTGGTCGTAAAGTAAAGAATCTAATCTAGTAAATTATCATTTAACAGAAGCTTCTCTTCAAAATTTGACACTAAAGTGGCAATTTTAAAAAGCTAATCACCCACTTAGACCTTAAGGAGCAGATTTTAAAACATTTACCTGTAGTTTTCGTCAAGAAAAGTATTTTTAATCAAACAAAAACTCATGTGTCACATGTCCTTCTTAGGTGTCCGTTTCGCAGACTCTACTCGGTACATATATAAACTTTCAACCTTAACTGCTGCAGGTAAATGTGTTAAAAGTCTATAAGACTTTATGCTCATTATCTGGAAGTTCTCCGAGTTGATGTCTCTAAGTTGTAAAAGCCTTCTACCTAAAGTTGGCCATCTTTATGTCACCCTTCCCTATTCAGACAGACAGACAGACAGGTTTTATTCTGTAGTAGAGGCCCAAATTACAATTCAATTTGAAATATGTTGGTCACGTGACAAAGACAAATAATTTACACGGGTTTATAAATGGACATCAATGTTTTTGGTTAGAATAGCAACAGATTTTATAAGATCATCATTTTAGAATTCAGGAGATTGTACATTGTTTGTGGGTTAACAAAATAATAATTTAAATACTTCCTGCGGCAAGCAGAAAACAATATGTGAAATTCGTGTTCTATTTGACCAGAAGAACAATACGAACATGATAAATCAACCAATGTATCTTTATCTTTTCTATACTTTTGTATTTTCAAGGCATGAACTGAAATTCTAAATTTACTTCTCTATTCTTACACTTATCGATACGATATTCATTATGATCCGTGATTACCTCGATCAAAACAAATATATCCCCATAAAAAATAAAAGGCTATTCTAACATTAATGAAATTTCGTTTTCGTAAATTTCTTATTATGCATTATATAATAAATATATGAAATCACATCAGCATTTAAAATAATGCATTTTCTTCACGAATATAGTTAAAATACAAAGGTTTTCTGGATCAGTTTCAAGATTTCGTTATTTGGGGATTGGAACTCTATGGAGCTTCCCTTATTGAGTATGAAGTTTAATGGTTTTCCCTCTTGATTACGTTAGCCGTTTATTGATTTGCTATTGTTTGTGTTGCAGAAGAATTTTCCCTGCTTACAAGACCCGGGTCTCCGGTCTGGACAAGAAATCCAAATACATCCTATTGATGGATATCGTAGCAGTAGACGACTGCAGATACAAGTTCCACAATGGCAAATGGATGGTGGCCGGAAAAGCTGACCCCGAGATGCCGAAGAGAATGTACATCCACCCCGACTCACCCAGCACAGGAGAACAATGGATGCAGAAAGTCGTCTCCTTCCACAAGCTCAAACTCACAAACAACATCTCAGACAAACACGGATTTGTGAGCACCTTCGTAAGTCCAAAACTCTTTCAGCTTCCTTGTTACATTATCAGTTTGATTTAATCATATTAATTCACATAAACGATTGGGCATCAACTTAATGAAACCCTCTGCTGACGAAACCCAATCATAAATCTGAAATCCTCTTCTGTAAATTCGGACCACATATTAACAATGCCATGCATGTTTCCATGACACAATAATAAAAATAAAACCACTTAGCATGAAATAATAACAAAATGGCGAAAACAATAACTAAAATGAATAAAGTTATAAAAATGCATAAAATAATAAGTATACAACCCTTAGCTAACAATATTTAATATATGTCCGATTCCTTCTAGTAACAAATAATTGTAGGATCGAAACCGTTTGAAACCAAAATTCAACAATACAATTATAATTATGGAACCCTCTCTTAACAATAAACAGCAAATCGGAAAACCCTGCCTAACAATACAATTAGCATGAAACCCCGTCTTGCATTACAAAAAGTGATCTGAAACCTTTTTCTATTTATAAAACAATAAGTACGTTGTGTTTATTTGTTCAATTTGACGAACATGAGTGTTTCAACTCTACTGATACATTTCAAATATTTATTTACTTCATCAGTTTTATTACTTCAATGAATAATTCTTAGTTATTTCTTACTTGAATATCAGCCTTAAGTCTCTGTTGATGTGGTTCCACTTCTATAAGTCACAAACCCGTTTAAACAATTAAGCTAAATAAGCCGTTATGTGTTTGATTTAGCTATAACGTTCCAAATACATGTATACACCTTGTATGATTCAAGTCGTGAATCCAATAGATGCTGCAGATATTGATTTAATATAACCTGACTGTATACATTGTGCTTTTTGCAACCTAAACATGGCATTTTACGAGTTGCTACGATGAAGTATTTGCTTGATAACGATGTTAGTATCAACTCCGAATGTCCCATCTCTTATCAATACTGAAGTTGTAAATAACAATTATTCTTCTCCTAGGTCGTATGCTTAAATAAATTACTATCCTCCTCGATCGTATGCTGTAATAAATTACTATATTCCTAGATAGTATGCTGTAATACATTACTATCCTCCTAGGTCGTGTGTTGTAACAAATTACTATCGTATGCTATAAAAATTACTCTCCTCCTAGATCATATGCTGTAATGAATTACTATCCAGATCGTATGCCTAGATTGTATGCTGTAATATATTATTCTCCTCCTAGATCGTATGCTGTATTAAATTATTCTCCTCCTAGGTCGTATGCTGTAATAAATTACTATCCTCCTAGATCGTATGCTGTATTAAATTACTATCCTCCTAGATCGTATGCTGTATTAAATTATTATCCTCCTAGATCGTATGCTGTAATAAATTACCATCCTTCTAGATCGTATGCTGTATTAAATTACTATCCTCCTAGCTCGTATGATGTAATAAATTACTATCCTCCTAGATCGTATGCTGTATTAAATTACTATCCTCCTAGGTCGTATGCTGTAATAAATTACTATCCTCCTAGATCGTATGCTGTTATAAACAACTATCCTCCTAGATCGTATGCTGTTATAAATAACTATCCCCCAAGGTCGTATGCTGCTGTCATCATTGCTCGTTGGTGGAGTTAATGGGCTTTTAAATGGTAAACCTGTAGTGATACTTCTGGTGCATTTATTATATACATTGCCAATACAAGTTGTTTAACTATCGACGTGTCTTCTTCAGACAGACGAAATAATGGCAATAAATATGAACATAGAAGATGATTATTTCTCTTCCATATCTCCCCCTCATAGAGGCATTCATTGATAACTTTACTAAAAATTGTGATCACAGTTTTAGATGACTTATGTTTTATTGTGACGAATGTAGACAGATCCGCCCATTTGTAAAAATCACGGAAGCGGAACGAAATTCACCGTATGGAACGCGCATCGAGACTCTCTCGGTCTGACTCCATTGTTGGAAAACTTTAATTCCTTTCAAATCAATTGAAGTTTTTGTCGAATTATAAGTTCATGGAGTCTAAGTTGAAGAGTTAATTATAGTTTTAGTGAAAGTGTCTCCGAACACCATGCACAACTGGCGCCTGGTAATGTGGAATTACGGCATACGAGGGATTAATTTGGATAATCATAGATATAAATCGGCCATGCTCGTTGCCATTATCAGATGCGTTTTTGTGAGGCAAAGTGATAGTTATCAAGATGCACGTATGTCAGGAAACCAGAGTGATAGTTATCAAGATGCACGTATGTCAGGAAACCAGAGTTAAAGTGCTTCATGTCTCTTGAGTTGAATGGAAAAAGTTGCCAGGCTTCTATCAATTATAAAAATACTTTTGATATCAAATACAATTGTACTGCTATTGATTCTAATACAACAGCTGTTGGTAATGCTATTGCTGCTATTAACATTCAATATGGTCATCCTCACAAGAAACACCAACTACTACTACTACTACTACTACTACTACTACTACTACTACTACTACTACTACTACTACTACTACTACTACTACTACTACTACTACGACTACGACTACGACTACGACTACGACTACTACTACTACTACTACTACTACTACTACTACTACTTCTACTACTACTACTACTACTACTACTACTACTGCTACTACTACTACTACAACTACTACAACTACTACTGGTACTACTACTACTACTACTAAGTCAAGTCAAAGATGTTTATTGTATGAAAGGCCTCTGGCCCATATACAAAAGAGTTACAGTATGGTACATGAAAGTTAACTAATACATAGTTACGTAAAACAACATTCTACTACAATACCTAAGGTTTTACTAATTGCTTTATGAGAAGATCTCTCTTTTCTAATGCATGTTTTATATATAATGCTAATTGAACAATAATAGCTTCGTTATTAGTTTGCAATAAAAAAGTATAAGCATCTTTTGGTTGTTTATCTAAAAAGTGGAGTGGTATATATTTCTGTCTTAATTCAAAATAACAAGGGCATGAAAATGTAAAATGCATTTCATTTTCTACTCCTTGGTTGCATAAAGGACAAAATCTTTTTTCTTTATCGATAGCTGTTTTCCTCCCCTCATTGATCATTAAACTTAGCAAACCCAAGCGATATTTTACAAATATTTTTCTTAAATGATATGAAGTTATTATTGATAAGTATTTTTCTGGCTGAAGTAAGGTTTTGAAGGTCCTGTAATATTCATATCGTGAACTTGAATCTAAAGTGGAATGCCAATCTTGACTGAACATATTTATTGCTCGAAGTCGAAACTCATTAATAAATCTGTTAATAAATCTGTTAATGTGTTACTACTACTACTGGTACTACTTCTACTGGTACTACTACTACTGGTACTACTACTACTACTACTGCTGCTGCTGCTGCTGCTACTACTACTACTACTACAACTACTACTACAACTACTACTACTGCTACTGCTACTACTACTACTGCTACTACCACTACAACTACTACTACCAATACTGCTACTTGCTACTGCGGCTGCTGTAGCTGCTGTTACTACTACTACTACTTCTACTACTACTACTACCACTATTGCTGCTACTTTTGTTTATGTTATGCTTTTTTTTTTAGTTTAACTAACTGCAACTATCATTTTTCTACTTTGAAATAAGGAATCTATTAATCTAATGACGGAAACACTTCATGTATGTCGATCCATTGTGCAAACCGCGAAAGCTTGCATCTACAGCTAGCTACTGTAAAGAATATAAATGATACACATCCAACGGTTGGTAAAAGGTATCCATATTGTTAGAGAATCTTATCAAAGTGCCTTCTGATATCAAATACATCAACACGAACTGATAAAGGTTACAAATTACGAGTGTTGATGTATTTGATGTAAGGAGACATGAGGCTGGCATGATTCAATCTTTGAACACTGTACTACCGTAAGATTGCCAAAACAGTAATGCCATAGCATTATGACATCATAGTTTGTTTATGACGCCATAGCATTGTGATGTCATTACTTGATGGTGTAAAACAGATCTACTGTCAAAAAGACTTCTACTAGGATATACAGTTTTGGGGATAAAGTAGCAAACTTTCACATTTGATATCGTAACCAAATAGATTACTAATATAAATAAAAATAGGATGAAGTTGAAACATTTTTTGGGGTGCAAATTTGAATGCTTCTCCTAAACTTAATATCTGGCTCTTCCTGTTTTGGAAGGCATTTCTCTATCATAGAACGGTAGATAAAACTATAACTACCACGTGATATTTCGGATAGTTTCCCTTATAAACACGCCTATAACAAGCCTTCAACACTTCACAGCAACAAAACACAACACTTTCCGAGTCTGAAACTTTAATATTGTCACATTTCTTTTTTATCGTCAAATCATAACAAATTAGTTTTTAATTGCTTGCCCGGGGAAGGGGCTGATATTTCATTCAACACAAAGTCTCGTTACAAGCTCGTCTAAAAGTCGAACACACCATCTACGATTAGTGAGGGCCTTGGGCTGAAATTGATGCCAAAACGTTCGTCTTTCGCTAACATCACTTTAATAAAAATTTGATTCGAAATCTTAATCTCTCTCAAAAATGACTGCAATTTTTCACCAAAACTGTCATATTTTTCACTAAGTTGTATCCAGTAGCAGGCGCTCAGAAGGTTAACGCGATACAGTGCAGATTACTAGCCCGCAGGGCATGACGGGAAAAATATAAAGCATAATAAAGTCCGTTTGCCATAACAGGAGATTACCAAAATTTGAGACGACAACTAAATGACTAATTTTGTTTCATATCCTTTGTGATGATTTTTAGAAATATATTTGTGAAAAAAAGTCTCAGAACACAAGTTTCATGGTAGTAATACATTGAATTGATTTTAAATTTGTTTTAAACTTTGTATGATATGACATATTAAAACATAAAAATAAAAATATTTTCGTTCTATTCTGTAACTCAATAATGATAATTTTTGTCAACGCCATATGCACTAGTCATAAAAATATTATAACAAAGATGAAATAGTTTTTGTTGAGTTATTGACACAATATGTTATCTTATGTTATGTTAACTATCTTAAAACTTTCTTATCATACACATTATGTTATCATTGTCAATAGTGTGAATTTTAATCAACTTAACTGCTGATAGTTTTATACATTGTACTAGCGTTTCATAAAAATTACTCTTAATACTGCTGGGTATTTGGTTGGCTTGTCTTTATCTTACCATATGCACAAGTAGTAATAGTAGTAGTAGGAGTAGTAGTACTACCACTACTACTACTACCACTACCACTACTATTACTACGATCACTACTTCTACTACCACTACTACCACTACTACTACTACTACTACTACTACTACTACTACTACCACTATTACTACTACTACCACTACTACTACTACTACTACTACTACTACTACCACTACTACTACTACTACTATTACTACTGCTACTACTACCACCACCACCACTACTACTACTGCTATTACTACTACCACTACTACTTCTACTACTACAACTGCTTCTACTACTACCACTACTACTTATAGTACTACTACTACTACTACTTCTACTATTACTACTACTACTACTACTGCTGCTGCTGCTACTACTGCTATTACTACTACTGCTACTACTTATACCTCTACTACTACTACTACCACTACTACTACTACTACTGCTACTACTTTTACTACTTCTACTGCCACTGTTACTATCTCACAAACAACAAACAACAAATACATCTACTATTACTACTACTACTACTACTACTGCTGCTGCTGCTGCTACTACTACTACTGCTACTACTACTACTACTACTGCTACTACTTTTACTACTTCTACTGCCACTGTTACTATCTCACAAACAACACTCAACAAATGGTTCAATGCTGCTTCTATTTCTATTAAGAATACATTTGTGTACTATTATACTTACATTAATGTGAAAAGATATTCATTATATCAAAGAACAAAAGCGCTTACTTTAACAATACCGCTGAAAATGACATGAATGAAAAGATAACTATTCCTACTTGATATAAAACACACTTCATTAAAATGCTGTTCAAGAATGAATGGATGATAAATTGTATTTGTCTTTCGCGACCTTTTCCTTCTATAACCGACACGGATCAACAAAACCTCATTGCACCTAGTTTGGGGGAATGTTGGAAGGAATAAACGACTTTTCAGCGAGTTGATGTTGCAAAACAAACGGCATTCCCGCTAATTTTCACCGTTAAATTGTTTTCATTTGCAAGTAGTTGTTGTGCCTGGGAGATTTATTAACAGGGATGTTTTATTGACAGATTTAAGTGTTATTGGGCCGAACTATTTATTGTTATAGATTTGCTGTTAGCAGTTAGGGTAGCGCGTATAATGGGGTTTCTAATTCTCTCATTATTTCATATTTCATGCATAAAATAAAAGGGGCCTGTCGTCACGGTTATTCGTGTGGATACAGACTTTGCCTTCATGACACGTTTCTAGATTTATATCACATGAAGTCTTATTCAAATACAACTCATTTGATCCGAAATTTAAGTTGATCTTCTGTTTCTTGATGTATGCAACACCATTCATGACTTATATGTAAGTAAACAAGGCATTAATTAAGAAAATACCCAATAAAGTCTATGTGGAGGGTTTGATTAAATAAAAGAAGAATTCCCTGTCTCATTTTCATTAATCTTTTATTTTTTTAATTTTGAGATTTATTGACCGAAATTTTCATTTCAACGTCAAATTGTTTGACTTCATTAACACATACTACTTAGTTGTTTTATAGAAATAAATTACACAGGAGCTCTTCCAATTTAAAACATGAATCTGTAGTGTGTGCTTAATGTGTGGTGAGTGTTTAGAAATGGTAAAAATCGTTGAATCAAGGATGTTATTTTACATTGGTTTAAGACACTACTAAATCATCAGTTTAAAGTTCAACTAATATATTGATTTTCATTTTGTTGTTTACATTTCACCAGCCTACGCTATTGTTTTGATTATAATTTATTTGAGTAAACTACGTAATTTGGCTCTTTTGATTGAAGGTTTAGCATTTTTAGATATTCTTGGGCTGAACAGCAGTTGCATCATTATCAAAGTCAAAAGAAGTTTATTGTACTTGAGGCCTCTGGTCCATAAACAATGAAATACACATATATACATATATACATATTTACAGAGATGCGCGTGGATATAACAATAATAATAATAATAATATACAAAATTTGTATAGCGCCCTATATGGCTTAACAAAAAGCCACTCTAAGGCGCTTCACAGTGAATAAGCCTTCTTGTACAGGTGAGTCTTGACGCCCTTTTTGAATGCGGCATATGATTCAGAGTCTCTGATTGTGGTTGGTAGATTGTTCCAAACAGATGAAGCTATTTTGTCAAAGCGCCTGTCGCCATATTTGACAGTTCTGGTTTTTGGTACAGTGATGAGCGAAGCTGTTTCGGAACGGAGGGTTCGTGATGGTTGGTATGGGGTGATGAGCTCCTGTAGGTAACTTGGACCTGTGCCGTGCAGTGCCTTGTATGTATGTGTCAGGATTTTGTGCTGACATCTCATGTGTACTGGCAACCAATGTAAGTCCATCATAATTGGTGTGATATGGTTTCTTTTCCTTGATCTTGTTATCAGCCGCGCAGCGCAGTTCTGCACTCTCTGGAGGCGAGATTGGAGCGACTGGGGCAGTCCACACAGGAGGGCATTTCCGTAGTCCAGGCGTGAAATGACGAGGGATTGTACCAATATTTTGCAGCATTTCTCTGTGATGTAAGGCCTGATGGCTCCAATGTTCCTTATTTGATAGAAACAGGATTTGCTGATGGCATTCACGTGTTTCTCCATTGAGAGTGTGCTGTCGAAATGGACTCCAAGATTCTTAACAGAGTCGGTAGCTTGGATAGTGCTGGTTCCCACATTCAACTCAATGTCTTTCGTGATCTGGCTCTTGGGCTTGAAAACAATCACCTCTGTCTTGTCTTTGTTGATCTTCAACATGTTTGAGCTTGTCCAACTTGCAACCTCACTCAAACATGTTTCCAGGTTCTTGGTGGCTGAAATCCAATCAGTAGATGGGTGAATCACTTTGTACATCTGTTTGTCATCTGCGTAGACATGGTATGGAAGGTTGTGTTGCCGACATATTTCACTCATGGGTTTGGAGTACAGACAGTACAGGACTGGTCCAAGGACTGAGCCTTGTGGCACACCATATTCAAGGAGCTTGTCCATTGACAGGGATGTTCCTATTGCCATTTGTTGGGTTCTACAGCGCATGTAGGATTTGAACCAGGAGAGTGCCTTGTCTGAGATTCCATAGGTGCAGTGAAGCCGTTGAAACAGTATGTCATGATCGATGAGGTCGAATGCAGCAGATTGGTCTATCATCACCAATATGATGGAACACTTGTCGTCAAGAGCCTTGGTAATGTCATGATGAACACGAAGAAGCGCCGTCTCAGTGGAATGTCCTGTTCGATAGGCAGATTGAAAGTTATCCTGCAGGTTATTAGATGTAAGATGATGTTGAAGACGAGATGAAACAACCTTTTCCAAGACTTTAGACAGGAATGGTAGGTTAGATACGGGACGGTAGTTCTTCATTGTCTCCTTGTCTAATCCCGATTTCTTGAGGAGAGGTCTGACAAGAGCTTTCTTGAAACTGGGTGGGAGTTGAGATTCAGAAAGTGACTTGTTTAAAATTGCTGTGATGAGAGGAAGAACATGCTCCAGGCATTGCTTCAGTAGCCATGTTGGGACTGGATCAAGCTCACAGGATTTCAGTGGTGCTTTCAGGATCACTTTCTGTACTTCTTCCTGGGAAACAGGTGTGAAATGTGTCAGACATTCTCCAGAAAACTCCTTGTCAACTGCCATCGACGTATTGTCTGGGACATCCAAACCAGAAGATGAGATATTGTCTCTTATTGTGGCTACTTTGGTGGTGAAGAAATCGCTGAACTTGTTGGCTAGAGTTTCATCAGAGGAACATGATGGTAAAGGAGTCTTTCCTGACTGTCCCATAAGGTTCTTTGTGAGTCCGAAAAGTTGTTTATGATCAGTCGTGCTTTCAGCAATTCGCTCAGAGTAATGATCTCTCTTGGTCTTGATTAGTAGTTTACCATATTCCTTGCACTTGTCCTTGAAGAGTTGTTTGTGCACGCAAAGTTGAGTTGGAATTAGGATTCACAGATATATAGGATTAAGCAAAGAATGGTTTAAGTTTTTACAGACAAAGCAAGATCTCGAATTTATTTACGAAACTATCAGACTTAATCTTCAATCTGTCTGTTGTTTTCTTCATTTAGTATGTTGTTTTCTTTCAAAAAATTTTAAAAATAAATTTGTATGCTTATGTTATTTTCTTTCAAAGCATTTTAAAGTAAGATTTTTATAAAACAGACATTAAACAGTTTTGTAAAGATGGATACATTAAACTTATGGTAAAAAGACAATGGTAAAATATAAAATGGGATATTTTGAAAGCTTAAAATATATTTATGATATTATAATATTAATGCTTTATATAAAACATAAATGAACACGATTGTGTGTATAGAATGTTTATTCATATATTTTCATTTACGAACAAGATTGAAATAAAGGGAAATATACATATCAATATTATCATTAAAGGGGTTAAGACCAATAAATATGCTAACTTAATAAGTTCATTAACAAAAACTTATTGGCAAATCACGATCAGTAAATTCTGTATTTTAATAATACAGTAAAATACATATAATAAGGTGTGATTAAAATGATTTTTAAAACCTTTATTGAAAACCAACAAAAGTGTTCAAAATGAGTTCCAAACAGTTATTATCATTGACAATGTTACCTCTCAAATAGAACAAAAAAGCGTAAATTTGATAATGATTGATAAAAACAGGCGTGTCACCTTCGATGTGGGTGAAAATGAAAATAACAAAAATCTTTAACTTTAAAAAGGAAGAAAATATAAATATAGTTCAGAAAATTACAATTCTGTTTCAGATTCACAAATATGATCTTGAATTTGAATATACATGTAAATTATGATATTGGTTTTAAATCAAAAGGGCAGAAAACGTTAACAGCTACGATGAAAGTAAAGAGAATATGTAAGGCATAAACAAAGTTGGTTGATGATATTGACATAAGTATGTTAACCCACACGATTACATGTGGTATAATTAATAGTTTCCCTCATTTCGGTGTTACCAGTTTATGACTCGACTGGCGGGAATGTCAGCAACTCGTCGGCAATTGATTACTTTTTACTCGGCAATAATTTCAGAGAGTTTCCACTACGCTTCTGTTGACAATTTTGAAATAACACATCAACTATCGGGGTTAAGCTTAGGCCTCCCCTTGTTCGCAGTGAACATCCCATATAACATGGTCATGGGAACAAATGCACGTTTATTCCGTGCTCCGAGATCAAACGCACGTTTAGTCCGTGCATCCCGAGAACAATTGCACGCTTTCACTTCGCCCGTGCACATTGACATTGCCTTGGATTTATTTGACGTCCGTTGTATACTATGTAATCGTTTGAACTCGTATTATGCAATGATGATATTTGTCGATGTTACGATATCTCAATTGATTTAACATTGGATTTGGAAAATACGTATTATTGTATTATAACATATATTGATAATTCAAATCGCTTGTTCAGTACCGCTAATTACTTACCATTTGATGTTATTGTATTTTAATTGTAAAATGGTCTCTTTTTATAGATAGTATTAAATCTTTGGAACATATATTGTTACCGTACTTGCAAATTGATTTCATCTAATAAACTAAACGAATAGAAGCGTGAATTAATTATTACGATAAATGGTTACTTACAAAAAGCATAATTATAATGAAAAAATATTGTACCTTTTTGAAAAAGGTTGTTGTTGATTCGTGATATCTGCCTTTCCAAAATCCATTTTTTTGTAAGGAATTTGTATAATTCACAGTTTAAGAAATATGTGATGTACTTTAAACACTGGGTCCTCGTTACCTTCGTCATTACTATTACTAGCTAAAGCTACAGTGTTATGTAACTGATGATCAGCGTTTGAAGAAACATGAATGAATTAAAATAACATAAGGTTTCATGATTTATCTGTCACCAAGATTCAAACAAGAAAGTACTTTACATTTCTTTGATAAATAAAATACCTTTATATGAAGTTGAAAATAGATATCACCCAGAAGCATTTATTTGCAACTAAAACTAATTTGGAATTCTTTATTAGCAAGCGAAGTTTAATTTGCAGAGACTCAGTCGTGAATACGGGGCTATTCGTAACGCCTTTTCAGAGGAAATACGCCATGTAGTTAAACCATAGAGTGCTTGAAATAGACATCATCGTTGTAATGTACGTACATGTGAGGCATTGTTTTGTTGATTTTTTTTTAAATTCTGAATTTTATTTGTAAATAATCAGGAGGTTATAGTAAGCTTCACGAATGTGGTTTATTGTATTGGATACCTTATTATTTCTAGTTCCCCTCTATTCACAAAACACTACAATAACTGAATTGTTAGTGATGTAGACAACACAAGTGAACATGAAATGTGTTGCTATGTTCATTATCTAAAATTCTTCAATTAATTGGCAAATAAACCTGACATAATCATAGTGATATGTAAATGATAAAGACAACGCCAGTGAAATGCACATGGTATGCGCTACTATGATCTTTTTAAAAAATTGAAAAAATAAGTTTCAAGGAATTTAACGTAAGTCTCATGTCTATATATAGTCTAAATCAAAGGACACCACGGGACATAGTGAAATGTAATTAACAAAGACAACACCAGTGTAATGTACATGATATGCGCTACTATGATATTTATTCCTTTTTGGAAAAAATATAAAATCAAGTTTGAAGGAATTAAAAATCTATGGTCTTGAAGACCTACTATTCCTAGCAAACGTCTTATACCAAAGAACACCACAGGACATAGTAAAATGTAACTGATAAATACAAGACCAGTGTAATGTACATGCCACGGCCTGCTATGAACAAGCACCTGCCAAGCACCTGTCATATATCCATGTTAGACATAACGAGACAAGTGACACAACTCCTCCTATAGGCGAATCAGTGGTCAACTAAAACCTCTTAAGGACTGGACACTGGCTATCATGCGTAAGATTACTGCTAGGGGCTAAACGGTGGTCAGTTGGACCTTTGATAAAATGAGCACTGTTTGTGAGATTCGTGATTGATTGAAATGAGAGATGCCATTAACATGAAATGTATTTATTGTTGTGCTATCGTTAAGAATGGCGTTGTAAACGATTTTATTTGGACTTGAAATAAATGTTTTAAACATATATCTTTCACAATATACATATATACATATTGTGAAAAGGATTGGCCAACAAGCTCACAGCGCTTATTTTAAGGCCTCTCCCTTGAACATGATATAAATACATACTTGATATATACAAAACCCAAATATATAAAATTAAACATAAATTTGAAGCATGGTACGACATTAACCAATATCATAACAATCGGAAATGTCAAGGCATAATATGTATTGGCAATGGTATAATGGTAAATCTTTGAATTAATGACTAGTGAATGAATGGGATTAGTGCTTTCTTGAAATTTAGATTCACCCTTTATTCAATATTTTTTCCTAGAACGTTTCTTTATTATATAATTTTACTTTTAAACTTTGAAGTAGTTTATGCACGTTTCCTTTTTTCTGAACCTTAGAAATGGAGTATGATAAAAAATAGGCTAGAGTTCGTAATCTTTAAACAATTCTTATCAGAAATTTTTTGACAATAGCGAACACATTTCGTTGCAAATGCTATCTTATGAAATTATCCAATCCATTTCTCTTTGAATTCAATACTTAGTGATGCCAAGTATGATATTTAAATAACAGGAGGGCAGTCGATGTGCGTTTCTAAATGTCAATTTCGTTTTAAGTATGACATTAAATGAAACTATTGTAACCATTAAAGTGAATTCACATTTAACCAATAAAAAATGAACCATGGGTCGGGATAATAAAATGCACAGCCAACATATCTTGCTTGCTAAAAGTTGGGCGATTTCCACTTCCAAGACGAAAATATGAATCTGTATTAAAATGCTCATAAAATGTAAAGAATTTAAAAATTAAATGTTTAGCAAACCTTTATTCAAACTTTAAATCAAGATTATCGTTGAGGATGATCTTTTATGCCAAACTTAATTTTTTTGATTGGATTTACAACCGTCATAATGTGTACATAAACTTCCAACAAAACTCTGTCTTGTGTATTGAAACTATCCAGCATATATCAATAGTAATAAAATATGGATATTTTGATTTAACATAAAGTGTATATTTATCACGTTGAAGGCATACTTAAGATTTGGAAGAACAATAGATATATACATTTGCTTACAAATAACTGACATTTGTTGAAGTAATTATTAGCTTTGTTTGAACATTCTCGCACTCTAAGGAATCCAAATCTAAATTTCATAGTCATCGAAAATATGCTTATGATAAGAGCTTAAGGTTAATAAATTATGGTTGTCGTGATTATTGTGTTGAAATGTATATATAATTAGCATATTCAATTTAAGTAAACATTAAGTCGAACATATCAATTGCATACTCATGGTACGATCTGAATTGTAGGATAAGGAAAAAGCGATTTAGTTAGTTATTTGGCAAATAACTTTGTATATTATAATTGATGAATATTTATTTTGTAAGCAATACCAAATGTTCAAATATTTATTTCTTACAAGTATTGTAAATTTCTACCAATTATGCAAAGAGGGTGTTAGTTATATATGTTTATAGTAGAAACAAATCGTTTGATTAATTTGTATAAAATTTGTATTTCAGACGATCCTGAACTCCATGCATAAATATCAGCCTCGTTTTCATCTTGTGAGAACAGATGATATTCTGAAATTGCCATACAGCGCTTTTAGAACCTACGTTTTTAAGGAGACCGAGTTTATAGCAGTCACAGCCTATCAGAATGAAAAGGTAAACACTATTTTGTCCTAAATACATACATTTTGCACTGAATAACCAAGTTTGTTACATGCATATTTTAAAAATCCTTATTCATGCACCAGAGGTAAACTATAGATCTTGTAATTATATAGACTATATAACAATTATTAATATTTTTCATTCATTATTTAAAAGGAGCACCGGAGACTCATTCCATTTTCATTTGATAAGTTGTCGTGGTGACAAATACGTTATCTAGAAAAGAAGAGAATTACATTGTTATTATATACTAATATGATATTTAATGATAAAGAAGTTGTTCATCCATAGAATTACTCTTGTCTTCCTTGTCGTAGAATATCTCACACCAGAATATAAATGAAATTAAAATATATCTTTATTGATTAGATCGTTTTATCACCAAAGCGTTGAATATTTATCATGAAGATAATCGTACAATATGCGATAGGTACAAATAAATGGAAATAAGTAAGCAATGTTACTTCTAGTTTCAGTTGAAAATTTATTTGGCTTATGTCAAATTGAAAAAATGACATGCTTTGTTCAAAAAGAATAAATTACAACTTTTTCTCCATTTTCCCCCAGATCACTCAGTTGAAGATCGACCACAACCCGTTTGCGAAAGGTTTCAGAGACACCGGCGGGGGAAAACGAGAGAAAAAGTAATTACAGTAATTAATCAATGAGTCGATACAATTAGTTGATACAAGTAAATTTGTCTGGTCATTTTCTTCACGGGATAATTTTTCTAACATTTCTTAATTTGTATTTATAAAATTTGGATATTTATGTATAAAAGATATATCGTCATATTTTGCTTTTCCATTATTTATTTTCATACATGTGTACACGAATATTGCTCTATTGGGAAATCAACTAAATTAATATCATAATTAAGATTTCCTCATCACGTGCATTTCAAATTATTATCATTGTTAAATTGATTTTGAAATTTATATTCAATGAAATATCATATTTCATCTCATTAACATGTGTGTAATATTATAGCGTATAGGTACATACAACGAACAATATTAATATCTTCTCAAAAGATAAAATACATTATTTATCAAATTATTTATCGAACAAATTTTAAAACGTATAAAATCATTCAGCTATCATAATTTGTATGATACATATCATTGCATAAGATTTGGCACGCAATATTTTTCAAACGTTATGAGACGAATTACACTACTCACCAAAGCTAAAACAATTGCAATAGAGTATATTGAAATGAAATAGATTGACTTCAAATAGTCTCTTTTGAGCTAGATGGTCTTGAAATTGAATAGATTTGAGGAAAGGAATAGATCTGAAGAAAGGAATAGATTTAATAAAATAGATCATAAAAAATAAATTGTAATCGGAATAACGTGGTTGACAAACAAAATCAAGGTTTCTAAATTTTGCCACTTTGCCTATAAACTTTCATATTAGTTCAGGTGAGAACAAATACTTACGGGACTCTCAACGCATGATTTTGAATATGATAAAAATCCGTGCACTAACTATTTTATTTGGCCTAAGACTATAATTTCACAACAAAATTTATTTTCAACCTACTTCTTCTGTTGCAGGCGCCTCTTGATTGATACAAACTCACACAGTAGTACCCAGCGTGCACCTGACAGCACGTGCCTCCCCCACGACGGGGAGGGGGAGAGGGAGAGGGAGGAGGAGATTTGTGTAGTCGAAGCAGATGACGAGGCAGAGGATGATGACGTCATTTGTAAATCTGCAGGTATGACCTCTTTGATTGGCATTCTAGAAATTGATGTAGAGAAGTTGTGGATAACAACTTCTATATTCTGAACACACACGGAATATACAATATACACCTTTCCCTCTTCACTTGCATTCTAGAAGTTTATGTCGAGATCATTAAGGACAATTCTAAAGATGAGCAAATTCTGTGTTCTTCATATACATATATAAGATTGCTTATCCATAGACTTGTCCTTATTGACAAACATAGTTTAATGTATCTACTATTCATTGCATCTACTGTAAATGATGTATATTCTGTGCCATGATTAAATAAACAATGAAACGCCTTCAACTGAAGCACAATTTGCAGTACCCGGACGATAGTAACGAGTAAAACGTATAGGACAATCACTTGGCTTTGGAGATACACATAAACTATTAAGAAGCATTATGTCGGTAAAGAGTGATGTAATTTCACAACAAACTTGCATTCGTATCAAAACCTAACATTGTATGATCGTTTATATTATTCTATGTTAACATTGCAATGCTTTCTTCGTTTCAGAATTGTCAAGCACTAAAATGTTCACATTTGGAAAGAAGGAGGAAAAGAAACAGGAAGAGACGGACCCTCACTCCAGCAACATGGACAGCTTGATGAAGATAAACAGTAGCGCTGATTCTATGAAGGACAAAGGGGATGCATCGGACTGTGACAGTTTATACAAATCTGACGGAGAGACTGATAAGAGAGACAAGAGCTGTTCAGAGCTTGATAGGAGTTTTGGTAGCCAGAGCAACCAAAGTTTTGACCGGAACCGGAAGTTGGACGAAGAAGACCGGAAGTACGACAGTGATTCTCCATCTTGTTTGAGCATGTCACCTCATTCGACCTCGTCGAAAGGGGAGACAACTCGCTCCACAGCTCCTGCATTATCATTCCCAGTGAGTGCAATGCTCCCTTCAAGTCCTTCGTCTACCTCAGTCGGGAGTACCAGTTCTCTCCCCTTGCAGTATTTGACCAGTAGCGCTCAAATGGAGCTTGGTCACCTAGCAACGGCTCAGCTCCACTCTGCGATGAGCCACGCTGCGAATCCTCTTTTCGGTAGTCAGTTCGCGTTTCTAAACCCTCATTTCTTCCAACACGGTTACGGAGCTTTGGCGATGCAGAGAGAAGGTATACCGAACTGTCCACCTCAATTCGGTCCCTTGTTGTTTTCAAGGTCTGGAGGAACTAGATTCTCCCCCTACGTTATTCCCTCATCCAAAAACCCTTCTTCACGACATTGTGTCTCTCCGCGCGACCAATCCAGTGATTCGTCCACGGATCTACACCATTCAAATGAACTTGCAAATCAGAGCAGACGGCATTCTGAACTTCCGGTTCGGAGAGCTTCATCTTCTGAGACGTCTGCGCAAGGATGTGAAATCAGGCGGATTGAGAAGATGTTAACAGGACTCCAGAAAAACAGTTATAGAACACATCATAGTAAAGAGTGATTGTGTCACTCAGATATCATTCCGCGATCTCAGAATGTCAATTTCTAGTCAAAGCGTAACCGTGTCGGGTTGTGCTATAATTATCAGATACGATAGATTTGTATGTAGATATAGACGAGCAGGACTATTGAAGTGAAACTTACATGTGGAGGTTACACGTGAAATGTATATGTGCAATGTACACGTGGAAATCATATGTCAGATATCAGCATAAAATGTTCATGTGAAATAGACATACGTAATAGGCACTTGAATTCAACATTTTCTTGTGAACTTGAAAAGCGAACGGACGTGCAAAAAGGACACATAAATGTTCATGTGAAGTGAAAAAGGTTGAAAGTTGATAAACACCAAATCATGTTGTACATGCACAACTCTGGATAATGAAGAACTCATTTGAACAATCAACATTGTGAATACTAGAGTACAAGTTATAGAAACTTATTTGATCTACAAACATGTGAAATAAGTCCCCGTGGCTGTGTGATCGCTTACAAATGAACAAATTAAACTGAATCATCAGAAATAATACATGATATATGACTTCGTATATTTTCTTGTTGAAACTAGAAGCTGGGTCTATTTTGATATAAATTACCGAAATTTCCCATCGATAATTGTGATTGAACCATGGAATTATTTCATATTTATATAGAATATTATTTGTAGAACAAAATTACAAAATATTATTAAAATATTAATGACAATGCTATTATTGGAACACAACAATGATGTAGTTACTGAATTCCATCTTGTTGTAAGGGGCAGTGACACTTTGTATTTCGTAATAACGTGATCTCTATAATTGATGAGATAAGTAGTCTATTTCAAAAGACAATTTTTAGACAAATTTCTGATTGAAACGTGTACACATAAATGGCCGCAAGTATTTTTCACTTGATACTTGGGTTTCTTCTTTGACTACAAATTTCGATTGTGTAGTGAGATGTATTACCCTTTGCATTAAGAAATATAAATTTGGAAATAATTTAAGAAATCAAAACCGTGCAATTGCCCCTTCACTTGTGCCATTAAGTCTTCATCAAATCACATTGTTTAGAAGTCCCTCCATCGGTTGATCTGTTCTTTTCAGCTTTGTGTAAGAACTTGACCACATATGTCGAATTCAATACAGATGGTAGTGTTTCGGAATTAAATTTGTAAAGGAATTTGTCTAACTTGAATAAAGCCTCCTTGCCAAAAATTGTGATTGTCAAACATGCTGATATAATGGCCTTGTTGTTCGTAATAAATTCAATATTGTCTACAATGCATATTTATGTATAGTCTGTTCCTGAGAATGGCAGATAAGCACTAGAGGAATTAAATTCAGAAATAAACACTTGTTCCGTTATCATTTATGTAATTGAAATGAACCAGACAGACATTAGTACACCTGCACCCGTACACAACTGCACAATCAGGAAATGATATCAGTCATAATTTAACCACCCGGATTAATATCCGGTCGAATAAATGTTCAAGTGCTTGATATCAATGATATTCTACCCCAATGAATAGGCAATCAGATTCAAGAAAAATTGGAAATATCAAAAATGTATATTGGACTAAATATGTGTTGCTTTCAAGATTCAAATACATCTTTTTGTGACATTTTATCATCTGAAATGTATTGCAAATATATTTCTGAGAGTATCTCAAGTAATCAAACGTGATTTTACCAGCTTGAAAGAAAAACGGTGCTTCTTAGTGTAACCTTAACCTTAAATGTCTACTTTTTCTTTATATCACAATTGATTGATATTTATTCCTTAAATTAAGCAATGATTAATTTATAATTGAACATTATCTGAGTAAAAGGGCAATGGCTTGAGTCTGTAGTAATGTACTCGAAATGCTTACTAAGGTTTAACATCATCAATGGGAGTAATTAAAGCCATTATTGAAGGAAGGTCATATAAGTCACCAATCAAATTGAGGTAAAATAAATTAAAGTGGGATAAAAGCAAAGTTTTTAATGAGTAACACTCAATGATGAACGTTATGAACGTCATCGATGATATTTACATTGTGTTGATTAATTAATGAAAGTGATTAAGGCCATTATTAAAAGTGATTATGGTCATCATTTAAAGAATGTAAGTCGTTGATGTAAGTAATGTAAGCAATTACTGAAAGTAATATCTTTCAAAGTGAAAGTAAAGATACTATTCAATGAAAGTAACGAAAATCCTAATTGAACGTTATGTACATCATCAATGAGGGTATTTTAATAATTGAATTGAGCCTTGTTTATATTAAACAAAATCTTGATTTGTCAAATCTTTCACGATATACTGAGAGTCAATTCAGCAGGGATTCAAATAAACCATTGAGATAATATATGAAAATTTCGCAATGAACAGACGTACATCTATTTTTTTTTGTATTAAGCTTATTGATATTTTTCTGCAATTACACCAGAAGGAAAGAAAAAAGAAAAAAACGTTCTGCAGTAAATAGAGCAATCTTGTCGTATCAATAATGATCACATAGATAGGCAGATATCAGAAACAACAAATTAAATCAATATGTTTGAGAACGGTATGAAGATCTCGACCGAAACGTCTGTGAATAAAGTAGATGAATATCCATAAAATTCTGTACTGCACAGTGTAGATGTTGACGACCTAGGTTCATCAAGAAAGAAGAAGTGTAGATAAAGCAGCGGATAAAATAGACCTGACCAATACCAAAATCCACTCTCTGACTACCTCATTTTCACTCTTGTCAAATATTTTGAAAACTTCGAGTTACTCTGAACCAGTGTGTCACAGTGTAGATGTTGACGATACCTTGGTTCATATAGAAAGTAGAGGTGTAGATAAAGTAGCGGACTAATAAAACCTGTCCAATACCAAAATCCAAGCTCTGACTACCTTATTTTCACTAATATTTTTAAAACCTCCAGTGTGTCAGTTGAGGTAACAGTGTAGACGTTGAAGACACCTAGGTTCATCAAGAAAGAAGATTTTGTAGATGAAGTAACGTTTCTAATTAAACCTGTCCAAGTTTTACTCTTTGGCCACCTCATTTTCACTCTTTACATGTAATTTGAAAACTTCGAGTTACTCTGAACCAGTGTGTCACAGTGTAGATGTTGATGACCTAGGTTCATCAAGAAAGTAGAGAAGTAAATAAAGAAGCGTTCTAATCAAACCTGTCCAATCCGAAAATCCACTCTCTACTCTCAAATCTCACTACCTCATTTTCACTAATATTTTGAAACTCCCAGTTACTCTGAACAAGTGTGTCAGTAGAGGCCACAATGTAGATGTTGACGACACCTTCATCAAGGGGTGTAGATAAAGTAGAGGACTAATTAAAACTGGTAGCTTGTCGAGGTCAGTAGACATGTTAGACTCCCAGCATATCCTCCTGCCTAAACTGGCTTCTTGATGGCCCTCCCTCGTCGCCTTTACACGTGATGGATCGGCTTTCAGAAGTTGTGACAGTTGTCCTATGTACACAATACACCGAGTAAACCCACGACGAACTCTGCGACATCTTGAGAGTGAATTTTGACACTAAAACTGCTGATAGCATAACTTTGGTTTTGTTACCTTCATCTGGACTGCAACAATACTAATGATTTGAACCGGCTTTGGTATAAAAAACAAGTTTACCTGTTGAAATAATAATCACTAAAGTGGTGAGCGATCCACTAGTGATGATTGACCATATAACATTGAAAACTGCATTAAATCTTAATGTATTTAGATGTTTACTACATTGTGACTTGTTTGGCTTTTTAATACGGATCTCTCGTCTGAAGTCAAACACCCTACCATCGCCGTTACCGGCTGGAGAAGTTGTCCTCAGTAGGGATGCTGTCCATGAAATGTTTTGCAACAACATTGAAAATACGTTGAGGCAACAATATTGTTCCAGAACGAACTTACAACGACTTTGATCCAAATCGTTGACGCTCCAGCATTGACCTAAGATTTGAATCATGTACCATTGAAACTTTGAAAAAAGTAAGAACATTGTTCCAATCTTGATGCTACAGCATTGGTTCTTCGAATATTTTATTTAAGGTCATTTTTTGTAAGAAAAAGTATGAAGTTTTGAAAAGGGATTTATTTGGTGAACTTAGCCATTGAATAACTTGAAACACCAGGATAAGTAGTCCCATAACAAGAACAAAAAAACATAAAAATAATTGTTTTACCACCATAGATATTGGATTAAAATAACCTTTAAAATCGCACGAAGAACATATATAGCCTAAACATGATGGTATGACCAAGGGCAATCTGATGAAGGCAATGGATGATGAAGGGCAACAAACTTACCTTTCTATGAAAGACCAGCAGGACAAAAACATCACGGTCATATGATTTTTTGACAAATATAAAACATAAAGTGACCAGTGTCCGGCATGGGTCAAATGTCCAGGGCTCTTTAGTAGCTGACCAAGTCGTTTGTCCAGACACGCTGACCACTACTGACCATGACGCCAGTGTCCACTTCATGTCGTGTCCAGTGATGATGGTACATGGTGTTAGCTGCTAACCCATGTCAATGTCGGTGTACATTTCATGGGATGAAACATACACCATGGTCAACTGTCTCTCACATTATAGCGATGGACATGTTTTGTCAATTTTAATGTCAAAGTGTAACTTTTTTAAGGAACTTTGCTTTTGTGACTTACAAAGGCACAAAGATCACCTCGAAAACTACTTAAATTCATGGTTTGGAAATATACATATGCTTACGAGGAGTATTTATACAGTAGAAAACGTTTTCACTAAAAAAAACTCTTTAAAATAACAAAAAAGCATTGTTTATGTTTAGTAATGAGTAAATAATTGCCTGTGCTTCAGCTGTTGTAAAAGCAATGTAAATGTTTTATTTAAAGATTGTTTACTATTCGTCTCAATATTTTGGATTGCAATAGGAGAGGTTACGTATTACGTTGTTTAAGAATTGGAATAATATTGGTATACTTAAAAAATGGCCCAAAACAATGTTTTTGGTTAAGAATATGACAAAATATCAAAATGACGTTAGAAAGCGTTGGTGGAAAATACACTTACTTCAGATTTGATTGAACAATTTAAATGGCTTTACAATGATTCAGCAATGGGAAACTTATGTATATGTTTCAGGTTCGAGGGAAACACGGGTTTAACAATATATAGCAAGATACGAGAATGAACCGCATATATGTTTTAGCATAGAGAACATAGAGCAACCAAAAACGCAAAAAGCGTCGATGTTTAGTATTGGTAGAAACGATGAACTTATCTGATCTTTAATGAATACAATGTAAAGTGCATAACAATTGACACCGTATTCTTTGCTTTAGCGATTGGAAAGACATTTAAGCTGAAAAGAACGCGGCAGACATGGTATGACATTTAGCACGTTATTTGTTGTTGCCATAAAAGTCCCTCTCCAGTATATATTTTTCGGTTCAAAAAGTTTTAGGAAGTGACAATTCAAAGAGTGTAAAATGGCTTGAAAAAAAGGGTTTTCAGAAGAAGGAAAATCTCTAGATCAGTGCCCGGACAAGATCTTCACAATCTTACACAATCGGACACTGTCCGTTCTCTCTTTGGCGACCTACCATTGGTCCGTCATTTCCACCGTTTACCTCGAGAGGGTTTAAGGCTGCTCGCTGATCATGGATACCTATATAACTTATACAAACCGGGGATATCAATTTGAGAGGTCCTCGAGCCATCACCCTGAAGACCTGAGTTAGATTCTTTGGCTAGTCGTACGATAAAATATAGCAAAGGTTCATTGCTTAATGTCAGGCTACTTTCGGAAGGCACGAATCAAACTTCCAATGGTCCATAAAGCAAGTATTGTTATACAAGTACAACCATTGGTTATCCTATCTTTGTCCTCCTGTTCACGGAGTCTGGGTTGAGGACAGTGTTGGCACTGCAGAAAAGGAGGTGGACTTTTTGTCAAAATATTTGGAATCGTCCATTCTAGTTACGTTCATTACTTGTAAAGGGTTGATTTGTCTTCGCCGGATCGGGCTACAAATGACTGCATTCGTAGAGTAATTTGATCACCACTTATTCACCAGCGAACACTGTCTCATGGGGAAAGGAGTATAAAGCGTATGGGATTGGAGGGGGTACACAATGTCGCTGTAAAGGGGCAAATATAAGAATCTAGGATAAAAAGTCACAGGAAAAAAAGTCACAAAATGTTATATAGGATATTGGTGACTAATTCTTTCTTTATTTTATTAAATGTTCCTTTGATATCGATGATTGTGTGTTGTAAATCCACTTGTTTTGAGAACCAATTATGCTTGGATAGTAGGGTAATTTGCATTATGGAAATCACGTCCAGAACAAGGTCTGACCCTCAACATGCGAAGAGTCCCTCCCATGTACCCTCCTGAGGTGTGGAACGTGCACGAGGCAACACTCAACAACGCTCCCTGTACCTACAGGTGGATTGGTTAAAAAAAGAAGACGCCACTGTCCAGACCATCACTGCACAGGATACAATTGGCAATCAACCAGTCAGGAAGATAGAAAGAAGTAAATATATTTTTCGGGTCAGCTTGATGACACTGCTCCCAGACTCTTAGGTCACCTACCATTGGTCAGTCATTTTACATCGTCTATCTCAGGTGAATAGTTTAGGACTGTTCGTTGGTTTATGGTTCCAAAAAGAGAGAGGGGAGGGTTGAAGGTTGAGTGGAGGGAAATGTATGGAGGGGGGGGGGGGTGACGATGGAGGGAAGAGAAGGGAAATGTATGGAGGGGGAGGGTTGGAGATAGAGGGAAGGGGAGGTAAATGTATGAAGAGGGGGAGGGGGTTCCTATCCTTCTTAACGTGTGTCGACTGTCAAGAGAGGCGCCAAGTCTGAACGGTGGGCTCGAAAAATGTCAGGAGAGTCCGAAATCGTCTTGACATTAAATGTAGTACTGTGAGTCGCTTACACCCTTTTTCGCAAATATTTAGTTTTATATCATCCCCCGGGAATATATCATCTATCACACGAAGTCTATGGGGAGGTCACACAGGGTGATGAGGTGTGTTGTTTATTGCAACTTCATCACGATTTGCTTACAGATTCGTTAGCAGTGGTGTGAAAAAGAACAGTGTATATTTCACCTGAAATTAATTGAGATTTGTTTGTACTTACATGCGGAGGTCATTGAGTTTGAACAAATGTTTAGACCGTGGTTTAGGAGGGTCATCAATTCAGTTTGAAAAGTAACAAGTGTATTTTTAAGCACAACCGACGTTCGTTGACATTTGAAAATGGCATATTTGAATCAATGAATTTGAACTCATTCTCAAAGTTCAAAATGTAACTTATTTGGACACTGAATTTCCCTCCAAAGGTAAGTTAAAGTGAGAATCTTAGCAATATACAAGTTGATTGAAATTTTGAACTAAAGCAAAATTGAATGCTGTTTGGTTGATTATAATTTAACAATCTTAAGAACTTACATGTATATGAGTTTTGGTCATTGAGCTTGGGTCAATGAGTCTTTCTGAACGTCTTGATAGCCCAGTGGTGGCCGTGCATAACTCTGGATGGTAAGGTATTGGGTTCGAATCCAGAAGCAACTCATCCAAATAGGAAATATCTTAATATTGCCAAATATTCAGGTGCAATGCTGATTTGAAAATAATAATCACTATTTTTTGGTGATCAAGGATAAAAAAAGTAAAAAATCGGCCGGAATGACGTTACTTTAATCCAATGTCGACTTTGCAACTAAAAAGTCCTAGATGAAAAATCTGAAGAACGTATCGTAGTTAAGAACGTTTGAAAATGTTAAAGGGACAGTCCTATCGGTTTTATTTTTAGGAAACAAAATTCAAGCTATAGAAATCGGTTGTTATCAATCATAAAATAGTATACAGATATCATATGGGATTCATTACCACTCTGTGACAAGGAATGTGTCACAGCTTAAGATAGATTTCAAAGTTATGTCGTTTGTAAAAAAGTGTTGATTTGATCGGACTCATTACTCATTACGGGCATTGAAAGGATCCTCTCGAATGTTTCCACAAGAACAGGCACGACTTTCTGACACAACCCTCTATCAAACAAATAGAGATCGCTGCAGATCGCATGCGGTAAAGAAGAAATTGACTTCGCCTTGGACCATAGGATATATGTTTTTTAAATTGAGGAGATAAAGTCTTTTCACATGAAATCAAAGTTTAAATTGTGTCAGAGACGCTGAATTTCTAATGTTTGTACCTAGCAAATTGCAAACAATAACAGTAGATGATAGAAAAGAGTTATTGAAATGTGCCTCGTAGATTTTCAGATCTTCGTAAACTATAACTGCTGACATCTGAAACATTTGGTGGAAACCTTATCGGAAGATATTTTGGAGTTAATCTATACACCATTTTATAAAACATACATAATTTGTGAAAGTGTCGCCTTTCAATTAACGAAGAAAGGTCTGTCTCGGAATATTGTTTTTCGTGACTTGTGCCCCTAACTGCACCTGACATGGTCCTCAGAGCAGAAGTCAAAGATGGGCAAGATGATTACATAGTAGTCTGTCATCCAGACCCCTTAATTGTTTAAGCGCCTAGGCAAGTCTACAACAAGACTCTGAGCTCAGTTCTGAAAATGAACACATCTCAGAGGCTCCTTTTTATTATATTTTTTTTCTTTCAAATTTTGAAATTTTACGAAATATTCATTTCAGAGTCTAAATGTTAGACTAATTACATAGTTGCGAGGGATAATCGATTTAGCCTATATTCCAAACTTCTCAGACTGTGGACATGCTTTGCTTTTTAATATGATGCTGCCATTTTCAATCTTCCTGTATGTTCACTGACTTTATGATGAATTAAAGTATTGTTTAGTGTAAATGGAAGTTTCGGACTTGTATTACCTTTCTTTGAAAAACACATCGCTTCAATCTTTTTGGGACTGAATTTATCCTACCACTTGTTAGCCCAGACTGAAATTTGTTTTAAATCATTGTTTAGCAAGGTCTGAGTCTGGAAAGGATCTTCTAATACAAGGTATAAAGAAGTGCAAAGATCTTAACATTACTTACCAAACTGTCTGTTAAGTCAATTGATAAGAGTCCTCTTAGAAATTGAAATATATACCCCAAATATCAGACGATATCGAAATATATACCCCAAATATCAGACGATGTCAATAAAAGGACCTTGGTGTCTTGAATTCATTAGTAAATATAATTCTCAAGTCTCATGTATATACGTTATTCGTTTAGGTTAAGTCGTTTCAATGGAACATTTTATTAAGTCTTTCAAAAGAATACATCAATTCACCTTTTCTGAAATGCTTTTCTTTTTAAATAAAAGACTTTTTTCGACACCTTTCACGTGTAAAGGCGCATGGTAGCCCTTATAACCGTACCAGAATACAACTGGTTTTCAAGTGGACGACCGAGGCTACAACAAAGGGCAGTTGATCTTTTTGTCATTTCCTTCATGAAGTCTCCTCCTAGCCAACACTTGACTCCATCTTATTTTTCTGAACAATCAATGAATGCAAATATCGCGATAAATCACGGTAGTTTGTTCGGCATTGTTGCGGCTTTTCATGGACACAAGCTGAAACCAGATTGCGACTCCTCCACCGCCCATTTGACTCGGCCACGCTTCATTAGACGCGCCCCTTGAGCCCCGGATGGAGGGGGACGGTCTGACTCGAACGCTGCTCCCTGGGGAGGGATTGTTGAGTCCCAACGGTCCCCCACTTTAACGCTGCGGGGGAACTAGCGGGACACGTTTTCCCGCAATTATCCCAGTGCTCGTGAGACGTGCGCATCGCCGTTATGTCAACTTCCGGTTTTAATCTGATACGAGGCTCACGATGTGATTTGAGGTTCTCTACCTTAGGTTTGCTTTTGTATTGGTTTTTAAAATACTGATTTTGGAGATATCTGCGAGAAATCGTATTTCAAAAATCATAGTTTATTCAAATGTTTGGCAAAAGCCTTTCCTTTTCATGTTTTATGATAAATTTATTTGTTTAACGGTTATGAAATGTCAATGAGATCATTCATTTAAAAATCATATTTTGCTGAAGTCGTGAGGCAGACACATTGGTTGAAATTCTATTTTTTTTGGTGATAGTTTATATCCTATTTTCAATCGTTTAACATATGAGATCTTCGCCTTCATATTTCGAATCATATTGATCTGTCAATTGTAGGTTAACGTTACAACTGTATGTACGGTTGATGAAAATCAAATATAAATCATATAACAAACGTACATGCCGACGTTGAAAGCACTAGGGTATCAGAGAGCGATGTTTTTATCTCATCTCTCAGACAAACCCTGACATAAGAACAAGCTTCAGGAAAACTTGACAGCTCAATTTTAGAAAAAATGAAGAAATCTCAGTCTCATTTTCGTTTTGTTGAATTTGTTTCCGTAAGTGTTTTAGATATATTGACTATTTCGTCTCAGAAACTGTGTGCTTCACTAGTATATCACAATATATGTGTGATAACTGCTTATATGACCTTTCAATGACTCTCAATTCCATTTATTCTTTTTACAGCTTTCTGTTTATGCCACTATATTTTATTTTGACAATATTCAATATTCAATAGTCGTCAGCTGCAAGGTCAAGGTCAAGGAGGGCAAGATGGAACATGTCCTAGACGACCGTTAGCACTCTTGGGTTGAAAATCTAATACAAACCCATAGATATATTGTTTAACATGTTGATCAATGTTGTCATAATGTGTACATTGTTTCGCAAAATTTCTTCAATTTAATAATAATTCATCATTAAAATTCATGATCACAAGACGTTCCAAAAGTATTTAATTATACTTTCCCTTCCTTCAGTGGCATTATAGAAGTAGATATGATTATTGAATTCTAACTATTTAGATTTCCAAATTTTACAATGCAAACGGATGTGACGTTTCAGTGTAGATTCTAATACCTTTATCAAGCAAATGCTTAAGTAAAGATAGAAATGGATATCATTTCAAAAGATAATTCTGAAAATTTTACAGTCACTATGTTGGTTACTAACACATCATATAATTGTCTAGTATTTTAACTTGCAATTAATTATAAGTCTTCATTTAATCCACTGTCTCATTACACATCTGTTCATCAATTCAATTTTTTAATTTTGAAAATAAATTCTGAAAAGCTTGATTTTCGGTTTCTAGATATAATATTCAATCGTCCAGCAAGCAAAAGTCAAACACAATTTTCGCACTCGAAACCCACCAGTTTTGAGCCTCATATGATGACGAGCACCACAGGTTCTAAAGCGGACCATTTGGCCGAGCAACACGCATATGGGTGGTTTGTGTGTTATATGAAATAAATCAATTGTTACTAAACTTGTTGATAACCAACACGTTTTCTGATCAATCTATGACAGGTAATTTTCTCCTCTGATTTTGAAATGGACATCATTTGAGCAGGGGGTACGCAACTAACAACAGTGCACGCGCAAATCCGTTTAGTGCGCATGTCCAAGAACAGCGAAAACGATTACTTTGGATACGGGAAAGGTCAAAATGCCAAACGGCTATATTTATCGTGTTACGCAATGAGGGCTCTACGTGAAGCCTGTAATTTACTTGATTTTACCTTCCAGTTCTTTAATTCACGTATCAAATTGCCAATTCTGTCCAGTTATTTTTGATTAATTCCCGACGAAGATAACGTCTTTGTCGCAGCCCTCCAATATCGCCTTTGTATTCATTAATTATGTTTAATATTCAAAATTTTGAAAATAACGTGATGCCTTCGATGGTATATTTAACATATGTTTAGATATTTATATATCAATATTGTGACAGTAGGGACAGTAGCTCGTTTTATGGAGAATATAAGGTGAAATCAGGAAAATTAGAATAAAGGGCTCTAATTGAAAGACAATGTTTTCAAACTAAATGAAGCAGTAATGAATCAAGCAAGTCCAGCAATGCGATTCCCTTTTCTTATAATGAATTAAAGGTGTTCACACAAAAGTGGCCGCCAGTGAAATTGAATCTTTATCATTTGTTCTCTGACTATGGATGATTGGCTTGTGTAATGAGATCTTTGACGCTATCAAAATAATACATTTAGCATTAACGTACAATTGTCAATGAAAAAAAATGAAAATATAAAATTTCAAAAAACGTGCACGTGCTACTGCCCCTTTAAGAACTTATTCGTACTTGTCGTAGCTGTCAAGCATCACACTCAGAAACCAAATATTTTTTTGAATGACGATATATGATAGTCCATATGACATGTATTATGATCACAAAACAATTATGTAACTTAAGAACGTTGATAAAAGTAAGGTAAACGTACTGCATGATAAAAATGTCAAACCGTATATAAATCAGAAAATAGCTCAACTTCGTTAAAATATCATATCAGTATCATAATGAACATAAATATCGATATTGTAATTTATAAATTTCTTATTTTCAAATTAACATATACAATTTGAGCATTTACATTAAACGCCATATATAGCACGATGTTTAAGACTAGAAAGGAAGATAAATGAATGATAACCAAATGATGATACAGCTTGGCAAAATTAATATGCACATGTACACAATTATTACTTATGACACAATTCATGCTTACAATCGAAACACAGTGGGTCAGTATAACAGATGACTTGGGTAAACGAGAGAATCCTTTTGGGGATTTCCACACTCGTACGGTTTCATCTCTCAATTGTTATATTTTGTAATACATATAAGATATGTTTGTAAAATAGTAAGACTTTAAAGGGACATTCCTATCGGGATATTTTTGTGGCAACGAAATTCGCTTGTGTCTCATTTCTATCAAGTTGTCAAATATAAATTTACAAAATTGTTATCTCCAGTAACATGTTTCAACTTTGTGGTGTTATAACTAAAACAGTATATACATTAACTGAAATATCCCCTTGAATTTCGTTTCAACAATAAATACCCCGATAGGACTGTCCCTTTGGGCAACTAAAACTATTCCTAATACCATGCATGAAATTAAATGTTTGATAATGATTTATTGCTGATAAAGATAATTACGTATAAGCATACAATACAATTATAAGCAGCCATGTCCCCATACAACGTGTCTACCAAAACAGCCAACAACCCTCTCTCATCTGAAGCAAGTTTTCTTATAAAGGTGATATGATACAGTAGTTAAAAACTGAAATACGATACTATTGAAACCTTAATTACACCATTAAATTTCAAATTGGCCTCCTACGTGCAGTTAGTTTTAAGGTTGGTGAGATACTCCATGTATCACGGTGTATACGACCACTGCGGGCTTTCCTTAACGTTAAAAGATCACCATTATTGCCGTACTTTCATCTTCGTGCAACCAGTTCTGGTCGTTAAACAAGAGAAGTTTCATAATCCGAGAAAACGAAACATAAAGTGTAACCTTCTCGTGCATCATGTGTGGTCATTGACAATAAACGACATCTACTGCCGTAAAGGGGATCGGGCATGCCGTATTCCGACCCGTACAATGGATTACGACATCATGTTACATCCAGAACGTCTTCAGTTCTTATTGCTGTTCATACCAGAAGATGGATTTGATTACAAAGTGTCTTAGATATCGCACGGACCGTCTTATGTAAATACAGTGGTGTTTTGTAAAATTTGATATCTAATAGTGTCTATTTCAGTTGCTTTAGGAGATGAACGCAAGGGTAAGGTTACACGAACTGTAACACTAAGGAAAACTTGGCGCTGAAGCTCTCTGTGCGAATTTCTATTTTGTCAATACCATTGAGTATATTTATAGAGAGTGCCAAGGGTTGGGTTCATCTCATGAGGTTAAAAATAATATAAAAGATAAGGAGCTACATATACAAATCCAGGATTACAAGTTTCATTCGAGGTCACTCAAAGCTGATGTATTTATAAATTTAGACTATTTTAGTTTCACCAGAAACAATTAAGATAATTGTATTATACTCTAACATATCAGCTAAAGGACACCGAATAACTATTTAAACTTACAAACAATGAAAAACTATTAGGCATATATATAAATATTCCAGCGATAACGATTATCATGAGTTTTAACATTTTTTGACAAAAGCCATAACGTCCGAAAAACTATGATCAAGTGACAGATTATCAACGAACGCTCTACGAAACGCAATCTCCGTGGATAACGAGTGACCGCTGGTCAGATAATCCCCTTTAATCTCTCTTGCAATCAGACGCGTTGACTTACAATGCACTGTATCAAAAACACACAATTATATTACGCCTCAAACATTTCTACCGTTAATGACAAATCCTAAGGCGGGAAATAAAAGCTAAGAAAATGGCAGAAATGAAAATAAAGGTTGATAATCGATGCTGGACGGATGCAGGAAGTCTTTATATGACGTTGATATTTGAGAATCTTTACAAAGCATCGTTGTAGATTACATGTTACGCTGGAACTTGAGATACGGACGTTGACAGGTCTACATGTTACAAAACGATAATATAATGTTCTAAAGTTGTAAACTATAGAGCAAGTGACTGAAATGTTACCTAAATATGGAAAATTAACAATAATGTTTATTCCCATTTCTACTTACCAGCTCTGGCTATCATATTACGTGATTTGAAATTCACTTTGTCTTCATTGAAAATGTATTAAAAAAATTTCATTCAACTAAAAAGGGTGATCAAATGTTATACAAATGTTTTTTCTTTACATATCGTATGCTTGTTGACAATATTCCTACTTTTATTTAAAGTTTTATTATCACAAATGATTATTTTAATCCACTGACATGTTCATCCTTTACTTATCCTGTTCACAGCATTAAATTTACCTAAAATCCAGCAATAACAAAGCTTTGTTACGTCACTAAATTAATGACGTCATAGCATTGTAAGGCATTCATACATTTGCCAAGGATTTAGGAACAAAGAGCAATAATCGATGTTTAACAACATAAACAACTTTTAAAGATTAGTGAATATAAACTATTCGTTCCGAAACTAATAACTTTTACAAATTGTAGTCGATTTAGAATGCTAGAGGAATATTTATTAATAGTACAGCGGCTTTAACGTTAACCGTTGTGATGACGAACCTATAGAGGTTATCCTGTTAGTGACAATACGTGTTGTCATCCAGCTGGAATCACATTTATAAGCACGTTATTTATTTGGAAAATCTAGCGAACTGAGAAGAATCATTGCTTTAGAAAAACATCATTATAAGTATATTATCATCTATGAGTATGAAAACCGGGACAAATTTGAAAATGGTTAACTGAAAAAAATTATTGTCACGTAAATTTGGTTAACTAAATATATACATATAACAAACGTAAACTGGTAAACAGTTCGTTCTCGTCACACATTGAAGAGTAATCTCCTCACACAAAATGGCGACACCTTTGTCGAGGTGTCAATTTCAAATAAATCTTGATTTATGGTGTCAATCAAAAACATGCTTGGATATTAAAGTCAACCTAGTTCTGTAATTTGTTCTTTAGGATTCTCGTTACCCACACGTGATTTCCACTCAGATATATTGGTCCTGTGTGAAAACTGATAAGTAATGACGAGTTGCTAACCCTGGGTGCTGCAAACTGGGCGACAGACGGTTGAAGATGACAATTATGAAGAAAATACCTGTGTCTTTATAGTCATACTGACATCGTAAATTTCACAAAACGTCAATTTTGTATGAAATTAACACTACCCGGTGTGTCGTCAAGTCTCGCACTTTGTTCTACGAGATTCTCGCGAGATCCTATTTCTCGTTGTTTATGAGACTAATATCCCGATGGCGAAGCACAATAATGTCGATGTTTGAAAGATTTGATTAAATTCACGGAAAGATATGGCTGAAACTCATTTAGCGTCTGTTTGGAAATATTGAAATTACATACACAGCAAATTGTAGTAAAAATGAACATTTGTTTACAATAACAGTAAAACTTACACATTTTTGATACTTTTAAGTCAATTTAATTGTTATGTTGGGATGTAGATTTTGGATATTTTCTTTAATTATGGGACTATGGTAGTAAACACAATACCATATTCGTGCCAATGACATACTATGTCTTACTTTTTATGTTTTTCTCTTTGTTCAAATTTCAGTATATCCCTCGATCGCTCTCGGGAAATACTTATATTTAGCCGATTGTGTCTTACACAAAGTATGCCATGGACATCATATAATATCTTCTATGTATTGTCCTCAATAAAAACTTTCCTCGCCATATTTCATGGGATGTTCACTGTGAATCATATTTTTATATATCGCGACAAAACCTACAAATCTTTATAATTATCAATATCACTTCGTATGGTCTGTTGGGTAAGGTTTCGATTCCTCACTCACAGCCAATGAAGCGCAACGAATCTCTGGTTCCAACTGGTGTTCACAGGTTTCAACACAATGCTCCTCAGAATGGTGTTTCGGCCTCTCCTCCAGCAATAGTACTAGTTAACCTAGTTAACCTACATGATGTTAATGAAACATCCATGGAAACACTCGAAGCAACATTTTCATCAATCATACTCGATGGTACCTTTGTTTTCCATAGGTTGCTACATGTAGATGTATATTTGGTGCAGGAATACACTGAACAAAGCTTGGCCAACAAGGAGTAATCATAGTTAAAGTAAGTTAATATATGCATAAGCATGGGGGCACAAGCATAAATCCAAAAATAAAAAGCTGGTGTTATGATGTAAGAACTAGGTTGGTTTGTTTGTTTGTTATCATTAATTCAGGGTTTTTTAGCGAGTCAGGACACAACAGAGGCACAGACTAGAGCAAAACAATAAGATGTTCTCATATACAAAATATTCGGTAATATAATATATATATTCTTCTATAAAATATATTTAGAATTCGGAGGGGGTCGGTGGAAAGGCAAGGGGGTGAGTACCCTCCTGTGAGGATGGATAGGGGGATTAAACCTGCCAGAGAACGCGCTTGTACGTGGGGACACTGCCCCCAAGACGTGTGAAAACATTGCTTTATTCTGACCCCTCGAAAACAGGTTACACCCAGTGGTTGTCTTGCTACAACCGGCTTTATTTCGTTATTGTGTTTATGAATTGTTTTTATTTTTAGGAAAGGTTGCTTGTGTTTACTTATTGAATTAGTGTGTTAAGAATTGGCTGATTTTGTAACTTCTTTATGTATTTAGTATTTTTTGATTGTTTTTAGTAAATGGTTATTTGAATGACTTTGGTAGTGTTATCGATTGTAAAAGTACTGTTAGAGACTGTTAGAGATTGCAGTTTATGTGTTTAGTATTTGATGATTGTTATATGTGAATAGGTATTTGTTAAGTGACTGTGGAAAGGTATGCCATTTAGTGAAGTGATTGGATCATTCTGACCTACCGTTTCCGCTTTAAACGTTTTACTTGTTGATCTGAGTACATACATTTGAATAATCAATGAATCAAAAACAGACCACCACTGTGTCGGTATATCAATCTCTATGTCGTGGACTAGACGACCGATACTCGTCATATAACTATTACTTATAGAAGATATTTGGAACATTATATAATATATATCTATGTTTATTAATATATTCATATATAAAATCACGCCTTTTGATTGTTCAATGTATTCCTGATAAAAACAAAAGTATCAGTCTTGCATTTATAAACATAATTTTACAAAAAATATCACGATGAATGCAACGTAAACGAAAGCCTGAAACAAATAAGTGACGAATTTATTTATGTAATATCTTTTTTATTCATGATCATCCACAGTACATATTTCCTTCTTTAATACAAACATAAAACGTTTCTGCTCGTCACAAAATCCATTTGTTTCGAAAAGGCATTCGTCTCTCTTTCTTATACTCATACCTCTTGTAGCAATTTAAAAAAGTCACTGAAAAAGAAAAGTGAGAAGATATTTCAAAGTTTTTTTATTTAATTCTTATCTGAAAATTATACAGAAGAATACAATTATCTGGGTTAACCATGATCAGTTTTTCCTTTCATTAGCAATAAAACAATCCAAATAAACTTTATGAGAAAAGTGACTTTACAAATGAACACAAAAGAACAGAAGGACAATGGAGAAAATATGAAATAATGAAATGAGAAATGATATAAATATTACTATTCATTACAAATAATGCATTCACGTAGATTTCAAGGCTCGCCATATCCTTCGAAAGGAGCGAATATGAAGAAATTGGACTTTCTATTACTCTAATTTAAATTAAGGATATGACATTTTTGAAAGGACAATTCAAAGTTAAAAAGAGCTTTGGAATATTTTATGAAAATATTTCCTTCTAAACTGTCATCTCTTTTAACCGAAATGGCCAGTACCTGCCTAAAACGGTTGTATCACGGGATATTTTATTGTTTGGACACAATCAGCACAAATGAAAGTGCCCGTTTGTTTGAGGGCTGTATTGAGACTTCTCCATGGGTGGAATCAGAAACTATAGCACAACTATTATTTATTACTACATATATATATTAATATATATTTATATATCATAAATCGCGTTTGAGAAATTTCGCTTTACAGAAAAATTTAAGTAAAAAATCTCTTTTGATTAGTTTTATATGTTTAGTTCTTTTGATATTATGCTGTGAGATGTTTTACTTAAAAATATGAAAAACCACAGGTCTTTTATGAAACCACAGATTCAGTTAGAATCTAGGAAAACTTAAATATTGTACTATATATGTGACAAAGCGTTGTTGTAATAAACTTCTAAATGCTTATAATAAAAAACCGTTATTATATATATTTGCAATAATTTTTATACAACATAAACTCACGGGCAAAAGAAACGCTGGTAACATAAATGTCAGGATATTTTATTCCATGTAAGAGAAATGTGAATTAAGCAGAGTGGCAAAGTTTCCTTAGAAGTCAACTCAACTATGTTTGCCTTGTTTGAATCATTTTGTGTTGATGTTTTTGCATAGCGCCTTAGAAAACGCGTGTAAAAAAATCATCAATTTGCTATCTCCTTAAATAAGCGAGATTGGAGAGCCAAACTGGTAATTTTTTGCATATTTATAGACGTTATAACGCGAAGACATACCAATGCAGAAAAGTCAAAGTGGATGTTTTTCATTAACAGTATCTCAAATAAACTTCTGATATACATTTCCGAAATTCAAACTTAATTTCAAAATAATTATTAACAAAAAAGTACCTGAAAACAGCAATGTTAGCACCCCAACAGTGTTTAGACAACCACAGTACAAAACGCTCCATGCCATCATGGTTAAAATTATGAACAATAATTCTCCAAATACTTTTTTTATCAAACACATTCGAAATCGAATTTACATGGCATACATAATTTGTTTATCCTTCGTTTGAAAATACCCAGAGTTTCATTTGCCCATGAGTTTAAATTGTAATTTCATGTGAAAAGCATTAAAAAACTTTTAATTTGTTATTGACGTTTAAAGGTCTTATATGAATGAAACATGGATTTCAAATTATTTAATATATTTTCTTTAAAATGATAGTAATGCAAACAGTGAACACAAATAAATTATTTAGGAAAAATTGCCATAACTTTACTTCAAATTTCATACTATTCTTTAACTCGTGGAATTTTTTTTTAAAATTATATTTTTCTAATCAGAATAAACATATATTTTCATACATCATGCATATTCATTTCGGTACATATCAATCTTTTAGTATTTTTCGGTTTACACTGAATGAACCCAAACAATTTAGACATGTTAATTAAAAACAAGTGCTTATATATCATTGTTTGAAATTCTAATGTAATTGTTGGCTCTTGGTGCAGCAAATATCCGAAATGAAAAATAACACAAAATATTTTTATTCATACCCTTAAATATTTTCAACGAATTATATGCAGGCATTTTGATCATAATGCGAGTTATCCCTTGCTATATAATAATTTATGATTATCGAAAATTCTGACATAAAAATAAAATGTCCAAAATATGCTTTTGGTATAAATGACAGAAAATCCATTTAAATGAAATATATTGTAACTTAGTATATATTAGTATTTAACAAGGAATAAATATCATTTTGTTTCGACTGGTTTCATGAAAGCGCTCACTTATTTTCAACCTTACTATTTGAAAAACGTGCACAAAATTAAACTTCCACATCAGTATTTGATTTTTTTTTGTTTATCGATTTTAGAAATGTGTGCAACTGTGACAGAATCATTCAAAATACTCATCTCGGATGGAAACATTTTGAAAATACAGTTTGCAAATCAGATCTTGGTGTATGAAGTCGTGTATATAACATAGTCCGTGTAGTTATAAAAACTTACAAAGTAAGTCATAGAAAATACATTCATAAGAAGAGAAACGAAAAGACCGAAAATCCAAAGTTCATTTTCCTTGTCGAATCCGTTTCTATAGCAACAGACAAAATATCGAACCTTTTCATCAAAATTCGTTAGGGTGATGTCAGTTTATGAACAAATGAAAGGTTTTTCCTGTGAAAGAGAAAACATCTATTTACATTCTATCACGAAACATGATAGAATTACGCCTGAAAGATAGAAAAAATAGCATTATCTTACAACAATAAAGGGTTTTTTATACGTACTGAATACCTTCTTATCGAAAAGAAGCGCTCTTGTTTCTGCTTTCATAAATATCTACTTTTTCTTCCCGAATCCATTTCGCTAATTTGCAAAGTAGCCAAACGAGGCTCTGACAGGCATCAACACTAATGGGCGAGTGCTGATTTTCTCGGAACACAGTGCTGGTTTACAAGTTTTCCAAATTACCGTTTTCGTCGGGCAGCGGAGTAATAAAAGCTAATGAATTTAGCAGATCCCGGGCTATTTAGTGATTACCAGTTATAAACTCTAATGCCCTCCCAGCCGTTCCGCTACAGGTCCTCTCAATGCCTATTGTTAGTTGTAGGGACAATAACATCAATGGTGTAAGATTTGACTCATCATTCCAGATGATATTTTCTGCAAAACTAATTCCAACCTTTGCAGTGCTTAATGACATTTGGGCTTAGTATTGGCGTATTGAAGTATTGAATACTGTATGTCGGAGACTTTGTGAAGGTAGGTTTTATGTTGGCATTGACAGTAATAACCCTACATTTGTCACGTGATCAGGAATACCATTTGATTACGGCTACAACATTTGATTCAATAATCTGACAGAAGGAAATTTTACACAATGCATAAGCGACTTTATGACTTGCACATCATTGACTTTATTCAAACCATTTGATCTTTTCTTTGGGGGAGTTTTTTCTTGGTTGGGGTTGTGGGGTTGTTAGGGGTGGTTCTTGCAAATATTTCCTTTGCTTCTTCATCTGTTGTTTGTATGTTGTCTATTTGAAACACATGGCTATGGGTTGTATGTCTAATTCTTGTTCAGTTCATAAAGTCTGGTAGTACCTCTTGAAGTATAGATATCTTACTATCTTATAAGAACCCAATCCATATTTGGTTTATCAAATATTTTCCCCTAACACTGTTAATAAAAATTAACATGAAGGCATGATATTTTCCATGTCTCTCCGCGACCGTTAGGCTCCCATTCAAAGAAATCCAAGACGTGTTTTCATTGGATGTTAATAATAAGGGAGATATCTCGAGTTGGAACTTTTTGCCGCTAGGGCAATCTTCCGGAACCACGGGAATTTGGCTAATAAGAACAGAGGTTTGCTCTCACTGAGCTGCCTCTGTGGGGAGAGAATGCTATTTCGATAGTTTATCAATAAAGGAAAGGCAGATTTTGACGCTTTCTAACTTGGCCGCACTTGTGGAAGTCGAATTTTCTAAACTAGGTGACAAGAAGGTTTATATCCAGTTACGATTTTTAGCTCTCAGCTATTTGTTTGCTGTGTTCCAGTATTTTTTAAATATCAAAGAATGTGTTTGTGGGTTAGTTTTACCAATCTATGAAATAAGCTTGAAAAGTAACCAGCCAAAAAGTTTTATTCAATGCTCAAATTTAAGAAATAACTCCAAAAGTTTCCATCCCGGTCCAAAAGTAACCATCTCATAAACTGATTAAATTTACAACTGAATTGACGAAAATGCCGATTCTATCGATAGTTAGACGCTCTATCGATACTATTGATCGATCATCGATAAAGTAATATCAATAAAGCAACAGTTCGATCTACCGTTATAACCCTAATTGCAGCCAACGACAGCTAACCTAACATCTTTTGTTTTAGAAAACGATTTATTTGGTAAAAGACTTGATAATCCAGACAATCATCAAGATACATGTCCAAGAGGTAGAAGAGCTAGTTCTGTCGACCGTCGATTCCCTTAGTACGCGACCTATAGCGATGACCTCGTTTAACCAGCCACGATGTTCTCCGCCGTGCTGTCTGTCTGGGAATGTCCGAACTGACCACGCACGTGGAGATGATTCTTGACCACCTGCTGACCAGTTGACCGTTCAATACTGTGTGGATGCCACTTTGCCGAACCCGCCTCATGTTTCCATTATTGACTTTGACGGCTTTAAACGTAGGAGGGGCAAGTGAGGGTGAAAAGACAGCATGGCGGCCATAGTGGGTTGTGTCAAAATTCAGAAATGTGATTCCAAACGAAACGAAATTGCAGCCTCCCGCTATGTTTGGCGTTGGACGAAGATTGTGAGGTCTTTAGGGGGACATTGCCCTAGGGGGGACTAAGCAGAAGAATACCAGCGCCCCTCCCTTAACTTCAGGGGAGGGGAATTAGCTTTAAAGCGTCGAATAACCACTAATTTCATCAAGGACTTTCAAATAGGGTAATATGTTTCCATTAAAGCTAAAAACTCGTCCCCAAGTGGCTTGTGTTGTGATGAAACTTGTTCCTTATTAGTCGAGTGGCAAGCTTTTTTAAACATGGACACACGCTGTGGATAACATTTGCGATATCGTTTTGTATTTTTACTGAATTAATATCATTATATCTTGAAATTTAAAGTTAACGCAGAAATGAAGAACGATTTTAAGATAAAAGGATGATTATCTGAAATAAAATCTCACAGCTCACATTTAAAATAGAAATGAAGAAAAGTGATAAAAATGATACAAAAGTGATAAGGAAAACACTGAGCCGTTAAATACAAGGATGGGGCCTCTTATACCTTTTTCTATTAAAAAGGGATTAGCACAATGTAGTACTTATTTCTGTATATAATTTCAAACTATTTAATAATTAATTTGCTTTAAAGTGTTTACTTCCAAAAATATCAATACATTGTTGAATTTAAGTTAATGTAAAAGGAAGTCTTGTTATCATTTATTCACTTAACGCATCGGCAGAACTAGAATGTAATTGAATGCGGAAAATCGCAAATTAGTTTTTCATTACAGATAAGTTTTATTTCGATTTAAAATTTCATGATGATTCAACTCTTATCTAAAGCATATACCACTGATTTCAAAAAGAAAAATTTAATGGGTTGAAACAAAGCGTGAAGACAACGACTTAAGGTATCAGAATTATTATTAACATAAAATGGGGGTTTCAATCAGTTTTTAACAATTTACTAAAGGTCATTTTCTGAAATTAACCAAAGAAGTATATAAGATAAGTTATCAATCAGTTTCGGGTACAATTACTTTCTTTCAAATCTAAAACTTCGTACCAAAAAATTGCTTGAATAAATTTACAATTGAATTTCATTTGTGTATTCAATCATCCATACGTTTGCAAATTGATATTGGTGTTTTTAAATTAGTTTTAATCCAACTTTAAAAGGAACATCGACATATGTTGTTTGTCACCGTTATATAAAATGTCTTCTCGCATGTTTTGCTTCTCATGCTTCTCATGGCATGCGACAGCGATCAGTAGTAGCGGTTTCCTATCCAAAGGAATTTCGTCCGAAAACCAAGATCAAGTTGGTGACTTACAAAAATACTATCCAGGACATTTGATTTAATTCACATTTTCGTTTACAGTGTATTGTTAAATTCCTTATTATCGAAATGTAGACCATTGGTCCATAACTCTATATGTTGTTAAATCATAAATGTCAAACATGTGCGTATAATATATAATAAATGCTAAGGGAATCGACAACCTAGCTTGTGAAACCTAATTGACCATCGTAATGAGAGCATGCAGACGGGCAAGGGGGGGGGGGGGGGGGGGGGGGTCAGTCACTTGACACAAACTTGGTACTGGTTGTCAGCTGTAAGCGGTTCGTAGCCAAACGATTTCGTCCCTACCGAGCATTTACGACTCTTACGGGGCCCTGATAATAAATCTCTGGAAGTTAAAAATTCGGGTTGCAGATCCCCTTTAAGCTTTAAATTGATAACTTTACAAAATGATGTCAACTTGAGGAATTTAAATTAATCTTCATTTGAAACGTACAATATATTTTGAACTGAGTTGGTTTACATACAAAGAGAAAATGTTACTATTTGGCAGTACATGATTATAGCACAAGCCAGATGAATCATGTTACTGAGGGAAAATGTTTGAACAATTAAAATTTAATAACGACCCAAAATTCATATCTCATTTTCCTTTTATAATTTACAGTACATGTCTTAAACTGCTGACATCTTCATTGTATGCTGATGTTGGTGAACATTTTCAACTCTTCAAAAGATCATCGAATGATGTTGGCAAATTTTATTTTGAATATGATAAGCTTGAAATGGGTCGATACTGAAGGAGACACAACTGTTGTTTGCGATATTCAAAATCAGTGCGAGTATATTTGCATACTTTGACAATTCCGAAGTGTATGGCGGTTTTTATGGTAAATATCCATTGTACATACACAAGATGATATACGGTAAGCTGGTCAGTTGGCTGTGTACGTGGAGATATCTTAGTAATGCCATTTCGAAAAATAATGTGTCGGTGATAAATATATTTTACTTCATGTAACCACTTTATTTTTGGCGGCAGGTTTTCTTTTCACGCTCAAGCTCTCGCAAAGTCGCGTCAAACTGCGCGAGACGTGCCAAAAGCCACACTGCACGAGATTTGATGAATTATTTTCCACGTTTGGCCGATTAAGTTGTAAGGGGAGATAATTCATTCTGTAGGGACTAACAGCAAATACTTCTTGCTCCCCTTTGCGAAAAAAACGATAATTGTTTTTTTCGATGCAATGAGTGAAATGATATACTGTCGGTTTTAGCCAATGAGTTCTGTCACATGCAAAGTAATTTCCCCTCGTAACATGGCTCTGATTAATGTTTATGCTTTAAGGACGAAATTATGTCCATTTTATTTCTCATTTGTTGTGATATTTGATACAATTTCTTAATGATGACATTTGTTTTGTTGCAAAAAAGGCAATTACTTTTATTTATTTACCACCCCGAAACGAGTTGTAAAATAACATTTGCCATTTCCACCGTTGTTCTATTATTTGGCTAGATCTAGGGTTCAAACCTAAACCACTAGCGACTGGCGGACGCTCTCTCATACACTATGAGCATGCGCAGTCATACCATATATAATTAAACAAGAAATGGTACAAATATAAAAACTAAACTTGATAAGATTGCAATGGTTCATATATTCAGAAACACAAACAATTGATATGTTATATGTTGATAACATAATCGATAATTATTTATTTTAATGATATCTGGCTATGTATTTTTCATTAAAATATTATCAACATGATCTTAACGTTGTGAACGATGTTATATCTTTGATTTTTTATCAACAATTATAAACATTATATTACTTAATCAAATGAATTTACTTGAATCATATGCTTTAATAATAATAATAACTCATAACTAAATTAAAATTGATTTCAAGGTATTGATAAAAACGGCAAGTAAGATAGGATATTAAAAGAAAAATAAGTCAATCAAACATTGAAAGTTCAAAGATCAACATGTTTCGTTGTCATTTTACGTCAAAGTCAAAGATGAAATCGACAACCACAAACAGCATTGGCAACAGGGTAAGTTGTGTTGAACGTCGCACGCGATGCACGTGCTGTAAAAGGGACTGTCTTATCCACTGCATAACAAGGCATTGTTGTTAAATCTTAACATAGACCATTTGTAAATGTGTGGATATTCTATCAATAAAGTTAATTTTCAATAAAAAGTAAAATTGGTCAAAGAACGTACAGCGTCTTATTATGAAAAGTTCACGATGAACACGATCGTGATGTTGCTATCGGTAATGTTGAATATGAGACCATTCTTTCTTTAGTATTACCTTCGTTACAATAACGGGAATCTTAGCGATAAAATGTATGTAACAGATAAACGACAATTGGAATTGAAGCATTTTGTGATAATACTTAAACGTTTGAAGTAATAGGTCAATATTGAATTTTGATAACTGGAGTCATGTCATTTGAACAAACATCAGAGAAACAAAAATTATTTTGAACATTTTCGAATTTGAAATTAATGAAATTAATTCTGATTGACACTTTGGTGGAAAGAAGGCGTCTCCATGACAATCATATCAATGTCTTCAGCTAGTTCGTTGTTGTGACATGTTGACAATTTACATTGTCAATTGTAATAAAACAAACCCATGATGGACAATCTTGAAAGAACGTGAAGAAATGTAACAAGGGAAATATACATAAAACAGGGGTCATTTAGATCAAACATGCTAATCGGATTTTACGATAAAACGAAAGCCTTGGGTTTCAAAACTCGGTGTTTGTTCATTTGCTCTAACACACTTTACCTTGAATTGTAGCGAGTGACGTGCTGAGAACATCTTTATCCTATTAACCATAATACTGCCTTGGCAATTCTTCATCACCTCGAATTTTAGAATGCCAATTCAAGAGACTTGAAGATAAATTGAAATATTAGGATCGTCACCTGAATAATAAATAATAAACCTGTAATTACCCTCCCCCCTCCCAAAAAAAATCGTCACCTGTCTTGCAAAAATTTTACAGTTAAAGTTTCTTTAATTTACTTTAACAAAACGGGGTTAGTTTTCTCAATGTAAGAATTTCAACAGTAATCTGTTTTTAATCGATTGTATGGTGAAATTTAACTTTCATACAACCCTTTTAATAATAAAACGGACAAAACAGTAACTTATAAAAGCACATTATCACAATCAATCACACAATACACACACATGACATATATAAAGCTGATATAACACACGGATTTAACAAAAATACAATACGAATTATTATATTTGTATTAAACCATAACAACACCAATGTCTTAATTTAAAAAAACTTGTTGACGTGTTTTTCAACACATTCTTTGCTTGACAGATGCACCGAGAGAGATTGCAAACAAACGTGATAATGAACATCTTCACTTGTCAGTTTCAAGAGGATGATGGAGAAAATCCTGCATGAAATCTACGTGAAAGCCGTGCTTAACCGATGAAGCAATTGACATCGTTCCGCTTACGAAAAAACACTTACCATGAACAAGCAAAATGCGTTTACGACTTACAAAGGTTAAGTCACATTGTACGGTAGTTATTGAAGAAAATATGTCGACGCTTTGCAAATGTCGTTTAACATTTTTAGTTATTGCAAACATGTTCTGATACATGATTGTCTTATATGTAATGGAGAGTTAGTCCTTTTTCCGTATTTGTTTTTATTGATTGTGTTATTTGTAACTTTTAAAGATTTTATTTCTTAACTTAACTAAACCATTTCACTTTTCAGAATTGCCAAAGGGAAATTCTAGGGAATACTTTATTCGAGGGGTGACAACAACCCAGTTGTAAAATATAAAACAGGAAACTAAATTCTAAATATTTGACAAAACATTGGACTTTATTTTTGAGATAACGATGATTCCACGTCGCAATGTGTTTGGTAGGCCTATCTTAGATACACCAAAATAATGTTATTTAGCTTCAGGATTGATTTAGTAGAATATTTTCACAATGTATTAATATACAGTTTAAGAATTAGTAAAATATAGTTTTTATTCAAACTTCGGATAATAGCGAGTGGTATAGCTTGTCCTTCAGTATAAGTAAAGTGTTGTTTAAGTAACGTGTTGTATAAGTAACGTTAATGCAGAGACGATATATACAGACGATGATTAATGCCATAAACAATTATTTTCACAAAACTTTATACCGTTTATTTATTACAAACACAGATTCGTGAGGAGGTAATATATATTTAACAAAATCAATAAAAAGTTTTCAAATTCAAAACTTTATTACCCGAATGACGAACCCAGTGAAATGCGATGAGAGAGGAGAGCAGTGAAGATGTTCATTTATTACAAGGAGGTTATTATATGCCACACATGATCCAAATAGATTTTGTTTTTCTCCATTTAATGAATTTGAAAATAAAATATACATAATTGTAATAATTTTATGTAAGCTGAAGTAGAGTTTTCTGTCCTCTCTTTCTGATTTTTTTGTTTAAGCTGAGGTTCAATAAAGTAATTTTTGGGGATTTAAGTGGCGCAATTAACAGTTTTCTTCAAAGGTTTCATGTTTACGTTTGTACACTTTCATTTCTACACAGCGGATATTTTAAAACAATAATTTAAAAGGACAATAGCGTACTACATGTTTAAAATGCATTTACAGGTTAACAACAACTTAAGACCACATTTCTCCAATTTTAAATTACAACAGTGATATACTGAAAAGTAAACATTCATAGTGAACAAAAATCATCAATTATGGTAAAAATAGTGAAAGTGTATATAATGATATTAATGATTAAAATACAGAACTTCATAAATCAAGATTGTCAATGGTATAAAGACCAATAAAATACTTATCTTAGATAAAAAAATATTATCATAAACAAATGTATGAAAACACTATTCTCTGGACCAGACTTCTTTAATGGGGAAATTAAAAGTGATTCTAAAAATCGAAAAATAAGGAAATCTAATTTCTCATATGTTTACCACTTATGAATTCTGCCAAAAGAGACTTGATCATAATAAAGAATGCACAATGCAAAAGAACTTTCAATATTCTCAAAGCAACAAGAGTTGAAGTGAAGACACCCATATATAGGGTTATTGAGTCATGCGACAGAAGAATGTTCTAATTACCGGTCTAGTAAGCCACTTGTGACAACTTCACTGCGGCAATGCGCATCATCAAGACCGATAAATCTTAGATTTATGAAATCACCTACTGGGAAATTACAAAAGATAATGGATATCAGCTTTGAAGCCGCCTCGTCAACCCGTATGCCCATGATAGATTTGGGCTCGTTAATTATCTGGCGAAGAGAAATGATACCGTTAGTTGTACGGTTCAAATCATCGCCTATTATTTCGCCTTTCCTCCTCTGTCGACTATTTTCCGTTTTTATTTTCTCTCGGACTGTGCTATTACGTTTATTCTCCATTCCTAGTTTCCGAGGTTCCTGGCTTGACTTCCGGGCCCCGACAGGGTAAACACAGTCTGTCAAATCTGATTTCCCAGAATTCCGTCCGTCGGCTCTTAATAGCCCGTTTCATCAATCATTCGGAACAGCAACTCATGTGCTTTTTAGAGTCAATTTAGATCTCGGATCCCGCGACATCTCGCAGCGAAAGGGGAGATAATTCCTCCACAGTGTACTCGGCAGTCGGAAGTGGCGCCCTCTATCGTAATCAACCCTCTTTACTCATCGCGGAAGAAGAGTTAGTTTTAGGGGTAATAGAGCAAAACGGGGTAGAAAATAATCGTCTTTGACAACCATGTTGTCAATCGTGATGGACGATCCTGTCGTGTACATCTACACTTATTGACATTTTGATGCGAGACCTCTTTACAACTTGTTTACGCCATCTGCGCGAAGACAGCCAAATCTCAAACCGGAAGTACATCGAATCACTCCGCCTTGCATTTCCTCCATTTTTAAGCAACGCATTTCCTGTCAAAACAACTCAATAACTTGTGTATTTTCAGATATTCAGTTGAAATTAGTTCCTGAAAGCGAATGTTTTTACAAACTTAGCTCCATTTTCTACACAAAATCATATTTCTTTTAAAATGGTTCTTTCTGAATGAATTCTTTCATTGGCATTTTAGAAAAATACAAGTAATGTTGAATTACAACTTCTATATTGCAAAGTCATACATCTTGTCTGTGTAGATACCAACATACGGTTATTAAAAGCTCATACGACATTTGCATATCTTTGCAATAAATATTTAATTCTATATAATTTGAATTCTTCATGGTTCTTTATGTTTGAGAAGAAACATGTCACAGAATACTTGAGCAACCACTAGTGGATGGATATGTGCGCTATATGTGGATGGATATGTGCGCTATATAAATATTCATATAATAATACTATATTTGATATTCTACATTTTACCTAAATCAAAGGTTATTCTTGCAGTTTGTATAAAAATGTACTTGCTATTGTTCAGAAGATCATTTTATTAGTATCAGAAAGGAGATGATAAGAAGTCTGTATGCGGGGACATTCGCATTCTTTACACTTTGAATTGTACATTTTTCATCAAAACACAGATCCAAAATGATTAAAACAGAATCTATTTTTCATTTCCATTTATGAGAAATTATGAAAAGAGAAAAACGATGTCGTGTTGGACAACATATTCCTTTTTCTTTAAATATTACCAAATATTACCAAAGAATAAAACAAAGATTGAGAATCGCAGTTCCGCGCTGTAGTTAAATTACATTTTACCGAAAAATATCCTCACAGATAAAGTACATTCTCTCCCCACAGAGACAGATCAAGTCATGAAATACAGCCTCTGTTATATAACGCCGAGTTTGTGGGATAGAATTGGAGTCAATCAAAGTTAGTTGTGCAATCAGCGACGCTGTTCTTTAATCATCATTGTGGCTATCGAAACATGACAAAGGCATTGTGATTATGAACCACCCTTTCCATAAGAGAAGCGTTGTCATTTGATAAATAAATTCAAATGGATTGTGCTGCGATTTTTTCCGCTTGGGGAAACTGCCGAAACTCACGGATTTCGACGAAATATACAGAGGCTGTATCATCATTTCATGACTTGATCTGCCTCTGTGGGGAGTGAATGAAAGTAATCAGAAAATTCGCTGATCGAAGAACATTTCCATCATGGTTAATTGGGAATGAAGTAATTTTCACCTAATTTTACTATTTACATGCAGCACATGTTGGTCAACTAAAACGTTGCACTGACCATTTAAAAAACCTCTAAACACATCTTTATTTAATTGCGTGCAGTGTCACACCAATCTAAATAAATTTAGATCAACATGTTTTATATTTGGTCATACTACAGTATGACAAAATAAAAATCTGTTGATCAAAATTTATTTAGATTGGTATCACACGTGCATGGCAATCCAAATAGATCTTACACACATGAGGTGATATCAACATGGTATTTGTGAAGGAAACAATTAAAATTCGGATTTAATATTTCTTTATTCATTTGATAGAGATTGGTTTCATAATGTGTGTGTTATCTTTCTAACGGTTTGAAGAGTACAAGATAAGTACCATTAGAAAAACCCATCTATTACATTTATGACAAACAGATTGTTTATTTGATTTAGTGCAGTATATATCACACGTACATGGCAATCAAAATAAATCCCTTTCTAACGGCTTGAAGCGTCAAGATACGTGTAAGTGTACATATTGTTGAAGTTATACAAGAGGGAGTAATATTTATATAAGTTGTAGGGCAATCCTTTTTAGTATCAAACTCTTTCCTGTATAACGTGTGAAAACATACAGTTTAAATCATGTATGGGAATATCTGATGCTATACGCGCTTAAGTCGGTTTTAATGAAGCAAATATTTTTGGCTTCGGGAAGAGTGGGGTTTAAAATGCTAGAAACTATGCAAAACAGGTGAAATTTTACATTCTGCTCGAAAACATAGGCGTTGTAATTGAAATTTTCAAAATTAAGTTGAAGTAGAATAAATTTGTATTTTTTTAAATATAAAATTAAAACTTGTTTTGTGCTAATTACCCTTCAAATCGCTTCATTTTAGTTCTGAATAGTTAATTTTCTGTAAACAGGGGGTATTTGTTAACACATTAATCTTCAAGAAAAGTTGGACATTGCTTTGAATATCCGAATTTACATTAAAATGCAGGTATTGTGATGAGCGAACTTAGAAGAAAGACACGCACTGTGTAGTCGCACAACAAAGAAGGAGGGACCGCTTCTACACAAAACCCTTTCTCATGCTTACAATTCCCTGTAAAGTTCTATTATGGCTTGATTAAGCAAAATCCATTGCAATTTCAGCAAATCACAACCCCTCTTAAATCCGGGAAAGTTGAAAATGGTTTGTGGCAAACAATAAACGACTCCGTGCATGGTAGATTGAAAGCTGTCATTAGATTTCCATAGCTGTCAATCTATTCGCCTCAAGCTCGGGCAGCTCGTGAATCTCGTGCTTGTCCTGCTACTTCGATCGGGCAAGGCGAAATCGTATCGAAAATGAGACTTTCACTGACGATTTGGAGAGTTGAGGCTATTATTAAAGCACTAAAACATGTGATGCTGCTTGCGTTCAAACCACTCCGTAAACAGTGGTAATTAAATAGATTGGCGAAATCGGCAAGGTTATAAGAGATGATTATTGCTATTTGCCGCTAAGTGCTGAAACGCATCAGGAAATGATGACACGATGGCTGCGGCACGAAACGGTTTCGGCGCCATTGTCACGCCTGAGCCGTAAAAACCTTTAAAAATGCAGAAAGTCATGTTTAAAACTAAAAAACACAACTTTCAATGTATATAGTGTGAAGTTATAGTACACATCCATTGATTTTCGTAGCATATCAGGATTTAATAAGTGTCAAAATACCAAATATGCTGAAATAATTAAAAAACACCTTACATAATTTTATCAATCCCCAAATTCCAAAAACATCATTGATATAAATCTCAAGCGAAACATCAGCGCTATGTACGTGCAGAAGCCAAGAGCAAGGTTAGATTAAAATTAACTGGTAACTTAACTAATAAGAAACTTTATCAATGCGTCCAGTAAATATTCGAAAATTACTTTTATTTAATTGATGCACGTTGACCGCGGAACATCGTTCAGTTTTCAATCCCAATGTCGACCATTAAACTGTATTCATTGAATTTCTCGTTATTTAGATCCTGTTAGCATTAAAATGCTACAGTTCAGCACAAGCCGGTACTCGATAAAATGCACAGCTGATAACGTATAGCTATGTAACTCCAACCAATCACCGTGTGTCCCATTGATGGTTCCTGAATGCGTGTTCATTTATAAAATATGTCGACTACTGGAACGAAAAAAAGATCAGAAAGTTTTAAAATGTAATAACACGTAGAGCTTATTGTAATTCATTTCAACTCGATTTCATATGAATGAACACATTTGGTTACGAAATAATTTAGAATATATACAATATCCAATGCAAACCTGCAACATTTCATAAACAATTGTACAGTATAAACACATTTTATAATTAATCTAGTTTTAAACAAAGTGTTAAAGGTAAAACGATCAAGCATTATTCAAGGCAAACCAGCAAAATTTCATAATCAATTGTAAAGTATAAACACATTGTAATTAATTTAATTTTAAACAAAGTGTTAAAGGTATCAGTATCAAAGTAATAAAAGTTAAAGTACAATTTCAAATGAATCCAACTAACTTGCTAGCTAAATATAATCATCAGATTTGGTAATCACAGTTGAGGAATGAGGTATCAGTCAATGTATCTTGAAGGTTGATGCCACCACTGGATTTATTACCTTATCGTGGTGTGGTGGTTTGTGTGCTTCTGCGACCCTGAGAGCTATGCCAGCTGGAGCTTCCATGCTCCTGCTATGGTCACCCAAGCTGGACAGATTGACGAGTAGAAGCCAGACCAAATGTGAGTCCTCAATCTTATTCAAATCAAATCGAAACTACTCCTACGATCTACGACGTAACGACGAAGGAGTAGTTTCGATCTGATTTGAATGAGATTGGAGTCCTTCTAAAACCTGCCTTCTTTCTCTTACTGTGCCTTTCTTTCCGTCTTTTCCCCTCATCTTGTCGATCCCTTTCTTCCTGCCTGATCTGTCTACTCTCTTTTGGATGGCAACATCCACGTGTTTAATAACTGAAATATTGTTCAAAACACGTTAAACACCAACTCACTTACTCATTGAAGGTTGATGGAAGGGCCTGACCTGTAATGGTATGAAAAAACTGTGACTCGATCTTTAGAATCTTTAGAAGTAAGATGAGTTCTAAATCCGGTCCTTGTATAATTTAGATACCTTCTAGTCTTAGATTCTTCAACATTCTACTGAGTCGCCTTATAAGTACAAAGGTATATGGAATAATTGTAAACATAAAATATGATTTACAGTTCTCACTGAACACAACAAAATGCCTTAAAATGAATAAAACTAGTACCAGCATTGTAGTTCGAAATTGTTTTATTCAATACATGGCGTGTTGGTCTGTTGGTGTATGTACTCCATGATTTTCATAGTTGTAATTTTGCTGACAAACATTAACATGGAAATGATACTTTTCATAATTTTACAAAATATTTTTCGGTAAAATAGCACCATTGATAAAGTCACTTCGCACCTTCGGACTCGAACAACTCTTTTAAAACTAAACTCGAACGCTAACTTTAGAGTAACTACGGTACTGCTAAACCTGTAATATACAACACCCGCATCTGTCATAAGTAGACAAGTCTCTCGTGAAAAGCGTGCTGAGAGAAATGCACGTGCGGCACGTGCTCTTTAATTTAGACATCACGCGACGACTTTCTATTGAGGTAGGCGCATTCAACATGGAAAACACGGGTTGCGAGTTGCGAATGCTTCGATTTGAAAACATCATTACGCAGGTCCGTCTGAAATGCCACAATGGCGAGCACGATCTTGTCATTTCTGGAGAGGTTGTTGACAAAGTCTTTTAGACATATTTGTTTTGGAGATTAACTCAGAATTATCCCTCTAGAAGATGTAATTGCTGCTACTCACGCAGGTAAAACCTGGCCCGGATTATTTTGGATACGATTCTTTGAGCGACACTTGATAACTCTAAAAATTCTTGTAATAAAAAATATCAAATATTGTTGTGGATAATAAAAAATAGGAACTGTGTCCTCATAGTTACATTTTTTAATTTTGTTGATATTAGACAAGTATGACACACCGCATCGAAAACATTTCAAAATAAAATATAGATATTGTCAAAGATGATATAAATCTAGATCTTAAATAGGTGTTTTCATATTTTGTTTCACGGAAAGATAAATGCCCTGACACAACATCTTGAAAAGCAAATCTTGAACTGTATAGAGAACAACAGATCTGAAATAGGCAGCTCATTATATATTTCATACACTTGTCGTTTTTGAAGGATTAAATAAATGTCGAAATGAACCAAAAAGAAAGGCGAAGAAAGAAGTGTGAAATCTTGTGTATTATTATGGAAACAGCACATCCATCAACACAACAGCACCATTCTCTCCCTGCAGAGGCAGATCAAGTCAAGAATTGTTGATACAGCCTCTGTTATATTACGCCGAGTTTGTGGGATAGAATGGGAGACGCCTGGTTGGAGACAATCAAAGTTAGTTGTGCAATCAGCGACGCTGTTCTAAAATCATCATTTTGGCTACTAAATGATGACAGAGGCATTGTGAAATGAACCACCCTTTCCATGCCAGAAGCGTTGTCATTTGCTTAAGAAATTCAAATTATTTGTGTTGTAAATTTTGTCCGCTAGGGGAAACTGCCAGAACCCATGGATTTCGGCGTAATATAACAGAGTCTGTATCAACATTTCGTGACTTGATCTGCCTCTGTTGGGTGAGAATACAAGAGCACGTGACCATGGTGAATTCAACTAAAGTATATGGGCTAACCTCAACCTTGTTTGACCACCACTGGAAGTCACAATCACAACACACTATCTGTGGAAGAAGAGGTGCGATTGGTAGTGATGGTTGACTGGGCTATGGTCTAGGCGCACCAGAATCAATCGTCATTGAACTTCAACCAACAGTGTTCAATAGGGTTGAGATCAGGACAAAGACAGCCCTTTCATTGTGTTTAGTTATGGTTTTGTAAAATGGCTTGAGTAATATCGGTGCGGCAGGGAAGAGCTTAATTAACATTTATGATATCTTACAAACATCTGTATTACCAGAGGTATGTTACTAACGATCAGAGAGATCAGAGAGAATGGTTCGACATTTTTACCGACAATTTTTGGAGCAACAAATCCTGTCAAAATACGTGCAAATCAGTTCCAAATTGGCCTCAACGTTGAAGCACTTGTGAGCTGTAGATTAAAAGCCATTTGACGTTAATTACGTCTATTTAAAAGCTCCTTTTACAATCGAAACCATTATCGCAAAACTGTTTCAACAACCATTTTCCTAAGTTAAATCGAAACTTTTGTTTTGATGTTCACATAACGTACAGAAAATTCACAGTTAAATATACACTTGAATGTATAAACCGTCAAAATGCTGCAATGGACAGCGAAAATAGGTGTCCTAACTGGGATGTTATTTAGAACACCGAGAAACGTACTATTGCAGATTATAAAACCGCATAATGATGTTATTTCATTATAGTAAGTTGTTTATATTGTCAGGGAGAGTGTTCACAGCGTCCGTGTTTGTATCATCTCAAAGAATGATAATCTTGCCGCACTCTTACAATACCATTTAGAAAATATGCTAGCAAAGTAGAACTATTCCTCTTAAGTTACACCTCAAGTAGCACTTACATCAAGGATGTACAATTATAGGAATTTTACAAGGTAATTGCTTACTTCGTTTGAATAATATCTTGTTCGTAATTTTTGAAATTTTGAGGAAATGTTTAAAATTATTGTTCTTAAGAAATGGTTACGCCCTCAATTACGTTCATTAGATGCGTATTTGTTATAAGTGTAACATGGTAGTGAAGTAAGAGCACTTAAACGTGTAATTATCGGATTCAGAGACATTTTTTGGGGTCATATTAGGTACATTTCGAAGTCAAGTTTGACTCTTTCGAGCTTCCTTTTGCAGATTGTTTACATAGAAAGCCATGGATCTACTAAACAAGTTATTTTCTTATTTCGAGAATAAGTTTTGGGATCGTTTTAGGTACCTTTAAAAGTTTAGTTTGACTCTTTCAGGCTTCTTTTTGCAACTCTATTTCAATTAAAATGAATTTCATTTAATAATTCATTTAACGATTAGCTTCACAAATCATATGTCCTATTCGCATTACTAAAACATGTCTTTAGGTACCTGTGGAGTGCTGAAGTCGTTTTTGAAAACTGACAAAGACAGAAAAAGAAACCGTCGAGAGAATAACCGATACATAAAAGAAGAGTCATTCTCTCCCCACAAAGGCAAATCAAGTCATAGAATGTTGATACAGCCTCTGTTCTATTACGTCTAAATCCGTGGGTTCAGTTTCCCCTCCACCACAATCAATTTGAATTTCGTTATCAAATGACAGCGCTTCTCGCATGGAAAGGTGGTTCACATCACAATGCTTTTGCCATGAGTCAGTAGCCTAAATGACGATTTAAGAACAGCGTCGCTGATTGCACAACTAACTTTAATTGCCTCCAATCAGGCACCTCCCATTCTATCCCATAAAGTCGGCGTACCAGAACAGAGGCTGTATCAACATTTCATGACCTCATCTGGGGGAGAAATTGATGAGAAGCAGGCTAAATGATGAACAATGGTGTTATGGATAAAATAGGTTGTCTCATGATAGACACTGTGAACATATATAGATTATTGGGGCAAAACACGGACAGACTCGCAGTGAATGAAGATGAAAATGTCTTCTTTGAGTGTACTGAAACACCGAGATTTTAACGAGATTTGTCCATTATCTGCAAAGTGTTCATTACTCATTACAAGAAAGAAGCTATGTGTTTTTGCGAAATGAAATATCATAAAATCTAAAATAAAATCCTGAAAATTGTTTTTCGATATTGAACACTCTAAGTGAAGAAAATCTTTAGTAAACTGCCCCATTAAGTGCCACTCAAATATGGTTCTAAAATATATATTTTCAATATAGCAATTGGCAAAGTGTCTATATTCATAAGAAACCTATCATCAATCATCTTACTTCCCGTGCCCTTCACGAATTTCTGCGGTGTGCGATCCTTTCTAATTGCATGTACCGTTTGTGTCAATGTGATTTTGTTATCGTACATTTGTAATATTTTTTATGAACAGAAATAAAAAGTATATACCTTTCTATCTATCTAAGCTATCAAGCGATACTTATAATCACCATATCTCTACACTCCCAAAACAATCTCCAGCACATTCTTGCATGGCCAACAATAAAACAATTTCACGAATAGCGATGTTATCTCTGTGTTGAACTTGGCACCACCACCACTGTTCCCCGGCCCTTCTCCGAGACAAGAAGCAACATAGTGCCGACAAGACCATTATTAAAGTCAAACACCAAGCAGAGAATCGCTCCGCTCCGTAACCTCCAAGGCGTCCGTCTGTGTAAAGGTTGTTCAAGTTTATCTCTATAAAACTCTTTGATGCTACCATCATGGCCTATCGTAGTTACTCAATGAGACATATCGTCTCCGCATGCCGCCATTACCTATCTACCGGCGTCGAGACGGGCAAGAGTGTATGTATAAGAGGACACAGTGTAAATACAATGCTGCATCCCAAAAGTTTGGTCACCTTTAATTCATGCTTTAAGTTTCGTTTGATAAACTGTGATTTCATTGTCTATTTGCAGCTACTATCATCATGAGGTTATCATCATCGACGACATCTTCATCATCATCATCATCATCATCAGCAGCATCATCATCATCATCATCAGCAGCATCATCAGCATCATCATCAGCAGCATCATCATTATCATCATCGTTAAACAATTAGGTTGGTATCCTTATTTAGGGGTACTGAGTTCGTATCCAGTCAGTGAAATATGTATGTTTGGAGAACTGCATGATCATTCGTATTATGCAACCTTTTCAGTCAAATCAGTTAGTTACACGCGTCACTCTAGTTTCATAGGATTTCTCAACTTTAAAGATGATACTGATTGTCTTATTGATGTTGGTTGATTATCTAAAACCCCATCCGAATTCATTTCTCAAGAGGTGACAAATTAGAATGACAATCAGTATAGAATCCAACCAACGATCTCTTGGTATTATGTATATTAACACGAGTTGATCAAAGTTTCAAATTTCTACTTATATCAACGAGGAATGGAGAGACGAGGGTATTTAATATTCGATTTAACCCTTTAAAACATTACGTTATCACGAAAAACAATTAATCTAAACACAACACTGTCCACATGGTGGTGATATAACAATTTGTGACGTCGTCATGTTTATGATATCGCTTATAAGAATTTCAAATAAATCTCAATTGAAAACTTGAGGCGATCAGGATAGAATTCTTCAATTCCATTGCATCCAATCTATGCAACACTGTCATTGGCAAAAGAGCGATACAAGTGTAAAATGAAAGTCACAACACGTGAAAATTGATGTGAAAATACACACAGATTGATTTCAAATCAACGTCCATTCCAACGTTGCATTTGGCCCAAAAAATCATTTGGCATAAAACACGATGATACAACATTGAGTAACGACCTTTTGGGATGCAGCTGACAGTGTAGAGGGATGACGGAGGCAGATATCAGGGGAGGTAGGTATGCGACAACCCGTCCCTCCGTCTCCACTAGGCGAGGGTGTCGGAAGTAGCGCAAGATCCATCGATCAGACAGGGTGATATTCTTTCCCCCTGATTTTTCTCACGTAGGATCTCAGTGCTACAAGTCGCGACTTGTTGGGGACAACCCTAGTCGTTGGGAAAGCACGAAGTCATTTCAACGTTTAGGTTAAGTAATGCATAATGTCTTTTGTGAAAAGGATCTAAATGTATTTTTCATGTGAACTGGACTGGCCTTTTAATACGACTTAATCCCCTGACATATTTTCACGAAGTTCCGGAAAATTTTCCATTGTTTTTAAAAACATAATTTTGTCATATGAGATGTTTATTTTAGAAATAAAGATATAGAGCTTAGGAAAGGGGATTGTGTCAAAAACATTTTACTGCACACGTGTGAACTGTGGCATTACCAGCGCGATTTAATTTGCAAGAATCTATATTCCATGACGCAATATCGAGTTTATACTTTCGTTAGTACTGATTCCATTCCAGTTAAATGGCAATAAACATCAATAAAACATCCCGCTTTCCTTGTAAGGGTTGCTACAGTGACGTCATGACGTCACAGACGAAACAATTCAGGTAGTCAATAGCTGCTAAGCGCAATTTATGTATGCTAATATCATAAATATGTAACTTCTTAGATATCACCTTTAAGATACAAGAGAAACGGAGGACAAACGATGCCTAAACGAATACAGTTCGACATAACTTGAGTAGGAGTGGTAACGAAATGAATGGACAAACCATTGGAATATGTTTCAATTTGACAATGGGAGTGAAATATACAGTAGCATATGACAACAATATCACATGAAGATGTCTTAAGCTTAATTGTTTGATTAGGTATTTTCTTTTCTCTATCTAATTATAATCTCATCTGACTGATAACGTATTATAAAATATGACATATTATAACATTTAGGTTGTCTTTCATGAATCTCAAATAAACACAGTGACTCTCAACTTAGAACTATTAACGTAAATCTTTCTTTACCATTTCCGATAAACTGCCTCTTCTTTGCACCAAACTGACACATTGTTCCGGCAACCTATTCTGCAATTTGTTTTCTGATACCAACTGCTCGCAAGGAACCTAAACCTTTCATCGCCTATTTAAGATAAGTGATAAAGCCCATCCATCGTAGCACGGTTTGCTACAGCATATAACCCTCGGCTCCTCTATCTAACATGGCAGAATGTTTCTTGGATATCGTTTAGCCTTGTCTACCATCTGATTAGAGTGATTGGTCTGATTGGGATCGATAATGCCGTCACCTATTATCTTATCTGATGAAAATCCGTCCACACCAATTGCATTCGGAAGTGCGTTGCCGTACATTCTTACCTCGTCATTTTTTTCGGGTATTTCCTGAAAACAACTGCCAATTATCAAATGAGACACTGATAGTTAAATCTCAGTGTGATGTAGATTAGAACACAATGTGTACTTCTTTTACCTACTTTTTGCCCATTGTTACTAATCGGTGGTGATAATACATAAGTATCTCTGGAGCCAGAGCGAGATCATCTGGTGCAAGAAAAGTAATACCATTTGAATACCATTGCAGCATCGTTAAAGGGGCGCTTTTGTGGAATTATTCATTATGTCAAATTGTATTGTTAAAATGTAAGAAAGTATGTGTATTTCATGGAAATTGTAAACAATCGTATTTAGATCGTTAATAGAACTGCTAAACGAATGTCGCTTTTTATCGACGCAGCATTTTGTTATATGACAAGGCTGCTTCCATTCCCCTTTGGCGTCAAGGGTCCGTTGTTCGAATTCTGCCAGGGACTCCGCAAATCGGTTTTCGTGCACGATTTTCAGCACAGTACCATCCATTGTCCACTAGTTCAAGCCGATGTTTGCAGGTTTTACTGCAATGCATAGTCAAAATAGTGTTGCGGGCTTTCTCCCTGCAATAATACCATGAGCCGTGATATAAGTCAAATACTTTTTAAAGCGGCGTGAAAACCCCACATCACCTCATCTCACCATTCCCCCTTGCGCTTTAACAATATATCAAGCTTCACCTTATATGTTCTTGATCTCCCCTCATCTCTATATCTTTTCCGTACAACTATATATGCATTCTGTTTCCGTTTTGGTTTCAATGAAAAGTTGCGTTTCCCCTTAACGTTCCAATTCTAGTATCTTAAAATGTTAGCTAGTTCATTCCCACTTCTTTCTCTGTTTCTCTATGCGTCTACTCTCCTGTTCTTAGGTTGTAAGACAAGGTTACTCTCTTTCCCGTTTACTTTCCCTCATGAACGTACATTAAAATAGACCCATGTTACTCCAACCTCTTTTTCAACAGCTAACAATGTGAGCATCTTCCTTGTCAGTAGCTGGTAAGCAGGAATTCTCCCTCCACCCTTCACATGTCCGACTTATTCAAATTTAGTTTCAATTTCTTGCTTCTCTCCTCTTCCCAGTTCAACATCCTGTATCTCTTTCCTGACCCTTAAAGGTACCCCGGTTTATTTCTGCTGTAACTTTTTCTCCAGGTACATCAAGCAAGTTTTTGGTAATGATATAATCAAACATAATCTCGATTCTTCTTTTCTCTCCCTTTTCTCATTAGCAAACAATTCGCATACTTTCTTGGCAAGGCAGTGTTAGGCTCTTTCCCATTCCTCTTTCTATATATTTGTTTCTTCTGGCACATTCAACTTTCTACCTAAGTCCCTCTCTCCTCACCCTGATTTCCCAAACCTATACCACTGTTTCCTTATTCTTGTCCCTAGGTAGTAAGCAGGGCGGTACTATTTCCCCATCAGTATATTCTATTTCACTGATATATCAAGTAAGTAATTTAGTAATGATTAAACCTTGATTCCTTATTTTCCATATCTTTTCTAAATGCCAACAATCTGCCCCCTTGTTTCTAGGTGGTAGCCAAGGTTGTGATCTTCCCCCTCCACTTTTCCATTCTACCAGCAGCTCGGAGTTCCGACGCTCTCGACATCCGGGAATTTTTATTTCGCTTGGATTGATGACAAACTGTGGTTAACGTGGCGACAGCGATGTTGTTAGGCGGAGAGGTTCGTACCGAAAACATGCCAGCCGGAGACACTCTTACTTAGGCGTCGAGCGAACGTAATTATAAGACATGTAACTCGCTGTTCAAATGTTACCATCAATTTCTCAAGCATCGTGTCAGTCCAATGTCTATCTCGTTGCTCTATCGCCCGCTTTGTCTTCGCTAATGTGGAACTATGCCGCTAATTTGCCGAGGAATTGTTATGTCGTTGTTTCCTCGCGATAGTAGTTATTCACCCGGTCTGCCCGTCTTCACGACTTGCTAGGGGATCGTCCCTCATCCTTCATTTCTCCTTCCTTCCATACGGTTTGATGAATTGAGATTCGTTGACGTTTAGATTAAGCTTCTAAAGTATACACATTGTCTGTCCGTCTGTCTGTCTTCATGATGTTGTAGGGGATCGTCCCTCATCTTTCATTTCTTCTTCCGTCCATACAATTTGAGGAATGGAGATTCGTTGACTTTTAGATTAAGCTCCTAAAGTATACATTTTGTCTGTCCGTCTGTCTGTCTTCATGATGTTGTAGGGGTTCGTCATTTCGTCCGTTTCCTCCTTTCTTCCAAAGGAGTTGTTGCGTCGATGGCTGTTTGAGATAGCTACCAGAATATACACTTTGTCTGCCTGTCGTCATTCATTGTTATTTCCTCTCCATGTATGAGGTCCATACAGAGTTAGAAGGCTGATTAAGCTATCTTAAATACATGTATTGACCTTGCATTCCCTTTGCTTCTTTTTGGGAGTTCATATTTCATACCTCATTTCACCATGTTTTTCTCAGCGTGAAAATAACTGTTGCGTTGTTAACTTATTAAGCTATCTGCTATAGTGAATTGTATTCTGTGAGATTGTACGAACATTCATTCTCCTCCTTTGTATCTTTATATTACATTGTAGTATCTACATGGCAACAGCATTGGCACATGGCAACCAGGAACAAACAGTTCTGCCATGCTAAAGTTGTTTAATCCCTACATAAGTTGAAGAAGTATCCAAGATTTAATAGCACAGAAATGATTACTTTAGGAAAGGACGATAATGACGACGACGATGATGATGGTGATGGTGATGGTGATGGTGATGGTGATGATGATGATGATGGTGATGGTGATGGTGATGGTGATGGTGATGGTGATGGTGATGATGAGGATGATGACAATGAATAATAACATAACACAAGTCATCGCAAGACTAACATTAGATTTAGTTGAAATTGTTCTCTGAATACCAACGTCAATGTTTTCTCTTCACAATTAAGAAGTTAAACCTGTCCTCATGCCACCCCTACCAATTCTTCATGTGGTGAGATGGTTGGCGAGGAACACTTTAGTCTCCCAGGCTCTCATTCCAGGAACGTAACGAGTCTCATGTCGCCTACTGCTATGTGGAGGTGTTAATATTTCCTCTCGTCCAGACATGATAGATGAGACACCTCCTTGTCTCTAACTGTAGGTTCCTTGAGACATTCCACTCACTGCCTCATTACCATTTCAAGTTTTCTTTTCAATATTCCTGATAATGACGTACACGTGTCGGTTCCACGAGTGTTCTTACTTCATCTTGAAGTTTGGGTTTTGAAGTTTTGATTGGATCGTTTTAGATGTTAGATGTTAATTAAGTAATAGAATGATTAGATTTAGATGGATGTTGTCTTCTACAGGGCGTTGGTTTTGGTCGTTATCATAACCTTTATTATAGATGGTTTGGATAATTTTTACTACTACTACTACTACTACTACTACTACTACTACTACTACTACTGCTGCTGCTGCTGCTACTACTACTACTACTACTACTACTACTACTACTGCTGCTGCTGCTGCTGCTGCTACTACTACTGCTGCTGCTGCTGCTACTACTACTACTACTACTACTACTGCTACTACTTCTACTACTTCTTGTACTACTAATTGTACTACTGTGCCTGACGCTGTTACTACTTTTGCTTCCACTACTTCTACTACTGTTGTTTTTGCTAATACTACCACAACTACTACCATCACTACTACTTCTGATACTACTACTACTACTACTACTACCACTGCGACTACCACTACTACTACTACTACTACTACTACTACTACTACTGCTACTACTACTACTACTACTACTACTACTGCTACTACTACTACTACTACTGCTACTACTACTACTACTACTGTTACTGATACTACTTCTTCTGTTGCTTCTGCTGCTTTTACTACTACTTCTTCTGCCACTGCAACTACCTCAACAATAACGTATGTTATGGAATATTTTTTTTATTTGAAATTTTCTTAAAATTGTTATAGACACACACACTTTTAAAATTTAGCGAGAGTTATAGATAATATTTGTGAGCTTGAATACAGTCTCATGTTCTGCTATAGTGATTTACTTCATCTTCCCGGATACTACATAGCACTGCATAGGGAAAACTGCATACTGTTTGTTGCTCAATCATATCTTATAAATATATATCTTGAAATATCTATTATATACTTTCAACAAAGAAATTCTATACTCTTTGATAGTAAAACCTTTATAATCAAAATGAAGAAGGTCCATGCCATATCGTTCATATACGTACAGAGCGATCAATCACGTTTACCTCCCTTTGTCCACAACTCTGTACAGCCAGTGACAGCGAGACTGAAACACATCTTTCTTAGCCTTTATTGTAGTCTCGGTACACATTAATATCTTGTGTTCACGAAGGCTAAGTTAATTTACTCTCAGTCTCTCATCATATTGGAGACTTGTTTTCCTTAAAATGATCATCGGAGAAATTCAATATTTTAACGTAAATCTAGACTTGCGTATCAAGTTTTGAGTTGATTAGAAGGATAACTTTAAATAATAAAATTTTCTGAAAGGAAAAGCCTTGATCAGAAATTTAATTCGCTGCTTTGGTTTTTAGATAACTGAATATACTAAGTCGCGGGAGCTTGGTGTATTGTCAATTTCGAATTTACATCTTATAAAAGTATAAATCAAACCAAGGTGTATTCTATGACTTTAATCTCATCAGGAGTTTGAACTCCAAGTATCATCGTATAAACAAGACGAACCCATGCTTCGCAAGGGAACAAGTATTGTATGTATTCATTGCAAGAATGGATGTTGAAAATGTACGTTCATTTTGAAACATCATGATCTGTAATAATTGTCTTGACTTTTTATTATGCATCCTTGTAAGGTGTACAATTAAACTTCCTTTGGAGGTGTACATAATCCACTTTATAAATACCAGATTGCTTCAATATCTCGGTGGTTGTTTGGGTAGGTTGCTTGGACAGTCAGTGCTTCCGATTTGTGCTTGGCTGTATATATATATATATATATGTATAATGGATCGGTTGATTTCCCGCTAGAGACCAACCTAAGGTACAATTGGTATTATGACAAGTAGTGTGTTCCAATGTGGATGTATGATGTAACTAAAGATATATGAATCCGGAGTGTTCGTTGAAATGATATAAATAAATGAACCTAGATAAAGGGATACGAGATCAATTTTATTGTATGATAGATTGAAAATACCGCCAGCTTTTTCTATTGTGAGCCTCACTGTTCCAACATGATACTCATTGACAAATAGTTTAAGTTTATTTTGTTACAGTACCAATATTACCTCGACAGGTTGTGAATTCTTTATAACATGGAAATGCAAAACGTAAGTACATTTCCGCAAATATGATATAATAATTTCTTTCTTGCAATTACGCAAATATCCCTTTTTGACTATTTTGAATACTGGTCATTGGAAACGACTTCATAAAATAGATTTAGAAAGGGCAAAATGAACTCGAACTGTATTATATTTGTAAAGCCTGTGAGCATTGTCCAGACGATGTTTGATCAAATTAGGATTCGGACAAAAAACTGTTAACGGTTATTATAGAATCGATATGATATGGTTCGACCTAATGAACATATTCGTGGCCTTCATGTTTTAAATGTTTACGTCTTTAGGGTTCATGAAGAAATGAAAGGGGTTGTCACTATCGGAGGAAAGGTGATATCACCAGTATAAAATAAAATCACACTGAAACCTAACAATGAATGTATTGTTCTACATTTTCATTGAATAGTCAAGATTATTGTATGTTTATTCTATGATTGCGAAATGTCAAATGTATTTGGTTACAAATCTAACTAATAAATCTGTGATCTTGGGTTATCACAGAAAGCAGAACGATGTTCTTTATCTGGTATTGATAATCATTAAATACAATTTATTTAAGGCAAAACTAGAAAGTAAGTTACCAGACATGCTTTTACATTAAGAACGACATCCACAATATATATAACATAGAAAAATGTAATTCTGCTTAAACTGCATGTAATTATTCCAAATTCATGAAATTCTGGTCATCATGTCACAATTTGTTCTAAGAGTAGTGAACCCAAAAAAGTAATTTGAAGAACCATTACTAATTACATTATTAATCTATTATGTACATCCTAAGATCATTATGTTGTTTTAGAACCTCTCTTCTTATATTAGAACACATATCCTGTCTATTCTACAATTTGTTGCTTTGTTATTGTGTGATAAAAATTATATTATCATGCATGTTTGAATTTGTATATACATGAAGAAAAATGAATAAACGATTATTGTATGTCAAATGGTTTTATAAGATAAATATCAGCCGTAGTTATCAAGATATAAGGGTATTCAGTCCTTGCGATAAGTGCCTTAGCTTTGAGGGTTTGGGTTCAAATAAATGACTGGTTCTAAATAAATCCTCGTAGAATTGATATATTGCAGTTGATTAAATTATTAATACATTCTTATATTATAAAATAATTTTCATAAGAAGAAAAGACTATGCCACAAAATTGTTTTTTTTTAACTTGATCACTTATACAACACGTGGATCTGCACTGAATTCCCAAGCGAAGTGCGTTGTGAACAAAAGAGGAAAACTCGTTAGACGTCATCAATATCATTCAATGTAGGTTCTTGTATAGTTGATTAACTTGATACACACGGCGAGTGAAATGTATTCTCATTACAGAATACCCGCTGTGTTACCTATAAAAAGAACTCCGATATTACACCAATGTTTCCTGGAATAAATCAACTTTGATGGTAACGACGGTGTTCTGACGCAGTGCTTGAACAAAGAATATACCTTTATAACACATTCTGTGAAAATAGCACGTTCAGTTTAATTTAATGAGAATTTAATGCATTTTGTTCATTGTGATGTAAAATATGTTTACATTTGACGTCAACTGTGACTTAATATTTAGAATAAAACCATTTCCTATCAAGATATATCTACGTAGGTGTTTTTAAGATCCTCATCCTACTCTGTTCGGATTTAAATAAAAAAATAAATGTTTTTTCTTAAAATATATTTGATGTTGTTTTCTTCGCACTGAAATCAACAGTTTTTACTCTGGAAAAGAAATTATAACACGTTGATGAACACTTCTTTTATCAACGTGTCAGTAACATGCGGACTCTAACTGAGTGAAATATTGGTAATCATGTGTCTGTTGTTTTGAGAGACCATAACCCTTTACATATGTTATTGTCTACAACAATAATGTAACCATGCGTTCTATTTATTGTGATTGTCATGATTTCACTCAAATACAGATATGTCGGTTCAAAATTAGTATAAGGCTTTCCTATGCATGGTAGTTAATAGCGATTTGAATCATATTTCCATCTTTGTTTTATAGTGATTCAATTTGAATTTTAAGCAAGAAAATGACTCATATCGTCAGTTATGTTTTTTATTTAGTTAATTGCCTAACAATCAAGTAACTCAAATAAAGTGTAGAACGATGTGAAATATACGCCTTCGTTCAAAATACAAGAGCATTTCCTTATATATTTTATTTTATTTAGGTTTGTAAGTTACTTTTTAACTACGCTTTACATACGATAAAAAATCCAGCACCAAAGCAATGGAAACTTGAAACCCTTACTCACCTGTAAGCAGGTATCTTCGGTTATAAAACCAGTTTTCGTGTGGTCAAAATATATCAACTAGAGACACTTTGTGTGTAAAAGTCATTTGAAAGTCTAGATGTTGTAGACATTCCAGTCAGGATGAGGGTCACCGATCTATATGAAAACCACCCTCATCACTGCTGAACTTCAATGCTAGCGTACTTTCGTGAACAGCAACCACTTCAGTTGATCATGCCTCAATGTCGTAGACCTGGTTAGAAAACAGGGCTTCAAGATTATGAACGGATATGGGCTTTAAAGGGACAGTCCTACCGGAGTATTTTGGTGGATACAAAATTCTAGGGGACTCAAATTTATCCATTTATTAGTACACGCTTATACCACCCAGTTTGAAATGTAACATTTTGTTCATCAAGATACGAAAATTTGACAAAAGAGCACACACTCGGTCAAAATATCAAACAGTAACAATGAGAAGTAGAAATAGACCGTCGCAGAATTTTGGTAGAAAAGAATTCTATTCAAAGATGTACTAAAGAATGGATATGACTGAAAACAATATCGGGCTAAAGGTAAGGTAAAAATAGTTCAATCATTTAACCATTATATCAACCGTCTACTAACAGCTATCTTGTCATGTTTCATTGTAACGCTAAGTACAATAATGTTGCAAGATTTTCTCCAGCAGCAAATTGTTTGAATTAAAACAGGCTGAGGGCGGCTTCACCTTCATAATGAAATACCAAAACGCAACGTTACAAGCACGCAAACCCACGTCGAACTCAAGACTCCCAGAATGCACAGGGCGATTCAACTTCCGCCTCATTAGCTGTACATTTCACGCTGCCAGCCCGAAGCCTCGAGTGTAGCGATATTATCTTATTTGAAGCCAATGTCGACAACATTTACCAGCTCATCTATCAAGAGTACATACACAGGTCTAACATGCGCCACGTCTACTGATGGGTTCAGGGAGGGACAATTATACCATTCTGGAGCTTATCGCAATAATTGACGATGATTTCACCAGCCACGGGTTCGCCTTTCGGCTCTTTTAACTGCCTCCAATATATCATTAAGCCACCAAATGTAATTTTCGTGTAATCTTCATCAAAAATCCTCCGCAATTCTCTGATAATCGTGCAATCGAGATAATTCATCGGCGACTTGGGTTCTTGGGTTTCCACTCAATTCAATTATTTACCAAGGTTTTCGGTTTTTATGATTTTTCCTGACTAAAATGGCTTTGTTTTTAACGATTTTAGAACATGAAAGTATATTCTATAATGCGATGAGAGGTATAGTCTCTTGCATAACGTTACTTATCATTTATTCTTTTCCGGTACTGGAGACTAAACGTTAAATTCGTTTAGAGACCAACTATATAGCTTTGTTTACATGGAACACTTGGTGGCTAGGTGGTTATACTGATGGAATGTTCAGTGCAGTGCTAGTGATATGACCTTATCCCTCTCTAGATTCAGATCCCCCCATGAACTTCTTCCGATACAAGGACTTCATTGAATAAGTTTTATCAGTCCAAATGTTTGTTTTACTCTATCCGTGAACGTTATGATAAACTAACTTTTCAATGACCTACGAAACACAAGGAGAAAGGGATTGACATTAATAAACAGGTGTTTATCGACCTGTTTTCATAAAATATGTATTTCATTCATGACGCCATGAAAACATTTTTAGAATGACTTTAAAATTAAAAATTATTTATTTTTATGATAAGTTTATTAAATGGTGGTAAGTAATGTAGATGTTTGTGAAAGACGATGAAATACAACAATTTAGCCCATGCACACATGATAATATATATCTAAAAGAACTGATGATATAAAATAATGAAAATCGTTGAATTTAATATAACCTGTTTTTCATTCATATTCGTCCTTAAAACAAATTTTAACAAAATGATATTTCAAACTAGGACAATACCATTTGACAACGTAAGTATCTGAGACTTCAGCGTGACAGCCTGATATTATCAAATAAACACTATTTTTACGAAAACAACATTATCTAATTAACAACTTATTCATTATGAGGAATCATGACGTAGATACTTTGACCATCATCAGGAGGGGTGATACATTGGGTAAACTACATAGATACAATTCACGAAAGAGAAAATCATAACTACGAAACGTCGTGATTCTCGTAATAAAGAAGTTGTAATCCAATTCTTGATATTTCTATGTATGAATGCAACTTCTTAGAAAAGTCAGTGACTCCAAGACACCAAACACATTTAATGATATCAATGGTATCTGCAGTAATCATTTGACAAATTCTTGTTTTCTTAACCTTCGACCTTTGACCTTGCCAGAGACGCCTCAAGACGACGCAAGGGGGACAACTGGAGACGAGTTGCGGCGAGTTGCTCGAAACATGATTCTACCGATAGGGGGCGCCCTCGTGACAACCCACGTTTGTTATAGTCCCTGACAATTGTAGATATTCACTAGGGCTGTATGATATGCCATTGTATTGTTTGACATGTTTCAGTTATTAAGAGAATATATCAACTGATGAAGAAAGAATAGAATTGTTTTTTGGTGTGTAAACCCATTTGTTATTTTTGTTAAGGTGGCTATTGGTATGGTATGTTGTGATAGAGTTTGAATGGTATGGTATGGTGTGGTAGATTGTATTGGTATGGTATGACGTGACACTTTATAAATATATGATATGGTGTTGACACTGTTGTATAGTATGAAATGCATAATATAAAATGACAAGATTCAAGATTCAAGATATTTATTGCACAGACACCCACACGGGGCAGAGTACAAATCTACAAACTATACATGGAATAAAAAACAACAACATTGGAGTAATGACATGACATGGTAAGGTATGACATGTTTTGAATGGTTATGTTATGGTTAGTACGGTATGACATGGTATTTAGAGGATATTTGTCTTTTCTTGACAAATACCATGTTTATCTCATCGAGTGAGGAAGAAAGTTTATATTTTCACGAGTGGCGCATATATTTTATGATTTACCATTGTATTTCTTACAAAATTGAAGCCCATAAATGTTGAGTCGGCTCCAAAGAGAGTCCGTCCCACAAGCAACAACATGACGTCATGGGCATGTCATTGCGTCAGAGCATTGTTCGATGACGTCAGGCTACACGTTACACTGTTATCGTCAGTATAAATAGAGATTACAAAACGAGTGAGTGTTGAATATCGAAAATATTTCAACGAGATATTTTCGAATGTTTTGATTTATTCACGAGCGAAAGCGAGTGAATAAATCAAAACTTTGAAAATATTGAGTTGAAATATTTTCGATATTCAACACTCACGAGTTTTGTGATCTATTTATTACATACAAGAGAGATTCTATTTCTTTGAAACCAAGATCAAATCATGCGTGACATGGTTGCGTAATGATACACTGGTGAAGTACCTCTGTGTTCGCAAAAGCAAAAACAAAGTCCCGTTTTCCGTTAGCATCATCTTCACCTCTAAATAATATCCTACTTTTAAACAATCATTTGTGTACAGTCTACCGATAGAGTATCCAAAACCAAAACACCAGCAAATACTTTAACAATAAAAATTTTGTCGGTACCAAGCAGAGGGATCACTAAGCTTGATGACAGTGACGTTTATTTTGAACGGTTCAACCGTCCTTGCTAAACGATACTTAATGAATGGTGATAATTCAGTATTTTGCTTGATTATGTAAAACGGTGTTCATATAATAAATGGAACTGCACCTTAACATAACCCTGACCCGTTTCTAAACTCTCGGCCTTCACTCAAACTTTCAAAGCTCCGTGTTGACAAAACGCGTCCGTTGAATACAAAAGGGAGATAACTCTTGCCAAACTAAATTTAGACAAGATATTTTTTAATTTAGTGATGAAATAGCCGAGATCGGATCGCGAATATTGGTTTGGTAATTTTGCACATATATCTTTGATGTGATGCAATTTTATTTTGATGGAAAATACGTAAATGGAAAAAAATATGATAAATTAAAAATTTGAAGCGGCAGGGAGGTTTGGTTGCATCCGATCAGCTGATTGCAAAAGTAGTACGGCATTATGACGTCACTATCGTTGAATAACCTGCTTTTGGTTACACAACACTCGTTGAATAACTTTCAACTGGTTACACAACACTTGTTTCAAATAACCAAAATTATCTCATGAAGATATTCAGAACACGTATGTAATAACACGGTTTATTTTCAGTGGTAGACCTCGGTATTTTATCGCCAATCATATAATAAATTAGTAACTCAAGTTGATATCCCTTTTGTGTGACCAGGACAAGATGCTTTTCTTTCGACTGTCAGATGACCTGCTCTCGAACAATCGAACCTAAAGACGTGGTCAATATTGATTTGCTCGGGTCTGCAACGAATATAAAAGACAATTTATGTCTTTTAAAAGAGGTTTTGTTTATACAGGTAGAAATATTGATGAAATGATATCATAGGATATCGTCGGTATAGGGCTTTTGATGATATGATAATGAAGGTGGCTGATATGAGATGATATGATATGTTATATTACCGATATGATATGATGGCGTTGAGCTGATATGACACCGATCGGTTGATGATATTGATACGTGGTACCTTATATATGAGTTATGTCTTGTATTCTCATATGTGATTACTGATGATAATGCCCACAAACTAAACTAAACTTTAATCAGCATATATACTTTTAGAACTTCAATCACAAATCAATCAGAAAATCAGTTTTAGGTACTGTGTAATTCTTTATTCAACTGGTAGTCAATCAGCTAAACAAGTGTCTTAGTATTTTCTCCGTAGCTTTGTTTACAAATATTTGATGTGTCGATAACAAATATGAAATAAAGACTGACCTTTTCTAAAATACATTACTGTCATTATACTTTACATTAATAGCATATCCTATACATAAAACTACCATAAGATGAGAATGAAATCTGACTCCCTCGACATCAGCCAAGAATAAAATCGTCATATTATATTTTCACAGACATCAAATTATGCTTCGTATGTTAAATAACAAAATCTTTATGGGCAAAAATTATAAAAATGTCAGGGATTCTAAATACATTTGAGAAATATTAACAACCGTTGTTCTATTTTACGACCATGGCGTGAAAATAATGCCTCAAGAGAATGTCTTTGAAACGTCGAGCAACGATGTGTTCACACTGATCCTCTGTGTAGTTCTCTACAAGCATTGTCTTTGAATAATGACTTATAAAATACATCCTATGCCTTCCAATACGTTCCTCCTTAGTCCAGCTTCAGGACTGTAAATAAAAAGGAGCCTTTAATACAGTCTAGGTTCTCCTTCAGCAAGTCTAGGCTACAGCTATTTACATGAAATGAGGTGACCAAGAAATAAAAATGTTGAAAAGCATGTAATTATTTCAAAAATAATATATTTCATAGACTAAATTTTAGTCTAGTTCTAGTCTCCAAACAATACCTAAATGATGTCTCAACGTCGCATTTCAATAATGTCTCTGTAAGTTGTCTCTGAATACTGTTTCTATTTACTACTCTTTAAATAAGGTTTAATCTTTTAAATAATTGTGTCCCCTTGTGTCTATACATCATGCCTCCAAATATTTTCTCTATACATCATGCTTCTTGGCGTTTCTCTATATAACTTCTCTTAACGTTTTCTCTACAGAACTTCTCTTAACGTTTTCTCTACATCATTCCTGTTTACTTGCACTCTACATGATGCATCCAAACATTTTCTCTACATAACTTCTCTTAACGTTTTCTCTACATGATGCATCCAAACATTTTCTCTACATAACTTCTCTTAACGTTTTCTCTACATGATGCATCCAAACATTTTCTCTACATAACTTCTCTTAACGTTTTCTCTACATGATGCATCCAAACATTTTCTCTACATAACTTCTCTTAACGTTTTCTCTACATGATGCATCCAAACATTTTCTCTACATACACATTTTACCTACATGATTAGTTTAACTTTGCGTCTAATAACTAGTTGTTCTTTACATTTCCTCTTTTGTCGTTCATAACACTTGATTTTAAAATGTCTCTGAACATTGCGTCTAACCTTTCCTCTAAATATTTCTTTGTAACCTTTCCGTTAAAAAAGAAGCCTGACAGACGTTTCTGAATATGTGTCTTAAAAGGGACAGTAGCACGTTTTTTGATAATTTCACATTTTAAATATTTCACTTATAATTGTAAGTTAATGCTAAATGTATTATATTGACAGTGTCAACAATCTCATTACACAAGCCAATCGTCCAAAGTCAGAGGACAAAGTCAGAGGATTCACATAAAATCCATTGGCGGCCATTTTTTGTGAACACCTTTAATTCATTTTTTGTTAGAAAAAGGAATCGCATGGGTGAACTTTACGTTACTGCTTCATTTAGATTAAATACATTGTCTCTCAATTGAAACCATTAATTTTCATTTTTCTGACATCACCTCATATTCCCCCTAAAACGTGCTACTGTCCCTTTAAATACTGTCATTTAACATTTCCGGTAAATAATGCCTCTTTGACAATGAGTCTGTTTCTATATAGTACCTTTCGACAGGTTGTATTTTTTTCTCTGCGGGGGCGTTTTGTTAATTGTCATATCGATATCTTTCTTAGAAACAATATTGTGAAATTTGAGCAACTCAAGTACCTACAAAAACAACTACATATTTTATTCTGATAAACTCCCAAATAAAGACCTCTATGGCAGTAAGTGGTACTAATTTCATCTCAAGATGGCCTTTACTGAACTCGGCTCGTCACCGCCTCGACTTGGGACTTGCAGTAGCTCATCTCTTTGTTTAAAAGCGTAGATAACAACACAACTATCAACATTTCTATGTACCCGGGTATTAAAGCGGGTGTCAGGACAATGCAGAAGCCACGATGCCTAATCGTCTAATCTACCAATTTCACTTTCCTTACAAGAAGGGTTCCAACATCAGATGAGAATCACGCCAACGATTGTGTGGTCTTGGTTAGGGCTGTCTATCCCTCTGTTTACTGTCTTTTGATTTAACAACCGGAGTCGGTTATCGGTCTTCTATCTGATATTTTGAGGAAATAAGGGGGTGAATCTAACGCTCTACCTGTTACCGGAGCGGCTTATATTCCTCTCCTGGTCACGAACGAGGCGACGCCAGAGAGACACGATGTGCGAGATATAGACAACGCTTCTTGAAATCGGCAAATGTGAAATGTACACGCACGCAAACCTTGGGCATGCTTTGTCAAGAATCGGCGTGAGGCTTAAATGTTTTGATAAATTTTGTAAATTGTCAATTTTTGCCAAAAGAAATACTTTTGATTGAAAATTTGATTAAATTGAGAGCATAGCATTGAAATACAATACATCTTGAAATCGTGAGGTGTATACGCACTCATACAATGAGCATGCCTTTCAGGAATCGTTGTGTCGTTTAAAGAAAACGTTAAATAAATATGGTAAATTGTTAATGTTTTTGCGAAAAATTGGACTAAGAGAATTGGAGTAAGAGCACGGGATGGATATAGGGTCACTACATCTTGTGAGATGTATACACGCACTCATACCAGGAGCATGCAAGAGGCGTTGTATCGCTTTAAGAAAATGTTTTAATACATTTTGTTTAATGTCAATTTTAGGCCAAACCTTACCTTTGATTAAAGATTTGTTTAAATAGCAAACAAGGGATATTACTATAATTCATCTTGAAATAGACAAATATGAAATGTACACGTATGCATGCACATTTTAGCACGCTTTGTCAAGAACCACTCAAGGTGTATGTTTTAAAACTAAACTTAAGTAAAATAACCTATGATTATATTTTCTTTGGACAGAACGGAAAGAATAAGAGAGTTACATGTGCATTGTAACTATCGTTTATGAGCAAAATCTTTTAATATGCTAAAGTATGTGGAAATTGTTTATGTCTTGAAGTGTTTTAAAAGATTCACCTGAAATATATATGATGACAAATAAACACAAACTGTACTATTGAAGATTGCATGATACAAATTAAAACAATTTAAAATTTGTATTCAACTTGAAGTTACATTTAGTATAATATCATTACCGTACTAGAATAGAGCAATATTGTTCAAGTCCCCCCGCTGTGTCTTTGCAAATCAATGAATTCCCATTCTGTTTTATCTGAAAAGTTTACTAGAAACTCCGTGACTTGACGTAAACCTTCTATTTTTCCACTCAACGTGTCACATAAACTTACACTTCAGTGTAGGGAAAATGATGCGCCATTAGTTTTGAAGAATATGTTACCATCGTTTACATATTCATTCAATAATAAATCTGATATAAACTAACTCTTTAGTTAATATTTCAACTTCTTTTAAAAAAAATTCTTATTTTCATTATTTTAGATATAATGAAACTACATATATGACTGAAACGCCACAAGAAACTACATCTATGAATGAAAAGTTTAAAGAAACTACATATACGAATAAAAAACTAAAAGAAACTTCACATACGAATGAAAAGCTAAAAGAAACTACATATACGAAGGAAAAGCTGAAAAGCAAACGAAACGACATGTATGCATGAAAAGCTAGAGAAACGACATCTATGAATGAAAAGCTTGAAGAAACCATGTTAATGATAATTCTACACATAATATTCTTCTCGTGTTAAGGAAACTACAACCCGAAGCGTCTGAAGTTAATTTGAAACCTGAAATCTACAAAATGACGCAAGATCACTCCCAGTTCGTTGATAAGAGAGTTTACATTTGATCAACTAGAACTTTACCCTTTACACTAGCAGCTGAAACGAGGTGTTAATTATTTTATTGAAGAGGCTTGTATCACCACTGGCGTTTGCTGACCGGTGTGGACAGTGTTAAATTGACCATCTATCTAAAGGTCAAGAGCTAAAAGGCGGCCGAAATTGACCACAGGATTGTTAAAAGTGGCTCTTGAGATGGCGTAAAGTCTATTAGTTTGTGATCACGCCATCTTAAGTAATAAAGCGATGTAGCAACTGAGGTATAATCTCTTATAAGCTGATAAAGGAATTATTGCAGGCATCTCAGTGTTAGGTTATAAACAAGTGATAAATATAAATCTTCTCACAAAAGGGACTATTTGCAAGTACCCGCAACCTTATCGGGATGAAAACCACACCTGTTCACGTGCAAATTGGCGCTTGTCAATTACGTGAGAATTGACAGTGGTGAAAATGACAAGTCTGTAAAGTCAATTTCACTCCGTAACATAGTGACAAGATAGACAGGAAACGTACAAGGAGTTAATAAGGGCATTTACTTTTGTAAATGATGCGTAATTTGTATGTGAGAAAAGCGTAACACTGTTTACTGTTTGTCACGTTGGGAGAAAGATAAAAGAATTCTCCGAAACTGTGAAACGTCAATGTTGAAATGACGTCATAGATGAAAAGGAACAATCGGAGACGATTACAAGCCTTTTCTGTTACAAGTGATAACCACTGCATCTGTTAAACAGGACTCTTTAGATCTATGACTTCACAGTGACCATTCGCCACAAAACTTGTCAATATTGCACGCTGGTCATCCTCAGAATCTGACCACAACGCCAAGACCACTGGTCACTTCAAAGACTGACCTCGTCCAGGTTTTGATAAACTTCCTATCAAGTCAAATTTGTACTCCATAGCCGCCACTTTAATGACAATTAGAAGGTCATTACGTACATATGGTCATCTCGTTTTACGCTGACCCTCCGCGTCCGTTTGGGGGAGTTTAGGGGGGTAATCAGCGTTCTGATAAGACCCCCTCGCTAGACGAGATGAGTGGAGGAATCCTCTCCCCTATCAAGCCTCATTAAATCGGTATTACTAGACAGGGACCCGTCTTAAACTCCTTACGTAAAGTAAACTGTTACTGACACGCTTAAAATCCCTCTTATCTGGCTTGATGGAAAATGTGAATTAAACTGTGAGACCGGGCCATTAGTAGGGAGGGAGGAAGCCCTATAGATTAAACAGGGGAGTAGCAGAGGGGGGGCGGTAAACTTACATATCAGGTTCAAGGAATTTGTCTAGTCCTGTTTCATGACTGTCATCTTCCTACGCAAAACCTAAAACGCCAGATTCCGAACTGTCGGTTGTATGCCTTCCTGCATACCCTTGAATTGTCTGTGCTTGCTCTCTAACTATGAGAGAAAGCAATAGTCAAATCAGAAAGTCACATGAGGTTGCTAACAATCGCATATAGGGGCACTGATATCAGAACAGAAAATTCAAGGGTCTGCAGCTAGGTATAAATTTGACAGTTCGGAAACTGGTGTTTTAGGCTTTGCGCAGGAAGATGCTTGGCGTGTACTCAGTAAGAGCATTTGATAAGGTTTAAGTCCTTATTCAGCAAGTCTAGATTACACAAAACATATACAAAGAGAGAATGATACATAAAGTGCAGTTATTATTTTAAATATTGCATTAGATTGAGAACCTAGTTCTTCATAGTTACTGTGAATAGTTTTAGTCTAGGTCTTTTTTCGTTAAGTCCAAATTGACTGAGGACTGAGGTATTTTGGTTGGGGGTACAGGTTTTAGAAATTGACCTTTTACCTGATTTAGATTTTAAAGAAATCACCTTTCTTCAATTTTTATTGAATTCCCTTTTCTTCGGGGATTTAGGACATAGCTTCAGGTTTTAGGATTTAGCCTTTCTTTATACTTTTAGGAATTTGCTTTTCTTCAGATTTTTAAAAATTCATATTTCTTCAGGTTTTAAGGGATTCACCTTCTTCGGGTTTTTAGGATTTAACCATTCTTCAGTTTTTAAGGAAATCACATTACTTTATGATTAAATAAATTTACATTTCTTCTGGTTCTTAGGAATTTACATTTCTTCAAATTTTAAGAAGATCACCTTTTTCGGGTTTTAGGAATTTACCTTTTTCCGGGGTTTTAAAAAAGCCTTTCTTTAAGTAGTTTTAAAATATTTATTTCACCATAAATTTCAAGGCAAAGGGGATCGGCCAACAAGCACAGCTTATATTAAGGCCTCGCCCCATGGCAAAACATAAAAAACAGCTTTGTGACATCAATCGAGCTACTAAGGTACATTACCTGTATGTGAACAAAGTGAACAAATAGGTTATGAGTCCGATCGTATGACATACTTTGAGATAGTACAGTGACGTAGTAAAAACAATTATATGATTTTGCCAAATCTACCCGTTTTAATTATCAAGGAATGGACTGACTTAATGATTTTTAAATTTTCGTCCTCCGACATATAATTCTCTCCCCACAGAGGCAACTCAGTCATACCTGAATTAGCTAATTCAGGTATGACTGAGTTGCCTCTGTGGGGAGAGAATGCCGACATGTGTGCAGCACCATGAAGAGTGCACCTGATGTCATAACCTTTTGTGTATAGGTACATATTACGTCTTATATCCCTGTAGTTTTTACATACAAACAAGAAATGCCATGGACCTTCGTATAAATGACCACAAGAACATTCAGAATCAGGATGGACAGAGCGATGGAATCGGTGAGCATTCAGATCGGAGCATTGTAATCTTAAACGACTATGGATAATCTGGCATAACCGATCTTTAAGTTTTGGGATTTAACATTCCTTAGGTTTTAGAAAATATACCTTTCTTCAGGTTTTAGAATTTCACCATCTTCAGGTTTTAGAATTTCACATTTCAGGTTTTAGAATTTCACATTTCTTCAGGTTTTAGAATTTCACATTTCAGGTTTTAGAATTTCACATTTCTTCAGGTTTTAGAATTTCACCTTTCTTCGGGTTTTAGAATTTCACCTTTCTTCGGGGTTTAGGATTTCACCTTTCTTCGGGTTTTAGAATTTCACCTTTCTTCGGGGTTTAGGATTTCACCTTTCTTCAGGTTTTAGAATTTAACATTTCTTCAGGTTTTAGAATTTAACATTTCTTCAGGTTTTAGAATTTAACATTTCTTCAGGTTTTAGAATTTCACCTTTCTTCGGGTTTTAGAATTTCACCTTTCTTCGGGGTTTAGGATTTCACCTTTCTTCGGGTTTTAGAATTTCACCTTTCTTCGGGGTTTAGGATTTCACCTTTCTTCAGGTTTTAGAATTTCACATTTCTTCAGGTTTTAGAATTTCACATTTCAGGTTTTAGAATTTCACATTTCTTCAGGTTTTAGAATTTCACATTTCAGGTTTTAAAATTTCACATTTCTTCAGGTTTTAGAATTTCACCTTTCTTCGGGTTTTAGAATTTCACCTTTCTTCGGGGTTTAGGATTTCACCTTTCTTCGGGTTTTAGAATTTCACCTTTCTTCGGGGTTTAGGATTTCACCTTTCTTCGGGTTTTAGAATTTCACCTTTCTTCGGGGTTTAGGATTTCACCTTTCTTCGGGTTTTAGAATTTCACCTTTCTTCGGGGTTTAGGATTTCACCTTTCTTCAGGTTTTAGAATTTAACATTTCTTCAGGTTTTAGAATTTAACATTTCTTCAGGTTTTTATGATTCACTTTTCTTCGTGTTTTAGTCATATCCGAGTTGAGCTGCCTCTGTGGGGAGAGAATGCAGGTTTTTAGGAATTCCCCTTTTTGGGGGGTTTCCAAAAATTTACCTTTCTTCAAGTTTTAGGATTTTCCCTTTCTTTCGATTTTTAGGAAATCACCGTTCGTGAATGATTTGTTATACTTATCTCTAGGACATTTACAAATCGTTTCCATGGAAACCTGAATTGTGCGCTCCTAGGCCTCCTTTCCAAGTTCCGCATCGAATCGTGATTGTTGGGAAGGATGTTTATTTGGGTTTTTGAAATATGAATTATCATTAATATAAGAGGGCATTGGATTATACCGATTTACTTAATCTACAAATGAAATTTGATACGACGTTTACCCTCACTTTGTTACTCCTATCAATCGATATATATCAATGAAAGATGTTATTTTTGTGTCTCTATTTGTCAAATGAATCGATCATTTTTTTGGTTTCCTCGGGCATATTAAATTTTACTGCAAGTGTGTACAACCTTGTTACAGACTGCCCTGAACCCTATCACAGTTTGGGGTTAAAGTTGGACCCCATGTAACGACCACCCTATCACAGTTCGGGGGTAAAGTTTGACCCCATGTAACGACCACCCTCCACAGAAAGGACCAAAAGATGATATATTTCACAATTGAAACATGTTTGTCGTTAAGCTAGTTTATCAAAACACGATATCTCACCAAATATGTGTAACCTGGGTCTCATCTCATCACGGGCAAGGTTCTTCATCAACATTGCACTCAGTTCACCCAGCTGTTAAGATGGGTACCTGACAACAGAGTGTACGTACTTATATATGGTCACTGTTAGCGCTAAGTAGCAGCTGTGAAAGTACAATACTCCAAGGTAATGATGTATAGCTCCGAGCAAATAAAATGAGACAATTTTTTAAATTTGTTTTTCGGTTGCCACTCGAAAATTTCGGATATGGTTTGGAATTTTAAACCCGCTGTGGCATTGCTATGATGTTCTGTGCATTATCTACCCCGTCGTTGGGTCGGGTCACGTGACGAAGCTGTAACAGACGACTTCTTAGTGACCGCCGCGATGCAGAAAAACAAAGCAAAACAAAGACTTTGCAGATATGAAAGAAAAGGTTCATTTATCTTTGCATAAGTTGTTTTCAGAACCAAAAGAGAATTTGAAAAAATGTTTAAGCAGATTTCACAATGTATATCATGAAATAGTAAACTGATTGAGTTTCGGATTATTTCATACAATTTGTATATGAATTATCTAAATCTGTTCCAAATTTCATAAGTTTATGTCAAAAATTAAATAAATACGGTTAATCTAAAATTGTCTCATTTTGTTTTGCCCGGAGGTATAGGTAACGTTTTGAGCATATCTTAGCACATGTAACCACATGCATTATTATCATTTAACCTTAATGACATAAAAGTCGTGCTGTTCTTGCTAGGCTTTTTGATTAACTTAATCAGTGGAGGTTTCATTGCCAGGTCACCCGGAAATGTAACAAGTTATGACGTCATATTTGCTGTTACGTTGCAATAGTCCATGAACAATTTTTTTTAACATAATCATTTTTATAGGGGAAAACACGAAAAAAAATTTGAGACTTTAAAAGAAATGCTCTAAATACTCCTTAAGAAAAAGGTTTCAGCATATGCACTTTTCAAAGAATGTTCACAATAAAATGCTATAAGATAATAACAGTAAAGATGTGTGTCCACACTCCACCTCACAAGCCTCAACACGAAGTAATGTTACACGCGCGTGTCTCGCTAGTGTTACTGGCGCGAAATATACACCATTATCGTGATTGGTAGCACGCGAGACACATTTCACTTATGCAAGAAATAGACAACACACTTTGCACGTGCATCACGTGCTTGGCACTAATGCAGAATAAAGGACAACCGTATGTGAAAATGGCAGGGGGTAATATTAGTCTTGACTTCGAGTCAACCTTGCGCGACTAAAGTGGTGTATATTTCTCACATATGGGACATAATATGTAATAGGTACAAGAATATGTGCGACTTCATTAGAGGCTGTTGTGGCGTGTGTATCGTGTGAGAAAAACATTATGTAAACGGTTTCGTAATCAGAGTGTTTCGTACTTCTGGTATAATTACATAGTGTAAATTCACACCATATTGGCAAAACGTGCAAAAGTTAGTGTTAGTATATTTTCGACGAATGGTTCTATGGCCATAAGTGAGGGGATCGTTTATTTTCAGCACTAAAAATATTTCGTAGATAATTTAAAAGTGATTGGGGAGATCAGGGCAAAGCGCACCCTCTTAAATGTAAGTGCGTCTCGTGGGCACCTCGTGCCGTATCTGTGATAGTTACCAGAAAGACTGTCATATTTCACATGCTTTTTTAGCCTACCGTTGTTGCATAAGGATATTTTTACGTAATTGTATTTTGACGAAGAGGGGGGGGGGGGCGCTTTGCCAAGTAGTTGGGTTCAAAGTTGCCCACCCTCTTGGCGCTTTGTCCCATGTGAAAGACACATTATGTGATAGTTATGACACACGTAAGCTCAGCCAAGATTAATCAAAAGGTAATAATACAAGGCATCTACTAAACCCAAATGCAATGATAGAAATAACAAAATTCGGGGCTATAAATGCAAGGATGTATGCAATATTCTTGGAAAGGCCATTGGCTTCCGATATTCTCGAATGTCGTACATGAAAGATTATATACAAACGTTTACACCAATAAGTTAACGAAAATGATAATGGGAGAAATATTTTTCATAAACATCAATCGAAACATATCATTTATTGAAAAAGACAAGAATTAGAATGAATGATCTATTTAAATAAAACATGAAATTGTACGTATACGAGACTATTTAACAAACGAGGAAAGAATTGCTTTCTAACAATGACGTCAAAGTTACACCTTTGTTTACAAATTAACTATTGATAAATACTCAATTAAGGCTTTTTTTATTCCAAAACATAATTTCTAAATACTTGATAACTTATTTAGATTTTTCAACATACGAATGAAAATTGAAATTAATGCAACCTATTTCTATATTTAACATTACTAAAATATTTTGTTGAGTGTATATATAAGGTCTCAACTTGTATTGAAACAAATATCAATAAAGTGTTTAGAATAGATGTCTACCTTTGGGAAATCAAAACAAAAACACCTTATCTGGCTTAATTAGCTTGCTCGTTTGCACAATGAAAAGTACGTATTTTCGCTTAATTACAGGTGAGTGAAGGTACGTGGCCAGGTAAGTGTCAGACATAGCGTCTGCATTGACAACAGGTGGCGCAGGTGTAAAATTTTATAACAATGCAATCCATTCTCGTTTTACTTTATCTTGCTCTCTATCACCCTCAAAGTATAAATAGTTCTTTCCTGTTCTTCATAGCATACTTGGTTTAAACATATTTTTATTCGAGAACGGATCTGGTTTGGTAAACAAAGATTTGCTTATATGAATGCCGCACCGGTACAAAATGATAAATATAGCACACAAGAACTAGCATACTTTGTATCGATTTTTTTCCTATTAAAACAGAAGGTTCTTCAGCTAGGAGGTGATCAATCTAATTAGCTATGTAACTTGTTACAAATGAAGATTCGGTAAGGGTTGTCAAAAAGCCCTGCCTGTTCTTGTGGAAACATTCGGGAGGATCCTTTTCATTATTTTTTATATGCCCATTATATGATAAATTCCGATCAAATCAATACTTTGTTAAAAACGGTATAACATTAAAATCTGTCCTTAGCGGCGACAAACCCTTGTCACAGAGTGCTAATGAATCCCTATTAATATCTGTATACCATTTCATAAATAATACCAACCGATTTTAAATTTCTCTCCTTAAATCTGTACCAAATGCAAATGTAGACAAAGTTGAATATTAATTTGAGTTGTCTATGAATAAGTGCAAATTTTGTATTTCCACCAATGTATTTGATATCTTAATCACTAACTACTATTAGTTTTATATTTATATATGTGTAACTGTATCGGAGCGGCCTTAATATAAGCTCTTCGGAGCTTGTTGGCCAATCCATTCATGTATACATTTCATGAATAAAATATGTTTAAATCATCTTAATCGTGTTATGTTTTTCAGGAGAAGCATTTATATAGGCATTTGATGCCTGTTTGCTTATCCCTTTTCCCTATTGTATATATATTCTGAATGTTGTGTAGTTTGTATATGTTTTATTGAAATAAAATACTGTTTAAATCAAGATTCGGTAATCTAACTTTTGATAGAGACATAATATAACATGATACAGCTCTTCGTAACTTCCTCTTCTTTTACAAACATGATTGGTGTGAAGAGAGAGTCGAGTTAAATACAGTACAAATTGCATTTAAAAGCAAGGTGTTCCATATCACACAGGTAAAACTGAACGCTGACTCCCACAGGTACGCACAAAGACACGATACTTACCTGTTGATACTTACCTGTTTGTTTATGCGCGTGCTAGCCGTCTGGCGCCGATTTGTAAACAAGTGCCCGTCGACTTCGTTAAACTGTGAAATCGCTCAAGTTGTATTTTGACTGTTTGACTGACACGGTTGTTTGTTAACTAACTTGTTAATTTCTTCTCTATACATATTACCTATTGGTCTACAAACACTGGCGGGGAATCAGCTATTCCGTCTGACACTTGCAATGTTAATTGTACTCGTATGTTAACGCTCCGTACTGTTGTGTTCGTACTGGGTGTGCAGTGTTAGTCTTATCATAACAAAATGTCGTTTGTAATCGAAAAAAATGTTGCTTCATGAATCTACCGACTAGGGTATAATTCAACACATTTCTTTGAACATAGAATAAAGTTATTATGGTCATGCCATTTGTTCATAGGTCAAATGGCTGTTCTTGAACATAAGCATATCGGCCTTACTCTACAAGAAGATGGAAAATGGCAGCATCGTATTGAAAAACGAAGCAAATCAACTTATTAACTGTCTGAGAAGTTTGAAATATAGGCTAAATCGGGTATCCCTTGAAACTATGTATAGATCATTTAGTTTGCCCATTTGTGACTACTGGGATACCATCGGGAACAATTGCACTAAAGAGCAAGCTTAAATGTTAGAAAACTTACATTAAGATGCTCTGAGGACCATCTCAGGTGCAGTTAAGGGCACAAGCCACGAAAAAACTCTTAACTTCCATCTACTGTTAAAGCTTGGAATTTGCTAGATACAAACATCAGAAATGCAGCGTCACTTACACAATTTAAAACTTTGATTTCATGTGACAAGACTTTGCTACATTAAAAATAAACATCCTATGTTGTTTAAACGTATTTATTTCATGAAAAGATACATGAACTGGATTGGTCAACAAGCTCGATGTCCAAGGTGAAACATTTTTTATTTCATTCAAAATGGGATTTGCAAACAAGCACAAGTTTATATTAATGCCTCTCTTGAACATATGTCTGTCACAGAAGCATATACAAAATAATTTTTACCATCTTCTGTATTGGAGTTGAATATGCTTGATGATGAATTAAGAAACATTGACTGATTTGTCTTATTTAAAAAACACTTTGATCGAAAGGTAACATGTATTGTACATCATATTGTCAGAAACTTTGGAAGTAGATACAACCAAATTATCCATTGTAAATAAAGACTTGGCTGCAGCTATCTAAACGGACATAAATTAGATCGATTCTAACAAAATACGTCATGCTGCTCCTGCGGTCACCATTTTGAAGATGCAATTCACTTTCTCTTTATTTGTCCAAATTTTGCTCGTTTTCGATCAGAGTGTTTCTTTTACAGTAATGCTTATGATTTACAAACTGTTTTATTTGGAAATCATTCTCTTTCTGACGAAATCAACAAAAAGATTGTAAAATCTGTTCATGATTTTTTACCCTTACAAAGCGTTTTTCTGTCTAATCTAATGTCTAATATATACTCTAAAGTCTTCTATATTCAATGGTGGTAAATTAAGATATGTTGTTAAAATGTATAGTTATGTGTGGGAGAGGTTTTCAGATAGGCTGATAGCCTGTTTACCAATCCCTTCCTTTTTCAAATAAATATTGTTTAAACCATATGTCTGGAATTGTTATTCTTATATGTCCTTTTCTGTATAGAGAACCCCCCCCCCCCCCCCCCCCAAAAAAAACATGGTTACAACACAAAACTACGTAGGACAAGTACAGACAGACAGATTGTCTCACCTCAAAATGTTACATAAAAATATATACAACATTAAAAGAGCCACTCCTTTTGGAGTTACGAGAGACGAACAATATTAAAATGAACAGTAAATATTACTAATATATATACATAACAGTACAGAAAATAAAGAAATATGTATTAAAAAGTACAGTAAAAATTAGAAAAATGTATTAAAGGGTACAAGTGAACAATAAAGGTAATATAGTGTTGTCACCACAAGTTCTGTGAGAGGCCTTTAGAAGTCACCACAAGTTCTGTGAGAGGCCTTTAGAAGTCACCACAAGTTCTGTGAGAGGCCTTTAGAAGTCACCACAAGTTCTGTGAGAGGCCTTTAGAAGTCACCACAAGTTCTTATTGAATATGACATGGTATAAGAGTGTTGAACTTTATGAAAATTCTAAAGTAATCGCTTTTGACATTTAACCAAATAATGAACTGAGGATATTACCGTTTTGTTATTTTTTAGTGTTAATTGGGATGTTATGATTTAATGCCGATTTGATAGACATATTTCTAAAAAATTCTTATTGTTCAAACTGACATCAACAAATAGATGTGTTCCCCTATTGTTGATTTCCCTCTTTTAATTAATAATATTCGATAAATATTTTATAGACATGGCTTTCGATCTTCATAGTGGTAAATATTAAAGAAAAATACGTGGTTTAAACACTATTTATTTAAGGGATTGGTAACCAGCCTATCCTCCAATCTGAACACCTCCCCCATAAACATACATACATTTATACATCATATCTTTATTTATCACCATTGAGGTGGTAGACTTCAAGATAGATACTTATTGATTAGACAGGAAAATGCTTTGTAAGCAAAATACGTATTCAGAATATCAATATATCTAATTTATCCATACAAGATCGACAACGTTTTTGATTACCATGAAAGTATGATGTATATTGGAAACATAAAAGTACACAAGCCGCCCAGAATGGTAATGAGAATTCATAATGAAAAAACTCCATAATTTTATATCTCTACGAGTACTCAGTATATATAAGTTTTAAAGCTACATACATAACAGTAACAATAAAAAGGGCGGAGAAGATAAAACAAAATTATGGTTGAAACGGTTTACTGTTTCTTGGTGAAGTTAATCACTCAAAACATGTCTGTAAAATTTGAAATATACGAAATATGATATACATTCTCACAGGAATAGATTCAACTTGTAAAGTTGGGTTATAAAAGAAACCATTCCAGTACAATACTCACATTACAACGTTTGTGTCATATACTACGTTATTTTTTTTACATAAAATGTTTAAAAAATCCAAGAATATCGTTCTGAATTCCTATTGTGCAACTATTTATACAGTACTTACGACGATTTGTAAAAATAAATTTTGATATTATTGATTCGCCTTCGTGTCCACATACCCGGCCTTACGTTTCGGTCATTTTCGTAAAAAATCTGCTTTTTAATGAATTGTTGTCCAATCTTTTCATGTTTGGTCGCAAAAGTTTGCTTATAATACCACGAATACAGTTTAAATACTTTTCAAAATATTGTAGTTTAAATATGGGTCTTTATTGTATTATGTAATCTTGTTTTGTTCTTGAATGAAATAATGTTACATCTGGTGGAAAACTTATGCTCTTATGTGCTATCAAAGTTTTGGATAAATTTCACTGTTTATTGTTTGAATAATTTCTCTTTGCCATAAAACATTTTTAGAATGATGCAAAAATGTTTAGACAATGAAATTACGTTCTAATATAATGAAAGAAAATGAAATATTCCATAGTGCCTCTAATGACATTGCCCATTTATGAATATTTTAGAAGATATTTTTCTCAGTATGAATTGATCCGTTGGCTATCTAAACGACAAAATCAATATATGATATTTAACAACAAAAACAATTTCGGACACGATTCGTGCCTTAGTCCAGAAAAAGAAAAAATCAAGATGGCTTACATATTCGTGACAATGAATGTCAATGAATATCTAAATATTTAGCGGAAATGCCAAAAAATCAAACTCCCTTTAACTGCTAATAAACAACCCTGAATTACGCTAATTTACCCATGGTAGTTGCAGAGCATTACTTAACGCTATCCTGTTTGTATACGAAACAGAAGTTTTCCCTGAGCTCCCCACTGCGCCGTTACATCAATTATATCATACAATGATGGGAATCGTGCGACCCCTACTTCCCAACAAGGAACACATACCTTGCTCACATAATAAATTGATATGCGATTCCTATCGTATTTATCTTATCGATATCAGTTTACATCGTAGCTGGTATATTCACGTTGCAATTTTACACATTTGTTGGCAAGATTTCAGAATTGAAAAAAAACCAACAAATCAATGTTTTACTTTACTTACCGATTTGAAAATAGCTGTACAGCTTTTTGTATATAAAACACAATTAGGATTAATACATGTGGGTTTTGTTTATTGTTTATTTTATTTTTAATTCTTGCCAAAAAAATATGTAAAATTTTAACCTGAACCATATGGGTAATACATCGATTTATATAGATATTGAATATTTGGTGATGCACCACGGGGCGATTGTTGTAGCGCGTGTTTGGTAGATCCTTTTCATTATTTTCTAAAATGCCCAATATAGGATTCTCTTAGATTAAATGAATACATTTTTCCAAAAAAATATCAACTTACAAACTATTCTAAGCGGCGACGAATCTTTGTCAAAGAATGAAAACGAAACTTTAATAAAATCAGTCTATCATTACATGAATGATACCAATCGTTTTTCTTAGCTTCCAATATCAATACGGTACCAAATGCAAATTTTAGTTTAATTTATGATGTTATTACAAGCTTAGCTACTTTTTTTTGTATTTTCCATAAATGTAGTCACATAATTGTTCTGTAAGTGTATTTTAGGAGAAGCATTGATATAGGAAAAGTAGCCTGTTTGCTGATCCTATTTCCTTTCAATTTGTATATCTCACATTTAATTTTTGTGAATAACTGTCTTGTTGTGGAAATAAAATATACTGTTTAAATCAATGTTTGGTGACCCTTAACTAATTTCGTTGAGTATACATGTTGATATTGTCATATGGTTGAAAATAAGTAGTGACATATTTTCAATATGAGCACTAGTGCACATATCACTTTTGCCTAGCAACGATTGTTGTAGCGCGAGTTCCCGTATACTTATGCTTATGACGTCATGACACCATTGTTCGTGACGTCACAAAGGGAAGCGGCACGTTTCTTGTATATTTCTAAGATAGTAAAATTGAATAGAGACGGTAATAAAGAAATTATAAGCTTGGGAAGTGACTAAATATTTTTACATATTCAATGTCACGATTCATTGATTGATTTTAATATTAGAGCTTGCGTGACTGGTGTTAACGTCAAGATAGCAATCAACCAATTATCAATCAATTCTGCACAATGGGTTTAACAAGTTGAATAAGTCACAGAATAAATTTATTTTTAGTCACTTTTTGATGTTTTACATTCATGTGTCAATTGTACATATAAAATCCTCTTTACTGATAATTCAGACTGTAACTAAAGGTCACCAACATACTGTATCACAAATTTGATATGATAACAGTCACATTTTATATGATATATTTTATAACTCAGACCTTCAGTTCTGAGTCGAATCTGAATGATATGTGATTATTACCCAATTATAAAGTGATTAAACTGATCAAAACTGGATATTATTCAATATTTTAATGAAATGAAATGCTGTATGTTCTGCGTGTCACTATATGCTATTTTCGAGAATAGAATTTCTGTTCTCAATGGAGTTTATGATTCCACGGTAATGGCTATCACTTGAGAACCAGGATAATATAAATATTATACAGCAAAATAATGACTTGATAAGCGTTTGTGTTACGCCAATTATTGAATTGACACTGATATCAATTATAAACTTTTCCTTACTTATTTTGTTTCTTATTAGATGCAATTCATACTTTGAATTACATGTTTCATATTTATCATTAAGTTACCTAATAATTGAAAATGATTTATAGAGTAGGTAATGTGACAATGTTATATTTGGGATTGTACTTTAATAGTACAGAGTCTTGTACTTTTCTGTGAAACCGACATTTGAGGGGGTATTTTGGAGGTACATTTGTCATTACCACATGTTTTACCTATATTCATTTGTAGGTTTTGAGGTTTTACGAGTTAGCAGGAACACGTTCGCATTTACTTAAATCGAAAACAGTTAAGACGCCATTGTTTTATCAAAATGGCTTCTAATGATAACTTAACAGCTTCTTTCAAAGATGATTCAGTCTTTTATGGAAAAGGAAACGAAAAATAAAAAAACATTGAACTTCTACTTTTCTGCTTACAATGTACGTAACCATATACTCTGATTTGGTTACTTGATATTTCTTAGTGAGATTTTACTTTTACATATAATTTTATGAACATAACAAATGTACAAAGCACGAAGAGGTTATAAAAGACAATACATAAAAATCAATGTTAGAAGACATATTACTAAAATTGATAAGGCTAAACTATATAAAAATATAAAAAATATTAATACAGACAACATTAATTTTTCTATTTTTATCATATCAATGTGTCAGATCTCAACCAATTAAAACCTATATATACCCATGCATACACATTACACTTATGCACTTATACAATTTTAATATCGGTCTAACAAAGATGGCAAGTAAGTTAACTAGGTAGAACTATTAATTAATGGAAGCAAATATGATTAAACAGAGATGAAAACAGTCAGTTGCGATTTAGGGATATTGTATGCAGTGTATTGATTTCGATCAATCAATCTTTAGATCTTTGCAGTGGAGGATGGAAGTCAGTTTCAAAAGATTTATCTTTGCATAAAATCGTGCTGTACTGTCGAAATTTCCAAGCATTCAGCAATCCATATGCCACTTTCAATTCCTTAATCCGGAAATCAGATTTCAAATTCACTGAATCTATTGTTCCAATTGATGGTTCAATTACTTAATCTCTAAAAACAATTCATTATCTGTTTTAAATCTGCCACCAGATTCAATTAATTAGAATTAAGACTTAACCCGCCAAATCTGCTGATTATGGACACTGAATTATCTCCCCTTGCGAATACCCACTTTGTGTGATAAGCAAACAAAACACGTCAATTATAGCATAAGTATGTTCTATTGTTGAATAAGAATACGTGTGATAGATATACACGCTTGGGGCTCTTCTGGTCAGTCGCCTTGACCGTTGGCCAGTGTCATAAGTTTTGGCGCCATGCGTCTGTCGATTAAACAGCGGATTAGCGGTCGAATTAGCGCCGAGCAAATTGTTGAGCCGGTCGAACCATCGACCAATTACACGCGCATAAACGCATATCGAACCGTGAAGATAGATTTGTCGGGATAATTTTTCCCCGCCAGTGTTTTTCTTGCCTTTATTCGACAGACGCCCGGGCGACATTGTTTTTATTCGATTATAGCAGTTTATTTTGACGTTCGAATGGGGAGTTGACACCGACTTCGCCATCTTGAACAGAGCATTGTCCTTTGTGACATCACCATTAGTCTTATTTGCTAGGTTAGATAATTTCCTCAATGAGGATTTGATGGTGAAGATAATATTTAGAGTGAAGGAACACAAGAAGTGTTATTGGTGTGTAAATAAACACGTGGCATACCGTTTTCACGCCTACATTTGAACTGAACGTTGTTTGCCATCTAGACAGCAAAAGACAATATCCAAAACTAACGTTGACCTTTACATAAATGCACGTTTTACAATTACAATCAAGACGGCTATCTGGGTTGCATTTGAAGTTTTTGGGCAAAAAATGCAAATCATGAATATCAAACTACATTATGGTGACGTATATTTACTGTTGTAAGTCTAATCGTTCCAATCTGCTTAAAACTTTTCAAGGGGATAATGAATTGTAGAAAACAATACTTCGAGTTACTTTAATAACTTTGAAAACTATAAAAGATCAGATACACCATGGTTTTAACCTATACTATTTACAAAAACGACATAACATTAAAATCTATCTATCACTGATTGCTAATGAATTCCTATTTATATCTGTATACCATTTCATGAATGATACCAACCGATTTTAAATTTCTCTCCTTGAAATCTGTACCAAATGCAAATGTAGACAAAGCTGAATATTAATTTGAATTGTGTAGGAATAATTGCAAATTTGGCATTTCAACCAATGTATTTGATATCTTTATCGTTAAATGGTTTTCAGGAGAAGCATTTATATAGGCATTTGCTGCCTGTTTGCTTATCCTTTTTCCCTATTGTATATATATTCTGAATGTTGTGTATTTTGTATTTGTTGGTGGAAATGAAATACTGTTTAAATCATTTGCCAAAACTAACGACAAAACGATCGTGCCATGTCAGCTTCAATAACGAAACAACAATTCTGGGCTTGGATATCCATATACCAAATATCATAACTTCACCATCTACATATCTTCCAATATGGTTACAACGTATTTATTTCATGAACAGATACACTAATTGGATGGTCAACAAGATCGTGCGAGCTTATGTGAAGACCGCTCCAACAACAAAGATTTATGAAGATAATCATCTTCAATTGAGATTTGGTTTAAACATATTTATTTCCCGAAAGAAAGAATCGATTAATAAATGCATTATGTGAATTTTGTCACAATAACATACTGTTTAAAGTTTCAATAACGCTGAGGAATATATGGATGACAAATTCTTTGTTCAATGTAATGTATGCGACGTTTCACGAGAATCTGTGTCGAAACGTCGCATACAATGAACAAAGAAGTTGTCATCCATATATTCCTCAGCATTATTGTCATTCCAACTTCGAAAATGCCTCTCAAAGAAGTTGTTTAAAGTTTCAATCATTTAAAAAAGGAAAGAAAGTTCCAAAAGTATTGTCATATCCAAATGTGCAGTTTGAATTAACATTGAGATATTAGTAGGAAATTGGAAGACCAATAGAAAGAAAGGCTCGATTCATTAAAAAACCGAACCAAACATTGGATATTAAAATGTACTTTGCCCAATCTTTAATGTGTATGTGGCAGGAATATTCAAAACATGCGGTTCTTTTTAAAAAATAAGTTTATCGATACATATGTTATGTTACAATTTGTTCCTACAGATAATTTGCTTAAAGCATAAACTAAAATACTGAAAACAATATTTTAAATACTACTATTATCTATCAGTGATCTAAACCGTATAATATGTTTATCAGTTGACGAAATAACTGAATTAGCATAACCAAAACGCGTTTGTTAACAGTAGCCGCTTTGGCTGACCAAGGAAGTTCGTAAAAAGACAGATATCGCATAAGGTAAGTAGGGAACAATAAATATAAGTAATTATTCACACAAAGTCTTAAACTCACACGACAAGTGATTTTCTTTACGGAATTGGTTATGGTAAGTTATTGATCTGCCAGTATTATAATCTGATAAATCCAGCCCAATAAATTAATTCAGAATTTGCTAATCCTATTACTTTTTAAACTAAGTTGACATCCACCATGACACAATTTGCCTGTGAGCAGGGACGAAGCCCGAATTGAGCAAGTCAGTTTATTAAAGACATCCCTTGTTGTCTATATCAAATACATTTAAGCTCCCCTTTGTCTTCTCGTACCGTTTAAACCCGATAGCACCCATCCCCTTCAGCAGATAACCGACGAGCCGTTTCAAAAGGTGTCAGCCATTTTACGACATTGAACATGTTAATTGATAGCGACTCGTTTCCGGTAGACAATAATCAAGATGGCGCCTACGGCTTGAAATTGCAAATGGCGGCGCCGTTTGGAGGAGAAGTTGGAGCGGTCATCTAGTAAACTGACCAACGCCTTGGTTCATGTCTGGGGGCTAGCGTCTGGGAAGGGAGGGGGATTACGGGGGATGGTGTCGTTTTGGCCGGCGCGAGGATGACATTGAAATCCGGTGTCGTATGGATCGCAATTGGGTGGCCATGACATGAGCCGGAGGCGTGGTTTACGGAATATGTAAACAATTAGTCGACACGGTGGACAACAATGGACAAAAACTTATCTGTCAATCACCGATTTTACTCATTGGGTTGATTACTGTTTTGATAGACGCTCAAGATTGATTAAATCAGTGAATAGACTTCTTCAGGGGTGCTTAGAGCTAGTGACAAATTGAGATATTATCAATCACCAATGAAATAGAATCTGTGCATTGTAGTAATAGTTTTCTTATCATTTCCACACCCATAGACTCGTCGGAAGAAGATGCAGACGTTCTAATCTACTGTTGGTCTACCGGTTGTCTTGTGTCATGTTTATTTTTTGTTTTAGTCTCTTATAACCCTCCATGGGTGGCTCTTAACCTTTTTTTTACCTGTTTATATGTAGACAGACAGATTTTGTTATCTAAGTCTCGCCTCAACATGGTACAGACATATAATAAATGCATAATATAATATCACAGTAAAACGTTGAGCCATTCCATAAGGAATTATGAGAGACTAATATTTCATAAAATATACACAAAAGTAAAAAGGAAAGAAATATTTACGATATATACAAATTTACACTACGCTTTTTAAGAATATGTATGTAATGCTAAGATATTAGACTTTAATAAATATTTGTCTGTCTGTCTGTCTTTTTTCATTCTTGATAGTGGATTAATTTGTTTGTGACATTTCATATCAGTAAAAACACTTAAAAAACACATCTACAGTTGTGATTGTTGTTGCATTACATGTGACGTTTTGTGTAGATATCACAATACTTTCAATGTGATTTTCACAATTATTTTGATAAGAAGGATTGCTTTAAAATTGGCCAGGTAAAATGTTTTATCGAAAAGGTTGAATCATTTATATTTATTGTGTCCTTGAGCAAGGTATTTCATCCACATTGCACTCAGTCTACCCAGCTGCACAAATTGATACATGGACAGGGAAACGTATCGACCTATAAACAAATCACTGAAAGTACTATTCCTTCATGGTTGTGATGGAATCTGTCCGCTTTGAGCATAACTTGCATTGAAACGCGCATTACCAACAGTATCATTATCATTATATATTTCAATGATGATTGAAATTGTCATATAGGCAAACAGGCAGACTTAAAAAAGGTTTGAGGTCAAGAACCTGAATTGAAAATTAGATTTGTGGTAAAAGATTTCAAAAATTCATTAAAATCTGTCCTTAAAAGTGACAAATCCTTGTCACAGAGTGCTAATGAATCCCTATTAATATTTGTATACTATTTCATAAATGATACCAACCGATTTTAAATTTCTTTCCCTAAATTTGTACCAAATGCAAATGTAGACAAAGCTGAATATTAATTTGAGTTTTCTATGAATAATTGCAAATTTTGTATTTCCACCAATGTATTTGATATCTGAATCATTTTATGGTATTTTTTTTTCATAGGTAAACAGGCAGACTTAAAAAAGGTTTGAGGTCAAGAACCTGAATTGAAAATTAGACTTGTTGTGAAATATTTCATTATTTCACCATCGGTTATCAATGCTGAATACTGTATCCTTTGATTACATTTACCGAAAGACAATGTGATTTCTTTCTTTTCCTGACATTGGGCTACTTTAAACTATTTTTGAAAATTCAATTAATTTTGGATGTTTAATCACATGGTTAGGGCAATGTCTTCATCAAGCTTTTTACTACCAGGGATATTACTTTCAAAGCAATAAAGTCACCCAAGACAAGATTGCAATGTTTTGAACCTGAGCCATCCAACATCCTGTGAGTTTCATTTTTACCCCTGCCTTGTTTCTGACATCGAAGAGCAATACAGAAACTGCGTCATTCGCGGTATTTGACTCCAATATGTCAGTAAGATAGTGTTTATTTTATACCTACATAACCTTTACCATGCGCTGACATATCAGGTATAGATGGGGCACTATAGAAATGTTCCTAAGATTCTTTTGATTAGAATCCTATCATTAAAGATGTTTTAGATGTAAAGGGTGTAAGATTCTACAGGCAGGGGTAAAAATGAAACTCACAAGATGTTAGAAACATTAAAGATGTTTTAGATGTAAAGGGTGTAAGATTATATTTTATATTGAGAGAGAGATATATATATATATATCTGTAGAATCTTACATCTTTTGCATCTAAAACATCTTGAACATCTTGGTCTACAACCTCAATCGCATCGCTACCTACTATATTTCAGTGGAATTAAATAATGTAAAACTTAAGATTTACTTTTCTTCGTACATCAACTCGAGTGGTAATGTATTTACAGCACAAAAACACTCTTTGACTCTCAACTTTTACTGTGTATCTAAATAGCGCAAAAGGAAAGGATAATACGTCAAACAAAAATGTGTTTACTTTAAAAAATAGGCTTTACTGTAATCGTTTTTGTGACGCATTGTAAAATTAAATCAAACTTTAAGTAGGAAATGGGCATATATCATTTAATTTGACTTCCCGTGACGTCAACGAGAGATATTCGTAGATCGATAAAACGCAAAACGATAAATATATAACGCCAACTCTTATTCAGAAAAAAGGAGTTTGTATATCATGAGATATATATTATTAAATGTTTGAAGTTGAAATTATATTTTTATCTACAAACGTTCTGCGAAGTTATTTTGTATTAATTCAAAGTCAAACAATTCGATTCAATTTGGTTATATGTGAATTCGTGAATTAATTTAAACATTTATTATAACATTATATTTATTTCACAAATATGCTTACGAGAAAAAAGTTGATGAAGTTCTTGTCCTTTAATTTAATTGATCGAGGACATCGGCTGAATGGAAATGAAAATGCCATTGCATTATTTGGGATGAAACAATTTGCAATGGTGCAAATCCTTTTGGGTTAGAGTCCCTAAATCTGGCAACACCGAGAGTACCATTCTTTACCCACTCAACCACCAACACTTGACAAAGACACATTTGACTTTCAATCCAGGTTTTTCGTAACTCTACCTCAGATGAACATATTGAACTGTTCAATTCAACCCAACTGTTTATTAATCTAACAGGCAGATGGTCATAATACTTTTACTGTTGTTGTACAGTTAACATGTTTATAATCATCAGAAAAAATGGGAAACATACAAACTTAGAAGTAAGCGGAGCAGTAAACATCCAAGATACACTTAAACGAATAAATATAATAATTCAAACTACGCTTGTGAATAACAATCCCGTGTACTATCGTGTACTTTCGATCTTGGTTTGAGAGGGAAAACTATGAAAAGAGATAATCATTCATAAGATAGTTTCGTTTTCAATCCCAAATATATATGATAGTGATGGAAAGAGATGGTATCCTTACAATGTTCCATGTCTGAAAAGAGCCCAGAGACTTACAACAGCCAATGTGTTGCATCAGGAATCCATGCCCCTTTTCAGAAATTGACATAGAACCGAACAAGAGAAGGATAACTATACCCACACTTTGACATCAAGAAGAAAACATATAAACAATAAATGACGTAAAGAAGGTCTCCCTGTAATATTGAACGTTGCAGATGAAATGACCTCGCCAAAACCAAACCCAAAGACTATTGTAGTGCTGATGGAACATTTATAGTCAAGGACTCAATAGATGACCTTGTGTTAGCTTAAGATAATTTATGATGCTTGATTTCCCGATATACATACATTAAAACATTATATAATTACATTATATATATAAATGGTGAGAGACTATAAGAAGGAAGCCCATTTGTATCCCAGGTTACAGACCGAATTACGTCGCCAAACTAAAACTATGACTATGCCTAACATTTGCATGGATATAAATTTGACATAAAAAAGAAGGACTGAGAAGGTATCCTTGTTGTTGTATTGTAGTTTAACGTCTGCGTCCACCTCTAGGTCATTTGGTCGACGTCCATAAGGTATGCTTGTGATATACCCACGATAGAGATAGATTGACCTCGCCAAACCAATGGACCAGTTCTACCAACACGTGTATTACAGATAGCAAATTATTTTTTTGCAACATTTTATGTCATAATATTGTATTTGTCTATTCTTGCCCTTTGGCGGCTCATGCATCTTTGATTGTATTGTATCATGTGTCAATCGTGTTTGTATGAGATGAGACTTTAATAAACAAATTCTCTCTCTCTATTAAACTAAGAATATAACATTGTGTTTCCGAGTTATTCGAATAGCGAGAGAGGAAGAAGGTTACCCTGTAGACTCCAGAGCTACAGAATGAATACAAAATGACATCGTGTTAAAAGTTAAGGTGTTTGTATTATTGCGCTTGTCCAAGAGCCCTGTAGGTAAAGGACTCGCTGAGTAAATCCCACGATACAGACGAAATGACCTCGCCAAACCCCAACCCCAACCCAAGACGAGTTTTACCCACACTTGTAGTACGGGTAGGACCTGACGCCGCTCCACATTCCGCCCGTCTCGTGTGAGCTCCCTATGTTAACACACTACATTAGTGACGCCCGCCTCTTGTCGGTGTATTTAGTGTCTCGTATGCTCGGAGCTCTCGACGGGCAAACCAGCACTTGACATTCAAGTACCTCTATCAACCCCTTACCGGCTCGCGTGGCGCTCACAGATAGACTTGCAGCGGCTTTCATATGGGTTCGCGATCTATCGCTGTTGCTTGTGGTATTAGGGTGGTATTGAGTGGGACTCGTGGTTTGTTGGTGGATGTATTGGTGGGTTCATTGTAAGGTCTTCTGGTGGGTTTGTTGGCGAGTTGTTGGTTATTATGGTAGGTTTGTTGGTGGGTGTGCTGGTTGATTTTTTTTGGTGGGTGTGCTGGTGGGTTTGTTTGTGGTTTGTGGGCGCATCTGATACACTTAAATGAATAACTTGATACGTTAATAAAAAAAACATCATATCTTAAACTAATTTATGATTGCAAATAACAAACTCACTTGCATTAGGACATTGACAATTAAATTTGGTTTGAGACGGACAACAATGAAACGTGACCAGTATCATTCATGACGTGGCAGAAGGATCTTATATAAAAGTTCATTGTAGGGTCTTTTGGTTGGATTATCGGTTGGTCTTTCGGTGGGTGTGTTGGTTGTATCAGTTGGTTTGTTGGAGGCTTTGTCGGTGGGTTTATTGTGATGGGTTTGTTTATGGTTTGTTTTGGTAGTATACATTTGACCGGTAACAATGATATCATGGTTCCTTTGGTTGGGCTTGAAACAGACACACAATTCTTTATTCCAGTCTCGCCTCAACATACAAGAACAATATAATACATATGGTACATGTTTACAAATTTTAGCCTTTCCTTACGGAATTATGGGAGACAATTATGTCGTGAAACTTGAAAAATAAAGAGATAAGAATAAAATGAATACATTAAAACATTTAAAAGTGATAGTTGGACAGTTGTACCAGTGGTGTTGTGTCTGGTTTGGGGCTAAGTTGTTGTTTGTTTTTTTTGGAATTGGACCTTGATTTGCTACGGGTTGTTGCGCTGATTTGTTTTTGGTGAGGTCTTTGGTAAATAAGCGTTGGTGCTTTTGTTGGTTATATTAACGGTGTTAGATGTTCATGCTTTGTTTTGATTTTGTCCTAAGAGATAAATGCATGTACAATTTTTTGATTATAGAGTTTTTTTGCTAAATGATTGTTTTCATGGATTTTTTATGGTTCTTTATTTTTTGTTGAAGATTTTGATTTTTAAGGGTTTCTTGGTATGAATTTCTTGTCGTTAAGTTTCGTTTACAGGTTTTTCATAATGAAGTTGTAAGATTACATTTCTTCAATATTTTATGTATTTATTTGTCTTCATTTTTTGCAATTGTTGTCGATATGGCTATACCTTGATTTGATGGTAGGTTATATGAATATTGATGTTGCAATCTTTGTCGTTCTGAATTTTCGTAGGTTTAACTGGTTGGTTTGTTGTCAGTTCTCTTGGTGAGATTTTATATGGACTACGTTTTAATATTGGCCCGTGTTTATTTATATCAATTCATTATTTTTTTATTTCTATGTGAATTGCTGATTTTTACCAACAGCCAACATTTTTAGGAACATCTACCATGAAATTTATTACCAAGTCTGAACTTATAAAATCGGTATATCAGTCTATACGAAACAATACCTCCGTTTCCTTGATAATTTGAGTATTTGACAAAGAATTTCCTCATTTATTAGAGACGTCTTAACTATCAGTCTAAAGTTACGTAAATTTCTTAAAATATATCTGTTTAAATCACAGGGGAAAACAAAATAGTATATGAATCTTAGCATATGCGTTGATAAACATAATAGAAATACATTATATTAATTTTCACAAGATACTGTATGCTTTATTACATGCGTCAGTGTATACTTATCAATGAGTGTGTAGTCTTTTTCAAAGATCGATTAGCTGTTGATTTATCAATTCAATATTTTGTTTGCCCATTCAACAATATCCTCCCAAACTTTCACTTCAACGTTCAAATAATCCTTTTACAGTCAGACAGATTGGTTTATCTTTGTCTCACTTTAATATACAATCAATCGCTCAGCGATTAATGAGAGACACTGGTACAATTATAATGCAAGAATAATGTAAAAATAAAGGCTTGTACATCACAAGATATATACAAAATACTTAACTTATCATCTGTATAAAATATTACGTCGTTCTATGAAGATATGTCTTTAGAATAAACATTACAAAACGTATTATACTATTATTGAAACCAAGGTTAATTTCGAAAATGTAGACAATCTTCGTTCGTTTATAAAACTAAAGTGTGCAATAAATCGTGCAAAAGCTTTTAAACAGACCAAAAATCTCCATAGTTAAATCTGTATGTACACATATATATAATCAATCCATTTGTCACTGTGTTACATATGATAGTATTGTGGTCGTGAAAACATACATTTTAACAGTTCGTTTCTGAAAAGTGATTTAATTATAATAAATGTTTAAAATAATTTACTTCGTTTCCACTTGTCATGTTAATGTTTGGATTTCAAAAGGTCGAATCCTTATACATATGGTAATGATACTGCCTTTCTTTGCAATGTATGTTGAAAATCAATATAAATTTATTGACAATATCAATTTGTAATAAATTTAGAAAATCCGCAAATGAAGAATTGAAAATGTTTAAGAAATAAACAGTAAACATTCCGAAATTAAAAGCTTCAATTATACAATACAATTCAGACAAATACATTCTGACACTAATGTGATATAAATTAATTTAAATTTGAACCCTAATCACCGATTAATCCTGTTAAAATTTCACACCACTTTGAGAAAACATATTTGTATTAAACCAATCCAAATAAAAATGTCACAATTTTGTTTTGGCTGCCATTTCCCAATAATCAGTAACCTGGGGAGATTAAGTGGGAGATTATCGGCATGCTATATCTCTACACATCTGCAAGCTCACATACCTGATTCCAAACTAATGATACAACCCCCCGTCGTCCCCCCTAATCCCCGTCCCCTCTTCCCAGCGTTCGAGCTTAGTCCCCACGAGCCAGACATACACCCCCGCGATTTTATAACCCTTAAAAGTTTACTCGCTTTCTGATTATAGGCCCGAGATGTAACAGGTTTGTCATGATATCGCATACTCATTTACTACTTCAAATAAACTATGATGCAATGATGCAGTGCAGGCTATGCATCCCTTGCTTAATCGACGCAGGACCGGTCTGATGGTACTTTCATCTCCCGGAGTCTGTTACACTGTCTGTTACTCGGTGTCTTTGAGAGTTTAAGAGGTTTGTCTGAGTGGTGGAATAGAGCAGTTGGATGACGACTTGTTTCTGATTACATGAATTTTTGGCAAGAGTTGTCAAATTGTTTTTAATATTAAAAATTCGTCAGATATAATTAATAAAAGTTTTGGGAAGTCGTACAATTTACAATTTACAATTTACAATTTACAATTTACAATTTACAATTTACAATTTACAATTTACAATTTACAATTTACAATTTCAATGATATATTTATTTTCAATTATATGTTCATTATCAATTATATATATCAAACTCTTCAATAATTTAGCTGCAATCAAAGATCAGAGGTTAATCTAACTAGTAAGCTGATACGCCCAAAAACCAATCCGTAAAAAGGCTTCTCATGAATCCCCTGCATCTCCCTAAATCGATCCCTCTCGACCCCCTGCAAGTAACAAACCCCTTCTGCTGACTCCAACCCGTATCCCCTAAAACAGGGCTCCAGCGGCGCCTTACAAACCCACCTGCATATATTGCAACAGAAGTCGTGTGCCCAGCGACCCCCCGCGTCCCTCCCCCTCCTCTCAACAGACACCCCCTCCAACTGAACATAGCGCCAGGAAATCGATGGGACGGGCGCTCTACCGCAGCACTGTTACTCCAGCACTGAGAGATGCAGTGACGCAATAAGGGATCATTCAGATACATTGCTATTGTAGGTTTCAGACCCGTGATGCATGCTTTGTGCTAATGAGAAGACATGTGGGCCTGAAATAGACGTGAAATTGATTAGTTCACGTGTAATTTGCTATCAATCTTGCAGCAACTTGAATAAGCTTACTGTTTGTATTGACTACGTGTACTGAAGGAGGAAAACTTGCAAAAGAATAACACATATGGTTAGGAATCAGTATGCTCAAATGTATACATAATGATATACTAATGTTCATATGGAACAAGATTTTTGTGAACAAAATAAAACTGCTGAAATACTCTTCCTTACATAAACATACTTACAAACGACTGCAATGTCGCCGTTTGAGCGTAAATTACAATACATAAAGAAAGTATAAGTAAGAAAATAATGTGCTTAAACTGAAAATCTATGATAACGTTTAAACGATATACTGATTTTTAAAATATACACCTGGGTGGGAAATTGAAAGAGGAATACGTTGTAAAAACCTCATACTAGGTGTCCAACTTACTAGTATTTGCGATGGACAAGATTCTTTAACCTGTCTCATCAGTGTCATTTTTCGCTAAGAAAATATGTTTGACAAGGAAAGTGTAATATTTTCTTTAATTGAACGCGTACTGTTAAAACATCTTAAGCAAACATTTTACTTTTAACTCAATTAGCGGGATATATCGAACCGGTAAATTGGTGTTTACATAACAAAAGGTTAAAAGTCAACACACCATTGATTGATCTTAACAAAGCCTAGATAAGATTTATCATGCTTATACATCCTAATTTGGTCGGTGAGTACTTTTCACCCAATCGGGAAGGTGAAAAATTAGTATTCATCGTCTCTCTGTAATTAGCACGTCATTGTATGTGCAAACAAAACATGGTTCATTGCGAGACAGAACGGCGCGGCGCTTTGAAGTTTACTCGGGAAACAATGTGGATTGCAAGAAAAACACACAATGAAATCGACAGAAGTGAAAATTAGTCAATCAGTTACAGAACTGTCAAAACAAGTCTATCACGCAGGCGATAATGTTGATAGTCAGCCAGAGATTCACGTGGGAGACGGAATGTTAATTTCAAACCCATTGGCGCCAACAGAAATCCGTGTTTTTCGTGCAATTTACAACCTGAACGAAACGAAAGTGTAGTGTGAGGCATTGTTTATATAAACACCCACTGATTTATTTAGCAGTGGGAAAAACTACAACGGTTTAATGACAGATTATAGCATATAAATCAAGGACATAATTGTATCATAATTTTTATCATAAGTTTTCTTATCTAGACTTATCATAAATTAAACATAAAATCTATCTATAAAGTTTGATCTATCTATTACCTGTATAGGAGTATAGGTTTGTTGGAATTCAGCACCAATCTGCCTATCGCCTAAACCATTTTCCACAATCACACTACATTCATATTCACAACTATATCCGAGTGTTTTTATTCTAAATTTATTTAAGGATATTTGAATTACATTAATTGAATATAAAATAAATATTCAATTCCTTGTTCCAAATGTATTCATTCAATATCAATAGTTAGGGCTGCATGTAGAAGGAATTAAAATAAACTGTATATAAACGGAGCATATTTTGTAAGTGTAAAATAAAAGTTATTGCACACATATTGATCTTTAAAACATCTTATCTTGTAACAGAACAGAACAGAACAGAATAGAATTTTATTCCCATGGATCATACAAAATGATATAGAGAACATACAAATAATCGTAACAAAATATTATCTAAAGCTGATATGTACAGAACTATATCGACACCTTACACTGTAGGTTTCGTTTCATAATAAAACTTGATGCTTGATGTATATGTATTAACATAGCAATAATTATTATTTGAAGAATATAAGGTGCAAAGTAGTTTAAACTATGAAATTTATAATTTTACTTTTAATATTCAATATTGAATTCATCATAGGCTTAAAATTGAAATATATTCTCATGGATATGTAAATTAACAAAGCTTGTATGTGTCATACAGCAAGCATTGTATAGCTTTAAAGCACGTTATGCATGTCAGTTTCAAGTGTGTGCAGTGCATGTAAAACATTTGGATATAACTCCAAAACACAATTTTGGTGTGAGTGACATCATAGTCTTTTTATAGCACTCGACACAAGGTGTACAGTTCAACCACATTACAATATCAATGTCAGTTTCAAGTGTGGGCAGGGAAGAAATTACGTTTGTGAAATTATCATAAACTACTACAAAATGCATTTTTAGTCTTTTCATAGTAAATTGACAAACGATGTACATTTTAACCACATTGTAGTATTCATTTCAGTTTCACGTGTGCGCAGTGCATTAATATCGTTTATGAATGATTGTATACAACTCCAAAATGCATTTTTAGTATGAGTGACATTAAACATCTTTTCATAACACTAGACACAGGATGTACATTTCAACCACATTGCAATATTCATGTCAGTTTTAAAGGTGTTTAGTGCATGTAAAACGTTTATGAAATGATTTGATATAACTCCAAAATGCCTTTAGTGTGAGTGACATCATAGTCTTTTCATAGCAATCGACACAGGATGTACATTTCAACCACATTGCAATATGCATGTCATTTTCAGGGATTTGAGGAGCATGTATTGTGTATTTGAAATATACATTCATAACAGGATCACGTCTGTCAGTCACCCAAATCAATACACTGTCATCAGCTAGTAAGAATGAAGAAATTAATCCAGGTTAATTGTAGATTTCATTGACACGTTTATGATGCGATGTGCATGTATTGAACAGTCGCTGCTGACTCATCAAGCTATTGTCACGGGACCTAATGAGCATTTAATCCTTTTACCAGAAGTTAATTAGCCTGGCAAATATCAAACTAATTATTCTTATTATGCCAAATGTATAGTTTTTATGAATGGTTTCTATTATACATTTTTATGAATGGTTTTCTGTTTCATTTTTTTATTCCACAAATTTCATGAATATTTTTTTTGATGTTTTTCTTTTCCTTTTTACTCTCATATTGACGAGAGATTGTCTTTATTTAATTTGATATGTACATTTTTGGTAAGGATTGAGATGAGAAACAAACTTTAAACGTCTTATATGCTTGAAAGGTTACAATATTCCTTTAACTGACAGAAAAGTCAACCATATGATAGTAGATCTACATATGGATGGATATGTAATAATATATTTTTCTAATGAGAAAATTGTAAATGGTACCTTATAAATTTGAAATAATGCTTGGGTATGAAATAAAGTCAGTGTCTGTTTTCCTTGTTTATCAAACCTTAAATTTTGAAACGTATTTTCAGGAGAAGTATATTCTTCCAAATAACTTACACCTACCAAGTTAGAATGAACTTCAGACCATATACCTTTCGTCAAACTTACTATGACAAGAAAATTTATGTTACATATTACTTTTGATTTCAACACGAATTCATAGAACATTTGGAATGTTCAGTAGTGAAAATGACAAAATCAAGTTCAATGTTCACATAATTTATTTCTGAAAAGTTATTTATAATGAAGAGTGAAGAAGATTATATGATCTATAAATATATTTTATCTCAAATGAATATGAATGAATATTTACAATGAATAGCTATTTGGAAAGTTCTGAATTCATAATATAGGTAATACAGGTCCAAGTAAGTCAAACACGTAATTTACTTAATTCAAGATATCAATGAATGAAATTGTCAGTATCTATTTCTTACAGGTGTACGTCAATTTACCCTTGAATCAATATCTATCTTTTTCTTACACCTGATCATCAGGATTTATTTTCAGGATTAATCACCTATTTTCAAAAACGAAATTGACATCTGAATGAACCACACACTAGGTGAGATATTGACTTTCTTGCACAAAACCATTTCAAAGTCTTTAATCGTAACAAAAAGCCCAATCGCTCGTTATTCGCGGCTTTAGGCGTTCTATCCGAATTTTTCTCACTGACGAATAGCAAGGGGTGTAGATATGCTGATCTAATCGGCTTAGACTGGAGCTTAGACCCTTTAGCGAGCCAACTGGCGACATAGGTATCACAACAAATGCTAAGAGAACGAACCTCCTTTCACCTGGTCTGGCTTTGAAAGAATTGGGTACTGAAGCAAGAAATTTCGGCGCCACTAAGATTGGCACTCAACGTTAGGCTATTCAACTTTGGTTGCTTAATAATAGCGGGTAACACCTTCAATGTTTTACCGGTACGGTACTAATTATGGCTCCGGTGAAATGATCAGCAACGATTAGTCGCCGGACAATGGAAAATTCTAGCCCAACCGTGACACAATGTGCTAAATACTTATCTCTATTATAGTTGGAAAGGAGGTGTGAGACGAAATATGCAAACATTTCAGTCTATCGAATCCCTATCCCGACGCCAAGCGGCTAAGTCGTTTCGTAACTTGTCTGATAGTAAACATCACAACGTCGCTCTGTGAGTAGATTGTATATCAAACATGTACCCTGTGTTGTGTTACAGAAAACCTCGCTTTCTTGTGTGTGGTTAAACTGAAAATTGTGGTTAACATTTGTTAAAATAAAAAAAAGGGTTACAACCGAAACGAATAAATGAAATCGATATATTTCATACATAAACCTTGCCTTGCCGTGATTTTATTATTAATGATACTCGAGAAGGGCCGGGCCCTAAGCGAGCTGATAATTTATGAGTTGTCTCGTTTGTAGTGTATGGCGCCGTAGCTACTTATGCATGCACGGGGAATGGGGGTTGAAATCTCCCAGTTTTTGTTTTATAAAACCTAGGTTTTTCGCTTTTCCATCTTCTTATATTATGATTTGTCCTTTCTTTTAAGCCTATCTACTGTTTCTTTCCTCTAGTCGGGATTAAAGGGCAAATTGTAAACACGAAGGTCTCGCGCGAGCCACATTGGACGTCAATCATATTCTAAGGCGGATCGCGCTATCAGCAAACAAATTAGTCCGGAAAAAATATGTCTTGTATTTGTTCTCATTGTTTGTAAAAAATGTCTCGCCAAAATGCTCCAAGTGTATATTCGAGCGGCTAAGGTCCCGATAAGGTATATTGTAGTCGCTTAATTAATACATTACTCCGGACGGCCTGAATGAGTGTCAATGCGTAGTGTTGACATTCTGTCAACGTTGATAAAGAACTCAACACTGCTAGACATTCTGTCTGCCTGTCCATCACGCCCGTCTGAAGCCACGCCTCTCACGCGTTCTCATTGGTCGAGCGAGGTGGCTAAGCCAATCAGCGCGTGATAAGATTAGCGGGTTGATTGTCGTGCATACACTGGCGGCTCGAAGGAGCTCCCGTGGCGTCGCGTTTGACAGCGCGATATATAGCCGAGACGGGCCTGTCGTTTTCAGTAGCTCACTTGCTTCGCTGTGAAACACATGTTGGTACATACTCACACGGATAATACCAACATGGCTTATAACCCTTTCTTAGTGCACCGACCCGTGGACTATGGTGTATCTAGCTCCATGCACCCCCAGTATATGTCCCCCATGTCGATGCCACACCCCGGTCTCGCTGCCTCTATGATGGGGAAACAGTTCGGACGATCCCCCCTCGGACATGCTGATCTTCTCGCTCACGCTGACCCCTATCGGTCACTTCGCGGACTGGACGTTGGTCAAGACAGAGATGTCCAGGATGACCCCAATGTGGAATTGGAAGGGATGGATCTTTGGTCCCAGTTCCATAAATTTGGAACCGAGATGGTTATCACCAAATCCGGAAGGTAAGCTTGTCAATGGCGTGTGTTATGTACAACTAGGATGTCAATAACAGTGATAGCGCTGCTGGCATCCAGTGTCTTTATGTCTTATATCGCATAGGTAGTCGATATTATTCGTGTTTTGACATTTAGGTTTATTGAAAGTTAAGTTATTAAAAGATTGCATTAATCTCTTAAAAATAACTTACATATAGATTCTGGTTTTATTTTTATAAAACAATTTCTTTTTTATTTTATGTTAGTAAACATTTTATTCACAAAACAGTCATAATTTTTAAAAATATTTCTAATTTTCTAATATATCACCCTGAACTATTTCTGAAGAGTGTTTTTGAATGTGACATTTATTTAATGACATAGGGCATCAACATTTCCAAATTTAATTCTTAAAAACATGGTCACAAATATTCATTTGAAATCAAGAAAATTATTTTCAATATTTATTCAATTTTCATCTCAATCTAAATATTTGAATGACAAATACAATCACACTTTTGTGTTTATAACACAAATCCCAAAAGCTATTTCTTTTCTTTGTGGGTGGTGAGCGAAGTGAGATGTATATCAAGAAATAAATCTCAAGTTCATATACATACGTCCTCGCTAAAAAACCCTAACATTTATTGAGGTGTTTTGCTAATAAAGCGTAGACGCAATAAAAAGCCGGCGCCTGGAAAATTTATATCATAGTAAATCTAGCCTATATTGGACGGGAGCGATTCGCTTTACACTGTAATAGCTGTGAAATCCCAGCATGGCTACCTATCATAGCAATCTTCAGCTGAGAGCCGTAAGCATCGCTTCGGAGTTTCTGTAGTAGGGATAGCAATGTACGAACTCGCCGGGCTAGCGTCGCCAAGTCGGAGTAACGGCGATAAAGCGAAGACTTTGTCTGAGCCAGCTATGTCCTATCTCTCTCGGCGATTACCGACAATATTAAAGGGTCTCCGTTATCTTGTGATCGGCCAAACCGAATAATCAGCTACACCGCGCGCCGTATGGATGAAGGGGTATAACGTTGCATCTCGCACGCGATCCTGGCAATCTTAGAAACAGGGTACTCTGTTAATCGTTCGCCTCACTCTTTCCTAGGGATTTAGTCTGAATTTAGATCAGCCCATTGAAATATTACCTTTCAACGCGGTAACTTTATATATTACCCTCGTTAAATTTGGGATATTATATTTCATAAAGAAATAAATCTAAAAATCGTGATTGTTAGAATTTTTTAAAAACATGTTGATATTCTGAAAATATTTTTGATATTGTATTTAAGATAATTTCGTTAATTTTCAGACGAATGTTTCCTGGATTTCGTGTGAAGCTTTCCGGCCTGGACAAGAAATCAAAGTATATTCTCCTGATGGACATCGTGCCTGTCGATGATTGCCGATACAAATTTCATAACGGAAAGTGGACAGTGGCCGGCAAAGCTGACCCGGAGATGCCGAAGAGAATGTACATCCACCCCGACTCACCCAGCACAGGAGAACAATGGATGCAGAAAGTCATCTCCTTCCACAAGCTCAAACTCACAAACAACATCTCAGACAAACACGGATACGTAAGTATTAATATTTATTTGTTTAGACAATGCAAATGAGTATTTAATATTTTAATTACAAATGCTAGACTCACTTTTCACGCCAACTACGATATTCTCAAGGGATATTCAGAGAAAACAAGGCATAGATCATCAATAATGTTCGAAAACTCTTTCCATGGAACAATCAAGAGCCCAGGTTGCAGAAAAACGACTCATTGACTATGTCATCGGGTACGAATATTCCTTTGTGCATCGCCGTGCATCGCCGATCAACACAAGCTCTAACAATAGACCTTAATTACTCGATATTAATTTGCTGCGACAGTGTGATTAGTAATGCCGTAACTATAATGACGTCACTTACACAATCATTTAAGAGACATTTGGTTACATATTTACAAAATGTTCCCGAAGTTTAGAATCGGTGATCATACAATACCGTTTTAATTTAATTTATTTCGCTAATTTTTAGATATGCTTATGAATTATGTATTTGCTAGCGCGTGCGAACGTGTTGAAATATACACTCATGTCTATTTCCAATCTCCGGGTTTTTGGTGCACGATTTGCAGAAAAACTGACATACTGTCATAGCAAACTGCACTCGATGACAATTGTTGGATTTTTATCTTCATATATTTTTGCAAGCTGTGAAAGTGCTTCTTTTTTAATTCTACAATTTGGAGCTTATTTGTTTGTATATTTATCTCGAAAATGTAAAATTGTTTTATTTTAGAAACAAAAATATTTATTGAAATTATTTCTGAATTTTTAAATATTCTTAATAACTTCTTATTTCAACGGACACATTCAAACTTAGAAACAGGATATAAAACAGTAACATTTACTCGGAAAACGGCAATCGAGATGTTTATTTCGTTGAAAATGACATTTTACATTTGATATCGACATTGGCGTCACCGTGACTGGAATTGAAGCGTCTCTCTTAGTGCTACAAGCGTTTTGACGGAAATAACAGCTTGTATCCGGCAATATAGGTAGCTTTGATTCTATATATCATCCGTAGGCTCTAGCTAACAGATACATGCGGGGTGAAATGTACAAGAAACACTTTGAAATGAACAACTTGATGGCTAGATAAGGTGTCTCTGTTTACACTCGTGCCGGTCTTCGAAGGGACGTATGCCCTTAGGAAGTTTTATAGCAAATGTCAGATGATCACCATATGTGATTGAAATTAAATAAATTATTAGGAATTTAAAATAATTAAGAATAATTGTTTCTGTATAATTAAATAAATAAATTAACAATTAAAACAAATCTCGGAATTATTTTCTTCTTGTAGTTGTTATCATTTCATATTTTTAAAACTGAAACTGGAACTAATGTCTGCATTTTCATTATAGTTTTACTTTAGTATATTCATCTAGTAGGCCTATGTATAGGTACTTTTATAATTCTATATTTCTAAATACCCTTTTATTTCGATGAAATGTTTTGCGTGTACGTTTAGTCTTGACACGCATATGTGAAATTCGATATGTACATTAACGTCTTGAAATGAACACGCCTTGTCAATTTCCAACTTTCTCTCGTACAGTGCTTGCCTATCCTGCATTTCCTGTATATGTAAGTGCGAGCATGAAAGGCAAAACTAATCGATAAATACTATATCTCTGTCCTTGGTTGACACCTCCGCTTGGAAGCTGCGTGCATTTGTGACGTTAAGCACATATCGATCCTCGCTTTGAACCAATCTGAAGATGTCGCGAGTGTCTAGTTACCTAACCATGTTAATATTTAATGCTTACAGACAATTCTCAACTCCATGCACAAGTACCAGCCCAGATTCCACGTGGTGAGAGCCAGCGATCTTCTCAGGCTGCCCTACAGCTCGAGCAAAACCTTCGTCTTCCCCGAGACCAGCTTCTTCGCCGTCACAGCCTACCAGAACGAAAAGGTAAATATTGCAATAAACGAATAAAAATCTCTTTTTAATTAACATGACTTTGGTGATACATAACAGACCCCATCAATCTGATTATGAAAATAAACCTGTAAATATCGTCGTCAAAAAGCTCGTAAATATATGATGGAGTACCACCCAAGGGCCTTTCACATAACTGAGAATACTAAAATGACTGTAAGGTGTTACTAGTCATTTCTTTGAAGGCAGAGATTAAATGATAATCACGCTGGCGCCGCTTTGCTCATACCCTACGCTTGACATTGCAGATTACCAAACTCAAGATAGACCACAACCCATTTGCCAAGGGCTTCAGAGAAAATGGAGGCGGTTGTGGCCGAAAGAGGTAGGTTTAACTCCCTTATCGAAATTATGATTATTACCAAAAATATTGTGATAAATATTTTAAAATATTTATAATCAAAGGACTTATAAGATGATTTAGAAATAAAGTAATGAATTTAAATAAATTTAAATTTTTTATTTGTTTATATATTTTTCGTAATGGCATTTTCTTATCATTTGCTTCTATTTTTCCAGGCCACTTGATGTCTCCAAATCAGAACACGAGACGTCATCGATGGAAGGAAGTCACAGTGACGAGGATGACGAAATCTGCGTTGATGACAATGAAGATCACGTGACAACGAAATCCTTCTCAGAAGCAGACGACAGTGTGACGAGCGAACGCCGAGCGGAGAGTGATGATGAGAGATGTGCCGACACACGAGCACGTGAGCAGGACACATCATGTGACGTCACATCCAGTGACAGCAGCAAGGGTGACATCAGTGACGCAGAGTCGGAGAAAGACAATTCAGTGAAAGACATTCCATGCAAACGCCAAAAGATCGAGACGAGAGGAATCAAAGATCACTCAGTTGAAAGTCTCCTCAAGCCAAGCGAACCGAAGCAAATATTTTCAACCCCCAAAGTAGTGAAAAGCCCGCCAAATGTAACAGTGTGCCCTCGGTCGGTGAACAATCCATTCTTTCCGGTCCATCCATCCTCCTTGTATCCATCCAACAGCTCAGCATTCCATCCTCTCACGTCCATGTTCCTCAACTCTGCTCATGCGCAAATGAGAAATCCTTTGATGACGTCATACGGTGCGCAGACACCCGGCAGCTCACCATCTCATTCCATCTTCGCTCAACAACTCGCACTCTCTCAACTTGCTCTCGCTCAGCGATACTCCGGGATGGGCGATTCCGTCTTCTCCTCCAGATTCAACCCCTACGGGATGAGCCCCATCACCCCGCCCATGCCCTTCGTGGGAGGAAGCCCGAGCCCATCCAGCCCCAACTCAAACCACTCGTCATCTCCAAGTCTCTCGCCAGCCGGAAGTACGTCACCAGGCTCCATCATCAGTCCCGTGCCAGTCCGAGACTTCTCGAGACCCCGTTCTCTATCGCCAGACCACTCGGCTTGAAGACGGACAGCGGGTGTGAGATCGTTACTAGTGCTCTAAGGACGTACGTTGTGTGTCAATCAACTTGTCGAACATTGTTCTTGTCTTTTGTGTTCAACTAAAACTACAATGGCTGTCATGAAATCCTTCCATTCCTTGCGGAAAGTCATCCCTGTCAACTGGATCATCGCCTTAAGCCAGTTTTCAAATAGGTAAGGGAATATTTTGTCAGAAAAAAATAAATAAAAAAATAAATTTTACACAACATTAAGATTTGCTCATTAAGTCATTCTCCTTGAGTAAAAATAAGTTTTATGTAGGTGAATTTTAACATGTTTATCATTATTGTCTTTAATCATTCCTTTATAAAATTCCCATTCAAAACTCTTAACATCCTTCTTTTTATCTTCAGGTTCGTGATAGCAGTTCCTTCCTAGTCAATGCCGTCTTCGCTGCGGTGCGTGGAGTTTGGATGTCACGTGATTGATGTAACTTCCGGTTATGGCGCTGGGCGCTGCAAGTGTTACAAACATTGGTGCTGAATATTACGGGTGTTTCTGTATAAGATCTGTCCTTGATGGCCTTACGGGTCAGAGGTCATGACCTTTGACACAGGCCACAAGAGAGACTTGAAATAGTGCGTGCAATACGACGATTGAACATGTTGTTATTGTTGTTATAGTAAATTAATTAATGTATATTTGGGATGAATGCACAAAGAGTATTTTTTGCTGAATAAATGTCATGAATATGAACCGCTTTGCTTTCTTATTGATCGCCCACTTTGAAGTGAGATTGAATGGCGACCCTTGCACTCTTGGTAATATCGGTAATTGTTACATGAGAGAGCAAACAGCACAGATCGTTTATCGGTCCTCAGAGCTCGCCGCTTGTGGTATTGCCTCCCTTGTTCCGGGTCGACACCACGTGACTAATGTTCTCGGATGGAAATATAACACATTTGAATAATTCATTTACCTTTTGTTTCGCTGACAAGTGTTTCTGTTTGAAAACTCGCCGATACATAAGTCATTGTTAGATTGTGAATGATAAACGTAGAAAAGACGTGAAATATGGGAAAACTTCACTGAGGTATTTGAAGCATGCTTATTCTACTGAGTCCTCACACTTGGACACGAGTAATGAACACTTTATATAGTAATGAAACAATATGATACAGTAGAGTAATGAACAATTTATATAGTAATGAAACAATATGATACAGTAGAGTAATGAACACTTTATATAGAAATGAAACAATATGATACAGTAGAGTAATGAACACTTTATATAGTAATGAAACAATATGATACAGTAGAGTAATGAACACTTTATATAGTAATGAAACAATATGATACAGTAGAGTAATGAACAATTTATATAGTAATGAAACAATATGATACAGTAGAGTAATGAACACTTTATATAGTAATGAAACAATATGATACAGTAGAGTAATGAACACTTTATATAGTAATGAAACAATATGATACAGTAGAGTAATGAACACTTTATATAGTAATGAAACAATATGATACAGTAGAGTAATGAACACTTTATATAGTAATGAAACAATATGATACAGTAGAGTAATGAACACTTTATATAGTAATGAAACAATATGATACAGTAGAGACATTTTTAGTTGCCACAATCGATTCCCCTTCCTACAACAAACACTCTTTAAAATAATACAACAAAACACTGCACAAACAGACATTGCAAAAAATATTTATTACATTTAAATAACTCAGTGATATGTACAAACACATGCAGCATTTACGCCTTGATGAATTGAACACATTTTTACATCGAAATAATCACTTCAAAAGCGGTTTGTAATAAACTGATAGAAAAATATTGGAACATTATAACTTTAAATATCACAGTTCAAGAAACAGTTAATTAATTTATGGAAAATGAGAGAAAAATAAATGCAAAGACACACATCATTTCTAACTCATAATACCATATATGTTCCATTGAAAAAAGAAGAACTCATGAACAGTCATTCAATCTTGTATGTACAACGCTGATGTGCAGGGACGAAGAAGGAAGATTAGTTATTTTAATAGGAAAACATTGTTTTATTACAATAGCGAAGTTTCAATACATACTAATGTTAATATTAAAAACTGTTTTCCTTATATCGAATTTCAACATTGAAAAGAAGCATACACCAGTACCTGAAAGTGAATAATTAAATGGGAAATATTACATTATTATCATGTGAACATGTTATCCAAGCATCAATCCACATAACAATTATATCATTAAACAAATGAAACAAAATGTAATTGATCAAGTTTCAAAATAGTACCAACAAAATTATACATATAAAATAATAGTTTCACATTAAAATATGAAATACTTTTCATAAAAACGTCAGAATTTTAAAGCTGCCATGGCAGTTATTCCAGTCAATTGATGTTAAACCATTTGATACAATAATCAAATCATGTAAATGCGGTAACAGTATATGATTGAAAATGGTTTAAAAATAATAGTGTCATTTTAATGAAATATGATATCATTATTATCACATTCCTACACAATGTGACTATGGAAAAATTGAAAAAATCTTAACCCATAGGATAATTAAGATGCCAAATAATTATGTATCACGATTATTGAAACAACATTTGCCGTTTTCTCTGATTTCGAGATCTTTATTTGTTCAAAAGTATATTATTCAGGGAAATATTATTATTATTATTATTAATATTTTTAAGTTTCAAGTTATAGTGAAAGCAATAAATTTAAATCGGTTGATGACCTCAAATCTTTCTTTAAGTTCAAAAATTCAAATATATAACGTTAAGTTTAGTCATGCGATTCCTTTTTCTTACAAAGGTGTTCACATAAAAATGGCCACCAATTGATTCTATGTGAATCCTCATACTTTGTCCTCTGGCTATGGTCGATTGGCTCGTGTAATGAGATCGTTGACACTGTCAATACATTTAGCATTAACTTACAAGTATAAGCGAAATATTTAAAATATAAAATTGTTAAAAAACGTGCTACTGCCCCTTTAATTGACAGTCGTATAGTTACAAAAATCTAAGATATGTTTAATTGGCCAACACTCAGATTGGTGTTGTTGATAATACAGCTAGGTTAGGGTCTTTATAATTGTGTGTTGAGAATAGAGCTAGGTTAGGGTCTTTATTATTGTGTTGTTGAGAATAGAGCTAGGTTAGGGTCTTTATAATTGTGTTGTTGAGAATAGAGCTAAGTTAGGGTCTTTATAATTGTGTTGATGAGAATAGAGCTAGGTTAGGGTCTTTATAATTGTGTTGTTGAGAATAGAGCTAAGTTAGGGTCTTTATAATCGTGTTGATGAGAATAGAGCTAGGTTAGGGTCTTTATTATTGTGTTGTTGAGAAAAGAGCTAAGTTAGGGTCTTTATAATTGTGTTGATGAGAATAGAGCTAGGTTAGGGTCTTTATAATTGTGCTGTTGAGAATAGAGCTAGGTTAGGGTCTTTATAATTGTGTTGTTGAGAATAGAGCTAGGTTAGGTTTTTTTTATTATTGTGATGTTGAGAATAGAGCTAGGTTAGGGTCTTTATAATTGTGTTGTTGAGAAAAGAGCTAGGTTAGGGTCTTTATAATTGTGTTGTTGAGAATATAGCTAGGTTAGGGTCTTTATAATTGTGTTGTTTAGAATAGAGCTAGGTTAGGTCTTTATAATTGTGTTGTTGAGAATAGAGCTAGGTTAGGGTCTTTATAATTGTGTTGTTGAGAATAGAGCTAGGTTAGGGTCTTTATGATTGTGTTGATGAGAATAGAGCTAGGTTAGGGTCTTTATAATTGTGTTGTTGAGAATAGAGCTAGGTTAGGGTCTTTATAATTGTGCTGTTGAGAATAGAGCTAGGTTAGGGTCTTTATAATTGTGTTGATGAGAATAGAGCTAGGTTAGGGTCTTTATTATTGTGTTGATGAGAATAGAGCTAGGTTAGAGTCTTTATGATTGTGTTGATGAGAATAGAGCTAGGTTAGGGTCTTTATAATTGTGTTGTTGAGAATAGAGCTAGGTTAGGGTCTTTATAATTGTGCTGTTGAGAATAGAGCTAAGTTAGGGTCTTTATAATTGTGTTGTTGAGAATAGAGCTAGGTTAGGGTCTTTATTATTGTGTTGTTGAGAATAGAGCTAGGTTAGGGTCTTTATGATTGTGTTGTTGAGAATACAGCTAGGTTAGGGTCTTTATGATTGTGTTGATGAGAAAAGAGCTAGGTTAGGGTCTTTATTATTGTGTTGATGAGAATAGAGCTAGGTTAGGGTCTTTATGATTGTGTTGATGAGAATAGAGCTAGGTTAGGGTCTTTATAATTGTGTTGTTGAGAATAGAGCTAGGTTAGGGTCTTTATAATTGTGCTGTTGAGAATAGAGCTAGGTTAGGGTCTTTATGATTGTGTTGATGAGAATAGAGCTAGATTAGGGTCTTTATAATTGTGTTGTTGAGAATAGAGCTAGGTTAGGGTCTTTATTATTGTGTTGTTGAGAATAGAGCTAGAATAGGATCTTTATAATTGTGTTGTTGAGAATAGAGCTAGGTTAAGGTATTTATAATTGTGTTGTTGAGAATAGAGCTAGGTTAAGGTATTTATAATTGTGTTGTTGAGAATAGAGCTAGATTAGGGTCTTTATAAATGTGTTGTTGAGAATAGAGCTAGGTTAGGGTCTTTATAATTGTGTTGAGAATAGAGCTAGGTTAGGGTCTTTATAATTGTGTTGTTGAGAATAGAGCTAGGTTAGGGTCTTTATAATTGTGTTGTTGAGAATAGAGCTAGGTTAGGGTCTGTATTATTGTGTAGTTGAGAATAGAGCTAGGTTAGGGTCTTTATAATTGTGTGTTGAGAATAGAGCTAGGTTAGGGTCTTTATTATTGTGTTGTTGAGAATAGAGCTAGGTTAGGGTCTTTATAATTGTGTATTGGAAATAGAGCTAGGTTAGGGTCTTTCTAATTGTGTTGTTGAGAATAGAGATAGGTTAGGGTCTTTATAATTGTGTTGTTGAGAATACAGCTAGGTTAGGGTCTTTATAATTGTGTTGTTAAGAATAGAGCTAGGTTAGGGTCTTTATAATTGTGTATTGGAAATAGAGCTAGGTTAGGGTCTTTCTAATTGTGTTGTTGAGAATAGAGATAGGTTAGGGTCTTTATAATTGTGTTGTTGAGAATAGAGCTAGGTTAGGGTCTTTATTATTGTGTTGTTGAGAATAGAGCTAGGTTAGGGTCTTTATAATTGTGTTGTTGAGAATAGAGCTAGGTTAGGGTCTTTATAATTGTGGTGTTAAGAATAGAGCTAGGTTAGGGTCTTTATAATTGTGTTGATGAGAATAGAGCTAGGTTAGGGTCTTTATAATTGTGTTGTTAAGAATAGAGCTGGGTTAGGGTCTTTATAATTGTGTTGATGAGAATAGAGCTAGGTTAGGGTCTCTATAATTGTGTTGTTGAGAATAGAGCTAGGTTAGGGTCTTTATGATTGTGTTGATGAGAATAGAGCTAGGTTAGGGTCTTTATAATTGTGTTGTTGAGAATAGAGCTAGGTTAGGGTCTTTATTATTGTGTTGTTGAGAATAGAGCTAGGTTAGGGTCTTTATAATTGTGTTGTTGAGAATAGAGCTAGGTTAGGGTCTTTATAATTGTGTTGATGAGAATAGAGCTAGGTTAGGGTCTTTATAATTGTGTTGTTGAGAATAGAGCTAGCATAAGGTTTTTATAATTGTGTTGTTGAGAATAGAGCTAGGTTAGGGTCTTTATGATTGTGTTGATGAGAATAGAGCTAGGTTAGGGTCTTTATAATTGTGTTGTTGAGAATAGAGCTATGTTAGGGTCTTTATAATTGTGTTGTTGAGAAAAGAGCTAGATTAGGGTCTTTATAATTGTGTTGTTGAGAATAGAGGTAGGCTAGGGTCTTTATAATTGTGTTGAGAATAGAGCTAGGTTAGGGTCTTTATGATTGTGTTGTTGAGAATAGAGCTAGGTTAGGGTCTTTATAATTGTGTTGTTGAGAATAGAGCTAGGTTAGGGTCTTTATGATTGTGTGTTGAGAATAGAGCTAGGTTAGGGTCTTTATAATTGTGTTGATGAGAATAGAGCTAGGTTAGGGTCTTTATAATTGTGCTGTTGAGAATAGAGCTAGGTTTGGGTCTTTATAATTGTGTTGTTGAGAATAGAGCTAGGTTAGGGTCTTTATAATTGTGTTGTTGAGAATAGAGCTAGGTTAGGGTCTTTATTATTGTGTTGTTGAGAATAGAGCTAGGTTAGGGTCTTTATAATTGTGTTGTTGAGAATAGAGCTAGGTTAGGGTCTTTATAATTGTGGTGTTAAGAATAGAGCTAGGTTGGGGTCTTTATAATTGTGTTGATGAGAATAGAGCTAGGTTAGGGTCTTTATAATTGTGTTGTTAAGAATAGAGCTAGGTTAGGGTCTTTATAATTGTGTTGTTAAGAATAGAGCTAGGTTAGGGTCTTTATAATTGTGTTGTTGAGAATAGAGCTAGGTTAGGGTCTTAATTATTGTGTTGTTGAGAATAGAGCTAGGTTAGGGTCTTTATAATTGTGTTGTTGAGAATAGAGCTAGGTTAGGGTCTTTATAATTGTGGTGTTAAGAATAGAGCTAGGTTAGGGTCTTTATAATTGTGTTGATGAGAATAGAGCTAGGTTAGGGTCTTTATAATTGTGTTGTTAAGAATAGAGCTAGGTTAGGGTCTTTATAATTGTGTTGATGAGAATAGAGCTAGGTTAGGGTCTTTATAATTGTGTTGTTGAGAATAGAGCTAGGTTAGGGTCTTTATGATTGTGTTGATGAGAATAGAGCTAGATTAGGGTCTTTATAATTGTGTTGTTGAGAATAGAGCTAGGTTAGGGTCTTTATTATTGTGTTGTTGAGAATAGAGCTAGGTTAGGGTCTTTATAATTGTGTTGTTGAGAATAGAGCTAGGTTAGGGTCTTTATAATTGTGTTGTTGAGAATAGAGCTGGGTAAGGGTCTTTATAATTGTGTTGTTGAGAATAGAGCTAGGTTAAGGTCTTTATAATTGTGTTGTTGAGAATAGAGCTAGGTTAGGGTCTTTATGATTGTGTTGATGAGAATAGAGCTAGGTTAGGGTCTTTATAATTGTGTTGTTGAGAATAGAGCTATGTTAGGGTCTTTATAATTGTGTTGTTGAGAAAAGAGCTAGGTTAGGGTCTTTATAATTGTGTTGAGAATAGAGCTAGGTTAGGGTCTTTATAATTGTGTTGTTGAGAAAAGAGCTAGGTTAGGGTCTTTATAATTGTGTTGAGAATAGAGCTAGGTTAGGGTCTTTATGATTGTGTTGTTGAGAATAGAGCTAGGTTAGGGTCTTTATAATTGTGTGTTGAGAATAGAGCTAGATTAGGGTCTTTATAATTGTGTTGTTGAGAATAGAGGTAGGCTAGGGTCTTTATAATTGTGTTGAGAATAGAGCTAGGTTAGGGTCTTTATAATTGTGTTGTTGAGAATAGAGCTAGGTTAGGGTCTTTATAATTGTGTTGTTGAGAATAGAGCTGGGTAAGGGTCTTTATAATTGTGTTGTTGAGAATAGAGCTAGGTTAGGGTCTTTATAATTGTGTTGATGAGAATAGAGCTAGGTTAGGGTCTTTATAATTGTGCTGTTGAGAATAGAGCTAGGTTAGGGTCTTTATAATTGTGTTGTTGAGAATAGAGCTAGGTTAGGGTCTTTATGATTGTGTGTTGAGAATAGAGCTAGGTTAGGGTCTTTATAATTGTGTTGTAGAGAAAAGAGCTATGTTCGGGTCTTTATAATTGTGTGTTGAGAATAGAGCTAGGTTTGTGTCTTTATAATTGTGTTGTTGAGAATATAGCTTTGTTAGCTGGTGTTAAGAAGTTGGAAAGCAAGAGCAAGAGACATATTAATCTTCATCCTGTGGAGGACGGGGGCTTCAAGAAGTTCACATAAGTTTGTCATTTTGAAAAACATCCAGTATGGCACGAAAAGAGTTTAACTCTTTCTGAAACACGATAAAATATTTAAAAACACACATTTTCCCAGTTGTTAATAGTAGGCTGACGTCATATCATTCACATTAATGGTAGGAACGTTTAGAACTTATTATGACAGATCTGTTGCAAGCATCATTCTGACGTGTTTTGCTTTGACAATAATTGCTATACAAATCTACGCTATCAAAGTGCTCAGGGGTAGCGAAATGAATCACAGTGTTATTTGTCATCTAAGAGGGGTTTCAACTTAACAAAAGCAAAACATACAAATAAAAAGGAGTTTTCTCATTCATGTTCGATATAAAATAAAGATATAATTAGATCACTAACATTTTGTGGATATATTGGCATAGTAACATACATGAACTTTGCTGATATATTGATTATCTATATGAAGTCATTACGAGAAATCAACGCAATAATTATATCACATCGTTCTTTAGTTATATAAAAATGAATAAATCACAATTTGTATTTTCTTCATTATGAATACGTGTGTCAAGGAAGAACCAACTCTCATATTTTGACGTGTCTCGCCAACATTCCATCCTCGAATATATGGGGGATGAGCGGCAAACACCCAATCATAAAAAACTCATGTCCAAAAGAAACGATACCAAGTTTTCAAAGTCGTCCGAAACAAAATTCTATAACCTGACAGAGTCGAATTTAAGTGTGTCTAACAGGCATATGTCTTGTAAAGAAGTATGCACATTTTCATTCTTCAGGAAAAGATACTTCTGATTTTGTGTCTTTTCAAATGCACATGGGGTGCATAAATCGAAATTTCAAATTGTTTTATGAGCAGAACTTTTGTCATTTCACTTTAAAATTGATAAGATATAGAATTTATGTCAGAAAAAAATGTTGTTGATATAATACACTTTATTTGACATAAATGCGTTGACGCGGCACTGCACTAGAACGTTTTAAAACAAGCGAAAGTGTCCAATTTCTCTCTGCTATCTCGCCTAGTTAAGGAGATTCCCGATCGATGATTTCTTTCAAATGCATGTTTCTCGCAAACATGAAAAGATAATGTTTCCAAATTTTGCATAGACGTAAGTTGACTACTGAAGAAATGATATTACTATGTTTTAGTCTTATAAATCTGCAGTGGGTTGAGTTATTTTGGGATTTGTATGGTATCGTTTCTTTTGGACATGAGTTTAGATCCAGACAACTTAACACAGTGATGACATAATTCGTATGCATATCACCAGATAAATAATAGATACTTAGGAACTGGTTGCACTACTAGATTTAAAGGAATGGTTCTCGTTGAATGTAGGCATATATTGGAACCGGGATTTTAAATCATAAATGACCACGAGTATGGTATTTGTCACCAGAGGTTTAATATTGACGTCGTTATGAAGACGATCTGCTATTGTTTGCACAAAAGCAAATAATTAAAAAAAGGTGACGCGGATATATTTAGGACCATAATTAACAATTCAAAATAGTAACAAGTATTGTATTTCACTGAGCTTTAAAAGACAGTTTTTTCAATGTTTCTCAAATTTCTTCATTCTTTCTTATACAAGCTAATATATATAGGCCCCTCGAATAATTGTTTAAAGTACTCACTTACATTCACAAGTATTTTATTTATCATCTTTATTATCAATGTATTGTGTGCTGTGGAATACTGTCCATGCAGGAATATTTGAAAATGTTTTAAGTTAAATAATTAAAATACAAGGTTCATTAAGGTACACAGGTTTCAATAGTATCATATACATCACACATTTGTACCAAAAACATTCAAGTATTACATCATAATCTATGAAAAAGATTGTCATTTACGCTTGAATAACTTATCCCCGATATATCAAATAAAATTTCCTTCAGGAACGTCGCTGATTGGTTGATTTATCTGTGTGCTTGAAAGAAGAGATTCAACACAATCTATGCTTTTTACACCAAAATTAATCGCATTTAATCTGCAGGATTGCGTGTATGTGTACTAGAGACTTGAGCTAAAATAAACTCGTTGATTTGACTTTGATCATGATTTTCCACTTACATGAGAGGCGTGATTGGATAATGAAACCAACCAATAAGAAAGGGGCTTTTAATCACGTGTGTTTATCCATTTATAAATATGCGTCATATCTTAGACATCAATCATTATATACGCCTATTTTTTAAATACATGATGAATGTTATAAATAATTATATGAAAATATGTATTTTTTATTTCAGATAATGTCTAAATAAATAGAAATATACAGAAATAAAATTAGCATGGTTATTATTGAATAAATGGATCAGTATATCTATTATCAAATTATTATTGTAAGTGTGTATGTATTGTACATAACTATACTGTCTATTGTCACTATGTATGTTTTGTGTTGTATTTCTGTTTTAAGTTGTTATTTTAAATGTTAGTCATATGGGCCCATGGCCTTCTGACTTAAAGAATAAATAAATCGTTCTCAGAAATCGTGTTTCATGACCTAATATAGACTCAATTGCGTGGTATATTAAGAGACTCTGAAAGGAAACATTATTTATTAACAGTTATTCATTCACATATTTGCACGACTTGTATCAATTTCATATCTTCTATATTATGCTTAATGATTGACAATCACAGTTTAAGTAAACATAGCCTCAATAATACTCGATATTGAGTCTAACAAGATGTAGTAGCGATCTGCAGTGACGTCATGGTAAGCTGTATCATGACAAATTTTTGAATTCAACCTTATGAACAAAAAAGCCACTATGGTAAATAAAACAACAATGTTTATACTGTATACAGTTGGACCCCGGATGACCGGACACCTAGCTTTCCGGACGATTTTATAAGATTTGTATAAGAAACATACTGTATGAAATATTTTATTATTTGTTCTCACTTAATGGGTAAGGTTTGTCGTCCACATGCCTAGAACAGCCTTTTCAACAATGAATATTTACCATTTTGTGCACACACGATTCGAAGGGTTTGTTTTCTCCCTTCCCGTGCCTATTTATAATTGCAGGTGAATAATGAGTTTAACTGAATGTATGTCACATGTCCCGAACAGCCAATTTAAGGCAGAAATTGCCTTTCGTTTTACCTTACATTTACATACAAGTGCCATACACAAAATAAATTAAATAAATGAAATTCTATCCTACTTATTCGTTTCATAAAATTGTCGATTTCTTTATTTTTATATTTTTTTGATCTAGATCACCATGGCGCCAAATGGTTTAATGACGAAGAGTACAACATATAATACATTTCTTATGCTATATTTTCTTTCTATATTCCTTAGTCAATTTGTTGTTTTTTCATTAACATTTATATTTTCTTAATGTAGATTATTGTGGCGCCAAATGGTTGATCACTACACGTTACATAAATCAGATACGTATACAATCATTGACGACTCTTGTCAGTGGGGATTATTTCCATATCCTTATGCCGGACATGTTATGATTTATTCTCATATTTCATGATTTATAACCTTGTTTAGATAAATGCTATTAATAAATACACCTTCACACATAACCTTTATGTACGCAAATTTTTAATGCTTTACGTATTGATATGGCACGGCTTTTGGGTCGAGTTTTATCAACATTCTTATAGATTTAACATCTTTTAGGATACATAAAATGTACTTTGGAGAATTATACATGTTACCGAGGAAAAAGACGAAAATCCTGTTAAAACTATTATTATTTTCCCTCTTGCACGAAATTTGTAACATTCAAGATTCTTATGGACTACGAATAATAACACTTAATTAACCTACATGCGGAAATAACAGATCTAATTCCAAGTTAGATGAAAATGAGATTATGACTGTATGTTTATAATTATGACAGATTGTTAATCAGACATCAAGAACCATACACATCATAATATCGTAAGTTGTCATCTGGGGGTACCTTTTATGTTTACTTAATATGGGCTTTAAAAACTAAACAGCATTAAGAATATATATATAAGAACGTTTCTTTACCTAATCGATATAGTTGAAATCAGACAGAAACTAGGAGTCGAACCTCGATGTGCGATTGATCACGTACACGTGTTGAAAACCTCTAACCTTCTATAGAGAGATTTAAACAATTAGAGGCCCGCTTAAATATCTAATAATGCCGATGGCTCTTCAGACCCGTCGCTGATTGATTCAAGAGGTACTCGGATTAGAAATCATCAACATCATCATCATAATCATCAACATCATGGTCTTCATCATCATCATCATCATCATCATCATCATCATCATGAACAACATCATCGTCGTCGTCGTCGTCATAATCATCATAATCATGATCATCATCATTATTATCATCGTCGTCGTCATCATCGTCATCATCGTCATCATCGTCACCATCATCATCATCATCATCATCATCATCAACATCAACATCATCATCATCATCATTATCATCGTCGTCGTCATCATCATCATCATCTTCATTATCAACATCATCATCATCGTCGTCGTCGTCGTGGTCACCATCATTTTCATTAGCATCATCATCACGCTACAGTAGGGTAATCTCAAGATATTTTATTATAGTTCATATATCAATTTAAAGAAACTCTAAGAAATGAAATGATATCCTATGAAAATCATTCTTTCACAGTTTCAGTCTTCCATCTGATAGTCTAAAACCCGTATACACATATTCCACGCCAATAACATCACACCTCGCTACTAGAGATGGACAATCAGCTCTACAGACTCACCAAACACGCATTTTATGGTTGAGTTCATGTATATTTCATGTGCAAAAATAAAAAAGAAAGATATTATCTCAAACTTTTATGCCGATGAAAAAGAAACCATTAGTGTCTCTCTAAGCTTGAAATCGACACGATAGAAGGTGAAACCGACAACTTCCCTAAAAGGGCCCAGAAACCCGAAACGGGCTACACTAACAAAAAGAGCTATCACACTATAGATTGTTAATGATAAGATCGGCGGGTAGGTAATACGATATAATGACACTACTAAGACGTGCATATACGCTATTGAAATGTACAAGGCAGTTGGCAATTGACAACCGCGCCAGAGGAGGCTCGCCAAACTGCTATTTACAACTCATCAACTTTGACAAATTGCCAGCCGCCCGAGGACCTATGAGAATTGTATTAGGCATGGTTGAGTGATTTCACTACCTACCGGAGTGCAGCCCGCTTCTGTAAACCTACAACAATGATAGAAATCATCCGGAAAGATAAACATTTGATTTGCTCTATAGATGGCATTCACAAAACATTTTTTTGGGTAAATCGTTTGGATAAAGAGCGATTAATCGTGCAGCCAATATGACGACAGATTGAGATTCGGTGTTAAGCATTTTATGGCGCACAGTTTGTTAAATGGCTTGTTTAAGAAAATAGATAAAAAACCTTTAAACCATGAAATTCATAATTTGTTCAATAATCTAGTTTTAGGAGCAATTTAAAAATAATTTGACATTTACATTTTCAATCTCATATAATGCTTTCTTCTGTATCATTACTCTATATCCGTATTCCGAATGTAATTTTCCGTTAAAGTATAGTACATATTTCATTAAAACAATAAATAAATAAAATAAAGTAAATATAAATTAAGAATCACTTACTATTTTTTCAAGTTTGATACCTCTTTATGATAATTTCTTTATCGGTTTATTAGCATTCCTAAGGAAAGGATAATATTTGACCACACACCAATAAATATTATCAATATGGGATATTTCTTCCTCAAAGTCCAGAATACTTATGTGTTCCTTTCAAAATGGACGGGTAACATTGTTTTTTTAATTCTGGTTCATCCAGATACACGAAGGAAATCAAGCCCTATATGTTACTAATCAATATTTAGGAAACACCTTTTTCGTGTTTACAAAGTCAATAACACTAGCTAGGAAACATAATGCATCGCGATCAACTTATATTAACATTCCCATTGAACACAAGCACCATAAGTATAGGTAAAGTAACGAGGTACATACCACCGTATCATAATAATTAGTCAAGTAAAGATGTACAAAATAGTATGTCGTAATAATTTATTAACATGAGACTAGGTCGTAATGATTGTAAAGACAACGAATGTTACCAAACCAATCATTGCATCCATGTTGCACGATGCATCAAACCACATGAGATGTACAAGGTACCACGTCGTTATGAATGTAAAGAACGCTATACATGATCACCAGATTAATCTCACAACAACGAATGTTACCAAACTGTTCAATTATTGCATCCACGTTGTACGATGCATCAAACCACATTGCATCACAATTTCATCTCCCAACTCATATCGCCTTGCACTAATACACACCAGCTCCGTGATGTTCAACTAACCACATGCCCGACACAGGTTAACACACAAAGCTGTAACTTGATACAACATTATCAAAAAGTTTATAATCAGAATCATACTGTACTAGACACCTCCTCAAACTCACAAGGTTTCAAAGTTATATATAACATTATTTATGTAAACAGGCGTCAGTATATTTGTTAATACAGGAAATAAACTTTGACAAGTTCCTAATATATTTGGCACCTTTTGGAACCACACATGAAACCATACATATTTTGGACGGTAGAAATGCCCAAACCAGGGAGAATCCAATATCAACTGGCAATGAACCAACCTTAATCCAGCCTACATAGGTTAACCTCAGCAGCTAGGGGTTTAGTTAGTTCAACCTCTCTCTTTAACTTCACTTTCCATTAAACGGTGTCAAATCTATGAAAGTCAACCTCACTGTGAAAAACTCCTAAGCTAACTTCAGTTTAATGGACCGATCTGTAATAAACTTCTAAACTCATAGGATAGGACTCAAAATTCCGTAGATAACCCCAATATACATCAAACCCTGATGTTACCTTCCACATTAATCTTCCATCCTTTGTTTCGTTAAAGCAGGGTAGGGAACCTTAAAAAGAAACTATGTTGTATAAATCCAGTTAACGAAACCCCAACAAGGCAAAGCTTACAGCGAGCCTTTTAAAAATTTACAAAAATCAACCTCAAAATGAATCTCTCGAGTTGTAACTCTCTTTTTGAGTTCAATCACAGTCTTTCTAAGTCTCGCCAACTGGTTATCGTAAAGCCATAACATTTTAAAAAGTCTCGATGTTTTTTTTTTAACAAACCAAGCGATAAGAACACAATTATAGGAAATTAATAGCCAAATAATTGAAAAGGGTATAAACCTTCATTGAAAACAAAAAAATCTTTATTTGTTAAGTCCGAAGTACCAAATGACCTTTTAACTTCTACAGTAAGATGGCGACAACCCCGTCAAGCCACTACAAGCCAGAGGACCCGTTCAGAAGGTTGACAAGCCCAACAAGGCTTTCTGATGCGCTGTTGTGAGTCACTACGTGAGGAATTACTCTTTAAGCAATTCAAAGCCAAATCCCGACTGCTCATCACGCTATAGACAAAATGACTGCTTCCCTTTGGTTTCCAACTGCGTTTTGACAACATGTCACCAAAAGACTAAATTTCTTTTCATTTCACTGTTGACCCCATTCAAAAGTGACACGGGGGTGGGGGAAAGGTGTCGTTAAGTGGTCAATTATCTCCCTTGGATACTCACGTGACCTCTCGTGGAATCTCGGCAAGTGTGGGAATTCGAGAGTTTGAGTCATGATGTGAACTGGTTTGAGTGAAATCATCAATTACATAAATGATTAATGAGTAAGTTCGAGAACTTTAAACGATAAACTGAAGACTGTTTTTTTTGTTAAAACATTCTGTTTAGAATTAATGACATTTCTAAAGGAAGCCTCTAAGTAACCGACTTGACCGAATATATTTAGTCATATTACAATACTCTCAAGTCATTTAAAATTATATTTTCCCAATTTTGACCCGATTTCATATTGAAATACATCAACCCACAATATATGATTCCTTTGGTTAGCAGAACGTTCTGAAGGGATGTATGTGCACTATCAGTACAAAATATAAGTGGTCGTTACTTTAACAACATGGCGACCCTAGATGTATTGTTGTAAACATACTTTTTATTCACATGACTTTCATTTAAGAAGTAATGGCCTGGATAACATTTGCGTGGACAGAATGTTAGCTTTTTACAACATTATTCAAACCAGTCTGAATATTTGCGACATTTCGTTGTAGGTTGTGTAGGCTAGCGTTTGATGAATAAACAGGTAACCACCTGAGAAAAACCTCAAACATGTCCCACCTTTCCGATAGCAAGGAACTTTTGAATATGCCTGGAAACGCCCTAATGTATCGTGAAACTCATTATAAAAGTTTTGAAGTGTTTCCTCATTCTTTGGCACAGTTTTTACCTAATTGTTGATATGGCAACAGCTGTTTCAAATATATGTCAAGTAGGACTCATTTATATGACAGTTACTGTGCAAACTTTTACATAAATTCAAGCTGTTGGATTATAGAAAGTATATTATAGGAGCTATTATAGTATCTTAAAATCAGATAGAGTCGCCATGGCATTAATCAAAAGAGGTTTCCGCAATGACACTCCCTGTTTGTGACACCCGGTTATTCGGTTCCTTACTAAAAGTAATTGTATGGAAGATCTGGTACTGAGTACTTAAGTAGCATTTTACAAGTGTAAAAAATCCATGATAATTTAAGGCATAAAATCTTACACAATTTCAAATATTATTTACACTTATGCTAATGTAAATTTTCTTTTTAATGTATCATTTAACATTTGCCTTTAACTGAACTAAATTCTTTCTTATAACACGTTTGTATGAAGATTGCAGATGAACTGATTGTTTATCAAAGTGCGAACTCAATATATAAATGAGACTATTATTGTATACAACAATAACTATACCAAAAGTTTTTCCCAAGTGGAAATATTATTTACGGACCATTTTGATAACATGTTCGTGTGAAATCCAATTGTGAACAAAAATAAAAAATCGTACGAAACAGTTCTTAGCATCTGATGCATACAAACTCGTTTTTATTGACTCAAAGAATAGCATAAAACATCTATGTCCTTAATGACAACACAACATTTTTCAAATTAACGGCAAAGCCTAAAAGTATATGACATGATGAAAGCATGTAAAGCCTACCTTTTAGCTTATACTTTACCTGCGTGAAGGAAGTCTTCTACAGCTTGCGACCGGTCTCACCTTTGCATGGTTCGGCGGCGTACATCAAAGAGAATTTCATGGAAACAAAATTTATTAAAGTGTCATTCGGCGACTAAAAGTCGAAGCTGGAAAGAAAGAGATCATTATACACACGAAGTCTTTACAACTGACTTGTCGTTGTTTGCATGTGTGAGAATGCATTTTTTACTCTGATTGTTGACATTTTCGTGTTATATATCAATAACCGCAACACGCTTTTTATATATAAAAAGAATACCTTTGGCAGATAAAACTTTGCTTCAATATTGTTATTACACAGCTTAATTTGAAGGATATGTATGTATGTACGCATCACGTACATATGATGCCAATAATTTTTTAATTTAATTTTTTTTAAATATTTATTTGCCAATAATGCCTTCTTTAACATTGTGTTAGGGGGGGGGGGGGGGGGGGGGGGGGTAAATGTCAATTTTGAAAATATGTCAAAGAAGAAATTCTTTCTCATATGATATTTTGTCAGTATTTGTATTATATGTGTAATGTTTCTTTACGCAACAGACCAGAAACGGATAGTCGCAGCAGATCCGGCCCTATCGAACTCAATGCCTGATAGTATTAGATAAATTCCTCTTCTGGGCAGAAGCACGTTTTTTGACAGTTTTATATTTTAAATTTTTCACTGACAATTGTAAGTTAATGCTAAATGGGCAGTAGCACGTTTTTTGACAGTTTTATATTTTAAATTGTTCACTGACAATTGTAAGTTAATGCTAAATGTTCTATTTTGATAGTGTCAAAAATCTCATTACACAAGCCGATCATCCAGAGGACAAAGTATGAAGATTCACATAAAATCCATTGGCGGCCATTTTGTGTGAACACCTTTAATTCATTTTGTGTAAGAAAAGCAATCGAATGTCTAAACTTTACGTTATATATGTATTTGAATTATAACTGCTCCATTTAGTTTAAATACATTGTCTTTCATTGGAACCATTAATTTTAATTTTCCTGACATCACCTTATATTCCCCCTAAAACGTGCTACTGCCCCTTTAAGAGTGCAATCAAAACTTATTGTTCACAGAATCATATCCATAGACTCATCCTGTGAGTAAACATTTATGTGTTCCAGACTTCAGAAGTTAGATGTACTCAGCTGGTAAATGTATAGATTTTATCATTGATTCTAAAACCAATTCAATACTTTGACATATAAACTCAATCTATTTTGAGTCGACGAGGTGTTCCTCTTTTATATAAAGCCTATATTTCCATAAACAGAACTGTGAACAACTACCATAGGATTGACAACTTAAATAAATTCCCATCCTTTAGGTCTGAATAAAATATATTTTAAATTAAAAGAGCAAAAATGAAACATATGAAATTATGTGCATAAGTTCGGCAATTACGAACACTTTTAGTTATCAGTTTCCTAGGAAACAAGAAAGTAAAGTTTCAAAAAGCGTGATGAAGTCAGTTGATACCATTCCCATACAGATGCATGTTTTATAAAGAGTCTGATTTCTTAAATCTGTCCTCAATGTCAACAGTTTAGATCATGTTTGGTATCTTCAGAGGGTAAACTATATCTTGATGACCATTTTAATTCATAGATTTGTTCTTCAATTCGCAGTACATGTACATGTATGTGTATACATGTAAGAATAGAATTAACATATTTTTGTATTTTTAATGGCCAAACAACAAGAGAAACAACGAAAACATTATTAACCCATAATAACCCCATATCAAACAGAAGAAGCAGTAGAACGAGATTAAGGTATCTTGAAAAATTATTGATGCTCAAAACCGAAAATAACTACATTTCCAAAGAACATCTACCTCAATTTTAGAATTAGTCACAGTTAACATGACAAGACAATTAAGAATACACAAGAAATATTCTTTAAAAATGATCATCAATGACAAGAATGTAATTAATTGAGAAGATTACATACAACAATAACAAGAAGCAAACAACCTGCACGTCCAACAGACAAGAATCAGACACTGGCGCAAATGAAGAAGGCGTTGGGTGTTAAAACTAGTTTAGGTGATCTGGCGCCGTGCTACTCGTTACCCACTCCAGTCAACCTTCAAGAGTCGGAGCCCAGTCGAGAGTAACGACACAAGTGTAAAGTATGTACCTCTACGTGGCCATCAGCGATCCCCGAGCTATTGACAATGGCAGGAACAGTCTAAACTCGCCCCCGGGCTGAGAAAGAACGCCCAAGTGGCGACAAGAAGACTTGATACTTCACAACACAGACGGTGCCAAGAGGAGCCCGGTGCACTCGATTCATCAAAGACTTCACCCAGACGGCAGTGCCGAGATGCGCTGTGGAGGATCCAGACTTGCTTCTAGAGATATTTCAGAGGCTAGGAGAATAGGATATTCAAAAGGCTAGGGGAATAGGATATTTCAGAGGCTAGGAGAATAGAATATTTTCGAGCTGGTTTTCCAAAGACTTCTGGTTTTAGGATTCGCTCTGTAATCATCTAGAGTTACGTCACGAGGTATTGCAAAAGGTTATACAAAAAATATTTTTGGACTTCATAACAAACGGAGTTGAAGAGAATCACCCTTGATTTTTTTTCAGAGGGATTGGAAGAGGTTTATCTAAGAGATCAATTTTGGAATCGCTTCTACGATTCAAATGCGGCTTGGAAGAATTTAGGCTTTCTTCCCGAGGTATTTTAGAGTCTACGATCCCTACGATGAACGAATAATTTTACATTTGGACTTGATTCATTCGAGACTTGAGACCGGGGATAGCAGGACGGCTTGATTCAAGGAGATTTACTGATTCTCCTGATCTAGACTTTCTTCACGAGGCATTTCAGAGGCTGCAAGAGGAGAATATGTTTCATCAAGACCTCATCTTCACAACAGACGACAAAAAGGGTATATGTCGTGAGAGGACCTAGATTTGACAGACAGACAGACACTTTTAATAGGTAACAATTCTCCGGCCTCAAATACACATACATGCTTGCATAATGTATGCTCATTATAAAACAATTTCATGTAGATCTGTCTAGACAGAACAAACTTCCTTCACATGGATCTCCTGCATAGACTGCGTAAAGAGATTTTGGACTCCATTTGTCACGATTCCATTACCATTCATTCAAAGAGCAACAATATGTATATGTTTGAATAATATTCCCTTTAGAGACTGGAATTTTATTGTGATTGAAAACCAATTAGTGGATTACTTCCATAATTGGTATTAATTTTTAGAAGTCGGAATAAGGTAAGGAATATATGGATTACAACTTCTTTATGCGACGCTTCGACACAGCTCCTTGTGTCGTTGTCAAGCAACGTCGTAAATACTGAATAAAGAACTTGTCATCCATATGTTCCTCTTCCATATCACGTTTGTGGAATACTGCTCTTTTTTGGTAGTGTCCCCCAAACCCCCGAATAAATTCGTACATTTGGAAGGAATGAAGATCTTTGTTTTGTGATATTGCTGGTCTTCAGTTGGTATGACCTTGTTCCAAGGAGTAGTTGTAATCTCGTGCAATGTTAATAAAGTGACATATATATGTGACCTTCTCCCTGAATCATGAAGTGATTTATCAGAAATTCAGTATAAATTTTACAAATTCTGTCGTTTCTCATAAGGTAGTTCCTGTCCAAAGTTCGGTTTCAGAATTAGGTCTGGCATAGGCTCACTCAAGAAGACCTTTAGCTTCAATGTTTAAAATATTTCTTCTTTAACAAATTACGCCACGATCAATTAACGGTAACAGTAACGTTTTGTATCTGACTTGAATCGGACAAGACACCAGCAGACAAGGGCGACGATATTTCACCAAATCTAAAGTCTGCGTCTTGGAATTCATATCTTAGATGCCCGGATGCGATTTTGAAATAGCTTCTGCCACATAGATGTTCATCAGATATGCCAACAATCTGCCACAATGACATTTTTGGTGGGGAGTTTGAGAAACGAGGGGGATTCAAGCGTCCGCAATGACCTTCCTGCAAGAAAGACGTTAAAAGCGTTGAAAAGACTTGTCTTTCTCCTCCTGTAAATATCCCTACTCGTTATACCCGATCCAACTCCTATTTCATTGTATTTACCCTTCGTAAAGTGTCTCTCCTATTCCATTGTATTTACCCTTCGTAAAGTGTCTCTCCTACATCATTGTATTTACCTTTCGTAAAGTGTCTCTCCTACATCATCGTATTTACCTTTCGTAAAGTGTCTCTCCTACATCATTGTATTTACCCTTCGTAAAGTGTCTCTCCTACATCATCGTATTTACCCTTCGTAAAGTGTCTCTCCTACATCATCGTATTTACCTTTCGTAAAGTGTCTCTCCTACATCATCGTATTTACCCTTCGTAAAGTGTCTCTCCTACATCATTGTATTTACCCTTCGTAAAGTGTCTCTCCTACATCATCGTATTTACCCTTCGTAAAGTGTCTCTCCTACATCATCGTATTTACCCTTCGTAAAGTGTCTCTCCTACATCATCGTATTTACCCTTCGTAAAGTGTCTCTCCTACATCATCGTATTTACCCTTCGTAAAGTGTCTCTCCTACATCATTGTATTTACCCTTTGTAAACTGTCTCTCTTCTCCGGCAGTTTCTATAAAATGTGTCAACGTCTTTCTCTCTGTTGTCGTTTATTTCACTTTATCTTGGTCTTTCCCCTTTTATTTAATGTTTCCCTCTCTACTTTGATCTGTTATCATTTCGTTTTGCTAATATTTCTTCATTTCTTCACGTTATCAATTACTCTTCTTTTGGACATTTTCTCTCTTTCTGTCCCTTTTTTATTTCTTCTTCTTTATGACATTTTCTATCTTTCTGTCCCTTAATGTATCATATTGTTTTCTTATTAGTTATCCCTTTATCTTTCTTTCCGGTATTGTCTATCCTTTCAGAAATTGTCTCAGTCTTCTTTCTCTCCTTTCCCCTGTTTTAATTTTGTCTCTGTATTCCCTTCAACATGATATTTTTAGTAGTTGCCCCCTACCAGGCCTCTGTGCAAAGCTACACTGTATAGATAGTGTTTAGCAATTGAACTACTCATGTCTTATCGTTAGAAATTTTACAGTGAGTTTCTATTTTTATCTATTGTGCTCGAAAATATATGCATAAACTGTCAATACAAAATTGGATATGTCTAAACTTATAGTTAAACGTGTCTGTTTCTTAATTATATCAGTTATTTTGCTCATGGATCGAAGGGACTCACAGGTTGCTTATCTAAACAGATATATAGAAAAACTGAAGATCTTCAAATTGATTGGCGTTGATTGTATAAAGGGTGGTCTTTATGGTCATGTTTCTAGGAAGCAAAGTACAAATCAAGTTTTTCTTTTGTCAATAAATGTAAGAATTAAAGATTTTTGTTTTGTACTGGTCCAATTGTGGACTCATTTTTTAAAACTGAATTCAAAAATTGAACTGAAACTTTTACTGGACTTGATTTACTGAACTTGAATATTTCATCGTCAATAGTGTGAATAAAACAGGAATTATATTTTCCGTTATTATTCCTGTTTTTATTCTTTGATATGTATTTCTTGAATTCAAATAGATTTGTCGTATTTCAAGCAGGTATTATAATCTTCGGGAACGCAATATTCTTAGTTCTAAAACTGTTTTATGAACCTGGATCTTATGCTGTTACATATTGTTATATATTCTTATCTGCCAATAACTTCCCCGCCTGTTTCTCAGATGATATGAATATGAACATATTACGTCGTTCTCATGAACACTTGAAGACGATATGAATGTATATTACACCAACTGGAATGTCTAACCCCTGGTTATTATTAATCGATTATGTCAAATGACGTCACATCCGGTGAGGAAACCACTTGAGAATGGAGTAATCTCCCCTATCATCGATCGAAGACCACTTGAACCGACAGGCGCCAATCAATGTCTTACATCAACATGGCGATATACCTCTTGAGCAAAGCAAGTGTGGGATTACGTACACTATGCTTCTTAAGAAACGTAAATACCTTGTACATGTAATGCGTCAAGATCACTTTAAATGCATTTTCATTTAAGAAATAATTAATAGAGTTCTAAAGATTTGTCATTTTTATTGCAGGGAAGGCGACGTTTTGAGATCATCATATGTTTGATAACGGTGTTAGTATCTTCGCCTAAACGTCACATTCACTGCAATAATGAAGTTGACACATCCATAGAATTCAAAGGAGAAAACTTCTTAATGCCTCTCAAAGGAGTCATGAAGCAAATATTTCAAATGTAATATATCAGTCTCACTAGATCGACGGGTAGTCTTATGCACAGACCCTTGAGCATATAATTCACCCCATGGAAGCAAGTCTAGATCTGGACTGCTCTGAAATCTCCATTTGTCTGAGGCTCCTTTTAAAAATTTAGTAAAATAAGATTTTTACTAAAAAAATTTCAGAGACTAAATATAAGTCTAATCGACGGGGAAAGTATACATGAACGTGACGAAGAACATTTTACGTAGTTAAATTATTGTTTTAATCCTTGAATAAAATCTTACATAAAATGTTAATTCAATTTCAGGTCGTATTCAGATTTTATTTCAATAAATACCATTGTTTTTTCTGTGTACAGATAATAATTTGATATTTGATAGCATGTAATACATTTGAACTTTAAACTGAAACTGATCGCTCTTAAAGTTTTGTGATAAAAGATCTCTTCAAAATTCCTTGCAATATCGGGGCCCTCTCTGTCTGTCTGTCTCTGTCTGTCTGTCTGTCTGTCTCTGTCTCTGTCTGTCTGTCTGTCTGTCTGTCTGTCTCTGTATGTTTGTCTGTCTGTCTGTCCCTATCTCATGTTTTATCATTAGAATCTATTTTAAACATAAGTTTCCACGTTTATCTTCACTTCTGCTTCTGACTGCTCCTGTGTTGATAATTGGCAGTGTGTCGGAGAGGAACGATGTATTTGCCACGTGATGCATTGAAGTAAAGATATTATATTTTCATTACACTAAAACATTAATACACGCTGTAAAACAAACCAAATGTGACTGAAGACATCCGTTTGATATCACTAAACACAACACACAACCCCTTTGCATACAACATAAACCTCTTTTGTGAAAACCCTTAGATGAATTAATCAAATTGTCTATAGAAAATTGGCGTTAATGTTACATTTATTTGTACAGCCAAACCCTCAGTATTTTAAGATGCAGACTTTCCCGCGGGCCTGTGATGTTGAATTGTTTTCATTGTTGAAATACCTGTCTCCAAGTGAAGGAACAAGCGAACGAAGGTTGACAAGACAAACATTACATCATTACCCTTACAAACGGAACACCACTCGAAATACCACTACCGATATCTTCCGAACGTGCTACTGTTACGTCACACTCGTTTACATTCGAAATCGATCGGAATTTCCATCCGAGGTATGCAAAATCGCGCCGAAAAGGGACGAAGCTCTGAACATCACATACAACGAGTAGTTTTACATCTGCTTCGCGTGCGAGGCTTTTGACGCTTAATCGAATGTCTACGGGTTTTACATAAACGCGTCTTGATAGATCAGAGCAAGATTCACAGCTATTATATCCGTCGTGATAATTATTTGAAGACATCAAAGACTGATTGCCTGGAAGCCAATTGAAGCGTGAAAACCGTGTCGCTCGGCCTGTCATCAGCCCCAATTACCTCCCTTGATCTGGGGGTAGGGACGGTGCCTGGGGGTGAGGGAAAGTAACGAGGGGTGGGGGCCGGGGGTATGGAATGTCAGATATATCTATGGTCGTTTCAAGATACTGTTGGTAATTATTGACCCTCATAATAAAGTGATGCATCCCGTTTTTTTAAAACAACGACAGAATTTTACTATCTTATTTTATTTTTTAAAATACGTATGAATGTGCTTTTACTACTTTGAGTATGATTTTGCACGCACGTGTAAGTGAGGGTGTGTTTTGGTGTGTCAGTTATAGAAGTTGTACAATAAGTAAAACCGTTTTGGATGTAGGCCTTAGAGTCACGATTGTACAAAATTGAATTCAAATGTAAATTAAAAAAACACCTCATAGGTGCAGGGATCTTGGATTTCATAAAATTTATATTGACGTGCATTTACTGCTTTGAGGATGAATGAATGAATATATATTCAAGCCTTAAATCAATGACTGAATGTAAGAAATAAATGATTGTTAATTTATTCCCTGACTCTGGTTTTCATAAAAATAACATTTCAGTTTTGCGTTACGTTGGAGATAAATATATAAAGCTTGCATTATATCGTCTGTTTATGGATTGTTTTCTGTGTATCATATGATATAAGGGTTGAATATGTTATACCAAGTATACCAAGTCTATGTATTATAACAGAACAGAACAGAACAGAACAGAACAGAACAGAAGGGAAGTTTATTACACAATGACTACGGCCCATTGAGGTATGGAGGCAGGACTAAAAGTTATTACTATAAAAACTTTCTTTTATAAATTTAGCAAGGCATAACTGATTTTTAATCTAAAGCCTGGAGTAACTGAGCAAATTTAGCTTTTGATTGACATTACAAATATACTCTATTATTGTATTTGACTCGTTTATCATGATATTTTTGGCATACACAAACAAAATAAAATTCATCTTCAATTATAGAAGTACCTTTTTCTAAACAAAAGTCACATAAACGCAGTGCTCTATCCAAATGAAGATGTTATATAAAAAAGACAGACTTTTAACAGTTCCAGCCTGCATATAGCATTAGGTAGATTCACGGTATCAAACAATTCAAGAAAACATAATATCATTACCATAGATTTTTCAACAAAACATAATAAACCAAAGCAGAAAACTAAATCCAAGGCAATAGTTTTTTAATTCACAATTAATGTGTATTTCAATTACTTGGCATGCAAATATTTCGCCCTGTTTTAATACAAGATTTATATAATGTATGTTTATTGCGTTAAATGTTGCCACTTTAACCATTGATGAGGACTTGGGGACCGCTCCCGTTTCAAATTCCAGTTTCAAGTAAGTTTTGAAGCGTAATAAACAAAAAGTGTCTACAACCACTCCACAGAGCAACTTTAATTATACTCTAATCAATTATTCCGCTGGCAGCTTGATGTTTCACAAAACAACTTTTAAAAACAGATAGGAGAAGTCAAAATTACTTATATCTCAAAACAAGTCTAGAGTGAACTACATAAAAGCATAATGCAGAATCGTTAACAAAATAGTGCATTATGATTTTAAATGGTTCATCTTCAACCCTTAAATACAATGCCAGGAAACCGGAAATACGTTCAGCTGAATCTTACAAGTGACACCTAGTAAAGATCATTTCTCCTTAATCTCTTAATCGTGTGCAAGATAATGATATGAGTAGTGAATGATTAAAGTATAAGCTACCTGTGTCTCTGTATATGATTTGTATTGGTAGTTGGATATCTGTATAAAGCCAGTGTTTTTCATGATAAGCTTGATAGACCAGTTAATGCCCCCGCTTTATTCAGTTGCTCTAATGAGACATGTTTATTGTCTCTTAAAGAGACTCCTTGTGATAAAAGAAACATGCTGTTTAGAGAACCCCTAAGGACCCGCCATATTGTAAACAATGGAGGAAACACGAGATTCCCGTGCCAGACTAGAGTGCTTGCAAGGCTAATGATCCCAAACTTGTGTCGGTGAAAATCACAAAAGACTGCTTTCCAAAGAAACAATCTTAATAAGCTAGTGGGGCATTTGAACAAGCGCCAATGTCACTCATTATTAGCACGTGGCGATGAGTTTCCAGGCTCATGCGTGCGCATCAAATAGCTCATTCATGTGACAGGATATCGTCTGCCGAGAGACGAGATTTGGCGAGATTTCATAAGAAGACATGAATAAGGTACCGTAATACCCTGCTGCGAATACAGAGTTGGATTGTTGGTATTCTTTCTCACCTGTCTCTAAATCTCGCAAAATCTCGCTCTCGCGAGAAGATACAGTTCAGGCTCTTCTCAACCTTTCTCAAATCAGCCGCCATTGAACCGGAAGTGAAACGTTAATAGATATCAGAGTTGACGATGCACAAACGATATCGCGCCATGGTTCTTGAGAATAAAGGGTGTAATGTTGTGGCACGCTCCGACTTCATCGCGAAAAGATTAAAGAAAATACGAACATCAATACGTTTTTGTTGAGGGCGAGGTGTACCTTGTCCGCCCTACTAGCTTCTGGCACCTCCGGCGATGCCGTCTAGTGTTGCTTCGTACGCTTTGAACACTGATATGTGTTAATTTGACGGGAGGGTCGCCCTGTGACGGGGAGGGGCAAAGCAGCTGTTTGTCCGACCCCCTCAATATCCCCAGACGGTTTATCTAACGCCCAATTTAGCGCTAAAACCAGGAAGAGACGCTACAGACTGGGAAAACCAGTCAAGCGTGAAAGGAGCAATGAATCTAGACTCCTGAACAACAAGCGTATTCATAGACCATGAAATTTTGGTAATCACACACTTTTAAATTCATCGTCATTTGTCAAGATAATACGAGGAGGGTTAATAACTATAGTCCCGGCTTTCGTTTGGTATGTGCTTGACTCGATTGTCATCATTAACCTCTCTGTGTCCGTCATTACTGATTATCATATCTTACTGTGATAACACAATTTTACATCAAATACTAATCATCATATCTTATGGTGATAACAATATTGTACATCAAATCAACATCTCTGAATTAAATCGTTCAGTTCTAAATTGATAAATTGAAGATATATCTCCATCTTAACAGGATTTATAATTGATAGATTTTCAAGTCAATAAAAATATGAACTAATCTTTTCGTAATCGATATCTTGAAACACTCCTTCCTGCGTTAATCATGAAATCGTGTCTCAAAAGATAAAAACTTAATGGTAATATTGTATGATTGTCTGAGCCTACCAAAGAAAATATCGAAACGATACTAAAAGAAGCGAAACGTGCACATAAATAGCCGACGTATTATCACAAAATAGCTATACGAATCGAACACTAACGAAACAGCAACATTCAAGCAACGACGAGAAATTTTATTTTATGAATTTTATCATCTTACAAATCAACGGTGTCTTTTCGGCCTAAATAGGCCCGGGGTGTAAAAACTTAAGACACATGAATAAACTATTTTAGTATTATTAGTTATTATTATTTGAACGAGCAATTTAAGCGCAAAATTAAACACTCGAAACGCAATACTATTACTCTTACTTACTAATCAATGAAAATATTTTGATATGCTATTAATATATACTTTTTACAATTAGAGTAAATTAGAGTGTTATATAATTTAGTTTCGTTTCGGTTTTTTTTAACTTACAAGATAGCAGACCGGAAGTCGATAGGTAAGTATCTCTGAGAATGTGTCTCTCATTGTGTTTCTGTCTAGTTTTGCTCTCTTGTGTCTCTTTTGTCTCTTTATTTTCTGTAGCCTCTTACCTCTCCGCTATTTATGTCTCAGTTTGTCATACAGTCTCTCTACGAATACGTCTCTCGTTCGGTATGGCTGCACACAAAGGAATGGTACACACATGAATACAGAGATTTGGTTGCACCTCTCTGCTGAACCATCCTGTAGCCACACAATGATTTCTCCCCTATCAATAATGTTTTGTTTATGTCGGCGTGGTAGCGATTTTTGTGCTCAAATTGTTCATGGAAAATGTATATGACATGCCTAGAGACAAAACTGTGGCAGAGTCAATATTTCGAGTTGTATGATATTTTGTAAATAAACATGTGTATTGAATATATTAGTTTGTTTTGTATTGATGAGAAATACATTCTCATTAGATACACTAAGCTAAACTATTTTAATCATTATTTTATATTTAACATTTTATATTACTACCATAGCTCTCTTAACTTCAATTTAATCTTAGGTCAACATTACTAAGAACAGAAAGGTCCCACCAAATTCTGTTTGGTCGATGCAAAGTTTTATGGACCCTTGTTTTGAGGACGAATTAGTGATTTTTTAGGATACTGCCATGCTCGTTGTTTTTTAATATGACATATGCTTTTTCCACAATGTTTGTCGTCGGGATAAACTGTAACCAATTTCAACAAAACTTCTGCTTGGAAATTTGTATTCACACCTTTTCTTTACAAGAAACATTTCGAAGAGAAAAAAGATTGTTTGACTTCTTTTGAGTATTATTATTTCAGATTCAACTTTAAGGGCATTCTCTCCCACAGTTGTAGATCAATTCATAAAAAGTTCATCACACCCCTGGCGGAAAACAAATTGCACTATAATACATATGAAATATTTTGGCAAGTGCCAACACTTCTCCCATGGAAAGGATGGACATACCACAATGCCTCTGTCATAAATCAGAAGCCATTGATTGAATACAATCAGACCCCGCAAACACGGCTAAATGGAACAGAGGCTCGATCAACATGTCATGACTTGATCCACCTCAGTGGGAGAGAATACTTAAAGGGGACTGCTTTCAAAACATGACTCAAAGTGACTTCAATTGACAGTTATGCACTCACGTTTACACATTTCTTTTATATAATAATATTAAAAACTTGGTAATATAGAATGTTGTTCATACGTTTATCATCGCTATCAATTTTCTCGTTTTGAAAGTTTACAATGAGAAAAGACTGGAAAACGTCAGGCTGACAGACTGACAGACAGGGAGACAGACAGAGACAGCGACGGGACAGCGACAGAGACAGACAGAGACAGAGAGACAGTGTCAGCGACAGGCAGACAGACTGACAGAGAGACAGCGACAGAGACAGAGAGACAGTGTCAGAGACAGGCAAACAGACTGACAGAGAGAGCGACAGCGACAGAGACAGACTGACAGAGAGAGAGACAACGACAGAGACAGGCAGACAGACAGAGAGACGGTGACAGGCAGACAGAGACATAAGGTTGGGAGAGGAAACGACAGAAAAACAAAAAGAAAGGAAGAGAGAAACATGGAGCTTGAGATGGGCAGAGAGCTACCTAAAATTTTATTTAAGTTAATATTTTCTACAGCGAGTCCAAACAATATATAAATAATTGATTGCATCTCTTATGTGCATACACCAACTGTGCTTGTAACTTGAAAAACACTTTGCACTATTTAGTACTTGTCGATTTCCTATCTATGTCTCACAATCGACCAACCTGAGAGAATCGTATGCCCTTAAAAGGAAAAGCAACTACAGGCAGCATTTTCTATTGGTTCATCCATGCAAGACCATCAATAGTTTATCACGTGACAACCTATGTTTATCACGTGACATGTTGACTCTTTTGATCTGTTTTCTGAAGCATTACAAGTATGCAAGGCCAGGCATCGGGTGATTGTTTTAAGGGAGTTTATGCAAATTTCCACTGTTTGTGTTGTTCTAAACAGCCAATGAACGCCTCTGAAGGTATTATGTGCTCAAAGACACGAACTCTCTCACGCGCATGCGCAATCGAAGCACGTTGAGCGAAGAATTGTTGACTGTGCGTATGAAATCAAACAGGACCAAACACTAAAGGCTTTTACTTGTTAAACAATAGCCACTTGTGACAGACGAACCGCATGGTCGTTTGTTACAATGCAATAATTCAATTAACAAGCATTTTGAGTACTCTATTGTTATAGCCATGTTACGTGCAAAATTCATTTAAACAAGTTTTAGTTTTGTTGTTCACATCTGCATACGATTTGGATTGTGTTTTTGAAAAATGAAAGAAGCGTTTTGTGCAAGGGATGGTCAAGGGAAAGAAGTTTTCTTACTTTTCTAATAATCTTGCAATTCATTTTTTTAAAAATTATTAAAGTAAATAAATGTAGTTAAAAGAAGTGACAATCTGCCTTGTTGTAATTAGACGAATGACACATTTATGTATCTGAATGAAACGTACAAAGATTAACCGAGTTGCCTTGTGGTACTATTAGCCGGCGTGAAACTTGCAACTCACATATGATGTATTTACACATGTAATGGACAACCTACATAATGAAATCAATTGCATTTTCATTCACGAAATCATATCCGCTGAATTCAATATTCTAATTTGAATAAGTTGAGTTATGAAATCTTAGAAATCCGAAACAAATGTAGCAGATTTCTTCAGAGAACTGAAAATCAACCTTGATAATGACCATGAATAATTTGAATATCAATTTCAGGAATTCTAAATTTATAAAATAATAGTCTGCTCTTGAGGAATTCAAAGATCAGGTTTTAATCAAATTGACTAGCTTGTAAAATGGAATTTTTACAATATAAATTGTTTAATTTATCATAATGTACATTTCAAATAGGAATATAGAAGTCTGAAATGTACGGCACTTTTTGAAAGTGTGAATCGAGTGGTTAATCATTATAGTACCTTGAATATCGTGCCGTTGCTTATGTTACTTATGATTGTGTTCAGTTATGAGCGTTTGTGATGATTATGTGGTATTTTGAAGGAAATTATTTTATTTTGTCATTGATTTCAGGATAACATATACACACTTTCCACATTTATTAACATGATAATGAAAATGTTTTTTGATAATCATGGGAAGTGAACATAATTATATTTTGATATATTTGCTTGTAGTAAAATAATAGATAAATAGATAAAATTGATAGATTGTAGTAAAATGAAAGATTAATATTCAAACACTTTGCAGACTCATAGTTATTGATATCAAAACGTTTATGACATTATTATATTTTAGACAAAAAGTGTATACTTTTCTTTTAATATTTGCGACGTGTCATTCACCGCGAATAAATGAACATGTGACCATTAAATCTAACATATTCGTATTAATAAAAGTTCTACTAATAATCTTCTTGTTTACATTGGCAGATATTTATATTTCAAGATTCGTGATGTTTTCAGACATTTGAAAAACAAATACGATATCTAATCTTTCGTAACAATCATAACATGTTTTTGCTTTAAAAAATATATATTTATCTTTTTTTTTTTTTTTTTTTTTTTTTATATATATTTATCTTTATCACAGTATGCTATTAACTTAAAAATGAAGTTATGTAAAATTTGAATGTTAAAATGGAAATATTATGGTATATATTATATATTATTTTCTGAGGACGTTAGTCTCAATTTTAGGAAACAACAGACGGTAAATATTCTTGACATTATTTTTTATACATTATTTGCTAGTCAATTGATATTTTAATGGAACTAAATACCCTCATTGTCAACATCAAAGGGTTAATTTGTTCAATTCTAAATGCTTACCAATATGAAAGCATAGGCAATGTTTTTCAAGCGAATATGTTTTAACCTTGCGTTTGAATACAAGTTCACAAAGGGGACATACATCTGACCAATTTTGAAGAATGAAAATAATATATTTTTCAGCATTGGTGATAGAACCAAATACTAAACTGAACGACAAAACAACACTATATATCATTATAAAGAATCACGTAAACATGAAATTTAAGACATCTTAAAATCACATTTACACGAAATTTAAGGAACGAAAAGAAAGAAAGAAAATTTACTTTTCAAATACAAAACATTTTGTCGCATATATCCAGGAGTCGAGACATGTTTAATTACGTTGTTAGAATTTCCTCAAACACATTTTCAAAATGTTGATAATTCACAGCTTTTTAGACAAGTTTCAAAAGTATTTGAAATATGAAACAACATTACCTGTATGTATGAAATATTTATGTAAAAGGTTATGCACATATAGAATACACAGACACACTATTTCTAACTATATGAATATTTCATACGAATATTAGAGCTCCTGAGCAAAATGATGGCAGTTTCGTATCAAAAGATAATGCTAAAATTACTAAGATATGTAAAAAATGTGGTCTCAAAGATCACATTGCTATGCAACTCGTCACCTATGCTTGTTTTGTACACGGGATGAATTTCGTTTTCACATCATGTGCGCATTTTGAACGAATTTTCGTAAATTATACGTTCAAAGGAATGTGGAGAATTCCTATATGATATGAATATTAACATATGTTTTCTCTGTTACTTAGAAACACGGTAATTACACTTCCCATGAAAGGTTTGTTTAAAGTGTTTTGTCAAAAACTACGGTGTACCATTTCTCGCTCATTCACGGTATGCATACTCGATGTTGTGCTACTTAGTTTTATTAAACTGTTAACTTAACGTTTTTAGCCTTAAATAATTCAGCATTTTCTTTGAAAAATTAAAAGCTTTGTAAAGTTTAAACCTCGGTCGTAAATTCATCAAACCAATGGAATTTGGTTATTACTTAAACGGCGAAAATAAATATTCTTTTTTTTTTGGTATGTATACCGTTGTCTTCGTATCTCACATTTCACTTTTCGATATGCAACTAATTAACAAAGACAGACAAAATGTGAACATTAAACGATTCGAGTTGCACTTTAAATTAATTTTGTGAGATGATTTTTTTCTTTTGAGTTCATTTTAACTACGATCATTACAAAACTATTTCGATGAACAACTAAATATGAAAATCAACACGCAAGTGTCAGATTGTAATGTTGGTATCATATTTTTTCATCATAACATATATTGTCTAAGTTATGATAACATAATCGGAAACACGTGGCACTATAAGTATATGCTACGACACAAAAGAGTAAATATTTCAAAAAGTATTTAAAGGTATACAAGCATGAGGATAGATACCTCCACACGTCAATATATCGTACATCCATTTGTCATACCAAACACACGAATGATGAATTTCCTCAAAACTGCAAACGACAAAGAGGGTAGAAGTTTAACATTTTAATCCGATTCAATATACTTATACTTAACTAAATAAGAAGTTTTTCGTTATTATATTGTTATTATTACAGGTATAGAGGAACCTTATAATGTGTAAATAACGGATTATTAATTAAGTTATAGATATACGAAAATAGCGGTAAAATAGGTAAATATATATATAAATATATTAAAATAGAGGTGTATATAGGAATATATGAGTAGAGGAAAGGTAATACTAGCTTAATCGTTCTGTTTTATTTTTTTGTAGAACAATTGAGTTTTACATTTAACTAAATTCTGAAATTTCTTGAAAAGGGAAATTGGTGTGATAATTGTCAAACTATTTTATAAGTTCATTATGTCCTGGCAAGGAGTCAAATAATAAGTGTGTTGACATGGCGATATCGACTTAGTTACAACAATTGATTTATCATCGTGATTTATCATCGATGATCTGAAAAATGTATTTATCATCCAAAACTATGTTCCACAGGAGACATCGAAATGTATTTATCATGCTTCTTGAATGAAGTGAGTTATCTAGTAAATTGTGATAGTATGCATTGTATATTTGCTAAAATCTCTTAATTTGATTACAAAAGTTCAGGATATATTTTCAATATCACTTAGATTTTCATAAGTATCAACTATAAAAATTTGCACAAACTTTTGAACAGTATGATTTACATGTTCTCTTACTGTTTACCATATACAAGTAGTTAGAAAATTTATCTTTTACGCAATGGGAATCGACATGAAATATCAATATTTAAGATTTAAATATCCCTTACTATTGTTATAATGTATAAATACACTGTTGTTCTCAATACAATTCAGGTGATTTAATACATATGATGTACGTAAGTTTACCTTTAACCTTTGGAATAAATCTTCTTACAAATCTCTAACATATCCATTTATCATAATGAATGTCATGTAAGAACCTGATTAACGCCATGTTTATTTGATATTATGGTATAAAATGATAGGCGTTATAAGGTATAAGTGACATAGTAATTTGTTTTCTGGTGTTCCATTTAAATTTTAAAATACATTTTATCTGCTTGACGAAAGTGCCCCTAAAAGAAAAAAAAGAAATATTCATTTATAAATATGTAACGGGTTACATCAGAAAGTATCTTCCTGTAACTTACTAAGCGCTGTCTTTATATAATATTACACTGCACAATGCATTTTATATGTATTACAAACACGACAATTGTCTTTGAAAATTGGGGTTATCCTCCGAAAAAATGTATTTTTCTAACTTAGTTCAAACATAATCAGTTCATTGAATTTAAAATCGTAAGTGATAAATATCACTGCACCTTTAATTCGTTTCTATTAATCAATTGAAAATTGAGAACATAAAATATAATAAACCCGACATCAGCACTTTATCAAGTTGAGGTATGTATTTATTTAAAAAGTGGTATTTATAAATGCAAATAAAGGATTTTTAATTGGTGATATTATTATGTTTTCGAAAAAATATAGTTGATGGTATAAGTTTATCACATTTTAAGAATCGTGTTGTGGAGACGTTTAATAACAAATTTTTTAAAAGAATCCCAGGAAATGCAAAATGAACAAAAGCGTTTTCGATCTCATATTGAATAAAGCAAATACATTTTGGTCACCAAGGACCATTTTTCATTATATAAGTTCTGTATCCGATGTTTATCATAATCGATGGACTGGGTATGTAGAAATAACTTGAAATGGGAAAGATAAAAGACAGCGAAATAACAAGATATATACAGGTCGGATATCAACCAAAAAAATTGCACTTTGGATCACCAACGTCCAATTTCTGTTATTGCATGATTTTTATGATATGTTCATACGTTTGGTATGGACAGGAATTTGGAATTTAAAAAACAAGCAAAACATAAACATGTCGTGTATAACATAAAACAAATGTATTTTGGACTACCAAGAACCAAATTTCTTTATTGCATAATATATATGTGGCACACATACGTTTGATATGAACAGGTTGTACAATTTTGAAAGGGAAAATTAACAAAACATAAACATGTCGTGCATCATATTAAACAATTGCAATTTTGATTACCATGGACCGATTTTGTTTATTGCATGATATTTATGTACACGTTCGTTTGAAATGAACAGGACGAGCAATTAGGAACAGGAGAAAATCATAAAACATAATCATGTATATGCATCTTGGAAAACTAAGGTCCATTTTTGGTAATTACAATTTTTTTATGCGGTGCTCATAGGTTTGAAATGCACAAGATGTCTTCATGTAGATTTCACGTTTCGAGTGACACATGTCAGGTATTGATATCGACATGCTCCGTGCTTGTAAGCTACACGAAACTGTATTGTCGATAGCTAGGCAATGACAAGTGACGCATTATCTATCTGATGTAGAGCAGGGATGACACTGTACCTAAAGCAAGGGGACTCTAAGTATGAGCACCAAACTGCCCCTTCAGTCCCCAAATACATATGAATGAAATGAACACAGTGGTATTGTTGTTGATGTCACCTGTCAAACGTGTTTATATCGTCAACGGGATGTACTGAGAATCTATAAGGGGATACTTAATAAGCGGGGTTCACTTCTTACGACATGATTCATACATATAAAGGACAATATTGTTTTATTTGGTACTTTTATGGCTATTTTTTTTCACTGCAGTGAAAATTATATGGCATGTTGTCTAAACGTTCTTCCTTAATAAATTGAGGATTAGTTTAAGAGAGGGCGGAAATTGCTCATTTGGAGAATTAGAATAAGGAAAGGGTTTTGTATATTTTTCTGAACGAATTTATAATTAAGAACTGAAAATGAAGAATTGTCAATTATCAATCTATGGGAGAACGGATTAAACGTTATGTGGTAAGTGTTTTAAGGTTTATTTTATCATAAATTTATTTTATTTTAGGATTTTATAGTACATGATCAACAATCGTATATGAATATGTTATGACACAAATAGTACGTATTTCAAACAATGGTATAAAATGTTTTGAAATTATTTTCGCGGAAAAACATGAATGGAAGAGAAATGAAACTCCTTTTTTGTTTACGTGCCAAAATACATGTAAGCAGTTACGATCTATCAAAGCCGGAGACAGATAAACAGGAAATCTGTCGACTTTCTGTCCATCGAGTGACCTCTCGCATAGGTCAAGCTCTCGTGTCTTTTGGGCCGAGATGTTGCGAGACTTGTATGTTTCACGTGTTTCTATCTGTCTGTCATAGCGAGTCTTATCTTTATAAAGACCGTTCTCGCAACTCTACTCTATTTCTACACTCATTTTGTAAATTCCACGAGTTTTATTATATACGATGTAAATTTTCGTTTTCGAATTTTTGAGGTTTTATATAGAATTTGTTATTTTGTACGTGCCTTTTAAATTTTATTTTACAGATGTAATAGTTATATTTTGGATTCTTTTGTTTTTTGTTTGATTTTTCCTGTTACAACGAATATAGTAACCGTTTCATGATTTTGTTATATATTGATTATTACTGTCATTTTGTACTTGAAATGTTTTCCTTCTGATTAGGAGGATAAAATCGCAGGTTTGTTCGTTACTTTATGTAAAAACTTTTAATTCTCTTCGTTATCACTACATTTGGAGTTTTTCCATTTCTCGCCTTGAGTGATAACAAAGTCATGTATTTTATTGTTGTTTTGTTAATTGTTTGAAAGGATTTGTTTACTTATTAATCTATTTTAAGACGAAATCAAAGTTTAAAGGCAACATACAAAAATTAAATTTATTTCCATTGCAAGAGTGCAAATACGATCATTGATTCAGAAATTTCTTTTGATTAAAAAATTTGATTTAAAAATAAATAATTCAATTTTCTGACTTTTAAAATAATTAAAGTAATCTATGATAATGAGTAATCAAAACTGTCAAAATAATTTCAAAGAATACTTCTTAATTTATTTATAAGTTATAAAGTATATTTGTTTCACATGTGTGTTAATTTAAAAATAAACTAAAACTGTTCTAAAAATGAGAATTAACTTTCATTATCAACTTTAAAAGATTTACTGGATTCAATTCATCCGGATCTAGTTACATTTTGATGATGATTTATGATGAAAACAATTTTGTTAAATCCAAGTTGAAGGGGGCATCATCGTTTGTGATTCTAACACCCTCATTCTTTGAAGATAACACTCTTAGTGATATGTTTCATATTGACAGCTATTTATGTTAAACATAGATATATTGTGTTGAAACCATATCCGCTCAAATATCTTCAAACCAAGTTTGTGTCGGACTCTCCCTTTAAGTTGACGTACTCAGTATAACTTGATTTCTTAATTCTTTATTATTGATATCATATCGAAATTATTGTTTTTAATAAATAGAAAAGAAAAAAAACATGATCATTCAACAAAATATGTTTGAATGGAATTTTATCATCAATACCTTGTTTAAGGGTTAATAAATGTATACGATAAAAGCTAAAATGTTTATATACAGTCGCATTATATTACAAAAGCACTAAAATAAGTCAAACACGTAGCAATATTTCGCGAAATTGTTATAAGGAACAATATATGTGTTGTATATTAATCCCAAATGAAGCTATAAACAGTCTTCTTATCTGAGACAGCATGTCAAAGTGAAAACAGTCCTATGAAGTAGGCGAAAGTTAATTGAAATGAACAAGGTGTAGATTTCACGGCGACAGGGACTGTACGCTGTCGGCCCAGTGCTAACTATAGGCGTCTCTTCGCTTTATGAAATGAATAAACAACGCGATTAGACGCTGTATAGTTCCTTTAAACATCACAAATTAAACAAAGTCGCGACATACTAAATAAATACGAGCTTCTGATAAAGATAAGGGCTACCCGTACGGTCCTGTTATTTGAGTGATAATTATTGTATTAGGTTATATGCCTTTCAACTCGTTATCAGCTTTTAATAAACGATGTCTATATACATCCTGAAATGTACAAGTCAAAGCCTGAAATCGACAACTGTCCCAATCCGTAAACCCACTTCCTTTTATGTATTTCCGTTTAACAAATTTTTCATTTGAAATAAAAAATTCAAATTTCTTCTTGTATCAATGTATCAATGTATCAATGTATCAATGTTATATATGAAAAATATATATGTTTCTAATTTTTCGAAACCGACAATATAGTATGTTTCAAATCGTCATGATGAGTATTCAAACTTGATCGGTTGTCAATTTGAAATCGATATATTCCCATGTTAACTTATAACAAATCTATTCTAACCTAGCTTGAAATCACTTAAGATATGACACTCTTAAACGAATAATTAAAATCAAATCAAATTAATAATCGAACCAACTTAAAATTATAAATTACTTACATTGTTGTTGACGTTGCAATACTTTTCATTGTGATGAGTTGCATATTCGACCCTTGGTTATCTAAATTATATGTAACTTAATCATTTATTATGCACATTGATATATCAACCACACAAATAACATTTAAAAAAGTCTCAACAATGCATGTTTTACAACGTTGTGTATTTAACAGCCCTGCATATTTCGATTGAATTTTATTGAGATATTTAATCATAGTTCATATTTTTAACAACATGTGTATATTCCTTATCTAGAAATGCTGTCTACTTCAAATCAAGTACCATGTTAATTTTAAAAGAATTAAAATCAACGAATATTCGAAACCAATGGCAGAAGCAACCACGTTTCCTATCTTAAAACCAATCAATGTTATTTTAAATTAAATGCTTTGTTTATTTCACATCAATATAAAACAGTACTCAACATTTCCATATAAACAACTCTTCATGAATCAAAACAAATTTTTTAAAATCGCAAAGTTGCATATTTCAAAAATTTTAAAGCCAAAATCATTGTCTATGGAAGTTTGATTATATTTTTTCAATAAACAACGACGTTGAGTGTTTATGTGTTTCAAAACTAACGAAATTGAATTATTGAAAAGGTATCCAAACCGAAATCATCGTCTACTGCAAATCAAGAGCGTTGTCTATATCATATTGACGCCGGTGTCCCGTTCACACGGACATTACAGGGTAGCGTGGATTTCATAAACATAATAGCGCTAGGACATGAACGTAGGTTTGTAAAGGTGTCAAACGCAATGATAAAAACTTCACTTTGGACAAACGGCTATTTTATTGCCTTGCGAGGTTGATAGATTGCTTTAAAATTGAGTCACGGTGAAATATTTATAAATAGAACAATTTGTCGAAACAAACACAAAATTAGTTTAAAATGTTACGAAAAAATGTGAAGGTTTTTAAAAGAAGGATGAACGTTTTTGAAGTTGTGATCTACATAGGCTAGTAATGATCTATATCAAGGACCATGTAAAATGTTGTTAAATATTGTTGGTTGTTGGTTTTCCTGTCATACATGTATATGATTATGCCAAAATCATTAAAGGAAAAATTACAGTAAAAAATATCACATAACAATTGGACTAAACAAATTTGTTTTTCCCCACATCATTTTAAAAACAAATTGTTCTTCTTATGATATGAAACCATTATCACTGAAAATTAATTATAGATATTCATGCCTTATACATTATGAATAAATATTGCATTACGACTTGACCTTATATGCTTCTTCTAAATATTATCTACTAGGTATGCCACAACATATATTTGTATCAGTTTTTTTTGTAGGCTACAAATTAGAATTAGAAATTTCAAAGAAAAAAACCCAAACATTTTTAATTTTCTTGAAAACAAAATCCTTAATAATGCTACACGAGCGATAAAAGTAATGCTATGTTACTATTTATTGATAAACATGAATGAACAATTTCTCATGGAGCAACCTTAGAACTGTGTCCTTCACTCAAAATCAAAAGCTAATATCAACATAAAATGATAGTCATTAAAACCTCAATCCACCATTTCAAACCCCCGACTCAAACCTCAAACTCAAAATATCACCAGTAGAAATATCTGACTCACACCTAAACCTCAAACATCTGTCAAATACGAAACACGACTAAAATTTCAATCAATATCGAAACCAGACTCCCCTGAACCCTGAACCCTGAACCCTGAACCAATTGCCAAGAATAAAATACTCAAACTTTCACAAGAAATCCAACAAATCCAACAAATCCAACACCCGACCACTAACCTCAAACTCAGGTACCACCAACGAGACCTCAACTCTAACTCGAGCTCAAACTACAAGTATAAACAAAACCTCAACTCAAACCTAAAGCTAGAGTAGATGTACACTCGACCAGATATCAATTCTAACTCGGACCTCCAACTCAGAGTAAATTTCGGACTGTCTGAAGTATATAAAAGGATAAACTTTTGGTCAACCTCTAGACCAATCCCAATTTTACCTCTAGCCAAAAAAAACATCCACAATCAACAAACACTATTCAACTGCAACACCAAGCTACATGTACCAATAGAAGGGAGATGTGCTCAACGTTAGTAAGTCACACAGTCCGGTGGAGTGTACTACATCTCGTCAGTCAGTCCACTGTTGATAGCTCATGCTCTTGGGTAGTAATACCGTAGACATGAAAACGACTTTACTTGTCAGCAGGCGCCTTGCCTTCATACAACAAAGATTCTCTTGAAGTTTACCGACCAACCCTTCTCATAGCTCCGTCGCCTTAGATAATAAATCTTCAATTTGTATAAATTACATCTACATTTCAGCAAAGCTATTAAGGCATGAGAGATTAACGGATTTCGGTGCCGAAGGAACGGCCTATTCATATAAGTCTATGAAACTGTACAGAGGATTTGGCGATCTTCCTCTCAGACTGGTTAAGTCGTGCTTGGTCGTTGCTCGGAGGTTTCAAGTGGATTTTAATCCTTATTTTTCTTCTTAATTTTCAGAATGATTGAGAGTTAATTTATGTGTCGCCAGTGTGTGATGTTCATTGATGAAATGTATTCATGTACATATCAGAATGCGTCAAGATCTCCGCCAGCTTTGTGGTGTTGATAGCCATGTATGTAGCAGGAAGACATACCGAGCTCTTGGAGAGATATGATTTATAACTTAAGTCGCCTGTGGTCGTTCAGGCTTGTTTGTATAGGATTAGAATGTTGATTCATTAGATAATAAGTGTTGTTTATAATCTGAGTTTCGAGACGGGTGGTTATAACATGCAAATCTTAAAAGACGTATTTTAATAAAATCAATCTTTGTTTTTGCTTATGTAAATTCATGATATTCCTTTTGAATGGTATTGTAATTAATCATTAAAGCTTGTCGGGTACGTTATTTTGCAATCGTGTATAGCTACAATTCACTATGATTCAAGAGGTACCGGTATTTGCATATCACAAACAGGTGAAAATTGTACGTTTGATATATTCAATTCCCACATTATTGTGAAATTAAATCATTTTAAGCTCATTTCCACAATGTTACATCGTGACGTCACACGATAGCTTTCCTGAAGATTACACAAGTCGCCTCCAGTTGCTTTCTTCTGAACTTGTCGGGTTGGCTTGAAGCCAAAGGTGTTTGTCAACTTGGGTTTAAAAGCCAAAATGGCAGAAATACGCGCAAATCCGCGCCAATGGACTCAAAGAAAACGACGTAAAATGGCCAATTTCGTCAGTTACCCGGATTAGATCTTTCTTCCCACCGATCCAAAACACTACAACGTAATCTCTTTTCCGTTTCTGTAAATTCCGCGTGTGTTATTTTGGCGAAAACCAAAATGGCGGTGCTTGCGAATCCAAGGTGTGTGAAAACGAGAAGGCCAGGCCAGAAGACTGTAACAAACATCAGTTAAGAATCACGTTTGTTTTCATTGTTGACACAAACTAAGCCTTACATTTCCCGACCTTGGCGATTTCCAAATTCAGCTACCCTTGGTTTCCTTGGCCATAATACCGCCCTATCCTTCAGGCACGGCGCCATTCCGAGTGGAATCGACTCTTTATTGGGCATACTCGTACCACGGATGTGTGACAGCTTCGTGCCAGACCTCGCCAATTGTCGATAGTTTCCGGTCAAGAAAACCCCCACCCGAAAGGATTGTCAACATAAAAGCTGTTGAGGAAAGGCGGTCATGCCGTTGGTATTGGACATTTCTGAAGCTAGCGCCTTTAGCGTCGATTTCAGGGGGAATAGGACGGGGAAAAATACGAATACGAGTATGGAGATACGATAAGACACCCCGTCATATAGTCTCTTTCATATAGTGTCATAAAATTCAACACTATAAGATATGCCAATGTAATCTACACGCACGGTCAGAATATCGTTATATCATTTTACAGCACAAATATATACTTTAAAACAATCTCGGAAGGTTAAAGATTTAATTTCTAAACATGTTGAAATTCAGGTTTGTCATTCGTTTTATTTGCCCAATAAAGAATTTAAGATTTTCTTTTATATTCAACTTATGAATTCATTGATTTCATAGGAGAACAAAAACATATAATTACAGACAAATACGTTTTTATGTTCATAAAATTGAAACATTATGAGATTTCAGAAACACATAATGTCTAAAATGGCCAACTCGTTTACTTGTCTCATAAACATTTTCAAACGAAACCGATGTCACTGACGGATGAGGCATCGCAATTATTCTCATAACTCATGACAGAGTTCTCTCCTTGTCTTGTATTCTAACCCCTGTAAACATATTTCTTTAAACTTTAATTATAACCATTGTTCCTATCAGTCCTTAGGTTATATTTAGAGTTTAATTGGTTGTTGACACTCTAAAACTGATAAAAAGTGAGTTTTTAATGCTTAAAAGTTTACTGATGTAAAATGCATTTCGCCCAAAATGAACTGATGTTAAGTGAGTTCTATATGCTAACTTTACTGTACTTCGCTTTGTTTAACTGATGAAAACTGTATTTATCCCAAATTTACTGTTTAAAGTGTTTTATCCTAACTCTATGCCAATATGCTGGATTGTTAAACCGTTTTTGAAAATATAATATCTGAATGTTAAACATGAAAAATGTGTTTTGTCCCATATTTACTAATGTAAAATGTATTTTATCCCAACTTTAATGATGTAAAATGTATTTATCGAAACTTAACTGATCTTAAATGAGTTTTCTATTCCGACTTTACTAATGTAAAATGTATTTATCGAAACTTAACTGATGTTAAATGGTTTTCTATCCCGACTTTACTAATGAACATTTTATTCTATCCCAACTTTACTGGTGCAAAATGTATGTTATCCTTAATTGACGATGTGAAATGTGTTTTATTCTTAGTTTATGCCACTGCTGGATTGTTAAACCGTTTTTGGGTATTTAACGTCGGAATGTAAAACAAGTAACACGCTGTTCCTCGCCTTGATATTATTTTGATGTCGCAAATTAATTTCGGAACTTAATATATGAATACCTTGTTTCCTTGGACAGTAATTCCTTAAGTGACGGAATGATATTGTTCTGCAGAAATTTAGTATCTGGGTCTATCAAATGGGTGATATTTGAACAAGACTTTAAAGAAATTATCGGACTTTTCATAAAACATTTTTTAACATCTGAAAATTTTAATTAAAACATATCAAATATTATAGAGTTTATTAATTCGTACCAGGATTTTAAAGCATTGGCCCTATGGGTCTTCATTGTTGTTTTAACAGGTTAAAAATGTTGTGTTTATTGAAAAACAATTTAAAAAATAAATTTCATTAAGCTGTGCAATAGCACATCAGCTTTTATTTTTTAGATTGCGCAATAGCACTGAACTTTTAAAAATATCGAATATCATTTATCAGTTTACACACATGAAAAAAATATAAAAACAATAAAACATCATGAAATTCAACAAATAATAACGAATTCGACTGAAATAGTCTACTTTGTAATGGCTTTGACGAAGGAAAGGTTGATAAAATCAAAGATTGTCTCCGCCCAAATTGTGACACAGAAGTTTACTACTAAACAGGAAAGTCCACGAGACTTTCATGAAATATTGTCTAGACATCATAAATCTACATATTAACACAACTGTGAGGATCAAATAGACCTTTGGTAGCTCCACAGCACACTTAGAACTATAAGTCGCTGTCAGAAGCTTGTTATAAAAGTATGTCCCTTGGAACGCGAAGTATGTTAGTAAATCATTTCCAGAAGTATCAACATAACACAATCAGTGATACACTTATGGATATTATGACTCGTTGATATTTATATGTTTGTTTTATGTTACAGATATAACTTATGCTTTGTCAAAATGCCTTTAATTGTATGATCTAATGTTTTAAGCAAAACTTGTTTTACCCTTCCATACATGTTTGTTTCTTTGGGTGAAAAAGTGAAAACCTTTGTTCCTCTATCATACTTTCTCAAAAGAAGTAATTTAATGTAAGAATATGTATAAGTAAAGGACAAGTTCCAATTGGTAAATCTTCATACAAACCCAAAGACAAACATCGTTATCTTCAATGCTTCTAATATATGATTGATTTTTTTCTATGCATGACTATTTATAGCTTAACACATTGTGTTCATTTAACTTTTACAAACGAAACCACAAAGCTGTAAGTTATATCTCATTGCGGTATCAAATATCTAAGTAAAGTGCGCGTTAGAACCGTTTGCAAGACACTAATGGAGGTTGTGTTCGATTCTGGCCATCATACTTCGAATCTAGTTTCCTCAGTTCGATCGGTCAGCGATTATGTTGTGGACATTAGTGACCACTCGGCCTTTGAAGACCACGGGACCAATATGTTGCGAAAGTTTGCAAGACAATGAATAAAGAAAGCCACGATTTCGCTGAACAGTGATTGAACAAACGAAATTGACAAAGACAAGCACGGACATGTCTATTGACTGACGACCCATCGTCTCTCCGTGCACGTGCAAATCGTGAATCTCGCTCGTGTTCAGACGGCACGCGAGTCGTGATCCGGCGATGAATCTCAAGCATCGTGTCTTAGTCTTCAAGCCATCATTGATTTGGGAAAGCCACGATATTCATTAATGAATTATCTCTCAGACCTTTCTGTTTTCCGCCGCTGACATGCGTATTTTCCTCCGTGTTAACTAAACAAGACAAAGACGCTAATTTCGATGAAGAAACAGTCGTTACGACTCGATTATACTGATGAAATCCCCGTCCTTAAATGCTATTGTATCGGCTTCTGTGTAATGCATGTCAAATCACGCCGACATTTGCTCTATTTGACTCAGACTTTTCTTAAATCTTTAAACCGATACCTGCAAGATGGGGAATTAATTCTACAGCGCCTAAATGTATTTCGTTTGACGTTACCGATATCCATAAAGGTAAAACGATTTTATGATTTAAGGTGTTATGAAAAGGTGAATATATGAATAACCTTTTCATGAATGTAAATAAAATTACTTTATTATGAAGGATTTTCTTATTCGGCTTTTGAAACATGATAATATATGCTTTCGATAATTGTTCAAATGAAATGTGAATTAAATTGAATCTAACTCTTCTTATTTCACAATCAACCACGATATGTATATTTATGTCAATATCAGCATAATTCGCGATCTGAACTGCGATACTACATCCTCGAAACGCGGTGCTTGTAATGTCATTTCTTGAAAAGTATAATTTGAACGGGAATTTGAAAATGCCACTCTTAAAAAAACGGCTCGACGATAGTTTTAAAAACTTACATACATTTATTGTCGACAAAGATTCGAACGCCGATCGGTCAAGAAAGTGAAGAAACTCGGTTTAGTTTACTTAAAACATTTCATATAATTCTTTACATATTCTTTACAAAACGTTTCATCGTATTTTAACACTCAATATATTTCTGATTTGTAAAACGTTCTCAAGTTTGGATTTGAATGAATGAATATTTGTTTCGCCCGCCATAAAAACCGTATCACACGGTCTAACATTTATTGATATGACCTAACACGTGACCTTTATGGGGTTAAATCACACCGATTGCCCTCTCCCGCCATATATGTATATGAGTTATCAATTACATGATATGATACTATGAAATCACGTTTGTATACACGAAACACACTCTTATCAGTTCCCTGTCTAAACTTTTAATCCTCCCCGTCGCCAATTGCACACCGACAGACGCGCGGACCCTCTAGAACTATTAAATATTGTGACTGTAGCCGCGGAACTTTGCTTTCATGGCATCAAAACTTTTTTTGACTGTTTGAAGACTCTTAACCCTGCCATAGCTGTTTTGTTAAAAGCGACGCTTATTGCTGCGGAGTAGACATTGCTACTTCCGGTCATATCACAGATCATCAAAAAGGCGGATCGCGGCTGATCCGGATTTGAAATTGACCTTTTTGGAGTCGCCAAACCGACAAAGCGGAGACTAGAAGACTAACACTTATGGCTTTGTTGTAGCTTGCTGATGCCGAGTGCTTGATAAAGAGTTATAAATTACGCCGTGCTTAGATAAAGCGGAATATGAAGCCGTGGTGATAAAGATGAAATTGTCGTTAATTTCTCGTGACAGATTCACAAAGGAAATATGAATGTATTTCAATTGGAAACATTACGTTTCAAATCAAACGAGAAAATAATTAGCGTTTGTAAAAAATATTAAGATATGAATGAAAAGCATTAATTGAAATTTCCATGTACTAATAACGAGTTACGCATTATCATTGCGAGAAAAATGACACATGTGCAAGAATCGGAAATTACTTGAAAACATGTGTATGGATCTATTTTAAATCAGGATAATTCCGAAAAACCCAAACATAAGCACATCTGCATATGAAGAATTAAATTTTTTTTATAACATTATCTGTCTATGCTTTTGACTTCCTCTATAGAGTGTGATATGTATGAACATAAATTAGTGTCAAGATTACCGTATCACTAATTTCAAATATAATGAACATTTAGTTTAATCAAGAACAATTACTTACATGAACGACATTAGTAAAACGTTTCACTTCCAGCACACATACGGTAAACATAATACTCGAGCGTACGTTAACAGATACGATATACAAACGAAAGATTTCCAGTTAAACCTGAGAGACCGCGCGTCATTTGTGAATGTAATATAGTCGCATGCCCTGCACAATAATGCTCTTTCTGTGTATGTAATCCCTCACCAATTTGACAATTCACTTTAACATAAAGTGAGTATAAGTTTTTCAAACACGGTAATAAAGCATTGCATAAAACGATAGAAAATATTGAATCACTTTTGATACATTGTTCTACCTATATTGATATTTAAAATACTTTTTAGGAATTCATATATTTTTTATGTGTGGTTCACATAACCAATAAGAATCCTAAGCTTTTGTCAATATAACATTGGTTATCTATTTCTGTTTCACGGTTTTTATAATTGACACTCGCTTTTGTCTTTTTCGCACGCCATGTCATGTTATTGAACCTTTTTCATTTAACTCTCATGGGCCACCCCGGAGGAAAAACCTTCCCTCCGTACCCCGGGGGATAATCTCACGTATAGAGTCAAGCCTTCTAAACACGGGCTCATGTACATTTGTATCTGCCATGTATTCTGAAGTAGCTGGCCATCATGTGAATCATCGTTCGTTTTAAGTGATACATGTGGGAACACGGATTTTACAAGCAACCAGTGTTGTAGCTGTCAGTGCCACTCAGATATACGTCACGTGATCCCACGCAATGATGACGTAATCCAACCTTGAACTTGATTAGTTGAAATAATTGTGGTCAAAAGATTTTGACCTCGACTTGATATCTAAGATTTGATTGTATTCTTGGAGGTAGATATGTTTGTAAATGGTTATGTTATGCTTACTGAATTTGAAATGGTCTTCAAAGGTTTTGATTGCGTCGAATTTTTAAAAATACCTTATATTTCATATCGTTCTTTAGAGAACTTTTCATTTGAATAGTCATGTGCGTATAACATTGATAAATATTCGAAAACATGCAGCAATGTCATGGAACGTTGAACTTTTGAGGAAAAATATCAAGACGGCAATGAAAAGGGAGCAACATTGTAAAACTCTTAAGCTTGCCTACACGTGTTGTATAGATCAACTTATCAGAGTGACCTTTCTTTCGTTTTGTAATGTATTAACTCATTGTTGTGAGTAAATGTTATTACTTCATTACTTTAATGAATACCTCTGCTGAAACGTATAGCTTATATTAGGTTGTAAATATATCAAAAACTTCAAAATGAGAAGAAAATCACTTATGAAGGACGCAAGAAAGTTACCTATGATAAAGTACTTTCTCAGCATCTTCACGTAAATCGATGTTTATTCACAATTCAAACACCAGTGAAATATTTTAATGACAATATTTACGTGTCCTTGGATAGATTTCACCTTTGGCCGACATTTTAATTTATAAATGTCTTAAACCTTCATAAGTATGGCACGTAAGCGGGTATAACTGCATCATGACATTTGAAATGGATCGCCTGAAATGTACATGTGACATATGGCGGAGTGTGAGTAACAGTCCTTGTATCAGTGTGTACATTGCACGTGAGTCACGAGCTGCATGCAGGAGGTGTCGATTTCACGTTTTATTACACGCGACACGGAGCCAGGTGTCAGAGACAACACGTGTTAATTTCAACAGGTCGTATGAAATTAACATAACTTTACACGGAGTGACGAATCCAAAACTTATCTGCTTTAAAGCAACTGTCCTATCGACCTTCGGAGCTTGTTAGTTTGGGGAGATGTCACATAACACACTCAAATTGACCTTTTATTGAAAGTAAACTATATTTATTGATACAATTTCTACAAATGTACATTGATTAGTTATAAGACTAAACAAAAATGCCTTATAATGCTGTAACAAGTTTCTCACTCGTAGCGCCGTAGCTTCTCTTCTCATTTTGTGTTTTTGCTGATTGTGCGCTGTCCTGTCCGAAGTTCTCAAACATAAAGCAACATACACGTTACCTCCAATAACATGATTCAACTGGGCTGCGTTATAATCGAGTACTAGTAACATTTTATGTTGATTCTGAAATATCCCCTTGATTTCACTTCCACAAAAATATCCCGATAGGTCTGTCCCTTTAAATAGACATTCCGCGAACTGTTTCAGTTCTATTTAAATTGACTTAAAAGTATCAATACAAGGCTATTAGTTATGTAAAGTATCAACATATAAATGTACTCTCGTGATTTTGATCTAAAAACTGCCAATGTTCGTTGATTGTGTGTGTGTTAATAAACATATTTATAAACTTGTTCAAAACAGACAGATTTGTCAGATTGGTTGTGATATACACTTACGGGCAAAAGAAACGATATCATTTCAACATCCTGCTACATCAGCGTATATGTCTCCGCTAATGCTACAACCTATCCCCTGATATCCTCCTATGGTCTTCTGTCGTATCGCTATATATAGCAAGCCAATCAAAGGATATCAGGGGATAGGTTGTAGCATTAGCGGAGACATATACGCTGATGCAGCACGATACCATTTAAAATGCAAGATAAGTTAAAGCAAGGATGATAATTCTACGACTGAAACAATATCTTAATGCAACCAACTGAAATTAGTTATGAATTTTAAAACAATATATATTCACATTTCAAAAACACGCCCTTTGCAAAATGACATTTCAAAATCTCCTTCACTTGTATTGAAGCATCCTACAGTAAATATATGTAAACAATTAATTTCCATCATATTTATATCAATAACATCTTATATTTATTTCATTCGTTAAACTTCTACGTTTCATATTTTTCATTTAAAATATTTGTGTATAGTATATATTTGAACAGTGATGAAAATACAAGTATCCTACTCCGATGAATGAAATCGTAAGTAGTTCTTCGTGTATTGCAAGGATTCGTAGTCGCTTTTAATACCGGACTTACCATAGGACTCTCATCATAGGACTCTCATACAAGTTCTTCTACCCCTGAGTGTAGTTTTAAAGGATGTATGACTAGTGATCATGTACGGCGTGTGATATCGGCGTCTATGAAGGTGTGTCGATGTCTTTCGATTTACATTAAAATTATGATTTTCATATAGTTTACGTTTGAATATTGATAAGTTATTTTCAATTTACATTAAATTTGAATTTTACATTAAAAGTTTCTAAAGGATAAAGAAAGTAAAGAGGAAGATGAACATTATTCACATGTTACACAATTAATGTTTTTATAGCAATAAATCATTATTTGAGTAAAATCCAGGAAAAGGCTTAAGAGACACTACGTGCATAAACATTACAACATAATATGAATATATAGATTAGATAATAAAAAAGAAAATAAATTAGATAAATTAATACTACATAGAACAATACTTTACAACAGCATACCACAAAGCACAATGTGCCATATGATAAATATCATACCATCTACCCTACTCAGTTGTCTAAGATTTGGATAAGTTATGGATGTTTAAGTCTTGGGACATACCTTACCATACCATACCATACCATACCACACCACACCACACCACACCACACCACACCACACCACACCACACCACACCACACCACACCACACCACACCACACCACACCACACAATACCATACCATACCATACCATACCATACCATACCATACCATACCATACCATACCATACCATACCATACCATACCATACCATACCATACCATACCATACCATTTTGGAATGGATGAGATAAAACATGATAAAATATTTCGCCGCCTGCAACCTGGTCGTATGATGTTAACATAACTTTATACCGAATGCCGACTGTTAACTATCTAATCTGCATTCTTTGTTCAGTGGTACAACGAATTAAAAGTAACTAAAATGTTCGCTGAATAAGGATTTCTTAATTAAACAGTGGCTTATAATTCTTTTATGCAATGATATAAATAATAAAGTAAAGAAATTACAGCTTATGTTTGCATTGTCTTATCGCTTATTGAGAAAACAAATTGCTATACACCTTAACATATGTTGAAAACTTTATTCGGCACTTCTGGTAAATTAAAGGTATTATGAAACATCTAACATTTGCAAGGAATTTTCTTGGTAAGAGGATTCCGAGTTATAGAGTTTCTATAAACAGCGTTTGATTGACATATTTTCATGAAATAACTTTTACACGGAATTTGCGTCGTTTAACAATTCAGAACACGTTGTTATTTTTCACATAAGGTCTTCTATATAACATTTTCAACTAAATGAAACAAGTTTGGTTTATGACAATAATTGCATCGATGATAAATCCGAATTAAGTTCATATAACAGAACAGAACTCATCAAAACATTTATTCCCTAGAATGATTGTCAGTATTTAAGTCAGGCCGGATTTACACTACGTCCGAATTTTTTACGCTGCGTTGACGCGTGCGATTTGATGGTATACACTAGGTCCGTTTCGCATGCGATTTACATGCGATGCGATGCGATGCGTTAAACGTAATATGTGTGTATGTGTGTATGTATCTATGTATCTATGTTTGTATGTAATAATATCAAATTTATAATCAATTTACTACATGAATTTCATCTGGAAGCATTCAATGATAAATGTTCAAATCAATTGGTTTTATATTCTTGTGAATAACGCATTTAAACACATAAACACATGCAATACTATACCTACCCGACTGACTGTTTGTTCCACGTGGTGGGGAAATACCTTTTCCGATGATGAAAATATGACGTCACACAGGGAATTCCATTGCGAATTCGCAAAAAAAATAGAACAGGTTCTATTTTATTCGCAACGCAACGCAACGCAACGCATTGGAAAAACGGACGTAGTGTAAACCCCGCCTTAACCGTCTAAACTTTAAAACTGCTATAAATGGGCACCCCACTAATCAGACAACCCCTACACAACGACACACTGGTACCAACTGTCTCCTTATAGTGTTCCTTCCTATTGGGGCTCCTTTTTGTGAATTGTTAATATTATTAAAATAAATGTTAGTATATTATAGTGCCGGAATCTCTCGAAAGCGACATTTTTGCTTGATTTCAAATCATTTCGAATGAACAGAATTACTGCTTCTAGATTACACCATCGACCAACACACATTTGATAATATTGGTTAACGTTATGATACATAATATTGTTTTCAAAAAATAAATTAAAATTGAAGTTTTTGATGAAAATTGAATTTTTTAGTTTTAGCATTTTGGTTCCAAGTGCCTCATAAGCCCATGCCGAAGGTTTTCAAGTACGAAATAAGTATCATATTGCAGCATTTGAGAGGATCGTCATCTCACCAAAAGATCAAACTTTAAACTAAAAAATGGTTGATTAAGTCGAAATTGAACGCAGACCTAATTAAATAACCTTTTCGCTTTTTTTCAAGTAATGTAACAAACATTTCTTCATCAGCTGTTTATCCATGTTTTTAAAATACTCACACCAATTATTATGTACCAATTATTTAATTCTCTCAACAGTTACGTGCTTCAAGAACTGACAAGACAAAATCATTCGTGTCCTCGTTGCAATGTAATGTGTCGATCATATTTGTATATTAGATTTTTTAAAGATTGATTTTCGTAAATCAGGCAATTCTTCTGTAGCTGCATATAAAAACCCGGACAAATCATCCATATCCAGGTCGGCTTACTATTAGACGTAACGAGCTAACTTTATTAACAACAGGAAGATTTACGTTAATAGGAACATGACCAACATAAGACACTTTTGTTTCACATTGCTACAGATCTTTTAACATTTCATATGAAAATAAAATTACAAGTTAACTTCAACTAAATAGTGATAACATTTATTTTAATGAAAACCTTTCTACAGATTAAACCATGCAATATGACCTTGCATATGTATGAGGCTTCGAACAGTTACAGTTGCCGATCCTGAATTCACAGTTTTTCCTTTAAGTTTAAACTATTGTAATGCGAAAATGACTGAAATACCTACGATATAAAATACAATTTATTTTCCAATAAGTGCTAAGTAAATTACTATATATTAAGGAGGGGAAGCAAAGATTTGCCTTACTAAACTTTAGTCTAATATATAAGCTTTATACATAAATAGAATAAATCTTATAATTAGAAGGAAGTGTTAGGGGGGAATTATTGGACCCCACAGACATTCCAACAACATGTTTTGCGCGTGGTAAAACATCGGGTCGAAATCATGACGTGACTCTGCAAGAGGTATGATAAATTTCACTAATTAATACAATCCTGAGCTTTAGAAAATATTTTTCAATCATTCACACTTTTAAAAAAATCATTAAAAAATGACAAAATCCAAAACCCACATGGAGCATTATGCTGACTATGAAAAAATATGCTGATATAAGCTGCGGACTTGTGGTATAAAAGTTTCCTGTAAGTATAAATAATGTATGTGAACTTACCTATTGAGCAAGCAAATTGAGTGTTTTTATCGATTGTCATACCTCGTTTCTGTGTATGGTTATTGAAGCAAATACACAGAGGTCAAATTAGTTGTTGTCACAGAAAGAATATTTATAATTATAATGTGTTGAATATATTCATAAGCACTGTAAGAATTTACTTATCAAATATGTTTACTATGCGGTTCATGTCGTTTGTCCTGAAGTATTTATATGGTGGGGCTAACATAATATATGAAATGTTGAAAAATGGTTTTATCAATTTATAATTTTTCTGTGGTAAATTTCGATAATTTTTATCTATTTTGATAGTTGTAAAAAGCATAAAAGACTAAACGTAATATCCTTTTCTGATATGTGTCAGAGTGAATGTTTGGGCGACCCATAAGCAGATTCATGAAAGTCCAAATATAATTACGTTTGTTGATGATACAACTACAAAACAAATAAAATACTATTTGAAAGCGGATAACTGAATATAGATATTAATTGTGCATTTCATAATATGTAGATTTCGTAAATATTTTATATACGTTTATATATCTGCCATGCATAGTAAATTTTTAACAAATTTAATTTAACAAATTAACGTACAATGTTTGTATATTTTAGATATAATAAACCGTTGTCATTTTGATGTAGAATTGCGTTATTATCTACCTGACATATTAATTAAAACAGGTATTTTGACATTTCAGCCTACCCGCGAATGATAAACGACACTATACGCGGAGAAATAATCTGCCTAAGTGATGTCAATCATATCATCGATTTCACGTCGTATTACCTGGATGATAATTGGTATTAAATCAGCATAAATATCAACAAATTCACAAATCCTATTGCATGCGTATTGCGACAGCTGTCAATCATAAGAATGTGATCTACTGCAGCCGTCACTCAGTGCATTACGTCGACGCATGTACATTTCAATGTAAATTACAACAAAGGAGTCTGCTTTTGAACTAGTCAACGGACGTTATACAGATGAACCTACATATGTTACAAGTGAAATCTGTCACCTATTTGATGCTAGAGGGAATTAATCAAGTGACGATTATGTTCGTGACATAAAGATTAGTCACTGAGGGTCAGTGACGAGCGGGATTAATTTCATTACGACCCTTACATGATGATAACTGGTCCAACTTGTTACTTTCAACTGCTGACGTCTAAACAATGTTACAAGAGGGCGATCATGGGGGACATGGAAATTAATTACATGAAATTGATTACACTTGTTGACTGTCATTTCAGAGATATTTACATCTAGCCCTGCACGGAATTTCGGTGTTCGCTAAATGGTGGTTATGTAACACTTGGGTGTACTTGCATTTTAGTAGTATTTACAAATACGTATTGTATGGTAATCAAATTTGTTTTTAAGTAGAGACTGTACATATCAAGTTTGCAAATATCTGTTTATTGACAATGGTTACAATTAACGTTTATTACAAATGAACATCCTTGATGAGCGAATGAAATGCTTTCTGTCGATGATTTGTTTGATTTATTTTATTTGCGATAAGGGTTCGCTTCGAGCATTAAAAACAATTCCGTTATTATATAAATAAGTGTTCAACATTCGATACCTCATTCAAATTACATTTTTAAAGAAACCTTCTCTTACAAAATAACTTTTGCAAACAAGCATAACGGCCTGAACCTTAATTGAAAAAGACCTGTACCAAACAAAACATCTAATGGTGCTCCAAGGGAGAAGATTACGGTGGTCGTTCTGCTAAATCATAAACAAAATGTACCGTGAGCTGTGTGTCGCACAAATTAATATCACTAATAAGAGGCCTATAAACAAGCAAGAGCTAACATGACACAAATTAGTCTTTTTACAAACTTCTACGAGGAAGAGCGATCAGTCGGCTCTATGGTGGACCAAACCACCTGTACTTAGCTCGTAAACCAAACTGGGGCCCTGTTTATGAAGACACCCGTAGTTTAAACCGGTGACTACCGACAAGCCGGGCTTGTCTTCTTTATAATAATCTATTGTTGTCTCAGCTACTTTCTCCAATTTTTACCTTAATGAGGTAAAATTTTACCTGTAATTAAGCTCTTGGACGAGGGAATGACTCCTCGCCAGTACCCAATTTGTGTCTTAGCGTGGTAAGAAACTTACGGCAGCCTTCTTCGTTAAGTTTCGCTGCTTGTTGCTGGATTTCGCTGTCATGGTTTAATTACTAGCCACACGATGCATTAGCGATCCCAGGTGCCTGTCGCGCGGCCCGTTTGATGTTTTCATTATCGAATGCGAACTTATCCCGAAATTGCATCATAAATTTCCTGTACCTGGACTCTGACGGTGCCTCGGGAACACAATACATCGTTGACTAGAAAATAATTGAGGCATTAGTTCCCATCATAAAATAACGAACTCAAGCTTTAATGGAAATCCAAGCGAGAAACGTCACTAACGGAACGCTAACGAGAAACGTTAATGTCAAGGACGACGTGCAGTTTATACAAAAAGTAGGATCGTTGATTTTAGTGTGATAAAACGATCCCGGATTAGATCCTCTTCTCTGAAATCAGGTGTGACTGCGGACTAATGTTAATTTCATCTTAGCTGTCACTTTGACGTCACATGGGCACGAAACTTGATGAGGAAATTGATGACTCCCTTTCACTTTCATACTTAACGTGAAAGAGAAAAGACATTACGTGCTACGCACCACATGGTGACTTGATTAATAAAAACAATAAGTTTGTAATGTTGAATAATCTTGACAGTTCCTATTTCACTCTAATGAAAACGGAGACTTTCTTCAACATGATAATTAATTGCTAAAAGCTGTTTTATACCTAAATGTTAATGTTACCTTTATCCTTTGTTTCTATCTACAAAATATAAAAAGTTAGTTTCAGCTTCGGTTTTATATGTTAACTAAATACGTCCTTTATTTTCTACAAGCATGAAACATACAAATATACAAATAATGTTGTTCAAAATTATTAAGTAAAGTTAAATTCCTTTTAAGGAATAGAATTGCACCAACGACTGTATACATTAAAATTTGAAGCTAATAAATTGTTGTAAAGGAAATTTTCATTTCGAATAACTTTGTTTATGCAAATTAGGGTAAATTGAGTTTTTCTTGGATATAAATTTTTGCCGCAACGAATATCATTTATTTAATTTATTCAACAGGGTTGAAAAAAATGCGACAAGAAATAAAAACCACTGAAGCACTTTCATCTACATTTTCATTAATTTAGATGTCATAAAATAGTCATTCAATTAGAAGTATTCTTTATAGGCAAAAATTGTGTTAAAAATAAAATACATAACAGGTTATCGCAATTTCATGAACTAATGATATATGTATAAAATAAAAATGTCAAAATTACACGATAGCCAACATTCTGATGTGCCAAACATGCAAAGATAATACCAACAAAACTAAAACATGACGAGAAAACGGATATCAGTTCAAAACGAAATGTAAACATCACAAACACAAAATCTTCGATCAATGTTACGAAATTAGATGTTACCAACCTTTTGTAATCCTCGGTGGACATTTGTAGCAGCTCATCCTACTAATCCGATATTGGGTGACCTTTGTTCGTGAAGACGTCTTGGATTTCGCCATCGATGGTTTCTGGGCCAGTTTCTTGGCTTTGGACAAACAACGTTGTTGTTTCGGGGGACGGGACGTGGGGGATGAGGAAGGGGAAGGGGGGGGGGTTTACTGGAGGGGTTGCATTGGGAAGAGAGTTGATTAGATTATGTGCTCATCCCTCAAAGAGTTTGTTTGATAACAAGGCATTGTAGCTTTGAATCTTTCGTTCACTAAGAAGCGGACACGAAAGCAAGTGTCAATACGTATACAAATATCATTGGAAACATTAACCATGTTCTCTAACTCACTGAACGTTATATTTATTTGATAAATCTTCTCAGAGTTAGACGATTTGAACTGTCATCGGTTATTTATTTATTTATATATTCATTATTCTTTGTTTATTACGACAGAAAATTAGTACATTGCCATCGGTTATTTATATAATTATACAGAAATGTGAAAAACGTATTCGGACGGCGACGTCCATGTTAAAGAATACTTTTCATACAATTTTTGGGGGATTCATTTAATTTTGTTTTCATTTGTAGAGCATCACCTAAGCGACAGTCACTTCGTTTCTGTTTAATCCTCAGTTTTAAATACCGACTATGATTCAATCAAATCATATACATATGCATATTGTGCAAAAAAATTGCAATCTGTGGGAAACGATACTAAAGTGGGTACATGTATCTGTGAACCTGATGACACTATATGAATATTAATATGATAATTAAATAGGGGTTATGTAGTTCAAGCTAGGCTGGCTTAAAGTTTCACAGCGATGCAACGAAAAAAATGTTTCATTAAAATTTCATAAAATTGTTTGCAACCCTAATGGTTCAGATGGTAGTATATGGAACTAATGTCACCGTCCGAATTATTATTGCACCTCTCTGATTATTATCAGAAATCGTACTTTGATGTAGTGTTTGGTGCATTCAACGTCTTGGAGTCCATTGTTTAGGTTGAGAAATAGCCATCAAGTCTGTAAGTGAAAAAAATTACGCAACCTAATCTTAAAACAAAAACATCCAATCAATTCTATGAGGCAAGGACGTAAAGAAAGCCAAATTTCAGGCAGATATCAATGCAAGTTATATATTTCGAGTAGCATGAAGTAAACAAAACTGGTGATGAAGCTATCGCAGTACATTAAAGTCATCCAGAGTGCTCTATGAACTCTAGGAACACACCAAAGGTTAACATTGTCCATGTTAACGTATGTTAATGAAAGTAATCATTAAAAGGGTGTCACACGATTACTTTATTCAGGGTTAAGTTCAGTGATTCGGTATTTTATAGTCAACCAAACCATGCACAGTTGAGAATTTATTTAGTCACGTGATAAAGTAAAGCAGCTTTAATCTGGCGTCACTTACTTCAATTACAATTTTACTTTGTAATTTCGAAAGGGCTGGAATAAAATGATGACGTTAACATATGTGTTACCTAAGTAAATCATATAGCCTTATCCAGACTGTTAACACCATTTAGATTAAATAAACATTCTGAAGTATATCCAATCCCTTAATGGTTTTAAATTTCAATTTGAAATAGAGAAGACACTTTATTGTATTGACTGAATATACCCATGTTCTACGTCGTGTGAAATATGTCAAAATCTGTCTTCCCTTAATACCACACAATTCCATCTTTGTGTATGTATCGCTGTAAGTCCTCAAATCTCGCCATATTTTGGACGTGTCTCAAACTGGAACAAAAGCGATGTCATTCCCCTGACCCGGGAAGGGGAGAGGAGGATTTAGAGGTAGACGCGTGGACTGGGAGGATACCCCAACAATATGGGGGTCGCCACCCCTTTCTACACATACCGCCGATGTTTCCTCACCACAGTGAGATCCAGGGGCTTTCTATAGCGGGTATCGGTGTTAGAGCGGCGACTTTACAGGGACACCAAACACACGTCAGATACAAAGGATGTATCGAGAGGAGCTTGAAATTCACCGGGGGACTAATCTAAGAGCGTCATAGAATCTGCTGGATTCAGGCCCATTGTCGTATATTTGCTAAAACGTGATTCCAAACAGACTGCGGACAGAGAGGTGTATTGACATGTACACGGCCCATGTTGACTGTAAATGGTAACAGTGCATGAACCAAAGGTTCCATGTGATCTAAGACGCACGCGAAACACCGACATTGAAGTTGGTAAGAGCGCGGGCTTACTTCGGGTGCGATGTAAAACGAATGCACGTGAAAAATGTGGCTTCGGTCAAAGTTCATGAATGATACTAGCCTATGGCTTGATGGTGGTTTTGTTGTCTCTGCAGACGCAAATTTTCGTTAAGGAAGAGATCGGGATTCGGTGAAATGATCTGAATTACAACAAGTTAAAAAGCAATTTCATTGGTAGATTTCAAACTTTGGGCACCTTTTTACAACTTATGTTGCAGTTTTTCTGCAAGTTTGCCCTCGCTTTGTACATACAGTTTCTCATCAAATTTATTCATTCAAAGTGTAATTTTGGTTAAACGTGACAAATTATATGGAAAAGGCAAATTAAAACATATATGGAAATTGACTGGATTACTTGATTAGATTAGAACTACTGCACGTCTTTCAAGGTTTCTCCGCCCGGAAATAAATCGTTTTTTATGCAAAACTAGAGAAGCTTTGAGTATATGAAATAAGCGTGAAGAAACATGGAATAATTTAAAAACGAACACGTCATATTTTATATAGCTATGTATATTCGTTGAAAAGTTCTCGATAAACTAGAAACAAAATCTACAAAACAAAAGATCAACAGCGATTAAAACAACTGCTATTGTTACTAAAACCAATTCACAATTGCCTGGAGAACTGTAAGAAGTAGGACAGCCAATCTTCAAAGCATTGCAAGAATAGAGATATTCAACATTACGATAGTTAAATACTTGACACTGATGCGGCGAGAGACAAACGCATATCAAACATGCTTTCCCTGAGAGATGCGCGTTTGTCGCTGAATGTTTGTTAAGATACCCGTAACAAACCGCATGATTATTGACGAAGGCGACCTGTATTACAATGAAGTCAAAGACAATATGTTGACCAGGTACCCGATTGAAACAACGTATCAAAACTCTGACGTCAACTAGCACGATTCGGGTGAAAGAAAATTAGAAGAATTCTCTAATCTTATGCAAATGAAGTTGTTTTGTTAGATCCTAAGAATGATCATGTCTTATACGCCGAATTAGTAATCGTGGGATTATCTTAACAACGGGAAGGGGAGGGAGAGGCAAGGGTTATTCGTTGAAATAGGGCGGAATTAGGTATCATGGTATTTAATATTTTTTAAAAATCGAGTTAGGATATATCCGAATTAGGAATCTTTGGATTATCTCAACAACGGGAAGGGGAGTAAGAGGCAAGGGTTATTCGTTGAAAAAGGGTGGAATTACTTTTGCTATTTAATCTTTTTTGAAACAATCGAGTTAGGATATATCGACAATTTTTTGCGTCGATTGGTTGTGGCTTGTGTTATTGATATAAGTCGCATGTAAAGTTTTGATAAGAACGAATGGTACACGTATATATCATAACAAAAGCAATTCAAATTTGATTTTTTCGTATTTTGTTTGCGTTTGTTCACTTTTCATTTTCGAGTTCAATAATTTTTCTTTGTCCTCCCTTCCCTTATTTTTATTTTTAAATATATAAAAAAAGAACAGTTTGAATTCCATTTGCAGAAGCTCAACTAGTACATCAGTATTTGTTTATTGAGTCCGTTAAAAGAATGGTAATAGTGTGCATTTTAGTATAATTTTATATACAATGTTTATGTTTATGTTCCCATAATTTAATCATTTTTTTCACTGAATCGTTATCTAATCTGCACTCATGCTACAATTTTAACAATTCAAAAACAGATAATTTTTTTTATAAATCCACAATAAAATTTACCATTAAATTTAAGTCTATGTTTATTTCGTATGCACAATGTTCATTTCAGCTACTTCATCATTTTTATTCGCTATTAATTTTATCCTCGACAAATCATATTTATCATAAATTTTCAAAAAATGTTTTTTAAAATCTAAGAAACAAGACAATATTGCCATTAGTGTATAGTTCTTATAGCTAATATATTCACTTTCATATTGTATTTAATTTGAAACATGTTAATATCACCTACTTAATCATTTTTCAGCTATTTACCTTTCTCCTGTCACATGATATAAATTAAAAGCATTTACAAATTTTATTCTAAATTGTTTTAAAAGCTGAGAAACAAGACAAAATGTTGCAAAGTTGCAAGTTTTGTTCTGTTTTCTTGTCAAGATTTATTGCAACGATTTGTCTTCTGTCGTAATAATGTTCTAAAAGACTTCCCGACTGTCAACAGGCAAAGGAAGACTTGAAATGATTGACAGAAATATACAACTAAACAAAAAGGTCACATTGCAAAAAATCGTAGGTGACGACAAGCTGTCTAAACCTAACTAACGTATCTCTAAGAAATTTACACTCCGCGAGTTTCATCCCATTTTGCTTGGCTTCGATGCGAGCCTATAAATGCTATACATGATGATAAAACTTCAAATACATGAAACATAGTTTGCATTGAAATTTAGAACAAATATATATTCACAGAAGCTAAAATCCCGCTTGAAATTTTGCTTGACTTCGATACGAGCCTAAATGCTATATATGATGATAAAAATTCAAATGCATGAGAAAAATCGTTTTCAATGAAATTTAGAAACAAATTATATATATTCACAAAAGCTAAAATCCCGCGTCCTATATGGACATAAACACTTTCATTCAAGCTGTAAAATTCTACTGATTCGTCATTTCCTTCCATTAACTTTATGGTTTTCAAATTTACGTTTGACAAATTGACGCACGTCATTGGCCGATTTTCAATCATAATCGTGACTTCATATCGTCACTGTTCAAAACGAGTAGCCTCCAAATGAAAATTGTTAACAACAGTCGATATTTCTCAATTTTATTACATCATTGGTAAAGTTTGGCATTTATGACCCTTTCAACTTACGTAGAGGCTCGTCAGAAATTCTGGGCAGTTGGCGGGTTTTCTGCTATATAGGTGTGTTTCATTCTAAGTTCGTCCATGAACTAAACGCTTCGCTTCGGATTCTCATTTATACATATCTATATTTACAGTTAAATCCTTTTATGTGGAGCAACAGGGTATGTTTTCTCAACCTTGAAGAAGTCCTTTCCTTACAAGTGCGGTGACATCGTAATGATGTGTTTTTAAGAAACTAAGTTGTTGAGATATTACATCATAGGTTATCCGAAGTATCATGGCCGATTTGTAATAGAAACAATTCACAATTGTGTAGCAGATGGCCAGTTATCAAAAGTCAAGGAATTCGTAATAATTAATCTGGTAATAATTTTCAGTTGTGAGATAGGTTGCATTATATGAAAATATTTTTGGAGGGTGACTTTTTATCCTGAGATACCGCAACACGTGATTCACATATGCAGAAAGTGATTTACAGTGACAAAACGTACGTCAAAAAAATCCATTTATTATTTTCTTTCTCTTGTGTAGTTTAAACGCATATATAGCTGCGTCCCTAAAGTTTGTTCATGCACTTGCTGGTGTATCTTAGTGCAAATTTCATGTTATTTTGGTTTCGTTTTGATGTCAATCAAATACCTCAAGCAGACTGACAAAAGATCACCAATTGTCCATGTGTAATATGACCAAACCATAGTTTTAGGATCGTCTGACCAGTGGTGAAGGATTATGAAATTTAATGTGGTCAAATAGACAGATGGGGTAATGATTTTAAATTCCAATTTTCTTTAATTTTCATTGAAACATTTTATAAAGACTCTCTGAGAACAAAATCAGCACAATGAGATTGACTTTATGCACAGAAACAAATATGAGGTAAGCACAAAGCTTTAAAAGGATTCTGGAGAGAAAAATAAATAAAATGTTTTCGAAATTTTAACCCCTGATCGCTTACCTTGAATGAATGAACCTTGAATAAGTTGACCTAACCAATGAAGTAGTCCAACTTTTTGTTGAAATTTTCTTTAATTCAGCGTCCTCTTTTCGATAGCGACACATACATAAGTGAGTATCGTGAACATCTATTATTCCAATGTGTTATAAAAAAATCCGCCTTACCGCAGCACTTTTGTCAGTATTTAAAGACTAGGTGTAATTTTGATTTTGTTTTTGTTGATGATTTTTGTTGACCTTAGCAATCTCCCTTTTTCATAAGAATATTAACCTCAAAGACTGATTTATTAGGTTAAAACAGGCAAATGTTCTTATTTCATGAATTTATATTAAATCAAATGCTCAACGTATATCAAAATCCAATAACAGTTCTAATGACGAAAACCCCTATTTCACTCACTCAGTCACTTATAAACAAATGCTAATCCAAATTGTAAACAATAGTATATTCAAATTCTACCAATAAGCATAATTTGAACTATACTGGTTAACTTATGCTATGAAATAATGGAATACGATGTGACGTTTCTGCAATATTCATGATTGACCTTTATAGATATAATGCCGATATATAACAATTGTGTGAACTAGCGATATTTGACAAGATGATGATCTATTCGGAACTGAAACCACTTTATCGCTAATTTGGCCAAATCTGGACAAAATCATGGTTCTATCGAAATCGATGATTTCCGACGTAAAAGATTTTTGGTTTTGATAATGCATTTCCTTTTTCAGTTATCATATTCCGCATGCGCATGCAGTCAGTTTCTTTATTTCATGAAGTTGAATCACACAGTGTGGGTTTAGCGAATTTGTGTAGTCTTGTTTTTTTCTAATAAAACTCTGTTCTACATCACATTACTCATTGTGAAACCTTGTCTCTTTCTAATAAAACTCTGTTCTACTTTACACTACTCCCCTTGAAGTCGTTGTCTCTTTCTAATAACACTTTGTTCTACATAACAATACTCATTGTGAAACCTTGTCTCTTTCTAATAAAACTCTGTTCTACTTTACAGTACTACTCGTGAAGTCTTGTCTCTTTCTAATAAAACTCTGTTCTACATCACATTACTCCTCGTGAAGTCGTGTCCCTTTCAAATAAAACTCTGTTCTACATAACATTACTCCTCGGGAAGTCTTTGTCTTTTTCTAATAAAACGCTGTTCTACTTTACATTACTCATTGTGAAACCATGCCTCTTTGTAATAAAACTCTGTTCTATTTCACATTACTCTTCATGAAGTCTTGTCTCTTTCTAATAAAACTCAGTTCTACATCACATTACTCCTCGTGAAACCATGTCACTTTCTGATAAAACTCTGTTCTATTTCACATTACTCCTCGTGAAACCATGTCTCTTTCTAATAAAACTCTGTTCTACATCACATTACCCCTCGTGAAACCATGTCTCTTTCTAATAAAACTCTGTTCTACATCACATTACTCCTCGTGACACCATGTCTTTTTCTAATAAAATTCTGTTCTACAACTCATTACTCATCGTATCGATACAATTTGTGGTTAAATTAATTCCCAATTTAAAAGTTAAAAATGCAACATCATACATACGCCCATTCTGAGGAACTAACCATGCTAATTTACCCTCCATGTTTGTCTACAGGTTCATAGAGTTACCGCCTTAAAGGGAGCGTACGATTTATTATTGGCTATATGGCGGCTTTGAAGACTCCGTATATCAAGGGCTTTGTGAGGAAGGCTGTAACTATGCTAGTTTATAGATACGGTTCGTCTCAGTCGACGTATATTCGCTCAATTTGTGTTACAAGAAGCCGAATTGTAGCGGGATAGACTCACAAATTCAACACGCCAAAACATCAAAGAATTTCGAATGACTCTAATTGCTGATTGCAGACTCGAAGTCGAAACACAGTGCTTTGTAAACACAGTCGTTAGACGGACATTCTTTTAAGTATTATACGCGACACGAAATGACTTATTGGGTCGTTTATGGCTCTGAATAACCCTTTATTACTAGCTGTGGGAAATAGTTTCGATAAAGTAAGTATTTACTTCTTAACCTTTAGCGGGGAATATTAATTCTTAATTCTTTACATGGTACCATCTTTCGCTGTAAGAAAGCATGGGACAGTATATGATGTTATAATATTTCATAATTACTAACAAGCTGATAATGGATTTATGGAATGCGTTATTATAGTTAGTAATGAATATATATATTTGAATAATGATACATACTTGAATTATAGTCAATGCTATTAAATTAACATTTTGATAGAATATAATTCATTATCATTATTTCCTACATATGTTGATATTTATACTCTTAGTAATCGACGTAAACTAATGTGTAATCAATCACATATAACTTTGCAAGTCATAATGAATCTTTTCAATCTAAATAAATTTAGATCAACATGGTTTATATGAGGTCATACTGTTCAGTATGTCATAATATAAAACCTGTTGATCTAAATCATTTAGATTAAAATCTTTTACAAGAATATTCTAGACATCAGTTTCGTGAGTCATAATTTTTTTATTTTTTTCACTATAATGGAAAATAGAAAATAAAAAGCTGAACCAAGGAAAAGAGAAACCACTAATGACCCCCAGTAATGAGCAGGTCAACTAGATAAGCCTAGCCGCTCCGACCGGTGGCAACCAGACAACATGGCCAATCGGTTTCCAACCTATACAAGATAACACAATACTACGTAGAGAAGACATATTACACAATTAGAAGCTCAAACGCCAGACAAGCATTTGTAAAGATTTGAAATAAGTAAAAACATTCACTTTTTATAAATCGTAAAATGTTGATGGTCAATAAACTGATTAACCATTTAAAGGCCATCTTCCTACGCAGAGCCTAAAAGGCCAGTTTCCAAACTGTCATTTTATGCCTTGCTGCAGAGACTTTACTTTTCTGTGCTGCTATAGTGCCCCTACAGAGTAGAGAGCAAGCACAGAAAACTCAAGGCTATGCAGCAAGGCATAAAATGACAGTTTGGAAACTGGCCTTTTAGGCTCTGCGTAGGAAGATGTTTAAAGGCATGCACTCTTGAGATTTACTCGAGTTCATAGCTGATTCAACTGTGCAGATCTAATTCAACCATGAGAAATTCTAAACACATTTCGTACAATTCTTTCACTGAAAAAGCCAAAGTCAGTAACCAAATGAAGTAATCCCAACAACTCTCTTCATAGAATGAGGATTCAAGAATTTCAATGAATGGCCATTTTAGCATCTGTACTGCAAACAAGCGGATTTCCAAGGGCATAAGTTGCAGCTGTAGTTTGCTTAGATATCTGATATCGAAAACCGGTGTATTCAATGTCCCTAAGCCATCAAAATTACTCTTTTCAGTTTCCCCGAAATTTTAAAACTTCTCGGCGCTGGGGGATCGCTGGAACCGAACCAAAGGTATCAGTCTTAGCGCCGGGATTGTTTCCCTTTTCAAAGATGGCGTCTTGAACTTGCCTCTATTACAATGGTTGTCTGTACGACAGCGCCGAGTTTTCAGAGATTTCTATACTTTCAAAACTCTATGTTTGTTGAGCGATCAGTTGTTGGGCCATAGTGAAGCTGTTGACATCGTTTCCATGGAAACGAGGCTGCATCTTTTGAAAAAGGTAAAATCTTTGAAAGAGAAGTCTTTTCGACCCTCGACTTTATCAATTTGGGTTCATTAGGGCCCCGGTATCTCGTAATCTTCTCCTGATCCGACAAGGCAAGTCCGTCGACAGCGGGCCTGTTGTAACATACGGGAATGTCGTGTGTGTGTATAAATTGAATTTGCTCTCGGATTAGTCTTTCGAAGATCGGGCTGTAAATTAGTAAATGAATGACACACTCGATTTATTACCCCATAAAACAAGTCGCCACAATAGCCCCCTAAGTGCCGATGACCGAACTGCCTTATAAAATGCAATCAAGGAAAATTGAGATTCTTTTTCTCCAAGAGTGATGGCTTGTGGGATAAAGAAAAGCGATAATCGCTAATTCTTCAGTAAACTGCACCTTTAATGTTAAACTTGTATTTTATCTTCGGCTCGTTAAGCTCATAGCGACGATCGGGGAGCGAGTAGTGGGAAGAATATAAAGAAAGGTTGATTAAAACGAACACTGATTAAAGCATTGATACCAAAAATTATCTCAACGATGTAATCGATTCTGCGTGGCTTCTTATCAAAGCGTTGTTTCCTGATCAATTATGCTTCAAACTTGAGCGTTTCCACAAGACGTTATCATGTGATGTTTAACTACATGATTCTGTGATAGTAAGCTATATTTTACCATTTATACACCTGGAAAAAAGAACCGTAACACCTTCTTTTTCAATGACTTAATGAATTTTATTCTGTCCAAGAGGACCTCCTTTATCTTAAAGAATGTCTTAAATGTTTAACAGTGTCTTAACATATTGAAAACGAAAAACCCTTCAAGGCTGTTTAATTAACTAAAAAAATATTAACATATGTATAAGATAATACCAGAGGGGTGGATCTCGACAGGTAGTAACTTACGCCGGTTACTCAGGACACGATCAATATCAGAAGACGGTATTTATTGTATAACCCAAGATCACGAGTAAAAACTCATGCACTGAACGAGACCTTGAAGATATCTTCGCGGCCGTTGGTTCCATTGGGTTCAGGGAGGACATTTGTCAGAGGGGGTCTTGATATACATGGTTAACCTTATGTGTTATCATTGATGGAAGATTATGGCAAAACATTAATTAATTATCGATGTTGCAATTCTTTTTTCTCCAGGTATATTTCCCTGGACCCATGTCGATGAACGATGGCCGGAACCGTGAAGCATGAATTCTTTAAATAAGCCTTAAAGGCCCCGCTCGATCGGCTTTCATCCGCCATTTTGAAATGTTATCATTGCGAGAAAACAAATGTGCTGTATTATGCTAATTTATTAACAAAATAAAGAATAAAATACTTGGTTTATAGAAGAGGAACATATTCAAAATAATTCATAATAAAAGTTATCGGTTACGACAGCATTTTGTCGTAGTGAAGCATTCCACGATTGGCTTCATTTCACGATATTTTTTTATTTTTTGAGCGATACACGTTATTCTCTGTCAAATTGTTATTCTTAAACAGCTGAAATGTTAACCTCACAAACATATTTGAAATTAGGTGCAAAATTATCATGTAAACATCATATATATTTGTTAAAAGGAAAGTCCTCGTGAATTTCGTTTCCACAAAAAAAAACCTGCTCAAATGGTCCCTTTAAAGGCCCTGTCCTATCGCATTCCGGTCTGAAATCTCGTTAGTTCGAGAAAATGTCTGAAATCGCTGTGGTTTTAAAATTTTCTTTTGTATTGAAAATAAACTATATCTTTTCAAAGAATATCTACACACTTACACTTATTTATGGTCAGACTAACAAAAGTGCCTTTCATTGACTTATCAAGGCTTTTCAAACTCGAAGCGCCGATGAATGGGTTTACTTTACATTGATGATTTTTTTACCAAGTGTGTGCTCTTCTTTATGAAGTTGACAAATGTTAATAAAAAAAAATGTTACCCGGGGTTGTGTAATAGTCTTGTATTTGTAACAATCTATGCCTATACTGGAATGACCCCCATGAATTGCGTTTCTACAAAATATCCCGATAGGACTGACCCTTTAAGGTGATCGTAATTACTAAGCTGTCGAGTGGCAATACAAAGATATATAGTTAGGTTTACCTAAGTACGCACTTACCATTTTCTGATCAACCGATTTTTTTGAGAAAAAGTTTAAAGCCAGAAGGCCAGAAAAAAGACAATTTACTATTGCATGGGCAGATGAACAATTTTCTGAAACACTTCCGGTATGAATAACAGGTACATTATTTTAAGATATAAATGTTATCCTTTTAATCGGGGGAAATTAGGCAACATTTTTATTCTGGGAAATTATTAGTAGAAATTTCGAACATGTGTTGGTGTAATGGGAAAACGCGTAGGCAAAGAACAGTTTTTATCAAATCTTAAAACCACCATTATCTCTTCAGAAAACAGATACCCTACCTGTACATTTGGTATTCTTTAGTCGTTAGACATATGCTCACCATATTAAGATTTAATAACGGAGAGACAAGAAACCACATACAATTATGCCCGTGCAAAACAACATGAAACAAAAATAACACATACCGAGCCGGCGTGTATCTTTTAAAGTTAAAAATCACGATTCGTGAAATATACATCAGCTAATTTGTCAATTTTCGAAGATGCTGATTACAATCTACATCCATTAGGCGCCCTTAACATAAAGTGTATTGCTTTCAAAATGAGCACGAAAATGCGATTTTTTCGCTAGCTCGTATTGTATTACAACAGTGTTTTGGGGAGGAAATCTGAGGAATGCCGAGTGAGAATGTTAAACATAATTACAGGTATAAACTGAAGTCACGTTCATCAGTAATCGGTACGTTAATAATACATGCAGCAGTAAGGTTTCTGAAGCAAAAGTGAACAATTTACTGACGGAATTACAGAAGAACAAAGATATACATGAATTAAATATAATAACAATCAAATTTGACATCTCTTGAAAGTTAGTCAACAATGTTGAAGCAATTATGACAAAGCTTTGGATTTTTTTGCATTTTAAAGTATCTTAAACGACCACGAATGCGCAGTCCTCGTTCCATCGCTGTTAAACTGACGCTACAAATAGTCAACAATTAAAGATACTGAATCATTTAGACAATAAGTGCCAGGAACATACTTAAGAAAGATTCTAAAATGCGAAACGAAAGCCAATACGGGTATTTTAGTCATGGTTAATTCACGATAGGAATTAAATTTGTCTACGAGATTATTTAAACTGTTCACGATATTCAAATTCGATGTTTAAGTACCCCAGTATGTTTAATGTTTTAGTTTCTATAACATTGAGACAATATAATATAAGCCGTCTTAGATTTGGGGAAGTATTAAAGAATAGTAAGAGGTGATTCACAAAAACATAAAATCACAGTCAAACTAATAATTACTTTAAAGCGTAAAAGTTAATTTCTTCCTAATAATACAGAATAGGAAAGGATAATTTATTCTTCACACAGTGTATTCATTGTGAAAACTAATGAGGTCTTGAAAGAGGAAACAGTTTATAGTTCTGGGGCATCGTCATTTTTGCTTTGGAATATTTTTCACTTGAAACAAAGCATGATTGAAAACACCAATATTTAAAAAATATTTCAACATACAAATAGAAACTATCTTGACTTAAAGAGAAAACCTGACTCACAAAACAAAACATACCACGAAGAACATTTCAAATCAAACGAAACAAATCTAACATATACAGTTTTAATCGATTTCAACTAGAAAACATCACGACTCCTACTTTCTGATGATGATGAAAGTCCGTATTAGAAATAATACCTAAACATAATCGTAAATTGAGGTTTTAATTGCATGTTTCATAATAAAATGATAAAATGAATTCCAATGCCGGACCAATCTATAACAGTCAGGTAGGGCCAGAAGATATTAACGGTTCGTTATCGGTGGAATCGGAGGCGTCATAAGGATCATGGGTTTGAGTTCATTTACAATCATTTATTTCAACGGGTATTACTGCCGACGGCCGTTGAGGCGCTTGTACGTTGAACACGCTTAATCATATACCAATCTGTAACCGGTTGGAGGACAGAGAATCAATATATTGCGACCGTTTCCACCATAATTGCCGTCCCCGGTGATGATTTTAGCTCTCGGTACCCTTGAAATGTGCAGGATTAGCAAATACCCTGAGAAAAGAAACAATTTTCTTAGTTCCTCCCGACAGATTTGTCGACAAGGCGAGTAAATGTTGACAAAATGGCGGTTCAACGTGGCCAGTTCTCACGTCTACTGATCAAGGTTGCCCGGATGACGTTTTAGCCTCGTTTTCAATATATCCAGATGGAGGCAAAGCGTTGAGACAATTGTGTTGCTCGGATCTTGAAATAACACAACGACATCTTTGTCTTAGATTACGGGAAAGCAAACATTTACAAACATTCGGAATAAATATGCCGATTAATTGACCTCGAACTCTCAATACCTCTTGCAGTCGGAAGATCACTGGCGATGTTTTAATCTCGGAAATACTATCCGAAAACGCTGAACCAGATAACATGTTCAACAAATGAAACTAGCATTACAAATTTATTAGGTCATTTTCATAAAGTTATGTGATGCTAGATACATTTAATAATACATCAAGAGAATCCCTTTTTATCACTAGTTATTATTCAATAAGTGTAAAGAAGATATTCCGTTTTAAGGGTTAAAATATTATTCTGCAGAAATAAATTGATTTGAAGAATCTCATAACTTTCGTTTTCTTTAATGGTCAACATCACCAGTATGGAAATTATAAGTGTTCATTTTGCGTTTTAGAATTATATGAAAATTCATGGTGAATAACAAGAGTATTTTTGCTTTAATTCTTGAAAGTATAATTTCGTAAACTTTTTATAAGTTCTTTTTCATTCGATAAAATGATTAACAGTAATTAACAAATATTAGTATCCTGTTGAAACTCTCCCATTGGTCATTTGAGATACTAAATTTCCGTTTACATTTCAAATTCTTTTTTAAATGGTTTTAAAAGAAAATTTAAAAAGAAATTCATCATCATCATCATCATCATCATCATCATCATCATCACTATCACCATCATCATCACCATCATCACCACTGCCCCCATCATCATCATCATCATCATCATCATTTTGATGACACCAATCCGACTTGTAAACTTTTTCGCATCTTCAAAACTAAAGATCTCATGAAAAATAATGAAACAAAACAAAGGAAAACATCAAATAAAAAAGACATCACCAACTATCGCATTTCAAAACACAGGTAATCTACCGGGAGTCTTTATGACTTTGCCTGGGCCTTCATGATATACAGCCTTGCTAATTTACCACAGGTACACGAGCATTAGGGGAGTTTAGATAATGGCGGACGAATAGTTATGATTAATGATATTCGCATGGCATATCCCCTCGCTAAGAAGCCCGCTAAAGATTCCACCTGCTTCGAATAATTAGTATCGCTCCTGGAATCCTAAAAGTCTAATTAGAAGTGTACGAGATGTGGAAACGAGAGAGCGAGAGATCGATGATTGTTGGTAATTATTATACTGTACACTTCAAAGAGCGATAAAGTATACTCGGTGGTTTAACAAGCTTCTATTATCTTCAAGGCGGCGTCGTTTCTTTGTCGATTTTGTCAATAAGCCTGGATGAGATCGCTCCTTCCTATGCAAAGCTTTGACGGTTTGGGTGAACGCTGACGAAAAATTGTCGAATGAAAAATAAGGAGACTTCCTTTTTATTGGCCCGATTTGCGCCCTACGTCATCAATTGAACAAGTCGGCGCGTGAGGTTGAACGCTGCTTGCACGAGTTGCTCGCGTTGGGTCTGTGCAGACGACTTCACTAGCAGACGATACTGGAAGAAGCAGACGACAATTTGGACAGACGATAACTATGGACTGGACTAGCGATTGGGCGAATACTCTTCGAAATTTGCCATGGTTCCGGTAAGGGGAAATATTTTTGAGAAATATTTAATAATTTTATCTTTGATATCGAGATTTGTTGAAGTTTGTTGCGTGCGTCACTTCTCTTAAATATATTGTTTTCCTTTTAAACTCATGAGACAAAATTCCGTTACATTATTTATGTAGAATTATTACAAATAATCCAAAAATATTTAGACATTGATATATAATCCAAGAAATATTTCTTTATCTGAGAAGAAAGGAATAAAAAACGAATAAGAAATAAAATCATATGTTCATATGACATTTGTTCCTTCAGAAAACTATTTGTGTAAATTCATTGCGTTCACTCTTTCTATTCTATTTCATTCAGATGACATGGAACATGTGCATGTATATAACAATAACTGCGATATACAAAAACACGAGATACCACATGTTTCTAGGAGCCCTATTAATTGTTGATATACAAATTACCCCCTTTCGTCCCGGCAAATATATAAAATTACCAAACAGTAGCACAATTCATTCACGATTGACGTGTATAGGTTGTGTAGGTACATATCTTTTCATAACATTGTCAATTTCAAAGGGCATTATGAAAGTTTGTTTAATGCTGAAAGGGTTTAATTCATAAGAAGAGCGTGCACACTAAGCGTGGTTCGGCGTGCTTACAAAACTTATTTCTTATTGAATAGACAAGAGTTCTAACAAGTAAAACGTTGCTAACGTGTGCCCCCTCTTTTATTCAATTGGATTTAAAACCAACTTGTGCAGATACGTTTAATAGCTAAATGATATGTTACCAGCTAAATTCTTCATGGTTTTGTGGTTTAAAGAATATAAGGCATGACTTGTGGTTTGCTGATTATATGAACAAAATATTTGAATCCATTTGTTTGGTTTATGAACTTCAAAATATACAAAGGCTCCTTGATAAAGCCATGCTTTATATAAAAAGAATTAAATGTAAGTGAAAGAATTGTGTACAATTAAATTTTGAAATCGTTCTGTCTAGAATTGCAACCATATTTTAAGAAATATAAATACTCAGTTTTGAAATTAAAACCTGAATTTCAACACGGGCAAAACATTTATTAACAAAACTTATTTGATAGCTTTTATCGTTGTCTTTCTTATTATGTCTATGTCAAAGAATCTAAAAACAATTAAAATGTGCAATTACAAAACACACGTTTCCAGGCTATGTCACAAGACGAATACAATTTTACTGTTGTTGTCCCGTAGATACTAACTGTCTAAAATATACCACATATTTTAAATATTCGATATAAGTATGTTAAAACTGGAAGTTTATGAAGGTTACATATGATCATTACCTGTTTAGAAAATTGACGTTATGCAACTCTAAGAATTTAAAGATAAATCATTGATAAATTTCCAAAAACGTATTCAATTGATCTACATTAAGTGTGCATCCTCAAAATTGGAATTAGAAACGAAATCACAATACGAAAAGGAGTTTATTGTATTTAGTTTTTGGATAAAAAAATTGCAATGTTGCCATTAAAAACCGTTTATGAGTGTTAACTAAGCATTTTTGTTGAAGTGTATTTCATGTTAATGAATTGTGATAGCTTTCATGTTGATACATTCCCGACGAGAGAATGTAAGTGTCTTGTATGTGAATAGTAACCTTTGGGATAGATATTTTTATTACAGCTTTCAGTTGTTGATTCAAAGCTTATCAAGTCAATGTGAATGCAATTTATCACATTTCGCTTTAAAATGTATCCCCGGTTAAAGGGATGAGCAATTCATTAAAAAGCTTAAATATAAACAAAATTTTAAATTTGTAAAATTTTCATGATGGATTTTTCAAAAGTGATTTGTGAAGACAATTAACTATGCTTTGTCTGAAATTCTAAATGTACTTTGAACAAATGAAAGCCACAGTAAAGCTGTTGAGAGTCAACAGGCGGTTAAAATATGAATGAAGATAATGAAAAAGATTAGGCCAGGGTGATAATGAAAAAAAGCTATCTTGTCATGAACTATTAATTTGTGAAATACTGTTTGTGTCATAGTGGTTTTATTTCAAATTGAAAAGATGGCCAGAGATTTCAATACCCCGAAACAATAATATTTTCCTTGTGTTTTCTACAAAATTACTTGGAAATAACAGTGTGCATACTATTTTTGTGAAACACATGTGTGAATCATTTAAGTCCAATTGTCATGATAGTAATTGATTTATACCAAGCTCTTGAAATCATGTGAAGATTTTTCGTGCCATTTCAATCAAAAACGACTACTCAAATGCCATAATCTTGAGTTTTGAGTCGATCAAATTGTTTAAAAACTGCTATGAAATATTACACCAAAATTTAAATAAATAACTTCAAAATACTTTTTCATATGTTTTATGAAGTTATAAGGATGAGCACTCTAGGTTGGTACGAAGAAAAGAAATTATGAAATTAAAATTGCATATTTTGTTTATAAGATGTCTTATTTAAAAGACGTTTATAAAAACAAAACAGTAGGATGTTAACCGGCATGCAACCGTCCTTTAAAGTAATTTAAACTTCATTATGTTATTTTCAAATATAAAATTTCATGATTTTTAGAAAACGGTTGCCAAATTGATCACGCCTCTGCTACAAAAATACAAATACAACTCCTCAGGCGTTGATATGTGTTTGACTGTACCTTTAAAGAAAGGAAAAGTACTTAAATGAACTCCGTAAGTAAATTTAGTGTTTACTTGGTGATTTATGCAAATAATGTTATCGGTGGATAACCTTTAAGATACGGTAGTTCGACTGACGCTTAACGGTGAAATATACAACTGATATTGATACGCTAACTCCCAGGCAATGAAAGTCGTATCAGGCCTTTAGTTAATGCGTTAAGGGTATCTCAGGTTAACAATGAATTTTACATTTTTAACAATGAAATAATTACATCGTCCATTATTATATAAGCAATTATTAAAGTAAAACTTATACGAGTTTGTGGCAACTAAAATGCAAGAACAACGGGGTCGAATTTATTTGAAAATAATTTTCGTTGTTGAAAATCGATTGTTTTCGTTTGATGATGAATTTTGAAATTCGTTTCATTGCGAGTCGTTAACCTTTACGCTTATTGTATCATCTATATAAATCTATTTTCAAATGAAGTTTTTCATTATCTAAGAGTCTTTAAAACATGTAAATTTTCCAAAAAGAATTCTCGAGTCATAGTAATGATAGTTGCCACACCTTTTTCGCCGAGACCTCTTTCCTTTACGGAAGGGGCGATTGTTTCATGACATACGAAGATTATTTCAACCATCTACAACAAGCGGAAACACACGATCTGAAGTTGTTTTTGATTTGATAATCTTGAAATGAATCTATGCACATTGAAATGCCTGTTACAGATTTACGCTATCTTACAATTTGACACGTACAAGTATATTAAACTTCTGTAAGGACTTCTTAAGTATGTAAATAATGTTTGTAAGTGGTTGACATCCGACTTGACCGCTGTGATGACAGACACGCGTCGTACAATGGCAATTAAGTCCCTGGACCCTAAGCTGACATGTGTAATTGAGAGGGCTGGCAAGAGTTGCGGATTTCACCCTGAAATGGACATTCTTCGTGAACGTCACTTTACCGCTGCCGACAGCGGCCATCAATCAGAAGCGCTGATATTAACACGAGAGCACAGCACAGCACGGACCTTGCATGCTCCGGACTTGATTTCAGGGCCAAGTTGCTGCCCGAGAATTGTGGAATAATCGTGATAATGAACTATTATGAATTAACTGATGATGAAAAGTTTGCTATTGTCAAAATTAACATCAGAGCAAAATCTCCGATATTGGTTTCATGGCGAATGTTTTTTGTTTACTATTGTTAATATTAACATTAGAGAACGTTTTTGCGTTGGCCCATATTGGTTTTTGTTGCTCGTGAATCTTGGACTTAGCGTGAAAGTAACTTCTCGTGGTGTTTTGGGTTTTCGAATGTTAAAATTACCGTCAGAGAACGTATTTTGCATGAGCCCATATTGGTTTCAGGGCGAATTTGTTGCTCGTGAATCTCCGACTTAGCGTGAAAGTAAATTCGTGTGATGTTTTGGGGTACTATTGTTAAAATTACAGTCACAGAACGTATTTGCATGGATCCATATTGGTTTTAGGGCGAATTTGCAGCTCGTGAATCTTGGCTTAAGCGTGATAGTAACTTCTCATGGTGTTTTGAGCTGACTATTGTTAAAATTACCGCCAGAGAACGTATTTTGCATGGGCCCATATTGGTTGCAGGGCGAAATTGTTGCTCGCGAATCTTGAACTTAGCGTGAAAGTAACTTCTTGTGATGAACATACTAGAATATTGTCAAAATTGCCGTCAGAGGACAGAAGGAAACTTGCATAGTTTCAGGACGACGTTGCTGCCCGGGAATGTGTGTAGTAATCGTGATGATGAACTATCATTATTATCTGATGATGACGAGTTTGTAACTGTAGAAAATAACATGAGAGCAAGAACAAGAACTTTGCATTTTGATTTCAGAATAGAAGTTTTGCTCACGAAAAGGGAAATAAAAGTGATACTGCTTTTTATAACATTTTTTCAATTTGTAAATTGTACACGGTAACAATGTAAAACTATAATTGCTTACTTTTCCAGTTTCGTTCATGATGAAATTATCATTTTACAAACACCATTAGGGACTTTCCTTTAAATGACATTTCAGCGTTATACAAAATCAAAAAGAAAAGGCATGATATTTCGTTCGTATACAGTCTTTCACAATAAAAAAATTAGTTGTGAAAGTGAATTTCAGAATTTAGAGTTTTACAGAATAAACTGGTGAGGGTTCTTCCCTTTGAACTGGTTATATTTGTAATCACGATGAAATATGTACTGTTTCGGTATCACACATCAAACCATACGGGTTACTTAATGTATGTCACAATTTAATAGATCGAGTTTTGGAAAACGCAAAAAGTACCTTAAACAAGCATATAGTTATCATCATGTGCTTTAAGATATAATGCAATGAGCTTTGATGAAATTGACGCTGCATTTTCTCATCCTTTTTGCACGGAATCTCTTGAATAGTTAAGTAATATGAATACCTGTCTAATAACAGTGTTCACCTATACTCTTAATTTGTTTGTGGTTAAAGGCATTCATGATATATAGTTTTGGAAGTGAAATTAAAATTGGCTTGACATTTGACCCAAATCATAAAACATTCATCAAACGTTTTCATAACTAGATATTATCAAATTATTCATTCATAATTCTATCCAAATTTTACAATAATAAGGTCTGTAGTTCAACAACGGAGCCAAACTTACTACAATAATTAGGTTTCATACACATATTCATTCTAGTAACCTATATTTACATACTTCTGATAATGAAAAACACGTTCAATTTTAAATTGACACCCCTTCGTTTGCGGCTGGGAACATATTAGTTGGGCCTATCCCATGATTGTATTATGACACCGGTGCCCTCCCAATACTTCATTATCACACAGCTCAGACGTTCAACTTTCAAATTCACTTTTTAAAGACTTAAAATTTCTCTATTGTGATTAACTACTTACTAAGCTGTGTAAAATGTGTATTCAGGCACTTCAGAGGTCAATGCAATGTGTTAATTTGGAATAACTTATATTCTTACTGAACTTCCACACTGTGGATTCTTTAAGCTCTTTACACAAGATTCGAAAAGTTGTTTCAATGACATGATCATGCAATGCTTAGGCCCCATATGAAACAAGGTTTTTGGGTTTGCTTTCAGCATTTACATAAAAGAAACTTTTCTTGGGCTGTGTTTGAGTTGCTGGCAATCGTTGCTGACACGATTGCCAATTGTAATTGTGTGAACACTCCCCCATGTACTTTGCATCAGAATGCACAAGTCAACGTTACCCTCATTTTATTAAATCAAACGCAACCTTTGCATTCAATCATACGAAATGTGAAAGCGATGCTATTTGCCGCTGATATATTTTTTAAAAGAGATACCATTTTGTTACCGTTCCTTAACACCGCAGAAATATTCAATCAAATTCTTGATTTACCATTTTGTAAACATCTGATCACAATTAAGCATAAATGCTTATATCTCGATACATTAAGGTTACAAATAAAATTTAAGAAACATTATCAAAAAATTTTCTTGGTTTCAGTGCAATTTAGAAGTCCATGTTCTTGTATTCAGAACGTTTTGCGTTTTGGTCTTGTTGAAATTCTTCATTAAACAGTGGATTTTGGACGTAAATAGCCCTTTAAACAATTGACATATGCGCGTTGTTTTTTGGTCTTTTGATAACTTCAACATGATTAATATTTGGATCATTTTCATATTTAAAATAGCTGTTCTTGAATGTTATGTAACTTTAAACAAGATTATTATAACATCTAAACTACCCAAGATTGTGCAATGAAGGTACATTTATAAACGTAAAATGTCATATCGCAAAAAAGTGCAAACGTGATGCAATAATAATTCATATAATTTGATGTGACACATTTGAAGATATTCAATTTCTCCGATAGCCATTCATTCGCCTTCTGATAATAATATTTGATAATTGTCCTACTAAAATGCCATAAATTAAATTCAAATTCGTAACCTTTTTGTTGTAAATATTTCATATATAACTCTTGATATTTTTTCTATGATTTACTCCAATGAGTTCATTAACGGCTGTCAAAAATAATTTGTGAAATTGTCATTAATTATTTTTGGACAAATGGCAAACTTTAATCTCCTCTAATGCGTCGGGTTTCGCCTGCCTTTTGGCTTACTGAGAATAAAACGCACTTGCAGAAGAATTAATGCATTTGCCTGCCACATAGGGACATTGTATTTGAATGACTCTTTGAGTATTTTACTTTGTTCTTCAGATCCTAAGGTATAATTGTCAACAGACATGTGCGTGATTGTAGAGAACAACAAATCATGAAAACAAAACTCCATAAACATGTTTTGTGAAATAAAAATTGTTGTTCATTCGAAATATCTATGGTGGTTAATACAAGTTTTAGTTATATATATAATCATTAAAAGTCATCTAATCTTCTAAACACCAAACAATGTACCAATATTCGTACATAGAGTAGCAAATTTTATGGATAACAACTTTGGTTTTGTGAAATTAGTAGTATCTACTTTCTACTTCATCGGGATAGATGCGTGGGATAAACCTATAAACATATTGTCATGTTTATTTACTTGTACCTGTTAGTAAATAATAATGCGCAGGGATTTGTTAACCCTGAATTTTATGTATTTTGGACCTAAGGCCTTATACGGAATAAAATCTTAAAATCTTAAACTCTTAAAATCTGTCTGTCTATATATATCTTCCATGAATAGAATAGGGTAAATCATTTGAAGTATTTTGGTACAATATATGATTTATAAATTCACTTACCTTAAAGGATGGTATTAAGAACCCAACATAATCAATATAACTCGTGATTATAAAAACATATCTTTGTGCAAAATGAAATGCAATTTAATTTCGTACGTTTGGGAACAATTCATATCCAATGAACCAACTGTACTATCATGTGAAATGGTATATTATATTTTTCCAATATACGGTGAATATTGAATATTCAAATTATGTTATATATCTTTCTAAAATTATTCTTGATTAATATCAAAACAATGTATCAATTCAAGGCTGTTATACGTTGCATATATTATATATCTCAAGCAAGACCATAAGAAATATCAATATCTGAAAAAATCAGTCTCTTTTTACTTAAATTTTACTATTTAAGATTTTTTTACCATTTCATTTCAAAGTTTAAGTTTTAGACTAATTATTTCCTTAAAGTTTATTCTAATCAGAAAAAACGCGAAATATAGAAAATCCTGTTGGTTGTATAAACAAATAGTTGTTTAATCTGCATTAAGCCAGGGAGATGTGCTTTCCGACATATACATTCATTTTAAAGGAGGGATGCAGTTGGAATATATGACGATGTTTTGTGATGACCCTGGGCTGATATATGCTGACTCGAGTTCCATAGATGTATCCACATCGATTGTCTGTACAATCTGGAGGGAAAGTAGAAATAAGTTCTTGCAATGAACAAAAATCACAACCTGCACCAAAACATCATAACTGCATGTCTAAAAACGATGGACTGAAATTAACAACAATAATCATAACATTTTAGAGAGTACAATTGGCCAAAGAAAAGTTGTGTTTGAAGTTTTTCAGAAAGATAATAAAATCGGTATCAGAATATCATTAGATTTCGATCTAAAATTGTTATAACAAGTTTTGTGAAGACACGTAGTATCAAAACACCTTTGACGTATTGCGGCAAAAGCTAAAATTGATTTTTGTCACAAAACACAAATATCAATTTTAATTCCATAGCACACCCATAAATACTCCTAAAAAAGAAATACGTGATTTTCTAGAAACAAATTAAAAAACCATTAAAACACCTTTGACATTTAGTCGCAGGACTCAATCATCGAGTTTTGTCACAAAACACAAATATCAATTTTTATTCCATAACACACCCATCATACGTATAAAAGCATTGTCAAAGATCTGTCAAAGTAAAACAGTTTCTTCGTTAATTCTCTTACGAATGATGTTCGGGTCGAACTTGTTCTTTACATAGGCCGAGGAAAGTAATTAATAATGATGAAGATGTTAGGAAACAAAGGAAATCAATGGGAAAGTCTTGGGCGTGACGGAGTCTCCAACGCTGCAATTGGAGTCGTGGTGAGATACAATGTCTCATCTTAGGTTCTCATCTTGCCACTCGCGTCTCAGTGATGAGTGAGACACGTTGGGAATCAATGAGACATGTGTACTTATTAGCTGTGTGGTATGCGCTGCTTGTCGATATGTGTAGATGGAGAGAAAAGTTTTGAATTTTAGTAGAGAATAATTACGGGGTGATATTGCGCTGCTTGATAGGAAAAACGGGATGTCGATTTGTGTAGATGGAGCGAAGAGTTTGGACAGTGAACTATAACGTTGATTTAAATTATGTGATGAAATATATTATATGTACATCATTACCCGGGCTGAAAGAAGTACTATCGAAGGGGGAGTTTAACCCCATATCACTTCACCCTAACGAGTTTACTAAATGTGAACACTGAACACAAGGTTGTTCAAATTTATTTTAGGTGATGCGTGATGTCATCATTTGATGTGGAACAAAAGAAATTAAAGAATATAATAGTAGTGTGGTTAATAAAAATTAAGACAAGTGAATCTATGTGAAGATAAGATTCTTAAAATATGGTTATTTAAAATCATTTAGGTGATGTTTTCCTTAGACGTGGTGATGTTCTCAGATACGGTTACTGTAAGATAATGTTTTGTATTATTTTGAACTTTTGTTGTGATTTTGAAGGTGATGTACTGCGCACAAAAGATTGAATACAAATGCTTATAATAAGAGGTCGTGAATTGTAGATAGGGTTATTTCAAGACGAATTTTTTTTGTCGATTTTAGGAATACTGTTTTTTAAAGGTGATCTTAAATCAAAATCAGGTTAATTTTGTGTGAAAGTGACGAAAGAGAAATATGGACTTGAATAAACTAAAAATGAATATTAACAAAAGGTATTCTAAGAAAGGTTTGTGATGATACTACATATATGAAAGTATGTTTTTGTTATTTAATACATACACGCACTTGGAAATATATGTTATTAAAACAAAAGAAGAACCTTAATCCCCTATTGCGCAAAAAAAACGAAATTTGTTCTTTGTATTCTCATCACGCTTGTTAACAGTTGATATCATAAAAACATTTCCCCTTCCTGAAGGACTGCCTGCACTGCATCTCACCTCCCCTGGATAAATGGTCTTACAGGTGAACTGGTCAACTGAAAATACCTAACAAAGGAAACATATTCTTTCCAAATTAAGAATTAATGTACTAGAACGGTTTTTACACTAGATGGTGCAGAGACGCAGAGAGTTATAGTAAGTAATTTGCAATGATAACCACCCGTGCTGTAAGAGTCGTTCCTTCAGATTCCACAAAGCTAATAGTTCTCAGATATGCTTCAAGATAACGCTAGAATGCTTCACTAGTTCAATGCTTCATATCTAGTCAAAATTATTAATTTGCAATGCTTCATTAACGATAAGACAATGCAAACGATAAGACGTTTTTATGCCCCAGCCATATGCGTATGTATACGTACGTAACCACTCTATACAGGATATTGTTTATCCACTTCTCCTCAAAATCCATTCAACAGATTTAATTTAAATTGCACACATGGCTTATAGGCATCCTAAGGGTGTCCATCTCATATTTTGTTTTTCAATTTTTGAATTGTTTTCAAATTTCTGTCATGTTGAACTTTTGTGCAATTGAAAGCTCATAGTTGTGTGGTAGGGGGTGTTGTTTATCCACTTCTCCTAAAAAAAGTACTGGATAGACTGCGCTATTCTTCCAAACATGCTTTATAGGTATCCTAAAGGTGTGCACCTTATATTTTGTTTTGGGAATTTTTAATTTTCTATATTTTAATGGACTTAAATTAAGCTAAAGATGTGCATCTCTTTTTAAATTCTATGGTTGAAAACATTGAGAGCTTTTTTATTAGCTGGGGCATCTGTGTCCCATGGACAAACATTTTCTAGTTACATGTAAAAAGCAAAAATGATGTAATTTTTTGATAATTTTCAAATTCATGTTACGTATGAAAAGACAAGGTTAAAATTATAATAGCATAATGGTATGAATGACGATGTCACAATTACTTTAGTAAATTTTTACTGGTATGGTATTGATGCGATTAATTGACGCATATTGCAGACTTGTTATGGAAATAGAATTCAGTGAAACTCATATATATTATGAGATAAGCTACATATAAAAAGAAGAAGAAAAAATGGCGACGAGAGATCCTAGATAGTTGAATTAATCACTTTGGCGAATGTATTTCTATTATTTGCTCAGCCTTTCTTTCAGGGAAAGGAAATTAGCGACTAATATGATTTCATTTCAACTAAAGTTCGAATTTTGTACTGTAGTCAACTAGATGTTCTTCGGTTTATGACCATATCCAGTCCACATTCCTCTCTGCTCACTATGTTGGTTACTAATGTCTTGTCATATGATATACCTTGGAAAACTTGAAAAATATGCCTTGAAAACATGTCATGCATTCAATGCATTGGACAATAAGCCTTGCATTATAAGCCTTAGAAAATGTGTCTTGAATTCTTTACTTTGGAAAATATATTCTGAAATATATGCCTTGAAAATATATCTTAAAAATATGCCTTGCAATGCATGCCTTGGAAACTAAGTCTTGCATTATATGCCTGTATGAAATGCCTCGGAAAATATGTCTTTGGTTTTGTATCTGGGGAAAACTTATCTTGAATGATATGCCTTGGAAAATATGTCTTGTATTATATGCCTTGGAACAATGCCTTACGATAGGTCTTGCAATATATGTTTCATGAAATATATATTGCAATATATGTCTTTGGAAATATGTCATCAAAGATATGCTTACAATTTTGTCCTGCGTGATAAATTACACAGCTGAATAACTGACACAAATATTTGTCAAATATATCTTGTCAAACATACCTTGTCAAACATACCTTGTCAAACATATCTTGTCAAACATATCTCGCAAGACATACCTTACTTACCTTAAAATATACTTACAAGATTTGCTTTATGGACCATACCTTGCAGGATATACCCTTTAAGATATGCCAAGATATGCTATACAAATTATGCTTTGCGCTATGCTACTGTCTTAAAGGATGTATGTATAAGTTGAAAGTAAATGTAAACTTTTATTCAAGCTTTTGCAAATATATACAGTTAATTCTTTGTAACTAACATCCTCGTATCTCAAAACCCTTAAACAGCCTGTTTCTGTCTTGTTGAGAACTATATGCCGCCCCAAAGCAAGACATTTTCTTGATGTATATGTGCCACTCTAAGAGTTTTGATACATTAAATGCACATACACCGTACTTATGCTTAAATGCGACATACAAGACGAAAAATAAACTTAATATACTTAATAAAGACGACATATAGAAAAAAAACTGTATAAGATGTCACACGAAAATGAACACATGTTAAAGATGATTAAGTAAAAAGGCGACTTGGCATATGAAAACAGGTCCTGGCGAGTGTAGAGATGGGGTTAGATCTAGTGTTTTGTATTCTTCCTGTATGCCTTCTTAATACGAGTTGAACAAATTTGTAAACATTTCGATAAATCTAATCTCCATATTATCTAGGATATTATTTGACAGATATTGTCAAGTTTAAGCTTTAATTTCTTTCAACTAATAGCTGTCATGGAAAATTATACTTCACATCGTAGTTTGTATGCAGTGCTAACTACTCTTATCTATTCTATCACGTTATTCAGTGACTTTACGTAACAGCTGGAATAACCGAAAATGTCTTTTTCTGAATTTGAACAATACAGATAAACATCGGAAATGCAGTTAATTTAAAACCCCATCTGCTTTTGAAATTATTAACACTAGAGTTACCTCCCCTTAAATCTGACTTTCCGCCAGGCGGGACAATTTGTCGTTTACGCATGAGTCGCGCAGAAAACGCGTTATTTGTGGTTAGTGAGCGACTCATGCGGCTTTATGGTATTGGTTACGGAGGCGTATGAATACAAGCAATGATACGGGCAACACAGGTAGTTCGCGGAAAGGTGTAATGCGGTCATGGATGGGGTACCACTAATTTTGAAGTTTTGTCGAAAATCATCCGGACGTGTCATTTGTTGTTGAAAATGTACAAAAGAGATGCTAAGTTTGGGCTTTTCTTTCCGTAAAGTTTAATAGGTACTACTTTTCATACAAATAGTGCCCGTTTCTCCGCACGTTAGTGACACATACTGAGAGAGTCGCACAATAATGGAAGTAGCGTATAAATCCGCGCCACATCAAAGAGGTGTACTATTTTGAACTTACCAAAATGGTTTTGTACTGGTTTGTACTGATGCGCTCTGGATGGCGGATGATGTGTATGAATGGAGCTGAATACAACGAACATCGCATGCATTTTGTTACACAACATCCCTATTTTCTTTTCTTGTGATTCAATTTTAAACTTTAATATGTTGGCAACAAAAAAGCCCCTTGATGAACTTTAAATGTAGGATGTTATGTTTTGAAGTGTTATTTTTTTTTATTGAAATGTGTGTATGCAATTAAATCATAAACAATAGATAATTGTCCCCACAATTAAAAAGTTTATCAATTGAAATGTGTTGTAAAAAGGTGGTTGCTCATTTAAAGCTTCCTTGAAAAGTGGTGTTTACTATAAAACGATAAAAGAATAAAGTGTTATATTTAATTTTCATGCTTAAGCTATGCATTTTCATTCGATAATTTCTCTCCCAAAAAAAGCATTGCCATGTGATGATTCAAGACATGTATAGTTGATATCACTTGGGGATTATTATTCCAGAATGTTGTGACGAGGTTGCACTTAAGCTTACATACAGGATTAAACACATCCTTGTATTAAATTGTAACTTGGAACAAGACAATAATTGAAATCAAATGTTTTTGAAGTCATTGAAAAGGAAAACGTGGATATTTGAAGATTCTTGTGAGAAGGACTGTCTACTTAACAGGAAATATAATCATTTGAGCCTCCCCGTTATGAGGTGTTATATTTGAAGACTTGTACGAGATAAATGATTTAAGACAATGAAGAAAAGTATGATCGAAGTATTGGGCGAGAATACAAATTATTTAGTTTTCTGCTCTATCCCTTTGCGAGATTCGAGCCAGAACCCTCAGCGGATAACAGCATAATCCGTCTGATTTCCAAAACTGAACTGTACCTTAAGTCGAAGAATTCTGTACCAATCGATCGAATCTTGGCGAGCAATTGGTGTAAGGTTCCAAACATTAACATTGGTATTTTTCTGGACAACATTTAATTGACATGAGCATGTTCTAATGTATGTACAATTGGCTCTTAATAGAAATAATGCGGCTGGTACAAAAATGTTGGTAACATTTACAAACAAGCAAGAAACGAAATTTATTTTTACGGTAAAGCAAAACTGCCAGCAATGGCCGTACCAGTAGTACACTAACATTTTGTCTCAGAAGTATTTTTTTCAATATTGACAATATCTTGTAACAAATCATGTACTGTATTATAACAAAATGGACCTTAAGCTGAGCGATGTAGACTTGCTATACTTTTCTGGTCTTGATTGGTCATCAATTAAATATGTTTGCTTTAGGGTTTGGTTGCCAGACTATACCAGCAGCTTACTTTTCACTTCAGCTGGTTATTAGTAAATTATTTCTTCAAAGGTATGGGTAACAAGTCGAGAATCTGAAGAAATATTCTGTTGAGCAGCCTTCAGTGGATGATGAAGCAGTAACCTTGTCGTTGTTCCGAATGAAGAAATTATGTGATGGTATGCAAACAGTTTACTTATGTCAAACGTACAGAGAATGTCAATATAGTGAAATGCCACTGGTTTGTTACTTTTGAATTAGTGAAACTACAAGTTCTTATACTAGTTCGAACTCGAAAATATGAATTTATGTTCACAAATGTTTTCTTAGTTGTGTATGAAATCTTTAGATTTAAGGAATGGTGTTCTGCCACGTTACAATTTAGAAAACAATTGGATCTCTATCCGAATCAATCCCCGGGGCCTGGAAATATTTGACATTCACGTGCAGTGTATTACAAACAGGAATTCTATGCAGCTATTTGAGAAAACCTCACAAGATTTATCTATCTTATTGCACTCCCAAAGGGCTCGAAATAGTTGACATTCGTGTGCACAGATAATACACCCGTGATTTCTATACAGTTATTTAAGAACGTACGACTACCTTTCATTTATGTTTTCGCATACCAGGATGAAATGTATATTGATGGGTTGACAGCTGTTCGTGTAGAGCTTATACGGGAACTGTCGATTGTGTCTCCTATCTTGAAATATGCAACATCCTTTTGTTGTCGATTTCAGTCCCAGGGTATCAGCTTTCAAATACCAGGTTGTCAATTTCATGTGGATCCTTTCTGGATGTGTATAGAGACATGAATCACTTATAACCTATATCAAAGCGGTGACAAATCTGGAGATCAGGATCGTATTTAGAATCGCTGCTGAAAACGATCGCGTTGAAGAATTTATGAAGAATTGTGGCTTGAAGAAAACTGACAATGACACTTTTTAAAAAGGGGTTGGAATTTCAACTATTTCTCGTCAGGTCGAATATATTCCCATACGTCACTGTCGTCAGGATAAATATTGAAGCAGTCTAAATTTGAATATTCTGAATATTTTCTTTTATTATATGATCAGCGATGAAATACTGGGTGAAATAAACTGTCTATCAGGCAACAATGACGATATATTATATTTTCACTGTGACCAGTTTCGGTCACTGGTCAGGTGCCGGTATTACTTTCCGCCTTGTGTACAAATGGGAGTAACTTTCCAGTTTTAAAGTGATTTTTTTTACATATTTCATTACCAGGTAATACCAAATACCAGGTATATTTTCTTATATTTGAGAAACAGAATTCGAATTTAATTCGAAGTGAATTACTCAAATAGTATTAAATATGTCATACATGATAATAAAATACACTGAAATACGTTCCAACGGTTCTCTGAAAAGTGTATTAGATTTGTCACGGTCATGTTATAAGGCCAAAAAATCATGATTCATGAAGTGATTTGGCAGAAGAAAGAACAATTCATCTTTGAATTAAAACTGTAACTAGTCTGTTAGCTCGTTCAGTTTTTCCGTGACATAGAACCAGTGCGAGAGCCTCATTTGTCCAAAGTTATTACCAGCAAATTGTTGTTTACATCCCTCCTGTCATACACTTGCAAATTATTCAATCGTCGGAGGTCTCGTAGAGTTGATGGAACCAATTCGTGTAAGATTTCTGGACTAGGAAACCATCCACAGGGCCGACTTGCGCTAATATGCAGCATATAAACAACGAAAGTGAATATGTTTCTTCACACGTTAAGACGAAGAAATGAATAGCTGGCGGAAGCACAACAACTTTCCTTGCGTTTAGCTGACTGCTACAATCAAAAGCTTTATCGATAATCGTTTTCACACCGACAAAGTGACTTTTTCAATGAATATTTACGCTGCCAGCTCGATCGCTAATCGGCCGTACTTAGGAAGAGAGTTGCATTGTAGAGCCGCTGAGAACTGGAATGAGTGAAAGTGATGACTATATTGCATGCTTGTAACACATTTTGCACTCTGAAACAACATATGCTGTTAGTTGCATGTTTGGTCAAGTTTCGGGCTCCGTCGGCGTGTAAATTGATTTCTTTACAGGAATATTCCTAAAGGAATATGAATCGCTTTTGGCTGAGTAGCGCTTGAAATGGGAGAAGTTCGGTTATGGCGATATTTCACTGCAACGAACAAACATTTCCTCTTAGAAAAACTCATTTCGCATTATCTTAATGTGAAAAACGGCACCTTTCGGCTTGGCGTCTCTAGAGACTGTTTCCGATTCGAGTCGCAGAAATGTTCGGTGTTGTAACACTTTCACCAGCTAACGCAAGCAAGGGTATTATAATACAGGAGCACACGTACGCTATCGTGACTGTAGCACATTAGCATCCCTAAATCCAACACCTTACGATTTCCTAGATTGCCCCTCGCTCGGGATAACGTTTTCACTTAGCTGCTGCAAGGATCATGTTTCCCTCCGTCGCTGTTTCGTAAATTTTCTGATAATTTTAGACAATCATGTGTCGTGAAAGACATCATGGTTGCCAGGCTCGTTTTCAAAAAGTGGATAATTGGCTTGAAAATAACAGCTCTTGTTGTCTTTTGTAAGCTTTATAAGATTCTATATTCGATAGGGTAACTGTCTTTGTGTACTGACTCTCAGTGTAGCTTCTTGGTACGTCGAAGAACAGATGTTAAGCTTCTGTACCATGCGTATTTTACGCGATCAAAGACGTAGCAACTGTAATTATGGAATTAAGAAATACGTTAATTGCAAAATTTATTATTAAACAAAACACTGGATTTTGAGATGAAAAGATTTATTTTTTATCTAGGGTTAGATCGGCAATGGATGTTTGGTTGTTAAGCTCGTTTAGCATGACAGCAGGCATTTGTGGAGTTTTTTCTGGTATTCGTATTTGACAAATGTACAAAATCAATAGAGAGGCTCCATCAAGCGTTACAAGAAGTTTCATTTAATAATTACATTGTTGTTTTTTTGTCAAAATTTAGTTGTGAATTATTTTCGATCAGTTCAAAAATGAACAAGTTTTATTCAAAAGAGCACAAGCCAAGCTTTGCCCTTTTTCCTACTGGATGAAACGAGTATTATTTATAACTTTATTTCGTAACTTTATTGTTTGAGCTATAGTCATTGAAATTAATTATGACAACGTTTATGTTTAATTGACTATATAGAAGGATTAAGTTGCTTGCTAGTGTTCGGGTTAATGTAACGTGGGATTTCGGTTTCTGTGCATATGAAGGGCAGATTTTAGATGTTCGTGGGAAAACCATTAATTTTCAGGTTGTTGGTACTTTAGGATTAATATACATTATTTTCAAATCATAACAGTTTTTATGGGGATTTGGCAAGTATCAAAACTTGATTAGATGTCCTTCGAATAAAAGTGTCATTTTCAATCAATCGACTTTCTGATACTCTTATTTTCAATATCCCAAATGAAAAGAAGTTTTTACAAAGGGTTAGATAGGTATTCACAAATTGACATATACTTGACATTTCCATAACGATCGTTAACATTGGTTCAAAAATCAATTGGCAACACAGAACAAGGGTCATGCAAATTGTCCACTCGTTCAAATTTGACCATTACGATTCTATAAAATTCTAAAAAAACTAATTTATTGAATATATAAGTAATGTTATTGATTCTGTATAACATGATTTCATACACATTAATTACATTCTTAATGATTGGTACACAATATGTCAGTAGTTTATATTCCATTGTTATTATATTAAGGCAAAGTCCCTCATTCGTTGTAAGAAAGTTTCACTTTTTATCCGTATTCTCAATGAAATCACATGTATCAGTAACATTCCCATATCTTGAATGCATGACCTTTACTGAACAAAAAAGTTCACCCGTTTTCAAAATGATATTCAATGTGATATTGAAACCAGAGGAAGTGTGCCATATGACTTTAACGCAATTGTTGTATTACCCGAGCGAGAGTGAGGGTTTAACACAAATTTTCTAGAGATCGTAAAAATCATATGACACGCATCCGAGAGAAATATTTTTTGTTACCGATTCTATTCCATTTCACTATCTTAGAAAAACACAAGAAAACACAAGTCCCTTACGACTTTTGGCTACAGTGACGTCACGAACAATACTAGCGTCAGAGGAGTACACGATGGGGACTCACGCTACAGTAATCTTTGCTAAGCACAAAAGATATGTGCACATGTTCTCATATCGAAATATGTCACTACTTATTTTCAACCCCTTGGGTAGTACATCGATTTATATGATACTTAGAAATTGACTGTTTGGTGGCCTTAACTAATTTAGCTGAGTATACATGTTGATATTTTCATATTTGTACAACGCAATAAGATCAAAAGTATATTTAACATTGTAACATCATAGCATAAAGTGTAATAATCGAAATAACAATATATAACGAGAACGATACTCCAACACAGGAGTTATTAACATAAAGAGTGTCAACGTCTAGGAAATAATCTAACAGCCGTGTTGTTTTTAAGTTTCACACGGCTTATTAAGTTATCAATATGTTCAATATACTAGCTAATTTTCAAGAAACCGATTTCTCATTTCACAATCATTTTTGTAAGACGTGGTGTTGCTATTTCCCAGGGTTTGATATTAACAAACAGATTTGTAACGTTCAATTCTTCGTTAAGGTAATATTGCACTTCAAATCTTCAAAGTATTGTGAGTTTATACATGTATTTCAATTTATAAAGTATTTTGGACAGAAGAAGATAGAAAATAAATATTATAACATTTAAATGTTTAAGGTAATCAACCAATCACATAACAACTGAAATTCTTTATTTAATGTTACTGATGTAGTCACATGGTAACATGTCAATGGATTATGTCAATAAAGATATGTTTCAGTTAATTGAGTCAGTGATTTAACGAGCGCTTCAGGCAATTGATCTTGTGGTAAAGCGAAAGCTTAAGATCAACTCTTTGAGGATAGTCAAGGTTCAAACCACTAGCTAAGATCTAACAGCCTTTGACCTTCAAAATTCCTGACGACTATAATAGCGACTTTGTGGAAGATGTTTTGGTAATTTACAATTTTAATGTCTTTTTCTTATTTTCGTTCCACAAATAATGTATAATTGTTTTTAAGAATAAGTGTGTTTTTTAATTGAAAAGGTCATTTTTTTTTTCAAGAAAAGGTTAAATAATTCAGGGGTAAAATTTTACATATAGATTCAAAGTTTGATTTGAGTCTTCATGATTCAAACTGACATGTATACAAGCTTACTCATCACTGAAACACACCATAAACATAACGTCGATATCACATGCGATTGTTTCAAGTGCTGATCAATGAAAGGTAGGTAACTCTCGGCTTCATATATCATGGCGTACCGCTAAATATCTCTTGATATCACAAGGAAACGTGCAGTTTCATATCTTTGTCGGTATATCGCTTTGAACGAATTGTCAAACTGATTTGTTAGTTTTGTCACGGCGTTAAAATGTTTGGCGACATAAAGTATGGAAGAGAGGGGTGTAAATCACAAATATAGGATAAGGCGCCCGCGAAGGTTATCGGCAAGCTGTAAATGGGAGTTTAATTTGATCGGAGGGGTTTAAGTACTCAACCCTGCCAAAGCGTACTCGAAATGTCTGTATCTTAAACACACCTAGGTTCAGCTGGGAGCTTTCATACCTTCGTCAGCATGTCCACATGTTATTCGACATGTCTCGTTTGGCTTTGAAGTTAGCAATATTTCGTGAACATAATTAATTCAACACTGATATTTCAATACTTAAGATTCGATTTGAAATTATTGATTCAATTTAAATTTATACCTATTCAATGAACATAACTATATACTGACCTTCAAGTTTTTTTATATTATATTTGAAATTATTACTTACATATACATATTTCCAAATTCCGTGAACATGATTTCATACCTTAGTTACTTTTTATATTCGACACGTAATTCAGTTAAAATTAGTTTAGGAAAGTCTTATCATTCATTACTGAAATGTTACTATATGAAACTTAACTTTTTCACATAAATTCAAGTATCAATATTCAATGTCAAACTTCCCTCAATTGCAAACAGTAGAGGACATAAATGCAAATATCTATTAACTGTTATTAATCCCTATCTTCCATATTCAGTTACTGTTACAAGTTCAAAGAATAATTATATTTGATGAAGGAGGGTAAAACATGTGTTATTAATAAAAAAAAGTCTATTTTTAATGTACTTGCTAACGTTCAGGATTTGAAGGAATTAGAATGTATTTTAAACGTTTCTATATGTAAAACAATCCATTTGTACATCTTATGTTATCCATATCACTGTATAAAGTATATTTAACGAAAAGGATAAGAGACATGCTCTCATCTAAACTGCTCTTTGAAAATATATTTGCCAATATCTAAGAGTGATAATTCTTAAATAAAATATGTTTTATTTGTATTCATTAATTGTTATATTTTGTCTCTTAATGAAGGGTAATATATCTGAAATATGATGTATAGAGACAGGCTATCAGTATCAAAAGGCTCTTTTAAACTCTATTAGCCAACATCTAAGAGTGGTCAGTCAATGTCCGAATTGTCCGGAGCTAGTCAGTGTCTGATGTCCGTTCACGCCTCCCTGACCGCTATGATTGAATCCATCTTGTATGACCCGCCCCATATCAATTACAAACAGCTGATTTCATATTTAGCCGGGTTTGTATGTCAAAAGCCTTTTAGCAATCAACACCGTGAAATAGACAACAATACGCGGCCAGTGTTCCCATGACATATTCCAATCATTGTGATACCGTCTTTACTCAAAACGGGTGTCAAGTCGTCTAGAAGCAACAAATGCACGAACCGTGTAGCGTCTAGTCAGTTAGCTAAAAGTAAGCGATTACACGGCGGATTGTCCGCAAATTCAGATACACGGCGATAATTAACAGTCCCAGACGACCGATACGCTAGCCCGCGGCCATTTTGAATCGCTTGGCGCCATCTTGAAACAACCGACTTGACAGAACGATGACCGTTGGGCGTGAAACCCATGATAATGACCATTGTCCGAGACCGTGGTCATTGTCCGTTGATCATTTCGGACAGATTGGTCACCCGGGTGGCCGAGGTTCTAACACAACGTCCTCGGCAGATTATCGCCATTCTGGAAACGATCACACCAAAACGACGACAGCGACCCTGGTTTGTCTAAACAGGAGTGAAGAAGGGTGTCAGGACATGACTACTGCATTAGGACGATGGGTGTCCCGTGTAAGAGTGTAGCTTTCCTCCAGTTACCTCCCCTCCCGCCTCCTGCCCCTGCTGGAACTCTCCCCCGGGCGAGACTCTCGGGTGCAGTTAACACCCAACACTCAAGTCTCGTTGAGTCGGCGGGACTCGGGCGAGATTAGCCGTTGGTGGTCTATGACTTAACGCCGGGCGTCTTACCCGACGATGTTGATACAGATAAGATGGCTTGATAATTGCTTTCTTATGTTACACACACTTTGAGAAGACGGGCCTTCGTGATTTGGCGAGATCTGACATCTGAAGTCCATTTAGACGAAGGAATTAGCATTTCATCTAATGCAGTATAGAAAATACCGTATTCCGTTTATAAAAAGACATCGAATGCGTTGAAAACAAATGTGAAGGATATGCAAACGTTGTTATCCCTGAAATGGTTAAATAAGAGCATGACACATATTCTGCTAAATACATCTATCGTTTTAATTTATGGTTATTAAATGTATTACTATCAATATCAACAAATTTACATTTCAACAAGAAAACTAAGAGAATCCTTTTCCGTAAATGAGTTGAAGCTTAAGACACTAAGACACAAATGCATGGTAGATGTGATCTTATCTAATGCATAAAAATCATAACGTCATTGGTTAAATGAATTCAAGTACATATATTTATATCAAAGTTATGCTGGATTTGGTGAAATTAAGAACTTTGATGGAAATATATGGTACTTGAATTCATTTAAACAATGACGTTATGATTTGTATGCATTAAGTGTGTTTGAATCATATGACCAACATATTCCGCTAATTTTACCCTATAAACCTAAAAGAGGAATAGGATTATTGGCTGTTATACCGATGTCGGAGAGGTTCTCTCAATACCATAGACATTAACTCTTGGTCACTTGAACTTTGATATAAATATATGTACTTGAATTCATTTAACCAGTGACGTTATAATTTTTATGCATTAAGTGTGTTTGAATCATATGACCAACATATTCCGCTAGTTTTACCCTATAAACCTAAAAGAGGAATAGGATTATTGGCTGTTATACCGATGTCAGAGATGCTCTCTCAATACCAAAGACATTAACTCTGGGTCACTTGAACTTTGATATAAATATATGTACTTGAATTCATTTAACCAGTGACGTTATGATTTTTATGCATTAAGTGTGTTTGAATCATATGACCAACATATTCCGCTAGTTTTACCCTATAAACCTAAAAGAGGAATAGGATTATTGGCTGTTATACCGATGTCGGAGATGCTCTCTCAATACCATAGACATTAACTCTTGGTCACTTGAACTTTGATATAAATATATGTACTTGAATTCATTTAACCAGTGACGTTATGATTTTTATGCATTAAGTGTGTTTGAATCATATGACCAAAATATTCCGCTTATTTTACCCTATAAACCTAAAAGAGGAATAGGGTTATTGGCTGTTATACCGATGTCGGAGATGCTCTCTCAATACCATAGACATTAACTCTGGGTCACTTGAACTTTGATATAAATATATGTACTTGAATTCATTTAACCAGTGACGTTATGATTTTTATGCATTAAGTGTGTTTGAATCATATGACCAAAATATTCCGCTTATTTTACCCTATAAACCTAAAAGAGGAATAGGGTTATTGGCTGTTATACCGATGTCGGAGATGCTCTCTCAATACCCTAGACATTAACTCTTGGTCACTTGAACGATTAACCCTGAACGAGGGCCTCAAAGAAAATGTTGACATAAACATGATGTGTTCCTGTGTGAAGATGGTTTCTTGAGTGTTTATATATTTACCATGCTACACTATGTAAATAAGTGATTAAATAGACATTTATCAACATGGCAATAACACATTTGTCAATTTATCGTATAAGTGCTCAATTTATCTCAAGACTTTTCCCATTTTTGAAGTAATGGCCATTGGTTCATGGACGACTTTGAATTTGTCCCAGGCCCAAGAAGTGTTGGAAAAGGGTTCCTGTTACATTAGGCCCACAAAAAATGCTTCTGGTCTTTTTTTGCAGGCAAAAATTATGCGATGACGCGGATTGTTTTTTATTTCCATTTTTTTAAATATCGGATATGAAAAAATCAACAATATTTGAAAAACAACAACTTTATGACACTGCGTCTTTGAAGGCCAACACAAACAGAAATGAGCTATGATTCAAAGTTCACCTTTCAATGTTTTAAGAGGCAAGGGGACTACATTTACATTTTACCCCTTGTAAACTTACGGAAAGGGTTTGATGCGGGGCTTTGAAACTGACGAGGGCGGAAACCAGAAACAAATTACCCTTTTCAAGGCCTTATGTCTGTTTTGTACTTCTAATATATCGACGTTATAGTGAAAACATTGAAAACTCATCATGCTCGCCAAACAAACACATATTAGTTTCAAATTTATAAATGTATCAAGAGCGAATTATCACATAAGAGTGATGTATCAAAACATTTCCACTACATATAACGATTGTTTTTCTTCAAGGTGTTCTTTTAAATTGGAAATGTGATGTCGTCCTTGATTTCTGATATATGACATCACAGAATCACGATCATTTTCAACCATTTGTCAAACACTGAAATTATCAAGAAGACAAGAAATTTTATGGATGATCAACTTCTTTATTGTAGAATTTTAAAACTCCTTGTCTTCTTGATTCTCCAACTTCTAAAATGCCTCTCAAATAACTTACTGAAATTATCAAGAAGACAAGGAGTTTTATGGATCATCAACTTCTTTATTGTAGAATAACTTCTAAAATGCCTCTCAAATAACTTACTGAAATTATCAACGGAATCTTAAGCACTTTTGATATATCTTGTAAACCAACGTGTAAAAATGGTTTTTATTTTCCAACATAATGACCAACCATTCTTTCACTGCCAAAACTTATAACTTTTACATTATCATTTTTCATGAGGTTACCATGACGTTTCGACTTATTGTATTTTTACGAGAACATTACAAGTACAATCACTTCATTTTCTAATATTCCGCAAAGAGCTCAAACCCTTGAACATCTTCATATTATACTTCCTTAATGATATCTAAATAAATGAGCTACTTTCCTGCTACGTCATTAATTATGCGAGTTATCTTTCCACATTAAGGTTATTATATGTTTAAACTAAGCCACCCCCGTTGTTGGGTAACGAGATTTGGTGATGAAATTCACAACGTGAAATTTCTCGTTATGAAGTCACTATACGTCAATGTTCATTACAATATAGAAATTAAGTAAGGAAATGTTGTTGAAAATACGTTAACGCATGGCAAAATCATTTCAAATTTTAAAAAGTTCAACGTTTGGACCTTGAATACCTGTGTGACGACAATTACACATTAGATTATTAGTTAAAGCAATTTAACTAAAACCAAAAGCAACGCAACAAACTTGATTTTCAAAGACATGACTGAAATATGCAAGGATTTCCGATTTCCGATGGGATTCTATGCACTTTCAGAGAGAATTTCAAAGATTACGAAGGTGTCACTTTTAGTGCGTTGTTCGTTTTAGATTTTACCTTCACAACTTTTGAATTACCCGTGATTGCAAATCGTCGCCATTTTGACGTGATTCGTGGCTACGAAGTCGCACCTTTACGTAATAATCTCCATGCATAGTCACCCTCGACGCTTGACGACAAAAAAGATGGCAAAGCAATCAACAGAAGCCTACCCCAGGGCACGAAATGCCTGACCTGCGAATATTACTTCAACACGGCCGAAATCTCGCGAGATTTCAGAAAACAAGATGGTCGGCTATTGTCGGGCCCCAAGGGCGAAAGGTCACGAAATTACAGCTTCATTTTGTCACTTCTCTCCGTTTTCGGTGATGTATAGTGTGCATGGCATTATTGGTTCAGTTTTTTTGTTAATTGCTCGTTTCAAGATTTCACACATCTAAAATGGCCTTCGTTTTCTTTTGTTTGCAGTGATATATCTCCTTGTCCATCTTTTCACACGTTGAGCATTTCAGTAATTTTCACATCCATCATAGACGGTTTGTGTTAATTCTTCTTCGGGAAAAGTTTGTGTGCATTAAAAATCCAAAGCTTTCTTTAAATGGAAATTGGATACTTTCTTGTTAACAGGCGCGTTGATAATTCATAATGTAAACATTTAAACGCGTGGAAACGAATTCTAAATTCAGAAATCTTGCTTACTTCACTATAAAATATCATATCAAATCTTTTATCAAAAGGCTCATTGCGATTTTTTTTTTCAATTTTTTTTTCGAACGGAAAAATTCATAACCTAAAGTTATGCATGTAAAATTAATTTATTGATTTCCAATATTCAATCGCATTTCGTGCATGATTGGCTATAGATGTCCATGCATGGCGACAAGATGAGGTGCAACCTTGATTGCAAGTAAAGCACCTGGTATTCAATGTTTCCAAAAAGACGGCTCAAAATCATGATAAGTCTTAGCGTCTGTCATATAACCACAGATAGCAAAACTGTTTTCTGAGAATTTCCAACTACACATATCTTAAAAGTAACACGTTTCAATTAATCCATAATGTTTTAAATTCAGAAAACAACGTTATTAAGAATTTCACCTCATCTCCAAAAACAACATTCATTATCATGCTCAATTCATATAAAATGACATCAGGTGCTGTCATACCAAGACCAAAAACAATAATTTCAGTCCAATTGACTTTGTGATTTGTATTATATGGAGATTCAAAAAAACAATTTAAAAAAAAATCATTTCAGTCCAGCAATGTCATCCTTCGTTCCAAATGTTGATGTACAACAACCAAGCTCATACCCATTTAAGTCCATAGTCTGTGAATGACAGTAATTCAACAATGAAATCCATACCCATTTCAGTCCATAGTCTGTGAATGACAGTAAGTCAACAATGAAATCCATACCCATTTCAGTCCATAGTCTGTGAATGACAGTAATTCAACAATGAAATCCATTGCTCATTTCAGTCCACCCGCGTCAATTAGTGTAATATACAACCAATATTGTTCATTTCAGTTTCTCAACGCTGATTGCTCTAAAAACATGTCAAATGTTTGAATAAAGTCAATGGGAACTGCATTAGTGGTTCACAAATATGAAACGAGCAGTTTTATTGAGGCGTATTTAATTACATTTCTTCTGAAAGGCGTTCTGAGTGTTGTCCATCGGCAGTGTTATATGTGTAATAACCACGATCGTATAAACGTCAAATTCTTATGATATATTACTAATCACCGTCGACGCATCTGCGAGGATATTTCACAAGCAGTGAGGGTGAACTCTCATTCTAGCATAAGCCATTCCTTTCATTTTATGATCATCACACACAAAACATGCAAGGAAATACGATGAAATTTGATTGTGTATTTAATGTACCTCGCCTCTCTAAACTGCCCTCGCTAATCCTCAAAAATGTAAACCTCTGGCCCAGTTGGCTGGTTTTATTCCTATTTGCCTATTAAACTGTATAAAGTTTAAGCGTGAGAAATGCAACGTAAGCTAGGTGGAAATAATAGATTTTCCCCTCTGCTTTGAACTCGGGCAATTAAACTAAACGTAATAAAATGGGATGTACCTATTTGATCACGCTATATATGTGTAGACTCCACAACCTTTCTGTAGAGCTAGCCGACGCTTCAGTTGCTCCGAGCTTCAAGATGAACAAATTACGCCCATGATTTACCTACCTGTACAGATGATACCTGTACAACTAGTTGTGTTTGGCTATGAATTATGTCGCTTCACTTTCACTTACTCCCACGTTAGAGTTCAAACCTTTCGTTATGAAACGTTGCATCAATGAGATGCTTCTGTAATTATGATAGTAAATACCTAATATATCATACTTTCATTATCAATTCCATTTAAGCTATTGGAACCTTGAGTAATCAAAACTTCCGTTTGCATCATATAAATATATTGTTAAAAACCTCCAGTTTATACGAGTTGCAACATGAGCAAATAACGACCATGTTATCGAAACTGAAAAAAAACCACATACAATACTCATTTTTGTTGAAGGCTTGATTTATTTCGCTTCACATTCATATAATCCAAAGAAACGTTTGTATTAAGTCATTTAACAAATAGTAAAAATTCTAATTCATTTTGTCCATTTCGGATAAGATTTTGGAACCATCTACTTGACTAACTAAGTCGGAGATATCGTTATTTCTCTGGTTGATAACTCGTCGTGTGGTCAATATAATAACGTGTTAGTGTTCATAATTTCACAATTTTCATAAATATTTTGGTCCAGTAAATAAACTTTTTTGCAACAACGTGCCTTACTTACATACATTTGAGGTACAGTCGAAACTCGTTTATCCGGACGATTTGGTTACACGTGAAAAACGTCCGGATAGCAAGTCGCCGGGTTATCTAAATCAAAACGATTTTGGGTTTTGTAAGTATAAAGTGAAACTTTATTTGAACACTAGTACAAATAATATAAATACAAATATGTATGATTTACAACTTGAAACGTATGGCAATGACTTACCGATGTATGCGCTTATGCTTACTTTCTCTCGTTTCACTCAAATTTAGATATTTGCTTTTTTTACCCAAAAACAAATCGATAAATAGGGTGCAAACTCTCAGATTCCAACCTTGACATTTTCGAAGGATTGTATAAGTCGTAAATTGAAATTTAAATTGAAATATATTTATAACATATTTGCTAGCAGTTGATAATTGAATTTTCTCAAGCGATTTCAATTCGAAGTACCCGGTTGTTTCACTAACTTTTCACAAAAATTAATAATATATGTAAAATGTGAAAAATAAAATGTGAAATGTACCTCTTTGCTCGTCAAGATATGAATGTAACCGGTTATAATTGTTCTAAATTTTATTTCTTTAATTAAATTCAAATTTCGTTTGTTGATAAATATTAAGCACTAGTTACATACTTAATGAAAATTTGTTGAAAACAAGAAATTCGATTTAATGATATAATTTAAAAGTATTACGATAACTATTTTAGAAAAGGTGATGTAGCTACAAGGCGCATTATGACTCATGATCATTTGTATCAATACTCAATAAATAACTAATATTTTATTTTTCTATTTGATAGTTTCAAATATATCATATTGCTACAATACTGTATTTAGGACATGTAAAGGACATCAAACATCTTGTGAAATAATGAAGAAAAGACTAAGAAGGAAAATAATAGTTACGTCTTTGGACTCTTCACGGTATGTACGATTACCCCATGTTGCGATTGTGATGAACGATTTTTCAAGACTACATTTTAAAAAAAGAAATGAATGCGTGACCTTTGTTTTAATTTAGAAAAGGAGAAGTCTGTAAATAGGTGACAGGATCCGTCGCTCAATCTTATTCCTCCATTTCTTGGTAATGAACCCCCATCGCTTCTTCTCAGGAAACTACAAATTCGTTCGAAGGCATGATTGGAACTCCATCGATTCCTCCATGTGTTTCTTCAATACAAAGGGATGGGAAAATACATCATTTTGTGATAGAAATATCACGTAGTACGTGCTTCAAAAGAGAAAAGGCGATGGAATTATGACTTCATTTGGCTTTAAACAAGTTCTTTTCTTTGACTTGATTCTAAAACATGTTGTCAAGAGAAACTTTTTTCTTTGGTGCATCGTCATTAAGCTGACAAAACACTTTATACAATACGCTGAATAGCGTAGTTAGACCGCTATACAACTCTATAGACACTGTTAGAGATAGAAAGGGCTATATTTGACTTCAGGTATGCACACGTATATGTCTAAACTAGTTTGCAATTTCCGGGGAATATATACGTCAACAGATTTTCTATTTATAACCGTAAAAAAATATGAAAGCGATAACTTAGAAAGTTGTTTTTTAACCGTTGAGCAAATTTAAATATTTTACAAATTGATCCGACACTTTTTAAAGGAATGTATCAATATAGTACTTATGCGTGATTTTTATCCAATATCTATAAGAGTTTAACCCCATAGACGCCGTTGTCGTTTTTTGGTACATGAAGTATATAAGCCCATGTCGTTCTGATGGTTAATGGCACAAAGTAATTCTTAAGAGAAAGCATAACATTAAATCATCCATATTTCGTCCTTGTCATCCTCAGATGACGTGTCGTCTGAAAACATAAAACCTGCGAGTATCGTATGACAGGGACTCTTAGCGATATCGACAAGAGAATAGGTTGTACATTATCATCCGGGCTTTTCTTGTAGTGCCATGCCCGTGGATAAGAGCAATATTTCATATTTAATATCTAATCGGTTGATATTAATGCCTCCTGCATGCCATTACCAAGAGAGATGTAGAAAACGCATCAATAGGCGTGTGCCAGAACACTTTGGCTTTACAAGACGTGAGTATATATCAGGATATTTGCGCCGTAATTTGACAGAAAGTGTTCGTGGCTTAATATCTGGCTAAATGGATTAATGGGGAAATTGAGGAGACTTTCTCACGCAGGTTGAATAAGAGTCACGTGCTCGGGTTATGTAAGGATTGAAGCAAGGGTGAAACAGTGATGCATCGATAAATCGATTTTCGTCAACAAATCTATTTCGTATGGATTCTTAGGGATATGGTTGGAAAGTCATCTTTTGAACTCTTTTAAATTGTTTACAAAATTCAATTCGGATTGTCTGCTGTGCTTTGTATGAATAGAATGTATCCGTCAAGATTGATGACTACACAAATGCGACATGGACGTTTTATTACTAGATAGATGTACAAGTCATCTATAATATACTCTAGATCTGTGACTTCTATTTCTTAACAGCATTGGGTCTATTTCCACATTGTCCTTGTGCTATGGTTTGCTAGTATTGTAATTCAAAGTAATAAATTGTCTTGTATTTTCTGTTACATTCTTAAATGCTGTTTTACAACCAGCCAAAGTACGCTTAACAAAGACTTGTTGTGTCTGAAACTTTAACCAAAATTTGTTAAATACATCTTTAAACGTTATTGAAGTTGCAACGGCATTCTTGGTTTGATTTTTTTATTTCATAGCTCATTATTTATTCTAAATTAATTAACTAGTTTTGAGTCGCACAAACTCTTTACTCACGGCATGTCAACTGGTAGTTTTAAGTGAAAAAAAGTTAGACAAAGGGAGGTTACTCTAATCACTCCACCAATCGACGCCTTGCTTCTTCCGGCATGAGATTCACGTGACCTTTTGGTATCAATCCGGGCATCTGCAGTGACGCCGCAAAGGGGAAAAGCATGCATTTTCCCGCCATTTCCGGAAAGATCAAGCCCAACATCTAACATATACTTACATTAACTGTTATCGTAGATCGGTTTTGTCTAAACAGTTGTGTTTCTTGATGAGGCATTGAATCCCTGTTATCGTAAACCGTCCTGCTTGCAGCGCCAATGTCGTAAAAAGGCGTAATAATGGAGTAGGTTACTGAACCATTTGTTAGTTTGTGTTTTTAGATAATTCTGATTTAGGAGTCATGTGCATCCGCCACAGTCGACCTGTGAGTGTGTTGCTGTATCATGTCATAACGTCATTTCAACGTTGCTCCGGATTTTAATAAAATTGTACAATTTTTGTACTGCAGAATTTTTTTTTAAATTCCCTTTTGTGGTACATATGGCTACATGTGATTTTCGTTAATATACAACATAGTAGTAGTAACAGGATACAGTATACAGTTTGATATCAACAACTTGATGGAATTGGTAACCTAGGAAAAGGTACATATGAACTTTCAAATTTGGAAATTATTTTAGTCTTATTATCAGATCTTATCCCGATTTCGATATTAATAAATTGTTTATCAAAATCAGTATTTTGTAATTTTATGATATTTGTTTTGGTGCTGTACATGCTTAGTTTGAAGGATAAATTCTTGAATGTTTAATGGAGAGACGTACACTCGTTCAGATCGTGTTTTTAATTCTTATTTGCTCTCACGCAGTATAATTTGGAAATTGTCGTCTTAAATCACGCTGAAACCATACAATCAAACATATGACAAACCAATAAGTATATTGAATAATTAATATTTACCGAGCTTTCGACCATCTTCGATAGGTTATAACCTCAGATCTGAAAATGAATTTCAAATCTGGACAAAGAATAAGGAATAAATATTCATTAGTGTAGCACAATCCAAATATTCAAAATAGTTACGCTTTTATCTTAATGTAGAGGAGATATTTTCCAATTTCATTAGAATAATATTTCCTTTTACTGATGTTACGCAGATACGCAGCATAGTGTAGCAATAAAAAATAACTTTTGATAACATTGGATCTTTTCGGACTAATCTTAATCAATTAAGATCAACAGGTTTTTATAAAAGGTCATTCAGTATTAACATATATGGAGCTGTCGCTCTAAATTTATTTAGATTGATTTCGGTCGTGACTGTAATGGCGGTTAATAAGTCCATACCCTCCTACCATCGTTAATCTAAAACTTCACAAACAATTGAAATGGTACAAACATAAATTCATCAGTTGCATGCTACAGTAGCGGCTAGACGTGTACAGATCACAATTGCCAACTTACACAGAAGAAGAAGAAGAAGAAGAATATATTTTATTTACGTGTCACATGTTGTAATAAAACATTTGCAACATTTACAAAGTTAATTTAAAAAACAACATCCAGCCTAAAAGGCTTATGAGACACGAAATTCGTTGATAATCTAAAATCATGAGATAAGAAACATATACATTGTTAAAATGGTGTGGAAACAGTCACATAAGTGCTTATAATACAAGCGAAAACTACATGTTGATTTTGGACCTTTTACGTCTATTAAACATATTGTTTATCATGGCAGAAAGAGATATAAAAACATTGTCATATAACATTAATTAAACAAATTGGTCAACTGGCGAAAGCTGGGCAAATCGAGGCGCTGCTTTTTATATAATTCCAAAAATCGTACCTTAAATCAGAATAAAAACTACAAATGAAGCGAGCCACAAATTACGTGGTTGAAAGAACGTCTTTCAGTCGTGGCTGCAGTATCGTTTCGTCGTTCTTTAATAATATTAAAGGGACAGTCTAATCGGAGATTTTATTATATGATCAGCGATGAAATACTGGGTTTTATCAGTGAAATAAACTGTCTATCAGGCAACAGTGACGATATATTATATTTTCACTGTAAACCAGTGACGATATATTATATCGTCGCTGGTCAGGTGCCGGAACTACTTTCAGCCATGTTAAAAAAAGGGGTAACTTTCCAGTTTTAAAGTCATTTTAATTACATATTTCATTAAAAAATCATATAATAAATAGAATACTTAATGTAGTTAATAATGCGCCACTCGTGAAATATCAACTTTACCCATTACACTCGATGAAATAAACCTGGTATTGGAAAACCACATTAAGTATCCTCTACATATTGCGGAAACAAAATTTTGGAGGTCCTTTCTGTTTATACATATATATGATAATCAAATGGATATTTCACACGTATGTCAACTGGTAGTAGATGTAGGTATGTAAGTGAGATGAATTCTTTTCAAGACTTTAACGATTTCTCAAAGAATAGTGCGCAAGTGCCAAAAACATTGTAAAATATAGCCAATGACAATCGTTACTATATATACGAGCGTTGAACACAATCGTACAGCAAAACAATGTCATATCTGTTGACTTATATATAATGAATTATTTGCTAATATGCTCGTAAAGTATTAACATATTAGTTATATTTTAACTTTGTTATAAATGTCGATATAACAACATGTTATATCAGAACTACGAAGCCAAGTTGTTTTAATTGGTAACTTAAATGTTTCAGTTGATTTAAGATTGGGTAAGGTTTAGACTTAGATTTAACATCAGGCAAATATAGCTTTTCGGTCAGTATTCTGGCTTCTTAAGCCGTTGTTTTAGTTGTCAACACACCGTTAGTATCATTTCGTTGATTTCGGTAACAACGCAAAAGTTCAAATGATGCAAAAGTGTCTCAAACACGTGACGTATTTACTGTACGCGTGCTTTACACATTTGAACTAGTTTCACTTTATTTCCAAACACGGAACTGCTCCAGAGACACACGGCGCCATAGCTTTCGTGTTGATCACGAGTCGGTTATGATAGATCTATCAGCGTAAATAACATAATCCCGACAAATCCTTGTCTTTGATTGTCACAGAAAATGTTAAATTACATCCATTGTCAATATCAACCCGTCTCTCTCTAACTAACGTATTATACAACCGAGGAGCGTTGTCAATTTCAGAGCCATGTGTAGGCACGTACGTCTCGTGTCACGCTTATTTACAAGGTGTCCCTTCTTCCTTTGAAGATGAAATTGACAATACTAGATGCCGCCTTTGATGGCTCTTGTATCCTTTTCCCCGACGCCATTTGCGTTAGTAGCAAATAAAGGTGTTATTCTGTCACCGATGTTGCCGATTTCACTTTTAGATGAGCGTATTTCTTTGATACCTACGATGGTATATGGCACAGACGACACGCATGGCGATATAAACATGTCTATCGGTGTACTTAATTAACTAGCAGGCGATGTGGATTAAAGCTCGCGCTCTGTTATGGTGATGAATTTCTTAACAAACCTAGTTTATTACAGGGCTCGCGTGAATGTTTTAATTTACAAGGTTACAAAACGATGTTATTTCCTAAAGAGGCGTAATTACATGAGGCACTTATTACATAAACATGCGATCTTTCACGTTAAGGGTGGATACTGTTTGATCTTATAAACTCAATTGTCGGTTTGAATAAAGTTACTAGATAATATGTGTTCACACTGAGTAGGTAGCAGAGGAATAATGTTATCCAACACATCCGATTTAAGTATCATGGGAAACTTAATTTATAAATATCTAGAATTGTCCATTTACAATCATTTGAAATATTCATACATTAAAATGAAACAGCCGCCAAAAGGCTACAAGACAAATACCATTAAAACATATACATGCATTCTAAACAAATATACGTTTGTTAATTGTAGTTTTTAGCAAGATGACACGAAAGCTTATTTTCTTTATAAGTAACGACGTATATTACTGTTGATTCTGTTATTTCCAGGCAAAAACAGTGGGGTGTATAATTAGATGAAATTTGCAATTTTTTCTAAAGATATTTTTTATATTGACAATTTTTCCACAAGATTGAATTGAAAGTTCGACATGATGTACATAATATTTCTTCAAAATGAGTTAAATAGTTATTTTAAACTTATTTGATCGGGTTCTCTAAGCTGCGAATGGGGTTCTTTGTTGAATCAGTTTTATATATGTTTATTACCATCATTATTATAAAACTTTTAAGTAAAAAAGTAATTAATTTGATTAAATTGTAAATTGCTTACCTTTTTAAGTGACATTTCGAATTTGGCATATTGCTCATGTAGGTGATATCGTTATTGGAAATTATTCTTCAAAAATAAAACAATTAAAACACCTTCCGCATTTTTCATATTTTGACTTTATTGGTAATAAAATCGTTACTTTACGGTGACATATGTTTTGGATATGTTAAGGGTATGCATGTAGTGAGATACCCCAAAATGAATTGTTATGTTGGTATGAAATGAATTAAATCAAACCCAATTTTGAAATGGCAATAATAAATTAATATTTATTTAATTATTAATTATTATAAACATTATTTTGAAAAAGTAAGACCTCACACCAAACTTTAAAAAAAAAAACTACAGTTACATGAAAAGTGTTTTCTGTATGGAGCCGATACCTATTCCATGTGTTGCATGATTGAATTAAGAATCTCCTGCTGATGTGTGCTCACCAAAACGTTGCCACTATATTTCGTTCTTTTCCAGTCGAGGTAACGGCGCGGTAAAATATAATCGTATTAATTCGTCTGGTCTCGAGCCGTATATCGTGATGAAGGCGCATAAAGACAAGCTCTTAAAACATCAAACGCAAAAATACGATTATTGATAACCGCGCATGCGCGTTAGTCTCATCCGGTGTGCTTTTTATGTGTTGCTGGAATTAGATAAAGGATAATTCTCGTGGCCTTGTTGATATAAGGTAATGCATCGGCGAGAAAACGTAACATTCTGATCACTCCGTGCGATATTGTCTCTCAACAGATGCGAAATCGTGATTTACAACTCTAATATCCGAATTTAATTCCTTTGTACGTGGATTAGACTTGTTGAAATTATTCAGTATTAGATTGTGTGACCACCCGACCGTGTTAGTTGAACATTTTCGTCATAATTCGTGGAATTAGTTGACAATTTCGTTGCCTGATGACGCTCAAAATCTAATTGTTAAGTCAATCTATTTACCCCTCAACTGTCACCGAAATTCTCTGAATTTATAAAAAAGGAAAGGTTTTCTTATTTCAAGGAATCAGTTTGGTAAATGTTCTGAATATAATCATTTACAAGTAAACGCAGTCATTTCGAAAGATCGAAATTGATTTCTAAGTAATTATAAAATAAGATATGTTACTTTAGTACGTATGGAAAAACAATCAATATTTGTGTTCTGGAAGTTTTCAAATAATTGTACAAATTAGTAGATTTACCTTTGAAATTTTACTAACACGGACCTTCTTTATGATTATTAAGGTATTGTTAATAATAGCTACATGCGGTGCATTAACCACAAGCATATCTGAGTATATTAAAGACCTCTTGGCATAATCCAATCCGCATATATCACTTAAACACAACAAATTATCAAGGAAAAGCCGTTAAAACGAGTTAATCGCCATCATATCGACGACTGGTTTGCGACAAGGCGGCGCTCTATGTCCTATGTTATTCATGCTTTTGGTCCGCATGATGCCAAATTAGAGCCTCGCTTGAAAGTATATCGCGAGCCGTTGTGAACGGCAAGTAAGCCGTATAATTGCTAATATGTCTAAAGATAAGTAAATTACTTACGCTGGGTTCGTTTGTCAGATTATACGGCGTGGAGCCGCGTAGTCTGTGTGTAGATTCAGCCCCCGGGCCCAGCGTACATCACCTTGTGACACTCCGATCTTTACCTGCTCTCTGTGAAATGTGTGAAAGTTATCGAGACGTAACGATAAACTTGATAGACTATCCGTCTCCCTACCCAGACCTATCAATCTAACTGTGAACAATTAAACAGTTTCCGCGTTTTCGTGATTTTTCAATAGGAAGTAATACAATGGTGTGTAAATGAGATGGGGATTACATATTTTGATTGTGATGTGGATGTGTTGTCTTGCTCGTTTTCTTATATACACTGCACAAATGATATAGAATGTGTGAAAAAAAGGAATTTATTTCATATATTTCTTCATTCATCGCCTCATAGAATATTGGTAGACAGAAAATCGCTAATGGGATTTTGATACTATTTCAGAGAGAGAAATCGTTTTATCTGAATTAAACCGCAAGTTGTATTATGCTGTATTAAAAGTAACCAATTGTGTGCTAATCTGTCCCCTAGTTTACACTTTGTATCATTCGTTCCTCACTTCTGTCCCTTTCATTGGGTCTCATCCTTTCTCTCTCTCCCCTAATGTTTTTTATTTCCCTAGTTTGTTCTCTTTCTCCCAATATTTCATTTATACATCATCTGTGATATTTATTGGATTGTGAAACGCCTACAGTTGTACAACGATTATAATGAGTATAATGACGACACAAGACACTGAAAATGATACCAAATACTCGCTTCATATTTCATGACGCACAGACCCAGTAGGTAGTTAACTGACATCATATCATACAATCAATATATAAGGAAACGCTTCCACACACAATTAAATATTTAGATTGAAGTATAAAATAGTGTTTGTGATGTGATCGTATTAAATTAATTTCAATCTCTATACCAATAAATAAATGGCATGTTTGTGTCTCGTAAGCCTTATGGCTGGGTGTTGACTTTTAACAGTTTTTTATACTGTGATATATATATATGTACAGCATGTGACAAATGAAATAAAATACCCTTCTTCTTCTTCTTCTTCTTCTTCTTCTTCTTCTTCTTCATGATCTACGTTTTTCGTCCATAAGGCCTACCCTGTAGACAAATACTTATCTTGGTATTTAAGAACATATGAAAGTGATACAATAATCGAATGAACATGTTAAACAAATATATCATATTATAATAGTTAGTCTTTGTGAAGGCCGACAGCTGAATAGAGGTTACGATTATATAATTCATTGCAAGATTGTAACAATGCCAATGACTGTGATAGATAGACAGTTTAGTACCAAAGCCCGCAAACTAATTTTAGATACAAGTAAATCTTGTCATTCAGAGATTTTTAAGCTGTACATAGTGTATGTTATGGTATATGTTATGTTTAGTCTCCATGTATATCATGTATATGTTTTAAAATGTAATGTAATATTTGTACCACAATTGAGGTGAGGCTCAAATGAAATTCTTGTCTGTCTGTCTGTCTGTCTGTAAACAAGTCAGTCTGTGTAGAAAGAAAGACACCAAGAGAAAGAGAGTAATCGATTGATTTGAATGAATTACGTAAAGGACGAATTAAAAGATAACGTTTATGTTTTTAGGAGGTTGATTCTCATTTTCACGCAAGCTCGCTAATGCTGATGCTATCTCAAGACTGCTGTGGTCATATCTGGAGGTAGGATCTGTGACCACAAGCCCAAAGCTAATCTTCCATTCTTCCCAACAGGACCCTATCAGAATATCAGCAGCACTAAAACCGGTTCACAATATCATTACAACCCGTATTGGGTAAAATAACGCAAAGCCGAATCCTTCAAGGTTTAAAGTGTATCAAAATAACATTACAAAGCCCTGTAGCGGAGTTTCCATATATCACGCCTTAGTCGTAACGTCAGCGATAACTATCGCCCGTGTATAGCGCCCTGGTCAAACTCCTTACAGCGTAGAAGCGGGTTCTATTTGTTCACGATAGACCCGACCGGTACCTCCACCCCAGGAATATAACTGACGCCAGGCTAATTTATGGGTAAATGGGGGGAAAGTGGTTCGAGTCCGTGAAGTTAGCGTTAATAATAAACTGGCCCTCATTGAACGAGACTAAGTGTAATGAGAGACTTGAGTTGAGTAGTCGCGCGTATAACTCAACCCCCACCCCCCAGACACCCCTCCCCTTAAAATGCCCCCCCCCCTAAATCCACTATCGCGGCGATAGGGTAACAGTAGCGAGAATGCAGGTGGACTGATATACCGAATGGTCTAGGGCTTTGTTTTACTGGTCTGTGAGTCTAATATTTTTTAGGTTATCAACGAACTCCGTGTCTCATAAGCCTTTTAAGGCTAGATGTTTTGTTAATGTTCCAATTTGTTTAGCAACATGTGACACGTCAATAAAGTATATTCGTCTTCTATGCTTTAATTCATTTATGTACTTACGTATTTCTTAACATTTCTTAATATGCACCTCTCCCCCGTTCCCAGTGTGTTAATCGATGGAAAGCAGTAGAAGAAATCAACGTAATCATACATAGGCTATATACCGGACTGACTTGTTGCATGGTTTTGTAAGTTTTACAGTGTCATTGATAAGTGGACCCTTCAAACATATCGCATGTTGACTAATTTGTGGCTTGCCAGAATTTGTATATACCCATCTTGTGTAAATATATAGTGTATACGAATTTATTCATAATCTGACGTGTCTGCATGTTTCTCTGCACCACATTCTATTATAGTGGTTACCTGTTATCTACACTCAAGACCCTCGTAGTACCCCCCCCCCCCCCCCCCCCCCCCTCACCCTGAAGTACGTAATCTGGTGTTTTCACATTTCGAATTGTTGCATTTAATTATTTTTAGTTTATTTGAATTTTTTAATCCAAGAGAAGACGATATACTTAATGAAAACCCTAATTTCAAAACGCCTTCAGAGATTTTACTAAGTCCTAATGGTATGATATACTTGATTTGATCTTAAAGATCAACCTTTAAAAGAATATTGAAAAATCGTGAAACTATACTTGAAAATCCCTTAAAAAGGTACATTTAAAATTCATGAAAATAAACTTAAGATATACCCAAAAAATACTAGTTTTAAAAGAATAGAAAGTGTGAATGTAAATGAAATATGATTTTGAAAGAATACAAAGTGTGAGTGTATATGAACATATGTTTTATTTTTTAAGTTAACAACATGAAATGATTTCAATACATCTTCACTCTTATACAGAGAATGTAGGCGTTTACTTGAATGTCGTTATCTACATAAAGTAAATAACTATCTAGAACTATTCATATTTCATAAAATGATATTTGTAAAGGCAATAAATCACATCGGTTTATTCAGTACATAAGTATACACCAGATCCTATCAAAGAAGATGTTCCTGCCAGTTCTCTTATTGGAAGAAATTTATTCACAAACTTTGAAGTGACACACACTATATATGTGGAAATTATCCCTGATTACAACATCAAAGCATAATGTTCAACAGAATTGAGGTCTTTTTGGACATGAGAAATGTGATTTAATGTTTAGAGAATAAATTCATTGAATAATGTCATTCATTAAACCATTCCCAAACATAGAAGTACAATTATTGATTACAATGTCTGAAAATATCTTTATTTAGATTTTAGATTTATATTATGATACGTTCAGTAGTTCAACAATGAACAACGTATGCATATGTTTTAAGTTGATATTGCTGGCGAATTCATTGATTGTCTCAAGAACAATCAATATTAATATATTATATTTGATTACATGCTACAGTGCAACCTTACCCTGTCGGTTCCTGTCAATAATAGCAATTAATAGAGGATATAAAAAAGCGATAACCTTTTTTAAATACTAATATCAAATGTATATTCAACTTCTTTATTTTCAATAGGAGACGTTTCAGTGTATATTCTATAAATATCAATCAAATAAAAGTAAACGACAATAGAAGATATCTTAAAGGGACAGAAGCACGTTTTTTGATAATTCTATATTTTAAAATTTTCACTTATACTTGTAATTTAATGCTAAATGTATTATTTTGACAGCCAAAACTCTCATTACACAAACCAATCATCCATAGTAAGAGGACAAAGTATGAAGATTCACATAAAATCCATTGGCAGTCATTTTGTGTGAACACCTTTAATTCATTTTGTGTAATAAGCAATCGCATGGCTAAACTTAACGTTATATATTTGAATTATTACTGTTCCATTTAGTTTAAATACATTGTCTTTCAATTGGAACTATTAATTTTCATTTTCCTGACATCACTTTATATACTCCCCCTAAAACGTGTTACTGCCCCTTTAAAGCATCGCCGATTTATATTGAGTTTTATATTAATAGAAATTCATATTGAACAACCCATCTTCTGGTAGGCACATCAAAGAAATAAAACCTGTATGTAAATTTATGTCACTTGCTTTACTTGTAAACGCTGTGTAAGACATCGGTATATATTATCATTTACATTTAATTATGACGTTTACAGGTCTAAATCATTCTTAAAAAGTAGGTTATCACATCTGTGTAAAAAATGACGTTATACCGATTGTTCAGGGAACGTACATGTATTTTGTTCCAATTTTCTTCATTTTCTTCAAGCTCTAAAATCAAATATCTTTGAATACAGACATATTGATTCTCTAAATAAAGGTTATGGACTGTGTAAAAGGTTCGAAGTATTTATTCACATTTTGTAGTGCTTGTAAATTTACCATTTTCTATTCTAATGAGTAAAGATATAAGTATTGGATAGGCATAACAGTTATGATAACAGCAATTGAAAATGAATTATTTTTTCAATTTTACAATCCATAAAAATCTTGCACTACGAAACAGACATATCATTAAGGTGTTTACAAGTGTTATTTTGAATTTCTTGACTTATCTTATATATGGTAAATACCAATCTTTCATATTAACCATTATCAGTGTAAACTTTCCCTTTCAAGTGTTTGACCATCGATCATTTCATAAAAAAATTAAACATGTTTATAAATGAAAGGTTAAAGGGGTAGTGGCACGTGGGGAATATAAGGTGATGTCAGGAAAATGAAATTGATGCATTAAAAAAATGTATTTGAACTAAATGGAGCAGTAATAATTCAAATATATGATGTAAAATTTAGTCATTCTTACACAAAATGAATTAAAGGTGTTCACGCAAAATGCCGCCCATGGATGAATCTTCATACTTTGTCCTCTGACTATGGATAATTGGTTTGTGTGTTGTTGTTTTTTTTGACACTATCAAAATAATACATTTAGCATTAACGTACAAGTATCAGTGAAAATTTTAAAATATTAATTTATCACAAAAACTTGCTACTGCCCCTTTAAAGTGTTTTTAAAAGCCGATAAAATAAAAACAATATTTATGTGTATCCAATAGCTCCCATTATTAATTAACAAGACTAATTAATTGTTTTATTCATTTTATTTTCTTTGTTTTGGCATATCCTCTGATCGCCTTAATACCAGAGGGTAGTAGTTTAGCTGTGAGGGTTAACGGCTCAGTAGCCAGTAAATTCTCTCGCAACAACCTGTCCTTGAACATTGTGCAGTGATGCTTACGAAAGCGGCGCCAAAAAGATTGAAAACGTCCCCCGGGGGTTTGGTCACAACGCTGGCCACGGGGGCAAATACCCGAGCGTTCAAAAGGGTACTTATTAATTACGTTGGGTTCATTACGAGTACCCGAGCAAGGGTGTACATAACTGATAGGTTTCACTCGACGAAATGTCAATCATTTGTAATTATATCCCCAAAATCTGGCGCTTATAAACAAACAGACTTATCGAAGGATCAGTAAGGGCGAAGCACGGAGTCAGCGAGCGCGACGGTTGTGGATTTCACCGCTGAAATAGACATGCACATTTAGCATGCTTTTTCTGCGTATCGCATGTCAATTTCGCTGATGGGATGTCAATTTGTATAAAGCGCCGCTAGACTCGCATGTCATTCGGCTATCACCGCTTATACATCCTGTGCATGGCTTAATTAGGCCGATAAACGACCAAGTGACCACCCAGTTTCATATCTACAACAACTGGACAAATAGTTATAATAATACAATGAATATGTCATATACATCCTCATAGCTCCTTAAACAATGCGGGGAGACTTAGCGACTGAAACAATGCGAGCTCCGCGCACTGTATGCGACAGAGGCGACACTGCTGCGATATAAACACTACAGTGGACTTACTGTACCGCGTGCCAGGCCGAGTGACGTCACAATCGTGGCGCCAGGCGTACTTATGCCGCAAAGGCAGACAGCTATTTGAAAACAGCAAATCATGCTACATCAACTCAAGAGCTAGAGCTTTGGGCCGCTAGCTAGCCTAGTCTAGTCGCTAGTCAGTCCGAGTTGAAAGGGAATGCAGGAGCAAAACCGGGCTCCAGTGGGCGAGGGGGTTTGTGTACTCTCGCGTTATGCTAGAGACAGCCAAACATTAGCAGGCGACGTAAGATCTACACGTTCATTGAAATCGATATGTGACAGTTTACCATGATATTCACACCTTCGCCCGTCAATCAAACCAGTAGGCGTGGCTTATGTTACTCGTCATCGCATTGTTTTATACTGAATATTATCAACCCGGTCCTTAATAATGCTTGAATTTAATTCCTCTGTAAAGTAGAACAGAAATATGTCTATAACATAGCTCCTTTTATAAACTATCCGATCCTGGGAGCATGGGAAAGTAGGAGCATCCTGTAACATCGCTCTTCTGTCACTTGAAAGGGAAAGTCTGCCGACACTCTTTGTGGGCGCTCCAACATGTGTACTTGTCAAAACCACGCCCATCTCGTTAACTGATTGGTCGCGGCGTGACGCGTCAACCAATCGGAAGCGTGAGTCCAAGCCGAAGGGTAATGGCGAGCATTATGCATGTGTAATACTGGGAATAGGCCACAGGCGACAGGGCTCAGCTAACGGAGCGCATACATGTAGTTCGCTAAAGCATATAGTACCTCACATGATTTTACCACGTAAATACAAGGGGGCAGATATGGCGTTTAACCCATCGTTTCTTCTTCACAGGCCTATGGAGTACGGAATGGGGTCCTTTCTGTCACAATCCCCCTTTCTCCCCGCCATGGCGTTACAACCCCCGGGTCTGGGGTCATCCCTACTCCCCAAACTTCAGCATGGGCTAGGGCGTGGCCCCCTCACCCACGGGGACATGCTGCCCCACCATGACCCCTTCAGGCCCCTCAGGGGGATGGAGCCCCCCGAAGTCGAGGCAAACGACGACCCCAAAGTGGAGCTTGAGAGCAAGGAACTTTGGGACAGCTTCCATAAATTCGGGACTGAGATGGTTATCACAAAATCCGGCAGGTAGGTGAAATTAATTTGATATTGATGATACTCTGTCGTCTCATACTTGTCTATGTAAACCGAACTGACATGATAATTGAGAAAAAATACGCTTATCAAAAAAGGGGTTGACAAGTATGTGGGGAGTAATGTGAAAGTGACATCATGATGAGCGAAATGTACATCTATGCAAAGTAATCGATTGCACTAAAGTGTTGTCTTTGTCATAACTTATTGTAATGGTGATTTGCAGTAAACATTGAGTGAATTGTATATCAAAATAGTGATTTCAAGCAATTAAATAATAGGAATTAAGCATTGTTTTAAATTACTATAAAGTAACATGCTTATTTATGGAAATCAATTGAAGTACTTTATATTTGATTTAGTGAATATTTAATGGTATAATCTAAAATTACAATTATAGCTTATAGACTGAACTGAATGGATTATTTGAAAGCAAAACAAAATCAAAAATAATTGTTAATAAAAATGTACCATAGGCAGATGAAGTTCTTCCACTAACTAAATTTGTCAACCAATTTGTTATCAAACAAAATTAACAATAAATTGTCTATTCGATAACTCTCACTCATTTAGACTAATAAAACTCTTCAACTTTCTTTAATAATTCTTATACTTCATAATATATTTTCTAAAATTGTCTTACAATCAAATTATTGGCAATACTATAGATTCAGAAAATGCAAGAGTTATAGTAAATAATCGAAGGAGCTCTACTTTCAGTCATCTATGACGAGATTGACAACAAAAATAGACATGTTTATAACAATGGTTGCATTGTTCAACCGTTGAATCATTCATGAAAACAATCCAAGTGATAATGATGATTACCGTTAAACAATAGGTGTAAACCCATGTCATATTATAGCCCCAGTAACAGCGTACAATCACTATATGACAGCATGGGCTTCTTCATTACCAATGGTCATTTTTAAAAATACCTGTTTCACTAATTAAATTTTACATTTAAAACATGACTCAAACAACTATTGAAATAATTATGTAATAAACCATATCATTAAAAGTCATATGTATTAAAAATTCACAGACCCATTAAAAATATAATGTATTCAGATTATCAGATGTTTATATGTGTAAAACATTTCAAGTGACGCATAAGTTGAAATATATGTCTCTTTATTGTTTCACTGCAGACATGTTTTTTCATACTTGTCTAATTTATAGTTTCACATATCTAACTTAATATATCATATATCATAAGAGCATATCTTAAAGGTCTTCAGATTTCAAGGTTGTGAAGCAAGTCTACATTATAATGTATTCTTTATCATACCCAAATTGTTTGTTTTATTGCAACGTTATATATCTTGATTTACTTAGCAATGATAGTCTTCAAAAGTGACCAATCAAAAACACTGTAAGAGATACATGGGAAATAATTTCAAAAATGTTGACACCAAAAGTTGTAATTTCGAGTTAGGTCACTATCAATAATTTGGATTTGATAACAAAGAAATTATCCCCTTAGTTTCAATTACATGATAATCAAGAACAGTTGATAGCACTGGACTTGTAGCATGCATGCTATAACGATGTAGATAGCAACTTGTCGTGTAATAGACAACACGTGAGATTGACACCTGTCAAACAATTATCAAAGAACTGGCATATAGAATACATGGTATATTTTCAGGAACAATTAGATATATTGACTGATCTAGGTATGTCATGAAAACACACAATCAAACAATATTGTTCTGAGTAACTAAAGGAAATTCATCTGAAAACCCATGTTCCATTTTATTAAGTTTGCAGTTACTTTATTTCTTGAATAATTTGTTAAATATTACTTGTTTCAAAGACACGTTAAATATATTACGGTTATTAAATGTCATTGTAAACGTCACAACAAACGACTTCCTTGTTCTAATTGGCCTGAGACAGTTGTCAATTCACTGAAAACGACTATGTCTGATAGCTGTCACTCGAAGTATGAAATGAACATAAAATAATGTAATACAAAACACAACGTGCAAAAATGCATTAAATCTTTTCAGGCGTCTTTGTTTATATCTCTCGATACAGGGTGACTGTTTCAATTGAATATATTATAAAGAGTTTTGTACAATCATACAATTTGATGATGTGTATGTTTGGTAAATTGGCAGATGATACAATCCTAATGTAAGTAGCTTGTGACAGCACGACCAAAAAGGGAAAAATGCGCCGTTAAAAAAAGATTGCAGTTTATACATTAAAATAATGATTTTGATAATAATCAAAATTAAAATTATCAAAGAATGATAATCATTATTAATTTTCACACTTGTATGTAATTCTTTAAAATAGATAAAATCTTCTCGTTCGTCCATTAAGTAGCTTCTATCAACACTATCATCAGTAATTGGTGTTTTGAAGGTCTTGAATATTTATCCATATAAATATTTTCAAATTTGAGTGACATCATTGTCGTGTGGAATTCTTCACGAATACCATGATATCATAGCTCATAGGTTCTGCAGCACTCCATTCATGGGATTAATGAATTACTCGTAACATGCATTATGTCGCGTGATGTGACAATATTAATAATCCTGAGGCCTTTGTAGAGAAAATAATCATCAGATGTTCCGTTTTTATACCTTACTGGAGGCGGCAGAATGACCTAATTAACACACGGACAATGTAAATGTAATGTATGGACTAATTATGTAACCATTGTATGTTATAGTCATCAAATGCGACGAATTATCTATCATTTGATGTTGTTATATTTATTGACTCAAATAATGCTATGGAAGTATATTTTTCAATGCGTAGCCTATATTTCCACGCAATTAAAAGTTCAAAAATAATATCATAGTTTTTTTAAAATACGTTACTTCATTACCTTACACCCAAATTAACACATTTAATACTTCAAAGGAACACATGTATGTTGTACATTGATAATGTATGTTTTCAATCGAAGCCATTGATCCGATTCGCTAGCTCATTCCAAGCTGTCACATTTTCTTTGAACTTGAAAAAACAAACTAACAACTCAGTTAATTAACAATATCAAGTTATGTAATTTGTACCATAAGCAGTAAATGTAACAGTTTACCAGTGGTTGACGAGACCATGAAATTTAAAAAAATGTATTGTTAAGGAGCAAATATAATTTAGGGTAGATATTTTACAAATGTAACCAATTTCACAAATTATGATTATAAATAATTTAAGATATTACAATTGTAAGAAATACTACACATTGTAATAAATGAAACAAATGTAACGAGAAGTTTAAATCTAAACTTTTGAATTACAATTCTAACGAATCACATCTCTCTTACTTAGAATGTCTCTACCAATGATTGTGTTAATGGACAAGAAATCAACACATGGGTGAATTTGATATCAATGTTGGACAAAATTGGATAAAGGATTCTTTGAATATGATAATTGAAATGATGCATTCATTGCTGGTAAACCAATCTACGTAAGACACCTTTGGTTAAAACTAAATGTTCGAGATCAGTGCTTGGTCCCCACATATTTGCCATATCAGTTTCAACATTAATTACAATTGTCTTAATTGCTACTTTCGTACTTCATATAATTGCTATTCTACATATTTATACGAATTCAATGTTTTGATTGTCACAGTGCAGTGCTTATATTCTGCCAATTTTTCAGCACACATTGATATATTCCAAAGAGTTAATCTATAGTTATAATCTATAAGTTAACTTATATTTGGCATGTCGCAATCTCAAAAGGTGAAACAAAATATTCAAGACATGAATTGAGGTTTTAGAATTGAATAGCTGTTACGTTCAATGTTGTTTTGATGTTTTGATATCGCTAAATCAAAGTTAGACTAACCTTAACGAAACAAGTAATGGATATATCAATTTCAATCACTGATACATATCAGTGGTCCCCTATAATTATAATTTATAAAATCAAACCATATCTAAAACCATTTAGCCTAGAATATATACATGTAACATTAAACGAACTAAGTACAAGAGACCAGTGGAGAATAGTTTTATCATGAAAACCGGAGTTGACTGACACAGTGCAAATATCTCAACTAAACAACACTACCAATAACACGGTCTAGACAATGTGTTCGTTAGAAAGAAATAACTGACGAATGGGAACGCATCCCTGTCGAACTCCCGTACTTGTTGGGCTACAAACTAACGGTGACTCACTCTTTCAGGGTTGAATCAATTTACAATTGAAATAATTTAAATTAATTGGAGCCGTCTGGTGCCTTCATATTAAGTCCAATTTCAAAATAGCCCCGAAATTGTAAAAAGGGGAGGAGTCAACGACAATTATGGTTTCTACTTTCCTCATGCATATTTTAACACCATTCGGTGCTGAGTGTGTTACACCAACGCCTGACGTATTACCTTTAACAATGTGCTTAACCATATTTGGTCATCCTTCTAGTGTTTAGTTTCGTACTTTCTATAAAGATTTATTGTTAATTCAGGAGCACTAAGTGCCAAAATATTGAAAAATACAAAAAAAATTTTTTTTGGCAGATTTTACAAATTCCCAAAAGACGTATTTAGGTCATAATGGAAATATTTAATTTCCATCAATTATTCAGGAGCATTAAATGTCATTTAAAAAAAAACATGTTTCATAAATTTGATATTTAAAATCATTATGATAAAGTTTAAAATTTAATGTATTTTTCTTTAATAACTAAAAGAACAGAGTTTTACCTGAACTTGTTCAGCTTACCTCCTAATGTTTCTTCTTTCGTCCTATTTAGACGATTCAAATAATGTTTTAACACAAAGTGCTGTCGATTTTCTATTCAAGGTGTACATATGCTATTCCGTTTGCTTTGTAGTTTTAGGGAGCCATTGAAATAACAAAATATTTGATATTTTGATGAATTGTGTTATCAAGTATATCGGTTTGAATTTCATCTTTCGATCATGTGTTGCATAGTGAAGTAAATAGATCTTATTTTGATAGATTGCTCGATTCGTAGAATTGATAACTTTTCATGAAAAATGTGTTTCAGCCTATTTCTCTTTTATACGACCTTATAATATGAAATTTGTCACAATGATTCACGTCCATTTATGTAGTTTACAAAGTAAAACTGATATCAGTTTTAAAAATATTGGAATTATCAACTACATGTATGTCGTATTTCTTGATTAAGAATTTTTTTTAGATTCTTTGATTAAATATAATATGAAATTTGTCACAATGATTCACGTCCATTTATGTAGTTTACAAAGTAAAACTGATATCAGTTTTAAAAATATTGGAATTATCAACTACATGTATGTCGTATTTCTTGATTAAGTATTTTTTTTAGATTCTTTGATTAAATATAGATTCACGCAAAATTAGACCCCGTGATTGAACGTGCATTACACAGTGACCCGGTAACATATGGATGTTTACATATAGCTCAACGCGATCGATGTGGCCGAGTATCAATTATCGGCAATCAATTACAAATTTGAGTGCATTCGCACATGCGGAGTTCGTCGCATTGCATAAAGCCACCTGTACGTATATGAACCTGGTAATTCATATATCACGGCAATTTCTGTCGAAAGGGTTATGAAAATAGCATCATTATCTATGATTGACACGTCGCCAATGACTGATGTCATAATCATCGTTCCATAGCCAAAATGTCGTTGTCGATTGTACACGGATAATGCTTGATTCTGATTGGCTGAACGCCTGTTAATTTCACGTTCAACGCGTGCAGCACGTTCTTTGTTTCGATGCGACGATGTGTCAACTTTCTCACTAGACCTGGCTTCGTTATATAATGAAATATACACCCGGTCACAAACGAAGCACCTTGGTGAATCGTTGTCAGTTTCACCATAGCATTGTTTTAAACAATAATCGATTTTACCGCTTGAAACGTATGTACCGAGTGCCATTAGTCTTGCAGTGAGAACAGAAATGGTTCGTTTAGTCTTCCACGATCGATTAGGCTGCACTGTTGGTACTCACTGCAAGCTTTCGATGACCAAATGTACTTGTTTTAGTAAGGGGATTAAGAGTCACGACATATTTAGATCTGACATAAGGTTCATCCAGTTTGGGTCTAGTCTCGCAGGTCATCCACATGTATTATCAAATATCATCTTCATACATTGTCGACGACGATTTGCATATATCATCATCAAGGTGAATGAACGTTTGAGATATAATTGTTGATGAAGGTTATCGATTCGTTGTCTTGTTTACTTATCCTTAATTGTATTTGAAACAGTGACGCCATTAAATGGATTGTTCAGGATGACGTTTTTATCATTTCGTAGTATCTAAAGTAGTACTAATAGCTACCGTAGATGTTAAAATGGGCGTTAATAAAAAATAAAGAGACTAACCATAATCTCGAAAACTTAAAAAGGAATAGAACAATAAAATATCATTTTTATACGAATCATAGAAATAAATAGACTCGCGAAATTGAATGAAAGGAGAACGCAGATTTACATAATGGATTTCCCCATGTACGTACATTCTGTATAAGAAAGTTATCATTTATTGTTTTGTTATATATTTCTAAAACGAACGATGCAAACTTATACTTAACAAATATTCCTAAAACATTGATAATGTAGAAACACATAAACGTTTCAATGAAATGGGGGATTTTACTGTGAACGTTACACATGAAACGATTATAGAAAAAAGCTTCATCCAAATATTGTTTTTCATGAACTATTTCACTTTCATTCCGTGTATAAATTCACACTTAACGACACAATCATTACATTTATAATCTCAAACTTATATTTAAACGAAATCGCGAAATCTGTGTCAGCCATTCAGATTATTTCGTTCCAGGAAAAAACTGTTATCTCTTAATATGATTCCTCACATAGAGACTGCGGTATGTAGATTACCATAATATTATGGTAATCAATGTTATTGTTTAGACTAACAATCTCCCTCTCTGTGACATTGTGACCGGCGTATGTCTAGACTAAACATGGCGTAATCAGTTACGCGAGATTTATGTCATATGCACGTGTAGGAAATACGCCATGTGAATGTCCCACTGGGTACCAATTGGGTATCTGGGTACCCTGGGTGGAAACGCCGGGTACTTTATGGTAAAGCCATATTTGTGTCTGATTTATTAGTTTTGGTATCAAATTGACACTTTTAACATTGTTTTTCTCTCTCCAGTGCACGAGTTTGGTTTACCGAATGTTTTGCTTGTCTGTAGGAGGTTTATGGTAAATGTTCGTCCTTCTGGTTGGTCATAATTGTGTCTTAATTTGATTGTTTGGATAAGAAATTGACACATTTAATATCTTCTGTGGCTTCCATGTGAAAGTTTTTCCTTTATATGTATGATGTGTCTGTCGAAGATCTTGTTACGGCCAACTGTGAACTTTATGATAACATGTAGTACTTTATAAGAATGTGTCTGGAATTTGAATTTAATATTTCAACAATTATTGCTGTTCAGTTCTTTTCCAAATTGAAATTATTTTTTACTTAAGATATTTTAATTGTGACAGATATCGTTTTATCAGTGACAATGGAATATCACAGAGTTTTGGTCATTTCAAGATACCATTATGTAAGATGTGGTAAAAATTTGCTTGCAATAAATCAAATATTAGGATGATAAGCAAATTTAACTATTGTGAGAATAATTCAATAAAGACTCTTAAATAATTTCTTTTAAATTTGGGTTCATACATACTATTCCGCTTTTGTATCATTTTCAAAGCAAAATGGTTTCAAAATCCCTTACTCACTTAAAGGCGTTCTTCAATTATTTTTCCCTAAAATATATATTTTTGTATTTGCTGTTATTGTATTTTTAGAATTCTTATTTAAAGCGTCTAAGGGAATCTTGAAGGGAAGGGGAATTACCTGCATAAATTGAAATATATTGATTCGATTAAACGAGAGCTTAATTGGACAATGCCACAATGATATTACCGTTTTGCAAGCAATATGTAATAATTTCAAAGATATATGCATATAAATATACAAAGTATACCGCTATGATAAGGGTATGATTGTAACAGTAATATTTATAACAGTAGGGAATAAAAAATTCGATTCATGAAAAAGCAACCGGTTCTCTGCTTGATCAAACAGAATATACACTACAAACCAAAGAATAGGGACAAAACGTAGTCAATATTTCATTCTGAATAGGCACTTAAAATATCTTTACCCTGCACGTAAGTGTTTTTCGAAAATGAGCACAAATCAAGAAAATAAACTTCTCTTTTCAAATATGAAAAACCCGCAATATGTAAAGCGCTTAATAGGCCAAATCTTCCTCTTGAAAGGTACATAAATCAACAAAAATGCGTCGATTTCCTAAGTAACCGTCCGTGCAACATGATATCCACCTGCTGATTGACCCCTGCACGTGCTCCACGGGCCTGTCACCATGTCTGATATGTGCATCACGTGTACATTTCACCGAGGCAATAGACATGAACGTTATGCCGCCGGTTCCTCGCGCCGCCATTTGGCACCCATTTTGGCCTATTATCGGCTCTTCTGTTATGATAACGTAGACTTCCACAACAATATTAGCTATCAACGATCTTTGACACTTATAGGGTTAATTAGCGCGTACTTATGGGCCTGCGTACGAACCTGCTCGCGTAATTATATATTACGTACTCTCAGACATGTGACGTAACTACCCGGATGACTTGACGAGCCACAGACATGGCTATTTGCCTCAAGAACGCATGATAGTTATCCAGGTTTGGGCCACAAGGCATTTCTTCCAGCCCTGATCATGGGTTATGTTATCTATGTCCACAGTCGATCGGTTCCTAAAACGACATTTGTTTAACCATGTTCAAACTCATGTTTCATGGATGCCAGCCCCTAACATGTGTATCTATCGTCTTCTAATATCTCGGCGGGTTTGGAGTAACACTTGATAATAGGATATGTTTACTTAGATAATTCGAACATGTCAAGAAATAATATTTGTAAATTCGATGTTTGGTGACACAGATTACTTGACAAACACATTTATGTTTTCAAAATAAAATCGAACTTCCATCATAATCTTTATACCTGAAAATAATTTTATCAGAATAATAGAATATTTCATTTACTAATTTGATAAAAAGGATATGGGAAAATCGCAACATTCTTGTTGGAATATCACTGGACGAGCTTTGATACAGAGGTTAAAAAGGTGTGTACAATACAAATTAAGAAATGTTAAGAACACTTTTGAGTAAAAAAACTTATCTGTTTTCCTCTAAACAACATGAGGAACAACAAGTAACCTTGTGTGGAATTTTGAATTTTAAACGCAATAGAAAGCTGAAAGCATGGCTGTTTTGTGTTGTTATAACACAAGAATCAACAAAGATGATACTAACGTTATGGTTCTGTTATTTATGTCATGAAAAAGAAACAAAATGTTTGATAACTCATTACAACTTCGATTAACATCTATTTTATTTGGGAATGTAAAGATGGAATAATTTTATGATGAAAGGCTGATTTCTCAGACTATGCAATGTCTATTGGATGGCTTATAGACAATATAAGCTTATATTTACCTACATTTGAAGCTGTGGAGATTAAGTCCCAATAAGCGTTTTGTCTTAATGTAAGGTAATTTTTAATGGTATTGTGTTTTCATTATTTTGTCATTTGTTTGAAGTCGATTAGTAACATTAATATAAAAGCTTTAAAACAAAGTATATATATAAAAAGAAACAACAGTTAAAGTTCTTAGTTTCATAATAATGTCTGTTATTTAATTTTGTTAAATGTCAGTCGCGTATTCAGCCTAAATGTGAAATTATTATTTTAAAATGTATTTGTAAAGAAGATATGTAATAAAATGCATGGAAAAGAAATATTTCGTATAAAATAAAATTGATCGATATGGATTTTTATGAATTTAATAGGACCTAAACGATCATAAAGTGTTTAAGCAAGTTTAAATGTATTAAAGTATAAGAATAATAGTTTACACGCAATCTCACGAATCACATTGGCATTTATCATTTCTCGTATTTCCTAGATCATCTATGAGTAATTTACGTTGACACTTTTATTGCAATTTAATCACATGATTTATGAGTTTGTTCTCAGTGAGGAAATCAGATGATACATCATATTATAAATCTGCAATTGTGCACTGTATACCTTAAATGCACATCAATGTAAGAACAATCTTGATACAATTGTTGAAACGATGTCTGAAGGAACTTCCTTTATATGGTCATTAAGCACATATATTTCTAATATATTGCAGACATGCCAATTTGGTCTTCTTTCCAAAATTACATTCACAAAATACTTTTTTTCAACTGACGTGAAACAAATTTCATTACTGCATGTTTTAATTGATTGTTTTCTATCGGTATGTAATAGTTGAAATTATCTTCATGCTCAATCTGTTTCTTTCGTGCACTGATCGGCTATGAAATTATTTCAATTTTTAATCTCTTCGTTGACATATTAGATAACTTATTGGGGTAAAACTTCACATGTATTTCTAACTTATGAGTCAATCGTTAATTAATGTAATAGTTGAAATTATCTTAATGCTCAATCTGTTTCTTTCACTGATCGGCTATGAAATTATTTCAATTTTGAATCTCTTCGTTGACACATTAGATAACTTATTGGTGTAAAACTTCACATGTATTTCTAACTTATGAGTCAATAATTAATTGGAAACATGTGAGACATGAATATTATGTTAAAGAAGCCAATAAATAGAATGAATGAATGGTAAAGGATAGAAACTTGATAAAGTGAAAGTAGGAAAGGATACATGTGACAGACCAGATACCAGGTCGACAAGAAAACAGATAAAGAGTATAGGAACGTTGTTACATGATATATATATGATCGAAATTTGTGAAGGAAGGAAATGGTAAGACAGACAATAATGAACTGATTGGAGAAATACAGGATAGAAAGATAATTTAAGCAAAAAATAAGAAGGGCAAATATATATGAGATGGAAAGCCTATGAAAGTGAAAGTAACGAAGAGTAAATAGGACTCATCTGTAGGATCGAAAGTAAATGGAAGTAAAAGTAGGAAATAAACAATAGTGTATAATTGATAGTTCATTTAATGAACGCGAATGAATACTATGGGAAGCGAAATAAAGAATTGAACGAGATATGTCTGAAAGATGGTTTTACTAAAGATTTTCTGGATTCAAAATATCATAAACAAGTTGAGGAAACAAGAAGACAAATGCAATGTGTAATAGCATATCGATATGAAACAAACACGAGGTCAAATAAGTACAAGCACATGTATGTAAATAAAGTTGTAGAAGTAGAAACACAAAACCTTAAGTTCACAACTTTAGTGGCAAAATCATAGCTTTGATGTCCCTGTGATTTGAGTTTATGATTATGCGCCGTAAGGTGCGAATTGTTTCAAAGGGATGCAAACCAAGATCAAAGTCGGAATTCGTTTTAGTTGGAATTTTATTATACGCATTGATCGACGAAAAAATGGTTGGATTCCGTCCAGAAATATCAATAAAAAGGCATATTTCCTTAAGATCGGAATCGTTTGATTTCTGTCTTGATTGTGATAATGAATATATAACTGGCATGATGTATATGTTATAGATGGTCGTGAAAGAATGGTGACTCGAATCGATTTGGGTTACATAGGAAGGTATAAGACGTCACCAGTTATGTTGTCTTTAACTACACGTTTCTGTTAGATTTTCAAGGATGCCTTTAAATGATTTTAGAATCTTAGCTAAACGCCGGAAGTATGTAAAGGAAAAACAACAGTTAGACCTGTAACATCTAGGTAAGTAACCTTGAGAACACAGTCTAATTAGTTAGATATCTGAAAGGTTAATTTATATTTTTAACACTGTCCACTCATGAAAAACTTTCGGAAACATGAATTTCCCAACTTTTTATTTTTTTATTTATTTTTTTATTTGTCATTTGAAAAATTATTTTCTAAAGATGTTACTTAAACTGTCATTGGGAAATGATTGATATTATTAGATTATATTTGTTTAATGTTGAGTTTATATTATAAATATAATCTAATAATATCAAACATTTACGAACAAAATGTTTTTTTTAAAGATTTTGTTTCAATTAGGTAGTGAGGCCAGCTTTTTCTGATTGTTCCTTTCTCTATAGATTTCTAAGTTCAATTCATAACTTTTGAAGAATCAAGTATTATTCTACGAATGACACACTGTTAAACGCTTCTATGATTCTGAGCCATTATGTACAAAAGAAATATCTCCAAATTTCGTTTCTTTGATAAAAGTGTCTTAGGTTTTACCGTAAAAAAATTGTCTAAAAGATCTTTCTCATATGCAGCACCAACTCTGGAACTCTCCGCCTCTGGAAATTATACTCACTGAATCCATTTTTTTTCAAGTCATAATTTTAAACTTACATGTTTCTCTTTTTAAGCGCATTGAGCAACCACAAGTGTGTGAATATTTGCGCTTTACATGTTACGTTATTTATTGATTATTTATTTATTTATTTAAAGAGGGGGGAAGACATAAAATAAGAAAATAAGTTTATTGTGTCATATAGGACTGTTTTATAGCCAGGTAACGGTTTAACCAGTGCGAAGAATTACTATCTTATGTACATCTAAGCAAGGGGCTTGAACTATGGCGGGCGTGAGTAAAAGAAAGATTAGACCACAATCCCCTATAGTTAAAATGGCCCTACTTCAAAAGACGATGTCACAACGAGGCTGGCCACTATGGAAGCGAGGCTCCGGCAAGTCGACCTGTCTGCGCTCCTAGCTTGACAATGGCGAGTTGTTACGACATATTGGCGACTTAGGGATAAAATAAACGAAAAAAACGAGAGTTATAAAATTCTTTGTTTGAAGTTGAAATCGGTTCATTTAAGTAATGTTTCGATTGATTTGCCAAGTCTTTTCTCCTGTCGCGCAGTTGTAAATCAGCGGTTTGAAATTTGATTTTCTGTATACGTATTTCAGATCTATCGTCTAAAAAATTATAGCAATTCTTTATGCTAACACTTTTGGCGCCAGGTGTCTCGGAATTATGAAAGTAGATACAATTTTTCTCCCTTTATTCATTTTTTCTTAAACATAATCTAATTGAACAGTTGGAAATATATTCATGTTGAGTTGCTAAACTTTTCAGTGAAAATAGTTTTGTCTGAAATTTGAAAATTGACACAAATTTCCAAACATTTACGCGCATTTCTGAAAGTATTTAAATTAAAAAGGGATAAAGAGTATAACACTTAAAAAGGGACAAAATTAAGGGGGTTTTGCAACATATAATAACCTTTAAAGTTATTTTCACATTATCTTTTAATCTGACTTTTTACAGCAAGGTTCTGCAATGAGACAATTTATCATCAGCAGTAAGATACTAGGCGACAAAATTGATTTGTGCTATTAATCACTTTTCTCTTAAGATATGAATCTGTCATTCCTAACATCTTTGTTAATCTTTTATTGATGAATTGACATTAATAATACACTTTTGATAGGCTCAGGTTGAGAAAATGGATGTAATATAGGAACATAAAATTATCTGAGCCTGGGGCCAAATATGTCCCCGGATCCCTTTTCGTTTTAAAAAACATATTCCAACTTTTTACTCAACCCCATCAAAAAGCCATCCGTACATCAATGGTATTTGGACAAGTTCAATTTCCTAATTGTACGGATTACAACTTGTCGACAATTAGTGAAATGTCATTTTCGCAGGAATTAGGATAATCCTAAAGGGGATTAAACCCCTTAGAGCCAGAAGGGCAAATGGGAAGCTTTTTATCTCTGATGGCTGATTATGAAAATGTGATAAAGGCGATTAACCTTTGATTACAGATACCTCTGATGTACTGTTCAAATAAAACCCGCCCGGAAAGGTTTTGATTTGCTCTTCCTGTTGGTCACGTGATCGGGTTATACTATATTTAGGCTTTCAATTCGAAAAGAACTCGATCCTTGACTGAAGAAGTACATCATTGCATGTGACTTACAGTTCAAAACGTTGGCCTAGCTTTATTGAAATGAAGTTGCGAATAAATATTTCTTCACAAATTTTATAAAATGACTATAAACATTTGATTAGAAATAACGTCTTTGGTTAAACCATTTTTAAAAAGTATCTTAGGGAGAATAATTATACTAGGAGATCGAATTGAGACTAGGTATACACACATTGGCACATTCTTAAGACTTCTTCTAGAAAGTTGTTGGATAAATGGTTGAGTGACCCAGCTCAGTGGTAGAGTGTCTGCTCGTCACCTGATAGACCGGGGTTTGACTCTTCTTCTATTCATCTCAAACGGATAGTTGTTATAATATGTTAGATTACAAAAAGTTATTGATAGTTTGATCTTAGAGTGAAAGTTTCCCTTGTTGATAGTCCCAGCATCTTTAAATTACTCTATCTTTTCTAGTTTTTTCAACAAAACTCCGTAACAGAATGAATTCAGTCGTAAAATGTACTTAATAATCTTTTTTAATATTGATCCTAAATACTACTTAAATACTGGTCCGTTTTGTTCCAAATTCTAACAATTGACGTAGAACTATTTTCTGTGATTGTTGTCTGTTTAAATGTCAGCTAATGAAATAACATTCACACTTAATCACATTACTATACACACTTGCTCACCTTCAAATAAATAATAGGGGTCAACTATTCTGTGTATTTAACCTTTTGATATTTAAGTCAAAATGACATTCTTTGTCAACTAGTGCAGTTTATGAACCACGTAACAGCAAATGTAAATGGCAAACATCAATTCTTTATGATCTGCATATATTCTATAATTTATTTCGTTCTCTATTTAAACAAGTTATGACCGATAATTAATTCTTTCAGTTTCAGTGAATCTTGATAAAATGAAAAACTATATAAAGTTGTATCATTTAACTATCTTATAGTATGGATGGTTTGGATAAAGTATTTTCCAGGCAATTTTTTAAAATCCCGAAATAAGTGAAGTATAGTTTTGACATAATCAAATAATCAATAATTATAATCATAATTAGTTTCCTGTGTCAAAGGTGTATAATACCAAGGATTTGGTATCAAACAGTTCAGTAAGCATTTTGTACTTTTAATTTTAATGATTTTACCACTCAGTACGGTATTTCTATTTTGTAAAACTATATATCTTATATCGGTTAACATATGGCATATTACACGTATCTTCGATCAACCTTTATATCATAAATTGATTTTAGAAATTATAGATTTAAAATCTGTCTCAAGAGTCGTATCTGATATGATATGCGGACTCCCACTCTTATCGATTATCGAATATCGATTTGAGCCGAGGAAACAAAAATACACGTTGGAGTTAAATCGTTAAAATACTATTATAGATATTCCAAGGTTTTTTAAATTCAAAAATTCAAATTTCAATTCTATACCCTTGTTTCTTAATCTACGAAAACGCATTTTTTAAAATGGTTGGATTTTGATAGGATGCTTTGAGGTAGCGTTTACTTAATGGTGCATGTTGTTGCTTTCAACGGAGAATCATATTTGTGATGTTTTAGATTGAGTGATTCCAATAATAAGGTTTTATTAGCTTAAAGAAATTGTACTCATATTATTTAAACACCAGCATGTGAAAATGAAATGACACTATGAGAAATATAGATATAAAAATATAGACATTCACACTAGTACATGGAAATATATGAAAAACGATTGTTTAAAGAATAAGATGAAAATTTATCAAGATTCAACCATTCTTGAAATAAGAAAAAAGAAATTTCAGTATCTAGAAACAACAAACGAGGTTAATAGAAGGAGAGATATCGATCAGAGAAAGAGAGAAGAGAAGAAACAATTGTCAAGATACAAAACGGTAGGAAGATAGGTATACGTATATAGAAATAGAGAAACAGAAATAATGATATAATAGCATGCTTATTATGGGCTATGTTCCACGTGAAACATGCTCAAAGCGTATGCATGATATGATAAATATATGATAAATGTAAATGACGGAAAGTTAAAATAATTGAAAATTCTGATATATGTTAATTATGGCTATATGATCATTATGCAACGACTCGACATTGGAATGTCAATGTAAATAAAACTGACATGTCTTGTAAAAGATTGCAAATTAATCCGTAAGGGCTTTTCTTCAACAGTCAATTTCATCAGTTATTTATAAACAATTAAACATTTTGAACAGACAAAGAAACATCATGTTTTTTACAGAATATTCCTAAAATGGCATATTGTTTCATGTTCAGTTAGAAAATAGAATTCAAGGACAAATAAACCTTCTAAATATCTACAGCGAATTTATTTCAAATATGCCACGCATGTGTGAGAAGAGACTTTTTGTTTCTGGGGCTTTATATTAAACAATCTAACAAGTTACAAGAAAAGACACTATTATACCAGAACATACCTTATAACAGATTATTCATATCACCAAAACTAATGCCAGTTTCACCGATTGAACATCAAACATTGTCAATTTCATCACCCAGATGTGAATACCATGTCCATCGCATTGTAGCACCTGTTTGTAGCCTGTGTGGCAAGTGTATTAAAATGTATTCAAACCATTAAAATACAATAATGTCGAAGTCAACACTGTTAAATTGAAATAAATCGCCTCCTAAACCACACAGAGGTTTTATTGTCCTGACTGTGGAGGTGGTGGAAAGTAAACACAAGAAGTGCGATGGTCACTTCACTGTAGTGGACACAGTTGACCACTGAAGCCTCGTTCTCGCAACAGTTGTTCCCCATTGTTAAAATATGTAAATTACTATTGAAGTTATTTCAGTTGACTGGTCAACGCCATAAAACACGATTGGGCTGAAATGAGAGAATCGTCAGAGTTTTACTTCTTTGAATTTAATTGCCGAGTGTGGCAAATATACCTTCAAAGTGTCTCGTACTGTTAGATCGAGCGTGATATCAGCGCAGCCGTCATCAATCACAAAATGGACATTAATCTCGATGAAGGAAATAAACAAGATTTGCTTTGAAAATGACCACCAGTGAGGTTTGATTTAACCATAGTTGGAAATGTACAACGATGGACATGATATATGTTCATCAAGTTTTGTCGTTATGCTTGTTACACGTGAAATGGACACTTTTATGTCATATAAGTTTATTATCACATGTTTGTGTTAATGCATTTACAATTTACAATATACACTATACATGTTAAATGTACAACGTTAGCAGTGACAATGACAACTCAAATAATACAAGTTCATTTCACGTTAGTTGTTAATAACATATAATTTATTTAGGTGTTGTTTCAAGTTTATTTACACTTAAGATTGACAATGTCGGGATTGATATTGACAACTTTATATCATGTCAGTTTGGAAACAACATATGTTCATCGAGTTTTCTCTAAATGATATTTATAACTCACATATTGTGTATGACAATTTCTAATTGTTAACGATATATCTGTCAGGAATGTATCTACCTGCTATTTACCAGGAGGTTGTATTCATGATAAAATCGCTCCAAACTTAATATTCACGGAAAACGTCTTGTATCACTTCAAACTGTTTGATAAGGTGTTAAAACGCAGCGAAGGTTTATTATTTTCATATCTACGCGTCAAAAAACATAAAAAATAGCTGGGGGCAAACATAGCGCCTCTGTCGACCACCAAAGGAGTAAATTGGCCCTTGTACAACCCCGAACTCCTATTGTTAAGTTTTGGCAAATTATTCATGTTGTTAGCATAATGCTTTGCTTTTATGTCTATTTGATTGTACAATTTGGACACTTTATTACCTAGAGTCTAGACTCTGTGCGTCTCCCATGCTGTAAGGGAGGCTTCTAAAAGTTGGATAACATAGTCTGATACCTTTATATGACATATGTTCCGATCTTGAATTTAAAAAGCGTAAATCACTTTGTTATGGAACTATTCTAAACATGTTGTAAATTTATGCTATTCATGCTTGTGTGAGTAAGCCATACCTTACCAACAGGGATTCAATGTGGCGTTAAAAATTCGAATTTAATAGCATCAATATAGTTCCGAAGAAACTCCTGAAAATTTGTCGCTTATTTTACGCTATTTTAATCGAGCGTAAATGGTGTTATTCACACCCAATAGAGATGTCAAAATGTCCGTGGTATGGATTACTAGGTTGCTTAGCACTGTTCACAAATATATTCAAATCTTGTTTATTTATTTATGAATTAATGAAATGAAATGGGCGAGGGTAGGGGGGTACTTTCATAATTTCATTAGTATGTTGTTACAGCTTTATTCACGGTACCTCAAAATAGACAATTTGACTTTGACTTTAATTAAATATAAAACTATTTTTCAGCACATCACCTGAATTCTGAATAATGAGTCATGAATATTTCATTTCAAAACTGTTTACAACTTTTTGATGAAATCAATGTGAAAGAATACTACCTAGGGTTCAACTTCATCTTGACAGTTATCTTTCCAGTTGTCCTTGACCTTTCATTCATTTCTTGCAGACGTATGTTCCCGCCATACAAGGTCAAGATCGGTGGCTTGGACAAGAAGGCAAAATACATCCTCCTGATGGATATAGTAGCTGTAGACGACTGTAGATACAAGTTCCACAACAGTAAATGGATGGTGGCCGGCAAAGCTGACCCCGAGATGCCGAAGAGAATGTACATCCACCCCGACTCACCCAGCACAGGAGAACAATGGATGCAGAAAGTCGTCTCCTTCCACAAGCTCAAACTCACAAACAACATCTCAGACAAACACGGATTCGTAAGTAGATTAACTTTTATAATCAACGTGTGTCACCGTCAATAGTCGATGCATGTGAGGACGAATGAATGAATGAATGAATGAATGAATGAATGAATGAATGAATGAATGAATGAATGAATCAATGAATCAATGAATCAATGAATCAATGAATTTCACATTTCGCCAACTGAACCTCATGTGAGGATGAATGAATGAATGAATTTCACATTTCGCCAACTGAGCCTTATAACCCTAAATAGCAATGACATGTACAACACGTACTTATGGTTTCAATTTATTGTTTCAATAAACCACCTTGGTGGTTCAAAATATTCATTACATAAACAACATATACAAATACAAATCTATTTGAAGACAGAATTAAGATAGACAAGATACAGTACACTTCACAGCTTACATAGAATGTCACACAATTCCATCACACGATGACGACAACGACATGACGCCGACCGTTACACATACAACGACTCCAGTATACCATATAAACCTCACACATCTTTATGCTCGCCCCGGAATATCAACACACAATCTCTCGCACAATTCTACCACATTTTCCATATTTTACACACATGACTCAAAGATCACAATTTCTTACATAATCGAAATCAAGATAATCAAGATATTTTATCTCGATTGAACGGTTAATTACCTTTCGGATCTTTTACAAAATTTCACAAACTATCGAAATTTCTTGCACATATGATATACGTCAAATGTATCACCTAAAGTTTACTTTACACATCTTTCCTGCACATCAAAGAATATCAATATCAATATACGTACGTTTCTAACTGTCCAATACACCACACATACCGAAAGAAGTAAGACTAACACTAGCAGTCCAATATATCACCTAAAGTGACACAGAGTATCTTTCTTAAAATTTTATTTGGTTTTGATAAGCTACAAAATATCTAAGATGCTGATTGAAGTTTATATCTCATCACTGGACTGGCAAATACATTGTATATCCATTTATGCATACTCTCTCTAAAATGCTTGATTTTATGAAAAAGATCAAGAAAACATCTCAAATACGTTCAATATTCGAAATTATGCATCCAATTAATCTACCTATTAGTTACAATATCGAATATATCTTCCTGTCAGCTTATGACAAGGTTTCAAAATTACGTTTGGCGAATTTGCGCGCGCCACTCGAGCCACATTGTCCGGTTTTCGATCAAAATCCCGACTTTGAATGGCCGGATTTTCGCTCTAATGTACTGATTGACCTTTCACTTGTTATTTTCAGTAACAGTTAGTGGTTCCAGATGTAATAACATCGATTTCAAAATTTTACATATGTGATCCTATCAACATACTCTGTGTCTTTTTAACATTACATACTTTCCACACACCAACACACACTAACATACAATCTCACACAGTTTTATCATACTAGCAGACCAATATATCACCTTAACATTACATACTTTCCACACACCAACACATACTAACATACAATCTCACACAGTTTTATCATACTAGCAGTCCAATATACCACCTTGACATTAAATACTTTCCACACACCAACACATGCTAACATACAATCTCACACAGATATCATACTAGCAGTCCAATATATCACCTTAACATTACATACTTTCCACACACCAACACATACTAACATACAATCTCACACAGATATCATACTAGCAGTCCAATATACCACCTTGACATTAAATACTTTCCACACACCAACACATACTAACATACAATCTCACACAGTTTTATCATACTAGGAACCCTTGCCAGTCCACAATACGTGATCTATTTGCACTTACATATAGTCACGTAATAAGCCAAGCAAGTGACACAAAGGACTGTGCAAGCTTCCATAAAACATCCTATTTAGAACTTAAATATAGATAAATATATTCACTTTATAAGGATTAAACAATATGTTTCCAAAAAGAAGGCGTTTGGTTTATTTTGAATTAAATGGACCGTATAACAAAATTACTTATAACAAAGAATAGCAACATTCAGAACCATAGTAAGAAATGGTTCTATATTCTCAATTGATTTAAATGTCTATCTTGTATACCAATTCCAATTCGATACTTTATGTACAAATGGGCTTGGTTTGATGTGTGGGGTATGATTTGTCCATGTGGGATCAATAATATAGATAACACAAGATCGATCTACACACTGCCACAAAAATACATACCTAATCGAATTAAAGTTCAGTACTCAATCTTTGTCAATATTATCAACTATCTTAATATTTCCTATTTATCCGAATACCACAACACTTGTACTTCTCTACATAATATTCTTTTTTAATATCTTAAAATGACTACAACACAAACAATGTGCTTTGATTTTTTCTCACATTATTCATACATCCCCCTTTTCAAACATATGCATTTATGAATATTCTCTCACACATACATTAATATGTTTTCAAAAACAACTTTTTTCATTCCAAAAATACAGTACTATCTCCCTCTCATCTGCAATTATCGTTTCTTTAACAAAACACATTGGATATGTATTCCCCTACTCATAATTCATTCTGTTTACACGTTCATGTTTGCATTCTCTCCATATATGCATTCAATCATTTCCTCACATGCATTTAACTGCTTTCTCTTTCCCGTGTATTCTAATGAATTTGCCTATTTCCCTCGCACGAGCTCTAATTCGTTCTACCTCATATATGCATTAAATATATGTTACCCCAGACATGCAATAATTAACTTTCCTCATGCATACATTAATTCATTTTCAAAATGCATACACAATTCATTTTCATCGTGCATACATTAATTCATTCTACCTCATGCATTAATTCAGTTTACCTCATACATGTTTTAACTTATTTTGCCTCATATATTCATTAACTCATCTTACCTCATACATGTATTAATGTTTTTACCTCATATATTCAATAATTCATTTGACCTCATACATTCATTAATTCATTTTACCTCATATATGCATTATTTTTTCTTTACAAACATTTTCATTTGACCTCTAACATGTTTTATCTTTTCATCATAACGTTTCTCTTACACATTTATACTCCCTTTTTATACACTAAATTATAACTTTTCTCTTACACATTTCTTATGCGTTTTCCCTTTACAATAGCATATGCTTTCCAATATTCTAAACACAAAAAAGGGCATTCATATAATTTCTCTGACAGATATATTTTTCTTCACGCATGCATTTAAGATTCATTGTATTTTCCGTCACACATGCATTCGTATATAGAAATTCCCCTTAGACATGCATTCTTCACCCCTGCCTGTCTCAGATGTAATTTTCTACTCTCCATCATACATGCATTAATACATAACTTCAACAAGAGACCCAATCAGATCGATTGTACTGCACTTACATACTGCTCGTACAATTGTTAGTGTGTGTCCCCCAGACCACGCCTACTACCACCTCGTGCATGACCACTACAAATGTTCTATTGTCATGGTCATGGTGAAGCGGGCCATGCTGAATATGTGCTCTATCAATTTGCCATGAAAACTTAAGCATGAATGTAAAGTCTATTAATTCACCATGAAAACTTAAGCATGAATCAATTTTGAGTAAAATCTTAATGTTGTTGTGTCTAGAGATTGGGTCAGAAAGGTTATAGCCAGGCTATACTGTAGCACAGAAGTAAGGCAACGTTCGGTTGAGTGTTGGATATCGATCTATTGATGAAGGCGAGGGTTGCTGCTTGGCTGTGCTGGGATGATATGTTTATGTGAGACTGGCTCAAACCTCTTCTATTGATCCAATCCACTTGTTAAGATGAGCATGGTCGTTATTTCTGTTTCAAACCAAGAACGGATTTTGAACCGTATTTTACTTTCATTGTTAATCCTGGTTGAATGGTGAACCATATTTCACTTTGATTGTCAATCTTTGTCGGATTGTGAACCGAATTTTACCACATTATCAATCTTGCTTTAATTGTGAACGGTATTTTTTTTATTGTTAATTTTGGTTGAATTGTTACCGGTATTTCACTTTCATTGTTGATTGTTGGTTTATAGTAAACTGTATTTTATGATTGAATGAAACTTCTTGTATCTGGAAGGCTTATCCCTCCTCATATTGTTAGTGATAGTGTCTCGAGTAACTGTCGGATTTGTTTTTCCATATATACTTGTAGCAGATTTGTTTAATTTCTCTTATCATTCGATTGTTTTGGTTTGGTATTTTATCTTGTTAACTTTAATAATACTGTAGTCAGTCGGGTTTTGTTTGGTCGCATCGCAGTTTTAGATCTATTTCGCACCTTAGTGGTCACCGTCCACTTGATTTTATTATATTTATAAAACAATTCTTAAAATTTTATTCATCCACCCCTGTTGCAAAGAAATCGAGCTCCATTCAAGGAAAATGAAAGGCCACTTGCACAATAAAGTTTGACATTGAGTGGGGTTTTTTTATGAAAAGAGATACAACAATTATATATGATATTTGTTATTTAATGAAACATTGAATTACAGTTAGGTTTATTTTTGTTCGTCTCAACACGTGGTAGATTAGTTTCAAAACTGTAATTGTGTATCGTACTTTTAAAGTCGTGTCAAAGGTATTTGATTCAACTGCACTCTTCGATGCCATTGTCGAAATGTATGCATATGATTAATAAAAGTTCGTTAACGTTTTCTAATACAAATATTAAACGAAAATGATAGTTGCGCCGTTTTGTCCTATATAATGAATTACAAGGACAACATGGTTCTAGGGAGAACAATTCGTTGTTTATGGATGATGACGATTCGAAGATATCGTTTACCACTTCATCTGGTAGGATGTCTGTTATGACAAAACCTGGTACCATATACTTTATTCTTGCAATGGAACTCTTGCTGTTTATATAGGTATACAACTTCTAAATTCCCTTCAAAGAGTTGAATAACTTTATTTTGTTGCTTAAGATGAAGAGTATCTTATTCTTGTTATGAAGTAGATTTAGTATCACAATTAAATAAGATTATTAGTGTTGACGCCTAAGTAAACCTTGGTCGTAAATTTAAGGGTGATTGTTAAATACTTGAGAATACAAAAGAATGATTACTTGTAATGGAATTAAAACTTCTTTATTGTATTGAAATCATAAAAGGCAACGTCCTGACACATGTCAGTTTCGAGTTTAAAGTCTATGTTGACACGTCCTATATGCAGAATAAGTAAATTGTAAATCAAAATACAACAGTCGTCTACATTTTGTTTTGGATATTTAAATTTAAGATATGAGATCCTTTACTAAACGCGCCAACACTATCGAAAAATTACAATAAGTATCCATTATTTTGCTCACACGTGGCTTTTTAAAAGCTATTTTATATCATATATATTATGATGAAAACATCACGCTTTGATAGGATGCATTTTCTACTTTAGAAAGACATTTCACTTAAAAGCGAAAATATTTCTAACAATTCGCCAAAACATACATGTACAGTCTAGAAATACCAGAAGCTATGTAAAGCTACCAAAAACTCATAAACGTCCACACACTAGAAAAAAAAGCCCACATTTAATATTTCTTCGATTCATATTTTCAATAAATATGCGATCCTGGTTATATCTGGTACCTCGCCTGAAACCACCCCTCCCCGCCAGAGACCCCTCTCTATCTCATACCCCCACCCCCCCCCCCCCCCCCCCCCCCCCCACCCCTCCCCCTCCCTCTTTCGCTAACGCTAGACCCTCCTCTAGTCTGCGTGCAGCGCGACGCCAAGTGTCTACATGTTACAAGTGCTTTTGACGGAAATAAGCGATCAAGTTGGAGAGATAGCGAGGTAACGACGTGTTGCCCGTCCTCAAAGGCTGACTCCAAGTGTATGATACGGGTCCCCCTGAAACACTGGGGGAGAGGTGGGGGTGGCGATATGTACGTCCTTAGTCGGGGGTGGGGGTGGCGATATGTACGTCCATGGTCGGGGACGTAGAACGCAACTAACATGTTCTGTAATTTTTGTTTATATATATCTTCATTTTAGGTGGGGTTTTTTTCATTTGTAAACAGTCGCATCTAGACTTGCTGAGTGAAACCTAGACTGTATTGGGTGGCTCAGGGGGATTACACTGTAGACGTTGACATTCGTGTATCCTAAAAATGATAAACATTATACAGAACAGAACCGTGTGGAACAGGAAACTGAACATCATCTACAAGCTTTTTTCCCCTGTAGTCGTATTTTCATTGATTAAAGTAGTTATTTCGTTACTCGTATGATAGACTAACACTTAGTTCCTGAAAAAAAACAACAGTACGTACCTACCATTTTTTTTAATTATTTCATAATTTTTCAAATAAATTACTGACAATTTTTCTTGTGATTTATAATCATCTCGACTTGCTGAGTAAAACATAGACTGTATTGAAAGCTTCTATTTGATACAGCCATGAAACAGGGCAGGTATCTCTCGCTAACACTGGGTGAGATGTTAGCATTGAAGTTATGTATTGATTTACTTTAACCATAAGAGGTTTGTGAATTGTATGCTCACACCAAGGGCCGTATACTTGGGATACATAATTTAGGGGGAGGAGTAGGAGATATAAGCATGGATAACATATATATGTTTATATATATATAATCGCAACGGTATGCATGGTAACATAGTTTGCGTTATAGTGAATCATAAATTCCATGGCTAGCTGTTTAGTGGCAAAAAATGTAACAAACATTTTAACACTGCAAAACATAGTTACGACGTTAAACATACTGTTGAAAGCCGGTCCATGTCTGAAGTAAGTTCAAAAGATGTATAAATAGCTCCAGAGCACTATATATTTTGACTCTTGATACCCAAAGCGATATATTGTTTTGTACTTATTACGTCAGATGTAATCGACAGTAGTACCGGTTGTCAATATCAACATCAAACAGAATGTGTGCTAAAAGCCTATACTGTCTCTCGTTCGTTATCACACCATGTCTTATATTCGCTGATAAAGGATCAGATTTTTAAAACTTAGGCTTGGTGGTAAGTGAAATGAATTCCTCATCTACTGTTGAATGAAATGTTACATTTTATGTAAGTTGCAAAGGATGTGGGAAAAACGTTTGGCAAGAAATGCATGTTTATCAAGATGCACTCTCCAACATGGATATAGACTAACGTATTGTCACTGTATGATATTTTTGGGAGAATTAAATAAATGGAGCCTTTGGTGTCTTTCATTTAAATGATATCAAGATGAGTGCTGTTACATTAAGTTAAGATGAGTACATTTGTATAGATCCTATTTCAGCATATCTCTACGTGAGCAGTGGCGTTTAGAGGCTGCTGTGATAGAAAATACAAATTATATAGTTTTAAAGGGGCAACAGCAAGTTTTAGGGGAATATAAGGTGATGTCAGGAAAATGAAAATAAATGTTCCAATTGAAAGACAATGTATTTAAACTAAATGAAGAAGTATTAAATCAAGTAAGTAACAAGTTTTAGGGGAATATAAGGTGATGTCAGGAAAATGAAAATTAATGTTCCAATTGAAAGACAATGTTTTTAAACTAAATGAAGAAGTACTAAATCAAACATGTAATGTAAAGTTTAGCCATGCGATTCCTTTTCGTACACACAATGAATTAAAAATGTTCCACAAAATGGCGGCCAATGGATTTCATGTGAATCTTTATGTTTTGTCCTCTATGAATAATTGGTTTGTGTTATGAGATTTTCGACACTATCAAAATAATACATTTGGCGTTAACGCACAATTATCAGTGGAACAAAATATACAATTTTCAAAAAACAAAGAGAAAATACCACAACCCTTATTTGTATTCAAAGACTTAGTAAATCGATATCAGGATGTACAATGACCTTCAAAGTAGACTTATGGTCAATATATGAAACGAAATTTCGGGAAAATACAGAAATGAAAATAAGATATTACTAGAATCTGACACTTGGATCAATGCAACTAAGTATGAAGAAATGAGATAATTTTAATTATTTTGATGAATGTAGATGAAACACATGCTTATTTATAAATTTTCAATTATTGGGATATAATTTCAGCTGATTTCAACTATTTAAACCTATGAATACATAAGTATATTTGTATCTACCTTGATTGGCTTTGAAATCCTAACTAATAATTTAGCAATATTTTTATATCTTATTGTAATTCTATAACATAATTATTTAAAAATCCTAAGTTTTCATTTTCATTAACAATGTTACTTTTCATATATATATATGAAGATAATTTTCTTTGAAAAAATGATTTAAAGTAAACTCGAGGAGTTGTGAACTCTTCTCAGTTCATGACTTTCTCGGTGCAGTGAGCATTTCATTCCTCCGCTACAATGTAAGTTTTTTCTCTGGTTGCATATCAGCGTTGATGTTTCTGTTTAAAAAAAGGAGTGTAAGTTTCATGTCAAGTGAGTGACGAAACGCTTAGCGATATGCCTGTAATCCTAGAAACGGTTATCTGATGGAAAGGTTACGAATTTGTAACAATATTGCGAAGTATGTGTGAGCCGAACGCTTCTTGAAACATACATAGGAAATCGGGCTTGTCATCTTTTTACACAAGCCTACGATCCTCTTTGGTTAAGTTGAAGTTGTTATCAAAAACCTTTATCTCCGACTTCTTTCTCCTGTACTTGGTTCCACTGGAAGCCTGTGTGGTGCCGACGCGAGATTCCCGCCAGTTTTCCTTATCTGATCCCGATAAACGGCGACACCTCGCTATCGCAAATCGTCGCTGGCGATAATGTCGTTCTGAGTTCGGATCCGCGGATTAGGTATACTTTTGGTAAAACCCACATTGGTTGATTTGATTCGTGATTGCAGTTTGCACTAACTGCAAGGGTGTATCAATCGATAAATCTAAATCTACTCTCTTCTGCTTCCGTCTGCAGCGATTCCAAAACGATAAGTATGGCGGTTGAAATTAGAACGTTCTCGAGGCGCTGCCATGTTCCGAGTCTGAGACAGACCCCACGGATGCACTAATTGCCGCAAATTTCTTAATCTTCCATACACCTCTTTCTGTTCCCCTGAAATTAACAGAGGCACCGGTGGCGCCAAGTCAGGGAGAATTTCACTTCTTAAGATGCTATCGCGCTTCCCATCTCGGGCCGAATTGCAAGATATGCCCTCAAATGCTTTCCTTCTCCCGAAAGGCCATCGCGTAGCTTCATTGTCGGCAATAATTAGCACGATTGATACAAGCACGACAGTTCCCTCTGTGAACTAACTCTCTAGTCTACGACAGTTCCCTCTGTGAACTAACCCTCCAGTCTACGGAAGGGGAAAGAGTGTATTTCTTTCAAAACAAACAGAGGCAGTTGTTTCTCCTTCTCTGCAAATTAGTGTTTTGTCTCGGGAAGCGAAATGAACCCTTTCAGTTTCTAGTTGCCATTTGGTATTTTGTGTTTTCACATTGTGTACGTTAGTTTATAGATATCAATTCGAATCTGTGAGAATTCTGAAATTACTGAAAATTCATTAATGTTGTTCTATTTCTTATGTTTTTTTATGTCACTTACAAACTCCTTTATCTCCATACACCCACTGATTGGACACAGTCATATCTAGCCTTGCTGACTGAGGGTAATAGATTTAATAAACGATCTTTTCTATAAATTGCCATGAAGCAGGACTACGTTAATTTATGGATTTTAACGCTATATAAAGATTGGAATGTAAAGGTGGTTATTCATTTATTAAGTTGGGCTTTAGTTTAAATTCTCTCTCTTTTATTTATCGCATATTTTGATAGAATCTACTGTCTACAATAACGAAGTTAATCACCCATAAAGCTTATTGTGTTCTTGAGTTTTACAACTTTTGAAATGCCTCTTAAATAACTTAACAATTGCTTTATATTTGCCATCTTACCCTACTTAACAACAGCTTTGACTATTTTAACTAAAAGACAAAACTGAGGATTTCAAAACAAGGCCATATCTATTCTACAACCAGAATAATCAACTAATTAACAATAGAGTGACTCTGCTACTCTAACAAGGAAATGAGAACTAAATATCTTAACCCAAATTTACATTTTAAACTTACGATTAACTTCGTTAGCCGCGGTTTCTCTGAAGATTTCAATTAGATGTAGTCCCTTGAACACGTTTTCGCTTTCATTTCAGAATATATATATACATATTGCCTTTAATAAGATATATTCGTTATATCTGTACTTCTACGGATACGTTGATAATAAAAGAAGGGAGACATGGTGGTTGATAACTATTGTTTTGCGAGTAGGGTAGGTTTTGTTTTTATCAAACAGATGATATTGGAATAAATGTAATTTGGTCCATTCATATAAATTACTCGAAACAGAATTACCTTCCCAATCAAAGACAACATTCACATGTATCCGTTTGTTGAAGGAACCAATTAGAATCAAAGCTCGTTGCCATTGTTTAGAGGAGGCACGCTGAGTCTTCGCCTTCGGTGCGTATTAGTTAGCTTTACTTCAGCGACGTGCGAAGCCATCTGGCAAACTTTCGTATTCGATCACTTTCTAGTCCAATGAACTGACCGGAGCATATCAGCAATTAGGGAAACGTTTATTATGCAAATGATGTGGACAAAACCTTATTAGCGGGTAATCGGGTGTCAGACTTTCTTGCTGCGAAATGTCGCAATTTGTTGTACGTAATGTTCATACGAGCAGAAAACTCGCAGATATGGCCGGGCTATAATTGACGAGGCTTGGCAGACTTTTTACGCCTATGTGGTGAATTATTACGCGAGAAGACGGGAGGATTACAGATGGAAGCGATAGGATCGTCAAGCGCCAAAATACCACTCTGGATTCGACAGCCGTGCCTGGAATACTGCAGAAGTAATCCTCCTTCGCGAAATTGCTGATTTGTCGACCGTCGTACATTAGAATATTACGATGATAAGAAAGATAGGCTATCTGTGTCGAATATACGCTCAGTGTGGGGCTTTAAGAGATTTCGGCTTCATTTGTGGCGGGGAGATAACTCCGCATGTTACATGCGCTGTAGACGAATGTTCCGCTAGAATGAAGCTGTCGCGATCGTGATTAAACGGTGTAAGTTGAAATAACGTCTTGTGAAATAAAGATCGTTTTGATGTCTTTATCAATGATCTTGAGTTGATGTATTCCTCGTGAAACTTTATGGAAACCTTTAACAAAAACTGTCTTCCAAGTATCCCGTTAGATATAAGTTTTATAGAGACATTTTAGATTATATCCCAATGTATACGACCCTTAAATGTTAAAAGTATTAGAAGCAAAAAATCAAGAAAATGCCACAAACATTACACTTACACGTTACACTTATTCACAAAGTTAGGTATCTTCCTATTTCTTGTACTAACGTTGAACATCTTCGAAAAAGTTCAAATAACAAATCTTATCAAAAATAGTTTATTTGGTCAGAGATTAAAATTTATCAATGCAATTAGGAAATTTCAGTCATTATTGTCAGTTCATTTTCTGAAATATGTTTTATTGACTTCCGTCGCATCATTCGTTGCTGCTTCAGACCATATATGTATTATGTACTTATTGTGTTTGTCGGAAAAATATGTTTGTGGGTTTATTTTTCGTTCTTACCAGATTGATTTGGGGATGTATGAATAAACTAACCAAAAACTTCTTTACAAAACCATGAATGAATTGATTAAGATAAAAAGGAATTAATGAATGAATGAGCGAACGAATTCAACAATAAATGAATGAATTATGAACGACATCAATGATGGATGAATGAATGAATGGATAAAGGATTGAATGAATGAGCGGTTTATATGATATAATGATTTTTTTTCATTTTACACTTAATTATTCATAGCGTCGAATTTACTTCAAAAATGATTGGAATGAATTTCACATTAATAAATATGGATTGATTAGGACAATATTTATGGATGACAACTTCTTTATTCATAGAGTGCTTGGTAACGATACAAGAATCTGTATCGAAACGTCACACTCTATGAATAAAGAAGTTGTCATCCACAGATATTGTCCGTATTTGACTTTCAAGTTCTAAAATGCTAATTAAAAAAATATGGATTGCTAACAAATAACAAAAACTGTATTATTTGAACATGATTAAATTTCACATCAATTAATATGTTCATGTATTGTTTTCTTTCACCACTTTTTTTAATGTGTTTATCATCCTGCCAAATGTTTTGCAACGAATTTTATGAACATTATTTGAATATTTCTATTTCCATTCCATGCAGACTGGACTGGACTACTTTCAGACCATCCTGAACTCCATGCACAAGTACCAGCCTCGCTTTCATCTAGTACGTGCCAACGACATTCTGAAACTCCCATACAGCGCCTTCCGAACCTACGTTTTTAAGGAGACCGAGTTTATAGCAGTCACAGCGTATCAGAATGAAAAGGTAAACACACCATACATTATATTTTACCATTTGCATTAGTCGATATATTTTTTCTACTAATTCATAGAACTATTTGACATTCCACGAAAATATTAATTACAGTAACGACTGATATTATTCTTAAACAAACAGGCTAGGAACGGTGAGAAAATATTCAAACAAAGAATTTATTTATGTTAAGAACGGTATTTACATTCAAATCCCTAACTATGATAACTCAACCAACACATATGACGCATGTTTATCAACTGTAAGCACAAACGATAACTCTATAAATTAAAATAATTTTGTAAACAATCTTGTTTTGCGTTATCATTACCAAAGGATAGATGAAACGCATTGTATGCCTTAATATCAACCCTTAAAGGGGCAGTAGCACGTTTTTAGGGGGAATATAAGGTGATGTCAGGAAAATGAAAATAAATGGTTCCAAATGAAAGACAATGTATTTAAACTAAATGGAGCAGTAATAATTCAAATATATAACGTAAGGTTCAGCCATGCGATTCCTTTTTCTTACAAAAATGAATTAAAGGTGTTCACACAAAAATGGCCGCCAATGGATTTTATGTAAATCCTCATACTTTGTCCTCTGATTATGGTTGATTGGCTTGTGTAATGTGATTGTTGACACTGTCAATATAATACATTAGGCATTTACTTACCATTATAAGTGCAATTTTAAAAATATAAAATTATCAAAAAACGTGCTACTGCCCCTTTAAATAATAAAATCGTTATAGAGACAATAAACATTATGTGATCTTAATTATTTGTAAATAACTTATTAAATGTCAAACTAAAAGTTCGGATTACATGCTTTAAAACCGTAGTTGTGCTTTCTATTCTGGCAAATGAAACTCGACCCTGGACTATCTGAGAATGAGCAATGACTTTAATGAAATACGGTAAATTGACAAAACACTCCAAGGTTAATAGTGTCCTTCTCTTATTGATGTCAGCACTTAATTGTTTCGTCAACTGCAAATAAATATTTTTCTTTATTTTCAAACTACAGACGGGTCATTAAAGGAAGCACTTGAAATGTTAGTTATTTTACTTTTTATTGACAACAAGGCTGAATAAAATCTCACCTGCGGTGTACATCAAATTAATTATAAAATTATTCCCAATTTATCTGTCTTTCCTTGCTTGATTATGCGAACTAGAAAGCATGTTAGCAGATGCAAATAGCCCTAGACCATAGATTTATCCTCTGAGCAAATACAGAATCAATTTGCACTACCATCACTGCAAATGAAGATCTGTTAATGCCAACAGCATTCCAATAAATCAGACGTTTTAAAACTCATTTTCGTGAAACGACAATTCGCCGAAACCCTTAACGAGAAATGAATGATCTTGCTGAAATCATAATTAACAAAGACATGTTTATTAAAGTTATATCAGCTGATAATGTTTCAACGAAATAAAGTAATTAATAACAGAATAATGCTTTATGATTTGCTTGGAACAATTAATGAATCGGCTTGACTAGGATTTAAAGCCGATGAGCGCGTCCATTGAAGCCTTGAGAACTGCACTACGTACACCGTGACTAACAAGACGTCATTAGAACATCTCTTTTATACTGACAAACTCACTCGGCGTATTTCCTATCTGTTTATTATGCCCTAACAGTTGGAGAATCACTAACCTCAGGTTTATTCAGGGCAAACACATTCATCAGAATCCGTGAATTTGAAATTTCGATGTAATTACGCCCTTAAATTGTGAAATCACTTTCCCGAAAGACGATTTAGGCATAGAACCGTGCAAGCCCCATGCATCGTCTCCCCGCTTCACCCCATGAAGCTACAAGACAATAAAACATGATTTTTTGAAAATTCTCTCATCGAAAAAGGACAAAGCATTGATAGGTGCTAAACAATTATATAATGGTCTTATTCAGAAAAAGAAATTAAAATGTCCTTAGGTGTTAAATTCTCAACTTTTAAGTTCCATTTTATTACCGCGTCGCTATACAAATAAGAACTCTAAATCATCACTTCTTCAAAATTACAGACCTTTACAAGTGCCCATAAACTGGTCATAATCGAGCGATTAGCAGGGCTCAAACGGAGAGAGCCATTTATATACATAACTTTTAAAGTTGAACAAATCGCATAATACCCTCATGTACCCAACAGCCTTCCGTACACGCTGCCCCAGTGACTTCCAAATGTATGGAAGCCCTGACCCGTAAAAATTCGGAGTTTGTTAACACTCGTCGAGACGAATCCTTCTGTGAAGACAGTTAATCCAATTCGTATATTATTGACACGGGGTCTGGTGAAGAAAGGAGAGCACAATTCAGGCTTGTCTCATTGTTCGCGTCTCCCTGACTTTAAGGGACTTCTGACACATGTTGAGACGACAAACTTTCTATAATAAAGAAGTCGCCACGCCTGAGAGCTCCCGCTATTAAAGAGGCGGTAAGCGCATATGTATGGTGCGCTCGATAGGAGTAAAACCTTTTGACGTTTTATGAAATGTAATTCAAGTGCAGCCTTTTGTCAAAATAAAGTTTTGACCCGTTTTGTAATGACTTTGAGGTGCACATTAGACCAGAAAAGATGTTTAATGTACATAACATAAATCCTTTCAAAATCTATTAATTTTAACAAAAACATGCATCATCCTTACCTTTATGAGTTCGTTATTTATAAGAGCCTTAGTCGATTCTATCTCAAGCATTTATATGGCTTTACGGATTAAATGAAACAGGTCTCTTTTTGTGTTTTATTTCGAACAAATATAAGGGCAATTACATTGCTTGAGAAATCTTTTGTAGACTATGAATAGCCTAGTTGCCATATAAGGTAAAATTTAGTTTTACTTTCTTATAAGGTAAGGCGTAGGAGTGTAAACGTCTTCATAAGATTGTATCTTTTGTATTATTTAATTTCAGCTCGTTTTTTGACATCTGACATTTTTATCTTTCAGATTACACAGCTCAAGATCGACCACAATCCATTTGCAAAAGGATTTAGAGACACGGGAGGTGGAAAACGAGAGAAAAAGTAAGAAAAGATACGGAGATAATGCATAGCCCTGTCGTGACCCTGTCAATCAAAATTTCCCTATGTCAATTTCACTTTCGGGCTCTTGTAGTGTGGAATCGGTGGCAATTTTCTACCAAAGGCGATCATTTGGTTAAACGTTTAGTCTATGAATTGCCCCTGATTAAGGGAAAGGGTATCTAAATTTGATTTCTCTGGCGCTTGCGTGTGTCACCTTACGCGCTGAAGGGAGATAATTGGACCACAAGTTCTAAAATTTAGTCTGGTTGTTAGCGTAATACCATTTCCAAATTTGTGCAGGCTGTGAATGGTCATGGATACGTAACAGTCAACAAGCTAGGGCAGTCATGTTACAAGGTTATATTTACGCAAATGAACCCCATTCAGCATTTAACTCGCCGGTCAGGAAGCCAGAAAGATCCGTAATGAATTGTGGGATATCTTCTTGCAAAGTGTCAGCCCCTTAAGACGATTACTCCAGCTAGCAAAGGATCAATTCAGAGCGGGAGTCGAAACGATCTGGCGTTAAAACAATTACCCAAATTGAGAACCGTTTGAAAACCGCATCCTTAGAGCTTTGTTGTGCGTGGCTTCTCAGACAATTTCAAACCAGCAGATTTTACTCTTTGAATAGAAGAGGTCAGCCGTTCGTCTAAACAATTTTATAAGGTTATCATCATCCCCCGGGTAATTGCACCCTGTGTCCCTCGACAATAGCGCTTCTCCAGTGAGGAAATAGCCTATATCATAAAAGTAGTGCTCTATGGGATTGGCCGGTGAGATCTTGTCCATTCACTAAACTCGATTTGCTTTCAGCTGACTTGCTACTGGAGTTAGATCGGCTGACGTGTTATTCGCAGCCCTTAAAGGAAAAGTCTAGAAATGCATTGCTCCAAAAGCTTTTTAAAGATAATTTCAATGTTTCTTTAATTTTGGATTTGTATGAATTGTTATAATATCATTCTTACATTCTGAACAGTTCCATTGAGCCTTGGTTTACACATACGTATTTGGCCTGTTTTGTATATCCTGGAGTGAGAATTTGAATATATATGGAGCTTTATATGTAATAAATCATTTAGAACTATGTGATTCTATATTTCCAATAAAATATGGTGGAGGTAGAAATTCACACTGACCTTTATTACCAAATCTAAAATTTTACGAATATATCTTAACAATTTTCATATTGTTATGTGTATGGTGTCGAGTCACATCGTTCTGACTCGCTCGTTTAGTATCAATCAATCCTCATTTCCCAATGCATTAATGTAGTATATTTCTCAATTTCTTTTTGCTGAAGCATGTTAGCATGAACATTATCTTGCACAATGATACGTCAGAATAAAAAAGAATTAAAAGGGTATTTATGCATTTCTATAAATATCAGTACTTCTTATTTTGCCCTTTTTCATTTCCAATTTTTTTTCCAGACGGTTATTAATAGGCTCATCGCCGGGAGCGTCGGGTTCGCAAACTGAGCACAGAACAGAAGTCAGTCATACCGGAAGTGACGATGAGGACAACGAGAGCGAGGTTATCGTTGTCGTGGAACCGGAAGATGCTCCAACAACAATGACGGATCGGTTATCTCCGGAAACAGTCCAAGGTGAATTGAGTTGCGACATTTGATTCCTCGAGATAGTTCTCTACCAATTTCTTATCTTAAGGTGGATAAGTCTCTTATTTCCATTTCAAAACCCAAAGCGGAGACATTTCAAACAACGCAACCACTAGGATAACCTCGTCACGATGTTCCTCTTGCATCATGAACTGTTTGAAAATACTGTCCTGAGAAGCTTCTGTTTAGCAGATATGACAGCAGATCAGCGTCTTTGAAAAACAATATTGAAAGCAATTTAATGGTTTGCATTTTATAAATAAAATAATATGCATTGGTAAACAAGCATAAAGAAAATGAATTCATCTATATCTTCCTTTCAAACAGCTTCTCAAAACTATAAATCTTTTATGATATTTAAGTCATTGATAATGAGAATGAATAATAGTATAAGATAATGAATATGATTTGCTGTATTAGGAGACGCATTTGTGAGCAAGATTTTGCTTTTTTTAATTGCCATATGAAAATGTTTAACTGATTTGATTTAATTAAAAACTGTTAATATTGACTATGTACAATAATAAGAGTAGAAATCTTTAGTTTTGGTTCCATCCAATTATTGGATTTGAAGTTAACTAAATATTGAAGTTCAATTTTGTTTCAGATTCGAAACCATCAGAGATTTCAGACGAAAAGGTCACGCATGCGCCCGAGGAACCTCCAGATAAGGACAACGAAGAAGATAGGACAGCTGCAGAATGTTTACCAGAGGTCAAGGTCGACAGTGTCAAGGACGAAGAGGAAGAGATTGACGTTGATGACAAGGATATCCCTAATCTCAACAGAACAGAATCGGAAAACGAAATGACGTCATCCAAACACGACCTTCCTCGTGTGGAGGGGGTCACAGATGACGAGTCACGTGACGAGGTCAAGGACGAACATAACACTTCAAGGTCAGACTACAGACATTCAGACACGGACCGAAGGTCTGAAGGTGAAAGGTCAGACTCGGACTGTGAACCTGTGAAAGAACTTGACCGATACAGAGAGAAGAGTTTCTTCAAGGACCACACAAGTCCGCCCAACGTGACCGTAATCCAGCCCTCTGTGTCTCACCCGATGTTCCCTTACTTATGTCCGACAGGGTACCCCGCCTCCACGGCAGGCCTCCACTACCCCATCAGCCCAGTGCTCTTCAACAGCTCGCACGGCTCTCTCCCCGTGCACTTGCTCCACCACCATGGTTCCGACATGTCTCACATTCCATCCTCACACCTCCACGGGGCCGGCTCGTCCAGTCACATGGGCGCCACCCCCGGGCTCCTCCACAACTCAAACCTCATCCCCCAGGGCTACCCGGGCCTAGGACTCCCCGGAGCCTCGCTTTCACATCTCGCAGGCTCTCACCATCTCAGTTCGCTCTTCGCTGCCAGAAATGCTGGACACAGGTTCAACCCATATAGCTTACCATTGACTAAAACTACCATGTCCTCTTCCACGGGCACCCCCATCTCCACCCCCAGCCTCCCCCCGGCTGGGGAGGCACCCCGGGGCATCACCCACTCTGTGTCATCCATGTGCAACAGCCCACCCCACAGGAAAAGTCCGCCTGGGGTGTCAGTGACCCATTCAAATCCTCACAGTGAACTTAGAAGCATAGAGAAAATGCTCAACGGGTTAGACAGGAAACAACGACAACGTGAGATGGACCTGCGTCTTGACAAGTAGCAGTGCTGATTGTGTAGTAGTAGTGCGGGTATGTTCAAATAGACTAAAAACTATGTGAGTTGACAAAGGTGGCCAAAATTAGTTCCGTGTTTTTGTTGTGCTAGGCGTGGGACAGACACTGCCGATTCCAAATCCGTTTGTGCTAGAATGTGAACCTTGAACCTTGAACCTTGACATGTCGCCCAATGTTATGTGTGGTTTTCCAAGTTTAACCTAAATTCTTTTTTTGTGACATTTGTGATGGGACAAAAGTGCAAATTTATATTTCTGTGATGGTCCATTAGAAAGAAGTCGGTATAAGGCGAGCACATACGGAAACTACCGAATTTAACCGAACTCTACCGATGTCGCCTGTAAACTAACAAGACTGCAAACCATTTATTCAGCTACAATGTTTAAGGCGAACATCATTTGGAAGTGCTTTGTGATTGTGGTAACTGTTCCCAAGATTTGATACAAGTATTTTTAGATAATTCAACAATTATCACTATTCTATAAACTTATCTTGAAACATGAACTGTGGTATCTGGTAAATTGAACATTGATAAACTTACAAAGGTCAATAAGTGTTATAGTTCTAAGAACCCTTTTTAGAATATGAGTATTTCGTTATTTTCATATAATTCTCCTTTAATTTCTCTACGATTTATGTTACATGACATGTGTGAATGTTTATTATTTATTTTGTTACGTATGACATTGTTTGGAGCAATTCCATGTCGATAAGAATTACGTTTTCTATGATCTCCTACTACGGTCTACCGAATAAGTATGATTTTCCCGAGATGAAGATTCGGTACCCACAAGGACCTTTATGATCCTCAGATATTCAGGGGGGGACACCTCAGGATTTCAATGTGGGATGTGTACTTGGCGCTAGGGTGTAAAAGCGGGTTAGGACCGCCTTGAAAAATTGCAATGTTTATAGATAAATGAATTCTTTTAATTATGATGCGGTGTGTTCGTTCCTCAGTAGTGAAATATATACTCGGCAAACAAAGCAAAGCACCACGTCAAATTTCAAAGCATCACATGGATAAATATGTGAAATAAGAATACCTTGACATTGAAAATTGAGTTGGTCCTTTACTTGTTGTGTCTTGATATACGGCTACCAGAGTTTGGCACTGTTGGCGCAAGGGTATCGTGGGATTACAGGGTCCGTGTACATAACTAAATGGATGTAAAATACCACGTGATTAAAGTCAAACGAAATGTGTAACTAAAAACCGTCTTTGCTGTTTTTGTTCAATATTTCACAGCAATCTCGTCAAACCTCGCGAGATTAGGTGTCAGGTTTGATATGCTTTAATCCTTCATTAACTCGGGCCAATAATTCATTGTTTTCCGTGTATGGATCAATTTCATTCCCGGAGGATAAATCTCTGTGAACTTGGTAAACACTTGGTGTGTACAGTGCACGTGCTGAAACTGATTACCCCTGTCGAATGGATGTACATTACACTCAATCATCGTCACATGTCCATTTCGTCATGAGGCCAAATGGATTCGCAATCTGGGCTCCGAGCAAGGACCTTTGTGAAAATATGTCATGACTAAGATCTTATTTGCCTCGAAATAATTCTCGACAATTTGATATAATACCACCATACTGCTTCATAAGGGTCATTTCTCAGATCTGTTACACTGCTACATGTCAACAATCTCATTAAAACCAATTTGAACGTATTACTCGTACCTCGCAGTGTTTCTGATCTGAGAACTGCTCTATAGGGTTTGTGCTAGGTCACCTATGTTTTTCAGCCAATCAGCGACTAGACTAGATCAAAGTCAGCGTGATATTGTATGTTAGCGGACCTCTAAATGTTTGAATTTTTGGAGGGTGAAATGTTACAGACAAGGTTACATAACACGACTCCCGGTGGGGTACAAGTTTAGGTTCGATCTTGTTTTAATTAGATTTAAAGATACAATTAACTTTAGAATTAGGAACTTCAAGTTAACACTTTTCAATTGTTTGTAAAGCTCATATTTGATAGTCATGACAACCAATGGCACACGCTACATGTATTGAGGGGAATAATTTTTATTGTAGTAAGTTGCGTTTGTAAGATTTATCAGTTTATTCTTACTCAAAACCCGAAAATTCAGTTCAAATACAACTGGCGAATGGATTTTGAATAACAAGGTATTTCGAAGAAATATTGTTACGTATATAAATTTCACCATGATCTTTACAAGTCAAATTTACAAAAATCAGGCCTTCCAACACCTTTCTAAGAACCGGGCCCCATCAAGAAGCGAAAATATTTTCGAAGTATATCACCTTCTTTTCATCATCTTACAGACAATCGCCTTAAGCCGGTTTATTGCAAAACGGTGCATACCGCACACGCGAATGTACTCCAGTATTTCAATAGTCACGTTAAAAGATTGGTTTGAACCAAAGGGCTGATTATCTAAGTAACATCGAAATGGTTTTCTTTATATCTGGCCTAGAAAATGTCCCATTTGGAATAGAGGGAACGTTGAAAGAAATGAATTAACACACTGGTGCAAGCAAACGACCCGGGTTCGAATCCCGGTAGAGAGACCACAAAATGTGTGGCTGCAATCTCATACTGTGATATTTCCCTGGGCAAGGCACTTCATCCACATTGCACTCGGTCGATTCATCTGTTAAAATGGGTACCTGAATCAAGATGTACGGACCTAAAACACCCATCGCATTCGACTAGTTGACATCATTTTATCGTGCACATGGTTATAAGTCGCCGAGTTGATTTGATTTGCATTGTAGTGATCCACTGGTGAGAACATATCTGAATATCGCAACAAAAAACCATCAAACATTACATAGGTTATCTCAAATAAATTAAGACTTTTAACGTTCAGAAGGGCTAGAGGATACCAAACATTATATAACCACAGATAATAATTCACTGATTCTAAATATTGCTTGAATGTTTTGTAAAGTTATTTTAAAAACTGAACATTTCAATAAGAATTCGAGATACACAAAACAACTTTAAAGCTTAAATGTATATTTTACATAAAAATAATCGAAAAAGTACAATTATGAATATGGTAACAAGAGTTATCCGAAATTCATTGTACGTATTTTACGCATATGTTTCGATTGATTAATTTCACAACAAATGATTTTTAAAAAGTACAATTCTTACATGTTTTATAAATATCTTCAAATTGTTAAATGGTTTGAAAAGCCTCACAATCCAACTTGGTTAACTTCACCAACTCTCGACTAATTAAGAAGAATAATCAAAACCTGGTTAGTCGTAAGAGCTCCATATGCAACCAGTATCTATTATGTCATATACCATTTAAAAGTAGAAGTTGATAATGAAAAGTAAACTCACGGGCAAAAGAAAGGTTTCACCTCAGTTGGTTTCGATTTTAAACGATTTGAACTATATTTGACGTATTTGATTATGGAATCATCAACATTAATCATATCTACAATATTTCATATGAATTGATCGTTGATTGATTCTTTTTTTGTTAAGATATCTTTGTTTAAAGAAAACCGGGGTAAAAAATGAAATTTACACCAACATGACCCCTACCATGTTAAAAAGGGTGTAAATGAGTGGAAAACAAGGGTTTTTTGTGTGATTTTTTAGTAAAATATAGCTTATATATCGATGGCCATTTGTTGTTTATTAAAATTAATTTTCAAAAAAAAAAAAAAAATGAAACACGTCTAGAAGTATTCTTTGATTGATAACTAAAGGCTTGCACTGTTCTGTTTTAGCGTACGACGTCTAAAAATGAAAAAATTTGGAAATGAAAATTATGTATATGATGAAATCAACTAAGGTGAAACCTTTCTTTTGCCCGTGAGTTTATAATATTAGTGTTCGTCGGTTCAGTGCAGTGAATATATATATTGAATGTTGCGATTCCGAAATTCTCAAAAACTGGAAAATGACGTGCATCAATTACGGAAACGTAAGGTTAACTTTTCTGAAGCAGACAAAAAAATAATATATATAATATACTATGTAATATAATTCAAGTTGATGTTATTTGGAAGATCAAACACCTCACCATTCATGTCAACGGTTTCCGTCTAGACGTAAGGGCTTTTGCGATGTAAACTAACTACTAATATGTGTCGTATATTTGACATTTATAGATAAATATTTTACATATATAATCAGTATCTTCTACGCAAAGATTAAAACACCAGTCGCTGACCTGGCTTACATAACCCTTGCTGTCAACCCTTGACTTTTCTGGTTTGAGAACTGCGCTTTGTCTGTTATTTAGACCCTAAAGCTTAAATAATTAAAGGAGCCTTTTTTAGTCTTGAAAATATTGGCAAGTCTAGATGCCTCAGCTTTAAGTAAGTATTGTTCAGGGCATTTTTTCTTTTTTAAATAAAAAATAAAAATAATAAAGTTAGTAAAGAACTATTTTTTTCAACTACTTAATGTTAGACTAAACTGCGCCCTCTCCAGCTATCATTTGCTACCTCTTGTTATCTCCCTTGTTACAGCCAATCACCGACGCTCTTTTGTGTAGACCTCGATAAATGAAGTTTGTAAAAAAACTTCAAAAATTTATTTTCTCGGCTATTTTCGGTCTTACAAGACTTGATCGATCTGCACTTTACAGGTGTTGCTCTCACTTTACAATTTGTTCAGTCGACGGTCTTTGACAGAAAGGCTGCCATTTTTTTTCTCAGTCCGATGTTTTGTAAAGGGCTTTCTGATTGGACTATGACTTTCCCTTATAGTAAGCACAGAAAAGTCAAGTGTCGGCAGCAAGGCTTAAATTAGTTAGTTTAGAAACTGACTTTTTGAGCTTTGTGAGAAGATGTCTTGTCTCCTGAACGACCCAACTTCCGTTCACAAAAATATACAAATATCTAATTACGTTCTTTTCCCCAGACCAAAGTCTATGTTGAAATCCCATTTGTGCCATGACAGGTTATCACTTATACTTTATTGGAGGCTTGGTCTCGTGTACAACCGCAACTTTGGTTCACTAAAATCTACAAATATTCCTTTCATGCTAGTTTCAGCTGCACCAAGTCTATGTTGAAATCCCCTCCAGGCCGCATGTCTGTCACAAGGTGGCGCTGATGAAGAATCATTTAGGCGAAACATCTTGCGTTGGTAAACATTTACTCTGCAGAGGGCGACACCTAGTGGCGACGTTATGTACCTCTGTCTCCTACACGCAGGTTGGGCCTGTTTTCCCTGTCGGCAAATTTGTTCATCTGAAATATTTTCGAGCCCGTCGTCTGTGAGAAAGTTTCTCTTCGGATGGAAGTTCTAATGATAAGCAGGTTTCTATTGAGTTTAGATGTGATTTCGTATTTATATTTCATCGATTGTAATTATTCGACAGTGACTTTCCTTTTTTAATTATAAGGATAAAACACACCGTAGTTTGTTTCGAGTTATTTGATATCCATGTATGAATAAATATCCTTGTTAAATGCGAGCAGGGAAGAGATATAGAATTTACACAATCATACATAAATTCATGTTTTTAATGATTAAAATGTCTGAAAAAACAATCACATTTTATTGATTTTCACAAAGAACATTTAGTTTCAGAACAGTTATGCCCTGTAACAATTAATATTGGATCATTTTTTTTACATAATTTTCATATTTGTTTTTCTGAATAAAAAACACTTACAAGTATTCTTTAAACGCAATAAACTTGAATTATTTGTAATCGAAAACGTTTTTTAAAATTGTAATTGAAAATCATATACTAGTATATGATAAAGTAACTGAGGTGGGTACTTTCTTTCGCCTGGTACTATAGTTTGACTGTGTATAGTGAAAACTTTAGAATACATTTTTACATCAATTTTCATAAGAAATGTTCAAACATTCTGTACCTACCACTTTTAACTGTGGCTTAGGTCACTGTAATGTTGATGGATATGCTATGAGGTCCATCGGTGTCCTGGATGCTGACAGAATACTTTGGTTTTGGAAGGGATGATTTTATGTTTGCACTGACGAGGAATATTGTGATATTCTTGCCAGATTTTTTTTGGCCCAGTTTTAATAAAGCTGAATTGTCTGCAAGCGTTCCTTGTAGTAAACCATCTGCCAACTGCTTACTCCCGTGAGTTATAGGGGGTTATACTCACCAAACGTTCTTAACAGACAGACAGACAGACAGATGTTATTGCCCAAGCCAAATTGGCCTCTGGCCTAATATCAAATATTACAATCATGTTTAGGTGATAAGGTTAAAACAATCGACGCAGAAAATTAACTGTTGTTTTTTAATTAGAAAGCTTGATATACATGTGAACGCTGAATGCTAATATTTCCTGTTGACAATTAACAGTGTCATGATTCCATCTGATAGAGAGGTATCCATTGTTGCAGGAAAGTTTCATTTTAAAGGGGCAGTAGCACGTTTTTAGGGGGGATCTAAGGTGATGTCAGGAAAATGAAAATAAATGGTTCCAATTGAAAGAAAATATATTAAAACTAAATGAAGCAGTAATAAATCAAATATGTATTGTAAAGTTAACCCATGAGATTCCTTTTCTTACAAAAAATGAATTAAGGGTGTTCACACAAAAATGGTTGCCAATGGATTTTATGTGAATCTTTATAATTTGTTCTCTGATTATGGATGATTGGTTTGTGTAATGAAATTTTTGACACTATCAAAGTATTACATTTAGCATTAACTCACAATGATCAGTGAAAAATTTAAAATATAAAATTGTCAAAAAACGTGCTACTGCCCCTTTAAAGCCATTCGACGCTTTATACCGACAATACGAAGGTTAAAAGACGGGATAATAACGATGACGAGCGTCAAACGTAATTTGGGAAACTTATCAACAGCAGTCAGAATGACAATAACGGGATATTGATATCATAAAGGTTATGTAACTAGTATTCAAGTAGGTTGTGAGTGTTAATTTGGTTTCCGCCAATATAAACGACTGTTTAAGATTTTCACTTATCATATAATTGTCATTTGGTGACGAATATGTGAGTTTTTCTGATTTATATAATGAATTGTGCCACATACGTTCGTATCAAATTAAATCAAATCATTATAAGATGAAAATCACGGAGTGGCTCTTAAATGCTCTAATACAATATAGTGGAGAATATGAGAATCTTCAGTCCTGGGTTAAGTAACGGAGTGGCTCTCTAATGCTCTAATACAATATAGTGGAGAATATGAGAATCTTCAGTCCTGGGTTAAGTAACGGAGTGGCTCTCTAATGCTCTAATACAATATAGTGGAGAATATGAGAATCTTCAGTCCTGGGTTAAGTAACGGAGTGGCTCTCTAATGCTCTAATACAATATAGTGGAGAATATGAGAATCTTCAGTCCTGGGTTAAGTAACGGAGTGGCTCTCTAATGCTCTAATACAATATAGTGGAGAATATGAGAATCTTCAGTCCTGGGTTAAGTAACGGAGTGGCTCTCTAATGCTCTAATACAATATAGTGGAGAATATGAGAATCTTCAGTCCTGGGTTAAGTAACGGAGTGGCTCTCTAATGCTCTAATACAATATAGTGGAGAATATGAGAATCTTCAGTCCTGGGTTAAGTAACGGAGTGGCTCTCTAATGCTCTAATACAATATAGTGGAGAATATGAGAATCTTCAGTCCTGGGTTAAGTAACGGAGTGGCTCTCTAATGCTCTAATACAATATAGTGGAGAATATGAGAATCTTCAGTCCTGGGTTAAGTAACGGAGTGGCTCTCTAATGCTCTAATACAATATAGTGGAGAATATGAGAATCTTCAGTCCTGGGTTAAGTAACGGAGTGGCTCTCTAATGCTCTAATACAATATAGTGGAGAATATGAGAATCTTCAGTCCTGGGTTAAGTAACGGAGTGGCTCTCTAATGCTCTAATACAATATAGTGGAGAATATGAGAATCTTCAGTCCTGGGTTAAGTAACGGAGTGGCTCTCTAATGCTCTAATACAATATGGTGGAGAATATGAGAATCTTCAGTCCTGGGTACCCGCATCTTCCTACGCAGAGCCTAAAAGGCCAGTTTCCAAACTGTCATTTTATGCCTTGCTGCAGAGACTTTACTTTTCTGTGCTGCTATAGTGCCCCTACAGAGTAGAGAGCAAACACAGACAACTCAAGGCAATGCAGCAAGGCATAAAATGACAGTTTGGAAACTGGCCTTTTAGGCTCTGCGTAGGAAGATGGGGTACCCGAGAATCGATGATGGATGAAAGTTGATGAAAGTGATGTTGGTGACAGTGTTGTCTTTGTCGTAGTGATGTTATTGATAGTTTCGCCTTTGATGCCGGTGTTTAGTACTTGTGTTGTTGTTTCACGGTTATACATTACAGCGGCTCAGTTTATGATGATGTTTATGGTATTGAAGATAGATGTTTTGTCTTCTTGTAAATGATGGTGATAAGTTGTGCATGAAGTGTATGAAAACAATGACATTTTCGTTGGTGTCAATTTTCATCGAGCTTTGAATCCTCTCCTCATCCAAGGTATATAACGGAAATCTCAAAAACATTAGTATATGAGGCCAATAGATGCAAACACTTTAAAGAAACACACTGAACAAATAGGACACGTGTTAGGTTAGAAATATGCAGGACTTCTTTAATTTGATAAATAGAGTTATGAATGTTTGGTGCAGTATCTGGAATAATAACGTATGTCCGGTTTTGTCATCTTCTGATTAAAGAAAAGCCTCGTGTTGTCATCTATTCTAGTAACCAAAAAATCAGCTATCTTTTTATATATTTCTTTCATTCTTTAAATAAAACACCTATATACTTACTTATAATGATAATAATAAATATACTTTACATGTTCCATTATTTTCCCCATTTCTTAGCATTCGATTCCATTGTGATTTTATATAATGATTTCAATCGCTCACAAGCATAAAGTCATAAAGTTATTCACCTGCGATGAAACATAATATATTGGATAGGGCTATAATCTTCTTCACGAGTTGCTGGCGAAATATAATATTGTATTTAGCCTTAATTTACTGCCGAAACACGTTTCTCTCTCTCCTGTGGGGTGAAAAAGTAAACATAATTATGCAGATGTTCGCTATTATCAGTTAATTGTTCCATATTGGTAATGTTCTGTTTTATCAAGACTCCCCAACACTCTGCATTGAGGGCATACGTCACTGCTGTCATTTAGGATGCGGGTCACGTGATCACTTAGTACCCGTATGCCGCGGCCATAACTCTTTCGACTCACCTGACGAGCGCGTTCATGTAGTTGTTAATATCGCTCAGATTTCAAAGTACAGGGTTAGAACTCGTGATAATGAGTACGTGGTGTCGACCATACGTCTCTAGCCCTCATGTCTATTGCATGTCAATTTCAGTCAATCGCCTAATCCGCCGACGTGGCCTCAGATTGGGAGCGTGAAATCCGTGCACGTCTTGGGCGACGTAGGTATTGTTATCTGCACGTGCCGGCTTTTGATGTTAATCCTCCATGCATATTTTTCTATCACAGATTATCTTCGTCTTTAATCTTCACGTAAACTTACATTTAACTCCGTTTATTCTCCATATTCAATGACGATCATCTTTGTTTAGTTTCATATTTCTAAATTTTACTGATTTTCAAGCAAAAAACGCATTAACATGGGATGTAAAAGTTATGTTTCCTCTTTATTAGACCTACTTAAGAATTGGAAATTGTTAAGCTAGATTGTGACTTCGTACAAGAGTATCAAATAAGGCAGCAAATTTGTTGAAACTGACATTCGACGGTATCCATTGAGTACCCAACACGATATCTATAAAGCTGAAATCTATTTAAACATAGATGATGGCTGATATCAAACCACACAAACCAAGAAGGACAATTTCTCATATGTTGTCAAATACAAGAGAAAAGGGAAAAAACAGCTCGATATTCAACGAAATCCAACGAGGAATCTTTATTCACTTGTTTGGTACTTAAGGACGTTTGAAGAACAGTTTTTGCACTGAAAGCTCGTGCAAATCATGGCGCGTCGGTATCCCGAGATGTCAATATTTCTATCGTGTATATTTCTAGTCACTTATGTCACCAAGACCCGTCATTCAAACACTTTAAAGTGGAACTTATGGCAATAAATGGAATCGCAAATCTTAATATGCGTATCAAAGACGTTTACAATTAAAACAAACCAACGATCACGGGATACGTCAAAAACATCGAGGTAGGCATATCCACGCACATAATTGGCCGCAAATATGTCAAGTCTATCTTCTGCCTTGGGCCATTTCACACCTGAACTTTTTCACACCCTCAAATTATTTACGGGTATATTAACACTGTTTCATCTTCTGTAATTTTGGCTCATTTTCGACTTCGCTGGCGCTCATGAAAATTTGTCGCCCTTGTAAATGGAGTGAGAAATGTGTCTATATCGACTGGGCTCTCCCTCTCACTGTCTCACCTCTGTAACTCCTCAACGTGTGAGACGCAAATGTTAGCCAAACAAAGAAACTCTGTTGACTAGTTTTGCGCCTTGGCGCCGCTGCGATCGGTACTCACATACCGTAGAAAAAAATCAAATTCACGCCAATTTAGCGCGTTGTAAGGGTGATAGGTAACTTTATGCCAGTTAAACTTCTCCTTTGATCCCTTCCGACTTCGCGCGACACCATTTTCGGGGTATGACCGTTAGCTTTTTATTGATGTTTTATGCGACAGGTTTTCGCCACCCACGTTACAATCTCGTCCAATCTCGCGTCTACCCCTTAGCGCATTATCAAATTCATTTTATAACATCAACACCTTTTTATGTGTCGCCAGTTGCTTAACTTTTATGTAAAAGGCAGTTTTGAAGTCAGATTAACACCTTTACGGAAAATTAAACGCGTTTTTTTGGAAGGTAGGTTATCGAATCTTATTAAAACTGCGAAATGACGCCCATGTCATTTCGCCTTTCATACAATGGGAAAAGACGGTGGGTTTAATATGGATAAAATATTTTATGGTTTATTCACCGAAAGGGCCAGATTTTTGTCTTCTATTACTTGCAATAAACACCCTTATATTCGTTTACATCTCCGGGCCTACTCTGATCATTGTTGAGATTTGTGTCTAGATGGCTGAGAGTTGATTTCCCTCTCATTATACAATTATGATAGTACCATTTTTACCGTCTTTTCTCTCTTTTTATGCATTCAGCGTGCTTTTATACCAAAGTTTTGGACCTTTTTTCAAATGTTCAAAGATTCGTATGAAGCGAAATATTTTTTTTGAAAGTTTGTATTTGAGGTTCAATTGTCCAAAATTACGCTTTAGAAGGTAATTTAAAGATGCTGACCCTCTAAAAATAATCAAGTAATGTTACATCTACATGAATGCTAGTCTAAAGAGGGTTCAACTACGATGCTTAAATCTATCTTTTTCATTTTCATTTGCCATCCTAAAATCAGAAACAAACTTGAAATAGCAGAAGGTATATAAGTAAAGATTAAAACGACAAAAGATTCAATGGAAACCACACCATGTGGAGAGAGAAACACAGGTAGGGGGTAGTTTATATTTTGGGGGTGAACGCGGGGGGGGGGGGGGGGGGGGGGGTGATGCTGGAAGATGGGGCAATGAAGGGACCGAACACGTGGAAATATCTTGAATGTCTCCATATATATTGTTATTTGTCAAATATTTTCCTCATTTTAATAAGCTTGGGTCCGTGGGATCGTGCTCAGGTATACGAATACAAATAATGATTTGGGAAGATTCACGTTGTATGCTAGTCATTTTTCTTATAATGATGAAATGAGGCCGCAATTCAATAAAATAAAATATGATTGAGAGTGAGACAGTCGGCCATCTTGGATTCGTGTTGATGTCCGAATATGGTTGTACTGGTTTCAAAACTGGCTGAACTTTCAATTGTTTTACTTTCACGTCCAAATTTCCTTATTTCAACAGTAGTGGTCCGTATGTCTGTATAGAGTGTTTACCGGTGTCGGTCGACAGATAATGCTAAACGTCTACAGACCTTAGTTGAACAGAGAAAAGGTGAGACGGCGTTGTCTTTGATTCCATTTTGTACCCGGAAATGGTTAAACAAGTTTTTGGCTGTATTATGCTTTCTAAACTCGTAGACAGATCCCAGTTACCGCTGCGGTCACGTGATCGATTCCAAGACGTTTGTAAATGTATCCTCGTTACGGGAGGACCATTCCGCTACCAATGTGGAGACTGAACTTATTTTTACATCAAATATCGTTTTGCATATTCGACTGACTTCTAATATGTGCGTACATCACGGTGAAAGAACTCAAGTCCTTTATCTCTTACGGAGAATGCTTATTTCAAATTGTGGTTGCCTGTACAACTAGATTTGATTGCAAGCAATGATACTGCATATAGTGTCTAGGCATTCCAAGATGTGGAGAAAAACGACTTCAATTACTTATCTGATGAGATACTTACTATATTGCCTTTGTAAATATTCACAGATTGAAAGCCAGTCTATGTTCGTGACGTGCCATCTTTTCCTGGTTATGTGAAAACGACTTAACTGTTTATCCCTTAGTTTTGCCTTGTGTTCTAAGGCTCGTGTCTTCGCTTCTGTAACGCCAATGAAAGGAGTAAGAAACAAAACTCGGTGCTGGAATGGACAACTTGAATTTATTATAAAAAAGTTTTTTTTTAAATTTTACTACTTGGGAGGAAGTCAACATCATAACCGGTAGCGAACAAATGTATAAGTAATCCATCATTCCAAAGTAATATTACATAAATTATTTAACTTTCACCCAAAAGACACTCAGCACCGCAAATGCTATGGCAATAATTTTGAAACTTACATCATTATTTTCGGCACATATTAAAATCTCTCTGAAACACGATTAGTCACATTAACTTACATCATGCTGCGGTCCAAGCGATCGGGCCGACCGCGCATTCGGAATCGCTCGGTGTTGACCGTGGGCTATAATCTAACAAGAAGAGCGAGAGGTGACCGAAAACAGACTAAGTGTCTCTGATAGTAAATAGCCATGTTTTACACCGATAAGAGGACATCAAACGGAGGCGATGTGAAATCAAAGAAAAGATCAGCCCGGGCTTTTAAAGGACTGTGTAAGAGGGTTGGTAGGGAAGTGTCTTATACTATTTACCTAACAAGGTATAATGAATGAAACATACACCTCGGAGCGTCTACCAGACCTAGCGGCAGACAAAGTTTTCCTTCGGCTTTTAGTTGGGTTTGTAACTGTTCGACACAAACCCGGCCTGTAGACAAGGATACTAGGAGATGTTTGCGTGGTATACTGGAGGTATTAATAAACCTTACGTCGCAGCCAACACTCTATGTAAAGTCGCGGAACGGAGACAGATTTCATGTTGGTGGTTTACACAGCGAGACATATCGAGCGTTTGGGCTGCACTATTTGTTTATGATGATCATGTGTATGTATGTGTGTCGCCGTCTAGAGCGGCCACCGATAGATATCGCCAGATTTTGTCATATAGGCAGACCGAAAACTGTGGGCTCCCTAATGACAAATTTTAACAATGATTTCACCTGCTTTGTTGAAATAACTCACCATGTTAATTGTTTTGATTTGAATTCTATTTTGTCATTTTCATGTGTCTAATCGATATTCATTAAACTTTATCATTTTTCTGTGCATAGTGGTGGCTTGCTTGTGTTACACCGTGTAATCATACACCAATGACATGTGTACTTAACATTCTAGGTGAAACTTCTTATAAACAAGTTCTTGTCTGTTTAGAATTCCTGGTAATGAATTTCTTATTAATCATCAATAATGTTTAGAACAATCGACTTTATTGACATATTTAATGTAAAACAGTTGTAAGTTATTGTTTTCATCCAGTAAATCACAAGTTTGTTCATTACTGATAGCAACACGCAGGAACCGGAAGTTCTCACACTTTATACTTTACTTTATTATAAAACTGTATAGAGCCGATATCCATTTCTTTTGCCCTGTTCTATTATATACACATCCTTAAGACACAGTAGCTTCAGCCTCAACTCTCGTAAAATATACAAGTTATTAAATATGTCCTTCTCTGAGCGCAAAAAACACTACTACATCATATTACAATATGGTTAGGTTCGTACATTATTAACGTGATCAGCATAATAATAACATGACGTCATCGATAGATTTTCTGACGTCACGCGTGTACGTCATATTTATATCCCAAGGGTCCCCTTTCAAAGGTGATCGTAAGCCCAGGGCCTCAATTCACAAAGAAATCGTTACTAAGTTTAACCTTAACTCTTATCATTTAACAGTGAACTACGGTTACAATAAAGATGTAAGATCTTCTCGTGGCTTTTATATTTGGGAAAGGAGGCGCTGTTCTTCATTTCGGAAAAGCACCATTAGTGTGTAGGTAGTGGTAGATTATGTCTCTAGCCAACAATACAAGAACAACGGCGATAAAGAAGACGACGTCATGGTGATTGTGTTGTTTAGAGTATGCAAAACAAAACTTCATAAGTACCATTGATAACGATGCATATTTTCAATTTACAGGATTTGAAAAAAAAAAAGTTTTATATCATCGTGTTAATGCTAGAAGTCTTCATAGTTAACCATCTGTTTAACGTAGAAATCTTTATTTTCGTTTACCACAACAAGGCTTCTTCCTTATTAAAAGACACTTAAACCATGTACCAAAGCACCAAAGAAAGTGTTTTTCTTCCAGCATATTCATAAATTAGTTTTGGTGAGAGGAGTATCTAATAAAGCTTTAAGTGTAAACAACCTCGGACCTATCGCTGAAGTGAAGGTAATTAAGAAGGAAAGAGCGAACCAATAAACAGTTTGGGAGGCAATAGAAGAAGTGTTGCATGGCCCTGTTAAATTCTTGTAGCAATACGAAGAGACCTTTAGCATCGCCCTGTCCTTCATAAATGACGACACTAATACGAAGGGAGCTATGCAATCACCCTGCCTCACACGTTATCGTTTAATTTCAAGCGCTAGTATAGTGAAATATATTCTGGTACTGACACTAATACGAAGGGAGCTATGATATCACCCTGCCTCACACCTTACCGTTTAATTTCAAGCGCTAGTATAGTAAAACATCTTCCGGTACTGACGGTAATGAGAAGGTAGATATGGTATCATCCTACAACACAACCTAACATACAATGTATGAAGCAAGCTTATTGAATGAACTTTGGTGTTACATTCGTGATGAGAAAGGAACTACCTACCTGTCTCGTGCTCTAACTTTAATTTTTTTAGGAAAGTTGAGAAACCCTTTTTAAGTGTAACATTCCAACAGGAATATACCCGAGCTGCCTCTCACCATTACATTCAATTTGTGGAGCAAACTCAGTGAAGACACTATTGGTATTACATTCTAAAAATGAGCTTTAATATCCCCGTGCCTTACACCCGTTCATTAATTTTGTAAAGCAAGTGACAATGATTCTGGCATAACAATCCTACAGTAATGTGAAGAGGAGATATAATATTCGAGCTCCCTGTCTCACACCCTAACACTCAATTTATGGAGCAAGTAAAGTAAGACTCTTGTAGTATTACATTAGGGCAGTAACGAGAAAGGGGCTATAACAACTCCTTGTCTCACACCCAAACATTAATTTTTTAGAGCAATAATAAGTAATAGTTTTCTAGTATTACATTCTTACAGTAATGAAAATGGGGCAATTACACCTCCTTGTTTCACATCCAAACATATGGCCATTTTTATGCTATTACAATTGACATTTTAACTGTAACATAACATATGACAATTTAATGAAATAATTCTGTCTGTTTGTCCTTACATTCAAAATTTGAAGCAAGTTTCTAAGTATATAGAGTGAAGACATTTTTGTACAATCTAACAGTAATGTGAAGAGAGATATAACAATTCCCTGCATGACACCTTTACATTCAATTTGACACTGTCCTGCTCACGTTTAGTACAATAATTGTCAAAACTTCCAGGTTCTATCTTTCTTTGAAGTCATTGTCAACGGGGTATGGAGGCGACATGGCTATTTTATTGGTTAAATATATACCCTGATACTTCAGTGTGAAATATATAAAACTGACGATGCTGGTTATATTGTCTGTTTACAAATACCTGGTAACTAGTTAACTATGGCCTGATGGTCTGGTGCGTTAATTCATAGCATGTGTACACCTGCCTCGGTGTATGCTTATAATTGAAATTGGACAGAATTGATTTTTACACATTTGTTTTCATAACGTGTTTATGTTAAATTCCTTTACTTCTTTAGATTTATTATGTGCTCTTAAACATTAATCTTAAACAAACCCAAGTACGTTATTCCGTAATTTGATACATAAAAAAATCAAATACTTCCATAACTTTTTGGTTTTATAAATCACTAATGATCACCTTCTTTTATTCGAAGACATTCAGACTGTAACAGCAACAATTCAAATCATTGTGATATATTGTAAGGATTTAAATGATTTGAACTTACATTTGTGTTAGATAAATAGTAATCGGTTATTCACTTTCAAGTTTTCGTGCTTCCTTTGGGGCAGAATAATAAAACCAACTCGTAATACTATGAAGCGCTGTATTCACGAATGTACTTTGTCATGATATGACGAATACCATGAAAGAAATGGAAAAACTTTAACCTGCTATCAGTTTGAAAATTTATTTCACATATTGCATATGTTGTGAACATTTGAATGTGTCTTCACGGTATCGAGATACTAGAGAAATTAGTTTAGAATGTGTTAGACACCTGTGATATCAAACGGTTTCATGATAGTCAAGAAGTTAGTTTAGAATGTTCTCGATATTTGTTATATCGGATCTTATTCGATGATACTTCATTCCCTTTTGGCTATTATATGTACTGATATTCGAATATCATTGCGATATAAGTATTCAATATCGGAAACAATACTTTATTTTCCTATCTTTGCCAATATATCATTCCGCGGTTTGCTGTTTATTACAAAACATGAAGTTGGTTTGGTCGCACTATATTGTTATGATAATTCTCTTGGTTGATCGACCTGAAAGGGGGCGGAATGGTTACAATAATAAACTCATGTCCAAAAGAAACGATACCAAGTTTTCAAAGTCGTCCAAATAAAAATTCTATAACCTGACAGAGTCGAATTTAAGTGTGTCTAACAGGCATATATCTTGTAAAAAAGTATGCACATTTCATTTTCAGGAAAAGATACTTTTGATTTTGTGTCTTTTCAAATGTACATGGAGTGCATAAATCGAAATTTCAAATTGTTTTATGAACAGAACTTTTGTCATTTCACTTTAAAATTGATAAAGTATTGAATTTATGTCAGAAATTTTTGTTGTTGATATAATACACTTTATTTGACATAAATTCGTTAACGCGTCACTGCACTAGAACGTTTTATAACAAGCGAAAGTGTCCAATTTCTCTCTGCTATCTCGCCTAGTAAAGGAGATTCCAGATCGATGATTTTTTCAAATGCATGTTTCTCGCAAACATGAAAAGATAATGTTTCCAAATTTTGCATGGACGTAAGTTGACTACTGAAGAAATGATATTACTATATTTTAGTCTTATTAATCTCCAGTGGATTGAGTTATTTTGGGAATTGTATGGTATCGTTTCTTTTGGACATGAGTTAATAATAATAGTGACATTTAATTTTTATTGCCCGAAATACATTGTGCATTAGAAAGTTTTATATTTATTTTTTTGCCTTTTGAAACTAGTTGCTACAGTCAACCCCCAGTTCCAGCTATGTTCAGCCCTTTAAATGTCGGGTGTCAAGCAAGCCAATAGCAACTCCAATCTTTCAACGTCTTTTGTTATGACGCGACCGGAACACAAATCCCTTGGCACAGATTGCAAGCAAATGAATAAACAATCTAAAAGCTATTTAGAGATGCCGTGTATCCCTGACAAGTTCTCAACAAAATGGAAATCATCTTTGGTATCTCTTTATCTTGTGGCATCCCTTGTTCTTCCATTGAGACGACGTTGTTAAAGGAACTTCACTATCGAATATTTTAGTCCTTGTTCGCAGAAACACGAATTGCTTACATCGACAATCCCGGGTCAGGTTTCCTGAAGCTTTCAGGACAGTAAGATCCAATAGGTTCCTCTTGACTCCTTTCCTCTCTCTCGCCATTTCTACGCAAACTAAGACAAATTAAGATATTTTTTTACGTTCTTGCAATCCAGACTTCGAGACTTAGCTATGCCTTTCTGTCTTCTAATATCAGTGGAGATAGATACTCATTTGTAATTTTACCAAACATGATGCCACAAATAACGTATAAGTAATACTTATGACAATGTATAAGAAATGTTCCTACGAAACCGTTACAGACAAAGTTGATTCGTTTTCAAGTTCACTTGAACATACGAGGAAAGAAGCGATCATTATTCTATCTTTATGTGAGACATGGGTTGTGTATTCCCCATCCACATATAACTTACTCTAAGGGACTGAAACTCATGGACAACGGTTCTTTGAACTCTACCCCTCTGACAAGATGATGGCCAAAAGATGTTAGTTCATAAGTGTATAAGATCTCTTTGTTCAACCTACTGACGACACCATTTGTTCACTAAAAATATACGGTTTACCACAAGTTGAGGGTACAGAGTGCATACGGTCACATCAACCGAACAAAAGACTGAAGACAGCATTTGTTAACTAAACAAAATATACGACGAGGTTTCATCATTCAGTTTCAGAACCTCACCTCTCAGGCACCTAGACTGTTATCCAGACACTCAAAACATTGAAGGAGCCTTCTTGAGTCCAGAAATGTTGGCAAGTCGAGTTGCCTCAACTTTAGGTATTCGTCGGGACTCATTTTCATTTTATTTCTAAGGAAATCAAAATAATCAAACAAGTCATAAATTCTTTTTTTCAGGGATAATATGTTAGTCTATCAGACAGCCTCGAGACGGGGTTAGAGATGTGTTTGACTCAGGCCCCTCCCGACGGTAGATAGTAATTCCCTGACGACTACTGGTCCTTCTGGAGAAGCCTGGCTCCACACAGGGAGGCTCCGACTGAAACAAGCCGTTGGGACAACAGAGAAGACGAGACTCGGCGCTGTCCCAGAGTAATGCAGCGCCACCATGGAGGCGGGACAGGTTGCCCCTCACAGCCTCGCCGTGTGATCAGTAAATATGCATACAAAATAATAAAAATGAAAATCAATATTTGGTTTGTGCGATGTAGGAACAATGTTGTACAGACTCTCAGACTTGCTCGAGTGTACTTCTTGAATTAGCCTTTTCGCTTTTCTGATTTCTTTGCGTGTGATTTTAGATTCACATTGTGCAAATTGGTTATACTTTCTTTGGTTTTGGCTTTGCAATCTCAAATTCTTTTTACTTTCTTTGGTTGCATCGTGTTGTCGTTGTATCTTAAATTATATAAGATAGTGTTATTACTTTTCGTATAATCACTTGTAACAAAACATCCCCTTTTCCTGTTATAGTTATCGAAAATTATTTATGATTTATGACAGAATAACAGAATTTCAGAATTAATCCAGGAACTTTCACGCCTATTAGTAGAATGAAGCAACTAAGTTAGATTCTCCGAGAACCGTCAGGCAAGGATGTCATTTTAGCCCACACATTTTTCATTTACGATGAATCAAAGTAAAACAAATCTATAAGATCAAATCAAACCTTCATAAAGAAATGAAAAATACAAACACATCTCATTCACTAATCAATCAACTTTTGATTATGATGTAAGAATAATGCATTTTCCACAACTGATTCGCCGCAATTACGGTACCGAGAGCATGAAATACCAGGAACACGGAACATCAATTTATGAAATATTACTTCATGTTTGAAAATGATGATATATACTTTACTTTTGAGGTATTGATTTTCTTTCATCTACAGATTCAATATAAAAAATCATTGACATATGAGTTTGAAATAAAGATATGTAATGTATTTGTAAATTTGTGTACAAACATCTAACACTCGGGCATTTACATTAATGCAACGATGTAAATAGAAATGTGGATGATTGGTTTGTGCAATGAAATTTTTCACACTATCAAAGGAATACATTTAGCATTAACGTGCAATTATCAGTGAAAAAATGAAAAAAATATGCAACTGCCCCTTTAATATATTATCACACCACACTGACACAGCTGTCCCAGCGTACTACGAACACGATCATTAAATAAACAATAATGTATGGTAATCGCTTGACACGTTTACCTGGAAGAGAAAATAATATTTGTCTCAATCTTAAAGCAAGATAATTCAACTGACAGCCGGGACGTTTGCGAGGGAAATAGTACTCTTTTGGCATCGACATCCATCATGATTTCCTACCATACAAACTGCAAGTTCAGGAGTGGTTATGGTCGTGTTATTAATGTATACATTTGTTATTGAATTTTTTGTCATAACTTTCTCCATGGCGCATTGATTCAAGGGGTGAATCTGTGCAAATATCCCATAAAACATTCGTTTCAAAAGGTACACATGCATGGAATAATTATTAGCGGTAACAAAGGGGGGTAACTCTACCATAAGTAGATGAGAGTGAGCTCCCCTGGTGAGTTTTGTATAAACCCCGTACGCCTTCCTTGAATGCAAGTTCTTCACTGTATGGTCTAAATAAAAACCACAGAATTGTCTATGGATGTCTGACAATTTTCCACATCATAATTAGAGATTTTGATCATAGCGGCTCTTTTTCAAAAGCTAGTGATGTAATGAGGCATTCGCTTCGAAGTTACTGCCGTTCTAATGGGCGAGTGTTGGGATATTTATCTTGCCATGCTGTCATAATATGCAGTACATCTTTCCCTCTTTGTTCCTTGTCAATATGTGCAGGTCGTTATGGAGTCTGAAATGTAAAAGGGGTTCAGAGGTTTTGTAGTTACCAGCAGTCGGTAGAGACGAATACACGGAAACCCCGCCTTTCTCATCACAAACCATTCAGCCGAGAGTTGTAACCGGTGTCGTAGCAAAAGAGTTGCCCATGCGAAACGGTGCTCTTTGGTGCAGAGGGTACTTGCACCCTCGAGATGAGCCATGGGACTTTTATGGTTGATTTTCGCGTCTGGGGTCCATTTGTTCCTGGTGTTCCCTTCCTTCCCTTTACTACAGCTTTAAGATGACTTAGGCTACTCTTGCCAAAACATTGTCACAGGGACATTGTCGCGTTGTCACATTGTCTCAGTGTCACATTTTGAGTTTTAAAGACATAACTTAACTACGTTAAATACATCTATCGGCTTTCATACGCAATTTTGAAATTTAGCAATACGAGAAAACAGATCTTCCGTATTAGGCTTAATTATTAAACAGTTTAGTATAAATAATAAGTTGAAAGAATAAAAACTATTACGTTACGACATTGTTGTGCCATAATAATGCGTTCCACGCTCGTAGCTCCAATGTTTTGTTTCGTTTCACGATATTTTTCTTTTATGAGTGATGCGCTCTTTTTTATGCCACAATGTCAAAACTTTAACAACAAAAATTTTAACCTCAATTACACATTTGGAATTAAGTTTGAAATAGTCATAATATATCAAATATCTATATTTACAGGAAAGTCCTCCTAGATTTCGTTACCAAAAGCATAGAACTATATATAGATTTGACAAAGAACGTAGATAGTCATGTCAGTGTGAATTGATTGCACAGTAAACATTATCCAAATTTATATTCTGGTCCTCGACAATGGTCAATCGTTAACAATGCAATTTAGAAGTGTGAATCAGCTGTAACACTAACTTTAACAAATAATAACCATGGACCCTGAATTAAAATCAACTAAGCTTTTTCCTAAACTTTGACTTAAAGAGACACAGAGTATGTTGATAGGATCACATATGTCAAATTTTGAAATTGATGTTGTTACATCGGAAACCACTATAACTGTTACTGAAAATAACAAGTTAAAGGTCAATCAGTACATTAGAGCGATAATACGGCCATTCAAAGTCGGGATTTTGATCGAAAACCGGACAATGTGGCTCGAGTGGCGCGCGCAAATTTGCAAAACGTAATTTTGAAACCTTGTCATAAGCTGACAGAAATATATATTCGATTCGATAGTGTTTATTAGGTATTGTTACTAATAGGTAGATTAAGAGGATGCACAATTTCGAATATTAAACGTATTTGAGATGATTTCTTGATTTTTCCATAAAATCAAGTATTTTAGAGATAGTATGCACGAATGGATATATTTTCAAGTCCAGTGATGAGATATGAACTTCAATCAGCATATTAGATATTTTGTAGCTATCAAAACCAAATAAAATTTTAAGAAAGATACTGTGTGTCACTTTGTCACTGTCTCAGTTTGTCGCTTAATTTACTTAAGTCTGAAACTTAAGTATGCATTCACTGAGAGACTTGGTTGAAAAATTAGCTTAAGCCTCTTTCACATGGACACAATTTACTTATATAAGCAGTTTACTTACAAGAGTAAATATACTCACATAAGTACAAGTAAATTTACATCGTTTTTACGTGTTGTTTTCGCCAGGCATAAGTAAGTTTAAAACTGTGTTTAGAACAATAACATTTTCTACAGTGATGCAAGAATGTTACTAAATTTAGTACTTATGTAACAGCACACAATGATCTCTTATGATGTCATAACTATTTCTTAAAATATTCACCTAAGCATACATGAAATTCTGTTCACATGGCCACAAATACTCAAGGAGTATCCTTATAAGTAAATATACTTTTACTAGACCTCTAGGGGTATAATTACTATATATTTATTTAGGTGTATTTACTACAGGAGTATATGTACTAACGCAAGCAGATGCGTTCACATGCAACCCTATGTAAATTTACGTACATGAGCATGTTTACTCATATAAGCAAATGTGTCCATGTGAAAAGGGTTTTAGTCAATAGAGAATACTGAAGTCAAGGGTTGTTAAGCGAGAACCCGTAACTGAGAGAGGCGGAACTTTAAGGTGAGAGACTAGTAAATGATTCGTTCCAATATGGTAAACGAGTGGTAAAACAAAATCTGAAGAAGAATGATAACAAAACATGAATATTGTGTTGTCATTTTGACAGATATCTTTATTAGTTGCTGCAATTAATAAAATTGCAAAATATTTGCTAAAATATCTTTTTCATGTCCAAAATAGCTTAAAGATTAAAGATTGATCCCACTATGCTAGTTCCACACGTATTGCTCTGACAAACTATCTCAATAGGTCAGCTGATCATGACAGATGTCCCCTTACCCAACCTGGCGTTAATTAACAATACAGCGGTAACTTTGCCCTTTCACTTCACACGATGACGTTAGCTAATGGAGACAAAGTGATAATTCGAAATCGTGTGGACCAAACCAACACATCCCTATAGCCAATTTGACGCACAGGAATCGTAAGCGAGTGTTGAGCCTAATAAAACACATTCTCCACATGATCTAATATTTGTCTATCATCCATCAAGTCGAGTCTCCGTGTTCGCTGTTGAGAGACCCATCAACTACCTGTGTACAGGACCAGTCTCGTCCAACGTGTGAAGAGACCACGAAGACTTGTCAACACTTAATGCATGCGCCTTTCTTCTACTCAATCATACCATCAATTGTCATTTAACATATACATGTACCTCACAACACAGTGCAGTACATACCAAGCACTCGAAAAAACGAACGAACAATTAAAGGGAGAGCTTCTTTGAAAGGCATTTTAGAAGTTGGAATGATGATAATGAAAAAATATATATGGATGACAACTTCTTTATTTATGACATGCGACGTTTATATTGAATAATATGTTTCTTCATTATAACTAAAAGGACAGTCCTATCGATTTTTTTTTGTGGAAACAAAATTCAAGAGTATTTTTCTGTTTATACTTAGATGTGATTATTACATGATTATTTCACAGTTATATTCATAAATGTTAATGAGGGTAGCATTTAATTTGTTCTAGATTAACAATTTGACAATTTTATAATGCATTACTGCGTACTCTTGAATTTATAGATAACCCGATAGGAATGTCCCTTTTTAGTGTTTCATGCAAAACTGGCTTGCTGTCAATACCTGCAGAGTGTGAAATGTTCCCTTTAACCCATGTCAAATGTCTAGGTGTTGACTCCCGATGAATGTAAATGCTCCTCTCTTAATACGTGTCAAATATGAAATGTTCCTGTGTTAGTAATCAGCTTTAAGTGTTAATACATGTCCAATCTAACTTGTTCCGATGTTGATACGTATGTATATATGTAAGATGTATTTTTCATGTTTAAATAATTGCAAAATGTAAATATTCGATCGAAATAAATTTAGATCAACAGTTTTTATATTTTGTTATACTGTTGTATGACCTAATATAAAACCTGTTGATCTAAATTTATTTAGATTGGTAAATATTCGTATTTGAATACTGTAAAATGTAAATAATCCTGTGTTATTATGTGTTAAATGTAAACGTTCCTATATATATGAATAATCGTTAAATGTAAATTGGTTTATATAGCTGAATACGTGTTAAAAGTAAATACTCCTGTTTGAATGCGTATTTGAAGTCCATCGTCATCTTTCTGTGTTACACGTGCATCAAATGTTTCTGTGGTAAACTTGTTAAATGGTAAATGTTCAACTGCTGTAAAACATATTAAAAGCAAAATATTCCTGTTTTAATATGTGTTAAAAGTAAGATATTCCTGTGTTATTATGTGTTTAATGTAAAAGGTTCACGTGTCAATATGTGTTAAAAGTAAATTATCCTACCTCATGTAAGAACCTCGATGTCTGATTGGTCCACGTGACCCTGGCTAAATACTGATATCACCCTCTTGAGCGGGAGGATAAATTATTTATACCCCGGCACATAAAAAGCCTGATAAATTCGTTATACCATTCAGAGGCGGGGTACACTGGAACAATTTACTTTTAACAAATATTAACACAGGACAATATAAGTTATACCATTCAGAGGCGGTGTACATGGGGTGATATCAGCCTCGATCTTATAATGTCCTGTGTTAATATTTGTTTAAAAAAAAATGTTCCAGTGTTAATATGTGTTCAAGTAAAATATTCCTGTGTCAATATGTGTTAAAAGTTAAATATTCCTGTGTTAATATGCGTTAAAAGTTAAATGTTCCTGTGTTAATATGTGTTAAATTAAAAATGTTCCAGTGTTAATATATAATGGACGTATGTGATTGTGTGTTTAAAGTACAATCCATGTTAATATTTGTTAAAAGTAAAATGTTCCAATGTTAATATGTGTTCAAGTAAAATATTCCTGTGTTAATATGTGTTCAAGTTAAATATTCCTGTGTTAATATGTGTTAAAAGTTAAATGTTCCTGTGTTAATATGTGTTAAAATTAAAAATGTTCCAGTGTTAATATATAATGGACGTATGTTATTGTGTGTTTAAAGTACAATCCAGTTCTGATAAGACTCTCCCTCTATTTACACGCCTATCTGTGTAATATATTTACGGTGTAAGAAAATAATCTTTTTTACCTTTTTCCTTTATGTGGTGATAAGCAACGAGACTATATATCCTTTATGTCTCCTTTATATAAACGATTGCTTTCTTCCTTTCTGTGATGTTAAAGCAAGGAGATCATTTCCCCGTATATATCGTTATTGGAGATATAAATTGTTTTTTCTTGTTTAATTATGTTGTCTCTTTCTTTTCTTTGCTTATTACTGTACTTATATACCTTTCTCCTTGACGCTAACTATCAAAATTGTTTTTGGTTAGATACATGTTATATTTAAAATCTTCTTGTGTTAAAACACGGTTAAAGAAATAGTCAAGAATTTGTTTCCTCATTTATGTGTTAGTAAGCAATGATATGCAACAGTTTCCCCCGTGTAGTTTGTATTGGTACGGCTGCTTTTGCAGGAATGATTGTGGAAGTTTCTGCTGAGCAGATGAACTGCCATTGGACTGTATATATACGCAATCATACCATTTACTTTATCCTTGTAACAAACACTAACAGCAACGTTGATAACATATATCACTTGTTCCTTAGAAATACTGCAGGCTATGTCATTATCGCTCTCTTATGGTACTGGTTAATCGATGTTGTCGCAATAGTATATATGTATTGGTCGTCAGGTAACAGTGTTGTCTACGAGAATCCAAAACCAAATGACTTGTGTATACAATTGTATCGACGCGTGTTTGAAATCTCTTCTTTTTGAAATTATTGTGTTACTTCTTCTCTGACTCTGTTATTGTTTCTGTCTGTTTCTGTCTCTGTCTCCTTCCAGATCACTACCTCTCGTTCTGTCTTCGTTATCATATTGATATCTTGCTTTGTCTTTGTCCCTGTCTCTGTGTCGGTTTATGTTTCCCCCGAGTCTCTTTCAGTGTCTCTCATTCTATATCTTTTTATTTTTTCTATTTCTGTCTCTGTCTCTGTCTCTGTCTCTGTCCGTCTCTGTCCGTCTCTGTCCGTCTCCGTCTCCGTCTCCGTCTCTGTCTCCCTCTCTGTCTCTCTCTCTGTCTCTCTCTCTCCATATCTCCTCTCTATCTCTATTTCTTCTCTCTCTCTCTCTCTCTCTATCTCTCTCTCCATATCTTCTCTCTATATCTCTATTTCTTCTCTCTCTATCTCTATTTCTTTTCTTTCTCTGACTGGCAGTTTGTCTCTTGTCTCTCTATCTTCGCGTCTCTCGCCTCATTTTACTTGCCCACTCTGTAGCAGGTATATGTAGATGAAAGTGACTAAGATATCGATAGAAGCCATGTTATCAATAAGCACAGACTGAGAGAAATCTTACAATGAAGGGTCAACTGTGTCATGTTTGTATTGCAATTACACATATTTGCTCACGACTCTGCAGTTAGAAAGAAAGCAAATATGCATTGGTTCGGGTTATTGGCACCGCGAAATTGGTGTAAACCTACCATAGGGTATTTCGCGTCAAACTGGCTTCGCTTTTGGTGTTATTTCTACGCTCCTCACTAAATTATCACAGCTTGAGGCGTTCCTTGGACGCTTCTGGCGCCAGTACCACTTTTACATCTAACCGGTGATATCGTTCTTTATCGCCTAATGAAAAAGAACACAGGAAGGTTATGCAAGGGTTTGACAGAAGTTATCGCTTTTTTCATACGAAATGGGAATTTCATAGAATTATCTTGTGAAATATATTTATATTGAGTGTTCCTACTACATAATAAGTATAAGCTATTTTCAAAGAAGACATATTGATGCAATCTCCACACCGGAAAAGATTGAGTAACAGAATACGAACTTAGTCCCAACCACCCAGACTCATTAAACTTTTTTAATATTTGAAGGCGAAGTTTTATAATTATTGTCTCGCCAATGTGTAGTATTAAAAACAGTTTAAAGTCGTGTCTTGGAGATGAAAGCGCTGAAACTCAACATAAAGACTCGCTCTCTACTGATTCAATGATACTGCACAGGTTTGTCATCACACCATCCTGGAGACGGGGAGGCGCAATGGTTAGCGTGTTGGCTTTCAGTCATGTGTTCTGGGTTTTAACCTAACCAAGGTTTCAGAAACTATATCGGCTTCCTGCGAGAATTAAAGTCACACAGCGTGTTATCTTTGGATCCTTTGTTTCAATGGTCTTATCTCATGTTGGAAAATCATGTAGGATAATAAAATGATGAATTTTGTTCCAAACAGACAATATCCATCCAGTAATCCGTTTCAATCGTTATGTGCAGGTCTTAAACCTTCACATAACTGTTACGAAAACACGATATACGAAATCAATGGGTTTTTTAAACGATATGTAAATAACATGTTTCACCACTAAAACCATTCTAATATAAAACCAGTATCGGACGCTCAGCACATGTTATAAAACTAGACTGGTAAATATCACAATTAATCGTCAACAAAAGTATATGATTTAGTTATGTTGTCCAATCAACAACAATTGCGACTCAATGTAGTACAAAAGATATTCAGAGAAGCATTGTTTAAACCTGACAGAACGACAGGTCCAGTTGCCACTTGTTAGTGCGAGCACTTGAACTGACTATAGTGCTAATTAACGAATACGACTGGCCAGAAGGGTGGTTCTATCAAAAATGTGAATCGGAGACAAAGATACGAACAAGAGCTTGTTACACAAACGAAGCAAATGGTGGCAGAAGAGCGCTCCAATTAACGCTATTCATTTTAATCTCATTCCACAATTTGCACCTAACCAAGTCGTTTGCACCTACGGTGTAAGGACCAGATTGGCAGATTGTTTCTTTGTCTCATCACCGCGACTGTTTGAAAAGAACAGTAATGATTTCAAGCTCATCAGGCCTAAACGTCTCAATTGTCCATACTTTAATCTGTCCGTAAACTTTTCCCTTGTTTGACTTTTTCTTAAGAACCAGAGACTCTTAGGGCTGACATGTTGTCAAAAGTACCCTGACCAATGGGGGTTATATATTGCAGAGTTGCTTATTCTGCGGTCCCAGATAGGGACACTAAGGGCAAGGCTCTAGAGGCTATTTCCATCATCGTCTCTTAAACCAAAAGGTCTAGAAAATTGAAATGTTGTGCGCAGACCCCTTATAGATAAAAAATAATTTGTGGATTGACGTGGTCCATTTTAGGGTTACAAAGGGAACTCCCTAGATCTATTTTAACCTTCTTCTTGTATCATCACAGATGTCACATCATTGAAAGCTATTTTAAGCTCTTACATGTATCTTTAACCCAAAGAAATGTACGCCCCTTTTGACCCGTGTTCACCAAATGACTAACGGATAATAAGTCATAAACTCCTGGGTAATTTACTGAAGTTGGTTACGTTCAAATCACTTGAAATTAAAAAATACTAATCGTTCCATAACTTGGTACTTTTCGGTTGTCCTGTGTTTCTATTTGTGTTAAGAATATATATTGTTCCTTCATAAAATGTTGGTAAGTAATAAACAGTTTGCTTAACTCCGTTGTTTGTTTTATGAATTTCCTCTATACTCGACTTTCCTTTGCTCGTTCGATGCCAATCTATTCACTCGTTTTATAAACATTTATTTCCAGGGTAATCGTTTAGTATTTTTATCCTATACACATATATCACACACAAAATCAGAACATCAGTTATTATCAAATGTTTCAACAGAAAAAACTTAGGTGAGGATTTTTTTTTTCTGAACCAACCTTATTGACTGACCGCTCGTGTTTTTAATCTTAAATATTCTAGTTAAGAATTAAATCAATTAGCTACATCCTTCCTTGTAGCAAATACCAAGCCGTGTCGCCAGTTATACCAGTACAGCCCCGCTAGTTGTATAGCTATGCTGAGGAATATTTAGAAACATCGAAAACATATATTGGTTCAATGGCTAAAACTCTAGATCAAATTTGCATTATTGCCCCCGGTTGTCTATGCCATGTCGCTGGGAGGTCCGGGGCGTCTTACAGTCGCACTTCATAACAATGAAACATTATACATTTGGTGACCAGCCTTATTGACACTAATTTCTAAATATTTTATACACATTGACAATATTTTATTTACACTGTAAATGATAGTTTAACGCCGTCTGAAAATTCCGTAGACGATAGCTTCCCTAGTGAGAGGGGTTTAGCTTTACTCGCAAAGTGTAAATAAACATGCGAGAAAGTTCGCACGGAGGGCTCTGCTGTTAGCACGACAAGTTAACCAAATTAGACATTTGCTTTGGACGTCCTGGCCGAAGTGCTTGACCACTGGTCATCGTGCAAGATGACCCCTCGCCATATTTGATACATGTTGGTCAAGGAATGTAGTCAGTGAGTGAGTTGGAAGATGACCCCTCGCCATATTGAATACACGTAGTGAGTCAGTGAGTCAGTGAGTTGGAGTTTTACACCTCTTGGGAAGTTCTTCAGCCATTAGCAGACTTTGTGGTATTAATTGTAATGGTAATATTGAAAATGAATATAATTGTTATTGGTTTGTAACGCTTACAGAAATCTTAGGATCAGTTTATACCTCAAAAGTATGTTGTTAACCCTTCAATACATAAATTTAACCTCTTACTGTCGAGTACTAACAAGGAATTAGGTATTGCCATGTTTATTCTCTATGCGAATTATTATCGCAAGTCTGTTGACCAATGATATGTACGATGGGCCGATGGCCTACATGTACCTTAAGGAAATAAACAATACATGTAATTGTTGTGTACACCAGAAATTAACACAGATATTTGTAGTATATTAATAGTGAAGAGGACAATTTATCCCCCTCCCTTTATCAATATGGTTCTGAAATTAAAACAACTAGCAAGACTAGTTTTTCACGATGTTGAAACTGACTTGATTTAAATGTCGATTGATAATTCTTGATATTCGTGCAAATTGAAATTAAAGCATAATAAATATTCTTGTTTAAATTTGCTGAGAAAATGCAAATCTGAAGAAAATTTGAAAAGATATTTGGAAGCAAAAAAGTTATATCGAAATGTTTGCAGAGAGAAAACAGTTATCTTTAAAGATAATATTATTCATGAAATTCGGTGCGCCACAGAAGACTGTAAAGTGTTTTGGCGTAAAGTAAAATCTTTATTAAGTTCTCACAACTGCAATAGTATACCTGTTGAATGTTGGTTTACCTTTTTTAAGGGTTTGTTAAATCCCCAACACCAAAATGTTCCATCTGAATTTACTGACTTTGTGAATGATTTTATAACCAATTATGAATCTGTTGAATGTACGGATTGTCATGAATAACTCATGTATTTTGTCAGATCCTATTACACAAGGTGAAATAAGGAAAGCAATCAATTCTTTGAAATCTGGTAAAGCACCGGGTCCAGATGGAATACCCGCCGAGTTTTTTAAAAAGGATCTTTCTATTATTCCATATTTAGAAATGTTATTCAAATCAATTTTAGATAAAGGACAACTTCCAGAGTCTTGGAATATCGGCATGATTTTACCACTTTATAAGAAGGGCGATCGTTTGGATCCCAATAATTATCGGGGTATTTCTCTTCTCAACATTTTGGGTAAGGTTTTTACATCTATTTTGGAGTCAAGGTTACGATATTGGACAGAGGTAAACTTTATCATTCACGAGTCTCAGGCGGGCTTCAGGAGGAAATATTCTATAGTTGACAATATTTTTGTATTACAATCTTAATGTCAGAAATGTCTTCGAAAGTCTAGACATCGCTCCGCAGCTTTCATCGATTTTCGTAAGGCTATTGACTTTGTGGATAGGCAGAAGTTATTGTATGTATTGCATAATAAGGGGATAGTTGGTAAAATGTATAATCTTCTTCAAGATTTGTATAGTAAAGTTAAGGCTTGTATAGTAAATGATAGATTACAATCTGAATCTTTCACAACATCCTGTGGCGTTCGTCAAGGTTATATGCTAAGTCCTGTTTTGTTTTCCCTTTTTAATAATAAACTAGGTTCAGAATTAAGAAACAGTGGTTTGCGAGGTATTTTTGTCACAGAAGAAATTGAAGATATTCTTTGGTTTTTGTTCGCCGAATATGTAGTGTTGGTTGACGATACAGTTGTTGGTTTGCAACATAAATTGGATTTCTTAAATAATTATTGTTTGAAATGGGGTGTAGAGGTAAATTTAGATAAATCTGATTTCAAAATGGTGGTTGTGTTAAAGGTGTTGAGAAGTGGTTATATGCAGGAGAAGAGATTATAATAGTTACGTATTATAAATATCTTGGTATTGTCTTTTCTTCTAAATTAGTTTGGTCTAAGGCTTGCGAAACTCTTTCAGTTCAGCCTAGAAAAGCTCTATTTCCTATTCACAAAATGATTATGGCTTACCCATCCCTTCCATTTGGTGTAGTTCAGAAATATTTGATATAAAGATAATGCCAAATTTGGTTTATGGTTCCGAAATTTTGGGGTTTACTTTCAGAGGTGACATCGAGAAAGTTCAAAATGTGTTCTTTAAGAGGTGTCTTAATATTTCTAAATTTACTCCGAATCGTGTTGTACTAGGCGATGTTGGAAGGCATCCGGTTACTGTAAATTATTTCAGTCGCTGTGTTGGATTTTGCTGTAGGCTTCTGTGTTTGGACAGAAGTCGGAATCCTAAAGCATGCCACGAAATGCTTAAGTTACAGGATAGTAATGGTAAAGTTAACTGGGTAACAGGAATTCGTATGTTATTGTTTTCAATGGGATTTTCATATGTTTGGATATCGCAGGATTTTGGCAATTATGATATATTCATGCACACTTCCTTTGATATGCTGTAAAGATATTCAGTTCCAAGATTGGCATAGCAGATTTGTTGGAAGGAATGATTTCAGATTCTACTCTAGCTTCAAATCGCTTTTGGATAAAGAGAAATATGTTTTAGAATTAATTTGTCAAAAGGACCTCCTACGAATATTTTGTAAATTCAGATTCTAGTCACACAAACTTAAGATTAGTAAATTGAGGTACGACAATTTTATTGATAATTATCAGCTTTTATGCACTAATTGTAATATGAATGTAACAGAAGATGAGTATCATTTTTTATTAGTCTGTCCCTATTATAAGCATTTACGGGAAAAACTTATTTCTCAATACTATTTCATATTCCCTTCAAGGAAAAAATTGTATTAGTTATTATCATCCAGCAATCCTGAGCATATTAAGAATTAAGCCATTTATTTGAAAAGAAAACTGCCAATATAATGTATTTAAACTTGTCATGCGTTGATTTTGAGCTGTATTTTCATGTGCTTTTTGGCCATGAGGCCTTTTCACAGAATAAACTTGTCACTTGATATTCGTTCAAATTGATAATTTTATCATTTGTACATAATGCTTCTTAATGACTTAATCATAATGAAAATTGTTGATCAACAAATTCTCAACGCGTAGATGAATGTGACAAATTATATATATATTTGACAATTTCACTGTTATTTCACTGTTTCTAAAACTTGATATACTTTATGATATTACAAAGGATATCCTAGTCATAAGATTAGCTTTCAATATTTAAAATGGCCATTTGAAAAGACGCACAGAAGAAAACATCAACAAGAAAAATGAAACTAATTACTAAATAATGTTACATATATTTTTTATTAATATTTTATAAAGAAATTGATATTAGATATAAGAAAATGAAAACACAAATTGTTATAAATTAATGAATAGTGATATTTCATTCTATAATTAGAAAAAGAGTAATATATGATAATAAAACGTACAAGAAACATCATACAGGGGATGTATGTTGCCAGAACGCATGTGATGAAGACGAGCCAGGCGAACGCAATGTGTGCGTCTATCGCCTCAATGTTTGCCAACAAGTCTTCGCAAGCCGAGACAAAGGTACAAATATTTGCCGTGTTCTTGGTCTCTAATAAACCAGGCTCAACGGCTTCCCGACAAGCCAACCATGGCGTATTCAAGGGATGAAAATAAGTGTCCATAAATTCATTTATTTGAGTAAACACCGCTGGCAATTATCAAATATTACTTGAGTAGGTCAAGGGAAGTAACTCTGTATCAATCTTCCATTTAAGTGTTACGTAATCATGTTATGCGTTTACAAAATCAATATGGTTATTGCAATTGCTGCAAATGTGACTATATACTATTATAATACTATTATTACAACAACTGTTATTGCCTCTACAACTACTACAACTCTTAAAACGGATTCTACTACTCTATTACTACTAATACTAATACTCGGTAGGAGTGGTAGCAGTAGTAGTAGTAGTTGTAGTAGTAGTAGTAGTAGTAGTGGTAGTAGTAGTAGTAGTAGTAGTAGTAGTAGTAGTAGTAATAGTAATAGTAGTAGTAGTAGTAGTGGTAGCAGTAGTAGTAGTAGTTGTAGTAGTAGTAGTAGCAGCAGCAGTAGTATAAGTAGTAGTAGTAGTAGTAGTAGTAGTAGTAGTAATTAATTACGTTTTTAACGAGAGTAATTTAACTTGGAAAGTCGCCCATTTTCAGATACAAAACTGGCAATTTTCAGCGAACAGAATAAAGCAGGGTTACTTGTATAATTATTGTTAATGTGTAATTTATCATATCAACAGATGCACATCTTTGGCTTAGTTGATACTTGACTTTGTTATTGGTACTTATGAATACTAGAATTAGTAAGATTAATGAATGTACATTAATGATGAAAACTCACTTGAATTATCGATGTTAATTAACAAAATATTAAAAAATTGATAAATGAGAACCATATTTTTCGATTTGTCACATCTAAAGTGAGAGATGTCCACGTTTACGGAAATATTTCTTTCCATGGTCGAGAGGTTTACACTTAAGTCTTGGTTTAAAGAAAACTCTTATACTAATTTTATACGATCTTATTTAGTATATTATATAGAGGATATCTTTTGTTTCAGTGTGATATCACTAATCTCTCATCGAGTGACGGGATGAAGCCGGTATTTCCACGAGTGAATATGTAGGCTTCTTCCTGTCGAGAGATGAGAGATAAGTGATATCATTCTGAAAACAAGGCATTCTGTTTATTATAATATGCCTCTGCGGTCGAAAATGTTGTGATTAACGCCCAAAAGTTCTTGACTTTAGAGTTTTCTTACGACGCCATACCATTGATGTATCGTAACTTAGCAACGGCGATGACGTCGCGATGATAGTAGAAGTGACGTCAAACAATTGAACACGTCATTCCCTCTGTGATATTTTCACTACCTTGAAAAAGTGATATCCCACTCAGTGGCGAAAATAGTTTTTTTTAACTCAGTTTCTTAGCATTTAATAAATACTCGTCTCATTTCTAAAATACACCGCAGCTGATTGCTGAAGTATTGCCCAAGCGGCGTTAAGCACTTACTCACTCCCTCACTCTAAAATTTAAATTCTTTAAAGAATCGTGATATCAAAACACTCAACCTATGATATTCATGCTCCAACACATGTGCATTGTCCGTTACACGTACTTTTCTTGAAGTTTTGAAGATCGTATATATGCCAAACATCTATTCAAAACCACAAAATGGCGCCACAAAACATGAACTAACTGATACCCGTGTTTGAAGAAGATGATTCAATCAGAAGCGACTTCTCAAGCTACAAGTCAATAACGAAGTCTGGCGGGAACTGATGGTAATCTCCATTTCGCTGCGTTTCCAAAAATCAAAGTTCGCGTGCGCAGTGATCCATTGCGCATATACGACTACGAGACCGGAACCGCTAAATGCGAAGACCAAACGTGGCAGACAATGTGTCTCGGACTTGACGATGAGACAGGATCCATGAAGACTACAGTCTGTCACAGTATTGTATCCTTTGCGCCGAATCCCTAAACCGTCATAACCCCTCAATTACGTTGCCGAATCATTGATTCCTAATCCTTTAGGAGTAATTTCAACGCATTGAAAGGACATTGCAGTTTAATGCCTCTCTGTTATTTTATTAAAAGTCGAATAGAGAAGGTCCGTGTTCCGCTGCTCACAACCATAGCATTTAAAACACGTGTAGTTTTTATTTGTCATTTTATTTGATTAATTTTCATTTGTGGTTGATTAGTTTGTTTGTTTTCGGCAATGACAAACGACATTAATGTTTTTAAAATCAACCTGAAAGCATTTGTTGCCTTCCGGTGCAAGTAAGGTGTTATTGGTAGATCGTTTCGTCAGCTGTTTTCTCCAGTGTACTTATCGAGTACAAAAGCTGGTTGTTATATTTCATGTTAATCTACATTTTATTTTAAAAGACCTTGGTGTGTTGTCTTTTCCGATGGTCGGTCAAAGGGACAGTAAATTGATCTTCGTCTGTAACTTCACGAAAAAAATACTGATCGACCTTATTAAAGCTAAAGAATCGACAAGTTCACTTTTTAAGAAATTCTAAATGAATGATAATGATATATTAATCATGACAAAAATACCGTATATATATCAAATTCACGAAAAAAACTCAAACTTGCCCATGTTATTTCTCCTCGCATTGTAATAGAGCGTCGTTTAAAGGTTGCACACACATTTGATTGAAGTATCTATAGTATCTCCATCTTTTAAAACGGATTATGAGTATGACATAATGGATGATAATTATCAAAAGGAATAACACTTTTACTAATTTTTTTATTTCATTCTTTGAAGGGGCAGTAGCACGTTTTAGGGGGAATTTGAGGTGATGTCAGAAAAATGAAAGACAATGCATTTAAACTAAATGGAGCAGTGATAATTCAAATACATAATGTAAAGTTAAGCCATGCAATTCTTTTTTCTAGCACAAAATGAATTAAAGGTGACCGCCGCCCATTGATTTCAGGTGAATCTTCATTCTTTGTCCTCTGACTATGGACAATTGGCTTGTGTATTGAGATTTTTGACAATATCAAAATAATTAATTTAGCATTAACGTTCAATTATCAGTGAACAAATTTAAAATATAAAATTATCAAAAAACGTGCTACTGCCCCTTTAATATCCTATTAGCACTATGAAACGAAATCCTTGATAAAATATCAAGTACCTCTTTTTCATTTCACCTACAAATCGATTGAGTGAATGAATTATGTTATGGTTAATGGTACCTCAGTGGAATATGTTCCGCTTAATACTTCTATTTTTTAAACATCAATTTGCAAAGTTATTAGTTGATATTTCATACTTACTCTCGTATAGTTCTACATTTCCAATATTTTCCATATGAAATTCATTGGTTTAATATTCAAAGGAATTACTGAAAAAAGGAAATAATTATATTCTTGCATGTTATAATAGATTATGAAAATGTATTGATTATTAACAATAATAACATCTACACTTGCAAATACACTAGACAAAATTACTTTGCCTCATGTACGTTTAGTTCGAAATTAAGGATAATAATTAATTTTTAGATATCTAATATGAAACTGATCATTGAAATTAAAATTTCCAGAACTTATCTACTTCCGCTATTCTTTGACATGTAAACATATCAAATTACATAATGAACAATTTTCAACAACTAAAGTTCTACAATAAACATACACTTAAACTGTCCACACACAAAAAGTGAAATACATTAATTTTCAAATAAAAGATTGATTGATAGATTAACATTTTGATTTAATACAAATCACATCTAACCTATTTGGTTCAATTTATATATGAAAACGTTTCCGCTACACAAAACATTATTTCATGAGCCTTCCGTGACATTTTTGGACTTAAGTAGACAAGGATCACAGAAATCATGATAAATCAAAATAAATCACAAACTATCATCTATCCCTTATACACAACCTTGTCCCCCGTATCCAGGGCACTTAACCATCTGGGTGCCAATCGCTCAATCATACCCCACTTTTTGTCTCTTGCTTTGACTGTCTCTTTAGTCACTGACAAACATCAAAGGTGATGACGTCATCAACCAACAGGTTCTAGAGACAGATTTCTTTATCCGTGACGTCATGGACAGTCAAGGTTACCTGATGATCTACATCTCTGCTTGGTGCGCTCGGGTTAAACTGTTACGTAACTGGTAAATATCATTGGCTAAATAATTTTCTGAAATACAAAAATGTCAAATTATTTTATTAATCATCATTTTGATTTTAATTCAATTAAGCGAAATTTAGCTTTAATTTACTTTTAATTTCATTTTTTCATTTTTTTTACAATTTAGCCTTTTACCTTTTAACGTTACCCTTTCGTGTTACTTTGTTACATGAATTATGCATTTGCATTATGTGATAAGAATCTTTCATTGTGGAAATTACTTTCTAGTCAGTCAGACCGAGTGTTGATACGTAGTTAGCTTCAGGTTTCCAAGTATATTTTAGTTAGAACCAGAGCATATCATGACAACATTTCTTCTGTTACAGTTAGTTACTGTGTACTAGTGCAGAAGCGCCAACAATTATATTTTTACATTTTAAGACATCGTGAATCGCCGCACTTAAATACAGCGTGTTATCTAACCTTAGATTAAGTAAACATAAGTATTGAGAAAAGCAAGACATCCCTCGGTAGAAAAATCTTTCGTCTCAAATTAAATATGATATATACATGTTTTAATCAACAATAAACTACTTATTTCGACGTCCAAAGTACACTACCCTCTGCAAAAGTGTCATAGCATTTAACTTATCTAAGGTTTCGTCATCATAATGTATTAAGGATTAACACCGCGTCTCAGTATTACCGCAATTGCGTCCGACGGGTATAAACTTGGGCAGCGGCAACGCGTACCTGATACTGAGAACAAGAACAGATAATCTAGTCGCGCATGCGCGTATGTTTAGGAAACGCAATTGTGAGATGGCAACACTAGATTCGCCTATAAGTCGACATGCCGGGACTGTCGTTTCGCGTAATTTTGGTAAATTTTCTCCTCTTTAAAGAATTTTAGTCCGATTTTCTCAAGGTTGGTCGCAATATTGCTAAAATACAACAAATGTTAGGGGGAATATAAGGTGATGTCAGGAAAATGAAAATAATGGTTTTAATTGGAAGACAATGTAGCCTATTTAAACTAAACGGAGCAGTGATAATTCAATTAAATAACGTAAAGTTTAGCCATGCGATTCATTTTTCTTACACAAAATGAATTAAAGGTGTTCACATAAAATGGCCGCCAAAGGATTTTATGTGAATCTTCATACTTTGTCCTCTGACTATGGATGATTGGCTTGTGTAATGCGATTTTTGACACTGTCAAAATAATACATTTAACATTACCTTACAATTATCAGTGAAAAATTTAATTTATAAAATTATCAAAAACGTGCTTCTGCCCCTTTAAGTAGTAACATTCATAGCTATGTCGTATTTCTTATTTAATCATTATGCTTCTGTGTCTACAAAGACTAAATTAAGAGCAAATGGACAGAGTGTTTTAATTTTCAAAAAAAAAGAAAATAGTGTCATTCTACGATTTAGTTTGACACATAACTAAGTCTTGGTTCATTTCTTCGTTAATCAACATTAGGAAAACTGGTCTTTCATAAAAAAAACTCAAAATGTTTAGTTGTTGTAATTTATCTAGTATGATATTCTTTGAAATTTAACCGTAATAATTCTATGGTGTTTTATCGCATTTTTGTGAGGTAAGTTTGATAGTTTGTTAACATTATGAAATTGAATTTGTCTGAGTTATTTTACTTCTCATTTCAAATGAGTTTTACACTATAATTGATTTAGTATTATGCTAACTTTGTAATAAATCGTCTTCAATAATATCTTTAAGTGTATCACTTAAGTAAATCATTTAAGTGTATTATTTAAGTGTTTCATTTAAGTGTATAATTTAATTGTATCATTTCAGTGTATAATTTTTAAAGTTTTTTTATGTGAAGAACATGACATGTTAATAACATGAGAATACGGAAAGTAGGAACGTTTGACAGGAGAATTTCTAATGCCATGAAGCATTGTGATGAATTGAGAAATGGGGCAGACAAAAAAAAATTGGGCAGACAAGAATAGATTGAAGAGGGATAGTATACAACCTCATATTCTTTGTTTACATGACAAGTGAGAAAGCTGTGGACATGAACATAGAGAAAAGGGTTAGAACGAGTCATGTGACACCACAATATATATACTGGTATTTATAATGTAAAATTTATTTTTATTACGTCCACTATATATGTAGCCCCACAAACAAATCTTTATTTACATTGCCGTTTAACTTAAATTATGCTACATCTTAAAAATTACCTTTACCATTTATGATTTTACATTTTCCTTTAATAAATCATTATGTTAAAATTTTAAGTCGACCTTAAAAAATGAATTTAGATTTTGTTCACAGCATCTCCATAAACAAACGATACTGTTCACAAACTATTTAATGATTTTCTTTAATCGTTTAATGGGAATGATTAATTTGATGTTACTTAGATATAATCTTTTTGAAATATTTACAGAAAGACCCTTAATTCAATTTTAAACGCCTTTCGTGCTTTGGTCTCTTTTTACAATTTGTCACAATAAATAAACTTATGTACATGTAACCGCTTATTTTACTGATAATGTCAAGATTAAGATGACGTAAAAAATTAAGACAAGTCTTCTACGTCTTAAGATGTTAACTAAATGAAACATTTATCTTATTCTCATTTTAAAAGAGTGAAGACGATTCTTTTCATCTGAACACGTGTCTGACTGTGATTAAAGCAGGCTCAAGCAACAGTAATAATTGCAAGCATGTTCAAGCACATACGACGTGTTTATCATGCAATTGATCAAATATCTTTTGTCCTATAACTAATAGAATGTTACCCTCTATCCCACCCGCATTCATCTAAAGCAATAAGATTATAACCTCCTAAAATAATCTCGCCTGACCAAGGAGTATTACAGGTAAAATTGTTTCACCTTTCTTTAAACCCTTTTATCTCACTGCCGCGTGCTGTAGAAAGATGTAATTAGTGCCGTTTTTACCTGAGCGAAGCTCGCGAGTTGGATTATGGGATCGTTAGAGGCTGTCACATATCGCCGTCGGCGCTACAAGGGTTAATGATGGGTTCGAAGCCTGCAGCGAGTAATGTTCGGTAATTAAAAAACAAGAGAGTCATTCTGTGATTATTTACTACACAAATAGAGGGTTATATGATACCAGGCGTGGTTCTGGCGCCACTGTAGCAGCCCACGTGCCTGGTAGATGCTTTCATTACATCAAAGATTTTTCTATAAAACAGCATATTTCTCCAACTCGTTACGGTATGGTAGGGCGGGCGTGTCGTGATTAGAAGAAGTTGCACGATAATGTATCAGTTTATCGCCACTCAGAGAAGACTCGCTACGGCGTTGTATCCGTTTTAGCCCGAGTTGCTTTTGATCTTCGATTTAGCTAAAGGTAACTCGGCTTCATGCAGACGGTACGCCGACTCGACGTGAATTATAGATTCATAATGAAATCAAAGGACTCCCTCGCTTCACGTCTAATGACGACTGATAAGCTTATTATTTGCTCTGTGTCGAAGACTTATTCTCTGATCACATTTTCGATTATTTATCGTCGCCTTGCTTTGTGTAGCCAACCGGCTTTCCTATCGTCATTTGCTGCGAGACTTCACCGGAAATGCGGAAGAATACAGTAGGCACTCGGTGTGGTAATTATGCCCCTAAGAAACTCTTTCTTCTCAAGTCAGTATTGTAATTTCGCACGCAATGTTCAAAATTGGGCGAGCCAGGTAGATTCAATATTATTTCAGCTAGAATTATCAAAAATGACGAAGCAGACATGAGGGCTCCTCACTGGGTTCGCTAATCAGGTATTGTGCGACTCACGTGCCGGAAATAGCCTATACGCTGAAAATGATAGAAAATCAGGAGAGGGCAGCACGAGTAAGAAGGAATTCACTTCTAAGACCACCTTTCTCGTTAATAATTGTAATTCATACTTCACAAAGCCACGACCAGTCATACAGAAAGTGTTCGTTCAGGCGCAAAACGAACAAATCACCTTTCATTTTTCTCAGGTAAAAAACGACCTTTGCTAATTATTTTGACCCTTACATGAATTCAGATCATTTACGCTTAATTGGTGTAATTTCTCACCGGCACCAAAGGACGAACTCTTTTGAGGTTGTTAGTTCTCCATGAGCACGAAGTAATGGCACTAAAAGATATCATTAGTGAATGGTCTAATATGGTTTGATTAAAGGTGCAAGTATCTTTGATTGTGACGTCACGTAAGGTGTTCAGAGCAAATTTCTGCCATCAGATCAAAGGATTGCGGTTAGATGTAAAGGTGAAAAAATATCATGGGATCGAATTACAGGGATTGGATCTCATATTTAATACAGCAATTAGAAATGGCGTATAACGATATGAATTACCTGATTTTTAATAAAAGCAGTGAAAAATCCATGAATTTGTCGACTTAGATTTGTTACCAGAAGAAAATCGATTCCACTGCTTTGGGTAATGATGGACGGTTAAGACCTTTCGAGAAGTTCACAAATATATATCTCTCAGGAAGATTTGATAATTAGAAATATTTCTTCTTAGAACTGATATTTATTGAGAATATTACGATTGTTACTTTTTATCTTTATTTTCAATATCTGTACTTTTCTATATTTTTATCTACCTCATCAATCTGTTTCTCTCTGTTTATATCAAAGAACATAAATATGCATCATTACGTCTCAATAATATGTGTAAGCACAGAAGGGAGGGTTTAACTTAAATGGATTACTTGTACCCAATCCTTGCTTTTGAGTAAATATGTTAAAATCAATGCACGGTCATACCCTGTTGAGGAATTGGTTAAATGGGCAATGCAATTCTCACCTCTGATATTTTATTAACAGGATCAGGTAGTCACCTCAACGTAGCACTAGCTTTAATTCATGTATGAAACGTAAACTGATGAAGAAATCTAGAAGTATGCTTTTTGCGTATCATTTTGTTATTATTGCGATCAAATTTTGACACGTATACATGTTGAAAACAACATTACGCAGTTCGTAAATTGACTGTAGAATGTTTTAAAAGACAACTTTTTAAAAACTGTATGGTATGATTTAACGTAGTGAAACAGTATTATAAATATCATATGTTTTTTCAGGACATTCAAACATTAAATACCATTCACCATTGTTGGACTGTCAACGATTAAATATTTCCCACAGAATTAATTCAAAATCCACTTGTGGGAGCTCCAGACAATTTATTTCAAGATCCAAAACAGTTCAATCCTGAAAGCATTATGGACTACTCAAAACAATCAATATGAACTCTCAAACAATAACATCTCCTTGACTCTGGCGTTTGCGTCACAATGAGAACAAACCAGTCCAAATTGTCCAGCCAATCAAATGCCTCCATTTCTTCACCTCCGCCGTAGACGATTACAGATATCACAAAGAAGACCAGTTGATTGTCAAATGCAAATATTTGTCAAACTTTTTAGCACTGCTATGCAACTGATGCCCCGTGTAGTCTAAACGGCGTCAGAACATGATGTTTTCCTTCCAACTGCTTGTAACACGACAGCGCTAAGCGGCTTCGCATGTGCCTAGCGCTTACACCTATACATGTTAGGCACACAAAGGACTGACTGGGACCACAGGGCTGTTGACTCCATTGGGAGACTTGGAGACGGTTTTGTGGCGACCTTTTCCGTCAGTCGTTGATTTTGTCTAAATTTCTTTGCTTTGTTATTCATGGGACACAATAAAATAATTTGTAATTACGTATTCGCCAGGATTGTAGAAGCAGTATGACAGACATTCATTCCCCACCGAGGAAGCTCGGTTATAAAACTCGGAATAGACTGAGCTACCGCTGTAGGAACATACTGATAAACAATCAGACCCGAAACATTGATGTCTACATTTAAGAAAATACTATATTTGATAAAGATAAAAACTGATCACTGAAATATGTGTTATAAATATCATGTCATGCCAAAATGTTTTATTGATAACTGCCAAAACGTGCCATTTTGTTTTACAGAGAAGGACTCTCCCCACAAAGACAGTTAACGTAAAATCTACTATTTTACCGTCTCTTTGTCATATTCAATTAATAAGTATATTTTCTACTTTAGTCTCCCATACCCCATTTTTGGCTGGCTCACGGTTTTTCTATTTTACCTGTACCTTTAAGTCTGAGGTGAGACTTGAATAAATTATCTCTCTGTCTCTGTATATTTTATGATGATATTATATTTGATAAGATAAAAGGGATCACTGATCGATTCTTAGTTCCAGACTTGAGTTGAGTTAATTAGACTTGTCAACATTTTCTAAACTTGAAGTTTCCGTTTAACGTTTTCTGATGGATATAAAGTGATCTCACAAAGACAAATATACATAATTGCAAGAAAATGTTTTAAAATCAATAAAAGGAATTTTTAACGATTTAAGCTGTTTACGCTAAAATGGTCGCATGACATTTAACTTAATATGTGAAACCCTATTCTTCGGCTTCGGATGGTCGCTTGAGTAACCTCAACGTAACGTTCATAATTGTTTCTGAAGAAAATATTTTTGCATTATGTAGGATGAGGAAACATTGTTTAAATAAAACTGACAGAAACGTGATACATAAACTTAGGATAATAGTTCATATAGATCATAGGGTGTATAGTGACATGGAAAATATCTTGTATTTATTATTTTTATTAACACTGTGAGGGATTAATATTTGAAAAATCAGATATGGATTGCTTTTATTTTTGATAGTACCAGTTTGTAATTGTTTACATAATTATTTGTTTTATGATAAATTTTGTGTTTTACTAATTAACCCCAAAAATCTAATGAGAAGGAAAAAAGAGATGTTTTGTAAATGGGAGAGTTATCTCTCCTGGATGTTATATTTAATTGATAGCTTTGCCGAAGCATACGGAAATGACCGATGCTTTGCGAATGACAACTTTTGAAACGGCGTCGTTGATAAGACAACTAACTTTGATTGCCTCCAATCAGATGTCTGCCTTTCTACCCTAGGTATTTGCCTTATAAGAACAGAGGCATGCTCGGGTTTTACTGAGCTGCCTCTGTTGGAAGTGAATGACTATACGGGGGGAAGAACATCAAAAAGGTTGACTAAACATCAAAACCTGAAAAGTTCAAAGCTGAAGTTCTAACCAAAATGGAAGATATTGGCTTGTCTTTTCTGGAGTTTCTAGGGATTATGAATATCCTATATACTAATTTTGGAAACGTTAAATAATTAAATTTGCTAGAATTAAAACTTGAAAAGTTAAATGTTGACTTTTTATATGATCTACAGCACTAGCTCAAAACTGAAGAGATATACTTCTATTTTCTTAACTTTCTTTTGATTATGAATGTATATAAAACTAAAGTTTTGGAACGTACATAAAGCAAAAGGACTGCTTATAGATGATGTTGGGACAAACTAACTGCAGAATATACTAATTACTTACAATTGATGAAGATTTTAAGAATAACTATATACTGCATCTTCACAACGTCACGGGCGAAACGAAAAAGTTTCTAAACTTTCCCATTCCACCCTTGACATCATTGGCCGTAATTTCTGTGCTAGCATTTCAACCCGCTGCACGGAAGTAGAATAGTCCAATCAGAAGACAGCATGTTAAATGAACCGATTTGAAATGCGTATGCGTTTTACAAGGGAGAGAAACACTTTATTTGAGTGATGCATTAATGTTTGTCTTCTCTGCATTCTCGGTGCTCATCAAAAACATGAAAACAACCATGCGGACTGAAGTTTCAAATTAAATTTTACTCGGATAGTTTTCAAAAAGATCGTCTGTTAGTATTTTGAATTTGTTCCGACTGTAAACGGCAATTTCATTGGCTATTGTTGAAAGAGCTGATAAGGGGCGTAACTCGTGATCACGATAGGTGTCGCTGCTCCGGATCACCAGTTTTCTACCTTGTGATGGCAAGGTCTAAACGAGGAGTTGCTCGATACGTTTTCACCTTGCCGTGGGAAGATGTATATACTGATGAATTAAAGTTTTCTCATTTATGTAAAACTCGTTGTCAGGAACATGTAGAGAGATCTAAGATTTAAATTGGAAGAGAGAATAAGAGGTATGTATTTCAATTTAACCAAATTAATCCAATTCATATGAAATATTTTCACATAATATAATATAATTTTTATCAATGTAAAATTATTTAGTTAGAAAGGACATGAAAATGAAATATAAAATAAATCATATGTAACACACGAGCGGCATCTAGTACCACTCCTTTTAGGCGCGTTTCTTTGCACATTTTGGATAAAAGAAATTAAGGGTTGAATATGTTTGCTTTGTCCTGTATTGTTTACTTTTTAACTGTGAAGAATCACTTATAAAGTTAAACACCACTTATAAAACCCCGGTATTCAGTAAATAATCTGTCACACCAAAACACCTGGGAAAATCACCTGTAAACAAAACGTGTCAACCTGAAAACACAAATCTCAAAACATATACAGGAATTTTAACATTGTTCCAACTTCAAAAGCACTTGATATGAGGACGGAACCCGATTAAGCAAGTATTAGTATTAAATCGAGTATGACACTTGAGTTCGGAGTTACCTCCCTTTAAAACTCTTCAGCGCAGTCAAGTGGAATGTCAGAAAGATGTATTCAAAGCCACAACAATTGGAAACAGTTTGCGTCAAAATTCAATTATTCTTTCTACGTACGGGCCAAATAATTGTATGTTGTGTGCTAGAGGGTGTGGATGCTGATGATAGCAAAGCAAAAATGTCACACCTTAAATATTTATTTATCCATTGAAGCGAATAAGTAGCGTTTTCGTCTTTCACACCTGAATATGATTTTTTATGAATACATCGCGGGTTCCAAACACCCGGAAAACTGGAGGATGTCAGAGCAGAGACAATACAGGGGGAGGACCTAACATCTCTTGACTTCGGAACTTTTCGTCCACGGGAGTTCAACACGTTGAGGGTTCTATTCTGGAGTCACCGTGTCCTGGTCTGATTGTTACGATTTGAATAAAAATAGTTTTAATTTTAAAAGTAATTTTGAGGGTTTCTATCTGTTTTATCAATTTGAAGATTTTATGTAAACAGGTTGAAATAATTTATTCCGATGAGTTTTATCTTGCCATTTGGTGAATTGTATTGGGTTAAAAACGTTAATTTAATTAAATTGTCATTTGGTGAATTGTGTTGGAATTATATCGTTCAGTTATTTATACTGTCGTTTAGTGGTTTTGATGTAGTATAGATACATATACATTTGATATATGTGTCATTTAGATTTAGATATTAAACTCTAACAATCTTGCCATATGGTGAATTATATTGTCGTTTACTTTTAAAATCCTGTAATGTAATGATTTGTGTTGGATTTAAATCATTAACATTAATGATCTTGTCATTTAGTAAATTGTTTTGGATTTAATTCATTAACATTAATGATCTTGTCATTTTGTAAATCGTTTTGGATTTAAATCGTTTAATTTAATAAACCTGTCATTGCATTTTACTTAAATCGTTAACCATTTCCTGTAGTGAATTGTTTTGAATTGAAATTGTTGACGTTGATATTCGTGTCACGTGATCCTAGTCAATCCTTCCTGTATTTACGTCACGTGATCCCTGTCAATCCCTCCTGTATTCGCGCCACGTGATCCCTGTCAATCCTTCCTGTATTCGAGTCACGTGATCCCTGTCAATCCCTCCTGTATTCGCGCCACGTGATCCCTGTCAATCCTTCCTGTATTAGAGTCACGTGATCCTAGTCAATCCTTCCTGTATTCGTGTCACGTGATCCCTGTCAATCCCTCCTGTATTCGCGCCACGTGATCCCTGTCAATCCTTCCTGTATTCGAGTCACGTGATCCTAGTCAATCCTTCCTGTATTCGTGTCACGTGATCCCTGTCAATCCCTCCTGTATTCGCGTCACGTGATCCCTGTCAATCCTTCCTGTATTCGTGTCACGTGATCCCTGTCAATCCCTCCTGTATTCGCGCCACGTGATCCCTGTCAATCCTTCCTGTATTCGCGTCACGTGATCCTAGTCAATCCTTCCTGTATTCACGTCACGTGATCCTAGTCAATCCTTCCTGTATTCGTGTCACGTGATCCTAGGCAGTTCTTCCTGTATTCGTGTCACGTGATCCTAGGCAATTCTTCCTGTATTCGTGTCACGTGATCCTAGGCAATTCTTCCTGTATTCGTGTCACGTGATCCTAGTCAATCCTTCCTGTATTCGTGTCACGTGATCCCTGTCAATCCCTCCTGTATTCGCGCCACGTGATCCCTGTCAATCCTTCCTGTATTCGCGTCACGTGATCCTAGTCAATCCTTCCTGTATTCACGTCACGTGATCCTAGTCAATCCTTCCTGTATTCGTGTCACGTGATCCTAGGCAGTTCTTCCTGTATTCGTGTCACGTGATCCTAGGCAATTCTTCCTGTATTCGTGTCACGTGATCCTAGGCAGTTCTTCCTGTATTCGTGTCACGTGATCCTAGGCAATTCTTCCTGTATTCGTGTCACGTGATCCTAGGCAATTCTTCCTGTATTCGTGTCACGTGATCCTAGGCAATTCTTCCTGTATTCGTGTCACGTGATCCTAGGCAGTTCTTCCTGTATTCGTGTCACGTGATCCTAGGCAATTCTTCCTGTATTCGTGTCACGTGATCCCAGTCAATTCTTCTTGTATTCGTGTCACGTGATTCCAGTCAATTCTTCCTGTATTCGCGTCACGTGACCCCAGTCAATTTTTCCTGTATACAAGGTTTTGAATTTGTAGTTGGATTTTGTCACATTTGAACTTATTTTCATAATAGTGAGCTGTTTACTTCCATCATTTCAATATCAGTGTTCATGATAGTGATTTATTTTATAAAATATAACTTTTTATTGGCTTTATTGATTCTCATGTATTGATAATGCTTTTTTGATTTATGTTATCATTGAGGTCTGATGATTAATTTATTTGTACATATATACTTATATCATTTTAAATTCAAGTCATTTCTAAACACCACCATCTGTTAATGCCAATCCAAACCATGTTTTACCGTAGATTCAAACATGAAGCTTTCTTTTTCAAACAAAGCCTATTCTAAAGAGAGTCGTTGGAAAAGTAAAATAGTTCTTTTAAATTTGATGCATTGATATGAAATAGTTTTAATCACAGAACATTGTTACATTGAAACCATATCCGAAATGAACAATCAAAATATATGTTATTACATTTTCACAATCTGATTACAACTCTTGCTTTTAGGTCTCGTTTTCTCCTTTAAAAACGCCAAACTAAACTCTTAAAGGGGGGAAATTTGGAAAATTTGATATCTTAAAATGTTCACTGATAATTGTACTGATAATTACACAAACCAATCATCCATAGTCAGAGAACAAATTATAAAGATTCACATAAAGCCCATTGGCAAACATTTTTGTGTGAACACCTTTAATATATTTTATGTAAATTTCTAAGGAATCGCATGGCTGAACTTTACATTATATATTTGATTTATTTCTGCTTCATTTGGTTTAAATACATTGTCTTTCAAATGGAATAAGTTATTTTCAGTTTCCAGACATCACCTTATATTCCCCCGGAAACGTGCTACTACCCCTTTCAGAAGACCAAAGCTCATTTCAAAGAAGAGCAATGTACACCGTTAGGAAGACATAAGCCTCTATTTAAGCAGGGATCATATATGATCCCTGATTTAAGAAGACCGAAGTACACCTTAAATATGACCTAAATACTCCTTTAAAAAGGCAAGACACATCATTAAGAAGATCGAAGTACACCTTAAATATGACCTAGATACTCCTTTAAAAAGACAAGACACATCATTAAGAAGATCGAAGTACACCTTTAAGAAAGACCGAAGTATATCTTTCAGAAGACCCAAGCACAACTAAAGAAGACCCAAGTACACCCAAAGAGGACCCATCTTTATTTTAAGATGACCCAAGTGATCGTGTTCTTATGACCCAAGTACACCTGAATATTACCAAGGTTCACCTAAATATGATCCATGTGCACCTAAAAAAACCAAAGTACATCTAAAGATGACCAATGTTCACCTAAAAAGACCGAAATGCACGTGAATCAAGGAGACCCAAGTACACCTAAAGATGACCCAGGTTCACCTAAAAAGATCCATGGAAGTATATCTTTCAGAGACCCAAGTACACCTAAAGATGACCCATGCTCACCAAAAAAGACCCAAGTGGACGTGTGTTTTTTTACCCAAGAACATCTAAAGAAGACCCATGGCCATTTAGAAAAAGACCCAAGTAGACCTAAAGATGACCCATGTTTACCTAAAAAGACCCAAGTACACCTAAAGATGACCCCTGTTCACCTAAAGATGACCCATGTTCACCTAAAAAGACCCAAATACATCTAAAGATGTCCCATGCTCACCTTAAATAGACCCAAGTACACTTTAAAAACACCGAAGTGCACGTGAATCAAGGAGACACGCAAGAGAGACTAACAAAGTCTCACGAGAATATGACAAGTCTCTCTTGACAGCTGTAAAACGCTGCGTGTCGTCCAATTGCACCGCCGAGGTTCAATGGTCATGTATGACGTTCCGAATGCATTCGAAATCTCAGCGACGTCTCGCCAGTCGAGACTTCAGTGTATTCAGCGAGATTGACAGAACTGACTTCATTATTGTCAGGATAAGTATTCTGCACTCGAGGCTAGCTTTATATATGGCAAATTGTTGAAATTTGACGACAGCATCTTAAAAGAGGCGCCAGAAAAGAACGATTGATAAATATTACACTTGTAGATGACCGGACCTCATTGAAATGCCAAACAGTATCTTGAGATATATTGACATGTGTTTCAGTTTGATTTGTTTTTATTCTAGGCTTGTGGAAGTATATGGGGTTTTTTTTATTTCAGTTTTTAAAACGGATTAACCCATGTCATTATGAAATAAAATGTTTAATGATAAATATTTTTATTGATATATTTCTTGTTTTCCCTTTTATTAAAAATACTGATTTTCTATATTTCTATTCGCGTATAAAATAATAAGACTAATAAAATGCATAGATTACAGGACTTTTTTATGAATTATTTTGACCTTATATTCTTTCTTTTCATTTCATATACATGTCAGCAAATGAAACGTTGAAATGTCTGTCAAAGAAACACCAGTCTTCGCGTTCGGTGTGTGAAATGTACTTACACACAAGTGTGTGTTTACCGTGTCTGAAATGTAGGAATGAATTTCACAAGTGTGTCTCCAGTGTATGCAATGTAGGAAAAATTGTTCAGATGTGTGTTTACCGTGTATGCAATGAAGGAATGAATTTCACAAGAGTATTAACATTGTATGCAATGTAGGAATAATTATTGTTCAGATGTGTGTCTACAGTGCATGAAATGTAAGAATAATTGTTCAGATGTGTCTACAGTGTCTGAAATGTAAGAATAATTATTGTTCAGATGTGTGTCTACAGTGCATGCATTGTAAGAATAATTGTTCAGATGTGTTTACAGTGTCTGAAATGTAGGAATAATTATTGTTCAGATGTGTGTCTACAGTGCATGCATTGTAAGAATAATTGTTCAGATGTGTTTACAGTGTCTGAAATGTAGGAATGAATTTTACAAGTGTGTTTACAGTGTATGCAATGTAAGAATAATTGTTCAGATGTGTTTACAGTGTCTGAAATGTAGGAATGAATTTTACAAGTGTGTTTACAGTGCATGCAATGTAGGAAAAAAATGTCAGATGTGTGTTTACAGTGTCTGAAATGTAGGAATGAATTTTACAAGTGTGTTTACAGTGTATGCAGTGTAGGAAATTTTTTTCAGATGTGATTACTGTGTCTGAAATGTAGGAATGAATTTAACAACTGTGTCTACAGTGCATGCAATGTCGGAATAATTGCTCAGCTGTGTTTACAGTGTATGTAATATAGGTATAATTGCTCAGATGTGTTTACAGTATATGCAATGTAGGAATGAATGCACAGATGTGTGTGTGTGTGTGTATTCACTTATGGTGTTTGGACTGTAAGAATGAATTGTACCTTTGTTCACTTACAATGCATTTTTGTGAGAATGCATTTATGATAGTTGTTTATATTCACTTTCAGTGCATGAATAAAAAGCAATTCACAGATGTGTGTTTATTTACTTACAATATTAAGATATAAAAAATCTTGCATGAAATGAATGCAATTATGCATCCACAGAAGAGTGCATATTCACTCAAAGTGCATGCATATGGAAAACACCTTTGACGATGTACTGATATGTTCAATGAATTATATTATCTACCAATAAACGTATGTTGAAAGAAATAACAAGTGTCATTATATCAACATTTTTCTGCATATGATGAAAAAGAAAGAATTAGGTTTATATCTGAGTTAGAGATATTGTATAAGGTTTGCATTTTCAAACCATAAATATTGGACAACTCTCTTTTGTGGATTCACAACCATCCAACGGTATCCTCTATGTTAGAATGACCAATTAGTATGGACAATATGGGATTGCATTATGATATTAGACAGGTAAACATGGTGAGAACTCCTCGCATGGTGTGTCAGTGCTATCTCCTCTAGAAGCGCATCCTGTTCTGACCGGAGCGTCTCTGCATGGAGTCTAGGTAACTCCTTATATGTGACTTGTAGATAGTGATCGTTATGACAGATCGTGAATTGATAACGCCGGGGTGTCCCTACTCTGTGATATGACAGGTACAAGATCTCCCGACACTCTCACTCTCCCCACCTCCCTCCGACACCCCCCTAACCACCTTGAACATAAGAAAATATTACCGTACATAACGTTATTGGGGCAACGTAGCAGGCTTTTGTAATTTTACCAATATCGAAATTCCTTGAAGGCCTCTTGGGCCGCGTTAGTTCCTCTGGAGGTACGTTAGTTTGAAACCATACATTGATGATTCTGCAAAACATTAGCTTTAAATCGTCAAGGATAATGATGATTGCTTGACTTTAAAATTAGTACGTTCCACTATTCAACCTTCGTAGACTGGTCTGTACAACATTGACAGTCTACCTATACTGCACATCTATGCGTGGCTATTCTCTACGCTTGTCCACTCCCTCCTACTTTAATAACATAAGAAAAACTTCAACCATGCAGGCTCTGATTTGGTAGACTAATCTGCACAACATTGACAGTCTACCTATATAGTGCTCATCTCTGATTTGAGCTGATAACTAAAATGTCGACAACTGTCAAGGGACCATTCGAGCGGATATTTGCCGTGTAAACGAAATTCAGGAGGACTTTCCTGTTTACAATTATATATGATTTTTACATTATAATTTCACACTTAATTTTAAATATGTTTGTGAGGTTAGCATTTCAGTTGTTCAAGATTTAACAATTTGACAAAGAATAATGTGATTCGCTCAAAAAATGAAAACATCGTGAAATGAAGCCAATCATCAAAGCTACGATCGTGGAATGCATTACTACGATAAAATGCTGTCGTAACTGATGACTTTTATAATGAATCATTTGCAAATATGCTCTTCCCTATCAAAGAAGTATTTATTTCTTTATTTTATTAATGAATAATACAGCACATTTGTTTTCACGCAATGCTAACGTTTCAAAATGGCGTACGAAATGCGATCGAGTAGTGTCTTTAAAACATTATTTTGCATTGCCGTGTTTCTCAAACTTCGTATGTCTGTAGGCTACGTCGATAGAGCATGGTAGTCTCTTAAAGAAAGTAAAATGATTGCAGGATGTCGCCTATTGAACCACGACGTGTTGTGCTTAGAAGCAAGGTTTAAACAGCATACGATGGAGAGTGGTCAGAGTTATACATTGCGAGGGAAGCTAAAGATCTGATGGCTCTGCGCTTGCAAAACATTAGACGCTGGATCAGGATTTTAACAAAATCGTCTGCTTTAAATCACAAACGATTCTCACAAATAGTTGCGCTACACACTAGAAAACTTGGCTGTGCAACAGTGGCAGACCATTACTGCCCATTAGGTGGCACATTGTCCTTGTCTGGTGTATTGCTCAGTCGACCGCTATCAGTACAGTTCAGCAACAACGGGCGCGGTTCGCTGGATGAATAGCTAGCTACTCACTGCCGAATAACTCGAGAGATCCTGAGCCATGAGATGAGAGACATGTGGTGTCACCTTGGGCAAGCGACTATTCAAGATGTGCCTCTGTTCACCAGGCAGGAAATGGCTTTCTGGCAAATGGGAGGTGCTGTCGATGTCCTTCTGGCAACAGACATGTCATCTCGGGTCAGACCAGGGTAATGATACTCCTGTAGCGCCTTGAGCAACCACTGAGTGGATGGATAAGTGCGCTCTGTAGATGGACATATTATTCATAATGTCCTTGAGATCAATGTCTATACTTGTTCAAGTGCTATTAATAGTTCGCAATGTGTAGTCGATGAACTTTACCAAACATTAAAACGACGCAATATGTGTCACATGAATAAAATACTCTTCTTCTTCTTTTTCTTGTATTTAGGGTGACTACGGTATCTGCAAGACTCTGGAGTATCTAGCACCCTTTGCAATGGTCGTTCCAAGATGTAATACGATATTGCGTGGATTGTATTTGCCCTCCTGTTGTCTTCACTTCAGCGTGAGTCCTCTTGACTGGGTATGACGTCTGGCGCGTCATGGCGGCACCACTACTCAGCCAGGCGCTTTGAGGTCAACTGAGGGCACTAACTATGTCACCTGACACCCTCGCTTGACCTCTGGTCAGCGCCCAGAGACAGGTAATGGTTGCTTTTGTTTCACCTGCTCGGAGATCTACGGGTTGGGTTGCCCGGCGTTTTAGCCTAATGGTGAAGTCTCACAAACGAAGATTATATGACAGCACCGGTCATCCAGAATGACCTCCGTTGGTCATCGCTGTCTCACCTGTCGTGTCCAGTCTCAGGTAATGGTCAAGAGGAGGACGCACTGTTTGCCGTTGCCTTGTGACTTTTCACTCCACGGTTAAAAGATCGCTGTTAAAAAATGATGTCTATTTTATGAGTGAGTGACCTGTCTGAATTGAACAAGTGATATTGACAAGCGATCTGGACATGAGATGAGGCGACGATAAGCGAGTGTTGGGTGGCAGATGGGGTATTAAGGAGCAACGTTGATGATTTTAAAGATAGGTTAATCTGTAAAAAGAGTCCTTCGCTGTCAAGTGACCTCTCGCCTTTCTGCTTGGATGAGTAAATAACTAAAAACATCTGTTTCCTGTGGATGGCTCGCGCAGAGTGAAATCTATTGTTGAGTTATCTTGTCATGAAATTAACATGTTGATAATTTGTACAGCTGCCAGTCTGTCTATTTCAATTCTCCGCCGTTAAAAGCTCTGAGAGATGTGTCTTGCCTATTGTCAATCGCAGTTTTATGTAGTGTCGTCCTCTTGTGAATATGATAATGGGCCGCCACACGTTTCTTGAAGACATCAGTGTTATTATTCTTTTAGTGTGACCAAGAGTTTATCATTATAAATATCCAATATCCAAACGTAATCATTATCTAATTCAATTCGACTTAAGGCTACTGTCATTGGTTTCATGTATAGTTCATTTTATCAGCCAGCGAATACCATGACAAATTTATTCATTAGCAGTAAAGAATACACTGGGCTGCTGGGTTACTATATATATTTAAACAAATTGTTTTGTGCTCTTCCTGTTCTGTAGTCTGTGGTCAGTTCAGTACCTTTCACCCATCCCTCCCCGATACTCAAGGATTTATTTGCCAACTGTTATTCCCCCTCCCCTCATTACAGAATAGATGATAATTCGGAAACTTACCCAAGGTTACCCAAGGAAACGTAATTTGTCCTCTGTTATTTCTTGTACCGGGTATTTTATATGTATTTGAACGATAAATGGAAAAGAAAAGACTATCATTTGATGTATTCCATATGTTAGTATTTGAGTGAAGTATTGAAAGAGTAATGCAAATATTATTTCCACAAATGTATTTCATTATCTTAATCGCTTGTTCGTGTTTGTTGCAAGGGAATCATTGATATAGGCACTTGCTATCTGTTTGATATGATAATCCTTTTCCTCTGTTTATTTTGTGAGATGTGTGTAATACACGTTTTCTGGAAATAATATACTGTTTAAATCAAATTGATAGACTAACTGCAGTTATACACCTCCAATGACGTCACTCTATTGTTCTGCCGGGACACTACTAGTATTTTTCGTAATTTTTCCTCCGGTTTGATACAATGTAACTTCCAAAGACAGTTATCTTGATTATGTCCCTCTGTCCCGGGCAATTGTGTTAATAATTCCCTCTGCCTGGGGCAATTGTCTAATTTTTTTCCCACCATCAAGTTGATGTTTTCTTAAAAGTCAAAGTGTCAACTAACTATCACTTTTGAAAAATAACAAATATCTAGATTTTCCCAACTGTAAATATTTTTGGTATTATGCCGTCTCGAGCCCCATAGCTCCAACTCAGTATCGCTACACCCAACGCTCTGCCTACTTAGTTATTGTGACATCAATGTAGGTGCACACTTGTTACGTGCTTTTATAACAAGAAAAGCCTTTAAAAAGGCAAGCTTTGGGGCAGCCGGTTATGTATCACTATATAGAACCAGGAGATTTAGGTTAGGGAGGACGGGGATGGGGACTTTTACTTGAATAAATTGTTCCAATCGGAGACGCATGTTCTTTGCTCTTTGTTTTGATAGTTATCAGTACACCATGTACATAGTAAAACATCTCATTCGTTCCGCTTAAATTTCAACAATGATAGATACGTCTCCTACATGTATCTCAATTATGATTTTTAATTTAATTTTAATTTTTAAACATTAATACGGTAATGCAAATTTATGTTGCTTTAAAAGATAGCTGACGGTGAGTTTAATACAAGAGCCAGTGATTAACTAGAAGATAAATAGTTGCGCTAGTAAACTTTCCGGGATCCATTGCTTTCCAAAAACCCGCAAATTTAGTTTAAACCCGACGAATTTCCCATTGACTTTCACGTTAATTACACGTTGCAAGAATAATTTTCCTTAATTGAGTGTTGATCGAATAACAGTCGAATGTTGCTGATAAATTTAGAAATGATCTCAGCTACAAGTTCATAATTTTCATTATGTTATAGGATGGCATTTAAGAATATTTTATCATACTTTAGGCTCTATTTCGATACTTTCTTCGAAAGACACCTTTAATCGTAAATAAATCATCCATAACGTTATGTTTTGAAACATGAAATTTGAAAACGGCCTGTTCAGTACCATTTTTTCCGTGAAGCGATGAGATGCATTGAGTGAACGATCAGCCATTGACAAGGCGGGACATTTAGAGCTCGCGTTATAGTAATTTTTTTTTGAAAAAACCGAATTCCTAGTTGATACAAAAATGGAATGTCGTTTCCGAATGTGGAATGCAAAAAAATACACCGAATAACTACTAAACAGCTCACATGCATATGCAGAATTGATATTTATTAAGGATCCATAAATTTTTGAAAATTTACGATATATTTAACATCATTAACATTATTATAATAATCAGTTTCCAAATTAAAGCTTGCCAATTATTTCGTACCACCCACATGGTCACGTTGGTATAAATTTGCTACAGCTCTGTCAATTGGTCGTTCGAAATACCAGGATATGCTTAAAACAAATATCATTGGCTGAAACTTTGAAGTTTCAAGAGTAATATAGAGAGAACTTCTGCCATTAGTTTTCAATATCAAATTTTACATAACTTTGGGGTCACTGGACCCCAAAGCAATAAAGGTTTGAGTTTAAGTGAATTGATATTTTATGTCATTACATTTATTTTAAAAAACCTCTTGAGTCTATTCTTAAGTTAAAATCACGTGATTCACATACCACTGCAGATAAATACACGTGAGTCACATACCACTGCAGATAAATACACGTGAGCCACATACCACTGCAGATAAATACACGTGAGTCACATATCACTGCAGAAAAATGCACGTGAGTCACATACCACTGCAGATAAATGCACGTGAGTCACATACCACTGCAGATAAATGCACGTGAGTCACATACCACTGCAGATAAATGCACGTGAGTCACATACCACTGCAGATAAATGCACGTGAGTCACATACCACTGCAGATAAATGCACGTGAGTCACATACCACTGCAGATAAATGCACGTGAGTCACATACCACTGCAAATAAATGCACGTGAGTCACATACCACTGCAAATAAATGCACGTGAGTCACATACCACTGCAGATAAATGCACGTGAGTCACATACCACTGCAGATAAATGCACTTGAGTCACATACCACTGCAGATAAATGCACTTGAGTCACATACCACTGCAGATAAATGCACGAGAGTCACATACCACTGAAGATAAATGCACGTGAGTCACATACCACTGCAGATAAATGCACGTGAGTCACATACCACTGCAGATAAATGCACGTGAGTCACATACCACTGCAGATAAATGCACGTGAGTCACATACCACTGCAGATAAATGCACGTGAGTCACATACCACTGCAGATAAATGCACGTGCATCACATACCAAGGGTGACACGGCTGCGTTCGCCCGATGCGCTTCACAACCTAAAACACATTGGATATGCCCTGGTCTTTTTATTACTGTGTCCACCAACTTAAATTGTAGTACAAAATTGTTTTCCCGCTGTTTCTGTCAGTTTATAAAGTAAAAAAACATGACCCGTGGGCAATATGGAAACGTATGCCCTCCTCCCTTTGGAAATACCCGTGGGTATTCTTTCCAATAATGCCTGTGGGTCATGTTTTATCCTACACATATTCTAAAAAGGAAAGATTGAATTGAAAAACAATTATTTAGATAAAAAGGTGCAAACTGAACTCTATTTCTCTTAATGTGCTTATCAATATTACTCCTCTTTACTTTCCGTTGCGTAAATGAAGAAAAGTTAGTTCTTATTAGATGAAACAAAAGTAATTGTTACCAGATGAATTAAAAGTAAGTTGGGAAACCGACGATGATATTTCAAACTCAACATTTTTTTTTTGCAGCGACCTCTATGGTGAGTCGGGTATCTTTTATAACAAGATATTTTCATGGTTGAGAGGGTGAAAACATTAGAATAAGTGAAGTACTTGTCATACAGCTGGCATTACATAATAGAAAAAGTAATAGTTTATGTTTTACCAAAAAAAGCTGTTTTATACTACGTACGTGAATAGAGTTTATGGATGTAATGTGTATCAACGTCCACTACTTCACTAGATACAAGACAAATGTTATGGATAACAACTTCTTTATTGATTTCTCACGACGTATCTGGTCACCTGAAGAAGGGGCAAGAATTGCCCCAGAAACGTCGTGAGAAATCAATAAAGAAGTTGTTATCCATAACATTTGTCTTGTATTACCACACCAACTTCTAAATGCCTTTTATGAATTTCATTACTTCACTAGACTTCCAACTTTTTGTACGTTTATCGAGTTCCTTGAGTATGCATTTCAAGCAACCCACAATTTTCGAACAAAAGTATACAAAATACACAGTCATATCAATTGCACTTGAAATTTCACCGTTGTATTTGTAACAGCATACATGCGTACCGTTCACATTGATTTTAACATTAATGTCATAATAAATAACTATGTAGGATTTATCGACATATCATAAAATACTCATGCCAGAATTATTTGTTTCTCTTCACCTCTCATGGTACAGGCACATACGTTATGCGTTAAACACATATTTCTTGTAACCGCATGAAGTGGTACCGATCACACAAACTGTCACATAAGTGTTTTATATACCCCTTGAACAGAAATCGCACTTGGAGTTAAAGGGGCAATAGCACGTTTTTTAATAATTTTATTTTTCAAATTTTTCACTTATAATTGTAAGTTTATGCTAAATGTATTATATTGACAGTGTCAACAATCTCATTACACAAGCCAATCATACATAGTCAGAGAACAAAGTATGAGGATTCACATAAAATCTATTGGCGGCCATTTTTTGTGAACACCTTTTATTCATTTTCTGTAAGAAAAAGGAATCGCATGGCTAAACTTTACATTACATATTTGAATTATTACTGCTCCACTTAGTTTAAATACGTTGTCTTTCAATTGGAACCATTAATTTTCATTTTCCTGACATCACCTTATATTCCCCCAAAAAACGTGCTACTGCCCCTTTAAGTACACATCACATCATATAAGTGGATGGCTGTCCGCCGAATAATGAACTAAAATGTTTTCGATTTTATGAGGTTACTTTTCACAAGCACCCTTTTCGAAGACTTAGAGGCATTTCCAGTTTTTGTAAAAAAGGGGAAATTTGAAATGTCTTCAATAAAGTTTTTTTTCTAAATAGTAACAGTAAGTCATGATTTTTTTAGATATTGAATAATTTTTAAAAGTGATTTTAAATGAATGCGATAAATATGATATTGTTGTTCTAACCAAAACCGATTTAGTTTTATCAATCATATGGATATAACCTTAGTTTGTAATATATTGAGTCGTTGTGATCAATATCTACAGAACAGTTGCAAATAGTTAGGAATAAGTCTCTGATTCACAACATGTATGGGTGAATATATATAAAGAGATTAAATTTTAGGTTTAGTTTTTTCTTATATTCAAAGATAAGTATAGTTGTTTCTTTAGTCAAAAATAATATTTTATATTATTATTATTTAGAATATATTGAAAGATTAATGCAGTATGTTTAGCTTATATTCAAAGGTACGTATAGTAGTTTCTTATATTCAAGTTAAGTATAGTAGTAGTTTCTCTTATATTCAAAGATAGGTATTGTAGTTTCTTTTATTCAAACATAAGTGTATAGTAGTTTCTTATATTAAAACATTATTGTAGTAATTTCTTATATTCAAACATAAGTGTAGTATTTCTTACATCCAAAGATTATTGTAGTAGTTTCTTATATTCAAACATAAGTGTAGTATTTCTTACATCCAAAGATTATTGTAGTAGTTTCTTTTATTCAAACAAAGGTATAGTAGTTTCTTACATTCAAACATTATTGTAGTAGTTTGTTACATTCAAACATGATTGTAGTGGTTTCTTTTCTTCATATCATGTATTCTTATATTCAAACATAAGTGTAGTAGTTTCTTTTCTTCATATCATGTATTCTTATATTCAAACATAAGTGTAGTAAACTCTTGTATTCAAAGATAAGGAGGACTATACATGTAGTTCATATACTAAAATCCAAAAGAAACGTCCCCTCTATATTTGATTCCCGATTCTCGATAGAACAAAAAATATAACAAAACGATATTAGTTTTACCGTAACCATTGCATTCTGTCCGTTAAAGTGACGTGTTTCTTCAGATAGTACCTTGGCATTCTTAAGAATGGTGTCATTTTTTAATTATTTTTCGTGATTTTTGGTGTGTGTGAAAAAACAAAAGGGGACGTTTCTTTTGGATTTTAGTCTATATGCAAAGATAAGTGCCGATACCATGAGGGGGCATTCGGGTGATTTTAACAAGAACTTTAACCCTCTGAAGCCTCCCCCTCCATGTTTAAAAAATGACCTTATTGTAGTTTATAATACTGGGCGACAGAAATATTACATTCGAGTATTATGTAGATACTAAGAGAACCCGAAATGCAGACACGATTCTTACTTGTTAAACGGTACCGACAAGCGCCGATCACGTTATTTGCACATAACAAAAATTAATAGCATCACATCACTTCTTAATAATATTCCAGACATAAACATGACAAAGTGATCGATCTTCCTACAGCGACAAGACAACAGCGAGCCAACCATTCTCACCTAAGTAGGTACAACAAGGTAAGTTTAGCCTCAAGACTCGTCAGTACGTTATTTGAGGGCATAAGGACATATGCACTCACCAAAGCTTTCTATTGGTGCAATAAATTACTTATAATTTACTTCATTAAAAAATTAAAACGGAAAAAATTGTCTTTAAAGGAATAAAACGATATAACATTTTCGAAAAATTTGGTTGGTACAAAATGATGAAATATTTATTTTCTAATACCAATGACTAAGGAATGATTTCAGCCTTGAATATTCTACTGAACACACAAAGTAAGGGATTTTGATTATTTATTATTCATATTTTACACTGATGAAACATAAAAATGTTTATATTCATTAATTTCAAATTAATCATATCCCTTACGTTAAATCTTAAATGTATCTATCTCGTAACTAGGATTTTGATTCTTCTATGGTAAGGTGAATCATTGACTTATCTGGTTTCTAGTAAACAAGGTATATATTGCTGTTCTATTAACAATAGCGTGACCGTATGGATCTTCAGATTATATGCATACTTTGAATTCTGTTGATAACAGTTTATACAACAATTATATAATTATTTATACCTCTGACAATTGCTACCAAGACAATTGCTACCCAGATAATTGCTACCTCAGACAATTGCTACCAAGACAATTACTACCTCTGACAATTGTTACCCAGACAATTGCTACCTCAAACAATTGCTACCTCAAAACTAGTATTAAAATCTTCTTTGTATTTTTGAAAAAAATAATAGGGGCAACCTATCGGACGTTGCCATAGCCATATTGCATTTGTTTCCTCTAGAAACATCAGAAAACTGATCGTTTTATATCCAATTCTAGATATTCTTTACCCCAAATATCATCAAACAGATATAGGAATTTCATTTAAAAAAATGTATTTCAAATTCGAACTACTGTCTTTTGAATGGACTTATACATATTTATTTTGGCATCTATGGAGTAATCATGCATCGAGACGATTGTCGCGATTTTCGAAAGCGGGTGTTGAATGACTGAGTTACCTTCCCTTAGATGTAAACAAAATGGCGTCATGTTGTGTAAATGTTTAAAGATTCTGTATGGAAATGAAGAGCGAGTGTGAAATATTTAGATGGTGTATCTTAGCAAAGAGCCTTAATTCCGCTCACGTTCCTGAACATATTCCAGATGATAGTGTATATTTGACGTAAGTCGTCCCCTGTTTAATCTGCGCCTTGTAAGACGCCATGTCTGCAACTTTCGTAACGAACTGTCTGTTCTTTGGAGCCGTGTTTACTTGAATGACACATATAGTTAGATCCGCCCCTTCACCGACTGGCTACTATCCGCCTTTAATTCGCAGTCGGCGGCTTTGATGTGCATGTACACCTTTATTTTGCCTCACCTGAAATAGATCAAAGCGAGCCGATAACGAGTTTCTCATTAGTATGAATGACGCTCGGCCATTGCAGAAAGTGGAAATAAAAAGTCCAAAGCTTTTACAGTTTTTAGCTTAACGTGAAGGGTTTTACGGTTTAATGTTGCAATTTGTGAAATCGATTGTTATCTTGTAACTTTTTTTGTGAATAATTTGTCATTCGTTAGTCTGTCCATCGATCGTAAACTGTTAATTTTCTCTAAGAAATTAAGGCTGGAAGAAACTCCTAATAAACAAATTTGAACGTAAAATTATACAAATTATGACTTAAAATTGTTATTCACACAATAAAAGATTTTTTTAAAAGGGTCTTTATTAGAATATACCTATAATAACATCAATTAGAAAAAAATTAAAGTAAAACGTTTTTATCAACATCAGAATTATTTTGATAAAAGTGACAGACCTATCGGGGTAAATCTTGTGGAAACAAAACATACTTCCCAGTTATACTTATATATGGTTATTTCATATATGTAAGTGAGGGTGACATTTGAGTTTTTCTGTATGAATATAATTCATCAGTGCGTCCTCTTGAAATTTGTTTCCACCAAAAATATCTTGATAGGACTGTCCCTTTAATGGCCGTGTTACTTCCAACGAACTGAAGGAGACATCTGAAGGAGGCATAATGTACTACATAATAATAATGATGCTCTTTTATTACTAAAATCACTCTGCACTTGCCAAAAGCTTTTTAGTGAATTTATATTTGGTGAATATATAATTTCTATTTATTTGAGAAATGAAAGGAGTACGATAAACTCTTCGGAACCTCATGGACAATCCAATCAATTCGTGTATTTTCAATGAATAGAATACCATTAAATGAACAATCAACTTCTTTCTTTTGAATAAAGGTATTTTATAAACTTATTTCGCAGCATATCTAACATATAAATAAATAAATAGATAGAGTAGACCTTTGAATGTTGCTTCACAAAGAGCCTCAGATTGAAGAGTGATTTAAGGTAATATAAAGTAAGATGAAAACATATAAACTTGCATATTAATCATATGAACACGAGCAGCAAAAATTACAACAGGGAGGTCAGACGCGGATATCGTTTTAAAAAAAAATGTTCAGAAAATTATGTAATGCATGATAAGGAGATCAAATAGAAAGAATATCACACTGGATATAAATCATATGGTTCCTTGGCTAAGTACAAACATATATGAAGCTGAATTTGGTGTGCACTAAAAGGGTTGCAATGTCCTTTAACCATACTTTTGAATTTTCTTTAACTGTATATTACCAGTAGTAATATACCAATATCCCAAAAATATTTTCTTATTTAATTCAAAAACTTCCTTATTGAGACCTCTTGATTTGTGGTTTTTTTTATTTCCCTTTGAAACAAAATCTTCTGATTGTAGCTCTAGTATAGCACTTGGAAGAAATATTTTAGGTGTTTGCACATCCTGTCTCAGGGTACGAACGTTACGCTAACTCCACTAATCTGTACCCTGGGCTCAGAAGATAGATACGCTCGCCAGGCCCGACTTGGGATATAACCAATCAAATCATTTTCTCGTTCAAATTTTAAAATTCAAATGATTTGTTTCCCTATAACACCTTTGAGCTAACATCCTGTTTTCACGATAATCAGACTTGTCCGAGGACATGTTCCCGATACTCTATAATACAACCCTTGGCGTGCCTCCTGGGTTTCACTTGAATCTCTTGCAGCAGTTTAGATTAGGCCTAATAAAAAAGTAATTTCAAACCCCCGCATCAAGCCTTTTTTACAAGATGTTGACAAGGAAAAAAATGGAAATGAAGTTTCATGGCCTAGAAAAAAACATCGAAACATGAACTTTTGAAAATTAACTCGTTTCTGTTCATGATCATGTAGTCCTTCAAAGACACAGTGATTAAGTGATCAAAAGTTAATATTTCTCTTTTTTTTTTTTTAAATTCTGATGATTTTTAAAAAATATTAAGTTATAAAAAAAATATCAGGAAATAAAAAATCCGCGTCGTCGCATCATTTTTGCCTATATGCAAAGACAAGAAACATTTTATATATTTGTTTAGGCCTTATAAGATTTAATGTCTGAGATAGACAGACAGACAGACAGACGGACGGACGATATACGCGAGGGCGGCAAACCACTTAGCTACTTGTGGGATTAAGTGTTGCTTTGAACGTAGACTGGACTATTACACACTTCTTAAACTTAATTTTAGTCTCAGAAGTATTTTTTCAATATTGACAATATTTTTAAAGCAATTTATGTATTATAACAAAACGGAACCCAGAACTTCAGAGCCGAAGCGAACGAAACTCGCTATATTTTTCTAGACTGGGTTGGTCATCAATCAAATATTTTTGCTTTAGGGTCTGGATGACAGACTAACCTAGACTGTGAAGGGTGGTCTGCTTTTGTTGAAGAATATAGAGTATGGAGATAAATCCTATTCTTGAACTTCCGGTCGGTGATCGGGTTTACTGGGAATTTTTTTATAATAACACGCTGTATTTTAATTAATCTTAATTTTAATCGAATGAGAGTGTATGTATTTATAGAATTTAACACAGGATTTATGATAAGACTGAAAGCCTTGTTTTGTCAACCCGAGTAAATGTTTGAAATGGGTGCAGTTATAACAATGTACTTATGATATATGTAAAGATTGGATCGTCCAATCCAAATTCGTTTCCCAAATTCAACGATAGAATTTTCCCTTTGAAGTCATGGGAGAAGTTGAATCATAAACTACCGGGCAAAAGTAAGTAAACAACACAGTTTGGTTCAGTTTTTTAACTTCTAAATCATATGTGATGCAGTTCATTGTACCACGTTTACAATAAACATTTACATACATGAAGAAGCTTGAATAAAATAGTTTTAATCCAGTTAAGGATTTGTTAAGATATGTTTATGTTATCTTTTATACAAGCATGGGAATTTACAGTATCATAACCCCAACCAATCCTGCAACATCAGCGTATATGTCTGCGCTTTGAGTTCCAACACATACCCTGATACATATCATCCTGCTACATCAGCGTATATGTCTGCGCTTTGAGCTCCAACACATACCCTGGTATCAATCATCCTGCTACATCAGCGTATATGTCTGCGCTTTGAGCTCCAACACATACCCTGGTATAAATCAACCTGCTACATCAGCGTATACGTCTGCGCTTTGAGCTCCAACACATACCCTGGTATCAATCATCCTGCTCATCAGCATTTTTATCTTCGCTTTTAGCTTCACCACCTACCATGATATCAATCATCCTGCTACATCAGCGTATACGTCTGCGCTTTGAGCTCCAACACATATCCTGGTTGTTGTTTAGCGCCGGACATCTAAGTATGGCAGAACTTTACATAAGTCATAGAAAATATGACACGACAAGGCATAGCTAAACAAAAGGATCTAATTAAGAACATTTTCTCACTAGAATGTACATGAACAAAGACCCCCAATAATACATTTAGAATATGAATTTTCTGTCAAGCCGCCATGTTGATATGAACCCGAGCAGAACAGTTGGTCAAGGACCCTTATCCCGGAATGTTTGTGGACCATATCCAAAATACTCGCCAGTACAACGTCACGAAATATATCGACCCGACAAAAATTCTAATAAGTTGGTCGGAAACCAATATTTGAGGAGTGTTTGTTCATTTGATACCGCCGCATTTAACAGGTGAGCATGTCGTCTGCTTAGCCAAAAATGGCGCCATCTTGGCTGAAACCTACCACGCTGCTGAACCAACCAGACGAAAATGGCGGGAAAGGTGAGAAACTGGGCGATAGGTATGTAAAATGGTCGCCAAACGTAGCAAATTTAAGGCCAAAACTGCTGACTGCTAAAGAAAATATCGTTTGATCGGGAAAGAACGAAAGCGACTAAATATCTACTGGCGTCAAGCGTTCCTTTTGGCGGCAAACGTATTTGCTGACGACGACTGTTCTTACTGTTTGGCCCTTTCACCTGTATATTTATTGACTACTCTCAACATCTATCACACCGCACGCCAGGTGAAATTGCTGCAGAGTTGTCGACCTTGATTGAGTACACTCGGGTGCATGTCCGTACTTATATGTGATCGCTCATTGCTTAAATGATTACAACATGTAGAACTTCGAGGAGATTTTCACTTTCATTATGTTTAAACTGATATTATTACAATGAAATCCATACCCATATCTCAGAGAGAGAGAGATAGAGAGAGACAGAGAGAGAGACAGACAGACACAGAGAGAGAGAGAGACAGACAGACAGACAGACAGACGAAGACAGAGACAGAGACAGAGACAGAGAGACATATATAGAGAGATTATTAACCTCGTGTGTTTCCATTAATATCATATGATAGGAATTAAATTTGTATAATGCGTTTATAATTTCTTTTTCATATAAAGTAATTTTGAAATAAAAGGTTGTGAACGAATATATGATTCCTTCTAAAAATATTTTGCTATTTTTAAAATACGAATGCGTGAAAAATTTACTATCGCGGATTTTGTTAACGAATTTATATATTCGATCAAAAACAAACCTGAAAACTCCCGATGACGTTATCAATGGTTGGTAAACGATTTAGGACTCGCATGACATGCATGGAGTTTTGAGAAAATAGATAGTGTTTTTGCAGCTTCATCAGACCCGATAGCTTTATAGCATCGATAACACCCTCCGTTATATGATAAATAAAATATATGATGGTGGCCTTATCAATAAACAACATGATGATCATTGATATCCATGTCGTTTTTTACAAGAGAATTATTCCAACAAACAAAAGTGAGACAGATCATTCTACAATATACGCTTTTCGATTTGTATTTACTTGGTAGGAAGTAACCTATTTCTCTATTAGAGTAAGTCACATTCATAAATCATTTTAAAACGTGTAACATGTCTTCTATTTATATAAAAAAACACGCCTGCATCCCCAAAAATACATACTTCGAAATGTTTACAAACAGTTAAAGGCATTTAATACAGGCGATCTACAGGTTGAACTAAGTTTAATTTATTATCTAAATATAAACCTGCAACTCATACGTTGCACATTACAATGTTAGGTTAGGGTACTAAGGGCGCTCTCACCGTAATGCGCAAGAAGGTGGTAGGTATATATTACCTAATCGATACGGTGTCGTATTAGCGACCTATCACTTGGGTCTTCAGGCGAGATATATACCACATTGTATCTGATATCGACATCACCCCATCTTATGTCCGTACAAATCAAATTATTATTTTGGCGAGAATTATTGTAAACATGACGTACAGGGAAGTTATTTATTGTAAAATTATTGAGGCGAGAAGATATCGACGAGAAAACAATGTATTTGTAGTTATAACCCACTTCCGGTCTCGTTGCTATGGTTTATTTGATCTAACTGTAGGTGTATTGACCGATACACCTCAACTTTTCTAATACACCTACTTTTAATTGCACACCCACATTAACTCAGGTGACCAACGATTCAAACAGGAGGTGTATTGAGCGATACACCTCAGAAAGTGTGGGTACATCTATTACGTGTTATACCATGTTAAACACACGTGTGTAGTCGATATCAGGGGTGGAATATACAATAAGGCACTTGTGTTGAAATGTCAACGGCCTATCAAGAACTTGTCAATAAGAAGCAAGCAGTTATTGAAACTGACAACGGACGCCTTCCTTTATTCACCAAAGTTTGTTGTCGATATCAGGGGTAAAATATAAAACTTGAGATAAAAAAAAAGTATATAAAATAATGCTCAAAATATTCAAAATGTCGATTGTTTTTCAAGAAAACTAGTAACAGAATGATAACATACATACATTTTATTAAAAAGACTATGGTGTCATTTTCACATTTCAATCAAATATCTCTTTTAAAAATAAATTTGATTTTTACAATTGATAGAGATCTATTATAGTTGAATTTATCAGAGGCTATAGAAATTAAGATTTCAAATTTTCGAAAACATTTTTTTTTATTATGAAACTGAAATATGTGACTTTTTATTGAAAACGTCTCGTAGAGAAATACAAATTGTCTCAGAAATTGCGTAGTAAAAGCTTTACTCTTCAATCCTTCTTACAAGGGGAAACCATTTAAAGATGGTGAATGTTCAGAAAAAATATACATGTACTTAAAATCTAGCACTTCTTATGTTTTCTCTGTTTGTTGTTGTTTCATTGTAAATGCCCTCAAAGACCTGACTGTGAATTACTGGTAGGCCTACTGATATCCTACAGAAGAAACTTCCCGATTACAAACAAAAACAACATGAAACTGTGGCAGCAGACTTTCTCTAAGTGCGTGTTAATGTTAATCAAGTTATCCTTTTTTATTGATTTTCATAAAAAAAAATATTTTTGAAGGAGAGAATATTTCCTAGTGTTAGGAATAACGTGTCCCTATAAACGTATCAAGCAAAACATCGTTCTTATTCAGATAACTCACCATCCGGACAATGTCCACGTGTAACCAAAACGTCCAGGTAAACGAGGTTCCACAGTGCAATATTTTAAATCAACTGCCGAAAGATGAACAAATATCATGAAACCACAATGGTGGTCAGCGAAATCATCACAAAAATTCGTAGAAATATGTAGTAGATTTCGATAATAGGAAAGGCACAATGTATAGAAGATGAAAACTATAATTTCGCTCGGTTTGGTGGTTCAAGTCAAAGTTAACTCTAAACGATCATTTGCGGATCCAGAAGGGGGGTACGGGGCTAGATCGCCTTCCAAGAGGGTTTAAAAATGTTAAAAGTAATATTTTTCAAACATGAGAAAATATAAGATACGTGTTTTCCAGGAACTGAGATTCTGTCTAGGAGCTAGTTTTCCTATGGATACATAATCTTCAATAGACTCAAATATAGTCTCAGAAGTATTTTTTTAGTATTGGCAATATTTTTAAACATATCATGAATTATAACAAAATGGAGAACAGAATATATTTTAACTAAAGCTGAGCGATATAGACTTGCCAAACTTTTCTAGACTGGCTTGGTCATCAATTAAATAGTTTTGCTTTAGGGTCTAATTAGGACATATTCTTCAATTCCAAGTCATCATTTCAACAGTCTTGATAGAGACACTCATCTCCCTCCCAAACGAAAATCTTGTATCCGCCCCTAACATATTGAACTATTGATTTCACAAATCATAACAAGAGACAAAATGTATCAAAAACTGTTGATCATAGACTTATATAGAGATTATTGCCCATACGGTTGGAAATAAGTAATAACTTTTGCCTAAAAAAGTCATATAAGTCAGTTTCGTAAAGTCATGTGACACACTTCCTCGGGTAATAATCTCTATGTATGTGAAATAAACGTGGGCTATCTAGAAACATATGACACACTTCCTCGGGTAATAATCTCTATGTATGTGTAATAAACGTGGGCTATCTAGAAACATATGACATGGTTATAGAGTACCGACAGGTGGCCTGGCGTTAATTAGACATCAACACTCGCTATATTCCACATCATACACTCTGTACTCCCCAGGGTAGGAATATACACCTCGCCAAATAAGGTGTTACCTTGGATAATGAAGTCACGAGCGTGCTGTTAAAAAAACAAGATACCTGGATTAACAGCACAACAACAAATTACAATAATTAGTACACGAACTGCGCCCCTAACGCCAAGTCATAGTAGAAAACAGCTGAAAACTAAGACAAAAAAGGGATTTAAGACGAAAGCTCTGAGGCTTGTGGCCCAAAGGTGAAATGATATGTCGACTTGGACCCGTTTCGAGAGTAATTGGTTTTGCAGGTGAAACGGTAAACGACGATAATTGAGCAAACACGTGGCGAATGAGAGATAATGTATTCATATTTCGAGAAAATTATATATCACACCAAAAGATCACTGGTGGGCCGATTACGTTCTTTGCACGTGGGACCAAGGCAAGAGGTAGAATTTCGCGAAAAGCAATTCCTCGAGTTGTTATCTCTACATCTGATTATAGCTCTCTCCCTCTTGCCCCTTAACATGGCATAGGCTTGAAAATATTATACCTTCATTCATTTTGGACCCTGGGCTTCCTTTCAAATGGGTAGCTGGGTTTTGCAGGGATTCAATTTCATAATTAAAAATATTGGACTAACGGTGCTAACGTTTTTACGGTGGAAAATTGGACGCGAGTCGTAATTATAGGTTTGACATTTCCTCGACTCTCACATGCCACGGTGTGATATTGGAGAAATTAAGGGGTGACGAACTCATTTCAAATTTCTCATTTATCAAGACAAAAGAAAAATGTGATTTATATCAGATAAAACGAAATTCTAATTTTCTTATTTCTTTATCAAACACCTTAAAACCAATATGATGTGATGAATGTCTTTGGTTATTAACGCATGGTTTGGAAATTGTGTTTGCACCAAAAAAAGCTGCGTACCTTATGTTTGTTCACTTACCTGCTAATTCTAGTGCAAATATCATGTAATAGGGAATGTCTTTGTGGCATCCTTTCACAGAAATAAGGAGAAGGATTAGTTGAAATTTAACTACCTCACTTGAGATTCATTTTGCAATAACATATTCGGTTGTCATACCTTTCAGTAGTCTATAACTATTTTGGCAGGTCATTAAAGTACACAGGCGTTAAAATTTCGAAAACACTATTTCTTATTTTTTTCTGTACAAAATCCTTCATAAGTGAGCAACAGCTTTGGGCCTAAGACATATTTGTACATTTGCATTCAGTAAAAGTCATTTTGCTATTTTGTTTTTGTTTAGAGAGTCTATATGGAATATTTTAATCGAGATTTAAGAAAATTGGAATTTCGAGATATGACCCTGTCGATCTATTTAACAATGCTAAATTTGGAAGTTCTTCACCAGAGACGAGACGATTAAAAAATATGGTTTGAGAAAGGTCATTTTACAAATGGACAAATGCTTATGTTCTATCAGTGCTGCTCATGATATTTGACAGACGTACAAATGAAACCCAAAATATGTGATATTTGCACAAGATACAGAAGCAAGTGAACAAACTTAAGGTACGCAGCTATAGTCTGTATCTTATCGATGAAGTGGGTCATATGAATTAAGAGGCAAAAGTAAATTTTACTATTACTGAAGAGAAGACAAAAGTTAAACACATTATTTTTTAATTTCGTTAAGGACGAAGTCACACTCAAACTCTTAATATTTCTTTTTAGCCTCAGTTATATCGGTTAGAATTATCGCTAAAACGACATGCAACCGAATGACCGAATCGCGGAAAGAGTCTGTTTGAGCTGCCCCGAGATTTAAGACAAATACATGTACTACTTTGCTGAGCCTTGTATGAAAGTGAGAGAAAATGTTTAACTGATATGTGCAATATGTTTAATTAAGACTTTTGTAGCTTTTGATGTTTTAATAATTGCTGCCAAAACCTGCCAACATATTTTATATATAAGGAATTGCGCATTACACGCATAACCTTTAACTTAATTTATGTACTTTAACTATATCTTTTAAAATAACAATGGTTTTTATAGTGTTGATGTACTTTTCATATCTGTATATTTTTAATATTCTCTCATAATCCCACTTGTGGGTTGCCCATTTTATATTCTACATTTCTTACAATTTTTTGTATTAAACATTATATTGGGTTGAGACTTAAATAATCATTTGTCTGTCAGTCTGTACTCGGTTCACATCTACCAATAGCAAAGAAATCAGTCAAAGACACAGGAAATAATAGGAAGAGTTACAACTCTTCCTATTATTTCCCGTGTCTTTGACCAATTATGTTCCATTGCTACTAAGTATGTTTCCTTCGGATACTGCCAAGTCTGTCATTTACTTAACTTCTCACACAATTAAACTGAGGTACAAAAAAGTACACATCTCAGTTATTTCGATTTATTAGATATGTAAATGACATGTGGTGTATTTGATTATAACAGATATCAATAAAGTCCATATTTGCAGCATTTTAAAGAAAGTTTGGTGTTATTATTTGGTGTTACCCACCTACCCACTTTTCCTCGAGTTCACTTTGCCCCACCTGTCCACTTTGCCCCGAGTTCATATTGCCCCACCTACCCACTTTGCCCCGAGTTCACTTTGACCCACCTGTCCACTTTGCCCCGAGTTCACTTTGCCCCACCTACCCACTTGCCCTGAGTTCACTTTGCCCCACCTGTCCACTTTGCCCCGAGTTCATATTGCCCCACCTACCCACTTTTCCTCGAGTTCACTTTGCCCCACCTGTCCACTTTGCCCCGAGTTCATATTGCCCCACCTACCCACTTTGCCCCGAGTTCACTTTGACCCACCTGTCCACTTTGCCCCGAGTTCACTTTGCCCCACCTACCCACTTGCCCTGAGTTCACTTTGCCCCACCTATCCACTTTGCCCCGAGTTCATATTGCCCCACCTACCCACTTTGCCCCGAGTTCACTTTGACCCACCTGTCCACTTTGCCCCGAGTTCATATTGCCCCACCTACCCACTTTGCCCCGAGTTCACTTTGACCCACCTGTCCACTTTGCCCCGAGTTCACTTTGCCCAACCTACCCACTTGCCCTGAGTTCACTTTGACCCACCTGTCCACTTTGCCCCGAGTTCACTTTGCCCCACCTACACACTTGCCCTTAGTTCACTTTGACCCACCTGTCCACTTTGCCCCGAGTTCACTTTGCCCCACCTACCCACTTGCCCTGAGTTCACATTGCCCCACCAGTCCACTTGCCCCACCTGTCCACTCAGCTAAACGTTGTTGGTGGATGACGCTGTTGAAGCTGTTGAAAATACTTGTTAGTGGACTTGTTTATTAGTTTTATAGACAGTCAGCAGATTTTCTGCAATATTTTTAGATTCATTTCTGTTATTGTGAGGCAATTTCTTGAAAACTTTTTTCTTTTACCAACAAGTGATAATTTACATTACATTATCCAACTGTCATCACACAAACAATTCATTTGAAAGTCCATCGTATTTGTGCACAGTGCAAAATATGTCTCCCGATCTTTATCTTATAGAAACTTGTGGAACCTTCTAAAACATATATGTATTTGAACTCCTGAGGGAAAAGAAACATTCAACTAATCATAGACGTTAACGAATTAAAAGGACTACTACTGCCTAAAGCTTCACTTGAAAACTGTATATCTTCAGCTTTAACATCTAATATTAATTCTAAGTCTAAATTACTTTTTATAAATAAAAAATGAACTTCCGGATAAAAGGGAAATATTCATTTAGAAAAGGTAGATCTTTAAATTGACTTGTTTGTCGATTTTGAACAATGATATCATGAATAGGTTGGAAGTGACATATTTTCAATATGAGCACATGCGCATATGTTAGTTTTGTCTTGTAACATTTTTCATAAAAGTCAGTTATCTATTGATTTCATATGCACAGACCATTTGCAAAAGGAGAATAGCCTAGCCAGTTGTACTTTATTCGATCTAATATCTCAATAATTAAATATGATAAAGCATAACAACGCCATAAAGACCCCAATGATGATCACTGAATAGTGAATAGTGTGAAACCTTTCTATTTGTTATATATTCATTGATAAATTTGAAATATTTGAAATTAAATAAATCAACAGCTGTGTTTATTCAAATACTATAAGGAACAAATTGTATGATTCGGCACGCTCAATGTGTTCATAAAGAAATATCACTCAAATAATAACTTTTCACTGAACACAGGTGTATTTTGACACGGTCATTTATGGGAAATATCCTCAAACATATCTCTACTGGTCATTTATGGGAAATATCCTCAAACATATATCTACAGCGATAGTGGTCGATACACTCAATACATGAATAATTCAACAGCAATCATACGAAATATGCTGAATGCCAAACACGGATGAGTTTAATAACATAAACAGACATAAATGAAACTGCTGTTAATATATCAATTGACCATTATCGTGTAGAGTACAGCAACAATTGACAAGTTATACCGCTGGATGGGTGACCGGTCTTATGACTTACATTCCTGTGAAGATAAAGTGTTTAGTCTCCAGACGGTAGCCTCGGTTGAATACAAAGATTATGAAAATTACTCAAGTTGAGAAATATACACTGATAATATCTTTACAACCGATAAAATAGCTCCTTGTTTCAATTCAACACGCTAAAGGCTAACTACCCTCGTACAAAAGGTGTTCATGATTTTATTGAAGACGATTAAGTTCCATCATTGATAACAGTGACGGAATGGCAAAAACTCTTTTAGTAAGCGATACCGTTGTTAATCTTAAATAGCATTCTTCTTTGAAAGAACATTTTATTTCATTTAACTAAGAAAACTAAAAATGATAAAATATCTCGCAGTACAACTAATCAAAACAAGATGTGTTAATACTAATGAAGTGATGTATGGCTATTTTGAGCCGCTCCCCGATGGCAATATGCTATTTGCGGCGCATTCAATCAACGCCAAGAAGCAATTTAGCCACACGATTCTGATGAAAATTCGTGGGAAAACGTCACTATGATTAATTGTTTGTTTTCCGCAACACAGCCAATATCTGGAAGCGTGTAAACATCCCATTGTACATTACAAGTAAAACAGCTGTAATGAAAGCGACCAGGGACAATGTCGGACACCGAGTGGTGTTTACAAGTGCTCCTGTTTCTCAATTGAAGTGCGTGAATTGTCATCGTATATGGGCGCCACATGTTCAGGAAATACTATGATTTATGGAATAATTAACGGTAAAACAAGTTGATCGTTCAAACGGAATGACGCCTCAAGGTGCAAAAACATCCCGAACTGTGATTTTACCATTGGTCTTTACCTTTGATATGCAATGCTTTAGTACTAAAGGTCATTGCTTTCCCATATTCATAAAATTATTTTACCTCCATTTCATAAAATAATTTTTTTGATTTCTTTAAAAAATTGAAGCGAAAAAATGAAATCGGATTTTTTGCATCCATCTTGAACTTGAAAAAAATCAGATTTGCAATGAAACAGAGTTAATAAAAGAGAAAAATATACCAAAAAAATTCATTGCGCCGACTTGACATGAATTCTTGTATTGTTTTCAAACAGATTTACAAATACTTTGGATTCAGACAGTTTTTGGTATATATTTGATATTTTTTTGTTTTTATATGTCTAAATATAAAAAGTAATCATAAATTTGAAGACGATACAATATTATAGTTAAAAACCTGAAGAATCAATTTCTAATCTGTGAACGCCGCTAATGGCTGAAATATTGCCCAAGCGGCGTAAAAAAATTACTCACTCTAATCCGTGATAACATCCCTTCCAACATGCAGAAAAAGTTGACGGTTTTGAAGTTGTTAAGACTTATAATTGTTGCGTTCCTAGGTTAATCTTTTTAATCTAATTTTGAAATGTTGCTATCCTTTTTATTACATTTGATCCTATGAAAATATCTTTCCACATTAATTTTGATTGTATAAATGTAACATGATAAATCGTACACTTTATTCTTAAAACCTTCGTTACAGTTCGGTAATGTTATTGAAGCGCTCATACAAACCTTTTGTACAAGTTTTCGAAACTTTTACAGTATACATAACAGGTACAAAAAGTTGAAATTCTCGGAACTTTTAGATCTTCAGTTGTACTAAAGCTCTTTTGCTAAAAACATTACGCCCTTATGTTAAGTTTTCAACATAATTCGCTTTGATATCTTTCTCTATATAGTTCTAACGTAAATAGTCAGTTCAGTCCTTTAACCTGTCTTATCAAGTATCTTTCTGTTGTCGCAACGTTCAAACAAATAATGTCGAAACAAATAAACATTCACATCTAGGCGCTACTTCATAATCTCGAAACATACAAAACGTTAACTATTGTTCCGTAAGTTTTTAACCGAAACTTCCTATTTATTTTATGATCAGCGATGAAATACTTGGTTTTATCAGTGAAATAAACTGTCTATCAGGCAACAGTGACGATATAGTATATTTTCACTTCAGGTGCCGGAACTACTTTCAGCCATGTGAACAAAAGAGGGTAACTTTCCAGTTTAAAAGTCATTTTGATTGCATATTTCATTTAGAAATCATAAAATATATAGAATACTTAATGTAGTTTTCCAAATAGCAGGTTGATTTCATCTCGTGACATGGGTAAAGTTTATATTTCACTCGTGGCTGTCCCTCGGTCCATATACTCGTCCTATACTCGATATCCACTTTAAACTGTCCTTAAAGGGGCAGTAGCACGTTTTTAGGGGGAATATAAGGTGATGTCAGGAAAATGAAAATAAATGGTTCCAATTGAAAGACAATGTATTTAAACTAAATGGAGCAGTAATAATTTAAATATATAACTTAAAGTTTAGCCATGCGACTGTTTTTTCTTACACAAAATGAATTAAAGGTGTTCACACAAAAATGGCCGCCAATAGATTTTATGTGAATCCTCATACTTTGTCCTCTGACTATGGGTGATTGGCTTGTGTAATGAGATTGTTGACACTGTCAATATAATACATTTAACATTTACTTACAATTATAAGTGAAAGTTTTAAAATATAAAATTATCAAAAAACGAACTACTGCCCCTTTAATACATAATCATAACATATTCAACAAGACAATATGATAACAGTATTGGCTTCGATTAAAATTTATGAAATATCGATTTCATTTCAATACGTTATGCATTCTCATGCCAACACTTTAAGTACTTGAGAGTTATCCCCCCTTGATCAATGTAAATGCATAACGCGACAGGTGCCTATAATATCAGGAAATGTGAAACATAATATGTTTAATAAAATAAGATATAAAATAATTCTATGACACATTGGCAAATATTGCACGTTTCTGATATCATATCTTACTAATATCAATAATTGGAGTTAAAATCAACGGAAGTGACGTAATCTGAGCTCCAATAATATATGGTTCCCACGTGACACGTGTTGGCAGTTCAATAGTCACTTGTTACGGTAAATATTAAGCTTTAATATCAAGTACAACGAAAATTGATTTCGGTTCATGTTTCTTCGCGGGTCTGCTGGTGTTGTGTGTTAAGCAATTACAGTCTCGAAATATTAAAAATATCATCAAGTGTGATACTTTGCAATTGATTATCACATAAATTTTAAGTTAGTAATTGCAATGATCGATAAATGACTTTAAGGGAACATCTGTTTTGCCTTGTTGAAATATGATATTTCACATATAACTTAATGTGTGGTACGTGTTTAGACACTTAACTCTTGTTTTTCGTGTCATGTGTTAAATACGATGTGAAACTTGCAAATAGTCTTTATTTAGAAACTGTCATTTATATAAATTTTCAATTGTCTCTCACATACAGCTGTTTTCACATTGCATGGTAATGATGATAGCGCAACTATCAACACTGAATGTAAGCAGTAGCACGTTTTTAGGGGGAATATAAGGTGAAAATTAATGGTTCCATTTGAAAGACAATGTATTCAAACTAAATGGAACAGTAATAATTCAAATATATAACTTAAATTTAAGCCATGCGATTCCTTTTTCTTACACAAAATGAATTAAAGGTGTTCACACAAAATGGCCGCCAATGGATTTTAAGTGAATCTTCATACTTTGTCCTCTGACTATGGATGATATGCTTGTGTAGTAAGATTTTTGCTACTGTCAAAATCATACATTTAGCATTAATTTACATTTATTTGCGAACATTTTGAAATATAAAATTATCAAAAAACGTGCTAGTAAACAAGATTCCGGCAGTATTTTTGGGTCCCCTTTCACAAAGCCCTAAGGTGATCGTAAGACCTTAACAGAGAACAGAGACACCTCCAACAACCTTCACCAGACACCCACTTGTACAGATGGGTGAACAGAGACACCTCCAACAACCTTCACCAGACACCCACTTGTACAGATGGGTGAACAGAGACACCTCCAACAACCTTTACAAGACATCACTTGTACAGATGGGTGAACAGAGACACCTCCAACAACCTTTACAAGACATCACTTGTACAGATGGGTGAACAGAGACACCTCCAACAACCTTCACAAGACATCCACGTGTACAGATTGGTGAACAGAGAAACCTCCAACAACCTTCACCAGACACCAACTTGTACAGATAGGTGAACAGAGACACCTCCAACAACCTTCACAAGACATCCACTTGTACAGATGGGTGAACAGAGACACCTCCAACAATCTTCACCAGACACCAACTTGTACAGATGGGTGAACAGAGACACCTCCAACAACCTTCACCAGACACCCAACTTGTACAGATGGGTGAACAGAGACACCTCCAACAACCTTCACAAGACATCCACTTGTACAGATACGTGAACAGAGACACCTCCAACAACCTTCACTAGACACCAACTTGTACAGATACGTGAACAGAGACACCTCCAACAACCTTCACTAGACACCCTTGTATTGCTAGGTGAACAGATACACCTCCAACAACCTTCACCAGACACCAACTTGTACAGATGGGTGAACAGAGACACATCCAACAATCTTCACCAGACACCAACTTGTACAGATGGGTGAACAGAGACACCTCAAACAACCTTCACCAGACACCTACTTGTACAGATGGGTGAACAGAGACACCTCCAACAACCTTCACCAGACACCTACTTGTACAGATGGGTGAACAGAGACACCTCCAACAACCTTCACCAGACACCAACTTGTACAGATAGGTGAACAGAGACACCTCCAACAACCTTCACAAGACATCCACTTGTACAGATGGGTGAACAGAGACACCTCCAACAACCTTCACCAGACACCCAACTTGTACAGATGGGTGAACAGAGACACCTCCAACAACCTTCACCGGACACCTACTTGTACAGATGGGTGAACAGAGACACCGCCAACAACCTTCACCGGACACCTACTTGTACAGATGGGTGAACAGAGACACCTCCAACAACCTTCACACGACACCCACTAAGCTTGTACGGATAGGTGAACAGAGACACCTCCAACAACCTTCACACGACACCCACTAAGCTTGTACGGATAGGTGAACAGAGACACCTCCAACAACCTTCACACGACACCCACTAAGCTTGTACGGATAGGTGAACAGAGACACCTCCAACAACCTTCACACGACACCCACTAAGCTTGTACGGATAGGTGAACAGAGACACCTCCAACAACCTTCACACGACACCCACTAAGCTTGTACGGATAGGTGAACAGAGACACCTCCAACAACCTTCACACGACACCCACTAAGCTTGTACGGATAGGTGAACAGAGACACCTCCAACAACCTTCACACGACACCCACTAAGCTTGTACGGATAGGTGAACAGAGACACCTCCAACAATCTTCACACGACACCCACTAAGCTTGTACGGATAGGTGAACAGAGACACCTCCAACAACCTTCACACGACACCCACTAAGCTTGTACGGATAGGTGAACAGAGACACCTCCAACAACCTTCACACGACACCCACTAAGCTTGTACGGATAGGTGAACAGAGACACCTCCAACAACCTTCACACGACACCCACTAAGCTTGTACGGATAGGTGAACAGAGACACCTCCATCAACCTTCACACGACACCCACTAAGCTTGTACGGATAGGTGAACAGAGACACCTCCAACAACCTTCACACGACACCCACTAAGCTTGTACGGATAGGTGAACAGAGACACCTCCAACAACCTTCACACGACACCCACTAAGCTTGTACGGATAGGTGAACAGAGACACCTCCAACAACCTTCACACGACACCCACTAAGCTTGTACGGATAGGTGAACAGAGACACCTCCAACAACCTTCACACGACACCCACTAAGCTTGTACGGATAGGTGAACAGAGACACCTCCAACAACCTTCACACGACACCCACTAAGCTTGTACGGATAGGTGAACAGAGACACCTCCAACAACCTTCACACGACACCCACTAAGCTTGTACGGATAGGTGAACAGAGACACCTCCAACAACCTTCACACGACACCCACTAAGCTTGTACGGACAGGTGAACAGAGACACCTCCAACAACCTTCACACGACACCCACTAAGCTTGTACGGATAGGTGAACAGAGACACCTCCATCAACCTTCACACGACACCCACTAAGCTTGTACGGATAGGTGAACAGAGACACCTCCAACAACCTTCACACGACACCCACTAAGCTTGTACGGATAGGTGAACAGAGACACCTCCAACAACCTTCACACGACACCCACTAAGCTTGTACGGATAGGTGAACAGAGACACCTCCAACAACCTTCACACGACACCCACTAAGCTTGTACGGATAGGTGAACAGAGACACCTCCAACAACCTTCACACGACACCCACTAAGCTTGTACGGATAGGTGAACAGAGACACCTCCAACAACCTTCACACGACACCCACTAAGCTTGTACGGATAGGTGAACAGAGACACCTCCAACAACCTTCACACGACACCCACTAAGCTTGTACGGATAGGTGAACAGAGACACCTCCAACAACCTTCACACGACACCCACTAAGCTTGTACGGATAGGTGAACAGAGACACCTCCAACAACCTTCACACGACACCCACTAAGCTTGTACGGATAGGTGAACAGAGACACCTCCAACAACCTTCACACGACACCCACTAAGCTTGTACGGATAGGTGAACAGAGACACCTCCAACAACCTTCACACGACACCCACTAAGCTTGTACGGATAGGTGAACAGAGACACCTCCAACAACCTTCACACGACACCCACTAAGCTTGTACGGATAGGTGAACAGAGACACCTCCAACAACCTTCACACGACACCCACTAAGCTTGTACGGATAGGTGAACAGAGACACCTCCAACAACCTTCACACGACACCCACTAAGCTTGTACGGATAGGTGAACAGAGACACCTCCAACAACCTTCACACGACACCCACTAAGCTTGTACGGATAGGTGAACAGAGACACCTCCAACAACCTTCACACGACACCCACTAAGCTTGTACGGATAGGTGAACAGAGACACCTCCAACAACCTTCACACGACACCCACTAAGCTTGTACGGATAGGTGAACAGAGACACCTCCATCAACCTTCACTAGGTATCCACATTGCGACTTCGAATTGGCCGGGTCGCTTGTGCTTGTGACACAAGTTCTCAACCTTCATGTATCAGTTAATGGCACGAAATCAGCCTTCAATTCTCAGCTTTACGCAGCGATGAGTCGGGTATCAGACTCCCCTTCTGGCCAGCCACTTCCTCAATCCGACGAGCTACGGATGATGTTGCTGAAGAACTAATTTGTTTCAGTACACCGAAACCTTCACGGAACCACGTACCGCCATATGATACGTCAAGTTGTAGCCTTCTATAGTATTAAGAGTGTTTGGTCGTGTTAGTTTATGGTTTTTTTTTAAACTTCCTAACATGTCATGTCAGTTCAGAAAATGTAGAATTAAATATTGTTTTAAACTCTTATCCAACCAATTTCTTATACCTATGTTGGCCAAGCCTAACAGAACATGCGTCCTCAAGTCGTCTCCTATGAACGTGTTGTGGTAGAAAGTTGAAACTGAGGGCATATGATAAACAATTTCGCAAAAAAAAAGAATCCTCCAATAATCTAAATAGGTATGCTAATACCATTTTGAGAAAAAACATTCCTCACACCATAACTTCATCCTCTTTTAATAAATCAATATAGTGATTTGCCCGTGAAATCTGAGAAACGTGCTAACGGCATGCAAAAATGGCGTCGATCAACCAAGGGCGTATAACTCTTTACAACCACTGCCGGTTTTCGTGCTTAGGATATTTACTCGGAGTTTGCGGGTTCGTATCAGTGTCTGTGTGCTTCCGGGGTGGTCTTGTAAACAAACGGCGACGTCTAATAGCAGCTATTAAGGGCCTTTGTCGCTGTAAGACTTGTACATATTCCTCTGCTCTATCTCAGATTGAGCCATGATAGATCAGGCTTGAAGGAAAAAACGGCGCTGATTTTCAAGCGAGAACAATGGCCGCTCACTGTTGGCGATGATTTATCGCTTACTACCACTTAGACAGGCACTTCTGTATATCAAATCACGGTAAATGCGGCACTTTCCGTTCCTAGTGTGTTAGGAACCGACCTCCTACTTGGGGCTGTCACTGTCTTGTGGACATAATCACTGCAAAACACTGAAGGGGTGTCAAATTTCGGGCCAAAATGTCTCGGCTGAAACTTGAAAGTGGTTAGTGCCTCTTGAAGGTTCGATTTCTCATTAAATATATTCCTACATGTCGATCTTCCCACATGATGGAGCTATTGCTTCAATACACGACGATTATCCTCACCATACACCGTCCCCTCGCATGTTTGCGGGCCTTCCCACTGGGTGTAACACGATAGGCGGCGGGCAGGTGCTTGGGACTTGTCTGTTTGCCGAATAATTAATTACATCAACCAAATCGACGAAGTAATTTTCCAACTGTTTGCTCACTTAGGTTGATGTGCCAAAATTCCGAGATCTTATCGCATTGACGGTTTGGTCAATAGAAAGTGTTTGGTGAAAATAAAATCGTTTTCCACTTTTCAAGTATGGCGTCTGGTGAATGAATACATGCTTTTTTATTTTCATTTTTGTGCGTGACCCTGGGGCTATTTATTCACAAGTCGAGAGAGTCCCAGAAAAATATTGACGATTTCTTACAAAGGGGTGATGCAAAACTCTGTATTACTGTGTAAGTGTTTGTCATATTTCATTTCAGGATTCAAAACACCGTTTGCGGGAAATGTTAATATTTGCAGCCCACCTCTAAATGAGTCGATTGATGCGTTTATAAAAAGATCGATATTGATAACCATTTTAAATATAAAAGACGTACTTTCTGTCCTCTCGATGAACTTCAAATTCTTGAATAATTTTTTTAAATGTTAAATACATTGCGACATATTCTCAAGGTTTTGAGTCATACTCTGTTATGAATGAAACATGCTGGATTTACAAGTAAAGGTAAGGAGTCTTTTATTAAATGATCGGCAGTATCAACAAAAGAACGAATTGGTTGTGACGGGTTCCAGAAGTAGATATATTTACTTATCAGAGTTCCTCAGTGCTTAGGGTATCAAACATACTACTTTTCATAATATTTTGGGATAGCGGCAATAGAACGTTTTCACGAACAACAGATATTTTGAATACCGGAAGTAGCACCTTTACCAAATCAGAAATACTTCGGATAACGGAAGTACAACCATTTAAAAATCACACACGTTTTCATACCTGAAGAAACAATTGATACAAATCATGGATCATTCAAATACCAGAAGTAGAGCTATTAACAAAGCACAGATACTTTCATACTTGAAGAAACAATTTATACAAATCATGGATCATTCAAATACCAGAAGTAGAGCTATTAACAAATCACAGATATTGTCATACCTGAAGAAATAATATTATTTGATACAAATCATAGATAATTTCAATACCGGAAGTAGAACTATTAATGGGATCTAATTTTGATACCGGAAGTAGTATTTAGAAATTCCAGATATTTTGGATACCGGAAGAAGTACTATTTACAAATCCAAAATATCTATCACTGCTCATGCAATGTGAAGGTCGTCTCCAATCAAAATGAGTTATACTCTTGGCCATCCAACCAGCGTCTACAGTCATAAAATGTCTGGTTCGGTCTTCAATGGGATTAAAACTCGGCGCGACTGTGAACCACTCGTCAAATTCTACCTTCACATCAAAAGAGTTTTCGTCAGGGGACATAACTACTATGACGAAAGGTTAGCCTGGATGATTAAGGAGTAGTATAGGCAAATCTTTACGAGCAAGTATAAGTGACGGAGGCACGCGAATCGTCCCAGAAGCCGACAGGAGACACCCCAAGGCAAGGACATAAATATTTTGTGGGAGAGGAGAGGGGCTTATGACACCTGCAGTCAGATAGGTGTCGCCAGTCGTACAATAAAGGTGTTTAACACAGGTTTATGCGCTCATCAGTACATTACCTTGTGTACATGATGGAAATACGCCCTCTGCTGTATTGACAGTGGTTTTTCTCACATAACTGTACTCGTTTGTGACATTTTCTGGAACAAACGTCTTGCCCAAAGCTATAGGGCATTCGCAAGATGTTTCCATACGAGTGTTGTGATAGATGTTTGAAAGACGTTTAATGATTTTAATGTCTCAATACAGTAAAACACGGATATAACGAACTCCAAGGGACCAAAGAATTTAGTTCGCTATATCCGGTGTTCGCTATACGCATATAATTTTAATGATATTATATAGTGACGGGACTTGAAAATTTGTTCACTATATCCGATTGTTCGCTATATCCGAGTTCGTTATATATCCGTGTTCTACTGTAATCAGAAATATGATTGTAACAAAAAAAATACAAACATATAATAATCTGTTACCATCTTTAAAGTTTAGAAATAGTACGACAAAATTATTTCACAAGAGCTAAGGGCCTATATGTCTTCGTACATGTGTATATGATTGAAGAACGTAAATAATTATAATATCTCGATATACAAAGAGGAAAAACATACAAACAAAATATACGAGTTTTAAATAGTGAGCTTAAAATTTATCAATACCATTTCAAATGGCTGAATATGCGCGATTATTTTACCAAAACTTCGGGCAATAATGTCTTCTTGAAAACGTATAACTACACGTTTATGCATGAATGACGTTGGATAATCTCTCAATATGAAATAATTACTAGATTTAGCAAAGGTTTACAAGGCTGCTGCTTACCAACATTTACTCTACAGTTCTTGAAATACGTTTAAAGATTTTAAAGTGACACAGAGTATCTTTCTTAAAATTTTATTTGGTTTTAATATGCTACAAAATATCTTATATGCTGATAGAAGTTCATATCTCATCAATGGACGTGCAAATATATTCATTTATGCATAATATCTCTAAAATGCTTGATTTTATGGAAACATCAAGAAAACATCTCAAACACGTTTAATATTCGAAATTATGCATCCAATTAATTTATCTATTAGTTACAATACCTAATACACACTATCGACAAGGTTTCAAAATTACGTTAGGCGAATTTGCGCGCCACTCGCCACAATGTCCGGTTTTCGATCAAAATCCCGTCTTTGAATGGCCGTATGTTCGATCTAATGTACTGATTGATCTTTAACTTGTTTTTTTCAGTAACAGTTATTGGTTCCCGATGTAATAACATCGATTTCAAAATTTTACATATGTGATCCTATCAACATACTCTGTGTCTCTTTAATGACTCAATATCATACTTGCATGCGGTTCGGGATGAAATTTAGCTATTGAGAATATAAATACATCACTCTGTAGACAAATATTTCGTCGAAATTTTGATATCACATTTACATTTTTTATCAACAATAATTATTATAATTTTGACGCCAAGAGTACAGTCCCCCCTGTTAAAAGGCCATAACATTTAACGATACGTGTAGGATTTACACCGTGTCTCAACTACCGTATTTGCGTTCGATGGGTATCAACTTTGGCAGCAACGAATATCTAATTCGGAGAAAAACAAAGACGGTTTTCAAGCGTGTATTTAGAAACCAGAAGTTGTGAGATGGCCACACTTGATTCGCCTTTTTGTCGGCTGCCGTTTCGGTAATTTTGGTAAATTATCTCCTATTTAATGAATTTTGATCCGATTTTCCCTAGGTTGGTCGCAAACAGTAACATTACTTTTTATAAAATGAACTCTGATAATGTATGATAAAGCAATATGAAGGTAACACAAAAATATACAAACATATAATAATCTGTTACTGTCTTAATATAGAAATAGCACGACAAAGTTATTTCACAACAGCTAAGGGCCTATATGTCTTCGTACATGTGATGTGTATATGTTTGAATGCTACGCAATGGTTTCCTTGTGTACGCCGTGGATAAATAGAACAGACTTTTGGCTCGTGTTAGGTTTATAAAGTAGGGTAGTTTACCATGGCACAGAATCCGGATCATTGTAGAACTAGAGAATGTTATGTCTGGAGAATGTTCTAGGGAATTTGATCAACCTTTGGCTCGGTGTCGCGTAAAACTTTGCCAAGTAGGATACTACTGTCGTTGCAAAGGTGTTCTAGGGAATTTGATCAACCTTTGGCTTGGTGTTGCATAAAACTTTGACAAGAAGGATACTACTGCCGTAGCAAAGGGTCCCATCTGCTCGACAGAACTTGTCACAATAACCGTCTAATTTGGCCCTTCAACATTGACTCTGACTCTATCCTCGGGTTGTTCCCTCCTGTCTGAGATTTATTTTGGTGCTCGTTATTTATCCTGCATATTCCTGAGTACATCTTTATACTATACACCAACAGAGATAAACGAATGCTTACGTTCAACAAATGGTCCGAAATTCTTGACCCTGTTTCAAATTATAGACATAAGCAAATGATTTAAATCAAAAATTAAAAATAACATTTCTTTTCGGCATTTCATATTCAATGGTTCACTTCCTAATTATCAATTCCTTAAAAGTTGTTTCGTTCTTGGTCTTATGATGCATTTACCTTTGATATACCAATTAATTGGAATGTCTCAATTACTTACATTAAAACGTGACAGTTTGTAATTAATATGATAAAAGATATCGTATAATATCGATGTATGGAATATTTCATATTATAGGATTATATCCATAAGCTGAATGATTTAAATCAAAAATTAAAAATAACATTTCTTTTCGGCATTTCATATTCAATGGTTCACTTCCTAATTATCAATTCCTTAAAAAAGTTTTTTCGTTCTTGGTCTTATGCTGTATTTACCTTTGATAACCTGGACAGTAAACTTGGTTTATACCAATTAAGCCGCGCATCAAAATTACTTTCATTGATGTCTGATGTCAAGAAACTTATGATTATTTAATCCCAAATAACAATTATACTTTTCAATATATGATACAAATGTAACAAATTTCCACGAGGATTCACACAGCAAGAAACTAAAAACTCTTATTCCTTAAGAACAAAATCTAGCACTGAACTAAATATGACGAATAAGAAACACAATTTCCGTACAACTGTAAAAAGCCTAGTTTCTTACACTGTAAAAAATAGGACGTCAGTTGAGTTTCACGCTTTATATATTTATACAATCTGCTTAATATTTTTTAGTGGGGCATGGTATAGTCTCGTTATTTAATCCTTTAAAAAACAATTGGTTTTAAATGAAAAATTTAAAATTCGAAAGATGAAATTGCCGTCCTATTCCTTCTGTCTTTGGGACACATACTCACCTTTGCCATCGATACTGGTACCCTGGCTTTAGTTTACATTACTTTACATTACTAAACTCAATAACTTGCAAAGGTGTAACAGGTAAGTGATAATTAATCTAATCTTAAGTGTGCCTAGAGAAATTAACAAGCGTCTTCGTTTAAAGGGGCAGTAGCACGTTTTTTGATAATTTTATATTTAAAAATTTTCACTGATAATTGTAAGTTAATACTTAATGTATTATTTTGACAGTGTCAAAAATCTAATTACGCAAGCCATTCATCCATAGTCAGAGGACAAAGTATGAAGATTCACATAAAATCCATTGGCGGCCATTTTGTGTGAACACCTTTAATTCATTTTGTGAAAGAAAAAGCAATCGTATGGTTAAACGTTATATATTTGAATTATTACTGCTGCATTCAGTTTAAACACATTGTCTTTCAATTGGAACCATTTATTTTTATTTTCCTGACATCACTTGATATACCCCCTAAAAACGTGCTACTGCCCCTTTAAACTTATTACGACTTTCGTATAGTGTAAACATCAGATATTCACTAACAATGATATATAGAAATTTGCTGGTTTTCTCAATTTATGTCTTAATAATTGAATAGGAATATGTTTATAATTCTTTGGGGCTCCTTTCTCATATCCAATAGAATATTTGTGCTGGCAGTATTTAGCATTTTTGCAACACACTGAACGGTAGATAATTAAGATTCATCATAGTTTATTTTTTTCAAATAATGGGGGATAGAGATATTTATAGAGAATGAATATAAGTCTAGTCTAGGACCCCATTTACTCCACACGGGAATCGTAAATTTGATCAATTATCAAACATTTGTATTATATAATAAATTTCACAACTCCCGTTTTCAAACTATTTCTGCAGAGACGAACTGTTCGCCCCATTCCAGTCGCATGGGCACCATAGAGTTAACACTGTTTCAAGGGGAGCTTTCATCGCTGATTAAGCCAAAGGGAGGAAAATCTTGACAAATCAGGCAAGAGAAACAATAGCGACAAAGCGGCCTCGTGTTGGAGATAGAAGAGAGCAAGGATAGTCTCTCGGCGCCAGAATGAGACAAGGAGTCTTATACTCCTCGTAAGATCCTACATAAACACTCCTGTCTGTCGACAGTGTAACCGTATTCACAAGTTTGTGAACCACTATCAGCCTTACCGTGTTAGCTTAAAGAGCTGAGACTACATAAATGTCAAACGGTTTGTGTTATGAGCTACAAGTCCTTGTAACTGCTCGTTGTGAAATTCACTTGGACCTAGCTAGTCACCTTGTGCCATACCTAGCGGGAGGGGAATCAGCTGTGCGTAGTATATATATATATATATATATATATATATATAAAGCAGCGTTGTTTTAAATTTATAATGAATACCTTAGGTAAGGCGATTGAAATAAGCTGATCACTAAAGGTTTCCATTCCGGTTTAAAGGGACAGTCCTAACGGGGTATTTTTGTGCAACGAAATTTAAGAGGACGTTCTTGGTTATACATATATATTACATGATTATTTCTCATTTTATGGCAGTGACGTTAACACTTTAGTTGTACGAGATTAAGCAACCTGACAAATAAAAAAAAGCATTGCTGAAAAAGTAAAATATTGAAAATGAAGCTACGAGTTGGAAGGCATTCCTACGACATAAGAATGTCATAGCTGATAACTTTACTTGTGAAATATTTGTAAATGTTCTCATTTTTCATCGAGCAAAAAGCTGTTTCTATGCTTTATTGATACATTAGTATAATACATCAGATTTGTGAAAGTCGATAGGGAGGCGAACGATAGCTTCTTTAAAAGTTACTACTCTGACTAGTTGTACAAAATTTAACTACAAAAGCTAGAATTGGATTTATAATGTTTTGGTCTCAATATTTTGCTTTATTAAAAGTGTAAGACTTCAGTAATCTTTTAATGTGTTGTTTCTTCAAGAAATTAACTTAACAGGAGACTCGAGCTCCGACCGGCAGATCCTTTCGCGTAACACGCATACAGGGAATTAACGTGAGTATAGTAACAGAGAGTGACTTTAAAGGGGCAGTAGCACGTTTTTTGATAATTTTATATTTTATATTTTTTACTGCTTATTGTTAGTTAATGTTAAATGTATTATTTTGATAGTGTCATAAATCACATTACACAAGCCAATCAGCCATAGTCAGAGGACAAAGTATGAAAATTCACATAAAATCCATTGGCGGCCATTTTTTGTGAACACCGTTTATTCATTTTCTGTAAGAAAAAGGAATCGCATGGCTAAACTTTACATTACATATTTGAATTATTACTGCTCCACTTAGTTAAAATACGTTGTCTTTCAATTGGAACCATTACTTTTCATTTTCCTGACATCACCTTATAATCCCCCTAAAAACGTGCTACTGCCCCTTTAAAGTACCCTCAGAATGAAGAGTCATGTATTGTGTTAGATATTTATGCAATTTATACTTGAAACATCACAAGGCTGCCAATAGATTAATTCTGAATGTATTTCAGTAAGTATCATGCGAATTTTCTTTTATATGTATTCTTGATTTTTCTTAAAACAGCACTTATTTTGAATAATGATATGTTTGTTATAAGAGGTTTATTACGATATACTAAAATGTATGTCCGATAAAGAGGCTGCATAAAATTTCCCTAGAATTGAGTTTATTTTCATCGTCTTCTCTTTGTTTTATAACAAACACTTTACATTATCTATCTTGGAGAAAATCGTATAATTTAGATTTAACAGAATTGTAGAACGTATCCAATCAAATATTGGTTTGTTTAATGGGTGTAAACAATACACCTTTGAAAAACCTCTTAATGAATGTTTTAAACCGTTATTTAATATTTTGATGAAGTGATTTGGAAGATGTCTTCCATACATATTTGACATGGATTTGTGTTTCGTGGTCACAACTATTAAGAGTTCTGAACATTTGGAACCTATCTGTATTCAATATGTGACGAAGTATGATTTTCATATCAATCTAGTAGTGGATGAAATGAATGAATGAATGAGTTTATTCCGTAAGGAGGCCACATGCCCATAATACAGTGCATTTACAACAGTTTAAAGGCAACAAAGCGCCCATTTGGACATGTTAATTGAAATATAACTCAAGTTTGTCTTTGCTTGCTATTTCTAGAGTGGAATACCTTTCAGATAAAATTCACATTTCTTAAAGGGGCAGTAGCACGTTTTTAGGGGGAATATAGGGTGATGTCAGGAAAATGAAAATTAATGGTTCCAATTGAAAGACAATGTATTTAAACTAAATGGAGCAGTAATAATTCAAATATATAGCGTAAAGTTTAGCCATGCGATTCCTTTTTCATACACAAAATGAATTAAAGGTGTTCACAAAAAAATGGCCGCCCATGGATTTTAGGTGAATCTTTAAAAAATTTCCTCTGACTATGGGTAATGGTTTGTGTTATGAGATTTTTGACACTGTCAAAATGATACATTTGGCATTGACGTTCAATTATCAGTGAGAATTTTAAAATATAAAATTATCAAAAAACGTGCTACTGCCCATTTAAAGGCTAAAAAGATATATTTAGCTAATTTGTTGATTATGGTATTATTTTAGAAGTGAAATGCAGAGTGATCCATAAGTCAGTCATTGTAAACTAACATTAATTATATATTTATTTCTCTTGATATTGATTTGAAATAAAAAAGATGGCTTGAACACTCAATTCAGCTTAAAGTCCCTTATTCAGACTTGCATATCCAGCTAAGCCTTCCGAAAAATTGTGGCACAGGAGCACATAGACGGGTAGAAAAATCTTTCAGGAAATTTTTGATACCAAAATCAGATTATTTGATAAACGGGAAAGTACCTAACTTGAATTTTGAAGTACACCACCCTCAAAAACTTGCCGTAGCCTTAAACGACCCCACAATCAGTGACATCACTGTTTCATGCGTAGAATTCACCTCATTTCCTGTTTATCGAAATCATGGCCATTCAGGTTCCCTGCGTGTATTACGCTGCGCTCCGACTGGCTACAGACACTTAGGTACACATTTCAAACATCTGCATTATCTTAATAACTTGCTGTCATATCACCAATTTTACAGAAAACATGTATCGGTAATTTTGACTAAACGATCAATACAAAGATTACACCCGATCGTTATTATTTCAATTATTTTCTTAGAAAGTAGTTTTGGTTATGAACTAACCAAAATAAGGAGAGTATAATTCATAAAAATAAAGAAAAATGATGTTCAAGAGGCTGAATATTTTTTACCATAAACCTGCCTACATATAAGGAAGTCTAAATCTGCGAACAAAACAAAATTTGCGTCCTTCTGACTATTATATTATGCCTTACAACTTATTGATGCAAATTCGAAAGATTCCCGTATTGACAATGGCTAAGGCATATGAACTCAATTTGTTCCCGCCTTGCAAAATGGACGAAACATGCAAATGATATCAATGTATTTGAAAGTATTTAATTTATTGATAAGTAAAATCGCCTGCAAAGTTGCGTCACGTGTTCACTTCCCACAAACCTTTGCGCGACATTGCAAAAAAAGACGCCCCTTTCTATTTATAGCAACCTGCCGGTTCGGGAAAGCCGTTTCGATTTTTTAATTCTTATTTCACGAATAATAATCTGATTTCAGGTTTGGTTGTACTTATGGATTTCTGAATATTCAGAGAATACGTTAAAAATACTTAAAAAATTATCTATATTACTAAAATTCTGATTATGGGACTTTAAAAGAAGCCAGGCGTGTCTGACAGTCCCTGAAACAAACTAAAGACACAGGGCAAGTCTACAATACCTTTGCAACTCTAGATCACTGCTGTTAAAGGGGAAGTAGCACGTTTTAGGGGGAAATATAAATAAGGTACTGTCAGAAAAATAAAAATGAATGGTTCCGATTTAAAGACAATATATTCAAACTAAATGAAGCAGTTATAAATCAAATCTATAATGTAAAGTTCAGCCATTCTTTTTTCTTAAACAATATGCATAAAAGGTGTTCACACACAAAATGAACTTCGTGTGAATCTTGATAATTTGTTCTCTGACTATGGATGATTGTTTTTGTCATGAGATTCTTGACACTATCAAAATGATACATTTAGTATAAGCATACAATTATCAGGGAGAGTAAGAAAATTGAAAAACATAAAAAAAAACGTTCTGCTGCCCCTTTAAAGTAAATGAAAAGTTAAAGAGGGATCCTTTTAAGTATTTGACAGTTGCAATTTTGATAAGTTTTCATTTTAGAAACTAAAATTTAGTGTTATTCTTGTTTTAAGGTATTCTTTAACCGATTCGCTATTGTCTGGTTGGCATACTACAGGCAATACGGCAGAGAAACACTAAAACATGAAATTTAAATGGCTTAAATCGGCCATCATATTAAAGGGGCAGTAGCACGTTTTTAGGGGGAATATAGGGTGATGTAAGGTAAATGAAAATTAATGTTTCAATTGAAAGACAATGTATTTAAACTAAATGGAGCAGTAATAATTCCAATATATATCGTTAAGTTTAGCCATGCGATTGCCTTTCTTACAAAAAATGAATTAAAGGTGTTCACACAAAAATGGCCGCCAATGGATTTTATGTGAATCTTCATTCTTTGTCCTCTGACTATGGATGATTGACTTCTGTAATGAGATTTTTGACACTGTCAAAATAATACATTTAGCATTCACTTACAATTATCAGTGAGAAATTCAAATTACAAAATTATCAAAAAACGTGCTACTGCCCCTTTAAAGGGCGTGTGACCGGGCTCGTTAAACTAGAGAAGCGATCATAATCTGCCAGGCAAAAGAAAGAACACACTTCCCCATAGTTCATCATATGTAAGTTTTCAATTACAAATATTTCTTATTATTGATGTCGCATACTAATAAGTATATACTATAAATATAAGTATAAGAGCAAGAGTTAAAACTCATCGTTCAAAGAATACTTATAAATGTTTTTAAATTTTCTTTCAAAAGATGGAATTTTGTAAAGTAAATTGTTTCAAATTTAATCTTGATGTAATACCAACGTTCAGCAACAAAAGTGACTTATTCTGTGTGAAAATAAACAAACTTGCAACCTTTTAAACATGATAGTTATGAAAACGTAAATTCACAGCCTCTGCCTACATTGAATAAAGATGATTAAACATTAACCATACACAAATTATTTTATTCAAACTAAAGCAAATATGTGTAATTCAATCGTGCTATAATTTAATACATCACATTTCTCTTAGAAATTTTGAGCTATCGTTTAAAATCTAAATTTGTGATTTTTTATATATAAACTGTTCTACTACGGGGTTTGGGGATGTTTGAAATTAGACCCTTTAATCAAAATTCAGAAGGAAATATCACTGGTAAGTCTAGTCCAAAGTGCACACCTATCTAGAATGTCGTCGCTATCATTACTATAAGACCACTTGTCCGGCTTGTTGAACGTCCTTATAACCTCCTCATTTTGTTTATTTTACCCTCTTTATTTTTTACATTTTCGAGACTTTCTGTCGCCTACCTTGTCGGGATCCCGCACCATAAACACAGCGTCTCCGGTGTAAGCTTCCCCATTAGAGATAATCCCCAGGTTTATGAAAAATGATTCGTATGTTACGATATATGGTATTATGTCAATTGGTCGACTCTAACGCTATTTATAGTCTGACATAGGCATGAAGTAAACTCTCATTTCTCCATTCAGTCAATCCTCACTTTTTCACAAGGATTTTTTAAAATTGTCAATATTTAACCATTTTCTCAATATATTCGTGCATGTGCGTGCCTCTGTGGTCGGGAGAGCTGTGGGTCAGCTTCCGGCTACAGGATAAAGGTTCGAACCGTACTGACCAAACTCTGCACGGCAGTTAAACATTAAAAACTTCAACAAAATCGCAAAGTTACCAATCCAAAAACGACGCAGAGAAACAACAGAGCGGCTCATCTTGATGACGATATCGTAATGGTATTCAAACAAGGAAAAAGCCCCTTGACCCTTACATCCCAAACCGACTCACCCCCGCCCCCCGCCCAAAAAAACCACCACACACATGCACAATTCACTGGGTCTGCATCTTATCTGTAGCAGGAGCGCTCGTGAAAAGGACCTAGCTAGAACCTTCAGTAACGAAGTAACTCATCAGATATTTTTTTTCTGAAAATAATACAAGATGTCAAGTGAAGTATTCAGGAGGGATACAACAAGGCTGTTTTCTAGCTCAGCAATTGTTCAGATCAGAGTCAAATATTTCTCACAATACCCCACACTTTTTTTTCGAAGGTCATCTTCAAGACCTTAATGACCCCGAGCCATACCATTTCGTCCTTGAACTTCTTGATGTCAGTTTGACCTCTGACTCGCTGTCCATCAGCCCGACACTACCGTCAATAGGGGCGATACCGTAAACATCTTTGCTCAAGAAGCTCAATCGTTTGTACAACGTATTATAAAGCACACCTCTTGTCTTCGCCAGCCGAGGCCTTTTTGTGGCACTCAAAGTGTGTCTAAAGATTTCTCCTCACACCTTTAAGACCCCTCTTCAGGGTAAGTAGCCCGTCTAGTATGGGGGCGTCTCAGGGGGTCGGCGTCGACGTAAACGAGGACGTTGTCTGGCGAAACACTTGAACATCTCAGACAAGATTTACGACGAGGCTAAGAGTCGCTCACGGCGAAAACACTCGACCACGGCGGTAGACAGTTCACTGTATATACCTTGAGATTTGCCTACATGGAAAACACTGCGTGCACTTCGCGTATTGGGAAACTTTTGGGCTACTTGTTTAACATTCAAAGTTTCTCTGAAAGAATTCGATGTATGGATCTTTACTTTGAACATTTTAGGTTCACAGATCTTACATTACGGTTCCCTTTAACGAATCTTTACTTTGAACATTTTAGGTTCCATTTAATGGTTTTATGTGCATGCTTTATTGCAGTCTAACATATAAATTGTCTTATTTTGAAAAATATGTATTTAGATTTTAGAGTTTAATATTTTTGGTAACCTGAAAGAAAGGAACCTGATTTATATGTTACGCCATCTTCGATTTTACGCGAGATTCCATAAACATCGAACTGAAAGTATCGATATTTGGCTTATAGGTGTTTATGGTATAGTTTTTATTAAAAGAACATTGGTTAATCCTTAATTTCAGTTAAACAAACGATTTGCCCGAGAATCCTACATGTTCCCACCCCAAAACTCTCAAACCATAATGCCTTAGGACCTTAAATGTTCCCCAGTCATACCGCCACATCAAATTGTGTATGGGTTTTTTGAAGACGAAATGGTCATTGCTAATATATCATATATAAACTGACAGGCAAAAGAAAGTATACACTTCAGTTGAATTTATCATATGAAAGATTTTCAAATACAAATAGTTTGAGTTTTTGAATACTTTAAAGTGTTTTAAAAAATTAATTCAATTTTTCCATGTTAATAAATTAATGCAAAATTAATTTGATAGGACACAAAGGATCATCAACAAGAAGGGCATGTTTCTTTCAACAGGAACTGAAGAAATGTTATTCGAATTTTGGTTAACATTACATCTATTATTAGGTAAATAATGCTATGAAATAATTTTTGTCAGCCAATTGTAGATTTTAATGTTATAATGTATTCATGTATTCTTTGTGTTTGTCGTATGCTGTTGTATTTTGCCTGTATCACAAAATATGGAAAAGAAAAAAAAAGAAAAAAAAAAGAAGGGCATGTGAAAATCAATAAACGTGCTTATTGTTTCACATATTTATAACACTTTAAAGATGGTAGCGGTCCTGATAGTGCATGTTATGTCTACTTCGTAACTCATAACACAATGATATGTTAACAAAACAGTACCCAGACACGAATCATTTTATTCAAACTACTGCAAATATGTGGTATTGTTAAAGTTCCATAACTTAAAGGGGCAGAAGCACGTTTTTTACATTTTATATTTTCAATTTTTCCCTGATAATTGTATTGTACTGCTAAATGAATTATTTTGAAAGTGCCAAAAATATCTTTACACAACCCAATCATACATAGTCAGAGAACTATTAAGATTCCCATAATGTTCATTGTCGGCCATTTTCTGTGAACACCTTTAATCCATTTTGTTTAAGAAAAGGAATGGTATCGCTGAACTTAAATTAAATATTGAATTATTACTGCTTCATTTAGTTCAAATACATTGTCTTTCAACTGGAATCATTAATTTTCATTTCCTGACGTCACCATATATTCCCCTCTATAACGTGCTACTGCCCCTTTAATACCTCTCTGTTTATTATATATAGATATTGAGTAGATTTAAACAATCTGGGCTGTGTTCTGTCGTGTGACTGACGATTTTATATTTTGATTTTAGACGTTATCAGCCCACTAAAAAGTCAAGTTGTATGGATTGATATGTTAGTAAGCTTACTCGTAGTTTGGATTAAACTGAATTGAAAATGAATATTTATTCTTAAGTTATTTGAATATTCCTTACACAAGCTATTCTATCAAAGAATTAAATTCAAATAAATTATTCCGGATACTTAAAGTTTTGCTTAATTTGTGAATAGTTTATAAGTTGTGTCACTGATCATGAGTTGTCTTTAAAACCTGTTTTTACTTCATGTTTGTTGTACTTTCACGCATATGATAACATAATTGCTAAACCTTTTTGTTTTTAACGAATTGTTTTTAACACTTTAAGTCGAAAGAGAATAAAGACTCTTTTCATGTGATTGGTTCCTTGTTGTATCAGTGATGCACGATTCCTTTTATTATAAATTGTATTTATGTTAATCCTTTGCCGGCGATAGTTCTGATACAGGGTTTTGAACTATGTTTAATATTCTATCATATACTGAGTTTTTCTAGTTTATCGAGGTAACCTTTGTTCTGAAACTTTTCATTTAAACAAAATAAATGGATATTGAGATGCGTGAAATATTATATCAAAGGGCGTTTTTACCCCATGCATCAAAGTGGCATTGTCGGCAACTCTTTAAAAAGAATGACCATCGTCACCAATTATGATGCCTTTGATCGTCTCATTAGTTCAAAGAACAAAGGTAACCTAATTGTAAACTCCTACAACCAATAAGGTTACTCCCGACGACAACAGGGCCTATACGAAGGTACTATTTCAGCACTTAAGGTAAATATATTCTATGGTAGCATCTCACCGTGTCTGTTTTTTCTTTTTCTTTTTATAAATTCCTTTTTATGGTACATATGGTTACATGCGACTTTCGTTAATATACAACAAAGTAGTAGTAACAGGATAAGTTTACAGTTTGATATCAACAACTTGATAGAATTGGTAACATAGGAAAACGTATGAACTTCCGAACTTTCAGGGTTTCAGTCGAGGTTCTTTTTCAAAATTGGGTGAAAACAAAGGTATATGCGAAGAGAGTTTTGTTAGTCATTAAACAGCAAGTGGCAGGTTGACAAATTTTTTATAAATTTGAGTAACTGCAAGTTGAGAAAGCATTATACTCACCTTGTGTTAGTCCATAGTCAAGGAACTATAATTAGGTCACGACAAATTTTAACCTTCAAATATTCATCAATAATGTGTGCAATAACATTTTGAAAATTCAAAACATGGTGTTGTTGTTTTCAAAATCAACTGAAAGGTTTCGACGAACTATCCTAAAGCATGCATGTAAATCTAAAACATTAGGTGAGGGATGATACTCCTTTCTATATCAATATAGAAGCTCAAAGGTCCAAAATCACACATGTTGGTGACAAAATTGGCATTTAAGAGAATATATTGTCATGGTCACTTACATGTATAACTGAAGCAATGATAGCCTTTTACTCTTAGTTAATGACACAATATCAATGGGCTTAATGAAAACGTCACCTACTGTAAAAAAAGCGTAAAATTGGATTTGCACAAAATGGAAACAAAAAGATCTATTAAAGGGGAAGTAGCACATGTGGGAACATATGGTGATGTCAGGAAAATGGAAATTAATGGTTCCAATTGAAAGGCAATGTATTTAAACAAAATGAAGCAGTAATAAAACAAATATATAATGTCAAGTTCAGCCATGCGATTAATTTTTTCTTAAACAAAATAAATTGAGGGTGTTCACACAAAGGTGGCCACAATGGACTTCACGTGAATCTTTGTAAGTTGTTCTCTGACTATTGATGATTGGTTTGTGTAATGAGATTTTTGACACTATAACAATTATACATTTAGAATTAATGTACAATTATCACTAAAAATTTAAGAATACAAAATTTTCAAAACACGTGCTACTGCCCCTTCAATGTGTGCAGCTTTTTAACATATACCCTCATATCTAAATTAAGAATGATGATTCAAACATCCTTTTAGTAATATTTACCGATCCAACAATTGTCATTTAAACAATTGTTGTGATGCAATGTTGCATAAAACGTTCGGTCTTAACAATTATCTTTATAACTTAATAAGGAACGTGTATACCAAAACAATGTTATGGTAAATATTAACTGAATGATAATCTTTATCAATGTGGAGGGATGTTTATCAAATATGTGTTAGTTATCGTAAAATAAAAATTCCATCTTTATAAATCAGTAATCGTGCCATCTTTAAAAGTTAAAGTTGAAGTGTAGATATGTTAATCCATGTTAATTTATGATCTATCAATTATAGGCGATTTATGTATCAGTCTAAGTAAACCTAGCCTCAATATTATCCGTTCAGTATAGGAGTGAAACGGATAATATTGAGGCTAGGTTTACTTAGACTGTTTATGTATAAGGATTAGGTTTTGGGACTTTTTGGATTACATATTGATTGAAATGCATTTTTATATTTTAAAGAAATGTTTCTGAATTCTGATTGATTTATTTTCTTCTCTAATAAGGTGTTTGATTATAACAGTTGTGCATTTTCTTGCGAAATGTTAAAGTATTATCAAAATAAAATTAGGAAAATTTTGATTCAGATTACTTTTGTCTTTGGATGAATTTCTGAGGAGTCATTAGTTAGAGTCATTGTTTATGCTTTGGTAAGGCCTACCTGTTTCTGAACAAAAATAAATTATCATATCTATCACGTTTTAATATCCATAGCAAAAAGATATAATAAATATATATATATATGTCCTATGTCTAGATATTGTCCAGAATTCGGATGTTTTAAGCATGTTTGATACAATGAATTCTGAAACTCAGTCGATGGCGTGTTATATTTTATATTTTAATAAGAAAATAGAAGTGTAGAAATTTCCTTAATAAAACATATTTTATCATTCAATATGATTTTACTTATACATTTTCTTAACATTTAAAAGAAATTCCGAATATTAAGATTGATTTTGGTCAGTCGTTTAGAAGATATACCTGAATAAATTTAAACAATTTAGAAATGGAATAAACTATTATTAAGTGAAATTGTTCTTTTATCATAGAGGGATCAAAAACACAAATTTGGACAAATACTAAAAACATTTCTCACATGGCTGAAAATACAAATGATAGTTCTGAAAATTACGGTCAAAGGGAGATAACTCATTTTAATCATACTGCTTCTTCTCTTAAGATCATTTTGGGCTGCTCTTAAGAATTATTTAGAAAAACAATAAATAAACTTATTATATAATTCATGAAACCCAAACCAAGAAATCTTAATTTAACAATGAAATCAAGAGATTTTGTTGAAATCTTCTTTCGATTTATTTAAGGGACTTTTATATGAACTCCATCCCGGAAGTTAGCATTTTAGGAAAATGGCGGCAAATGGGTGAAATTTGACATTTCGATTTGACCATTTTGATGACGATTTAATAATAATGGCCAACATCGCTCAAGTCATATCATAAGTGTATCGGTAATGTGATACGATTAATCTAGTCGACACTGACATTGTCCTGATTTTCTGACGGGTCAGTTCTCATACTGGAACTTGACCGTCAAATATAAACAAAGTAGCCTTGACGAATCAAGATTGCATTGAAGGTATGATTTCCTTACACCGTATGAAAACATTGTGATATTTAAACATTAGATATTACTTTAATACTTGAAAATGAAAAATCATGACCTTGATCGACAGATCATCAAGGGAAACCCCTCAAAATGTTCAGATATATGATAATGTTGCCTTTGGCACATGCTTAGCCCTAATAAAGGGCCACAGGGGCCACAGGGGCCACACCCTTTCCTATTTGTATCTTCTTCTCCAGAAACATAAGGCCTAGTGAGGATTATAATTGATAGCTTTTGGGGGCCTGGCCCTTTGGCCCTTATTCAGGTTGGGCACACCCACTGAACGGGATATATTATCCCGATCGGGATATTCCATTATATCCCAATCAGGATATCATGGTAGATTTTCTTTATTTAAAAGGAAATGAAACACTTCCGCATGAGGAATTTAATTGAAAAAGACTTCTTGTATTCCAGTGTTAACATTACTACCTTTTTAAAAAAAAATCGTCACGTAAAAATAATCGGCCGCATTTAAAATACTTAAACATAAGTCAAAGTTTTTTTCTGTTAATTTGTTATAAAAGTATTTAACATTGTGATGTCATTTTAATAATCAAAACCATGTTATTACAGATAGCATGATTTCAATACATGCTTAAATTCCAAGACATGATACAAATTTCAATTTCGTCCAAAATGTCATTTTTCTCAAGCTTAAGACGACCAGTAACTGTTCCCCATAATGTTTATATGAAACACTTTTTTGCGGAAATGTATCGTTTTTGAGATATATAGAAAAATATACAACTATATCCCGATTGGGATATAATGGAATATCCCGAACGGATATTATATCCCGATCGGGATATTATATCCCGTTCAGTGGGTGTGCCCAACCTGTTATTAGGACCACACCCTTAAAACCTATTTTCCTATAAACCTAAAAAGCTGAAACTTTTGTGTGCTAAGTTAAATAGGAGGATTCCAAGGGAGGAACCACATTTGCCACGTCTATCCAATTCTTTATGCAGGTGTATGTAGGGCACTGGCCCATAATACAATGGTATTATACATCAATCAAGAGGCTTCTTCGTAGCTCATTGGCATGGTATTAAACTTAGCCAAATTTCTTAATACCGCCAAATTGTCAATTGACATCAAATTTATACAAAGAGGGATGTGTATAATAATAATCAGGAGTATATAATATACGTAGATGCTCATCGTAATAGGTGAGTCTATCATGAGATTAAGTATCACAATTCTTGATTTAACAAGATGTCCTCACAAGTCTAGTATCCCGAAACAATGTTTGTTCCAGTAGACGGGCCCCGCAGAATGGCAGGTGTTGCAGGTTACCAGGAGTTCAAGATCGGGGGCGTGTCTGTGTACTTCCCCTGCCGCCCCTACCCCTCGCAGTTCTCCATGATGGACAAGGTGCTTCTTTCACTTTCTTCTTCCCATATTTCTCAAAACTTTGTGGCAAAAAAAACGAGCTAATTTTGATTTCAAAGTTATTAAGACCTTTAATGAAATATGGAATAAATATGAGATGGTATGTTTAGACAGACTTGAGTCCAAGTATCTTGTAATAACATCTGTGATGAGACAAAGTTCAACCTCTGCAATCATTATAGGTTTTATTTCATATTCATAACATGAATGGGGCAGTTAAATGTTTTTTAATAGTAGAAATATTAGTAAATAGAGGATACTAAACGCCCTTCCATTTAATTTATTTTAATTACACAAGTTAAGGATTTTGTAATAAAGGAGCTAAACGAAATTTAGTATTCTGTTAAATACTTGCCCTAAAAATCTAAATTACCTGATAGTTTCCTGAAATAAATATTTCATGATGCTGCAGCCATTGTGACGACACGATTTCATTGTGATATCACAACCACTCACTAGTGTTACATCATACTTGCATTGTGATATCACAACCACTCACTAGTGTGACATCATACTTGCATTGTGTTATCACAACCACTCACTAGTGTTACATCATACTTGCATTGTGATATCACAACCACTCACTAGTGTTACATCATACTTGCATTGTGATATCACAACCACTCACTAGTGTTACATCATACTTGCATTGTGATATCACAACCACTCACTATTGTGACATCATACTTGCATTGTGATATCACAACCACTCACTAGTGTTACATCATACTTGCATTGTGATATCACAACCACTCACTAGTGTTACATCATACTTGCATTGTGATATCACAACCACTCACTAGTGTTACATCATTCTTGCATTGTGATATCACAACCATTCACTATTGTGACATCATACTTGCATTGTGATATTACACTGTTAAATATGGCTGTATAAATATTACATTGCAGTATCTTACATGGCCAAGTAACAGACCATTTTTCTGTGGTAGACCATCCTTTATTACATGCTAAGTGGCGAGAGACGTAGTTTTCGTAAAGAAAAAAGTGCCCTTACCAATGAGTTTGATATAATTTTAAGTCAGTGAAAATATCAATGAGGGGATGACGTCATGTGTACAATGGTTTGACATCACTTCTACAATCAATGCGAAGTCATCGCCGTTGCTAAGTTACTATACAACAATGGTATGATGTTGCAAGACATATTAGACGTAAATTACCACATTTTCGACCACAAAGGCATATAATAAACAGAATATCATTTGTTTTTAGTCTTATATCACTTTTCTCTCATCGAGTGATATGGTAGAGCCAGTATTTTCAAAACATGCAATCACCCCTTAATATTTAATGGGTGTGTTTTAGATCATCAAAGGTCTTGAGAGATCCCAGAACTGTCTGCTGGAGAGTCCCACGGGTAGCGGCAAGAGTCTGGCGCTGCTGTGTTCCGCTCTTGCCTGGCAGCGGGCGGAAAAAGGTAAATGCACATCACTGTCAGGAAGTCGTACTTAATATGTGTTTTTAGTTACTTGAGTACAAGATTTATAGATGGTGTGCACCTATTTCCGGAGTGTTTGACTTAAACAAATATTTGGAGGACACATCCCTCCCAAATTTAAATTCTTTGTTTCCTTGACGCATAATTTTTCTGATAAAAATATCCAATCTTTAATAAAAAGAACACATTGCAATATGATTTTATCATTTTTATGACTAGATAGTCTCAAAACATCAACAAGAAGGCATAATGCTATGCAAATCAAATATCCTAACTAAAATTGCAATTATCCAATACAAGGCATTTAAGAATGCGGGTTTGAACTTGTGACCTGTAGGTTTCAAGCCCAGTGAGTTAAACGTTAGACCGAAGAGGCCAGTTGAAAATACAGGATATATTTCATGACTTCATGATTAAAGTTCGCCTTTTTACATGAGTAGAAACATTACCGTGAATTAGTCTTGATAAATTGATAATGAATAAGAAAATCATTGGAAACAAATATATGTTTATGAAGTTAGTTTTCTGAAAACCACATTAGCGCTGCTACTTGTATCCTTTAGTGGATCCATGTAGTAACCAGCTCGTTACCTCTTTAAGCCAACCGTGGACAAGCGCCTCCCCAGTTTTGATGTTTAATCACAGAAGCGGTTTGATCATACATGACATGTTTAATTACAGAAAACGGTTTGATCATACATGACATGTTTAATTACAGAAAACTGTTTGATCATACATAACATGTTTAATTACAGAAAAGCGGTTTGATCATACATAACATGTTTAATTACAGAAAACTGTTTGATCATACATAACATGTTTAATTACAGAAAAGTGGTTTGATCATACATAACATGTTTAATTACAGAAAACTGTTTGATCATACATAACATGTTTAATTACAGAAAAGCGGTTTGATCATACATGACATGTTTAATTACAGAAAAAGGTTTGATCATACATGACATGTTTAATTACAGAAAAAGGTTTGATTATACATGACATGTTTAATTACAGAAAAGCGGGATCGAGAAGAGGAAGCTAAACAAAAACTTCTTGAAGGTAAATATGAATAAACTCATTTTATTTATGACTATTGACATTGATTATTGGAACCCAATGAATTTCCTACATTTGGAACACTAACAGCACTTTTTGCATTTGTTCACCAAATGATTCCATTGAAAACTCTTGATTTGAACAATAAAGAGAGATTGTAATATCAAATTTAAGCACATGGGCATGAAAAATCAAAAGCCCATTGACCTAAATCAAGTTCAATGAAAAATCAAAAGCCCATTGACCTAAATCAAGTTCAATGAAAAATCAAAACTTGTTAAGAAATCAATGACCTTAATTACAACAGGGCTTAAATACAAGGATTTCTTCTTGTGCTAATTTCTATCTCCCACAATTGAGGTTCCTGTTTCGAGTTTTCATTGCCTGTTCCCTGAATACGATCTTATTCAGATTTCTTTATTCAGTATGTGTGGCCTCCGTCCCATATACAGATAACAGTGAGTAGGTTGCATTATGGGTATAGAGCTGTTGAGCTCCAACAACATTCACCTCACAAGGTCCCATTAACTAGCTCAAAGTTATATAAGGTATAAATAAATAAATATTTAAAATAGAAAATGAAATTCATCTTCAACCATATCTAAATCACAAACTTATGATATTTGATTGACACTGAATGTTTCTTGTCGGATGAAACAGAAGCAGAGGATGGGGTGACGAGTTGTGGATGCGGATGTCACGTCGCCGCCGCCAAGAAGAAAGTCAAGGAAGAACAGGACACATCAAGCTACTTTCCACCTAAAGAAAACAGCTCCGTGTTACACCAAGGTACATATAGATTCATAAACGGTATGACTCAAGGTATGACTATGGCCGATTGGCTTGTGTAATGAGATTTATGATTCTATCAAAATAATACATCTAGCATTAACATACAATTATCAGTTAAAATTTTAAATTAAAAAATTATCAAAAAACGTGCTACTGCCCCTTTAAGGTACCTTAGGTATGATAGGACCACTGGTCAGTACTGATTAACTTCTCCTGTATAAGATTGTTTACGACAGCTATGCCGCATTAGGGGCACTTTGTTGTTTGCATTGTTGAATTCAAACTGAAAATGAAATCTGTTTTTCTATGATTTCAAAGTGTTTGAATAGATGAACCAAGTATTTGTCTTGTTTGGATCTTGTTATCCTATCTATACCTGTACCTTATAGTAATGTTATCCTATCTATACCTGTACCTTATTGTAATGTTTACATGTCAGGAGCTGCCGTGGGTGATGAAGACGATGACTTCAAAGACGAAAATAAAAGTTTTAGGACTCCCGGTCAGGTCAGTGATATTTTTATCAGAGGTGTGACGATTCAGATTTTTATCAATAAGATACGAATCTCGATGTCGCATGGCGATACAATTTAATATGAAACAGATCACGGTATGTTATTTCAAGGTTTTTGTAAAAATAAAACCTTTAAAAAAAGGCATAATAATCAATTTTAAAGTCAACAATGTTATCACGATACAGAGAATGTATCACAATATGAGTATTGTCAGATTAAGTATCACGATTCACAAATATTTAATTTTTAAAATTGCAAACTGCAAATGGAAAGCCTGATGAGCTACAGAGCCAATGGCTCTAATTTTATATTTGCTAACTGCTATATATGTGTTCAAAGTTTTGCTGAGCTTTTTAGCAGTTCAATCATCAATCAATCATCCAATTTTCAGAATTGATTGTAGCCTAAAAGACGCAATGAAATATAGCTAGTTATCAGCTCACTCACTTACTCACTCACTAACTCACTCACTCACTCACTCAAGTTCATAATTTTTCAGGCAAACCTATCAAAGAAGATACGAAAACACGTCAGTATCTCGTACGAGGATTACCCAGCAAGCACCTCAACCTCTCCAAATATGCACATGACAAATGGAAGCCCCGTAACCATGGAAACGGAATCATCTTCCTGCTGTTCCAGGGAATGTGAAGACTGTGACTGCGCCAACCTCGGAAAAACAAAGAAACGGAAGTGAGAAAGTATTTATGATGGCTCGTATTTCATTTTGAACCCTTAAGTAGTTAAAAAAAGGTTCAAAATCTAACAAGTATCCCGTTTGTTTTCACTAGAGATGTTACATGTCAAGATACTATAATACATATCAAAATATTAAAGAACAATACCTTTTGCTCTGATCCATGTCGAGATAGAGACAATTTTCAATGTAATAAATAATAAAAGCCATTAACTTTGAAAAATTTAGATTTTTAGTATAGAAAGCACTTAAATATAGTCAATGATTCGTATCACGATACAGACATTGTATTGATACATATATTGTTAGGTTCAGGACCACAATTCTTGATTTATCGACATGTTGACCAACTCACAACTTGCTTTTCTGCATATGCAATATTAAACAAACAGTCAGTCAATTAAAAACGGAGACCTGATTTAACCAAAGTTATTATGAATGAATCAGAATGTGTAAACTAATTTATTTTGGACAGGACTATTTGTTATTTCAGTGATGTTTAAAGAATATAGAGTTGTAACAATGCTGTAGGTGAAAGAAAATATTTAAGTGAAAGCTTGAAAAACTTATATGTATTTCAGAATTCCGAAGATATATTTCGGCACAAGAACCCACAAACAAGTGACCCAGATTGTTCGAGAACTGAAGAAAACGGCTTTCCATGATGTCAAGTAAATATTATATATGTATACACTTACCTATCTTTCTAGACTTAGAAACATAACATAGGTAACTCTTTATTACCTATGTAGAAATTCTTGTTGACGATCATTTCTTTAATATGAATTAACTTGAAATTTGAATTCTTACTGTCCACTCAAAATGGATTTTCCCCCAAAACAATTCAGACATTTAAACAAATCTCCTGAAGAATATTAATTTAATTTTCTTCCAAGTTCATTCATGACTTTTGTAGTCAATTGCAGAGATGCCGATACAATTTACGTGCAACTTCAAATTCCAGTAGTGGTATAGTTGATGAAGTAGCATAGTCCAATTCTATTTCTTGAATTTATTTTCAAATATATTTCTAGAAGTAGTCCAATATAAATTCAAATGTATTTTTTGTTTTAAAAACATCTGAGACCAGTTTTAGGGTGAAATCACTGGTCACAAGACCCTTTAGCACTCAAAGTTATTAGATTATTGCTCTACAAAGACCCAAACGTTGACAATCTGACACCTTGTAAAGCCTTAATTTGAACCCTGACATGTGTGCTTTTATTCTGACAGCATGACAATCCTCGGCAGCAGAGAACACACATGTATTCACCCCGAAGTATCCCGGATGGCCAACAAGAACGAAGGGTGTCGCGACCTGTTGAAGGTTTGATTGCCTCAAACAATATCCAGTTATCGGAAACATTATTGTTGATAGCAAGTTAGGTTCACATAGAACCAAAAGCCAAGAAAGGTTTCATTGCTGAAACACCTTTGAACTTTTGAACTAATTGTTCATCATTTTATTCCTTTTAAATTGAGATTGGAACATTTTGGAATCAAATTTTGTCATGAAAACATTCTTGATCTGCCGCTAAAAAATATTTATATATATATGACATAGAGTATCCATATATATTCATATGTTTTAAAAATATTATAAATGATAATGCGGATATATATATGACTCCTTTCACATTCTAAGACCGCGCTACCAACATCATTACCCTGAAGGGGGTACTTCCTCAGCTGCTACACATCCTCTTGTGTATTTCAATTGTGTATATATCGCCTTATTGACACTTTAACTTTGAACTATGCAGGGTCAATGATTTTGATCTAAATGACCTGATGGAGACGAGGAAACAGACATGTGGGTAGAAGTCTTATTTGTCTACGTGCAGGGCCCCGGATGTCGGATGAAAGATCGAGCGAAGGCGATATCGACTCAAGTTGGGATCAGAATGATGGGACTGACGACGGCCTGGGACCTCGAGGATATGGTGTCCATGTGTAAGAAGAAGAAGGTTGGTTAGTCGGAAAATGTTCCAGTCTGATTTAAATCAACCATGCCATGAGCAATTAAATAGAAACGATATTGTCTATTGGGTTCAACCAGCGGGGAAATCCTCTACACCGCGGTCTGAATGAACCTTTGTAGCATTTTCAGACGTAGGCTCTTCTAACCGATTGCAAGGATAGCAACAAAAGCTTTCTGTACCATGTTGGGGCAGGTAACTCCAGTGTACCATTCGTTACACATTATCGCAGCTAAACTTAACAGTTTTGAAAAAAAAAACAGGATACATTCTCTCCCCCACAGAGGCAGATCAAGTCATGAAATGTTGATACAGCATCTGTCCACACTCACCTAAATCCGTGGGTTTCGTCAGTTCCCCCTGGCGCAAAAAAATTGCACCACAATCTATTTGAATTTCTTAATCGAATGACACTTCTCGCTTGGAAAGAGTGGTTCATATCACAATGCTTTTGCCAAGATTTAGAAGCCAAAATGATGATTTTAGAACAGGGTCGCTGGTTGCGCAACTTACTTTGATTCAATCAGGCATCTCCCATTCTAACCCACAAACTTGGCTAATTAGAACAGAGGCTGTATCAACATTTCATGACTTGATCTACCTCTGTGGGGAGAGAATGAGATGGATATTGAATGTTTAAAGACAAATTTGGAAAAGGGTGGGAAACTAAATGCCTTATGAAATACAAAAAAGACCAAACCTAACTATATCATGAACAATTAGAAAATTACGGTACATGCAAGATGTTTATCATTTCATCACAAATTATAAATAACTGATAAGGCACCAAATGTTTGATGAAAATTTTAGAATGACCAAGTAGGATACTGAACGTTTTATGAAAAGTTTAAAAAGACCAGCGGTGAGTGAAATAATTGTGTTATTGACAGTTATGTTGACTACATTATAGAGAATCTCACCCAAGTGTCTTCTGATATCAAATATATCAACACAAGTTGATAAAGTTACAAATATCTGAGGCTTGCTTTACTTTTATCAAGGAGTGTTGATATATTTGATATCAGAAGACACAAAGTTGAGATTCTATTTATCATCACATTTGCATAAAAATGTTCAACTTTGAACACTGCATAGCCTCCTAAACTCCTAAACCAGTGATGTCATAGCATTGTGACGTCATTGTGTTGTCATAGCATTGTGATGTCATTACTGATGATGCAAAAGGTTTGTGATGTCAAGTCCCTTCTGATGACAGGGCATTGTTCATAATCGACTGTCAAAGCGATATCTCCTGTGGAGCACAGTTTTGGATGATAAATATGTTAACCTGTTGCAGGCCTGTCCGTACTTCCTGACCCGCGCCTTGAAGCGATATCTCCTGTGGAACACAGTTTTGGATGATAAATATGTTAACCTGTTGCAGGCCTGTCCGTACTTCCTGACCCGCGCCCTGAAGGACCAGTGTGAGATTATCATCTGTCCGTACAACTACCTGGTCGACCCTATCATCAGAGACAGTGTAAGGATTAATTTCTACAATATGAGACCTTCCTGAGTACCACTTGGACAGGTGTCTTTATTCAAAACATAATTATCAAGCCTAAATCAGAACCCATCCTGTCAAGAGGTACGAACATAACACTAACTTCACTAATCTGTACCCTCGGCTCAGAAGCTAGATTCACTCGCACGGCCCAACTTGGATAAAGCCAATCAAATCCTTTTCACGCCACCTTCCCGATAAAATTTAAACAAGAAAATGATTTAATTTTGCTATATCCCAAGTTGGGCTCTGCGAGCGAATCTATATAAACATAAAATACAAAACTTGTAACAGCAACAATTATTTTCCCTGACTATCTCTGATTTATCTCTGATTATCTCTGATTATCACTGATTATCACTGATTATCACTGATTATCCTCACCTTGTTTCAGATGGAGATCCTGGTGAGGGACCAGATAATCATTCTAGACGAGGCTCACAACATCGAGGACTCGTCCCGGGACGCCGGCAGTCAGTCTCTCAAACAGGAAGTGATCCAGAAGGCCATACAGGAACTTCAAGCCATGAGTAAGTCTACCACGTATATCTGATTTTCTTCATTACCAAAAAAAGCAACAATCGTATTCAAACAATGCAATATCATAAGCTGTTATTACATCTCGCGAATAACAACCTAGTTTATTATATGATGGACGAGTGATCTGTCTTCTGATTGGTCGAGGAAGGTGGTCACCGACAATGATCAAAACTTATGTTGACTGCTGGAAACGTCACACAAGGTTAATATAACAATCCAATGACCTGGAGGTAAAAATAAATCGCCACTACAAGGAGCGCTGTAAAGAGTTGCTTCCAAAAAAAATTAAAATAAAGGATTGTTTTCAAAATAACTGAAACTTTCATAAATCATATGATAAAACAGTTGTTATCCGTGAATCCAATGGTTTATTGATCTCGGAAACTTATGTTCACCTCGGTGAACAATAAACCATTGGATTCACCTCAACTAAAGTCAATAATTGTATAATGTTTCTTGCAAACAGCATATTCAGCCAATCATAATAGAGCTTGCCAAGCACTTCCAATCTCGGGTATATGTGATTCATTCGTTGTTGTTGGGCAGCTTAATTACATTATCTGATCTCTATGGAATGTCTTATGATTGAAAAGAAGTGTTTTGATTGAGAAAACTTGCGTTTATTTGTTTATAACAACGTTTGTGATGTTAATCATTGCAGTCAATGGTGATGTAGATCTAGCGGAGTCTGTGATCGCTGAACAGGTTGTAAGTATATTTATATAGATAATGCTGAGGAATATATGGATGACAACTTCTTTGTTCATTGTATACAAAGAAGTTGTCATCCATATATTCCTCGGCATTATTGTCATTCCAACTTCCAAAAATGTCTCTCAAAGAAGTTATATATATAGAGAGATATAAATATGCTAAGTTTACTAGTATACAGTTTTACGTATTCAGAAGATAAAAAAATGACATGAAGTCAACATGTTTCAATGTTATTTCAGGGAGTCTAGCAAACTGAAATTATAATGTCACAATGAATTTGACCAAACAATTGTATGAGCAAGCGATAGGATGGACACAATAAGAATGTGATGGACCTAGAAATGTTCAACATTAGTTGTTTTAAAAAAGCCTTCTTTTAATTGTGCGAAAGACAAGGACATTACATTCACGATATTACCATTTAACAAATGGACACATATAATAGAGTAATGCAACATAATATACATATGTATGAGGACTCAAAAAACATTTTTATTTTTATTTTGTTACATTTTGCCGATTCAGTGGCATTAATTTGGACTTAAAATTCTTTTGGAGGAAAGGGTTTGTTTTATTTGCAAACTGTCATAGTAAAATGATAGGAACTGATAAAAAAAGTGGGTGTTTCAGAGTAGAATTGTTTTGAGAATTTGGGGTAAGGGGACATTGATGTTTACTCTTTTAGCAATCTCTAGTTAAAATTATCTTGTTATGCCCGACCAACAGTGAAGGTTATATAGTAATTCCAACCAATCTGGACATTTAATTTCTACTACTCCAACAATTTTCATGTTTTGTACTTAGTCATTTTCAATTATCAGAATTTTTTTACCAAGAGCAAAAAACAATTCATCAGAATTATTTCAAATTTTGAAAATGTTTTCTAACATACTAGGTAAGGATGCACGGTATTATTGATGTACGGGTATATTGAAATACAGAAACAACACGAACAAATTGGTACACACCTCTGAAAATATACAAGATACCAAACGGATTAAAATAAATAATTTCCATCTAAAATTTGAGAAAATACAAACACAAATAAAATATAGGAAAGTTCTAAAATTAATATTGTGTAAAATTGTATTGTGAAATAGCTTAAATATAAATATACAAGTCATAAATAGTGGTTGAAAAATCTCCGTTTCTAAAAAAGCTTACAGCTGAGCAATGGTGATCGTTCTTTACTCTTATATTAAAATATGAGAGTAGGCAACATCTTCAACTTTAAACATCCATTAACCTCGACTTTACCACTTCTCGATTTTCCTTCAAAGAATCTTTCAACAAAATAAGAATTGGACTTGATTTTTGTTAATTTGTCCAATAAACACCTTTAATCAGCCTTTCATTAAGACAGCATAATTATCGGCTTTGAAAAACCCACCTGGGTTAGCAGCAATAAAACTCGCGCGGGTGTAACGTAAGAAACAGACTATACAGAGTAACGCATCATTTCAACTGAAATTCCGCCTAAATAATTGTATAACTACCATTGATGTGGATATCTTTTTACACCAAATGCTTAGTAGTGTTACATCGTAAAATGATTTATATAACTGAGTGGAAAACATTTTCTGAAAATTGTTGATTTTTTTATATATTTTTTCAGTGGTATTGTTACGATAGATATGTAAATAACGAGATTGATTCTGTTTATGACGTCACAAAAAGAGGCGTGACCAGTCATGCATTCACTGGTTTGTGGCCTGGTCTAAGCGTTCCATCAAAAGTGGCTTTCAAACAACGGCTTTCAGTACCAAACTGAACATATTTGAGTAGCCACCTTTGATGAACTATATGATATAGTAATCAGTCTTTCATATATTCCAAAAGAAGATAGTAAAATATGTTTGTGGTTTTGTGAACTTTAAGAGAATCAAATATTGCAATACGCTTTTCTGTATCACAACATATTGCAATACTCATCCTTATTAGGAGCAGTGCAGTTCAAAATTACAAGTGTCAGATTCCGGGGGTATATTGTTTTTCACCTGTCCGTCTGTCTGTCCGTTTGTCCACAAAAACTTTAACCTTGGTCATAACTTTTGATTGGTCAGAGCTAGGTCTTTGATACTTGACATATGGATCCCTTGTGATGAGACCTTTCAGATGACACCATGACATTTGACCTTGTGAGCATGACTTGACACAGCGAGCAGGATGCATCCGGGGGCATTCGTGTTTCACAAACACTTCTTGTTTTTACTTATTCTGTCATCTTATTCTTTCTTTATTACAAAGAAAAGCTTCTTATCTGTAAAAGTATTTCCCACACATGCACTTAGGTTTCTTTTCCTTTTAAGAAAAGAACTTAAAAATAGAAAGCTCTTTACGCTTTTCAATAAAAAATGTTACGTAAGAATACCAAACCAAACAGCAATATAACAATTTGTTGATACGGATGTCACGATACAGGTACCTTGCTATATGATCACGATACGATACATATCGCAATACACTAAATGCGACATTATTACAGTGAGATAAAAATTCAGGGATCTAAATTTAATATTCCTAAGGAGACTTATCAGAGTAACAAGCATATAAAGAGGAATTAAACCAACTCTGGATTTCTTGATTCGATATTCACACAAAAGTTTTACAATATTCACCAAAAATTTAACGATATTCACTAAAATTTGTATCACGATACAGTTGACTGTATCTTGTATTGTATCGTGAACTGTACCACGACGATGCATCGGTGTATCGTGACATCCCTATTTGTTGACCCTACAAACCAGCCATAAAATCTCAAATGTAATGTATTCTTTCTACAGATGAGAGGACTGGATACATTTCTAAATCTTCAAGGTGATAAACTGGAGCAGAAGGATTTTGATCAGTCATACAAGATCTGGTCCGGCTTCGATATTGTTGCTCAGATGAATGTGGTCGGACTTGGACCTACTCATATGGAGAGATTCGGGGTTAGAAGCCTTTACTTATGTTATGGATAACACATAGTCCACGGGCATTATCAATAATAAAGGATGTTTGCCCTCGAGATTTGCCAAAGGGCCGTAGGCAAAAGTGACACTCCGAAATAATCATTTGAAGAGGGATATATTATATATTATACCCGATTATGTTGATAATACCCTGATCCGAGGGACATTACTCGAATAATTCCCTTGTTGTACGAGTCAGAAGGAAATTGAAATATATAAAGACCTCAAAGAACGATTGAGTGAAGTCACTAAAGGTTTATAAGTGTAGGATCTAAACCGAGCCAGAGGTGTTGTTGATAATGTAAGCCCGCGGCAGAGGGAAATTGGGAAGGGCCGACAGGCCCGCCCCAATTTCCCGAGGCTGAGGGCTTACATTATCAAACAACACCGAGGGCGAGGTTTAGATCTAACTTATGAACCGAGATAAACTGTAGTAACAAAATTATTTCAATAATAAGTATAAAATGGATTCATTGATTTTTACTGGTAGGGAATCACCATGAGCAAACGGAGAGCACATCCGCGCCCTGCACGTGCTTTGCGCTCGCTACCCAAGCCGTGAACGTGAAATGCATGCGCTATCTGCCTCGTGAAGTTCACATGATTGTCACTGTGGAAAATACATCATTGTTCTCGTGGGCCTTTATAGCCGAGTTGTCAAAGGCGCCAGTTTAGTAAGCGAGTGGTGCAGAGTTCGAAACCAGGCATGCGAACATTATATTTGTGATTTGTCAAAATTGTGATATTTTGTGATGGTATTTATTCGAAGAAGGACTTTGAAACAAAGTATTTCAAAACGTGTATAATCCCTATCAAAATAAATATCCGATAAATTCTACAGTAAGCCCCGGGCTTTCCTAGAGAAAGCCCTCGGCATTCTTCAAGAAAGCCCTGGGCATTCTTGGAGAATGCCCGGCAAAGAGGTTTATCCGGTAAAAGAAGAACCTAATAGAACAAAAGAGTGACGTCACTGGAGGTTTATAATCCCTGATATTCCTCGGGCCAAAACCCTCATTTCACTAACGGCTGGTTGTTCACTCCTTTTTGTTGCTTGTTGTTTATGCTCAAACATGTAGATGAGAGTCACTAGTTCTTTCAATATTTGCAATATTACCTCAAATCAAGCACAGAGTCTAAACTTCTGTTGAGTAGCAAATAGAGGATATTATATGAGTGTCCATGACATACTATGTTTACGACACGAGTGCCTAAATATTAGTATTTCCCGCTCCAGCTCGGGTCAATATTGTTTTAGTCAGGTCAATAAAAAAAAATTGACCTCTACTGAAGTCTATAATTGTTGATTATCCAGAAAGCGATAAAGACGTTGTGCGAGGAGAAGGAGGAGATACCGCGAGGAGCCAACGGGGAGGAGTTGAAGCTGAGCTCACAGAGCATGACGCTCATCGAACAGATCCTCAAGGTCCTCGACTACATGTACCGCAACGACATGAAGTATGTCGAAGATTACAGGTGGGTCCTCAGTGATATCTCTCTGTCTTTCTCGACTACATGTACCGCAACGACATGAAGTATGTCGAAGATTACAGGTGGGTCCTCAGTGATATCTCTCTGTCTTTCTCGACTACATGTACCGCAACGACATGAAGTATGTCGAAGATTACAGGTGGGTCCTCAGCGATATCTCTCTGTCTTTCTCGACTACATGTACCGCAACGACATGAAGTATGTCGAAGATTACAGGTAGGTCCTCAGTGATATCTCTCTGTCTTTCTCGACTACATGTACCGCAACGACATGAAGTATGTCGAAGATTACAGGTGGGTCCTCAGTGATATCTCTCTGTCTTTCTCGACTACATGTACCGCAACGACATGAAGTATGTCGAAGATTACAGGTGGGTCCTCAGCGATATCTCTCTGTCTTTCTCGACTATATGTACCGCAACGACATGAAGTATGTCGAAGATTACAGGTGGGTCCTCAGCGATATCTCTCTGTCTTTCTCGACTACATGTACCGCAACGACATGAAGTATGTCGAAGATTACAGGTAGGTCCTCAGTGATATCACTCTGTCTTTCTAGTATTTTTATCGCTACATGTCGCACTATGTAAGCCAAATGTTTCCTTAATGTACAAAAGTCATGTTCAGCTTCGGATCAGGGGGTCTGTGGAATCCCGCCAGTGGCTCGGCAACTTTGTCTGCAGTAGAGAACTGTTCTACACGCAGTAAGGTTTAGGTGCAATGCTACACTGAACTTCAGCGCAGTATCACCCATGGTTCGCTAGTTCCAGCCCTTGCTCGCAGGTTTCACTGCAATGTATAGCCACACTAGTGTTGCAGGCTTTCTCCCTGCAATAATACTAGCAGCCGCGATATAAGTGAAATAATCTTGAAAACGGCGATAAGTCCCATATCATCTCACCACATGTACAAAAATATTAATGGAGATTTGAAAAATTTGAAATTATATACCCTCTAATGGCTGAATATTTCAAAGTCTAATAGCCCCCATGGACAGATTATAAGCCCTCTGTTTGCTGCTGTAGTTGGGACACACATTTGTTTTTACAAGGTAAGGCATACTCCAATGGCTGAAAGGGTACCACAAAAGTTTGTTGCTTACAATTCTTATTCTGGTAATTCTATCAGTAAATAGCGAATATAGGTGTCCTACACTTTTGGTGAAATTTCCAAACTTGCTAACATTTTGACTGCCATTACTCAATAACCACCACAGTAGGAATTTCTTGATGTACAACAAATTCTTTTGAACGATTTTTATGCCCCCGAATCGGAGATTCCGGGGGTATATTGTTTTTCACCTGTCCGTCTGTCCGTCTGTCCGTCCGTCTGTCCGTCTATCTGTCCGTTTGTCCACAAAAACTTTAACCTTGGTCATAACTTTTGATTGGTCAGAGCTACCTCTTTGATACTTGACATATGGATCCCTTGTGATGAGACCTTTCAGATGACACCATGACATTTGACCTTGTGACCTTGACCTTGACACAGCGAGCCTTTTCCGAAAACTTTAACCTTGGCTATAGTTTCTTTACTGTCAGTGCTAGGTCTTTGATACTTGACATGTGTATCCCTTGTGATGAGACCTTTCAGATGACACCATGATATTTGACCTTTTCCGTCCGTCCGTCCGTCTGTCCGTTTGTCCACAAAAACTTTAACCTTGGTCATAACTTTTGATTTGTCAGAGCTAGCTCTTTGATACTTGACATATGGATCCCTTGTGATGAGACCTTTCAGATGACACCATGACATTTGACCTTGTGACCTTGACCTTGACACAGCGAGCATTTTAAACTTTAACCTTGGTCATAACTTTTGATTGGTCAGAGCTAGCTCTTTGATACTTGACATATGGATCCCTTGTGATGAGACCTTTCAGATGACACCATGACATTTGACCTTGTGACCTTGACCTTGACACAGCGAGCCTTTTCCGAAAACTTTAACCTTGGCTATAGTTTCTATACTGTCAGTGCTAGGTCTTTGATACTTGACATGTGTATCCCTTGTGATGAGACCTTTCAGATGACACCATCATATTTGACCTTTTCCGTCCGTCCGTCCGTCTGTCCGTTTGTCCACAAAAACTTTAACCTTGGTCATAACTTTTGATTTGTCAGAGCTAGCTCTTTGATACTTGACATATGGATCCCTTGTGATGAGACCTTTCAGATGACACCATGACATTTGACCTTGTGACCTTGACCTTGACACAGCGAGCCTTTTCCGAAAACTTTAACCTTGGCTATAGTTTCTATACTGTCAGTGCTAGGTCTTTGATACTTGACATGTGTATCCCTTGTGATGAGACCTTTCAGATGACACCATCATATTTGACCTTTTCCGTCCGTCCGTCTGTCCGTTTGTCCACAAAAACTTTCACCTTGGTCATAACTTTTGATTTGTCAGAGCTAGCTCTTTGATACTTGACATATGGATCTCTTGTGATGAGACCTTTCAGATAACACCATGACATTTGACCTTGTGACCTTGACCTTGACACAGCGAGCATTTTAAACTTTAACCTTGGTCATAACTTTTGATTGGTCAGAGCTAGCTCTTTGATACTTGACATATGGATCCCTTGTGATGAGACCTTTCAGATGACACCATGACATTTGACCTTGTGACCTTGACCTTGACACAGCGAGCCTTTTCCGAAAACTTTAACCTTGGCTATAGTTTCTATACTGTCAGTGCTAGGTCTTTGATACTTGACATGTGTATCCCTTGTGATGAGACCTTTCAGATGACACCATCATATTTGACCTTTTCCGTCCGTCCGTCTGTCCGTTTGTCCACAAAAACTTTAACCTTGGTCATAACTTTTGATTGGTCAGAGCTAGCTCTTTGATACTTGACATATGGATCTCTTGTGATGAGACCTTTCAGATGACACCATGACATTTGACCTTGTGACCTTGACCTTGACACAGCGAGCAGGATGCATCCGGGGGCATTCGTGTTTCACAAACACATCTTGTTACATAAGCTATTCTTTGATTCAAGCTTAATAAAATCATATAAATACTGATTGCGCAAATAATATAATGTTAATGAAGATCATTTATTGTGATATTTCTTAATTAGATATATTTTATCAAAATAACAACTCCTCCTCTCTTTAGTGATGCATATCGTTTTAAACCGTGTCAATAAGTTACGGAAAAATCTAGTCTCAAATTTGCTCTATCCAAATCAAAATCACAAGTTGCCTTTTAGCAGAGCTTGCAGCATTCTTATTCATTATTGTACTTGTGAAAATTTTGTATGTAATTCAAGACAATTATTTTATCTTTATTCTGACACAAAATATTTCAAATTACTGGAAAGACTTTGTCCTTAATGAATTGCATCTCAAGGAAGAATTATAAACTTTATTTTTATTCAACAGGTTGTCCATTGTTAAAGCTACATCGTTTGTCGCCAACCAACAAACAGTGAGTTGCTTCAATAAATGCAAACTGAATACCTTTGTGTAAATTCTTGATTGGTGACAATCTTTAGTTTCCTTTTTTTTTTAAATGCAAGCAAGATTTATCTTCCGTTGATCTTGAAATGCTTGAAAATATTGTAATGGATGGAAAATGCCTTTGTTGATGAAAAATACCTTCACTTGCTTGTAAAATTAGGTCTGTGCAATACTAATATATCACAATTGAGATTGTACAATACAATTATTGCAATATTATTTGCAAGTTAATTTCAAGTCGAATTTATGCATGTAAATTGTTGCATGCTTAATGTGTAAGAAAACTCTTTTGATGTGCAAGAATATGTGTTTGGCAATATTTCAAATGATTTAAGATTATTTGATATTATATTATATATATATTGATATTAGATTATTTGTATAAACACATCAAAATTACTTATCGTGACTGATCAGGTGCCGTATTACTTTCAGCCATGTGAACAAAAAGGGGGAACTTTCCGGTTTTAAAGTAATTTTAATAACATATTTCATTAAGAAATCATATAATAAATAGAATACTTACCAGGTAATGTAGTTTTCCAAATACCAGGTTTATTTCATCTCGTGACACTCATGAAATATCAACTTTACCCATGACACTCGATGAAATAAACCTGGTATTTGGAAAACAACATTAAGTATCCTCTATATATCTTGATAAACCATTCTCTGCAGTACCAGCCCTACTAAAGCTGTGGCCCAGTAGTTTATCCATGTAAAGTGAAAAAGGTGGATGAGTTGGCTCTATTTATAAAAAGAATGTTGCTAACATGTCAATCAATTATTCTTTATTTGATATGTAAAACCTTTATGACAATCCTCCAGAATGGTGCCTGGCTGAATCCACGGAACCGTCACGGAGGTGAGAACGTTACGCTGTATTATTATGGTTGATACTACGTTTTGTCAATAAAAATAGTATTAAGTGGAAGGGAGTTTAGTATTCTGTCTATTACGTGCCCTCAAAATAAAGCGAAACCGGCGACACTTTGCTGAAACAAACTTTTTCAGGACTAATCAGCCATTGTGATGACGCGCTTCAAAAATGAGGTTACAACAACACACTACTGTGACGCCATACTTCAATTCTGTTTTTACACTAGTTTAATATAGTTATATAAATATTACACTGCGATATCTTATACAGGCGAGTAATAAATGAAGATACAATACTTATATATCAGTGCATGTCAGCTCAATTCAGATACGTATTATCAGCATATACCGGTACGGTGTATGCTGATGTAGGAAGAGTAATATGAAATGTTGTGTTAAAGTCATTGGATTTGAAAGTTGCCTGATAATGTTTTATGTGTTCCAGGCCAAAGGAGAGTCCCGGTGGTGACGTGCACCCTCAACTTCTGGTGCCTGAACCCTGCTGTGGTGAGACTATATCGCCCAATTGTTTCTCACATAAGCATATGAAAACTACCGTATTTCCTCAAATAGAGGCAGGGTCTCAAATAGAGGCAGGGGATATGGCTGTTTTAAGTAAATACACGCCGGGTCTCGAATAAAAGGGGGTGAAGGGGGTCTGAAGAAATACAAGCCGGGGGAGTCTTTTCTAGGAAATACGGTAATATGGACATCAATATTGCTTTTTTACACGATTGTCTTATTGAGATAACCGCTTTGAATAAATGAACTGTAATGACTGAATTTAGGGAATACTGCCTGAAAAAGCTTGAGGGAAAACTAGCATTAATGATTAATCAACATTCAACTTCAAAAAATTTTTAAAAGTTAAACAAATAATTACAATTTAAATAATTATGTGAGTATAAAACAAATATAAAATAACTTTTATTTGAAAAAGCAGGCAAAACAAATTCAATAAAAGGGAAAACAAGGTGTATGTTGTTCTATGGGAATGTTTACTGATGCTTTCCTGTTCACCAATTGATTCCCCTGCAGGCGTTCTCCGACTTCACCAACTGTCGCTCGGTGGTTCTGAGTAGCGGTACTCTCTCCCCGATGTCGTCCTTCTCCTCCGAGCTGGGCATGACCTTCAGTATACAGCTGGAGGCAAACCATGTCATCAAGGACAACCAGGTGAGTAACAGAGAATCTTAAATTACATCAATAGTCCAAACATGCCAGAGAATCTTTAGTTACATCAATAGTTCAAACATGCCAGAGAATCTTTAGTTACATCAATAGTCCAAACATGCCAGAGAATCTTTAGTTACGTCAATAGTTCAAACATGCCAGAGAATCTTTAGTTACGTCAATAGTCCAAACATGCCAGAGAATCTTTAGTTACGTAGATAGTCCAAACATGCCAGAGAATCTTTAGTTACATCAATAGTCCAAACATGCAAGAGAATCTTTAGTTACATCAATAGTTCAAACATGCCAGATAATCTTTAGTTACATCAATAGTCCAAACATGCCAATGAATCTTTAGTTACGTCAATAGTCCAAACATGCCAGTGTATCTTTAGTTACATCAATAGTCCAAACATGCCAGAGAATCTTTAGTTACATCAATAGTTCAAACATGCCAGAGAATCTTTAGTTACATCAATAGTCCAAACATGCCAGAGAATCTTTAGTTACATCAATAGTCCAAACATGCCAGTGAATCTTTAGTTACATCAATAGTCCAAACATGCCAGAGAATCTTCAGTTACATCAATAGTCCAAACATGCCAGAGAATCTTTAGTTACGTAGATAGTTCAAACATGCCAGAGAATCTTTAGTTACGTCAATAGTCCATAATGCCAGAGAATCTTTAGTGACATCAATAGTCCAAACATGCCAGAGAATCTTTAGTTACGTCAATAGTCCAAACATGCCAGAGAATCTTTAATTACGTCAATAGTTCAAACATGCCAGAGAATCTTCAGTTACATCAATAGTCCAAACATGCCAGAGAATCTTTAGTTACGTAGATAGTTCAAACATGCCAGAGAATCTTTAGTTACGTCAATAGTCCAAACATGCCAGAGAATCTTTAGTGACATCAATAGTTCAAACATGCCAGAGAATCTTTATTTACAACAATAGTCCAAACATGCCAGAGAATGTTTAGTTACATCAATAGTCCAAACATGCCAGAGAATCTTTATTTACAACAATAGTCCAAACATGCCAGAGAATCTTTAATTACGTAGATAGTCCAAACATGCCAGAGAATCTTTAGTTACGTCAATAGTCCAAACATGCCAGAGAATCTTTAATTACGTCAATAGTTCAAACATGCCAGAGAATCTTTAGTTACGTCAATAGTCCAAACATGCCAGAGAATCTTTAATTACAACAATAGTCCAAACATGCCAGAGAATCTTTAGTTACGTCAATAGTCCAAACATGCCAGAGAATCTTTAATTACGTCAATAGTTCAAACATGCCAGAGAATCTTTAGTTACATCAATAGTCCAAACATGCCAGAGAATCTTTAGTTACGTAGATAGTCCAAACATGCCAGAGAATCTTTAGTTACGTAGATAGTTCAAACATGCCAGAGAATCTTTAGTTACATCAATAGTCCAAACATGCCAGAGAATCTTTAGTTACGTCAATAGTCCAAACATGCCAGAGAATCTTTAGTGACATCAATAGTCCAAACATGCCAGAGAATCTTTAGTTACGTCAATAGTTCAAACATGCCAGAGAATCTTTAATTACATCAATAGTCCAAACATGACAGAGAATCTTTAGTTACGTCAATAGTCCAAACATGCCAGAGAATCTTTAGTGACATCAATAGTCCAAACATGACAGAGAATCTTTAGTTACATCAATAGTTCAAACATGCCAGAGAATCTTTAGTGACATCAATAGTCCAAACATGCCAGAGAATCTTTAGTTACGTCAATAGTTCAAACATGCCAGAGAATCTTTAGTTACATCAATAGTCCAAACATGCCAGAGAATCTTTAGTTACGTCAATAGTTCAAACATGCCAGAGAATCTTTAATTACATCAATAGTCCAAACATGACAGATAGGGGTGGGTATTGCAGGAAATTTTCATATTGGGATATACTGCGATATGCACACTAGTATTGCGATACGCATTGCAATATATTGCATAATGTTTTTTGGCACAGAAACTTGCCAAAAACTCACCTTATGAGTTAACTCTTGATTCTTAAATGATGGAAAAGACAAAAAAATTTTTTTAATAAAACCATGAAAAAGGAACAGATTTCAAGACTTGTCATTAAATAAAACCTGGAAATGAAATAGTTTCTCACCAGAAAAACTCTCTCATGTTGTCTGCTGTAGCCATGTTGAAACAAACGCATGACTTCCGTTGTGAAAAACGGAAATACACGAAGATTTCCGAGTGTAACAAACTTTTCCGAATGCTTATAAAAAACCAGTTTTCAACAAGCGTATTGCAATACGTACCGATCTCATGTTTGAACCGGTTAATACCGGTAAACCGGTTATATTGCGCACCCCTAATGACAGAGAATCTTTAATTACGTCAATAGTTCAAACATGCCAGAGAATCTTTAGTTACATCAATAGTCCAAACATGCCAGAGAATCTTTAATTACGTCAATAGTTCAAACATGCCAGAGAATCTTTAGTTACATCAATAGTTCAAACATGCCAGAGAATCTTTAATTACAACAATAGTCCAAACATGCAAGAGAATCTTTAGTTACGTAGATAGTTCAAACATGCCAGAGAATCTTTAGTTACATCAATAGTCCAAACATGCCAGAGAATCTTTAATAACAACAATAGTCCAAACATGCCAGAGAATCTTTAGTTACATCAATAGTCCAAACATGCCAGAGAATCTTTAGTTACGTCAATAGTCCAAACATGCCAGAGAATCTTTAGTTACATCAATAGTCCAAACATGCCAGAGAATCTTTAATTACGTCAATAGTTCAAACATGCCAGAGAATCTTTAGTTACATCAATAGTCCAAACATGCCAGAGAATCTTTAATTACGTCAATAGTTCAAACATGCCAGAGAATCTTTAGTTACATCAATAGTCCAAACATGACAGAGAATCTTTAGTTACGTCAATAGTTCAAACATGCCAGAGAATCTTTAATTACAACAATAGTCCAAACATGCAAGAGAATCTTTAGTTACGTAGATAGTTCAAACATGCCAGAGAATCTTTAGTTACATCAATAGTCCAAACATGCCAGAGAATCTTTAATAACAACAATAGTCCAAACATGCCAGAGAATCTTTAGTTACATCAATAGTCCAAACATGCCAGAGAATCTTTAGTTACGTCAATAGTCCAAACATGCCAGAGAATCTTTAGTTACATCAATAGTCCAAACATGCCAGAGAATCTTTAGTTACGTCAATAGTCCAAACATGCCAGAGAATCTTTAGTTACATCAATAGTCCAAACATGCCAGAGAATCTTTAATTACATCAATAGTCCAAACATGCCAGAGAATCTTTACTTACATCAATAGTCCAAACATGCCAGAGAATCTTTAGTTACGTCAATAGTCCAAACATGCCAGAGAATCTTTAGTTACATCAATAGTCCAAACATGCAAGAGAATCTTTAATTACATCAATAGTCCAAACATGCCAGAGAATCTTTAATTACAACAATAGTCCAAACATGCCAGAGAATCTTTAATTACATCAATAGTCCAAACATGCCAGAGAATCTTTAGTTACATCAATAGTCCAAACATGCAAGAGAATCTTTAGTTACCTCAATAGTCCAAACATGCAAGAGAATCTTTAGTTACATCAATAGTCCAAACATGCCAGAGAATCTTTATTTACAACAATAGTCAAAACATGCCAGAGAATCTTTAGTTACATCAATAGTTCAAACATGCAAGAGAATCTTTAGTTACATCAATAGTTCAAACATGCCAGAGAATCTTTAGTTACATCAATAGTCCAAACATGCCAGAGAATCTTTAATTACATCAATAGTCCAAACATGCCAGAGAATCTTTAGTAACATCAATAGTCCAAACATGCCAGAGAATCTTTAGTTATGTCAATAGTCCAAACATGCCAGAGAATCTTTAGTTACGTCAATTGTCCAAACATGCCAGAGAATCTTTAGTTACGTCAAGAGTCAAAACATGCCAGAGAATCTTTAGTTACATCAATAGTTCAAACATGCCAGAGAATCTTTAGTTACATCAATAGTCCAAACATGCCAGAGAATCTTTAGTTACATCAATAGTCCAAACATGCCAGAGAATCTTTAGTTACGTAGATAGTTCAAACATGCCAGAGAATCTTTAGTGACATCAATAGTCCAAACATGCCAGAGAATCTTTAGTTACGTAGATAGTTCAAACATGCCAGAGAATCTTTAGTGACATCAATAGTCCAAACATGCCAGAGAATCTTTAGTTACATCAATAGTTCAAACATGCCAGAGAATCTTTAGTTACATCAATAGTTTAAACATTCCAGAGAATCTTTAGTTACACCAATATTCCAAACATGCCAGAGAATCTTTAGTTACGTCAAGAGTCAAAACATGCCAGAGAATCTTTAGTTACATCAATAGTCCAAACATGCCAGAGAATCTTTAGTTACATCAATAGTTTAAACATGCCAGAGAATCTTTAGTTACGTCACTATTCCAAATATGCCAGAGAATCTTTAGTTACATCAATAGTTCAAACATGCCAGAGAATCTTTAGTTACACCAATTTTTAAACATGCCAGATAATCTTTAGTTACATCAATAGTCCAAACATGCCAGAGAATCTTTAGTTACGTAGATAGTCCACTCTGAGTGAAATCAACTGGTTACTTGGATAAAGTATACATGAATCGAATGTGTTCTATCAGGGAGGTTCTCCTCCGTAAGGTCTGAGTACAGCTCACTTACTGCCATGTTTCTTTAAACAGTGAATGAAGACATACACTATTATGGCAATCCAATCACATCGTTGTGTTTAAATAGTGTTGAGTACTGATCATGTATGACAATTGGTACACTGGAGTTACCTGCCCCTAAGCTTCATACTGAAAACTTTAAGCGGAGTTCTTGCAATTAGCTAAATGAGTTAGTATCAGACACATGCAACAAAGGACAGAGACGGAGAGGAAATCCAGCCTTGTTTGAGTTTGAAGCCAAATAATGAAATTATATAAATTATTCCTTACAGCACAGTTGATTTCAATCAGACTGATAAATTATCTTCTGTAAAACGTGAATTGTCATTTGTCATGTTACTGAAAGTAAGAATTTACTAGTAATGTAGTTCTCAGCTTATGTGTCAGTGATTGGCAGTGTTTGAAAAAATTGCCAAATGCTGATTGAAAGTCTTTTGAATATCACTGCTAATGGTTGAATTTGTTGCAAGTGACACTAAAAAACTATTTACTTATTCTGTAAACTGGTGATTGATTGTCAATCTTCCCTGGAAATCATGATTCTGTGGATGCAGACTAAAATGAAAAAAGACAAGAACACACTTAAAGCCTCCAAAATTTGACCTGTTGCAGTAGAACTCGGATATATCATACTCCAAAGGACCAAAGAATTTAGTTCGCTATATCCGGTGTTCGCTATACGCATATAACTCTAATGATATTATATAGGGACAAGACTTGAAAATTTGTTCGCTATGCAGGGGTTGAAATAACCCATTGCCCGACGCCCGAGTCCAGTGATTTATTTAGTCGGGCAAGTCAAATTGCATACAGCAGTGTACCGGTGTCCAGTAGCGTGTCAGATCGTGTAGTATTGATCATTTTTTAAAAAACAAAGTCCACCTATTTTATTCGTGTCAACAGAGATCGTTCGTCAGCGTTACAAATTCTATCTGGAGTTACCTTTCTTGTACCAACTGAGCATGCGCACATGAGTTTACTAGAGCTCCGAACATCGACTTCGCTATGCAGTTAGAAGACACATTTAGATAGTAAAACACTGCTGGGAGCTTGTATGAAGGGTGCTGTGAATTCGTAACTAAATAAATAACTTGAACACGCTTTTGATAAATTAAATTGATCATCGTGTAAATTCGAATGCATGTGAATACTTTAATTAAGATAATTTGCCTTCATTAACTCCTTTTAAAAGTTATTTCCACCCCTGCTATATCCAAGTGTTCTCTATATCCGTGTTCTACTGTATATCAATAATTATTGGGAATGGCTTGGCTTATACCTTTATTAGATGCTCATTCATCTATCTTCAAGTTAGCAGGTGTGTGATGAAGCTTGACAAATGATTGCAGGTGTGTGATGAAGCTTGACAAATGATTGCAGGTATGGGTAGGAGCAATAGGTCAGGGTCCAAACGGAACCTCTCTGCAAGCGGTCTACCGGAACATCGAGACGTATAACTTCCAGGATGAGCTTGGTCACTTGGTCTTCAGTGTGTGTAAGGTGAGGTAGCTTCCTCGTGAAACCTAACTTGTGTGGATTGTTAGTAAAACCTGGTGTCCGTTGTGTGGATTGATCAGTAAAACCTATTGTCTGTTGTGTGGATTGTTGGTAAAACCTGGTGTCCGTTGTGTGGATTGATCAGTAAAACCTATTGTCTGTTGTGTGGATTGATCAGTGAAACCTGTTGTCTGTTGTGTGGTTTGATCAGTGAAACCTTTTGTCTGTTGTGTGGTTTGATCAGTGAAACCTGTTGTCTGTTGTGTGGATTGATGTTCGTTGTGTGGTTTGATCAGTAAAACTTGTTGTCTGTTGTGTGGATTGTCAGTAAAACCTGTTGTCTCTTGTGTCGATTGTCAGTAAAACCTGTTGTCTGTTGTTTGGATTGATCAGAAAAACCTGTTGTCTGTTGTTTGGATTGATTAGAAAAACCTGTTGTCCACTCGTGTGTGTGTGTCCAAGTAAAAGGGTATAGCTTTTCTCTGAAATTTTTTTAAGATAGTAGAACAAAATTTGCTTTGTGTCTTCAGGGTATCTTTGCCTTGTTGACGTTCAAAAATTAGAAAGAAAATATAGTGAGCTTTAATGAAATCAAATTTGGCGAGGTATGTTGATGACCATGTCTTCTTGTTTTATACCTGTTTGTCTCTGTCGATAGATATCTTTATAGAATTACTTTAATCTTGGACTTTCAGTTGAAGTTGTGACCATGACCTTAAACAGTTTTGTTCATCAAAGCATGATGTTTATATTTCAGACAGTCCCCCACGGTGTGTTGTGCTTCTTTCCATCCTATAACTGTCTGGACAAGCTCTCTAACAGGTGGAAGGTAAACTGGCCGAAACTCTATTTACCGTTATTTCTCCTTTTATTTGACATCTCAAATAATTCAACCATAAATACATTTTTGGGGGGTCACAAATTCGAATCACTTATAACATTTCAACCAGGTGCTGAAAGTTGATGCTCCTATGATTGAAATGATTTTTTTATTTGCAACAACAAAATATAATGATTGCAAAGCTTATTTTCTCTACTGCATTATGAAGTCATCTGTAAAAACTATGCATTTTGGTCAGATATGTTCCTGGTCTATCAAATATTTAGACCATAGTGCCAAATAAGGCATCAAAAGTGAAACATTTTTATACTGGTTAACATTTTTTTCCAAAGATTCCATGAAATAATAGCCTCTAAGAACTCTAATCTTGTCGGCACTGGAAAGCCCAACACATTAACCACTCTGCCACCAATGCTTCACACTTTTCCAGTGCCACTAGATTTGCCTGAATGCCTCATTTCACCATAGTACAGTATAATGAGAGTAGAACACGGTATCATTGCTCCACATTGATGTGATTCCCTCCTCAAACTTTAATATTTCATGATATGATAAGTTTGATATTTTCTGTATTTATTTCAGACCACAGGACTGTGGAACAAGTTGCATGACCTGAAGAAGATTGTTGCTGAGCCTCGTGGGTCCGACAAACTTAACTTCGAGGAGTTGATGAACCTGTTCTACGAAGCCATCAACAACAGAGGTTTGTGTGAAGGCGGTATGAGCAAAATCTATCATGCTGCAAGGATATAATAGTTAAAATATCTTTATCAGTGTTCAAACCAGCTGTAACAACCTCTTGCCACGGTCCGAGTCATTTTCAGGCTCTTCAGTAATTTATAAATTTGGAAAGGGCTGATAGCAAAAGACATCTAATGGCTGAAATGCTGCCCATAATAATAATTCACTCACTGATAAAAAAAAGCAAAGTTGAAAGCCGGTCCTTTCTTCACCCAATGTACAAACTGACCTGATCCTTATCAATATGAGCTTTACCGCCAGTGAGAGTCTTGACAGCCAAGTTGATAATAACAGTGAGAGTCCAATCTAGCACAATGATAAGTCAGTATTATGCTGAAAATGATTAAATTTTCTCTATTTATGTGAGTTACTGCATCTGTTGTGAAATAATCTCAACCTTTTACTGTAAGACAATTACATTTTCCTAAGATCAAGATATACCTCTACTGTTCCATGGAGATACCCTGGCAAGAGAAGTTCCTTTTGATTTATGTTTACGATATTCATATTAGTCCATTCAATACAGTGTTTGAAATACAGTAGAACACGGATATAACGAACTCCAAGGGACCTAATAATTTAGTTCGCTATATCCAGTGTTCGCTATACTCATATAACTTTAATGATATTATATAGGGACGGGACTTGAAAATTTGTTCGCTATATCCGATTGTTCGCTATATCCGAGTTCGCTATATCCGTGCTCTACTGTATGGAATATAGTGTGTGAAGTCCCAGTATTGTAGATTCAACTAACAAGCGTTGTAATTCAATAACACTCTTTAATATTCTTCGTTAGTGAAATGAATACATGATAGACTTGTACATGGTAGTCGCCGATGTCGTCTGCTAGCTTCCTGTGTACTACGTCACAGCTCTGTGTGTATGACGTTAGATAATAAGGGTTTGACATTAACCTTTGACCTTTGGCCTTAACACGAATACTACAACACTACATGTATAACTCCCTACGAGCAAGCAGGGCTTGTGGATTGATAGTTCACATACCAACAAACATATTTCACTATTTTCTTTGAAATATGTTAAAGTCTGATTACAATCTTGTATAGTGCATCAAAGGTCGCTTCTCAAATATGTTCAGTTTGGTAATGAAAGCCGTTTTTGAATGCAAACTTTGATGGACCGCTTAGACCTACCTGGCCATAAACCAGTGATTGCATTACTGCCCGTCACTGGCCACAGCTGATAATTACGCTGTCTCAATGAAAGGCGACTTAAAGGTGTTTATTTTACAAATTAAAAAAATCAAGCCCAGTTTTATTTTGTTGAAAAATCTTTGAACGAAATTCGAGAAGTGATAGTAAGTCAATTTCTCTCTTGCGGCAGGGGACATGGTCACGTTAGTGACAACTACTTGTGTTGAAAATCTGTAAACGAAAATGGAGAAGTGATAAAGTGGAGGTTAGTGGATGTTTAAATATTGACCAGCCTTCCTTCCTAAACATTTGACAAGCTCGCAATGTGAATACAGATATTATCTCTAAATTCACACAAGCCAGCCGGGCTTGCTGACCTTTTCTCCATCAAGCCTCATCTGAAAGTAACCAGCTATTGGCAGTTGGGCAGGCGCTATATCGAACACTGATTCCATGGAAGTAAAAGATATATTTATCCCCCGCCCTGCATTTAAGGCTTGTCAGCAGGATATCTCAAGGACTATTCACTGGATTCTCTTCATGATTTACACATAGCATCTTATTGGGAAGGCACCAGGGCCCAGTCAATTTTGGTGATTTTGGCGGTCACAGTGAGGCTTTGTAATTTAAGCACCGAGATCTGCAATTTAAGCTTGTCAGCGGGATATCTCTAGAAGCGTTCACTAGATTGTCTTCATAACTTATGCAAAGCATCTACTAGGGAAGACAATGGACAAAGTCAATTTTGATGGACTTCACATTGTTTTCAAGGTCACAGCAGAACTTTTGTCAATTAACCTGCATGTTAAGATTGTTAGTGTGATATCTCAAGAGTCATTCACTGGATTCTTTTTATAAATCTATTTTAGGATGACACCGGGCCAATTTTGTTTTGGTAACTTTCACATTATTTTCAAGGCACAGTGAAGCCAACATGCATTTAAAGCTTATTATAAGGCTGATCTGTTAAGAACTGTTCTCTATAGTCTCTTCTTTTTTGCACAATTATGTCTCCCCCCGAAGGGTCGGGAGACATATTGGTTTTAGCTGAGTTCCCGTCGGCGTCGGCGTTGGCGTTCCCATTTCGTTTCCGGAGCAGATCTCTAAAACTATGTGACCGATGATCACCAAACTTGTTATGCTGTCTCTTCATATCATGTAGATGTGCCTTTTGGAAGTTATAGAGTTTTTAAAAAAAAAATGTTTATTTCCATAGCAACAATTTGGACTTAGTCTTTTTCAAGGATAGTATTCGTTTCCGGAGCAGATCTCTAAAAGTATGTGACCGATCATCACCAAACTTGGTATATTGTCTCTCCATATCATGTAGATGTGCCTTTTGGAGGTTTGAGATTTAAAACAAATTGTTTTGTTTATTTCCATGCAACAATTTGGACTGAGTTTTTTTTAAAGGGTAGTGTTTGTTTCCTAAAACTATTTGACCAATCATTGAGGAAGGGGGAGACATCTGTTTTTACGGGTAAAAACACTTTCTAGTTCTTATTTGGAACCAGTCGATTTTTTAGGGTCTAAATGACATCTAGTAGCATGACAAGTGGGGACAAGTGTTTCTATGTATTCATAATGCTTTTTGTTAACATCAATTTGCGGCGAGGGATCTTGTCACCTTTGTAGAGATTGACTCTGCTTTGATACATGTGTTCCAGATGAAGATGAGAGAGACGGAGCGTTGTTTCTAGCGGTATGTCGAGGGAAAGTCAGCGAGGGACTCGATTTCGCAGATAACTTTGCTAGAGCCGTGATAACGGTATGGCTAAAAAACAGTTAACAGTTGAAAGTTAAAACATTAAAATATAAATAAACAGAAAATTATGTCTATTGATATTTAGCAGCCCCGTCTAAGGACGGGGCTGCTATCAGTTTTTGTGAAGTTTCCACCACCGCCGCACTCGTTTTACAAGTTAAAACTTTTTTCCGGTAAGCTTTCCAGAACTCTTATTCATAACTTACAACTCATACCTCAGGGGAACCATTTTGACTTGTTCACTTTCAAGGTCAAAGGTCAAGGTCACGAGCTATGTAATCACTCTAAGAATTCCTTGTAAACCGCGATAACTTGACTACCTAACTATATATCATCCTTGGAAAAGTAAAAAAATTTGAAAAGGTTTCGGCTACAATCCGTCAAAGGTCAAGGTCACATTAAGATCATGACTAAGCATGGTTTAGTGAAAATGCTTAATTTTAACTATGAACACTTTTAATCAATACATGATTGTTATGCTCAATAAAAAGTGTTCAATGATTGTGTGACTTTAAAGGTCAAAGGTCAAGGTCATGAGATATGAGTTATTGCTATGTGCACTAAATTTGGTTATGACTTTATCCCATTTAGCTTTTCAGAACTCATTAACATGTCGAACACTTCCAGGGAATCATTATGACATGTTCACTTTCAAGCTCAAAAGTCAAGGTCACGAGTTATAAAGTCCCTACAAAATTCCTTGTAAACACTGTAACTTGAAAAGGTTTTGTGCTATGAAGCTCTAACTTAGTATATATCATCCTTGGAAAAGTAAAAAAATTTGAAAAGGTTTCGGCTACAATCCGTCAAAGGTCAAGGTCACAGCAAGGACTTAAGCATGGTTTAGCTAAAATGCTTAATTTTAACTATGATCACTTTTAATCAATACATCATTGTTATACTCAATAAAAAGTGTTCAATGATTGTGTGACTTTGAAGGTCAAAGGTCAAGGTCATGAGATATGAGTTATTGCTATTCCTTGTAAACATGATCACTTGTAATAATAACATAATAAGTTTTTGTGCTATGAAGTTTAGATTTTGTATATATTATCGCTTGAGAAGTACAAAATTTTCAACAAGTTTTGGGTACGAACTGTCAAAGGTCAAGGTCATGGCAAGGTCAACATATATGGAGAAAATGGATTAAATTAACTTTTAACACCTTATTTCATTTAATTAATATTATACTCAATGAAATGTGTTCATTGATTGTGTGACCTTGAGTGTCTGTAAAAGGCGGTAAGGGTAAGGCGAAACCCCAAGTTTCGGGGCTGCTCTGCTTTTGCGGTGTCCCGCAAACGCTAATCTAGTTTATGTTTAATTACTTTAAAAGATAACATGAAAATTTTATTATTCACTGTATCCTCTATATTTGCATAATTCATTAAAAAAAAGTTTTGTTCATTTTGAAATTTTAGGTTGGAATCCCGTACCCAAACTTCAAGGATATTCAGGTATGTCAATCAAAATTTATTAGGCCTACAGGGGCCATGCCATTAAAACCTATTTTCGTCTTCTTCTTCTTGCCCTTAATAAGGGCCACAGACCAAATCCTTAAAACCTATTTTCATCTTCTTCTCCAGAAGCATAAGACCTAGAAAGCTGAAACCTTATATACATACTGCTAAAAAGTGAGGATTTTAACTTAAAGCTTTGGTGGAGTCCATGCCCTTAAAACCTATTTTCATCTTCTCCAGAAGCATAAGGCCTAGAAAGCTGTAACGTTGTGTAGAGACAAGTGAGGATTATAATTTATGGCTTTGGTAACCCTGTGTTCTATGATAAGGACTACAGAGGCTACGCCCTTTATACCTATTTTTGTCTTCTTCACCCACAAACCTTGTACATACAGACTCCTTAGTAAGGTTAGAGGATTCTATCTTGTACATTTGATGACCCTGTGGCTCCCATTCAGGACAGAACCAAATTGGCCACACCATAACGTAAATATGATATGAAGCCTAATGAGCTACCGAGCTAATGGCCCTTTTTTTGCCTTCTTATACTGACATATAGATGTGAAATAACCTTTCAGATTAGGTCATAACCTATAACATGAATCATGAAACTTTAATATCTTCCAAATCTTCCGTTAGATCAGCTTTAAAAGTGACATGTGCATCCAATGTGATACTTGATAAGCTGTCTGATAAGTTCAAAATGTTGACCTTTGACCTTTTGCTGTGTTGGTGGATTCACCATAGCTGAATAGGTCCACTTGAAGAAGCCAGACCATATTTGAATTTCTTTTTGTCTTTTCCCGCACCCTGTTCAGGTGAACTTGAAGCGAAGCTATAACGACCAGCACCGTGCGGCGCGAGGCCTGTTGTCCGGAAGTGACTGGTACGAGATCCAGGCCTACCGCGCTCTAAACCAGGCGCTCGGTCGCTGCATCAGACACAAGTGAGTTTCCCTTTTACTGCCCGTCTTAATGAGACATCGAATAAATAATCAATTTGATTTTGATTGATACGATTGACATGATTATCCCTAATTGTTGCTAGTTATGTATCTATACTTAGATCTATGGAAATGAAGGCCTGATTGTTTTCATAGTTTTCTTTAAAAAAAATTAAAAAAGGATTTCTCTGATTATGCCAACTTTTCTCCGGGAGTTCATGGATTCATCTCGCTCAACCAAACATGATACTTTTATTTGAGAAGTGCTGATCTGATTTAGAATACATTGCCCTGCGATTTGTAACATCTATTTACCGTTTCGTGAAACCAATCTTCCTACCTTAAACAACATGCTCCTTTCTTAAATATTGTTATTAGACCCTCCTGCTAAATATATCCAACTGTCACCATAGATGTTTGTTCAAGGCAGTTGTCTTTTCAAGACACACATCTACATCTATTTCATAATAAAGCATACGAAACCAATTACTTTGTAACAGAAGGAGACACTTTTTGCAACATACACCAACTCCAACAACGAAGAACCGAATCAAGATTTTTTAGTGGGTTTACCCAGTGTTTAATTAAAGCAGGTGTTTATTTCCTTAAGCAAGCTCTGTACAGGGGTATCTATTCGAGAATGGCTTGTATTAAAGACAGACGTTTATTTAAGGATTTACGGTATACATAAAGTCAGGAAATATATTCTTTTAGGTAATACTGCATTGTTTGTGTACAGGAGAGACTGGGGAGCACTTATCATGGTGGACGAGAGGTTCGTTAAGAACCCCCAGAAGTATCACAAAGGTAGAAGTAATTTCAAAAACACCTTATTCCAAGTATTAAGCGCCCTCGTTAATTGCTCACTATCACACTATTTGTTCACTAACTCGCTCACTTATGTACTCGCTCATGTACTCACTCATAAACTCACTAATAAATTCACTCATGAAATCACTCACTCGCTTTTTCACTCGCTAACTGGCTCACTCATGTACTCACTCACTGATGCACTCATTCATGACATCACTCATAAACTAGCGTTCTCACTCATTAACTGTTTTATGTACTCACCAATTCACTCACTCATTTACTCACTCACTCACATACTCATAACCTCACTCACCTGCTCATGTACTCACTCACTCATGAACGCATGCATGACATCGTTCACTCATGCACTCACTCACTCATTCATGACATCACTCACTCACTCATGACATCACTCACTCACTCACTCATGAACGCACTCATGCACTCACTCATAAACTAGTGTTCTCACTCATTAACTGTTTTATGTACTCACCAATTCACTCACTCATTTACTCACTCACTCACATACTCATAACCTCACTCACCTGCTCATGTACTCACTCATGAACGCATGCATGAGATCGTTCACTCATGCACTCACTCATGCACTCACTCACTCACTCACTCATGCACTCACTCATGCACTCACTCATGAACGCACTCATGCACTCACTCATTCATGACATCACTCACTCACTCACTCACTCACTCATGACATCACTCATGACATCATGCACTCACTCATGACATCACACACTCACTCACGTGTGCACTCACTCATGACATCACCCACTCACTCACTCATGCACTCACTCATGACATCACTCACTCATGAATGCACTTATGCACTCACTCATGACATCACTCACTCGCTCACTCATGCACTTGTTCATGCATTCACTCACTGACTTTAAAACTGATTGCAGGTCTCTCTAAATGGGTGAGGAACAAAGCCGTCACATACAACACGTTCCAAGCAGCAATGGATTCCCTCTCCACCTTCACCCGACAACGCATCGAGGCAATGGAGAATGACGAGTGAGTTCATTAGCAAATATTTTCCTTTTGTTTTCAGGAAATATGTGACAGTTTCACCAACAGTGTCAGAAATCAGAATCTTTAGCTAAAAGGCAAGAGGTTTCCTTAATTCTCATCATAACTGAACGTGGGAAAAATATTGTCCTTTGATTTTTTGTGCGGATTTATTTCCACATTTAAGTGTAATTGGAATATAAGGAAGTTTCAACTTTGATTTTTTGTAATTTGCCCAATCATGAATATCCTATTCCTGTTAATCCTATGAGTTTGACATTCTTATCAATAGTAATTATTTGTGTGGTTCACTTGGCTTCCTTCAGGACAGAGACATCTTTAATTCCAAGCACACCTTCTCCCCAGGATCATGACGATTCTAAAACTTCCAGAATGCCTCTCCACGACCAAAGCAACATGTCAACATCTTTTTCGATGGACACAAGCAAAGCTGTGAACACGTCACTCAATTCTTCAGTGGCCTTGACCCCTGACCTTGGTTTCAAAATGAGTAGAAGATCATCTACTGAAAATAAGCAGACGCAAAATTCATTTCAGAAAAAAATTATTGAAAATTCTGCTAAAAAGTTTCAGAATCAGGGTAAAAGTCAAACATTCCTGTCTTTCAATGTACAACCGGGCAAGAAGATTTTGTCTGTGAATGATACGATGTCAAATGACTTGCTGGGCCAGGTTCACACCTCAACACCAAAAATACAGGGTCAAAAGACAATGTCAGTTTTAGGAAGTCATGAAACAATGCAGAGTCCAATTCACATTCAAAAAGCCAAGGTAGAGGTGCAGAACACAACTGCACAGCAATTTGACAATGGGTCTGATATTAAGTTTAAGGAAAACACAAACTTGTCTGAATTTGAGAAATCTTCAGTGGTGAAACAGGAACCATGTTCAACGAGCAAAGAAGAAGGAAAAGGAACTGTGACTTTAGGGTCTGATAAAACAGCAACCAATCGGTTCTTCAAGTTTCATTTTGTACCAAAACAACAGAGTAGTGACTTTGAAAATCCTGAAGTCTGTGATAAAGATAAGACAACCGAAGTCAAAACCTGTGATCCTCAAGAAAATGTTTCAGAAGCAAGAATCTGTGTCGGGTCAAAAAGTCCTCTTCTGTTTGAACTGGCTTCTTTGGAACCCAATTCTGTTGACTCTGCAGATGCAATTCCAGACAAATCAAATCTGAAGAAGCCATTGTTTAAACGCAGGAAGTCTTTTAACTGTGACAAAACTGATTTGGAAGAAACTAAGGTACAACATTCTGTTCAAAACCAGAACCCAAAAGCAGCAAATTCAAGTAATAAGAACAAGGGAGTTAACTCTGTATCAAAGGGAGACCATTCTAGCTCAAGACATGAACCATCTGCCAAGGGAGATAATTCCAGCATCAAGGGACACGACGCATTTGCCAAGGGAGATAATTCCAGCATCAAGGAAGACCGCTGTGTCCTTAAGGGAGACAACTCTGGTTTGAAGGAAAGTACAGCGGGAAACATCTCTGATGATATGGATGATTTGGAGGGCTTGATGCTAAGAAGAAGAAGTAGCAGACAGAAGAAAAGAAAATCTGAAGGACGTGTAAGGCCAGAGTCCAAGCGGTCAAGGGGAGTGGACTTCTTGGATGGAGTTGCAGAAGAAAGCAAATCTGTGAGTTCTAGTCATTAAAAGATAAGCTTAGACTTTATTATCTCTGAAACCTATTGGCTAAGATATTGCCAAGCGGGTCTATACGATAACTCACTCGCTATTATCTCTGAAGAATTTATTTTATTGTAGTATCTTTTCACAATTGTTTTTTTGCACTTTTGTGTCAAATTAGGTTTGTTAAAACCCAAGAAAAATATGATACACTTGAAAGAAGGTTTGACACCATAATAATTAGAAATCTCACATGAGAACAATCAAGTTTAGTCAGTGTAACCTGAAGAGCTGGACCAGCAAAATCTCATCAGACAGGTACGAAATTTGCTTGTACATTAGTCCTTGGCTATGAAGTCTTGTATTTTTATAGACGATGGATTGAAAATCTTTTATCTGATAGCATATGTATATTTTGAATGATAGACTATAATCTATGTTTGTTATAAAAGCTGATTTAGAACATATGAGATTTTAAAGGTTTTTTTCACTATATAGCACACTGTTCATTTTTGATAAAAATATTCATTTGTTGTTCAGGAAAGTAAAACTATAACGTGCAGAGGTTGTGACAGTCTCCTTATAGATAATGTGAAAGGTAAGTCGTAAGAGATATAAATTAAAAATAAAACTATAATGATAATACCTTTTAAAAGTGTTATTTTGGGGCATTTGTTTAATCAATTTGACACCCTCAAGCAACAATGACATGAACATTTTTCTTGCTTTAGCAGAATTTAAGTTTGAATGATAACTTTGGATTTCTTTTGATTAATTACTGAAATATGTGGTATGACATTTTTGTTCAAAGCTACATGCTACATGTTTAAATTCCTTTGAAGAATATTTGACAATGTTTAAAATGCCTTTGAAGACTATTTGACAAGAGTATTTGACAATGTATATAGTTTGACACCTTTGTCTCAACAATAATCTCTTTGTTTTGCAACAAGTTTTGATTCCTGATAATTAAACACTGAAATATGTGGTATGACAATTTTTTCAAATCTACATGCTGATGTGACAATGTTTAAATGCCTTTGAAGAATATTTGACAATGTATTGAGTTTGACACCTCTGTCTCAACAATAGTCTCTTTGTTTTGTTAAAGAATAATCACATCCAATGAAATGCTTCTATTAGATGTTGAGATGAGAAAGAGGCTGCCTCCCTTCCTCAAGGTGCATGCTGGGAAACCGAATCAACAAGTGGTTTATCTGGAGAGTGCGGATGTACAGAAGCTGCAACCTTTCACAGCGGTTCTAGATAATGGTAAGACATACAAGAAGTAACACCTTTAATTAATTAATTTTATACAATGATACTCAACTTCTTTGATTGGCATTCTAGAAGTTGGTGTTATGAACAATAAGGACAATTTTTATGGATGAACAACTTCTTTATTCTGTGTAAGCGACGTTTCGACATAGATTCTAATGTTGTTGTCAAGCAAGTGATGAACGAATTCTTTATTCTTTGTTAGCGACGTTTCGACAGATTCTAATGTTGTCAAGCAAGTGATGAACATCTTCTTTATTCTGTGTAAGCGACGTTTTGACAGATTCTAATGTTGTTGTCAAGCAAGTGATGAACAACTTCTTGATTCTTTGTTAGCGACGTTTCGACAGATTCTAATGTTGTTGTCAAGAAAGTGATGAACATCTTCTTTATTCTGTGTAAGCGACGTTTCGACAGATTCTAATGTTGTTGTAAAGCAAGTGATGAACATCTTCTTTATTCTTTGACGTTTCGACATAAATTCTAATGTTGTTGTCAAGCAAGTGAAGAACAACTTCTTTATTCTGTGTTACAACGTTTCGACAGATTCTAATGTTGTTGTCAAGCAAGTGATGAACATCTTCTTTATTCTGTGTAAGCGACGTTTCGACAGATTCTAATGTTGTTGTCAAGCAAGTGATGAACATCTTCTTCATTCTGTGTAAGCGACGTTTCGACAGATTCTAATGTTGTTGTCAAGCAAGTGATGAAAAACTTCTTTATTCTGTGTAAGCGACGTTTCGACAGATTCAGATTCTAATGTTGTTGTAAAGCAAGTGATGAACAACTTTTTTATTCTTTGACGTTTCGACATAGATTCTAATGTCGTTGTCAAGCAAGTGAAGAACAACTTCTTTATTCTGTGTTAGCGACGTTTCAACAGATTCTAATGTTGTTGTCAAGCAAGTGATGAACATCTTCTTTATTCTGTGTAAGCGACGTTTCAACAGATTCTAATGTTGTTGTCAAGCAAGTGATGAAAAACTTCTTTATTCTGTGTAAGCGACGTTTCGACATAGGTTCTAATGTCGTTGTCAAGCAAGTGATGAACAACTTCTTTATTCTGTGTAAGCGACGTTTCGACATAGATTCTAATGTACCGGTAGTTGTCAAGCAAGTGATGAACAACTTCTTTATTCTTTGTAAGCGACGTTTCGACATAGATTCTAATGTCGTTGTCAAGCAAGTGATCACTGTCAAATGTCACTGTGGGAATGTCACTTCGGACTACCAGTTAATTCCACGCACACTTTTTTACTTATTCATTTCAATAGTCAAGAAAGTTTTCTACAAGCTACGAGCACTAACTAATACTAGACTAGTGGGTATTTTGAACCCTGAAGTTCGCGTTCTAAGAATTCTGACACTGCTTGCAGGTGTGAACCTGAACTGTCACTATGATGAAGACAGTAGGACGGTTGTGCAGTACCTGCGGTGTGGAGGACCGTGTGTGAGAGAGGACGTCCTCGGCTGTCGTGTGACGGACACTACCGCAAATCAATACCAGAAGGGAGAGGTAGGTGTCCATTGTAAGAAACAGGTCCTGATCACCTTCCCACTTGTGCCAACTGTCTGCTCTTTAAAGGGACAGTCCTATCGGGGAATTTATTATGGAAAGGAAATTCAAGTGATATTCCAGTTTATGCATATAACACTGCTTAAAAACATTATAATGAAACAACCAAGTTGAAACATGTTTCTGGGGTACCATTTTTGTGGATTTATATGTGATAACTTGGTAAAGATGAATGCCCAAGCGAATTTCGTTTCCACAAAAATATCCCGATAGGACAGCCCCTTTAACTTTCCCAAACATTCTCTGCTCGCTAATGTGGCTAAATCTGCTGTCAAATGAAAATGAGGTGTATGTCTATTGGTTGATTCCTCACTCTTGTTCAAGCTAGTCAATTTTTCCACAAGAGAAAACTAGTCCCAACTCAAACTTGCCCTTGTTCTGTGTTTTTATGACACTGTTTGAGAGTGTCTTCAAAGGGGACAACTTTTTATCAGAAACAGTTTAGGATAGGGTAGTCAAATTTGCTGTGTGTTTTCAGTGTATCAATACCTTGATGAAGTTCGAAGATGAGATTTATGCAATTAGAATTTCAGGAGTAATGGCCCTTGTAGGAAAATTTTATAAGCTAATTTGCAAACTAATTTGCAGGAGGATGTTGATGACTCTGTCGTCTTGTTTGGCATAACACTCACTCCCGTTTGTCTTTGATTAATAATTGACACAGAATGTTAAGCATTGTACTTAGGAGTGCATATATTGAGGTCTTGGAAGCCGAGTTGTTAAACTGATGGTTTGATCAGTGATGGCTTCTGGTTGGCTACCCTGAAGCTACGAGTTTGAATCTTTATTAGTTTGAAAAGTCAAAAACATTTACTACCCTATTCCATGAAATAAGCACCCTTTATCTTTAAACCATGGTTCTGGCAATCTACCAATACTCACAAATCTTAATTGAAAGTACCGTATTCGTCCTAATAAGCGCCCCCGGCGCTTAGCTGGCAAAAATCCAAAGGGGGCACTTATTAGGATACCCCAGAAAGGGGGGCGCTTATTAGGAATACGTTATAAACAAGCGAAACTAGCACTTGTCAGGATTCTGAACGAGAATGAAAGTAGGTCGATCGTGGAAATTCAGTGCAACTACACGGATAAACTAATACAATGACTTCGGACTCTATTGGAAAAGCAGTAGAGGTAGGCCATTTTACGTTTAAATGGGGGGGGGGTGGCTCTGTTATATGGACATTTGTAATAGGGGGCGCTTATTAGGACGAATACGGTATGCAAATTATCATCATCAACTTTATTCAAGTATATAAACCCTGAGCAAAAATATGAATGTTCACATATTTCACATATAGTAACAAAATGTAATAACATCTCACAACTCAAAAGAGGTAGGCAACATGAAAAGGATAATAAAGCACAAGAAATGTCTTTTGGATTTTTACATCATATTTCTAAAGAATGATAAACAAAGAATTTCTTTAAATGTATGTTTTTTTCCATTTCCAATATTTGGCAGATACTGAAAAATAAATTTAAATTAAATTGGTCTCCTGTTCTCTCCTAATAAATTATATCTACCTTCAATAACCTTTGAAGGTGTTAGCCCCGATCGTAACTTAACAATGCTTTTCCGAAATTAAGAAGTCACTATTTCAAATAATTATTATTGGTGATTAGACTTTTAAATTCTCTATGTATATCATATCTGGTAATGTTCTTAGTGTCGAGATCTCTATGATCTGAAATGTTAATCTTTAGTTCTATGTTTTGTAAAGTAAAACCAGAGAGAAGAACCTGAATAATGTTGGATTTGCTTGTAAGTAATTTAAATAAATTACTTATGTTAAGATATTCCAAGTGCTTATCTAATCAATTATTCTAGTCTAATTTCTTCTATTGAATGAAATTTATTTATTCTTTTCTTTTCAGACGTGGCTGTTGCATGACAAAGTGAAATTGTGACCGATTTATAACTTCAGAATCCAATTTCATTGTGACCAGGATTAACAGATGAAGTGACCAATGTGTGGTATTAGCAGAGCATGTTAACGACATTTCATATTCATTATGATGCTCAACCAAGAAACTTGAAGCATCACCCTAATATTCCATGAAAAAAATATGGATAATTTTGTTAAAGGGGCAGTAGCACATATTATTGATAAGTTTTATTTTTAAAATTTTTCAATAGTAATATTATACGTTAATGCAAAATGAATTATTTTGATAGTGTCATAAATCTCATCTCACAACCCAATCATCCATAGATAAAAGACAAATTATAAAGATGCACATAAAATCCATTGGTGGTCATTTTTGTGTGAAAACCTCTAATTTATTTGTGTAAGAAAAATGAATCGTATGTATGAACTTTAATTATATATTTTATTTATTACTGTTTCATTTAGTTTAAATACATTGTCTTTCAATTGGAACCATTCATTTTCATTTATCTGACATAACCTAATGTTACTCCTAAAAACTTGCTACTGTCCCTTTAACATATATAGAATGATTTCAAAAATTGTAAATTTGATGTTTTTTGTTTGGTATACTGTTATATTGGGTACCAACACCTCTTGGTGTCTTTCTATTGATTTATTTAATGTTTGTTGATTGTATATATAATTAGTGTATATATATTTATGTTTTAAGTAGTTTATGAGTGATAAATATTAAAGGTATTTCTTTCCATGAGATCATTAACATGTAAAAGATAATGTGATTTCAATGCAATAACTGTATGGCTTTCATATTTTCAGATCATTGAAAATATTATAATATAATAATATTTATTGTTAATCATGGTAGATCATTAACACATATTTGTTGGGACAAACTTTTGGATGCAGTAAATCACTTATGGTTGCCTGCATTTGAAAATGCTTAAGCAATCTTTTAATGCGGTTCGCATCTGTTGTTGTAAAAAGAAAATTGTATATACAGGTAACTGGACAGATTTTGTGTTTCCATTTGATAACATGACTTCAAACTTTATAATTACACTTTAAAGAAGTAAAAATAATTACGTTTTACAGGAAATATTATAAAACCATAAAGCTGTCTGCAAGTGTGTACTCTTGGGGAAGCTGATACTACTTTCTATAGATCTTGTGCTACCATTTGGAATTTGGGCCATAATCTTTACACTTTCAAATATGTTAATTTTGCAGCAAAAAAATGCTAAAATGGGGTCTCAATTAAATTTATTTTCCTATGAGAACAAATTATTTTCCTATTGTTTTGCGTCATGGTACTCAACGTAAGAGGTTATTACTTATGGAAATGTTGTCACAAACTCTTTCCTGGAGGAAGTACAATATGAATTTATCATTAAAATACCATAGGCGCTATAGCATGGGTTTATTTACACTTAATATGTTTGAGTACTCCCCAGTAGCTGTCAGTTAGTGTAAATTTTGTTTTCTTCAGAAAAATCGACCTCTCATTTATCAATAAATATGAAGCGAAAAATGCATCCTTTTTAGTTTGAACACTTTTCAAGTGAGAGAAATTGATGCACATGCAACAAAACTTTTTATGTTCTTTAGAGAAAGTCTTAATTAAAAACATTTTTTGGGGCAAATTGAAACATTTATTTTCATTTTATTTTCAAAATAAGAGCACAGTCCTATCAGTATCAGGGTATTCTTTTTGGAAAACAAAACTCAAGAGTACTTCCCAGACCCGATTTATACTTATATATGATAAGCACATGATTATTTCACACTAATTTTCACATATGAGTAAGGGTAACATTTTAGTTGTTCTAGTTTAACAATTTGACAAAGAATAGAATGCATCACTGCGTCCTCTTGAACTTTGTTTCCATAAAAATTACCCGATAGGACTGTCCCTTTCACGAGAGAGGAAATACGATTGTTGTGATTACTGAGTCATGGTAAGAATCTGGTAAATCTATGTAATTGTGCTGAACCAAGAATGATACAAGCTAATCGCAATGGACTTTTTTTTTCCCTTGAAAATGTGGTAAAATGGATATAAAATAATAAATTGATATAACCGGAGGCTGTATAGAACTTTGGATTTAGAACTAGTCAACAAGTGGGGGGGGGGGGGGGGGGAGATTGTTATTTCTATTGACTTGAATCTATAGCTGAATTTTAAAGGGGGGGGGGGCCCTAAAATGCCACCCACTCCCCATCCCTGGATCCCCTAGGTCGAGAGGCTCTACCTGCAACCCCACTGGATAGTATGCAGCTCGATATGTGAGAGTACAGCATTCGCCGACAGAAGTTTCGGTCTTTGAATCCCCCACTGCTATATGTTATATAATGTCCCTGATATAACTGACATGTTGCATGGTATACTGCCTAAACCAGAATGAAATGTGGTCCAATATGCACAAGTGTTGGAACTAGCTGTTTCCCTGCCAGGATCCCCTTGTGATGTGCTGATAAGGGTTTGATAGACAAGGGTTTAGCTGTTCTCCTATATAACCCTGTTCCACTCAAAATACAAAACACAACAGAACACACATTGAGCTATATTGGGACACGCAATGCCAACACGGCCGCTTGTATTCAGACGGAAATCATCACATCACATTTCACAATAAAGAACATCAAGACACATCAATTGATAGATGTATAGATATACATTCACATGTGCTGAAGCCCGACACGTAAAACCAGAGATAAACTTATTTTAAGAAACTCTGGAACCGTGTTCCCTCAACGAATGCATCAGCAACATAAACCGGAGGGTTTACAGTCAAAAACACACAATAGTGTCATTCAACATGCATCAGAAATACATGGATTTAACAAATTACGATTTACTTACATGTAGTATTATAACGGCTCTTCAGCTCTGAAGATTGATTGACATGACAATCAAATGTTATGAACAGTTTAAAGCAAATGAGAGTTTCAGTACATTCTACTGAACAGTATTATAAAGGCTCTTCAGCTCAAGTCACAGACAAAGACATTGTTTTGAAATTATATTATAAGGGCTTCACAGCACAACACAAATGAATGATGCTGAACATGAAGACTCTCCAGTCTTATAGCAACTGCCAATGTAAAAGTAGATGTACACCAAAAGGGATAAAATATTATAAAGGCTTTCCAGCCAATTATGTACAATAATTGTAAGTGTTAAAGTATTCTAAAGGCTCTTCAGCCTATTATGTACATTGCTTACTATGCAGAAGTATTATAACGGCTCTTCAGCCTCAGACTCCCATTTAGCAGTAAGGTACTGCCGTCAAAAATCTGGAACACAAAGTTTGAATTAATAAAATGATAAATGCATACAATTGTGAAAATCACACACAAAAACATAAATGATTACATGTAGTCAATTTAAGATAAATGACCGTAGCTGCGCATATAGCGAGAATGATAATTCAAATCAAGTCTCCCTTTATATACCTATCAACGCCACCTATCAAGGTAGATAACTCCTTGAGCTACACCCAGTAGGAGAAAACAATTTACTTCTTATTCATACTTCAACCGAAGTAAATATAATGCCTGTCTGGTTTCATATATTGTATGAGTCTATACATAGCAGTGCATGTCAAATATCTTAGAGAGCTTCTTGATTTTTCAAACCACAAACCTAAACATATTTGGACTCTACAGTATACTATACAAAGCTTTGCGGGAGACATAATGTTTTCAGTTCCGTCCGAAATTACGTAAATCCGTAATTCCGTAGCGCTTTCGTTTCCAGACCATATCTCCAAAACCGTTCAATTTTTTTTTTACGAAACTTGGTATGTGGTTAGATCTAGTACTGGAGTGATGCCTTTTGCTATTTTGGTTATTCTGAATTTTTTTCTGGTTTCCATGGAATCAATTTGAACTTAGTGCATATTGGGGGATGCTTTCTTTTCCGGACCATATCTTTAAAACTGTTCAATATTTTTTAACGAAACTTGATATGTGGTGAGACCTAGTAGTGGAGTGCTGCCTTTTGCTATTTTGGTCATTCTGAATTTTATAATTTTCCTGGTTTCCAAGGCAACAGTTTGAACTTAGAGCTAGGGAGGACCATTTCCGGGTAATATCTCAAAAACTAGTCAATATGATTTTACGAAACTTGGTATGTGGTTAGACCTAGTGGTGGAGTGGTGCCTTTTTCTATTTTAGTTATTCTGATTTTTTTTATTTTCTGGTATCTATAGAAACAAGTTGAACTAGGTGTATATGGGGGGGTAGGGTCTGTTTCCGTACTTAAGCTTAAAAACTATTCAAAATATTTTTACTAGACTTGATATGTGGTTAGAACTACTGGATGAGTGGTGCCTTTTGCTACTTTGGTTATTCTGAATTGTTATTTTCTGGTTTCCATGGAAACAAATTGAAATTTGTACATAATGGGGGTAGGGTCACTTTCGGATTAAATGTAAACGGGGGACATCACAGTGCATCACATGCACAGATTTCTAGTTAAATATAGCTGTTGTGCTATACATCACCTCCTTCCATTTTGTCAAGCAGAACAATGTTCTCATTACCATGTGCACCTTGTCAAGTTAAAACTAGCTGTAACCCACAAGTCCTCAGGTTACATCAAGCTACTAACCCACCTAGGCCAAGGCGAAAATCAGCCAATGGAAAAAGAACTTTGAATCAGGCATTGTTAGGATTTACATTGTATTTTACACATTTTGTATATATATGTCAATAATTTAAAGTATGACTTATTGGACATAAACATTTCAGCTAGTTTTAACTTGTTTGTGCACTGGATACTGGGGGGAGCGCAGGATCAGGACTGTTTTCTCTCGGGCTTGTTTCTTGGCATGGAAAAGATATAAATTACAATTTATGAGCTGAAATGTTTTTGAAATGGTTTTCCTTTAGTTTCTCCTCATGATAAAAAAGGTGTACAAATTACATGCTTATGCAAAAATAAGTATGCCACTTTTCAGAAATACTGCCAATTCAAGCTCAAAGCAAGGTTTCACATCCTTTGATTTATGAGTTGGTTATATCATTGTTCAATATTCATTTTCAATGTAAATATGTTTTCCATGCACAAAAATAAATAGCATTATTATATGCTTCTCTTTATTACCATGACAAATCATCAGAGCAATCTTGTGCCATAATTAAGATCAAAGAGAAAAGGTCTATTTCTAGATACTCAAACTGAATTTTTAAACATTCATTGTGATTCCACACACTAATTTGACACGCCTTGACCACAACTTCTTCTGTGTTTAACCATCCTAAAGCTACGTATTGGTTGTGTAACAAAAAGTCTTGAAAAAAAAATTAGTTTGACTTTAATTATCATACTTGAGAATCATAAATTACTTGTATTATTACCAAGGTGGTACCTAGTCAAGGGGTTTCATAACAATTTGTTATGACACATATGTGTCAAAAAGGTGTAGAAATCTTGTGTACATACTCCTTGACTAGTGAGGATTATACTTTATAGCTTTCGTGACCCTGTGACCCCTAATAAGGGCCTCAGGGACCATACCCTGAAAACCTATTCTCAACTTCTTCTCCAGAAGCATAAGGCCAAGAAAGCTGAAACTTTGCCAAGTAACATAAGGAGGACTCTGTGACCCTGTGGCCCCACAATGAAGGGGGGAACCACATTTGCCACACCCTAAAGCAAAATTTGTATGAAGTCTGATAAACTACAGAGCCACTGGCTCCATTTTTAGGTGTCTTTGCCCTTTTGGATTAGTTGGATTTTCTTAACAACATACAATATTAAAAGGATAGTATCGGTTTAAGAATTTCAAAATGAAAATGCAAAATGTATGTCGTTTCCCTTGTTAGCCTTTTCGTATCAAAACTGAAAGAGATAATTTATGACATCTGATTTTGATCTTGTACGTGTACATTGCAATATATGATGATTTGAATTGAAAAAGTATTATAAAAACCGCAATAGATCGAGGTCAATAACAATCTATTTGTCCGGGAGCCTAATCCAGATTAAATTGTGCCGCTACAAATAAAGAGTTGAGATTGTCAAAAGATCAACAAAAAATTCTCAATTGCTTGTGATATATGGGGATTCTGTTTGCAGCGAAAATAAAGTCAAACTGCTATTGAGGATGGCTTTAACAATTTGCCACTGACGTTCTCTGTTTACAGTTATCAGGAAAATGAGATGAGTCATCACTGTTGGTATATATATGGTATCTTACAAATGTGTTTGAGTCCACGGTGCTATTTCGTCAGATATTTAAAATCCAACATATTGCTATTTACATCTTCAAGATACATTTAGATAAATTATCTTATACAATCTATGTGTATCTAATAAAACTATCACATATTTCGGCAGGTGTACGGAATTAGGCAGTTTTCGTATATGGAGTTACCAGGCAAGAATGCGAATTTTCCAACAGTGACAAAGCTGATATATTCGTTGATTCACTAAAATTAATTAATGAATTCCCCTGTTAAAACTAAAAGGAGAATCAAATTTTAAGATCATTCAGCTGTGATAATTCAAATAATTGTGAGGTTAATATAATTTGCAAAAACACCACGAGTGATCCTTTCGTCAGGTGTATGGAAAAGCTTGGCTGTATTCTATTAGCAATCCGCAATAAATTATAGTTTTTAAGTGACGTCACGAAAAAATGGCACTGAATTTTAGCTCATCTGGCCTGTAAGGCCCGATGGGCTTATGGCATGGCATGGTGTCCGGCGTCCGTCCGTCCGTCCGTCCGTCCATCCGTCCGTAAACTTTGTGGAATTTCGACTTCTTCTCCAGAACCATAAGGCCTAGAAACCTAAAACTTTGTGTACATACTCCTTGGCTAGTGAGGATTAAAAATTGTAGCTTTGGTGGCTCTGTGACCCCTAATAAGGGCCACAGGGGCCACACCCTTAAAACCTATTTTCATCTTCTTCTCCAGAACCATGAGGCCTAGAAACCTAAAACTTTGTGTACATACTCCTTGGCTAGTGAGGATTAAAAATTGTAGCTTTGGTGGCCCTGTGACCCCTAATAAGGGCCACAGGGGCCACGCCCTAAAAACCTATTTTCATCTTCTTCTCCAGAACCATGAGGCCTAGAAACCTAAAACTTTGTGTACATACTCCTTGGCTAGTGAGGATTAAAAATTGTAGCTTTGGTGGCCCTGTGACCCCTAATAAGGGCCACAGGGGCCACGCCCTAAAAACCTATTTTCATCTTCTTCTCCAGAACCATGAGGCCTAGAAACCTAAAACTTTGTGTACATACTCCTTGGCTAGTGAAGATTAAAAATTGTAGCTTTGGTGGCCCTGTGACCCCTAATAAAGGCCACAGGGGCCACGCCCTAAAAACCTATTTTCATCTTCTTCTCCAGAACCATGAGGCCTAGAAACCTAAAACTTTGTGTACATACTCCTTGGCTAGTGAGGATTAAAAATTGTAGCTTTGTGGCCCTGTGACCCCTAATAAGGGCCACAGGGGCCACACCCTTAAAACCTTTTTTCTTCTTCTTCTCCAGAACCATGAGGCCTAGAAACCTAAAACTTTGTGTACATACTCCTTGGCTAGTGAAGATTAAAAATTGTAGCTTTGGTGGCTCTGTGACCGCTAATAAGGGCCACAGGGGCCACACCCTTAAAACCTATTTTCATCTTCTTCTCCAGAACCATGAGGCTTAGAAACCTAAAACTTTGTGTACATACTCCTTGTCTAGTGAGGATTAAAAATTGTAGCTTTGGTGGCCCTGTGACCCCTAATAAGGGCCACAGGGGCCACGCCCTAAAAACCTATTTTCATCTTCTTCTCCAGAACCATGAGGCCTAGAAACCTAAAACTTTGTGTACATACTCCTTGGCTAGTGAGGATTAAAAATTGTAGCTTTGGTGGCCCTGTGACCCCTAATAAGGGCCACAGGGGCCACGCCCTAAAAACCTATTTTCATCTTCTTCTCCAGAACCATGAGGCCTAGAAACCTAAAACTTTGTGTACATACTCCTTGGCTAGTGAGGATTAAAAACTGTAGCTTTGTTGGCTCTGTGACCCCTAATAAGGGCCACAGGGGCCACGCCCTAAAAACCTATTTTCATCTTCTTCTCCAGAACCACGAGGCCTAGAAACCTAAAACTTTGTGTACATACTCCTTGGCTAGTAAGGATTAAAAATTGTAGCTTTGGTGGCCCTGTGACCCCTAATAAGGGCCACAGGGGCCACGCCCTAAAAACCTATTTTCATCTTCTTCTCCAGAACCATGAGGCCTAGAAACCTAAAACTTTGTGTACATACTCCTTGGCTAGTGAGGATTAAAAATTGTAGCTTTGGTGGCCCTGTGACCCCTAATAAGGGCCACAGGGGCCACACCCTTAAAACCTATTTTCATCTTCTTCTCCAGAACCATGAGGCTTAGAAACCTAAAACTTTGTGTACATACTCCTTGGCTAGTGAGGATTAAAAATTGTTGCTTTGGTGGCCCTGTTGCCCCTAATATATATATTAAGCATAATTGATAATGAAGCCTGATGAGCTACAGAGCCAATGGCTCTATTTTTATTTTTTACTTTGCGGCCGGACATGATTTACAAAATATGTTCATATTTGGAGTAGAAATATAGTAGCCCTATCCATCATGTGTTTATCAATAAAGTATAATTTGCCTTGAACTATTATAACGTCAAACCATTCGGCCTTCTGTCTCGTGCTTTATCTATAATAGTTCAGGGCAAAACTATACTTGATTGCAAAACACATGATGGTTAGGGCTACTTTATTTCTTAGGTGTAAGACAAATGTCGGATGTGATTGTGTGGTTGACAAAGCTTGGTGTCAATGCTGTCATGAGAAAAATTCATTCATACAATAATGCTGTATGTAGGATCTCTGCATTCTTTACCGGAAGTGACCATTGACACTAGAAATATAAACATTATAAGATTCAGTGCGATGAACATTTTACCCTAAAAGAGTTGTATCTCCTGATGTGACCCTATACTGAACACGATGTGGATAAAGTGCCTTGCTAAAACATAGTGTTAAAACCAGGGCCGCCTTTCACAAAGCAACCTAATCCTCATTCTTTAACATCACACTGAGGTTACCTTAGTGAGTCATCGGTCCAGTCTTATCCGTATCTAAATCATCTGACCCGTGCAGTGTGAATATAACTGCCATACATTCAAGCATTCATCAACAGTTTTTGCTCATAGCTCATAGTTTGAAACCAGCTTATAATAACATAAGTGTTACACACAGGAGTACTTTATATTATATAGAATAAGTGTAACAATGTTACACAGATAAGTACTTATTTAATAATGAGAATCTCAATGATAACTTTCATCAATGATTGTTGATATATTTAATTCGAGAAGATATGAGGGAAAGATTTACGTTTTCATCCAAAATCATTCTTGAACACTTATCAACAAAAGACTGCACACGTCTAAGGCATAAAATCCACCGAGCACCTGATCCGTATCTACATGAATGTATGAAAATACAGCTTGAAATAGAAATTTATCAGATCATATATAACATCATCTTCCTACGCAGAGCCTAAAATGCCAGTTTCCGAACTGTCATTTTATGCCTTACTGCAGAGACTTTACTTTTCTGTGCTGCTATAGTGCCCCTACAGACTAGAGAGCAAGCACAGAAAACTCAAGGTTATGCATCAAGGCAACTTGCGTTTTATGTGTTGCGTAGGAAGATGATATAACATCTGTGTTAAACACATCACTAAATTGTCTTTATTAATCATTTTTCATTTCCATTTCTCCAATTTAGATTCACATACTTTATCAGACATTCACAATATGTCATAACAAACATTGATAATCACAGTTCACGAAAAGAAAACGAAAGAAACTTTAAAAATGAAAAGTTTATTTCTATTACACGGATCCAACATTTAGATTAAATAACAATGAAAGAAACGTTTTGGAAGCGTTCATAAAATATCAAACAAAGTATCTGTGATTACATGGATGGCTGTCAGTTCTTTAATAATCATTTCGACAATATCTCCCCTTTAAAATCACTACATACTTCAACTATTACAAGCGTAAGAAAACGAGTTTCACTTTGTACATAAAAAAACATACAACATGAATATTCATGATAATTTCTTCCTTCACCAATATAGGTCACGGTGATAAGAAATATTTTAATAACAACACAGCTTCCTATGTAACAACAACATGTACATTCTAAATATATAATGAAAATGCTCAAATGAATTTCAGTATCTGTGAAGTTATCAATACATAAATGCTAAAGTGATAAACAAATCGCAATTCCAAAGCAGTTATAAATATTTAAAAAAGGTAACTAGTAATGATTTCAACTGAATACTTTAAAGCAGGATGAAACAGATAACATAGTAACCAATGATTTTAAGTGAATACCTAAAGGCAGGATTAGTAAAGGTTAAGGCATCAAACAGATTGCAAAGTTGCTAACACCCGACACCTGTACTGTTTGAAGAGTATAAGAGATACTATTGTTACCAACATCCACTGCTCCCAGTGTACCATAAGGTTTACTAAAGCTGATATAGTACACAGTGTCTCGGTAGTAGAGTAGATTCCAAATATAAAAACTAAACTCTGTCACTTCACTGGTAGTGTTGTTTGATAGGGACATCTTCATCAGCTTATTATAATTACTGTAATATAATAGACTGTTGCTGATGTCCAGGGTCACTGCATTAATGTCACCACCAGTGTCTAGAGTGGTTAATCTACTACCATCGTATCTGACACTGAACAGTTTATGATAATTACAACTGTATATCATCTGTGTATCAGGATGTACAGCTATAGCCCGGGGAATGTTACCATATCCTGCCAGACTGACAACAGTTGTATAGTGCCTGCCCTGTAGTGACATCCTGCTGATGGTGTAACTGGGATGACGAGTAGTAAGAAATATGATTCCTCTCTTCTCATCAGCTGCCATACCGTAGGTTCTAACATTGCGTCTTACAGTAACAACCCTTGAACTAAAGAGTTTAGATGAAATGATCTTTTGGGGGTTTTCCAAACCAATAAAAAGAGAGTTAAGCTTGGAAATATAAACAACTGACAGTACATATTTAAGATTAAGATATGAATAAATGTCCAGAGAATTGTTATAAAAGTTAAGTTGACGGAGTTGATGAGATGAAAATGACCAGATCGGGGCGACAAGGATCCGACTTCTCTCTTCTTGTGGATCAGGTGTTGTTAGTCTTGTAGTGACAGTTGTTGTAGTAGTTGTTGAGAGAGTTGTTGTAGATGGTTCAGTTGTTGAGAGAGTTGTTGTAGATGGTTCAGTTGTTGAGAGAGTTGTTGTAGATGGTTCAGTTGTTGTTAGCTGTGTTGGTACAGTTGTTGGTTCCAACGGCGAATCATTCTCTCTTAAGATTTTCTTATCATTATCATTCAATTTTACTGTCATTAATGTCTTGTTAATTTGACTAATTTGGTGATTATGTTCAAGTAATATATTTGTCACATTCTCACAATGAAGACATTTGGAAGAATCAAACATAGACATCAGTTCAGCGTTTTCCCTCTGAACTTTCAGCAACGCATCGCCGTACACCCTGTTGTCCTCCCGTACCTGTCCGAGTGACGTCATCATCTGGTGGAGCTGTCTCCTCATCTGATGGTTGGTCCGCTTGAGATGCCGCATCTCGGAGACAACCTCGGACTTGATGATGTCTTCGAAGGACTCACCTTGCAGGATTTTAGACAGGGATGTTTTGACATGTTGACGTATGTCTCTCTTCAACTCAGTCTTCAGAGAAAGTATTTTTTCCTCCTGGTTGTGTAAGAGAATCGCTTTATCAATTGACATCTGGGTTTCAGTTACACCAAGCCTGTCAGAAAGTAGTTTCACTCCATTGTTCAACATGTCCAACCTATCATTAACTAGCTCGATATCCTCGTTGCAATATGCACCACTCAGCAATGCTAATGTGATTAAAACAGAAAAACTGCCTGCCTCCATCTTGTATGTTGCTGAAACACAGAGCTAGAAATACGGTCTCGTACAGTGCCGCTATGCACTCGCTGTCTGTAATGCCTTTCTTATAAAGCCGAGTTTCACCTTGACTGTAAAGATAGATCACTGTACATGTAGATAATGTACGTACTTGGCATGAATCCAGGTTATACACGCAGCTTACTATTTCTTCACTGCCCGTTATCTATACAGACCACGTTGCTTACATGTATGTGGTGCGTGTTTATAACACGAACCCAGGATGTATGTTTCATGATATCTGTACTGCGCACAGGACATGTCGAAATTTCAACTGTACATCAATGCTTTTTTTCAATTCCGTTGTGTGATATGAAATCATTTATCATTTTAAGGTCAAATCTTCACGTCAATCAATTTACATTTAGGATGTTTGTCACTTTTTGAATGTGGTAGAAAGTTAATATACTATTACGGATGTCACAGCTATTTTCACTATTGACTGACAACGTGGTTTATTTTTCATTAGATCCCGTTTTTTCACTGGCAATAATTTGAGAAATTTAGATACTGTAAAAGCATTTGGCTTTCGCCGTGTCTGTCGACATGACAATAAATTATGAATCGGGTCTATGAACTTTATTTTTGAACTATTCATTTCCTTCATATGTGCACTTAGCCCTTTTCATACTTTAAATACTTGTTTTAGATACAAAACATCGTTTGGACTTCAGTCCACTTTAAAGAGATTTGCGTCGTCTTGTTTTTCTTTTGGTCACCTTTTTATTAAAAAAAGATAATACTTTATAAAGCTGACGTAACAATAATTGTTCATGGAATGTACAGGTTTATTTCTTTTTTCGTTGTCATGGGTACAGTGGCTTTCATTTCACCAGTAATATATTGTTTGGTACAATAAATGTGTCACTTTAATCTCGGCCTGAGTCCAGCAAGGACAGACAATGTAGTTGAAAACTGTTCGTGAGTAAAGATATTCATCTGTAAGCATAAAATTTAAATTCAAAACGTTATTTCTTCTATGGTTAAATCCTAGAAATATTGTTTCTGCATTTATTCTTTAACAAGTGTCTGTTTTGCTTTCAATCCATTCAAGTAAATCTTGCCACAGTCGTTTAACAATTAAACATCCATCAAACTTCTTTGAGAGGCATTTAGAAGCTGGTTGATGAAGAAAAACAAGTTATTATTGATAATAAAGACGTTGACTTTCCATAATAACATGTTCTTCTTAAACATCCATAACGTTAATGGTCAAATTATTCTATTTCAACATTACAAAATGCACAAAGTGGAAATCTATAGAACTCTATATTGAAAACACCTGTGTTTGATACTAACAGTTGCTTGGGAAAGTATATAAGTCTTGCACACGTCGGGGCTGATGTTCAGTTTCCCATTTAAGCTGGTAATTTAATTTTGGGTTGAATCATCCTTGCGAAGTCGGGAATAAAATATACTACACCCTTTGTTTTTTCTATAGAGAATTTCTAAGTTTTAAGGATAAAAGGCAGTTCTTTCTGCTTTTTGATAGTATTCCAACATCGTTTGGAATAACTTTTCATTGATGATATGGGACCTGCGTAATCAAGAAAGATTGTTTTAACCCCATATAATTCATTATACGATAGAAATGGATTGTCATCTTCAAAAACATCGGTAAATAAATCTAATATTGAGTTCCAAACAGTGCCAGAATAATACAGGTTTTCTTTCAATTGTTATCGTTTGCCTATTTATATTGCCTGCCGAGTTGGTCACTGTCATATGTAATGTTTTCTTGTAAATCGGACCAAGCATAAAATACATCTTTCCAAAAAGGACTATCGAGTTTATGGATATATTGTGCTGTAAGATAAGTTGGTCTCATTTCTTCAGGAGAAAATATACTTTGGTTAAACGTATATAGAATATGTTTTATGTTTGAATCTTGTACTAACAATCTTCTGATCCATGATATTTTTTTAGACTTAAAGGGGCAGTAGCCCGTTTTTTTGACAATTCTATATTTCAAAATTTTCACTGATAATTGTTAGTTAATGCTAAATGTATTTTATTTGACGGTGTCAAAAAATCTCATTACACAAACCAATCATCCACAGTCAGAGGGCAAAGTATGAAGATTCACTTAAAATTCATTGGCGGCCATTTCATGTGAACACCTTTAATTCATTTTGTGAAAGAAAAAGTAACTGCATGGCTAAACTTTACGTTATATATTTGAATTATTTCTTCTCCATTAAGTTTAAGTATATTGTCTTTCAATTGGAACCATTAGTTTTCATTTTCCCGACATCACCTTATATTTCCCCTAAAAACGTGCTATTGCCCCTTTAATTGTTTCAAGAATAGCAGACATTTTCCAACCACCCTCCTGGTTGGATTTTCTCATTAAACATCGTTTTGTTCTAGGTTTACCCTTCCAAATACTAGTAAACGAGAAAATTTTCGTTGCAAATTACTAGTTTTGGGAAGTAAATATGATATTTGGTAGTATTAAGCTTTTTAAAACTGTTGTTCTTCCCAAAGGTATGAGATCTCCCAAGGACCACTATATGTTTATTTAATGTAGGAACACACGGCTGTTTGTTTATTTAATGTAGGAACACACGGCTGTTTGTTTATTTAATGTAGGAACACACGGCTGTATGTTTATTTAATGTAGGAACACACGGCTGTATGTTTATTTAATGTAGGAACACACGGCTGTTTGTTTATTTAATGTAGGAGATCGGCCAGGCATTTGTTCAAAGATAGGTGTGGTGTTAGTGCGAGGGTCAGTGGTAAAAAGTTGGGAATTCGAAAAATTAGAAGAGATGGTCAGCAAGTTAAACAATTGATCTTAGATTACAGTGCATAGTTTAGCGATAAGATTTAGTATTAATTGCACGGCACGTTAAAATAATCGATGTGTCCTGTTTTCGATCAGGTTTTAGCGACTGGAGTGACTTCCCTTGTGTATTCTATGTAATTGGTAGAGATTTCGCTAAAATCTTTATTTCTTGACCGATTTCGTTCAAATTTGAGATGTAGGTTTATCTCAACATATGAAAACGATATATTAGGTGCAAAAGTCCAGGTTTTGAATATTTTGTCTTATTATATTGTCCACTCCGAGATTCGAACCTCTGTGCACTATTTGGACAACGTTTCAAGACTAATGGTTGAAGTTCCTAGTTGTTGAATGAAAAAGGATGTATTATGAATAAAAACAAATATCAGATTCTCAGCTTGCTGTTTCCCTTGACACTTCCCTTTTGTAAGAATCAGAGAAAATCTAATAAATTATGGGGACTTGTAAAACATTTAAGAGAAGGAATAGTGTTTTATTTAAACTTTTTGCATTCAGCCATTATGTTTAAACGAATTTTTTAATGAGTTCATAATTATTTTGTGAGATTTTGTAAAAGACACACTGTAGGCCTACTGTATATTGAAAGGCACTACTCGAGCGACGTTAATCCGCCATCTTGAAATTCATTACAGAAATTGAGAAATTACTAATTAATTGATAGAAGAGGGTTTAGTTTACGAATAATTTATAACAAAATTTATCAGTTACGACACAGTTTTATCGTAGTAAGGCATTCCACGCTCGAAGCTCCGATGATTGGTTTCATTCCACGATGTTTTTCTTTTTCGAGCGATGCATTTTAGTCTTTATCAATTTGCTTATTATTTTAAATTAAGTGTGAAATAATCATCTTAAAGTCATATCAAGTTGTTGACAGAGAAAGTCCGTCCGAATGTCGTTTCCACAAACAATACCCCGCTCGAATAGAAACATCATGTACCCAGCTCATACACGAGGTCAAGATGACATCAACTCGATTACCCTTTGATATGATGATATCACCAGTGTTGCAGTGCAGCGATTGGCTGTGTGATCACGTTATACAACTATGTCACCTGCCGACTTGACCAGATAAGAAGATAATGTATGTCACGTTCAGCATTACATAGCCTAGTCTACAATATCTCGAGTGTTGATCAATCACATGAGAGCGAGCCCATGACAACCTTAGGGTGTTGACCAATCACAGGAGTGCTAGACTGGGTCGAGCATGATCGTCTGATAATTATTTTAGGAACTTGGCAACTATCCAGGTTATATACAACAGTTGATATGAAAGACAGACAGACAGACAGACAGACAGACAGATATATACACAAAGAACTTAGTTAAGCACCCCCAATGTTTTCAGAAAAGATATTCTGCTAATAAACCATACAAAGTTCCAGAAAAACAATAATTGGGTTTTTCCGATAGAACGATCATTTAGCAGTGTAGAAATGAAAACTTCACTCAATTTACGATTCACTGTCTCTTGATAATGTTTCCCCCCGACTTGGTATTTTTGAAAATCCAAATTTACTTATAACTGAAAATGAAAGTAAATATTTTTTGCTGCAATATGATAATGATAATTCTCTTGACTGAATTGATAATTTTTAGTAGGGACCTCTTAGCAAATGTAAGTCGTTTGAGCAGTAAGAGCCATCAAAATCACAAAATTATCAAATATCAAATTTGAAAAAAGCTTCCCTAAGAATAAACGACTCTTTAAGATAGTGGCTTATCTAAAGGGAGAAGAAGTGTTTGACCCACAAGTCCAACTCAAAGAAACTCAAATTTACTCACAGATTTGACAATTTACGAAATTTTCTCAATTATGGTTGAAAAAAGTACTGAAAATTCAATGTCCTGCCAGGCTTTTATCGTGCATGATAAAAAAGGGGTTTTAATTTAATGTCAACTAGGGATCAAAAATGTTATTTTTGATTTTAAAAATCCAAAGTTTCATGCGTGGTTTCTCACCAAAGACAAAAGTTATATTTTGCCAAATTTCAGTGGTCTCACATTTTTTCTCATATTTTCAATGATTTTGTATTATAAGGATTTTTCCGTCAATTAAATAGTAAATCAAAGGGCAATTGTTATATCTAGAGTGGTCAATACATCAAACATATCACAATATTCAAAGAGCCTCCAATTTCATTTACAAAATGGGCGGTGTTTAATTAAGTTCTTTGTGTATAGTTTATTAAAGTGTCACATGTATGAACACACAACAAAAAAAACATATATATTATATGATATATATTGGTAAAATTATACATACATCTAGCCTGAAAAGGCTTATGAGACACTATAATGTTTAAGGCAAATAAAAGGGACAAAAGGGTATAGTAAGTGTATAAAACATGATGTAGAAAGTTAAAAGATTGTAACCATTTAAGAAAATAAGCTTTTCCTCATACACATGTCATTAATAGAAGCGACAAAAACAGCTAAGGTAAATGACTCTAATGTCATAAGAGCGTTTAAAAGTTGCAGCTCGTTTTCAAAAGTGGTAATATTTAACAAAGATAAAAACTTGAATCTCAAATCATGGTAAAAATGGCAATTTAGAGGAAGTGAATTTCATTCTTTATATTGGGACAGAAAGGGCAAATTCTCTCAGACAGGGGTGTTGGAAGGGGGGGGGGGGGGGGGGGGGGGGGGGGCGGTGGTGGGCTTGTTGTATCGTCCTGTTTCAATATTTAGAGCTAGGTTACCGCAACGTAATTTAGTGAGATTTCTTCTTGTGTTTCTGTTAATTATGGTCTTCAGGTATAACTCTGGTTGGCGATCTTTCTTGAATAACCTGTTCTCAGGTGTCTCGGTAATATGGACGTCTAAATTTCTGCATAATAGCTCAGCTTTATAGACGAAGGAACCTCTTCGATTCTTCTTTTAGACAAATCATACAATTTGGTTAGCAGTCGGGCACCATCACTCTTTGAAATCTTGATGTAAAAGCGAAATGCTTCGATCCGTTGTTTTGTAAGCATTGTAGGCCAGCCCATTTCACCATGAATCGCTGTGTTGGAAGTGTTTCGAGGAACCCCTAAGAAAAACCTTATTGCTCTGTGTTGAATGTTGCTGATCTCACGATGGCCGTACAACCCACAAATAGGAGCACTGTATAACAAGATTGGTTCAACCGTTGATTCATAAAGCTTCTTGTAAACATCATAGTGCATATCTCCACACAGTCTGTACTTCGTTATGAGTAAAGATAGAGCTCTACTCGCACTCTTCACTAATTCTTTCACAGCATACTTCATATCCAAGTGTTCATTAAACCAAATACTTAAATACTTGTAGGATTCTACATAAGTGAGACTATAACTGCAACAATTGAAATCCCCATCTGAACGAGTAAAGCTGTCCTTTCTAAAAAGCACAATTTTGGTTTTGTCCTCATTAATGTTCAGACGCCATTTTCTACAGCAGTTGGTCACACAGTCAAGCATTTTCTGTAACTTTTCTTCTGTAGGGGCTAGTAAAACGATATCATCTGCATATAATAAAATAGAAACAAACATATCAATGACTGCTACTCCTTCATTTAAAATCTGGATCTCATTTGCTAAGTCAATGATATAAATCGGAAATAATGATGGGGATAAGCGGCAGCCTTGCTTCAGCTTCACTCCTGTATTCACCTTGAAGAATGACGTCAGGTTCCCATTCACTCTAACAGCACTTGTGTCTTTATACATCGACTGGATTGACGAAAACATTTTCCCGTTGATTCCTGGTTTCAATAACTTGAACCACAGACAGTTTCTATCAACATTATCAAAAGCCCTTTTCAAGTCAATAAAACATGTAAAAGTGTTGTTGTTTTAGTCAAACCTTGCCTTTAAAACTGTATATAGAGAGTAGATGTGATCAAAACAACTTCTCCCCTTCCTGAATCCGTTTTGAGTATCAGATATCAAATTGCTAGTGTGCAACCACTTGGATATCCGCTGATTGAGTATGTCACAGTTCATCTTACATGGGACAGATTGAGTATGTCACAGTACATCTTACATGGGACAGAGATAAGAGAAATTCCACGATAGGATAACGGTTTACGCAGATTTGAATCGCTCTTGACGATTGGGTTGATAATTGATTCAGTCCAACTGTTGGGTGTAACTACATTTTCAAAACAATAAGTAAAAAAAGAGCCATTGGCTCTGTAGCTCATCAGGCTTCATCATCAATCATGCTGTAGAATGTGGCCAATGTGATTCCCCCTTTGTAGAGGCCACAGGGTCACTAATGATAAAGTATATAATTAAGTATATAGGCGACAAGTTTCAGATTTCTAGGCCTTATACCTCAGGAGATGAAGTTGAAAATAGATCTGAGTGACGTTCCTGTTGCCTTTATTAGGGGCAACAGGGTCACCAAAGCTACAATTTATAATCCTCACTAGTCAAGGAGTCTGCACACAAAGATTCAGCTTTCTAGGCCTTGTGGTTCTGGAGAAGAAGATGAAAATAGGTTTTTAGGGCATGACCCCTGTGGCCCTTCTTAGGGGAATTTAACATGAAAAGATGAACAAACTAGAAATATGTGCATGTGATGCACTGTGATGTCCCCCGCTAACATTTAATCCGAAAGTGACCCTACCCCCATTATGTAGAAATTTCAAATTGTTTCCATGGAAACCAGAAAAATAACAATTCAGAATAACCAAAGTAGCAAAAGGCACCACTCCCCCAGTAGTTCTAACCACATATCAAGTCTAGTAAAAAATATTTTGAATAGTTTTTAAGTACGGAAACAGATCCTACCCCCCATTTACACCTAGTTCAACTTGTTTCTGTAGATACCAGGGAAAAAAATCAGAATAACTAAAATAGAAAAAGGCACCACTCCACTACTAGGTCTAACCACATACCAAATTTCGTAAAATCATATTGAATAGTTTTTGAGATATTGCCCGGAAATGGTCCTCCCTCCATATGTTCTAAGTTCAAACTGTTGCAATGGAAACCAAGAAAATTATATAATTCAGAATGACCAAAATAGCAAAAGGCACCACTCCACCACTAGATCTAACCACATACCACGTTTTGTAAAAAAATATTAAATGGTTTTTGAGATATAACTCGGAAACAAAAGCAATATGCACTAAGTTCAAAATGTTTCCATGGAAACCAGAAAAAAAATAAATTCGGAATAACCAAATTAGCAAAAGGCAACACTCCAGTACTAGATCTAACCACATACCAAGTTTCGTAAAAAAAATATTGAACAGTTTTGAAGATATGGTCTGGAAACGAAAGCATCCTCCTATATGCAATAAGTTCAAAATGAAATTTTTTAGAATAACCAGAATAGCAAAAGGCACCACTCCAGTACTAGATCTAACCCCAAACCAATTTTGGTTAAAAAATATTGAACGGTTTTGGAGATATGGTCCAAAAACGAAAGCGTTACGGAATTACGGAATTTCGGACGGAACCGAAAACATTATGTCTCCCGCAAAGTTTTGCAGGGGACATAATTATATTTGGATTAGAAAGAGGAGAGCCGTGAGTGGTATAACTGACCAGGGTTGTGTGCGAGGAGAGCCGTGAGTGGTATAACTGACCAGGGTTGTGTTAGGAGAGCCATGAGTGGTATAACTGACCAGTGTTGTGTGTGAGGAGAGACATGAGTGGTATAACTGACCAGTGTTGTGTGCGAGGAGAGTCATGAGTGGTATAACTGACCAGGGTTGTGTGTGAGGAGAGACATGAGTGGTATAACTGACCAGGGTTGTGTGTGAGGAGAGCCATGAGTGGTATAACTGACCAGGGTTGTGTGTGAGGAGAGACATGAGTGGTATAACTGACAAGGGTTGTGTGTGAGGAGAGCCATGAGTGGTATAACTGACCAGGGTTGTGTGTGAGGAGAGCCATGAGTGGTATAACTGACCAGGGTTGTGTGTGAGGAGAGCCATGAGTGGTATAACTGACCAGGGTTGTGTGTGAGGAGAGACATGAGTGGTATAACTGACCAGGGTTGTGTGTGAGGAGAGCCATGAGTGGTATAACTGACCAGGGTTGTGTGTGAAGAGAGCCGTGAGTGGTATAACTGACCAGGGTTGTGTGTGAGGAGAGCCGTGAGTGGTATAACTGACCAGGGTTGTGTGCGAGGAGAGCCATGAGTGGTATAACTGAGAAGGGTTGTGTGTGAGGAGAGCCATGAGTGGTATAACTGACCAGGGTTGTGTGTGAAGAGAGCCATGAGTGGTATAACTGACCAGGGTTGTGTGTGAGGAGAGACATGAGTGGTATAACTGACCAGGGTTGTGTGTGAGGAGAGCCATGAGTGGTATAACTGACCAGGGTTGTGTGTGAGGAGAGCCATGAGTGGTATAACTGACCAGGGTTGTGTGCGAGGAGAGCCGTGAGTGGTATAACTGACCAGGGTTGTGTGCGAGGAGAGCCATGAGTGGTATAACTGACCAGGGTTGTGTGTGAGGAGAGCCATGAGTGGTATAACTGACCAGGGTTGTGTGTGAGGAGAGACATGAGTGGTATAACTGACCAGGGTTGTGTGTGAGGAGAGCCATGAGTGGTATAACTGACCAGGGTTGTGTGTGAGGAGAGCCATGAGTGGTATAACTGACCAGGGTTGTGTGTGAGGAGAGCCGTGAGTGGTATAACTGACCAGGGTTGTGTGTGAGGAGAGACATGAGTGGTATAACTGACCAGGGTTGTGTGTGAGGAGAGCCATGAGTGGTATAACTGACCAGGGTTGTGTGTGAGGAGAGCCATGAGTGGTATAACTGACCAGGGTTGTGTGTGAGGAGAGACATGAGTGGTATAACTGACAAGGGTTGTGTGTGAGGAGAGCCATGAGTGGTATAACTGACCAGGGTTGTGTGTGAGGAGAGACATGAGTGGTATAACTGACCAGGGTTGTGTGTGAGGAGAGCCATGAGTGGTATAACTGACCAGGGTTGTGTGTGAGGAGAGCCATGAGTGGTATAACTGACCAGGGTTGTGTGTGAGGAGAGACATGAGTGGTATAACTGACAAGGGTTGTGTGTGAGGAGAGCCATGAGTGGTATAACTGACCAGGGTTGTGTGCGAGGAGAGTCATGAGTGGTATAACTGACCAGTGTTGTGTGTGAGGAGAGTCATGAGTTGTATAACTGACCAGGGTTGTGTGCGAGGAGAGCCATGAGTGGTATAACTGACAAGGGTTGTGTGCGAGGAGAGATTTGAGTGGTATAACTGACCAGGGTTGTGTGCGAGGAGAGACATGAGTGGTATAACTGACCAGGGTTGTGTGTCAGGAGAGACATGAGTGGTATAACTGACCAGGGTTGTGTGCGAGGAGAGTCATGAGTGGTATAACTGACCAGGGTTGTGTGTCAGGAGAGACATGAGTGGTATAACTGACCAGGGTTGCGTGTGAGGAGAGACATGAGTGGTATAACTGACCAGGGTTGTGTGTGAGGAGAGCCATGAGTGGTATAACTGACCAGGGTTGTGTGTGAGGAGAGTCATGAGTGGTATAACTGACCAGGGTTGTGTGCGAGGAGAGACATGAGTGGTATAACTGACCAGGGTTGTGTGTGAGGAGAGTCATGAGTGGTATAACTGACCAGGGTTGTGTGTGAGGAGAGACATGAGTGGTATAACTGACCAGGGTTGTGTGTGAGGAGAGTCATGAGTGGTATAACTGACCAGGGTTGTGTGTGAGGAGAGCCGTGAGTGGTATAACTGACCAGGGTTGTGTGTGAAGAGAGACATGAGTGGTATAACTGACCAGGGTTGTGTGTGAGGAGAGCCATGAGTGGTATAACTGACCAGGGTTGTGTTAGGAGAGCCATGAGTGGTATAACTGACCAGGGTTGTGTGTGAGGAGAGCCATGAGTGGTATAACTGACCAGGGTTGTGTGTGAGGAGAGCCATGAGTGGTATAACTGACCAGGGTTGTGTTAGGAGAGCCATGAGTGGTATAACTGACCAGGGTTGTGTGCGAGGAGAGCCGTGAGTGGTATAACTGACCAGGGTTGTGTGTGAGGAGAGCCATGAGTGGTATAACTGACCAGGGTTGTGTTAGGAGAGCCATGAGTGGTATAACTGACCAGGGTTGTGTGTGAGGAGAGCCATGAGTGGTATAACTGACCAGGGTTGTGTGTGAGGAGAGTCATGAGTGGTATAACTGACCAGGGTTGTGTTAGGAGAGCCATGAGTGGTATAACTGACCAGGGTTGTGTGTGAGGAGAGCCATGAGTGGTATAACTGACCAGGGTTGTGTGCGAGGAGAATCATGAGTGGTATAACTGACCAGGGTTGTGTGCGAGGAGAGTCATGAGTGGTATAACTGACCAGGGTTGTGTGTGAGGAGAGCCATGAGTGGTATAACTGATCAGGGTTGTGTGCGAGGAGAGACATGAGTGGTATAACTGACCAGGGTTGTGTGTGAGGAGAGCCATGAGTGGTATAACTGACCAGGGTTGTGTGTGAGGAGAGCCATGAGTGGTATAACTGACCAGGGTTGTGTGCGAGGAGAGCCATGAGTGGTATAACTGACCAGGGTTGTGTGCGAGGAGAGCCATGAGTGGTATAACTGACCAGGGTTGTGTGTGAGGAGAGACATGAGTGGTATAACTGACCAGGGTTGTGTGTGAGGAGAGCCATGAGTGGTATAACTGACCAGGGTTGTGTGTGAGGAGAGTCATGAGTTGTATAACTGACCAGGGTTGTGTGTGAGGATAGCCATGAGTGGTATAACTGACCAGGGTTGTGTGCGAGGAGAGCCATGAGTGGTATAACTGACCAGGGTTGTGTGTGAAGAGAGACATGAGTGGTATAACTGACCAGGATTGTGTGCGAGGAGAATCATGAGTGGTATAACTGACCAGGGTTGTGTGCGAGGAGAGTCATGAGTGGTATAACTGACCAGGGTTGTGTGTGAGGAGAGACATGAGTGGTATAACTGACCAGGGTTGTGTGTGAAGAGAGCCATGAGTGGTATAACTGACCAGGGTTGTGTGTGAGGAGAGCCATGAGTGGTATAACTGACCAGGGTTGTGTGTGAAGAGAGCCATGAGTGGTATAACTGACCAGGGTTGTGTGTGAGGAGAGACATGAGTGGTATAACTGACCAGGGTTGTGTGTGAGGAGAGCCATGAGTGGTATAACTGACCAGGGTTGTGTGTGAGGAGAGTCATGAGTGGTATAACTGACCAGGGTTGTGTGTGTGAGGAGAGTCATGAGTGGTATAACTGACCAGGGTTGTGTGTGAGGAGAGTCATGAGTGGTATAACTGACCAGGGTTGTGTGTGTGAAGAGAGACATGAGTGGTATAACTGACCAGGGTTGTGTGTGAGGAGAGCCGTGAATGGTATAACTGACCAGGGTTGTGTGTGAGGAGAGCCATGAGTGGTATAACTGACCAGTGTTGTGTGTGAGGAGAGCCATGAGTGGTATAACTGACCAGGGTTGTGTGTGAGGAGAGCCATGAGTGGTATAACTGACCAGGGTTGTGTACGAGGAGAGCCATGAGTGGTATAACTGACCAGGGTTGTGTTAGGAGAGCCATGAGTGGTATAACTGACCAGGGTTGTGTGTGAGGAGAGCCATGAGTGGTATAACTGACCAGGGTTGTGTGTGAGGAGAGCCATGAGTGGTATAACTGACCAGGGTTGTGTGTGAAGAGAGACATGAGTGGTATAACTGACCAGGGTTGTGTACGAGGAGAGCCATGAGTGGTATAACTGACCAGGGTTGTGTTAGGAGAGCCATGAGTGGTATAACTGACCAGGGTTGTGTGTGAGGAGAGCCATGAGTGGTATAACTGACCAGGGTTGTGTGTGAGGAGAGTCATGAGTGGTATAACTGACCAGGGTTGTGTGTGAAGAGAGACATGAGTGGTATAACTGACCAGGGTTGCGTGTGAGGAGAGCCGTGAGTGGTATAACTGACCAGGGTTGTGTTAGGAGAGCCATGAGTGGTATAACTGACCAGGGTTGTGTACGAGGAGAGCCATGAGTGGTATAACTGACCAGGGTTGTGTTAGGAGAGCCATGAGTGGTATAACTGACCAGGGTTGTGTGTGAGGAGAGCCATGAGTGGTATAACTGACCAGGGTTGTGTGTGAGGAGAGTCATGAGTGGTATAACTGACCAGGGTTGTGTGTGAAGAGAGACATGAGTGGTATAACTGACCAGGGTTGCGTGTGAGGAGAGCCGTGAGTGGTATAACTGACCAGGGTTGCGTGCGAGGAGAGCCATGAGTGGTATAACTGACAAGGGTTGTGTGTGAGGAGAGCCATGAGTGGTATAACTGACCAGGGTTGTGTGTGAGGAGAGCCATGAGTGGTATAACTGACCAGTGTTGTGTGTGAGGAGAGCCATGAGTGGTATAACTGACCAGGGTTGTGTGTGAGGAGAGCCATGAGTGGTATAACTGACCAGTGTTGTGTGTGAGGAGAGCCATGAGTGGTATAACTGACCAGGGTTGTGTGTGAAGAGAGACATGAGTGGTATAACTGACCAGGGTTGTGTGTGAGGAGAGCCATGAGTGGTATAACTGATCAGGGTTGTGTGTGAGGAGAGACATGAGTGGTATAACTGACCAGTGTTGTGTGTGAGGAGAGACATGAGTGGTATAACTGACCAGGGTTGTGTGTGAAGAGAGACATGAGTGGTATAACTGACCAGGGTTGTGTGTGAGGAGAGCCATGAGTGGTATAACTGATCAGGGTTGTGTGTGAGGAGAGCCATGAGTGGTATAACTGACCAGGGTTGTGTACGAGGAGAGCCATGAGTGGTATAACTGACAAGGGTTGTGTGTGAGGAGAGCCATGAGTGGTATAACTGACCAGGGTTGTGTGTGAGGAGAGTCATGAGTGGTATAACTGACCAGGGTTGTGTGTGAAGAGAGCCATGAGTGGTATAACTGACCAGGGTTGTGTGTGTGAAGAGAGACATGAGTGGTATAACTGACCAGGGTTGTGTGTGAGGAGAGCCGTAAGTGGTATAACTGACCAGGGTTGTGTGTGAGGAGAGCCATGAGTGGTATAACTGACCAGGGTTGTGTGCGAGGAGAGCCATGAGTGGTATAACAGACCAGTGTTGTGTGCGAGGAGAGCCATGAGTGGTATAACTGACCAGGGTTGTGTGCGAGGAGAGACATGAGTGGTATAACTGACCAGGGTTGTGTGTGTGAGGAGAGCCATGAGTGGTATAACTGACCAGGGTTGTGTGCGAGGAGAGCCATGAGTGGTATAACTGACCAGGGTTGTGTGTGAGGAGAGCCGTGAGTGGTATAACTGACCAGGGTTGTGTGTGAGGAGAGTCATGAGTGGTATAACTGACCAGGGTTGTGTGTGAGGAGAGTCATGAGTGGTATAACTGACCAGGGTTGTGTGCGAGGAGAGCCATGAGTGGTATAACTGACCAGGGTTGTGTGCGAGAGCCATGAGTGGTATAACTGACCAGTGTTGCGTGTGAGGAAGCCATGAGTGGTATAACTGACCAGGGTTGTGTGTGAGGAGAGCCATGAGTGGTATAACTGACCAGGGTTGCGTGTGAGGAAGCCATGAGTGGTATAACTGACCAGGGTTGTGTGTGAGGAGAGCCATGAGTGGTATAACTGACCAGGGTTGTGTGTGAAGAGAGACATGAGTGGTATAACTGACCAGGGTTGTGTGCGAGGAGAATCATGAGTGGTATAACTGACCAGGGTTGTGTGCGAGGAGAATCATGAGTGGTATAACTGACAAGGGTTGTGTGTGAGGAGAGCCATGAGTGGTATAACTGACCAGGGTTGTGTGTGAGGAGAGCCATGAGTGGTATAACTGACCAGGGTTGTGTTCGAGGAGAGTCATGAGTGGTATAACTGACCAGGGTTGTGTTCGAGGAGAGCCATGAGTGGTATAACTGACCAGTGTTGTGTGTGAGGAGAGCCATGAGTGGTATAACTGACCAGTGTTGTGTGTGAGGAGAGTCATGAGTGGTATAACTGACCAGGGTTGTGTGTGAGGAGAGTCATGAGTGGTATAACTGACCAGGGTTGTGTGTGAGGAGAGCCATGAGTGGTATAACTGACCAGGGTTGTGTGTGAGGAGAGACATGAGTGGTATAACAGACCAGGGTTGTGTGTGAAGAGAGTCATGAGTGGTATAACTGACCAGGGTTGTGTGCGAGGAGAGCCATGAGTGGTATAACTGACCAGGGTTGTGTGTGAGGAGAGTCATGAGTGGTATAACTGACCAGGGTTGTGTGCGAGGAGAGCCATGAGTGGTATAACTGACCAGGGCTGTGTGTGAAGAGAGTCATGAGTGGTATAACTGACCAGGGTTGTGTGTGAGGAGAGTCATGAGTGGTATAACTGACCAGGGTTGTGTGCGAGGAGAGCCATGAGTGGTATAACTGACCAGGGCTGTGTGTGAAGAGAGCCATGAGTGGTATAACTGACCAGGGTTGTGTGTGAGGAGAGACATGAGTGGTATAACAGACCAGGGTTGTGTGTGAAGAGAGTCATGAGTGGTATAACTGACCAGGGTTGTGTGTGAGGAGAGTCATGAGTGGTATAACTGACCAGGGTTGTGTGTGAGGAGAGTCATGAGTGGTATAACTGACCAGGGTTGTGTGCGAGGAGAGCCATGAGTGGTATAACTGACCAGGGCTGTGTGTGAAGAGAGTCATGAGTGGTATAACTGACCAGGGTTGTGTGTGAGGAGAATCATGAGTGGTATAACTGACCAGGGTTGTGTGTGAGGAGAGCCATGAGTGGTATAACTGACCAGGGTTGTGTGTGAGGAGAGCCATGAGTGGTATAACTGACCAGGGTTGCGTGCGAGGAGAGTCATGAGTGGTATAACTGATCAGGGTTGTGTGTGAGGAGAGACATGAGTGGTATAACTGACCAGGGTTGTGTGTGAGGAGAGCCATGAGTGGTATAACTGACCAGTGTTGTGTGTGAGGAGAGACATGAGTGGTATAACTGACCAGTGTTGTGTGTGAGGAGAGCCATGAGTGGTATAACTGACCAGTGTTGTGTGTGAGGAGAGCCATGAGTGGTATAACTGACCAGGGTTGTGTGTGAGGAGAGCCATGAGTGGTATAACTGACCAGGGTTGTGTGTGAAGAGAGACATGAGTGGTATAACTGACCAGGGTTGTGTGCGAGGAGAGACATGAGTGGTATAACTGACCAGGGTTGTGTGTGAAGAGAGACATGAGTGGTATAACTGACCAGGGTTGTGTGTGAGGAGAGCCATGAGTGGTATAACTGACCAGTGTTGTGTGTGAGGAGAGCCATGAGTGGTATAACTGACCAGGGTTGTGTGTGAGGAGAGTCATGAGTGGTATAACTGACCAGGGTTGTGTGTGAGGAGAGTCATGAGTGGTATAACTGACCAGGGTTGTGTGCGAGGAGAGACATGAGTGGTATAACTGACCAGGGTTGTGTGTGAAGAGAGACATGAGTGGTATAACTGACCAGGGTTGTGTGTGAGGAGAGTCATGAGTGGTATAACTGACCAGGGTTGTGTGCGAGGAGAGACATGAGTGGTATAACTGACCAGGGTTGTGTGTGAGGAGAGTCATGAGTGGTATAACTGACCAGGGTTGTGTGCGAGGAGAGCCGTGAGTGGTATAACTGACCAGGGTTGTGTGTGAGGAGAGTCATGAGTTGTATAACTGACCAGTGTTGTGTGTGAGGAGAGACATGAGTGGTATAACTGACCAGGGTTGTGTGTGAAGAGAGACATGAGTGGTATAACTGACCAGGGTTGTGTGCGAGGAGAGCCATGAGTGGTATAACTGACCAGGGTTGTGTGCGAGGAGAGCCGTGAGTGGTATAACTGACCAGGGTTGTGTGTGAGGAGAGACATGAGTGGTATAACTGACCAGGGTTGTGTGCGAGGAGAGACATAAGTGGTATAACTGACCAGGGTTGTGTGCGAGGAGAGCCATGAGTGGTATAACTGACAAGGGTTGTGTGTGAAGAGAGCCATGAGTGACATAGAACAAGGGCAATTACTCTGTAATCTGATTTTGAAACTGCGTCAAGGGATTGATGCCCTGAAGACACACAGCAAATTTGAAATGCATACACAGAGCCCAAACCCATATCCCCCTTCCATATCGTACGGTACACGAATAACACATCTCAATAAACACTGTCAAATTGATTTATTACATAGTAAACAATATTTACAAATGAAAAGCTAGAGTTAAAAATAGAGCCATGGGCTCTGTAGCTCATCAGACTTTTGATGGAAATAGGTTTTTATGGTTGTGCCCCTGTGACCCTATTTTAGGGGGGTCACCAAATCTACAATTTAGAATCCCCATTGGCCAAGGAGTCTTTTCCGTCTTTTCATCTCTCTAGACCTTTTGGAACTAGAAAAGAAGATGAAAATAGGTTTTAAAAGTTTTGACCCATGTGACCCCATTTGGGGACATGAGGTCAAGAAATCTACAATTTAGAATCCCTATTTGCCAAGGAGTCTGCACATCAAATTTCAGCTCTCTAGAGTCATTGGTTCTGGAGAAGAAGTCGAAAATGTGAAAAGTTTACGGATGGACGGACGGACGCCGGACGCCATGCCATGCCATAAGCCCATCGGGTCTTTCAGACCTAATGAGCTAAAAATTCCAATTAAATATTCATATACTTGAGTTAAGCTCAAGCTAAATGTATTCATTATTTTCAAAAGAAATTGCAACAAACTATACTTGCAACAGAACATAATGAAAATGTGAAAATCTAAAAATAAGTAGATCTTCATAGATACATCTGTTCTAGAATGTATGTTCTTAGTTCTCTTTTCATCTTGAACAATAACTTCAATGAGTAAGACGAAACTAATTCCAAGCAAATATTTTTATTTACAAATAAAATAACTAACAAAGCATTTTAACATTCTAGAACATTTTAACATATTTTCTTAATTTTCATGCAGTATGTTCAACGCAAGACTTATCATTGATATTTTTTTTCATGGAAAGTTCCAGATGAATAAGTTTCAAAATGAAACAAGCAAACAAATTTAAACTTGCAAAAATCAGTGCCACAAATAAAATGCTTTCAGTTAACCTTTATCCCAGGCTCTATTCCTGGTTTCCTTTGGCTGGTTTGTGTGTTGCGACCTGCTCTGTGGTAAGTATCAGCCACAGAGGGATTTCTGATAGGGAAAGTCCAGCTAAGGTAGGTCAAAGAGCTGGCACAGGAAAGTTTAGGAGATGTTGCAAGGCAACAGGACCAGTTAGCAAGTTTTTGCTTATGGGATGTTTCCTTGAAACTCTTTTTTGTAACAAATCTTTGCAATCATTGTATTCACATGGTTCATACATCCAAAACAGAATAAAATTCCAGTACTTTTCAAGGACATTTAACAATTTTTCAAGTACATATGTTCGCAGAAGTGTAGATCAATCGACGAGGTCAAGTGACAAAACTTTCTGTTTCTGTGCCGTATGTGATTTAAACATATTTATTTCCATAAATGGATCCGGATTGGCAAACAAGCTGACGCTTATGTCAATGCCGCTCCGGGATACAAAATACATAAAATGTCATGATGAATGTACAATAAATCATATTACATGTCTGAAATAATAATACACCAATCATTTCTAGTTGTCAAAATGTCATTTGAAACTATTTTGGATCAAATCTGCCACTTAAATTTATAAACATGTGCACGGAATTTATAAGTTCTTTGTTTACACTGTCTGAAGAGTTTTGATTTCCGAAAAGAACTGATTTTAGGTCAAATCCATTAGTGTAGAAATACATAGTTTGTCGTATATCGTTGAAAATAGGACATACGAAAAAGTAATGAATAGAGTCTTCATAATCATGGCCACAGGGGCAGGATGTGGTTTCAGATATAAAGCGTTGGTATCTGTGTGCATTTAGATCACTGCATTCAAGTCGAAGACGACAATGAATGATTTGGCAAACTCTGCTTCCACTGTTTAGATCAAAATGGCAGTAGGTATTTTTATTATTTAGAAGTGCATTTTTGAATCTTGAAAGGGACTGTATTTCTCTCTGTTCAGAAGGCAATGAATTCCATAATGTAACAGTATTTGGAAGAAAAGACCGTGCATAATTCGCAGTTTTAGAGTTGATAGTTTGAAGATTCGTGTTATTGCGTAAATTATAATCAGAGACGTCCGATAAACTAGGGGGTACAAGATTACTAAGATAACTCGGCGTTATGTTATTGATCATTTTATAAAACATCGTCATTTTTTGAAAATATCTTCTTTGACACAGCGGTTGACAATTAGTTTCTTTATAAATCTTATGATGGCTGGTGCCTCGAACAGCACCACACACGGTTCTTAGAGCGTCAAGATTAAGCTTTTCAAGTATATCCGCTTGCTGTTTGGTGCAATTATCCCATATGTGACTGCAGTAATCGAAGACTGGCAAAATGAACTGTTTGTACATTGTTTCTAATGTTTTTCGGTTAAGACGATATTTGAGGCTTCTTAGACAATTTACCATGGGTGCAACTTTTTTTGCAATGTCATTAATGTGTTCGTTTCAGGTACAATCGTGTTGTAATATGAGACCTAAGTGTTTATGACTGTCAACAGATGTTATAACTTCATCATTCATTGTTAAATTTGGCATTGCAGTTGGTTCATATTTCCGAGTAAAGTGTACTGATTCTGTCTTACTTGGATTAAAAGATACCTGCCATTTATCCGCCCATTCGGCTATTCGCTGTAAATCCTCATTCATATTAAGGGCCGTTTCATCAGGATCACCAATGATCACATATAAAGAGGTATCATCCGCAAAAAGGCGTATATTGCTGCTTATCCCTTCAACTATATCATTAATATATACAATAAATAAAAGGGGGCCTAAAACTGAACCCTGTGGTACACCAGCAAAGAGAGTTCTATTATCGGATCTAAAACCATTAATAACAACCCGTTGTATTCTATCCTCAAGATAACTTTCAAACCACTTTATGAGGTTACCGTTTATACCATATGATTTTAGTTTGTATATAATACCTTTGTGCCAAACTTTATCAAAAGCTTTACTAACATCGCAGAATACTGCTCTAATTTCTTTACCTTTATCTACTGCACCAGCAATGAAATCGTACAGATACGTTAATTGGTTAACAGTTGAATCTCCTGGCGTAAATCCGGATTGAAGATTGGAAAGTATATCGTTATCCCTAAAGTAGTTAAAGACATGTTTAAAAATACATTTTTCAAAAACCTTTGCTAAACAACTCGTCAGTGCAACCGGTCTATAATTGGAACAGTCATTGATACTACCCTTTTTATGGATAGGGACTACAGAGGCTTCTTTCCAAACTTTCGGAAAAATCTTTTCAGAAAGGGACTGGTTAAACAAATCAGTTAAGGGAGAAGCCAGTAATCGGGCATTCATTTTCAGGAACTTATTGCTGATTCCGTCTGGGCCTGTTGCTTTTGTAGTGTTAAGAGAAAAGAGAATATCATAAACTTCATTAGGGTATAAATATACGTCACATAAGGATTTATCTGTGTATGAAACAGGTTCATCAATATTCCTGTCTGGATAACTTACTTTTGTTTGATTTGTGAAATATTCATTCATAATATTTGCGATTTCAACGCTACCGTCATACAGTTGGTTGTTACAGAGAATAGGGGGAAACGAATGTGATATTTGTTTGCCTTTTTTGTAATTTTTAATCAGGCGCCACCAGATTTTTGTTCCGTGCTTTTCATTAATTAGTGTATCAATTGTATCTATGTATGACTGTTTTGCTTTTCTGACAGATGTGATAGTTTTGTTTCTGAATAGTCTGAATTTTGCCCAATCGGAGGGTAAGCGATTACGTTTTCTGATCAAACTCCGAGTTTCATTGTTCATCCATGGTGCATCTTTAGGCCTGATAGTAACAATTTTATTGGGTACATGTTTATCGCATAAATCCATGATCTTACGGGTTACCTGGTCTGCTACTTGATTAATATCAGGGAAGGCAAATATTGTATTCCAATTGAAAGAGCTCAGTTCATCAGAAAGGGCTTCAATGTCGGCTAAGTTATAGTCATATATTTTTCTTTTAAATGAAGCTGTTTTCGTTATCGTATCCTTCAAAGTAACATACACAGGGCAGTGGTCACTACATATAGGATCAAGTACACCGGATTCTAGTACGGACGCAACATGTGAAACAAAAATAAGATCAATCAAAGTACTAGAAGTAGGCGTAATCCTTGTAGGATTAGTAATGATTTGAGACAACCCATTGATCAATTTGATTTGATTAATCCTGTATGAATTTGTAATTAAAAGGTCTTCATTAAAGTCACCAGTCACAATTGTTATGAGTCCAAGATCGATAGCATTACTGATCGATTCTTCAATTAAATCCCAGTAAGCATCGCTTTTGTCTGCTCTATAAAATGTTCCGATGAGATAGGTACGTTTTTTACATCTTATTTTAACCCATAAAGCTTCAAGCGCAGGCAAGTCTAAGCTATTCATACACTCAAAAGCCAAGTAGTTCTTAATATATACTGCTACTCCTCCGCCTCTCCCCTCTCTATCTTTTCGTATTGGTAAATGAAACCCAGGAATATGTATATTCATGCTATCTATACCATGATGTAACCATGATTCTGTAACGCAAATGATATCATACGAGTCAAGTTCGGCCTGAAGTATATCTAACTTATCTCTAACACTCCGCGCATTTAAATGAACTACTTTAAGATCAGTGTTTTGATATGTGCCGTATTGTGACATTGGAATTTCCCGAAAGCAATCGATTGTGAGAAGCGGAAATTACCAATTTTGCTGGAATGGTTGGAATGTCGCAGACTGGTTTAGTTTCATTCCGTTCTCCGGTCACAGTAAATTCCAGTTCACTTTTGAAGATTTCCAGGACATAACCACGAAAGTCCAGTACATTTAGTAAACATTGTAAATTCAAGTACTTTTCCAGTATCAAAACAAAACTCAGGTACTTTTCCAGGCCCGGGCAAACCATGGTATAGTCAGACCTCGATAATCCGTCCACCGATAATCCGAATCCCGCTGTAACCAAACTAATCTCTATATAAACTCTTTAAATGTTGATTCATTAATCCGTTGATTCAGTCTCCGAATCCGAACGCTAATTAGCTGTAACGGATTAGTTAATTATCACTATTCCTGCTTCATTAATCCGGCCGTTCATTACAAGCGTTCGGGTAAGTGATTGACACACTGATTGGTAGGTAAACTTCAGTGACATTGAATTGACACATGAGTTGAGCGTGAGGGTAGTTTGTGATTGTAATAAATTGAAATGTATCACTTTGTGTTTCTGGAGTTTGTGATTTTAGTAAATTGTGTAATAGTTATAAATATATATATGTATATGAAATAAACTCGTTTGATATACTAAATACGTTCTCGTCTGTTTGTAGATTCAAAGTGGAGTAACTCTAACTTGTTTGGTTCATTTCAGTAGTCTGAACGTTTCACTATCCGAACGTTTTTTATGAAAAACGGAAGCGTTCGGATTATCGAGGCCTGACTGTATATGAAATAAGATTACCGTATATCAACTTAGAGACCAGTTAGAGAAACTTTTTTGTATCCAATCTTTAGCTATGATTGTATTTTGCTATATGACATAAAATTATATCATCTTAAAAAATTTGTCACTTCTAGAATTAAATAGGTTAATGGTCCGGTTCCTCCATCTCTTCATCCGGTGCACACTGCAACACAGAACAGTAGATCAATAAAACATTGGCTTGACTAGTCAGCAGAGTGACAAAAACCAATAAGTGACTAGTCAGCAGAGTGACAAAAACCAATAAGTGACTAGTCAGTAGAGTGACAAAAACCAAAAAGTGACTAGTCAGTAGAGTGACAAAAACCAATAAGTGACTAGTCAGTAGAGTGACAAAAACCAAAAAGTGACTAGTCAGTAGAGTGACAAAAACCAATAAGTGACTAGTCAGTAGAGTGACAAAAACCATAAGTGACTAGTCAGTAGAGTGACAAAAACCAATAAGTGACTAGTCAGTAGAGTGACAAAAACCAATAAGTGACTAGTCAGTAGAGTGACAAAAACCATAAGTGACTAGTCAGTAGAGTGACAAAAACCAATAAGTGACTAGTCAGTAGAGTGACAAAAACCAATAAGTGACTAGTCAGTAGAGTGACAAAAACCAATAAGTGACTAGTCAGTAGAGTGACAAAAACCATAAGTGACTAGTCAGTAGAGTGACAAAAACCAATAAGTGATTGTAAACCTCAATGGATAAATAAATAAATATTAACCGAGTGTGTTACTGTATCTTTAATATCATATTAAAAGGAATAAAATTTGTATTATGCGAGCCTTTGGCGAGCATAATAGATATATTTTAATTCTTATTGTATGATATTAATGATACGGAAGGTTAATAATTTCTCTATCATATTATGTCATTTTGAAATAAAACGGTTTTGACGAAAATATCATTCCTTCTAAAAATATGTTTCACCTAGATTTTGCAGAGAAATTTCTTCCACAATACACTAAGGTGAAAGTCATATTGTCGGTGATAAACAGTTGTGAATAGTCTAGAAATATTTCTTCATGAAATGAGTTTTTCATAGTGATAGAAACGTCTTCTAAACTTTATCAACATTTAAGTCTGATTTGACACGAGCAAACCTTGTGTTTTCTAAAAAACACAAAATGTGTATGAACCACTTGTCAACACCGCTATAACAGGGGAAGTAACTAAATGCATATTTAAAAGCTGCATTGTCTTTGTTGTTCAGTTACGGTATCCTTTGACTAAACGCCGATTATTTGTGAAGGTGGGGTTGATATGTTTGTTACTATGCTACTAAAAAATGTGTACTATCACTAGAATATGATTTGTTTTTGCTGATAAGTTGGTAACTGACACGGTCAAAGTGATTTAGGCCTATTCTATTCACGAAAATTGAAGCACATATTTGTTTGATAGCCAATATTGTTTGCTGCATATCAAATTTTTTTGGTGTTAACGCACGATGTAAACAACTTGAAAGGCTTTGATCACCAAGCTATTTCTAAAATACGAATGCGTGATAAGTTAAAAAACGCAAAACCTGAAAACTCCTGATGAAGTTATCAATGATTAGCAACCGCTTTATGACTCGCATGACATGCATGGAGTTTTGAGAAAATACTTTGTGTTTTGATCTAATTTGCATCTTTATCAAATTTTGAGCAAATCGGATACCAAGTTTATCAGATAGCTTTATTGCATCGATAACACCCTCCATTATATGATAAAGATCTATATTGCTGCACTACGTTTGCAAATAACTGTGGATGACTAGTAGGGTGTATAAGTGAAGGGAAAATGAAGCATTCATAAAATAGAGGAAATTGAAGCATACATAAAATTCCACAAAGCAGACTTGATTTTCTTCATTCTTGATCATGTACTGTAGGGAGAGGAAGCCTCTGTTGTCAGTTCTTATTGAGACTCTTGTGGAGGATGCCAGGGCTTTCACTGTTGGCTTCAGTAGGGCTAGTTTGTATCTACAACCAAACAACAATACACAACAGATTATATTTCTTACTTTAATAAGTTTCCGAACTGCCATTTTATGCCTTGCTTCCGACCCTTTACTTTTCTGTGCTGCTATAGTGCCCCTACAGGCAAGATAACAAGCACAGAAAACTCAAGGGTCAGCAGCAAGGCATAAAACTGACAATTCGGAAACAGGTGTTTAGTCGTTGCAAAGGAAGATGAACAGCAAAATACAGGCTTACTTTTATAGATAACATTTCTTACTCTCATCGGACAGCAAGATCTTGTGAAGAACTTCTGGCCTAAGAGTAATTGAAGGGTTCGAATGACGGGGTATCTAAAACATCAATAAAATGCAACCTTTTCCTTGAAAATGATTGAAATGAAGATATTCTGACAGCTAAAATGATTTACTATAAATCAATTATTTCATTGAAGCCTTGAGTTTGGTTGCAGAATGTATAATCGCAATGAAATCGAGGAGTTTTCGAGTTTGGTTGCAGTCCCTTATAGGCAACTTAATCTTTCTGCAACCAAATTCAATGGTGTCATTCCATATATCATTGTATAGATACTTATCTCAGCTTTCAGAAAATTCGAATTTGAGTCTTTTTGAAGAGCTAGGTTGCATTTAACAGTCCTTTTTGACACCCTGTCATCCGGACCCTTCAATTACTCTTAGGCCGAACTTCTTTGAAGATTGATATTTGATATCATTATTTCAGATAAGATCGAAAATAAAAAACATGAAGATAGCAATTGAAGAAACTAGATACCGCAAAAGCAGAGCAGCCCCGGAACTTTGGGTTTCGCCTTACCCTGTTCCGCCTTTTACAGGCCTCACCAAATTGGGAATTTTCTCGTGACCTTGACCTTTGACACTCAAGGTCACACAATCAATGAACACATTTCATTGAGTATAACATTATTGTAATGAAATAAAGTGTTAAAAATACAATTAATCCATTTTCTCCATATATGTTGACCTTGCTGTGACCTTGACCTTCGACAGTTAGTACCCAAAACTTTTTGAAAATGTTGAACTTCTCAAGAGATAATATATACAAAATCTAAACTTCATAGCACAAAAACTTTTCAAGTTATTGTGTTTAGAAGGAATTGCAATAACTCATATCTCATGACCTTGACCTTTGACCTTCAAGGTCACACAATAATTGAACACTTTTTATTGAGTATAACAATCATGTATTGATTAAAAGTGATCATAGTTAAAATTAAGCATTTTCGCTAAACCATGCTTAAGTCATGACCTTGCTGTGACCTTGACCTTTGACAGATTGTAGCCGAAACCTTTTCAAATTTTTTTACTTTTCCAAGGATGATATATAACAAGTTAGAGCTTCATAGCACAAAAACTTTTCAAGTTACCGTGTTTACAAAGAATTTTGTGGTGATTTTATAACTCGTGACCTTGACCTTTGAACTTGAAAGTGAACATGTCATAATGATTCCCTGGAAGTATTAACATTTAGACATGTTCATGAGTTCTGAAAAGCTAAATGGGATAAAGTTATACCCAAATTTAGTGCATTTTGTAATAACTCATATCTCATGACCTTGACCTTTGACCTTCAAGGTCACACAATCATTGAACACTTTTTTTTGAGTATAACAATCATGTATTGATTAAAAGTGTTCATAGTTAAAATAAAGCATTTTCGCTAAAACATGCTTACGTCATGACCTTGCTGTGACCTTGACCTTTGACGGATTGTAGCCAAAACCTTTTCAAAGTTTTTTACTTTTCCAAGGATGATATATACCAAGTTAGAGCTTCATAGCACAAAAACTTTTCAAGTTATCGCGTTTACAAGGAATTCTTAGTGTGAATACATAGCTCGTGACCTTGACCTTTGACCTTGAAAGTGAACGTGTCAAAATCGTTCCCCCGAGGTATGAGGAGTAAGGTATGAATAAGAGTTCTGGAAAGCTAAGGGGAAAAAAGTTATAGCTAGTAGTACGAGTGCGGCGGCGGCGGCGGACGCGGCGGCGGCGGCGGCGATGGAAACTTCACAAAAACTGATAGCAGCCCCGTCCTTAGACGGGGCTGCTAATTAGCTCTGTAGCTCATCAAGCTTCTTATTCAAGTTTGTTGTAGGGTGTGGCCTATGTGAATGCCCTATTAGAAGGGACCATAGGGTCACCCAAACAATTTAGAATTCCCATTTTGTTTAAGAGTCTCTACACAACATTTCAGTATTCTAGGTGTTGTGCTTCTGGAAAGGTCTATGAGACCTACAACAATGGTTATTTGTTTTTTAATGATTGTATTGCCTAAACATAGCATACACACTGCTTATTGTTAGCACTGAAAGTTTAAGCTTTCTTTGCCTGAGGCTTCTAGAGAATTTTCAAAACCTCGCTGTCAACTTGAAACGAAAGCATTTCGGAATTATGGAACCATGGAACCACGGAGATAACTGAAAACATTATGTCTCCTGCAAAGCTTTGTTGGGGACATAATAATGTGAAGGTCACCAAAATAGACTGTACCTTCCTAATAAGCTGCTATGTGTAAGATATGAAGAGAATCTAGTTAATGGTTCTTGAGATATCCCGCAAAATGTCGAATCTTGTTACCTTGAAATGAAGGTGAAGGTCTTGAACCCAACTCTCATTGTGATAAAGCAAGATGAATACAGTAGAACACGGATATAGGGAACACGGATATAGTGAACACGGATATAGTGAACACTCAGATATAGCGAACAGATTTTCAAGTCCCTTCCCTATATAATATCATTAAAATTATATGCGTATAGCGAACACCGGATATAGCGAACTAAATTCTTTGGTCCCTTGGTCTTTGTTATATCCGAGTTCTACTGTATGCAAAATATAAAATAATTCTGGCTACGGTTTTTGAGTTATTCCATTTTGTACAGACGGACACTACCCAATACTATATCCACCGCTTCACACTAAACATGCGGCGGGGGGTAAAAAGCGAATAAGTCATACCTGTTTGTTTGTGTTTGCTGACACTGGAAAGATTCAACCATGTCTGAATCTTTTGGAAACGCAGACTGAAAAACATCATGGAAAAACATTAAGGGCAACTATAAACAGAACCTCTACCTGCCCAAAAATCATTTTGGCTTCTACAAGACGCCTGCCTAATGTCTATGCTTTTATCTGCTCTTTCATGCTAATTTATAAACAAAGTACAACATCATGGTGGCTTCCACTCATCTTCCAATGCAGAGCCTAAAACGCCAGTTTCCGAACTGTCATTTTATGCCTTGCTGCAGAGCCTTTACTCTTTTGTGCTGCTATAGTGCCCCTACAGACGAGAGAGCAAGAGAGAAAATTCAAGGTTATGCAGCAAGGCATAAAACTGACAGTTTCGAAACTGGCGTTTTAGGTTTTGCGTAGGAAGATGGCTTCCACTGTGCATCAATAACTAACAAATCAAACCCTTAACTTGTTGTAAAAACGTTGTTTGTTTAAGCTAATTTCTCTGAATTGCTCTCCTGTATCACATGCTTGACAATGGCATCAGGATCTATATAGAAACATCACTCTTACTGAATGTGGAAGATAATTCATAACATATCCCTTTATGATCACATCAACTTCTAAAATGCCAATGAAAGAAGTATTTTAAAGTTCATTCAACTCTATATTCTCTTGCACCAGAAAATTAGATACAATCAAATAAAATTTTCAAATCTTTGAGATGTTTGTTTCAAATTGTTTGTGAATTTAAGCCTTCTCCAGGCTTTTTAGTGGTTTTCAAGGCTTTTTGAGGCCAAAATAGGTTTTTAAGACTTTTAAAGGGGCAGTAGCACGTTATTAGGGAGAATATAAGGTGGTGTCTGGTAAATGAAAATAAATGGTTCTAATTGAAAGACAATGTATTTAAACTAAACGTAGCAATAATAATTCAAATATATAACTAAAAAGTTTAGCCATTTACTTACACAGAATAAATTAAAGGTGTTCACAAAAAATGGCCGCCAAGGCATTCTTATGTGAATCTTCATTCTTTGTCCTCCGACTATGCAATGAGATTATTGACACTGTCAAAATAATAGATTAAGCATAAACTAACAATTATTAATGAAATTTTGAAATATAAATTATCAAAAAATCTGCTACTGCCCCTTTAAAGACCAAGTGCCCCTATTCCAGGCTTTTTCCCGGCTGTACAAACAAAGCTTGTTACCAGTTTCCTAAATACACCTGACAAAACCATTTTCACTTTGTGTAGACTTTTCCCTCTTGTTGTAGCACAATGAGCAGCCAATTATGTCTGATTGGGCGCAATAAATGTACTTTATCATCATTATCATCATAACGTACGTGTGTGCTGCCAGCGTTGCCAAAGGTAGAGAGTTGGAAGAACGGCTGGTCGGGCGACATGAGTATCTGAAGCACCTCGCTCGTCATGTCCAGCTCGCTGAAAACCTCCTTCACGCACTCCGACTGTACATCATACATAGAGGATACTTAATGTAGTTTTCCAAATACCAGCTTTATTTCATCAAGCGCAATGGGTAAGAACTTTCACGAGATGAAATAAACCTGGTATTTGGAAAACTACATTAAGTATTCTATTTATTATATGATTTTTTAAATGAGAAATGACTTTAAAACTGAAAGGTTACCCGCTTTTGTTTACATGGCTGAAAGTAGTTCTGGCACCTGACCAGTGACGATATAATATATCAGCACTGGTCACAGTGAAAGTATAATATATCGTCACTGTTGCCTGATAGACAGTTTATTTCACTGATAAAAACCAATATGTCACTGCTGAACATATCAAAAAATGATTTAAGTGATTTAATGATTTTAAGTGGCAGTAGCAGGATTTTAAAATATATTTTAATGTCAAAATGGCAGTTACCTTACAAAAACACACTGTCGGCAATTCTACTTGATTGATAGTGGTGAGAACTTAACAGGAACTTTAACTTTATTGTTTGTTCAATCTTGACTTGAAATAGAAATGGTATTAAATGAGGGGTTTGTTATGTATCCTCTTTACAAAGGAAATGTTTAGGAAATTGTCACAAGCTTAAGATCTCCTTCAATAGGATTTACATGGATACTCTTTGCACTTGCTTGCTCCCTTGAGTGTACAATTCCTTCAGGGTAGCGATGCCTAAATGGTAGTGATATATAAAGGGTAGTAATGTCTACAGGGTAGTGATGCCTAAAGGGTAGTGATATATGAAGGCTAGTAATATATGAAGGTTAGTGATGCCTTAAAGCAGACATCACTTTGGACAGAGATTTTGAGGTATTTACCCATTTATGTATCAAGATATTCCAGAATATTTTCTAATGATTGGAGCAAGTCTCATTGCAAAAACACAACTAATATTTTCTTCTCAAACATCCCATTGCTTTATCTGAAACTCCAATTATATCAGGCCAAGGGAAGAAATTTTTTTCTCTTTCACACTTCGAACCAGGGTTGTGATGCCTAAAGGGTAGTGATGTAGGAAGGGTAGTGATGCCTAAAGGGTAGTGATGTAGGAAGGGTAGCGATGCCTGTAGGGTAGTGATGTAGGAAGGATACTGATGCCTCAAGGGTACTGATGCCTAAAGGGTAGTGATGTAAGAAGGGTAGCGATGCCTATAGGGTAGTGATGCCTAAAGGGTAGTGATGTAGGAAGGGTAGTGATTTAGGAAGGATACTGATGCCTAAAGGGTAGGAAGGGTAGTGATTTAGGAAGGATACTGATGCCTAAAGGGTAGTGATGCCTAAAGGGTAGTGATGTAGGAAGGATACTGATGCCTAAAGGGTAATGATGCCTAAAGGGTAGTGATGCCTAAAGGGTAGTGATGCCTAAAGGGTAGTGATGTAGAAAGGGTCGTGATGTAGGAAGGGTAGCGATGTAGGAAGGGTAGTGATGTAGAAATGCTAGTGATGTAGGAAGGGTAGCGATGTAGGAAGGCTAGTGATGTAGGAAGGTTACTGATGCCTAAAGGGTAGTGATGCCTAAAGGGTAGTGATGCCTAAAGGGTAGTGATGCCTAAAGGGTAGTGATGTAGGAAGGGTAGTGATTTAGGAAGGATACTGATGCCTAAAGGGTAGTGATGCCTATAGGGTAGTGATGCCTAAAGGGTAGTGATGCCTAAAGGGTAGTGATGTAGAAAGGGTAGTGATGTAGGAAGGATACTGATGCCTAAAGGGTAGGAAGGGTAGTGATTTAGGAAGGATACTGATGCCTAAAGGGTAGTGATGTAGGAAGGATACTGATGCCTAAAGGGTAGTGATGCCTAAAGGGTAGTGATGCCTAAAGGGTAGTGATGCCTAAAGGGTAGTGATGTAGAAAGGGTAGTGATGTAGGAAGGGTAGTGATGCCTAAAGGGTAGTGATGCCTAAAGGGTAGTGATGTAGAAAGGGTTGTGATGCCTAAAGGGTAGTGATGTAGGAAGGGTAGTGATGCCTAAAGGGTAGTGATGCCTAAAGGGTAGTGATGTAGGAAGGGTTGTGATGCCTAAAGGATACTGATGCCTAAAGGGTAGTGATGTAGGAAGGGTAGTGATTTAGGAAGGATACTGATGCCTAAAGGGTAGTGATGCCTAAAGGGTAGTGATGTAGGAGGATACTGATGCCTAAAGGGTAGTGATGCCTAAAGGGTAGTGATGCCTAAAGGGTAGTGATGCCTAAAGGGTAGTGATGTAGAAAGGGTAGTGATGTAGGAAGGGTAGCGATGTAGGAAGGGTAGTGATGTAGAAATGCTAGTGATGTAGGAAGGGTAGCGATGTAGGAAGGCTAGTGATGTAGGAAGGTTACTGATGCCTAAAGGGTAGTGATGTAGGAAGGATACTGATGCCTAAAGGGTAGTGATGTAGGAAGGGTTGTGATGCCTAAAGGGTAGTGATGTAGGAAGGATACTGATGCCTAAAGGGTAGTGATGCCTAAAGGGTAGTGATGCCTAAAGGGTAGTGATGCCTAAAGGGTAGTGATGCCTAAAGGGTAGTGATGTAGGAAGGGTTGTGATGCCTAAAGGGTAAAGATGCCTCAAGGGTTGTGATGAAGGAAGGCTTGTGATGCCTAAAGGGTAGCGATGTAGGAAGGCTAGTGATGTAGGAAGGCTAGTGATGTAGGAAGGCTAGTGACGTAGGAAGGCTAGTGATGCCTAAAGGGTAGTGATGTAGGAAGGATACTGATGCCTAAAGGGTAGTGATGTAGGAAGGGTTGTGATGCCTAAAGGGTAAAGATGCCTCAAGGGTTGTGATGAAGGAAGGCTTGTGATGCCTAAAGGGTAGCGATGTAGGAAGGCTAGTGATGTAGGAAGGCTAGTGATGTAGGAAGGCTAGTGATGTAGGAAGGCTAGTGATGTAGGAAGGCTAGTGATGTAGGAAGGGTTGTGATGTAGGAAGGCTAGTGATGCCTAAAGGGTAGTGATGTAGGAAGGATACTGATGCCTAAAGGGTAAAGATGCCTCAAGGGTTGTGATGAAGGAAGACTTGTGATGCCTAAAGGGTAGCGATGTAGGAAGGCTAGTGATGTAGGAAGGCTAGTGATGTAGGAAGGCTAGTGATGTAGGAAGGGTAGTGATTTAGGAAGGTTACTGATGCCTAAAGGGTAGTGATGTAGGAAGGATACTGATGCCTAAAGGGTAGTGATGCCTAAAGGGTAGTGATGCCTAAAGGGTAGTGATGCCTAAAGGGTAGTGATGTAGAAAGGGTAGTGATGTAGGAAGGTTACTGATGCCTAAAGGGTAGTGTTGTAGGAAGGATACTGATGCCTAAAGGGTAGTGATGTAGGAAGGGTTGTGATGCCTAAAGGGTAGTGATGTAGGAAGGATACTGATGCCTAAAGGGTAGTGATGCCTAAAGGGTAGTGATGCCTAAAGGGTAGTGATGCCTAAAGGGTAGTGATGCCTAAAGGGTAGTGATGCCTAAAGGGTAGTGATGTAGGAAGGGTTGTGATGCCTAAAGGGTAAAGATGCCTCAAGGGTTGTGATGAAGGAAGGCTTGTGATGCCTAAAGGGTAGCGATGTAGGAAGGCTAGTGATGTAGGAAGGCTAGTGATGTAGGAAGGCTAGTGACGTAGGAAGGCTAGTGATGCCTAAAGGGTAGTGATGTAGGAAGGATACTGATGCCTAAAGGGTAGTGATGTAGGAAGGGTTGTGATGCCTAAAGGGTAAAGATGCCTCAAGGGTTGTGATGAAGGAAGGCTTGTGATGCCTAAAGGGTAGCGATGTAGGAAGGCTAGTGATGTAGGAAGGCTAGTGATGTAGGAAGGCTAGTGATGTAGGAAGGCTAGTGATGTAGGAAGGCTAGTGATGTAGGAAGGGTTGTGATGTAGGAAGGCTAGTGATGCCTAAAGGGTAGTGATGTAGGAAGGGTAGCGATGTAAGAAGGCTAGTGATGTAGGAAGGGTTGTGATGTAGGAAGGCTAGTGATGTCTAAAGGGTAGTGATGTAGGAAGGGTAGCGATGCCTAAAGGGTAGTGATGTAGGAAGGGTTGTGATGCCTAAAGGGTAGTGATGTAGGAAGGATACTGATGCCTAAAGGGTAAAGATGCCTCAAGGGTTGTGATGAAGGAAGGCTTGTGATGCCTAAAGGGTAGCAATGTAGGAAGGCTAGTGATGTAGGAAGGCTAGTGATGTAGGAAGGCTAGTGATGTAGGAAGGCTAGTGATGTAGGAAGGGTTGTGATGTAGGAAGGCTAGTGATGCCTAAAGGGTAGTGATGTAGGAAGGGTAGCGATGTAAGAAGGCTAGTGATGTAGGAAGGGTTGTGATGTAGGAAGGCTAGTGATGTCTAAAGGGTAGTGATGTAGGAAGGGTAGCGATGCCTAAAGGGTAGTGATGTAAGAAGGGTAATGATGTAGAAAGGGTAGTGATTTAGGAAGTCCTTTGAGCAGGAACTGCTAAAGCTGGATTCATCGTTACACCAAAGCAAGTTTTTTGCCTTGAGTGTTAGCCTTCCATGCCTGACCAGTAAATAGAAATACACTTACAGCACATTGCATGTGTTTGTAAACAGGCAAAGAATTCACATACATTGTGTACATCATCACAGACACCCAGCAACTTGTATCTGCATATGTTAACAGGTACATGTCCTCATTATCATCATATTTATATTACCAAGAATATGAGGTTTGAAATGTCAATACATTTACCTTCATTATAATCTTGTTGAGAACGTTGGCACTACAGAAATCAAAGTCGAGAACTTCATCAGGCTCCAGTGTCTTGATGCTGCAGTCCGTGAGAACACCCTCCTCCTCCAAACTAAACACAAACAGTCAGATATAACAAAAGACAATCTTCCTTTCCAAACTTAACACAAAGAGGACAGTCAGACAGTTCAAGCTTTACTTCTTGTCAAATAAAATCAATCAGCAAGAGCTTTTTCACATGGAAGTTCAGTGTGTGTCTGACGAAACATTGTGAGTCTACACTGCACGAAATAGCATGTTATCTGTGAAACCTAGTTCACAACATGTTTGTCATCAGATTAGGCCTTCTCATTGAGCAATAGAAACATTTCCATCCTTTGAAGGAGAATGGGTTTAAGCCCTCACAAGCATAGAAACAATACTTATTTCACCGCTCATTAAGAAATAGAGTAGCCCTAACCATCATGTGTTTTGCAATAAAGTATAGTTTTGCCCTGAACTATTATAGTTAAATAACGAGGCCGAAGGCCGAGTTGTTTGACGTTATAATAGTTCAGGGCAAAACTATACTTTATTGCAAAACACATGATGGTTAGGGCTACTCTATTACTTTTCTAGTATGACGATTTTTACGAGTTTAAGTTATTTCTACTCCAAAATAAACATATTATATATAAATCACGTTCGGCCGCAAATTGAAAACCCTCGATCAGGGCCATATCTTGTGACGCCATAACCGATTGTTATTGACGTCATGGGCCATTGTTTCGTGACGTCACTCAAAAACTATACTTTATTGCGCAATAAAGGGTGGGCGGCGCCTTTGATCTTTACGGGAACAATACTAGAATCATAAATAAAACTGTGCAATGAGCAACACTAAGATTCGACAACTCACATCAACATGAGCGGTGACCCGTAACCTGCATAGCACATCTTCAAACTAGTAGTTAGCCCCGGAATACTGCTGCTCCCGAATATTGTCAGGCATTCCTATTGGAGAAGAATAAAAAAGCTTTGCACATGCTCTTCTGCCATCATCTTCCTACGCCGAGCCTAAAAGGCCAGTTTCCAAACTGTCATTTTATGCCTTGCTGCATAGCCTTGAGTTTTCTGTGCTTGCTCTCTACTCTGTAGGGGCACTATAGCAGCACAGAAAAGTAAAGTCTCTGCAGCAAGGCATAAAATGACAGTTTGGAAACTGGCCTTTTAGGCTCTGCGTAGGAAGATGTTCTGCCATTTGTTTTTTACATACATACATAACATACATAACATGATGGCGTATGAGTACAATTTGTACTTTACCGGCCGAGCGTAGTATTTTCATGTTTCCCTTATTCCCCCGTTTATACGCATCAAAATTATCTTGGGTAAGAAAAAGAATAACCAACTCGATGCTCGGAATTACGGATTATCTGTCCCTCGTGAATTATTGTGTCAAACTCCTCGCTGAAGCTCGGAGTTTATCACAATAATTAACTCAGGACAGATAATCCGTAATTCCTCGCAACTCGTTGATTATTCTTATAGTATTAAAAAGAAATTGATGTGCAAGGTTTAATGAGATTTTCAACTATCAACTCACTAGTAGGACAGTAAGATTGATCTTGAATGTGATCTGATCTTCTTTGATGGAGTACTCATGGAATACAGCTTCCTGGATGAAGGCATTGGCTTGTACACACTTCGCATCTTCGACTGTCACCTTCAGACCCATCGGACTTGCAAATACTGTGGCTGTCTGCAAAGAGGAAAGACTTTTTACTACTGCTTATCCAAGGTATTGCTGTTTGAAAAATGTATTATGGTTTCATTTAAGATCTCGTGTTGACATCAATTGACATCATGTCATAATCATGAAGAACTTTTCAAAGTTTGTGGCACATAATGGTCATGTCAACAATTTTCTTGAAATGTTTTTTGACAACATAATAAAGCAATAAAAATTGAATCAAAGGTTTATTATTGCTAAATGTTGAAAGACTCTTAATAATTCTCTGAACAAGCAGAGCCGCTTTCAAGACAAAGATGAAATTGATTAAAAGGATCAAAATGAAGTCTCAAACTCAGAATTCAGTAAGGATACTGATACAACATGATCAATCACCCTAAAAATGCACCCCTGCCAATCCCAAGTCTAGGATTTATTGATGCAGATCTTACCATTATTACGAAACAGTATTGAATCATAATGATCAGTATCATAACTTATTCACTTATTCTATGTAACAGTCTAAGCAAACCTAGCCTCAATAATACTAGCTATAATACTCCCATATTGAGTCTAGCTAGATGCAGTTACAGGATCATGTTTGATTGATCGTTAAACGGTCAACTGATGCAACCTGTTACTGTGTCTATCTAGACTCATTATTGGAATGTAGTGATTATATTAATGCTAGGTTATGTTGCAATTATGATTACTCCCTGCATACCACAACAATGTTTGCTCCCCGTGAAACATCCTCAGGATGATGGCAAAGAAAGCAAGTTTGGAAGAACTTGAACTGTCTATATATATATGCCAAGCAACTCACTCATTTCCTTAATACATCAATAATTGGATAATAAAAGATATTGTTTAGTTTTCTTTCTGTACAAAATAAAAGTTGATGTGAATTCTAAAAAAATAAAATGAAATTATTTAACACAACGAAATTCTGTGCAAATTTCAATCATGAGTGAAAAATAAACACTATTGATGACATACTTTAAGGCAATTGTTTCAAATTAATTGAAAATAATATTTCACCATTTTCTTTCTTTTTTAAAAGTATAAGAATTCTTAATAACAAATATTAATATTGATGAGTTCAATTTGATCTCAAAAACTTTTAATTGACGAAAAAGCTGGCAACAGTTTGAAGAATAGTTCGAGAATGTCTTACTCTGTGCAGAGACCATATATTGAATATACGGTCTCTGCTCTGTGATATTGTCAAACTGATTAGTGGATAGAGGCCTACTTTGTAGTGATATCAATCTGCTTATGTGTATCAGCTTTCAAACAAATAACTGTAAATAAATGAAAATGCATAATTGAAGCAACGATTTATGAAAGAGTAATTATATATAAATTTGTAACTTTAATTGTTTTCAATATTTTCCCAAATGCTACTTGGTATGTACAAAGACGTAAATAGAATTAAATCTATTTACGTCTTTATGTATGGAGAACTGGCTTTCATACTTCTTTGAAATGTATCGCTTTCAAAATGCTTGAAACATTTCTTGCATTATCCACCTTGGCGACAAGTATGAAATTATTGTCATCGTCCCCTTGTTGGGTAGATAGACTCATCCTTATAATTTTAAATCAATGACATTCGTTGTCGAACTTTACTCAATCCATATTTGCCGCCATGTTGCTCTACTTTTAAAGGGGAGTAACTCTTTTCTCTTGAGACGCAAACCGCTAAATATGCAATTACAAAATTACGGGGAAGTGAAACAGAATTTCACGCAAAAGGGGAAAAGTATTACTATCAAATTAATTAAGCTATTTCATTGCTTATAATTTCTTAATTTATAGCATTTCATTGCTATAGATCAATGTGGATATTTTTGTTTAATTAAATTAATCAAAATCATGTTTTTTGAATGGCTCTCACAAAGAGTCACAGTGAAGTATGTTATTAAGTTTTAAGCCTTTCCGTTTTAGAGACTCTTTTTTTCCAGTTAACATCAAGTTTATTATTCGTTTTCTATTTCACTTTTTCTTCAGTGTGCTTATAGTTAATATTATTGCACATATTTTTATTTTTTTGGTTTGTTTTGGAGGTATCTTTTTATGTACCGGGTAATAGCCTCTACAAGTTTTAACATTGTTCAGGACATTATATTCAAATGCAAGATTTAACTTATAAATTTCTTTGAGTGGCATTTAGAAGTTTGAAGTCAAATAAGGACGAATATTTATGGATGACAACTTCTTTATTCTGAGTACACAGAATAAAGAAGTTGTCATCCATAAATATTCGTCCTTATTTAACTTATAAAGTTGGACGTTTGAAGTTCTTAGCTTATAGCTTAGGGTTTATGGCATGGCACGGTGTCCGGCGTTCGTCCGTCCGTACACTTTGTGCATTGACTTCTTCTCCAAAAGCATTAGGCCTAGAAAGCTGAAACTTTTGTACAGTCTACTTGACTAGTGAGAATTACAAAAAAAAGCTTAGGGTGACCTGTGGTCCCCAATAAGGGCCTCATGGGCCATGCACGTCCAAAATCTGTTTTCATCTTCTCCTTTAGGCGCATGAGGCCTAGAAAGCTGAAACTTCGTTTACAGACTCCCACAATGCCTACGTAGTAAAGAAACACATTGGTCACACCATAAAGCAAAATTAACCCTCACGCAGTATCGTTAATGACACCACCTTTGCGGTCACGTGGGCCTCAGAGGCCCAGGCACATGCACATGCAACTCAGGATCGCTGCCAGGGCAAAGGGGACAATATTATATATATGATGTAATTTATAATACCGTATTTCCTCTAATAGCGGCCGGGGGTAAAGGTACCTAAACGTGAATAAGAATCGGGCCTCTAATAGGGGCCGGGTCTAGTCAATAATTACTCCCTTCTGTCTGTCAAATATCTAATTCAGTATTTGTATATAGGTAACCTTTTACCACATGTTTAGAACTGTCAACATAATGAAAAGATCGAATATCTATCAATTACTTTTGTGGTTTTAATAGCACACATATAACTATAATAAGCCTATATATACAGGTCTCAAGTTGACTTTGGAAAACTTCCAAAAAGAACCGGGCCTCTATAAAGGGCCGGGGGGTAATACCCCCTAAATGTTAATAAGAACCCGGGCCCCTTATTAGAGGAAATACAGTATGTCACCTATGTGTTCCAATCCTCACAAACTGATCGGTGATGTGTTTATTTCAGACTCATTTGCAGGCTTTTTTGGTAAAATATTATTTGGAAAAATATTATTATAATATTCATTCTCGCCATATTGCGCATAATTGGTTTGTTCAAACAGGCCAATTCCGACCAAAAAGAGCTTTACTTAAGATGCATGTGCGCATTAAAGAGTTGCCACCAAAACCCAAAATCTCTACATCCGGGTTAAACAAATTCTTCAGTCTCTTGCCACAGGGATACAGATTATTCATACCATCACTGATTTCGGTTAAAAAGTCCACCAAATTTTAATTTTACGATAGCGTTTGCATGAAAAGGGCATTTGACCAGTTATCGCACCTGTTTTTGGTGGCTTCAAAGAACTCAATCATATGAACTGGCGTTTTAAAGGGGGACTGAATGGTCTATGGTGGTTTGAAAGGAAAGGAAAAGTATGAACGGTTATAAATTATTTATAATGATATGTTTTCTCTTATGAAAAGACAGAGACTTCATCAGTAGATTCTAGGACAGTTGACAGTAACACAATGATATGACATACTGTTAATCGCTTGGAAAAGGCAGAACTACGGATTTCGCCTACCATTTTCCATATAAGCAGACGAACGCTTCGCCTACTGCCACGTCATTTCCGGTATCCCCTTCCCGTGGCCTCTCAGCCTTGTTTTGGTTTGTCGCTGGACGGCGACAAGCAGACGCCTTAATTTGTTACACAATGTTTACTTAGCTGTAGTTTCATTGAGAAACTGTGTATCGTTGCTGTTTTGGCCTAATATTTATGTTATATAGTTATTTGACAAATATCTTATGAAACATTATTTTAAAAAGGTTATACAGCGTCTCTTTAAGAATGATCTTGAACCTTAAAACTTCAGGAGAGTTTGGTTTACCAAAAACTCACAAATTCGTCAATAACAAAAAATAACGTTACTTTGAATAGTTAGCAGTTGGAAAAAGAAAAATGTTGCCCATAATTTATATCACAAGTCAACAGAATCGGTTTAGACAGCGTGATTGGGTTGGATACAATATTTTGCACATAAAGGTGTGGTTAATCGATTTCAATAACATCCATGAACGTCACTTGCATCAGATTATTGACCGACAAAGGTAGTGGTTCTATCTATATAATTTGAATTTACTTGCAGAACGCCAAATGGCTCATTACACTCCATTAATGTAAAGAAGTTGTTAATGCCTTCTCAAACACTAGATTCAACGCCAAATAAAACATCAACGGTATGCATTAAATAACGTTTATGTCAACGTCCCAATACGCCCGAGACACACCAACAACTGGTCATTGCATTGCAGAAAGAATGGGGTAGAAGTGCATAATGGTGACTCCATCAATTTGTCCATTCATTTCCAAAGGGAAGTCAAGGAAGATTTTTTGCAAATGCCATGAATTCATAAGACCGACTTCAACGCCATCTTGTGATTAACAGAATACGGAAACAAACCTAAAACTAGTGTTAATGTTTTGGTTTACTCTTTTTCTTTTGACATGTAAACTTGTGCTTTGATATCATTGAAATTATGTAACATTTATTTTTTTAAGGCGAAGAAATGAATTCTCTGAAAAATTACATATATGCGTTTCAGTTTTGGGAGAATATATTATTTTTGTTATGTAAGCTTTTTTCGGATTTTTGTCTATTCATATCAGGAAGTAATCTCAAGGGGTATACTTTATCTGTCATGTTATTACGATTCTATATATTTTGTACTGAAACAAGGGTTTACCCTGGGTCTTTGAGGCCCGAGCTTACAGCAAACGTATGTATTTAAAACGTCAATAAAAAAAGCAACATCTTGTCTACAGTTATGACGTCATACGTAGCCTTAGAAAACATACTTATGAAGGAATATATGACGAAAGAAGTCGCTTATTTCAAATGTGTTGATTCTGGGTAAGGTCAAACAGGTAACCGGGCCTCAAAGGCCCAACGATACTGCGTGAGAGTTTAAAGGGGCAGTAGCACGTTTTAGGGGGAATATAAGGTGATGTCAGGGAAATTTAAATTAATGGTTCCAATGGAAAGACAATGTATTTAAACTAAATGGAGCAGTAATAATTCAAACATATAATGTAAAGTTTAGCTGTAAGATTCCTTTTTCTTTCGAAAATGAATAAAAGGAGTTCACAAAAAAATGGCCGCCAACAGATTTTATGTGAATCTTCAAACTATGTCCTCTGACTATGGATGATTCGCTTGTGCAATGAGATTTTTGACACTATCAAAATAATACATTTAGCATTAGGATACAATTATGAATAAAAATTTCAAAATTAAAAATCATCAAAAACCGTGCTACTGCCCCTTTAATATGACGCGTGGTGAGCTACCGAGCCAATGGCTCCTTTTTCTCACCAGATAATCCCAAACACCAAAGGAGTCAGGCTATGTTGAACGCTGCTGTTTGTGGGTCGGCTATATTAGGTAAATTTTGTGTTCCAACAGTATTTATATATCTTTCTTCCCCGTGATATATATGTTGATGATACATCTTTGACTCTCAAAGATAACCAAAAGTATGGAAATAATCAACAATCATACCAGTTCCAAAACGATGTGGACCGAAAGATTTAAATAATTATAGATTGCTTTCCCTCAAGGCAGTGGCTGCTTCCTTTTCTCTATAACTCTTATGTTGGATCCATTACAGTTTGCTTACCTACCAAGAGTGGTGTTGAAGATGGACTATAACGATATTGAATAATTTGTATAACCATAAACCCTAAAATCTTACCAAAATACCATACTTGAACATCCTGCGTCCATTTATGATGAAAAAAAGTAACACATGCACGGAAAATCCTTTCTGGTTCATCACATGTCTACACAAAATGTTTTGATGTGCCTAATCATAGGTCAATTTAACCAGGAAATCATAAAAACGTATGACCCAAATAAACTGATATCACCCTCTTGAGCGGGAGTATAAATTATTTATACCCCGCCTGGAACCAATCACGAAAAAAGCGTGCAAATTGAACTTATTTATACCCCGCCATGAAAAAAACGTGAAGATTGAGCTCCTTGAAAAGTATGTTTCGTGGAATACATTGATGTAACCTTTAACCTATTTAAAATATGCGTTGTGTTTAAACATTCGGTAAGATAAATTCGTTTTAACATTGCATAGCGGGTTACATTATAAGTTGTTTGCTTCTCACGAGGGTAATACGGTCTGATGTACCATCTTTGTAGAAATGTTGCCCGAGCCGCAAGGCAAGGGCTGACATAATTACAAAGATGGTAAATTATACCGTATTATCCGAGGGAGAAGCATACAACGTATTTATCTTACCGTCATATCAGAAGAAAATATATCCATTTTAATTTGACTGCCGTTAATGGATGAGCCATCACCGCATGAACGGCCTTGACCCTAAATGTAAATTAAATGGCATCGTCCAACCCAACTGCAATGTTATGAATCAAGGTTACGTAAAACTATTACACTAAACATGCTGGAAAACTGTTTTATGTTAATCCTATAGCATGTGCAAGTAATGCAATGCAGAATCTTGTTTAAAAAAAACCTTAGAATGACAAGAAAACAAATCTATGATTAACTACATTAGCGTTTGCGGGATACCGCAAAAGCAGAGCAGCCCCGGAACTTGGGGTTTCGCCTTACCCTGTTCCGCCTTTTACAGACCTCACCAAATTGGGAATTTTCTCGTGACCTTGACCTTTGACACTCAAGGTCACACAATCAATGAACACATTCCATTGAGTATAACAATATTGTAATGAAATAAACTGTTAAAAATTAAATTAATCCATTTTCTCCATATATGTTGACCTTCGACAATTCGTACCCAAAACGTTTTGAAAATTTTGTACTTCTCAAGAGATAATATATACAAAATCTTAACTTCATAGCACAAAAACTTTTCAAGTTATTGTGTTTACAAGGAATTGTAATAACTCATATCTCATGACCTTGACCTTCAAGGTCACACAATCATTGAACACTTTTTATTGAGTATAACAATCATGTATTGATTAAAAGTGATCATAGTTAAAATTAAGCATTTTCGCTACACCATGCTTAGTCATGACCTTGCTGTGACCTTGACCTTTGACGGATTGTAGCCATAACCTTTTCAAATTTTTTTACTTTTCCAAGGATGATATATACTAAGTTAAAAGCTTCATAGCACAAAAACTTTTCAAGTTATCGCGTTTACAAGGAACTCTTAGAGTGAATACGTATCTCGTGACCTTGACCTTTGACCTTGAAAGTGAACATGTCAAAATCGTTCCCCCGAGGTATGAGTAGTAAGGTATGAATAAGAGTTCTGGAAAGCTTAGTGGAAAAAGTTATAGCTAGTAGTACGAGTGCGGCGGCGGCGGAAACTTCACAAAAACTGATAGCAGCCCCGTCCTTAGACGGGGCTGCTAATAATCACGAACACAGCTGATCGAACGTATGTAAACTCTAGACACAGCGTGCATCATTTAATAACGTCATCTTAACCCTATGCGATACCTCTTCTCGGAGAGGAGATGTTGCTATTGCAGTGGGGTACATAAAATATTTACACCGTGAGAGGTGAGACTCGCGGTGTACATAAGATAAAACGAGTTGATCGTCAGCCAATCAAAAACAAGTATTTTACTGTAAGGTAAGATAAAGGTATTTATTATTACCTTGAAAGGTTTTATGCAACTCGCGTTCTGCTCGTTGCATAAAACCTTTCACAGGAATAATAAATACCTATGCAACCCGCTATGCAATGTTATAACTTATACTATACCTCTATTAAATTGGTAAGAATATCATTGGTTAGTTGACATCACATGATTGAAAAATTTATCTGTACACTGACCCCGGCTTAGCAGCTATCAGTGAGGAGATCAGTTTTGCCACAGAAATTTGTGACTCTGACCTGAGATATTGACTCGTCACATGATTTTTCACATGCTTGCATCTGTCATGTGACGCTTTGTTTTGACGAAACCCATAAAACACATGCAACAAATTAGGGGGGGGGGGGGGGGGGGGGGGGGGGAATCAGTATAATAAAACATTTAAATACTCATGGTGAGGTCATTATGTGAAATACAAGGACTCTCGAACCCTTGGTCAGGTCAGACCGCCCCGGGAGTCGGATCTTGAGTCCTTGTATTTCACATAATGACCTGACCCTGGGTAACTGTGTGTAAAATAATGACCCGGACATGAACTGAATCCCTCCAAAACGATATTGCAACATAAGTTACATACTCAAACACTCTGGTAGATCAGTAGATCCTCATCTATAAACAAGAGTCAAATTCTTAAAGATAGAAACCTCTAGAAAAACAACAACATAAAACAAAGTTATTTATTTTCATTTGCATAGTTTTACAAATCCATAGCACTCTTCAAGCAAAGCAATTAATATCAATTCAAGATGGTTGCAGTAAACCTTTGCTCTTATCAACAAATTTTCACAACAAAAAGATTTGTTATTTACATTTTCTGTTTGACATATTGAAGGCACCATAAGTTAACCTGAAGCATTCTCTCTTAGAAGCAGTAGTATTTATAAATACAATTCTACCATAAATGTGCAAAATACATGTTTGACTTTAAATTAAAATTTGAGCTATAATAATTCTGTTTTATGCTGCTTATTTCCAAACACAGTATGTTTATCTCCTAACTATTAAAAACAAGTTTCATTTGACTTTAGAATTGACAAAGAATGTTGACCAATGTTATAAACTGATATAGAAGTATTCTTGATGAAAAAAAATACACATACAAAATAATCTGGGACCTGCCCATAAACAATGAAATTGGGTCCCTCATCATCGATGGTAAGGGAGACACAGTAACTGCAAGACTTCAAATTGTACAGGGCCATTCTTGTTTTCAAAAATGGAAGCAATGATTTCGTGAGTTGCTGCATGGGCAGTTTATGGAAACAAAATATATGTTACGTCATAATAATAATATGTAATGCCTAACTATTAAACAATAAACAAAGATCTTATGCTTCATGCAAGGATATTTGCGACCACATAAGATGTACCCTCGGGGTATGTATCTACAAATGTTCAAATGAAAGGTGATACATTTCTTCAAAGTGATAGAAATTTTCTTTTAAATGATTAAAGAATTCTTTACAATGATTGAAGAATTCTTTACAATGATTAGAGAATTCTTTACAATGATTAGAGAATTCTTTACAATGATTAGAATTTTTTTTTACAATGATTAGAGAGCTCTTTACAATGATTAGAGAATTTTTAACAATGATTAAAGAATTCCTTCAATGATTAGAGAATTCTTCTCGACGATCAGGGAATTCTTCAGTAAAATTCCTATATCAAAAGCGAATAAGGAAATCCCAAAAATGATTACAATTTTGTTGACAATGATGAGCAAATTCTTACCATGATTAGATCTTTTCCCCAATGATTAGAAAATTCTTTAATTAATGATCGGGGTATTAATTACAAAGTTGTTAAGAAAATTCTCCAGTGATAAGGATTTGTGAACAATAAATAGAAATGCAATTAAGGCATTTCTGACAGAGCTTACAAACTTTATTACGATGATAAGAGAATTCCTGAGAATTCCTGCGAAAAGGAATTGATTACAGTGATGAAGGAATTAATTACAAATACATGTACTTGAGAATTCTTCACATTTCAAGCAACATATTTTTCTTATCCATACAATCATTCTTGGTTGATTCTACATGAAAATGGACTAATGATTAGTGAATTTTTAATACTAAATACTAAGATTATCATATGAATAGAAGAAGATTTTTTTTTCAAATCAGTGAATTCTTCTAATTATTCGAGATTTCTCAAAATGATTCGAAATTTCTCAAATGATTCCAAATTTCTCAAAATGATCAGAAAATTCTTCCATGATAAGAAAATTCTTCAAAATCATTGGACGATTCTTACGATGATAAAACATATTCTTCAGAATGATCAGATAATAAAATTTGTCAATGACTACTAGGACATTGTTGACAAATACAAAGTTAACCCGTCCACCTCTACAGGCCAAATATCATGCTCAAAACAAACTGTATTTGTAACAAATTTGTAGACATGGAAGGGTTAAATACTTAAGAAACATTGCCAAGAGAAGATTAAGACTCCATCTCCTTGTGCATGGTGAGCGCTAGTGTCTGGAGCTGGGGGTTGCCAAGAGAAGATCAAGACTCCATCTCCTTGTGCATGGTGAGCGCTAGTGTCTGGAGCTGGGGGTTGCCAAGAGAAGATCAAGACTCCATCTCCTTGTGCATGATGAGCGCTAGTGTCTGGAGCTGGGGGTTGCCAAGAGAAGATCAAGACTCCATCTCCTTGTGCATGGTGAGCGCTAGTGTCTGGAGCTGGGGGTTGCCAAGAGAAGATCAAGACTCCATCTCCTTGTGCATGATGAGTGCTAGTGTCTGGAGCTGGGGGTTGCCAAGAGAAGATCAAGACTCCATCTCCTTGTGCATGATGAGCGCTAGTGTCTGGAGCTGGGGGTTGCCAAGAGAAGATCAAGACTCCATCTCCTTGTGCATGATGAGTGCTAGTGTCTGGAGCTGGGGGTTGCCAAGAGAAGATCAAGACTCCATCTCCTTGTGCATGATGTGTGCTAGTGTCTGGAGCTGGGGGTTGCCAAGAGAAGATTAAGACTCCATCTCCTTGTGCATGGTGAGCGCTAGTGTCTGGAGCTGGGGGTTGCCAAGAGAAGATCAAGACTCCATCTCCTTGTGCATGATGAGTGCTAGTGTCTGGAGCTGGGGGTTGCCAAGAGAAGATCAAGACTCCATCTCCTTGTGCATGGTGAGCGCTAGTGTCTGGAGCTGGGGGTTGCCAAGAGAAGATCAAGACTCCATCTCCTTGTGCATGGTGAGCGCTAGTGTCTGGAGCTGGGGGTTGCCAAGAGAAGATCAAGACTCCATCTCCTTGTGCATGATGAGCGCTAGTGTCTGGAGCTGGGGGTTGCCAAGAGAAGATCAAGACTCCATCTCCTTGTGCATGGTGAGCGCTAGTGTCTGGAGCTGGGGGTTGCCAAGAGAAGATCAAGACTCCATCTCCTTGTGCATGATGAGCGCTAGTGTCTGGAGCTGGGGGTTGCCAAGAGAAGATCAAGACTCCATCTCCTTGTGCATGGTGAGCGCTAGTGTCTGGAGCTGGGGGTTGCCAAGAGAAGATTAAGACTCCATCTCCTTGTGCATGGTGAGCGCTAGTGTCTGGAGCTGGGGGTTGCCAAGAGAAGATCAAGACTCCATCTCCTTGTGCATGATGAGCGCTAGTGTCTGGAGCTGGGGGTTGCCAAGAGAAGATCAAGACTCCATCTCCTTGTGCATGGTGAGCGCTAGTGTCTGGAGCTGGGGGTTGCCAAGAGAAGATCAAGACTCCATCTCCTTGTGCATGGTGAGCGCTAGTGTCTGGAGCTGGGGGTTGCCAAGAGAAGATCAAGACTCCATCTCCTTGTGCATGATGAGCGCTAGTGTCTGGAGCTGGGGGTTGCCAAGAGAAGATCAAGACTCCATCTCCTTGTGCATGGTCAGCGCTAGTGTCTGGAGCTGGGGGTCCGAGTATATCTCCAGAGCTTGCAGGATGTTAGCTAGAGCCTCTTCAAACTCTCCCGTCAAGTACAGGGACCTGCAAGTACACAGATATCATTGTTTCGATGAATAAAGTACATATCAGACTCAAACAGGACGCTTGTCTACGGTAAGTTTGAGTAGGTATTTTTCAGAATATAAATTGATTTTAGTTGTTATGGACTCACTGCTCAAACAAATTTTTTAAGAAAGTCTTTATCTCATGAGTCCTTCTACCGGAGACCAACATCATCACTCTGCATGCTATGTAGAGAGCAAATGATCTTGTTTTGATGTATGCAAATGTTGGCTTTTATATGATATTAGAGATCATTGAACATTTTCATTTTGAAATTACATTGTATAGGAATGGTGTTAACATAAGGTCATCAGCTTTCTCACCAATCCAAAATCATTTCATGAAAAAAAGTATATCTAAAATAGAAAGGTCTATATAAGGGTTCAATCTTATGTTTATGCTGGTAGATTATTTATATGATTAGTCTATAAGGGATAAAAATACATCATATGTATAATAAAAGGTCGACAGACAATGTAAATATCTATCATATAATTGAGGACTAGATACATATTCTTGAAGTGAAATAAACCCGTTATTTGCAACACTGCCAATATTTTACTGATATTTTTCATCAACTAGCTTGACATCAAAAGAACAATGTCATAAAATCACTTAATTTGAAATGGCAGGGGCCATTGGCCTTATTTTTGCACATTTGATGAAAAAAAAAATAACCAATTAAATTGTGAAGTTTACTATTAATATAAAGGCAATGGTGCAAATAGAATTCAGAAACTTACGAAAAAGCCTGATGATTGCCAGTTGTTATACATGTCCCAATTGTTGCTTTAAATTCTGTTCTATCAAATACACAGTTCAAAAACACACTCAGCCAAATGATAACTTGAAAATATCCTCACTCTCGCATTTGGAGTGCATAAAAAGAGATTATTACCAGAGGAAATGTGTCATATGACTTTTACAAAACTAGTGTGAATTTTGTAGTACCCGAGCGAGAGCAAGGGCTATACACAAATTGGCACGAGTTTCATGATAGTCACCACTTATTTTTAACCATATGGGTAATATATATACAGGTAAGAGATATATTGAATTTTTTTAATTGTTCATTAAGATCATTATCATTACAGAGATTGGGAAAAGCAGAAGCAACGGCCAATTTCACAGTAGATGAAAAAATGGCCCATTAAAATTTGAAGTTATTGTTGATATAATTGGCAATGGTCAATTTGAAATGTGAAAATTACAAAAAAAAAACTGAAAAAGACCAAATATATTCCTTCCTATCCCTGAAGTTATTAAAACTCATAACTATAACTGCATCTTACCGTCCCTTCTGGACATATATCTCAAACTCAGCTCGCAGGCTCGGAGACAGATCATTGATTCCACTTTCCACATCCTCATAGTCAGAACCTGGAACAACATTCAATAGGTGTAGAATATCATCAATCATAGTCAGAACCTGGAACAACATTCAATAGTTGTAGAATATCATCAATCATAGTCAGAACCTGGAACAACATTCAATAGGTGTAGAATATCATCAATCATAGTCAGAACCTGGAACAACATTCAATAGGTGTAGAATATCATCAATCATAGTCAGAACCTGGAACAACATTCAATAGTTGTAGAATATCATCAATCATAGTCAGAACCTGGAACAACATTCAATAGTTGTAGAATATCATCAATCATAGTCAGAACCTGGAACAATATTCAATAGGTGTAGAATATCATCAATCATAGTCAGAACCTGGAACAACATTCAATAGGTGTAGAATATCATCAATCATAGTCAGAACCTGGAACAACATTCAATAGGTGTAGAATATCATCAATCATAGTCAGAACCTGGAACATCATTCAATAGTTGTAGAATATCATCAATCATAGGTGTAGAAATGGTAATTGTCAAACGTGGTTTGAGATTCACCTTCATCACTTCCTTCTTGACTCTCCTCCTCACTCTCTTCTTCTTCTTCAGCCGATTCCTCGTCGTCGATGAAGTCTCTGTCGTCACTGTCCGCCTCTCCCTCTGCAACAAGATGAGCTGGTCTTCAGTCTGATCATCCTCCTACGCATAGCCTAAAATGTCAGTTTCCGAACCGGCATTTTATGCCTTGCTGCAGAAGCTTTACTTTTCTGTGCTGCTATAGTGCTCCTACAGGCTTGAGAGCCAGCACAGAAAACTCAAGGTTATGCAGCAAGGCATAAAACTGACAGTGCGGAAACTGGCGTTTTAGGCTTTGTGAAGGAAGATGCAGTCTGATTAAAATAGGCCTAGTTCCGAGAAATCAAAGTTTTAATATATCAATTATCGAGAATCAAACTTGTACAGTCGATAGGTATCCTCTCCACTAAGTCTGACGGCAGCTCTGTAGGTCGCACGTTCTGACTTTAACTCAGCTAACCAATCACAAACCACCTGCAAAAGCCTTTGATATCAAGCTAGGGGCAAGTAACTCCTGTTAACCATGCTTTGAACAAGATCACCGCTAGCGGTCTTATAAGCGAGGCCATGTGATTGGTCCACTAAGAACTGGGTTTTGGCTGTACTAAGTTGGTCAAAAACATGCGAGGTACGGAGATGCAGTCAGGTCTCGTGTAGGCTTATTTCAATCAGAAAGAGCTGATCCTATGAGATAAATGGAGACACATTTTGTCTTCTACCTTTAGCAGGATTCAAACCATTTTCAAAAGAAGGGGAGTGTCTTATTGTTTGGAGGGTTCTTATCCTTTGCGAGTGGGGTTCAATGAAAACAGATTATCAATATTTGGAAATTTTAGGGTTGTCTTAATCTTTATTGTCTCACTTTAAATGTGACAAGATATATTAACCTGAGCGTTAGAAGCCTTTATCTTTTATCTAAAATTTTAATAATTGATCACCTTTGAACTCTTTCAGCCCTAGGAAACCAGTCACCAGTTTTTGAGCCTGTTTTGGGGCTAGTTATGTGAAAAGGTTAATGTTATGTTATTGAAGATTGAATGACAGTACTTCAGAGATTTGTTCTCATTTTACCTTCTTCTTCTTCCTGAGAGTTTCCATCTCCACAGTCATCGGCAGGACCAGCCTCCTGCTCTTCCTCCTCTGATACCAGACGGTCGTCAACCTCACCTTCCTCCTCGCCTGACCCGTCTACAGATTCTTCCACTTCAGACCCTTCCTCATCAGACACAGATCCATCCCCAATAGACCCATCTTCAAAAGACCCATCTAAAGATCCAGATCTATCTTCTGCAGATTCAGACCGAGCCAGAGATCCCGATCCACTCTCATCCAGTGGTGGACCAACAGATTCTGATCCACTCTCATCCAGTGGTGGACCAACAGATCCCGATCCACTCTCATCCAGTGGTGGACCAACAGATCTCGATCCACTCTCATCCAGTGGTGGACCCACAGATCCCGATCCACTCTCATCCAGTGGTGGACCCACAGATCCCGATCCACTCTCATCCAGTGGTGGACCCACAGATCGCGATCCACTCTCATCCAGTGGTGGACCAACAGATTCCCCTCTACTGTGAGTGCGGGACTCGGAACTCTCTTCATCCGAACTGGCGATCACCAGGTTCCTAGCACAAACACTTCTCCTCTTCTTCTTGTTCTTCTTCTTCACAGGAGTTTCTTCATCACTATCACCAACAACAACATCCTTGGAGACACTTGTGTCCATCTTGTGATTTTGAAAGACTGGTGTATTTTCAGTGGATTCTGCCACATGGAAACTTTTCAGTGATGTTCGAGGGGAGCCTCTCGATGAACTTGAAGAAGATCCACGACTCTTGGGGGACTCCTCGACGTAGGTTGCTTGCAGACGGTCACTGCTGGAGGAGGACGTGGAGGACCTCGAGTCAACCTCCGGGGTGTCTGATGCACAGCTCATCAAAGTCTGACACAGGAACTTGGCGGGTGACGCCACCTTCGATAAACGTCTCCGTCTCTTGGCCTTCATCTCTATCAGGGGACTAGCAGGCTCGGGGGAAATCAGCATCTCCTGTTCAACAATCAGACGTTTCTTTCTTTCAGGAGTTTGTAACTTTCTTTTTAAATCCTGGTCACCTTTGACAGTCTGTTCAGCACTGGTTTCTGGTTCAACCAATCCTGCTTCGACTTCTGCTTCATCAGATTCTGCCAGATAGTCCTCAATTCTCTCACAAGTTGCGTTCATCCGTGACATGTTAACAAGTGACTTCTCCATCACCTCTTCGTCAGAAAGCTGTTTGCTTATATTCATGCTTTGATCGATTCTGTCAATGACATCATCGATATCAGCATCTGGAACCACTGTCTGGTCAGTACTAGACACTTGGACATTGCCTGGTTCTCCACTCAAGGAACTGTCCATTTCTTTTGTTGGAAACTCCTCGCAACTATCGTACTCAGTCTTCTCACTCTGTGGTGAAGTGTCTTTCTTAGCGTCCAACCCAGGCGGGAGATCGTCACTCTCTGTCATTGAGACATCACCATCATATATTTCAACCTCTTCTTTCTGTTGAAATTACAAAAACAATTGGTTCAATAACAAAACAAGGAAAATCCATTTAATTTACTGAGCTTGCCAAGAAGTTCACTTGAATTGGATCTAGCCAATAAATAAACATACAAAAAAACAGTGGTTTTAGATAAAGAGAAACATTTTTGTGGCATTTTACCTGTGGACCAGAATACAAGTCTACAGTTTTCAGTTACAAATATAGACAAAGTTATCCTCCAAATTCAAACACGATTGCTATTGGACAAAACTGATTAAAGCTTGAAACTCTTTTGCACCTTAACAGGCAAATAAAGCAATTTCGCAAATTTGAACTTGTACAAAATTTACTAAAATTTATAAATTTAATAAAGTTTATAAATGAAACCTGTCCGTTTAAACTGATAACATACAGATTCAGATGTTTGACAACCATCTTCCTGACTACTCATTGCCTACGAGGGAAATCAGATCAGGGTTGATATTTGGCACACAGTTCCCTCATACAACACATAACATTGTCATTGTGATGTGGTGTCATAAACAAAGCTTTTATTTCACAGTTCACAAATGACTCCGTCTCTCTCAATAACGAATAAGAAACACTTGATGTTTGAAAAGAAATAACTTTGAATGATCTGCTTGTCTGAAACCAAAAAAATAATAAACAAATTTGTTGTAAAATAAGCTCCTGATTTGAGTTCAAAGTCCAGATATTCCAATTTATTCTTTAAAGACAATGCAGGTAAAAAGCCATGATCGGTTTCCCTACTCTGATATTGGATAGAAGGTCTTGGGTAAAGTGGAGACGTACGGAACATCTACCCTTAATTCTCAAGGATGTCATGACCTCAAATCACCCGCATGACCCTGATTTCTCACCTTGACCTTCACAGGAGTATCAAGAATTTCTATCACAGATCCTGCTTTGAAGTTCTCAAGTGGGTTTCCTTCGACCTTGATCTTGACCGGCGAGTCTTCGATCTCCTGGACATCCTCTCTCTTGATGATGGGCGACTCGTCCTTTATTTGGTCCTCTTCGTCCTCGTCCGTTATCACAGTCACGTCTACTTTCGATGGCAAAGGGACATCACTCTCGTAATCTGAACTTCCTGAATTTAATGGGAGTCATAGTTGTAGTTATTTATTTTTGATATGATTACTATTTTTAATGAAGAGTGTAGTGTATTAAGTGTGTCCAGGGTCTTCTTACTAAAACTATGTAAAATAATTGTATTATGTCCATCCATCTAAATATAATTTCTTGTAATTGTTAAACCTAAATAAAATTGTTGAAATTCAGAAACTTGAAATTTTTATTTGATCTGTATATATCTTTATAAGATCAGTTCCTAAAAAAGATCTGGTTTGAACCATATCATCTACAGTTAATGAACACACATTTTCAATGGCAAATATGTCTATTTAAAATCAACAATTTTGGAAATTCTGTTGACGATTCTTAACAGATTACATTTATCATAGCAAGGCAAGTTCAAATTGGAAACACTCAGAGATTTTAAACTCTGGATCTAGGACAGTTGCCTCAAATATTAATACTTTAACCAACTCATGTTGGTATAGTTGACATCAGAGATTCTCTACATTGCAAGTCAACTTCAACGTAACAACACACAGAGAGACTTGATTATCCTTTAAAAAACAATTGATTTATACTTTATATCTACCTTTAGGTCTACTTTGCTTCTGATCATTTATCTTAGGTTGGAAGAAGTTGAAGTTGCTGGGTGGTCGGTTCTGTCGCGGTTCCACATCACAGTTGCGGGGATATTTACCCAGTCGCTCTTCCAACGTAGCCGATACACTCGACTCCATCTGTAGCAGTTCCTGGGCCTTCTGAACCTGCGGACCAGATCGATGGATAGAAAGATGGACAAGGGTTCAGGTGGATGAATAGTTTGTGGGAGGGGGGATGAATGGACAGACAGACAGACAGACAGACAGACAGATAATTTATTTGAGTCTCACCTCAACATAATAAATACAGGTAAAGTACAATGTAATATATGCATAAAAAAAATTCAAATTAAAATGTTGAGCCAATCCTTACAGATTTATGAGAGACTAATAAACGTATAAAATAAGAAACAAAAGGAATACAGGGTATATAATACAACTATTTACAATATAAGTTAACCATATAAAAGGGTCTGTCGCCGCTTTAAAATAAGATAGCAGGTTTTGGCTGTATTAAAAGACACTTGTGGATTGGACAGTAAAAATATTACCATATCAAATTCGTTAAAGACATAAACGTAGCATTAAATTCTTGACATTTTCTGAAAAGGACATCTCTTTCAATAGAATAAAGAGGACAGTGCAATAAAACATGGCGCTCATCTTCAATAAAAGCCTCACAATGAAAACATGTTCTTTCCTGTAAAGGAGTACAATTATATCTTCCAGTTTCAACTCCACATCTAAAGAGTGCTAAGGCACGTCTATAAGGGCGAGGCATTTGACATAGTACATGAAATTCCGGGAGATATTCAACTTTAAAAGTAGCATAAGTTCTTAACTTATTACCTCCTTTACAAGTTTGGGCATTTACATTAGAAATAGATTATTTCCAAATAAAGATAAAACGATCAAATAAGTTACTGGTTACTTCAGAAACAACAAAGGGTATGTGATAATTAACCTTTATGTTATTAAAATGTTGAAGCCCAATATCAGAAAATTTGACGTGAACTCTGAAATTCCAATTCCGTTTCTTTAAAACAGCATATTTATCACTCCAAACAAAAACTTTACTTGTAATACGGAACGGATCTAAGTTACAAAAACGTCTTAAAGATCTTGCAACTTCTCGCCACTGGTTAACAAAGGGTGGACACCAACCCATATCACCACTAGCATTTTTTGGTGCATATTTACGTAAACCAAGAAAAAATTTCATGGCACGGTTCTGTACAGCTTCAATACATGAGAATTTATAAGTGCCCCATATTGATACACCATAGCTAATAGTAGACCAAACCATAGAATAAAATAATTTTGAATAAGTATGATAAGGCATACCACCTAGTAAGTTATACTTAGTAATTAACAACCCAAGGGCACGACTAGCTGAACTAGCTACAGATTTTGCCATACGTAAATAATCTAAATGCTCCGTCAAAAGTAAACCTAGATAATTATAACAGTCGGTTACTTCCAGTTCTGTATCACCACACATAAATATAACAGTACTTCTTGAAACTGACGGGCCTCTAAAATGTACAACCTTTGATTTTACATTATTAATAGTCATCTTATTGGATAAACACCAATAATGCAAACAGTCCATTATAACATTTAAATCATTCTCATTCTCAGCAACTAAAACAATGTCGTCAGCATAGGCTAAGACCCCGATGTTGATACCATCCACTTTAACACCCAAAGATAGACCTTCAATACAGTGAATAAGATCGTTAACATACAGATTAAACATAAGGGGTGATAATAAACAACCTTGCTTTAAGCCACACTGAACATCAAACCAGGGTGTAAATTGCCCACTAATAAAATAGCTTTATACATGTTTCCATTCACACCAATAGATTTTAGTTTCTCCCAAAGTATGGACCTATCAATGCAGTCATATGCTTTCTTCAAATCATGAATGATGGGTTGACAAGGGGTCAGGTGGGTGAATAATTGGTGGATGGATGAATGAATGGATGAATGAATGGATGAATGATGGGTTGACAAGGGGTCATATGAATGAATAATTGGTGGGTGGATGAATACATGAATGAATGATGGTTTGACAAGGGGTCATATGGATGAATATTTGGTGGATGAATAAATGAATGAATGATGGTTTGACAAGGGGTCATATGTGTAGGATCAAAACCAATGTAAGCCCGCGGCAGAGGGAAAATGGAAAGGGCCGACAGGCCCGCCCCAATTTCCCGAGGCTGAGGGCTTACATTATCAAACAACACCGAGGGCGAGGTTTTGATCTAACTTATGAACCGAGATAAACCGTAGTAACAAAATTATTTCAATAATAAGTTTAAAAATGGATTCATTGATTTTTACTGGTAGGGAATCACCATGAGCAAGCGGAGAGCACATCCGCGCCCTGCACGTGCTTTGCGCTCGCTACCCAAGCCGTGAACGTGAAATGCATGCGCTATCTGCCTCGTGAAGTTCACATGATTGTCACTGTGGAAAATACATCATTGTTCTCGTGGGCCTTTATGGCCGAGTTGTCAAAGGCGCCAGTTTAGTAGCAAGTGGTGCAGAGTTCGAAACCAGGTATGCGAACATTATATTTGTGATTTGTCAAAAATGTGATATTTTGTGATGGTATTTATTCGAAGAAGGACTTTGAAACAAAGTATTTCAAAACGTGTATAATACCAATCAAAATAGATTTCCGATAAATTCTAGAGTAAGCCCTGGGCTTTCCTAGAGAAAGCCCTGGGCATTCTTGGAGAATGCCCGGCAAAGAGGTTTATCCGGTAAAAGAAGAACCTAATAGAACAATAGAGTGACGTCACTGGAGGTTTATAAGAATGAATAATTGGTGGATGAATAAATGAATGAATGATGGGTTGACAAGGGGTCATATGGATGAATAATTGGTGGATGAATAAATGAATGAATGATGGTTTGACAAAGGGTCATATGGATGAATAATTGGTGGGTGGATGAATGAATGAATGATGGGTTGACAAGGGGTCATATGGATGAATAATTGGTGGATGAATAAATGAATGAATGATGGGTTGACAAGGGGTCATATGGATGAATAATTGGTGGGTGGATGAATAAATGAATGAACGATGGGTTGACAAGGGGTCATATGAATGAATAATTCTTGGGTGGATGAATAAATGAATGGATGATGGATTAACAAGGGGTCATATGGATGAATAATTGGTGGGTGGATGAATAAATAAATGAATGATGGATTGACAAGGGGTCATATGAATGAATAATTCTTGGGTGGATGAATGAATGGATGATGGATTGACATGCAGTCAATTACAGTGATCAATCTACAGATATGACCCTCTGAGTAAAGGGACTCGCAGCCAAACAGTCTTGTGAGTCAATGCTGATTTAAATGAGTCTTTTAAATTATAAGTAAGCACATAGTATCACAAAAAAAAACTATGCATCCCAGGACTCACAGCTTAAATTTCTATGAGTCCTTTCAAAATTTTATGAGTATTTGAAGCAGGACTCGCAGGTAAATCTATCCCTGAGTCATATGGATGAATAATTGGTGAATGGATGAATGGATGATGGATTGACAAGGGGTCATACGGATGAATAATTCATGGATGGGTAAATGAATGAATGATGGATTGACAAGGGGTCAAGTAGATAAATATTTGGTGGATGGATGAATGAATGGATGATGGATTGACAAGAGGTCATATGGATGATTAATTGGTGGATGGGTGGATGATTGGATTGATGATGGATTGATTCAATTCAATTCTTTATTACAAGAAAAGGTCTTACAAAACATATATATGAATCAAGACAAAATTATATTTGAGAGCATTGAACACTGAAATATACAATGTAAGTAAATTGGATGACGCTATCATTGAACGCAGAGTGAGTGCATCTCTTATAAACCATGAGTATGATAAAAGAGTTTTTAAGTTTAATGGTTGTAAAACATGTGGTAAGGAAGAGACCTGAACATTGTCAGGCAAGTTAAGGAACCACAGGTCCAGACTCATGCACAAAGAGGAGGAGGGCGAGTTAATTGTTGGTAAATTGTGGAATTATTGGGTCTTTCACTAGGGGTGTAACAATAGATCAAACTATCGACTTATCGCGATAGCTGCTGTGCCGATAGTTCTTCATCGATAGTCATTTTTGAAACGATAAGTAGTATTGATAACACGTCTCACTATCGAGAGTATCAACATTTAATTCAATTCAATTGTTTAGTTCAATTTCTAAAGTAAAATTCACATAAAATCACGTCTTTCTACATTTGGAAATGACTGGATCATATTAAACAGATTGCTGAGAGCTAAGAGTAGCAACCGGAAGATAAAAAGAGAACATTCATGTTGCCAATTTAAAAATAAGACTTCCACAAGTGCAACAGAGTTTGAAATAATCACAAAGCAGCAATGAAACAGCAAACTTTTCCAGTATCAAAACAAATTTCAAGTACTTTTCAAGAATCAAAACAAAATTCAAGTACTTTTCAATTATCAAACCAAAATTCAAGTACTTTTCAAGTATCAAACCAAAATTCAAGTCATGTTCCAGTATCAAAACAAAATTCAAGTACTTTTCCAGTATCAAACCAAAATTCAAGTCATGTTCCATTATCAAACCAAAATTCAAGTACTTTTCCAGTATCAAACCAAAATTCAAGTACTTTTCAAGAATCAAAACAAAATTCAAGTACTTTTCAAGTATAAAAACAAAATAAAAGTACTTTTCAAGAATCAAACCAAAATTCAAGTACTTTTCAAGTATCAAACCAAAATTCAAGTACTGTTCCAGTATCAAAATAAAATTCAAGTACTTTTCAAGAATCAAAACAAAATTCAAGTACTTTTCAAGTATCAAACCAAAATTCAAGTACTTTTCAAGTATCAAACCAAAATTCAAGTACTTTTCAAGTATCAAACCAAAATTAAAGTACTTTTCAAGAATCAAACAAAAATTCAAGTACTTTTCAAGTATCAAACCAAAATTCAAGTACTGTTCCAGTATCAAACCCAAATTCAAGTACTTTTCTAGTATCAAACCAAAATTCAAGTACTTTTCTAGTATCAAACCAAAATTCAAGTACTTTTCCAGTATCAAACCAAAATTCAAGTACTTTTCCAGTATCAAACCAAAATTCAAGTACTGTTCCAGTATCAAGCCAAACTTCAAGTACTTTTCAAGTATCAAACCAAAATTCAAGTACTGTTCCAGTATCAAACCAAAATTCAAGTACTGTTCCAGTATCAAACCAAACTTCAAGTACTTTTCTAGTATCAAACCAAAATTCAAGTACTGTTCCAGTATCAAACCAAAATTCAAGTACTTTTCTAGTATCAAACCAAAATTCAAGTACTTTTCTAGTATCAAACCTAAATTCAAGTACTGTTCCAGTATCAAACCAAAATTCAAGTACTTTTCTAGTATCAAACCAAAATTCAAGTACTGTTCCAGTATCAAACCAAAATTCAAGTACTTTTTCAGTATCAAACCAAAATTCAAGTACTTTTCTAGTATCAAACCAAAATTCAAGTACTGTTCTGGTATCAAACCAAAATTCAAGTACTGCTCCAGTATCAAACCAAAATTCAAGTACTGTTCCAGGCCCCTGCGAACCATGCACAGAGCGAGAGACACAACAATTCCACAGCTTGATACCTCTCCAATATATCAGCAAGCAAGGTACCCACCCTGTGTTGGATGTAGTCCTCAGTGTGCGACGCCGCCCTCACTTCCTGTTCCACGTCGCTGTCCACGTCGTTAGCGTGTTCCTGGGAGAACATCAGGTCATGGTCGCTCACACCGAACATGTCTGCAACACACAGCATTCATAGAAAACTTCCTTGAGATAATCACTTCTTCACTACAAAATTAAGAGGTTTTAACCGTGAGCTCTATAGTTCTATTTTAAACTTGCATAATTTAAATTTGTATTCATAGAAAACATCCTTGAGATAATCATTTCTTCACTACAAAATTAAGAGGTTTTAACCGTGAGCTCTATAGTTCTATTTTAAACTTGCATAATTTAACTTTGTATTCATAGAAAACATTCCTTGAGATAATCATTTCTTCACTACAAAATTAAGAGGTTTTAACCGTGAGCTCTATAGTTCTATTTTAAACTTGCATAATTTAACTTTGTATTCATAGAAAACATTCCTTGAGATAATCATTTCTTCACTACAAAATTAAGAGGTTTTAACCGTGAGCTCTATAGTTCTATTTTAAACTTGCATAATTTAAATTTGTATTCATAGAAAACATCCTTGAGATAATCATTTCTATAAAGCGGAACGAAATATTATAATGTTCACACTAATCAAGTCATATTAACACAAACTTGCATAATTTAACTTTGTATTCATAGAAAACATCCTTGAGATAATCATTTCTTCACTACAAAATCAGGAAATTTCAATACATGCACTTGCCTATTCACATTGGAGATTTTACGAGCCCTTCAAAAGAAGCTGACTTCACAATAGGTGTTAAAGGGGCAGTAGCACGTTTTTTGATAATTTTACATTTTAAATATTTCACTTATAATTGTAAGTAAATGCTTAATGTATCATATTGACAGTGTCAACAATCTCATTACACAAGCCAATCACCCATAGTCAGAGGACAAAGTATGAGGCTTCACATAAAATCCATTGGCGGCCATTTTTGTGTGAACACCTTTAATTCATTTTTGTAAGAAAAATGAATCTCATGGCTGAACTGAACTATATATTTGAATTATTACTGCTTCATTTAGTTTGAATACATTGTCTTTCAATTGGAACTATTTATTTTCATTTTCCTGACATCAGCTTATATTCCCCCTAAAAATGTGCTACTGCCCCTTTAAGGAGTTTCAATATTTTAAAAAATCTTTACCGATAATAAGTGTTATGTTATCACTTTAACATTAAATACATCAAGTTTTTAGTGACGTTCTGTACTTTAAAGGGGCAGTAGCACGTTTTTAGGGGAAATATAAGGCGATGTCAGGAAAATGAAAATAAATGGTTCTAATTGAAAGACAATGTATTTAAACTAAATGGAGCAGTAATAATTCAAATATATAACGTAAAGTCTAGCCATGCGATTCCTTTTTCTTACACAAAATGAATTAAAGGTGTTCACACAAAATGGCCGCCAATGGATTTTATGTGAATCTTCATACTTTGCCCTCTGACTATGGATGATTGGCTTGTGTAATGAAATTTTTGACACTGTCAAGATATTACATATAGCATTAACTTACAATTATCAGTGAAAATTTTAAAATATAAAATTATCAAAAAACGTGCTACTGCCCCTTTAAAGGGGCAGTAGCACGTTTTTAGGGGGAATATAAGGTGATGTCATGAAAATGAAAATTAATGGTTCCAAATGAAAGACAATGTATTTAAACTAAATGGAGCAGTAATAATTCAAATATAAAATGTAAAATTCAGCCATGCGATTCCTTTTTCTTACACAAAATGAATTAAAGGTGTTCACACAAAAATGGCCGCCAATGGATTTTATGTGAATCTTCATACTTTGCCCTCTGACTATGGATGATTGGCTTGTGTAATGAAATTTTTGACACTGTCAAGATATTACATATAGCATTAACTTACAATTATCAGTGAAAATTTTAAAATATAAAATTATCAAAAAACGTGCTACTGCCCCTTTAAAGGGGCAGTAGCACGTTTTTAGGGGGAATATAAGGTGATGTCATGAAAATGAAAATTAATGGTTCCAAATGAAAGACAATGTATTTAAACTAAATGGAGCAGTAATAATTCAAATATAAAATGTAAAATTCAGCCATGCGATTCCTTTTTCTTACACAAAATGAATTAAAGGTGTTCACACAAAAATGGCCGCCAATGGATTTTGTGTAAATCTTCATACTTTGTCCTCTGACTATGGGTGATTGACTTGTGTGATGAGACTTTTTACACTGTCAAAATAATACATTTAACATTAACTTACAATTATCAGTGAAAATTTTAAAATATAAAATTATCAAAAAACGTGCTACTGCCCCTTTAAGGCAAAAAAATATAAACTTGGATAACTCACATATTGTGGATTGACCTTGAGTTGACATAAGGTAAATAAATTTTTAAGTATGTTGGATTTGTATAATAATAACCAATAAAAAGAATGAAAAAGTAGAAACTCTGATTTAGCTAGGTGAATCAAATTCACTTTGGCAAATTAGTAAAAGATGTTCAAATGCTGCCAAACAGTTTTCCCTAGATACTTAAGAATATTTTACAGTAAAGAGATGCTTCACCTCTTGAGGTAACTATTACATTTATCTAAGTATTTAATCTTCAATCTTGCACCTTTCAAGAAAGATTTTGAATGATTTTTCATGTAAATAGGAAAGTACAAATTATGATATGTAGGCCATCAGTAGATATAGACTTTTCTTGAATATATAAAACTTATAAACATATATAACACTTCATTCTAAAAGTTAGGATTTTAATGTGTTTAATTTTTACTTACATATTTATATGTATCTTAAATTCATCATCCCAAATCCTACAATATTTATTTCCCTGAAGAAATATAGCCGTATAATATGCTGAAATTAATTTTTTTAAAACAGGTAACATTGGCTTAAAAAACAATTACAAATGCAAAATGATTCAAAAACCTATGTATAAATCATGACAAATCATCCATTTTCATATAAGATATCTAATGCCAACATTTATTTATTAAAACCTGTATCAAAAATAAAATGTAAAAAATTATTTTCCTGAAAGATGACAAATGAAAGGTTTCCACAACCACAATGACTGCAACAACACCACAACGTGAGGTATTACAACAAGTGATTATGTGACCAATACAAAGTCCTAAGTCAGTTGGTCCTACTTATCGTAGACTTATCATAATCTGCATGTACGTATCAAATCTCTGGCTAGCTCGAGATTATAAGACAAAAGGTGATAAATGTTAGAACAACGCGGATAATCTACTGATACAGGTATAGATAGGGATGCAGAGGCGTGATTTGCTGAATCACCACAGATTTGGGAAATTTCTCGTAGAATATTTGGTCTTGACATGAGCAGAAAGTAAATATCTCTCCTGTAAGAAAGATCTGATGGAGAAAAATATAAAAAATAGAGCCATTGGCTCTGTAGCTCATCAGGCTTCATCATCAATTATGCTGTAGAGTGTGGCCAATGTGATTCCCCCTTTGTAGAGGCCACAGGGGCACCAATTATAAAATTACGTATATAGTTTAGGCGACAAGTTTCAGTTTTCTAGGCCTTTTACGTCAGGAGAAGAAGATGAAAATAGGTTTTTAGGGCGTGGTATATGTGGCCCTTATTAGGGGTCACAGGGCCACCAAAGCTACAATTTATAATCCTCACTCTTCAAAGAGGCTATACACAAAGTTTCAGCTTTCTAGGCCTCATGGTTCTGGAGAAGAAGATGAAAATAGGTTTTAAGGGCATGGCATCTGTGGCCCTTATTAGGGGTCACAGGGCCACCAAAGCTACAATTTATAATCCTCACTAGCCAAGAAGTCTGTACACAAAGTTTCAGCATTCTAGGCCTTATGGTTCTGGAGAAGAAGTCGAAATTCCACAAAGTTTAAGGACGGATGGACGGACGGACCGATGGACGCCGGACACCATGCCATGCCATAAGCCCATCGGGCCTTACAGGCCAGATGAGCTAAAAAGTCCAAATATCATGCTATCATGATGTAAGCCAAAATTCTGAAAAAAAAGAAATGAGTTAAAGTTTAGGAGAGGATGTCCTTAGATTTATGACAAGTATATTTTCATTTGATATGTCAAAAATCCCTTATTAGGGGCAACAGGGCCACTTAAGCTACAATTAATAATCCTCATTATTTGATAAAGGTAAAAATTATTATCCTCTCTAGTCAAGGAGTCTGAACATAAAGTTTCAGTTTTCTAGGCTTTATGCTTCTGGAGAAGAAGATGAAAATGCACAAAGTTTACAGGAGGACGGTTGGATGAATTATTCTTCATCCTAAAGCATAAATTATAAACATTTCATGGTCAAACATCTTTTTCTCTACCCTGTTATCTGTAGTCAAAATAAATCACCATGCATCAAGCAAAAAATGCTGCTGCCATTTGAGTGTGAACACGTTTTAATTATTTGCTGAGGAAAATGGATTGGATTTAATGTACTGACTCAACTACATAAATGTCTCTCCCCAACAACAACATACATTTACAGTGTTGTTCCTAGAGGGGGTCCTGGGGACATTTGCCTACCCTTTTTGCTTGGTGTCCCTTAAAATCTGGAGAAGTAGGATACTTATACCATTGCGAGGGGTCCCATCCACTCGGAAAAGGCCAAAATGACCCCCTTAACTGACCACCTAGGAACAACACTGCATTAAGTTACAGGATGATTGTGACGTATGGATACATAAATCTATAATACAAGACAAATGTTATGGATAACAACAAATTCATGCTTCTAATCTTCAGTCACCTGAAGAAGGGGCAAAAATTGGCCCAGAAACGTTGTGAGAAATAAATAAAGAAGCTGTTATCCATGACATTTGTCTTGTATTACCACACCAACTTCTTAATACCTTTGAAGAATTTCATAAACCTAAAGGTAAAGTAGAAACAAGACTACAAGCACATATGAGTTTTCAGATGAAGATGCTGCTTAGAGTAATTTGTGAAAAGATTTTTTTATGCTTGCATTGATATTGTAAATATAACAGTTGCCACCATTAATATTATTTGGAGAGGTAAAAGATAAAGGGTGTACATCCTCATAAACTTAACCACAAGAGCAACACAGAGACCAAAATGGATTTGAGTTGCTCATTAAAGGGACAGTCCTATCAGGGTATTTTTTTTGAAACAAAATTCAAAAGTACTTCCCTGTTGATACTCATATATGATTATTACAATCATGAATATTTCACACTTATCTTTATACATGTTCCTGAAGGTACAATATGAGTTGTTCCAGATTTAACAATTTGACATACATCACTGCATGCTCTTGAATTTCGTTTCCAACACCCACTAGTCAAGTAGTCTGTACATAAAGTTTCAGCTTTCTAGGCTTATGCTTCTGAATAAGATGAAGTAGGTTTTAATAGTACGGCCCCTGTGGACCTTATAAGGGGCCACAATAATATTATTTTCAGTTCTCATAAACCAAAGGGTGTGAGACTGACCGAGGGAGTGGAGGTAGGCGATGTGCGCGTCCAGTTTGGGATCTGACCGCCGGTCAACTCCATGCATCTCCTGGAGCTGTCGTTGAGTCTTGGAGTCCCGCGAGTCATCCAAGGAGAACAGCTCTCGTAGTTCACCCTTCGTGAAGTATCTGCAATTAGATCAACTCATTTCAGTCATATCTTGGATAATTCAATCTGTTTTCATAGAGGAAGGTTTTTTTGTGTGTAATTGCCGACATTTAAAACAAAAAGGTTCCATAATCATTGATTCCTTGCAGTATCAGAGAATTAAATTCTGACTAGTTCAACATGCACTTTATACTTTGTTCATTCTAGTCTATGGAGAATGTTCCATATCTACTTAGTTATCAGTTGAAATAATACAAAACAAAATCATCTTGGACAATAAAGATGATTTTATCTTATCTTGCCAATTCTGTCTTAGATGAACTCTCATTATTGGGCTTGGTAAGGCACATTACCCCCATTAGTTCACCCAGTCATAAACAGGAGTATTTCACTTATATCATGGCTCAAAGTAGTGCAGGGAGAAAGCCTGCATCACTATTGTTGCTATGCCTTGCGGTGAAACCTGCGAGTATCGGCTGGAACTAGCAACCATGGGTGGTACTGTGCTGAAATTGACATTGCATTGCCCGCGACACTTTTGTTGCTATGCATTGAGGTGAAACCTGCGAGCATCGGCTGGAACTAGCAACCATGGGTGGTACTGTGCTGAAATTCAGTGAAGCATTGCACCCAAACCGTACTGCATGTATACATAACTATAAAAGCAAGCAAAAAAGTGAGCGTGCCTCACTAATACCCCCGACCATGCATCCCTGACCAACTGAATTATTTTTCACTTCCAAAGTAGTTGCTCTTGCACAGCATTTGACCCCCCCAAAAACAGGAATTGAGAAATCAAATAGATTAATAGTTTTTCTCATATAGGTCTGACAAATCAGATGTTTACAAAAGGACTGCGGTAAGTAAAAAACATGGAAATTTAAAAATAAATAAAATATTAACGAAATTTGTTGTTATTTCGCACTGCACCCTTCCTAGTAGGGTTGAAGACATGTACACAATTTAATACCAATCGCAAGAATGGTTTTTCTGTAATAGGTTGGACAAATTCTGATGAAAACATTGAAATTTTAAAAAAAAAATCAAATATAAATATAAAAAAATAGAGCCATTGTCTCTGTAGCTCATCAGGCATCATATCAAGTTTGCTTTATACAGGCCAGATGAGCTAAAAATGAAACTGATGTTACCTATTGCAAGAAAATCTATAAAACAATTACAAAACAAATGTAACGATTTCGGATATATTTCCTTACCCAAATGATTTATTATTATTCAACACTTTCTAGATTACTATATTAGACAGTGAAAGAAGTCCATACTAAAATATCCAAGGAGAAATAAATTTGCCATAGACTGTCATCTTATGGGGAAAAATAGGTTTTTAAGATTGTGACCCCTGTGACCCTATTTGGGGTCATGGGGTCACGAAACCTACAGTTTAGAATCCCAATTAGCCAAGGAGTCTACATGCAGTCATTCAGCTCAATAGACCTTTTGGAACTGAAGATGATGATGAAAATAAGTTTTTAAGGTTGTGACACCGGTGACCCTAATTGGGGTCATGGGGTCACGAAATCTACAATTAAGAATCCCCATTTGCCAAGGAGTCTGCACATATAATTTCAGCTCTCTAGACCTTTTGGAACTTGAGAAGAAGATGAAAATAGGTTTTTAAGGTTGTGACCCCTGTGACCCTATTTGGGGTCACAGGGTCAACAAAGTTACAAATTAGAATCTCCATTGGCCAAGGAGTCTGCACATATCATTATTAACTCTCTAGACCTTTTGGAACTTGAGAAGAAGATGAAAATAGGTTTTTAAGGTTGTGACCCCTGTGATCCTATTTAGGGTCATGGGGTCACGAAATCTACAATTAAGAATCCCCATTGGCCAAGGAGTCTGCACATATCATTTCAGCTCTCTAGACCTTTTGGAACTTGAGAAGAAGATGAAAATAGGTTTTTAAGGTTGTGACCCCTGTGACCCTATTTGGGGTCACAGGGTCAACAAAGTTACAAATTAGAATCTCCATTGGCCAAGGAGTCTGCACATATCATTATTAACTCTCTAGACCTTTTGGAACTTGAGAAGAAGATGAGAATTGGTTTTTAAGGTTGTGACCCCTGTGATCCTATTTAGGGTCATGGGGTCACGAAATCTACAATTAAGAATCCCCATTGGCCAAGGAGTCTGCACATATCATTTCAGCTCTCTAGACCTTTTGGAACTTGAGAAGAAGATGAAAATAGGTTTTTAAGGTTGTGACCCCTGTGACCCTATTTGGGGTCACAGGGTCAACAAAGTTACAAATTAGAATCTCCATTGGCCAAGGAGTCTGCACATATGGTTTAAACATATTTATTTCAATAAAGAATTGGATTGGTAAACAAGCTAAAAGCTTATGTTAATACCGCTCCAAAATACAAGATGTAGAACATGTCATGGTGAATTTACAAAAAATATATATATATCATTTATACAAACGCCAACAAGGTAAATAACAAGTCATTGTGAATTTACAAAAGTTGTCTTATAATCTATAAAAACGCCAACATGATAACGAATGGTTGTTTAACAATTATGTTATTTTTCTGAATAAATAAACACCAACAATCTTAAACACTACAACATAAAAAAAATGCCTATAATTCATATTTTATAAATCATTTATCAATTAATCAATAAGTTGCAAATCTGCCAGTTAAATTTATGAATTCGTGCACAGATATCAAAAGTTCATTATTAACACAAGAAGAACAATTTGGGTTTCCAAATAAGACCGATCTCAAATCAAAACCTTTATTATAGAAGAACATATTTTGCCTTATATGGGTGTACAGAGGACATGTAAAAAAGTAATGTGTCGAATCTTCATAGTTATGGCCACAGGAACAGGCGGGAATTTGTGATACAAATCTTTCAAACTTGTGAGCATTTAAATCGCTGCATTCAAGTCTAAGACGAGTGTGTATTATTTGAGAAAATCTATTACCAAAATTTAAATTGAAAGTACTATACATGATAGTTTCATTGGCTATAGCTTTTTTAAAAGTAGATAAAGATGGAGAATTTCTATGTTCTATTGGTAATGAATTCCATAATTTAACCGAGTCTGGAAGGAAGGATTTTGCATAATTTACAGTTTTACAGTTTATGGTCTGAAGTTTTGAGTCATCACGAAGATTGTAATCAATAACATCTGATATTTTCGGAGGTACTAGGTTGCTAAGGTAACTTGGTGTATCATTATTGACCATTTTATAAAACAAACTCATTTTGTTAACATATCGTCTATGGCATAATGGTTTACAGTTCGTTTCTTTATATATTTTATCATGACTCGTACCACGGACGGCACCACAAACGGTTCTCAGAGCATCAAGATTGAGTTTTTCTAACATTTCTGCTTGTTGCTTTGTACAATTATCCCATATATGACTGCAGTAGTCAAATACAGGTAGAATGTACTGTTTATACATGATCTCTAAAGTTTTTCGGTTCAATCTGTATTTTAGACTTCTCAGACAATTAACCATTGGCGCAACCTTTTTAACAATGTCGTTAATATGGTCGGTCCAAGAACAGTCATGTTGTAAAATAAGACCCAAATGTTTGTGACTTTCAACCGAGTCGATAATCTCATCATTCATAGTCAAATCTGGCATTTGAACTGGTTGCAATTTACGAGTAAAACGAATGGAAACTGTTTTATTTGGGTTGAATGATACCTGCCATTTGTCTGCCCATTCAGAAATTCGCTTCAAGTCATCATTTATATCAACAGAAGTTTCGAAAGGATCACCGATAATCGCATATAGAGATGTATCGTCCGCGAAGAGCCGTATATTGCTATTGATGCCTTCGACTATATCGTTAATATATACAATAAACAATAACGGTCCCAATACGGAACCCTGTGGCACGCCAGCGAAGACGCCCCTGTTATCAGATCGGAAACCATTAATAACAACACATTGTTCCCTGTTTTCAAGATAGCTCTCGAACCAGTTTAACAAATTTCCATTTATTCCATTTTTCTTTAATTTGTGTATGATGCCCTTATGCCAAACTCTATCGAACGCTTTACTAACATCGCAGAAGACCGCTTTTACTTCCTTACCTTTATCTACTGCTTCAGCTATAAAATCATAAAGATATGTAAGTTGATTGACAGTGGAGTCCCCTGGTGTAAATCCGGACTGAAGGTTAGACAGTATATTGTTATCTCTGAAAAAATTATACACATGTTTAAAAACACATTTTTCAAAAACTTTGGCCAAACAACTTGTAAGCGCAACAGGTCTGTAATTCGAGCAGTCGTTAATACTACCTTTTTTATGAATAGGGACAACGGAGGCATCTTTCCAAATTTGCGGGAATGTCTCTTTAGAAAGCGATAGGTTAAAAACTTCTGTAAGTGGACCAGCTAACAGTTGAGCGTTCATCCTTAGGAACTTATTGCTAATGCCGTCCGGTCCTGTCGCTTTTGTTGTATCTACTGAGGAGAGAATATCATGAACTTCATTTGTATTTAGATAAAGATCACTTAGTGAATGGCTAATGGTAGAATTAACTTCTTCGATTTGTTTGTCAGGATAACTGACTTTAGTTTGGTCAGTGAAGTATTGATTCATAATATTTGCAATATCCAAACTATTATCGTATAGTTTATCATCATGAAGTACAGGAGGAAATGTTCCTAATGAATTTTTGGTTTTAGTGAAGTGTTTAATGAGACGCCACCAGAGTTTTGTGCCATGATTTTCATTAACCATTTTATCAATTGTGTCTATGTATATTTGTTTTGCAGTTCTTACTGAGGATATCACTTTGTTTCTGTATTGCCTGAACTTTGCCCAATCGGAAGGTGAATTACGCCATTTTGCAAGCTTATGTATACGATTACGCTTTCGGATAAGACTCCGAGTTTCACTATTCATCCATGGAGCATCGTTTGGTCTGATTGTGACAATTTTATTAGGAACATGTTTATTGCACAGATTCATTATGGTAGTGGTTATATGATCTGTTACCAGATTAACATCTTGAGAGGAAAATATTTCATCCCAGTCAACAAGACTAAGTTCGTCAGTTAATGCATCAATATCAGCTAGCTTGTAGTCAAAAATCTTTCGTTTATAGGTGGATGTTTTTGCTACGTTCTCATTTAGAGAAACATATACCGGACAGTGATCACTACATATAGGGTCGAGTACACCAGAATCTTTTATAAGGGAAGTGTGTGAAATAAAGATAAGATCAATCAAAGTTCTAGAAGTAGGTGTGATCCTTGTGGGATCAGTAATGATTTGAGATAATCCATTCAATACTTTGATTTGTTCTATTCTGTTTGAACACATTGACAGAATATCTTCATTAAAATCACCAGTTACAATTGTTACTAAGCCAATATCGACAGCATTAGTGATAGATTCCTCTATCAAGTCCCAATAAGCATCACTCTTGTCTGCTCTATAGAAAGTTCCAATTAAGTAATTGCGTTTTTTACATTTAATCTTAACCCATAGTGCCTCAAGAGCAGGCAGGTCTAAAATGTCCATGCACTCAAAAATCAAGCATTGTTTTATATATACAGCCACCCCTCCACCCCTGGTTTGTCTATCTTTTCTTAATGGTAAATGATAACCTGGTATTTCTATATTAATACTTTCTATTCCATTATGCAACCATGATTCAGTTACACAAATCACATCATATGGTTTTAATTCAGCTTGGAGTATATCTAGTTTATCTTTTAAACTTCGTACATTAAATGTATAATTTTAAGATCGGATGTTTGAAATGGTCCTGGATGTGGGTGAACATCACCACAGGTCAAAAGGAGTAAGGTAATAAGCAAGGATACTCGGTTGTCATAGAGACACAATATTGAAAATAGATAGCACCGTTTTCTAAATTTAAAGGCAGATTTGCTTTGAATGTGACAAACAAACGAACCCACCGCTTGTCTATATTGCATTATATCAATCATTGTCGAACAAGAAAAAAGAAGTATCAGGGTTGGTGGGTTCGTACAAAGATATTGAATGGCAAATAAAACACGTAGATATTAAGAGTTTGAATTCATATGGCGTTACCGCAAATGATGAATTACATTTTGAATTGTGAAAACAAAAATCGTGAATACATGACAAAAGGTTCTTGAGGCGAAGGTAATCTTTGAAATGATTTGTTAAAGTGAACAGAAAGGAGAATAAAAGAAACAAATAACATAATCTCATCGTTTTGGATGAGAAATATGGAGAATAATATACAAATAATACAGGTGAAGTATTGGTTCAGATAGTCAAAAAATATTTCATGAGAAAGTGTGATATCTGATAAATGGATTTGAAGTGAATATGACTTTTACGGTGTTTCGTAAGTCTGTGTTATCGACAGCCAACTCTTGTATCATGTTGAGCATGATGCACGTGCAAGACGAGACAATCTGTAAAGCTAAGACATGTGTCGTGTTGGCAAAGATAGCCTAAAGATGCGGATTTGGATTCTGCACATATCATTTTCAACTCTCTAGTCCTTTTGGAACTGAAGAAGAAGATGAAAATAGGTTTTTAAGGTTGTGACCCCTGTGACCCTATTTGGGGTCATGGGGTCACGAAATCTACAATTAAGAATCCCCATTGGCCAAGGAGTCTGCACATATCATATGTTTCTCTAAATGAGAACGTAGCAAAAACATCCACCTATAAACGAAAGATTTTTGACTACAAGCTAGCTGATATTGATGCATTAACTGACGAACTTAGTCTTGTTGACTGGGATGAAATATTTTCCTCTCAAGATGTTAATCTGGTAACAGATCATATAACCACTACCATAATGAATCTGTGCAATAAACATGTTCCTAATACAATTGTCACAATCAGACCAAACGATGCTCCATGGATGAATAGTGAAACTCGGAGTCTTATCCGAAAGCGTAATCGTATACATAAGCTTGCAAAACGGCGTAATTCACCTTCCGATTGGGCAAAGTTCAGGCAATACAGAAACAAAGTGATATCCTCAGTAAGAACTGCAAAACAAATATACATAGACAAAATTGATAAAATGGTTAATGAAAATCATGGCACAAAACTCTGGTGGCGTCTCATTAAACACTTCACTAAAACCAAAAATTCATTAGGAACATTTCCTCCTGTACTTCATGATGATAAACTATACGATAATAGTTTGGATATTGCAAATATTATGAATCAATACTTCACTGACCAAACTAAAGTCAGTTATCCTGACAAACAAATCGAAGAAGTTAATTCTACCATTAGCCATTCACTAAGTGATCTTTATCTAAATACAAATGAAGTTCATGATATTCTCTCCTCAGTAGATACAACAAAAGCGACAGGACCGGACGGCATTAGCAATAAGTTCCTAAGGATGAACGCTCAACTGTTAGCTGGTCCACTTACAGAAGTTTTTAACCTATCGCTTTCTAAAGAGACATTCCCGCAAATTTGGAAAGATGCCTCCGTTGTCCCTATTCATAAAAAAGGTAGTATTAACGACTGCTCGAATTACAGACCTGTTGCGCTTACAAGTTGTTTGGCCAAAGTTTTTGAAAAATGTGTTTTTAAACATGTGTATAATTTTTTCAGAGATAACAATATACTGTCTAACCTTCAGTCCGGATTTACACCAGGAGACTCCACTGTCAATCAACTTACATATCTTTATGATTTTATAGCTGAAGCAGTAGATAAAGGTAAGGAAGTAAAAGCGGTCTTCTGCGATGTTAGTAAAGCGTTCGATAGAGTTTGGCATAAGGGCATCATACACAAATTAAAGAAAAATGGAATAAATGGAAATTTGTTAAACTGGTTCGAGAGCTATCTTGAGAACAGGGAACAATGTGTTGTTATTAATGTTTTCCGATCTGATAACAGGGGCGTCTTCGCTGGCGTGCCACAGGGTTCCGTATTGGGACCGTTATTGTTTATTGTATATATTAACGATATAGTCGAAGGCATCAATAGCAATATACGGCTCTTCGCGGACGATACATCTCTATATGCGATTATCGGTGATCCTTTCGAAACTTCTGTTGATATAAATGATGACTTGATGCGAATTTCTGAATGGGCAGACAAATGGCAGGTATCATTCAACCCAAATAAAACAGTTTCCATTCGTTTTACTCGTAAATTGCAACCAGTTCAAATGCCAGATTTGACTATGAATGATGAGATTATCGACTCGGTTGAAAGTCACAAACATTTGGGTCTTATTTTACAACATGACTGTTCTTGGAACGACCATATTAACGACATTGTTAAAAAGGTTGCGCCAATGGTTAATTGTCTGAGAAGTCTAAAATACAGATTGAACCGAAAAACTTTAGAGATCATGTATAAACAGTACATTCTACCTGTATTTGACTACTGCAGTCATATATGGGATAATTGTACAAAGCAACAAGCAGAAATGTTAGAAAAACTCAATCTTGATGCTCTGAGAACCGTTTGTGGTGCCATCCGTGGTACGAGTCATGATAAAATATATAAAGAAACGAACTGTAAACCATTATGCCATAGACGATATGTTAACAAAATGAGTTTGTTTTATAAAATGGTCAATAATGATACACCAAGTTACCTTAGCAACCTAGTACCTCCGAAAATATCAGATGTTATTGATTACAATCTTCGTGATGACTCAAAACTTCAGACCATAAACTGTAAAACTGTAAATTATGCAAAATCCTTCCTTCCAGACTCGGTTAAATTATGGAATTCATTACCAATAGAACATAGAAATTCGCCATCTTTATCTACTTTTAAAAAAGCTATAGCCAATGAAACTATCATGTATAGTACTTTCAATTTAAATTTTGGTAATAGATTTTCTCAAATAATACACACTCGTCTTAGACTTGAATGCAGCGAATTAAATGCTCACAAGTTTGAAAGATTTGTCACAAATTCCCGCCTGTTCCTGTGGCCATAACTATGAAGATTCGACACATTACTTTTTTACATGTCCTCTGTACACCCATATAAGGCAAAATATGTTCTTCTATAATAAAGGTTTTGATTTGAGATCGGTCTTATTTGGAAACCCAAATTGTTCTTCTTGTGTTAATAATGAACTTTTGATATCTGTGCACGAATTCATAAATTTAACTGGCAGATTTGCAACTTATTGATTAATTGATAAATGATTTATAAAATATGAATTATAGGCATTTTTTTTATGTTGTAGTGTTTAAGATTGTTGGTGTTTATTAATTCAGAAAAATAACATAATTGTTAAACAACCATTCGTTATCATGTTGGCGTTTTTATAGATTATAAGACAACTTTTGTAAATTCACAATGACTTGTTATTTACCTTGTTGGCGTTTGTATAAATGATATATATATATTTTTTGTAAATTCACCATGACATGTTCTACATCTTGTATTTTGGAGCGGTATTAACATAAGCTTTTAGCTTGTTTACCAATCCAATTCTTTATTGAAATAAATATGTTTAAACCATATCATTTTCAACTCTCTAGTCCTTTTGGAACTGGAGAAGAAGATGAAAATAGGTTTTTAAAGTTGTGACCCCTGTGACCCTATTTGGGGTCACAGGGCCACCAAAGCTACAATTTATAATCCTCACTAGCCAAGGAGTCTGTACACAAAGTTTTAGCTTTCTAAGCCTTATGGTTCTGGAGAAGAAGTCGAAATTCAGCCCATACAGGCCAGATGAGCTAAAAATTTAATTTTGCACTGCATCCCTTATAGTAGGGTAGAAGACATGTACAAAATATGACAATAATCTGAGAAATAGTTTTTCTATAATAGGTCGGACAATTTCTGATATTGAAAATGGACCAAGTTCAAAACATGGAAATTTAAAACAAAATTCATATATTAACGAAATTTGTTGTAATTTCGCACTGCACCCCTCCAAGTAGGGTAGAAGACATGTGCAAAATTTGACAATAATCTGAGAAATAGTTTTTCCATAATAGGTCGGACAATTTCTGATATTGAAAATTGATCAAGTTCAAAACATGAAAATTTAATAAAAATTAAAATATTAACGAAATTTGTTGTAATTTCGCACTGCACCCCTCCTAGTAGGGTAGAAGACAAAAAAATTTCTCGAACAGACGGAAGGACGGACGGAATTGTTGGTATTACTGTATACCCTCGATCGTTGGTCGGGGTTATAACAATCAAACAATTGCGAGGAATCACGGTGAATCTGTCCTGAGTTAATTATTGTGATAAACCCAGTGTTTCTCTTACCCATGGTCATCTTGATGCACAAAAACAGGAAGAAATTACAAAACAAACTCAGCCAGTAAGGTACAAATTGTACTCATATGCCTCTCATGATATTTCTCACTTCTTCTTATTGCATTTCTTTGCAAAAATGATTTAAATATAATAAAAAATCTTTATTATTGAACGCACTATTTAACCAAAAAGAAGAAGTCCTCCGAAAAAAAAGTCTTATTACTGATTTTTTTTTTATACATATATTATGAAAAAAAATAAACATTTGTTTGTTATTTACTTTATTCAACAATGCAATAATCTAATAACATGATACATTACACATAAAGATTGTCATTGTTTATTAGCAAAGATTACACTTTCCTTGGAGAAGAATATTTGAGATCTGTTTGCCTGATACCACAATCACTTGTTTTTCCTAAAAACCTAAAACTTGTCATAATTTGTTTTACAAAGGAAAATTTATATTCACAAATCTCTCTTGAAAAAGAGTAATCAGTGGCTTTCAACTCTTAAAGATAACTTCAAATGATAACATTTTACCAGTTTACAGGTACTGTTTGCAGAATTGTATGAAGAATTTAGAAAAAAGGAATGCAGAAATAACTTGAATTTGCCAGAGAATTTAGAAAAATCCTAAGCAAAATAGAGGATGGGGTGTTCAATGCAAGGCAGATTCTCCAGCAGCAGGTGGGTAACCCATCCATTCAGTGAGATGAGCCCATTGCTGCTGAACTTGCACTGATCAATCAGTTGACCATTAAACAGGACCATTGTAATGAATATCTGAGCCATTCAGTCCAAGTGATCAAATATTTTAACATTAGCTTTTAGTTTGTTGAATAATCGAAATAATTTTGTAAAAATAAATGCGCTTATTTCGAGACTAACTTCCGAGTGCAGTAAAGAAAGATATCTTTATTGTCATTTCAATCCAGCGAAACCTGTCATACTCTATGCGACTGAAAGCTACACGACAATGTAGTTATTTAATATTCGAAAATTTACACTTTCGTACAATTTGACTGACTGGTCAAACACATTTTGCAACAGCACACGTGAGAACTGGCAGCTAATGATTACATGGAATAAATTCACCATGTGAAATTTTGAAAAAGGGGAAAATAACTTATAATACAATTGCCAGTCGAATACAAGTTTGAAAGGTGAATGAAATAGTCCCGGCACAATATTTAATTTCATTGGTTCACAGCAGCCAATCAAATCCAGGACAAGGTGGAACTCCCTAGGGACTTATAGGAAAACTAATACTTGTCTATCTTCCCATATGGGTAATATATCAGTATCATACTGGTATTGAGTTCAATTGACAAAGGACTTGTGGGTTTATTTTTAACTTGAGAGATCCGAGTTGTGAACAGTTGAAATAATATTATTATTTATCCAAAACTTATACTTCTTAAAATCAACCTCTTGGTCAAAAAAAATATTTACAACATGATAAACTTATTCATTTTCAGGGAAGATATCTTTTAGTTTTATCAATCTGAAAGTGTTAATATTAATTTCTGAATCAAATATTAATATCAAGGAATTTTCAACTTTGACACAATTTTTAAAAAAATAAGTCTATTAAAAAACATGTGTACAATGGTAAAATGATCAACAAAAACTTTAGAATATTAATTCAAATTTTTAAAAAAAAATATTAAACATTTATATGTGTGTAACAATGATCTTAATTGTAACAAATTAGGACATAAAACCAAACAACATTTCTTTAATCCAAAAAAAAAAAGAAATATGAAAAGAAAACAGATGGACTTCAGCAGATCAGAGAACAAACAACCTTTTTGTTAATTATCAAAAACATGCAAACATTGCTTTCAATCAAAGTGCATGTTTTGTCTGCAATTAGAACCTACCTGTCACAGACAATGGCGCTAATTAACGCAGGTGTCAACCCCAGGCAGGTAGACAATGGGAGGGCTGGCTGTGACACCAATACACTTGTCAATTAGACATACAGACATTTCTTTTGTTTCACTCCTGCCCTTTGATACCAAAAGTTGGATAACAGATTAAATCAAAAGGATTGTTTATTCAATGTTTGTGGTAAAATGTAGACAATATTCAGTATCATTTTTTTAGTGAAATTTTTTAAATTCATAAGATGTCCTCATGAAATAATATATTTTTCCATATTGTCACTGCTATTTGATAAACATTAACAGAAAAACTAAATTTCTTTTTTTTTTATTTACAGTTAATATTTGATAGTTTTAGAACCATTAAAACCTCATGAAATTTAAGTTAACAGTGCAATTATAAAGATATCATAGATACACAGACAGAGATAGTTTATTATTGTTACAAGTAAGTATACAAAAATAAAAAGCATTTATAAAAGACATACCATATATTTAACCAGCCAACTTTTGGCTATTGACACTTTGACACTATAAAACCTTACACAAAATACTTTGAAATAAAAATATATAAAGTATTAGAAGCACAAAATAAAAATATCAAATACATGTATAGATAAATGTGTATAAATAAGAATCATAAAAATAGTTGTGGTCTGAAAAACATATTTGTTATAAGAGTACAAAAGCTTTTTATGTGTTTGGGAGGTGTACGGACAAAAGCCCACCCTGACAAAAGCCCACGCGGACAAAAGCCCATAGGACTAAAGCCCACCCTGACAAAATCCCACACCAATCCCACAGATACTAGGACAAAACCCCACACTTGTGTTTTAACAACTTTTATTCCATAATAATACATTTTAACAAACATTTGAAACAATACAGCACTAAAATCATATCTCAAATCATACTTGGAGTTCACAGCACAATACAGCACTAAAAAAATGTTTTAAATATCTTTCTTAAAATATTAAAATAGATTAAAATAGATTAACTTACACTTAAGGATGTTTTCATAGACCCCCCTACTCTAAGTGACATTGAGTTGATACACTTACCTTTGAGCCAATTTATTAACAACACATTTCCTAAACTCAACCAAATCAATTAACAACTCACTTATCTCCAATCTATTCTGATTTTTCTAAACTAATTCATCCTTGTCAGTTATCAACACATACTCAACTACAAACAATACATTCTCTACTCTACTAATTAAGATTGGTGGGCTTTTGTCTCCATATGAGAAAATAGGTGTGGGGTTTTGTCAGGGTGGGCTTTAGTCCTATGGGCTTTTGTCCGTGTGGGCTTTTGTCAGGGTGGGGTTTTGTCCTACAATCGTTTGGGATTATCTTCCGATAAAAACATCCAAGTTCCCCAAGTGCATTATAAAGGTCTAAATCAAAAGATAGTTTTTAGAACCAGTAAATCTCATGATATCTTAGTTCACCTAGCTATAATCAAGATATTATAAAGTTTCCACTTGTAGACTGAGCCAAACTGAATGTGTAAATCTGTGTATTGTGCAGAAGTGTTAAGTCACATTGTTCAAGGTTATCCTGGGAGATACAACTCCATATCTGATAACTACTGATAAACATTAATGCACAATAATACTTTTATCCAATACCAAACCCATATTGCCTAATGACTGATAAGTAGATAAGTAATAGATGACAGATTTATTGTCAACAATTACGAAATTGGATTCCAAATAAAAATTGTAATTTTGTATATAATTTTATCTAGTTTTCTAAATTTATTGAAATTTGAGTGACAATTTTTTTGTTATCTATGTATTTTTAATTTGGTTATTGAAAGTATTTTGATATCAAATCACTGGTATTTTATCATGCAATAATAAGAAATTTACTTTGTTATTTTCAACTTTTCACAATATCTCAGGAGGAAGAAATAAAAAAAAGTTGTGAAAAATATGATAGAAAAATTGAAATAATTTTTACAAAACTTTTTTACGAACCAGACATACAAAAGCGCTGGATATTTATGAACTGGCAAGTACAGGAGGTCAATCAATCATAAGAACTAAACGCAGGAAAAAATATTGTAAAACAAGGTTTATTTCCCAAATGTTTTCACAATCACCTGAAAAATCAACTGCATAAACATAATACAAGAAGTTTCCATCATATTAATGATGACCAATCAATTTCTCGGAATGACATCCAACCAATCAGAAACAAGCATTTGAATGGAGGCGGAGCCTATGCCCCTACAAACAGCCAGTCATTTGAGCATTACACATATAGGGATTACAAATGTTAGCCTGTGTTTCTAAGGGTCAGATTAGTTTTGGGCAAGTAGTATGTAAATTGTGTATTGTTATAAGGGTCCTAGTGAATAGGAGGTATTGACATGGCAATTTGCAGCCATTGTCCAGTCACTTGGTCAAGGCTGGACGGAGGTATTAGGGACCATGGCAATACTCAGGGTCCCAGAGGGTATATAGAGCTAATGTGGCCTGGGGAGGTCACACTTCAACCTGAGGGCCTCTCTGGACAGAACTGGACACAAACTGGTGAGTGGGAAACTGTACTTGTTTTATTGGTAGATACACTTAATGAAACTACAGAATATCTAGACATTGGAAAATCATGAGGTCCTTAACTTTTGTTAGCTAGTATACATACATATTTAGTAATATTAGATTGATTGACTGTGGCATTTGTAGCATGAGAACGTCATAGGATATTTTAACACTACTTTATTGATTGTGGCAATATAGAATTTTGTGTAGAATGATGAAGTCATAAGATATTCTAACACCAGCTTAATGATTGTGGCATTATAGACATCTGTAGAATGAGGAAGGCAATGGAAATTCTATGGATGAACAACTTTTTTCTTCTTTTATTTGTACACCAGTCCTTTGATATCAAACATGTTTGTTAGGGTGTTAAAATTGATACCAAGTGTTAGAATGCATTTTAGTCATAGGTCATGTCAATTTCATATTTTCTTGTTTAAACCTTGATTCGTGTAAGACTGTCTTCTTTAGCCCTTTGATATTTATTTAGATCTTTATAAATACCTGTCAATCTTGTAGGAAGGGTTAGTTAGTTAGTTTAGGGTCTAGTCAGTAAGTGTTTGTAACATATTGTGTCAGTATAGTGTCGGTTCAGTTAAGTACTCTGGAGATTGATGAGTGAAAACCCTGGAGGCTAAGACCTATGACAAGTTACTGGTCAGCACTGGGACCATTTTGGTGAGGGTTGTGTTTTCCTGCACCAATTTGATGCCAGAGAGTTGAACAGTATTCACGGACAACACTCAAGAACAACTGAGTTCAGGCTTTGCTTGCAATTGAACTACCGAAATGATCTTCTAGGAATTATATAAGTTTATTTTTCATGGTTCTGTTTTATAATTCGAAAAACTATCTAAGAAATAGCATAGCATGTGTTTTGCAATATAGTATAGTTTTGCCCTGAACTAGTATAGTAATAGCACTAGGTCAAACAGGATACGGGATGTCTCTTTCAACTCGTTATATTATACTCAATAGTACATATTGTTAAGGGTATATATTTCACCAACTCAGTGTTTTCAAAGACAGTTTCTTTCTACGATGATTATTTCCCTGATGTACGAGATCCCTGGTATCAGACTGAGTGTAGGTCAAAGTTCATCCTGCACCAATCAGATGCCAGGAGACTTATTACATCACTTCCTGCAGAGTGGGCACAGTCAACATCGAGCCTACCATTTGGATAAAACATTTGCTCTTTAACAGTGTCACAGTATTTTGTTATTAAATTTAAGTGTTAAGCTTTATTTCTTACTTGTTTTTGGATTGTTTAATTGTTAAAAGGCTCTCACACTCAGATTGTTCTAAAAGTTTTGATATCTAGAAGCTTTATACAACAGAACAGGCGACGAGGTGTGCCAGTATTTACAGTGGGTTGGTGTGAGTAATAACTAGCACTTGTAAATGCCGGGCACATCTCCAGGTCATTGCAACATTGTCAGATTTTGTATATCAGCATCAATTCTGATCCATATTTTCAATTCACAAACCAACTATTATCATAATGCAGAAGAATGTATGGATGACAACTTCTTTGTTCATTGTATGTGATGATTCTTGTGTGTCGTTTTTAACATCGCATACACAGGGGTTTGGAAAGACATCTTTGACAATGGGCCATTTTCAGAGTTTTGGGCACTATTCTGAATTTCAAACGGGACATTGTCCATTATATCAATAGTAAACTTCAAAATTTTAATGGACCATTTTTCATCCAATGTGCAAAATGGCCCATGGCCCCTGCCTTTCCCGATCACTGCATACAATGAACAAAGAAGTTGTCTTTCATATAATCTGCATGATTGTCATTCCAACTTCTCTCATGCCTCTCAAAGAAGTTAGATAAACTATTGACCTTGAGCACTGGCATCAGTTTGAGGCTGGTTTGTTTTCTCCTGCACCAATTTGATGCCAGGTGCTTGTGGTCGAGTGGACAGCAACGTGGAATCTACTATCAATATACTGATGACTGTCTTGTTAAACTTATGTATCATGATTTCATGCTATTCTTGTGTTAACTGTTTCTCATTTGTTCTTGGGAGAGGCATATACATATGGCTTGTTTTTTTCTGATCTTTTATGAAATAAAATATGTTAATATGAATTTACTGACATAAAAACATATTTAGAATACAGGCTACTTGATTCAATTTACATAATTTCACCTGGCCCTGTCAATTTTCTACTATCTTTAGCCCTTGGATCATAAAATTGCCTTCTTTAGCGTTATTATTTGTACAATCTTCTCTTACCCCTTGATTTCCTATCTACAATCTTTTAGGGTTGTTTGTTTAGCGATGGGGCTGTTAATTAATTGATTATTCTGGGCAACCTTAATCATAATATTTATTATATTCATAATTTTTAACGGTCTCTCAGACAGAATTTCCACAATGTCTTTCCTTTTTAAAAACTAATGCCCTTACACTACTATATCCAACTAAAACAACTATTGTTATTTTTCCAATATGACTCAGTCGGAAAATATTGTCTGCCATACTGAATATTTCTCTTAAATTGGCATCCCTAAAAGTACTTCAATTGTTCTCTCCCCCTCCTCCCTCCCCCCAGGTAACAAACATATTGATGTAGCAGATGAGCCAATACTTACCTGAAAGCCTTTGTTCCTGCTAATTACTGTGTTAATTACACAATAGGCCATGTGTTTAATGGCATGGCAGGACCTCTCTAATTTGCACTAATTAAAATGCCTCAGGGTAATTGAGATTATATTGTGAGGTAATTTGAGAGGGCTGCACAAAAACTGCTTTGTGTTTTGGGGGTAATAAACTTGTAGGCAGTGATTTATATATGATAAGCATATCATATTACAGTTTAGGATTTAGTAATGGATTCAATGCACTTACCTAACTGACTGGCATCATAAAACAATATATTGAGCAGATTTAAAAAGAAAACAGGTTTGAATTGCTCAACACTGAAACTTCTCTTGATGTATTTTTGGTGTTATTTATAAGGCAACATGAACAAGAAAGAAGAACAATTTCTTATGGAAAGTCCACTTTTATATTGCATGCAATGTTGAGTTTCATGCAATAAAGAAGTTGACTGACCATAAGAACTTGTTCTTCATCCAACAGCTTGTCCATACCTCTCAAAGACATTTTGACATTTTCATCAAATGCTTCCACTGCATGATGGTAGGAATTGAAAGAATCTCATATGCACCAAGCCCCTAGCATCAGTTGCAGCGCTTGTGATCGTCGTCAACTAGCACTTAACTGTTGCTAGGGTTTTGGTGAATTTTATCATTTTCCATTTCAAAATACCTCTCAAAGAAAACATGAACGAGGCTTTAAAAACATTGCTACATAATATGAAATGCATTTCATCTTGTGAATTTTGGTTTTCTTTTTCCAGATGAAGAAAAAAGGGTGACTGTCAGAGTATTGATAAAACTTGTAGTTTTCTTGGTATCAACACAGTGCTGGTCTTCTTCTGTATTAGCACTTGTAGATGCTAGGGTAATCACTCGTTACATCTTCAAGGTCACCATATGTATTAGCACTTGTTGATGCTAGGGTAATCACTCGTTACATCTTCAAGGTCACCATATGCCAATGTTCTTTCTCAAGGAAGAATGTAACTACAGATGGATAACAGATTTAATCAGAGAAAAACTTCAAGGACCTTTGCCATGTTTCTAACAATTTCCTCATTTAATATATGTTAATGTACAGTCTAACCCAGTTTATCTGGACATTACGGTAATTTACCACAGAAAATATATCTGGTTTCATTATGAAATAATCTGTGGTGTCCGGTTATCCGAGGTCGACTGTATTTACTTGAGGGTCAAATTTTCTTACCCTAGCTGACTGTCTGTAGACATAAGAAATCTGGAGGCATAATTTTCATTAAATTACATTTTGACAAACATTTTCATCAAATGACTGCATGATGGTAGGAATTGAAAGAATCTCATATGCACCAAGCCCCTAGCATTAGTTACAGTGCTTGTGATAGTCGTCAACTAGCACTTAACTGTTGCTAGGGTTTTGATGAATTTTATCGAAGTTCAATTTCAAATATTCTAAATAAAGAAAAAGAAGAAAACATGGGGTAGGTTAAACAAATATTTACAAATGTTTCATGTAAAGTTTTTTGCAGAAAAATACAAGAAAAAACATGGAGGTAAAGTATTGCCTTGTCTTTTCCCCTCATTTGAAATTTGTTGGTATACTGCTGCAAAAATCTTGGACATGGAGGTAAAAGTATTGCCTTGTTCTTTCCCACTATTTGAAAAATTTACTGGTATTCTGCTGCAAAAAGATTTCTTTGCAGAAAAAAGACTTAAAAGTATTGCCTTGTCTTTTCCCACTATTTGAAATGTGCTGGTGTGTTGCTAAATTAGCACTTACAAATGCTGGGGAAAGATAATGGCTTGTCAAGTATGAAATGAGGTAAACGGTTAATGCTACATTAATATATTACAGGTACTGTTTTTCAGGGTATATTTTACTTCTACCTGTGACAAGTCAATCTAACATAGGGAGATAACGTTGCCCACCTATTCCCTGCATCTGTAAGCTGGTGTTGTGACATAGCTAATAGCACTTACAAATGCTGGGGATGACAAGGGAAATATCATCCTCCCAAAAAGATAGCCCAAGGGGAATTCAGCAAGGAACTAATATTACTCTTCCAACCAGGTAAGGTAAGAAGAAAGCAGTTCAAAATCATTTTTTCTCTCCATTTGCTCATGATAAAAAATTGATTTGTAAAATATCCATTATATTTTATCAAAATGAAAATTTATTGAAAAATATTGTCATTATGTTTTAGAAAGGCAATTTGATCTACCCAAGTTCAATTGTCTAGTGCATTGCCTTTTTTCACATTAATGCACAATATACATATCATCGTAGCCAGTGGCAATCCTAAATGGTGAATATTTCAGAAATGATTTTACACGAAGTAAAAGGCACCACTCCATCTTTGGGTGACGTGCTATCCAAACACTAAGTTTCATAAAATTGCAAAAAGATTTTGAGAATATATCCTTTCCCATTACTTCAAAATGTTTCCATAGTAACCTGAAAGCTTTCCTGGAAACTTTGCAGTATTACTGAAATCTACCCCAATGTTTAATTACTGATGTTAATCACCAGATTTCTATCTGTCTATAAATGGAATTTGACCAGATGGTTGCAGTATAGCCCAGCATGGTCTTTAACTACAGATGGGGCGCCTTGTGTGTTAATTCAGTTCTAATTGAGCATTGGTAGGGATTAATGGACAATACTGTGGGGATCCTGGGTAATGTATTATCACATATGCTTACAATCAATTAATCGACTAAGAGATATTGATAAAAAGTATTGTGCAACTTTAAAATCATATACTGGTAATTGAATTCATATATAAATGACTCCCTGATGATACCATTGAACATGTTTGAGTTTTGATTAGCTTCATGTCATTATATATATCTTTTAAAAATATGTATGTGTATTAGATTAAATAAAAAAGGCTTAACCCAAGTGGAGTTTGACAGTTTGTATGATTTGTAATATACAGTAGAACTCGGATATAACGAACTCCAAGGGACCAAAGAATTTAGTTCGCTATATCCGGTGTTCGCTATACACATATAATTTGATATCATATAGGGACAGGACTTGAAAATTTGTTCGTTATATCCCAGTGTTCGCTATATCCGGTTCTACTGTACTACAAATTGTTGACTAACGTTATTTTCTGAACATGAGGAGAGAATAAACAATAGCATTTCAAATCATTAGGGGCATTCTTTTCCTTTCCAGCAATTGAGGTAGGAAAATTCATTCAGGTAGCTTTTTCAATAAACTTCACTTAAAAAACATTGCCCTTGTGTGCAGGTGCAATAAATTAGGTTTATTGAAAACATTGGTTTGCATGTACCAACAGTGCAGCATTTTCAAAATATTTACGTTTTGCATGTATTTTGCAGTTTATTGTTAACAAGACTTCCAACACAACTCTCCAGTTCTTGAGTTTAGACAACTTAGACCCAGCAGGCCAATTAGATTGACAGAAATAATCCATTCATATAATAATCTGCATCTGCAGCTGCTGCAAATGTGAAATAAATTTAATTCAAACTAATATTTCCTTTTTTGTGAATCTGAACCTGAAAGTCTACACCAGTTTTCATTAAAACCAATGCTGTGTATGACTTCTGGTGAAAACTTGAAAAATCAACACATAACACATGCTAACATTGCCATGTCAGATTTAAATAAATTATTTTGCAACAGTTCTGTCAGCCTTTTGGCATCCTATTGTTCTCATTGACAATATATATATGTTTATATGTTAGTGACAATAGTGATAATTCGGCAATAGCATTAATGCCTAGGCAATAGCATTATTGCCATAAGTTGTCAGGCATAAGCGCTAGCTATATAGCCCGAAAATTTTAAATGAATCCTTTATATTAGCCCTTTAGCTTATATTTTTACCTCATATGTCAGGACCCTAAGATGGGACACTACTTATATATAACTGGTATATGATATACCGAGACAATTGCACGTGCAGTGTAATGCCCTTTTGAGAAGGCGGTATTTAAATCTAAATTTATTACTACATCGCTTATTAGCAAATACCCCTAATGCCTGATCTAAAATTACATTTAACATAATTACCTAGGCATTAATGCTATTGCCAGATTTTCACTATTGCCGCCAACACATTTATACATATATCTAGTTTTTTTACAACAATTTATCTAATTTACTGCTTTTTAAGGATTGTCAAGGATGTTTTCAATGTCAGAAATGATACTACTTTGTAAATACAATATTTCACAACAGTGACTAATGCCTATATTTTTCACCCTGTATCAAATATGACATGTGACTTCTGTATACCTTCAAATATACATATACATAATTTGATGACAGTAATGATAGCTTTCTTATACTGTGCATATATTCATGACAAATCACGCTCAAAGCTCCATGATGTATTACCATGGAGGAAGAGTTTGTGTTGTGTCACCTATTGACAAGCTGTTCACACAGCCATATTGGTCCATCGTCCTCTCTGTTCAGGTACCCATTTGAATAGCTTGGTGAACTGAGTGCAATGTGGATGAAGTGCCTTGCTCAAGGTCACAATAAAGAAATTGGCCTGGGCCACAATGTTTTGGTGCCTCCACAGGGATTCGAACCTGGGCTGTGGGAGTGCAAGCATTTTAACCACTACACCACTGTACTCCATAATATTTATGCTATGAGAAGGTCAATGATATAAACTTTGTCATGATTTACAGAACTTGGTGTACATATACAGAACGTCATACGTGTGCATTTGGGTCGTTTGTATTGAACGAGTAGATGTCATGGACGCGGAGGAACAACGAGTTCGAAGAACGAGTTGTTTCTCCGCGTCCATGACATCTTCGAGTTCAATACAAACGACCCAAATGCACACGTACGACGTTCTGTATTTATTATATACTCTCTTTTTAACCTTTTTAAAAGTAATTTTGAATTTGCGCATTGATACATAATGCAAAGAAGGCGATTACCTATGACACGCTCGACTGATGATTTGATACCTCAATTATCTGTTTATTTTCTCATTATTTTGCGTAGTTAAACGTAAGAGGCAATTTTCTCAAGTGTGAAAACTAAATACAGTGATAAAAGTTTATCCTTAGTTATTATTTATAAAGTTCTGAATATGATAAACGTATGTTCAGGATTCCGAACGACGGGATCCTTTCAAACGACGTCACCATGGAAATGACGTCATAATCGTTGTAGGCTATGACGTCATAAGGGCCAAGTGTCGCTGGCGATGTTCTCGGAGTTTTGTTTAGGATTTCCTTTTTTATAGTGTTTTGCAGTTTCTTTACTAACGATAACACTAGTTTCTCACCATATTATTCTTCAATATCATTAAAAAGTAGGTGTGTTACCAATGCATTGAGATACGTCAAATCCGGTGTTCTAATTAGGAAAATGATTGTTACGTACGGAAAATTCCGAGAATTGCCGAAGCTTAAAAAAAGTAGAACCGGCAGACGTGCAATACGGATTCTGGAGTGCAATACGGAATTTGAAGACGTATTCCGTATTGCACCCTTGTATTACTATCATAAGATTACATGAGTATATAATAAAGACATTTATAGTATTTATGTTAAAGGGTCTAAAAACAACGACATGTCAATTAGTTATTTATAAATGTTCAGGCTGCTATAGCCACCTTAGGGAGTATCTCTAACAGCCTTCAGACAAATCACCTTCAAACTCCAGCTCATAACTCATTGTTCCGAGAGGCTTTCCATCAATGAATTCTTTCTTTGTGCGCTTTGATCATAGCGCGTTATGAATATGTTATGATGATGATGATCATTATGAATTAAATAAGATGCAAGCACCTACCTATAAGGGTTTTTCGAGTTGCCAGTTGTTTGTCGAGTGATGGAGTCCTTGAATATCTGCCTGCGGTATATCTTCTCCTCCACTGAGCCGCAGGTGATGAGTCTGTAGATGACCACGTTCTTGTTCTGCCCGATCCGGAACACTCGGTCCACGGCCTGCGCGTCAGTAGCTGGGTTCCAGCTCGGGTCGACTGCAGATATGAGTGATCAGTTTATATATCAATTGGAGAATTCATTCGGCGAGTTATAAAATTGGGGCATGTATGTTGACAAGTATGAAAATAAAATTACTTCAGACTGAATATACCATTTTAATACTTTATATGCATATTTCTACTCATTACAATATATATAGTTAAGTGAGTGAGTGCTCGGGCATGTATTGGGTCTAGTCTAAGTAAACCTAGCCTCAATAACTCGGCTAACATTGCCGCAAAAGTCTGCTTTCGCACATATAAGGTTATAGGTCGCCGAAAGGTGGTTGGCTCACCTATATCTTGTATCTTGATAGACTCAGTATGGGAGTATAGCAAGTATTATTGAGGCTAGGTTAACTTAGACTGGTATTGCATTAGTTTTGGTATATATATATATTTTTGAGAAAACATTTATATGTTGGATTATTACGATCATATTTAGGCAGACAACACTCACATATAACAACCCTGTCTGCAGCTGTTAAAGTCAATCCCACACCTCCGACCTGAAGATAGTAATAACTCATTAAAACCAGGCTTTCAACATTAGCACATCTGCTACCTAAGAACATGTTTGTTTCCTGATAAAAATCACACTGCCACAAATTGTTACTTTTTTTTCCAATGACACTAGAATGATCTGGGTGTCATTTTATTGCATGAGTGAAATCATATCTTATTGGCCTGGAGCTGTTCACTTGCTGGTTATAACACTGGGACAGAGAGTAAAGGGTAGGCAGGGAGGGTCCTATAAATAACCATAGAAGGACATTTGCTACTTGAAATTTAACCAAACAGCAATATTATTTGCTACTTGCCAAACAAGTACCATATCCTCGCCGGTTTAAGACCACACTTGGGCAAAAAACAACCACTTTTTTTCAGGGTTGAGCAGGTTGAAGGGCATTTGCTACAGGAAAGTTAACCAAACAGCAAGTTATTTGCTACTTGTCAAACAAGTATTGTATCCTCGCGGGTTTAAGACCACACTTGGGCAAAAAAACACTAACTTTTTTCAGGGTTGAGCAGGTTGGGATCATTCTCATTTTAAAGCCCATCCCCTAACTTTGGCTAAATCTGACAAAATCTCGAGGCAAAGTGAAGTCTGATTATAACAATTAGCAAACCTGGTAAGTGAGCACTTGCAAATTCTTTTATCATTCTTTTGATATTTCACGTCTGGAAAATTTGATCATGAGACCAGAACAAGTCAAACCTATCGATCGAAACCTAAGTCAAAGCAATTAGAATCAGTAAGCAATCGTCTCAGTCCATGAGTCCATTTATCTTAGTTGAGGTCTTTGCATTTTAAAGCTCAAACCCATATTTTCAACATATCTGTTTGCCGGCCCCGCGAGGATACGGTAAGAGTTATACACTGTGAAAGCAACCATGTCTTATATTCTGTAAATCAATTTCATCCTTTCTGTTGACAAAAAGATATTAATCAACACATTTTTACCTTTTAACAATATAATTGTTTTTTCAGCAATTTCTAACAACAATATTGAATGTATTTCAGATAACACAACAAACAAAATTCCGAGATACTTAAAATCCTTTCAGTTCATGACATCACTGAAGCTGGTCTTTGAGATTTGTTCGTGCACAGAGTTGATAATGAAGAGGTCTTAACAGTGGACAAAACATACCATAAACTTTTGATATAATATAAACTATCATGATATGATATGATATGATATATGATAAATGATATATGATCTATCATCTATGATATATGATATAAAAGATAACACAACATAACACTTAATATAACATAAAACATCATACACGTCACATACACCCGCTGTTATTCCACCATTATATAACAATGATAAACTGATAACTGAAGTAAAAATATTTTGGTACCCTGGAATTGAACTCCAATAAGGAACATCTGCACCACATAGGTAACATCCATACCAAATTTCAACTTTCTAAGTCAAATAGTTTTCAAGTAATGCTCTGGAAACGCAACAAAGTCAGAAATTGCTCTTGAAACAGTATTTGACGGACATGCAGAGGGCTATATTACCCTGACAACGTTGTAGCGGGGGTACAATAATCTCTATATCAAACCTGAGTAGTGAGGAGAAATACACCGTAGGTATTATCCGTCTGGAATATCTTGATGCGGCGATCTCTCTCCTCGATCTTCGTCACGGTTCCATCCAGTCTCATCACCTTATGTCCCTGAAAGCAGGTTTAGGTTAAGGCATGATTTTGCAATTTCTAATAAATTGCTTTTCATTACAATTTTTCAATTACATTATTTTGGTTGTCAAAATAATTCGTGTCAGAGTGCTACAATTAGTTTCAAATTTCAGCATCTTTTAAAAATATTTTAATAGATATGAAAAGTAGAAGAAATTTAATTTTCACTAATTCAATTGTTTGATGACTGTTCTGAATAACATTCACATTGTTTAAGCACGCTTCTATAAGGTATGAAATTATTCAAAATAGAGTAGACGTAATGCAAATCTTGCTCTCTCAACAGACATTATTACCTTTATCAAACTTATTAAAATCTAAATATTTAAATACAGTAGAACACGGATATAGCGAACACGGATATAGCGAACACTCAGATATAGCGAACAAATTTTCAAGTCCCGTCCCTATATAATATCATTAAAATTACACGCGTATAGCGAACACTGGATACAGGGTTCATACAGCCAAGTAGGGGTGACTATTGACCATGTGGGACTATTGCGATAGCGATTGTCTATTGCAACCTACTATTGCGATAACGATAGACTATTGTGAGCCACTATTGCGATAACTATTGCGATAGTGTTGGATCTTAATAAAATCCAAAATTAGCTAGAATATTCATAATCTTTATTATATTCATGTAATTGCTAAAAGTAATATGCGGCAAAATCTGTGATAAAATCATGAATTAAACAGCTTGTGTCATTTTTCATAACTTCCTCACATCTGTCCTCATTCGAGAATGAATAATTTAACTAACCGGCAGAAAAATGAGTAAATATTTCCAAATATAGCGGAACATTACACTTTTGATACTATCAATAGTTAACCTTACTATTGCGATAGCGATAGTCTTTTTGTGTTTCCTATCGATAGTGTACTATTGCCAAGCTAACTATCGCGATATATCGATAGTTTGATGTATTGTTACACCCCTACAGCCAAGGCCCCAATAAATTCAAGCACTTTTCAAGGACTTTTCAAGGACTCACAATCATTTTCAAGCCAAAAAGATGTAATAAGACAAATGTCCTGAATGGGTGAATTGCAATTGGCAATTGACTTGAAACTAAAATAACCACTTTTCTAAACTCATAACATTCCAAAATTACTAAAAAAATATTAATTTAATTTTTGATATTATCTTAAATTATCAAATGTTCAAGGACAAGAAACTTAATAACATCAATCACACCTAGCATATTAACGAGATCTGCAAAATAATATAAATATTTACAAAGTTACTCATTAATTTTGATGTAAGAGGGCATGTAATTTAATGTATATGCATTGGTAATCTTACAGAACACCCTCAAACAAATTTGTTCATCTATTTAGATAAACTATAATAAGTTTGTTTGTTGTTGTCAAATATCATTTTTATGATATTCTATTAAAATTCAAGTTGTTCTGAAAGAATACTTTCATAAACTGAAATTAATGGTCATCAGGTCAAGAAGTCATGGCAACTACGATAACACCATAATAGCAGATGGTTGAATTGTCAACAATATAATCTGACCCTTGCCTTCATCATTGTCATAGTTTTAGAAATCCCTGCTGACATTTCAGATTTTAACCCGTTTCCATCGCGAAGTTGAATAGCATGATTTATGTGCTTCTGGTCACTTTCAACACCATGTGACAGATTTATAAATGACTCTGGCCCTATGCAGTTGAGCTTTAGGTTTTATCATGTTATATGTTTTGATGTTAGTAAATTATAATACTTTTTTACCTAGATCAAAACGTGAATTTATCACGTGGTCGGACATCGACTGAGCTGTTACTCGTAACTGACAGCAGTTAGTTTCACTTTAAAAATTACAGCTGATTTGTTGACATTTGTCAAACGGAGACAATGGTGTATTTGCTTTTAAAATCCCTATCAGTAACAAAACTCACCTTGAACTTTAACTGTTTTTATATCAGTGGGGTTAACTTACTGTTTTGATAAACGATCGACAATGCAATGTGGGGGAATCCCTCTTAATATAAGCTGTATTTTGATTGGCCAAAAACTAAACAGAGAGCCAATCATAACATGACATCACTCTTTTCTAATGAAGGGAAATCCAAAATAATACAAGCTTTAATCTGGTTGGCCAATCTATTAATAGCATCCAATGACAACAACCGTTTATCACTACGATTGAATTTTGATGATTTGTACATGACCACATGATATCGTATCTGTATTTTTTTATAAAGCTTTATGAAGCCAGGTTTGGTTAGATATTTTCCATATTCCAGCACTTTTCAAGCACACAGTATAAAATTCAAGTACTTTTCAAGCACTTTCAGGTCTTAATGTTATTTTCAAGGGCTTTTCATCCAGCATGCTAAAATTCAAGCACTTTTCAAATCTGTGCGAACCCTGTGGATATAGCAAACTAAATTCTTTGGTCCCTTGGAGTTCGTTATATCCGAGTTCTACTGTAGTTAAAAGGGACCAGAATGGCATAAAATAGGGATAAAATACCAAAACCAAACCGTAGAAGAAAACCGATTACTTTAGGAAAGAATGAATTTTTCAACTAAGGATGTGACATATTTCCAGCGCATGCTCAGAGGGGGCAGGGAGCATCCCTTCCGGTTACACAGTGAGTTCGCGGTAAAAACGTCTACTTTCTCAGGAGGAAAGGTAAGTGGCAACTTTCTAAGTTAAGGTAGGTAAAAGATTTAACGATGAAGCGAGCAATGTGCTTGTGAAACGTTGAAAGTGTACATATTTGGATGGTTCTTGACAATGTTTTAATAGAAAGAAAATGAATACAGTATGCAGAACCTATATGAGGAAGTTTAAATTCTCTGCCCTAAATAAGTTTGAATTATGTTGAGAAAGAGACGCTTATTATACATCGAATGGATGGAACAAGCTTGAAACTAGTCCACCGGAAAATATGATTATACAAATTTATTATCTGATTGATCAAAAGACAGATTTTCAATTTACTATTTGATGAAGAACTTGTTATTTTACCAGGTTCAGTTTGAGCAGCTGCTAGGAAGGTTCGGCACCTTAGCATTTGTGTGATGCCAAGTGAGCGCCTTCATTATGATAGCATTTCTATTCTGGTTTATTTCTATTCCAATTCTGGTTTATTCCTATTCCCATTCTGGTTTATTGCTAATCCCATTCTGGTTTATTCCTATTTCCACTCTGGTTTATTCCTATTCCCATTCCGGTTTATTCCTAATCCAACTCTGGTTTATTCCTAATCCCATTCCGTTTTTTTCCAGTTCCCAGACAATTCCTTCCTAATATGCATTGCCAAATATTCAATCTTGTGATTTCATATCATTATGTTAGTATTCAGGACCTGTTATGTCAGACCATTCTTTCATGGCGATAATTTGCTGAACTTGAAGTCACTCAAATGACCATTAACTCTATTGGAGTGACGATAACTTTTATCGCCAGCACAGCCAGATAGTCCGTTTATTTCAGAGTATCCAACTCACTATCATACAATAAATATAGAATCTCACCCAAGTGTCTTCTGATATTCAAAAATTACAAACTTAAGTTGATAAAAGTAACAAATATCCGAGGCTTACTTTTATCAACGAGTGTTGATATATTTGATGTCAGAAGACACTATTTATCATGCAAACCCATTGTTAATCACATTTGCATGAAAAATGTTCAACTTTGAACACTGCATAGCCCTAAAACTCCTGAACCATTAACTCTAAAAGGAGTGACGATAACACAGCCATCACAGCCAGATAGTGCGTTTATTTCACGGTATCTCACTCGCTTTCATACAACAAATACATTATTAATTGCACTTATTCTACTTACTCTATTATTGATGACCTTCTGGATGATGTCGAGCATCTTGCGGGACTGCGAGAAGATGAGACAGCGATGACCCTCCGACTTGAGGTTGTCGAGAAGATCCGCCAGCACGATGAGTTTGCCAGACTCCTGTAGCAACACGCTGTCCTCTATCTCTGCGATCTTTGTGACGGCAGACTCGTGAGCTGACGGCGATTCATCATCCTCATCATTCACACTGAAACAATAACATCATTATGAGCACCTCCCTGTATCATAACAGCCGTAATGAACACACTGTATCATAACACTGTTCTATACACACTTCACCTCTTCTCCGTATCAATACACTCGTTCCTAACACTCTTGCATCTCCCTGTACCATAACACCCGTATTTACACCCATACACCTCCTCCCTGTACCATAACACCCGTATTTACACCCATACACCTCCTCCCTGTACCATAACACCTGTATTTAACACTTACACTGCCTCCCTGTACCATAACACCCGTATTTACACCCATACACCTCCTCCCTGTACCATAACACCAGTATTTACACCCATACACCTCCTCCCTGTACCATAACACCCATATTTACACCCATACACCTCCTCCCTGTACCATAACACCTGTATTTACACCCATACACCTCCTCCCTATACCATAACACCCGTATTTACACCCATACACCTCCTCCCTGTACCATAACACCTGTATTTACACCCATACACCTCCTCCCTGTACCATAACACCTGTATTTAACACTTACACCGCCTCCCTGTACCATAACACCCGTATTTACACCCATACACCTCCTCCCTGTACCATAACACCCGTATTTACACCCATACACCTTCTCCCTGTACCATAACACCCGTATTCACAACCATACACCTCCTCCCTGTACCATAACACCCGTATTTACACCCATACACCGCTTTCCTGTACCAAAACATCCGTATTTAACACCCACACACCTCCTCCCTGTATCATAACACCTGTATTTACACACATACACCTCCTCCCTGTACCATAACACCCGTATTCACACCCATACACCTCCTCCCTGTACCATAACACCTGTATTTAACACTTACACCGCCTCCCTGTACCATAACACCCGTATTTACACCCATACACCTCCTCCCTGTACCATAACACCAGTATTTACACCCATACACCTCCTCCCTGTACCATAACACCCGTATTTACACCCATACACCTCCTCCCTGTACCATAACACCCGTATTTACACCCATACACCTCCTCCCTGTACCATAACACCCGTATTTACACCCATACACCTCCTCCCTGTACCATAACACCTGTATTTAACACTTACACCGCCTCCCTGTACCATAACACCCGTATTTACACCCATACACCTCCTCCCTGTACCATAACACCCGTATTTACACCCATACACCTCCTCCCTGTACCATAACACCCGTATTCACAACCATACACCTCCTCCCTGTACCATAACACCCGTATTTACACCCATACACCGCTTTCCTGTACCAAAACACCCGTATTTAACACCCACACACTTCACTTCCCCTCCCTGTATCATTCAACTGTTCTTAACACACTTCACTTTCTCTCCGAATCATTACAACCGTTCTTGACACACTTACGCCTCCTCCCCGTTGAGACCGAGCTGTGTACAGGCTTTGATGGAGAGAAGACGAGGATGATCACAGATCTTCTTGAGGACTGTCAGAGCAACCAGCGGAGATCGGGATGTCATCAGCAGCTGTAACATAGAGAACAGGGTCTTAAACTGATCCTTAGGTAAACAGTTAGGCAAACATGGTGGAATACAGTAAAGTACAACTCTTTTCTGCTCACTATAATATCTAATTTACTTTACGTAGCTTTCTAAAATTGTTACACAGAAGGGTAGTAGTTAATCATAGGTTTATACACAGTTGTAGCTACTAAGATGGGTAGTTTAGGTTTCAAAAATTGATCTTATGAAGAAAACATTTTTTACTAATTGAAAGACGTGTCGAATCTGAAGTGGTAGTTTTAAAATGAGATACCATGTTCAGTGAGGGGACATGAGTCAATTTCATAAAGCAAATGATTAAAGGGACCATTCGAGCTGGGTACTTTTTGTGGAAATGAAATTCAGGAGGACTTTCCTGTTTACAATTATATATGATTTGTACATGATAATTTCACATTTATTTTCAAATATATTTGTGAGGTTAGCATTTTAGTTGTTCAAGATTTAACAATTTGACATGTATCACTCAAAAAATAAAAACATTGTGAAATGAAGCCAATCATCGATTACTATGACAAAATGCTTTCGCAACTGATAACTTTTATTATGAATTATTTGTAAATATGTTGCTCTTCTATCAATCAAGTAGTGATTTCTTAATTTTGTTAATGAATAAGCATATTACAGCACATTTGTTTTCTCGCAATGCTAACCTTTCAAAATGGACGATAAAAACTGATCGAGTGGGTGTTTACACAAACAGGAGACAAAATGTTCTTTATACTTGATTCATTGACTGTTTGACTACAGATTAGCAGTTGTGTAATGTTTGACATTCTGAAGATGATTCTTCTTAAATCTGAAGAAATATCATATTTTTAATGGAATCTTTACCCATTATCCGTAAAGATATTATGTGCATTGTTTCATTTGTCAGAAAAATTAAATATTACATCAAACTCAAACACTGTAAGTGTTGTATGTAGTTGAATAACACTTGAAGTATGGAGAGCCAAAAAGTAAGATTAGGACTGGAAATCGATTCAAGAAAAACAATATCAGGTTATAAACTGAACAGTCCTGTCAATAAATAATAATGATTATCAAACTTAACTAGGACTTTATGTGACATGTTGAAGAACTGGTCAAATGAACAAAAGAAATAAAGAATGAATGAATGCAGTCTGATTAAAATCGACCATACTCCGAGGAAAGAATATTGTCTCTATCGGGGTTCGCACCAGCCGGGATATCCTCTCCGTCTCGGTCTGAATGCACCCACCTCTGTCGCATGAATGAATACAAAGCTACTTCAATTCAAAATACCTCTTTAACAGTGTCCAGAGCCAAAAAATCTTCGTAAATCTTCAACTGGGTCTGAGTAAGGAAAAGCCAAATCACAAAATCATTTTTTCGACCCAAAGATGGCATTCTGAAAAAGAAACAACCACAATTAGCCAATAATGCTGAGGAATATATGGATGACAACTTCTTTGTTCATTATATGCGACGTTTCGAGCCAAGCCTGCTTGCAGTCAATTATATTTATCGGGAAAGTTAGAGTCATCAGTTAACTTTGACAGCTTATGTGCAGTGTTATCGACAGCCCGGAATATTCCGTGAACCGCATCAGGGTTAAAATTGAATGAGGTTTAGCTTACTTGGCAAGATTTTTTGTATTTTCTGTTTCGGTGGATTCTTCTCTTTTGGTTTTAGCTGTCACTTCTGCTTTGGTTCTTCTGAGGAAGTATGGTTCGATGATACGTTTTAAACTCTCCGCCATCTCCTGTCCTAGGTGGCGCTCTCCAGCAGTCGCGTCACGTTCTCTCGACTGGAAAATTTTTTAAATTATAAAAAACACCATTTTTTGACAGTGTTGTTCCCTTTTGGCTTGATGTCCTTTAAAATTTTTGAGAAGTGTCAAAAGGGGCCCATATGCTCAAAATAGGTAAAAATGATCCCTAAGGAACAACACTGCTTTTATGAACACTTTTTAAACTGATATAAATTTCTATGAACTTGCAACTTATGTGCAATATAATTTGATTTGAGAAATTATTAGATGACATTTTGCTGACAATACGGATACTACAATCAAGCAGATGATCCGTCATTTATCTAACATTACAGAGCTTACTGTTCAAAGAATGTGTTTTGCCAACTTCATGAATTGAAATGTGAGATAAACTAGAAAGTGTTTTTACTGATAAGTACAGATGTCTCCCCGATAAACTATTTCAGCTAAATTTTATTTTGGAAATTCCTAAGTGCAGGACTATGACTCTGCCAAAACACATATCATATGTCTCCTGACTTATTTGGGTAAGACATATTTAGACGCTGTACATCATAGCATAAAGCTATATTATGCACATACAACAGTTTTCTACTGAATGCAACATAAAAACACAAAATTAATGGGTCCCTCATTGAAAAATTGAACTTAAATACATAGGTTTGTTGCACAATTAAATATATCAACAAATTTCATATTTTGAAAGCTCATGTTGCATATAGAAAATTAACTAATTCAAAGTAGATTGAGACAATTGACCTCGTCTTTCTTCTAAAATCATATCATGCTTACTTTAATTTCTCTATTATTTCAACATCTCTAATGATTTCAACAACACAATTTTTTCCTGGGGTCACAAATTCAAAGCTCTTTGTTTCAACCATTACTTAAAATCATTGTTCAATTTGCCAAACAATTCATTGCATAGCATTAGTATTCCTCCTTCATATATGATTATCTTCATAAAAACTATGCATTTATATTATACAAGTTCTTTCGACCATAGTGACAAATGAGTGGTCAAAAGTGAGAAATAGTTCAACAATAGACATTCTTTAAAATCTTTTCAAAATTTTATGGTTGATTTAATAGAGAAATTAGGGTAATTCAGATAATGAAGATTTGATATATTTTCACCCTTGTTATCGGTGTATCGTATTCCATCTTGAAGGTTCGAGCAGTGCCAAGTAGCTGTCCTTGGTGTACGAAGTCAAACAACGCCCACAGCTCCTGCAAACATGTGAAATATATTTATGCAGATAACAAATAACATTATTAATTTTCTTTCGTACTCATGATAATCATTTAGAAAGTATTTCTTCGAAGTTTTATTTATGTAAATATTTCAATTAACTGCATGTTGTTTTTGAAAAGTTAAAATATTGAAAGTGTTTAACAAATTTTTTAATATTTAGGTAGATAATATTGTTTCGGACATATGTACTTTTTCTTTGCCAATGAAAAGGCTTGTAACAAATGTCTCTCTTCTCGTAAACACATGCAGAAAAAACTTTCGACTGGATTCACATTTTTTTATGAGAATAATTTGCTATCTGATTAAAACAAAACAACAAACAATGTAAGCAAGCACTTTCTATTTCTTTTATCATTCTTTTCAATAATGTACGTCTGGAAAATGTGTCATTTGATGAGAAGACAGAACAACAGTCAAATGTATCAATGTCAACTTTCAATGCAAATCGCATCAATGAGTTTCTTGTTAATTGGGGTGTCTCGCGCCGCGGTTCAAAGCCCACCCCCCTATTTTCAAGATATTTGTTTGCCGGCCCCCCCTGGTTTTATACCCGAGAGGATACAAAATTAATAATTCATCCAAGGTGATGAATGAGCGATCAAAAGTTAAAAATTAGTTCAACCATAGACATTTTCAGAAAATCTTTTGAAAATTTGAGGGTCAAATTAAAAGAGAAATTACAGTATTTTTAAAATCATTTTTTATAATGGTCCTGTTTCAAAGTCAGCAATTATGCATCTAGACTCGGTATCTGCAATCATACTCTGACTAGGCGTTCCTGTCTTTATCATTTATGTCATCACAAATTATGAAATTATTTTCAAAACAGATCTATCAATAGCTTATGTAAACCTTGATGCTAACTGTCATAGTTTGAGAGCAGCATCCCTTTCGGCTAAAAATTTACAAGATTTCTTGCCCTACCTCACTTAACCCTTGGTCTTGTTGTATAAAACCAATCATAGCTGCTGATATATCCTTCTGTCCCCCTTGACAGCATGTTTATTGGAATTAAAGCTCTTTTGCAGAAAGTTTGGAACTGCTGCAAGTCTTAATTAATTTTTTAATTAGCATTACACTCTTTCACATAATCGTAATAGGAATGTTTCAGTGTTACTTAGGGTGTTTTCTCTTTCCTTCTGTTTCTTACCCGTAAGTTGTTCTGGATAGGGGTTCCGGTCAAAATGATCCTGTTTTTGGCCGAGATGGCATGGACCCCTTTTGTTGTTTTTGTTGGGTTCTTGATCTTGTGACCTTCATCAAGAATTGCATAGTCCTGAAAAGATAATTTTCGGTATATCTGTAAGATAATATAAAAGTTTTCTGCTTCATGAGAGGAGATAAACATGATTTTTGTCAAGGATAAAAAAAATTCTATTTGCTTTGTGATTTAATGGTTGCATTTTTGTCAGAATTGAAGCGCATTTACGTTTAGTCGGCTCCATAGAGAGCTAGTCAACTTAGCTACAACATGACGTCATGAGCGTGTCATTTACGTTTAGTCGGCTCCAAAGAGAGCTAGTCACCTTAGCTACAACATGACGTCATGAGCGTGTCATTTACGTTTAGTCGGCTCCAAAGAGAGCTCGTCATCTTAGCTACAACATGACGTCATGAGCGTGTCATTTACGTTTAGTCGGCTCCAAAGAGAGCTAGTCACCTTAGCTACAACATGACGTCATGAGCGTGTCATTTACGTTTAGTCGGCTCCAAAGAGAGCTCGTCACCTTAGCTACAACATGACGTCATGAGCGTGTCATTTACGTTTAGTCGGCTCCAAAGAGAGCTCGTCATCTTAGCTACAACATGACGTCATGAGCGTGTCATTTACGTTTAGTCGGCTCCAAAGAGAGCTCGTCACCTTAGCTACATGATGTCATGAGCGTGTCATTTACGTTAAGTCGGTTCCAAAGAGAGCTCGTCACCTTAGCTACAACATGACGTCATGAGCGTGTCATTTACGTTTAGTCGGCTCCATAGAGAGCTCGTCACCGTAGCTACAACATGACGTCATGAGCGTGTCATTTACGTTTAGTCGGTTCCAAGGAGAGCTCGTCACCTTAGCTACAACATGACGTCATGAGCGTGTCATTTACGTTTAGTCGGCTCCAAAGAGAGCTCGTCACCTTAGCTACATGATGTCATGAGCGTGTCATTTACGTTAAGTCGGTTCCAAAGAGCTCGTCATCTTAGCTACAACATGACGTCATGAGCGTGTCATTTACGTTTAGTCGGCTCCAAAGAGAGCTCGTCATCTTAGCTACAACATGACGTCATGAGCGTGTCATTTACGTTTAGTCGGCTCCATAGAGAGCTCGTCATCTTAGCTACAACATGACGTCATGAGCGTGTCATTTACGTTTAGTTGGCTCCAAAGAGGGCTCGTCACCTATAAGCTACAACATGACATCATGAGTGTGTCATTTACGTTTAGTCGGCTCCAAAGAGAGCTAGTCACCTTAGCTACAACATGACGTCATGAGCGTGTCATTTACGTTTAGTCGGCTCCAAAGAGAGCTCGTCATCTTAGCTACAACATGACGTCATGAGCGTGTCATTTACGTTTAGTCGGCTCCAAAGAGAGCTAGTCACCTTAGCTACAACATGACGTCATGAGCGTGTCATTTACGTTTAGTCGGCTCCAAAGAGAGCTCGTCACCTTAGCTACAACATGACGTCATGAGCGTGTCATTTACGTTTAGTCGGCTCCAAAGAGAGCTCGTCATCTTAGCTACAACATGACGTCATGAGCTTGTCATTTACGTTTAGTCGGCTCCAAAGAGAGCTCGTCACCTTAGCTACAACATGACGTCATGAGCGTGTCATTTACGTTTAGTCGGCTCCATAGAGAGCTCGTCACCTTAGCTACAACATGACGTCATGAGCGTGTCATTTACGTTTAGTCGGTTCCAAGGAGAGCTCGTCACCTTAGCTACAACATGACGTCATGAGCGTGTCATTTACGTTTAGTCGGCTCCAAAGAGAGCTCGTCATCTTAGCTACAACATGACGTCATGAGCGTGTCATTTACGTTTAGTCGGCTCCATAGAGCTCGTCATCTTAGCTACAACATGACGTCATGAGCGTGTCATTTACGTTTAGTCGGCTCCAAAGAGAGCTCGTCATCTTAGCTACAACATGTCGTCATTAGCGTGTCATTTACGTTTAGTTGGCTCCAAAGAGGGCTCGTCACCTATAAGCTACAACATGACGTCATGAGTGTGTCATTTACGTTTAGTCGGCTCCAAAGAGAGCTCGTCACCTTAGCTACAACATGACGTCATGAGCGTGTCATTTACGTTTAGTCGGCTCCATAGAGAGCTAGTCACCTTAGCTACAACATGACATCATGAGCGTGTCATTTACGTTTAGTCGGCTCCAAAGAGAGCTCGTCATCTTAGCTACAACATGACGTCATTAGCGTGTCATTTACGTTTAGTCGGCTCCAAAGAGAGCTCGTCACCTTAGCTACAACATGACGTCATGAGCGTGTCATTTACGTTTAGTCGGCTCCAAAGAGAGCTAGTCACCTTAGCTACAACATGATGTCATGAGCGTGTCATTTACGTTTAGTCGGCTCCAAAGAGAGCTAGTCACCTTAGCTACAACATGACGTCATGAGCGTGTCATTTACGTTTAGTTGGCTCCAAAGAGAGCTAGTCACCTTAGCTACAACATGACATCATGAGCGTGTCATTTACGTTTAGTTGGCTCCAAAGAGGGCTCGTCACCTATAAGCTACAACATGACGTCATGAGTGTGTCATTTACGTTTAGTCGGCTCCAAAGAGAGCTCGTCACCTTAGCTACAACATGACGTCATGAGCGTGTCATTTATGTTTAGTCGGCTCCAAAGAGAGCTCGTCACCTTAGCTACAACATGACGTCATGAGCGTGTCATTTACGTTTAGTCGGCTCCAAAGAGAGCTCATCACCTTAGCTACAACATGACGTCATGAGCGTGTCATTTACGTTTAGTCGGCTCCAAAGAGAGCTAGTCACCTTAGCTACAACATGACATCATGAGCGTGTCATTTATGTTTAGTCGGCTCCAAAGAGAGCTCGTCATCTTAGCTACAACATGACGTCATGAGCGTGTCATTTACGTTTAGTCGGCTCCAAAGAGAGCTCGTCATCTTAGCTACAACATGACGTCATGAGCGTGTCATTGTGTCAGAGCATTGTTGTTAATAGTCACTAGTGACTATTTACCATCAGTTTTTGAAGTTTTTTAATACATTTAGTGTTACTTGCACATGGTACAACCTGCTGAAATCAACTTGCACAGTGCAAGTTGTTATTAGCTTACCCTGCAGTCATATCAGGGTTCATATACTGAGCCAAAAAATAGATGACCACTAAATTTTTATAAGATTCAAAATTTCTTTATAGTTTATTTATTTTGTAGTAATGGCCTATTCTTTCACCAAAGTTATCATTCTCAACTAGGTACATCTCTATATAATTACAAAATGGTGATGCATGGGTGTCAATGGTTGCGAAAATTAAATTAAATCTTCGACCGTTTTAGTTTATGGAATCATATGATTCAATTTTGTATTGTTTCGTATAACAAACCACAATCTCACGACATTGATGATAGATTTTTTAAAAATAATTAAGAATTTTTTTGTTAAAATGTTGATTTTGTAATCATAAAGATTGTTTTAAATGTTTTGTGCCTCTATCCATGTATAACAGCAACAGATTGTATAAAATCGCTACGCTACGCTACGCGATTTTATACAATTTATACCCCTGCATCCGCCACAGATAATTACTGTTGGCACTCACCCACACGAACTCTGACCCGTCCTTCTGACTGAGTTGCTGCCAGCTTGTGACCACGAGCCCGTAGGAAGTCAAGAGGACGCCCCCTCGATACTGAACCTTGGCCAGGGCTCGCTCCTTCTCCTTCTTGCTGTTCCCGTGGTACGCCTTCACTCGGATACCAGGTGCCCTGTTCACAACCACATGGTTCATGTAAGACCCTAACTAGATAGATCATGTAAGACCCTAACTAGATAGAATATTCTCAATAGAGGACAATTATCCATCTTTAGCTTTCTAACTTCCCGTGGTACGCCTTCACTCGGATACCAGGTGCCCTGTTCACAACCAAATGGTTCATGTGAGACCCTAACTAGATAGTATACTCTCAATAGAGGACAAATCTCCATTTTTAGCTTTCTAACTTCCCGTGGTACGCCTTCACTCGGATACCAGGTGCCCTGTTCACAACCACAGGGTTCATGTAAGACCCTAACTAGATAGAATACTCTCAATAGAGGACAAATATCCATCTTTAGCTTTCTAACTTCCCGTGGTACGCCTTCACTCGGATACCAGGTGCCCTGTTCACAACCAAATGGTTCATGTGAGACCCTAACTAGATAGTATACTCTCAATAGAGGACAAATCTCCATTTTTAGCTTTCTAACTTCCCGTGGTAAGCCTTCACTCGGATACCAGGTGCCCTGTTCACAACCACAGGGTTGATGTAAGACCCTAACTAGATAGAATACTCTCAATAGAGGACAAATATCCATCTTTAGCTTTCTAACTTCCCGTGGTACGCCTTCACTCGGATACCAGGTGCCCTGTTCACAACCAAATGGTTCATGTGAGACCCTAACTAGATAGTATACTCTCAATAGAGGACAAATATCCATCTTTAGCTTTCTAACTTCCCGTGGTACGCCTTCACTCGGATACCAGGTGCCCTGTTCACAACCAAATGGTTCATGTGAGACCCTAACTAGATAGTATACTCTCAATAGAGGACAAATATCCATCTTTAGCTTTCTAACTTCCCGTGGTACGCCTTCACTCGGATACCAGGTGCCCTGTTCACAACCACAGGGTTGATGTAAGACCTAAACTAGATAGAATACTCTCAATAGAGGACAAATCTCCATTTTTAGCCTGGCCATGCTACCTCTCTTTCTAACTGTTCCGTGGTACACCTTCACTTTGAAACACAGTGCCCTGTACACAAACACATTTTAATGAAAGGAGAAAAATCTCCAACGTTACCATAGTACACTTTCCCTTTGGATACTTAAAATACCTGTTGCTCTCAACATGATTGCATGTCTTTTTTACAAAGTTCAGAAGTAAAAGGTTAGAAATGCAGAAAATAACCTATCCCTTACAATTAGAAACAAAGTTAAAGGAAAGAAAGAAACTTTTGAGTAGTAGGACATCTTTGCCATTGCTAAAGTTCTTATCTCCCAAGTATAGGCCCACATGAACCACCCAACAATGATAAAACAACAACACTGTTGTTAGTTGGTTACAATTGTCTCTTGTTAGATTTTTACAGTTAACCATTGGATATTTTTCTCCTTTTGCAGCTATATGGTCACCTAAGTATAATTTCCCCTCAATAACTGACTTTAGTGCTGAAGCCATGACAAAAGATGATTCACCTGAATCCACTTACAGAATAAAGACAGGAAGTCAACATATTCAAGAGCATTTTCTGTTTTTCAACAGCAGAATAAAGTTTTTTTTTAAAGTAAGATCGACAGTTGAATTCTTAGCTTTATCCTGCATTAATCACCTAAATTTAATTAAGGAAATCAGAATTCACTTCAGAATTCTCAACATTAAATCCAAATCTTACTGTCAGAGAAATCTTGTGTTTCAACAGCAGAACTACTTGCACCATTTAATTTAAATCCAAAATTAACTGCAGTAGAACAGTTGATTGTGAACTCACCATTTGGCGAACTCCTTCTCCCAGTTGCCGATGAGTGAGACGGGCATCACTATGAGGACAGAGTTGACTTTAGCCATGTCAAACATTCCCGACAGAAACGCGATTACTTGGATCGTCTTCCCAAGTCTACAACAAAATATGCATACTGTATTTTCTGTCATAAATTTGTAGAGTACACTTATCATATAACTACATGGGATTTTGACTTGGGCCTCAAACTATGGAGTATCCTTTAGCAAGGCACAGGTGCTAAATTGGTCTTGAAACTATTGAGTAACTTGAGGGTCTAAAAGACGGGTCTGAATTTAGGACACCTAAACCATTGTCAAACTCCTCACACCCCATGCAACCACAATATACATGAGACATTATTTTGATATAGCGTAAACAATCCTACTGTTTTTTTCATATGCAGGTATTTTTCCATAGAGTATTTCAAATTTTATGTAGCGTATTATATGCAAACATGATGTTTATCTGAAGCTCTGTATTATTATTATCATTATTTTTTTAATAGATTTGTGAAACATAACATTTCAGAGAAATTCAAAATAATCACATCAATCTACAGTATTCAACTGTCAACAGTTCAAGAAAATTAAGCTCCTAGTCAATACACGACGCAAGACGACAAGAACGAGAGCGTTACCCCATATCATCTCCCAGAATGCCGCCCTTCTTCTTGCGACTGAGCTTCCAGAACCACAACACTCCCTCCTTCTGGTGAGCGAAGAGTTTGCAGTAGAGGTCACGGTAGAGGTAGAAGCCGTCACCCACGTGTTCCATGCTGTCATCCTCATCCTCCTCCGATCCAAGCTCCGCCAGGTACGCCTACGAGAGGAATAATTCATTTTCGGGGATATCATAAAATCATCAGGGATAAATTTACCTGCGAGTCCTGCTTCAAATACTCATAAAATTAAAAAAAGACTCATAGAAATTTTGACTGTGAGTCCTGGGATGCAAATGTTTTTGGTGGTACTATTTGATTACTAATTGAAAGATAATATTGGTACTATTTGATTACTAATTGAAAGACTCATTATAATCTATTGGGACTCACAAAACCTTTTGGTAGCCAGTCCCTGGACTCAGAAGATTATATGTCTTTGAGCATTGACAGGAGGTCATATAAACACTTAAAGATGAAATATGATAAAGGGTATGTAAATAATACTAATTATCATAGACTAGGTAATTAGCTCTTGCAAGAATTAATTTCATTTAATTTGATAAAGTATGATGTCTCTGGGCTGGTAAAGTGCTGCCGTTGAGATTACTCTTTTTCTCTGAAAACAGTGAGCATTGAACTCTAAGTGTCCTGAAAGATATCTTGCGAGTGGCTATTCTATTGAGAAATAATTAGTAGTCAAATAGTTTAATCGCACTATAACAATTGTTAGAAGTTATAATTCACAGTTATAACACTAACAGTAATTGCAATTTAATTTTAATTATCAATACAATCAAACCAACTCATATCAAGTCCAGTTTATCTAAATATATTGTTCTAAGGCACAGTGACATGCAAAAGTTTCAAAAGAATTCTTTTCGTGTGGAAGAATGTTTTGGCTGTTTAAAAATCGATAGAAGAACTTTTAATATGAATATATATAAGCCATTAATAATGAAAATTTATTTGTCTGAGGAGTTGTATATTTTATCAATGATCGGAAAGGCATTTCATGTAAAATGTTTAAACTGCACGAAAAGGTAATAAAAGTTAATAGTAAAATTCACTCAGTATATTGCAATATTATTGCAGTTTACAATCTGTATATGGCAATAACTTGCAAGATGAAAATTTTATGCAATACCCACTACCCAGGCCTATAACTGAACACTGAACTAGCAATATTATAACCAGTGCAAAACCAGTGAACCAGTGTAAAAAACATAAGTGCCCCATACTCTTTGAGAAATGAATACTAATAGCTTTTGTTTTATGATGCGTCCCTGACCTCCATCTTCTTGATCCGCTTCGCAAGTTTGTCCGTGTAGTGGATCTTGAGCGCTCGCTTATTGAGGTCCAGAGCTTGAGCGACATCGCCTTCAGCGGCAAGCTTCTTGGAGCGAGTGACCAGCTTGTTAAACCGGATCTGATCATCTCCGTTGTGGTCAGTCTCAGACTCTGATTGACCACTCTCCTTTCCTCGTACACGCGACGGACTTTGAAAGTTCTGCACCTCTGAAATCAAACATCAATACATTGACGGAGACACCAATAATTTGTGACCTGCTTTGTAAATAAAATTTAAATTATTCTTTCATGCAACAGTCAATACTTCTCAATCAAATGACATTATACATGAAATTGTTCATATGTCACCACAGCCAGGTGTTTATTGGACAAATTATCAAATATCAAGCCAAGATTTTATTTTGTTGAAAAATCTTTGGACGAAAATCGTGAAGTGATAGGGTTCGAAGTTAGCGGTAGTTTAAATTACTCCTCAAAGAATGAGAAGACGAAGATCAGTGTTCATGTCTTGATGAATAACGGAGTTATGGCTTATGCCATTTCAAAGACTGTCAAAGTGCCCTTTTTTCTCGACTCACCCTGTAATGGTTTCTTGGAACCTTCGTTTATTGACAGGTCACCAAGTTTTGTCCAGGCGTTTTCTATATCATCCCCCATCGTTGAATATATTATTATTTAGAAAGGCCAATTTGAAACAATTTTATACCTAATATAAAGTAAAACCCATGACAAATGACTTTCGAAAAGTTGCGCCAAGTAACCGGAAGTGACGATCCGTAATGAGAGTAACCTCCCCTGTCCTGTATTTGGTTTTCTGTTTAGACCTAATCCGTTTGAATGGGTTCGAATCAATATGAGACGATAATGTTTATGAGCTTAATTTTTATTGTTAAAAAATATCCCGTTTTGTCATATTTTATAACGTAAAGCTAGGTTTCAATTTTTTAACCAAAAAATACTTTTTTAAAATCAAAATATTTTGTCATTAGGTTTAATAAGCCTACACTAAACCAATCTAAATGAATTTAGATCAACAGATTTTTTGTTTTGTCATACTGTTGATCTAAGATTGACCAGTGTGAGAGGTCGTCCCGGTGACCTTGCGTATGCAAATAGCGAATTCGCGATTTCATCAATCAAATTCGACGTCACAAACAGTTCATAGTCGCTCATTCAATGTGTGAACGGAAGAACATATGATAACTTATGGCCTGTTCTCAATAACAGTGTGCATTGTGAAAATAAGATCTTGTTTCTGATACTGATAATAAAAATATCAGTAGGTTGGCTTTATTTTGGTTGTATGAAACATTTTTAGATTTATGATTGACAAAAAAATCACTATTTTAAACATTATTTGGATGGAAACGAAAGAAATTAGTACAAACGAGTTTGATAAAGAAGGAGTTACCTCCCCTTGCATGAGGATTTTCGTAAATATTGACATTTATCATGCTCTAACTTTGTGATTATTATTCGCCACCTTAGTATCTGTGCTATGTGCAATCATCATTTGTCATTGACAACTAGCAAATACGCTAATCAGTTTAAAATGAAAAAATATAATCTATTAATACATCCAAGCAATCGGATTGTTCATCGAAATGGTCGCTCTGCTCCGCTCCGAATGACAGAGCTCCGAACAACATCCATTTCAAAAGATGTGCTGCTGAGTTTTTTTTAACTTCCAGCGAGCTAGGGCAACTTTTCTGATTGGCCGAGCGGCTGATTTCAGAGGTCAGCGGGATGACCCGCCTTACGGGCCAATCTTAGATCAACAGTGTGACCAAATATAAAACCTGTTGATCTAAATTTATTTAGATTGACACTAAACACGTGTTGAGTCATTAATATAATTCGTAGGTTGAACAAATTCCTATTCAAGAAATTTAATAAGTCCCAAAAGCTAAGCAAGTAATAACCCCAATAACCATATATGGCTAGTGACCCTATTATCGTGGTAAACTCATTTAGTCTCTAATGCCTACAAGGAATATTTATATTTGCAAAGCATATCATAGATGAATAAACTAAATACTGAGGAATCTAAAAAAACATTTTGTCAAATGTTCAGAAATATTTTCTCACATTTTCAGTGATCAGTGAAATATTAACTGCATGTGCAATTAATTAAAAAATTATCCTGTCTTCACGAAATATTGTCCGAGAGTTTTTTTAATATTTTTATTTGAATATTTTGATAGATAACAAACAGAAATGAATGAAAGGAAAATGTATTAATGGTTTCAAAGATGTTGTACGAATTATTGCATTCACTGCGAAAAGACATTTATGAGTTATTTATGAGCTTAAAATAGATTGCAATATTCTCTTTTCATTTTATAGGTACAATTAATGTGATTAATGATCTCACTGTTCAGGGGCAATGTAACTTGAATATTATATATATGATTTAATTGTAAAAAAATGGAATTTGTTAAGATGGTGTTCAAATCACTTATCAAAATGGCTGCTCAGTAAAATTGCGACAAGGCGCCTTTTTATAATAATTTTATTGTTACAGCTTTCTAAATGTTGTGTGTAATATCCTAATAACAAATACATTTTCATTAAATTGGTAAATAATAATCTTACATTTGTGATTTTGTATACAGAGAATAATTTATTAATCATATACTAATTACCTTGATAAGAGGGACACTTCGCATAAAATACATCACACAGATAAGATTTTTAATATATATGTCCAAACATATATTTTCCATAGATAGAAGTTTAATTAACATATTTTGGGAGGATATATGTGCAGAGTATAAAAACAAGAAAATATATTTAGATAGTACTTATTAAGAGGGAAAAAAACATGTGAAACAATAGGACCCACGATAATAGGGTCCACCTTCATAAACCGCAATTTAGTCATTTATATTGAATTTAATATTTGTCAACATTCAAGGAACTAATACGTTCACGAAATACCTAGCTTCTGGTATAACTGTACCAGGTACCAGGCTTTAGGCCTGCATAAGTTTGCCTTGAAGTAATCCTCCTATAAAAACGGCGTTATTATAGTGCAGATTCGTAATTTTTGATTCGTAATGAGTTAAGTTCAGCAACAGGAAAGCCAATCAGTTTCGTTACTCAACAATCTATAAACGGGGATTATCAAACTCATGAATCATATTTTCTTTCGATTTGATAAAACAAAATACATATTATGAAAGACGTCATTTAACAATTTACTTGCAGACTAGTTGTAATGGACAAGGTCGATTTAAAACCAAAAACTCCTATAAAATATGTTATGACATATAGCAAAGCACCAACGATATTTTCTGTTGTTTTTTTTCTAGTCAAAATTTAATATCTTGAGCTTGCCAACATTACTCTTGTGATTTAAGAAGAATTTGGAAGGGTGGTGAGGGTTCACCCTGTTAACAATTACACAGCAACCCCTCTTGAATATGATTCTGCTATATCAAATCACATGTATTGATAACAAAACAAACAAAACCAATCGAATTTCAAGAAAGAACTGTCCCTTTAATAGCCTGAGTCAAGTACAATTACACAGCAACCCCTCTAGAATCTGCTTCTGTTAATCAAATCATATGTATTGATAACAGAAAAAAAAAATCGAATTTCAAGAAAGAACTGTCCCTTTAATAGCCTGAGCCACGTTTGTAGCAGCCCAGTACAATTACACAGCAACCCCTCTAGAATCTGCTTGTTAATCAAATCACATGTATTGATAACAGAAAAAAAATCGAATTTCAAGAAAGAACTGTCCCTTTAATAGCCTGAGTCAAGTACAATTACACAGCAACCCCTCTAGAATCTGCTTCTGTTAATCAAATCATAACAGAAAAAAAAAATCGAATTTCAAGAAAGAACTGTCCCTTTAATAGCTCGAGTCACGTTTGTAGCAAGCCTGAACTGTTTAGCAAGGAAAGGATAGGCACTTGAATGGTGGTATCTCGACAATGACTGGCGGTCTCCAAAATCAGTGCGTGGGATTTCAACATGTTGCTTGTCGTCTTAATTCTCTCCTTGGTTTTCATTCATCACGAAAAATATTTGTCGAATCTTGTAAATAAGCCGCTTCATTAATGTAATAAACTCATGACCAAAAGAAACGATACCATACAAATCCCAAAATAACTCAACCCACTGCAGATTAATAAGACTAAAATATAGTAATATCATTTCTTCAGTAGTCAACTTACGTCTATGCAAAATTTGGAAACATTATCTTTTCATGTTTGCGAGAAACATGCATTTGAAAAAATCATCGATCTGGAATCTCCTAAACTAGGCGAGATAGCAGAGAGAAATTGGACACTTTCGCTTGTTTTAAAACGTTCTAGTGCAGTGACGCGTCAACGAATTTATGTCAAATAAAGTGTATTATATCAACAACATTTTTTTCTGACATAAATTCAATACTTTATCAATTTTAAAGTGAAATGACAAAAGTTCTGTTCATAAAACAATTTGAAATTTCGATTTATGCACTCCATGTACATTTGAAAAGACACAAAATCAAAAGTATCTTTTCCTGAAGAATGAACATGTGCATACTTTTTTACAAGATATATGCCTGTTAGACACACTTAAATTCGACTCTGTCAGGTTATATAATTTTGTTTCGGACGACTTTGAAAACTTGGTATCGTTTCTTTTGGACATGAGTTTATGTTACTTCGTCCATATCCATTTATAGAAATACTGATAAAACGAGTGCCATTGCTATAGTCTGTTATCAAGACCCTAAAGCAAACATATTCACTTGACGACCAACCAAGTCTACTGCAGTATAGCAAGTCTAGATCGCTCAGCTTTAGGCTCATGTTAAAACATCTTCTGGGCTTCATTTTGTTAAAATACATGAAATTTGTTTTAAAATATTGTCAATATTGAAAAACATACTTCTGAGACTAAATTTTAGTCTATTACTGTATTTATGATCTATTATATGAATTTATTTGCGCGCCTATGATGCTTACAATGATAACTAATACCCCATACATACGGCAACAATTACTTACGTGTATTTTTGCTTATACGCAAATTTTTACTAACGTGTGTAGTTGGGGACATATAAACTCATTTACTCATGTGCAAATTTGGCAACTTGGAGCGAATTTGCACCTAGTAGAGGGTAGTTGCAAATGCATTTGTTACGGATAAGTAAAATACAAACACCCAAACTAAAGAAATACGGACATTTCCTGAATATGGGAAGCTTGTTTAATCTTATCACCCCCATGGCTCTTGGTGAGAATGAAATGGCAGATGATGTGTTATTGCTTTATATATACTTAGGGTACTTAAAACGAGATAAACGTATAGCAAATTTACATTCGCTCAGTCACGTGAGTAGATTTACTCATATGAGCAAAGTTCCATATGAGCAAATGTTAGCCCTATAAATGGGGTATAACTAAATGGACAAAGCTATTTTTTTAATTATAAAATTCTAGTCTTTAAGTGTTTTTCAAATTGCTTTTGATACTTTTGACATCGCAGTGTGAAGTCATGTCAGAGATTTCAAAAGTATTAAATATAATTTCATTTTTGACATATTTATACCTGTTTCATACCTGTAATAGATGCGTTTACAAAGCTGCGTTTTCGATCATAATTGCGACTTCATAAATTAATACAGCTGTATACTCTCACTCTACCGAACCGAACATCAGTACAAATTTTAAGTACCTTTCAGAAACAGACTGTACCTCTCAATTTAAAAATTGCCTTGTATTCTATTTTCAGGTTGAATGGCGAAAAGTTGGTCAAGATTATCTTCTACTCGTCTTTTAAATACTGATATAGGTCACCTAATTATCCATATCTCTCCATTCATTGTTCATACACACGTAGAGCTCGTCATTATCATCAAAGTGATAAACTTTCTCAATATATAGGTGGTACCAGTTTCAGCTTAGGCAGATCTAAAAAATGCATTTATGCAACAAAATCTCTCACAATGAACCATTCTTTTTCTGTTTTGAAGATAGATGTATGAAAAGGTGAGAAGGACGATGGAACTAAGTCCCCAACTGAGCACATAATGAGGATGTATGTTGATCTGTTTTTATGTCGATCAGAGTGGTTAAAACTATGATGGCAACTTAAAACTATGACAAACAAACATATGGATTTTTAAAAATAGGAAACTTGTGGGTTAAATGTGTCCTGACCAAACTAAACCAATAGGATAATAGAACACACGCCGTCTCAAAACTTAAAGATGCTGTATCATACTTGCAATATTTTAAAAAGTATTTTTAATGTATTCATTGTATTTTTAGAAAAATTTAGCGACCAACCTAGGGAAAAATGGACCAAAATTAATTAAATATGAAATAATTTACCAAAATTACGGAAACGGCAGCCAACATAAAGGCGAATCAAGTGTGGCCATCTCACAACTTCCGGTCTCTAAATATACGCTTGAAAACCGTTTTTGTCGCGCACGACTAGATTTTCTTTTCTTTTTCTCCGAATAAGGTATTCTTTGCTGCCAAAGTTGATATCCATCGAAATCAAATTACGCTAGTTGTGACACGGTGTAAATCCTATATATACACGCTTAATGATTACGTCACTGAAAGCGAGTTCGTTGAATGCTATGCCCTTTCTACAAGGGGTACTGTGCTTTGGGCGTCGAAATAAGTATGTTGTTGTTGATTAAACAATCTAAATATGATATCAACATTTCGACGAAAGATTTTTCTACAAAGCGATGTATTTCTTTTCTCAATAGCTAAATTTCAGCCTGAACCGCATGCAAGTATGAAACAGCATCTTTAATTCCTGACATTTAAACTATTTCATCTCAATAAATATATTAACATGTATATGAACCGGCATCGCTGGTGGGGTTCTCAAGTTGTAACGGCGTTGCCTGACAGAATAAAGGTTAGAATCCGACTCTCGCTGTTCTAAGATTTCTTGTTGGATAAACATTTCAAATTTAACAGTTGTTTGCGTTTTTTCACAAGAACTTTTACAGTACAACCGGATATGACTTGACCTCAGATGAGTTGGTCTGAAGACGCCAGGCAGGGCTTGTACTGTCATTTTATACTCAGGACCGTCATTAGAATGCACCCAACATCTTCTTGCAAAGTTGGTCTATAACTATTAACTCACTGTTTGTCCTACATTGGTCACATCGTGTCAGTTTAATGCTAGTGTTTCTTATTTCTCCTCACTACGGTATGTGCAGATATGAATGATTCTTATCTGATGTTGCTTTCAATGTCTGTCAACATTGGCAATGTTCCGATCTCATGCTAATGATCCGATCTCATTCGATGTTAAGTGCGGCCTGAAGCAAGGATGTCTGTTATCTCCCCTTCTTTTCAATCTATATATAAACGATTTAATTACAACTGTAAATGAACTGAATCTTGGCGTGGACGTAGACGGCACCAACGTTGGAATTCTAGCTTATGTTGACGATATAGTTTTAATCACAGAGAACGAGGACAATATGAAAATTTTACTTCATGTGCTGGGTAATTGGTGTCTTATCAACAAGATGGAAATAAATGAAGAAAAATCGAAATTGATTCACTTCAGGACCAAGTCTACTACTATAACAGCCTCAACTTTTACGTCCGGGAAGAAAACTATTGAAATAGTGGACTGCTATAACTATCTAGGTTTGCTTTTAACTGAACACCTCGATTATCAACGGATGGGACAGACAGTAGCTAGCTCAGCAAACAGAGCTCTTGGTTTGCTAATTTCTAAATACAAGGCCCTGGGTGGTATGCAGTATGATACCTACACTAAACTGTATGATTCGATGGTATGGTCTACTATACAGTATGGTTCTGTGATATGGGGACAGTACGACCTATCATGCATCAATGCTGTACAGAATAAAGCTATGAGGTTTTTTTATGGGACTCAGAAAATTCACCCCAAATAACGCAGTGTCCGGAGACATGGGATGGATTCCACCTACAGTTCGCCAATGGGAGACAGTCTCCAAGTTTTATAAACGCCTTAGTTCCCTCCAAGAACATAAGTTGTCAAGAAAAGTTTTCATGTGGGCGAATAAACATGCTTTTAAAAACAAGAACAATTGGAATTTTAGAGTCCATGTCAAATATAAAGCCCTAGCGTTAGATATGTTCATTCCAACAGAAAATAACTTTCATTATAGACGGATTGCCAGGGACGTGAAAGAAGGAGTTTTTAAGAAGTTTAGAGAAAATTGAGAAAGTGCAATAAATCAAGAATACAGCAGGACTGGGATGGGAGGAAATAAGCTTTCTCTCTACAACCAGTTCAAGAAGGATTACAAAGTGGAATGTTATAACCAATTCCCTATGTCCAGACCAAACAGAAGATCTTTAGCTGTTTTCAGATGTGGGGTTGCCCCGATAAAACTTGAAACTGGGCGCTATTCTAACCTTCCTGTTAATGAGAGAGTCTGTTTTAACTGTACCAACTGTGTGGAAGATGAGATGCATGTTTTACTTAAATGTCCAGTTTATAATGATGTGCGTGAAGATCTTTTAGGTAAATGTAATGATGTTTGGCCTGAATTTTACCAACAAAGTGATACCCAAGTATTGTACATGCAAGTGCCAAAACCTGCAAGACAATTTTTAATTTACGTAAGGATATTTTATTTACGCATTAGACTTTTGTCTTTTTTACCAGTGTACCTTTAGTCATATATTTGTAATGCTGAGTGTACTTTTTAATATATATTTGTAATATTTATTGCTCCCTTTAATACACATTTCTAATATTTACTGTACGTTATGTTTATATATTAGTAATATTTACTGTACATTTTAATACTGTTCGTCTCTCGTAACTCCAAAAGGAGTGGCTCTTTTAATGTTGTATATATCTTTTTATGTAACATTTTGAGGTGAGACGTTAATAAACAATCTGTCTGTCTGTATGTCTGTCTGTCTGCTATATCGATCATCGTTTAATTCAAATGCTTTTTTAAAAACGTAATGGTGATGATTTCAAGTTTGTCTTAAGATTGATCCGATGCTATATGCTTGTCAAATGATGGCCGTGTTTTGACGTGACCTTGCAACAACCTTGTCAAATGTCTGGAATTATCTTGATATAAATGCTTCTTCACATTTCTAAACTAAACTAGTTTTTTACTTCACTAGAGCAGGCTATAGGGGAACAAAGGTTTAGTGATTAGATTTTGTTTTATTTCAAATGTAACAGATTTATAGTAAATATAGAAAAAAATACTCTCATAAGTACAATAGTACAAAACTCTATTACTTTTGTATTGCGTTAAATCCCGTCACTAGCACAGAAATCCACTTATTGTGTGTTTGATATAAAACGATAAGAAAGTCTACTAAATGTTAGATAACGGTAAACATGTTGAAAGCTTCCCACATTAAGGATTTATATAGAGCGTCGCCACCAGGGACCCAATCTCTAGTAGTTAACTATCATCATGCGAGCCTTCATCGTCTTCGCTTGCCTTGTCGCCGGTATGTTGAATTTGTCTTTTGAAAAAAACGAGAGAATAATTGGTTGATTTTCAAAATGAAGAAATGTAATCATTGATATTTAATTTTCATATTACATGTCTGCCTAATTGTCCTCCGTTATGAGGGTAGAATTGATTTTTTAAAATATTTTCATTCTTAAAATTTAAAATCGAAATTTATTCCTTAAAATAATTGTATAAAAATTATGACTGTAATCATAACATGACAATGCATATTTTATTTATGCCATGGCAATTTGAATTTAATTGGTTATATATTGTAAGAACAACGTGGAACGAATATATTTCTAAAAGTTTTTGAATGGGTTTGATCTTAAATGATTTACAGAGACAATCTGTTGGTCGTTGTCACTTGGACAAACGTGTACTGAGTGTGTATAACTTGAGCCAGTTTAAGCATATTGATTCAGTATATTGGTGACACAAAGGAATGAAGTCGTCGAATTTTTTTTGCTGGTATGTTGTTTTTTTATTTTTTAAAGAATTGAATTGGTATTTTCCTCTAATAAAGCCGTTTTAGAATGTAACTAAACCTGCTCTCACCAAAAGAAGAATGACATTTCGTGACGGAATACCGATACTCAATGCTCTGATGCAGTCGTTCTTCAATCTACCTTTTTGAATTAAGATACGCGGCTATCATAAATTTTTATTTTTATTTTTTTAAATGTTTTTCATTTAGAATTAAAAAAAAAATGTTTATGAGCTTGAAATAAATGTTGCAAGGTTTTCAAATTAAGTAAAGACATAATATAAACATGCATCAATCATATCCCATTAAAATCATGTTGTTTAATTGTATGGGTAAAATCATTCGTGCGATATTAAATATGTTACCTCATTAGAATTAACAATTTATGGTCCGTCATTTATTTCATCATGTTTACTCAACCATTCATGTCTTTTTGTCTATTTTATCTTTGTAGGAGTCAATCATTTTTACTCAACTATTCATGTCTTGTTGTCTATTTTCATCATTGTAGGAGTCAATCATTTTTACTCAACTATTCATGTCTTGTTGTCTATTTCATCATTGTAGGAGTCAATCATTTTTACTCAACCATTCATGTCTTGTTGTCTATTTCATCATTGTAGGAGTCAATCATTTTTACTCAACCATTCATGTCTTGTTATCTATTTCATCATTGTAGGAGTCAATCATTTTTACTCAACCATTCATGTCTTGTTGTCTATTTCATCATTGTAGGAGTCAATCATTTTTACTCAACCATTCATGTCTTGTTATCTATTTCATCATTGTAGGAGTCAATCATTTTTACTCAACCATTCATGTCTTGTTGTCTATTTCATCATTGTAGGAGTCAATCATTTTTACTCAACCATTCATGTCTTGTTGTCTATTTCCATCATTGTAGGAGTCAATCATTTTTACTCAACCATTCATGTCTTGTTGTCTATTTCATCATTGTAGGAGTCAATCATTTTTACTCAACCATTCATGTCTTGTTGTCTATTTCATCATTGTAGGAGTCAATCATTTTTACTCAACCATTCATGTCTTGTTGTCTATTTCATCATTGTAGGAGTCAATCATTTTTACTCAACCATTCATGTCTTGTTATCTATTTCATCATTGTAGGAGTCAATCATTTTTACTCTACCATTCATGTCTTGTTGTCTATTTTATCATTGTAGGAGTCAATCATTTTTACTCAACCATTCATGTCTTGTTGTCTATTTCATCATTGTAGGAGTCAATCATTTTTACTCAACCATTCATGTCTTGTTATCTATTTCATCATTGTAGGAGTCAATCATTTTTACTCTACCATTCATGTCTTGTTGTCTATTTTATCTTTGTAGGAGTCAATCATTTTTACTCCACCATTCATGTCTTGTTGTCTATTTCCATCATTGTAGGAGTCAATCATTTTTACTCTACCATTCATGTCTTGTTGTCTATTTTCATCATTGTAGGAGTCAATCATTTTTACTCAACCATTCATGTCTTGTTGTCTATTTCATCATTGTAGGAGTCAATCATTTTTACTCAACCATTCATGTCTTGTTGTCTATTTCCATCATTGTAGGAGTCAATCATTTTTACTCTACCATTCATGTCTTGTTGTCTATTTCATCATTGTAGGAGTCAATCATTTTTACTCAACCATTCATGTCTTGTTGTCTATTTTCATCATTGTAGGAGTCAATCATTTTTACTCCACCATTCATGTCTTGTTGTCTATTTCCATCATTGTAGGAGTCAATCATTTTTACTCTACCATTCATGTCTTGTTGTCTATTTTCATCATTGTAGGAGTCAATCATTTTTACTCAACCATTCATGTCTTGTTGTCTATTTTCATCATTGAAGGAGTCAATCATTTTTACTCCACCATTCATGTCTTGTTATCTATTTTCATCATTGTAGGAGTCAATCATTTTTACTCAACCATTCATGTCTTGTTATCTATTTCATCATTGTAGGAGTCAATCATTTTTACTCAACCATTCATGTCTTGTTATCTATTTTCATCATTGTATGAGTCAATCATTTTTACTCCACCATTCATGTCTTGTTGTCTATTTCCATCATTGTAGGAGTCAATCATTTTTACTCAACCATTCATGTCTTGTTGTCTATTTCATCATTGTAGGAGTCAATCATTTTTACTCAACCATTCATGTCTTGTTGTCTATTTCATCATTGTAGGAGTCAATCATTTTTACTCAACCATTCATGTCTTGTTGTCTATTTCATCATTGTAGGAGTCAATCATTTTTACTCAACCATTCATGTCTTGTTATCTATTTCATCATTGTAGGAGTCAATCATTTTTACTCCACCATTCATGTCTTGTTATCTATTTCATCATTGTAGGAGTCAATCATTTTCACTCAACTATTCATGTCTTGTTATCTATTTTCATCATTGTAGGAGTCAATCATTTTTACTCCACCATTCATGTCTTGTTATCTATTTTCATCATTGTAGGAGTCAATCATTTTTACTCCACCATTCATGTCTTGTTGTCTATTTCCATCATTGTAGGAGTCAATCATTTTTACTCTACCATTCATGTCTTGTTGTCTATTTTCATCATTGTAGGAGTCAATCATTTTTACTCAACCATTCATGTCTTATTGTCTATTTCATCATTGTAGGAGTCAATCATGTTTACTCAACCATTCATGTCTTCTTGTCTATTTTATCTTTGTAGGAGTCAATCATTTTTACTCCACCATTCATGTCTTGTTATCTATTTTCATCATTGTAGGAGTCAATCATTTTTACTCTACCATTCATGTCTTGTTGTCTATTTCCATCATTGTAGGAGTCAATCATTTTTACTCCACCATTCATGTCTTGTTGTCTATTTCCATCATTGTATGAGTCAATCATTTTTACTCTACCATTCATGTCTTGTTGTCTATTTTCATCATTGTAGGAGTCAATCATTTTTACTCAACCATTCATGTCTTGTTGTCTATTTCATCATTGTAGGAGTCAATCATGTTTACTCAACCATTCATGTCTTCTTGTCTATTTTATCTTTGTAGGAGTCAATCATTTTTACTCAACCATTCATGTCTTGTTATCTATTTTCATCATTGTATGAGTCAATCATTTTTACTCCACCATTCATGTCTTGTTGTCTATTTTCATCATTGTAGGAGTCAATCATTTTTACTCAACCATTCATGTCTTGTTGTCTATTTTCAGCATTGAAGGAGTCAATCATGTTTACTCAACCATTCATGTCTTCTTGTCTATTTTATCTTTGTAGGAGTCAATCATTTTTACTCAACCATTCATGTTTTGTTGTCTATTTTATCTTTGTAGGAGTCAATCATTTTTACTTAACCATTCATGTCTTGTTGTCTATTTTATCTTTGTAGGAGTCAATCATTTTTACTCAACCATTCATGTCTTGTTGTCTATTTTCATCATTGTAGGAGTCAATCATTTTTACTCTACCATTCATGTCTTGTTATCTATTTTCATCATTGTAGGAGTCAATCATTTTTACTCAACCATTCATGTCTTGTTGTCTATTTTCATCATTGTAGGAGTAAATCATTTTTACTCAACCATTCATGTCTTGTTGTCTATTTTTATCATTGTAGGAGTCAATCATTTTTACTCAACCATTCATGTCTTGTTGTCTATTTCATCTTTGTAGGAGTCAATCATTTTTACTCAACCATTCATGTCTTGTTGTCTATTTCATCATTGTAGGAGTCAATCATTTTTACTCAACCATTCATGTCTTGTTGTCTATTTCATCATTGTAGGAGTCAATCATTTTTACTCAACCATTCATGTCTTGTTGTCTATTTCATCATTGTAGGAGTCAATCATTTTTACTCAACCATTCATGTCTTGTTGTCTATTTCATCATTGTAGGAGTCAATCATTTTTACTCAACCATTCATGTCTTGTTATCTATTTCATCATTGTAGGAGTCAATCATTTTTACTCCACCATTTATGTCTTGTTATCTATTTCATCATTGTAGGAGTCAATCATTTTTACTCAACCATTCATGTTGTTGTCTATTTCATCATTGTAGGAGTCAATCATTTTTACTCAACCATTCATGTCTTGTTGTCTATTTCATCATTGTAGGAGTCAATCATTTTTACTCAACCATTCATGTCTTGTTGTCTATTTCATCATTGTAGGAGTCAATCATTTTTACTCAACCATTCATGTCTTGTTATCTATTTCATCATTGTAGGAGTCAATCATTTTTACTCCACCATTTATGTCTTGTTATCTATTTCATCATTGTAGGAGTCAATCATTTTTACTCAACCATTCATGTATTTTTGTCTATTTCATCATTGTAGGAGTCAATCATTTTTACTCAACCATTCATGTCTTGTTGTCTATTTCATCATTGTAGGAGTCAATCATTTTTACTCAACCATTCATGTCTTGTTGTCTATTTCATCATTGTAGGAGTCAATCATTTTTACTCAACCATTCATGTCTTGTTGTCTATTTCATCATTGTAGGAGTCAATCATTTTTACTCAACCATTCATGTCTTGTTATCTATTTCATCATTGTAGGAGTCAATCATTTTTACTCCACCATTCATGTCTTGTTGTCTATTTTCATCATTGAAGGAGTCAATCATTTTTACTCAACCATTCATGTCTTGTTGTCTATTTTATCTTTGTAGGAGTCAATCATTTTTACTCAACCATTCATGTCTTGTTGTCTATTTTATCTTTGTAGGAGTCAATCATTTTTACTCAACCATTCATGTCTTGTTGTCTATTTCATCATTGTAGGAGTCAATCATTTTTACTCAACCATTCATGTCTTGTTGTCTATTTTATCTTTGTAGGAGTCAATCATTTTTACTCAACCATTCATGTCTTGTTGTCTATTTTATCTTTGTAGGAGTCAATCATTTTTACTCAACCATTCATGTTTTGTTATCTATTTTCATCATTGTAGGAGTCAATCATTTTTACTCAACCATTCATGTCTTGTTGTCTATTTTATCTTTGTAGGAGTCAATCATTTTTACTCAACCATTCATGTTTTGTTATCTATTTTCATCATTGTAGGAGTCAATCATTTTTACTTAACCATTCATGTTTTGTTATCTATTTTCATCATTGTAGGAGTCAATCATTTTTACTTAACCATTCATGTCTTGTTGTCTATTTTATCTTTGTAGGAGTCAATCATTTTTACTCAACCATTCATGTCTTGTTGTCTATTTTCATCATTGTAGGAGTCAATCATTTTTACTCTACCATTCATGTCTTGTTATCTATTTTCATCATTGTAGGAGTCAATCATTTTTACTCAACCATTCATGTCTTGTTGTCTATTTTCATCATTGTAGGAGTAAATCATTTTTACTCAACCATTCATGTCTTGTTGTCTATTTTTATCATTGTAGGAGTCAATCATTTTTACTCCACCATTCATGTCTTGTTGTCTATTTCATCTTTGTAGGAGTCAATCATTTTTACTCAACCATTCATGTCTTGTTGTCTATTTCATCTTTGTAGGAGTCAATCATTTTTACTCAACCATTCATGTCTTGTTATCTTTTTTCATCATTGTAGGAGTCAATCATTTTTACTCAACCATTCATGTCTTGTTGTCTATTTCATCATTGTAGGAGTCAATCATTTTTACTCAACCATTCATGTCTTGTTGTCTATTTCATCATTGTAGGAGTCAATCATTTTTACTCAACCATTCATGTCTTGTTATCTATTTCATCATTGTAGGAGTCAATCATTTTTACTCCACCATTCATGTCTTGTTATCTATTTCATCATTGTAGGAGTCAATCATTTTCACTCAACCATTCATGTCTTGTTATCTATTTTCATCATTGTAGGAGTCAATCATTTTTACTCCACCATTCATGTCTTGTTATCTATTTTCATCATTGTAGGAGTCAATCATTTTTACTCCACCATTCATGTCTTGTTGTCTATTTCCATCATTGTAGGAGTCAATCATTTTTACTCCACCATTCATGTCTTGTTGTCTATTTTCATCATTGTAGGAGTCAATCATTTTTACTCAACCATTCATGTCTTGTTGTCTATTTTCATCATTGAAGGAGTCAATCATGTTTACTCAACCATTCATGTCTTCTTGTCTATTTTATCTTTGTAGGAGTCAATCATTTTTACTCAACCATTCATGTCTTGTTGTCTATTTTCATCATTGAAGGAGTCAATCATTTTTACTCAACCATTCATGTCTTGTTGTCTATTTTTATCATTGTAGGAGTCAATCATTTTTACTCAACCATTCATGTCTTGTTGTCTATTTTATCTTTGTAGGAGTCAATCATTTTTACTCAACCATTCATGTTTTTTTGTCTTTTTTATCTTTGTAGGAGTCAATCATTTTTACTCTACCATTCATGTCTTGTTATCTATTTCATCATTGTAGGAGTCAATCATTTTTACTCAACCATTCATGTCTTGTTATCTATTTCATCATTGTAGGAGTCAATCATTTTTACTCAACCATTCATGTCTTGTTGTCTATTTGCATAAATGTAGGAGTCAATCATTTTTACTCAACCATTCATGTCTTGTTGTCTATTTTATCTTTGTAGGAGTCAATCATTTGTGTTTTAACTTCCATCTTATCCTAGAGTATTTATGTTTTATCAAACCATATTTAAAGACAACCAATCGTGTTTAATCATTTATCAAACCATATTTAAAGACATCCATTCGTGTTTCATCATTTATCTTATCACATCCTTAAAAGGGTCAACCATTCACATTTAACTTCTAGGATAAGTAGAGATGCATTAGTCATAACGAACCTACCCAATTTAGAGTCAATCATAAAAGTTCCATAATTGTCCTCTTGTAAAGAGTCAGTCACTTACATTTCATTGTTTATCTCATTCAAGGAAGAGCCAATGACAGATATTTCACTGTTTAGCTCACACTTGTAAGAGCCAATCACTGATATTTCACTGTTTATCTCACCCTAGTAAGAGCCAATCACTGATATTTCACTATCTCATCCAAGGAAGAGCCAATGACAGATATTTCACTGTTTATCTCACACTTGTAAGAACCAATCACTGATATGTCACTATCTCACCCTTGTAAGAGCCAATCACTGATATTTCACTGTTTATTTCACACTTGTAAGAGCCAATCACTGATATGTCACTATCTCACCCTTGTAAGAGCCAATCACTGATATTTCACTGTTTATTTCACACTTGTAAGAGCCAATCACTGATATGTCACTATCTCACCCTTGTAAGAGCCAATCACTGATATTTCACTGTTTATTTCACACTTGTAAGAGCCAATCACTGATATTTCACTGTTTATTTCACACTTGTAAGAGCCAATCACTGATATTTCACAGTTTATCTCACACTTGTAAGAGCCAATCACTGATATTTCACTGTTTATTTCACACTTGTAAGAGCCAATCACTGATATTTCACAGTTTATCTCACACTTGTAAGAGCCAATCACTGATATTTCACTGTTTATCTCACACTTGTAAGAGCCAATCACTGATATTTCACTGTTTATTTCACACTTGTAAGAGCCAATCACTGATATTTCACTGTTTATTTCACACTTGTAAGAGCCAATCACTGATATTTCACTATCTCATTCAAGGAAGAGCCAATGACAGATATTTCACTGTTTATCTCACACTTGTAAGAGCCAATCACTGATATGTCACTATCTCACCCTTGTAAGAGCCAATCACTGATATTTCACTGTTTATTTCACACTTGTAAGAGTTAATCACTGATATGTCACTATCTCACCCTTGTAAGAGCCAATCACTGATATTTCACTGTGTATTTCACACTTGTAAGAGCCAATCACTGATATTTCACTGTTTATTTCACACTTGTAAGAGCCAATCACTGATATTTCACAGTTTATCTCACACTTGTAAGAGCCAATCACTGATATTTCACTGTTTATTTCACACTTGTAAGAGCCAATCACTGATATTTCACTGTTTATTTCACACTTGTAAGAGCCAATCACTGATATTTCACTATCTCACCCTTGTAAGAGCCAATCACTGATATTTCACTGTTTATCTCACCCTTGTAAGACCAAATCACTGATATATCACTGTTTATCTCATCCTTGTAAGAGCCAATCACTGATATTTCACTGTCTATCTCACCCTTGTAAGAGCCGATGACCGATATTTCACTGTTTATTTCACCCCTGTAAGACCAAATCACTGATATTTCACTGTTTATCTCACCCTCGTAAGAACCAATCACTGATATATCACTGTTTATCTCACCCTAGTAAGAGCCAATCACTGATATTTCACTGTTTATCTCGCCCTTGTAATAGCCAATAACTGATATTTCACTGTTTGTCTCATCCTTGTGAGAGCCGATCACTGATATTTCACTGTTTATTTCACCCTTTTAAGAGCCAATCACTGATATTTCACTGTTTATCTCACCCTTGTAAGAGCCAATCGCTGATATTTAGCATTTTATCTCACCCTTGTAAGAGCCAATCACTGATACTTCACTATTTATCTCACCCTTGTAAGAGCAAAAAGTCTATCACTGATATTTCACTGTTTTTTTCACCCTTGTAAGAGCCAATCGCTGATATTTTACTGTTTATCTCATCCTTGTAAGAGCCAATCACTGATATTTCACTGTTTATTTCACACTTGTAAGAGCCAATCACTGATATGTCACTATCTCACCCTTGTAAGAGCCAATCACTGATATTTCACTGTTTATTTCACACTTGTAAGAGCCAATCACTGATATTTCACTGTTTATTTCACACTTGTAAGAGCCAATCACTGATATTTCACAGTTTATCTCACACTTGTAAGAGCCAATCACTGATATTTCACTGTTTATTTCACACTTGTAAGAGCCAATCACTGATATTTCACAGTTTATCTCACACTTGTAAGAGCCAATCACTGATATTTCACTGTTTATCTCACACTTGTAAGAGCCAATCACTGATATTTCACTGTTTATTTCACACTTGTAAGAGCCAATCACTGATATTTCACTGTTTATTTCACACTTGTAAGAGCCAATCACTGATATTTCACTATCTCATTCAAGGAAGAGCCAATGACAGATATTTCACTGTTTATCTCACACTTGTAAGAGCCAATCACTGATATGTCACTATCTCACCCTTGTAAGAGCCAATCACTGATATTTCACTTTTTATTTCACACTTGTAAGAGTTAATCACTGATATGTCACTATCTCACCCTTGTAAGAGCCAATCACTGATATTTCACTGTGTATTTCACACTTGTAAGAGCCAATCACTGATATTTCACTGTTTATTTCACACTTGTAAGAGCCAATCACTGATATTTCACAGTTTATCTCACACTTGTAAGAGCCAATCACTGATATTTCACTGTTTATTTCACACTTGTAAGAGCCAATCACTGATATTTCACTGTTTATTTCACACTTGTAAGAGCCAATCACTGATATTTCACAGATTATCTCACACTTGTAAGAGCCAATCACTGATATTTCACTGTTTATTTCACACTTGTAAGAGCCAATCACTGATATTTCACAGTTTATCTCACACTTGTAAGAGCCAATCACTGATATTTCACTGTTTATTTCACACTTGTAAGAGCCAATCACTGATATTTCACAGTTTATCTCACACTTGTAAGAGCCAATCACTGATATTTCACTGTTTATTTCACACTTGTAAGAGCCAATCACTGATATTTCACTGTTTATTTCACACTTGTAAGAGCCAATCACTGATATTTCACTGTTTATTTCACACTTGTAAGAGCCAATCACTGATATTTCACTGTTTAGCTCACACTTGTAAGAGCCAATCACTGATATTTCACTGTTTATTTCACACTTGTAAGAGCCAATCACTGATATTTAACTGTTTATTTCACACTTGTAAGAGCCAATCACTGATATTTCACTGTTTATTTCACACTTGTAAGAGCCAATCACTGATATTTCACTGTTTAGCTCACACTTGTAAGAGCCAATCACTGATATTTCACTGTTTAGCTCACACTTGTAAGAGCCAATCACTGATATTTCACTGTTTATTTCACACTTGTAAGAGCCAATCACTGATATTTAACTGTTTATTTCACACTTGTAAGAGCCAATCACTGATATTTCACTGTTTATTTCACACTTGTAAGAGCCAATCACTGATATTTCACTGTTTAGCTCACACTTGTAAGAGCCAATCACTGATATTTCACTGTTTATCTCACACTTGTAAGAGCCAATCACTGATATTTCACTGTTTATCTCACCCTAGTAAGAGCCAATCACTGATATTTCACTATCTCACCCTTGTAAGAGCCGATCACTGATATTTCACTGATTATTTTACCCTTGTAAGACCAAATCACTGACATTTCACTGTTTATTTCACCCTTGTAAGAGCCGATGACCGATATTTCACTGTTTATTTCACCCCTGTAAGAGCCAATCACTGATATATCACTGTTTATCTCACCCTAGTAAGAGCCAATCACTGATATTTCACTGTTTATCTCGCCCTTGTAAGAGCCAATCACTGATATTTCACTGTTTGTCTCATCCTTGTGAGAGCCGATCACTAATACTTCACTGTTTATTTCACCCTTGTAAGAGCCAATCGCTGATATTTAGCAGTTTATCTCACCCTTGTAAGAGCCAATCACTGATATTTCACTATTTATTTCACCCTTGTAAGAGCCAATCGCTGATATTTAACAGTTTATCTCAACCTTGTAAGAGGCAATCACATATATTTCATTGTTTATCTCACCCTTGTAAGAGCCAATCACTGATATTTCACTGTTTATCTCACCCTAGTAAGAGCCAATCACTGATATTTCACTATCTCACCCTTGTAAGAGCCAATCACTGATATTTCACTGTTTATCTCACCCTTGTAAGACCAAATCACTGATATATCACTGTTTATCTCATCCTTGTAAGAGCCAATCACTGATATTTCACTGTCTATCTCACCCTTGTAAGAGCCGATGACCGATATTTCACTGTTTATGTCACCCCTGTAAGACCAAATCACTGATATTCCACTGTTTATCTCACCCTCGTAAGAACCAATCACTGATATATCACTGTTTATCTCACCCTAGTAAGAGCCAATCACTGATATTTCACTGTTTATCTCGCCCTTGTAAGAGCCAATAACTGATATTTCACTGTTTGTCTCATCCTTGTGAGAGCCGATCACTGATATTTCACTGTTTATTTCACCCTTTTAAGAGCCAATCACTGATATTTCACTGTTTATCTCACCCTTGTAAGAGCCAATCGCTGATATTTAGCATTTTATCTCACCCTTGTAAGAGCCAATCACTGATACTTCACTATTTATCTCACCCTTGTAAGAGCAAAAAGTCTATCACTGATATTTCACTGGTTTTTTTCACCCTTGTAAGAGCCAATCGCTGATATTTTACTGTTTATCTCATCCTTGTAAGAGCCAATCACTGATATTTCACTGTTAATCTCACCCTTGTAAGAGCCGATGACCGATATTTCACTGTTTATTTCACCCCTGTAAGAGCCAATCACTGATATTTCACTGTTTATCTCACCCTTGTAAGAACCAATCACTGATATATCACTGTTTATCTCACCCTAGTAAGAGCCAATCACTGATATTTCACTGTTTATCTCGCCCTTGTAAGAGCCAATCACTGATATTTCACTGTTTGTCTCATCCTTGTGAGAGCCGATCACTGATATTTCACTGTTTATTTCACCCTTTTAAGAGCCAATCACTGATATTTCACTGTTTATCTCACCCTGGTAAGAGCCAATCGCTGATATTTAGCAGTTTATCTCACCCTTGTAAGAGCCAATCACTGATACTTCACTATTTTTCTCACCCTTGTAAGAGCCAATCATTGATATTTCACTGTTTATTTCACTCTTGTAAGAGCCAATCACTGATATTTCACCATTTATCTCACCCTAGTAAGAGTCAATCTTCTCCCTTGTAAGAGCCAATCACTGATATTTAACTTTTTTATTCTCCCTCATAAGAACCATTCACTGATATTTCCCTGTTTATCTCTCAATAATATAAACATGTATATTTCATCGTAACAAAGGTGTTTGATGTTTTACTGCTAATATGACCAGTTTTCAAAAAGGAGTGACGATAAAGGCAGTCACTGGGATTATTTCACTGATAGAACAGAGTATCTCATCCTCAATCATATAATAAATTTCCTTTTTAAATCACAACCAGGATGCGCTGCCCAACTGGGAAACCTGGGAAACATCTTTGCCTACTTCCAGTGTAGAAGTCACCACGACTGCGACCGTGACTCCACACACTATGAGTGCGGCACCGACAAGGTCACCTACAGAAACAGGTACCAACTCACACTGCACGATTGGTTAAAACTTGAGTAGGTTGGAAACTCAGTCACCGTGATCCATTAGAGTACAGTTATCCGCGAATAACCAACACTACCTTGGTCGCCTTCCCGGGAGTCATGGAGTTCAGGAAGGTGGGATCATTTTTGGAAATGTATTACACACTCTATTAGGCTTGTTTGAGTGGCACTTTTCGACTGTCGTCTAATTAACCGGAAAAAATTGAACTGCGCATGTCCACTAGTGAGCAATCATTAGGAACATCGAGTAATTGCAACCTGCAACCCTTGAGAAGGTTCACGGACCCCCCTCAGTGCTTCCAGTTGGGTATTGCCGTCATTAGGGAAGGGAATATCCTATATAGGTAATGCCTTGAATAACCCTCCTGGATGCCTCCCTATTGGTTATGCAAAACTGTCACAGTAATTTATCCACGATCCTCCTGTGATTCCACGTAATCTTCACTATATTCCCTCTTGGTGATATCGTATGGTTATAACGAAGAGAATCGTCATTGTTCATTTATAATCATAAGGAATATTTATCAAAATCTAATCTGGATATATGCGTTATAATTTACCTACGTTTTCATTTTACTCACATGAAAAAGTGGTTGGCGAGTAAACTTCTCAAGTAAGACATTACCTCCAATAGAAAAAGTGTTTGTGAACGTCCTTACTTTCAAGTGTTTACCGAAGGCCTATTTTAGCGTTGCGCATCGGATGTAAAGTAACTTGTATTCCCTATGTTCTCATTATATTCGCGCCTAGGTTAAGTATCGTTGTACTGGTACGAAATGTACACAATATAACTTGTCATTTTGAAATAAAACTATTTAAACTGATATTAAACACTTTATCTCACCCTTGTAAGAGCCAACCACTGATATTTAACAGTTTATCTCACCCTTTTAAGAGCCAATATCTGATATTTAACAGTTTATCTCACCCTTTTAAGAGCCAACCTCTGATATTTAACACTTTATCTCAACCTTGTAAGAGCCAACCTCTGATATTTAACACTTTATCTCACACTTGTAAGAGCCAACCACTGATATTTAACAGTTTATCTCACCCTTGTAAGAGCCAACCTCTGATATTTAACAGTTTATCTCAGCCTTGTAAGAGCCAACCACTGATATTTAACAGTTAATCTCACCCTTGTGAGAGCCAACCTCTGATATTTAACAGTTTATCTCAGCCTTAGAAGGGACATCACCGATATTTAACAGTTTATCTCACCCTTGTTAGAGCCAACCTCTGATATTTAACAGTTTATCTCAGCCTTAGAAGGGACATCACTGATATTTAACAGTTTATCTCATCCTTAGATGCCTTTGAGCCAACCACTGATATTTAACACTTTATCTCACCCTTGTAAGAGCCAACCACTGATATTTAACACTTTATCTCACCTTTGTAAGAGCCAACCACTGATATTTAACAGTTTATCTCACCCTTGTAAGAGCCAACCTCTGATATTTAACAGTTTATCTCAGCCTTAGAAGGGACATCACTGATATTTAACAGTTTATCTCACCCTTAGATGCCTTTGAGCCAACCACTGATATTTAACAGTTTATCTCACCCTTGTAAGAGCCAACCTCTGATATTTAACAGTTTATCTCACCCTTGTAAGAGCCAGCCACTGATATTTAACAGTTTATCTCACCCTTAGAAGGGACATCACTGATATTTGAGCTGTTTTGCGCTGTTATCACCGTTTCTCTTGTCATTCCCAGGTGCGAGTTCACTAAGGCGGCATGCAAGGACTCCGACCTACACGTGGACTATTACGGCAAGTGCTCGGACGGCTCCTCGACAGGAAATCCGGTCCTGAGCGGCGAGCAGGCGGTCCTGGACTACCTCTGCGTGGAGCTTGCACATGAAGATTGTACCGGCAACAAGAAAGTCTGTGGCAGCGATGGAAAGACATATCCTAACGAGTAAGGAAGCATAGCTCTGTGAACTGAGATCTAGCAATCTCATTTAAATATGGTCATTAGTTTGTAGATTATATTCAACAAGAAAGTCTGTAGTAGCGACGGAAAGACATATCCTAACGAGTAAGGAAGCATAGCGCTGTGAACCAAGACACGATCTGAGATCTTCCAATCTCATTAAAATAAGCTCATTAGTTTGTCGTTTTAATTACGAGGCTTAATCGACTAAAAGAAGTGCAGTTCAACTTAGTAATTAGCTTAAGATGAAACGGGTTTAGACTTTTCAAGTTTCAAACAAGTCATATTTATTTTAGTTAATGGATGTGGTGATACAACCAGAGCACACCTTATTTTAAAGAGCCACTCCGTGATTTTCAACACATATTGTTTGTTTTGAAACGATTGAGAATGGCATAATTAATGATATAAATCCCACAATTTTCAAATATTCATCTCCAATTGCACTTACATGATAAATTCTTGTTCTCATTAAAAAAATTTATCAGCCATACACATTCGGGGAAGCCAAAATCATACGTCTAATAACCATGAATTCTACTTATACAACCCATCAAACATTATCAACTCGTTACTGTTGTTACTGATGTAGATAAATTTCCAAAATTACGTTTGACTGATTGACGCGCGTCGTTGTCCAGTTTCCAATCATTTTCATCAAACATTATCAACTCGTTACTGTTGTTACTGATGTAGATACATTTCCAAAATTACGTTTGACTGATTGACGCGCGTCGTTGTCCAGTTTCCAATCATTTTCACTTAAAACATCTTACCGTAATGTTACTGTACAACATCGAGTGGCTCTAAAATGATACCTTACTAAAACCGTTGATGCTTCTCAATCAAATGACACCATTTAGGGCTGGATATTGGACCAAATTCCGTATTGCGATATATTGCAATTTACAGATCATGTATTGCAATTATATTGCAATATATTGAAGGAACTCGTTAATCTAATTTTTATACTTTTTATGCAGTTAAGAGATTATTCATTTGATACAAAGCATTCTAAATTATGTTCGAAGAAATAGAATCAAAAAGAGAAGATGTGAAAGTTTAGGGCAGGTATATTTCAAAATGTTCACTTTTTGAACAGTCCAATACATATTCTTACATTCTTCCACACTTAAGCATTAAGTTTTCTTTCACAATTAGTTTGTAATTGTGCCTTAAACAAGATATTTGAATGAATTTGGTTTGATATGAGTAAATTCATAAATATTGCAATATATTGCTCAAAGAAAATAATATTGCAATAATTGTATTGCACAATCTGTATTGCAATATATTGGTATTGCGATAATATTTCACAGCCCTAAGTCACCATTTATAGAGTTTTGCATTTGTGACCTCCAGCAACTCACGGAGTGGCTCTTTAAGAATGCGTAGATGAGAAAAGATATTCATATTTTAAGATTGGTTTAAACAGTTTATTAGAAACGTGAGACACTTATAACTGTGTTCTTTTGTGAACTTCTTGTTGTAAGTGAACTCACGTTAGGAATGCGACACCAATGTGGAAGGAGCTTTGGCTCTGTTACATGGAGGTCATAGAGGTCAAACACTGTTGTTTTGCTGTAATATGATTTTGTATTAAATTTCAATTCATCATCATTTTTCATTTTGAAATAAAACTTAAAACTTAAAAAAGTAAAAAAATTATCAGAAATAATTTTCATAATGTGTTTGTCAGCGGTGATAACTTGTATAAAACTTGTAAGTCAAACTTACAACTTTACAATTTTCAGAGGTTATAAGCATGTCGACACAAATATAATGAAATTCATTTGTCATATATATAAAGGTTAAAATGAAAATATAGTATTCAATTCTTCTTTTCGTTTTTCGATTTGGAGCATTGTGTTTAATAATAGCAATACTTTTAGAAGTCCTTTGTAATAATTTTGTGAATCAAGGAAGCCTATCTAAGATTTATTGAAACACGAATTTTATTCATTTTGAATGAAACCTATAAATTTCATAGTATCTTATTAAAATTTATAATTCATTTCAGATGCGAGTTCGAGAAAAACAAGTGCACTCACCGTCATCTGAAGGTGGCAACATACGGAGCATGCTCCAGCTAGATGCTGGACACTGGTGCACAACGTTGCTTTTGTTCACAATAAAACTATTCAAACTGATGAAAGGTGTTTTCATTTAACTCTGTGCCTGCCATGTGCGTCTAAAAGGGGCAGCAGAATTATGGAAGGATCTCACAAAATTAAAATATGGGTTACCGACTTCAAGACAATGTGTTACAGTCAAAAGTATCAGTAATAAAATGTGTTCCTTTGAGCTATGATATTGAATTTCTTTAACGAAAATGATTAAAAAAAGGTTTACACGCTATGATGCCCCCCAGCAGTTTTTGATTTTTTCTTGAAAACCTTTTCTAAGACAACTGACGGGAGTGTTGAATTATGAGCATATCATGATTGAAAAATTTGGCAAAAATTATTATTTCATGAGAGTTTTTGAAGAAATGACTTTTCAAAGACGTGCAGATAATCATCTTTTGAAATTTGTGACGAACAAACAAATTAGGCAATATTGTGTCAAACGATCTACCGTAACGCAGGAATATTACCAAAGTGACTTTTACTCATTAACAATCCTTATGGTAAAGCAACTTCATCATTTTGTAATCGACGGCTCGGACAAAGATGCAAATACTGTTGCCAAGCATGCTGTCTTAATGCCACCTTCACCCCTTAAAGGGGCAGTAGCACGTTTTTTGACAATTTTATATTTTCAAATTTCCACTGATAATTGTAAGTTAATGCTAAATGTATTCCTTTGATAGTGTCAAAAATCTCAATACACAAACCATTCATCCATAGTCAGAGATCAAATTATAAAGATTCACATAAAATCCATTGGCAGCCATTTTTGTGTGAACACCTTTAATTCATTTTGTGTAAGAAAAGGAATCTCATTGCTTAACTTTACATTATATATTTGATTTATTGCTGCTTCATTTAGTTATAATACTTTGTCTTAAGATTGGAACCCTTTATTTTCATTTTCCTGACATCACCTTACATTTCCCGTAAAAACGTGCTACTGCCCCTTTAATGAATCTTGTTTATAGCACAAACCTGATTATAAATCATTATGCTGAATCTGAAAAATATCATTAGAAGAAAAAGGGTAAAGTTTAGCAATTGTTTTAAATTTGTCATAACGACATGGTATCTAATAACCTCTTTAGGTAGCTTCAAAAGATTAAAGAAGTTGCTAAACCATATACTTTGTTCACATTGTTCTTAGAATATTGGTTAAAGCATATTGATATTTCTCAAAACAGAAATCTGGATTGACAAAAATAGAAAACCTTTATGAAAGGGCGAATCTTATGCCGTGTCGATACATTAATGAGTTAGAATAAAAGCTTTTCAATATTACCATAAACCCAATAAGAATTTCTGAAATCGACCGAAAAACAACTTACAAAAGCCTTTTAAAAACTCAGACAAATCACAAAAACGTTTACTGTCGGGTGCACTAACGTCACATCTTTCAGGCGCTTACCTCTTGGGTCAATTAGTCCAGTAATTGTAGCAAATGATTCAGCCAACCCACCACAAATTGCAACAGAAATGATTTAAACTAAATACACTCTATGACTTTCACTTTATCATGATTGAACATACAGAAAATCTAGGAAAATCTGGATAAAGAAAAACCCACGAATTCTCATCGTGTTACCATCAACTGACACTACACTTAACTGCAAAAGAAATATCACCATAGCAACACATAGTTACATCATATCTTCAGCCAACTAGCGTTATTTATAAATTTTGAAATATTATTTCACCACTTTTCTATAAAAAAGCATTTAAAAGTTGGAGGATGGAATACGTTATTTTTGGTCTTGTTTAGAGGACGTCACGCTTAAGTGCATTATTCTGACATGTTATGTTGTATTTATGTGATAGTCATATAATATGAATTTGTAAAATAAATTCCAAAAGTTATAATATTGTTCAAAAAGCATTTTGGCACCCATTATGTGTTTGAATAGGTTTACACATTAAATAGCCAAGAACCTGATGAGGACATGTGTATTCCTATTCCCAAATCATACTGTATTCGCAATCAACGTTACTGGCAGCAGGTTTTTGGTTTTCGCTCTAAAGGAAATTGGGTTACGTTTACGTTTGATTCTATACAAAACACCCACCCTGTCCCTTCACACCTCGATAATCAGGATTAACTAACAGGTCAGTTCATGTTGCTACATCAGAGAAAATACATGCATCTGCTAGACCCTACAGGTACTTATTTGTAGTAGCTGAATTAGGAGCATCAGCAGAGATTAAAACATGACTGTTTAATGATTTGATCATAGTGTGTTCATATATGCCAAACATGATATAAGGAACTATGACCGGCGCCTGGCTTATTCATTGAAACAATTTGTCTATATGCTTATTTGTACCAGTTAGACATTTCTTTTAAATACAATGTCAATGGAAATATGTATACTCACGGGAAAATAAAACTACAATAAATAGTGTTGTCTCTGTTAGACCCCCCTCCCCATTTGTTGCTCTCAATCTCTCAATCAACTTACTGTGACGTCAATCCAGCGAAAATTTCGTGTTTTAAAATTTATTTCAAAACTGCCCTTGTTAAAACAATCTCCAAGAATGTGTTGTGACAGTGTTCTAAGAGTGTATAATATGCTGATGATCATGACTTTTATTATTCATTTACAGATATACAGTTTGTATTACTTTGATTAAGATCGTCTCGACATTCACTGACAAATAGAGTTAAAAGCAGCGGACTGAGCATACAGCCCTGCCGAAAACCGTCACTAGCAGCTTTCAATGTCAAGGTGCTTCTCTCTTCGTTTCCTACCTTGCCTTCAAGGCACAGAAAATCTGTGAAACGAAGAAGCGACACATATCCTGGTCAGGAGTGAAATAGTAGTTACATGCATACACTCATGAGGGATCCTAGATAAGTGAAATCGGATGATAATGTCGACCTCAATTTAAGACAACGTTTTAGAACGAAAACCAAATACGGGAAACAACTACTGTTATACACTTCACATATGAACGAGATTAAAGCACTTGTTTCACAAAAGGTTGTATATTGCATAGATTTAGATTTAGCTAGAAATTAAATATGACAATAATTCGAAGCACATGTTCAAATATGATTAAACCACTTGTTTCACAAAAGGTTGTATATTGCATAGATTTAGATTTAGCTAGAAACTAAATATGACAATAATTTGAAGCACATGTTCAAATATGAACGATACTACACCATCTTTGTTTCCAGTTTGAAAATATATTGTCTTGAAGACGGTAACCTACATTTTCACATTAGGTTATCTATTTCATACATAACGATCTTGTAAACGAAATATGGAAGGCGGAGAATAATATTGTTAGGTACATGTTCACTTATGAACGACATGAGGACATTATTGGATCTAGAAAACGAAATATGGAAGACAGTAATAATACAAGCACATCTGAACGATTTGACAAATGTTTTGTTGCAATCTACCATTGTGAAGCCACAAGAAATAACACAGTACAAGATTCTAACATTATATTTTATATGTTTATATTTTTATATTTTTTTAATATCTTTATATAACATTTTATTATGTCTTCCTTCAAGCTCTAAACACAACAGGCAATAATGTAATGACAATGTAGTGATCGTGGGCAACTTTCGTTCCATCTTGAAGTGCTAGAAAACGAAATATCGGAAATAGTCGTGTCAGATCCATTTTCGTATTTTTAACATATGACAATAGTTATATTGAACGTGAATAACAAGCTGCAAAAAGGAATATGGAGACAACCAGACAAATATTCATTATATCAGCTTTATATAAAGTGTAGTTACTGGGTTAGTTGATAGCGAAGATAAGCGGTACAGACACTCCTGTAATTGCTTCTATAAAAATCTCACCATATGTTATCTGCCCTTTCTGTCTAACGCTCTGGGAACGAATAATGCTGCGTTTTTCTATCCTCGTTTTGGCCATTTCTGGTAAGTGGAAAATCATTTTTAAATAGAAAACACCATTACAATATTAATAAAGTCCTGAAGTGCCCTATGATACGTTAATTGATTGTTTTGAAAGCTTTAATCATGTCAGAGATTTCCAAACACATCAAATTAATTGTCCTAACAATTGTCAAAGCAATGATTATTTATAACATGTAAGTGTATGGTAATAACATGAAATATGGCATTATTATTGTTTGTTATACCCATATTAGCAGATTCTCTTCCAACAGCATACAGTACTGTTTCAAAATATACGATCATACAACAAGGCTCATTCTCAAATATCAAATATGATTTTTTTTCAAATATGATCTTTTTGAATTAATTAATTTATTGAATTGTTGGTAACAAAACATAAAAAGGAATGTTAGAGACCAAAAACACACAAAAAAGAGAATATACGACATACACAACCATTTGTCTATTTAGCTTAACATTGTTTCATATTCAAGGTTGAAGAGGTAATCAATATAAAGTCGTACTTCTATGGGTAAGGAGTGTTTGCGGGTTTTATTTCATTTTGCTTATTCTGCTCATTTTAAACGAGATACGCAAAGTGATCACTTAGTAAAAAGTATTTGTAAATAGCAAATCAAACTTGCAATGCGTATTCTAATTTGCTACTTCAAATCAAACACTGGTTAAGGAATGAAACTAGAATGAATATTGTCGTTTTCACGTTGGCTTTTTCCATTAGAAAGTCGGCGATGAATCTCTTTTGATGTTTCAGTTAATGTTTTTGAAGCAACAACTTTTTTTTATCGTGTTCTATCTTCGTGTATCGGCTTCTATGTAAATTATATAAACATGGTATAAAGGGTCAAACGTGGTCAATCATTAAATCCATGTACAGTGAAGTCAAGTCTTGTGTAAAGCAGGGTTCAACACTCTCTGACGTCATTAATATCGGAGGTGGGATCAAACAAGGCGAAGTCATGTCACCGCTATTGTTCTCATTATTCCTTGAAGATCTGGAACAAGAACTTAAAGGGGCAGTAGCACGTTTTTTTATAATTTTATATTTTAAAATTTTCACTAATAATCGTACATTAATGCTGAATGTATGATATTGAAAGCTCAAAAATTTCATTACACAAGCCATTCATCCATAGTCAAAGGAGAAAGTATGAATATTCGCATAAAATCCATTGGCGGCCATTTTTTGTGAACACCTTTAATTCATTTTTTGTAAGAAAAAGGAATCGCATGGATAAATTTTACATTTTATATTTGAATTATTACTACTCCATTTAGTTTAAATACATTGTCTTTCAATTGGAACCACTAATTTTCATTTTCCTGACATCACCTTATATTCCCCCTTAAAACGTGCTACTGTCCCTTTAAAGACAACGCAAACGATGGAATCATGCTTCATTATGTAAATTTGTTTTGAATCCTTTTTGATGGCGACATGGTCCTATTGTCACATTCTGCTGAAGGTTTACAAAATCTTATAAACAGTCTGGATGCATATTGTAAAATATGGGGATTAACCATCAATGTGAAGAAAACTTTTGATATTTGAAAAAAGAAGAACAACATCAACAGATTCATGGTTAATTGATAATGAAAACTTGGATTTAGTCACCGAATTCAACTATCTTGGAAATATGATCTCGTCAAACGGAAATTTTAAAAGAACCCAAGTCTGAAAATAAAATTCTGTTCTGTTCTGTTCTGTTCTGTTCTGTTCTGTTCTTGAAAGTAATTGGGGAATGGGAATCGTATGCCTTTATCGTTAAAGGAAATGCTTAGAATAGTTGAGTGGCTATTATCGAGATTATTACCGAGGGTTTTAATTATTGCTTACGATTATTACCGAGGGTTTATTTATATCTAACAATTATTACCGAGGGTATAATATCTCTAACAATTATTCATAAGCTTTTTAAAAGATAACTATCAATTACATAAAATACAAACAAGAATCCACAATCGGAGAGAGATTGGGAAGGCACTTGACTCCAGCCAAAGGAATGTTGTTATCTTAGGAGCCTGAAGCAAATACTTCGAACCCCTCGTCCTCTCATTCGAGAACTGCCATTTGTAAATAGCTGGGGTCGCGCTGGGGTCGCCTTGATGTCTGGTTGTGTAGAGAGCAATACTGGGCTTTGGCCTCTCAGGGTATTGAAGGAGCTTCTCAGATACAATTACGATGATGATAAAAATTAATTCGGATATTTTCAAAATGAATATTATAAATGAGGATCTTGCCACTCGTTTTCACTCATAGACCATTATAAAAAGTTGATAATACAAAATAACACATTAAAGCGTATAATATCCTCTTCGTATTTCCCTCCATTGGCTTCAGCCTAGTGGCTACAAATACGCTGATGATGATGCACGTGAGTTCCCTCGGAATAAAGAGAATACTTACATGGAATCATTAACCACTCTGATTAAATAGTATTACATCGAAGACCGTTTGATATCCTCTTGTATTTCCCTTCAGTGACGTCAGCCCAATGGCCCTGGTTCGGAAGCCAGATCAACTGCCGCCGGTACCAGCACAGCGATTGTGATACGTACTCGGCCAATGAAGAGTGTGGCTCTGACGGCGTCACCTACCGGAACAGGTATGTACCATTTGCTCGTTTATTAATATCGTAATTACTCAAATACGTAATAAAACTGCGGGATTTCTTCACACTTTAGGCGTCTATTCAAAGCAGATTTGAATCATGTAGAGTCTATTTTGAAAGATGTTTTTCGGTAAAAGTTAGAAATGAAGAGAGACATATTTAGATTTCAATTACCCCCCGTGACAACCTACAAATGATGATTGTTTCTCATTGTTACTTTCGTTGGCCATTGTTTTCATTACAGCCACCAAAAAGCCCAAACCATTGAAAACCTCAAAGGTGCCTTTACACATGCCAAAATATAAATTAAAAAAGCTTATCTACACATGTTGATTGATTTAAAGATATATTTTCAATAAGAAAGAATTTTAACGTTCTTAGTATTTCTCCATTTCTCTCCAATTTCTCTAATTCTGCCGAAATCCTCATCCCAAGAAGTTGAAATCCAAAGCTACAGTTGTTGACTGGTTGTCGTGCTAAATTTCATTTATCTTGTCTTGCAGTCTCGAGTTTTGCTCCAGAAACGAAATGATTAGGATTCGGAATGATTTCTATAAAAAACCCACAACTTCTGCCCTCGGAAAGCAGGTTCAAGCTTTGCCTTTGGTTGATCCCTTGGGCAGTGGGTTTACTTTCTCAGAAAGCCCCTGAGATCCGTTATTATCCTATATGTAAATAAAAAAAAACATACTGTCGCGGTATCATTTGTAGGTTTAATTTTAAATTCATTTATGCTTTTAATTACCTTTCGGAATGAAGACTTCTGCCCTCGTAATCAGGTTCAAGCTTTGGGGTTGATCCCTTGGACATTGGGTTTACATTTCTCAGAGAGCCCTTAAGATCCGTTATTATCCTATATGTAAAATACTCAAGAAATATTGTCGAAGTTTCAATTTTAGTTTTCATTTCAATTCATTTATGCTTTACCTTTCGGAATGAAGATTAATTAATCTTTGCCTCCAGATGTGCGTTCAGTCAGGCTCACTGTCACGACACGAGTATCGACGTGCTCTACCACGCCGCGTGCGACAACAGGACACTGGCGGGAGGACCTGCCCTCTCCGGTCCTGAGGCCGTCCTCGACTTCTTCTGCACCGAGGTGTCCCACGAGGACTGCCCGGCCGACCAGGAGCCCGTGTGTGGGGAGGACAGGGTCACTTACAGCAACTAGTGCGTACCAATACTTCTAAAGGGATAGTAGCACGTTTAGTGATACCATTTAGGTGTACTTTTTATCAAGGAAGTTGTAGAGCTTTTCAAGCAATTATTGTCATATGAGTAATCCCTTGTCCCATGTGAAAAGGCATATCTCAATTAACGTCAGCTCCTTAAATAATAAACATGAGAATAATAATATAAAAATGAGTACCCACTTTTACGTTGTTTGCTATTTTGTCATTTCTATTTGGAGGTATGAGATGGATCTAGGTATTTTTAAATAAGGAATGGTAGGGGGGGGGGGGGGGGTGCATTTTTCCTATATGATGTATGCGCGAGTATAGACGTCCATAAATATGTCTGTTTTTCCTTCATGAAAACGATCTCTTTCAGCTGTGAGTTCGAGAAGACAAGATGCACCCACAGGGACCTCAAGGTGCTAACATTCGGTCCGTGTCCAGTCTGATCTCACCTCGTGGTGGTTGAGTGAATATGTAAACTAATAAACTTGGGTTGTGTCACAAGGTGTTCTTCTTAATATCAATTGTTACACAAACCGAAACAATTGTCCAAATGCTAAGATAGTCGGAATCTATGGCCTGAACATGTAGATGAATGGTTAGAATAATCTTGTCATATTCCTGGACTGGCATATCATTCGTAAAAGGCCTGCGGCGAACGTGCAATAAAATAAACATTAATATGATTATCATGACAGTAGTGTCAAAAAGTAAGAAAATAAGAAAAATTGCTTCCCTTATATTATTGGAACAGTTTATTGTTCTATGCTGTAGAATGGTTGGAACATGCAGAGCATCCTTGGTACGCTATGATGAACGTTCGATTGGTCAGTCAATTTCATAAAATACATTAGGCCCCGGTACAATACGAAATAAACATTTAAGTGATGATACAAGAGTGGCAAAAACATATCTGCAGTCATAAGAACGTATGAAAAATTGCCTCTCTTCTGAAATTATAACAGTTTGTTTCTCCTTGAATAAGCCCATAATATTTAGGTATTTAAGAAGTATTGCTTATAAATGATATTCTAAATACGTACAGTCCTGATACAGTGTACATTCAAATACAAAAATAGAGTCATGGGTAGCTCATTAGATTTTTTATGGAAGGTCTTGACCGCTGTGACCCCATTTTGGGCAATGGGGTCACCAAATCAACAATTTAGATATCTTCATTGGCCAAGGAGTCTACACACAACTTTTCAGCCCTCAAGACCTTCCGGAACGGGAGAAGAAGATGAAAATAGGTTTTTAAGGTTTTGACCCCTGTGACCCCATTTGGGGTCATGCATATCAAATTTCAGCTATTTCTAGAAGAAGTCGAAAAGTGAAAAGTTAACGGACGTACAGACGGACGGATGGACGGACGCCGGACGCAATGCCATGCCGTAAGCCTATCCGGTTTTTCAGACCCGATGAGATAATAAAGGAAATTTAATTTCCCCAATCTATAGAATAGAACATCATACATTCAAATACCGAAAAAATTAAACTTATTTTCTGCAATCTTTAGAATAGATATAGAACAACATTTTCAGTTAAAGACAAAAGTTTTATAATGTTCTGTACAGGTAGTTTTGAATTATTAGAATCTGTAAAATTCAATGCCAAGAACGTGCTTAGTCTCTAAATTGGAACATTTACTTAAATATGAAACTAATAAAATATTAACCGGTTGTATAAAAGCAAATTCTTTGATCAAAATGTTTAATTTGAACAACCTTAATTTGGAGTAAAGAACATTCTTGATATGTTGTCTATAAGGATAAGAACCTTCTATCTGTTGAACACAAACAACTTAATCTAAGTTAATGTTATCATCAGAAGACTGCTACATGATAAAGAGATTTGTAAGAACATTCTAGTAGTTTAGAATAAATTATTTACTTCAAGAGGAAGTAGCACGTTGTTCTTTTGAACATTTTATATTTTGAAATTTTCACTTTTAATTGTACGTTAATGCCAGATGTATTATTTTGATAGTGTCAAAAATATCATTACACAAACCAACTATCCTTAGTCAGGGAACAAATTATAAAGATTCATTGGTGACCATTTTTGTGTGAACACCTTTAATTCATTTTGTGTAAGACAAATGGTTGAACTTTATATTTGATTTATATGTTTGATTTATTACTGCTTAATTTACTCTAAATACTCTGTCTTTCAATTGTAAGCATCTATTTTCATTTTCCCGACATCACCTATAAAAGCGTGCTACTGCCCCTTTAAATTGGATACACTCAGCATATATACATACGTACGTAACTTGAGAACAACAATAGACCGTCGACAATTGACAAGGTATTTAGGGAATGTATAAGAGAATGATATAGATAATAAATAACAGTTAAAATATGGTTAGTAAGCATATACCATTGTTTGTAAAATATTTCAAATTCATATTTTAAGAAATTTAAGAACATAACATTCATTATGTTATAAAACGTAGAATGGTAAACGCATTTTAAATATTTATTAAAGAAGGGGAAACAAATTTGAAATATGTAGTATAGAATGGTAAAGCATTTTAAATATCTATTAAAGGACGATTGAAACATTCTAAATATGTTAATTGTTTTAGTGAAAACATTCTTTATATGTAGTAGAGATTGGTTAAAACATTCTTACTACGTAATATAGGTTAGAATATTTCAATCATGAAGTATGGAATGCATTTAAAAGATGTTGTTATGTGAAATGGAATTATTAAAACATTTCTGAACATGTATCTTAAATTTTAGCTATGTAATATGGAATTGTCAAAACACTATATATCTAGTATAAGATTAGATAAGATAAGATAAGATAATCTTTATTGTCCCAAAAGGGAAATTTGTTTTGTATAATTACAATTCTCCAGAAATGTGATGACAAGAACATTCTAAATACAATCATTGATTTGTTAGATTTTTAAAATATGTTGCAAAGGTCTGATATTCCATATAGAATGGTACACACATTCTAAATATGTGATATAGAATGGTTATGAAGGTCTAACAACTACACATTATTACACATGTGGGTAAACTGATGACATACTAATCTCGAACTATACACATGCGTATTTACTTGACCTGTGTCGTATTGACTTGACCTGTGTCGTATTGACTTGACCTGTGTCGTATTGACTTGACCTGTGTCGTATTGACTTGACCTGTGTCGTATTGACTTGACCTGTGGCGTATTGAGTTGACCTGTGTCGTATTGACTTGACCTGTGTCGTATTGACTTGACCTGTGGCGTATTGAGTTGACCTGTGTCGTATTGACTTGACCTGTGTCGTATTGACTTGACCTGTGTCGTATTGAGTTGACCTGTGTCGTATTGAGTTGACCTGTGTCGTATTGGGTTGACCTGTGTCGTATTGAGTTGACCTGTGTCGTATTGACTTGACCTGTGTCGTATTGAGTTGACCTATGTCGTATTGACTTGACCTGTGTCATATTGAGTTGACCTGTGTCGTATTGAGTTGACCTGTGTCGTATTGAGTTGACCTGTGTCGTATTGAGTTGACCTGTCGTAACAACATGACCTCGCATTCCACAGATTTGATTAGTTAACCCATGACCTCTTATTAAGAGTCAATTTAAAAAAGAGTTTTGTTTTCGGATAACATCTCCTTTCCTTCACTTTACATGTTTATATACTTCAGTAAAGTCAAATACATATTCAGAAATCTTACTATTTGATCAGTGTGCAACATCGACTTTGACCGTGAAACATTGACCGTGATTTCAACGATTGCATCAATAATACAAACTGTAACAAAACATTGCATTGCAACTTAGCTAACTTGACAGTGACATATTCTATATATATTATTCATTTATAGTACAATTTTAAATAACCGCACCAGGCCTAATGTCTCTTCTAAAAGGCACACGTTGACTACATGTGTACACACGTTGTCGATGCAACAACACACTTATCAATCATCACAATCAACCTGCAATTGTTAGAACGTCTCAAGTCATATAGGGATACAGAAATCTTAAAGGGGGTTTCCAACTTGTAATTTTTAACTTCCAGTGTTTTATTAGTGAGGCCCCGAGAGGGTCGGAGAGGGCCTCGCTAATAAAACACTGGAAGTTACAAATTAGAAGTTGGAGACCCCCTTTTATTTTTTAACTTCCAGTGTTTTATTAGCGAGGCCCCGAGAGGGTCGGAGAGGGCCTCGCTAATAAAACACTGGAAGTTACAAATTAGAAGTTGGAGACCCCCTTTTATTTTTTAACTTCCAGTGTTTTATTAGCGAGGCCCCGAGAGGGTCGGAGTTCGAAGTTGGAGACCCCCTTTAAGGTTAGTTGGTATACAGAATGGATATGTCATTTGTTGAAAACGTTTGAACTAGCAACGGGTCATCTTTTGAATATATCTTAATGAGAAAAAGAAGGAATTTGTTTCTTTAATGTATTTGTATCTTTTACTTTACCGAAATAATTAACTACAGCTTAAACATTGAGACATTTGACCATGACGGTTGTATTTCGTAGTTCATGCGTGTATATTCTTCTTCAGTTTCTTATGTGTCCTATAAAGTCTTAGTTTTAGTTTAGTTTCCGTTTGTGTGTTACTTGTTTGGAGAATTCATGTCTTGTTTTTGAAGCGTTTGTAAAATCACCCAGATTAGATCTAACTGCACAATGGCTTTTGATTTGTTAATGCAAGGCTTTATTGAAGTGAACGTTAACATTTAACTTGTTTAGCATTATCAGGTTTGGTCCGCCTAAACAATGACGTGTAAAGCGACTTCTATCTTGATTGAAATAAACACGAGTTGGATTTCTCATTTTAATAATATGCATGTAGTTACAGATTAAAAGTTCATGGCTCATTGAAGGAGGAAAAAAATGATTTGAGCCTTATATTTTCTAACTTGATCAAGAAACGTAATTCTCAAAGTTGTTGAACTAAGTTGAACTGTGTTAATCATCGTACATCATATCATCAATAATTCCCTTTCGAGGGTAAATGGTAAAATTTACTTGTAAGAAATTATAATGCATTACATAAATAATATATCAGTAATGCATATAAATTATGTATTACATTTTAAGGAGTAGTAGGGAGATACCTGTGCACAATTAACGATGAATACAATTGGGTGAAGTAGGGATTAACAAACCCTTCCAATATAATTTGATAAAAATGCCAAATCATTTGTTATCGTTTTTCAATTAAAAAATAGCAAGTAAAGACTTAGCTTCATTATGAACCATCTAGCCACATAATGTATTGTTTTAAAGGGTCTTCCAAACCGTGTCACCTTGCCTTCCCTCTAGAAGAGTTTACAATCATTGTAATTCTGCCTGTCATGGCTTATAATTGTAAAACCTCCTAGCGGGCTTACAATAGTTATTGTCCTTGTAAAACCTAACACAACTTTAACAATCGAAACCTGAAACCAAAGCGGGACTCGAACTCGCATTCCGTCACTCCTTGATCCGAACGCTTTACCGCAGCGCTAAAACATCTCTTTCTTTGGCTTTCAAGAAAGATAGAAACTGTTATAGCTTTTATAAAATGTAAGACGATTTACTATCAAGGGTCAATTGAAGTTCCCATCTCTGATTTCGCATCAACAAATGAGCAATTGATTCTAAATGTTTTATGACAACTTTCCATGTTGAAAATTTTGTGATTTGAAACCAGGAACTTTAATACTACTTGAACAAGACATATAACAATAACTATCAATAAAACGTTGCAAATGTATTTCATTTTTGTAACTTAAGTCAATTCTTGATAACTAAGAAAGCCGTTATGAAATGTACCTGGCTTCAATGGAACACTATCACCAGTGTAGATCTCTAAAGCCCCGTTTATATGTGCGGTTACCCCCGGGGGTAAAGGCAATTTTTTGCCCCAGGGGGGTAAATTTCGTCATGTAAACGCAATTTTTAAGAGGGGTATACTTACCCCCGGGGGCACAGTGCGAAATATTTACCCCTGGTCTGGAGGTAGGGCAAATCAGATACCCTCGGGGGTATAAATACCCCTGGGGGCAAACCTGTCATGTAAACACTTTACTTTGTATACCCCAGGGGGCAAAACTGAATATCCTTATAAAAGTCAATATACGAAGAGAAAATAATGCCCCTAGGTATTGCAATTTCATTTCATATAAACGCAATGCAATATTTGACTTTTGCCCCTGGGGGCAAATTTACCCCCGGGGGTATAATACCCCCAGGGGTAAATGTGCGGCATGTAAACCCAGCTTAATAGATATTGATCACACACAAAAACTGTCAATCTAATGCTCACAAACTGAAATTTTGTTATTATTATGTTTAAAGACCAAAATATGTTACAATTCCTTTTAGTATCCTTTCATTGTGCTCTTAAGTTTGTATTAAATTGACGGTGTACAATTTCATAGTCCTATCTGGTGATTGGCTAACCTGACGGTGTACAATAACATAGTCCTATCTGGTGATTGGCTAAAATTATGGTGTACAATATCATAGTCCTATCTGGTGATTGGCTAACATGACGGAACAGACTACCATAGTCCTATCTGGTGATTGGCTAACATGACGGCCATAGTCCTATCTGAATCCGGCATTATATATATCTATATGCCTGGTTTTATGATATATATGAAATACAAAACAAATTTACTGAAAAGGCAGGTTTTACGAAAAAAAAACACAACGCTAAGACACATGGAAATAGCCTGATTGAAGCTGTTGCTCCCCATTTATTGCTGTTTAAGGGTTTTCGAACCATTAAGGAGTCATTAAAGTCGTACTTTGAAAAAAGCTTTGTACATTGTGTTAGGTTTCAGAAACTATGATTTGATATTAAGAACTTCCTGATTGTTGGCTCGTAGAACCAAACAGAAATATATATATATATATCAACACTGATTTGTCTCACGTTCCACAATGATTACAGCCTTGTTGGCCTCAGGAGATCGTTTTACTTAAAAACGGTAAAACGAGATATTTTCAGTTTGACTAAATTGCTGTGAGTTCCTCTTATTGTATTACACATGAGTCGAAACAGTTTCTAGCCTTTAGTACAGCAACTAAAATAATACATGACAGTAACATTACAAAACATTTGTCGCCAATTATTTAGAGATCTACAATAAATGGAAGTGCACACCTATCATCATACACAAATGTATTCAAATTAGTTCATTCATTCATTAGTGAGACAAAACGTTTTGTATAGCAGACCAATATTCCCTTTATATATATATACCTTTCTTTCTGTATAGCAGACCAACATTTCTTTTATGTATATGTACCATTCTTTTTCTAATGTTGCTCTCCTGTTAACTATCTGTCATCTGTTTTGTAAAAATTGTAAATCAACTTTGTAAATAAATAGGAGAGGGTATTCTAAGTTGGATAAATTGTTCCTGATCCTTTTCTTCATGAATAAAATATGTTTAAACTAATCTACAATAACTACCTATTGGAATTATGTTCATAAATGTACTTAGTAATACATTGCGATGTGGTTGAAGGGTACACGTTCCTGGGATGAGATTTAGGTCGCCCACACTCAAAACAAAATAATATTCCAAAATTTGAGGTGGTGTAATGTAAAATGGTAACGTTCCATACCTTTATTCAAACTTTTATTCAATTTGCATGCAAACAAAACTATCATTCTTAGCTCAGCTACAGTTATTTATGTACTCTACGGGCGACATTACTTGTTTTTATCTTATTTTATTAAAGAAGTTTATTGCAGTATAAGATGATACAAACAGTTTCCTTGGGGAAAATACTGGTTGTTCTATGAAAAATGAAGTTAGACATTTCCTTTATTTGTAAAGACAGAAGTTGTTAATTGAAGTGCCCATTGGCAAGACGCACATATGAACAAGCATGAAACGGTTATGAAGACGTTTTGACATTACAAGTGAATTCTTAAAACAATGTAACTTACCTGAATGTGTTGAGTGACAAGGGGCCAAATGGCATGCAATTCAGTTTACTTTGAACAGGAGGATTCTATCAATGTTCCTTATCTTCCTTATACAAGAATCCCAGAGAAATGACAAGTTAGATGCAAGACGGGAATGTTATCATCATTGTAGGTGAGGATTTGAAAACAATTGAGGCTAAACACCTTATTGGATGCAGATTTCCAGAACGGTTTCTGAACCTTTCAGGAGACTAGATAATTCTTTGCCGATTGATATTTCTAAGGAACTTGCAGAGTCACAGTTTTTTTCAGAGCTACTTACATAGATTGAACACAACCTGGATGACAGCAGCTACATATTTTAACTTTCAGAGCTTCACACACTACTTTTGAGGCGATGTTTTTCATCAATATTTTAGAAAAAAACAGTAAACCAACCTCGACACAAAGAAGAGTATATGAGTGAATACAATTTACAGTCTGATGGAAAGAATACCTTTTTGTAAGTGAAAGCAAAGTACAGTCTGATGGAAAGAATACTTGTCCCATGCAAAATAAGAATTTGACCAATAAGTTCAGACCAAAAACTTCTAAGAGAGTCAGATACAATGTCTTCAATGCTGTCTTGTTTTTGTTTTTTTGTAGGGACGTTTCCAAATTTGTGAAGAACTCCCAAAATCGCAAAATATTTGCTGTCTACGAGGCTTCATTGTCCAAATACAAGATATGAGAATATGAAAAATTCAAAAAATTGTTAGACAATATATTGGCTTGTCCTTTTCAACTCAAAGGGGAGACTAACAGTGTAACATCAGACACTTGAAGGCGAAATGTGTACCTCTAGTGCCCTACGTTCTTTGGCCTCAACATTCAAACATTGACAAGGACCAAGAAGATTGTCACCCAACCATGTAAACTTAGAATAAGTGTCAGCTATGATTCAATGGTTGAGATTGAAAACAAAATTGTTAGAGATACGAAACGAACTTGTTCATCACAACTAGGGAGAGAACTGTGGACAACATAGTTCCTTCAACCCTTCATCAAGAACTGTGGACAACATAGTTCCTTCAACCCTTCATCAAGAACTGTGGACAACATAGTTCCTTCAACCCTTCATCAAGAACTGTGGACAACATAGTTCCTTCAACCCTTCATCAAGAACAGCTCAAGGTTCCTTCAACCCTTCATCAAGAACAGGACAACATAGTTCCTTCAACCCTTCATCAAGAACTGTGGACAACATAGTTCCTTCAACCCTTCATCAAGAACTGTGGACAACATAGTTCCTTCAACCCTTCATCAAGAACTGTGGACAACATAGTTCCTTCAACCCTTCATCAAGAACTGTGGACAACATAGTTCCTTCAACCCTTCATCAAGAACAGCTCAAGGTTCCTTCAACCCTTCATCAAGAACAGGACAACATAGTTCCTTCAACCCTTCATCAAGAACTGTGGACAACATAGTTCCTTCAACCCTTCATCAAGAACTGTGGACAACATAGTTCCTTCAACCCTTCATCAAGAACTGTGGACAACATAGTTCCTTCAACCCTTCATCAAGAACAGCTCAAGGTTCCTTCCATGGAACAAGCAAAATAATCTTGCAGTTCCCATCTTCAACAAACTCATGTATGTGCAACCAAATGTTATTTTATTGTAACTTTCTCGAGAACCTGCTTAGCATAGTATTCGTGAAATTAATAAATGTTTTGAATCATGAAGCAGTTAATTTTACAATTATCCATCCTGTGTGACTTGCTTTTCTGTGTGTGACATATTGTTTATGTAATGTTTGTTTAAAGTTGTATATCGAGTGCATATGTATATATGAGACCGTTGTTGATGTAAAAAGAATTACCTACGGGATAATAAAGTATTATCTTATCTTATCTTATCTTATTGTACCATCTTGAAAGCTAAGGATAACTTTCAGGAGAAGAACGATGTCACATTCTACAACATAAGCTATTACAACACACTAGTGGGAAATCTAAGCATCCATATTTCAATGCTTTAACTGGATTTGACAATAGTTGAGTTGAAAAGGAAAGAAAACTGCTGAGATGTCCGGTGATCCTGTCAAGGTTTAAAATCACTGGACATTGAGTTTTCTGTTTGTTAAAATGAAATCTGCTGGACAGCACCATTGCTGATTTCAAAGAACTAAGAACTATTCTATCTTGGCCAAAATATTAAAGTTTTTGCTTGTTTCTAACATGTTAAAATGATTTTGTATCACAAAATATTCAGTTTACTAGCTTGTCTCCTGAGCAAGAAACAACACTTCCTGATCTGTCTGATTGATTGAACATAATAGTAAGTGGAAACCTAAGTGGATGTCATTTCCGGAGGCTACGAAAACTGCGCAAAATGGCAAGTATGGCTGTAAAGTTTTGCTAGTTTGTTCAAAGAATGTGTTTGCAAATGCAGTTTTGGTTTACATTAGTATCCAACTGCAAGGAAAACTGCTGAATGGGGATATTTGTTCAGAAATATATTACAATGAACATTGATTCAAATATGATTCAAAATTTCACAATATTTTACCAAAAATATTTTAGTCCAAACTTAACCGCTCACAAAATTTGCGTTTGTATAGAACATACTAAATATCATATATTTAGCCGTTACAAACAAGTTAACGGGCCAAATGACAACTAAAATATGCCAATTTAAAACTTTGGCGGCCATCTTCGATTTTGAAAAAAGTAGGTCACCAATGTCGGTCACACCCCCTAATTGTTGATAAGGAGTGTGTTTTCAACTGTTGTGCCAAATTTTCATGCTTTAATCCGGCATGTTACGATCATTTCAATTACCCACCTGACTATCATTCCACAGGACCACGCGCCACTATTCACACTTTTGCATTTTTGCACTATGTTTTAAGTCGTGCCTAGTATGGGAAGAACAATGATCGCAAGCCACGCAAACAGGACGAGCATATTTTTTAAAAGGACGAAAAGGTCGAATATGACTGGATTTCACTTTCTGTTCACTTATAGTTTCTTTATGTGTCTTTTCGTTGATGATGTGCCCTGGCTATCTATGAAACTCCTCACAAAATGATATGACAAATCGTGATTTCATTAGGAAAGAAAGACATAAATTGATGTAATTTTATCAAACAGATATGATATTACGTGACGAGTTTAATGTGATAATGAAGAATATGATTTCTTAATGTGTTCTTGCTCACGATTAACCGTATCAAGGGAAGGAACGGTAATGTCTTTTAGTCGTATAAATGAACGCCATAGGGAAAACAAAATACGGCAAAAGCATAATGTGTATGTACATTGCTGAAATACAAATCTTACTTCCTTTCACATTCTCTCTCATTGATGCAATGTTTGTAGGTTATTCTTTGCCTTTTCGTAAGGTCATTTATTTTAATTGTGTAACTTAATTCTTGATGATATCGTTTAATGATGTACTCGGTCTTCTCATGTTGCCCCTTGCAACAAGGCGATATAAAAGTCGTGATTCCACAGGAAACGAAAGATATTAAATGGCGTTATTTTGCCTAAATTGGGAAAGAACAGTTATGATAATAATACGTGCAGAGTGGCCTCTGTAAATAGAAAATGACCATTTTCTTGACAAGGTAAAAATGTCTGGTTTTACGTGAAAATGTTTTTTTATATAATTTTATTTCTTTTCAACAGGTACAATTTTTACATAAACAGGCGGTTACTTGTTCAACACACGATAGACATTCAAAGGTGACTAATATAACAATATAAAGCATAATATTTGGGTTTTAAACAATGCAATAGCAAAAGGCCAATATTTCATGAATTTGGTGTACTCGCATGCTGAGGATGATAAATATTTGACAATATCTATATAATATGTGTTTGTTATATCTCTTTTAACATACTGAAAATTAGGTGATCCTTTTGAAAGTTTGCATTTATAAATATTGAATTTAGTTGTATTGATAATTAGATTTACAACATAATTACGCTTTTCATAGAAGCCAAATATAGGATTTTTTGTTTTGTGAATTCTAGCTTTGTTCCTGTATTAGCCTTGATCCAATCCTCTAAGTCGCTCCAAATGTGTCTAACTTTTGTGCATTCAATTAAATAATGTATTATTGATTCAGTCTTCTTTTGGCATAGGTCACATATTTTGCTATCTGTGTATTGCATTTTATATAAGAGTTCGTTTGTGGGTAATATTCTGTAAATGATACTGTGTTGGAACCATTGTAATTTACTGTCAACATATGCACGGAATGGGATATGATGAATGGTTTTCCATTCCTGTTCTGTGAGAGTGCATGCGAGGCTGTTCTCCCATTTACGAATGTGTTTGGTAGTCTTAATGTCGGAAATGCTTGTGGAGTGTATCGTAAAATATTCTTCAGCCTGTTTGCGCTTCATAAATATCTTTTACGTGAAAATATGTTGTACATTGGGTCGGGTGACTGATCTATTTTATGAATCGTTAAACTGGCATGTCATATCTAAATCTATGTACAATCCAAATTTAATTATTACTTGAAAATATCGCTGTTTAATAAATCTACAATGTTATTACACATATGTGTCATAACATCCCGCGCTGATCGAATTACGTGACGTCATATTGACATCATAATCGTTAAGTATTACGTCACAATGTCAGCGTCCCGACCCCGATGGCCATCTCAGCGAATTTCTTCGATGTATATAATCCAGTAATAAATAAAATACATAACTCTGTCCCGTTTAATAACATTTTTATGAAACTCGTGAATGGTATGGGTATATAACTTCGCTTGTTAACTACCAAACTATTCATTCGTTTAATTAAAATTTTTATTAAACGGGACATCGTTAAGTATTGTCTATTTACGTTATACTTTAGTCCTCAATTTGTCGTCATAGCATGAGACTTGCCATCTAACCAGCAAATACGAACAGACTGAAAATGTTTATAAAAAAAGAAAAACATTCATCCCTTGTGCATTTCACAAGGTTGCGGATGAAAGAATAAAATATTTGTCTGGCCGTAAATAATGAAACTTGTGATCATAAGATAACATCCAAAACTTTAATAGGTTTAATGCCACAAATACATGAGTTATTACATGACTGACTTCGTCTGGCTTTATTTAAAAGGTTGTCCTCAATAATTAAACCTTATTTGTCTGGGCGGACAAATTAGATCTATAAATTGTCGTTGGCAAACCCGTTGTTTGTTGGTGCTTAAACTATCATTTTCTTAAATCTAATTGAATATGATAGGTGAAATGGTTTATTGTCAAATTTCTTATCATTTATAGTAAAATAAAATGCCATATTCTCAAATGATAGATTCATAATTATTAACTCGGCAACAAGAATTGGACTCCATTGTAACGTTATCAGATGCAGTAGAGTATGTTATTGTGTTTCATTGTGCTACAGTTTGTTTCTTCGCTTAAATAATGTTAAGTCCCGTTTATATCATCCTGCTACATCAGCGTATATGTCTCCGCTAATGCTACAACCTATCCCCTGATATTCTCCAATACTCTTCTGTCGTATCGCTATATATAGCAAGCCAATCAAATGATGCCCTTTCAGCGATAGCGGCAAACTGGTTTCTTGGCTTCGTTCCGCGTGCTCACCTCGTGATGCAAATTAACCAATGGGAGTGCTATTAGATAATAAATCTGATTCTCGTTGCAGTCTCCCGCTAAGCTCCAAATCGCGCGCTCTTAGATTTCCACGTGCGACATCACTAGACAACAGTGTATGGAGTTTGAATAGTTTGATTGAAAACAGACAGGCTATAAATAGCGCTGAGCAACCACCAGTCAGCGATACGACAGAAGAGTATAGGAGGATATCAGGGGATAGGTTGAAGCATTAGCGGAGACATATACGCTGATGTAGCAGGATGCGTTTACATGCACACTTTTACTTACCCAAGTATATTTTCTCATGTATATTTTCTCATGTGTACACAAGAATTTGATGTAAGTAAAGTGTTCATGCACTTGCATATGTAGGATAATTGACATGTGGACCTATTTGGCATGACATCAGGAGTCAATGTAAAAGTGTCAAATGTAAAAAGTAATTTGCTTCGGTAAGATTTTCACTCCATATGTGTAGTTGTCTTTCTATTTACTAACATTTCAAAGTATTTTAGAAACTGAAACAATGAAGAATTCGAGGAGTTTATGGATGACCAGGCCTTTCATTGAGATAGAAGGGAAAATCCGGCAAAGATCCTATGACGTTTTCATTTTCATAGTAAACATAAATCATTAAAATCATAAACATATGTCACATTAAGCACAAAATGCAACTGCAATCCAAAATGAACACATTAAATGTATTCTCCTTCGTCGGTTTTACATATATGAATGCAGGTATCATTTTAATGATGACTTATACCTAACGTATAATAAATATATATAGATAAAAACCAAAAAATCTGGAAATGATTTCAATCCCCTACCGGTTTCACACTATTCAGTGATCATCATTTCATTTGACTTTATTTTTTTTCAAATATGCATATTTCTATTTCTTGATTCGAAGCTTCCTCAGGGAGTCCGAGTGTATGTTTGAAGCAATACAGCAGTCTTAAAAGTTAATCAACAATCGTCCTGGTGAGTTAAAAAGGAAATATTTTAAAAGCAGATTGTTAGATTTAATGAAAGGTTGCATTTCTTCTGTTACCTGTTATCTTATCAGCATGATTTACCACATAATTTCGGTTAAATTGTTTACTATACATATTAATAACTACATTGTAACAAAGACACGGCCCCTGATTATATATCAATATTCTTATAGCAGTTGGAACAGTGTAACGTTAGATAACCAACTCGTATGTTGCAGTAGTAACTATTTTGCCGGTTTATATTTGTCCAGTTTAAGCAACTCAGATCTGTTTATAATAAGGGTATTTTAAATCGCAAATATCCGCATCGAAATTAAAGTTCACAATGTTATTGATATCAACAGAATAGTGACGTTTTGGTATTGATTCCTATACCGTTTTCAAGTAAGATAGCTCATCTGTGACTAGAAAGTTGGATATCCTTAAAATCTTGTACTCTACCTCCCTACTTACCGCTCAAACACTCCGAGCCGCTAAAAGCGCCACTACACCCTGGTCTATCCCGGACAACAGACAGGAGCGCTTTACGGACAACCCCACCAGCCTTGGTCAGGTACCCAGTTAAACTGCTTTGTGAACAGAAGACAATTTCAATAATATTTCTTGCCAATTTTTTACCGCAACTTTCTCAACTCGTGTTTCAGGGTTTGATCGAGAATGGCTCTTGGAACAGTCGGTTTATACAACAATAAGTCGGGTTACCAGTCCATCCAGCGAGCCACGAAAGACGTTGCTGAACGTCACTAATAAGGGCCTACTGAGCTGTGCATAAGATCACATGGTTACTATTTGAGATTCACTTGTACACATTCTATAACATTTGAGACCTCTTTTCCTATGGAAGTTGTTTTTTCTACATTGACGTTAGTTGCTAAAATGCCGTTTTTCCTTCTTGATTGAAGGAATAGGGAATTTGTGATTTTTTAAACCGTACATGTTATTTGAGATAGAAAATTGCGAGTTTACCATGCTGTCTGAAGCTGAGGATATGTCTCTTTATATAGCATGACACTCATATAACATGTGTTATGCAAAAGGTAAATAATAATGTTTTCTATAAATCAGTTTCATAATAATATTCTCGTTTAGATATACATGTCTTTGCGAGGATGGCCGACCAGTGACACAGAAACCCGAAGGGTTGTTCCACCGGAGCTCTGTACTGTTCATGTAACACTCTTCTCTGTACGGAGTTCCCAACATTTCTTTGGCTGTATCCCTGTCAACAATTTATTCATGCAATCTTGAAGATTGGAATCATGATTCCTGGTGTTATCACGAACTATGAGCATCGTTGACATGACGATACACAGTTTCAGTGTTTCTTATTAATCTCTTAATCGTTGTAGAGAGAGAAACTGAAAGGTCACTGTCATGATGAGAACTATTGTCTCGCCAAACCCAGCCAATGAGAGGCTTGACATTATCTACGCAACGAGACGAACTAATGTGCTTTATTGAATTCAAGATATCTTGGAAGAATTATTGATAAAAGGAAAAACAACATGGCAGCTATTCTTCAGTTTATTTAGTTTATTCTAGTTAATGGCTTGCTGGGCGTTATTGCTATCAAACGTGAAATAAAGAGTATTTTTTCTTAAAAGGTTTATACAAAAATAATAATGGTAATTAACCTCTCATTCCTGTATTTTGTTTGTAGTGTTTAATAGTTTCCCTGATAGTTTTACTTTTTGAGAAGGCAGTTGTGTGAATGGTTATTTTGTTATAACAGATAACCTGCAACATACATAGACACATTGGTCAGTATAAAATAAACAAATGGCAAACTAGGAACGCGTTTTGATTCAACAACTACAAAGTACTTTTCTTAAATATTTTTTTGTTGGAAGGGGGGGGGGGGGGGGGGGGGATCTTTTTTTACGATGGAAATTATCTTTAATAGGTTATTGGACGTTGCACAATTTTATCTACACATCATTTTTTTTGTAGAAATACAATCATGGAACTGATATTTGTTCAGTTCATGTAATTGTTTTCTGCATTTACACTTATCCCGGAAGGTCGGGATTCGACTCCCGGGTGAGTCATACCAGAAGATGGGAGTTGTTGCTTCCTTGCTTGACGCGCATTATAAAGATAGAACATCGTTGTGGCTGCCGATAGCCCTGGGATCACAAATAATTCCCGACATTACTTCCCTACTAGGACAATAAAGAGTTATTATAAATAGACAGGTGATCGATCAACGACCAAAGCACGTTTCAGATACAAATTCCGTATTTTTAAATCTACAACAGCCATACCAGTCATTCCAAACACATGCTCCGAGGATAACGAGTCGATTGCGTGAGGATCCAAACTAACATATAGACAAAAATCGTGATTTTATAGAAATTAATTATGCCGTGTATATGTAAATGAAATGATAACTTAATATTCCAAACCATCACACACGGCACAACATAGTCTGATGAATTACAAAATCAATAAATAAGTGATATAAACTGCGAGTGTAGATTTCATCTGTATGTACATTCATGACGTTAATACATTATATTTAATGTTACTCAGGTTTAATGGTTTGTGGGTTTATGGCACTCCATACCAATTAGCTTATTAATAAACACAGGTATTCGTTCCACATTCTGATAAACATGATAGGTACATTACGTACGAGACGAAGGTTGTGTACAGAATAATAAAACTTTTATATCTATGCTGTGGTGCCCCCCGAGGCATGTCCATTTCAAACTATTTTTATAATTCAAAGATCAGTTTGGAGAGAAAACTAAATTCCAACGATATGACACTTGAGACACGTTTGTTGTTCAGTAGCTCTCCTGATTGTCAATACACGATGAAAATACGGTGTTTTAAAAATCTTCAGCTGCGTCCCTTAGGTTTGTTCACTTGCTGGTGTATCGTAGTGTAAATAACATGTATTTTGGGTTTTGATGTCAACTGATGGGAACTGACAAAGGACCACTAATTGTTCATGTATAAAATGGCCTCAAACCATACTGTGAATCAACATCTACAGGTATCACGATTTATCCTAGAAAATGATAAAACGATCCCTTTACGTAAACCAATTTCCGTGCGTCTCTAAATATCTCTAACTCTTCCAGAATTTACAATATTAACTTAAAGAGTTTGCTTATTATGTGATATTTTCTCGAAAAATTTCGACTAACATAAATGAGTAATGATGACTTTTTTGTCATGTCAGAAATACTATTTTTAGGTGAACTATTATGATGTCCTTTTTTGCATCATATTTCAATTTCAAACTTACATCTCGCCTTGTAGTATTAGAAAGTTCCTGTCACTACAAAATGAAAATAGGGTGTTCTCATTTGTTTTACTTCGTAAATATTCTAGACCAATCAGGTGACGTATCTCTGTGCCGAGATTGTCCGAAGGTTCACCTATCTTCTGCCGGTCAACTAGCTTTTTTGTTTCGGAAAGTGTGACAAGACGCTGTACTTTTATCAATTTTAATTTTTCTTGAAAACAAACTATATGTTTTGATGAAATACCCACACATGTACATTAATATTCGATAAGACTTAACAAATAACGCCAAGCTTTATTCCACTTGTAGCGACGAAGAATGGCTTCACTTCTTATTTTGTTTTTTGATCGCTTGTACGCTCTTCTCTATCAAACTGTCAAATCATCGACAACAACGTTAACCCGTGTAAAATGTTTCAACTGGATTGTTCTACAACAACGTTAACCCGTTTAAAATGTTTCAACTGGATTGTTCTACAATCATGTACTTATAGCGCTGTTTGTATAAACTAGAATGTCCCCTTGCTTGATTTTCGTTTCCACAAAAATACCCTTTTATACACAGGGGCAAAAGAAACGATACCTTATAAAATGCATGATAGATTAAGCTACAAGTGATAGTTACGGCTGAGACAGGGTTGGTTCATGTCTTCAAGAGCTATTTAAACTAAGTTTTTAATTTCAAAGCTATATCTATACACGCTTTTCATAAAACGTCGAATAAAAATCTCCTTAACTAGATAAGGATAGTGAAAAGGGTCCTTTTGCTTGTTTTATACTAACTTACAGACAAAATGCGTTAACAAATCATTTTATATCAAGGTTATCTATATTGATAACATCGTAAATGTATAAGATTTATACACTTCATAATTTTTGTATTCCAATTCGAAAGATTATGTACAAAAATAACATTGAAAAGAGTCGTTTCCCTCGTGTATTTGAACAACCATACAATTAAAAGTGTCATACTCTGATGTTAGAAATTATGATAAATTCTTCATGTGCCTGTCACATGGATTCTTAGTCGCGTTTCTATGGTGGCTGAAACACTAAATAGCGAAGGTGCGAATGGCAGATATCAGCCACCATACGTTTCATATACGACAGTATTTTGTTTCGTACTAGTACTCTTTAAAAAGTTGGTATCGTTTATTTTGCCCCTGAGTGTACCCCGGTATGTGTGAGCGCCATTGTCCGATCAACTGAATTGATCCTCCGGTCTGAGCCACATAGCTTCTTGGGCTTTCTTTACTGACTTCTTTTTTAATCAGCACAGTCAGTACAACTGTGTATATTTTCAGAAAAGTCCAAATATTCTTATTTCTGGGTAGGATAAATCTTTAAGTCACTGAAGTGTTCTTTTGCATTGCTTGACACTATAACAAGTGTTTAGATCTCTTTGCCTAGATGTAGATGTTGGTCAATTCATATATTTTCGCGTATTCTTTTACTCAATTTTCGTTTCAAGTCACAAGTAGGCAGTCATGCGCAGTTATGGTGTAGTCGTAACAGGTATTTTCTTCACGTAACCTGTTCCCTACTTTTTGTCTCTTATGCGAGCAGAATCTAGCCCGAATATTTTGTTACCGGGTGCTCTCTCTCTCTCTCCACAGCGAGCCGCGTGCTATCCAATGGGCTTTCAGGTAGAGCCTCTCCCTCTATCAGGAATCCTGGTTTGATGCAAACCGAGAACGTAATCCAATGGGCTTTCAGTTAGAGACTCTCCCTCTATTAGGAATCCTGATTGGATGCTAACCGAGAACGTAATCCAATGGGCTTTCAGGTAGAGACTCTCCCTCTATTAGGAATCCTGATTGGATGCTAACCGAGAACGTAATCCAATGGGCTTTCAGGTAGAGACTCTCCCTCTATTAGGAATCCTGATTGGATGCTAACCGAGAACGTAATCCAATGGGCTTTCAGGTAGAGACTCTCCCTCTATCAGGAATCCTGATTGGATGCAGACCGAGAACGTAATCCAATGGGCTTTCAGGTAGAGACTCTCCCTCTATCAGGAATCCTGATTGGATGCTAACTGAGAACGTAATCCAATGGGCTTTCAGGTAGAGACTCTCCCTCTATCAGGAATCCTGATTGGATGCTAACTGAGAACGTTATCCAATGGGCTTTCAGGTAGAGCCTCTCCCTCTATCAGGAATCCTGATTGGATGCTAACTGAGAACGTAATCCAATGGGCTTTCAGGTGGAGACTCTCCCTCTATCAGGAATCCTGATTGGATGCTTACTGAGAACGTTATCCAATGGGCTTTCAGGTAGAGCCTCTCCCTCTATCAGGAATCCTGATTGGATGCTAACTGAGAACGTTATCCAATGGGCTTTCAGGTAGAGCCTCTCCCTCTATCAGGAATCCTGATTGGATGCTAACTGAGAACGTAATCCAATGGGCTTTCAGGTAGAGACTCTCCCTCTATCAGGAATCCTGATTGGATGCAGACCGAGAACGTAATCCAATGGGCTTTCAGGTAGAGACTCTCCCTCTATCAGGAATCCTGATTGGATGCTAACTGAGAACGTAATCCAATGGGCTTTCAGGTAGAGACTCTCCCTCTATCAGGAATCCTGATTGGATGCAGACCGAGAACGTAATCCAATGGGCTTTCAGGTAGAGACTCTCCCTCTATCAGGAATCCTGATTGGATGCTAACTGAGAACGTAATCCAATGGGCTTTCAGGTAGAGACTCTCCCTCTATCAGGAATCCTGATTGGATGCTAACTGAGAACGTAATCCAATGGGCTTTCAGTTAGAGCCTCTCCCTCTATCAGGAATCCTGATTGGATGCTAACTGAGAACGTAATCCAATGGGCTTTCAGGTAGAGCCTCTCCCTCTATCAGGAATCCTGATTGGATGCTAACTGAGAACGTAATCCAATGGGCTTTCAGGTAGAGACTCTCCCTCTATCAGGAATCCTGATTGGATGCTAACTGAGAACGTTATCCAATGGGCTTTCAGGTAGAGCTTCTCCCTCTATCAGGAATCCTGATTGGATGCTAACTGAGAACGTAATCCAATGGGCTTTCAGTTAGAGCCTCTCCCTCTATCAGGAATCCTGATTTGATGCTAACTGAGAACGTAATCCAATGGGCTTTCAGGTAGAGCCTCTCCCTCTATCAGGAATCCTGATTGGATGCTAACTGAGAACGTAATCCAATGGGCTTTCAGTTAGAGCCTCTCCCTCTATCAGGAATCCTGATTGGATGCTAACTGAGAACGTAATCCAATGGGCTTTCAGGTAGAGCCTCTCCCTCTATCAGGAATCCTGATTGGATGCTAACTGAGAACGTAATCCAATGGGCTTTCAGGTAGAGCCTCTCCCTCTATCAGGAATCCTGATTGGATGCTAACTGAGAACGTAATCCAATGGGCTTTCAGGTAGAGCCTCTCCCTCTATCAGGAATCCTGATTGGATGCTAACTGAGAACGTTATCCAATGAGCCATGTTGTGACAAACTGATCGTTCAGTGCCTTTCTTCTAGGCTAGAGTTCCTTTGCCATTGCGACTCTAGCTATTTCCTATATTTACAGAAGCTAGTAGAATATACAGAAGCGTTATGGTAATGAAAATTGAAATTTTTAAAACCATGTCCGCTAGTTGATTCCGCTAAGCAATGAAGTAATTTTGGGAGATTGATTTTAACTTTATATTTGAAGTCTAACATAAAATAGCATAAAAATTTCAAAAATGGTTTCATCAATAGAAAAGAATTAAGATATCAACGATTACATACAATGAATTTTATTCTTATTAATTTTAACTGAAAAATAAGATATTTATTTTCAATCACATTACATTGTTTCAAATTATCTAACATTATGATATAAAAACGAAAAAAAAACTTGAAGATATATGCCAAAGCTTGGGGAAATTAATTAAACGTTTATTCCGATATCTTACATTACCTACCGTGAACACGTAAACAATATTTCATGATATTAATAAGTTTTTTAAAAACGAAGATGACATTTGATAAATGAATACAAGAACTTTAAATCACAGAGGCAGATAGATTGTAATCATTTGCACTGGATGACATTTTGAAGTAAATATCACTTTCAGGATTGTCTGACTTATATTGTGAGTTAATTAAATTCAAAGATAGGTGACAGATAAAAGTCAAATAGTCACATTCCTTGCTTCTTGGCCAGAGGACGGATGTTAATACCAGCTTCGTGTGGAGGGAGAGTATGTTCTCTCCTCGGGCATAATGAAAGTATCAGTATGTTCGGCTGTCAATTCAACCGAAGTTGGTTTAACTGTGAAAGATTTCCTATGTAATATCATCATTTTGGAAATTTTGATTTGGTCACCATTTATTATCAAAATATCTTATAGTCAAAACTTTGGATCAATTTGTATGTTGATTATATCTACAGTATATATAGGAGAACAGATATTTTGCCTGCTAGATACAATTCTGGCATTCTCCAAGATGGGGGTCAAAATCTAATCTTCTTCTTTCTGCATTTTGTTTTCACTTAAACGCATTTTCAACAATCATGCTGTCAAGATAGCCAATATTGGTAAACATTATGATATTAGTTACCACTGTGTATAACCGTACACCGGAACTAGCGAGGTGTACGGCGGAGAAATCGAAAGTTAGGTAATATTTTACTTCATAACTTTCAAATAATCAACATCATGTGGTAACTTTAGCACACATACTTAGTAAAATGTATGTGCTTGTCATTCTGTATCCAAGGGACAGTAACAATGACAGTTGCGAGTAATGCTGTTGTTAGTAACATAATTGCTATCTCTCACTATGAACAGGGTATGACATTAAATGGTTATGTCTCAGAAAGCTATTGACATTGACAAAGTTTCTTTTAGAATTTGTGGATGTACTTTGTCCCGCATTCACTCAGGTTATCAACTGCAGTCTTCAATCAGGAACGGTTCCAAGTCAGTTCAAAACTGCTTTGATCAAACTGCTACTAAAGAAGCCATCTTTAGACACCAACATCCTGCGGCATTATAGGCCAGTTTCCAATCTGACCTTCTATCAAAAGTACTAGAGAAGGCTGTGAAGATCCGCCTTTTAGAGCATTTCGAGCGTGAACATTTAATGTATGATTTCCAGTCAGCATACAGACACAGACACAGCACTGAGACCGCTCTGGTCCGAGTGGTAAATGATCTGTACATGGCAGCAGATTCCGGAAAAGTCTCCCTCCTTGTGTTGTTGGATTTGTCGTCAGCCTTCGACACCATTGACCATTGACCATCAGAAGTTGTTGTACAGGTTGAAGGCTGACTTTGGAGTGGATAGCACAGCTCTAGCTTGGTTTGACTCCTACCTGTCAGACAGGCACCAGTCAGTTGTCGTTAAGGCCGTTCACTCACAGAAAGTTCCTCTCTCCTGTGGCGTACCTCAAGGTTCTGTCCTAGGGCCTATTCTGTTCACTCTTTACACGAAGCAACTAGGCCAGCTCCTTACAGAAGAGAACATGAACAATCACCTCTACGCCGACGATACCCAAATGTACGACTCGTTTCAAATTGAGCAGAATGAAGAGCTAGAAGCATGGAGGAAGATGGAACATACTATCTGTGATGTCAAGGCATGGATGACTCTGAATATGCTTCAGCTCAATGAGGAGAAGACAGAGGCAGTCGTCATTGGACCTAAGAACAAGCTGTCCAAGTTGACTCAAGGCGGACTGAATATCAATCAGACGAACATCGATATGTCCCCTGTCGTAAGGAACCTAGGTGTCCAAATTGATGCTGGATTGTCAATGGAGCAGCAAGTAAACAACATCTGCAAAAACTGTTACTTTCAACTTAGAAGTCTTGGGAAAATCCGTCATCTCATAACTCAAGATTCGGCTGCCACACTCGCCAGATGCTTGATTTTATCTCGCATAGACTATTGTAATAGTCTCCTTGCCAATGTACTAACAATCCTCCTGAGTAAGCTTCAAAAAGTGCAGAATCAAGCGGCCAGGATTGTCACCAGATCACCTCCCAGGATGCACATCACACCGGTGCTCAAGATGTTACACTGGCTCCCAGTAGCCGCAAGAGTGGACTTCAAAATCCTCACCTTAGCATACCAGTGTGTCAATGGCCTTGCACCAAAATACCTTTGTGACCTTGTGTGCATGTACATTCCAGCACGTTCTCTCAGGTCTGAAAACCAAAACAGGCTCGTGGTACCTCCATGGAAGAAGAGAACCTGTGGTTACAAGTCCTTTAGTGTGTCAGCTTCCACTAAATGGAACTCACTACCAGACACTCTGAAGGAAGCTCACTCACTGGAACATTTCAAGTCTCTTTTGAAAACCTATCTTTTTAACCTGTGCTTTTAAACCCTGACTCTGTTTTCCTGAACTTTTGTATGCGCTATGAGCACGCCTCAGTGGAGTTTAGCGCCATATAAATGGACATTATTATTATTATTATTATTATAACATAGAAAAAGTTGATGAAATGGCGATGGTTGCTTTTTAAGTGATCCCGTTTGCGATCACGCTCCTCGCTAGCAACATTTCTCCGTCGTACACCTCGCTAGTTCCGGTGATAATTGTAGAAGATAATCAACAAATTAGAATGTTTGCACTTTGTACCGTACTGTATATATCCTTGTAAAATATGTTCCTCTGCACACAATGTTAGTATCATCTTTCAGTATGTGATGGGATAATGTCTTCTTCATCTACTCTAAACCTCATACCTTCTAGCTGCTGAATAAGGTGAACACAAGCAAACATCATATGACTTGAATACAAGGAATTTGATGGATCATCAACTTCTTTATTGTAGAATGTAGCGACGTTTCGGTATAATATATATACTTATACCGTATGAATCTCCATATGTATAAATAATTGCTATACTCCAATTTTCCCATATGCTTGAAAACGGTATAAGTATCTATACCGAAACGTCGCTACACTCTACAACAAAGAAGTTGATAATCCATAAAACTCCTTGTCTTCTTGATGCTCCAATTTCTAAAATGCCTCTCAAACAAAATCATATTACACGATCTTTGCACTGAGTTCACAAGTAGTAAACAAGCTGTTGGTAAGCAGCGGTGCACCTGTAGCCTCTGCTTTGATACAGAGGTAAAAAGAAAAAAAAATCATTTAAAGCAAAGAGGTAGAGAATGATAACCTTTCTGAAAGTTAAGATTGAAGAAGACGATTGGGTTTGTTTCAAAATCAATAAAATAATGATAATTTATTTGTCACTTAATACAACCAAAATGTCTAAGATACATCCTGATTTTGTATATTGATTTCGATTTTTTTTTCCAATGTTTCTTTTAAGTTCGTTCAACATCCTAAATTGCTATCGATTCCACTGAATGACATTTTGTTTTTTTCTGACGGAAATATCACTTGATGTGATGTGATGTCGTTAATATAATGTGAGTAAATACATTTTGAAGATAGATGTTATTTAAAAGTTTCACATTGCTTCTTGGCAAGAGGACGATTTCCGTTGAAACAATTCTCTTAAAATATCAAGTTTTATTACGGGCAATCATGTGTTATCAGGAGATAGGCTTCGGCATCTAAACATCTTTAGGAACTACAAGCACATAATAAATCTTGAACTCGAGTTTATATGACCGTCACTTAGCGTCCTTTCTTGCTGCGTTCAAAGTTTATTTGATATTTAAGTCCATAAGTGTTATAGCTGAGATATCTAGACCAAATATTTTCCTCTTAACACATATACTGAACAAAACTAATTATGGAGATATTACAATCAATTAACAATGAAACATAAGACATCTTATTCCTCGATGTCTCTTGCTAAAAGGACAGGGAATCATAAACCTGTAAAGTAGTATGTCAAAGGGGTATTGCTTTCAACCTTTCGTTTTAAATGTCAAGAATCTCTTAAATAATTATTAGCTAGACAAACGATTCCAACTTTTCTAAAAGGATATATTATCAACAGCTATGCGTTGTAAAGCCTGCATTCTAGTCGACTTGACAATCATATATACACACCAAAAACGTTAAGCACCCCCTGATTTTTCACAGAGGAGTATACTTCGTTGAAGTATGCTATGAGACTGAGAAAAAGGAGATAAGCAAAACCAATTTTTATCGAGAGAACAATCATTTGGTCATTTGCAAGAGAAGTTGTGTAATCGTGTGGGCACTAAACGTGCATGAAAATAATGAGGGAAATGAACATGGGATTTCATCCAAAACAAATGGATGTTTAAGTATTGTCACTACAAGCTTTTGGTGTGTGTCACCCGATCAAAACAGTTTGAATATAGTGAATCAGTGTTTCAAGAATCACAAAACATCAGTAACGTATGGTGCCCCCACGTGCGCGAATAACTGATGCCACTCTTCTTGGCATACCCCTAACCAGGTTCTTTAATTGTTCCATCGGTATCCGCTGCCACTCATCGTGAAGAGCGGCCTCCAGTTACCTCAGGTTGTGTACAGGAGGATCCCAAAATGTCCCAAACATGCTCGATTGGGTTCAAATCAGGTGACATTGCTGGCCATGGAATTCGAGTTACACCATTATTTTCAAGATACTGGTTTACAGCAAGTGAACGATGGGGTCTGGCATTGTCGTCAATGAACAAGGGTTTTGCGGCAAGTCTGTGGTCATCGAAATGATCAATAATTACAGGACCCAGAACCTCCTGAATGTAGCGAACGTTTGTGAGTGAACCCTGTATAGTCACCAAATCGAGTCTACAGTCGTAGGAGAAGCCTCCCCAAACCTTCACGGATCCCCCGCCATATAGTACCCTTGGCAAAATGTTCCTGGGAGCAAGACGTGCATTCCTGGTCCTCTATACGTGGGCTCGGCCATCAACAGCATACACGAGGAAACGACTTTCGTCAGTCCAGTGTACTCTCCTCCATGATATCAGGTTCCATCTCTGCCTGTCCACACACCATAACCTACGCTCACGTCTGTGGTGATTTATAAGCATTAGACGCCCGATGACCATTTTGGTCCTTAATCCGGCAGCTTTAAGGCGATTGTTCAAAGTTTGGTTGTTCAAGCGGCGATGAGGTAACCATACCCGCTTCATATGGTTGCTTGAAGCAAACGGCAGGCGTCTGACATGTCGTAACATAGCTCTATCCTCCTGGGACGTGGTAGATTTTGGTCTTCCTGATCGTTGAAGGTCCCTCACATCATTTGTTATAGTGCATGCTTCCTGACCAGACGGCTTATAACGCTCTAGTGGAAGTGAGTTCTTCTGGCAATTTCCTTGTAAGAAAGTCCTGTCCGATGAAACCAATAATGCATTTGAAATTCTCCTTCCCGCCATTGTCAATGAGAAGTGAAACCAGCGGTAATGAAGTCGGTATCGATCCTTAGATACCCAATACTTGTGATTGTTTGAAACTTCGGGCTGTGAACCACATGGATGGCGGGATTCACGGGCATATGATTGCGTTCGTGAGACACGTTTTTTCAAAAGGTAAACCTTAACAAATAGAACACTCCTTGATTGCCATAATGAGGGTTAAACTAAATTCAACTTTTATTTGGGGGATGCTTATCTTTTTAGGTGTGTATATAATACCTCAGCAATCAAAATGCAGGACGACTGCTTGCGAGTGTGTTTGATCTACCCATTCATCTAATTTTGATGATGAAATTTATTCTGCTAATATAGTTCGATCCTCAAGTGCAAAAAACAAAACCAACGACATTGTTTCCAAGAAAAATTGATATGATGTGTATGACACTGGATATGTTTACAAAATGGTTTATTTTGCAATTTACATTGCGATGGCTAGGTCGTCTTATGTCGGGCAATCGCCTATTGATCTGTACATGTGTCAAATTAAAACGGGAACATCTGGAACAACCAAAACTTGTTTATGAACATTTTATTGACAGAAACAGGTGTTGTGGCTTAATCAACAAAGGTACATCAGCTTGAATGTTGAATGTTGTTAAAAAAACATATGTTATGACAAAAATCAATCATAAAAATAAACGAAGGTAAATGAGAGAATAAGGTCGTCGTCAGGTGTTGCTCACGAGCGATTTTCATCCGCCATCTTGAACTTTAAGCAAAACAACTCTATGATGCTAATTTGGTTCACAAAATTAAGAAATAACTAATTAGTTGATATAATCGAGAATATTTACAAATAATTCATAATAAAAGTTGTCACTTGTTATGTCGTAGAAATGAGTGCAACACTCGTAGCTCTGTGATTTGCTTAAAGATGCTGTTTCATACTTGCAAGCGGTGAGGACATGCTGAATACGCCGATGCTCTCCACTCTATCAGGGTTGAAATCGTCTTACATACGACTACATCCTTAAATGATAGGGGGCGGGATAGCGCAGTGGTTTGCGCGTTCGGCTTCGGATCAGGGGGTCCGTGGTTCGAATCCCGCCAGGGGCTCGGCAACTTTGTCTACAGTAGAGAACTGTTCTACGCGCAGTCAGGTTTGGGTACAATCCTACACTGAATTTCAGTGCAGTAACACCCATGGCTGCTAGTTCCAGCCGATGCTCGCAGGTTTCACCGCAATGCATAGCCACAATAGTGTTGCGGGCTTTTATACTAGCAGCCGCGATATAAGTGAAATACTCTTGAAAGCGGCGATAAACCCCATATCACCTCACCTCACCTTAAATGATATATTATCAGTATATGCTAGATGAACAGGCCATTGCAGAAGACAATTGCTCAAAAGGGAGAAATAGAAACGAATGAATCAGATAACGTTTTGGAAAAGCCGCTAGAGTTCTTTACATTGATGTAACTCATGACATACCTGGATACTGTAAACTGCAGACTATCATCGGTAATCCAGGGATTGATGTCCCGAACCTCTATACTATGGCCACCCTGGGTTTTCAACAAGAACATCTCCACTGAATTTGGTAAGCCAATGGACCGTCCACATCGATAAGTCCCGCACACCTTGGAAGCGTTAACGTTTCCTGGGCCTGCTTTGTGGAAACTGTCTTGTAATTTAAGTTTTAGATAGTTTTTCAGCCAATCATGCATTGAGTTTACTTGGATTTTTTAAATTAAATGTGTGATTGGATGGCATATTATTCAGAGTTAATTCAACATAAAATGCAGTCACAACTTGCCGAGAGTTATCATCGGTTGTTTGTTTTATATCGAAACTCGGGTCATTTCAGTACAGATTTTCTCATTTACATTAACAGAGATGTCATGTTAAAGCCAATTAAAATATATATCCGGTCTTTACAGGTAGACACAAATAATGCAAAGATCAAAAACACTATATTTTTTTAGTAAATGTAAATTATGATTTTCAACATTAATTGAAAGAAAATCCCCATCATATTTTAATTTTATATCATTTTATCACATTGCATTGCCCATGTTTCTAGGCTAAAGGAATTAAGAAATGTCTTTTTTGCTTTTCAACATCTGTTAAAAAGGCTTGATGCGTGTGTTAAAATCTTATGCGGGCGGACACCAAAAACAAATTTCTAAATGAAAGAATACTTACTTGGAGCCTTAATTGTAAGTAATATCATCAATTAATACACTCAGGGGCAAAAGAAACGATATCAACTCGAGGAGAGTAATCAAATGATTGTCAGAGAAATGCAGATATTAACCCCTGCGTTAGGCACGTCTGCAGTAACAAAAAATCTCAAAATTTAAATATTTATTTTCAGTTAAATACTCTATCTTCATACATGTCTACATACAATTTTGATCCTAAAAAAGCTTTTTTCAAAAAGATTTTATGGCAAAAATATCGTGTATTGATATTAAAATTATTATATATGTCTTATATCTTAGAGGGTGCCGTTTCTTTTGCTCCTAAGTGTATATCAAATGATCAGATAGTTTAACATGATTCCAAATACATGCTTCTTCTTATAATTCGCCATAATTGATTTTCTTTTAAATAATATGATTACATAGAAAAGTTACCTTCGAAATGGGTGAAATAACAGACACAGTCCAACATTCACATTGCATATAGACATTCTTGAATAAGATCGTAACATGAATAGTAGCACATTCATAAACTAAAATGATGATTTCATGTTTTTTTTTATAAAAATGGAACATAAAAGTAATATTTCCACATGTGACGCAAGACACTACATGTATATGATAAACCAATATATATATATTGATAGAGCTTTATTATATAAAGATTATCCACGCTGTTGTGGAAATTCATCAAACGCACGCGAATCTTTGATCTTGAAATAAACATCTAGGTTTAACAAAACTAGTTGGTGTACATTTGGTTGATAAACAACACATGTTTATCAATTCAAGCAGATAAGAAACAACAGCTGGAAAGTTTGAATAATGAGTTGTGTAGTTATACACTAACAACGGAAATCAACGACCAACCTTATCATTCATAGCAAAGCTTTCTGTTCAAAATTACTTATATGGTTAATTTATTAGAACTTAGAAATATACATACCTAAAATGTATTGCTTTGACAATGCTAGATTGACTAAATAAAACGACATTTAGAAAAGATGTTTTAGTATTAATTTTACCCAGTTTGGTTATTCATGTTGACTGAAGTTGCATCGGTCTTTTTTTCACTAATATTAACTATTGATGGTGTGCCAAAACTATGCGACATACATAGAGAATACTAAACGACGCCCCGTTTCATAACATTTCTACGAAACGAGTGAATGGGTTGGTATTTACCGAGCGAAAGCGAGTTAAATTCCTAAACCATTCACGAGTTCCATAACAATGTTATGAAACGGGAACGAGTTTATTATTTTATCTATTTACATCGAAAAAAAAGTAAAGAACGCTGGTGATATGACCATCGCAACCGGCCCGCTGACATTGTGACGCCATGATCACGTCATGTCATTCGGTCAGACCGCGATGTTATGACACATATGGTTTTTTTTAAATTATACATCAGCGATATCTTCAACGGGAGAGTAATAACTTCGGTTTCAGTTTACATTCACACATCTAACAATCGTTTACAAGCATAATCAGACAGTAAGAGTTTGTTGAGAATTCAAATGTTTTTGAAAATTTGAAAAGAAGGTTATAAACAAATCATGTTGGAATTAATCTAAGTTTCTTGTGAGTGTAGTCAATTAATCAAACTCTTCTCTATGATATAGAGTGGTCATTACACCTAATACAGACCTGAACTTGTCAGTAAGATATTCTCAAATTTGCTGGTTTTAACAATTTCAGGTTTTAAAGGCCTATACTGCTAGTAATAGTGACTTTTTGTTATTAAGTCTATTCTAAAGGTTAAACTGTTTGCGTAAGAGAATGGAATTACTCGCATTACGGCAACCAATAATGACTTTCATTTTTTAACAATACTTGTTTTTTAAAACCAAAATCATAGTATTTCATGAATGCAAATATCAAAACGTAGTGCCCCGTTACCTGGAGGAAGTTTGCTTTCTTTACCGGTTGGTAATTTATCTATCACATCACAATAAACATGTCTTGATTATCTTCTTCTGTCCTATCAAAAAGCTTTAACTGGTGAAAAAACATGGGTGCAATACTTTTTTACCACGTATATATGAAAGCAGGTCCGATAGCATTCAATTCAAAATTATTTATGTAACACACACACACACACGCACGCACGCACGCCACGCACGCACGCACGCACGCACGCACGCCACGCATGCACGCACGCACACACACACACACACACACACACAGACATACACACATACAGACATACATACATACATACATACATACATACATACATACATACTTACATACATACATACATACACACACACATACACACATACATACATACATACATACATACAAACATACATACATACATACATACATACATACATACATACATACATACATACATACATACATACATACATACATACATACATACATACATACATACATACATACATACATACATACATACATACATACATACATACATACATACATACATACATACATACATACATACTTACATACATACATACATACACACACACATACACACACACATACATACATACATACATACAAACATACATACATACATACATACATACATACATACATACATACATACATACATACATACAGACAGACAGACAGACAGACAGACAGACAGACAGACAGACAGACAGACAGACAGACAGACAATTTCAGAAACTTATCTAAGTCTGTCAGGATGTCAGATTAGAGTTTATAATGTTTGATAGTTATATAACTAGTATTCATGTAAATTCTACTGTGAATTATGTTTCCGTGAAAATGTTTGACTGTTTAAGAATTCGTTAAAACAAGTACAACAGTCTAAGGAATGTACTATTGTATTATTGGACATGATATTTTAAAGCATGTTTTTATGTCTTGTAAGATTAATATGTATGATAGAAATATTCTATTTGAACAAATTTGTGATTTTCTGGATGTTGAAGTATTTGTGAAATTATGGACATATGATGATGATGATGATGATCAATTTCTGAACTTTTTACTCGGAGGAATACAAGAAAATGTTACAGACCAATTAAATTATGATATCTGGTCAAATGTTATGATATGTGTCTCAAAGTCTGTATCACAATGGGAAAATATTAAGTGTTGTACTACCCCTTATCCTGTATAATCTTATGTACATGTTTTGGTTATGTCAATGATGTGACTGCATAATATATATACATATCTGTAATCTTCATATTTTTGGAGGAAACAAAGAATATCTATCTATCTGTGAAATATTTTGAATTTATAACATGAATTATTACATTCAATCTTAACAAATTTAGATCAACAGGTTTTATATTAGGCCAAACTGTTGTTAGCCATTCTTGAGTTGTGATTTGCGGAGAAATTGTAAGAATGGAGATAACAATGACATAATAATTTGAAATGATCTTACTCAAAATTAATAAATAATAACGTAACTTTAAAATGATTAATATAATATTTATAAATATGCCTGGGACTTGTATTACAAGAATCCCCGCTTTGTAATTTATTTGGATAAGAAAGTCGACATTTCGTGTTATACAGACCTTAGTTGTTGTATTGAGAATTCAATAAGATATTCGAACTTATAAATCATTCATATAGGCATTCATTCTAAAAAATGCACGCTGTTATTATGATAAACTTATAAACACCTCAGTACACCAGAAGGTCACGTAGCGTCACCTCCACACATATAAGAACTCGGCTTTCCTTGGATACTTCATTACTAATATTTTTAAAATAAAAATGTATAAAGGAAACAATTTTTTAAAGTCGATAAAGCCTATCGTTTTCATAAGAATAAACAGATTAGATTTTTTTAAATCTTACTGATTTTGAATATTGCATTTTGTAAAAAATATTTATTATACTTATTCATTTCTCTTCATATTTTAGATAATGAATATTTTTCTTAAAGTCTGAAACAGAACTACAGACATGGTAAATGTCAAATGATCAAATTTGATACACATATTTGATTTTTTTTCATTAAATATATTTTCGCTATTGAATCTGTTATCATCTTCACATACTATATCACAATAATTCTTTAGGCTAGAACCTACTCACATGACAATGACCTTTACTGAATAGTCCTGATAGCATTAAGACTCTTGATATTATCAAATAAATTTTTTAAGCGTTTTTCGTAAAAGAAAGTTGTAATTCAGTATTTATATCTTGTCTATTGAAAGGTCAGCTATTCAATGTATTCGTTGACATTTACAGATAGCTGAAGGAAAGAAATACTTTTGAAAATATGCAGAATGATTTATGAAGAATATTTGTTATGAAGATATTCGTCTCTCAAATTAACAATTGTTGATCAGTATTCCCTTTGTGTATGAACGGTACATGCATAAATGCATTAATGCACTTGATATTCTAGTCGAATAAGAAAGTAAAGGTGAAATCACGTGACATAGCGAAAACTAAGTTTCGTTCTCACTTTTTACTGGTTGAGAACTTGGTTCTTTTAAAATTATAATACATTCTTAAAACATATTTTACATGCCTTATGACACTCCTAAGGGTGACATGTTCGCAGTGAGTTTCAACAATGGAACAATTCCTGAGAGCACATCGTCATAGACGTCAAAATCTTACTTACACAGATTATTGCCTTCTACTTTTTGCCCTGGCAGATTTGCAGAATTTTTGTTCAAATTGCTCAACGAGGGCTGTATTGTCTAATGGGTAGACAAATTGTTACTTAGAATGAAAGATGAAAAATCATGTTCATTATGCTTTTCTAAAACTACCAAAGTCACATGAATATTATATGAAATATCATGCATCAACACAATTTGACATCGAAATTCCTGTTGGGAATAAGGGAAAATATCGAATGTTCATAAACATAAACCCTAACGACAGATAAAACTTGTGGATGCATTTTAGATTACTAGTCCAATCAGATTGAGAAATGTTTCAAAATATTTCATGTTTTAGACGTTAAACTATTTAAAACTTTACTATAAATAACCTTATAAACCTTCTTAAAATATAAGATGTTTAGCACAATTTGGCCTTTGGAAACATAAGTAATGTAATCAAATGATGACGTAATCAGCTTTGTTGATACAAAACAGTGTATTTGTACCCTTTGAAGAAGTCTATGAATGGTCATGTATGGAGATATCGGCCACAACAGTGTATTTGTACCCTTTGAAGAAGTCTATGAATGGTCATGTGTGGAGGTATCGGCCACAACAGTGTATTTGTACCCTTTGAAGAAGTCTATGAATGGTCATGTATGGAGATATCGGCCACAACAGTGTATTTGTACCCTTTGAAGAAGTCTATAAATGGTCATGTGTGGAGATATCGGCCACAACAGTGTATTTGTACCCTTTGAAGAAGTCTATGAATGGTCATGTATGGAGATATCGGCCACAACAGTGTATTTGTACCCTTTGAAGAAGTCTATGAATGTCCATGTATGGAGGTATCGGCCACAACAGTGTACTTGTACCCTTTGAAGAAGTCTATGAATGGTCATGTATGGAGGTATCGGCCACAACAGTGTATTTGTACCCTTTGAAGAAGTCTATGAATGGTCATGTATGAAGATATCGGCCACAACAGTGTATTTGTACCCTTTGAAGAAGTCTATGAATGGTCATGTGTGGAGGTATCGGCCACAACAGTGTATTTGTACCCTTTGAAGAAGTCTATGAATGGTCATGTATGGAGATATCGGCCACAACAGTGTATTTGTACCCTTTGAAGAAGTCTATGAATGGTCATGTATGAAGATATCGGCCACAACAGTGTATTTGTACCCTTTGAAGAAGTCTATGAATGGTCATGTATGAAGATATCGACCACAACAGTGTATTTGTACCCTTTGAAGAAGTCTATGAATGGTCATGTATGGAGATATCGGCCACAACAGTGTATTTGTACCCTTTGAAGAAGTCTATCAATGGTCATGTATGGAGATATCGGCCACAACAGTGTATTTGTACCCTTTGAAGAAGTCTATGAATGGTCATGTATGAAGATATCGGCCACAACAGTGTATTTGTACCCTTTGAAGAAGTCTATGAATGGTCATGTATGGAGATATCGGCCACAACAGTGTATTTGTACCCTTTGAAGAAGTCTATGAATGGTCATGTATGGAGATATCGGCCACAACAGTGTACTTGTACCCTTTGAAGAAGTCTATCAATGGTCATGTATGGAGATATCGGCCACAACAGTGTATTTGTACCCTTTGAAGAAGTCTATGAATGGTCATGTATGGAGATATCGGCCACAACAGTGTATTTGTACCCTTTGAAGAAGTCTAAGAATGGTCATGTATGGAGGTATCGGCCACAACAGTGTATTTGTACCCTTTGAAGAAGTCTATGAATGGTCATGTATGGAGATATCGACCACAACAGTGTACTTGTACCCTTTGAAGAAGTCTATGAATGGTCATGTATGAAGATATCGGCCACAACAGTGTATTTGTACCCTTTGAAGAAGTCTATGAATGGTCATGTATGGAGGTATCGGCCACAACAGTGTATTTGTACCCTTTGAAGAAGTCTATATGAATGGTCATGTATGAAGATATCGGCCACAACAGTGTATTTGTACCCTTTGAAGAAGTCTATGAATGGTCATGTATGGAGATATCGGCCACAACAGTGTATTTGTACCCTTTGAAGAAGTCTATGAATGGTCATGTATGGAGGTATCGGCCACAACAGTGTATTTGTACCCTTTGAAGAAGTCTATGAATGGTCATGTATGAAGATATCGGCCACAACAGTGTATTTGTACCCTTTGAAGAAGTCTATGAATGGTCATGTATGGAGATATCGGCCACAACAGTGTATTTGTACCCTTTGAAGAAGTCTATGAATGGTCATGTATGGAGATATCGACCACAACAGTGTACTTGTACCCTTTGAAGAAGTCTATATGAATGGTCATGTATGAAGATATCGGCCACAACAGTGTATTTGTACCCTTTGAAGAAGTCTATCAATGGTCATGTATGGAGATATCGGCCACAACAGTGTATTTGTACCCTTTGAAGAAGTCTATGAATGGTCATGTATGGAGGTATCGGCCACAACAGTGTATTTGTACCCTTTGAAGAAGTCTATGAATGGTCATGTGTGGAGATATCGGCCACAACAGTGTATTTGTACCCTTTGAAGAAATCTATGAATGGTCATGTATGGAGATATCGGCCACAACAGTGTATTTGTACCCTTTGAAGAAGTCTATGAATGGTCATGTATGGAGATATCGGCCACAACAGTGTATTTGTACCCTTTGAAGAAGTCTATGAATGGTCATGTATGGAGGTATCGGCCACAACAGTGTATTTTTACCCTTTGAAAAAGTCTATGAATGGTCATGTGTGGAGATATCGGCCACAACAGTGTATTTGTACCCTTTGAAGAAGTCTATGAATGGTCATGTATGGAGATATCGGCCACAACAGTGTATTTGTACCCTTTGAAGAAGTCTATGAATGGTCATGTATGAAGATATCGGCCACAACAGTGTATTTGTACCCTTTGAAGAAGTCTATGAATGGTCATGTATGGAGATATCGGCCACAGCAGTGTATTTGTACCCTTTGAAGAAGTCTATGAATGGTCATGTATGGAGGTATCGGCCACAACAGTGTATTTGTACCCTTTGAACAAGTCTATGAATGGTCATGTGTGGAGGTATCGGCCACAACAGTGTACTTGTACCCTTTGAAGAAGTCTATATGAATGGTCATGTATGAAGATATCGGCCACAACAGTGTATTTGTACCCTTTGAAGAAGTCTATCAATGGTCATGTATGGAGATATCGGCCACAACAGTGTATTTGTACCCTTTGAAGAAGTCTATGAATGGTCATGTATGGAGGTATCGGCCACAACAGTGTATTTGTACCCTTTGAAGAAGTCTATGAATGGTCATGTGTGGAGATATCGGCCACAACAGTGTATTTGTACCCTTTGAAGAAATCTATGAATGGTCATGTATGGAGATATCGGCCACAACAGTGTATTTGTACCCTTTGAAGAAGTCTATGAATGGTCATGTATGGAGATATCGGCCACAACAGTGTATTTGTACCCTTTGAAGAAGTCTATGAATGGTCATGTATGAAGATATCGGCCACAACAGTGTATTTGTACCCTTTGAAGAAGTCTATCAATGGTCATGTATGGAGATATCGGCCACAACAGTGTACTTGTACCCTTTGAAGAAGTCTATGAATGGTCATGTATGGAGATATCGGCCACAGCAGTGTATTTGTACCCTTTGAAGAAGTCTATGAATGGTCATGTATGGAGGTATCGGCCACAACAGTGTATTTGTACCCTTTGAACAAGTCTATGAATGGTCATGTGTGGAGGTATCGGCCACAACAGTGTATTTGTACCCTTTGAAGAAGTCTATAAATGGTCATGTGTGGAGATATCGGCCACAACAGTGTATTTGTACCCTTTGAAGAAGTCTATGAATGGTCATGTATGGAGATATCGGCCACAACAGTGTACTTGTACCCTTTGAAGAAGTCTATGAATGGTCATGTATGGAGATATCGACCACAACAGTGTACTTGTACCCTTTGAAGAAGTCTATATGAATGGTCATGTATGAAGATATCGGCCACAACAGTGTATTTGTACCCTTTGAAGAAGTCTATGAATGGTCATGTATGGAGATATCGGCCACAACAGTGTATTTGTACCCTTTGAAGAAGTCTATGAATGGTCATGTATGGAGATATCGGCCACAGCAGTGTATTTGTACCCTTTGAAGAAGTCTATGAATGGTCATGTATGGAGATATCGGCCACAACAGTGTACTTGTACCCTTTGAAGAAGTCTATATGAATGGTCATGTATGAAGATATCGGCCACAACAGTGTATTTGTACCCTTTGAAGAAGTCTATGAATGGTCATGTATGGAGATATCGGCCACAACAGTGTATTTGTACCCTTTGAAGAAGTCTATGAATGGTCATGTATGGAGATATCGGCCACAACAGTGTATTTGTACCCTTTGAAGAAGTCTATGAATGGTCATGTATGGAGATATCGGCCACAACAGTGTATTTGTACCCTTTGAAGAAGTCTATGAATGGTCATGTATGAAGATATCGGCCACAACAGTGTATTTGTACCCTTTGAAGAAGTCTATGAATGGTCATGTATGGAGGTATCGGCCACAACAGTGTATTTGTACCCTTTGAAGAAGTCTATGAATGGTCATGTATGGAGATATCGGCCACAACAGTGTACTTGTACCCTTTGAAGAAGTCTATGAATGGTCATGTGTGGAGGTATCGGCCACAACAGTGTATTTGTACCCTTTGAAGAAGTCTATGAATGGTCATGTATGGAGGTATCGGCCACAACAGTGTATTTGTACCCTTTGAAGAAGTCTATGAATGGTCATGTGTGGAGGTATCGGCCACAACAGTGTATTTGTACCCTTTGAAGAAGTCTATGAATGGTCATGTATGGAGATATCGGCCACAACAGTGTATCTGGAAGTGTGACGTACATAGAGTTATGTAACGAATAAACGTTTTTCACAATCTCAAGAAATAACATTTTAATGCTAAATAAACAGAGAAGAACCATACCAATGTCATACCAGCATGAAGACATTATGTATATACACTTTCTATGTTAAGTGGAAGACGTACTATTCATGTAAAAAAAAGTACAAATCTTAAGAGAAGTTAGTATATATATGTGCATATCTAATTTCAATCCATTGTTATTATGTTCCTCGCAAAGCTTTGCGGAGACAAGTTTTCGGCTCCGACCGTGGTTCCGTGGTTCCATTATTCCGTGCTTTCCGGCCATAGGTCAATATCGGGGTTGGGTCCGTACGTTTCCGGGATATCTTAAAAGCCGTAATATATATATTTTTTTACGAAACTTGGTATATTGTTAGACCTGGGGTGGAGTGGTGCCTTTTGCTATTCTTATGTTTTCAGGATAAACGGCTGTAGCCCGATTCTGCCATAACTGAAGGATCAATGTCATTTCCAAGGTGGTCTAGATATAGTTAGTAAGGATAAACAACGACTGTCCGGCTAACGTATGATAGTTTCTGAATAAACCTTTCAAATAAATGAAACTGCTTATACTTGCTTACTCAGAACGTCAATAGACAAGTTTCCAACCATTCCTTCAATTATTTCATTTTGACAATTGTTATTTTTCTTGATATATTTTCGTCACTCGTAATCTCTCTGTAAATGATACTTTTCTCATGATTAAGCTCTTTCCATTTCATCTGTTGAAGATGCCTCCCTACATCTGATGTTAACTTTCTTGGATTAGATTCTTTCCTTTGGAAATTGGTATTTCCACCTTCATTATATCATTGATTCGCCTAACCATGTTATATTCTTGACATGTGGTTTCGTTGTTTCCTTTTCATTATTTCATTGATTCCTCTCGCCACAGGTTACTATTATTGTGGTTTTGATGTTTCCTTTACATTATTCCATTGTTTCCTCTCGCCACAGGTTACTATTATTGTGGTTTTGATGTTTCCTTTACATTGTTCCATTGTTTCCTCTCGCCACAGGTTACTATTATTGTGGTTTTGATGTTTCCTTTTCATTATTTCATTGATTCCTCTCGCCACAGGTTACTGTTATTGTGGTTTTGATGTTTCCTTTACATTATTCCATTGTTTCCTCTCGCCACAGGTTACTATTATTGTGGTTTCGTTGTTTCCTTTACATTATTTCATTGATTCCTCTCGCCACAGGTTACTATTATTGTGGTTTTGATGTTTCCTTTACATTGTTCCATTGTTTCCTCTCGCCACAGGTTACTATTATTGTGGTTTTGATGTTTCCTTTTCATTATTTCATTGATTCCTCTCGCCACAGGTTACTGTTATTGTGGTTTTGATGTTTCCTTTACATTATTCCATTGTTTCCTCTCGCCACAGGTTACTATTATTGTGGTTTTGATGTTTCCTTTACATTATTCCATTGTTTCCTCTCGCCACAGGTTACTATTATTGTGGTTTTGATGTTTCCTTTTCATTATTTCATTGTTTCCTCTCGCCACAGGTTACTATTATTGTGGTTTTGATGGTTCCTTTTCATTATTTCATTGATTCCTCTCGCCACAGGTTACTATTATTGTGGTTTTGATGTTTCCTTTACATTATTCCATTGTTTCCTCTCGCCACAGGTTACTATTATTGTGGTTTTGATGTTTCCTTTACATTATTCCATTGTTTCCTCTCGCCACATGTTACTATTATTGTGGTTTTGATGTTTCCTTTACATTATTCCATTGATTCCTCTCGCCACATGTTACTATTATTGTGGTTTTGATGTTTCCTTTTCATTATTTCATTGATTCCTCTCGCCACAGGTTACTATTATTGTGGTTTTGATGTTTCCTTTACATTATTCCATTGTTTCCTCTCGCCACATGTTACTATTATTGTGGTTTTGATGTTTCCTTTTCATTATTTTATTGTTTCCTCTTGCCACATGTTACTATTATTGTGGTTTTGATGGTTCCTTTTCATTATTTCATTGATTCCTCTCGCCACAGGTTACTATTATTGTGGTTTTGATGTTTCCTTTTCATTATTTCATTGATTCCTCTCGCCACATGTTACTATTATTGTGGTTTTGATGTTTCCTTTTCATTATTTTATTGTTTCCTCTTGCCACATGTTACTATTATTGTGGTTTTGATGGTTCCTTTTCATTATTTCATTGATTCCTCTCACCAGATATTACTATTTTGTGATTTTGATGTTTCCTTTTCATTATTTCATTGATTTCTCTAACCACGTTACAGTTCTTGATATTTTGATGGTTCCTTTTCATTATTTCATTGATTTCTCTAATTACATGTTACAATATTGTGACTATGATGCTTCCTTTTCATTATTTCATTGATTTCTCTAATTACATGTTACAATATTGTGACTATGATGCTTCATTTTCATTATTTCATTGATTTCTCTAATTACATGTTATAGTATTGTGACTATGATGGTTCCTTTTCATTATTTCATTGATTTCTCTAATTACATGTTACAATATTGTGACTATGATGCTTCCTTTTCATTATTTCATTGATTTCTCTAATTACATGTTACAATATTGTGACTATGATGCTTCATTTTCATTATTTCATTGATTTCTCTAATTACATGTTATAGTATTGTGACTATGATGCTTCCTTTTCATTATTTCATTGATTTCTCTAATTACATGTTACAATATTGTGACTATGATGCTTCATTTTCATTATTTCATTGATTTCTCTAATTACATGTTATAGTATTGTGACTATGATGCTTCCTTTTCATTATTTCATTGATTTCTCTAATTACATGTTATAGTATTGTGACTATGATGCTTCCTTTTCATTATTTCATTGATTTCTCTAATTACATGTTACAATATTGTGACTATGATGCTTCATTTTCATTATTTCATTGATTTCTCTAATTACATGTTATAGTATTGTGACTATGATGCTTCCTTTTCATTATTTCATTGATTTCTCTAATTACATGTTACAATATTGTGACTATGATGCTTCATTTTCATTATTTCATTGATTTCTCTAATTACATGTTATAGTATTGTGACTATGATGGTTCCTTTTCATTATTTCATTGATTACCCTAACCAGATATTACTATTTTGTGATTTTCTTGATTCCTTTTAATACATGAGTTCATTGTTTCCTCTCCCCAGATATTACTATTTTGTGATTTTGAGGTTTCCTTTACATTTTTTCTTTTGTTCCTCTAACCATATGTTACTATTTTTGTCATTTTGATGGTTGATTTTCATTATTTCATTGATTTCTCTAATCACATTTTACTATTCTTGTGATTTTTATGGTTAATTTTCATTATGTCATTGATTTCTCTAACAACATGTTAATAATCTGCCCTTTGCTATCTTTTTGATTCCGATTGAAATTAAAACTTTTTGTAGTTTTGTTTTGTAGAGAAGTGATACATTTCTTGCGAATCTGACATTTCCCTCTAACTCTTGATTCGACACACAAACCTCTTCCTCTGTTTGAATCTGACATTTCCCTCTAACTCTTGATTCGACACACAAACCTCTTCCTCTGTTCGAATCCAAGGAGAATTGTTTCCTCTCTGACTTGTCAATGCTTCTCCTTGGCAAACGCAACATCTGTTGTAAACATGTTTTAACTTTCTATATATCATATTGCTCCCGATTTCTTGACACTAAGTAGTGGACGGGACCTATTGTAAACTTGTAGGGGTTTCTTTTAATCTATTGTTTCCAATCAGCTAATGATTTGTCATCAACAGGAGCTCTCGGAATCTGCCTTCTGTAATCCTATCATCGATCGTTTGCATCATGCGGATATCTTCACGGATTAAAGTATTAAAGGATAGTTCTGTCGATCTAGAGAAATTCTGATTGAATTCGTATTGCTCTCATAGCAGGAACATGCAATCATTTTGTTCTTAACATAACATGGTATATTTCTGATTTTAATACCCGATAATGTATTTTAATCTTTTTAAATTCTCTTCCTGGTTTCCTAGATTACAAAGTTTGTTCAGAAAAACTCCCTGCGCATCATTTCATTATAGACCAAAAAGACAAAAAACCAAAACCAAAATATTTTATTTTTTATTATGACGATGAGGATTTTAAAAAATCATTACAAAAGACACTCATCTAAGACATCCGAGCAGTGAAACGCACTTATCTTACAACTAGATGCGCAAAAGCTGACCATATTGTTTTGCGTTCAGCATTTAGGGTATAACTACAGAACATTATACAGTATCACTTAAACATATTCATAGCACTATCATATTTGTGTATTTAAAAATCTAATCATTGATGCTACAATATCAAAACTTATAAGCATCATCCTTATGTACATTGAGACATTATAGAACAAAGAAATAACGTAATAATCTGAAAGGCATTAGAAAAATGAGTTATATTAGCTAAGAACCAATATATACAAAGTAACAATTGCGTCATTCATTCTTGACATTTGCACATGATTTGAAAACGAACATTAGCACATGATTTGAAAACAGGCAAGAAGATCGCACATAACTAGGGTAAAGTATAAATCAGGAATGTCATATATAAACTATCGTCTCGTCAAGTCTCGTGGTCCTCATCAAAGAGTTGTTTCTCTAACAGCATAAAAGGCTTTATTCAATAATGTCATGTAAAGTAAATATCTTTAAGATTTAAACAATTAAATAAAACATTTAAGATGAGTTTGACAAACTTTTATTGTAAACCGATTGTTAAAATATGACTATTTGCTTAATACAGTTTTGGACAGTGCTCTACAGTCCAATAATAAAACTACGTGTGTGTGACTAAATATCATCTAGATCTAATAACAAACGATAACTAATGCCCTTTCTTCATCGCTTCAAAAGCTGTCCAGAATACACCAAAAAACTCATATACAAAAACAAATCAAAACAGACAAAATGATTGAAGAAACAAGGGTTAAACCCTATTAATAATGATTTGTTAAATAAACTTTTATCAGTAATACTGTAACAAAGAATAATCATAACATGTCTGAAACAAACACTTCTCCATAAATATATTCAAATATTTAATTAAAACGCCTTTATGCAACGAGTCAATTAAAATGTAACAAAACAATACAAATAACAACGAAAAGTGAATTATATGTTTCAATGAAAATCAACATGGATTTTTTCTCTCGTAGCTTCAGATGCGGTGAAATAGACACCATTATGTTGGATCGTCATCATACTCCATCTACATGACCAGCACTTTCATATTATTTCAAGAACATTATCCTTGTTTCATTAATATAGATATAAAAACTTCTTTGTTGGATATCGTTATAAATACCTATACCATAACACCATATTCCATACTAGAGTGAGAGTTATTGTTTTACGCCGCTTGGGCAATATTTCAACCATTAGCAGCGTTCCTTGTTGAACCAGTTGACAAAATATCCATTAACTTGATACTCCTGAACTGTGCTTCACGTTAATGTTAAACGGGGCAACTTTTGGAAGTACATTTTAACATAATACCTTGGTCCAGTTGTTCCTGTGCCGCTAACTGATAGGCTTGTAACAAACATGACATCCTGTCTACCTAGAATATAACGTGTGCATAGATCTACTCACCAAAAAGGGTCTATGAAATGCTTAACTTGTCGACATAACTCCTTTTAAAATGGATTTCTTCTAGAAGCATCTAGGAAGATATTATACCTCTCGATTTCAATGTTATGAAGAGTTTATCTAGAGGACACATAATTCTAAAATGGATTCATTAAAGAATTTTTTGGAGCTCTGCTCTGTGAAAACAATTTCTGCCAAAACACACCTGTTTCCCATTGCAATAGCGAGTTTAAACTATTTTGTGACAGTCAGCGATATGTTTTCAAATTGGACTGCTGGGTGTCTGATACAATGACGATCGATGGTCACCGCGGACTTCATGTTCCTTTATATACGTATCTCAGGGACGTACCTTAAAGACAGCTTACTGCTACAAATACGCTTTAAACCAAATGAATGAAAAGACTTAATCTGAGATTGTGGATATATGTTACACTTCAGAAGAATTAGACACGTGATTTGCCGAAAATCAAAGGTGTTGACCAAAACTTCAATTGGAAACATGATTGTTATGCCTTAGTTGAATGAATCATTCATGACCTGTTGATTAAACATGGTCACCAATGCGATGTACCTTTTCAAAATTCATCCATTTTAAGTCAAGAATAGATGATCATTATTCTAAACTGCAAATATATCGTAAGCCGAAAGCTCTTGTAGTGCTAAGAGAGTAAAAGGACATTGTGTGTACACAACCCGCGACGTTCTTAGCAGTAGGAGAGCTTGGAAACTCTAGGTCCTAACTGTTAACAGAGGGTATAACTACGATGTAACTTAATATGCTAAATGATTGGTAAACGAAGAATATGAAGCCTCCGTATCTTAAGCACCAGGATCGAAACAAGGCGTTAAGGTAAAAACATTGTAAGTACACCATGCATTTTATAAGGCAATCCTTAGCGACTTTCTAAGCTTATCAAGTGGTTTTCATCCAAGATTTCAAAAGCTCTCTTATTCAAAACAAAATCATCCATTCTCATAGATGAACAGGAATAAAGATTACCATAGCGCATGGACAGGCTAACAATTCACGGCTTACTGCATAGTCTTCAAGTACAATTGGTTTTCATCTGATCGCAATTCAATGCACATTTTCGATGTTTGATAAGGAAGGTCAATTGCAATAAGTATAATATTTACACATTAAGTCAAGGTCACATCCCTCATGCAGGCAAGACCACACTTGACTTAATGAACTGATGTCAACTTTATGTGTGAAATTATGTAATGTCTTTAGACGTTCTTGATGAGACACAATATCTGGGGTCACACATAGCTAGCGATATAAATGGTCCACAGCGAGATTGAGCGATTTTGAAACGAATGAAACTTTAGAATTTCTGATTCACACAGGTGACAAAATGAATTCACACAACAAATCACTCAAACGTACTTTTTGAAATTTAAAGAGAAAGTAAGTTAAAGTTTAACGCGGCAGCCATTAGCAGCAGGAAACACAACGGAGTAGAATGTGATTGATGGTGATTGATTCAGTTTCCATGTAAATGGGCAACGTTCTCGGCTCCTTTATATAAGTACATCTATAGAAAATGTCTGATTTTTATTGTTAACTTAACATTTAAAGATGAATACCTCATTCCTTCATATATGATAGCTTGGCAATAAAACTTCATGTAGAATCTCTTCAAGGTTCGCCACTCAAAGATAGTTTCACGATAAAATATAAACTAGTACAGAAAAAATACTATGAAGAATGAACTCACACATATAACTTCACATGAATTCATCAATGGAGAAACATAGGATTATGAACAAAATCACATTGAGAATAATATATATATATATATCTATATCTTTAAATGACACAAAAATAACACGATCTGATAACAAATTAATTAGTTTATGTTCAAGTGCTTGATATCAGTGATCACACAACTATTAGCAACTAGTGGGCTTAGGATGAGAAATACCATCCTTGACTCAAACTTTTCACTAAGCCACTGAGTTAACATTTGAATATTAGTTAACTGATCTAGGACTGATCCTTATTGACAAGCACTTTAATGATGATTTGTGATAAATAAGTCAGATATCATGCAACAATTAGAATAACATGGATGATTAAACATGATAGAATATGGCACTCGTATATACATGTAAGAATTTCAGCACATCTTTATCTTTGTTACATTCCCATGTTAACAGCAGTCTGTAATATCTGCAAATCAACACTTGGAGAGAATTTCCTTTCGACAGGTTTACAAAACATGATTATGCTTGCATAATTGAATCTACATATATGACAGATGATCATATACATATACATATATGACAGATGATCATATATATGTATAGAGGAGACAGACATTTCGTTGTTCAATACAACAAAAGGTTAATGTTGAAAAACAACTTCGATTTGAGATGATATGGTTTGAATTTCATTTACAAAAATAAAAGTCAATGGAATGTTTTAACCATTCTAAAAAAATATTTTTTCTCTTCTTCAAAGCTTCTCAAATGCCTGTGCATGTACAACTATACATGTTTCAGTAGCAGTATATTGAATGACAATCTGAGGGAATGTCATTGAGGAGTTTCATCTGTTGAGCAATGACACAGACATGATTGTCGATTATCGATGACATTACACTTTACATTCATGATTATTGACAAATAAAACTGTCAGTATAAATTAACATACACAAAGAATCTCTTAAACCAGTATTTTGTAATGGGAAAAACAATTTTAGGGAAAAAAAGAGGAAACAATAATGACCTGAAATTTTCAACATTATGCTTGGAATTATCCTATTAGGATAAATAATAAATGAACAAACATCATGACTGCATTCATAACTAAAGTTAATGAAGTAAAAGGTATTTGTTAAAAATATGTACTTTTTGCATGGAATTTCATCTGTTATGATTGTGTCACATGAAGTGTCAAAGTTTGTAAACTTAAATAAGGTCCCTTCATCCCTACACCAAGAAGCAGAAAACAAACATACCTTATTCAAAGAAGGGAAGCATCTAAGCGGATCTGAATCTCAAATGGGAATGCTATTTCATTTACCACAGAAACACAGACACATAGCCACAGAGCATACTCCAGCATGCCTCAGGCACACACTTACAACTGTACACAGATGAATCTCAGGCAGGATCTCCGGTCGGTCGGTGCGCTTCTAGTCTTTATCTCATGCTTGTCCATGAGTCAGAAGTTAAACAGCATCATTATTCTGAAAGGCAAGACCTGTTCTCCTTTCTATGAATAATATTGAGCTTATTTATTCCATAAGGCAATGCATATCAGGTATAAATTTCTTGATAATAGAACACACTCGTTATTATTCTTGTCTTTGGATTGGTTTCAACAGGCTAAGGTTCACATTTGACCTGGCATCCCTGGCTTCTGGACTGGTTTGCATTCCGCACCATGCCTCTTCCAGTGGTTATTCTGCAACAAATACAAGAGTCATAAGAAGATGACATATCCCACAGGTCCCCAATAAATCCAATTCAGTAAAATCACCAAAATAAAGATTATAAAAGGCAAACACATGATGTTTAGGGCAACTCTATAATTTTTCTAGTACCGGTATGTGGATCTAAAATTGTTAGGTTATTTCTACACCAAAATAAAAATGAATTTTGTAAATCACATTTGGTCACAAATTGAAAGTCCTCAACTAGTCATAGCTAGTGACATCTTAGTACAATTGTTATTGACATCATGAATCATTGATAGGATTCAAAAAATATTTTTATAGTGGAATAAAGGGCCTTTGATCTCTACAGAAATATTCCTAAAATTATCCATTTTCTCTTCACGCTCAGGTGATGTACAGGTTAGTGCTTGGTGAAGGTTCCATCATGTAGAGAAGCTGGATGAGACAAGGAAGCCTGTTCAATTTAGAGAAACTGGATGGGACAAGGAAGCCTGTTCAATTTAGAGAAACTGGATGGGATAAGGAAGCCTGTTCAATTTAGAGAAACTGGATGGGACAAGGAAGCCTGTTCAATTTAGAGAAGCTGGATGGGACAAGGAAGCCTGTTCAATTTAGAGAAGCTGGCTGGGACAAGGAAGCCTGTTCAATTTAGAGAAGCTGGATGAGACAAGGAAGCCTGTTCAATTTAGAGAAGCTGGCTGGGACAAGGAAGCCTGTTCAATTTAGAGAAGCTGGCTGGGACAAGGAAGCCTGTTCAATTTAGAGAAGCTGGATGAGACAAGGAAGCCTGTTCAATTTAGAGAAGCTGGATGGGACAAGGAAGCCTGTTCAATTTAGAGAAGGTGGATGGGACAAGGAAGTCTGTTCAATTTAGAGAAGCTGGATGAGACAAGGAAGCCTGTTCAATTTAGAGAAGCTGGCTGGGACAAGGAAGCCTGTTCAATTTAGAGAAGCTGGATGGGATAAGGAAGTCTGTTCAATTTAGAGAAGCTGGATGAGACAAGGAAGCCTGTTCAATTTAGAGAAGCTGGCTGGGACAAGGAAGCCTGTTCAATTTAGAGAAGTTGGATGACAAGGAAGCCTGTTCAATTTAGAGAAGCTGGCTGGGACAAGGAAGCCTGTTTAATTTAGAGAAGTTGGATGACAAGGAAGCCTGTTCAATTTAGAGAAGCTGGCTGGGACAAGGAAGCCTGTTCAATTTAGAGAAGCTGGATGAGACAAGGAAGCCTGTTCAATTTAGAGAAGCTGGATGAGATAAGGAAGCCTGTTCAATTTAGAGAAGCTGGATGAGACAAGGAAGCCTGTTCAATTTAGAGAAGCTGGATGGGACAAGGAAGCCTGTTCAATTTAGAGAAGCTGGATGAGACAAGGAAGCCTGTTCAATTTAGAGAAACTGGATGGGATAAGGAAGCCTGTTCAATTTAGAGAAGCTGGATGAGACAAGGAAGCCTGTTCAATTTAGAGAAGCTGGATGAGATAAGGAAGCCTGTTCAATTTAGAGAAGCTGGATGAGACAAGGAAGCCTGTTCAATTTAGAGAAGCTGGATGAGACAAGGAAGCCTGTTCAATTTAGAGAAGCTGGATGAGACAAGGAAGCCTGTTCAATTTAGAGAAGCTGGATGAGACAAGGAAGCCTGTTCAATTTAGAGAAGCTGGCTGGGACAAGGAAGCCTGTTCAATTTAGAGAAGCTGGATGAGACAAGGAAGCCTGTTCAATTTAGAGAAGCTGGATGGGACAAGGAAGCCTGTTCAATTTAGAGAAGCTGGCTGGGACAAGGAAGCCTGTTCAATTTAGAGAAGCTGGATGGGACAAGGAAGCCTGTTCAATTTAGAGAAGCTGGCTGACAAGGAAACCTGTTCAATTTAGAGAAGCTGGATGGGACAAGGAAGCCTGTTCAATTTAGAGAAGCTGGATGAGACAAGGAAGCCTGTTCAATTTAGAGAAGCTGGATGAGACAAGGAAACCTGTTCAATTTAGAGAAGCTGGCTGGGACAAGGAAGCCTGTTCAATTTACAGAAGCTGGATGAGACAAGGAAGCCTGTTCAATTTAGAGAAGCTGGCTGACAAGGAAACCTGTTCAATTTAGAGAAGCTGGATGGGACAAGGAAGCCTGTTCAATTTAGAGAAGCTGGCTGGGACAAGGAAGCCTGTTCAATTTAGAGAAGCTGGATGAGACAAGGAAGCCTGTTCAATTTAGAGAAGCTGGCTGAGACAAGGAAGCCTGTTCAATTTAGAGAAGCTGGATGGGACAAGGAAGCCTGTTCAATTTAGAGAAGCTGGCTGACAAGGAAGCCTGTTCAATTTAGAGAAGCTGGCTGACACAAGGAAACCTGTTCAATTTACAGAAGCTGGATGAGACAAGGAAGCCTGTTCAATTTAGAGAAGCTGGATGGGACAAGGAAGTCTGTTCAATTTAGAGAAGCTGGATGAGACAAGGAAACCTGTTCAATTTAGAGAAGCTGGCTGGGACAAGGAAGCCTGTTCAATTTACAGAAGCTGGATGAGACAAGGAAGCCTGTTCAATTTAGAGAAGCTGGATGTGACAAGGAAGCCTGTTCAATTTAGAGAAGCTGGATGAGATAAGGAAGCCTGTTCAATTTAGAGAAGCTGGATGAGACAAGGAAGCCTGTTCAATTTAGAGAAGCTGGATGAGACAAGGAAGCCTGTTCAATTTAGAGAAGCTGGATGAGACAAGGAAACCTGTTCAATTTAGAGAAGCTGGCTGGGACAAGGAAGCCTGTTCAATTTACAGAAGCTGGATGACAAGGAAGCCTGTTCAATTTAGAGAAGCTGGATGAGACAAGGAATCCTGTTCAATTTAGAGAAGCTGGATGAGATAAGGAAGCCTGTTCAATTTAGAGAAGCTGGATGTGACAAGGAAGCCTGTTCAATTTAGAGAAGCTGGATGGGACAAAGAAGCCTGTTCAATTTAGAGAAGCTGGCTGGGACAAGGAAGCCTGTTCAATTTAGAGAAGCTGGATGGGACAAGGAAGCCTGTTCAATTTAGAGAAGCTGGATGAGACAAGGAATCCTGTTCAATTTAGAGAAGCTGGCTGGGACAAGGAAGCCTGTTCAATTTAGAGAAGCTGGATGGGACAAGGAAGCCTGTTCAATTTAGAGAAGTTGGATGACAAGGAAGCCTGTTCAATTTAGAGAAGCTGGCTGACAAGGAAGCCTGTTCAATTTAGAGAAGCTGGATGGGATAAGGAAGCCTGTTCAATTTAGAGAAGCTGGATGACAAGGAAGCCTGTTCAATTTAGAGAAGCTGGATGGGATAAGGAAGCCTGTTCAATTTAGAGAAGTTGGATGACAAGGAAGCCTGTTCAATTTAGAGAAGCTGGCTGACAAGGAAGCCTGTTCAATTTAGAGAAGCTGGATGAGACAAGGAAGCCTGTTCAATTTAGAGAAGCTGGCTGAGACAAGGAAGCCTGTTCAATTTAGAGAAGCTGGCTGACAAGGAAGCCTGTTCAATTTAGAGAAGCTGGATGGGACAAGGAAGCCTGTTCAATTTAGAGAAGCTGGCTGACAAGGAAGCCTGTTCAATTTAGAGAAGCTGGCTGACAAGGAAGCCTGTTCAATTTAGAGAAGCTGGCTGACAAGGAAGCCTGTTCAATTTAGAGAAGCTGGCTGACAAGGAAGCCTGTTCAATTTAGAGAAGCTGGATGAGACAAGGAAGCCTGTTCAATTTAGAGAAGCTGGCTGAGACAAGGAAGCCTGTTCAATTTAGAGAAGCTGGATGGGACAAGGAAGCCTGTTCAATTTAGAGAAGCTGGCTGACAAGGAAGCCTGTTCAATTTAGAGAAGCTGGCTGACACAAGGAAACCTGTTCAATTTACAGAAGCTGGATGAGACAAGGAAGCCTGTTCAATTTAGAGAAGCTGGATGAGACAAGGAAACCTGTTCAATTTAGAGAAGCTGGATGTGACAAGGAAGCCTGTTCAATTTAGAGAAGCTGGATGAGACAAGGAAACCTGTTCAATTTAGAGAAGCTGGATGAGACAAGGAAACCTGTTCAATTTAGAGAAGCTGGATGGGACAAGGAAGCCTGTTCAATTTAGAGAAGCTGGCTGACAAGGAAGCCTGTTCAATTTAGAGAAGCTGGCTGACACAAGGAAACCTGTTCAATTTACAGAAGCTGGATGAGACAAGGAAGCCTGTTCAATTTAGAGAAGCTGGATGAGACAAGGAAACCTGTTCAATTTAGAGAAGCTGGATGTGACAAGGAAGCCTGTTCAATTTAGAGAAGCTGGATGAGACAAGGAAACCTGTTCAATTTAGAGAAGCTGGATGAGACAAGGAAGCCTGTTCAATTTAGAGAAGCTGGCTGGGACAAGGAAGCCTGTTCAATTTAGAGAAGCTGGCTGACACAAGGAAACCTGTTCAATTTACAGAAGCTGGATGAGACAAGGAAGCCTGTTCAATTTAGAGAAGCTGGATGAGACAAGGAAACCTGTTCAATTTAGAGAAGCTGGATGAGACAAGGAAACCTGTTCAATTTAGAGAAGCTGGATGGGACAAGGAAGCCTGTTCAATTTAGAGAAGCTGGATGGGACAAGGAAGCCTGTTCAATTTAGAGAAGCTGGATGAGACAAGGAAGCCTGTTCAATTTAGAGGAGCTGGATATGACAAGGAAGCCTGTTCAATTTAGAGAAGCTGGATGGGACAAGGAAGCCTGTTCAATTTAGAGAAACTGGATGGGATAAGGAAGCCTGTTCAATTTAGAGAAGCTGGATGAGACAAGGAAGCCTGTTCAATTTAGAGAAGCTGGATGAGACAAGGAAGCCTGTTCAATTTAGAGAAGCTGGATGTGACAAGGAAGCCTGTTCAATTTAGAGAAGCTGGATGAGATAAGGAAGCCTGTTCAATTTAGAGAAGCTGGATGAGACAAGGAAGCCTGTTCAATTTAGAGAAGCTGGATGAGACAAGGAAGCCTGTTCAATTTAGAGAAGCTGGATGAGACAAGGAAGCCTGTTCAATTTAGAGAAGCTGGATGAGACAAGGAAACCTGTTCAATTTAGAGAAGCTGGCTGGGACAAGGAAGCCTGTTCAATTTACAGAAGCTGGATGACAAGGAAGCCTGTTCAATTTAGAGAAGCTGGATGAGACAAGGAATCCTGTTCAATTTAGAGAAGCTGGATGAGATAAGGAAGCCTGTTCAATTTAGAGAAGCTGGATGTGACAAGGAAGCCTGTTCAATTTAGAGAAGCTGGATGGGACAAAGAAGCCTGTTCAATTTAGAGAAGCTGGCTGGGACAAGGAAGCCTGTTCAATTTAGAGAAGCTGGATGGGACAAGGAAGCCTGTTCAATTTAGAGAAGCTGGATGAGACAAGGAATCCTGTTCAATTTAGAGAAGCTGGCTGGGACAAGGAAGCCTGTTCAATTTAGAGAAGCTGGATGGGACAAGGAAGCCTGTTCAATTTAGAGAAGTTGGATGACAAGGAAGCCTGTTCAATTTAGAGAAGCTGGCTGACAAGGAAGCCTGTTCAATTTAGAGAAGCTGGATGGGATAAGGAAGCCTGTTCAATTTAGAGAAGCTGGATGACAAGGAAGCCTGTTCAATTTAGAGAAGCTGGATGGGATAAGGAAGCCTGTTCAATTTAGAGAAGTTGGATGACAAGGAAGCCTGTTCAATTTAGAGAAGCTGGCTGACAAGGAAGCCTGTTCAATTTAGAGAAGCTGGATGAGACAAGGAAGCCTGTTCAATTTAGAGAAGCTGGATGACAAGGAAGCCTGTTCAATTTAGAGAAGCTGGATGGGATAAGGAAGCCTGTTCAATTTAGAGAAGTTGGATGACAAGGAAGCCTGTTCAATTTAGAGAAGCTGGCTGACAAGGAAGCCTGTTCAATTTAGAGAAGCTGGATGGGACAAGGAAGCCTGTTCAATTTAGAGAAGCTGGATGGGACAAGGAAGCCTGTTCAATTTAGAGAAGCTGGCTGACAAGGAAACCTGTTCAATTTAGAGAAGCTGGATGAGACAAGGAAGCCTGTTCAATTTAGAGAAGCTGGATGAGACAAGGAAACCTGTTCAATTTAGAGAAGCTGGATGAGACAAGGAAGCCTGTTCAATTTAGAGAAGCTGGATGAGACAAGGAAGCCTGTTCAATTTAGAGAAGCTGGATGAGACAAGGAAGCCTGTTCAATTTAGAGAAGCTGGATGGGACAAGGAAGCCTGTTCAATTTACAGAAGCTGGATGGGACAAGGAAGCCTGTTCAATTTAGAGAAGCTGGCTGAGACAAGGAAGCCTGTTCAATTTAGAGAAACTGGCTGGGACAAGGAAGCCTGTTCAATTTAGAGAAGCTGGATGAGACAAGGAAGCCTGTTCAATTTAGAGAAGCTGGATGAGACAAGGAAGCCTGTTCAATTTACAGAAGCTGGATGAGACAAGGAAGCCTGTTCAATTTAGAGAAGCTGGCTGACAAGGAAACCTGTTCAATTTAGAGAAGCTGGATGGGACAAGGAAGCCTGTTCAATTTAGAGAAGCTGGCTGACAAGGAAACCTGTTCAATTTAGAGAAGCTGGATGGGACAAGGAAGCCTGTTCAATTTAGAGAAGCTGGATGACAAGGAAGCCTGTTCAATTTAGAGAAGCTGGATGAGACAAGGAATCCTGTTCAATTTAGAGAAGCTGGATGAGATAAGGAAGCCTGTTCAATTTAGAGAAGCTGGATGTGACAAGGAAGCCTGTTCAATTTAGAGAAGCTGGATGGGACAAAGAAGCCTGTTCAATTTAGAGAAGCTGGCTGGGACAAGGAAGCCTGTTCAATTTAGAGAAGCTTGATGGGACAAGGAAGCCTGTTCAATTTAGAGAAGCTGGATGAGACAAGGAATCCTGTTCAATTTAGAGAAGTTGGATGAGACAAGGAAGCCTGTTCAATTTAGAGAAGCTGGATGACAAGGAAGCCTGTTCAATTTAGAGAAGCTGGATGAGACAAGGAAACCTGTTCAATTTAGAGAAGCTGGCTGGGACAAGGAAGCCTGTTCAATTTAGAGAAGCTGGATGAGACAAGGAATCCTGTTCAATTTACAGAAGCTGGATGACAAGGAAGCCTGTTCAATTTAGAGAAGCTGGATGGGATAAGGAAGCCTGTTCAATTTAGAGAAGTTGGATGACAAGGAAGCCTGTTCAATTTAGAGAAGCTGGATGAGACAAGGAATCCTGTTCAATTTAGAGAAGCTGGATGTGACAAGGAAGCCTGTTCAATTTAGAGAAGCTGGATGGGACAAGGAAGCCTGTTCAATTTAGAGAAGCTGGCTGGGACAAGGAAGCCTGTTCAATTTAGAGAAGCTGGATGGGACAAGGAAGCCTGTTCAATTTAGAGAAGTTGGATGACAAGGAAGCCTGTTCAATTTAGAGAAGCTGGATGAGACAAGGAATCCTGTTCAATTTAGAGAAGCTGGATGTGACAAGGAAGCCTGTTCAATTTAGAGAAGCTGGATGGGACAAGGAAGCCTGTTCAATTTAGAGAAGCTGGCTGGGACAAGGAAGCCTGTTCAATTTAGAGAAGCTGGATGGGACAAGGAAGCCTGTTCAATTTAGAGAAGCTGGATGGGACAAGGAAGCCTGTTCAATTTAGAGAAGCTGGATGAGACAAGGAAGCCTGTTCAATTTAGAGAAGCTGGCTGGGACAAGGAAGCCTGTTCAATTTAGAGAAGCTGGATGAGACAAGGAAGCCTGTTCAATTTACAGAAGCTGGATGGGACAAGGAAGCCTGTTCAATTTACAGAAGCTGGATGAGACAAGGAAGCCTGTTCAATTTAGAGAAGCTGGATGAGACAAGGAAGCCTGTTCAATTTAGAGAAGCTGGATGGGACAAGGAAGCCTGTTCAATTTAGAGAAGCTGGCTGGGACAAGGAAGCCTGTTCAATTTAGAGAAGCTGGATGGGACAAGGAAGCCTGTTCAATTTAGAGAAGCTGGCTGACAAGGAAGCCTGTTCAATTTAGAGAAGCTGGATGGGACAAGGAAGCCTTTTCAATTTAGAGAAGCTGGATGAGACGAGGAAGCCTGTTCAATTTAGAGAAGCTGGATGACAAGGAAACCTACCTGACAGGGCTGGCTGCAGTACCAGACCATGCGACAACTAGAGCAGAGGTACATAGCCAGGGCACCACACACCACACACGAGCCGTTGAACTGATGAAGGCGAGGCGGGGGCTGGTTGACGGCCATTGGCTGCATTCTACGCTGACCTTCTTGTTGCTGGAACTAGATTAGGTTATCTCTCTGTGACAATCGAAGATGATGATATTGAGTAATCAAAATATAGTTTTAAAAGTAACCTAGGTAATCAAATTAAAAAATGAACCTGGGACTTTTACACTTTGGTACTGAAGGTCACAATCAATTCCATCTTCATCATTAATCATCATCAATCATTGGATGCCGTACATCACTACGCAGTTCAACACAGACTCACTCATTTATAAAAATTTAAAATATTTAAAAATAGCATCTTGGTTGTTATTTTTCAACAATAACTGAAATAACTTCACCACTTGACATTGGCTCAGCCAAATTTAAAATCTTGATGGAAGTAATATAGTTTTTTCAACAGTAGGGAGGGCACAAATAAACACTGTAATCTTGATCATCCTTATATGGCACCTTGTATTCTATGCTCCTTTATACAGTAGAGGGAGGACAACCATATCACTTATACTTATAAAATGACATTTTAAGTTATATTTCTTTAAACAGAAGGGAAATGAAAAGAGAGTGAGCAGAAAACAAGGTGTACAAAGGATTCAAGAATCACCTACCTCGATCAGTGCAGGTGCTGGATTCTGAGAAGGCATCATCATCGCAGAGTCCCGTGGATAAGCTGGAGGGGGTGCAAGTTTGCCCTGGATCTGTGCAGGACTTGGACCAGGAGTCCTCTGCATCATCCTAATGCTGTGTTGATGCATGGCGGCCCTCTGCTGCATACTGTCCGCAACCACTGGAGCTGCAGCTTGAGCTATTGCATACATGGGGCCAGGAACTTGAGGATTGGTCGATACAGCTGTGTGCATCTCGTGCATCTGGTTCCCTGCTGCAAGGCCTTTCTGAGCCATTGCATGCTTCTGTTGTTGAAACTGTTCCCACTGGGTTTTGCGGGTAATCATCATCAGTTGTTGTTGCTTATCAAAACTCATCTGCACATTTGAAACTGAAGTTGGCACTTGGGGTCTCCAGTTCTGTTGGGGTTTAAACTGTCCGACAGTCCGAGAAACGTGAGGGTGGTCATTGTACGAATGGGGAACTTGCTGCATATTGGTCATTCCTGGAGCCATAGGACTCTTGTCTGCTACAGGGGAATAGCCTTCAACAGAATGTGAACTGCCACTCATTTGCTGAGATACATTCATAGGTCTCTGCTGTTGGTATTGTGCAGATGAGTAGGAAGTTGCAGGAGCAGTGGAAGTGTTCATGGGGTAACTTGGTGGACAAATCATCTTGGTTCCATGGGCAAGCAGCGCTGACTTCACACTAGTTGGTTCCTGCATCCTGTACTGATTACCTACTGCACCTGGCCTTTGCTGCATTTGGAATTGGGGATTTATGGAGGTGGGTGGCATCATATTTCCCGACTGAGCATGACCCTGTGGAGAATACAGAGCATTTGATTGCGGGCGATGTTGCACAGACTGTGAATTTATTGGATTACCATAAGAATTTGTGGTGTAATTTGTCGGAGTACTAGCCTCTGGTTTTCTCCTTGGTGTCATGGGCTGATCCAGTCCTTGTCTTTTTGCCAATGCTGCAGTCAGCTCCCTCTGGACTGACGTTTCTGTTCCACCAGTCTCTCCACCTGGCATTCGGTGCATCATCTTCCGTGGGGCCTGTTCTGTTGTCAAGTCAATTACATCCACATTTCTGTCAGGTCTTATTCCATAGGGTTGTGATGATGGAGCGAACTGATTCATGCTAGGAGGGCCTGGAGGCCTCATTGGCTGCATACCTGCATGAGGACCTTGTAGTGGTCCACGAGGGTTGTTCTGAAACTGGTTCTGAATATTAGGACTCCACTGAGGGGGCACATTTCCAAAATGATCAAGTGGCTGAAGATTTGGACTTGGATTCGGATTTTGAAATATGTTTGGATTTGAATTTGGATTAACAACACTTCTGTCAGCAGAATTCCCAACATAAGGCATAGGCTGGTCTTGTGAAACATGATGAATATTAAAATTAGGATCTGATGGATTTTGTGATATAGTTTCATTATGCACATCAGTTAAATTGTTTTTATGCTGACCTTGTGTTGGACTTGGTCTTTGATAGTTTTGTGATTGTCCCGAGGGTGACACCATGTTCATTCTGTGAGTGCCAATTGGGTAAGGAGGGGGTGGAGCAGGATTTTGATCATGTCCATTCCTAGCTGGAACTATCAGGCTTCCAGCGGTTTGAAATGGTTGCTGAGAATGAGCAGGGACCAGAGCTGCACTGGTTGGCAGGGATCTGTTTGAGCCGGGCGGTTCAAGAATAGGTGTCTTCCTCTTGATATATGGAGAATGTGTGATTTCTGAACTGGGCACATCTGCATCAGTATTAATGTTTGTATCACTTTTATTTTGATGGGCAGGGGTTGGAACAGAACCACTTGAATTCCCTCCTGTGCCACCTCTGTGATCGTCATTTAGACGCCTTAATTTTCTTCCTCTTTGTAGCATGGCAAGATTTATCATTTGTACTAAAGGGCGGCGATCCTCTGATGGCCTCTTCCTATGACTGCTCACATCATAACTGTTGCTTGTATGTGTCTGGGACATAGGTGATGATGTTTGCATTGAATGTTTAGTTTGAAGTGCAGGCCCACCGATAGTTTGGATTCCGGGTTGAAAAGGTCTGAGTTCTGCAATTTGAGCATGATGTTGAGTATTTTGAAAGTTTGGTCGGTCCATGTGATGTCTTAAACCTTGAGCAGCTGCAAATTGGGCTTCATTATGTGCAAGAGACGGCCTAATAGCTTGATTATCAGAATCGGAACTCTGCTGAGTTTTCATAATTTTCATTTCTTTCAACAACATCGCTTTCCTTTTCTTCAAATGGAGAAGAGCTTCCCTTTCACGCTCTTTACGAGCTGCTAACATTTCCAACTGCCTAAACTCTTTAAGATGCTTTTCAAATTCTTTGTCCAAAGCATTTCCCTCAATGTTTCTTTGCATAAGTCCTTGCCTTGGATGAGGATGTACTTGTGACCCTGCACCAGAAGGCACAGGAAAAGGAGCTTGTGTTAACCCAAAGGCTGAATGTCCCGGTTGCATCACACCATCCGGTAGCCGTGGCGGTTCTATGTGAGCAGTGGGCAACACTGGGGGATCCACAGGCGTGAGACCAGTTTGAGCCGGCAGAACGGATTGCGTCAAGGCAAGAGCTCCAGGCCCTGTTGTAGCACCGGTACAGGTTTCAGTGGACGGAGAGGTGGAAGTATGGTCACTGGGCTGAGCATCACTACTCTCACTTGTCACAACTGGCATCACAACCCCCTTGATCATCTCGGAGAAGTCTGTAGGAGGAGGACACTGAGGTGAAGGATTAACAACTTTGGACAAATTCAAAGCTTCAGAAAGTGCTTGCTGAGAGGCTTCAACATTGGCAGAAGGAGCAGAGCTACCTTCTTGAGGGACCACGACGACATTCTGAACTACGTCCTTCGTCTCCTTCATCAGCAGAGGGTCGCTTGACACTGGTGTGGCTGGCTGCTGTATCTGGGGAAGCACCATTTGCACAGGAGGAGGAGCTTTAGGACGCCCAGCCACTCCTTGTGCTTTCTCTGTCATAGGAGAAGAATAGTCTCAAATATTACACCAAACTCATGAGGAATGATTCATCTCTCCTTACTGTTGTAATGGACATTAAAGATTAAACGAACCAGGGTTTTTGAAATAACAAAAAGGATTGACCTTTACAACAGACTCCATAGTTACTCTTTGATAAATTATAAATTTGCCTTTTTGATTACTGTTACTTCAAGATGCCTCAAATTCATTGGAAATGGATATTTTTACCCTTTAAAACATCATATTTTTTCAATTTCATGGTAACATATGAATACATAAACTCCTTAACAGTTAATAGTTGAAGATAATAAGACAGGTTAGTTGTTACATCTATGATTCTGTACTGAGACTTCAGCTTATTCTCCCCTGTATTGGGCAAACATCTTGTGTAGACTATTTAAAAAAAATAAATTATCCATTTACTTTCAACTAGAAAAGCATAAACAATTTTTTCATACCATTTTTGCGAACACAAAGATCAAGAGGTGCTCCCATTCCACCGGTTTTAGGAGTTGTGTCAGATTCTCTGGAATAAGCAAATCTGTTGTCAAAACTAAATATCGAATATTTCGGGCAACATTTTCACCTGGTTCAACAAAAAAGACAAACTGTTTCTTCATTTTAAGCCTTCATACAAAAGACATGGTAAGAAAAGACATTCATACATATTTCAAGTGATTCCATTAACATTTAAGCTGTCATTTACTAATTCAAAATGAAGTCTAATCTTCTGTTTTTCTTCTTATTGTGAACTTGATAAGTCTAATTCTGCAGCTCAATAGGTTATAAATAATAAAAACATTGTATTATTCATGTAAGTTAAACATTCAAATTTCTCCCGGATTCACATTTGTGTAAAAACAAACCATCATAAATCATTAATTATCATTAAAAAATAATTCAAAAATTGATCCAGGTCCTATCATGAACTGTTTGTATGGCATTCTAGAAGTTGGTTGAAAAACAAAGGAAAGTTGTTAGATGCGCAACTGCTTTATTTGACAGTTGCGACGTTTTGGATAGATCCTTATACTGTTTTCATGGATGTAATATCATGTGAAAAATGAAAAAATGGATGTCCAAATTTCATCATTTTGACATCAACTATTGCAAGATGAATTTTCTTAACTGCTTGATAATTTCTGCAAACTGCTGATGAGAAGGGGTTAATTCCTGTCTATTTTCAAATTATCAGCTTCATCAGGACCGAAGTAGATGTTTATCAGATGCCAGACAACTAGTTGGCCTTTCAGTGACTTGTTAGAAGTTGGTATCATGAATAAATATAAATCTTATTGATTCACAATTTCTTCAATGCAAAGATATGCATGTGTCTGGTGCAGATACTACTGCTCCATGCTCTATGACGCTGTTAGCTTCTGCAACTGAAATATTGTATCTCTTTGCAGTAAGAATTTGTAACTTCATATACTTTGTATTTCTTCAACAAAATGCAGTCCTCAAAAGATCATATGGCCAAATAGGCCTGCTGAACCCCCCAAAAAAAATTTATTTAAAAAAATCCAATGCTTGAAATGGATGACAACATTTCAATTCCAAAAAGCATAATCTAATAAAAAGATATCTACTTACCCAGTTGGAGGATTATCCATTTCAGCAGAGTCAGTATCCTGAATCTTATCATTATCCACCAAAGATTTATTATCCCCATCCTTATCAGTCGAGACATTGTCCTCTCCTTCAAACCTGCCCTCGTCGATGACCAGGGTCCCCTCGGAGTCCTCAGCCCCCACTAGTTGCATGGCTTCCTGCAGACTAAAGGACTCCTTGCTAGGATCAGGAACTGAGGACTCCTGCCTAGATTCAGGGAGCACTTCAGCAGGTGCTTGAGAAGCTCCTTGGGTTTCATCCTTGTCTGTTGCACAATCTGGAGACGTGGGAGCAACATCAACATCAAACTTTTCTTTCTCAATGGTAACAGATGAGTTCTCTTCTGGACCTTCTTCAAGACTTGCCTGTTTTGGACTTGCTGGGTTCGGGCTTGCATGTTTAGGACTTGCTTGTTTTGGACTTGCCTGGTTCAAGCTTGCATGTTTCGGACTTGCTTGTTTTGGACTTGCATGTTTCGGACTTGCTTGTTTTGGACTTGCATGTTTTGGACTTGCCTGTTTTGGACTTGCCTGGTTTAGACATGCCTGGTTTGGACTTGTATATTTTGGACTTGCCTGGTTTGGACTTGTCTGTGAAGGAAGTTCATCGTCTGGTATCGGGGAACAGGAGGTTGTCTGTTGAAGCTGGTTGATCTTCTGTTCAAGCCAATTGTGTCGTGGAAACTCAAGCATGATCCGCTCAGAGCTGCTTCCTTTCTCTATGCTATTTTGCATCATCATAAGTGGGTTGCCATTACTTTGAAGGCGCCTTCTCTTAGGTGGCAATATCGTTGGCAGTTCATCTGAATCTGGAATACAAAATTAATAACTCTTTACTTAAACTCAAAATTGGAAACGATCCTTTTTCTTAATCAAATGTAAGTGAAGTTAATACGGTTGAAGTACAAAAGGCATTTTTCAGGATATCTCAGGAATCCTCAGTGGTCAGACCATTAAAAGATTGACAAACTCAAAAGAGGGTAAGAGACTGGGGAGTATCTAAATTCTATTCGTAATGAAGACTTTGTCCACAGAGATCTCGACTTCCTGATTCATGTACACAATAATAAACTAATACCTAGACAAAGGTTTTTGTGGGTGTGTCGTAGTGGAAAAAAATAGATTAGCATTTCTGGGACACTGCAAAAGCAGAGCAGCCTTAAAGTTGGGGTTTCGCCTTCCTCTGTTCTGCCTTCTACAGGCCTCAGCAAATTGGTCATTTTCTTGTGACATTGACCGTTGATATTCAAGGTCATACAATCAATGAAGACTTTCCATTGAGTATAACAATTATGTAATGAGAAAAGGTGTTAATAGTTAAAGTAAAGCACTATTATCATGCTTTGTTTAAGTTGTGACCTTGCTGTTATCTTGACCTTTGACAAATTGAAATCGAAACCTTTTCAAAATCTGTTACTTCTCCAAAGATGATATACACCAAGTTAGACCTTCATTACAAAAACATTTTTAACATCTCGTGTTTTAGAAATTTGTTTAATGATTTTATAACTCGTGACCTTTGATCTTGCATGTAAACCTGTCAAAATAATTCCCAAGTACATGAGTTCTGAAAAGCTTAATGGGATAAAATTATACCCAAATTCTGTGTACATAACTCAAATTTTGTTACCTTGACCATCGACATTCAAGGTCACTCAAGCAATGAACATTTTTCATTTAATATAACAACCATGTTATGATTAAAAGTGTTCTTAGTTAAAGTAAAGTATTTCTGCTAAGTTGCCACCTGAGCTGTGACCTCGACCGTGGATGGATTATAGCGGAAACCTTCTAAAATTTTATCATTTTTTTCCAAAAGTGATACATACCAATTTAGAGCTTCATAGCACAAAACTTTTCAAGTTATCGTGTTTACAAGGAATAATTTAGTGATTTTATAGCTTGTGACCTTGACCTTTAACCTTGAAAGTGAACATGCCAAAATCATTCCCCCAAGGTATAAGCAGTAAGTTATGACCAAGAAAGCTTAGTGGAAAAGTTATAGTTATTATTTAGAGTTAAGTAAGAGTTAATATCAATGCCACACACAAGTTTCATAAAATGTTATTAAGAAGGTCACTGACTTTTGTAATTTTTGTAAATTAGACTGTAATTTTTTTTTTAAATCACGAACATGACCGTTTTAAGGCTGCCTGCTGAAATTGTGCCTAATGATTTATACATTATGTCATGTCATTTGGTCAGCATGAGATGTTACTACAGAAAAGGCAATAACTTTGTACACTTATCAAACAATTATATCTTTAATCGATGATTCAGATAAATTTAACGAAATTCAATGAGCCAGTAAATAAGTAACCATTACAACTTAACAACCAGTTTAAGAAATCATTCACAACTAGAAATATGTGCATGTGATGCACTGTGATGTCCCCCGCTAACATTTAATCCGAAAGTGACCCTACTCCCATTATGTACAATTTTCAAATTGTTTCCATGGAAACCAGCAAAATAACAATTCAGAATAACCAAAGTAGAAAAAGGCACCACTCCCCCAGTAGTTCTAACCACATATCAAGTCTAGTAAAAATATTTTGAATAGTTTTTAAGCTCAAGTATGGAAACAGACCCTACCCCCCATATACACCTAGTTCAACTTGTTTCTATAGAAACCAGAAAAATAATTCAGAATAACTAAAATAGAAAAAGGCACCACTCCACCACTAGGTCTAACCACATACCAAGTTCCGTAAAATCATATTAAATAGTTTTTGCGATATGGCCCGGAAATGGTCCTCCCTCCATATGTTCTAAGTTGAAACTGTTGCCATGGAAACCAGGAAAAATTATATAATTCAGAATGACCTAAATAGCAAAAGGCATAACTCCACCAATAGATCTAACCACATACCAACTTTCGTAAACAAAATATTGAATACTTTTTGAGATATGGCCGGGTAACAGTCCCTACCCAAATATGCACTAAGTACAAACTGTTTCCATGGAAACCAGGAAAATTACATAATTCAGAATGACCTAAATAGCAAAAGGCACCATTCCATCACTAGATCTAACCACATACCAACTTTCGTAACAAAATATTGAACGGTTTTTGAGATATGGTCCGGAAACGAAAGCCTCCCCCAATATGCACTAAGTTCAAAATGTTTCCATGGAAACCAGAAAAAATAAAAAATTCAGAATAACCAAAATAGCAAAAGGCACCACTCCAGTACTAGGTCTAAGCACATACAAAGTTTCGTGAAAAAAATATTGAACGGTTTTTGAAATATGGTCCGGAAAAGGTTCCTACCCCCAATATGCACTAAGTTCAAAATGTTTCCATGGAAACAAGAAAAAATAAAAAATTCAGAATAACCAAAATAGCAAAAGGCACCACTTCATCACTAGGTCTAAGCACATACCAAGTTTCGTGAAAAAATATTGAACGGTTTTTGAGATATGGCCCGGGAAAGAAAGCATTTCGGAATGACGGAATTACGGAATCACGGAATCACGGAATGACGGAATCACGGACGGAGGTGAAAACATTATGTCTCCCGAAAAATTTCGGGGGACATAATAACATTAACTTAACTTGATAAATTAAAATTATTAGAATTTTATTCAAACATTAATGGCAATTTTGTTTCAAAGTGTATCTTTCATAGAGAACAATTCACTTTTTACACACATTGCAGGGCTTATTATCATACTTTTTATTTTATTTTTACAATTGATCTATAAACTTTCATGATATCTTCAATACATTCTATGTGTTATTAATTTAATGCAAAATATTTGATCAACACATTCTGGATGAATAAACAAACAATCTATTTCAATTAAGGATGTGCGGTATTATCGGTATATCGGTTTATTGCATTATAGAAACAACATTATGTGAATCGGCCAAACTTGGAAAATATTCAAAATATTCTATTAGAATGTTATAAAATTAACATTTTCGATCTAGATTTGCAGGAATACACAACACAATAAGCGTCATATTACAGTAAGTTGTAAACAAACTTTGAAACTTCGTCTTAAAAAAAGGTGTAAATATGCATCTGCTCCAAACCCGTCCTTGATCAATCTTCCTTTCCTGAATGACAGCTGAGCAATCATTTTAGCTGTCCATTTTGAAAAGCACCAATATATATACAGAACGTCATACGTGTGCATTTGGATCGTTTGTATTGAACGAGTAGATGTCATGGACGCGGAGGAACAACGAGTTCGAAGAACGAGTTGTTTCTCCGCGTCCATGACATCTTCGAGTTCAATACAAACGACCCAAATGCACACGTATGACGTTCTGTATTTATTATATACTCTCTTTTAAACCTTTTAATAAGAAATAATGAATTGCTTAAATAATCTGAGACGTCGCACTGCGCATTGATACATAATGCGAACAAGGCGACACCTTTAACACGCTCGACTGATGATTTGATACCTCAACTATCTTTTTATTTTCTCTTTATTTTGCATAGTTAAACGTAAGAGGCAATTTTCTCAAGTGTGAAAACAAAATACAGTGATAAAAGATTATCCTTAGTAATTATTTATGAAGTTCTGAATGTGATAAACGTAAGTTCAGGATTCCGAGCGACGGGATACTTTCAAACGACGTCACCATGGAAATGACGTCATAATCGTTGAAGGCTATGACGTCATAAGGGCGAAGCGTCGCTGGCGATGTTCTCGGAGTTTTGTTTTGCAGTTTCTTTACTAACGATAACATTAGTTTCTCACTATATTATTCTTCAATATCATATTAAAAAGTAAGTTTGTTACCAATGCATTGAGATACGTCAAATCCGATGTTCTAATAAGGAAAATGATTGTTACGTACGGAAAGTTGCGAGAATTGCCGAAGCTTGAAAAAAGTAGAACCGGCAATCGTGCAATACGGAATTTACCGTGCAATACGGAATTTGAAGACGTATTCCGTATTGCACCCTTGTATTACTATCCTAAGATTACATGAGTATTTAATAAATTGCAATACATATCGCCTGTATCTCAATATATGACAACTAGAAAGAGATTTTACTCGTAAAAACTGATCTCTCCCCCAAACACCATTTCAGCTGAATTTTGTTTTTTCAAACTCAAATGAAAACCATATTCTATATTCTAAACAACAAGAACTGTAAGTTTTGGTTATATTTGATTATAATTTATGGTAATCGTTAGGCTATTGCAGTTTGTCATAAAAATTAACCATTCCCTGAAAAATGACAAAGTCCACTGTTGCCATTGAAACACAAAACTAGAAAATTTGAAAGGAATTGAAACCTCCAAAAGGCACATCTACATGATATGAAGAGGAATTACACCAAATTTGGTGAAGATTGGTCACATAGTTTCAGTCTTTTGCTCCGGAAACTAACCCAACCCTGAAAAATGACAAAGTCCAAACTGTTGCCATGGAAACAAAAAATAATACAAAATTGAAAAGAAGTTGAAACCCCCAAAAGGCACATCTATATGACATGGAGAGGATGAATACCAAATTTGGTTAATATTGGTCAAGTAGTTTCCAAGTTATGCTCCGGAAACCCTGAAAAATTACAAAGTCCAAACTGTTGCCATGGAAACATAAAAATGTATAATTGAAAAGAAGTTATAACCCCCAAGGCACATCTACATGATATGGAGAGGATGTATACCAAATTTGGTGAAGATTGGTCAAGTAGTTTCAGAGTTATGCAGACGGGAACTCTGCCAAAACCAATATGTATCCCGACCCTTCAAGGGGAGACATAATATGGAAGTGAGGAAAAAAACCATCCTTAATTTTAATCAATAGTTCTTAATGACAGTAAAAAGTTTTGTAAAGCTATGTGAATCCATATCCCAAGGACATGTGATAAAAACCTGTTGCAGCTTCCACTTGAAACTTGATATTTTCTCTTTGACCAGGGAAGTATAGGGTTGATTAATGATATGTTTTACCCCCTGAATATTTTACATTTGTGACATCTTATTCATTGTTGAAATGCCCTAAAAATGACTTTGAGAAGGTGTAGAATATTTTTACTTAATCTTTTGCAACATATAAAATCCATCTAAAATGTGCTTAAAAGCAAGCAGCTACCAAACGTAGTGTTTATCCTCAGAGCCGACTGATCAACAGATTTGCCCAAAATAATTATGTGACAGCTGTTTCTGAATAAACAAACCTATTGAAACTCACACATGATACAGTTTAGTAATACCATTGTAGCAGCCAAAAGGTGTTGCACAAGAATCCAATCAACAACCAAATGAAGAAAATACTTAACTTTAAGAATCCAATCAACAACCAAATGAAGAAAATACTTAGCTTTAAGAATCCAATCAACAACCAAATGAAGAAAATACTTAGCTTTAAGAATCCAATCAACAACCGAATGAAGAAAATACTTAGCTTTAAGAATACTTTCAACAACCTAGATAAGAAAGCTCTCTATCTTCAAGAATCCAATCAACAATCTAAATATAGGAAGACCTTAGTTTTTAGAATCTAATCAACAACCCAGATATTAAAGAACCTTAGCTCAAACCACATTAAGGAAGAATCTTAGTTTCAAGAATCCAATCACACCATGATAAGTATTAACTAAGCTTTAAGAATCCAGTCAACAGTTACTTTACTGAAGAACCTTAACTTTAAGAATCCAATCAACAACAATCATAAAGAAGACCTTAGTATTTAGAATCAAAATCAACAACAAAAATAAGAAAAAACCTTAGCTCCAACCACATTAAGGCTCCAAGCTCCAAGAATCCAAACAACAACCACATTAACAAAGAACCTTATCTTTAAGAATCCAATCAAACCATGATAAGTATCAACCTTAGCTTCAAGAATCCAATATTTGGATGTCCAAATAAATGTTGTTATTGGTTATTAACAAATGTAAATATGATATCAGACTTTTCTACGGATTGATGTCTTTGTTTTCTCTATATCTAAATTTCATCACCAACCACATGCAAGTATGCTAATGGGGCTTTAAGGATCCAATCAACAATAATGATAAAAAAAAACTTTGGCTTTAAGATAACCATGATGGATTCTAGCTTGGGGATCTATCAATCAAATTTTGAAAATGAAAATATGGACATTTATCTTTGTTTTGGAAGTTGATCATACTTCTTATCAGCAGTTATAACAATGCTAAATGCATAATCAAAATGTGGTTAGCCGCCATTATCGGTGTGGTTACAGAAGAACAAGGTTAGTGTTACCTCCCTTTCCTAAGTCTCGGAACAAGCAATTTCCTGGAAACGAATGGGACGCGTTTCGATCAGTTTGTTTGTTGTATTTATTTCAATTAAAATTCAGATTAGGAAATCAAATTTTTCAATTAAATTAATGACAAATATTATTAGTTTATTTTACACACATTTTCCAGTCAGCGGTAATACAACAAGACCGCAAACCAATTGGTCTTAGGTTAGAGATTCTGTCAATCCAAGATAAGGGCGATCGAGCTCTGTATGAAGTATGTATACACCAAACTCGGATGATACATAATAGATATCTCAGGTTATATATCACAAAATACACACATTTCCATGCTTGAGATGATATGAAGTATAAATTATCAAAAATCTCAAAGTTTGAGATGAGCTGACTTAGGTTTTTGATTGATATTTTATATATTTATATCTTGGGTCAAAGATGTCTGTTTTAAAACTGATTGTATCCTCAAAATATATATATTATATCTATGCGGCATCCAGCTTACATTTGCACATCTATACAAATATATGGAAATCCCAATCCCAATTAGCATATCATCCTGCCATAATTCAATACCAGCCTATTGCATATACAATTATTTACGAGGTTGTTGAGAACTCGCATGAGTTTCATGCTAAAATCATCTCAAAAGGTCATAATATATCATTCTGGAAAATTGTCCATCATACAAAACAAACATCTAAAACATGTTCACCACAAATAGTGTATCTGAAAATTTAGTGGTGGTCATCACTCTATTATGATCTTGATAATTAGATAATTAGATATAATCTTTGATTGAAATATTAGTTCAAATTTTTCATGTTTGTCCAAAACAATAAAATTGTCTATCCAATAAATTGAATTACATTTATTAATAACATAGTTGCTAATGTGACAGGGTGAGGTCACAAACATTCCTACTGGCTTCGGCTGGAAGGATTTCTCTTTTGCCGAACAGGTAGAGTGTAGAACTCTCAATCCAGAGGTCCCTGACATGAATATAAGAATTTCACTAATGCTACACTTATCAGAATAGTAAATTAAAATAAATAATGAAATATGTTTCTGTTATTGTATGTAAGAAATAGAGATTATTACCCGAGTAAGAGTGTGATATGACTTTTACGAAACCAGTGTGGTCATCATTTTTGTGTTACCTAAGCTAGAGCGAGTGTTTTACACAAATTTACACTCGTTTTGTTAAAGTCATAAGACACACTTCCGAGGGTAATAATTTCTTTATTACCGATTCCAATCCATTTTACAATCTTGAATCTATCCCTTAGTGATGGCCGAATATGGTGTATGACGTCACCGGCGAAAAACACGGGAACTCGCGCTACAATAATCATTTCTAGGCAAAAGTGATATGTGCACTAGTGCAAATATTGAAAATATGTCACTACTTATTTTCAACCATATGTGTAATAAATGTGTTAAAGAGTTAACGATAGTTGACAATAATAAATTGGTCATTCAAAACCTGTATCATCGTCAATAATTATAATGAATATATGTCATAGAAAAAGGTAAATTCATCACATTTTGATTGAATTTTCCAGGTTATGTTTTGTATTATCTAATTGATAAAAATACAGTGTTACAGTTTTCATATACCACCATGTGCATGCATCTCGGTTACCTAGCAACCATTTTTTCATAGCAGAGACTCCTTATGTCTGTGCAATAAAACAATTCAAGTAAAACATAAACAATCCTTAGTTTAAAATTATCAAATGATACATTGATACAAATGCACATCAACAATTTGTGTTTGGTCAAAGGCTGCATGATTTGCCGATATTCGATATTTGTTTACTTAAAGTAAGGTAGTACAGATATGGCTACATATGCTTTATGTTTCTTTGATACCTGTCATTTCAAGTGATCGACATACCTAATATTTAAAAAAATATTTATATGAAATATTTCCATTTTGATACATCACTTGAGTGTTTTTTTTCAAAGTACTAAACCTGTTGACGTGTCATCAAAGCAGATGTGTCTTTCACAGCAAAATGTAACAACTGTCAATCGATTTCAAAAATGGTATTTGAAAATAATCAATTCAAATTTCAAATACAAATACTAAGTTATACTTTTTAATATTTTTAATACCCCTAAAAAGCTATTTTATTCATTAAAAGAGTGTCTTATAATACTGACATTTACATTATATTTCAGAAATGATTTTTGAATGGCATTGTTTTTTTAAATGTTTTTTGAAATGAAAAAGATACTTAAAACATGAAAAACCTATAGCCAATTTTATATTCATGAAAGCTATGTTTGTTTATTTATCAACACAAATAATTAAAATATTTTCTACTTCAGAAACGAAGAAAGATCTATGATCCCTTGTGACAAATCACAATCAAATTGGATTAACATTACAGAATATCACATTTACAAGAAATGAACACACTAAAGACAAATCCATAATCTGTCATAAGTAAAATGCAAATAAAATGAAAACATAATTGACGGCATCGTCGCCTCGTCTGGAAGGACGAGGTTTATATGTGAGTATTGATCTAGCAGCAATGCCGGATACAGTCGCGACGTAGATAAGAGGAGACGTGAAACTTACCTGCCGATGACAAACATGGACAGAGACTCGAGACCAATTAAAGGCAAGGTTCAATCACTGACCATCATGGATAGAGAATGAGTAGTCGTTAGGTTAGTGTTATTTGAGCACACGTTGACGGGAGAAGGAAGTTGTATCCCTGATGTAGATAGTTCCGGGAGAGACTGTGAAATGGGCAGCTGTGCCCAGCTTGGCAGCTGTTGCCGTACAGCATCTGTATTGTGCTGTTTGTGTTCTCATGTGTTGAATGAAGAATGAGCTGTAAGCTCATTAACATTCGAATACTTATCTGGATCTTCCTATGAATATGAAATATATAGTCATGATGCATTTCATGATGGATATATATTCCAAACAAATGTCATTGATATTCGAAACGAGTTTACTGTATGTTTAAACGTGATGTCATCTGAATACCAACTGATGTAACAAAACCTTAAATGAAACATGGATGCTCCGTAAAGGAATAGACTTGATATCGGAAATGTGAAGATGATCAATTTCTAATTAAAGAATGTTAAGTGAGTATATTAGATATGATTAGGGGCCATATTGCCTCACTACAAGTTTTGTTGAGCTAATAAGGGGATCCATATTGTCTTATACAAGTTTCTGTTAATACTGATTTTTGGAAAATCAAACTGCATGAATGAAATGATATTTTAAGAAAGATGATTCGAATGGTGCAACAAGCAGATAGTCAAACTTGTGAATAAAAATGCTTTTTCAATTTTAAAGATCCTTACTACCACACTCTCCCCGTTTTTTATGAAACTATTAGTGATCAAAACCAGAATATGATGTGAGTAAAATAACGACGAACAATCACAACAATGCCTTTGAGTACAAAAAAGGCTTTTATAACAGCCTGATATTGCCAACATGGACACTTCTTACAAGACAAGATAGCATCTCATCAGATATGTCAGAGCAATAGAGGCATTCCATGCCTTGTCTATCTGGTTATTGGAGCCAAGCCTTTTATGTCAGATCTGCAAAGAGGGTAAGCATCTAGAACTTGATATAGATCCTCAAACTGAAATCTCTGGATCTCGGTATCATATGGCGCCTCCCAGGATCTCCCGCTGAGATCAAATCCTCTTGTATATCTATCTCTCTAGTCATGCAACTCAGGACACCGGTTGGTGTGATCATTATGTCAATCTCTGTACCGCAAGGTAGTCCACCCGTTGTCTGATCACAACATCTGAATATCATACCTGGCTATTGATCATTACTAGGACTGAAAGGACTATGATATGTTTTGACATATCTTCTTTATTTTTTAAATTATGTTTGACACATGTCAACAATTATCTCAGGCATCAACATGAAGTTGAATTTATTTTAAAATATCTTAAAGACTTTTTTTAGTGTAATAGAAATTAAGACTATGAATTTTTTTTTTTCATTCAACATAATGCTTTTTGAAATTTTAAATCATGGTCAATATGTTCCTGTTAAGCCTTATGTGATTAATAGCTGAAATATTGCTGGCACCAAGCTAAACCCACCTCACTCACTGGATGTAAAGTTTAGCCTTGCTGAATGAGGACCTAGACTGTATCAAGGGTTCCTATTCTGTACACGAGGACCTAGACTGTATCAAGGGCTCCTATTCTGTACATGAGGACCTAGACTGTATCAAGGGCTCCTATTCTATACACGAGGACCTAGACTGTATTAAGGGCTCCTATTCTGTACACGAGGACCTAGACTGTATCAAGGGCTCCTATTCTATACACGAGGACCTAGACTGTATCAAGGGCTCCTATTCTGTACACGAGGACCTAGACTGTATCAAGGGCTCCTATTCTATACACGAGGACCTAGACTGTATTAAGGGCTCCTATTCTATACACGAGGACCTAGACTGTATCAAGGGCTCCTATTCTGTACACAAGGACCTAGGCTGTATCAAGGGCTCCTATTCTGTACACGAGGACCTAGACTGTATCAAGGGCTCCTATTCTGTACACAAGGACCTAGGCTGTATCAAGGGCTCCTATTCTGTACACGAGGACCTAGACTGTATCAAGGGCTCCTATTCTGTACACGAGGACCTAGACTGTATCAAGGGCTCCTATTCTGTACACAAGGACCTAGACTGTATCAAGGGCTCCTATTCTGTACACGAGGACCTAGACTGTATCAAGGGCTCCTATTCTGTACACGAGGACCTAGACTGTATCAAGGGCTCCTATTCTATACACGAGGACCTAGACTGTATTAAGGGCTCCTATTCTGTACATGAGGACCTAGACTGTATCAAGGGCTCCTATTCTGTACACAAGGACCTAGACTGTATCAAGGGCTCCTATTCTGTACACAAGGACCTAGACTGTATCAAGGGCTCCTATTCTGTACACGAGGACCTAGACTGTATCAAGGGCTCCTATTCTGTACACGAGGACCTAGACTGTATCAAGGGCTCCTATTCTGTACACGAGGACCTAGGCTGTATCAAGGGCTCCTATTCTGTACATGAGGACCTAGACTGTATCAAGGGCTCCTATTCTGTACACGAGGACCTAGACTGTATCAAGGGCTCCTATTCTGTACACGAGGACCTAGACTGTATCAAGGGCTCCTATTCTGTACACGAGGACCTAGACTGTATCAAGGGCTCCTATTCTGTATCAAGGGCTCCTATTCTGTACACGAGGACCTAGACTGTATCAAGGGCTCCTATTCTGTACACAAGGACCTAGACTGTATCAAGGGCTCCTATTCTGTACACGAGGACCTAGACTGTATCAAGGGCTCCTATTCTGTATCAAGGGCTCCTATTCTGTACACGAGGACCTAGACTGTATCAAGGGCTCCTATTCTGTACACAAGGACCTAGACTGTATCAAGGGCTCCTATTCTGTACACAAGGACCTAGACTGTATCAAGGGCACCTATTCTGTACCTGAGGACCTAGACTGTATCAAGGGCTCCTATTCTGTACACGAGGACCTAGACTGTATCAAGGGCTCCTATTCTGTACACAAGGACCTAGACTGTATCAAGGGCACCTATTCTGTACATGAGGACCTAGACTGTATCAAGGGCTCCTATTCTGTACACGAGGACCTAGACTGTATCAAGGGCTCCTATTCTGTACACAAGGACCTAGACTGTATCAAGGGCACCTATTCTGTACACGAGGACCTAGACTGTATCAAGGGCTCCTATTCTGTACACGAGGACCTAGACTGTATCAAGGGCTCCTATTCTGTACACGAGGACCTAGACTGTATCAAGGGCTCCTATTCTGTACACGAGGACCTAGACTGTATCAAGGGCTCCTATTCTGTACACAAGGACCTAGGCTGTATCAAGGGCTCCTATTCTGTACACAAGGACCTAGACTGTATCAAGGGCTCCTATTCTGTACACGAGGACCTAGACTGTATCAAGGGCTCCTATTCTGTACACGAGGACCTAGACTGTATCAAGGGCTCCTATTCTGTACACAACTGTCATAATCTATCTCAGATAGTGAAAAGGTATCACAGACATACACAAATACTGAGATTTCCTTTCAATCACCGGATGATACCTGAAATAGCATGTTCTAGAACTTCGGGACAATCATAGAGAATACTAAACAACTAATAACTACTAAATAACTCTTTTACTAAATGAGTGAGTGGTTTGGTATTCAACAAGCAAAAACAATTTAACTACTGAAACATTCATGAATTTAATTAAAACTTTATGAAACTGGGCTGAATTTTATTATTTTATCTTCCACTTGCTTAATTATATCATCAAAAATTTCAGAAATGATATCTGAAATCAATCAAGAGTATCATCAAAATTACCAAAATTTAACTCATATAAGTTTAATTTTACTCATTCCAAAAGCATGACTTTCCATGGAAACAAAAAAATAGAGCTATCTGCTCTTTATCTTATCAGGTCTCATATCTTATTTTGCTTTAGGGAATGGCCATATGGTTCCTTCCTACCACAGGGCTACAGGGTCACTAAATGTACCATTTCGATAGCATCCCCATAACCTAAGGATTCTTTACACAACATTTCATCATTCTATGCCTTGTGCATCTAAAGATGAAAAAAGTTTTTTTTAGGGGCCAATGGGCTTCCACATTAAGCAAAGCCATAAAATTTTAAATTCACCTGTACAAAATATTTCAGCTTTCTACACCTTTTGGTTCTGAAGAAAAAGGCAGAAATAGGTTTTAAGGCATTGCCCATTTGGCCCTTATTAGTGGCCACAGGGTCACCAAATCTATAAATCATAATCCTCCCTTGTCAAGAAGACATTACACAACATTTCAGCTTTCTAGACCTTTTGTCTTCTGGAGAAGAAGACAAAAATAGGTTTTTAAGGTGTGGCCCCTGTGGCCTTATTAATTTTCAGGCCTGATGAGCTTAAAAGGTTCAATTCAAAAGTGGTCTTAATTTTAGAAAACAAATGTGCTAAGTTTGGTTCATCAGATCTGGAATGAAGGTTTTTGAGACTGTACAGAAGGCCGGCAGGAATATCATATATATACTTCATAGTGGGAGTGTGATACTTTATAAAACATCCTCTTTGTCACTTAGACTAAGTCACCCAGAAGAGAGAAGCAAAGAGGTACAACATATGACATGAGATAATTTCTTGGCTTTACTTGCCTGTCAAAATGATGTCAGCAGCTAAACCCATCTCAGACCGTGGTTATTTAAAGATAATATACACGTCTACATAAGAAGCATAGAATAGTAATTTTTCTTGGCATTTACATATATTCAACGTTTCCTATAGCAAGAGCCATTCTATGACAAGGCAGTGATCAGAGGCTGAAGAACGTTAACATAGACTATGGAATAACATAAATATAACACGCTTAGCTTCTCCATATCACATGCTTACCCTTCTACGTATCACATGCTTACCCTTCTATATATCATATGCTTACCCTTCTACATATCATAATGCTTACCCTTCTACATATCACACGCTTACCCTTCTACATATCACACGCTTACCCTTTTACATAGCACACGCTTACCCTTCTACATATCACACCCTTACCCTTCTACATATCACACCCTTACCCTTCTACATATCACACGCTTACCCTTCTACATATCACACGCTTACCCTTCTCCTGGAAATACTTGCGACCATCAGACAGGAAATGATGCTCGATTCAGCCGTGTTTTTCCATTGTATGACATTTATAAAATCAATATCTTCAATAAACTTTGCCTCAGACTGAGAGACAATTAATAATTCACAACATATAATTGAACGAACCAAGGAATATTTTTATCATCAGAAACAATATATCACAATCTTTTTTGATCCATGTAATAATGGCTTAATCAAAAAGTAGGGTTTGATAAGAATGAATAATGAGTTATTATGGAACACTTTTAGAAATCCAAAACAGAATCAAAATTATCTTCTTTTTCTTTTAAATCAAAAGCAAAAAACATTAAGCTCAAATCAACTAAAGTTGAAAATAAACAATTCCAACAACTGATCCAGATTTTAGGTTTTAGTGTTTTTGAGTGATGTTTTGCGTGTATGATATCAAAATATCAGCACGGGGGAACCTTTGGTTTGAGTTATCTCTATTTACACAGTGATATCATTTGCAGCGTAGATAATTAATTGTATGTTTACTTCACACAACATTTTTGATAATGCTTTTAACAGTAAACATTAATTAAAAACATCAAATGACTTTAACGAGCAACTAAACCACAGGTGCAATATTTAGTCATGATAATAATATGCATGTTGAAACAAAAGTGAAGGACCCCATATTTTAGAAATATAGAACGCCTAACCTTTACGTGTTTTGTAGTAAAGTATGGTTTTGCCCTGAACTATTATAGTTAAAGCACAAGCCTTAAGACAAAAATTATACTTTGTTGCAAACACATGATGGTTAGGGCTAGATCTAACCATCTACCAAGTTAAGTTAAACATTTAATTAATTTTGAAAGGACTCACCCCTCGTATGCCCTTATTTCAAATTGCTTCAAAGGAAAGTAACAAAAGGATGACTCAACTACTTATATGGAAGCTAAAACATTACATCTCCTGCAAAGCTACAGCAATAGATTTTTCTAATCATTTCCATAATTTCTTATTTCATCTAAACTCAAAGTGATAACAGTTCTGAGAATTAATTGAATTAATTGAACACACAAATATTGAAATATACATTTCTAATTATTCTATTTTTCTTTTCTTTTATTTCAACTCAAATTGATGTTAACAGTTCAAATAATTAATTAACACAAGAATATTGAAATATATATTTCTTATTTTAATTTCCTGTTTTTTATATGAACTGAAGGTAATGATTTACAGTTCCAAGAATTGATTGAACAAAAGAATATTTGAAATATATTTCTCAACATTTTAATTTTCTTTTTTGATCTGAACTCTTAGTGTTGATAAATAGTTCCAAGAATTAATTGACGACAACTGTTTCTGACTCAGACAGTCAGTACATACTCTTGTAGACGCTAAATGCTATGACATTTCCCCATGAAGATGAGAATGTTCACCATCAATATACTTGTCTGGATCTATTTAACATGATACTATTAGGTTCTTATGTCTGATCAAGTATCATTTATTAGAAGACGCTGAACAAATGTGAAATGTTAATCAATGCAGACAAAAAATTGAATTAATGTTACAAAATTTTTAATATCCATGCTTTGCATGTGATTACCATTTAAAATGAAAGTCATAAAACAAATATCTTATCTAATTTATATTGAGTTTTAGATGGAAACCGATAGGGAAATGTCATAAATATCACTAAGCAAGTCTAAAAAAATTAGTTTTTTAGGAAAAATTAATTACCAAACTTAAAAATGAAGGAAGTCCTAATAAATATTCAGTTGGTTTTTAAGTCTGTAATCATCAAAATACATGTTACCTGCAAATTAAATTTAAGTTGATTATATTCTTTCTGATCATATCCGTGAATTTATAACAAGAAATTGTAATACCAATGTTGGTATGTTTTTAATATATTTTATCTACTTAAGTGTTTTCATAATCAATTAAAAATTTAGCTTATAATATGAATTTATTACATCATAATTATAACCAAATTTTAACTTACAACAGGGTATCAACATTAATTATCAATTTATACTGCAAATGGGCTTTAAGGAGTATTTGTATTCAAGTTTGTATTTGGTTTGGTCATATTGCCAAACCTTATCATAATAATAATTGTGTCAATTGAATGAGGAATTTTAACTTTTTCTGAAAATATTTGTGTTAGAGTTAATCAAGGTTGATTAGTGACAATAAGGAAAGCTTGAAGTCAAGATTATATAATCAAAAACTGGACAATGGAGCACATCAATCAGTCAAACATAATTCTTTAAACTTGTCTAAAGCTATCAGATGACAATTGCCAGTCTATAATGCTTCATTTACAATTGTGCTTCATGGAGCGGCCAATGTAGTCCCTATTACGTGCCACAGGGCCACCAAAGCTATGAATTATAATCCTCACTAATCCGTTCGGCTTCGGATCAGGAGGTCCGTGGTTCGAATCCCTCCAGGGGCTCGGCAACTTTGTCTGCAGTAGAGAACTGTTCTACACGCAGTCAGGTTTGGGTGCAATGCTACACTGAATTTCAGTGCAGTACCACCCATGGTTGCTAGTTCCAGCCCATGCTCGCAGGTTTCAACATAATGCATAGCCACAATATTGTTGCGGGCTTTCTCCCTGCAATAATACTAGCAGCCGTGATATAAGTGAAATACTCTTGAAAGCGGTGATAAACCCCATCTCACCTCACCTCACCTCATCCCACTAATCAAGGAGTTTGAGTAAGAAACAGAATTTTTGTCAAAGGTTCCAGTTGGTATCGCAAACCCATTTACCATATTTTAAGGATTAAAAAGGAGTTAAGACTTACATGACTGCATGTCATTTTTGTTTGAATTGTGTGTATGTACAGGTTTGAGTCTTTGACATCATTAGCACTTCATTGAGATATATCACGCACAATACTCTATGACATAAAAATCATCTTACAGTTATTTAAGAAGACAGTAAAATATTTTCCAAATATTCACCAAATTCCCATCAAAACATAGAATATTAACAAGTTTTTAAAAGATTCTCAATGCGCTTGACTACATGGGTATTCTTGACAGCATTTTTGAGCTCTGCACAGTTTACAAATAAGGTATGGTCAGATAGCATGAATAAACTGTTTTTAAGAATTTTAAAGTATTTCCTATTACTAGAAAATAAAGGTTAAAAAAAATCATAGAAATCTAGCATCATTCATGATTCAGAGAGAATAGTAATGGCAAATGTTTTCTTCAAATTATTCAAAATGATTCACCTGAGGATACCGAAAGGCTGAAAACGCTTGTGAATAAAATTGTATCTTTCTTTCTGACCTGAGAGTTGGACAATTTTGAACTGTATATATATATAAATTTATCATACAATGGATAGTGTTCTCGGCATAATAAAGCCAACGGATTTTTTCGATATCCGTTGGGCGTGGCTAAGGGACATATACGGATACCGATGCAAATTTCAAAGGTCAAGGTCGGAACTTCTTTCGAAAATTCCGATGACGTCACAAGCGTTAACATTTTGAATGCCTTTAGTAACGGAGAGAGGCATTACGATATGAATGATATATTGCATAAACATTAATCTAAGAAATAACAACAAAACTGTATGGCTCTTGAGCCATATGTATGACTTAGCAGTGCTAAAAACACTGTCATCACGATTTTAATGAAACCGATCGAACAATTTTACTCACAGGTACCAAAGGCAGTTCAAGTCTCATGTTCAAACACGTCATTTACCCATCTTCGGTGTTCTTTACTTAAATAATGTTTAGTTTGGATTCGGAAATCCACAGACTATCATCTAGTTTAGCTCTCCGGCCATCAATGTTCGTTCAATCGCTGTCTCATTGCTCTCAACGCAAGCTGCCATTGTCACGTAGGCGAAGGGAAGCAACTCTTGTCCCTTGGTGAGATTGACTCGTCCTCTCGATGACATCGGATTAAAGAACGTCAGTTCGATCCCGCCAAAGACCATTTAAAATGTGTCAAATTTTTTTAATCATCGTATTTTATAGATTTTAAAAATTTCAAAAAATCGGAGTCGTGACAAAATAACTAAAACGGCAATAAAACGCATTTATAAGGAGGAATTATATTTTGTCAATTCACCGTCAGAGTCATTGCTCTATTCATTTGCATATATCAATGCGCGAATCCTAAAACAATTTCAACTATTAAAAATAGTATTATCAGGCATTTTTTTGAATTAAATTTTAAAATGACATTGTATGATAAAGAAGTTATCATGCTCGTGTGTTTTGGGATCGTAAATATCCTGCATTAGGAATAAACACTATGTATTTAGCTCGCCAAGGCTCGCAAAATACAATGTTTATTCCTAATGCAGGATATTTACGATCCCAAAACACACTCGCATGATTATAACCTCTATATATATCTGAGGTGAAAGTTCAATCAGGCAGTGGTTGTTCTCATCCAAAAATTATTTGATCTTTCTTCGGACTGATAATGCATAGGTTGTTAACGATCATTAACAATCTGATTTTATCAAGCGTGAAAAGATGACAATACAAGTACATACCAATAGCTCGTACATATCCGCAATGACAGGGTAATCAACAATACTTAAAGTATATCTGACAGCCACAGTCAATAGCAATTTCTAAAAGGCATAATTTTGTTTTTTAGTTGAATAGAATATGTTTTTTAAATGTCAGTAATTTACGTTTTCTGCATGACTTACCTGCATTATAACTTGAGGCAAAAAAAAAATCAAAATATGATGTTATTATTTTCCTTTCAAATGCATTTATTAAACTTTAGCACACACAATCTCATATCTACTGAACCAACACTATTTCTCATCTTGACTGACTTGAGCTTGAATTGTAAACAAACCGCGCAATAACAATCATTTTCATATTCATACGAATAAGCCAAAAGCACTCAGCCATAACTAACCTCAAGGTTCAGAATGAAATGTCAGGTAAATGATATCTAGTATATAAACATGCCTGAAGTTATATAAGTATTAGCCTTCCAAAATATTAACCAACAGGTGCTCTAGTTCAATAGTCCTCATAGAATATCCTATATATGTATATGGGGGGGGGGGGGGGGGGGGGGGGGGGGGGGGGGGTCAGTGTCACAAAATCTACAAATTAGCCATGGAGCCCTATAACCAGATCTTAACAAGAAACAAGAACATTAAACTCTCTTTAAAGATCTTATAGAGAATCATAAGACAGCTTCTTTGAGAGGCAGTTTAGATGTTGAATAGTGATGATAATAAAAAAATATGTATTTATGACAACTTTTTTATTCATGATATGCAACGTCCATACATGTTTCTTTATTAATATCATATATAATGACAACATAAAACTATATACATCTTTACACTTTATCTGAAACTTATCTTATCTTGAAGTTGTCCTTTACTCTTGAATTCTCTCCCACTTGACAGACATAAAGTAACAATAGTTCAGTCACGATATGATATAATATATCAAAAGTATATGATATATATGATATGGTGTGCCCATGGACCATGTGTAAAAATTGCTGATAATATATTCCTCATCACTCTTCAAAGATCATCTGAAAGTCATACCTAAGATTAGGCTCTTTGATACTGTACCAGAGAAAGTTTGAAAATTCTTTTTGTTTTTGGCACATGCCATTTAAATACCACATGTACTGGTTTAAGGTCAAACCATCAAACTAGACTTGCATATTCATGCGAAATATTTCCCAGTTACTTTTCTATGAGAAATGAAATAATGCATTTTCTTACCCTGTTAAAAGTCTAACCTTCATGGTACTACAACAGCGTATTCTATGTCACTGTTAAAATCAAGAGTTAATGATCTCCACTTTTTTAAGCCTAATGGTCTGATTTTAGAATGACAGCCATAAATTGCCTCTGATAAGATCTCTGACCTCGGGTGAAGGAATTAAGTTAATAAAGATAAATATTTTGGATATAAAATCTAATCGATCAAACAAATGTAGGTCACTGTATCAAGGATATATATCCCTTTTCTAATTAGAAAAATTAATTAAACTGTATTAAAAAGATCACAAACTTTCACCTGTAACAGATGGCCTGTAATTGGTTCTGACAAAAAACAGAATAAAGTATGATACAGTTCTAAACTGTGTAGTGAAATAACATTTAAAAAGCCTCTTTATGAGTTGTTCCGAGTCAAATATTTCAAATTTTAAAAATGGTCTCTTTTGATTAAAGTAGTGACTGTTGCTGAAAAGTATTATTTCAAAATGTATAGGTTTTGTTGTCGTAGTTGAAAAAAATCATATATGACAAAAAAAGGCTGTTCTATGAATGAACACAAAATACTTCCTTTTGAATTCAGCCTCGAAAACCCATCATCATATCTGTCTATTTTTTATGCACCATTTATATATATATATATAAAAACCTGATTTGTTGAAACTTCGATGACTTTAATCACTAGTACTTTCAACCTTTCGGTATCTTCAGGTGAATGACGTTGAGTCAGTTATACATATATGTATATTCATTCAGCATTGTTTTATACTTGAGGTTGCTACCAATATCAGAATACCTGAATACTGTTGAATATCAGCTTTACATTACAGGTTATGGATGAACGATCACATGTTGAATAACTAGATGTATCATGAAATGAAATGCAATAATTTCAAATTAGATTTACATTATATATCTGATGTATTCATTTAAGGCCAAACAAAATAAGTTCCTTTCTTCGGGAGAAGTTACTGAAGAAGAGGGGAACAGAAAAGGAAATTTATACATGAAAAGTTTACTGAAAGGTTGAACATGAAAAATTATGTCAATACAACCATGATTTTATCACTTAATTGTGTTTTTTTTGTCTTTTGAATTATGTTGTGAACAAACAATTATCAAAACAAATGTTAAACAATGGTAACTAAGATATTTTGTGAAGCTAAAATACATTTCCAATCAATTCTAAAAACATGAGATCTTTATAAAAGCATAATAACCTAAAGACAGTCACTTCATAATCACTGGATTACATTGCACCGGTAAGTTACTGTAGAGTTAACTCCCTTTTAAATACCTTTCAATTTGTAAGGCAATGAGCTAAGGTTGGCACTAACTTAAAAAAAGATGTATTGTTGCACAAACTTAGACAAGATAAATATTACAAGTGAATCAATGTAAGGAAGTTGGATTACTGTTACCATGGAAATATAATTCAATTATTCAAATTTAGAAAAAGTACCATAATTTTAGTTGTTGGAAAGAAACGTTTTTTATTTAAATTATTAAAATTAATAAATGAATTATGAAATTGAGGCCAGATAAAAAAGTTAGGGGGTAAAGGTTGGCTGATACACCATATACTAACGAGGAATTATTGTTGATTCTTAAAAGGATAATGGGAAGGAGGGGTGGAGGGTGTGGGTGGGCGGGGTTTTGAGAGTCAAAGACGTTGACCACACCCCTTGATCTAATGTTATAATCATAACTGTTCACATAAACATCAAGACTCATAATATCAATGTCAAGGTATTAAAATCTGGGCTTATTACATTTACAGATTTTTTTTTTACATAACATAATAATATTCCAAATCCCTGCCTTACCTATCTGATGGAACTCAAGTCAAAGTTCTGGCAACTCCAGTCAAAGTTCTGGCAACTCCAGTCAAAGTTCTGGCAACTGGCAGATGAGTGAGTACACAAGGTCACCAGTTTGAGCACTTGGAATGTCAATAGATCATCAGCACCTCATACAATATAGATGCATTCTCCTCATCACCCACTCAACATAGATATACCAAGTGATCTATTTCTTGTCAAATGTCACGTCAATGCGTCTACAGCTAACCCCAAAGGTAAAATTAACAAGGACTGCAATTTACAAGGCCTAAAGCAATCATCTGAAGCGAAACAATGTGATCCCGGCGTCCAACAAGCGTGACATTCAGTTCTAGATTCAGCTGCAGTCCCTGATGCTCCACCATGACAGTTAACAACGTTTTCCTGTCGGCTAACTTGTATATCCTGTGAGCATCCACACAGATCATGTGACTCTTGTTAATTTGCTACAGTAACGCAATCTTCATACCTATATATCATATTTCAAGAAAACCACTCTTCTTTATCAGTGCTAGCTGGCTGTCTGTTATTGGATTTCTTCAACGATGCTTAGCAAGGCAGCTACGTCATTTCAACCTTAGCTACACTGCTTTGTTTTTGTGACACATTTGAGTACAGTGTAGATGTCATGGAAATCACCTTCCCTTTGTAATGCTTTTATCTAAGTGACATATTTGACTTCAGCATAGAATTAGATAAAAAGAACCTTCCTTTGAAATGCTTTTATCTAAGTGACATATTTGACTTCAGCGTAGAATTAGATAAAAAGAACCTTCCTTTGAAATGCTTTTATCTAAGTGACATATTTGACTTCAGCGTAGAAGTAGATAAAAAGAACCTTCCTTTGAAATGCTTTTATCTAAGTGACACATTTGACTTCAGCATAGAATTAGATAAAAAGAACCTTCCTTTGAAATGCTTTTATCTTAGTGACATATTTGACTTCAGAGTAGAATTAGATAAAAAGAACCTTCCTTTGAAATGCTTTTATCTAAGTGACATATTTGACTTCAGAGTAGAATTAGATAAAAAGAACCTTCCTTTAAAATGCTTTTATCTAAGTGACATATTTGACTTCAGCATAAAATAAGATAAAAAGAACCTTCCTTTGAAATGCTTTTATCTAAGTGACATATTTGACTTCAGAGTAGAATTAGATAAAAAGAACCTTCCTCTGAAATGCTTTTATCTAAGTGACACATTTGACTTCAGCGTAGAAATAGATAAAAAGAACCTTCCTTTGAAATGCTTTTATCTAAGTGACACATTTGACTTCAGCGTAGAATTAGATAAAACAACCCTTCCTTTGAAATGCTTTTACCTAAGTGACATATTTGACATCAGCGTAGAAGTACCTTTAATGAAAATTGTCTTTCCTAGCATTGCTTTAATTTTAGCTATAACATTCTGGCCTATCGACCTCTTGCAAGCAAGTATGGTGTTTTGCACTCGAGTAAGACATGAAATATCTACGTCTCTATGGTGAAGTAACTCCAAATATGACGTTAAATCTCTGTCACGCTAGCAACTTATAATCACTCGCCCTCTCTAATTAAGACGTGACAATTCAAATTAACCAAATAACAAGTCAACATTACATAGCACAGAGACGTTTAGCAACATTTCTATGTGTATTAACTATATCTATATATATATACCAGATTTCATATATATAACATGCTGTAGTTTGAGTAAGGCTGGTTCTAATAACATACACTAGTTTTTGCAAAGTAAATAATTAATTTGAACTGATATGTATTTGGTTTTGATGTCTTTATAGTTATATTTATCAACATATCATTAAAGTACAAATCATTTAAAAAAATGTTTGTGATCAAATACAAGAATAAGAATTAAAATTATCTCTTAATCCTAGTACTGCTAAAATGCTCAACATTATCACTGTACAGACATCAATGAGGTTTTGATTAAAAGTCATACAACTGGGGTTCTAATTAACCCTCGTACGACTTAACAGGTTCTATTTGACCCTAGCTGTTGTATTTTACTTAGAATCTTACATTCATTAATTTGTTTGAACCAGGTTTTGTGCACACTCAAGTATGCCATGTTTACGCAGGAAAAGTATATTGTCATTCATTAATCTTTATCATGTACAAATTTGATTTATCCACTGCCTAACACTTTGAAATATAAACCTGCTGTACCCGGGGGAAAAGAAAAAAAGTGATAAAATAAATTTTCAACTTAATGAATAACAACAAGCATCATTGTCAATATTCCTATCTCTGACACAAATAATCTCTGAAAAAATTAGGGCAAAATTATTTTTTTCAGTTAATGCATAGAATCTCCTAAGATCATTTTGACCAATTGGGAAAAAGAGATGCTAGTTAGAATCGCTCTCATGTTTCCATGTTGAAACCTGGATGAATCAAGGAGGATATTTAGATATTTTCATCAATTTCTTTAACTTTGTTGAATCGCTTAAAGGGAAAGTCCTATCTGGGTATTTTTTGTGGAAACAAATTTCAAGACGATGCAGTGTTGCATTTATTTCTTTGTCAAATTGTTAAATCAAGGACTACTAAATGTTACCTTAACTAACACATATGGAAATAAGTGTAAAATAATCATGTAATATACAAGTATAAACAGGGAAGAACTCTTTTCCACAAAAAATATCCTGATAGAATTGTCCCTTTAAGTGCTTCAGATGAATAAAGCCAATTCCCTCTAGTAGGCTTCAGCCTTAAGACATTTTGCCCCCATAAATATATAAATCAAGTAATAAATATGTCTGGCCTAATTAAATTAAATCATTATTTCCACTTACTCATTAACAGGGAACTATGGCAGTATGTCTTCCCCTTCCATCCACCAGCCAATACTGGGTAGTCGCACGTCACTGTATGGCGGCAGAATAACGTTTACAACTCAATCCTTATGAAAGATTAATTTCTATCCAAACTTGGAAAGAGCATAACGATAACATCTGAGTCTCCAAATATCTACTTAATTTCATTTCAAGATTTTCTCAATACTTTCAGTGATATTTTCTAAACAAAACACCAAGAATTAATATGATATGTATACTCCTGATAGTCTAGATATACCCTTATCTTTTTACGAATATCAATAAAATATATCTTTCCATAAATGTAATGAATCTCCTGTATATAACATTAAACTCTATCACCTTTGGATTAACATTACATTTACATCAGATATAAAGAAATAAGAATCATAAATAATCTAATGAGATAAATCTTCTCATATTTCTCAAAACCATAAAAAATATCTATCAGGAATAATTATGTACTTCTTGTATCTTGGGATTGTATCTTGGATCACATTACATAGAAATTAGTTCAGGTTCAAATCTAACACAAATGGCCATCACTTTCTTATAAGCACATTTTATCTTTTAGGCTACAAAATTATATCACATTACTTAGTCACTGGCCTCTCTGTTATAAGGTGTTTGATAACTCTTATTATCATAAGCTTAAAGAAAAGTGTTGATAAAAGAGAAAGTCATGATAAAAATGAGACAGACAATCATTTATAATCTTATGACCACCGGAGGATACCTCCTCCCTGTCTGTCTATATGTCATTACATCTACACCAATCAATAGCCAGTGTGTTTGACCTTTCCCAATTTGTCAAATAAAATCAATTATATATGCTGTTCTATTAAGCATCTTTTAGTAAACATCACACAATTAGGAACCCTGAATAAATTATTACTTCATTTTATGGATGATGATAAAGGCATAACCAAGTACAAGAAATGACATTTACCAATTGGAACCTGGTAAGAAGTTTAAACCTCAAAAGAACAGAAATAATCTGACATATAACAAAACTTTCAATGCGAGACACACATTCAAATATTTCAAGAAACTTTTTTTTAGCACAACAAATAAAAATACATAATCTTTTTAAAAAATCCAGATGTTTTATTTCATTTGTATATTGTTTCCATATATACCCTCTGTAGAAATGAAATATGTATCTTGAAAGTCGCAGTGATGGAGTGAAGTTTCCCTGGCATACGTACGTCATGTGACAAAAACTTATCCTAGGTGTCTTAGATATCATAAGACATCGCACCAATGTTATGGTAACGATAACAGCCTTCTATAAAGTATGTATTTCATAAGGAAAACTAAGTCAATACAAGGATTTGGTCAAGCTATTAAAGTCCATTTTCCTATCTTAATTGATTTCATACTAAAATGGTATTAATGGTTTCCCTCGGTATGTGACATTTATATTTTGCATAATACTAGTGAATTTCCATAAACCAATTCTTAATCTGGATACAATTGATATATGAAATATCAAAACAACCAACACACACACACATATATAAATCTATTAATTATGTGATTGAAGGTGAGATACTCTGTTCTATCAGTGAAATAAACCCTCTATCTGGCTACAGTGGCGATAACCTTTACCATCACTCTACTGAGTGGAGATAAACTTTATCACCACTCGAGTGACGTCAAGTTCAAGAGTTTGATGTCATGTAACAATGGTCTGATGTCATGAATTCTCATATGACGTCACACTGTTACCGCAATGACTCTTCCAAGCGACCGCTCAAGATGAAATTAGCCTTTTTGGACTTAATTATCATATGATAAATAGAATATCTGTCAATTCTTGACAAATACCATGTTTATCCCATCTCGCAAGATAAACTTTCTATCTCACTCGATGAGATAAACATGGTATTAGCCAAGAAAAGACAGATATCCTCTATATATATATATGTACACACGCTAAGGCCTCTAAGGTTACCCCAGTAAAGATTGTTATGGTTGAATACCACAGATGCAAAGATGCTGCAGGTAAATCATGGAGACAAACATTCATGCATCATACTAGTCAGAATATCACTATCAAGACCAGACATCATGAATATTTAGAGATCCGTTTCATTGCTTTCTTCAAGACTTTCCCGAAATAACTTAGTTTGACATTACAGTTTAAATTTTTAACAGGCATATTTCTAAAAGATAATCAGTTTTATCTGTTGTTATGAATAATTACTTTTGAAATTTTTCTATCTTTGTCAACAGAATATCAAAATATTAGGATTTATGCAGGTATTCAAAGAATTCATGTTCATAATTGTATAGCCTTGAAAATATAGGGTCTAATTACAATTTACTTTTAACGATTAACTCTAAAGGTTACATTTAAATGAAACAATTTTAGAATTTCTTTTTATAGTATTATATTATAAAAATTATAAATATTATTAAAAAAAAAGTATTATGAAAATATAAATTGTAAACTTTTCAGCAATTTTTTTATGTTTTTCATGTAACATCCCACACAAAACAGAAGTTTATCAGACTCAAAAGTCATGGAATTGTCATATTTGTAGAATTCACATTATATAAAGTTCAGTAATGACTTACTTTGGACAAAGATAAGCTAGGAATATGTTTAAATTTTTTTTACAAAATGTTTGAAATTATCAGTTTTCAAAAAGCAACTGTCAAATTTGTGTAAATGGTAATATTAGAAATAGTCATGACAAAGACACATTCATGACGTTATGATTTCTGATCTGTTTGCAATGGACACCAGTACATTCCCCAGTATACCATTATCATCTTCGGATTGGTGTTGTGGCCACATGATGAGTTCACTTTGTTGACCACCTACAAAAGTTCTAGAGGTCATATACTAGAAAGAAGAATTAACCTACATTGAACACTTAGGCTATGTGAATCCATATTTCTTGAAATTACAAGTTCTGCCACTATTTGCACTATTTTCCACTATCTTGTTTGATATCCTTTTACTTCGGACAAATTATGGACTTGAAGACAATTCAATACACCATATAAGACCAGGAATGAGCTGAGAATTTGATACCAGAAATTAGGGGTTGAAATAGGGCTTGTATCCAGGGTCTTATAATGATGCAAATTGGCTCTGTAGCTCATCAGGCAACAGGGCCACAAAGTTATTAATTAAATTGTCACTAGTTAAGGAGGTACAGAAGGTTTTAGCTTTTTAGGCATTATGCTTCTGGAAAAGAAGATGAAAATAGTTCTTACGGGCGTTGCCCCTGTGACCCTTTTTAGGGGCCACAGGGTCACCAAGGCTGTAAAGTATAATCCAAACTAGTCAAGGAGTCTGTACACAAAGTTTCAGCAGAAGAAGAAGTCAAAAATGCACCAAGTTAATGGATGCATTGACGGATGGACAGATGCGGACAACGTGCTATGCAAAAAGCCTAAGCCAAAGTGAAACGAGTAAATATCAACTCGCAATGCATCTCTGTCAGTCAGCAATGTAGAGCTGCAATGGGGGTCAGCTAATACATGATATACCAGGGTTTCACTCAATTTGGATGGCTGAAAAAGAGGGTCGGCTTATAGGCGAGGCCAGCTTATACCGGGTCATATAATATAACCTGAAATGAGGCCCAAAGACATATTTGTTAAAGGTTCTATAGGATTCAGATAATGATACAGAGGTGAAGAAAGGGCAACCTACCGTCACTGTTGAGAGGATCTTCAGTCTTCACATCGGTTGCCTCGTTATTCTCCACCTTGACCTCCTTCTTCGGCCTCTTTCTTTGTAAAGGTCGAATCCGCTTCTTCTTCTTCACCCGGATGTTAGGAAGCTTCTTTGGTTCAATCCCAGTCAGGGTTGAATCTTCCTTCAATGGAGCTGATGTTTCTGCTGGCTTCTCAACCTTCTTTCTCCTTTTCCTCACAGTTAGTCTTCTTTTTATTTTCCTCTTTTGTTTTGTCTTTAGATTTGTCCTTGTTTTATCAATGTCTTTAGTGGATTCCTTCTTCATCATGCCCTTTGAGGACTTTGCAGTAAATACATCTTTACTTGACTTTTTCCTCTGGAGGGTGACGATTAGGTTTTCTCGTTTCTTGAACTGAGTCTTCTTTGGTGGTTGTTTTGCAACAGCAAATGCATCAAGACAAGGAACTTTGACCGATGTCCTTTTTCGTTTTGACCTCACAGCTTTCCTCTTTCCCTTTTTCTTCACAGACTTCGCTGCAACCTCATCTTTGCTCTTGCTCTTCTCCTCTACTGGTCTTTGCTTGGCTTGTCTGCGGTCAGTCTTCTTCTCATCCAGGTCTTTCCGCAAAGTTGTGATAATAAGGGATAGTCTTTCATTGCTTGTGTTGGTATCAGACGTGTTCTCCCCGTCAGCATCTCCATCATCAGCGATATCAGAGACAATCACCAGCTTCCCTTCATACCTGGGCGGACTCTCTGTCTCCTCAGTGTCAGTCCAGGGAGCACTTCTAGGCCATGAGTGACCCAGCGAGTCTTGGAAGATCTCCTCGAAGCAGGTGTTGTCCTCATCGCACGAGTAGATCAGGGTGGCATCACTGTCCTCAGAACCATCTCCTTGAGCTCTATGTAGATTCAACCGCCCAACTTCTATTCTTTCTTGGTCTGGCTCTGTCTTGATAGACGCTACATCGATGAGACCTTCATGTGTCCACACTTCTTGCTGTTGCTCCTGATCAAACTCAAAATACTCAACCTTACACTGTGTCAGGAGTTCTGTTGATTGAGGGAGATGGAATTCATTGGATTCTGGACAATGATCTACTTCCCTGTTTGAATCTTCAGCAGTTAAAGGAGTTATATCTTTGTGATCAAATTTGTTTTCTTGGAGCTCGGAAGCATTGTACGTGTCATCATTGTTCATTTTTGAAAGAACTGGAGGTTCTTCATCCTCATAATGCATGACATCAAGGTCAGACACCATTTTCGTTAATTCTGTGGAATATTGGATGCCTTGACAGATACTTGCCACATCTTGGCTTTCAATTTTCTCTCCTGATAATGTTTCTGTTTCTGGTGAAGCACCCACTGCAATCTCTACTGAATCTTGGTCAATAACTGATGTAGTATGATTTTCAAAGTCATTTTGAATGATGCTTTGATTTTGATTAGCAGATTGTTCTCTTTGACTGTCTGATGGATACTCAGAGGGAACATTAGGGAGAGTCATGTGGCCCAGAGGTAAAGGAGCCATGTCTTCTTCAGTCAATGATTCTCTTCTCGTTGTTGAAGCACCGTCACGCTGAGTGATACTTGATGTGAACTCTTGCATATTCACTTGTGAAGACACCAATACTGGATTCATTGCTTGATTCTCTAACTGTGTTGGACAAGGGGGAGCAACTTGCCCAACCACAACTGAATACTGAGCAGTAATGCATGGGGAATACATTCCCGAAATGGATGATGATACTGTTGTGATTGCATTGCTTGAGTAATTTGACTGTTCATTATTTACAAGCACACTTTCATTCTGACTGTCAGTTCTTGGAGAATTATTGACAGACAAATCGATATTGTCACTTCGTTCAGTTTTAATGTCTTTACATAGGACCTCCTCTTGTGAATGTGTTGGTTTTCTTCTCAAAGCTTCACCATTGAGATCAGATTTGCCCTCTGAAAAATATATATGAGCACCACTTTGGACACTTGTTATAACACACACTGGTGAGCTGGGATCATCAGCATCAGCTGTCTTGGAATTGGGATCATTAAGGCACTTGAAATTGCTTTCGTTAGAAACATTGTCATCAGCAGAAGACTTTGACGTCATGTCATTTATTGTTAATGAAATATCGCTTAACAAGTCTGTTCTTTTATGTAACAGGTCCTGACAAATATCCTTCAGAGTTCTTGGGTTTCCATTACCATTAGTGTCATTTTTAGAGTGTCCATCCAATACTTCTTCGTTCTCTTTCTCCGTTGAACTCTCACGACCAACTTTGTCACCTTTGCCGTCATCATTTTGATCTTCCTTTTCCTGGTCTCCTCCTTCCAGAAGATCACGACCATCAGCATCTCCAAGTGATGAACCACAGGCTTCTTGGCTATCCTTTTCATGATTTACTGATTCCTCTACAGACGGTGCACATTGGTCTACAGTGTCTTTATCTTCCAGTGAATCTATAGCTTTATCTTCAAGTGACTCTATAGCATCTTTCACCAGTCGTTCAGTGTCAGTTTCCACATCATCATCTCTGCACAACGTGTCCATTTCCTCAGGTTCAAAGAAAGCTGTTACTTCCTTGAAGGATGATTCTTGCTCCTCTCCTCTTTCCCGGGAGGACTCTGCTTTCCTTTCACTATCATTTCTGAGATCCTCTTCATCAATAGCTTCAAGATGGGGAGGAGAGAGAGTAACAGACGGAGAGGAGACGCTATCATAAGTAATCTCCTCTTGGGGCTCTCCTGCAGAAAATTCACCATCACTTTGACTTGCTTTATCATCGTCTTTTGCAGTCAACACTGATGTAGAAGCATCATCAGGAACACCTTTGTTTGAACTATCACAAACTGAAGAAGGGGTTTCTGAATCTTGGAGACATTTATCCTTTTCATGAACATTGAGCTTTTCATAGTTTTCCTTAATCTCAACATTGAAGGTTGATCCTTTGGAAAGTTCATCATCTGATAACTTATCAACATTGTGCTCATTTTCACACACCTCTTGTGAGCAAGCATGTTTAGAATCAGCTGACTTGAGATCTTTAGTACTGTCAGCCAGTGATGTTGTTGTACACCCATATGCATTGTTTAGATCATCAGGATCAGCACATTGTGGAAGGTCTGTGTTTGCATTTGCACCAGATTGCTTATTTACATTATAAAACACCGATTGCTGGTTAAGAATCTGCCTTGGCTTTCTAGATCCTCCAAAATTAGCCCCTTTCAGTTTAGTCCTCAACTTATCAAGATCAAACATTTGCATGTGCCTCGGAATAGGTCCTAAAGGTTTAGGTGAGAACAGTCTGGATGGAGATTTACCTTTCCCTGAAGTTTTAAAAGGCATGTTGGTTTTGGAAGAATTATTGCTGAAGGCAGTCTGCAAGGGACGGGAAAGGGACATGACCTTGGGGTCGACAAGGAGGGAAGATATGTCACTCACTTTGTCATCTGATTTTGAATCACTTTTATCATTAGTAGTCTTGACATCTGTTAAGTTCTTACCTGCTTTCAATGATCTAGTGGAAGAGTCACCGCCCGCTACAGGACCGGTGTCACCTCCATCATGGAGAATCTTTCTCTTAGTTTTCTTGTGTGATACCAAGTGAGCATAACTACCATTAAAGTGGAGGCCAGCAAATTTAAGTTTCCTTTTGATGAGTTTTTCAGTCAAATTCTCAAGCACAACAACAGGTTTCCTTCGTAGTATTTCTCTCAATGAAGGGACACTATTGCAGAAGTCAAGTGTGGATAGTGGAATGGGAGTAATGTCTGATGATTCAGAGTGTTTTCCAAATGATGATACTGACGCAGAAGACGATTGAGCAACGGTTAAAGACTTGTGGTTTCCCCTGACAGGTTCAGGAGATGAAGATGATGCTGATGGAGTTGAGGACTTGGATGCATAAATTGAATGTGATTGTTTAGTTGGCACATCTGATTTAGTTTTTGTAACACTCTGAGGTTTTCGATGCATGAAGCTATTGTCCTTGGAGTGTTCCGAGTCTGGCCTTGAAGAGTCAACACCTAACGATGAGGATGAACGACTGGAAGATGAAGATGAAGATGAAGGCTTACTACTACTGCTAGCTTTGAATGGACTTCCTTGTGTCAGCAAGGAACTAGAATTCTTGTCCCCACGTTTGGATGGGAAGGGACGACTCCCCCCACATCTTCCCTGCGTCCTTCCCCGACGATGTCCCGGTGCCATGGGTGAAGAATGGACTGTGTCCTTGTAACTGTGATAGGAGGTGTCCTTGTAGGTGTTGTGGTCTCTGTGACTGCTGTAGTCCCGCCACCTGATTGCATACGATCTGTGCTCACTCTGTCGGTAGTGGTTTGTGTGTTTTGGGTACGCATGAGGGTGGTATCTACCGCTGGGCGTCCAGCTCCGCCCCTGACTGCCCCCTGGGTGGTAGTACCCGCCACTCGGTCTCCAGTAGCCGTCCGTCCTTTGCATTCCTTGTGGCCATTCACTCCTCTGGTGCATGCTTCTGTCCAGTTAGGTGTTGTCCGATAACTCCTCCAGGACCTCATCCTTCGTCAGGGTCGGTAGCATTTTGAAAATCTGAAAAGAGAAGGAATGATGTAAATGTTTACATTTTTAAATTATTACAGTATAATTGTATTATGTCAACTATTCAGGTGAAAGAAAAAATTTATGTTTTTGAAATATTTTCATTGTTAGATTTATTTTATTCGTAATTTAGAAAAAGGAACTTAATGTCATATTTGAATGATGTTTCAAGTAAGATTAATTTTGTTTGTCATTCAGTCTGATTAAAATCGACTAGGGGAAGGTTACTCCAGTGTACCATTTGTTATACATAATCGCCGCTAAACGCTATTTAAAAACGAGGATGTGATTGGATAGCTTACGACTGGTTTGTCTGCGCTAAACTGGTAATAACAACACGCGATAGAGGTGGGTGCATCCAGACCGAGACGGAGAGGATATCCCGAATGGTACGAGCCCCGATAGAGACAATATTTTTTATATTTTATTGCTCGGAGCACGGTCGATAATAATCAGACTTGTTTGTCATTTAGATGAAAATAATAAACAAACATTTTCTAAACATTTAAATTCATATGTGAACAATTAAGATGAAAACTATATCACAAAGACTGCTGAAAAATCAAAATCATTTTTGGCAAACTTTAATTGTAGCTTTTCATAAAAAAAAATAAAAAAATATTATAACAGTAATAGACCATCTGAACAACATGGACCTTAAGATAATTTTATCTATTGGTAATTTAACCCTGGCATATGCCATACATAATATAATACTTTATCATTGTCTCAAACAACTCCCTTTATACACACTAACAAGGCTGTGTTTGGCGATTATGGCAGGAGATCATAAATAATGAGTCTTTAACGTCATGTTAAATAATTTGCACCTTAATCTCAGACATATCAAAATTCTAAAATCTGTTTAGATACAAAAAGTTATTAGATTGTTAGTTAAAATGCCAATAAAACAAACAAAGTCTTACTTCACACTTACTTCAAAGAGAATGCATTAAAAAGTGGAGATATCAAATACACAGGTGACACGAAACGTCACTCTTGATAAGATAAGCTTATCTGCTACCTTCGCTTTGTCTTATATCTTATATTATCTACTGACATATAATACGGTCCAAAGTAGATTGTTATAAGTCTCTTATCATTGTGCTGTCACTTGGTACTAAATGATCTCCCATGTAATACAATTTTATATTAAAGAAGTATATATCCACAGTAAGGTTTGTGATGCTATCACTTGGTACAAAGGTGAATGGGAAATAATATAGGTAGATGGTAATCTTCTTAATGTTTCATATCAAGAGTTACGAAATGACCTCCCATGTAATACAATTTTATATCAAAGAAGTGCTATCCCTACACTTTAAAACTTAGTGCACAAGTCAATTGGAAATGAGATTGCTATCTTAGAATCTTCTTCTTCTAATCTCAACTAAATGAACTCCCATGTAATACAATTTCCTATTGTAAAACCACTGTCAGAGCTCTATGCTTGGGCTGGACATGTTTGCCTAGTCTGGAAAAGTTTGAGAACTACAGGACTTTCATAGGTAAAGGCAATAGGAGAAAAATAAAGTCTAAACAAAAAAAAAAAGTTATGTAGCAAGATATCTGAAAGTAATATGCAACTTTTTGCAACCTTTGAGGCGTCATTTCCTTTTGTAGAAGCCTAATACATGTTTGTTAGTCATATCTGTTTACTCATTACGTAAGCTATAAGTAAACACATTATTACCTACAAGGGCAGTCATATTGAGGTTCATATTTTTCATATGTTGCCCTAAGGCAGAATATCACTTTTTCATTGTGACGTCACGTTACAAACAATGCTTTGACGTCACGGTTCACCTATGCATCACAATCTATACAGGTCGGCGGTGGCTATTCCGGCTATGCTGAGAAGTAGGTTTAGACTATTTTCTTTAATTTTGCGACTACGGTAATATACAGAATATCATATTCGTGCCCATGACATACTATGTTTACTCGTGCCTATATATCAGTATATCCCTCGCTCTCGCTCGGGAAATACTAATATTTAGCCACTCGTGTCGTAAACATAGTATGTCATGGACTCTCATATAATATCCTCTATATACCGGCTGTATCAAACACCACCGATCCAACGTCATGATGTCACAGGTGCAAGGCAATATGATATAGATAAAGCAGTGTATCACTAGTATTATCTTACAATAGAAACTTGATAACCAGATATCACCTGTCAACCCATTTATTCTTCCCGGAGGCTACTCAAGTTATAACTTCAAACCCTCTCTTAAAAGTAAAAAAGATCACATAAAATATTCTAAGCATAATAATATCTTTAGTAGACATTAAGTGGGCTGGAAATAAAAAATCGAGAATGGTTGCAATGACTGCTAGTAGCTGGTTAAAGAGGTTTTTAGGTAAAATTACAGATTCTTATTATTTGTAGTAACACGCTATTTGGAGAACAGTTTAATCCTCCACAACACTAGCAGCTGAAATAAACCATAACTGTCTCTAACAAGTTGTAATCGATACAAATACTGTTAATGTGATTTCAAACTTTGAAAATAGTTAAAAGTTCATATTTTCCTTCTTTTCTAAATTATTTCTGAAATATCATTGGCTCATATCTCACTCTGAAGTACATATTTTGATGGTAAGTGGACCAGTCCTGATAGATATATGGCTCTAAGCTTGTGGTGATCCTAGTGTCCAATAAAATGTAACTCGCAACATTTTTATGACTTTATTGTAACCATAGATCAACTATATCAGACTTTAAAGGCACCACTCGGCCGCGTTTCGTCCGCCATTTTGAAACGTTAGCATTCCGAGAAAACAAATGTGCTGTATTATGCTTATTCATTAATAAAATAAAGAAATAATTACTTGACTGATATAAGAAGAGTATATTCACAAATAATTCATAATAAAAGTTACCAGTTACAACAACATTTTGTCGTAATAATGCATTCCACGATCATAGCTTCAATGATTGGCTTAATTTCACGATGTTTTTGTTTTTCAAGCGATACACTTTATTCTTTGGCAAATTGTTTAATCTTGAACAACTGCAATGCTAACCTTACAACCATAATTGAAATCAAGTGTGAAATTATCATGTAAAAATCATTTATAGCTGTAAACAGGAAAGTCCTCCTGAATTTCGTTTCCACAAAAAATACCTCGCTCGAATGGTCCCTTTAAGTAAAATGTATGCCTTTGCTTTGCAATATTCATGTACAAAATGTACAAATGATGTGCCAATTATTAAAGAATTTGAGATACTCAGACAAATCTCTTTTTACATAAACATTCTTGTAAGTTAATATCATTCTTGCACGATTGAAATACAGTCACTTAACTTTTGATTGTGCTACCAGGTCTACCACAGATATCTGATTTAAGGCAGATTAAGGGAAGCAGACTCATCAATGTTCTTTGTACTGTTCCCAGATCAATTAACCTCTTTCATATACTTTCAGATAATGATGATGATTACAATGATAATAATAATGGAAACTTTTATATAGCACCAAATCTCCACCCTGTGGGCTTAAATATCTCTATGCTCAATTACCTTGGTCTAACTCAGTCTCACATATAGTCGCCTAGGGTTACCTATAACACAATTTCTACCAGGTACCTATTTGCACTGCTGGGTGAACAGAGGCTCATTTTGAACAAAGTCACATGCCCAGGTAGACACCATAAGACTTTAAACTCATGTATCGGGAATCACCCTTCAAACTCTTAGTTCATTCACGCTTGGGGTCACCCACCCATTCGGTGAGTCATGCCTGATGTTCCTGAACTTCTCTGATAGTGTTCAAACTGAGCTTTGCACAGGACCAAGTGCCACCACTATCATAAAGCGCTCTCCGCTCCCTTATCAAACCCAGACTGACATATAGTCACTCAAGGGTCACCGAAAACACAATTTCTACCAGGTACCCATTTGCACTGCTGGGTGAACAGAGGCTCTTTTTGAATAAAGTCACTTGCCCAGGGAGACACAATAAGTGTTCAAACTCATGTATCGGGAATCACCCTTCAAACTCTAAGTTCATTCACCCTTGGGGTCACCCATCCATCTCCGAAGCCCTGCCCGATGTTGCTGAACTATGATGGAACTGTCCATTCACGCCGTAAGTATATATAAGCAATGCACACCAGCAAAAAAGTCCAACAAATGATTGTTTGTCATCTAATTAATTCCAGCATTGGACAAAGGTTAAATTGAGCCATTGTGTCACCATGATAAACCAGGCTAGACTCAAATCATGACAGATATCTAAAATGATTAATTGGACAGACTGTTTGTTTTATAGCATTTCTCTGAATCATTTCACACAGGGTGACAGTAATGTTGACAAAAGTACAAAAGTGCATAATTAACAAAGAAAATTTATTCTGTAAACTAAACACTGATGATAAATATGAATGTCATTTATGGTGTAAGGTCTATTCGACTGGAATATGACACCATATATTTCAATCATGTCAAAACATTTATTGCATTATTCCTGTTCTATATTCATAACTGAATAAATATATTATTAGAAGTGTGTCAAACCCTTAAAGGGGCATTAGCATGTTTTTTTAAAATTTTATATATTTCAATTTTTCCATGATAATTGTATGTTAATGCTAAATGTATTAATTTGATAGTGTAAAACATCTCATTACACAAACCAATCATCAATTATAAGGATTCACATATAGTCAATTGGCGGCCATTTTTGTATGAACACCTTTCATTCATTTTGTGTAAGAAAAAGGAATCGCAAGGATGAACATTACTTAATACATTTGATTTATTACTGCCTTTTTTAGTTTAAATACATTATCTTTCAATTGGAACCATTTATTTTCATTTTCCTGACATCACCTTATAATCCCCCTAAAAACTTGCTACTGACCCTTTAAATGGAGATTATCATTTGAGATATTCATTTTTTTTAAAGTTCATTTTGATTGAGATGAATAATTGATTGAAATGATTGTTGTTATTATGATTGAAAACATTGAAGGAATCCGAAGGAGGGGGATTCAAAGAATATTCTCCAAACATGGTGAAATTCTAAACATCATCACTCTTACTGTCTATCTTATTCACCACAATAAAGAAAATGGTTTAAAAATTTAGTGCATTGTCATGAAATATTGATGATGTATGATTAAGAAGCGATGGTAGATATTATAATTTGAAGATATATATACTGTGTTTGGAAATCAGGGGCATATAATGAAATTATTATAGCTCTATATTCAATTTAAAGTCAAACGCGTTACGTTAGGCTTTAAATGGATAATTAAGACATTTCCCCAGATCGACATTCATGCATATTTAGAGAATAACCAACGAGGTACGAGTGATTACGGGATATCTGCCCGAGTCTAAATAATGTTCACAGTCGCGAGCCTTGGCGAGCGACTGAACATTATTTTGACGAGGGCAGATATCCCGTAATCACTCGTACCGAGTCGGTTATTCTATATATTACCCATTTGTAATGAAATATAATTAACAAAGACTGAAAAAATGTGATTGAGAAATCGTAGTAATGCTGTAGTAAGTGATACCAATCAGCTGATCAGTATTCATACGCGTGTCAAACCGAACATCTCCAGAGTGAATTAGTCAACAACGCATCGGAATCTAGTTCAGTTTCAAAACAATACGAAAATGACGAAAATATTGTCCCTGAATGATATAATACACTTTTCAACCTTGAACAAATTAACACACATAAAACTCTTAACAAATAACATTATTTGATAAAGATAATAAGTATTTGAATCAGCCGATCGTCACGCTGTACTACCACTGTGATGTGTTGTTGACGGCACAATGTTGTAACGAAAATGTCAAAAACCTGTCAATTTTTTAAAACTATAATTGATAAAAGTGGCAATATCTTTCAGAGAAACTTACAAAGAATGCATCAAAACAAGTCTGTATGTCAGGATAATCAAATAATCTGAAGTTTGAACAACATTTGTTTCTTTCGACGTTACTTTCATTCACGTAGCAAGCGTCAAGAACGATAACTCTAATCGGCCTGTGATCACGGTAGGATAGTTCCCAGAGCTGATCAACTATGTGTATGTTGATTTGTAAAAGTTATTGCTGTCATGAATGTATGTATTGAATTTGAGTCCCCATGGTTTTTATGTGTTAATAATTACTAATGGATCAGTGAAATTCTTGTGCTTGGATAGATTTCATGAATTTTCGATGGCAGCCATGTTTGTTTACAAACACACAGCGCTTATTGTACCTTTGGAAAAAGAGATCACAATGAAATTTAACACGTAGATGAATAGTTTCAAATAATACTGCGTTTAAATATCAACCTGTAAATTATATGATGTACAGTAATATTCATCGTTCTACGATTTTATTTTTAACCTAATCGACATGTACATACGTTCGACACGTTCAATTTATCAATGAAACTTGAAAATAGTTCCGTCGACCAATCGTCTTTCATTCTCTTAGGAACCGACCAATCAACGTTGAGAATCACTAAAAAGCACATGTGCGGATATCAAAAAAATATCCACTCGTGTATCCTCGCCCGTATGGGTAATATTGACGTATTTGTGAATCTCGACCTTACTTGGACAGTACAGACTAACGTTACTTGCAGTAGGTCTCGGACAGTGCAGACAATATCCAAATCTCGACTAACGTTACTTGCAGTAGGTCTCGGACAGTGCAGACAATATCCAAATCTCCAAGGGAGCTCACTCTGATCAGTAGAAGTTTGAATATCACGACCGTTGACAGCGTTTAGTTTAATTCACAAATTTAACGGTGGTATTATTGAATTGAATTATTGTAAATAATTTTGAGGTAAGCTAGTGTATTTCTTATTTCAAAACTTTAATTCACGATATCCTGTCCGCTTAAGCTTTTTCGGGACCATTTTGACCTAATGCTATGTTACTGAATGACAAACTTGCCAACAGGAAATCTGAACTGTTGTCAGTTTCTTGTGTTTTGCCGGGTTTGACCTCATTCAACCGTTTAGCTTGTGGAAAGTTTGATTAAATTTGATAAATAATGTGCATAAAGTAAACCCTAGCTTTCTTTTAAATTTCCGAACCAACACTGGTCCAACAGCAAAATTTGAGAATTACTGTTGCTAGGCAACAAAATTAATGAATTCCTGCGCATTAGAGGAAGTAAACAGAGCACCGTATAACCAAATTATACGCCATCTGTTTTTTTCACAGTAGCCAATAACAAAACGAGTAATTTGCACTTTTATGGTAGAAATACATTGTATAAGAACAAAATGTGTTAGTCCAACATTTGTAAAATAAATAAAAAAACTTGAATTTTTGGTTTAAATCAGCTTACTATGAAGTGAAAACTGACAATAATCTTATTGAAGAAAGACGAAGGATATCTCATTTATATATTACTGTCTTCATATATATACAAAATAGCAATCAAGTTGACATCACAAAATATACTATGATTTGTTTATTGCTGTTTTTTTAACATTTTCAATTATCACCATTGTCTTTTTAGTCTTGACATGATGTGAGGTATGATATTCAATAATTTATACACACTAAACAATTATTTTGTATTTTTCTGAGAACTTGATAGTTTTGACATTTCCAACTCTGAAAACATTTGTCTAAAACAGAGTTTATGAATTATCAATAGCGTCACCATAAATTGTCTATTTCCTCCTCCGCTGATGTTAACTCAAGATTGCAAACAAAAAACATATTAAATTGATGAAAAAAGATTTCAGAATATGATTTAATAGCTTATGAAAATTCACATTTTACCTTGATATTTTAGGACAGTTAAAATTTATTAGTGTGGTACAATTGGTATAATTATTAGAGGCAAAATGGACTTCAAGTTTTATTATTTCCAAAATGGTGTAGTATAAAACATCATGTGTTTTCAAACAACGTAAAAAAAGAAATATATATATATAATAATAATAATAATATCATGGTTTAAACATTGACAACTTTCCTTGATATACTCCAAACACTACAATTCCATGCAACAGCTGTTTGTATATTGAAAGTGTTGAAATAGTATATCCACATTTCACAAGTTTAAATACCAAAAATAATCTGAAATAGCATCAATATTGTGTAATGGCTGGATCACGAAGCATTATCATTTTTTAATTAGATTTGTTAGCGAACACTACTTAATAAACATAGCATCATTTAGTGGTAAATTTATTATAAAGAACAGGATTATATTTACTTTATTTTCAATGTCATATTCAAAGGTACACACCAAAAAAGTCTCATTTTAACCAAAGTATTTCATAGATATATGAAAATATACTTACTTTAATGGAAAGAAAACAATCAAATCAAACAAAATAGAATTTAAATGTAATCAAATTATAGCATAAAACAGACAATGACAGGAATTGCTTCTGTGAGAGGCATTTTAGAAGTTGGGATGACAATAACAAAAAGGAATATATGGATGACAACGTGTTTTTTCCTAAGATCGACACAATAACCTGTGTCGAAATGTCGCAAAACCATGAATAAACAAGTTGTCGTTCATTATCATATTCCTCTTTTTTTGATAAAAGGAATGTAATTCGGATTGGGAAAAATAAAAATGATAAAAAACATTAAAACATTCAAATAATGACATAAATAGGAATAAAGTCCCTCTAGCTTACAGTAGTTAGTAACATTTTGTAGATAGGATTTGAAAACATTTCTTAGAGGGGAACATTAGTATTCAAACCAAAAAGCATATGAATGTAATCAAATAATAACATACCATATAGACAACATAACAAATAAAGTCCATCTAGTTTACAAATACAGCAGTCAGTAACCGTGATTAGATGGGATTTGAGAACATCTCTAAAAGCATTCATCATATTTAACTATCCTTTTGCATGGAAGGGGATTTCAACACCAAGATCAACACTGCTTGGTTGAAAGCATTGATTTCCTCTCACATTAGACATTTACATCAATTTAAAGTTATTGATTTCTTTATGGTGCAATTAACGAGAGATTACTCATAGGATTCCCTTTCCCCCTGTATGTACATAGCAGCGTCCCTGCAACACACCTAAGTGGACACTGAGGCTGCATAAAACAAGAGTCATCAGAACACTACATAGCAATAGGTCCCCATATATAAGAAAATTCCACAAAATCCCTAAAAACTAAATCCGAAGAAGATGAGAATCCCCAAAAAGGCCAACTATATATGCTGACATATCAAGTTTCATTTAGATATTTCTTATAGTTCTTAAGTTCTGGTCCTGAAAAAGAATTTTAAGTTATATTTTCATTGAAATTACTTAAAATATTAAATCCAAAGAAATTGAAAAGCCAGACAGGCACATTCTACCCATGCTGACTATTCAACATACCAAGCCTCTCTGAGCTGGGTGTAGCACATTCTACCCATGCTGACTATTCAACATACCAAGCCTCTCTGAGCTGGGTGTAGCACATTCTACCCATGCTGACTATTCAACATACCAAGCCTCTCTGAGCTGGGTGTAGCACATTCTACCCATGCTGACTATTCAACATACCAAGCCTCTCTGAGCTGGGTGTAGCACATTCTACCCATGCTGACTATTCAACATACCAAGCCTCTCTGAGCTGGGTGTAGCACATTCTACCCATGCTGACTATTCAACATACCAAGCCTCTCTGAGCTGGGTGTAGCACATTCTACCCATGCTGACTATTCAACATACCAAGCCTCTCTGAGCTGGGTGTAGCACATTCTACCCATGCTGACTATTCAACATACCAAGCCTCTCTGAGCTGGGTGTAGCACATTCTACCCATGCTGACTATTCAACATACCAAGCCTCTCTGAGCTGGGTGTAGCACATTCTACCCATGCTGACTATTCAACATACCAAGCCTCTCTGAGCTGGGTGTAGCACATTCTACCCATGCTGACTATTCAACATACCAAGCCTCTCTGAGCTGGGTGTAGCACATTCTACCCATGCTGACTATTCAACATACCAAGCCTCTCTGAGCTGGGTGTAGCACATTCTACCCATGCTGACTATTCAACATACCAAGCCTCTCTGAGCTGGGTGTAGCACATTCTACCCATGCTGACTATTCAACATATCAAGCCTCTCTGAGCTGGGTGTAGCACATTCTACCCATGCTGACTATTCAACATACCAAGCCTCTCTGAGCTGGGTGTAGCACATTCTACCCATGCTGACTATTCAACATACCAAGCCTCTCTGAGCTGGGTGTAGCACATTCTACCCATGCTGACTATTCAACATACCAAGCCTCTCTGAGCTGGGTGTAGCACATTCTACCCATGCTGACTATTCAACATACCAAGCCTCTCTGAGCTGGGTGTAGCACATTCTACCCATGCTGACTATTCAACATACCAAGCCTCTCTGAGCTGGGTGTAGCACATTCTACCCATGCTGACTATTCAACATACCAAGCCTCTCTGAGCTGGGTGTAGCACATTCTACCCATGCTGACTATTCAACATACCAAGCCTCTCTGAGTTGAGTGTAGCACATCTACACATGCCGACTATTCAACATATCAAGCCTCTCTGAGCTGGGTGTAGCACATTCTACCCATGCTGACTATTCAACATACCAAGCCTCTCTGAGCTGGGTGTAGCACATTCTACCCATGCTGACTATTCAACATATCAAGCCTCACTGAGCTGGGTGTAGGACTTTCATGACTTCTGCTTTGAAAACAAACGAATGGGCAGAAAGATGGATGGACAGATGGACAGATAGACGGACTGATAGACAGGGCAAGTTCCAACAGTATTAGGTATCTGTGGGCTAAAAATTTAATATATTTATGGAAGTCAGTTTTCAGACAAATGTTTTTGTTGACAATTGGATCTTTCAGTTAGGCAACTGGGGCATAATTCAGATGATATTTCAGAATAACAATCCAGTGATGTTTCTTCTCTAGGAAAACTGTTAGCTAGATATTATTGCATGGCAGTTCAGATAGGCTTTAAGAGAATCAAGTTCAATAAGAACCGAACCTTAGACAACTCAAATCTATTGTTTCCCCAGAAGAATACTCTAAATGTTTAATGGAGTCAAAGTAAGCAGACGTCTAAGATTAATCCTGTTTGATCAAACAAGACACTAGCATTTAACTGTCCCATGATGGAGATGATGTTACTATCCTTCACCTATGACGTCATTGTGACATTTAATCACATCCTCTTGTTTTATTGCATCTTAAACTTACGCAAAAATAAAGACGCTTTTCTGTTGAGGCCACTATTAGATAACTGAATGTTACTATCGTAAAGGGAACTGAAATGATCTCACGAAAACAAAAAATACATCGCAAATAGCAAGAGTTTTGTGTTAAACAAAGAATGCAATTCTTAATAGAGCAAACCATGTTCGGTAAGTCCATTTTCCTATCTCCAATGAATAAAGATGTCCACAAGATGATTGGCCCTAGGACGATAGTATATGTGGAATAAACTAATAGAGTAGAACACGGATATAATTGAACTCCAAGGGACCAAAGAATTTAGTGCGCTATATCCGGTAAATGGTCGCCATGCATAGGCTTTTGACGGGACTTGTGAAATTTTTTCACTATATCTGATTGTTTGCTATATCCGAGTTCGCTATATCCGTGTTCTACTGTATAAGTTATTGGAAAATTTTGGCATAATAAAATTCAAAAAGCTCATGCTGCTGCTCTATTAAGCTTGACAATAAAGTTAAAACAATAAAAGAAAATAACCATATTGGAACCCTCTACAATATGGTCTTTACACTGCAATGTGATATCATTTTTCAATGGTTTCAAGCATTGTGATGTCATTGATGTCAAGCATTGTCATTCTATGACTTAATGATGTAAGACAATTGCATGTCATTGAAGGACATTGTCCAAAATCTACTTTTAAAATGATATCTCCTATAAGCAGTATAATCCCGTAAAACAGTTTTGGATGGTAAAAACTTTTTTTCTACAGGAACTTGATATTGGGATATGATCTTTTCTCAATTCACAAAACAATATTTTGATTTCGCTGTCGAAAATGAAGAATTTTGTATGAATACATTTCTTTTTTAGTAATGGCATAATTCAATGTATGAATAGAATGAACCATAAAATGGAAAATTAAGTATTAAAAGTAATGATAGACATACTCATTAAGGATAACAATTACATATTGGCTGCTTGTATTAGCTTGAGAGAAAATATCATATCTAATAAATCAACATAATGGACAATTATCTCACTTACTTACTCTGCTTGGTGAAAGTCATATGAATAATTTCACATAAAACACCAACAATTCATCGATTATCTGTGAAACCAACCTTGTTATAGGTAATGAAACACGATCAATTAACCAGAAATTGTAGCTGTATTTACTGTTTATTTTAGTGGAAGATTCAATATCAATTTCCACATGAAAACAACAACAAGTAAATGTGTTTGGAACAAATTGTTTCTCTGGCAGTGCACATCAAGTTATATTTGTGCTCACAATAGCTACTTAAATTGCCATTTTAACAGAAATTTCTTTCTCAACTTCATCTGTTATTTGTCTAACATGCCTTCAGATACACTTGATAGGTTATTGATGACACGGAATAAGACATGGATAAGACTGGATAAGACATGGATAAGACTGGATAAGACTGGATAAGACATGGATAAGACTGGATAAGACATGGATAAGACATGAATAAGACATGGATAAGACTGGATAAGACTGGAAAGACATGGATAAGACATGGATAAGACATGGATAAGACTGGATAAGACATGGATAAGACTGGATAAGACATGGATAAGACATGAATAAGACATGGATAAGACTGGATAAGACTGGATAAGACTGGATAAGACATGGATAAGACATGATTAGTAGTTCAGTTGGTACAGCATCTGCTCTTCACCAAGGGACCTGGGTTCAAATCCTGGTCGCTAGAGGATTTTATTATTTAGTTATACATGTTAATGATTGCATCTGTATTTCCATTGCAGATCTCAACCATTTGTGAGGCCTGAATAAACCATCTGTAAAAAGTATCGCATACTTATTCATTCGCGTCATACCAAAGGATGTTAGAAGATGGGGGATGTTGCTTCCTTTCTTGTTGTTCTGCATTATGAGGATAGAACAAATTTGAACCGGCGCTTCATTGTGGCTTCCTGCTGTCATGTGCACAAACAGAATTTCCATACTTAAATGAGGACAATAAATAATTATTATTACTATCATTATCAATATGTTCAAATGTCGTAAAGAAGAAAGGTTGTAGGAAGTTTTGTCAATGTAGTTTCTAACGACTCTTAATGTTTCAAACTCCTCAAAAAGCAACATTGCTTACTGTTCCACACAACAGCACTATATAGCAGTCACTTTTATCGTCTCTAATAGATTTCTTTGGATACTCTGTTCATCAAAAAAAAAAGAGATAAGATTTTATCTCTCATAAATTTACCATCAAAGATTTATTTGAAACGTTACAAGTTTATTATCAGTCCTTAGACATGAAAAGTTGAATCAATCACAATAAAAGTGCTACGAATCCTAAATACCTTTGCTCTTATTCATGGCATATGATTGACTAAGCACAACAGCAGCTGTTAGATAATACTTTTACTTAACGAAATATTCAATATATCCACAATAAAGTCCTCAGATAAAAATGTTTCCTTAAAAATAACATCACACTATTAAATGGTCACAACTACCGTGACGTGCACTGTGGACCTATTATACTAGTTTAATATTGCCGTATAAATATTACACTGCGGTATCTTACACAGGCGAGTAATAAAGCAATCTTGCTTTTTTGAAGAGATTCAATAGTACCCTGTATGAAAGCACAATAAAGGGATCTATATTATAATATATAAGGAAACTATAACTTTTACATTGTGATGTCACATTAGAACAGTGCCTTGACGTCATGGTACGCCTTTGTCATTGCATTCTATAGCACTGTAAGGCTAGTCCACTGCTCTTGGTAGGCAGATATTGAATATTATTTTTAATTTTAAGAGTTTTACAATAACCAGAATATCACATTGATACTTAAGACATACTATGTTCATGACACGTGCGTCTACCTAAATGTCAGTATATCCCCACTCTTACTCAGGAAATATTAACATTTAGGCACTTGTGTTGGTAATACTCAATAGAAATCCCAAAAGATGGAATCCACATATCAATAGCTTTTTTATTCTTATCAATACATCTCAACATAAATCCAGAAATCTAAACAGGTAACGACCTGCTAGTTATGAAAGGTAGCACTTAGGTAGATTGGATAATGCTTATCAGAGAGACAATCAAGAGGACTGAAAACATCATTCATTATTTATTATTACATATCTTCAATGAAGGTTACCATAAAATATTCCAGTATCTTTCTATATAACAAAGGTAAGTTTATGAATAAAGGCTGAAGAGCAATACAGGAAAGAAGAATTTTAATTTTGATGTTTAATTTCTTTAATATCGATATGTAAACACCTCAAAACATTGTTAATAATAAATATATCTGTTCAGATTCAAAAATATTAATTTCAATATTTGAATAGACAATTGATATAAAATTAATATATTGCTATTATTTAACTATTCATACTCAACTTAAAATTTTAACTTTGACTATTCAAATTAAGAAATATGGAGATAATGTATCACAAAATCTTCGCCCATGCAACAAACAATCTTATTTAACACAGCTGGGATTGCCTGGGAACAAAGGCCTGGCAATGATAAGCTCTTATCTATAACACAAAACATAATCAGCATTGGGCCTACATAAGAACAAAGTCATATAATACTTGTTCAAGTCAAGACAATTGGAACACAAGTACCGTATATTTTAATGTATAAGGCGAGTTTTTTATGCCAGAAATTCAACACGTGTTTGCTGGTCAATAACATGTTATGTTAGTGTATATATAAAGAAATCATTACCAGAGGAAGGTGTCATATCACCATGACGAAATGAGTGGGCATGCATCTTTATATTAGCCCAACTTAGGGTTATTTCATTCTATTCCATTTTATTCTTTTAGCAATAAAGGCTGCTTCCCTTGACAGACTTCTATAATGATTTCATTAACAATAGTTTTATGATGTCATAGACAAAAGACTTTTTTATTGGTTGATTTCTGCTCAAGCTTGACACGGACTAAGTGGGTAAGTCGCTAGATGTAATGTAGGACTTATGGGATGCAAACATTACTGTTAGTTTTAACTAATTTGGTTCTGTGTCCAATAACGAAGAGAAATATGTGGATGACAACTTCTTAATTCATGGCTTGCAACATTTCAACACAGGTTCTTGTGTCATTCTCAAGCAGAAGCCAAATTGACAGAAGAATTTGTCTTGAAACATTATCATAATTGTTCTTCTTCAATATTATTGTTCAAAGAGGCTGTCTGTATCATAACATAGATATTCAACTGTTAACAATCTATTTTAGATTAATATAATTTTCAATATTTTTTTGAATGTTTAGAAAATAAGATTATTGAAAACAGTTGGTATGGACCTGATGACCCCGAAAGCACTCCAGCAAGATGTTGTTTCTCAGAGCTAGAAAATGTATATACATATATATATATATCTCCTATCTTGTGATTACTGACGTTTTGATCCTATTTCACGACTGTGTCAACTTCCTAAATAATGTCACAAGTCTCTTGAATAACTTATATCCTAAAGAGCATATTGTTAACAGTGAATTTAAATTTTATTCAAAATAATGTGAATAAATAGTGTTTTAGTAATGGACAAAGGTTCTGAAAGTTCCAAATGTTTCTGTTGAGGGTACATGTTTGGGCAAGACACTTGATGTTAAATGTTATTCACACAATCAGATGCAGTTCCCTGATGTTTGAGATTTCTAACAAGTGGATAGTGTGACAACCAGACCACATCTACCTCAACCTCGTGAGTCACGGAATATAAAACCTTTAGTCTTGTATCAGCACGTCCTTCCCAAAACTGTTACATTCAGTCTTGTACAGTCTTTGATATTTATTCTTTCTCTTTTCCCATCAAAATATAAATATTTCTTGAGAGAAATACAACCGAAACCATAAAATCCAGATTTGAATTTTTTTCCCCTCAATTTGATAAAGTTACCACAAAAGTACTGAACATCTCCTAAGATGAACCCGTGAATACCAAACAGAGGCTACTTGTCAAGAGTGTGACAAACTATCTGCATAAACGCATGAAACTGTCACTGTACTATTACATTATCTAAATATACATCCACATTCGCTATTTCAGTGGCATACTCCAAGTTGTTGAGGTAAGAGTACAAAGTTTTAAAGACTATTCCTAGACTAATAAAGTTCAAGATTTTAAAGACATTTTTATTTCCAGACTGAAAGATCAAGATTTTAAGACATTTTTATTCCCACTCTAATAAAGTTCAAGTTTTTAAAGACATTTTTATTCCTAGACTAATAAATTTCAAGTTGTTAAAGACATCTTTATTCCTAGACTAATAAATAATAAAGTTCAAGTTTTGTTAAGACATTTTTATTCCCAGACTAATAAACATCAAGTTTTTAATGACATCTTTATTCCTAGACTAATAAATAATAAAGATAACTTTTTTTAAAGACATCTTTATTCCTAGAGTAGTAAAGTTAAAGATATTAAGGACATCTTTACTCTTAGACTATTGAAGACATCACTATTTCCAGACTAATAAAGTTCAAGTTTTAAATGACATCTTTATTCCTAGAGTAATAAAGTTCAAGATTTTTTAAATGACATCTTTATTCCTAGAGTAATAAAGTTCAATATTTTTTTAAGACATCTATATCCCTAGAGTAGTAAAGTTTAAGATATTAAGGACATCTAATTAAGTTTGAAATTTCAAGGACATCTTTATTCCTAGAGGAACAAATTTAAAGATTTTAAGGACATCTTTAGTCCTAGATTAATGAAGTTAACAAGTTTAAAGACATCAATATTTCCAAACAAATAAAGTTAAAGATTTTAATGACATCTTTATTCCCAGACTAATAAAGTTTAATTAGTTTAAAGACATTTTTATTTCCAGACTAAAAAAGAACATGATTTCAAAGATATCTTTCATTCTTTGTTCTCAGACTAACATTTAACATTCACACATTCATGAATGATAGAAGAAATGAAAAATGTCATCTTAACAGAATAATAAACCCTCCTATCAATAAAATATTCTTAAATGTTTACTCAAGGTTATAATCATAAATAATAAACTTCAAAATAACTAACCTAAAATACCAAAATCAATCATTCATACCTTAAAACTGAATATAAAAACAACTTTCAAGTCTGAAAAATCTGACCACCAAAAGTAATCAACTTAAATTGCCAAAAATAAAAACTGGTGCGTACCTTGCAAACTTTAATCCAAACGTAACCCGGTACCTTCAAATCTGAAATGTGTCACTCCACAAGTAAGTTTGTTTATGAAAACTGGAATCAAACAAAAGTTGCACCCAACAACAAGCAGGAGGATACAACTATTTCATGTTACTCAAAAGCCTATTGAACCATGGTATAGAAATATACCGCTTCTCGCTTGATATAGAAATGCAAGAGCTTGTGCTGCATTTATACCACATTCATACCACATTCATTCATTCATTCATTCATTCATTCATTCATTCATTCATTCATTCATTCATTCATTCATTTATTCATTCATTCATTCATACAAGCAATGACTGAATGAATGTATATGAAATGTAACCAACCTGAATAGTATAAATGTGACAAATTGTGTTGAAAGTTCAAGAAACAATTCAAATGTTGAATTCTTCAGCAATGATCAGCAATGTCCATGCTTCGAAATTATAGAATAATGTAAAGATTGAAAATGGTAAAACATTTGAATGAATGAGAAATGTAAATAAGTTTCTCTCTAGATTTTATCTTTGATGATTGTTTCACAAAAAAAGGGGGTTAACCCTTTCATTCCTTAGAAACCAGTAACACAAAATTTTTTAAATGAGTTTAAGTCTTGTCTTGTGAAACGTTTCAAAATCCAAAGGTCTGATGACATTGTCACAAATAAAGATAAACATTAAAGAGGTTGACGCCAATCTTGGGTACTGAAAATTGGCATGGCTGAAAATGGTCAAATACTAAAGAATAACTGAATGATGCACTTGAAAAGACTTTTCAGATTTTCAAGATGATTAATTGGCTCATCTTTAAAAGTAGGTGCTGAAAAATGAACAAAGATTCTCATATACGACAAACAAGAGGCACAGAAAAGATTATTTGCAATATTGGCTTTGAATATAATTTAACCAATTATTGTTGCCATTATATGTTCATTAAGTTAACTAGATTAACATTTTGCACAACGCCACAAAAGCAAAGCAGTCCAAGGAAATAACAGTAGCAAGATCAGACAAATAACAGATCTTGAAAACAACACATAATACAGAGAAAAACAAATAACAAAAATGTTGCAAACTAAAAACGTCCCATGACCTAAGAAATGAAAATATGGTTTTCACTTAATTCTATGAAAAATAAACAATTATTGAAAACTTTAAAACAATCAATCACTTCTGATTTAGAATAAATTCAATAAAATATTCTGTTTTGTAATTATGGTTACAAATTAAATGTTTTCACTTTACACATTGAACTGGATGAGCTTTGCAGCATTACAATAGAAGAATCAATGTGACATATGGCTTGTTAATTTCACCATGCAGTAAATTTTTCCTGTTTGAAATTAGCAGATGCCATATGTATGGGCAATAAATATAACATGTTCGAAATCATATCAATCTATATATAGTTTCACCTTTAGGCCCAACAGAAATTAGCAACGTCTGATCCAGGAATTTGAAATGGTTTTGGAAAAGGGATACGAAAATGAAAATGAAATTTATTTCCAATTCAAAGACAATGTATTTAAACTAAAGGAAGCAGTAATAAATCAAATATTTAATGTAAAGTTCAGCAATGCGGTTCCTTTTTCTTACATAAAATGAATTAAAGGTGTTCACACAAAAATGGCTGCCAATGGACTTTATGTGAATCTTTATAACTTGTTCTCTGACTATGGATGATTGGTTTGTGTAATGAGATTTTTGACACTATCAAAATAGCACATTTAGCATTAACATACAATATTCAGTAAAAAATTTAATATATGAAAGTTAAAAATAGCGTGCTTCTGCCCCTTCAATATTCAATTGTAATAAGAATTCTTCATCAAGAATATCCAAGATAATCAAGCGTCATCTGCTGAGTGCTTGTATTATTCCCTAGTTGATCGTACATTGACGCCCGGAAGATTGTGTTGTCGTCTAGATGTTCAAATTAGCTGATTGGTAACAATTACCACATCTTCTTTCTTTAAAGAGACACAGATTATGTTGATAGGATCACATATGTCAAATTTTGAAATCGATGTTATTACATCGAGAACCACTAACTGTTACTGAAAATAACACGGTGAAGGTCAATCAGTACATTAGAGCGAAAATACAGCCATTCAAAGTCCGCATTTTGATCGAAAACCAGACAATGTGGCTCGAGTGGCGCTCGCAAATTCGCCAAACGTAATTTTGAAACCTTGTCATAAGCTGACAGGAAGACATATTCGATTCGATAGTGTTTATTAGGTATTGTAGCTAATAGGTAGATTAATTGGATGCATAAGTTCGAATTTTAAACGTATTTTAGATGTTTTCTTGATTTTTCCACAAATCAAGCATTTTAGAGATATTATGCATAAATGGATATATTTGCAAGTCAAGTGATGAGATATGAACTTCAATCAGCTTTTTAGATATTTTGTAGCTTATCAAAACCAAATAAAATTTTAAGAAAGGTACTCTGTGTCACTTTAACAATGTTGCATTCACAAAGTTTCGATACCATCAAGGGTTGAAACATCCCCTACATTCTATTAGTTATCTGTATTTATGGAAGCAGTAATTGCCAATTCATTTACTTTTAGTGCACGATAATCTTAAATAATGAAAAATGTTAAATGTAAACTTGTTCTTAACAAATGTACTCGAAATATACATACATATATACAGGTCTTAACTTTAACAACATAAGCATTTATCAAATGAACATATTGCACATTTTAGCTGTCATTAGTGTCAACCAGAAATCGTTTTTTGAAAATAACAATTAACAATTAACAATTTGTATTTTTTTCATTCAGTGCATATTTATCACATTTAAGCTTGAAACAACAACAACATTTGTTACATTAAATGATATCAGGTTACTTGTGGTCCATAATTAACATTTATTACTAAATATCACAAAAATTTGTTTGGTCTTTCTTTGTGCATTAATGTTAATCTAATTGTTGACAATTTCTTTACTTGATCAGAGGGAATATGGCTGCTTGGCCTTTACCATGGCTATTTCAGCTTGATAATTAACCAATATAACATTGATCAAAGAATGGAGGCATACAAAATAAAATACACTGATGTAATTCATTTGGAACATAGTAATACCACAAGAATCTGGCTGGTATTCAAATATGTATGATTGAGGTATTTATCAATAACTTTTCTTCAATCGCCAATTTCAACACAATGTTATTTCATATTACTCATCACATTTCGGGTTAACACACCAGCCTGTAGTCCAATAGGCTATTCATCCTTCCATTTCAATCTATACAGAATGGCACATATGTTACCTTAAATCTTTTTGCAAAATAAATATATCTTAAGAAAACCTTCTTTTAGGTTATGGTGAAAGGATAATTGTGACGTACGTAACATGCTTGCTTGCTTAGTTTGTAGTCCCTACGTTAACTTTAGTCTTAAAGGGAAAGTTCTTTTGACATTTTGGGTTCTGCCATTTTCTTGGCATTTATCCAGCATACGTGTCTCAATTGAAATCGAACACATATCCCTGATATCCAACAGGGTTTTGCCATATGGGCATCAGGGTATGTGTTGGAGCTCAATTACGTCAAAAGATAAAAGTTGTAATTTTAGAGATTCTTGATATTGAAATGAACCAATTTCTCCATATCAACAAATAAACAATTGTTAGAATGATATAACATGATTTGTACTACTGTAACCAAACGGTCCACATTTCTAGAGCAAGTCACTAGCAGTACTTTGGTTCATTATTAAAAAAAAAATATATGTGTTTACATTTTTGTTAAATTTTCAAATTTGAAGCAAATTAAATATACTCATTAGTTACATGCTTCAATAAGCTAAGGAAATGATCATTTATGTAAACATATATTTCAGTATATATATATATATATCAGATTAGACTCTTCACGGCTTAAAGTGACACAAAGCTATCATTGGGGCATCTTCCTACGCAAAGCCTAAAACGCCAGTTTCCAAACTGTCAGTTTTATGCCTTGCTGCGTACCCTTGAGTTTTCTGTGCTTGCTCTCTAGTCTGTAGGGGCACTATAGCAGCACAGAAAAGTAAAGGCTCTGCAGCAAGGCATAAAATGACAGTTTGAAAACTGTCCTTTTAGGCTCTGCGAAGGAAGATGTCGTTGGGGTCAAATATACCATTCCAAAGAAGTTAAGGGTGGAATCTCTATTTCATCATGACATTTCAAAGCATTGTGGTTGCAGGAGGTTTCAAGCAGAAAATGTTGCACAGAGACATGGTTGCAGCCGACGGATAAACATAAACTCCATTTAACGACCCTGTAGCCACGCTAGGATTTTTATCAAAATTGTTTTTCTGACATGCCTACATTTGACCATGATGTAATTAGAACTGGAAGCATCATCATATATAGAGGATATTATATGAGTGTCCATTACATACTATGTTTACGACAAGAGTGCCTAAATATTAGTATTTCCCGAGTGAGAGCGAGGGATATACTGATATTTAGGCACGAGTGTCATAAACATAGTATGTCATGGGCACGAATATAATATTCTGTTTATTACCGAAATCCCAAATTTAACGAAAATACTCAAAAACTACATCTCAGCATGGGCCGACTAGCCGCCATCGACGTGTATAGATGTTACATCATAGGTGAACCGTGACGTCAAAGCATTGTTTATAACATGACGTCACAATGAAAAAGTGATATTTTGTCCTAGGGAAACAAATGAAAAATATTAACTTCGATAAGACTGCCCTCGTAGGTAATATAACTAAATAATACACACTCTGATTTTTCATGGTAGCCAATCAGAAACGAGTATTTTGCACATTTATGGTAGAATTATCCTTTGTGTTCTCAAATTGTGCATGGAAACTGCATTTGACTTTAAAAACATAACTACCTTAAAAGGTTCGATTAACATGCAATCAGTATCATGGACCTTTGATTCGAGTATGAATTGATATTTATTCATGAGACTAGCTATCATACTCTTTGTTATAAGTATGGCTTATGCTTATGTAAATAATTTTTGTCACAAGGACCTCCAAAGTCTCTATGTAAAACTTCATTGTTGTAGATCCAATCACCATGCAGCCACGCAATGCTTCTCAAGAATATACATTTGACTCTTTAACTTCTTTTGAGTGGCATATTATATATATCAATAACCGTAGGCCAATTTAATAATTGCTGGTGATTAAAAGGTCATAGTATTGAGGTAGAATTAATGCCTTTGGCTAATTGTTATCATATTTCAAGCCTTTCTTTCTATCATTTTATTTTTTGACTCATATGGATGATTATACAAGTTTAGTGTGATGATTTTAATTGAAATTGGTGCCACGTACAATGACTCATAAAAGTTTATTGCACATAATCAGTCACTTAATGCTAATTTCAGGAGAACTGCTTATATATCATAGCAACAGTTTTATCGCTTAGAGAAACTAATATTGTCAAGAAAGGAAGAAAATATTTGTTTTCATAACATTATTTAGTATTTTACCTTCAGCTTTGAAACAGTTTTAAACCTGAAATTTTCAGGATATCTCAGTGATGATATTAAACAATCATTTTGAAAATAAATATCGGAATATAATAAGCATAAATGGTAATTATTCATTTGAAATGCGATTGTTAAATGACGATGAGGCAATGATGTGGTAATGAACATGTCTTCTTATTGGGCTATGAAAATCACAGGAGATTTAAGGTTGCGGGGAGTTCAAGGTACTTCAAAGATATCAAATATCTTATTCTCTGTTTTCACCTTATAAAACTACTAGGAATAAATTCTCAAAGATGAAAAAAAAAGAAAAATACTTTACTTGAAAAGCCTAAAAAGTTGCATTTAAAAGCATATATAGCTCAAATAATGTCAGTAGCTCTTAACTAGTTTCAAGTCATAATATAAGAAAACTCTAAAATAATGTCAATCTAAAGAAACCAATCAATATACAAGATGTCTAATGAACGCAATCTAAACATTTATAGTTTATAGTTTCAAACATCATTACAAAGTTACCATTAAGAAACATTTAAAAGCAAATTTGTCATGTTATTTGATTTCTTAAAAGGTTTTGTTATAAGGTTAATTTTTTTAATATAAACTTTTTAATAAGTAGTATCGAGGAAAGAATATTTAATGTGTCATAAGTAGTTGTAGAGATTGTCCCTTGATGAGATGATCAAGTAAAGGAGGGTACGTGTGTGCTATGTCAACATGGCGTGAGCTTTCATGTAGGTCAACTACTATGGTTAATAGCATCTAGTACTCATGATAAATGCTCATTTCCGTCTTGCCTCTCCTGTTGACAATATTGACAGTCAAGGACTTCTAGGTTAAAGCTTTAAATATCTGCCAACTTAAAAGGGACAGTCCTATCGGGGTATTTTTGTGGAAATGAAAGTCGCCTGTACTCTCTTCTTTATCATTTGATCAAATATAGATCAGTAACTGTTACTTCCATTAACCTGTTTCAATTTGGTGGTGTTATAATCATGTACTTATATGGCATCATGTGCATAAACTGAAATGTCCGCTATTGTTTCCACAAGAGATAATCTGATATGACTGTCCCTTTAATAAAAAAGTAGCCATGACATACCTTTACTGACCTAGGAGCAGGCAGGGTTGAATGATATTCATGAAACATAAAATTGTTTCTTAAATCATATTGCTTATTAAATGATATGCATAAAACATAAAATTGTTTATTTAATCATATTGCTTACTAAATGTCATTCATGACACATAAAATAGTTTCTTAAGTCATATTGCTTATTAAATTATATGCATGAAACATGAAATTGTTTCTTAAATCAAATTGCTTAATGGTTAATGAATAACATTCAATAAGCTCAATTTCTATCCTGCTTGCTCCCAGGTGAGCGTTATGGCAGATATTTAAAACTTTAAAGGGACAGTAGCACGTTTTTTGATAATTTTATATTTCAATTTTTTCACGGATAATTGAACGTTAATGCTTAATGTATTATTTTGATTGTGTCAAAAATCTCATAACACAAACCAATCATCTATGGTCAGAAGACAAAGTATAAAGATTCACCTAAAATCCATTGGCGGCCATTTTGTGTGAACACCTTTAATTCGTTTTGTGTAAGAAAAATTAATCGCATGGCTAAACTTTACATTATATATTTGAATTATTACTGCTCCATTTAGTTTAAATGCGTTGTCTTTCAATTGGGACCATTAATTTTCATTTTCCTGACATCACCTTATATTCCCCCTAAAAACGTGCTACTGCCCCTTTAATCTACTAACGTCAAAAACTGTTGATATTGTCAAGATATTCACAAGTTATTGGCTCTTTTAGAAATAAAGAAGTTGTGATCAATCAATCTTACTGTTCTTTTATGCCACTTCCAAATTTACATCAAAGAGCATGCATATATGATGTAAAAAGTTTGGAAAATGAAATAAGGTGATTTCGTTCCTGTGCAATTTAACTCAGTTCAAAATATCATATTTTCAAGAAATGACATCATAAGCATGATGATGTCACAATGCTATGACCTCGAAGTCTTTTGGTAATACTAAGTTCAGACATTATAATTTTTTAGGAGAAGTAGTGCAAAAATATGATTTTTAATGATAAATTAAACATCATCCTTATGATTTCAAAAATCAAATATTTCAAATACTCCCAGTCATATCTCAGATATAAGCTTTTATCAATTTTCATAAAACATATATCAGAACACACTAGGATGATCCTGTTTCAAGAGGGGGCTGTTACTTTGCTGAACAGCACTATAATTATCACCTTTATGATTCTCTTGAGCGGTTTCTGTGAATATTGCATGACTTTACAAGTTCTCCCCGGGTCGACACAGGAGGCAGCCATGCTTGAATAACCCATTGCGCGAGTGTTCAAGTGTTACCCGGTCAACCCAAGACACGGCCACAGCCATGTTGAACCCATTCACAGAAATAGATCCGAGCATTATATATCAGTTAGCTTGGACAATGAAGACGCACCACTGTGGGAGCAAACTGGAGCTCTTCCATTGAATCATTTGTTCCGTCTCCAGGGGAGCTCGTCGCGCTCGAGAGAATGTTCCTCCACTGACATGCTACAGGTACCTCCAGGTTTATGAACTACAAGAAAGGCTCAGTGTGTGGGAACATAGACATGCATTGTACAGCATACATACTTCATGTAAACAATGATAAAAAAGTCACTTTGCAAGATTAGTGTGTAGTATTATCAACATGCATTGCATGTATAGCATCTTTTATTACCCATTTGGTTGAAAGTAAGTGGTGACCGATTTTCAATATGAGCACTAGTGCACATATCACTTTTGCCTTGCAACGATTGTTGCAGCGTGAGTACTCATATTTTTTCGCCTGTGACGTCATAACTCAATTGTTTGTGACGTCACTATAACAAGCCATCGCAAGGGAAGCGACCCGTTTCTATATATTTCCGAATATTTCTAAGATGGTAAATGGAATAGAATCGGTAATAAAGAAATTACAACCGTAGGAAGTGTGTCGTATGACTTTTACGAAATTCGGTATAACTCTTGCTCTTGCTCAGGTAATAAAAAAATTCACACTTGTTTTGTAAAAGTTGTATGACACTTCCTTTGGTAATAATCTCTATGTATTGTACACCATACACACTTTATGTAATGTAATACTCATCTCAGAAAAACAAACTTATCAAATATCATTTGATGAGTAAATCACATGGTGAAATTACTTTGTGGGTACAGCATGCAATGTATATCAAATGCACTTATATGCAAACTATATGTATAATATTTGAATATTTTCTGACACATCCACAATGTATGAACATGAATAAATAGTCATTCACAATGTGAATACTAAACTTAGATTAATTTTTCAAAAGAAGTGTTTGCAATCCGTTCAGCTTTAAAATATATTAATTTTTGTAATGGCATATATTCTTCCAAGTGAGACTTATGAAATATTTATCTAAATAGTTAACAAATAATTTACTGAAGCTTGCCGATCCAACCATCCATAGAGGTGACATCTGCGTAGATCTTTTCATTTTGATTATTTTTAATAGTCAAATTTATTATTTTGTCTGTTGGTTAGCCAGTTTGATTTTTCTATCAAAATCTAGACTTAACGGCTATAAATTGTTTAAATATTCAACTGACTTACCTTAAACTGATACTTTTAAAAACAGTCAGTACTGTTTGATAATATGACATTGAACATAAAGTTAGCCATATGTAACTTTAAAGACTCACAGAGAAATGAAGTGGAATATATTGATGACAACTTCTTTATTCATGGTATGCGACGTTTTGACACAGGTTCTCGTCATCATGACCCTACCTAAACCCCTACCATCTATTATCATCAACCGTACCTAAACCTCTACCTTCTATCATCATGACCCTACCTAAACCCCTACCATCTATCATCATCAACCGCACCTAAACCTCTACCATCTATCATCATCAACCGTACCTAAACCTCTACCATCTATCATCATCAACCGTACCTAAACCACTACCATCTATCATCATCAACCGCACCTAAACCACTACCATCTATCATCATAACCCTACCTAAACCCTACCATCTATCATCATCAAAACTGTACCTAAACCCTACCATCTATCATCATCAAAACTGTACCTAAACCCTACCATCTATCATCATCAACCGCACCTAAACCCTACCATCTATCATCATCAAAACTGTACCTAAACCCTACCATCTATCATCATCATCAACCGCACCTAAACCCTACCATCTATCATCATCATAACCCTACCTAAACCCTACCATCTATCATCATCATCAACCGCACCTAAACCCCTACCATCTATCATCATCAAAACTGTACCTAAACCCTACCATCTATCATCATCATCAACCGCACCTAAACCCTACCATCTATCATCATCATCAACCGCACCTAAACCCTACCATCTATCATCATCAAAACTGTACCTAAACCCCTACCATCTATCATCATCATCAACCGCACCTAAACCCTACCATCTATCATCATCATAACCCTACCTAAACCCTACCATCTATCATCATCATCAACCGCACCTAAACCCTACCATCTATCATCAAAACTGTACCTAAACCCTACCATCTATCATCATCATCAACCGCACCTAAACCCTACCATCTATCATCAAAACTGTACCTAAACCCTACCATCTATCATCATCATCAACCGCACCTAAACCCCTACCATCTATCATCATAACCGTACCTAAACCCCTACCATCTATCATCATAACCGTACCTAAACCCCTACCATCTATCATCATCATGACCCTACCTAAATCTCTACCATCTATCATCATCATAACCCTACCTAAACCCCTACTATCTATCATCATCAACCATACCTAAACCCTACCTAAACCCCTACCATCTATCATCATCATGACCCTACCTAAACCCCTACCATCTATCATCATCAAAACCCTACCTAAACCCTACCATCTATCATCATCAACCGTACCTAAACCCTACCATCTATCATCATCAAAACTGTACCTAAACCCTACCATCTATCATCATCATAACCCTACCTAAACCCTACCATCTATCATCATCAACCGTACCTAAACCCTACCATCTATCATCATCAAAACTGTACCTAAACCCTACCATCTATCATCATAACCGTACCTAAACCCTACCATCTATCATCATCATAACCCTACCTAAACCCCTACCATCTATCATCATCATGACCCTACCTAAACCCCTACCATCTATCATCATCATCAACCGCACCTAAACCCCTACCATCTATCATCATCAACTGTACCTAAACCCCTACCATCTATCATCATCATCAACCGTACCTAAACCCTACCATCTATCATCATCAAAACTGTACCTAAACCCTACCATCTATCATCATCACCAACCGCACCTAAACCCTACCATCTATCATCATCATCAACCGCACCTAAACCCCAACCATCTATCATCATCAAAACTGTACCTAAACCCTACCATCTATCATCATCATCAACCGCACCTAAACCCTACCATCTATCATCATCATAACCCTACCTAAACCCTACCATCTATCATCATCATCAACCGCACCTAAACCCTACCATCTATCATCATCAAAACCGTACCTAAACCCTACCATCTATCATCATCATCAACCGCACCTAAACCCTACCATCTATCATCATCATCAACCGCACCTAAACCCTACCATCTATCATCATCATCAACCGCACCTAAACCCCTACCATCTATCATCATCAAAACTGTATCTAAACCCTACCATCTATCATCATCAAAACTGTACCTAAACCCTACCATCTATCATCATCATCAACCGCACCTAAACCCTACCATCTATCATCATCAAAACCCTACCTAAACCCCTACCATCTATCATCATAACCCTACCTAAACCCCTACCATCTATCATCATCATAACCCTACCTTTGCCTCTTCCATCTATCATCATCAAAACCCTACCTAAACCCCTACCATCTATCATCATAACCCTACCTAAACCCCTACCATCTATCATCATAACCCTACCTAAACCCCTACCATCTATCATCATCATAACCCTACCTTTGCCTCTTCCATCTATCATCATCAAAACCCTACCTAAACCCCTACCATCTATCATCATAACCCTACCTAAACCCCTACCATCTATCATCATAACCCTACCTAAACCCCTACCATCTATCATCATCATAACCCTACCTAAACCCTACCTAAACCCCTACCATCTATCATCATAACCGTACCTAAACCCCTACCATCTATCATCATAACCCTACCTAAACCTCTACCATCTATCATCATAACCGTACCTAAACCCCTACCATCTATCATCATAACCCTACCTAAACCTCTACCATCTATCATCATCATAACCCTACCTAAACCCCTACCATCTATCATCATAACCGTACCTAAACCTCTACCATCTATCACCATCAAAACCCTACCTAAACCCCTACCATCTATCATCATCATAACCCTACCTTAGCCTCTTCCATCTATCATCATCAAAACCCTACCTAAACCCCTACCATCTATCATCATCAAAACCCTACCTAAACCTCTACCATCTATCATCATCATCATAACCGTACCTAAACCTCTACCATCTATCATCATCATCAACCGCACCTAAACCCCTACCATCTATCATCATCAAAACCCTACCTAAACCCCTACCATCTATCATCATCAACCGCACCTAAACCTCTACCATCTATCATAATAACCCTGCCTTAACCTCCACCATCTATCATCATAATAAACCTCCCTATCACAGGTAATAAGCTTCATATTGTACACATTGTTACCATAAGAAATATCTAGCAAATGCAAATGATTGATAATTTAAGTTATGAAAGCTTAACACAGCAGTAATATAATCACTACATCAGCTGCAGCCGTGACACATCTTGGACCATGTGCTTCCTGGTGATACGCTGGTAAACCTATTAATAATGGGTGTCTGAATCACATTGTTCCATTGATTACACTCATAACAAAAGGATTCCATTCACAAGCTGTTGGATATACAATTGACATCACCCTGCGTTGATGAACAGATGATACCATAAGATGGATAAACTGGTGTGGTTCCAGATGGGCTAATGAGCCAACAATACTGTAACTGGAATAGAACTAGCGTTGCCTTTCATAGGCATGATTAGGGGTTGAATCAGAGGTCTGAAGTAATCATAAACCCTGGTCGTTATTTGGGTAATTAATATTATTTTTACATGGTAATTAAAGAAATTTGGTGGTTTGGTAAAATCACATGCTTCATAATGGGGATTACAGTTACAGTTGTGTTAAATGGAAAAGGGTACTTGGTTAATGGCTATGAATGGCATAACCAAAATCTGATCTCTTTCTTTGATGGTTTGATTTTGGTTAAAAACCCTGGTATTTACAGGAATATGGCCAAAGTAAGTCAGAAATCTCAATCTTTGACGGCTAGAACACAGATTAATGAATTGGTATTTTCAGGCATATGGTAGTTTGGTTAATCCCGGCTATGTCTGGTCTAACCATAGTAAGAATCATCAGGTCTTGGCTGGTGTCGCCCGCAAAAGATTTAACTAATATACACCATGACTGATCTCAATACAACATGAAGACAGTAGAATATGGTTCTTCATTTACAGAATGCCGGCGAAAATCAAGAAGAGCTAAAAAGTCTTCATAATCTTCCATGCCAATAGCATCAGGCACATGCCTCCATAGCAAGTTTCTATTTAATGTCAGTTTCATAAGTACTTTGCTGATAATTGTTCTAAATTATGTAACTGCAGTTATTCTGTACTTATGTTTGTGGTTCCACAAAAAGGAAAGCAAATTCTACAAAGGTCAGACAATATTTCTAATCAATACAAGAAGTTGTGAAAAAATATATACCTAGTTCAATCAGCCTACCTTATATAATTCCTTTCTCTTGCTAAAATCATTAAAATATATACCTAGTTCAATCAGCCTACCTTATATAATTCCTTTCTCTTGCTAAAATCATTAAAATATATACCTAGTTCAATCAGCCTACCTTATATAATTCCTTTCTCTTGCTAAAATCATTAAAATATATACCTAGTTCAATCAGCCTACCTTATATAATTCCTTTGCTAAAATCATTAAAATATATACCTAGTTCAATCAGCCTACCTTATATAATTCCTTTCTCTTGCTAAAATCATTAAAATATATACCTAGTTCAATCAGCCTACCTTATATAATTCCTTTCTCTTGCTAAAATCATTAAAATATATACCTAGTTCAATTAGCCTACCTTAAATAATTCCTTTGCTAAAATCATTAAAATATATACCTAGTTCAATCAGCCTCCCTTATATAATTCCTTTCTCTTGCTAAAATCATTAAAATATATACCTAGTTCAATCAGCCTACCTTATATAATTCCTTTCTCTTGCTAAAATCATTCAAATATATACCTAGTTCAATCAGCCTACCTTATATAATTCCTTTCTCTTGCTAAAATCATTAAAAGGTGTTGACATCTGAATGTTCTGTTAAATAATCGTCACCTTGTTTCAACCCGATGATTGGAACTAATGGGAGGTCCAAATCAATACATAAACTGGCCATCTTTGAACTCTATTTCAACCCAAACTTATAACTGTCTATTGTAATTGATGAATATAGATTGGTAAAATCAATGAGTGTTTGGTAAGCCACTCATAATTTTTAATCATCTTATTATGTAATCTGTCCATAAAAGTAAAAGCATACAGTGTTAGGAAATCAATCGAAACTTTTAATTATTGATGTTCATGTAGGAAAGAGCAGCATTCCTTATGAATTTAGAAAAAGTAAAAGCATTCAGTGTTTAATATCAAATTGATCATTGTGCTAATGCTAATGTGACTAAAACGGTAAAGCTTGTGTTTGGTATTAAAAATGAAATACACTAAAATCATCCATGATCTTCATTTGGGCAAAACTTATTAATGGAGACCAATTTACAACTGTTCCTTGTTTAGAATGAAGGAATACTTGTGGATAACAACTTCTTTATTCCCAGAGCATGACGTTCCAAAACAGCTTCTTTTATTGTTTTCAAGAAGCTGTATCAAAATGTTGTGCCCTTGGAATAAAGAAGTCATTTCCCATAAATATTCTTTCTTACTTGACTTCCAACTTCTACACAAAGTTAATGGTTTCTTAGATGTTCAATTGGTATAATTAAAAGCAGTCATTGGTTACCAACATAACACTGTTTCACATCTTGATATCAATGTTGCAAAGCTTAGTCAATGTATCCAATATTTAAAATGTTAATCATCATGATGTTTAAGTTGGTAAAGTTAGCATTTGGTAAATTCAGTTGGTAAAGCCTGCATTTGGTAAATTTAAGTTGGCAAAACTGGCATTTGGTAAATTCAAAGTGGTAAAGCTCAGTAAGTCTTTTGGCAAATATTTTACCATCAATGATCATTCCAGATGTCCAATTTTGTAATTAAATGTTATACAATGATATAATCTAACCAAGTGTGCATGCCAAATGACTGCAGCAACTGTTAGGTAACATAAGCTTGTCACTTGCTTCACCATGTCCAAATTGTGAAACATTTGTGTGATTGTTAACATTCTTGTAAATCCATTTTGGAAACATAATTGCCGTCATGTCAATTGTTTTTCTTCAACCATTGCCGCACCTTGATTGTAGTATTCTGTTATCCTCTGATAATAATGAGTTTGATTTAGTTGTTGATTAAAACATATTTCATTTAAAGACATTTTTGATAAGTCTTTGATCCAACTAACCTTCTCCCAAGAAGAATATGAGGCAAAACTTACTTACACAACACTCGATATCAATTGCTACTTATGGAATGAGTAATAAATTGTTTTTCTTCAACCATTGCCGCACCTTGATTGTAGTATTCTGTTATCCTCTGATAATAATGAGTTTGATTTAGTTGTTGATTAAAACATATTTCATTTAAAGACATTTTTGATAAGTCTTTGATCCAACTAACCTTCTCCCAAGAAGAATATGAGGCAAAACTTACTTACACAACACTCGATATCAATTGCTACTTATGGAATGAGTAATAAAGCCTTTTTTAATTGTTTTTCTTAAAAAGCTTAGTTTCTGTATGAAAGCAAGATTAAGAATTGTTTTGCACAATCTTTCAGTTTATTTCAGAGAAAAAAAGGTTTATGTTTCATTTTCACACACTTTTGAGGAGAACAAAGGTTTTCTGGAGAACATTAATTGTGAAAATCATGCTTAATTATTCCTTTATCTGAAGGGATGTTGGTAAAACGAAAATAGGATAGATTCAAGATTGCATGATCTTATTGTTGGCTGCTGCTTAGAGGTGGACTGACCTACCAAAACAATACAATAAATCTTTTATAATCATCATCTTTTCATTCTGAAATCCCCATTACAAATAATGGTACGTTTACCAAGAGCAAGCATAAACTCAATTCAATAAAAAAGTATAAATATTTCATATTTTTTAAAGGAATTAAATCAATTACACTTTCTCACTCAAAGTCACAAACAAGATAACTGATTGATTTCATCCTTGTGTAAGGAAAATAACAAGCATAAAAACTAACTCAACTTTCATCTTTTGACGTATCACTGTTAAGACCTATGCTAAGCCAACACGTTGCAGGTTTTCAAATCAATACATCTCTTTGAAATATGACTAATTACACAGCAACTGTATCTAAGGTCTTTGTTAATAATTAAGAAGTTGTAACTATATCAGTTCGTTGCTTGACACAGCTATTATTTCATAATTGTCAGGATAAACTTGGAGATAAATACATGAACCATATCAGATTATCTTTCTACTGCTAAGTCAGATTTCAATATACCGGTAGAAAGAACTAAGTAAAAGATCTACATATATGTCTATTTTATCTTAACTGATAATTTAGAAAGTGGTTATAAAATACAGCAAGTGGCAATATTATTACTTGCAAGTGACTTATTCCCATAGACTGGCATGTTAAGTACCTGGTAGTTGTTGCAAGAATATTCATCATATATTTAGTTAAAATCCTTTTGCTGTCAAATTTTGCAGGCAGCATCTCAGCAACAGACACATCATTTTCATTAAATTATCTGATGATTGTTTAGAAACCTGCATCTCATTTAATAGCACATGTGAAACACATCAGTTACATTTAACATGGCATTCAAAGTACTTACGATGTTTAAACAAGTGTCATTTGTTACCTAATCAACGGGTAATGGAAAGGGAATTGTGCACAAATAGCTGAGATGATTTCAATACTGCGAGCAAAACATGACAACAATCAGATGACGTCGTGTGTATGTAATGATGTGGCCGCCCGCTGTGTATATATACTGTCTTGTTGACCGGACAGAATACAAACTATTACTTAGTTACAGATGCTGGTATTGGTTGAGTGTCACTTATTATATATAAACAAAAGCATTAATGTTTATCTAATAACCAGTCTAAGGTTTTAACTTCACTCTAATATTATGAATTTCTTTTTTAATTGTAGATATTTAAGTATCATTTTTGAAGTTTCTTAATGAAAGTTTCAAAATCTCTGGTTTTATACAAAATACCCTTCTGATTAATCTTTAAGTTATCTCACTCGACTTGTATATTCATCCAAAATGCCTAATATATTAATAACAATTTTGACAGTGCCTTATCAAAAAAGTTTAAATGATCCATGAACAACTAAAATAACAAATCTGTCCTTTTCTTCACAATAAACATTTATCTTGGATGAAGATATCACTGTTAGAACAAATAGAATGGCCTGTAGCAATGAAGGCCACATTTTTTTCCAGAAGAAATTTGGTTTTATATATATGAATGAGTCAAATAAAGCTTTTCCTTATCAACCAACCATTATCTCAAGATATTATATAGCAAAAGAGTAATACCCAACTAATTTGCTTGATGAGTGTCTAGATAGGAGGAGTGAAGTGTCCAAAAAAGGAAACTTCTAATGATCAATCTACTTTCAATTTAATTGTTCCATCTAACAACAACCTTTCAGAATTTGATCTTTAAATTTGCTTTGAACATCATGACTATTTTAAGCCAGAGTTCTTGCATTAAGAAGTAGACCATTAGCAAAAGGTTGTTAGTAAAACTTATCTATTGTTAATACAAAACATGATACATGACCTTTCTTCCCCTACTAAAATATCTATTATAATCACTGCGTACATAAAACATGTGTAATGTCCATCTGGTTACTTTAACATATACTTTACAAGCTCTCAAAGGTTTTGGTGTCTCCAAAAAAACACGCTAAACACCACACAGCTATGCTCTGTACTCTGTACTCTGCTTGTCATTGTCATTGTCATTGACCCGTATAGATTGTGACGTCATAGGTGAACGTTGACGTCAAAGCATTGTTTATAACGTGACGTCACAATGAAAAAGTGATATTTTGCCCTAGGGCAACATATGAAAAATATGAACCTCGGTATGACTGCCCTTGTAGGTAATAAATATAAATTTTAAAAGCTCTCAAAGGTTTTGGTGTCTCCACTGGGATATGAAAGCAGACCTTTGGGGTGCGAGGCCAGCACGCTAAACACCACACGGCTATGCTCTGTATTCTGTACTCTGCTTGTCATTGTCATTGTCATTGACCCGTATAGATTGTGACGTCATAGGTGAACGTTGACGTCAAAGCATTGTTTATAACGTGACGTCACAATGAAAAAGTGATATTTTGCCCTAGGGCAACATATGAAAAATATGAACCTCGGTATGACTGCCCTTGTAGGTAATAAATATAAATTTTAAAAGCTCTCAAAGGTTTTGGTGTCTCCACTGGGATATGAAAGCGGGCCTTTGGGGTGCGAGGCAAGCACCCTAACCATAATACCACTGTGCTCTGTATTCTGTACTCTGCTCGTCTTTGTCATTGATGCTTGCCTAACTATAAGGGGCACAGATATTCCTATAAGTGTTGTACTAGTTGTATATCTCTACAATGCTTACTGATGTTAGCCAGAGGTTTCACAATTAGGTTTTCCAAATACTTCACTGCTAGTACCGGTAGGTTAAATGAAATGGTTGGTATTGTCACATTCAACCACTGTGTTCAAATTCAATTTCTCTGAAGGGCTAACATTATTTTTGACGATAAGATTTCTTTACTTGATTTGAATAACATGGACTTTTTGCTGGAAACTCCGCAGAATAGAGAACATCCTTCTCAACAAGACGATCAGTCAACAAGAGTGCCTAACGAGCCTTAAGCTTCCTGAACACTTGAAATGTGGCTGACATCAATGTAAATCAAAGTCAATTCAAAGACTGCAGAAAGTCACATAATGAAGTGAAAACAATTATTATCAGTAGAGAAATTACCCAAACCCTGTAGAACAAATCTTTGATTAGATGCAGCTAAACTTTTGGCATCATTAAGAACAAAAATAATTTGACCTTACCTGACATTGTTCAAAACAAATCAAATATCCTTTCTCTTCTGTCAAGTTTTTCTGACTTCCAATGGGCATGCATGCTGATAAATGCAGTTGAAATAATCATAGCCTCGATGTACAAAATGGAATAACAAACAGGTTGACTTTCATTTCAACAGTACAAAATTTCAGCCTTGTGTCTTGCACAGACTTTTTGTCCAAGTTAGGACTTTCCCTGTATTCATTTTCCAGAGATTGCTTCTTCCTTTTAACAATAATAACATTCAGAATTGATCTCTTTGAGTGATTATAAAGTCCTTGTTACTTCGATGTATTAAATTGACTGAAAAAGATAACCTCCAAAAAAAGACCCAAAACAATCCCGATTGATACTAACCGTACATATTTTAAGTAATATAAATTCACTTAAAAACTTCTGATCTGTGTGAAATACCCTTTAATACAACTGAATGAACATGAAAAAGTTTTTAATTTTCTCTTGTCTGCATAATACCATCAAGGACCTATCAATAAAGTCTGATTTCAACATGGTAGCTTCCCTGTATCATATATTACTGAATGAACAGTTCAACGTCCATTGTGAAATAAATACTTCCAGTTTCATATCTTTACAACGAGGCAGGGTACGCTGTGTACACAAGGCTGATATCAGTTACAACTAGGATACATATATATATCTCGCCCCCAGGCCCATGTGACAACATTTCTTATCAGCCATGTGGAGTGTTCGACCTAGGTTTATGATTACGAGTTGAGGGTACTGATAGTATCCAGTCTAAACAAGTAGGCCACTCAACTCACGGATCTGTACTTTTGAGCAGATTGAGCAATTCTTTTCTTGAAATTTCATTTCTTAGAAATTTCCCGAAATCAGTATAATTTTTGACTAAAATTTTTTATCTTCAGATGGCATGCCAAAAGATTTCCTACTTCAATCATAAGCTTTGGTTGCTCACCAGGCTAATATAATGTATGTTAGGATCGGTAAAACAACCTTTGAAGCAGTAAATACGCAGTAAAAGTTCTGCCCCCAAAATTGGTGCAACAGGCCTGGATGGTAACTCATTTCACTATTCAACCATGTAATGTCATGTAGAATGAGAAATTATCATGTTGGTGGCAATTTTTGTGTGAAAACCTTTAACTAACATAAGGTAGGAAAATCGATTTGTGTAGGGTAGGGGACATGGTACAGCCATATTTGTAAAACATTGTGATGGTCATATTTATTTTCATTTTCATGAGATCACTTTATTTCCCTATAAAACATGCTGGTTTCTTTCTTACCCCTTCAAGCCTGGAGAATAATCCTCATTTGCAACCCGTTTCTTTGGGTTGAAAGCGTAATTAAGAAAATTCAGTAAGCAGAAATTCTGACCATAACTCCTCCATACTTCAATTTACCCAGTCATCTGGGTGGGTTGTGATTAACAAGTTTCGGCTTCAAGTGAGGTTGATCAATGATTTGTAGACCTTGGGCTGGTGATAGAGGCAACTCCGAGGTTAATATAACCTGTCACAGGTCGACTCATTATTGAATCAAACAAATCTGAAGTCTTGTTTTACTATATGAAAAAGTATTGAATTAGTTTCTTCTTTTAATATAAGGGACATCATTCTCATTCTGAATATCTAAGGGAGATCACTCTAATATTCTGGAAATATATGTGACGTAACTCTAATTCAGCACATCCAACAGCCAACAATACTTGATTTACAGTATTACAGTAGTACCCAGTTCAAGACCAGAATAATTCTTATCTATTTTGACAGCCGAATTTGCGTGGATTGTTATATCAACCCCTTGCAACTCCCGCAGGTTGACAGTGCTTGACGTCAATGCCATCATGTGACCAAAACAGCTAATTAGAAAGACGAATACTATCCATTCATATAATAATCTATTTTATTACCGACAATTTACAGTCACAAGAGGTTTCAATGTTTTTGTTTGAAGCTCGAGGGTAAAATTACTTTCTTCATTGTGACGTCATAAACAATGACTTGACGCCATTCTTCGCGTTCTATGGCGGTAGGTGGCAGCTAGTCTGCCTTTGCCATTAGTAGATTTTGTGTATTTTCTTTAATTTTGCAACTATGATAAACCAAATATTATGTTCCTGTCCATGACATACTATGTTTTCAACACTCGTGCATAAATATCAGTATATCCCTCACTCTCGTTTGTGAAATACTATATTTTAGGGACTCATATCTTAACATATTTTACCCTTGTATCTCATGTATATCAGTATATCCCTCACTCTCGTTCCTTAATGAAATACTAATATTTAGGGGCTCGTGTCTTAACATATTTTGTCATGGACCCTTGTATCATATGTTCTCTTTATTTCTAGAAACTTGTCTTGTGGATGGAATTGTCAAAATAAGCTGACACAATGTGTCACTGTGATGTAGATATGGTTATAGTTGTTTAACATGTGTGTATAGTTGTTAAACAATCAAACAACTAATGTTGGACAAAGTGTCATAAGCGTACATACATTCTAACTCAATTGTCACCGTGACATAACAACTCATTTTATGTAGATTTGGGGTTATAACGTTTGATATACTGAATGTTGGGACTTGTATAATGAAATGCTTGTTTTATTTGGTGCATCTCTTAAATATGTTCTCATTTAATGTACTGTACAGATGATATTAAGTATATAATTTCATGATAATTGGTCTGTTTGAGTTGCATTCTGGAAGTTGATGGTATAAGGAAGACAAGAGTAACTCTATGGATGAACAACTTCGATTTATTTGACAGCAGCAACGTTTGGGTATAGATCCTTATACCGTTTTAAAGGTTCTATCCCGAAACATTGTTACTTTTAAAAAAAGAAGTGGTTCATCAATAGAACTCTTGTCTTGTCATGACAATTGATGACTAGACTGTGACATCTTGCTTTTCTATCAGATACTTACTTTTTAGTGTTGTCTTCAAAATGGTCAAATGTCGGGCTCTGTAAACATAAAATTTCATAAAATCGTTGAATAAGTTATGAAATGAAAGAATAGAAACTCTGAATTTGCAATACATGGAAAGATATTCCTTAATTAACTCTTGGTAACGAAAATTTAGAATAATCATATGAAAATATTGAAGAAGATGAAAATTTGTAATTTGAATATATATACTTTTAAGATAGCATAAACATAGTCAATTTGACACACATGGATGATCTGTATTTTGGCTTTCAGTTGAAAATCCATTGAAATGATAAACATTAGATTCATTCAAAAATCAAAATGGATTCAAAAGCCATTCAATGTTTGTTAACGTCTGAATATCCTGCTCAGTAGTAACTAAAGACATCATAAATTAGTCGAATGAATTTTTTTGGTAATAATTGTAGACAATTAATGACATTCCACTAGCCAAAAATTGTGTTTTAGGTTTAAAGTTAATGACGTTTATACTTAAAAAAACAAATATTAAATCTTAGATATTGCCCTTTTTTAGATTTATATTAAACATTAAAAGGGGCAGTCCTGTCTGGGTATTTTTGTGGAAACGAAATTCAAGAAGTGTCTTTGTCAAAATGTTTAATCTAGAACTACTTAAATGTTACCCTCACTTACATATATGAAAATAAGTGTGAAGTTCTCATGTAATAATTATATAAAAGTATAAACAGGGAAGTACTTCTTGAATTGTGTTCCACAAAAATACCTTATTGGGACTGTCTCTTTAAGATCTAAATATCACAAACAATTAAATTATTAAAGAAAAAAAAGAACATTTTCTTCTTCAGTCATATTTGCATTTATAAGAATAATCATGAATATTGTATTATCCATCCTGATACATACATGAAGACAAGTCAGTTATTATTCTTCAAAGGAAATATACAAGTTATCAGTGCATTGAAAAGATAACTGCTCTCTTAACGAATCAACTTCATTTATAATTAATTATCAAGCCTTTTCTCACACTTACTGAGTAACAATAGTCTTTCATGTAAAATGGAATTGTTTTCCAGGCTGACCTTTAAAGTCTTTAATGAAATTCCAAAACATCATTAAATTTCAAACAAAGTACGACACAGATTATGTGATAAATTTTACTCAGACAAAATATTTTTTTTCAATAAAGTAATCATAATTAGGAAATGTTTAATAATTAAAATACTTAAAGAAACATAGCAAACTCAATAATATATTAGGTAATGACTTTTTAATGGACAATAATGTGATGATTCACAGTGACTGTTTCTGTTAGTATTTATGTTTTGTTTCCTTATCTTTGTATCACATAAACACTTAGATGAACTGGCATCTCTTGAGACTAATTATTGATCAAGTTACAAAAACTAAACCATTACATGATAATCAATAAGAACAGTTAACTCCCTAGCTTCAGACACTGGGAGTAGATGTCACCGAGGTATCATTACTAATTAAACAGCTTTATCTGGAGCCTGTGTACAGGTGACACGTGCCTATCACCATGAAAACATCGCAATGAAATATTCATATACACAAAGTACATATATATATATATATCATGACAACAAAGGTACATGCCACTTTAAGTAAGTGACCAGCTAAACGGCAATGTTACTTACATGATGCACCCTGTTAAGTGATCATCTGACACTCCGTGTATAGATCTGTTGATAATAATCGGAGCAGCGTTGATGATTAGGCTTCACTTCCGCTAATAACTCGAGCTGTTGTGGAGCTTGGTTTCCTGATAATCCCAATGAGGCTGTGTAGTTCCGTGTCACAGAGAATAGTCAGCCCTAGAAGATAAACAAACACTAATGATACCATGCATTGGCTGCCCCTTGCTAGAGTTCATTCAACAACACTAGCAATTGAGCTCCCCACTCCAGGCGATACACCCATGCTTATGTATTCACGATACACGACCCTTGTTATAGGGCTCTCTGCTGCTGTTGTCAGTGAAGCATCAATGCTATAAATACACCATGTGACTGACTATCTCTAATGAAGCTATTGTCATACAGGTCTATTCTGCAGGCAGGCAGGCATGTGGGGCTGCTATCAGATATGCCTGTTCCTTGGTCGCTGTATGGTCCCCACGTCTTCTACACCGATTGGTCACAGTATCTAGACATGATTGACAGGCGGCCTTGTTTACCCCACCCGGCTGCTCCACCACCCGATTGCCTATCGTATATCAGCTTTGCTGTGTAGCACAATTGACTCACCATGTATAATACAACATGGCTGGCAGGCCGCCAAGTTTATTGATTCGCAGGGGAGTATATAAAGGCTGCTCTGAGCTCGAAGGAAAGGCTGTGTTAGCAACTGAATCATTGAGATCGTCCACTACACTCCAGCTTCTTCTAACGCATTTTGTGAATTGTGTAAGTTTATCTTTATAACTTGATTAAAATAATTGCACCAGCATTTTCTGTTGTTATTTATCATCCTTATCTCATGTAACAGTTTCCATTTTCTGTTCCCGTCTGACCTCTAGATTTCGAGGCAGCCATCTTGAATCTAACCGTTGTATTGTACAGTTATTTCAACATTATCTTCATAATAAATTGACCGTTCACCATTTGAAATTCAATTGAATTGGTTACCACTGTGAACTGTAATCAACTTACAATAGCATGACTGACTCTCCTTAAGGTGTCAATGCGAGGCTTTCCTTTGTAGAATGAACAGGTGGTTACGCTGTAAATAATGACCTCTTCGACATGCTTATTGTTGTATGAGTGACTCAAATATCAACCTATCTTTGGGACTCTTCTATTCATGACTAAACTGACAAAAATAGAAAACAAACTGTGATAACAGTAAAAAGTTCCTCGGCAAGCCTTGAGTTGCTATATATATATATATATATATTTGAAGTAAGTGATACTTGTAGTATGAAAAATAAAAAATTAATGATAAGGTGTTAAAGAGATGATTTTACAGTGAAACTTGAATTGACATTGAACAAGCTGAAGCCACTGAAGAAAATTTCATTAACATCAATCATGTTTGAAAATTTAAAAAATCCTCATCTACAAGTGTTCAACTTAGTACCTCCAGTCAGGAGTTTTCCAATTTATCCAAAAGAATATGGAATGCCTTTCATACAAACAAACATGAAGGAACACTCCTGCACAGACTTTGAGCATCAAGTGAAACAGGACTGAAAGTTTATTTCTATAACTTTGAGAAGGATTTTAACTCAGGACCACCTGTCGAGAGTCAAACACTCTACCAATTCAACCAAAGGGATACACCACAAGCCTGAGCCACCACACAGAGTGAGCCTTTTTGCTCTTTATAGCCATTAGAAGTTGTCAAGAAAGGATATAATGAAAATATTTAACATATAGATCTCATGTCTGATTTGACATAGTTGAAGGAAGAAGGCATGAATATTATCGTACTCTAAACCTATCAATCAGCTGGTTTTAAAGAACACACACTGGTAATGAATCTGTTTAATACATTCCAACAGTTTTTCTGTGAAAACTTAAGCAAGGTCTTTCATTAGACAGCAACACATTTGTAGTTCCATACTAATGCTGAGAGTTTGACAGTGTTTTAAACACCCATCAAATGTTCTTATCAATAACTTGCAAACAGTTTGCATGTGAAAAGCTTTAATACATCTCAGTATAAATTTAAAAAATTCCGTAGAAGAGGCTTTTAAAATCAATAATCAATACTAATTATAAATATAAACTTGCAATTGTGAATAAAATCATAATTAATTTGTTTTTTAGAATCTCCTCACATGATTTTGGAATACAATGAAGCTAGAATACAATTAAAACAAAATACAATTAGAACGTGTAAAAACCTGTAAAAACAGATGTCTCTCCTATAAACCATTTCAGCTAAAGTTTCTTTTCGAAAATATCTTATAGATTTTTACAACTCAAATGAAAACCCGATTTTTCTATAAAACAACATAAACTGTAGGTTTTGGTTATATTTTATTTCTATTTATGGGAATCTTTAATCAACATCTACGCAGTTTGTCATGAAAACTAACCCTTCCCTTCAAAATGACCAAAGTCCAAACTGTTGCCATGGAAACAAAAAACAAAAAAAATTGAAAAGAAGTTGAAACCTCTAAAAGGCACATCTACATGATATGAAGAGGATGTACACCAAATTTGGTGCAGATTGGTCATGTAGTTTCAGAGTTATGCTCCGGAAACTAACCCAGGCCTTAAAAATGACAAAGTCCAAACTGTTCACATGGAAACCCAAAAATATGTGATTTAAAAGAAGTTGAAACCTCTAAAAGGCACATCTACATGATATGAAGAGGATGTACACCAAATTTGGTGAAAATTGGTCAAGTAGTTTCAGAGTTATGCTCCGGAAACTAACCCAACCCTGCAAAATGACAAAGTCCAAACTGTTGACATGGAATAAAAAAAATCAAATAATTGAAAAGATGTTGAAACCCCCAAAAGACACATCTACATATTATGGAGAGGATGTATACCAAATTTGGTGAAGATTGGTCAAGTAGTTTCAGAGTTATGCTCCGGAAACGAAATGGGAACGCCAATGCGGACGCGAACTCAGCCAAAACCAATATGTCCCCCGAACCCTTCGGGGGGAGACATAATGAAGTTAAAATATGTTGAAGTTAGAATAAAATGCATACATGTGCAAAATGTTGCCAAGTTTTTAAATACCTCTGAACTAAAAAAGGTTGATATTCAGTATGCCTAACAATCTATCAATTTCTGTACCTGTTTTGCATTCCAGAAATGCTGTGCTTGAAGTTTGGCAGCTAGTGAGAGAGCAAGGACTGATCTATACATCTTATGGGTCAAATCTTAATTAGATTTCTGATTAAACAAGTTGTAACCTGAATAAAATCTGAATTAGATTTCTGATTGAACAGGCTGAAATCTGCATAAAAACTGCATTAGATTTAGGATTGAACAAGCTGAAACCTGAATAAAACCTGAGTTAGATTTCTGATTAAACAACCTAAAACCTGAATAAAACCTACATTAGATTTCTGAATAAACAAGTTGTAACTTGCATTAGATTTCTAATTGAAAAAGCTGAAGCCTGAATAAAACCTGAATTAGATTTCTGATTGAACAAGTTGTAACCTGAATAAAACCTGAATTAGATTTCTGATTGAACAGGCTGAAATCTGCATAAAAACTGCATTAGATTTAGGATTGAACAAGCTGAAACTTGCATTAGATTTAGGATTGAACAAGCTGAAACCTGAATAAAACCTGCATTAGATTTCTGATTGAACAAGTTGTAACCTGAATAAAACCTGCATTAGATTTCTGATTAAACAAGTTGTAACTTGCATTAGATTTCTAATTGAACAAGCTGAAGCCTGAATAAAACCTGAATTAGATTTCTGATTGAACAAGTTGTAACCTGAATAAAACCTGAATTAGATTTCTGATTGAACAGGCTGAAATCTGCATAAAAACTGCATTAGATTTAGGATTGAACAAGCTGAAACTTGCATTAGATTTAGGATTGAACAAGCTGAAACCTGAATAAAACCTGCATTAGATTTCTGATTAAACAAGCTAAAACCTGAATAAATCCTGAATTAGATTTCTGATTGAACAAGCTAAAACCTGAATAAAACCTGAATTATATTTATGATTAAACAAGTTGTAACCTGAATAAAACCTGAATTAGATTTCTGATTGAACAGGCTGAAATCTGCATAAAAACTGCATTAGATTTTGGATTGAACAAGCTGAAACTTGCATTAGATTTAGGATTGAACAAGCTGAAACCTGAATAAAACCTGCATTAGATTTCTGATTAAACAAGCTAAAACCTGAATAAAACCTGAATTAGATTTCTGATTAAACAAGCTGAAACCTGAATAAAACTTGCATTAGATTTCTGATTGAACAAGCTGAAACCTGAATAAAACCTGAATTAGATTTCTGATTGAACAAGCTGAAACCTGAAAAAAACCTGCATTAGATTTCTGATTGAACATGCTGAAGCCTGAAAAAAACCTGCATTAGATTTCTGATTGAACATGCTGAAGCCTGAATAAAACCTGAATTAGATTTCAGATTAAACAAGTTGTAACCTGAATAAAACATGAATTAGATTTCTGATTAAACAAGCTGAAACGTGAATAAAACATGCATTAGATTTCTAATTGAACAACCTGAAACCTGAATAAAACCCGAATTAGATTTTTGATTGAACAAGCTTGAACCTGAATAAAACCTACATTAGATTTCTGATTGAACAGGCTGAAACCTGCATTAGATTTCTGATTGAACAAGCTGAAACCTGAATAAAACCTGAATTAGATTTCTAATTGAACAAGCTGAAACCTGAATAAAACCTGAATTAGATTTCTAATTGAACAAGCTGAAACCTGAATAAAACCTGAATTAGATTTCTGATTGAACAAGCTGAAACCTGAATAAAACCTGAATTAGATTTCTGATTGAACAGGCTGAAACCTGAATAAACCCTACATTAGATTTCTGATTGAACAGGCTGAAACCAAAGTAAAACCTGCATTAGATTTCTGATTGAACAAGCTGAAACCTGAATAAAACCTACATTAGATTTCTAATTGAACAAGCTGAAACCTGAAAAAAACCTGAATTAGATTTCTGATTGAACAACCTGAAACCTGAATAAAACCTACATTAGATTTCTGATTAAACAAGCTGAAACCTGAATAAAACCTAAATTAGATTTCTGATTGAACAGGCTGAAACCTGAATAAAACCTGAATTAGATTTCTGATTGAACAAGCTGAAACCTGAATAAAACCTGAATTAGATTTCTGATTGAACAAGCTGAAACCTGAATAAAACCTACATTAGATTTCTGATTAAACAAGCTGAAACCTGAATAAAACCTACATTAGATTTCTGATTAAACAAGCTGAAACCTGAATAAAACCTGAATTAGATTTCTGATTGAACAAGCTGAAACCTGAATAAAACCTGAATTAGATTTCTGATTAAACAAGCTGAAACCTGAATAAAACCTAAATTAGATTTCTGATTGAACAGGCTGAAACCTGAATAAAACCTGAATTAGATTTCTGATTGAACAAGCTGAAACCTGAATAAAACCTGAATTAGATTTCTGATTAAACAAGCTGAAACCTGAATAAAACCTAAATTAGATTTCTGATTGAACAGGCTGAAACCTGAATAAACCCTACATTAGATTTCTGATTGAACAGGCTGAAACCAAAGTAAAACCTGCATTAGATTTCTGATTGAACAAGCTGAAACCTAAGTAAAACCTGAATTAGATTTCTGATTAAACAAGTTGTAACCTGAATAAAACCTACATTAGATTTCTGATTAAACAAGCTGAAACCTGAATAAAACCTACATTAGATTTCTAATTGAACAAGCTGAAACCTGAAAAAAACCTGAATTAGATTTCTGATTGAACAACCTGAAACCTGAATAAAACCTACATTAGATTTCTGATTAAACAAGCTGAAACCTGAATAAAACCTAAATTAGATTTCTGATTGAACAGGCTGAAACCTGAATAAAACCTGAATTAGATTTCTGATTGAACAAGCTGAAACCTGAATAAAACCTGAATTAGATTTCTGATTGAACAAGCTGAAACCTGAATAAAACCTACATTAGATTTCTGATTAAACAAGCTGAAACCTGAATAAAACCTACATTAGATTTCTGATTAAACAAGCTGAAACCTGAATAAAACCTGAATTAGATTTCTGATTGAACAAGCTGAAACCTGAATAAAACCTGAATTAGATTTCTGATTAAACAAGCTGAAACCTGAATAAAACCTAAATTAGATTTCTGATTGAACAGGCTGAAACCTGAATAAAACCTGAATTAGATTTCTGATTGAACAAGCTGAAACCTGAATAAAACCTGAATTAGATTTCTGATTAAACAAGCTGAAACCTGAATAAAACCTAAATTAGATTTCTGATTGAACAGGCTGAAACCTGAATAAACCCTACATTAGATTTCTGATTGAACAGGCTGAAACCAAAGTAAAACCTGCATTAGATTTCTGATTGAACAAGCTGAAACCTAAGTAAAACCTGAATTAGATTTCTGATTAAACAAGTTGTAACCTGAATAAAACCTACATTAGATTTCTGATTAAACAAGCTGAAACCTGAATAAAACCTACATTAGATTTCTGATTGAACAAGCTGAAACCTGAATAAAACCTACATTAGATTTCTTATTAAACAAGCTGAAACCTGAATAAAACCTACATTAGATTTCTGATTGAACAAGCTAAAACCTGAATAAAACCTACATTAGATTACTTATTAAACAACCTGAAACCTGAATAAAACCTACATTAGGTTTCTTATTAAACAAGCTGAAACCTGAATAAAACCTACATTAGATTTCTTATTAAACAACCTGAAACCTAAGTAAAACCTGAATTAGATTTCTGATTAAACAACCTGAAACCTGAATAAAACCTACATTAGATTTCTTATTGAACAAGTTGTAACCTGCATTTGATTTCAGATTGAACAAGTTGTAACCTGTGCAAGATTTTTGTTTGGACACATTTGAACCTGTGGTCTGATTGGACAAATTGAAACCTGTGGTCTGATTGGACAAATTGAAATCTGTGGTCTGATTGGACACATTGAAACCTGTGGTCTGATTGGACAAATTGAGACCTGTGTTAGACTTCCCATTGGACAAGTTGACTTTTGATTAAATTGATAGATAAATAATTCTGTTATATGCCGCTGATTTCTAAACACAGTATGTATATCTTCTAATCAACTTAAAGGGGCAGTAGCACGTTTTTAGGGGGAATATAAGGTGATGTCATGAAAATGAAAATTAATGGTTCCAAATGAAAGACAATGTATTTAAACTAAATGGAGCAGTAATAATTCAAATATAAAATGTAAAGTTCAGCCATGCGATTCCTTTTTCTTACACAAAATGAATTAAAGGTGTTCACACAAAAATGGCCGCCAATGGATTTTGTGTAAATCTTCATACTTTGTCCTCTGACTATGGGTGATTGACTTGTGTGATGAGATTTTTTACACTGTCATAATAATACATTTAACATTAACTTACAATTATCAGTGAAAATTTTAAAATATAAAATTATCAAAAAACGTGCTACTGCCCCTTTAAGCAAAAATCATCCTGTGTAATAACACATTAAACTTTTTCTATTGACCATCAGATTATTATCAATATGACACAATAACGGCTTTGACAACGAGTGTAGAAGTGAGAATATACCCCTGCTTTTCACTTTGTTCATAAATTTCAAATAGTAAAATTGGCTAAGTTGTATACTAGTGGAGTATACAGCCACAGCCATTAAGATAAGTCATTGTGTAAGTCATGTTTCCACTGAAACCACAAAACTAAATTCATGAACATGTTTTACCATTAAAAGGGTACCATCAAGGGATAATAGTTGATCTTTCTCTCAAGATTGATGCTGAGGACAAAACTACTTTTCTTTAGTTACTGCTAAGTCATGTTTCAATGGAAACCAAAAAAAATCCACAAACAAGTTTTACCCTCAACTAGCATATCTAGAGATCATGATTAACATCTGTAGAAAGTTAGGGGAAGCTAAAATTATGTATATTGTAGGACATAAGTTCCAGAAAAGTAATTCATCCTAGAGTCACCTTTTAGTCATGTTTGTTTCTAAGAAAGCTGCAAAAAATAAAATTATTTGTTGGTCTAACCACCAAAAGGCACATATAGGAATCAGTTTGATAAAGCTAGCATGTATAGTAACCTCGAGTGATTGGTTTTCGGACGGTTAAGACGTGGATGCACGTCAACATAAACACAGTCAGAGAATCCCCAAACAAACATCAAATACTTGCATATCTGAGTTTCATCTTATCAAACTGAGAGAAAAACTCTCGAGAACGAGTTGCAATGACGCCATATTTGTTCGTTCAGTGACAGGTGCGGGAATCCCGGCATCAAGCGAACGGACTTGGTTTTCGGACACCTCATTGGTTGATATGCGAAGGGCTATCCCAAGTTACGTAAGGGGTTCCTTTCATAAGATGTTGCGCCCACCATGTCACATGTCCACTTGTTTATCGAAATAATTTATTTCATTTCGTAAATTAGGCGTAATTAATACAAATGGACATTGCAATCAAGTATTCCTCTTAAAAATAGCTATGTTAGCATTTTTTATGCAAAGTATTTTCAGGAAAGAATTTAAAAGGCATATCGAACCATATTAGCGTATGTTAACAATTGTCGTCTGATTACGAAAAAAATATTTGTAAAAAAATCTATTGAAACCCTGGCCAGTAGTTAGCTAGATTCTTATTTTTTCCTTTAAATGATGTTGGAAAATATTGTCATTTGCGTCTAGAATCTCAACCATTTTATTGACTAAATAAATTTTGACGTTGGTGAATTTTTTTTTATCAGGAACACGGCAGGTTTTTCCTTATCATTGTAATATTCAACTGTTGTTGGGTGTTTGAAAAATGATTCGGAAGAAAATAATGCAATTTGCAGAGAAGGTACAAAAGTAACAAAAACTTGTAAAGACTCCTTGAGAAATGATTTAAAACATTTAGGCTATTGAAAAAATTAGACACAGTTGTGTGACATCCAAAGCTTCCTTGTGAGGTGACAGAGTGATCAGAATTATTGATTTTAATTTGATGCACAAATCTCATTGTTGCGAATTAATATTTGCAAATGAAAAGTGTTTTTGAGTTGCTGAAAATGTTTTATCCATTATCAGTCAGCATTACGAATGTTCCCTGAAAAATAAATCATGCAATTTTACACTAACAGTGCTAAGAAACACATCTTGTGGACATTGTCACAACTTTTTATTGCGGCTAAACTTGTTCCCTTTGTCACGTGACCACGTTTACTGGAGTGTAAGGAAGCAGACGATCTATCGGGTGACAGTATGGCTGCTGTTGGCTACCATATTTTGGATCTTTACATAAGATGTCAAAGATAGGGCGAGGCAAACAGACAGCATAAAATCAACTTGTTGGTCATATTTATAATATTGTGTCTCTCAACATGAAGATTTTAGTTTAAAACTCCAGTGGGGAACACTACTCTACTCTAACTAGCATTGATGACGTAAAAGCGCTAAAAATAGCGCGAGAATCTACGTGAGTGTCAACCGTCCGAAAACCAAGTACTCGACGATATAGGAGATATGATCTGAATCAAGTTTTATGATGGACGAACAGACAGACAGACAGACAGAATGAACACTAAATAACCCAGATTACACTGTAATCACTCAGGATTTAACTTATTTCGTTTCTTATTTTTTATCAGATATGGTGAAACCACAATTACTTTCTCTTAAAACTGAGAATATTTCATACAAATGAGGAAATGGAATCTAGATATTAGCTCCTCCATTTGGTTCATTGTCTCATGAGTATCTTGTATGAGTCAATCATAACTTTAATAAAAATATATTATTGTGTTATATTTATATATCATGAATTTCTGTATTGTTTTTGACAGTCACAACATTACTCCACATTGCTAGAGATAAGTTCACATCATACAAACATATATACAGAACAGCGTAGGTCATTAAGGGAACAGGAAATGGGTTTATGAATGTACACACTGACCCAAGCACTAGCGTAGCTAACTTGCTTAAAGAGACACAGAGTTACCATCATCATGTTAATAGGATCACATATGTCAAATTTTGAAATCGATGTTATTATATCGGGAACCACTAACTGTTATTGAAAATAACAAGTTAAAGGTCAATCAGTACATTAGAGCGAAATTACGGTCATTCAAAGTCGGGATGTTGATCGAAAACCGAATAATATGGCTCGAGTGGTGTGCACAAATTCGCCAAAGAACTTCAATCAGCATATTAAATATTTTGTAGCTTATCAAAACCAAATTAAATTTTAAGAAAGATACTCTGTGTCACTTAAAATACTGTTGCACTTTGTCCGTCGTACGGCTGGCATAGGGTCCACAAATCCAGATTTATCAGTCCTTTTATGAATGAGTCTGTACACATTATCTAAGCATTCAGCTCTTGAGAAGAAGTCAATACCAAGATAGATAGGTTAGATAAGTATATTGCAAGACTCTTCTCATAGCTGTCAGTGATTCAAAGGTTGAATATCTACTATCATGTCTACAACCACAAAATATCTCACCACTGATCATAAGCTGGCATAATACCGATGAAGTGACCGAAAAGCCCTTTTGGTACATGGATTATGAAACATATGATATGCCTGTGTGAAGCTTATTTAACCAAAAATGAATAAATCAATATTTTGACCCTTTGTCAATAAAGGGGGGAAACGTTTTTGGAGTTTGAAATGTTAAATATGATTTTTCTTACAAAGATTTCTGTTAACAATTTATCAAGGTAAGCATTTAAAAAAGATCTTAAACTTTTAGTCATGTTACCTTTGAATTTATTCTCATAAACAGAGTAAAAAAAGTGTTGCACCCCCAAACAAAAGTTTAGTTACTTTGGCATATTCCAAACCCCCTTTGATGTTGATTTACCCTGATGTAATCTGTGATGTAGGACATTTGATTTTATCATGTTTTTCTAGGGATATTATTCATCCAAACATGACAAGCTACACATGCACTTTGATCTCCATGATTTCCAAAACTGGATTTGTAACATTATGGTTATAAAAACATTGATACAAGCTGTTTAAGCCATTGCCAGAATGGCGGTAATATGCTAGAATATCAGAGGCTGTAAAGTGGCAGATTATTGGTCTTCTGGGAGCAGGTCTGTCTTTACAGGATATTTCAAGAAGAACTGGACTTCTTTAATTTACCAAAGTCGTTTAGCCAGAAAACATGCACGAACCAATGACGAATGAAGAATCACACACCCTCAGACAGACCCCCACCCCATTATTGAGATTCAATTTGTTTCATACCATGGGTTCAGAGAGTGGCCATTAATAAGGTCTAATTCATTGACAACTTTTCAATCTCTATTTCATGTAACTGTTTTATTACCTACGAGGGCAGTCATATCGAGGTTCATACTTTTCATATGCTGCCCTATGGCAAAATATCACATTTTCATTGTGACGTCACGTTATTTACAATGCTTTGACGTCACGGTTCACCTATGACATCACAACCTGCGCCGGCTAGTCGGCCTATGCTAAAAAGTAGGTTTTGAGTATTTCTTTCAATAGTGGGACTACAGCAGAGTTTTATATTCGTGACCATGACATACTATGTTTACGACAGTCGTGCCTTAATATCAGTATATCCCTCTCTCTCTCGAGAGAGAGAAATACTAATATTTAGCCACTCGTGTCGTAAACATAGTAGGTCATGGACACTGACATTTAATATCCTCTTTATCCTCAACAATCACCAAAAATATCATAGCCTTTATAAACAAGGCCAAGTGCAACACGTTTTTGAATATGTATGTCATGTTGCACTGAAGGACAGTTCTAGTCTATGCACTGTGAGTTTAGGAAGAACTTTTTACATCAGGCAGGGAAACATTAAAACACGTTAACTGTCATCTTAATAGCCCCAATTTTATAATGTCTACCTAAATATCTTAACATACAGTTGAAGGTTATAAAATGTGTGTCGCACATGAAAACCAGATGTAAATCTTTTGTAAAAAAAACACCCAGATTATTTTAAAGTTTTACTTAGCCTTGCATTTAAACATCTTTAACCCATTTTAGACGGAATATAAGGTGATGTCAGAAAAATGAAAATAAATGGTTCTAATGAAAAGACAATGAATGAAGCAGTAATAAATCAAATATATATTGTAAAGTTCAGCCATGATATTTCTTTTTCTCACAAAAAATAAATTAAAGGTGTTCACACAGAAAGGTTGCCAATCAACTTTATGTGAACTTTTATGATATTTTCTCTGCCTTGTTGATTGGTTTGTGTAATGAGATTTTCGACATTATCAAAATAATCAATTAAATATAAATGTACTATTATCAATGAAAAATCCAAAATGCATAAAACATGCTACTGTCCATTTAATATAGGTGAGATTTATAGCTGTCTAAACAAAGTATTCCAGATTCATCCAAAACTTCCAATGCTCCATCTAAAAAAATTTCATTATATCCTTTTAGATGGAAAATTTGTTTATCGAACAAATATTGTAAACTTCAAATTAATTCTAAAAAAAAGTCCTCAACCATTGTGACATCAGAGCAGATTACCACTGTGACATACCATTGACGTGACTCTGATATAGGTATGGACATGTTTTGCTCTAAGTACATTTAAAGCATGAGCTATCAATGTACAAAGAGAATACTAAACAATGTCCTTTTTAATTAGCATTTTAATGAAGAAGAAATAAATTTATTATAGTGTCACAAGTTACACATTTTATAACAGTGTACAAAGAGAATACTTAACGATGAAGAAGAAGAAGAAGAAGAGGATTATTTTATTATGGTGTCACAGGTTACAAAATTCTTGTTATTGAAGCTATAAACCACTGTAAAAGTAACATCCAGCCTAAAGGACTAGGAGACTTATATCTAAACATATGATAAAATAACATAACATGAGTGAACAGATTTGTATTTAACAAGCAAAAGCCATTTAATACAGATACCATTCACAAGTTTCATAAATTGTAATTTAAAGAGCCTGAGTTTTGTATTGTGTCTATACCTTGCTTCAATACGGTAGTCCAAGTTGTTTTAGAAATTAGCCACGTTAAACGATTATGATGTCATCATGACTGTACTGGGTTATTACACAATGTGTAACAATATTGTTGATATTTTAAACAGTAATATCTTCAACTTGCGAGTTAAGGCTCTTCAACGATCGCTTACAGAAACAGTAATTTAGATGTTTCCTTCGGTAATTCAAGGTAATATATTATGTTTCCCTTTGTAATGTTTAAGACAATTTTCCTTTGCATTCAATCTTCCTACAAGTCTATTTAAGTTACTCCCTTCATTTTCAAAGCAAAATTTATGTTCCAAGTCTTACATGGTGATCCCCACATTTTCTGTTCATCGTAATTTTTTATGTTTCAATACATCGTACTCATGGCAATTTTCAAGTTTCACAATTATCGTACTTTGATTATATCGGTGAAGTGAACTTTATATGTTAACTGCGTATCACTTCCTGATCGGTGTAAAGCAACACTCTAATCCACCAGTTGATGGTCTATAGTTTCAACATATCAGTTGTCTTGTATTTTCTTCACTACTGTATACTCTAGTGTGTGGGAGAATTGGTATCAGGTGCTGAGACTCGCCAACATCAGTGTAGATACATTGTCATGAATTTTGCAAGTTAATACGAAAATGATATTTGTCAATTTAAATGTTGCAAAATGATACTTTGAAAAAGTGATTTTTTAATTTATTAATTAAATTTATCAAAACATAAAAATATATATGAAATATATATATGAAATATATATATGAACTTTACTGTATATATATAAAGGAACTTTATATATATATATGAGAGTTGTGCTTGTGGATTTTTCGTTTATATTTATATATATATATAAATGTTCTGAAACCAAACTATCAAACATAATTCAAATTCATTTCCAGACTGGCTTAAAAGGAATTAGGTTACAGTTTGTCGGAGAGGTCTTATATCATACTATAATCCACCTGTCCGTCAGAGAGAATAAGTTGGGCTGTTTTTATGAACAGAAACTCAAATGTACGGTAATAAAAACAGTGATTATTTCAGAGTTGATTTCAAGCATTTTACTGAGATTGATATTTTAGCCTTCAATTTTCAATTTTACAAGATAAGCTTGCATTCATTGAAAAAGAAAAAAATTCTAAAATAAATGAGTATTAATGAAAATTATTGAGCTCTGAATGAAGCACTGGCTCATATTTACAATTTTATATTTTGAGATATCTGATAAAAATCAAACCCCGACATTTTGACAATTCAGCTGATCAAAGTCAATTTGAGTGTCTGGCAACAACAAAATAATGAATATTTTAATTATTTATAAGGCCCAAAAAAAATAAATGTTTCTGGTCTTTGCACAAATGATGCAATGAAGGAGATTTTTCTATAATTTTAACATATAAATTTTAAAAAATTGAATAAATATAAACTTTGGATCAATTTACCACTGCGTCTTTGAAGGCCTACACAAAACAGAGACAAGTAACATTTTAAAAGTTAGTGTTCCAGTGTTCTATTGTTTTCTAAGCCACGGGACTACATTTCAATGTTACCCTTGTCAACATTTGGAAAAAAGCCTTAATGTGGCGGGTTTGAAAGTAGCGCGGGTGGAAACCAGAAAAAATTTACTTTTTTCTAGGCTAAATAGAACCATATGGAAACTAGATTAGCGTTTGCGGGATACCGCAAAAGCAGAGCAGCCCCGGAACTTAGGGTTTCGCCTTACCCTGTTCCGCCTTTTACAGGCCTCACCAAATTGGGAATTTTCTCGTGACCTTGACCTTTGACACTCAAGGTCACACAATCAATGAACACATTTAATTAAATTTAACATTATTGTAATGAAATAAAGTGTATTATTGTGTTTACAAGGTATTGCAATAACTCATATCTCATGACCTTGACCTTTGACCTTCAAGGTCACACAATAATTGAACACTTTTTATTGAGTATAACAATCATGTATTGATTAAAAGTGATCATAGTTAAAATAAAGCATTTTCGCTAAACCATGCTTAAGTCATGACCTTGCTGTGACCTTGACCTTTGACGGATTGAAGCCGAAACCTTTTCAAATTTTTTTACTTTTCCAAGGATGATATATACCAAGTTAGAGCTTCATAGCACAAAAACTTTTCAAGTTATCGCGTTTACAAGAAATTTTGCGGTGATTTTATAACTCGTGACCTTGACCTTTGAACTTGAAAGTGAACATGTCATAATGATTCCCTGGAAGTATTAACATTAAGACATGTTCATGAGTTCTGAAAAGCTAAATGGGATAAAGTTATACTCAAATTTAGTGCATTTTGTAATAACTCATATCTCATGACCTTGACCTTTGACCTTCAAGGTCACACGATCATTGAACACTTTTTATTGAGTATAACAATCATGTATTGATTAAAAGTGTTCATAGTTAAAATAAAGCATTTTTGCTAAAACATGCTTACGTCATGACCTTGCTGTGACCTTGACCTTTGACGGATTGTAGCCAAAACCTTTTCAAAATTTTTTACTTTTCCAAGGATGATATATACCAAGTTAGAGCTTCATAGCACAAAAAATTTTCAAGTTATCACTTTTACAAGGAATTCTTAGAGTGAATACATATCTCGTGACCTTGACCTTTGACCTTGAAAGTGAACGTGTCAAAATCGTTCCCCCGAGGTATGAGTAATAAGGTATGAATAAGAGTTCTGGAAAGCTTAGTGGAAAAAAGTTATAGCTAGTAGTACGAGTGCGGCGGCGGCGGCGATGGAAACTTCACAAAAACTGATTGCTAATAATACAAGTTTGACTATAGCTTTATAAGTGTAGGATCAAAACCAAGCCAGAGGTGTTGTTGATAATGTAAGCCTGCGGCAGAGGGAAATTGGAAAGGGCCGATAGGCCCGCCCCAATTTCCCGAGGCTGAGGGCTTACATTATCAAACAACACCGAGGGCGAGGCTTTGATCTAACTTATGAACCGAGATAAACCGTAGTAACATAATTATTTCAATAATAAGTTTAAAAATGGATTCATTGATTTTTACTGGTAGGGAATCACCATGAGCAAACGGAGAGAACATCCGCGCCCTGCACGTGCTTTGTGCTCGCTACCCAAGCCGTGAACTTGAAATGCATGCGCTATCTGCCTCGTCAAGTTCACATGATTGTCACTGTGGAAAATACATCATTGTTCTCGTGGGCCTTTATAGCCGAGTTGTCAAAGGCGCCAGTTTAGTAAGCGAGTGGTGCAGAGTTCGAAACCAGGCATGCGAACATTATATTTGTGGTTTGTCAAAAATGTGATATTTTGTGATGGTATTTATTCGAAGAAGGACTTTGAAACAAAGTATTTCAAAACGTGTATAATCCCAATCAAAATAAATTTCCGTTAAATTCTAGAGTAAGCCCCGGGCTTTCCTAGAGAAAGCCCTGGGCATTCTTGGAGAATGTCCGGCAAAGAGGTTAATCCGGTAAAAGAAGAACCTAATAGAATAATAGAGTGACGTCACTGGAGGTTTATAAATGATATCCACGGACAAAATATTTCTCACAAAGATCCAGTTACTTATGACCCAACGCTGTCCCCAAACTTTTAACTCTCATGCTAAATTTCAAAAATTTTATTTCAAATTCTAAAAATATCCGAGTGTGTGGGTAGAGAGGAGGGGCTCCGTTTGTTCATTTATCTAAACTTGATATACCCCTAATGTCCTAGCTAATGTGCTTTTGAGACATCTGAAATAGCACAATACATGGTCGTTAACTTGTCAAGCAAGACCAACAGACCACACAATGGTACATGTATTTGAAATGATACCCTGCATGACTGGCTATGACTAAAGGCAGGATGAACACATAAAGAAACCACAAACCACGAAAATCTTAATCTACATCTTACATAAATCTCTCAAAATGACAATACTTTAAAAAAAAATTAAAAATGCCTCTCAGATAACAGTATCTCTTACAACATTTGTGTCTAGAAGTTTTATAAACCTGAGTATGAAGAGAATAGTGTAAGGAGAGGATCCTGTTCAACCTACACACATGCATTAGAGTTTATAAACAAGCAGCTGACATGGTCCAGCTATATCCCCCGCAAATTGCACAATATGTATAGGTTTTCCTTATCATATTGCTGATTAATTTTTGTCGCACAAAATAACACAATTTTTCCAGGATATGAAAGAAACTATTCTAATAAAAAAACTAAATCATACCAACTTTATGTTCACTGTTGGGCATAATTCGAGTTAACTGACAAAATTAAAATCAAACGAATGAATTTATGTATTATGTATTTGGATCTCCAAGATCAATTTGATCATATTTAAACAAACATATTTTCAAATCTGTTCTTCATGACACACCAACATATGATTTTGTATCTCCATAACAAATTTGTTTAAAATGTGATGATTAGTTTAGTTGTGAGATAGACAGGACTTGTAACAGATTTCCAACAGAGTCCTCATTTTTTGCCAAAAAAGGCAAAATTTAATAAAAAAAAATTCAAAATTGTTCTCCATGACACACCTTCATATGATTATATATCTCCATATCAAATTTCATCAATATGCGATGATTACTTAAGAACTTATGAGCCGGACAGGACTTGTAACAGTTTTCCAACAGAGTCCTCATTTTTTGCCAAAAAAGGCAAAATATTATAAAAATATTTTCAAAATTGTTCTTCATGACACACCTTCAGATGATTATGTATCTTCATATCAAATTTTATCAATATGTGATGATTAGTTTAGAAGTTGTGAGCCGGACGGGACTTGTAACAGATTTCTTACAAAATTTACCACTTTTTCTCCAAAATCCTAATATTTTATGCAGAATTTCCGAAAATTGTTTCTCATGACATGATGACACATTATTACATGTTTCTTCATGTCCATGACGAATTTGAATTGAAATGGTTGATTAGTTAGAAAGTTATGAGCCGGACACAAAGTGTAACGGACGGACGGTACCATTTTAATACCCCCCGCAACTTTGTTGTTGCGGGGGATAATAAGTAAAAATCCCATTTCAATAGGAGAAGCCTCTCCTTTAGGTTTGTTATAAAGCTGTGTAGTAAAAGTTTAGTTCCTTGTTGTCAGAGGCTCCTCTATAACTTGTGCAATGTGCATTCTTATCAGTGGGGATTGTGTTGGGGTGTAAATCCAAGGTCTCCCCCATCAGAATTTGTATAAAATCATAAAAAAAAGGGTCAACCCCTCTTAAATAGGTGAACCCCCCCCCCCCCCCCCCTCCTTCTTTTATAATTCTTGCATCCACCAATGCTCCTAATATCATTGCATAATACCACTGAGTTACGATCACATTAACCTGAGTGCAAGATGACTTCAGACAACTAACACCAATTGTGAAGGTCACAAACAAAAATTGATATCCTAAACGATGACTCCGAACATTTTGCAGAGCCTAATACTTTTGTTCAAAACATTCCATCATATACATTGCAGTGAGAGTATCACATTGTGACACACATACATAGAGAATCTCACCCAAGCGTCTTCTGATATCAACAAGATGTGTTTGTGAAACACGAATGCCCCCGGAAGTATCCTGCTCGTTGTGTCAAGGTCAAGGTCACAAGGTCAAATGTCATGGTGTCATCTGAAAGGTCTCATCACAAGGGATCCATATGTCAAGTATCAAAGAGCTAGCTCTGACCAATCAAAAGTTATGACCAAGGTTAAAGTTTTTGTGGACAAACTGACAGACGGACGGACGGACGGAAAAGGTCAAATATCATGGTGTCATATGAAAGGTTTCATCACAAGGGATACACATGTCAAGTATCAAAGACCTAGCACTGACAGTATAGAAACTATAGCCAAGGTTAAAGTTTTCGGAAAAGGCTCGCTGTGTCAAGGTCAAGGTCACAAGGTCAAATGTCATGGTGTCATCTGAAAGGTCTCATCACAAAGGATCCATATGTCAAGTATCAAAGAGCAAGCTCTGACCAATCAAAAGTTATGACCAAGGTTAAAGTTTTAAATGCTCGCTGTGTCAAGGTCAAGGTCACAAGGTCAAATGTCCTGGTGTCATCTGAAAGGTCTCACCACAAGGGATCCATATGTCAAGTATCAAAGACCTAGCTCTGACCAATCAAAAGTTATGACCAAGGTTAAAGTTTTTGTGGACAAACGGACAGACGGACAGACGGACAGGTGAAAAACAATATACCCCCGGAATCTCCGATTCGGGGGCATAAAAATATCAACTAAAGTTGATAAAAGTAACAAATATCCGAGGCTTGCTGAGGATATTTTACTTTTATCAACGTGTGTTGATATATTAAATATCAGAAGACACGAGGGTGAGATTCTATTTATCATCCAAAGTCTTTTTTCATCACATAAGCATGAAAAATGTACATCTTTAAACACAGCACAGCCCAAAACTGCTAAACCAGTGATGTCACAAAGCATTGTGATCTCATCTCATTATTGACGTCATAGGATTGTGACATAGTTGTGTTTATGATGTCATAGCATTGTGACGTCATTACTTTTGATGTAAAACGTTTGTGTTGTCATGTATTTTCTGTTTACAGGGCATTTTTCAAAATCTACTGTCAAAGCGATATCTCCTAGGAGATATCGCTTAATCTTTCACAAGTGATATCCTGTGGAACACAGTTTTGGATGATTAATATATACATGTGTTCTTTAGCTTTATTCTGTTCATAAGCAAAATGTACAAATAAATTTTGCACCTTATCTCTTGACCAATTCTCTCCCCCATCTTTCCTGTTGACCTGCAATATGAACATTTTCTTATCCAGCAATAGATTATTGTTGCATTGAAACAAATTACTGCATTCAGTTATGTTCTAAAAACATTTTCAAATAAATTAAACATAACATAGAACCTAGAACAAGAGACAGGCTCCAAGTTGCTGCTCAACGTTAATTGGTTGTTTTGGGTGTAATAAGTAGGATTTCATCATGAATATCTGTTAATTCTGTCAAAATACAAGGCTACATTGCATGTCTTGTGGTAGAAAAGTTAATATTTTTATGGCTGTGAATACAACTTTGAGTTTTTTAGAGGAATACATAATGCGTGACATTACTCTCTCATTTTTTAGCTTTGTGAGATATTTGTCTCACTGTGACTGAAAAAAATCTGAATCACTGCAGTTTGTTTATTGTACTAAATCAACAACTGACTGAAATATATTTCTAAAATATTTTATTTGGAACAGTTGAATTTTGTCAACAGTTTTTAAAATTTGTTTAATAATACATTCTAGTCAATTATTTGTGACAGTTTGTCTGTCATATTGTTTTTTTTACTAGAAATAAAGCTTTTTTTTACAAAATATCTCTCTCTCTTTTATTGATATTAGAAGAATGTGATTAGACAAATACAATACATGTTTCAAATTCAAATGTGATCTTATAAGCTGGAAGAAAACAATTTTGAACACTAATGCTGCCACGCAACCGATTTTTAATTGATCATTGATCAGTTGCCACCGACCGATGATTACTAAATTTCAACCGATTTCCAACACTACAAAATACTCATTTTTGATTGGCTACTGTGAAATATCAGAGAGCAATAATATGGTTATACGGTGCTCTGTTTACTTTGTCTGATGCGCAAGAATTCATTTATTGACTAGCAACAATAGTTCTCAAATATTGCTGTTGTTTCGAAAATTTTCACAAAATATTCCATTATTGCGTTGTATGTACATTATTCATAAAATCTATTCAAACTTTCCACAAGCTTAACGATTGCAGTTTGTCAAAACCGGTAAAATATACGACATTGAGTCACTGACAACAGTTCAGATTTCCTGTTGGCAAGGTTTAGACCAAAACGGGACCGGCAATGTTTAACCAGACAGAATCTCATACAAATATGAATCTAAATGCGGCATACACTTACCTTAGATTTATTTACAACACAAATGCAATAATATCGACTTCAAGTTTGTGAAAATATGCAGAACTTAACATATTCAAAACGCTAACAACCGTCACGAAATAATAACACATATACTGAATAGGGTGAGCTCCCTTTGAAGCATTCGGATATTTGTCAGTAATCTCCGAGGCCTACTACATGTAACGTTACTCGAGATAACCAAATCCGTCAACACTGTGTGAATGTCGCTCCGTGGAAATCGTACACGGGCATCATGACCCAGCACACCTGAGTCAATGAGAAAGAATATAGATCAATTTTAAAACATTATTGTGGTAGAATGGAGATAAACATACTGTGTTTGGAAATCAGCGGCATATAAAACGGAATTATTATAGCTCTAAATTATCCATTTAAAGCCTCACGCTAGGCGTTCGACCTTTAATTAAATTTAGAGCTATAATAATTCCATTATATGCTGTTACATCTTGTTAAGAATTTTAGAATGACATTTGTGAAAAGTACTTTTTAAGAAATGTGGCCAAATAATGGATAAAACTTCAAAATAACAATAGGATACGAGAATATAATGTAACTATGTGTTAGTTGTAAACAATCTTACTTGTATATGTTGTTGAGTGTAGGCACATTTCAAGACTCGTCCCTGATTGTCTGGAATTACAGCTTCCATAATGAAAACTTTTCACTTTCAGAAAACATTAGATATATAAGACACATTAAACATAGTTTCATGAAGAGATGAACCGAATGTTTGAATACTGAGTGGGAAGAGAATGGATGAAACAAAATTTGACAGGATATATGGTATGTGTATTCTTGCTATTTCTATATTGTTAATTTTTAAAATATTTTTAACTTGCAAAATTTCCTCAGTGTACAGTATGACTTACAAATATTGATTAATTTTTTTTAATAAAAATACAATAAAATTTTCCTACCATAAACATATGACTTTCAAAATGACTTATCATTATCTACAAATCATTGTGTGTGTAATCATATCTGTGCTTGATTTTCTTACTGATTCAAAGAGGCATTGAACCATTTATGCAAGCATTTCTGTATCTTTATAGAAATAAATATGAATAAATATGAATCATTTGCAAGCTATTTAACATGGACACTATTAACATAAGAAATTAACATGTATCGTCACCCAAATGTGAATGAAAAGATCACATCAGAAAAGAGGAACCAGTGCATAGCGTATATATACATATGGTTATATATTCATATTTATATTTATACATTGTAACATGTGTAGATGCGGCAGATGTATTTATTTGTAAATAAAGCATTTTAATATTATGAATATTCTCTCTCTTTTTAGCTTTATAATTACCAGGTACATTAAGGGTTAAGCCTTAGGAGTTTGGCCCTAGTGAAATCCCATTATATAACTGCCCAAGCCATGACGCTTCTCAGCTAATTGGTCTTACTAACTGCCCGCACTTTTCAAATCATTCTGCACAGCTTTTCCACACTGATACGACAAATTTATTGACGGACAGAAAATGTAACTTTTGTAGTATATATATATATATATATATATTTAGTATAAAGTAATATTGCATTTAACCTTTGCAGTATATATATTCATAATTAAAGCATATCTATTTATCATAGATCCTGTATGCCGTACACTGATTAAGCCGATGGTAAATATCTCTATTAGTTGTAATCAGTCGGAGGGAAGGCGTCACTAATCAATACAGAAGTAACGAGGGACTCATAATAACCTGCTCTGTATCTTCCACCTTGATACACTATTGAACATATAACTACTGGAAAATATGACTGTTTACAACCTTGTCTTTTTTATATCATCAACTTTTAAATATTGAAGAGTCTAATTATTTGAAACCTAATCAATTTGAAATAACAATAATGGCCAAAAACATTTTAAATTACTTGGTTACAATCAGAGTTTACATTAGAAGCGTGCTTAAAGTAAATAAATCAAAACATACAACAATGCTGTCAAAATACTTTCTCTATTGTAATAAAAACAAAGGGTTTACCAAATAACAGGCTTTCTATCAGTCACCAAATTTGGACATTTTGATGCAAGAAAATCTGATCCAAAAATAAATCCCAAGTCATTCTATTTATTAAAAACAAGTCTTAATGTTCTTGTTGTTGCCTAGGGTCATTTAGGACTATTTTGAACAGATGGGAGGGACACATTGCAATGGTAAAATTATCCTACCTGCATAGAGAAAATATAGTCACAATATCAATCATCAAAACAATGTCAATTAATAAATTAATCATTATAAATTTATTGTTATCTTTAATGATGTAAAGTTATTTCATCACGAGGTTCTATCTTGTATGACAACGACACTAACATAACATGTTATCGGCCAGCAAACACGTGTTGAATATTTCCTTTGGTCCGGTACATGGATAATTTTGATTGATATTTTCAATCATATTTCTCTCTATATTTTCATTTAAAAAGAACAATTAGACAAAGGTATTTTATTTTACAAGATTAAATTTGAGATGACATCGATCATCGTGTAATGGAAATCCGGTGTAAACATTGACTTGCTTGACTTGTTGGGTTGGCAGTTACCCCTCACTTGGCCTCTAGTTATTGACCTTGTGTATTGGGCGACCCCCTTCTTTGACCCCCCAATTTCTGGCATAAAAAACTCGCCTTATACATTGAAATATACGGTAAATGTTAAAAGCTCTAAAGGGACAACAAGCTAAAAGGGTGGGCAAAATGCTAATGGCCCCTCTTGGAACAACACTGACAATAACCTTCCCTGTATAATTTTAAGGTCAGGGGTCACAACCAATGCCTCTTACCAAACAAGAACAAAACCAATCCATTGTCTTTTACTACCATTGTAGCAACAACTCTTGCTGTGACTTTGACATCATCATTAATTGATCTTGAGGTTTACTGGCGTCTCTGGGGATTGTAGAAACATTTAGTTAGAAAAAACATCCTTGATGTGTTGGGTTATCTTTTAAAACAATAAAAAAGACCAACCAAGAGTTTCTCAATCTTCCCACGCAAAGCCTAAAACGCCAGTTTCAGAGTTCAAGTGTCTGCAGCAAGGATACTGGCGTTTTAGGTTTTAGGCTTTGCGTAGGAAGATGCAGACACCCATGTCTCAGTTTAGCTCCGCTAGGAAACACCAGGACACAAAAGAAAGGGAAGCGGGACCAACAAATGTACAATGATATTTTCACATTTATAAGATTGATTACTGATGGGTCAATATACTATAACGTGACTGTCCAGGTCATGATAAACGTAAAACATTCGCCAATGTCATTGGAATCATCACCGGATAAAATATACATGAATTCATTTATCACACCTCCAGCAGGTTAACTGCCAACTGCGTGAGATCAACCTTACCTTGTGGAAAACATTCTTGTTTCTGCTTGAGATACAATGTTCTATTTTGTGTAACAATATTTTACATCTAAAACGATGACGTCAGTTACATTTGATGCCAATGATGCTAGTCGAACTCGTCAAAGACGCGCATGCGCATCTAGTTAATATTTGTTTTTACCATTGGGGGAGTTTTCGATCTCATAAAAAATAAAAAACTATCGTTTGTCGCTTTGATATCTTAATACTTGTTGTTTTCTAGTAGTACGTTTAGTGAAAATAGTTTTGGTTCGTGATTCAAATGGCCAAATCAGACGAATGACACACATATATTTTATAATCACATTTCATCAATAAATACACCATTTATGTAGATCTGTAGACATAAAAAGGTGATGGGGAGACCGGGGCAAGCACGTTCATCTTTTCTCTATAATGTTTGTTCCGTGGTCACTTTAACTTAAATTGGTAAATCCTAAGATACTACATGACATAACTCACAAACTCACATAGATATGAGGACAATCCATCCTTTTCTCTGCAGACTGTTGAAGAAAAAGCGTTCTTCATTTAGCTTAGTAATTCATTTGATTTCTCTTCAATTTGTTATTGACGAGTATTGACTGCGTTTATGAATAAGTTCTCCAGTGGAGAAACATGCCGAGACTCATATGAAACGAACAAGTTATTAGAGTATGAGGGCTGTGTATTTTCGCAGCATAGAAAAGAGAGAAACTTGCTTTTTGGGGTACGTTTGGCCTTTAAAGGCGGGGCACATTTGGCCATGGGGACGAATCATATCAATGTCATTATCAAATTTAATTCCTCCTCAAAACCATTCCCCTAAAGATTCTCCTCCTCCTCTACGTGGCATCCTTTACACTGTTATATATATATATACCCATCGCATAATTTAGTTCGATAACTTCCTCTTTCCATTGGCCAATTATATGTTATTCTAGTTTCATATAATATGATATAATATATTATCTTTTTAGCGAATCGTGAGGAATAGAAACCGATCCCAAATAACGTCATAATGATCTGAATTTATGGATAGGTGAACGTTTAAAAAAATATTCAGGAATACATGTCTATCTTTCAACCAAATGGAATTCATCATTAAAGCGTCCATCAACACAAAATTTAAAAAATCTTTTATTTCCAACACCGCCACAAATTCCTACATTTATCAATAGAGGTTATTCCAAAGACTGTAGCAGAAAAGCTTTCTTTATTCATTAGGTTAAATAAATATAAATAAAATAGGTAATACAAGATTCAACGGTAAGTCTTTATAGAGACATAACTTATTTGTTTCACAGACTTTAGAAAACCAATCTTGTTGATAACAATTTGTAACTCTTTAACCAAACTGATTAATATAGGAAAAACAATCACCCAGTATCTGTGACATCAAAATAAACTTAAACCCATAATAAAAAGAAACGTCCTGATTATTAAACCCATTTTTCACAATTGCAGTCGTCAAATGCGTTACAGAGCGAGAAGTCTTGTATTATAATTATAGTACATGTAAATGCGGTGTATCGTAAATCGTGAAATAGAAAAAGGAAATCGTGATTATATATTAATCTGAGTCCTATTTACCCAATTCGCAATAAAATATACCGTGATACATTAAGAGGGAACTAACATGTAGGACAGATATCAGTTCTGTTGATATGAAAGACGTTAGGAACAGTGGAAACGTGACTTACACAAAACATTTTTGAACAAATGGCTGTACAAACTGTGACTCTTTAAATTTAATATGATATAATATATCCTTGTAAAAATGATGGTAATATCGTCTGCAGTCTTTGTATCTTCTACGTCGGACTTTGTATCTTCTACGTAGGGGATACTGCAAAATCGTTTTCCAATCTCGGCACTAATTCACTTCCGTGATAAATAATACATTAAAGGGGCAGTAGCACGTTTTTAGGGGGAATATAAGGTGATGTCAGGAAAATGAAAATTAATGGTTCCAATTGAAAGTCAATGTATTTCTACTAAATGAAGCAGTAATAAATCAAATATATAATATATAAAGTAAAGTTTAGCCATACGATTTCTTTTTCTTACACAAAATGAATTAAAGGTGTTCACACAAAAATGGCCGCCAATGGATTTTATCTCAATCTTCATACTTTGTCCTCTGACTGTGGATGATTGGCTTGTGTAATGAGATTTTTGACACTTTTTAGCATTAACTTACAATAATCAGTGAAAAATTTATAATAAGAAATTATCAAAAAACGTGCTACTGCCCCTTTAACGAGGACAAAAGCCACCCGGACAAAAGCCACCCGGACAAAAGCCACCCAGACATATGCCACCCAGACAAAAGCCATGTCTGCCCGGGTTTGAACTATAAGATGTAACTTTACGATTATTTATGTCGATAAAACATTTTTGCCAAACAATCATTTCACGACCCCAAGACAGACATAAACGCTAAAGTTTCGAGCTAGGATGTTAACATCTTCCCACGGCAAGGTGAAAACGTATCGAGCAACTCTCCTCGCTTTAGACCTTGCCTTCACAAGGTAGAAAACTGGTGATCCGGAGCAGCGACACCTATCGTGATCACGAGTTACGCCCCTTATCAGTTCTTACAAAATAGCCAATGAAATTTCGGAACAAATTCAAAATACTAACAGACGATCTTTTTGAAAACTATCCGAGTGAAATTTAATTTCAAATTTCAGTCCGCATGGTTGTTTTCACGTTTTTGATGAGCACCGAGAATGCAGAGAAGACAAACATTTATGTATCACTCAAATCAATTGTTTCTCGCCCTTGTAAAACACATACAAAAGTATTTTTTCAAATCGGTTCAGTTAACATGCTGTCTTCTGATTGGACTATGCTACTTCCGTGCAGCGGGTTGAAATGCTAGCACAGGAATCACGGCCAATGATGTCAAGGGAGGAATGGGAAAGTTTAGAAACTTTTTCGTTTCGCCCGTGACGTTGTGAAGATGGGATGTTAAGGAATTATGCACCGGGATTCTAACGTTTCTTCCTCTGACAAAATAGTATGTTAGTAGTGTATTTCATAGTCTGTTAACTTCTCTCTCTCTCTGACCTGTTGAAATATTGTGACGTTTGTTTAGCTCGATGCTTTTATATATTGTATTTTGCTGTGTTTTTATATATATATATATATATATATATAATATACTTCAAGAGGTGAGGTCAAGGACAAACACATATATACATATATATAACTCTGGAAACCATGACAACAGAAGCGGAAGTGGGCCGGATATCCTATATTGTTAACATTTGCAACGTTTCAAATGAGATCACCGTATGAAGATAGCGTATCACGTTGTTGTCGTCTTTCCGTAAACGTTGACAGGAAAATAGATTGTTATTGTCGTTCATAAGTTTTGATCCAATCTATGATTAGCCTTGATTAATCAAGGGAGTATAACAAATAGTGCAATATTATATTTCCTTCCTAGTCAGATTACAATAAAATAAGATTTACATCAATTAATTCTTTAGGTTTAAATGTGTAAAACGATTAAATGTCTTCGAACTGAAAATAGAACAAATAACATATTTCATAGAAGACATTCTTTGCATAAAAGAGAGGATATCACCAACTACGAAATTGCAGACATCATTTATATATATACTTATGAAATCAACATTTTGATAAATGCATTTTTACCGCAGAGAATAAAAAGGTCAAATGCGTTTTCTTCTAAGGGTGGATAATAATTGTATACATTGATGACTAAACGGTACAAAACAAAGCTATATTTTCTTGTCTATCATAATTCCCAATTATACGTGACTATATCTCGCTAATTGGAGTAATGGTTAGTCCGATGTACCATTAACAACCACGACCAGCCTAGAAACAAGGTGATTAACATAACAAGACTCTACTTATATTGTCACCTTACAGAACCCATTTCAACAAAAGATAGATATTTCCAGATACGAAAGCACTTTTTTTTTTACGCAAGCCCGGTTTTTTAAAAAATGAATTGATCTCGCGGATTCATTTTAGCAAAATGAATCCAAACATGAAGAAAATGCATATATGGTCTAGTGTAAACAAACGATTTTCTTAAACGCTATCGAAAAGGTTGAACATATGGATCAAAATTACACCTCCTTTTGCTCCCTTTAGGGGGGGGGGGGGTTACATTTTGACAACTTTTTTACTCGTTGGTATTCTTACAGTTTTTCACAACTTGTTCTAAATCATGTGAGGAGATTACGTTAATCAACTAAAAATTTCCTTTCTAATTCATGTCGGGTTTAAGGTTTCTAGTATGTCTAACAAAATATCTCTGAAGACCCACGCAAGTCTATATTATTATAGCAAGTCTAACTCACTGCAGTTTCTGAAAATGAACTGCTTCAGTGAGCTCATTTCTCTTTTAATAATAAAAAGTTGCATTTTGATAATATTTATTTCAGACACTTAAATTCAGTCAAGCCTCCAACGTGCATCGTGTATTGTTACTGCAACGAGTAAGTAGATCAATCGGTTGGTGGCCCAACTGTCATCTTGAAGCCATATACTCCATATACAGTAATAGCTAGCTGTCTGTAGTGCCACTTCACAGAGCTGGATGAAGCAAAACATCCGGAACTAATTGTAGAACACTATCATCAGTACGCCCAGTTCCGTTGTGTTGCTGCGTCATTATCACCAGTTTACTCTGCTAGATGCTTTAATTCAAAACTCCTTAAAGTCTCTGACCTCGGCTATACTTCATTTATTTATACTATTTGTTGATCTACTTATGTCGTATTATATATTTATATCAAGGCTGACATTTCACACGAGAAGACTACCAAAAAGTCTAAAATGTAAACTTTTGAATGAAATTGTCAATGCATCTTGTCTCAGGGTACGAACGTTACGTTAACTCCACTAATCTGTACCCTGGGCTCAGAAGTTAGATTCGCTCGCGCGGCCCGACTTGGGACTTACGGGTCTGTCTCACCGACTTGCTATCAACGCAAGAACTTGGTATTGTTACATAAAGCATTTTCATAGTCAGCTCCACGAGAGCTATACCCCATGTATTCATATCTAGGCATCCCCATTAATGTACAGCTGGATGGACAGAACGAAATGTTTATTTCACAAACAAACTAATTTTATTACTGTAAAGACAATATTAGGTAAACGTCATTTCAACATACGTATTGAAAGTCAAGAGTGTGACCCCTGCCTACTTGAGATTAAGTAAGTGAAAAATTGGTTATCCCCTCCTTAATTTTGATTGGTTGCTTATTGAAAGAAATGGCGGATTAATAAGAAGACAGTAATTTGTTACTCCTATCGTTTCTCTGTCTTTTAAAAAGAATAATTCCAAAATATTGTTACATTTATTTTTGACGGCAGTTAATATCACAATATCTTCAATAGTGCAATGTCTCGCATTTATCGTGTCAAGTGTTTCGGGATTCGAACCCATCCATTTAAATCCAGTGGACACCACCAGCACTACCGAACTTCTTACCAACACGCCCAAAAGGCCTTGACCAGTTACTTGTGCGATTTTGCTAAGAGTGTGCTTGCAGTTTTTTAATACAAATGTGTTCCCAATCAGAACGTACGTACCTTTTGATAACATATATAGCACCAGACAAAAGTTCAGACTCAGAGCTAGATGTAATGTTATATTTTCTAGAAAATTAAGTAAGAGTGCTTCTTATCTGTATGTTTGACTAATATGAAGGAAGCCTAATGAAAGGTACACTAAACCATTTCAATTGACCCCAATAACGAAACTCACTCCCGCTACAGTGGCTTTAAAAAGAAGTTAAAACTCATTTACAGGGATGTCGACGACCTTCTACTGAGCATTTGTCGGTATATTTTCATGATGCACATGTCTTTCAACATCCATAGTTGTTAAATGCAAGACACCTGAGTATCAAGATAGACGCCAGGAATGCATTATTTTGTTTTGCTACAATGTTATAAAAGAAGCATTCACTGTTCAGCAAAACTCCAAATATAAGGAACGTGACGTTATTCCTGACATATAAATACCGTTATTGTACACCACATGAACATCAGTGATATCAACATCGCCTACGGTGATAGTATTCCATCTCCATCACAACAAAACTGTTATAAACTAATTAACTTCACCACACATTACCTGTGCTATTCTATGTGTGTCTCCTTCAATTAGGAAGTCGATACTAAGACATATGAACCGGCCAGGGGGATTTGTTTCCAGTAATTGGTTTGTTAACGAACTTATTAAACAAGTCTCGGACCACAGGTCGATATTGAGTCGGATAGTCGATACGCTATAGACAATACTCACCCGATCACATTGCGATTCATTAAGGGAAGACGGTGTTACCCAGGTGTCCCGATGTCAATTAGCCGGGGTGATCTACATAGGGGAAGACGGTATCACCCAGGTGTCCTGATGTCAATTAGCCCGGTGGTTCTACATAGGGTCTCCTGTCATAACATAACAAGCAGTCATACTGCTAACAAGCTGACTAACACGAATATTGTCAGCACTGAAGACTTAATGATTTATACAAGACCATTTCAACTTTAATTACACCAACAATTGAAACAGTTTGTATCTAAACTTTTCATATGGCTTCTGTAGAGCCACGATAGCATATGATTGAGTTAAGTTCAAATTTTTACTTCACAACATAAGCAATATCCCTTTGATACGGCAACTGTCTGACGTCCACAGAAACACAGAGAGGCCAAGGTCAGTAAGACTCAGGCAACTTAAGTTAAAGAACATTATCCTACCTCATGTAAGAATTAATCTCAATCTCTGATTGGTCCACGTGACCCTGAATAAATACTGATATCCCGCTCTTGAGCGGGGGAATAAATCATTTATACCCCGGCACATAAAAAGCATGAAAAAAAGCGTGCAAAAAGCGTGCAAATTCAGCGTCTTGAAATGTACAATGTATGTTATCTCGAACACAGTCATGATTAAGCTGGTTACTTTTGATTAACTGATATGTAGCTTTGAACAAACTATAATAAATTGACTTACGAATTTCTTACCCTTTATCTTCATGTTATATGCGTTTTGTTTCAACATTCGGTAAGATAAATTCGTTATACCATTCAAAGGCGGGATACACGGGGAGATATCCGCCTCTCGCTAGGTGTTATGCAACTCGCCTCCGGCTCGTCGCATAACACCAAGCTTGAGGCGGATATCTCCCCGTGTACTCTGCCTTTGAATGGTATAACTTATATTGCTTTTAATGAAATAAATATTTTATTTGCCTGTCTACATTAACAATTGCCTAAAGTCAAGCGTAACCAAACTCAACAACTAAACTAAAAAAAACCTCAAGATTTGGAATATTGGTTATATCATAAGGAGGTGGTCTGCAAAATCTCATAAGTTCTTGTAGCAGTTGCTGATAAAGAGAAACCATCAAGATTACAGATGTCATTCAGTTTCACTGCAATCTGGGTGTAACGATTCCTTGTACTGCCCGTTTCTACCTGTAACGACGATAAAGTGACAACACATGATGAACTATTTTGGTATTGAGTAATACTAGACCGTGACTTGGGTGTTGTCTGAAGCTAGCACGTATATATACAGTAACCTACCTGTCTGCTATGGGTGTTGTCTGAAGCTAGCACGTATATATACAGTAACCTACCTGTCTGCTATGGATGTTGTCTGAAGCTAGCATGTATATATATACAGTAACCTACCTGTCTGCTATGGGTGTTGTCTGAAGCTAGCACGTATATATACAGTAATCTACCTGTCTGCTATGGGTGTTGTCTGAAGCTAGCACGTATATATACAGTAATCTACCTGTCTGCTATGGGTGTTGTCTGAAGCTAGCATGTATATATACAGTAACCTACCTGTCTGCTATGGGTGTTGTCTGAAGCTAGCACGTATATATACAGTAACCTACCTGTCTGCTATGGGTGTTGTCTGAAGCTAGCACGTATATATACAGTAACCTACCTGTCTGCTATGGGTGTTGTCTGAAGCTAGCACGTATATATACAGTAACCTACCTGTCTGCTATGGGTGTTGTCTGAAGCTAGCATGTATATATACAGTAACCTACCTGTCTGCTATGGGTGTTGTCTGAAGCTAGCACGTATATATACAGTAACCTACCTGTCTGCTATGGATGTTGTCTGAAGCTAGCACGTATATATACAGTAACCTACCTGTCTGCTATGGGTGTTGTCTGAAGCTAGCACGTATATATACAGTAACCTACCTGTCTGCTATGGGTGTTGTCTGAAGCTAGCACGTATATATACAGTAACCTACCTGTCTGCTATGGATGTTGTCTGAAGCTAGCATGTATATATACAGTAACCTACATGTCTGCTATGGGTGTTGTCTGAAGCTAGCATGTATATATACAGTAACCTACCTGTCTGCTATGGGTGTTGTCTGAAGCTAGCACGTATATATACAGTAACCTACCTGTCTGCTATGGGTGTTGTCTGAAGCTAGCACGTATATATACAGTAACCTACCTGTCTGCTATGGGTGTTTTCTGAAGCTAGCACGTATATATACAGTAACCTACCTGTCTGCTATGGATGTTGTCTGAAGCTAGCATGTATATATACAGTAACCTACATGTCTGCTATGGGTGTTGTCTGAAGCTAGCATGTATATATACAGTAACCTACCTGTCTGCTTTGGGTGTTGTCTGAAGCTAGCACGTATATATACAATAATCTACCTGTCTGCTATGGGTGTTTTCTGAAGCTAGCACGTATATATACAGTAACCTACCTGTCTGCTATGGGTGTTTTCTGAAGCTAGCACGTATATATACAGTAACCTACATGTCTGCTATTGGTGTTGTCTGAAGCTAGCACGTATATATACAGTAACCTACCTGTCTGCTTTGGGTGTTGTCTGAAGCTAGCACGTATATATACAGTAACCTACCTGTCTGCTATGGGTGTTTTCTGAAGCTAGCACGTATATATACAGTAATCTACCTGTCTGCTATTGGTGTTGTCTGAAGCTAGCACGTATATATACAGTAACCTACCTGTCTGCTTTGGGTGTTGTCTGAAGCTAGCACGTATATATACAGTAATCTACCTGTCTGCTATGGGTGTTGTCTGAAGCTAGCACGTATATATACAGTAACCTACCTGTCTGCTATGGGTGTTGTCTGAAGCTAGCATGTATATATACAGTAACCTACCTGTCTGCTATGGGTGTTGTCTGAAGCTAGCACGTGTATATACAGTAACCTACCTGTCTGCTATGGGTGTTGTCTGAAGCTAGCACGTGTATATACAGTAACCTACCTGTCTGCTATGGGTGTTGTCTGAAGCTAGCACGTATATATACAGTAACCTACCTGTCTGCTATGGGTGTTGTCTGAAGCTAGCACGTATATATACAGTAACCTACCTGTCTGCTATGGGTGTTGTCTGAAGCTAGCACGTATATATACAGTAACCTACCTGTCTGCTATGGGTGTTGTCTGAAGCTAGCACGTATATATACAGTAACCTACATGTCTGCTATGGGTGTTTTCTGAAGCTAGCACGTATATATACAGTAACCTACCTGTCTGCTATGGATGTTGTCTGAAGCTAGCACGTATATATACAGTAACCTACATGTCTGCTATGGGTGTTGTCTGAAGCTAGCATGTATATATACAGTAACCTACCTGTCTGCTATGGGTGTTGTCTGAAGCTAGCACGTATATATACAGTAACCTACCTGTCTGCTATGGATGTTGTCTGAAGCTAGCACGTATATATACAGTAACCTACCTGTCTGCTATGGGTGTTGTCTGAAGCTAGCACGTATATATACAGTAACCTACCTGTCTGCTATGGGTGTTGTCTGAAGCTAGCACGTATATATACAGTAACCTACCTGTCTGCTATGGGTGTTGTCTGAAGCTAGCACGTATATATACAGTAACCTACCTGTCTGCTATGGGTGTTGTCTGAAGCTAGCACGTATATATACAGTAACCTACCTGTCTGCTATGGGTGTTTTCTGAAGCTAGCACGTATATATACAGTAATCTACCTGTCTGCTATTGGTGTTGTCTGAAGCTAGCACGTATATATACAGTAACCTACCTGTCTGCTTTGGGTGTTGTCTGAAGCTAGCACGTATATATACAATAATCTACCTGTCTGCTATGGGTGTTTTCTGAAGCTAGCACGTATATATACAGTAACCTACCTGTCTGCTATGGGTGTTTTCTGAAGCTAGCACGTATATATACAGTAATCTACCTGTCTGCTATTGGTGTTGTCTGAAGCTAGCACGTATATATACAGTAACCTACCTGTCTGCTTTGGGTGTTGTCTGAAGCTAGCACGTATATATACAGTAACCTACCTGTCTGCTATGGGTGTTGTCTGAAGCTAGCATGTATATATACAGTAACCTACCTGTCTGCTATGGGTGTTGTCTGAAGCTAGCACGTATATATACAGTAACCTACCTGTTTGCTATGGGTGTTGTCTGAAGCTAGCACGTATATATACAGTAACCTACCTGTTTGCTATGGGTGTTGTCTGAAGCTAGCATGTATATATACAGTAACCTACCTGTCTGCTATGGGTGTTTTCTGAAGCTAGCACGTATATATACAGTAATCTACCTGTCTGCTATTGGTGTTGTCTGAAGCTAGCACGTATATATACAGTAACCTACCTGTCTGCTTTGGGTGTTGTCTGAAGCTAGCACGTATATATACAATAATCTACCTGTCTGCTATGGGTGTTTTCTGAAGCTAGCACGTATATATACAGTAACCTACCTGTCTGCTATGGGTGTTTTCTGAAGCTAGCACGTATATATACAGTAATCTACCTGTCTGCTATTGGTGTTGTCTGAAGCTAGCACGTATATATACAGTAACCTACCTGTCTGCTTTGGGTGTTGTCTGAAGCTAGCACGTATATATACAATAATCTACCTGTCTGCTATGGGTGTTGTCTGAAGCTAGCACGTATATATACAGTAACCTACCTGTCTGCTATGGGTGTTGTCTGAAGCTAGCATGTATATATACAGTAACCTACCTGTCTGCTATGGGTGTTGTCTGAAGCTAGCACGTATATATACAGTAACCTACCTGTCTGCTATGGGTGTTGTCTGAAGCTAGCACGTGTATATACAGTAACCTACCTGTCTGCTATGGGTGTTGTCTGAAGCTAGCATGTATATATACAGTAACCTACCTGTCTGCTATGGGTGTTGTCTGAAGCTAGCACGTATATATACAGTAACCTACCTGTTTGCTATGGGTGTTGTCTGAAGCTAGCACGTATATATACAGTAACCTACCTGTCTGCTATGGGTGTTGTCTGAAGCTAGCACGTATATATACAGTAACCTACCTGTTTGCTATGGGTGTTGTCTGAAGCTAGCACGTATATATACAGTAACCTACATGTCTGCTATGGGTGTTTTCTGAAGCTAGCACGTATATATACAGTAACCTACCTGTCTGCTATGGATGTTGTCTGAAGCTAGCATGTATATATACAGTAACCTACATGTCTGCTATGGGTGTTGTCTGAAGCTAGCATGTATATATACAGTAACCTACCTGTCTGCTATGGGTGTTGTCTGAAGCTAGCACGTATATATACAGTAACCTACCTGTCTGCTATGGATGTTGTCTGAAGCTAGCACGTATATATACAGTAACCTACCTGTCTGCTATGGGTGTTGTCTGAAGCTAGCACGTATATATACAGTAACCTACCTGTCTGCTATGGGTGTTGTCTGAAGCTAGCACGTATATATACAGTAACCTACCTGTCTGCTATGGGTGTTGTCTGAAGCTAGCACGTATATATACAGTAACCTACCTGTCTGCTATGGGTGTTTTCTGAAGCTAGCACGTATATATACAGTAATCTACCTGTCTGCTATTGGTGTTGTCTGAAGCTAGCACGTATATATACAGTAACCTACCTGTCTGCTTTGGGTGTTGTCTGAAGCTAGCACGTATATATACAATAATCTACCTGTCTGCTATGGGTGTTTTCTGAAGCTAGCACGTATATATACAGTAACCTACCTGTCTGCTATGGGTGTTTTCTGAAGCTAGCACGTATATATACAGTAATCTACCTGTCTGCTATTGGTGTTGTCTGAAGCTAGCACGTATATATACAGTAACCTACCTGTCTGCTTTGGGTGTTGTCTGAAGCTAGCACGTATATATACAGTAACCTACCTGTCTGCTATGGGTGTTGTCTGAAGCTAGCATGTATATATACAGTAACCTACCTGTCTGCTATGGGTGTTGTCTGAAGCTAGCACGTATATATACAGTAACCTACCTGTTTGCTATGGGTGTTGTCTGAAGCTAGCACGTATATATACAGTAACCTACCTGTTTGCTATGGGTGTTGTCTGAAGCTAGCACGTATATATACAGTAACCTACCTGTCTGCTATGGGTGTTTTCTGAAGCTAGCACGTATATATACAGTAATCTACCTGTCTGCTATTGGTGTTGTCTGAAGCTAGCACGTATATATACAGTAACCTACCTGTCTGCTATGGGTGTTGTCTGAAGCTAGCACGTATATATACAGTAACCTACCTGTTTGCTATGGGTGTTGTCTGAAGCTAGCACGTATATATACAGTAACCTACATGTCTGCTATGGGTGTTTTCTGAAGCTAGCACGTATATATACAGTAACCTACCTGTCTGCTTTGGGTGTTGTCTGAAGCTAGCACGTATATATACAATAATCTACCTGTCTGCTATGGGTGTTGTCTGAAGCTAGCACGTATATATACAGTAACCTACATGTCTGCTATGGGTGTTGTCTGAAGCTAGCACGTATATATACAGTAACCTACCTGTCTGCTATGGGTGTTGTCTGAAGCTAGCACGTATATATACAGTCATCTACCTGTCTGCTATGGGTGTTGTCTGAAGCTAGCATGTATATATACAGTAATCTACCTGTCTGCTATTGGTGTTGTCTGAAGCTAGCACGTATATATACAGTAACCTACATGTCTGCTATGGGTGTTGTCTGAAGCTAGCACGTATATATACAGTAACCTACCTGTTTGCTATGGGTGTTGTCTGAAGCTAGCACGTATATATACAGTAACCTACCTGTTTGCTATGGGTGTTGTCTGAAGCTAGCACGTATATATACAGTAACCTACCTGTCTGCTGTGGGTGTTGTCTGAAGCTAGCACGTATATATACAGTAACCTACCTGTTTGCTATGGGTGTTGTCTGAAGCTAGCACGTATATATACAGTAACCTACATGTCTGCTATTGGTGTTGTCTGAAGCTAGCATGTATATATACAGTAATCTACCTGTCTGCTATGGGTGTTGTCTGAAGCTAGCATGTATATATACAGTAACCTACCTGTTTGCTATGGGTGTTGTCTGAAGCTAGCACGTATATATACAGTAACCTACCTGTCTGCTATGGGTGTTGTCTGAAGCTAGCATGTATATATACAGTAATCTACCTGTCTGCTATGGGTGTTGTCTGAAGCTAGCATGTATATATACAGTAACCTACATGTCTGCTATTGGTGTTGTCTGAAGCTAGCATGTATATATACAGTAATCTACCTGTCTGCTATGGGTGTTGTCTGAAGCTAGCATGTATATATACAGTAACCTACATGTCTGCTATGGGTGTTGTCTGAAGCTAGCACGTATATATACAGTAACCTACCTGTCTGCTATGGGTGTTGTCTGAAGCTAGCACGTATATATACAGTAACCTACCTGTTTGCTATGGGTGTTGTCTGAAGCTAGCACGTATATATACAGTAACCTACCTGTTTGCTATGGGTGTTGTCTGAAGCTAGCACGTATATATACAGTAACCTACCTGTCTGCTATGGGTGTTGTCTGAAGCTAGCACGTATATATACAGTAACCTACCTGTCTGCTATGGGTGTTGTCTGAAGCTAGCACGTATATATACAGTAACCTACCTGTCTGCTATTGGTGTTGTCTGAAGCTAGCATGTATATATACAGTAACCTACCTGTCTGCTATGGGTGTTGTCTGAAGCTAGCACGTATATATACAGTAACCTACATGTCTGCTATTGGTGTTGTCTGAAGCTAGCATGTATATATACAGTAATCTACCTGTCTGCTATGGGTGTTGTCTGAAGCTAGCACGTATATATACAGTAACCTACCTGTCTGCTATGGGTGTTGTCTGAAGCTAGCACGTATATATACAGTAACCTACCTGTCTGCTATGGGTGTTGTCTGAAGCTAGCACGTATATATACAATAATCTACCTGTCTGCTATGGGTGTTGTCTGAAGCTAGCACGTATATATACAGTAACCTACCTGTCTGCTATGGGTGTTGTCTGAAGCTAGCACGTATATATACAGTAACCTACCTGTCTGCTATGGGTGTTGTCTGAAGCTAGCACGTATATATACAGTAACCTACCTGTCTGCTATGGGTGTTGTCTGAAGCTAGCATGTATATATACAGTAACCTACATGTCTGCTATGGGTGTTGTCTGAAGCTAGCACGTATATATACAGTAACCTACCTGTCTGCTATGGGTGTTGTCTGAAGCTAGCACGTATATATACAGTAACCTACCTGTCTGCTATGGGTGTGGTCTGAAGCTAGCATGTATATATACAGTAACCTACCTGTCTGCTATGGGTGTTGTCTGAAGCTAGCATGTATATATACAGTAACCTACCTGTCTGCTATGGGTGTTGTCTGAAGCTAGCACGTATATATACAGTAACCTACCTGTCTGCTATGGGTGTTGTCTGAAGCTAGCACGTATATATACAGTAACCTACCTGTCTGCTATGGGTGTTGTCTGAAGCTAGCACGTATATATACAGTAACCTACATGTCTGCTATGGGTGTTGTCTGAAGCTAGCACGTATATATACAGTAACCTACATGTCTGCTATGGGTGTTGTCTGAAGCTAGCATGTATATATACAGTAATCTACATGTCTGCTATGGGTGTTGTCTGAAGCTAGCACGTATATATACAGTAACCTACCTGTCTGCTATGAGTGTTGTCTGAAGCTAGCACGTATATATACAGTAACCTACATGTCTGCTATGGGTGTTGTCTGAAGCTAGCATGTATATATACAGTAACCTACATGTCTGCTATGGGTGTTGTCTGAAGCTAGCACGTATATATACAGTAACCTACCTGTCTGCTATGGGTGTTGTCTGAAGCTAGCACGTATATATACAGTAACCTACCTGTCTGCTATGGGTGTGGTCTGAAGCTAGCATGTATATATACAGTAACCTACCTGTCTGCTATGGGTGTTGTCTGAAGCTAGCATGTATATATACAGTAACCTACCTGTCTGCTATGGGTGTTGTCTGAAGCTAGCATGTATATATACAGTAACCTACCTGTCTGCTATGGGTGTTGTCTGAAGCTAGCATGTATATATACAGTAACCTACATGTCTGCTATGGGTGTTGTCTGAAGCTAGCACGTATATATACAGTAACCTACCTGTCTGCTATGGGTGTTGTCTGAAGCTAGCACGTATATATACAGTAACCTACCTGTCTGCTATGGGTGTGGTCTGAAGCTAGCATGTATATATACAGTAACCTACCTGTCTGCTATGGGTGTTGTCTGAAGCTAGCATGTATATATACAGTAACCTACCTGTCTGCTATGGGTGTTGTCTGAAGCTAGCACGTATATATACAGTAATCTACCTGTCTGCTATGGGTGTTGTCTGAAGCTAGCACGTATATATACAGTAACCTACATGTCTGCTATGGGTGTTGTCTGAAGCTAGCAGGTATATAAATAGTAATCTACCTGTCTGCTATGGGTGTTGTCTGAAGCTAGCACGTATATATACAGTAACCTACCTGTCTGCTATGGGTGTTTTCTGAAGCTAGCATGTATATATACAGTAACCTACCTGTCTGCTATGGGTGTTGTCTGAAGCGAGCACGTATATATACATTAACCTACATGTCTGCTATGGGTGTTTTCTGAAGCTAGCATGTATATATACAGTAACCTACCTGTCTGCTATGGGTGTTGTCTGAAGCTAGCATGTATATATACAGTAACCTACCTGTCTGCTATGGGTGGTTTCTGAAGCGAGCACGTATATATACAGTAACCTACCTGTCTGCTATGGGTGTTGTCTGAAGCTAGCACGTATATATACAGTAACCTACCTGTCTGCTATGGGTGTTGTCTGAAGCTAGCACGTATATATACAGTAACCTACCTGTCTGCTATGGGTGTTGTCTGAAGCTAGCACGTATATATACAGTAACATACCTGTCGGCTATGGGTGTTGTCTGAAGCTAGCACGTATATATACAGTAATCTACCTGTCTGCTATGGGTGTTGTCTGAAGCTAGCATGTATATATACAGTAACCTACCTGTCTGCTATGGGTGTTGTCTGAAGCTAGCACGTATATATACAGTAACCTACCTGTCTGCTATGGGTGTTGTCTGAAGCTAGCACGTATATATACAGTAACCTACCTGTCTGCTATGGGTGTTGTCTGAAGCGAGCACGTATATATACAGTAACCTACCTGTCTGCTATGGGTGTTTTCTGAAGCTAGCATGTATATATACAGTAACCTACCTGTCTGCTATGGGTGTTGTCTGAAGCTAGCACGTATATATACAGTAACCTACATGTCTGCTATGGGTGTTGTCTGAAGCTAGCACGTATATATACAGTAACCTACATGTCTGCTATGGGTGTTGTCTGAAGCTAGCATGTATATATACAGTAATCTACATGTCTGCTATGGGTGTTGTCTGAAGCTAGCACGTATATATACAGTAACCTACCTGTCTGCTATGAGTGTTGTCTGAAGCTAGCACGTATATATACAGTAACCTACATGTCTGCTATGGGTGTTGTCTGAAGCTAGCATGTATATATACAGTAACCTACATGTCTGCTATGGGTGTTGTCTGAAGCTAGCACGTATATATACAGTAACCTACCTGTCTGCTATGGGTGTTGTCTGAAGCTAGCACGTATATATACAGTAACCTACCTGTCTGCTATGGGTGTGGTCTGAAGCTAGCATGTATATATACAGTAACCTACCTGTCTGCTATGGGTGTTGTCTGAAGCTAGCATGTATATATACAGTAACCTACCTGTCTGCTATGGGTGTTGTCTGAAGCTAGCATGTATATATACAGTAACCTACCTGTCTGCTATGGGTGTTGTCTGAAGCTAGCATGTATATATACAGTAACCTACATGTCTGCTATGGGTGTTGTCTGAAGCTAGCACGTATATATACAGTAACCTACCTGTCTGCTATGGGTGTTGTCTGAAGCTAGCACGTATATATACAGTAACCTACCTGTCTGCTATGGGTGTGGTCTGAAGCTAGCATGTATATATACAGTAACCTACCTGTCTGCTATGGGTGTTGTCTGAAGCTAGCATGTATATATACAGTAACCTACCTGTCTGCTATGGGTGTTGTCTGAAGCTAGCACGTATATATACAGTAATCTACCTGTCTGCTATGGGTGTTGTCTGAAGCGAGCACGTATATATACAGTAACCTACATGTCTGCTATGGGTGTTGTCTGAAGCTAGCAGGTATATAAATAGTAATCTACCTGTCTGCTATGGGTGTTGTCTGAAGCTAGCACGTATATATACAGTAACCTACCTGTCTGCTATGGGTGTTTTCTGAAGCTAGCATGTATATATACAGTAACCTACCTGTCTGCTATGGGTGTTGTCTGAAGCGAGCACGTATATATACATTAACCTACATGTCTGCTATGGGTGTTTTCTGAAGCTAGCATGTATATATACAGTAACCTACCTGTCTGCTATGGGTGTTGTCTGAAGCTAGCATGTATATATACAGTAACCTACCTGTCTGCTATGGGTGGTTTCTGAAGCGAGCACGTATATATACAGTAACCTACCTGTCTGCTATGGGTGTTGTCTGAAGCTAGCACGTATATATACAGTAACCTACCTGTCTGCTATGGGTGTTGTCTGAAGCTAGCACGTATATATACAGTAACCTACCTGTCTGCTATGGGTGTTGTCTGAAGCTAGCACGTATATATACAGTAACATACCTGTCGGCTATGGGTGTTGTCTGAAGCTAGCACGTATATATACAGTAATCTACCTGTCTGCTATGGGTGTTGTCTGAAGCTAGCATGTATATATACAGTAACCTACCTGTCTGCTATGGGTGTTGTCTGAAGCTAGCACGTATATATACAGTAACCTACCTGTCTGCTATGGGTGTTGTCTGAAGCTAGCACGTATATATACAGTAACCTACCTGTCTGCTATGGGTGTTGTCTGAAGCGAGCACGTATATATACAGTAACCTACCTGTCTGCTATGGGTGTTTTCTGAAGCTAGCATGTATATATACAGTAACCTACCTGTCTGCTATGGGTGTTGTCTGAAGCTAGCATGTATATATACAGTAATCTACCTGTCTGCTATGGGTGTTGTCTGAAGCTAGCATGTATATATACAGTAATCTACCTGTCTGCTATGGGTGTTGTCTGAAACTAGCACGTATATATACAGTAACCTACCTGTCTGCTATGGGTGGTTTCTGAAGCGAGCACGTATATATACAGTAACCTACCTGTCTGCTATGGGTGTTGTCTGAAGCTAGCATGTATATATACAGTAACCTACCTGTCTGCTATGGATGTTGTCTGAAGCTAGCACGTATATATACAGTAACCTACCTGTCTGCAATGGATGTTGTCTGAAGCTAGCACGTATATATACAGTAACCTACCTGTCTGCTATGGGTGTTGTCTGAAGCTAGCATGTATATATACAGTAACCTACCTGTCTGCTATGGATGTTGCCTGAAGCTAGCACGTATATATACAGTAACCTACCTGTCTGCTATGGGTGTTGTCTGAAGCGAGCACGTATATATACAGTAACCTACCTGTCTGCTATGGGTGTTGTCTGAAGCTAGCATGTATATATACAGTAACCTACCTGTCTGCTATGGGTGTTGTCTGAAGCTAGCATGTATATATACAGTAATCTACCTGTCTGCTATGGGTGTTGTCTGAAGCTAGCACGTATATATACAGTAACCTACCTGTCTGCTATGGGTGTTGTCTGAAGCTAGCACGTATATATACAATAATCTACCTGTCTGCTATGGGTGTTGTCTGAAGCAAGCACGTATATATACAGTAATCTACCTGTCTGCTATGGGTGTTGTCTGAAGCTAGCACGTATATATACAGTAACCTACCTGTCTGCTATGGGTGTTGTCTGAAGCTAGCACGTATATATACAGTAACCTACCTGTCTGTTATGGATGCTGTCTGAAGCTAGCACGTATATATACAGTAACCTACCTGTCTGCTATGGATGTTGTCTGAAGCTAGCACGTATATATACAGTAACCTACCTGTCTGCTATTGGTGTTGTCTGAAGCTAGCACGTATATATACAGTCACCTACCTGTCTGCTATGGGTGTTGTCTGAAGCTAGCACGTATATATACAGTAACCTACCTGTCTGCTATGGGTGTTGTCTGAAGCTAGCACGTATATATACAGTAACCTACCTGTCTGCTATTGGTGTTGTCTGAAGCTAGCACGTGTATATACAGTAACCTACCTGTCTGCTATGGGTGTTGTCTGAAGCTAGCACGTATATATACAGTAACCTACCTGTCTGCTATGGGTGTTGTCTGAAGCTAGCACGTGTATATACAGTAACCTACCTGTCTGCTATGGGTGTTGTCTGAAGCTAGCACGTGTATATACAGTAACCTACCTGTCTGCTATGGGTGTTGTCTGAAGCTAGCACGTGTATATACAGTAACCTACCTGTCTGCTATGGGTGTTGTCTGAAGCTAGCACGTATATATACAGTAACCTACCTGTCTGCTATGGGTGTTGTCTGAAGCTAGCACGTATATATACAGTAACCTACCTGTCTGCTATGGGTGTTGTCTGAAGCTAGCATGTATATATACAGTAACCTACCTGTCTGCTATGGGTGTTGTCTGAAGCTAGCATGTATATATACAGTAACCTACCTGTCTGCTATGGGTGTTGTCTGAAGCTAGCACGTATATATACAGTAACCTACCTGTCTGCTATGGGTGTTGTCTGAAGCTAGCACGTATATATACAGTAACCTACCTGTCTGCTATGGGTGTTGTCTGAAGCTAGCACGTATATATACAGTAACCTACATGTCTGCTATGGGTGTTGTCTGAAGCTAGCATGTATATATACAGTAACCTACCTGTCTGCTATGGGTGTTGTCTGAAGCTAGCACGTATATATACAGTAATCTACCTGTCTGCTATGGGTGTTGTCTGAAGCTAGCACGTATATATACAGTAACCTACATGTCTGCTATGGGTGTTGTCTGAAGCTAGCACGTATATATACAGTAATCTACCTGTCTGCTATGGGTGTTGTCTGAAGCTAGCACGTATATATACAGTAACCTACCTGTCTGCTTTGGGTGTTGTCTGAAGCTAGCACGTATATATACAATAATCTACCTGTCTGCTATGGGTGTTGTCTGAAGCTAGCATGTATATATACAGTAACCTACATGTCTGCTATGGGTGTTGTCTGAAGCTAGCACGTGTATATACAGTAACCTACCTGTCTGCTATGGGTGTTGTCTGAAGCTAGCACGTATATATACAGTAACCTACCTGTCTGCTATGGGTGTTGTCTGAAGCTAGCACGTATATATACAGTAACCTACCTGTCTGCTATGGGTGTTGTCTGAAGCTAACATGTATATATACAGTAACCTACCTGTCTGCTATGGGTGTTGTCTGAAGCTAGCATGTATATATACAGTAACCTACCTGTCTGCTATGGGTGTTGTCTGAAGCTAGCACGTATATATACAGTAACCTACCTGTCTGCTATGGGTGTTGTCTGAAGCTAGCACGTATATATACAGTAACCTACCTGTCTGCTATGGGTGTTGTCTGAAGCTAGCACGTATATATACAGTAACCTACATGTCTGCTATGGGTGTTGTCTGAAGCTAGCATGTATATATACAGTAACCTACATGTCTGCTATGGGTGTTGTCTGAAGCTAGCACGTATATATACAGTAATCTACCTGTCTGCTATGGGTGTTGTCTGAAGCTAGCACGTATATATACAGTAACCTACATGTCTGCTATGGGTGTTGTCTGAAGCTAGCATGTATATATACAGTAACCTACATGTCTGCTATGGGTGTTGTCTGAAGCTAGCATGTATATATACAGTAACCTACCTGTCTGCTATGGGTGTTGTCTGAAGCTAGCACGTATATATACAGTAACCTACCTGTCTGCTATGGGTGTTGTCTGAAGCTAGCACGTATATATACAGTAACCTACCTGTCTGCTTTGGGTGTTGTCTGAAGCTAGCACGTATATATACAATAATCTACCTGTCTGCTTTGGGTGTTGTCTGAAGCTAGCACGTATATATACAATAATCTACCTGTCTGCTATGGGTGTTGTCTGAAGCTAGCACGTATATATACAATAACCTACCTGTCTGCTATGGGTGTTGTCTGAAGCTAGCACGTATATATACAGTAACCTACCTGTCTGCTATTGGTGTTGTCTGAAGCTAGCACGTATATATACAGTAACCTACCTGTCTGCTTTGGGTGTTGTCTGAAGCTAGCACGTATATATACAATAATCTACCTGTCTGCTATGGGTGTTGTCTGAAGCTAGCACGTATATATACAGTAACCTACATGTCTGCTATGGGTGTTGTCTGAAGCTAGCACGTATATATACAGTAACCTACCTGTCTGCTATGGGTGTTGTCTGAAGCTAGCATGTATATATACAGTAACCTACCTGTCTGCTATGGGTGTTGTCTGAAGCTAGCACGTATATATACAGTAACCTACCTGTCTGCTATGGGTGTTGTCTGAAGCTAGCACGTATATATACAGTAACCTACCTGTCTGCTATTGGTGTTGTCTGAAGCTAGCACGTATATATACAGTAACCTACCTGTCTGCTTTGGGTGTTGTCTGAAGCTAGCACGTATATATACAATAATCTACCTGTCTGCTATGGGTGTTGTCTGAAGCTAGCATGTATATATACAGTAACCTACATGTCTGCTATGGGTGTTGTCTGAAGCTAGCACGTATATATACAGTAACCTACCTGTCTGCTATGGGTGTTGTCTGAAGCTAGCACGTATATATACAATAATCTACCTGTCTGCTATGGGTGTTGTCTGAAGCTAGCATGTATATATACAGTAACCTACCTGTCTGCTATGGGTGTTGTCTGAAGCTAGCACGTATATATACAGTAACCTACCTGTCTGCTATGGGTGTTGTCTGAAGCTAGCATGTATATATACAGTAATCTACCTGTCTGCTATGGGTGTTGTCTGAAGCTAGCACGTATATATACAGTAACCTACCTGTCTGCTATGGGTGTTGTCTGAAGCTAGCATGTATATATACAGAAACCTACCTGTCTGCTATGGGTGTTGTCTGAAGCTAGCACGTATATATACAGTAACCTACCTGTCTGCTTTGGGTGTTGTCTGAAGCTAGCACGTATATATACAGTAACCTACCTGTCTGCTATGGGTGTTGTCTGAAGCTAGCACGTATATATACAGTAATCTACCTGTCTGCTATGGGTGTTGTCTGAAGCTAGCACGTATATATACAGTAATCTACCTGTCTGCTATGGGTGTTGTCTGAAGCTAGCACGTATATATACAGTAATCTACCTGTCTGCTATGGGTGTTGTCTGAAGCTAGCATGTATATATACAGTAACCTACATGTCTGCTATGGGTGTTGTCTGAAGCTAGCACGTATATATACAGTAACCTACCTGTCTGCTATGGGTGTTGTCTGAAGCTAGCATGTATATATACAGTAACCTACCTGTCTGCTATGGGTGTTGTCTGAAGCTAGCACGTATATATACAGTAACCTACCTGTCTGCTATGGGTGTTGTCTGAAGCTAGCACGTATATATACAGTAACCTACCTGTCTGCTATGGGTGTTGTCTGAAGCTAGCATGTATATATACAGTAACCTACCTGTCTGCTATGGGTGTTGTCTGAAGCTAGCACGTATATATACAGTAATCTACCTGTCTGCTATGGGTGTTGTCTGAAGCTAGCACGTATATATACAGTAACCTACCTGTCTGCTTTGGGTGTTGTCTGAAGCTAGCATGTATATATACAGTAACCTACATGTCTGCTATGGGTGTTGTCTGAAGCTAGCATGTATATATACAGTAACCTACCTGTCTGCTTTGGGTGTTGTCTGAAGCTAGCACGTATATATACAGTAACCTACATGTCTGCTATGGGTGTTGTCTAAAGCTAGCATGTATATATACAGTAACCTACCTGTCTGCTATGGGTGTTGTCTGAAGCTAGCACGTATATATACAGTAACCTACCTGTCTGCTATGGGTGTTGTCTGAAGCTAGCACGTATATATACAGTAATCTACCTGTCTGCTATGGATGTTGTCTGAAGCTAGCACGTATATATACAGTAACCTACCTGTCTGCTATGGGTGTTGTCTGAAGCTAGCACGTATATATACAGTAACCTACCTGTCTGCTATGGGTGGTTTCTGAAGCTAGCACGTATATATACAGTAACCTACCTGTCTGCTATGGGTGTTGTCTGAAGCAAGCACGTATATATACAGTAACCTACCTGTCTGCTATGGGTGGTTTCTGAAGCTAGCACGTATATATACAGTAACCTACCTGTCTGCTATGGGTGTTGTCTGAAGCTAGCACGTATATATACAGTAACCTACCTGTCTGCTATGGGTGGTTTCTGAAGCGAGCATGTATATATACAGTAACCTACCTGTCTGCTATGGGTGTTGTCTGAAGCTAGCACGTATATATACAGTAACCTACCTGTCTGCTATGGATGTTGTCTGAAGCTAGCACGTATATATACAGTAACCTACCTGTCTGCTATGGGTGTTGTCTGAAGCTAGCACGTATATATACAGTAACCTACCTGTCTGCTATGGGTGGTTTCTGAAGCTAGCACGTATATATACAGTAACCTACCTGTCTGCTATGGGTGTTGTCTGAAGCTAGCACGTATATATACAGTAATCTACCTGTCTGCTTTGGGTGTTGTCTGAAGCTAGCACGTATATATACAGTAACCTACCTGTCTGCTATGGGTGTTGTCTGAAGCTAGCACGTATATATACAGTAACCTACCTGTCTGCTATAGGTGTTGTCTGAAGCTAGCACGTATATATACAGTAACCTACCTGTCTGCTATGGGTGTTGTCTGAAGCTAGCACGTATATATACAGTAACCTACCTGTCTGCTATGGGTGTTGTCTGAAGCTAGCACGTATATATACAGTAACCTACCTGTCTGCTATGGGTGTTGTCTGAAGCTAGCACGTATATATACAGTAACCTACCTGTCTGCTATGGGTGTTGTCTGAAGCTAGCACGTATATATACAGTAACCTACCTGTCTGCTATGGGTGTTGTCTGAAGCTAGCATGTATATATACAGTAACCTACCTGTTTGCTATGGGTGTTGTCTGAAGCTAGCACGTATATATACAGTAACCTACCTGTCTGCTATGGATGTTGCCTGAAGCTAGCATGTATATATACAGTAACCTACCTGTCTGCTATGGGTGTTGTCTGAAGCTAGCACGTATATATACAGTAACCTACCTGTCTGCTATGGATGTTGCCTGAAGCTAGCATGTATATATACAGTAACCTACCTGTCTGCTATGGGTGTTGTCTGAAGCTAGCACGTATATATACAGTAACCTACATGTCTGCTATGGGTGTTGTCTGAAGCTAGCACGTATATATACAGTAACCTACCTGTCTGCTATGGGTGTTGTCTGAAGCTAGCACGTATATATACAGTAACCTACCTGTCTGCTATTGGTGTTGTCTGAAGCGAGCACGTGTATATACAGTAACCTACCTGTCTGCTATGGGTGTTGTCTGAAGCGAGCACGTATATATACAGTAACCTACATGTCTGCTATGGGTGTTGTCTGAAGCTAGCATGTATATATACAGTAATCTACCTGTCTGCTATGGGTGTTGTCTGAAGCTAGCACGTATATATACAGTAATCTACCTGTCTGCTATGGGTGTTGTCTGAAGCTAGCACGTATATATACAGTAACCTACCTGTCTGCTATGGGTGTTGTCTGAAGCTAGCACGTATATATACAGTAACCTACCTGTCTGCTATGGGTGTTGTCTGAAGCGAGCACGTATATATACAGTAACCTACCTGTCTGCTATGGGTGTTGTCTGAAGCTAGCACGTATATATACAGTAATCTACCTGTCTGCTATGGGTGTTGTCTGAAGCTAGCATGTATATATACAGTAACCTACCTGTCTGCTATGGGTGTTGTCTGAAGCTAGCACGTATATATACAGTAACCTACCTGTCTGCTACGGGTGTTGTCTGAAGCTAGCATGTATATATACAGTAACCTACCTGTCTGCTATGGGTGTTGTCTGAAGCTAGCATGTATATATACAGTAACCTACCTGTCTGCTATGGGTGTTGTCTGAAGCTAGCACGTATATATACAGTAATCTACATGTCTGCTATGGGTGTTGTCTGAAGCTAGCACGTATATATACAGTAATCTACATGTCTGCTATGGGTGTTGTCTGAAGCTAGCACGTATATATACAGTAACCTACATGTCTGCTATGGGTGTTGTCTGAAGCTAGCACGTATATATACAGTAACCTACCTGTCTGCAATGGATGTTGTCTGAAGCTAGCACGTATATATACAGTAACCTACCTGTCTGCTATGGGTGTTGTCTGAAGCTAGCATGTATATATACAGTAACCTACCTGTCTGCTATGGGTGTTGTCTGAAGCTAGCACGTATATATACAGTAACCTACCTGTCTGCTATGGGTGTTGTCTGAAGCTAGCACGTATATATACAGTAACCTACCTGTCTGCTATGGGTGTTGTCTGAAGCTAGCACGTATATATACAGTAACCTACCTGTCTGCTATGGGTGTTGTCTGAAGCTAGCACGTATATATACAGTAACCTACCTGTCTGCTATGGGTGTTGTCTGAAGCTAGCACGTATATATACAGTAACCTACCTGTCTGCTATGGGTGTTGTCTGAAGCTAGCACGTATTTATACAGTAACCTACCTGTCTGCTATGGATGTTGTCTGAAGCTAGCACGTATATATACAGTAATCTACCTGTCTGCTATGGGTGTTGTCTGAAGCTAGCACGTATATATACAGTAACCTACCTGTCTGCTATGGGTGTTGTCTGAAGCTAGCACGTATATATACAGTAACCTACCTGTCTGCTATGGGTGTTGTCTGAAGCTAGCATGTATATATACAGTAACCTACCTGTCTGCTATGGGTGTTGTCTGAAGCAAGCACGTATATATACAGTAACCTACCTGTCTGCTATGGGTGTTGTCTGAAGCTAGCACGTATGTATACAGGCAGGTACCATGGATGAATCAGAAGCTCGTTGGCCTCAGGTTACTCATCATCTTGGCTCTTGTCAACCGTGACATCACTAACTGCTATTACCATAGTGTGAAACCTTGGAGATTATGGTTAAATTTAATGCAACCATATCACATGACCCGCATGCAGAAACCAATTTGCTCAGTGTTGCATTGAATCTCAGAAAATCTCTTTGATGGCCGCCATCACCTTTATGGCCGAATGAATGCTATGGTTTATGAACACTTACGCAGTAGCACTCAAAGACAGGCATGTTTACGTGAGTCAATTCATGACTGAACAATTTACGACGCGTCCAATAGTATTTTCATTGCAAAGGTACAAGTGGATAACATTTGTGAGTAGCATACCATGAAATTACCCCTGTAGAAGTGCGTTTGAAACGATGTGTACTACACACAAAACTGGAGTATCCAGATCGTCAGAGTTTGAACATTATAACCGTAAACACAAATTAATATTTACACAGTGTTAAGATAGATTAAATGTTTAAAAAGTAAGATTTACACTGGAAACCTTACGTCAAGTTACACATTGTAGTTTTCGTCAAGATATACATTGTAACACTAACGTAAGAATAATACATGGCTACAAAGTAATTTTTGCAGAAATGTCAACAGTGACACTCTCAAAGATCGTTTAAACAGTGTAACCGTAGCAGAATTGTACACACTGTAAGCCTTACGTAAAGATATACATTGTTACACTTACGTGAGAGTTGATTCAGGGTTACATTTACGTAAGTATACACATTGTAACCTAAAGAACAGATATAACGTAAAAGCTACAAAGTTATCTTGTCAGAAAACTGTTAACAGTGTTACCCCCACAAAATCGTTTAAGAGTGTAACTATGAACAGAAATGAATACACTGTTACCCTTACGTCAAGATATACATTGTCTCACAGGGTCTCATTTTGTCTCGGGGTTGACGTTCTTTAGTACGTGATGTTTTGGTAAGTCAGATATTCATTGTTGAGGGAAGAGGACATCCATGTACATGAACATATTATATTATAACTTTGATAGCAGGAGTTTATTCATATTTTTCCTTCGTTTCCCCATGAAATTAAGCTACTTCATAATAATTATGTAACGTTACGTGTCATATGTTAAGTGGAATTCAAAGGACAGTATAACTTCTTCGATTTGATGACCTGAAACTATGTCACACAATGTCGCTATTGCTCGGGGAATACCTATATTAAGTCACTCATGACTTAAATGCTCTTACAATATTCTCAATAATCATTTTCCTTGCAATGCTTGTATCATGGTTCAAGCGAATGGCAAACTTCATTTGATCAAGATAATTCATTTAAACAACGCGTCAATAAGATTAACATACAAAATGCAAAACCTCCGATTTACGCAAGCCAAAAGTCATCAAACTCAAATCTACAAATCTAAAATCTACAAATGCATCTCAAGCTAGTTAAAAGTCATCAAACTCAAATCTACAAATGCATCTCAAGCTAGTTAAAAGTCATCAAACTCAAATCTACAAATCTAAAATCTACAAATGCATCTCAAGCTAGTTAAAAGCCATCAAACTCAAATCTACAAATGCATCTCAAGCTAGTTAAAAGTCATCAAACTCAAATCTACAAATCTAAAATCTACAAATGCATCTCAAGCTAGTTAAAAGCCATCAAACTCAAATCTACAAATGCATCTCAAGCTAGTTAAAAGTCATCAAACTAAAATCTACAAATCTAAAATCTACAAATGCATCTCAAGCTAGTTAAAAGCCATCAAACTCAAATCTACAAATGCATCTCAAGCTAGTTAAAAGTCATCAAACTCAAATCTACAAATCTAAAATCTACAAATGCATCTCAAGCTAGTTAAAAGCCATCAAACTCAAATCTACAAATGCATCTCAAGCTAGTTAAAAGTCATCAAACTCAAATCTACAAATGCATCTCAAGCTAGTTAAAAGGGAGTGCAATAACTCTGAGCTCGAATTAATCTAACTTTAACGATGTTATAAAAGGGCAGTTGGAAACATACCTCATTATTTATATCAAGTATTGTTTTAACCGATTTGGCATGACCTTAACACATAATGTAGAGAGTTGCAATCATTCATCCAGTAATGTTTATTCATGTGAATGTATGAATATTTGATGATTTAGTGTCTCCAATGACGTGTACCCTTTTACAAAAGCTTTTTAGAAAAACCATGCTTGAGAACACCTCGTATTGTGTTTTACCATCAGCCAAACCTGTCAGTATTTACTTCGAAATACAAAGGATAATGGAATGTTTTGTAAATAATACATTTCTGTTGTCTTTTTGGTGAATGCTAATTCTATCGAAAAACATGTCATGACCTACAATAAATATACAAAACTGCCATCATTTTAAAAATCTTAGTCTCATTAAAATCGGCCGTACTCCGAGGAATAAAATTGTAAAAATATCGACTCATCTGTGTTCGGACATGATCAAGCAGAGATTTCCTCTCTTTTGAAGGCGCGATCTCTGTTAGAACACGTTTGATTCTCGGTAGCTTCAATATTGTTGTCCTTCAGAACATGCAAGATGTTAATCAGGAATAGAGAATACTAAACCAACTTCCATTGAATACTATTTTTATTAAACGAGTTAATGATTTTGTATCAAACGAGCGAAAGCATATTTTCAATTAATATTATTAAATGGAAGGGAGTTTAATATTCTGTTTCTTACTTGCCTTAAAAATCAAGCGAAACATTTTGTTTTCATTTTTTCACTGAATAGTGTACGTTAATGCTAAATGTTTTATTTTTTATAGCGTTAAACATATAATTAGACAAACCAATCATTCATAGTCAGAGAACAAATTATAAATATTCACATAAAGTCCATTGTCGGCCACGTTTAATTTATTTTGTGTGAAAAAAGGAATCGCTTGATGGACTTTACATTATACATTTGTTTTATTACTGCTTCATATAGTTTAAATACATTGTGTTTCAATTGGAACCATTTATTTCATTTTCCTGACATCACCATATACCCCCCTAAAAAGCTGCTACTGCCCCTTTAAAGTGACAGTCAAAAATTGGAAAATGACAAATAATAATGAAGAGAAAGTCGAGCAGCATCAATGTTTAATGAGACATATTCTTCTCCAGTGATGAGACCACCCGTTTAGAAAAGCTACTGAAATAACGAATGCTTGAACATACGATGTGTTAATATTTCAGTATCACTTTAACCCGACGCTGCCATAACAAAGAGATCGATGTGGGATAAATATTTAAATACCGTTGTCAAGTCTTGGCTTCGCCTTCTCTTCTGATATAGCTCATGACCTTGTTATATGTTATATACCTTCTCTTCTGATATAGCTCATGACCTTGTTATATGTTATATACCTTCTCCTCTGATATAGCTCATGACCTTGTTATATGGTATATACCTTCTCTTCTGATATAGCTCATGACCTTGTTATATGTTATATACCTTCTCTTCTGCTATAGCTCATGACCTTGTTATATGTTATATACCTTCTCTTCTGCTATAGCTCATGACCTTGTTATATGTTATATACCTTCTCTTCTGATATAGCTCATGACCTTGTTATATGTTATATACCTTCTCTTCTGATATAGCTCATGACCTTGTTATATGTTATATACCTTCTCTTCTGATATAGCTCATGACCTTGTTATATGTTATATACCTTCTCTTCTGATATAGCTCATGACCTTGTATATGTTATATACCTTCTCTTCTGATATAGCTCATGACCTTGTTATATGTTATATACCTTCTCTTCTGATATAGCTCATGACCTTGTTATATGTTATATACCTTCTCTTCTGATATAGCTCATGACCTTGTTATATGTTATATACCTTCTCTTCTGATATAGCTCATGACCTTGTTATATGTTATATACCTTCTCTCCTGATATAGCTCATGACCGTGTTATATGTTATATACCTTCTCTTCTGATATAGCTCATGACCTTGTTATATGTTATATACCTTCTCTTCTGATATAGCTCATGACCTTGTTATATGTTATATACATTCTCTTCTGATATAACTCATGACCTTGTTATATGTTATATACCTTCTCTTCTGATATAACTCATGACCTTGTTATATGTTATATACCTTCTCTTCTGATATAGCTAATGACCTTGTTATATGTTATATACCTTCTCTTCTGATATAGCTAATGACCTTGTTATATGTTATATACCTTCTCTTCTGATATAGCTCATGACCTTGTTATATGTTATATACCTTCTCTTCCGATATAGCTCATGACCTTGTTATATGTTATATACCTTCTCTTCTGATATAGCTCATGACCTTGTTATATGTTATATACATTCTCTTCTGATATAACTCATGACCTTGTTATATGTTATATACCTTCTCTTCTGATATAACTCATGACCTTGTTATATGTTATATACCTTCTCTTCTGATATAGCTAATGACCTTGTTATATGTTATATACCTTCTCTTCTGATATAGCTAATGACCTTGTTATATGTTATATACCTTCTCTTCTGATATAGCTCATGACCTTGTATATGTTATATACCTTCTCTTCTGATATAGCTCATGACCTTGTTATATGTTATATACCTTCTCTTCTGATATAGCTCATGACCTTGTTATATGTTATATACCTTCTCTTCTGATATAGCTCATGACCTTGTTATATGTTATATACCTTCTCTTCTGATATAGCTCATGACCTTGTTATATGTTATATACCTTCTCTTCTGATATAACTCATGACCTTGTTATATGTTATATACCTTCTCTTCTGATATAGCTCATGACCTTGTTATATGTTATATACCTTCTCTTCTGATATAGCTCATGACCTTGTTATATGTTATATACCTTCTCTTCTGATATAGCTCATGACCTTGTTATATGTTATATACCTTCTCTTCTGATATAGCTCATGACCTTGTATATGTTATATACCTTCTCTTCTGATATAGCTCATGACCTTGTTATATGTTATATACCTTCTCTTCTGATATAGCTCATGACCTTGTTATATGTTATATACCTTCTCTTCTGATATAGCTCATGACCTTGTTATATGTTATATACCTTCTCTTCTGATATAGCTCATGACCTTGTTATATGTTATATACCTTCTCTCCTGATATAGCTCATGACCGTGTTATATGTTATATACCTTCTCTTCTGATATAGCTCATGACCTTGTTATATGTTATATACCTTCTCTTCTGATATAGCTCATGACCTTGTTATATGTTATATACATTCTCTTCTGATATAACTCATGACCTTGTTATATGTTATATACCTTCTCTTCTGATATAACTCATGACCTTGTTATATGTTATATACCTTCTCTTCTGATATAGCTAATGACCTTGTTATATGTTATATACCTTCTCTTCTGATATAGCTCATGACCTTGTTATATGTTATATACCTTCTCTTCTGATATAGCTCATGGCCTTGTTATATGTTATATACCTTCTCTTCTGATATAGCTCATGACCATGTTATATGTTATATACCTTCTCTTCTGATATAGCTCATGACCTTGTTATATGTCATATACCTTCTCTTCTGATATAGCTAATGACCTTGTTATATGTCATATACCTTCTCTTCTGATATAGCTAATGACCTTGTTATATGTTATATACCTTCTCTTCTGATATAGCTCATGACCATGTTATATGTCATATACCTTCTCTTCTGATATAGCTCATGACCATGTTATATGTTATATACCTTCTCTTCTGATATAGCTCATGACCTTGTTATATGTTATATACCTTCTCCTCTGATATAGCTCATGACCTTGTTATATGTCATATACCTTCTCCTCTGATATAGCTCATGACCTTGTTATATGTCATATACCTTCTCTTCTGATATAGCTCATGACCATGTTATATGTTATATACCTTCTCTTCTGATATAGCTCATGACCTTGTTATATGTTATATACCTTCTCCTCTGATATAGCTCATGACCTTGTTATATGCTATATACCTTCTCTTCTGATATAGCTCATGACCTTGTTATATGCTATATACCTTCTCCTCTGATATAGCTCATGACCTTGTTATATGTTATATACCTTCTCTTCTGATATAGCTCATGACCTTGTTATATGTTATATACCTTCTCCTCTGATATAGCTCATGACCTTGTTATATGTCATATACCTTCTCTTCTGATATAGCTCATGACCATGTTATATGTTATATACCTTCTCTTCTGATATAGCTCATGACCTTGTTATATGTTATATACCTTCTCCTCTGATATAGCTCATGACCTTGTTAGATGTTATATACCTTCTCCTCTGATATAGCTCATGACCTTGTTATATGTTATATACCTTCTCCTCTGATATAGCTCATGACCTTGTTATATGTTATATACCTTCTCTTCTGATATAGCTCATGACCTTGTTATATGCTATATACCTTTTCCTCTGATATAGCTCATGACCTTGTTATATGTTATATACCTTCTCTTCTGATATAGCTCATGACCTTGTTATATGCTATATACCTTCTCTTCTGATATAGCTCATGACCTTGTTAGATGTTATATACCTTCTTTTCTGATATAGCTCATGGCCTTGTTATATATGTTATATACCTTCTCTTCTGATATAGCTCATGACCTTGTTACACTTTATAACTTCTCTTCTGATATAGCTCATGACCTTGTTATATGTTATATACCTTCTCTTCTGCTATAGCTCACGACCTTGTTATATGTTATATACCTTCTCTTCTGATATAGCTCATGACCTTGTTATATGTTATATACCTTCTCTTCTGATATAGCTCATGACCTTGTTAGATGTCATATACCTTCTCTTCTGATATAGCTCATGACCATGTTATATGTTATATACCTTCTCTTCTGATATAGCTCATGACCTTGTTATATGTTATATACCTTCTCCTCTGATATAGCTCATGACCTTGTTAGATGTTATATACCTTCTCCTCTGATATAGCTCATGACCTTGTTATATGTTATATACCTTCTCCTCTGATATAGCTCATGACCTTGTTATATGTTATATACCTTCTCTTCTGATATAGCTCATGACCTTGTTATATGCTATATACCTTTTCCTCTGATATAGCTCATGACCTTGTTATATGTTATATACCTTCTCTTCTGATATAGCTCATGACCTTGTTATATGCTATATACCTTCTCTTCTGATATAGCTCATGACCTTGTTAGATGTTATATACCTTCTTTTCTGATATAGCTCATGGCCTTGTTATATATGTTATATACCTTCTCTTCTGATATAGCTCATGACCTTGTTACACTTTATAACTTCTCTTCTGATATAGCTCATGACCTTGTTATATGTTATATACCTTCTCTTCTGCTATAGCTCACGACCTTGTTATATGTTATATACCTTCTCTTCTGATATAGCTCATGACCTTGTTATATGTCATATACCTTCTCTTCTGCTATAGCTCATGACCTTGTTATATGTTATATACCTTCTCTTCTGATATAGCTCATGACCTTGTTATATGTTATATACCTTCTCCTCTGATATAGCTCATGACCTTGTTATATGTTATATACATTCTCTTCTGCTATAGCTCACGACCTAGTTATATGTTATATACCTTCTCTTCTGATATAGCTCATGACCTTGTTATATGCTATATACCTTCTCTTCTGATATAGCTCATGACCTTGTTATATGTTATATACCTTCTCCTCTGATATAGCTCATGACCTTGTTATATGTTATATACCTTCTCTTCTGATATAGCTCATGACCTTGTTATATGTCATATACCTTCTCTTCTGATATAGCTCATGACCTTGTTATATGTAATATACCTTCTCTTCTGATATAGCTCATGACCTTGTTAGATGTTATATACCTTCTTTTCTGATATAGCTCATGGCCTTGTTATATATGTTATATACCTTCTCTTCTGATATAGCTCATGACCTTGTTACACTTTATAACTTCTCTTCTGATATAGCTCATGACCTTGTTATATGTCATATACCTTCTCCTCTGATATAGCTCATGACCATGTTATATGTTATATACCTTCTCTTCTGATATAGCTCATGACCTTGTTTTATGTCATATACCTTCTCTTCTGCTTTAGCTCATGACCGTGTTATATGTTATATACCTTCTCTTCTGATATAGCTCATGACCTTGTTATATGTTATATACCTTCTCTTCTGATATAGCTCATGACCTTGTTATATGTCATATACCTTCTCTTCTGCTATAGCTCATGACCTTGTTATATGTTATATACCTTCTCTTCTGATATAGCTCATGACCTTGTTATATGTTATATACCTTCTCTTCTGATATAGCTCATGACCTTGTTATATGTTATATACCTTCTCTTCTGATATAGCTCATGACCTTGTTATATGTTATATACCTTCTCTTCTGATATAGCTCATGACCTTGTTATATGTTATATACCTTCTCTTCTGATATAGCTCATGACCTTGTTATATGTTATATACCTTCTCTTCTGATATAGCTCATGACCTTGTTATATGTTATATACCTTCTCTTCTGATATAGCTCATGACCTTGTTATATGTTATATACCTTCTCTTCTGATATAGCTCATGACCTTGTTATATGTTATATACCTTCTCTTCTGATATAGCTCATGACCTTGTATATGTTATATACCTTCTCTTCTGATATAGCTCATGACCTTGTTATATGTTATATACCTTCTCTTCTGATATAGCTCATGAACTTGTATATGTTATATACCTTCTCTTCTGATATAGCTCATGGCCTTGTTTTATGTTATATACCTTGTCTTCTGATATAGCTCATGACCTTGTTATATGTTATATACCTTCTCTTCTGATATAGCTCATGACCTTGTATATGTTATATACCTTCTCTTCTGATATAGCTCATGGCCTTGTTTTATGTTATATACCTTCTCTTCTGATATAGCTCATGACCTTGTTATATGCTATATACCTTCTTCTCTGATATAGCTCATGACCTTGTTATATGTTATATACCTTCTCCTCTGATATAGCTCATGACCTTGTTATATGTCATATACCTTCTCTTCTCATATAGCTCATGACCTTGTTATATGTCATATACCTTCTCTTCTGATATAGCTCATGACCTTGTTATATGTTATATACCTTCTCTTCTGATATAGCTCATGACCTTGTTATATGTTATATACCTTCTCCTCTGATATAGCTCATGACCTTGTTATATGTTATATACCTTATCTTCTGATACAGCTCATGACCTTGTTATATGTTATATACCTTCTCTTCTGATATAGCTCATGACCTTGTATATGTTATATACCTTCTCTTCCGATATAGCTCATGACCTTGTTATATGTTATATACCTTCTCTTCTGATATAGCTCATGACCTTGTTATATGTTATATACCTTCTCTTCTGATATAGCTCATGACCTTGTATATGTTATATACCTTCTCTTCTGATATAGCTCATGGCCTTGTTTTATGTTATATACCTTCTCTTCTGATATAGCTCATGACCTTGTTATATGTTATATACCTTCTTCTCTGATATAGCTCATGACCATGTTATATGTTATATACCTTCTCCTCTGATATAGCTCATGACCTTGTTATATGTCATATACCTTCTCTTCTGATATAGCTCATGACCTTGTTATATGTCATATACCTTCTCTTCTGATATAGCTCATGACCTTGTTATATGTTATATACCTTCTCTTCTGATATAGCTCATGACCTTGTTATATGTTATATACCTTCTCCTCTGATATAGCTCATGGCCTTGTTATATGTTATATACCTTCTCCTCTGATATAGCTCATGACCTTGTTATATGTTATATACCTTCTCTTCTGATACAGCTCATGACCTTGTTATATGTTATATACCTTCTCTTCTGATATAGCTCATGACCTTGTATATGTTATATACCTTCTCTTCCGATATAGCTCATGACCTTGTTATATGTTATATACCTTCTCTTCTGATATAGCTCATGACCATGTTATATGTTATATACCTTCTCCTCTGATATAGCTCATGACCTTGTTATATGTCATATACCTCTCTTCTGATATAGCTCATGACCTTGTTATATGTCATATACCTTCTCTTCTGCTATAGCTCATGACCTTGTTTTATGTTATATACCTTCTCTTCTGATATAGCTCATGACCTTGTTTTATGTTATATACCTTCTCTTCTGATATAGCTCATGACCTTGTTATATGTCATATACCTTCTCTTCTGATATAGCTCATGACCTTGTTATATGTCATATACCTTCTCTTCTGATATAGCTCATGACCATGTTATATGTTATATACCTTCTCCTCTGATATAGCTCATGACCTTGTTATATGTTATATACCTTCTCTTCTGATATAGCTCATGACCTTGTTATATGTTATATATCTTCTCTTCTGATATAGCTCATGACCTTGTTAGATGTTATATACCTTCTCTTCTGATATAGCTCATGACCTTGTTATATGTTATATACCTTCTCCTCTGATATAGCTCATGACCTTGTTATATGTCATATACCTTCTCCTCTGATATAGCTCATGACCTTGTATATGTTATATACCTTCTCTTCTGATATAGCTCATGACCTTGTATATGTTATATACCTTCTCTTCTGATATAGCTCATGACCTTGTTATATGTCATATACCTTCTCTTCTGATATAGCTCATGACCATGTTATATGTTATATACCTTCTCCTCTGATATAGCTCATGACCTTGTTATATGTTATATACCTTCTCTTCTGATATAGCTCATGACCTTGTTATATGTTATATACCTTCTCTTCTGATATAGCTCATGACCTTGTTAGATGTTATATACCTTCTCTTCTGATATAGCTCATGACCTTGTTATATGTTATATACCTTCTCCTCTGATATAGCTCATGACCTTGTTATATGTCATATACCTTCTCCTCTGATATAGCTCATGACCTTGTATATGTTATATACCTTCTCTTCTGATATAGCTCATGACCTTGTATATGTTATATACCTTCTCTTCTGATATAGCTCATGACCTTGTTATATGTTATATACCTTCTCTTCTGATATAGCTCTTGACCTTGTTATATGTTATATACCTTCTTCTCTGATATAGCTCATGACCATGTTATATGTTATATACCTTCTCCTCTGATATAGCTCATGACCTTGTTATATGTCATATACCTTCTCTTCTGATATAGCTCATGACCTTGTTATATGTCATATACCTTCTCTTCTGATATAGCTCATGACCTTGTTATATGTTATATACCTTCTCTTCTGATACAGCTCATGACCTTGTTATATGTTATATACCTTCTCTTCTGATATAGCTCATGACCTTGTATATGTTATATACCTTCTCTTCCGATATAGCTCATGACCTTGTTATATGTTATATACCTTCTCTTCTGATATAGCTCATGACCATGTTATATGTTATATACCTTCTCCTCTGATATAGCTCATGACCTTGTTATATGTCATATACCTTCTCTTCTGATATAGCTCATGACCTTGTTATATGTCATATACCTTCTCTTCTGCTATAGCTCATGACCTTGTTTTATGTTATATACCTTCTCTTCTGATATAGCTCATGACCTTGTTTTATGTTATATACCTTCTCTTCTGATATAGCTCATGACCTTGTTATATGTCATATACCTTCTCTTCTGATATAGCTCATGACCTTGTTATATGTCATATACCTTCTCTTCTGATATAGCTCATGACCATGTTATATGTTATATACCTTCTCCTCTGATATAGCTCATGACCTTGTTATATGTTATATACCTTCTCTTCTGATATAGCTCATGACCTTGTTATATGTTATATACCTTCTCTTCTGATATAGCTCATGACCTTGTTAGATGTTATATACCTTCTCTTCTGATATAGCTCATGACCTTGTTATATGTTATATACCTTCTCCTCTGATATAGCTCATGACCTTGTTATATGTCATATACCTTCTCCTCTGATATAGCTCATGACCTTGTATATGTTATATACCTTCTCTTCTGATATAGCTCATGACCTTGTATATGTTATATACCTTCTCTTCTGATATAGCTCATGACCTTGTTATATGTTATATACCTTCTCTTCTGATATAGCTCTTGACCTTGTTATATGTTATATACCTTCTTCTCTGATATAGCTCATGACCATGTTATATGTTATATACCTTCTCCTCTGATATAGCTCATGACCTTGTTATATGTCATATACCTTCTCTTCTGATATAGCTCATGACCTTGTTATATGTCATATACCTTCTCTTCTGATATAGCTCATGACCTTGTTATATGTTATATACCTTCTCTTCTGATATAGCTCATGACCTTGTTATACGTTATATACCTTCTCCTCTGATATAGCTCATGACCTTGTTATACGTTATATACCTTCTCCTCTGATATAGCTCATGACCTTGTTATATGTTATATACCTTCTCTTCTGATACAGCTCATGACCTTGTTATATGTTATATACCTTCTCTTCTGATATAGCTCATGACCTTGTATATGTTATATACCTTCTCTTCCGATATAGCTCATGACCTTGTTATATGTTATATACCTTCTCTTCTGATATAGCTCATGACCATGTTATATGTTATATACTTTCTCCTCTGATATAGCTCATGACCTTGTTATATGTCATATACCTTCTCTTCTGATATAGCTCATGACCTTGTTATATGTCATATACCTTCTCTTCTGCTATAGCTCATGACCTTGTTTTATGTTATATACCTTCTCTTCTGATATAGCTCATGACCTTGTTTTATGTTATATACCTTCTCTTCTGATATAGCTCATGACCTTGTTATATGTCATATACCTTCTCTTCTGATATAGCTCATGACCTTGTTATATGTCATATACCTTCTCTTCTGATATAGCTCATGACCATGTTATATGTTATATACCTTCTCTTCTGATATAGCTCATGACCTTGTATATGTTATATACCTTCTCTTCTGATATAGCTCATGACCTTGTTATATGTTATATACCTTCTCTTCTGATATAGCTCTTGACCTTGTTATATGTTATATACCTTCTTCTCTGATATAGCTCATGACCATGTTATATGTTATATACCTTCTCCTCTGATATAGCTCATGACCTTGTTATATGTCATATACCTTCTCTTCTGATATAGCTCATGACCTTGTTATATGTCATATACCTTCTCTTCTGATATAGCTCATGACCTTGTTATATGTTATATACCTTCTCTTCTGATATAGCTCATGACCTTGTTATATGTTATATACCTTCTCCTCTGATATAGCTCATGACCTTGTTATATGTTATATACCTTCTCTTCTGATACAGCTCATGACCTTGTTATATGTTATATACCTTCTCTTCTGATATAGCTCATGACCTTGTATATGTTATATACCTTCTCTTCCGATATAGCTCATGACCTTGTTATATGTTATATACCTTCTCTTCTGATATAGCTCATGACCATGTTATATGTTATATACCTTCTCCTCTGATATAGCTCATGACCTTGTTATATGTCATATACCTTCTCTTCTGATATAGCTCATGACCTTGTTATATGTCATATACCTTCTCTTCTGCTATAGCTCATGACCTTGTTTTATGTTATATACCTTCTCTTCTGATATAGCTCATGACCTTGTTTTATGTTATATACCTTCTCTTCTGATATAGCTCATGACCTTGTTATATGTTATATACCTTCTCTTCTGATATAGCTCATGACCTTGTTATATGTCATATACCTTCTCTTCTGATATAGCTCATGACCATGTTATATGTTATATACCTTCTCCTCTGATATAGCTCATGACCTTGTTATATGTTATATACCTTCTCTTCTGATATAGCTCATGACCTTGTTATATGTTATATACCTTCTCTTCTGATATAGCTCATGACCTTGTTATATGTTATATACCTTCTCTTCTGATATAGCTCATGACCTTGTTATATGTTATATACCTTCTCCTCTGATATAGCTCATGACCTTGTTATATGTCATATACCGTCTCCTCTGATATAGCTCATGACCTTGTATATGTTATATACCTTCTCTTCTGATATAGCTCATGACCTTGTTATATGTTATATACCTTCTCTTCTGATATAGCTCATGACCTTGTTATATGTTATATACCTTCTCTTCTGATATAGCTCATGACCTCGTTATATGTTATATACCTTCTCCTCTGATATAGCTCATGACCTTGTTATACGTTATATACCTTCTCCTCTGATATAGCTCATGACCTTGTTATATGTTATATACCTTCTCTTCTGATACAGCTCATGACCTTGTTATATGTTATATACCTTCTCTTCTGATATAGCTCATGACCTTGTATATGTTATATACCTTCTCTTCCGATATAGCTCATGACCTTGTTATATGTTATATACCTTCTCTTCTGATATAGCTCATGACCATGTTATATGTTATATACCTTCTCCTCTGATATAGCTCATGACCTTGTTATATGTCATATACCTTCTCTTCTGATATAGCTCATGACCTTGTTATATGTCATATACCTTCTCTTCTGCTATAGCTCATGACCTTGTTTTATGTTATATACCTTCTCTTCTGATATAGCTCATGACCTTGTTTTATGTTATATACCTTCTCTTCTGATATAGCTCATGACCTTGTTATATGTCATATACCTTCTCTTCTGATATAGCTCATGACCTTGTTATATGTCATATACCTTCTCTTCTGATATAGCTCATGACCATGTTATATGTTATATACCTTCTCTTCTGATATAGCTCATGACCTTGTATATGTTATATACCTTCTCTTCTGATATAGCTCATGACCTTGTTATATGTTATATACCTTCTCTTCTGATATAGCTCTTGACCTTGTTATATGTTATATACCTTCTTCTCTGATATAGCTCATGACCATGTTATATGTTATATACCTTCTCCTCTGATATAGCTCATGACCTTGTTATATGTCATATACCTTCTCTTCTGATATAGCTCATGACCTTGTTATATGTCATATACCTTCTCTTCTGATATAGCTCATGACCTTGTTATATGTTATATACCTTCTCTTCTGATATAGCTCATGACCTTGTTATATGTTATATACCTTCTCCTCTGATATAGCTCATGACCTTGTTATATGTTATATACCTTCTCTTCTGATACAGCTCATGGCCTTGTTATATGTTATATACCTTCTCTTCTGATATAGCTCATGACCTTGTATATGTTATATACCTTCTCTTCCGATATAGCTCATGACCTTGTTATATGTTATATACCTTCTCTTCTGATATAGCTCATGACCATGTTATATGTTATATACCTTCTCCTCTGATATAGCTCATGACCTTGTTATATGTCATATACCTTCTCTTCTGATATAGCTCATGACCTTGTTATATGTCATATACCTTCTCTTCTGCTATAGCTCATGACCTTGTTTTATGTTATATACCTTCTCTTCTGATATAGCTCATGACCTTGTTTTATGTTATATACCTTCTCTTCTGATATAGCTCATGACCTTGTTATATGTCATATACCTTCTCTTCTGATATAGCTCATGACCTTGTTATATGTCATATACCTTCTCTTCTGATATAGCTCATGACCATGTTATATGTTATATACCTTCTCCTCTGATATAGCTCATGACCTTGTTATATGTTATATACCTTCTCTTCTGATATAGCTCATGACCTTGTTATATGTTATATACCTTCTCTTCTGATATAGCTCATGACCTTGTTATATGTTATATACCTTCTCTTCTGATATAGCTCATGACCTTGTTATATGTTATATACCTTCTCCTCTGATATAGCTCATGACCTTGTTATATGTCATATACCGTCTCCTCTGATATAGCTCATGACCTTGTATATGTTATATACCTTCTCTTCTGATATAGCTCATGACCTTGTTATATGTTATATACCTTCTCTTCTGATATAGCTCATGACCTTGTTATATGTTATATACCTTCTCTTCTGATATAGCTCATGACCTCGTTATATGTTATATACCTTCTCCTCTGATATAGCTCATGACCTTGTTATATGTTATAAACCTTCCCCTCTGATATAGCTCATGACCTTGTTATATGTTATATACCTTCTCTTCTGATATAGCTCATGACCTTGTTATATGTTATATACCTTCTCTTCTGATATAGCTAATGACCTTGTTATATGTTATATACCTTCTCTTCTGATATAGCTCATGACCTTGTTATATGCTATATACCTTCTCCTCTGATATAGCTCATGACCTTGTTATATGTTATATACCTTCTCTTCTGATATAGCTCATGACCTTGTTATATGCTATATACCTTCTCTTCTGATATAGCTCATGACCTTGTTAGATGTTATATACCTTCTTTTCTGATATAGCTCATGGCCTTGTTATATATGTTATATACCTTCTCTTCTGATATAGCTCATGACCTTGTTACACTTTATAACTTCTCTTCTGATATAGCTCATGACCTTGTTATATGTTATATACCTTCTCTTCTGCTATAGCTCACGACCTTGTTATATGTTATATACCTTCTCTTCTGATATAGCTCATGACCTTGTTATATGTCATATACCTTCTCTTCTGCTATAGCTCATGACCTTGTTATATGTTATATACCTTCTCTTCTGATATAGCTCATGACCTTGTTATATGTTATATACCTTCTCCTCTGATATAGCTCATGACCTTGTTATATGTTATATACCTTCTCTTCTGCTATAGCTCACGACCTAGTTATATGTTATATACCTTCTCTTCTGATATAGCTCATGACCTTGTTATATGTTATATACCTTCTCTTCTGATATAGCTCATGACCTTGTTATATGTTATATACCTTCTCCTCTGATATAGCTCATGACCTTGTTATATGTTATATACCTTCTCTTCTGATATAGCTCATGACCTTGTTATATGTTATATACCTTCTCTTCTGATATAGCTCATGACCTTGTTAGATGTTATATACCTTCTCTTCTGATATAGCTCATGACCTTGTTATATGTTATATACCTTCTCCTCTGATATAGCTCATGACCTTGTTATATGTCATATACCTTCTCCTCTGATATAGCTCATGACCTTGTTATATGTTATATACCTTCTCTTCTGATATAGCTCATGACCTTGTTATATGTCATATACCTTCTCTTCTGATATAGCTCATGACCTTGTTATATGTTATATACCTTCTCTTCTGATATAGCTCATGACCTTGTTATATGTTATATACCTTCTCCTCTGATATAGCTCATGACCTTGTTATATGTTATATACCTTCTCTTCTGATACAGCTCATGACCTTGTTATATGTTATATACCTTCTCTTCTGATATAGCTCATGACCTTGTATATGTTATATACCTTCTCTTCCGATATAGCTCATGACCTTGTTATATGTTATATACCTTCTCTTCTGTTACAGCTCATGACCATGTTATATGTTATATACCTTCTCCTCTGATATAGCTCATGACCTTGTTATATGTCATATACCTTCTCTTCTGATATAGCTCATGACCTTGTTATATGTCATATACCTTCTCTTCTGCTATAGCTCATGACCTTGTTTTATGTTATATACCTTCTCTTCTGATATAGCTCATGACCTTGTTTTATGTTATATACCTTCTCTTCTGATATAGCTCATGACCTTGTTATATGTCATATACCTTCTCTTCTGATATAGCTCATGACCTTGTTATATGACATATACCTTCTCTTCTGATATAGCTCATGACCATGTTATATGTTATATACCTTCTCCTCTGATATAGCTCATGACCTTGTTATATGCTATATACCTTCTCTTCTGATATAGCTCATGACCTTGTTATATGTTATATACCTTCTCTTCTGATATAGCTCATGACCTTGTTATATGTTATATACCTTCTCTTCTGATATAGCTCATGACCTTGTTATATGTTATATACCTTCTCCTCTGATATAGCTCATGACCTTGTTATATGTCATATACCGTCTCCTCTGATATAGCTCATGACCTTGTATATGTTATATACCTTCTCTTCTGATATAGCTCATGACCTTGTATATGTTATATACCTTCTCTTCTGATATAGCTCATGACCTTGTTATATGTTATATACCTTCTCTTCTGATATAGCTCATGACCTTGTTATATGTTATATACCTTCTCTTCTGATATAGCTCATGACCTTGTTATATGTTATATACCTTCTCCTCTGATATAGCTCATGACCTTGTTATATGTTATATACCTTCCCCTCTGATATAGCTCATGACCTTGTTATATGTTATATACCTTCTCTTCTGATATAGCTCATGACCTTGTTATATGTTATATACCTTCTCTTCTGATATAGCTAATGACCTTGTTATATGTTATATACCTTCTCTTCTGATATAGCTCATGACCTTGTTATATGCTATATACCTTCTCCTCTGATATAGCTCATGACCTTGTTATATGTTATATACCTTCTCTTCTGATATAGCTCATGACCTTGTTATATGCTATATACCTTCTCTTCTGATATAGCTCATGACCTTGTTAGATGTTATATACCTTCTTTTCTGATATAGCTCATGGCCTTGTTATATATGTTATATACCTTCTCTTCTGATATAGCTCATGACCTTGTTACACTTTATAACTTCTCTTCTGATATAGCTCATGACCTTGTTATATGTTATATACCTTCTCTTCTGCTATAGCTCACGACCTTGTTATATGTTATATACCTTCTCTTCTGATATAGCTCATGACCTTGTTATATGTCATATACCTTCTCTTCTGCTATAGCTCATGACCTTGTTATATGTTATATACCTTCTCTTCTGATATAGCTCATGACCTTGTTATATGTTATATACCTTCTCCTCTGATATAGCTCATGACCTTGTTATATGTTATATACCTTCTCTTCTGCTATAGCTCACGACCTAGTTATATGTTATATACCTTCTCTTCTGATATAGCTCATGACCTTGTTATATGTTATATACCTTCTCTTCTGATATAGCTCATGACCTTGTTATATGTTATATACCTTCTCCTCTGATATAGCTCATGACCTTGTTATATGTTATATACCTTCTCTTCTGATATAGCTCATGACCTTGTTATATGTCATATACCTTCTCTTCTGATATAGCTCATGACCTTGTTATATGTTATATACCTTCTCTTCTGATATAGCTCATGACCTTGTTAGATGTTATATACCTTCTTTTCTGATATAGCTCATGGCCTTGTTATATATGTTATATACCTTCTCTTCTGATATAGCTCATGACCTTGTTACACTTTATAACTTCTCTTCTGATATAGCTCATGACCTTGTTATATGTCATATACCTTCTCTTCTGATATAGCTCATGACCTTGTTTTATGTCATATACCTTCTCTTCTGCTATAGCTCATGACCTTGTTATATGTCATATACCTTCTCTTCTGCTATAGCTCATGACCTTGTTATATGTTATATACCTTCTCTTCTGATATAGCTCATGACCTTGTTATATGTCATATACCTTCTCTTCTGATATAGCTCATGACCTTGTTATATGTTATATACCTTCTCTTCTGATATAGCTCATGACCTTGTTATATGTTATATACCTTCTCTTCTGATATAGCTCATGACCTTGTTATATGTTATATACCTTCTCTTCTGATATAGCTCATGACCTTGTTATATGTAATATACCTTCTCTTCTGATATAGCTCATGACCTTGTTATATGTTATATACCTTCTCTTCTGATATAGCTCATGACCTTGTTATATGTTATATACCTTCTCTTCTGATATAGCTCATGACCTTGTTATATGTTATATACCTTCTCTTCTGATATAGCTCATGACCTTGTATATGTTATATACCTTCTCTTTTGATATAGCTCATGACCTTGTTATATGTTATATACCTTCTCTTCTGATATAGCTCATGAACTTGTATATGTTATATACCTTCTCTTCTGATATAGCTCATGACCTTGTTATATGTCATATACCTTCTCTTCTGCTATAGCTCATGACCTTGTTATATGTTATATACCTTCTCTTCTGATATAGCTCATGACCTTGTTATATGTTATATACCTTCTCTTCGGATATAGCTCATGACCTTGTTATATGTTATATACCTTCTCTTCTGATATAGCTCATGACCTTGTTATATGTTATATACCTTCTCTTCTGATATAGCTCATGACCTTGTTATATGTTATATACCTTCTCTTCTGATATAGCTCATGACCTTGTTATATGTTATATACCTTCTCTTCTGATATAGCTCATGACCTTGTTATATGTAATATACCTTCTCTTCTGATATAGCTCATGACCTTGTTATATGTTATATACCTTCTCTTCTGATATAGCTCATGACCTTGTTATATGTTATATACCTTCTCTTCTGATATAGCTCATGACCTTGTATATGTTATATACCTTCTCTTTTGATATAGCTCATGACCTTGTTATATGTTATATACCTTCTCTTCTGATATAGCTCATGAACTTGTATATGTTATATACCTTCTCTTCTGATATAGCTCATGGCCTTGTTTTATGTTATATACCTTCTCTTCCGATATAGCTCATGACCTTGTATATGTTATATACCTTCTCTTCTGATATAGCTCATGAACTTGTATATGTTATATACCTTCTCTTCTGATATAGCTCATGGCCTTGTTTTATGTTATATACCTTCTCTTCCGATATAGCTCATGACCTTGTATATGTTATATACCTTCTCTTCTGATATAGCTCATGGCCTTGTTATATGTTATATACCTTCTCTTCTGATATAGCTCATGACCTTGTTATATGTTATATACCTTCTCTTCTGATATAGCTCATGACCTTGTTATATGTTATATACCTTCTCTTCTGATACAGCTCATGACCTTGTTATATGTTATATACCTTCTCTTCCGATATAGCTCATGACCTTGTATATGTTATATACCTTCTCTTCCGATATAGCTCATGACCTTGTTATATGTTATATACCATCTCTTCTGATATAGCTCATGACCTTGTTATATGTTATATACCTTCTCTTCTGATATAGCTCATGACCTTGTATATGTTATATACCTTCTCTTCTGATATAGCTCATGGCCTTGTTTTATGTTATATACCTTCTCTTCTGATATAGCTCATGACCTTGTTATATGTTATATACCTTCTTCTCTGATATAGCTCATGACCATGTTATATGTTATATACCTTCTCCTCTGATATAGCTCATGACCTTGTTATATGTCATATACCTTCTCTTCTGATATAGCTCATGACCTTGTTATATGTCATATACCTTCTCTTCTGATATAGCTCATGACCTTGTTATATGTTATATACCTTCTCTTCTGATATAGCTCATGACCTTGTTATATGTTATATACCTTCTCCTCTGATATAGCTCATGACCTTGTTATATGTTATATACCTTCTCTTCTGATACAGCTCATGACCTTGTTATATGTTATATACCTTCTCTTCTGATATAGCTCATGACCTTGTATATGTTATATACCTTCTCTTCCGATATAGCTCATGACCTTGTTATATGTTATATACCTTCTCTTCTGATATAGCTCATGACCATGTTATATGTTATATACCTTCTCCTCTGATATAGCTCATGACCTTGTTATATGCTATATACCTTCTCTTCTGATATAGCTCATGACCTTGTTAGATGTCATATACCTTCTCTTCTGATATAGCTCATGACCTTGTTATATGTCATATACCTTCTCTTCTGCTATAGCTCATGACCTTGTTTTATGTTATATACCTTCTCTTCTGATATAGCTCATGACCTTGTTTTATGTTATATACCTTCTCTTCTGATATAGCTCATGACCTTGTTATATGTCATATACCTTCTCTTCTGATATAGCTCATGACCTTGTTATATGTCATATACCTTCTCTTCTGATATAGCTCATGACCATGTTATATGTTATATACCTTCTCCTCTGATATAGCTCATGACCTTGTTATATGTTATATACCTTCTCTTCTGATATAGCTCATGACCTTGTTATATGTTATATACCTTCTCTTCTGATATAGCTCATGACCTTGTTAGATGTTATATACCTTCTCTTCTGATATAGCTCATGACCTTGTTATATGTTATATACCTTCTCTTCTGATATAGCTCATGACCTTGTTATATGTTATATACCTTCTCCTCTGATATAGCTCATGACCTTGTTATATGTCATATACCGTCTCCTCTAATATAGCTCATGACCTTGTATATGTTATATACCTTCTCTTCTGATATAGCTCATGACCTTGTATATGTTATATACCTTCTCTTCTGATATAGCTCATGACCTTGTTATATGTTATATACCTTCTCTTCTGATATAGTTCATGACCTTGTTATATGTTATATACCTTCTCTTCTGATAAAGCTCATGACCTTGTTATATGTTATATACCTTCTCCTCTGATATAGCTCATGACCTTGTTATATGTTATATACCTTCCCCTCTGATATAGCTCATGACCTTGTTATATGTTATATACCTTCTCTTCTGATATAGCTCATGACCTTGTTATATGTTATATACCTTCTCCTCTGATATAGCTCATGACCTTGTTATATGTCATATACCTTCTCCTCTGATATAGCTCATGACCTTGTATATGTTATATACCTTCTCTTCTGATATAGCTCATGACCTTGTATATGTTATATACCTTCTCTTCTGATATAGCTCATGACCTTGTTATATGTTATATACCTTCTCTTCTCATATAGCTCATGACCTTGTTAGATGTTATATACCTTCTCTTCTGATATAGCTCATGACCTTGTTATATGTTATATACCTTCTCTTCTGATATAGCTCATGACCTTGTTATATGTTATATACCTTCTCCTCTGATATAGCTCATGACCTTGTTATATGTCATATACCTTCTCCTCTGATATAGCTCATGACCTTGTATATGTTATATACCTTCTCTTCTGATATAGCTCATGACCTTGTATATGTTATATACCTTCTCTTCTGATATAGCTCATGACCTTGTTATATGTTATATACCTTCTCTTCTGATATAGCTCATGACCTTGTTATATGTTATATACCTTCTCTTCTGATATAGCTCATGACCTTGTTATATGTTATATACCTTCTCCTCTGATATAGCTCATGACCTTGTTATATGTTATATACCTTCCCCTCTGATATAGCTCATGACCTTGTTATATGTTATATACCTTCTCTTCTGATATAGCTCATGACCTTGTTATATGTTATATACCTTCTCTTCTGATATAGCTCATGACCTTGTTATATGTTATATACCTTCTCTTCTGAAATAGCCCAATACCTTGTTACACTTTATACCTTCTCTTCTGATATAGCTCATGACCTTGTTATATATTATATACCATCAAACATAAAAGGGGACAATTGACGTTCAAGATTTCTATAGTGGCAATGATAAGACCAAGGATGAAACAATTAGATATTCAGGGAAAGTGCAACAATATATTCCATGCCTTTAGAATTGCGGTTGAAACATATATTTTTCGCAACAAGTGCAAAATCACATCTTGGGTCCGACATTAGAGTTACCATGAAATGACATGACAGCCAATGACGAGTAACCCCTCTAGGTTGGTTAAACAGGCATACTCATATTGTGGTGTCTCCAGTCAAGGTATATCCACTCTTCTTTCAGTGACGAGTAACCCCTCTAGGTTGGTTGAACAGGCATACTCATATTGTGGTGTCTCCAGTCAAGGTATATCCACTCTTCTTTCAATGAAGCGCCAAGTTCTGGAACATTGGTTAGAGTTGTTCACGACGACGTACTCTTTGTCCAAACATGTCTCTGACGTTTTTCATGAGGTATCATGGGCTGTCCTCGGAATACTGGCCTGTGACACGTCCAACAACAACATTCAAGTCCCTTCTTCAAGGAGAAGCGATGCCAACCTACACCATTACGGAGCCTTCCACAAACCCGTGTTGAATGACGTTCACGTTTGCCATTGATGCAAAGTCACGTGACAAAAAATATCTAACAAATGCTCATAATCAATCCCAATGTAGACAAAACACCTAAAAACATAAAAAGTCAAACCTCAAAACCACTATAAAGCTTTGAAAATTGGCAAATACTGTCCACGGATACAAACGCCATAGTCGCCTATATTTATATTAACAGTTTGTTGTCACAATGCAGACAAGATGTGGAGATATTGTCAACCGAAAACAGCAAAACAAAATTTTAACGTATGAATTCTTATAACCACTTACAACAAGTAAAATCAGAGCTGGTCGATGTCTCTATGTTCCTACATTAGCCACTAAACTTTGATCAATTGCAAATGCTAAATGGCAGGAACATACTTAAATGTTAAGGGTATACAGAGATTGTAAAGGCCATAGGCCTTGTCGCTGATTAAAGAAATCTTCAAAAAGCATGCTTGAGTCAAACTTGATTTTCCTATCTACGGACAAGCCACGATTAATGTTAGACAGGAATACTTAAAGAGACGTCACACAATCCTTCTCCGTCACGCTCATGCAATGTCTTTTATTTGCTTGCAGTTGTCTTGAGCATATTTAGGGCTGATCTAATGTTTTTTCTTCGCAATATTCATGATTTTACAGTGAAAATTGTTATCAGAATGAGAGTCTGTAATTTGTGTTGCCCCTTTCTCATTTTGTTTGGAGCGCACTACGGACAATGTCAAATATCAATTTCGTTGTGCAATGTTTCTGAAATTGATGGATAAGCTTGACTGACTTTATTTCAATGTTAGCTATTTTCATCATTTAATGAGAGTTATTTCTTGGATAAGTTAAACAGTTATCCATACAGTCAGGACATCTTGGAGTGACCAGGGGTCAAAAGTTCGAAAGCACTGTTTGGTACATTTTTCTACAAAATCCTTCATAACTGATCGACAGCTTTAAACACAATTGCTATTTGTACCTTTGTACCTAGTTAATGTACTCTAATGAAGTTAGAAGTATTTTGCTCTTATTTTCCTCGCCAGATTCCTCAGTTTCCTAGCCACTGCCTCCAAATGACAATCCTCAACACAAGTGCACAATTCAAACAAAAAATAGAAATAGATACATTAACAAATCTTTAAATAAACACATTGAAATTAACTTGACAATATTTTATTCAATACAGTGTAGTGAAACATTGCCAGTGGCACAGTGCACAGTATAAGGACGAACCAATTCTGTGGTATGAATGCTTTCTTCGTGACTAGTTTAACCATAATTGATAATAATGGATGCATTTGTATCAACTGTGAAATCTATGAATAAACTTTTAATTCTTAAATCTAACCACTACTGATAAACCAACCCTTAAGGAAACCTTGGTACACCTGTAACTTGAATTTGATACATGATACATTCTTTTCCAATTTAAAATAAAAACAGCTAATTGTTTAACTATAAAGCAAATTCATCACTGATATATAATGTACTTACTGTACAATACAATTGGGCAGCTCAACCATAGCAGAACTTGGCCTATAACGAATAGACCGCAAGTCTCAAAACCACACATAACTGGCCGTGTGTTCGGGCGAAGGAATGAATGGCCGGAATGCTATTTCCAAATATTATCAATCTGATTTCGTTGAAGATGAATACATTACTGATAATAAAGCGCAAATGAATATGAAGTCTTTTTGCGACATAGGAAATATCATATCGTCCCGGCTCGAGTAACAAGAACAATGCTCGGACATGCATGAGTCATAACATTGTATAACAAACCTAGTCGTTCTGCTATCATATCACACATCCTGATGTTATTACGCTATAGCCATATAGAGTGTTGAGGCAGTGTACTTTACTTGATAACGGTATTAGTATCTACACCGAAACGCTGCATCTCTTTGCAATACAGAAGTTGTAAATCCGTAAATTTGTATTTTCTCATCATTTCAACTTCTAACATGTCCCATAAAGAAGTTGTCTAGTGTCTCATCAGCTGTTTTCTTAGAATCGAATACAAATCTTGATAACAGTTTTCTCTTAATCGCCTCTGGATTCAAGTATATCTTTCAATAAACATCTCAACAACAATATCCTTTAAAATCAAGTATATATTTCACGACACATCTCCACAACAATATCCTTTGGAATAATGAAAGCAACCCAAAAGCTACATCAGTTTAATATAAAATATTTAATAAGCCATCACAGTATAACATAAACTACATCTCTTTCATAGTAGATTAAGGAGTTCGATACACTTTTTCAGTATAATACAAATACTTTAATATGACCTCAGTGTATCAAAACCATCCCCAAACTACATTCAGTGTAATGGTAACAACTATATAATTAGATAACTATAACAGTATACATCTCCAAAACTAAATCAGTGTTATAATCACATCTCCAAAACTAAATCAGTGTTATATTAACATCTCCAAAACTAAATCAGTGTTATATTCACATCTCCAAAACTAAATCAGTGTTATATTCACATCTCCAAGACTAAATCAGTGTTATATTCACATCTCCAAAACTAAATCAGTACAGTATAGCTCCTCAAACACTACATTAGAGAAATACATGATCTTCAGTTAGCTGCCTCAGTATAATTTAAACACCTCCAAAACTACCTCAGTGAAATGAAAGGTCTTCAATAGAGGTATCTTAGTGTAGTATTGTCACCGCCAAAACGACCTAAGAATAATATCAACACATCCAAAACCACCTCAGTATAAAATTAACACCTCCAAAACAGCCTCAGGATAAACTAGAACATTCAAACATTTCCAAAACTACATCAGAATATTATTGATATCTCCAAAACTGCCTCAGTGTAATATTAACATTTCCAAAACTGGATCAATATATTATTAACATCTACTATACCTCTATACACTACATCAGTGTACAAATAGCATCTCCATCAGAGTAATATCACATCTCCAATTAACTACTCCGTAAAATATCAACATCTCAAACTAGCTTATATGGCAAACACTTAAGGCTCATTCACTGTATGGAAATTTGCTCAAATGAGTAAATTTAATCACTTTCCTCAGTTTTGGTGTGTTACTCCGCACATCAAACACTCACTGTGCGTTTATACGAAACATCTGCTTAGGGTACCATAAAAAATGCTTTTACTTAAATGAATTGGATCCTACCCTCTATTAGATGCCGATTTGAGTAAATGCGTCAATACGTCAAAAAATACACATGTTAGTAAAATTTACATATATGCAAAACATACACACGTAAGTAAATGTTGCCGTATAAATTTGGGAATAAATGTGTTATCAACATCTCCAAAATTACCTTAGTATGATATGATAACTTTGAAACTTTACTCTGTGTATTATTCATATCTCCAGATCGACTGATTATACAAACATCTCAACACTGTACAACAGTGTACATGATGTTCAATTAGTTACCTCGGTCTGAATATTACCACCTCAAAACTACAACGGTGTTATCGATCCCTCGAAAACTACCTCTGAGATATATATGATCTTCAATTAGCCGACTCGGTATTGTACTAACACCACAACATATCATATGTATTATTTACACTTCAAAACAACCTTAGATCTTCAATTAGCCGACTCGGTATTGTACTAACACCACAACATATCATATGTATTATTTACACTTCAAAACAACCTTAGATCTTCAATTAGCCGACTCGGTATTGTACTAACACCACAACATATCATATGTATTATTTACACTTCAAAACAACCTTAGATCTTCAATTAGCCGACTCGGTATTGTACTAACACCACAACATATCATATGTATTATTTACACTTCAAAACAACCTTAGATCTTCAATTAGCCGACTCGGTATTGTACTAACACCACAACATATCATATGTATTATTTACACTTCAAAACAACCTTACATCTTCAATTAGCCGACTCGGTATTGTACTAACACCACAACATATCATATGTATTATTTACACTTCAAAACAACCTTAGATCTTCAATTAGCCGACTGGGTATTGTACTAACACCACAACATATCATATGTATTATTTACACTTCAAAACAACCTTAGATCTTCAATTAGCCGACTGGGTATTGTACTAACACCACAACATATCATATGTATTATTTACACTTCAAAACAACCTTAGATCTTCAATTAGCCGACTGGGTATTGTACTAACACCACAACACATCACCAACTTCAAAACAACCTAAGTCTAATGAAGGATCTCCAATTAGCTATCTCTGTGAAATGTTGGCATATCCTTAACAACATTCTTCATGAAAGTATCTCAGTTCATAAGCACATCCAAAACTATATACTTGAAACATTACCCCAAACCTACCTCATAGTGTCATCAAATCAGTCACTGCAGCTCATCTGAATACTTGATAGTTGTAAAACGACACCCCTGTAAAGCCAAGTATTATGCAGGGCACCAAGGCAGTATCTCGTCAACATCCTACATCTGTTTCCGTGTCGTAGTTGTATTTCCGTAGTCACTTCCTTAAAATAACCAACTCTCATATATGCAAAATTTACAGCCACCTTTCAATGGCGTTCATCTGTGTTTATGTCGCTTTGGATTATTCCTGTTGAGGGGTTGTTTCTTCCAAACAGTTCATACATAGGACGTTCATTCTTCACATTGAAAGAGTTCTGTAAATACGTACATAAAGTCATGAAGGATATAGATATGAGGAGGGTTACTGAATGTATACAAAACAGTTGAATACATAACTCTCATCACAGAGCTTGAAACTACAACGAAAACATTTGGGTTTTATAAGTATTAAAATACCAAACGTACAGGTTATGAATGGATCTAATGATATATATTATATAATGTTTAGCAGGAAATTGAGGGTTGAAATCAACTGAAAGTACTTTAAATAATGACATATCTTCAAAGTTGAACATAACATATTCCTCACTACGATACAAATAGAAAGTAATTTTAAAACCTAATATTACAAAGGAAATGAAAACTAAAATGTCACCCATTGACGAACAATCGAAAGTAAAACGAACAAATTTACTATCTTCTACAATTTACAAGTTCATCGAATGTGTATTGTTATGGTTGGAGTGAGCAGGAAGGAGATTTTGTTTAATACAAAAAGTATTAAGTTTTCATGAAGGTACTGTAAAGTGTAATAATTATTAAAAAAACACATATTAACAAAACAAACTCTTGCCATTTTGTCGATATTTTTTAGATAATAGTTTGTTATTAACTTCACAACGTGTATCATTTCATTCTTTTAATATGTGTAATGACGCAATCACAACGTCATCATATTACTTTGCACGTGTATTGTATTCATGCATTTAAACCCGCATGATGACAGAAATAAAAAAAATTCCATTTATTTTGCTTAAGAAAGATCATAGGTATACAAAGCAAGCTTAAGCTGCAACCGTAACGTTCGTAAACGTTCTTTCATTGTTGTAAAGGGCAAACAACTCAAGTGACTTCGTTGTCGAGATCAGCTTGTACTCACCAGATAGGCGACTAAGATTTACTTATTACAATACGAAGCATATCAGGCCCTATTACTTTACCTACACGACGATTGGATATCGATAAAACACCTAGTCCAATCCGATGCCAGTTCACATTTTGTAATCAACGCAAGCACAGAGATTCGTTTCTGATTGTAATAATCAAAAACGTTAATAAAACTGTACAGCTGATTACCTTATTGTAAACATCATGGGATGTTTTACTAAACGAAACATATACTGCAGAGATTACAGCATAGAAGTTTCGAGTCAGTGTACCTCAACATATACACATGTATAAACAGCAAACAGTCAACCGTATCAGTTTGTACAGGTCATTGTAGTGGTATTGGAGTAAAACTTTCGAAAAAAAAAAATTTCTCTACAAAACCTAAAAAAAGTTCATCAGCTTTAAACGCTAGCCATATGTGTTACTTGCAGTGTAAATGGGCTGAATTTATTCTCGAAGAGTCGATAAGATATATTTTAACTGAAATTTGATAAAATCGGAATTCCAAAAAGTTATTCTAATTTAACCACGAGACAACAGGCAATGGTAGAATTAGTTACTAAATGATAAATGTTCACATAGACAATGGGTGTTAGTTACTAAATGATAAATGTTCACATAGACAATGGGTGTTTCTTGGTAGTTGTTCTGCTGAATTTGTTTACAGCAACGGCGAAACCAAACTTAAATTATAAGGCGTTTGCACTAAGATTGACAATGTGACTCATTTCAGTGATAAGTTTATTGAATAATCAATTCTTTGAAAAAAGCCTTCTTGTTGTTTAAAATTTCATGAGCAACCAGGAAATATTTAAATTGATATGTTGTTTTAAGCAGATCAAACTGTTCACTGCAAATAACATTTTAAATGACAGAATTTATTATCGTGCCGCAAGGATATTTTGACCACCAAGCAACAGGGTTTCGGAAGAAAACTGGCAAGAAGATGAATAGATAAACTAAGTAATAAGTAAACCATAAGTTCTGTGTGAGATGTCCGGCAATAGTTTAACACCTGTTCCAAATTATGCAAAATTATTTGTATGCAGATTCAAACTACAAAACTAACAATATATTTATACAATTATTGACTTCAGCTGAGGTGAATCCAATGGTTTATTGACCTCGGAACAGTTATGTTCGCCGAGGCGACAGTTTCCGAGGTCAATAAACCATTGGATTCACCGATAACTGAAGTCAACAATTGTTTTATTATATGATCTAGTAAAGAATCAGTTATTTTGAAAACTATTCAATTATTTAAAGTTTTTTTGGGAGCAACTCTTTACGGCGCTCCTCGTAGTGGCGATCTATTTTTAGCTCCAGGTCATTTGATTGTTATGTTGACCTCGCGTGATGTTTCCCGCGGTCAACATAAGGTTTAATCATTGTCGATGACCACCTTCCTCGACCAATCAGAAAACAGATCACTCGTCCATCATATAATAAAACGCGATGAAGCAATAGTTTCTAACTCTGAACAAAACTACATTGCCAGTCTAAAAAATTTGGCTAGGAAAATATCAAGATTGAAGTCTTTTTGTCCTTGAGACCCCTTTGATCTCAGCTAGACGGATTGTCCATCAAGCCTGGGCAGCGTGTAAAGCTCGTCTAAGAACGGTTCATAAGTGAGATAAGAACTGATCCATTGGATTTGTTTTAAAAAGGCTTGTATCTCTAGAAAGTTGTTTGGAACAGTTCCCTAACCTTTCTGCGCCAAGCCCTTGAGCTAGCACAGTGGACCACATGTTCTCTTCAGAAAAGCGTTGCAACCTCCTGCCGAAGTGCGCTCAGCTCACCTACCAAAGATTTCAACCTCCTGCCGAAGTGAGTTCAGCTCACCTACCAAAGATTGCAACCTCCTGCCGAAGTGCGCTCAGCTCACCTAAAGATTGCAACCTCCTGCCGAAGTGAGTTCAGCTCACCTACCAAAGATTGCAACATCCTGTTGAAGTGCGCTTAGCTCACCTACCAAAGATTGTAACCTCCTGCCGAAGTGCGCTCAGCTCACCTACCAAAGATTGCAACCTCCTGCCGAAGTGAGCTCAGCTCACCTACCAAAGATTGCAACATCCTGTTGAAGTGCGCTCAGCTCACCTACCAAAGATTGCAACCTCCTGCCGAAGTGAGCTCAGCTCACCTACCAAAGATTGCAACATCCTGTTGAAGTGCGCTCAGCTCACCTACCAAAGATTGCAACCTCCTGCCGAAGTGAGCTCAGCTCACCTACCAAAGATTGCAACATCCTGTTGAAGTGCGCTCAGCTCACCTACCAACGATTGCAACCTCCTGCCGAAGTGAGCTCAGCTCACCTAAAGATTGCAACCTCCTGCCGAACTGCGCTCAGCTCACCTAAAGATTGCAACCTCCTGCCGAAGTGAGTTCAGCTCACCTACCAAAGATTGCAACCTCCTGCCGAAGTGCGCTCAGCTCACCTAAAGATTGCAACCTCCTGCCGAAGTGCGCTCAGCTCACCTACCAAAGATTGCAACCTCCTGCCGAAGTGCGCTCAGCTCACCTACCAAAGATTGCAACCTCCTGCCGAAGTGAGCTCAGCTCACCTAAAGATTGCAACCTCCTGCCGAAGTGAGTTCAGCTCACCTACCAAAGATTGCAACCTCCTGCCGAAGTGCGCTCAGCTCACCTACCAAAGATTGCAACCTCCTGCCGAAGTGCGCTCAGCTCACCTAAAGATTGCAACCTCCTGCCGAAGTGCGCTCAGCTCACCTAAAGATTGCAACCTCCTGCCGAAGTGAGTTCAGCTCACCTACCAAAGATTGTAACCTCCTGCCAAAGTGCGCTCAGCTCACCTACCAAAGATTGCAACCTCCTGCCGAAGTGAGCTCAGCTCACCTACCAAAGATTGCAACATCCTGTTGAAGTGCGCTCAGCTCACCTACCAAAGATTGCAACCTCCTGCCGAAGTGAGCTCAGCTCACCTACCAAAGATTGCAACATCCTGTTGAAGTGCGCTCAGCTCACCTACCAAAGATTGCAACCTCCTGCCGAAGTGAGCTCAGCTCACCTACCAAAGATTGCAACATCCTGTTGAAGTGCGCTCAGCTCACCTACCAAAGATTGCAACCTCCTGCCGAAGTGAGCTCAGCTCACCTACCAAAGATTGCAACATCCTGTTGAAGTGCGCTCAGCTCACCTACCAACGATTGCAACCTCCTGCCTAAGTGCGCTCAGCTCACCTAAAGATTGCAACCTCCTGCCGAAGTGAGTTCAGCTCACCTACCAAAGATTGCAACCTCCTGCCGAAGTGCGCTCAGCTCACCTAAAGATTGCAACCTCCTGCCGAACTGCGCTCAGCTCACCTAAAGATTGCAACCTCCTGCCGAAGTGAGTTCAGCTCACCTACCAAAGATTGCAACCTCCTGCCGAAGTGCGCTCAGCTCACCTAAAGATTGCAACCTCCTGCCGAAGTGCGCTCAGCTCACCTACCAAAGATTGCAACCTCCTGCCGAAGTGCGCTCAGCTCACCTACCAAAGATTGCAACCTCCTGCCGAAGTGAGCTCAGCTCACCTAAAGATTGCAACCTCCTGCCGAAGTGAGTTCAGCTCACCTACCAAAGATTGCAACCTCCTGCCGAAGTGCGCTCAGCTCACCTACCAAAGATTGCAACCTCCTGCCGAAGTGCGCTCAGCTCACCTAAAGATTGCAACCTCCTGCCGAAGTGCGCTCAGCTCACCTAAAGATTGCAACCTCCTGCCGAAGTGAGTTCAGCTCACCTACCAAAGATTGTAACCTCCTGCCAAAGTGCGCTCAGCTCACCTACCAAAGATTGCAACCTCCTGCCGAAGTGAGCTCAGCTCACCTACCAAAGATTGCAACATCCTGTTGAAGTGCGCTCAGCTCACCTACCAAAGATTGCAACCTCCTGCCGAAGTGAGCTCAGCTCACCTACCAAAGATTGCAACATCCTGTTGAAGTGCGCTCAGCTCACCTACCAAAGATTGCAACCTCCTGCCGAAGTGAGCTCAGCTCACCTACCAAAGATTGCAACATCCTGTTGAAGTGCGCTCAGCTCACCTACCAAAGATTGCAACCTCCTGCCGAAGTGAGCTCAGCTCACCTACCAAAGATTGCAACATCCTGTTGAAGTGCGCTCAGCTCACCTACCAACGATTGCAACCTCCTGCCTAAGTGCGCTCAGCTCACCTAAAGATTGCAACCTCCTGCCGAACTGAGCTCAGCTCACCTAAAGATTGCAACCTCCTGCCGAAGTGAGTTCAGCTCACCTACCAAAGATTGCAACCTCCTGCCGAAGTGCGCTCAGCTCACCTAAAGATTGCAACCTCCTGCCGAAGTGCGCTCAGCTCACCTACCAAAGATTGCAACCTCCTGCCGAAGTGAGCTCAGCTCACCTAAAGATTGCAACCTCCTGCCGAAGTGAGTTCAGCTCACCTACCAAAGATTGCAACCTCCTGCCGAAGTGAGTTCAGCTCACCTACCAAAGATTGCAACCTCCTGCCGAAGTGAGCTCAGCTCACCTAAAGATTGCAACCTCCTGCCGAAGTGAGTTCAGCTCACCTACCAAAGATTGCAACCTCCTGCCGAAGTGCGCTCAGCTCACCTAAAGATTGCAACCTCCTGCCGAAGTGAGTTCAGCTCACCTACCAAAGATTGCAACATCCTGTTGAAGTGCGCTCAGCTCACCTACCAAAGATTGTAACCTCCTGCCGAAGTGCGCTCAGCTCACCTACCAAAGATTGCAACCTCCTGCCGAAGTCAGCTCAGCTCACCTACCAAAGATTGCAACATCCTGTTGAAGTGCGCTCAGCTCACCTACCAAAGATTGCAACCTCCTGCCGAAGTGAGCTCAGCTCACCTACCAAAGATTGCAACATCCTGTTGAAGTGCGCTCAGCTCACCTACCAAAGATTGCAACCTCCAGCCGAAGTGAGCTCAGCTCACCTACCAAAGATTGCAACATCCTGTTGAAGTGCGCTCAGCTCACCTACCAACGATTGCAACCTCCTGCCGAAGTGCGCTCAGCTCACCTAAAGATTGCAACCTCCTGCCGAAGTGCGCTCAGCTCACCTACCAAAGATTGCAACCTCCTGCCGAAGTGCGCTCAGCTCACCTACCAAAGATTGCAACCTCCTGCCGAAGTGAGCTCAGCTCACCTAAAGATTGCAACCTCCTGCCGAACTGCGCTCAGCTCACCTAAAGATTGCAACCTCCTGCCGAAGTGAGTTCAGCTCACCTACCAAAGATTGCAACCTCCTGCCGAAGTGCGCTCAGCTCACCTAAAGATTGCAACCTCCTGCCGAAGTGCGCTCAGCTCACCTACCAAAGATTGCAACCTCCTGCCGAAGTGCGCTCAGCTCACCTACCAAAGATTGCAACCTCCTGCCGAAGTGAGCTCAGCTCACCTAAAGATTGCAACCTCCTGCCGAAGTGAGTTCAGCTCACCTACCAAAGATTGCAACCTCCTGCCGAAGTGCGCTCAGATCATCTACCAAAGATTGCAACCTCCTGCCGAAGTGCGCTCAGCTCACCTACCAAAGATTGCAACCTCCTGCCGAAGTGCGCTCAGCTCACCTACCAAAGATTGCAACCGTCTCATCAACTAGAGTTCAAGTAACGACTCGGACAAGTCACTTTTTGTTGGAAAGTTCCTCCATTATCACTGACACTTTTAATGTGGACCGAATATATTTTATACACCACGTGGTGTGGTTATCAGGTCAATATCAGAGGTTAACTATTTCGTATAACCAGGCGTGCGATGGTTATATTATATAACCTTACCTCTTCACATCCAAGGTGCGTTTGGTCGATGTGTTCTCGATTAGCTGAAAATTTTCAGCAAAAAAGACACAGAATCCAAGTGAACAGTGCTACCAATCCTTTGACAAGCTGAAATCTGTTCCATGCATTTGGTCTATGTTTAATTTTTCATAATAATGTTTTCAATCAAATGTCCATGTGTAATCCCTGAAACAAAAGAGTAACGTCAGTTGTTGAAATTAGGCACCGGAGATCTTTGTAAATTGCTTATCGATGTTTGACTTTATTGCTTAATGTTGATCTCTTTCTATGTATAAATATTTTTGCTAATTATATTTAAAAATATTTTGAATCTGACTTTTGATTAATGTTACTGTATACTTTTTAATGGACCAATCATATTTTAAAGATGAATATCGAATGATGTGATATAATTGTAAGAAAGAAACTAAATCAATTACAATTTCAGAGTTATGTTACATAGAAATACATGTATTTATCAATATTATGTAGACATTCCTTTTTACATTACTAAATGATATTGAAAATGATGATTACATTGAGAATAATTTTTCAACAACGAAAATGCAGAAATAAGAACTTGGTTGTTGTGCACCCTCTGTAAGTGTAACATACTTCAGCATTTTCGTAGATCCACGCATAAATAACATTCAACAGAAAATACATGAATATACTTATAAATTCAGCGCACCTTTACTACCTCCTTTCATATTCGTCTCCGCCTTCAAACCATGTGCTTTCGATTGTGTACAGCTCCTGCGATATGACATTTACTTAAAATCCGTGCATCACAAGATGAAATTGACAAAGTCCGTGCAGCAACATCTTTTTTAAAGTCGAAACAAGTTGAAACGGTTTCTTGCTCAGATTTGTCTGATTGACAACTTCGCCATGACATGCTTAATCTGCACGTGAAATTCGAGTATTGTGCAAATTAAATGTTTAGAAGTGGAGTGTATTTAAGTTTTACTCCATAACAACAACTATCAAATAACTAAATATTTGGTTGATGTTCTACTTTTGTTAAAATTCAAATTGGTAAAGCCATGTGGTGTATATTTGAGATAATGACCACATCCTCGTGGCTATCGGATATAACCTTCTCGTTGTCGCTTGAAGGTTATATCCGATACCCACTCAGCTGTAGGTCATTATCTCAATCATAATTATTGACAGGTCTTCACATCAAGACCACTTGATCATTGTAAAGCTTGTATCAAAGGACTGCAAAATTTACAATATGCATTTTGTAAATCTAAGATGAAGACATAAAGCTGATCTAGTTTCCGATGATCTTATTTGAAATTAAATTTAAATCATTCAGATGACAAGGGCGTTACCAAATATATTGCTTTCATGCAGATGTAAGCAAATCAAGTGTACCAAAAACAGTCAGAAAACCTCGGCATTTTCCGTAACCGTATAGTCTTCGCAGCGATACATAGAAAAGCGATGATGTTTGAACCTTTGATCTACTTTCATAGATTTTAAAGCACGATCGTGACCGGTTGAAATCTTACTTCCGGTGGACACGGGTCTCTATGGGATTCCGTCAGATCTTCAATCTAAATAAATTTAGATCAAGAGATTTTTTATTTTGTCATACTGTTGATCTAAGATTGACCAGTGTGAGAGGTCGTCCCGGTGACCTTTCGTATGCAAATAAGGAATTCGCGATTTGATCAATCAAATTCGACGACACAAACAGTTCATAGTCGCTCATTCAATGTGTGAACGGAAGAAACATATGATAGCTTATGGCTGTTCTCAATAATAGTGTGCCTTGAGAAAAATAAATCTTGTTTTTGATACTGATAAGACAAATATCGGTAGGTTGATTTTATTTTGGTTGTATGAAATATATTTAGTTTTATGATTGACAAAAAATCAATATTGTTCTCATTATTTGGATGGAAATGAAAGAAATTAGTAGAAACGAGTTTGATCAAAAGGAGTTACCTCCCTTTGCATGAGGATGTTCGTAAATATTGATATTTATCATGCTCTAACTTTATGATTATTATTCGCCACGTTAGTATCTGTGCGATGTGCAATCATCATTTGTCATTGACAACTAGCAAATACGCTAAATCATTTTAAAAAGAAAAAATATAATCTATTAATACATCCAAGCAATCGGATAATTCATCGCTCTACTCCGCTCCAAATGACAGAGCTCCGAACATCATTCATTTCAAAAGATGTGCTGCTGAGTTTTTTAAACTTCCAGCGAGCTAGGGCAACTTTTCTGATTGGCCGAGCGGCTGATTTCAGAGGTCACCGGGATGACCCGCCTTACGGGCCAATCTTAGATCAACATGTATGATTGTCAGATCTTAGATTTGTGACAAGTAACAACGTAATATTAAATAAGGAAGCGAATCTATGATTTGACTTCAATGAGATTGCTATCGGATATAACCTTCTCGCTTGAACGTTATATCCGATACCCTCTCGGCTGTAGGTCATTATCTCAATCATAATTATTGACAGGTCTTCACATCAAGACACAGAGGAGACAATTGTGGTTACTATCATTGTGTTGCGGTGCTAACTGTATTGTGGTAGAAAACATAAACTTAACGTTGTTTACCTGCAGCTGTGACATGAAAGGCTGAAACGTAATACTTGTATATGATAAAAAGTTAATTGGATGGAACATCTGTTAGCTTTGTATTATAAAAGTACATTTGGTGAGCACATCTTGAATATCGAAATGATCAAAACACCATACAGATAAGAATATTGTGCAGATCCAAATGCCTTTCTATACAATTCTAAACTATTTCTAAAATTTGAAAGAGTAATCTTTATAGAGTTAAACTACAGCCTCAAAATCTTTTTTTAAATCAGAGGAGGGATCCTTCATAACTTGTAAGCCTTTTCAAAGAAATCATTAGCACAGCAGAAGCGAAGCACATATTATCCTACTTCCTGTTAGAATCTCGATCTCTAATTGGTCCACGTGACTCTTTTGGCGGGTTGCTATTTTGCTATGCCCAAACATGAACAAAAAGAAGAAATAAGCGTTTGCAGATTGAACGTCTTGATATATATATGTTACGTCGAACATTACACCAAACAAGTGCTGATATATCCCTAACCACCCTCAGAGGGATGTTATTACTTATTTTACTACACGTCTGCATGACACGTTAATGATAGAGCAGTCATTCTGATAGTATTGACAGGACTTGTTAATAAGTCGAATTGCGAGGTCCTACCTTTACATTTGCTATTATATTTATTTGATTACTCTTTTTTCAACATATTGCTACTTTTCACAGCTGATCTGAAACTTGTTATAGTACCAATTACTGTATACCATATTCCTAAAATATAACAGAAGCCATATTTTCCTAAATACCCCCTTTACACCAAGCTCGTTCTCAGTACGTTCTTGGATTTTTTCAGAACGGGCTCAAACTGTCTGAGAACTGTCTGATGACGAAATGGACGTTGTGGCAACTGTTAACGAACTTTATGAACTGGCTCGGACGTACTAAAAACGGGAAGGTGCTCCAGAACGTTCGACATGTTGAACGTTCTCCCCGTCCTGAAATTGGACGGAGTACAAACGTACTGAAAACGGGATTGCCGTACTGCGAACAGAACTGCCGTACTTCGATCTGACTAAGGACGAGTAAGAACGTTGCGCAGTCGGGAATCGATTGCAATACGTTTGTACACAGTTTCCACCCCGTCTATTCCGTCCACAGCCAAGTCTAACTCGTTCTCAGTACGATCAAATTACGTCCTAATAAGTGTAAAATGTTGAAAATGTTCTGATTCAGTTTGTAGTGCGTTCTTAAACAGTCATAAAAGTTCTAATAAGGTCCTCATTTCGTTCTACTCGTTCTTAGTATGTTTGCAAAATTCTCACATAGTTCTTACTACGTTTGCATTTCGGTATGTTAGAACGGGTATAAAGTGGGTTTCCTACAGTTTGTGATGGAAGCAGAGAAACAATGTAAAGTGTTGTTTGCCTCGGCCACTATGGCTTTTACAGGGCTAGTGGATCTGGTATTTGATTTCCTGTGAACTACCTTCCTCTGACCATACGTCTTCTTCTTTGGAGGCATGATGTTTTCACCTTGAAATTGAGAACGTTAATGAGAACGAGCAAGGACGTGATTGGTATGTATAGAAAACGGACCAGAACTGGATGCTGTTACAATTAAGACGCACTGAGAACGGAATCAGGATGTAGTGAAAACGAAAGGAACTGTCTTAAAACGAGTTGGTCGCAGCTAGGACGGAATTGTGCGTATCAAGAACGAGATTGGTCTAGTTAAAAATGGATATGAATTGTTTAAGAACGGAGTTGAACTTGTTGAAGACGTCCTGAAAACTAGGCGAACGGGCAATACTATCCAATCTAAACGTGTTTGAAACTGCCTGAGGACGGGATAAAGACTAGATGAACGTGCTGAGAACTGTGTATGAACGAACTGGACGGAGTAGGACGTAGTGAGAACGACCTTGGTGTAACTCAGGCATTATATAAGCAATCATACGAGAATCGGATTATTGACATCCAAAGTATGTTGAACAATCAAACTCAAAATGTTTTTCTGGCCTCGTTCCGCGTGCACTAAAGGGATAATGCATTACAAATTGAGCCGTATACAATTTTACCAACCTGTTGCGTGAATTATATAGCTATATGCCACATTTGTGAAATCTTCTCCGTAAAACGATTTCGGCCGGTGAAGGAGCCCCAAAAACAGTCCCCGCCCGATCACACTCTAGAGCGCCCTGTGGCTAGATTCAAACAATCTAGAGCGTCTTGGCGCTTGCCCCAGAACGCCTATTTCAGTACAAAAACCACTCCCCCTTGCAGCTCCAAAACACCCACCCTTTAACATGATATTCCAGTTCAAATGAACAACAACAACAACAACAACACCACGTCTTATGTGATATCTTATGAATACAAGGTCATGTAATCAAATAAACCTTTTCTAAGCTTCAAATATAGGAAACCCAAATAATACACGGGTTTACAGGGTATTTTTGTGGTGTCAAAGGAAAATCGTTCTATCAAATATCAACTTGACGTCTGCTTCTTGACTCTGCACTCGTATCATTGTCTTCTCTGCAGTTTGGATTACTAGGATCCAGCCTTCCCTCAACCCTATTTCTTTACACACGTCACAGGCAGATCACCTACATTGATGAATACGCAATAGACGCAACTAAACCCCTCGTCTAGTTACACTGACGTGAAGATGTTATAATATTCAATGGATTTATCAGAGAAACATAGAATCAACGTGAAACATGGAATTTAAGAGATGCGGTGACTGTACATTGTGTTGATGGTGGAACATGAACTTTGTGTTGTGGTCCTTGTGCTTTTGTTGATATACCAGCTTACCAGTGATAGATTTCTGATTAATACTGCTAGAAAATAATCAACTTATTTCCCGGAGATGACACGATATTTATGACGTCAGCACCTTGATGTCAGTCGTTACCTGATTGGTCGGGTGACGGAAGGACCGCAGTCAATACCCAAGTGTGCAAACGTTTCAAAACTAATTAAAAAAGCCTCTGTCTGTTCCATTGACGTCATGATAATTCATGTGTGTATATTATGAAACTAATCTCATCATCACACATTACGTAATGATTCTATTCACAGTTATACCAAGCTCTTAAGGCTTAACCCCTAATGTTCCCTGTGAGGTGAGGTGAGGTGATGTCTGGTTTATCGCCCCTTTCAAGAATATTTTACTTATATCGCGGCTGCTAGTATTATTGCAGGGAGAAAGCCCGCAACACTATTGTGGCTGGAACTAGCGAACCATAGGTGGTACTACACTGAAATTCACTGTAGTATTGCACCCAAACCTGACTGCGTGTAGAACAGTTCTCTACTGCAGACAAACTTGCCGAGCCTCTAGCGGGAGATGTTCCCTGTAATTATAAAGCTAAAAGGAGAGAGAATATTCATAATGTCAAGATACTGCCACATTGATATAAGAGATAAAAGCCATCAGATAGTGAAAATACCTCGCTAGCTGAGTACCTTGCGGGATTCGAACCATTATGCATGTGTGAGTATTAATTTTCACTTGTTTATTAAATTCTTCCAGCTTTTGTCGGAGAGTTTATATTCTGAAATATAAATTAATTTAATAATTTTCTGCTTGGTTAGATATATAGTTCTTTCTCTGCCTGCCTGTTAATTTATCATAAATATTCTACACACTTTTGAGTATTTTCATTTCAATTATATTTCATTGTTTTATGCTTAAATATATTAAACGTTAACATAATGGTAGAAAAGTAGAAGTTTAAATCAGTAAAATGAGCTTAGTTTATGTAATACCCATATGATATCAGTAATGTACATTAATAAATTTATTTAGGTTTGGCCCCAATAAGGCAGATTCAAGAACCCTGACGGTCGTATAGCTGATAGACACTTGTAAGGGATGGCAACTAGCTTGATCTTACATGAAAAATTCGCAAACAATTCATTAAAGGTTTGGTATATCTATTATTCACAATTCCAGTCTACAATCACTAAACCGCACCAGTGTCTCTCTATCGATAAGAGGTTGACACATACACTGTTATTGTCAGCTCGAAGGTTAATTGGTATGTTGAGAAGATACATAGTTAAATATTAACGATGTTTTTGAAATCTTATCTTTTCATCAGAAAATCAAAGATATTAGTTCCTAATTATTTTTGGAATATGCAAGTGTAAATTTTCTGACTAAACAGTACGTGGGAACAATGAGTTTACTGAGATATTGTTTGTAGGAACATGGTTTCAACAAGTTCACATTACAGTTACCTTGTGCCATGAGTTCAGTCAATAAAGAGATTCGGAATCAATAATTGTAAAATATGTAAAAGTGCACCAACTGAACGTATAAAGACAACTGTTACACGTCAAAGATATATATTGCTTCTTTCCAAATGTTGCATGTTTACCCCAAAAAACAATATCATGATTAAGTAAGAAGCTAATCATCGCATGGTAGACTTATGATAACTTTTGGTTCTTAAGTAATAATAACCATGTGTTTGAGTTGGTACTTGCTACGCTTAAAGGGGCAGTAGCACGTTTTTTGATAATTTTATATTTTGAAATTCCCATTGATAATTGTAAGTTAATGCTAAATGTATTATTTTGACAGTGTCAGAAATCTCATTACACAAGCCACTCATCCATATTCAGATGACAAAGTATGAACATTCACATAAAATCCATTGGCGGCCATTTTGTGTGAACACCTTTAATTCATTTTGTGTAAGAAAAAGGAATCGCATGGCTAAACTTTACGTTATATATTTGAATTGTTAATGCTCCATTTAGTTTAAATACATTGTCTTTCAATTGGAACCATTCATTTTCATTTTCATGACATCACCTTATATTCCAATTAAAAACGTGCTACTGCCCCTTTAAGGTTATGGGGTTTTTTTTCATTTCGTTGCTAGAACAGTTGTTGTCTTCTTATAAATTCTTGTTAATAAACACGATTAGAAATGGACGATTCACTGAAAACAAATGTCCATTAAAAATGCTAAAGTGAAATTATACTTTTTAAGATTTTGGCGAAATCATTGTTTCTATATGACTTAAGTTATGGTTATAGTTGGTATTTTAGGTAAACCACATTTAGACATTTCACATTTGCAAGGTTTAAAATATTTACATTTACTTGGTCCGAAAACTATTGTAATAATTGGCATACCACAGGAATACGATATCTATATTTGTCGTACCTTATTATATAACTGGTGCCTAAGACCTACGTCAGCGGGGACGCTACCATAGCAGCTTGATCCAATCTGCACAGAGCAAATGATAGAACACTGCCAAAATTGCTCAATTATATAAGATAAGATAAGATAAGATAATGCTTTATTACCCGAAAGGGAATTTTGTGTACATCAGGGTTAAGAACATGTAGACAACATTTAAGACATGAGTAACAACAGTGATATTCAATACATTATAGCAATATATTGGTAAAAGTTGTAGATGGTAGATATGATAAAAGAAATACAGTTTAATGCTTGTTTAAAAATGAAACACTAACAGGTATAAAAGAGTTTTTACTTCTATTAGATTTGACATTCGGTAAAAGATACCTGCGGCCAGACGGTAAAAGCTGATAACAAGGATATAAAACATGTGTTGGATCTTGTAAAATTCTAAAAGAGAGATTTAAAACGGATGACATGTACAGAGTGTCTAAACTATCAAATTCACAACAAGCAATTTTTCCTGATATGTTAACAATCCTTTTTAACTTGTTCTTATTTTGGAGTGACAGGGGTCCATACCAGCATTGCATACAGAATGTTAAAATTGATTGAATACATGATTTGTAGAACAAAGACATCAGCGTGGAATCGATGTGAAATGATCGTAGCTTTCGCAGGAAGTGGAGACGAGACTGGCATTTCTTGTAGACTGCGTTGGTATTTTGAGTAAAAGTCAGTTTATTATCGATTATCGTCCCAAGGTACTTATACTCTTCAACAACCTCCACTGCTTGTCCATCAATGATGAGCGGTGTTATGACAGATTTCTTCCTACGAAAGTCAATAACAAGTTCTTTCGTTTTGTTCACATTAAGTTGAAGGAAGTTGTCCTTGCACCAGTCAGTAAACGTAGTCACTCCATCTTTGTAAGAGTCCTCATTGTTGAATAGTAGACTGGCAATTGCTGTGTCGTCTGCAAACTTCGTTCTATCGCAGTTGGACTTAGAGCTGACACAGTCGTTGGTATAGAGCCTGAAGAGCATAGGAGATAGTACACATCCCTGGGGGGCTCCTGTGTTTGTGGTGGCCGACGTGGAGCATACACTGTTAACTCTGACATATTGTTCTCTGTGGAGTAGAAACGAGGCTATCCATTTAATAAGTTGTGGGCATATGTTAAGATCAGTTAGCTTCTTGATGAGTATGTGAGGCTGGATGGTATTAAAGGCCGATGAAAAGTCTACAAAGAGAATGCGTGCATAAGCTCCTGTATTTTCGAGATGTTGATAGATGTTATGTAATAAGGTGATTGTGGTGTCTTCAACTCCACGTCTGGCTCGGTAGGCAAACTGTAGAGGGTCACGCTTGTCACTGACTTGATTGGTGAGCATATTGAGAACAATCCTCTCAAAGCACTTCATTACTATTGAAGTGAGAGCTACGGGTCTGAAATCGTTGTTTACAGTTGGATTTGATTTCTTCTGTACTGGTATAACTTCTGAGATTTTCCAGGCTTTAGGAATTATCTGCTTATCCAATGAGAGTTGAAATACCTTACTGAACACATGACTTAGTTGATCTTTACACTCTTTTAACAATATGCCACTCAAACCATCAGGTCCCGAAGACTTACGAATGTTCAATTGTCCAAATCGAAATTTTACGTCCTCTTCTGTTAGAACAAGCGTATTGTCATCAACATCCAAATTTGATAACAGTTCGTTGGTTTCAGTGGAAAAGTCATAGAGATCAAATCTAGAATAGAATATATTGAGTTCTTTTGCAAAGTCGGAGTCCTCTCCAATGACACTGAGATGTCTTCGATTATCGGTTCCAGTGATGGTCTTGTTGTCTTTCTCTAAATATATGTTCTATCTGTCTTACTTTCCCCCTCATTTTGCTTATATTCTACATCTCTTCTGAGTGGCGTCTTCAGCGACATTATTAGCCTTCAATTACATGTTGCTGTAAAACAATACATGTGCATATAATCATTTATCCTACCTCATGTAAGAATCTCGATCTCTGATTGGTCCACGTGACCCTGAATAAATACTGATATCCCTCTCTTGAGCGGGGGAATAAATCATTTATACCCCGGCAAATAAAAAGCATGAAAGAAGCGTGCAGATTGAGAGTCTTGAAATAGACAATGTATGTTACCTCGAACACATGATTAAGCTGGGTCTGGGAACTTTAATGAACAATCAAACAGTATACAAAATATGTGTAATACCAGCATGCGGTGGTTCACATTGAAATACTGCCTAAATCCCAGCCCAGTTGTGGAAAGTTCAGTAAAAAAGATAAAAACGATTGAATTGAAAAAAGTAGGGATGACAATGATTCTAACACGGTAAAGAACGAACAAACGCTTTTAGTGCAGACACCTTTGATGAAGACTGTATATTCAAATATCGCAAATATGCGGAACTTTTCCAGAAACCAATTTCCTGGATAATCTCTCCAGGAACGCCGTGTGCAAAACCCGAACTAGCACCTCCCCGTCGGAAGGAATGTCCACTTAGACTTTTGTTGTAGCCGGATTCCTGGAGAATGAAATTTACAGTATTAAGGAAAGTCTCTTCTTTAAGGGCTTTCCGAGTGTTGTCACACAAGAATGGTTCGACCCCGTCAGCGTTAACACGGTCGTGCAGTCTTTTAACAGTTAATATTGCTGCAGTTGGGTCCAACGGGTGACTGTCTATTGATGGCAACAACACATCTAATGTCTTCTCTCGAAATTGTAGTGTCTTGGACCAACGCAGTTTCACACATATGCCATCACTCACTTCTGTGACATCACATATCCTTATATGTCTCTCGGCATCAAATGTCTTTTTACAGAGGAAATTTCCAGGACGCAGCATTCCGTAAAACCCAAGGAGACAGGCTGCCCATATAGAAGCACCTATGTAATTGTCTAACCTAAGTGCGTCATGTAGCACAAGCAACATATCAGGCGTGACAGGCACCGCGCCCTCTTGAGCATCACCTAGTTCTCGTCGAGCCCCTCTAAGAGTCTGCTTCACATGCCAACTGTTATTGAAAGGATCATCATAGCCATGCCACTTATGACTGTTAGTAATCACACATAAATATTGACGAATTGTTGCGAACTTAAACTTTTTAATGTCAACAAGATAAGCTATATAATTGAGCACATTCTCTTCTGATACCGGCACTGCCTCTATCTGCATCAACTCAAGGAAACACTTGAGCTGACTGCTATAAGTCTTACACGTACTACTGGCCCAGCCGGACCTGTGCAGACGTTGAACACTGTCTCTGAGCGTTCCTCGGATGTCTGAACCTGAAATTTAGAAAATCATTAGACATATGACACAGTAAAGAATCTGTTGAAAATTCTAACATCTGTAAACTAGGGGCAAGTGAATATAACCTGCCTAACATTCCAGGTTCAGTCAATCGAGAGATAGCGTCTGCTAACACGTTCTGAGAACCAGGAACGTATTCAGCTTGTATAGAGAAATTGTAGATAGCCTGCAACCAAAACAAATGTCTCAGATATTTCATGACAAGGGGTGATTTTGAGGTTTTCTTGTTTATTATTGCTTTTGTAGTTATATTGTCAGTCTTGATAACCACACGTTTGTTCCTCCACGCTGAACACCACCTGTCTGCAGCCAACATCGCTGTAACAGCCTCCTGCACATTGATATGTTCATTCTCTATTAGAGGCAAATCCAACTTCCAATTGACATAGAAGTAGTCTCCATTATAATAAGCTCCACCCCCTTTGGAACATGCATCTGTCTGAACTGTCACAAACTTGCGGTGATCGATAAACTTTTGAACCCCATTGAATGTTTCTAAAAATTCTATCCACCATCTTAAATCTGCTTTCATCCAGGAGTCCATCAATACACTATGGGATGAACATTTTAATGAGTTCTTGAGATCAATTATCCTGCGAAGAAACGTTCTTCCCCCTTGGACAACCATCGAAGTCCAACTCATTTTCCCTATCAGTTTTTCAAGCTGTTTTCTGCTACATCTCTTCCTTATGTAAAACTCTTTCAACAGAGCCTTGTACTCAGTGACCTTGTTGTCAGGTAAACGTAACACGCAAAGCTCAGTGTCAATTTCAACTCCTAGAAATGTTAGACAACTCGATGGCCCCTCCACTTTACTCCAATTGATACAGAATCCTAGTTTACGAAGAACGTTGACTAACAATGACAAAGCAACTGTACAAGAATTAAAGTCATCACAAATAACGAGAAAATCATCCAAATATACTATAACATCATAACCATACCTAGATTTCATAATTCTACAAACTGATGACGTAATTGTCTGAAAGATTTTCGGGCTCTTTGATGCACCAAAGGGAAGTTTAGAATCATAGAAAAGTAAAGCTTTGTGTCTCCCTGGAATACCCAAGCTAAACCGGTATATTTGTAATTGCTAGGATGTAGGCGCACACTTCTGTAAGCGTTCTTGAGATCAAGTTTTGCAATATAGCAACCCTCTTTAATCAACTTTGACGCAGTTCTAAGGTCCATGTATTCACAGTCACATGATTCCATATAGCTGTTCATACCACTCTCTGCCGGAAGACTGCCATCATGAATGAGCCTTATCTTGCCTGTTGACTTAGGGATAGCACCCAGCGCACTAATAATTTCTGGTTTTGTATCAGCTAAAACATAATTACCCAAATCAATTTCACATTTTATCTGCTTTTCAACTAAATCCTTTTTTTCAAAAGCTGACCTATGATTTCTAGTGACCACTTCCTGCACATTATTTACATCACAATCATCAACTAAACGAAAACCATTCTCAACCCCGTCTAGGATATAGTCTCTGTCAGGGTCTGAGTCTGGTAACAGTTCTATCCATCCTGACAACTTTAGTGAGTTGAATTCCCAGTCCTCCACTCGTTTTTTGCTGGTTCATCCTTGCCTGTTATAGCTCTTGGTTGGTGCTGCTCGGTGGCAAAGGCATGGTCCAGTCTACTGTGTCGTCGAAAACATGCCGTGCAAACATGCATCAATCTGCACGACTCCTCCCGGCAGTATGTAGTATTGAATCTGCGACATATTTCCTGGCCATCAGGTGTGAATGGACCCCTTGGTCTTGGCCGTCTCGACGTGGGAAAAGTAACATCCGGAGGTCTGTTTGATACCTTCGCTGTACTTGTTGTAGGCTTTGGAACAAGTTGATGGTCACGGAGATCTTGCGACGGCGTGCCCCATCTGAAACCCTCCTTCGCTTGTAGCATGCGATACTCCTTGTCATAAAGGATAACACTGGGCCACATGTATTTAGCAGAGTATCTGGTTATGTCCTGCATGTACTTCAGGTAATCGTCAACTTGGCACTGATCGACTCTACCGCCACTGAACATGTCCCGCAACAAACCGATATTGGCATACACCCACATTTCTACTGTAATTTTGGACAAATTCCTACTCTTTTCTCCAATCTCAAGACTAATTCCCTCACCTATCTCGATTTTCTGTCGAGGGGTGTCCAAAGACTCTATCCATAGGTGATCAGTGTATTCCAAAGGCTTTTGTTTACGTTCGGCATGGGCGCCGCCATCTTGTCGACCTTCACCTCTTGCTTCATTCAGGCTTCCGTTGTCCACGTGACCGCCACATGCCAGTTCTCGTTTCAAATTATGAATTTCACCATAAAGTTCACGTTTCATTTTCTCCAAACGTAAGCATTCCAACTCAGCTCGCAAGCTTTCACATTCACCATGCAACTTGTCTGTTTCGTTTGAAACAACTTGTTGAGTCGCTGACCTTGGTGTCGGAATGTCACCGTTAGGACGCAAAGATAATCCACCCTCTTCAGCTTGAAACTGACGGACGTTTGGGCTTCTTATGGCCTCCATGACGTCCTTCATTTTGTTACCCGCATTCTTTCTTTTCGGTTTAACATCCATGACCTCTTCTGCCATTGTAAATCGTAAAAAATTATCAGCGTCGGCAAGCGTGCCACCATGCGTGATTTGCAAAGACGTCAGAGGGCGTTAGGTACAAGGGAGGTTACTCTTGTAGAAACCATAGTACTAAGTGTAAAGAAGCGTCATAAAATATAAACCATTAGTTCACTCAAAAATTATTTTGATTTTCAAAATACAACGAAAAAAGCGTGCAGATTGAGAGTCTTGAAATAGACAATGTATGTTACCTCGAACACATGATTAAGCTGGTTACTTTTGATCAACTGATATGTAGCTTGGAACAAATTATAGTAAAATGACTTACGAATTTCTTACCCTTAATCTTCATATTATATGCGTTTTGTTTAAACATTCGGTAAGATAAATTCGTTATACCATTCAAAGGCGGGGTACACGCGGAGATATCCGCCTCTCGCTTGGTGTTATGCAATTCGCCTTCGGTTCGTCGCATAACACCAAGCTTGAGGCGGATATCTCCCCGTGTACCCCGCCTTTGAATGGTATAACTTATATTATTACACGCCCGTGTGAGATACCGCAGTGTAATATTTATACGGCAATATTAAACTAGTGCAATATCACAATGCAAGTATGACGTCACAGAAGTGAGCTGTTGTGGCGTCACAATGTAAGCGCTTCGTCACAATGGGTGCCGAGTCGCGGAACTGTTAGTTTCAGCACATTTTCGGCAAGTTTGCGTGATTTTTAGGGCAAGTAATAAACAGAATACTAAACTTACTTCCATTTAATACTATTTTTATTAAACTCGTGAATGATTTGGTATCAAACTCGCTTTCGCTCGTTTAATACAAAATCATTAACTCGTTTAATAAAAAATAGTATTAAATGGAAGGTCGTTTAGTATCCTCTATTTATTACGCGCCCGTGTAAGATACAGCAGTGTAATATTTATACGGCAATATAAAACTAGTGTAATATCACAATGCAAGTTTGACGCCACAGAAGTGAGCTGTTGTGACGTCACAATGTAAGCGCTTCGTCAAAATGGGTGCCGAGTCACGGAACCGTTAGTTTCAGGACATGTTCGGCAAGTTTGCGTGATTTTTAGGGCAAGTAATAAACAGAATACTAAACTTCCTTCCATTTAATACGATTTTTATAAAACTCGTGAATGATTTGGTATCAAACTCGCTTTCGCTCGTTTTTTACAAAGTCATTAACTCGTTTAATAAAAAATAGTATCTATCACTCTACTCACTCATTCTATCAAACTGGGGGTATCGCATCATCTTTTATCGATGAAATTAGAAATTTACAAACTAATTTTCTAATTGTAGCATTTGGATACAGAAACTTCAACGTTACAAAGTTGTAAGGGATGTCTCAAAGGACGGATCCATTTGCTTTATGTTGAAGCCATTAACATACTTTGTATGAATTCGTAAATATAAATGCTTCAGGGTAATTAATTGTTCTGAAACCAATTATCTTTTCATTTAATTAACTCATTAAAGGGGCAGTAGCACGTTTTTATGGGGAATATAAGGTGATGTCAGGAAAATGAAAATAAATGGTTCCAATTGAAAGACAATGTATTTAAACTAAAAGAAGCAGTTATAATTTGAACATATAACTTAAAGTTCAGCCATGCGATTCTTTTTTCTTACAAAAATGAATTAAAGGTGTTCACACAAAAATGGCCGCCAATGGATCCTCATACTTTGTCCTCTTACTATGGGTGATCGGCTTGTGTAATGAGATTGTTGACACTGTCAATATAATACATTTAACATTTACTTAAAATTACAAGTGAAATATTTAAAATATAAAATTACCCAAAAACGTGCTACTGCCCCTTTAATGATCTGTATGACAAATGTTTTGTTTTTAATCTCTCTCAATTAATTACTTTGTGGTGTATAATATTTCTCCAAATTAGAGATATAGCATGATTATGATAAGTAATCTGATACATTAACATCATATGACCTAAGGCAAACTTCCTAATAAGCTTCTGGGGTCATTTGTCTTAGAAATCACATCTGAGCCAAGGACACAAGCAAAGCCAGGCTTTCTTAAAGCAAACAAGAGGCTGGTATCATTGAGACTATTGTCAGTAAACAACAGGCTCTCACGCGATACAGATATGACAACAATCACCTGTTTATAGAAATATCAGCTTACTGTTCGGACAGGTCACTGAAAGGTCATATTAAGAATGTTTTTGGGTTATTGACAGCATGATAATTTGACCGAAGGTAAGACAGAAAAAGTCAGAAGGTAATGATTGAATAAGAAATGATAATAATTAGACGAAGAAGCATGAGCAGAATGAAATTGATCTGATAACGTTAACATCTATTGAGTTTATTGAAATAGAGAGAGAGAGAGAGAGAGAGAGAGAGAGAGAGAGAGAGAGAGAGAGAGAGAGAGAGAGAGAGAGAGAGAGAGAGAGAGAGAGAGAGAGAGAGAGAGAGAGAGAGAGAGAGAGAGAGAGAGAGAGAGAGAGAGAGAGAGAGAGAGAGAGAGAGAGATTGTAACGAATGCCCTATCTAATGTATTTACTGTTCTTTTCATATCTCTTGCGAGATATTGAAATCCTCTGATTGTATCCAACTGAAGTGAATAAAAATACTTTTAAAAAAAAAGAAGAAATTACCTGTTTATAGCTATGTAAGGTGTGTCTTATGTTAGAATCAATATTTGAACCTCATTCTTCACATATTTACAACATTTTATAATAAGAGCCATCAGGAGAGATGGCTTTTCCCCCCGGCCCGACTGAAGTCGAATGATCAGTTTTAGCAGATATACTGATTGTGTAAATATAATATTGTATGCATACATGCAGCTAATTTTGTTTGACTTTTAATAACCATCATAGGGCTATTATAAACCACATCTAGGTGTTTCAATTAGTAAAAATAAAACTCCAGAAAGTTGAAAGCCCGAAAAGGCACAACTACACTACATGCGATGATTAGTCAATAAACCAAGTTTCATTGAGCTGGCTGTGATGGTTTTCAAATTCTGCTTCGGAAAAACTGCGATCATAGACAGACAGACAGACGGGCGGACGGACAGACGGAGCCAACGACTATATCCCCTTACATTATATGCCGGGGGGATAAAAAACTGGGGTCATTCTGATGTAATATTTGATTTTCAGCCCTGACTACATTAAACAGAGATATTTTGATGAACCATCAATCAATCAGACAAAACGAAAATCGTTCAAAAGCTGCAAATATGAGCTGTGTTGATCATGTGATTAACAAATACATCGCAAGCAAATACCGTATTTAATAAATAGAAAACAACTGAGGTATGAACTTTCTTTTGTTACTTAGTTTATGTGACAATTTGAACCAGTTAACCTAATAAATTGAACTATTTTCCTCGAAAAGGTCTGTCTCAAAGAAACATTAATGTTAATGGCGCTCGTAATACCAAAGCAAGAGATTCTTTAAAAGGAATTCTTTGAATAGTTTGTCTATTTTCAACAAAGGTCATTATGATTTCCCTTTTGACATTTTTACATTATTCATAGAGGTCTTTTAAGGATTCATGATGAAGACATTCGTCATACTAGTTTCTCAAGATGTTTCTAATTTGGAATATTGATAATTTTACAATCTATTCTATTTCTATTTAAGAATTGAATGTTAGTTTGTGTGTATGCACTGGAAAATGAACGATGTCAAAGCTACATTCAGACTTGTGTGAACCCAGCGAGCTTGCAAATGATAGAATGAATGTTTTTCACATCAAAAAATATTTCTTGGTTAATAAAAATATGATTAAAGATTCGTCAGTAATTTTACTAAAGATTTATTGAATAACATCTGATTTGATGTTGTATGGAGAATTAAAGTAGTTCCGGTGAATGTTCACACGACTTGAAAACGTCCACACAAGTATGAACACCTTTTTTTTCGAGTTCATGAGAAATGAATCGTTGAAACTTCGATCACATGACCATGCCCAGACCAATCAACGTTCGGAAATACGTGTAAACTTCAGAGTGTGAAATTATTTAGATATGATTGATTTTGTCTTCGCATGAATTCATGAACTTCTCATAAACTCATGAACGTATCTTACAATCCTAAACCTCTCATGAACTTCTAATGAACTCATGAACTTCTCATGAACTTCTCATAACTTCACATGAACTTCTCATAACTTCACATAAACTCATGAACCTCTCATATAATCATGATCCTCTCATGAACTTCTCATGAACACAGGAACTTCACATGAACTCATGAACTTCTCATAAACTCAGAACTTCTCATGATTGGATGCTGAGATTTCTCGTGGCTGCTTCTGCAATTTGTTAAACTTCTGTAACATGCCTCAAGTAGATTCTAGCTGTGATGTCTGCGTTCCATTTTGTCCCTGCAAAACGCTTTATTCGCCAAGTCAAACCAGATTACAATTCTTATATCATTGGTGTAGCTTCCTATTGATCAACTTGGGAAAATTTCATAACTAAATGAATTGAAATCATTTTTATTAATGATTCACTTGGAAACTTATTTTATTTGAATTTAATGACTTTTTCAAACAGCCAATCCAGACATCTACATGTAATGTCTATGTACTGTAGGTTTTTGGAGCGTTAGGTTTACTGCATCTTACCACTTTCACAAAATCTTACAAAATTAAAAAGGATCCAACATTTTAAGATTCTTTAAACTTCTTATCAAATTCAAACATTCCTGAAACGTCTTTCCGACCGTTCCAAACCAGAAACATCTTAACACCGTAAACCTCATCTAAACATCCTTCTTTGACTTCTACATATGTGACTTGTCACTAAACTCTCACATTGTTCTTACCAAACTAATCTACTTCTCACATATCGTCACATGGTGAGGTCAGAACGTCGAGGGAGTCACGTTCGAGAGTTCTTGTATTTCACATAATGACCTCACCATGAGTATTTAAGTGTTTTTTAAAACCGAAATTCTGATATCACGTGACAAATCACGTGACGAGTCAATATCTCAGGTCAGTGTCACAAATGCCTGTCACAAAACTGACCTCCTCACTGATAGCTTGGGTGGACATATATATTTTTCAATCACGTGAAGTTAACTGACCAATGATATTCTTACAAATTCATTAGAGATATAAGAATTACTAAATGGTACATCCTAGCACCTTATCATCTTCTTATTACTACATTGCCAACCTGCCCTGGTCCTTTCAGCTTCTTACCAGTATAACAATAACAATCTCATCAAACATTCACAGCCTCGCAAACATCTTGTCCATGTACTTACAAATTAACTCAATAGTCGTCGCTAACCGTACATAATCATGGATAACCTTTTAAAACTTATATTCACAAAGAAAACATTTAATAAACCTCCTAATTCTGTGCCAAAATATTAGACCTCGCCAACATTTACCAGATCACTGAGAATTCTTACGGACGTTTTTCATTTGTAAATAACACAATCCCTTAAAAAACATTCACTGCCTCACAAACATCTTGTCCATCTACTTACAAACTTACTCATTACTCATCGCTAACCGTACACAATTCTTGATAACTTAAAGGCGCAGTAGCACGTTTTTTGATAATTTTATATTTTAAAATTTTCACTGGCAATTGTAAGTTAATGCTAAATGTATTATTTTGACAGTGTCAAAAATCTCATTACGCTAACCAATCATCCATAGTCAGAGGACAAAGTATGAAGATTCACATAAAATCCACTGGCGGCCATTTTGTGTGAACACCTTTAATTCATTTTGTGTAAGAACAAGGAATCGCAAAGCTTAACTTTACATTATATATTTGAATTATCACTGCTCTATTAATTTTGAATAGGTTGTCTTTCAATTGGGACCATTTATTTTCATATTCCTGACATCACCTTAGATTCCCCCTAAAACGTGCTACTGCCCCTTCAAAAGGGTTTAACTTATTTTTCATAGAAAAACTTTTAATCAACCCTCCCTCCATTTCCGTGCCAAATATTCCACCTCGCCATGTTCTTCCAACATATACCAACTCAAACAGAATTTTTACGAACGTCTTTTATTTGTAATCATTTTTCCAACATCATACAATTTTATACTTCATATCATCAACACACTAACTTTCCCAATTGTATCGATATTCTCAAATCAATTTTGACTTTATCAAAGACAATAAAGAATATGATACCATTCCGAGAAAAGAACATTATTCAATTTCCCAAAATGACTTCATGCATAGAATAGGCAAGTGAACAGGCAGAAAGGAAATGTTTTCTTTGATAAATGGACAGAGAGAAAGAAAAGAAAAGTCGTAGCATACGGGATATACCTTTGCATGAGTGTTCCACGGGAATGTAAGCCAAATAATAACCCGATAGCTACGCCCTCGCGAAATTATTTTCCATAACCCCTCTGTACCGGGTTATTATTTACTATGCATGTGTACGGCACGAATCATACGGGAGGATTATTTACATACATAAACATATATGTATGTGACCAGGTAGAGGCATCATATATATATGTCAATGATTACCATGCGAGACGCATCACAACAATTTGAAATTCAAATATATGTGCAGGTGAAATGAGATGAAGCCTACATCAACAATCTATGGATCAATGCATCATACACGTCACTTGGGGTCTCTATACACAATAATCCGATATTGTACTCACTTAGATATTCCCTGTCGCCCTAATAACCTCATCCATAATTGTCATCATGGAAATTTTGGAGGTTGATATACATAATTGACAATTAAATCACAATCAGCATTCATATCAACGGCAAGTTTTATGCATTTGATAAGTTTATTCCGATTGTCATCGGGGTCAAAGAATTTCCTTTAAAGACCCACACAAACAAAAACTCTAGAACCATTTGTTTTCTCTTAGTATTGACCGGGAAAATATATAAAACATCTCTAAAAAGGGTAAAAGGGCACTGGCAAATGGTTGATAAAAGCCTCACCTTAATAGCAAAATTAGAATAATGAACTACAGAGAACGCTATTCCGCAACTCTTGTTAATCTTGACGGATAATACACTGCCAACACTGCTGAAAATTGCATCAACATTTGTTTTCTTACAACCGTCATCGATCACATTGAGTCGTATAATGGGAGATGAGCAGCCCGATTCCATTCATGGGTATTGGCGGATTCAGAAGGGGGTTCAGAATAAAGCATAAATTATTACATATATAAATGGATTGGGTATGCAATTTTAAGTTATCGACACGTATGAATCAAGTGTGGCCATCTCACTATTGTGTTTCTTAAACGTCTGACTCGATATTCTTTCTCTCTCGAATCAGCTACTCGTTGCCGCCTAAGTTGAAACACGTCGGACGAAATTTCGGCAACTGAGACGAGGTGTAAATCCGTCACACATAATAATGACGTCACCGAAAGCGGGTTCGTTAAATGCTATGGCACTTTTGCAGAGGGTACGTCGAATAAGGTATTGTTGATCTACCGAGTAACGTACTAATTTTCTAAACAGCTTATCTTATCACGAACTGCGTGCAAGTATGGGGCTTTAAGTTTAAAATCAAGTCTTCTGTGGACAAATATTCGTTGATTCAAGGCAGTCATTTCAGTAGCTCTGACACCAATAGACCTACAAGGCGCTCCCCTCCCAAAGAAAATCCTGTCTCCGCCAATGATGGGAATAAAGTATCCCACAAACATACAGTTAATCGTTCTGCTGCTGTAGGCTGGATAAAACACGTAACAGGATGCATGTGTTAAGTATCATAATGTTTTACTCTATTGTAATAATTTACCATTAGCCACGAGTGATAATATAAAACTTTTCTGTCTCACGATAAGATAAACATGGTAATTGTCAAGAAAAGACACATTTTCCTTTTATTCAATGATTAAATCGTTGTTTTCTATCGAAATTAAAGCGCATTTACGTTGAGTCGGCTCCGGTGAGCGTGTCATTGCGTCAGAGCATTTTCGGTGACGTCAGATCATTGTTCCATTGTAACTGTCACTGGTATGTGTCAAGGAAAGATTATATTATCTTATCTTTAACACTTTCCCTTCATTTTGAAGTTTTAGAAACATCGAAAAATGTAAGAGTTATTTAACTCAAAGGCACACCAAAAAACAAAAGAGATTAATTTATTTAAAACATGTTTGGTGCTTAAAACTGTTATTACATCTAACATGTTTCGTTTTAATTCTTTATTAAAGAGTTTATCATCATACATTGTTAAATATATATCATACTCAAGCGGTGAAGTTTCTTTTTGGAAATGATGAATATACCAGGTAACTTCCTCGTACACTCGATGTATCCATCCGCGACGGATTATTTTTAGTCAAACCTTGTGCAACAGGTTTGTTAGATAGGAGGTCTCATAAGTAATTGGTCACGTTCATACACACGTTCAAATCACGTACACATGCACTTGCAGAATCACGTATACATGTAGAATGTAGAATCGCGAACACACGCACATGCAAAGTCACGAACACATGTACATGCAGAATCTCAAACACACGCACATGCAAAATCACGTGCACATCCACATGCCGAAGCACGTGAACAAGCACATACGAACTCTTGAGCACACGCACATGCAAAATTACGTGCTAGTGCACCTGCACATGCAGAAGAAGGTAAACATGCACATGCAAAATCTCGAACACACGCACATGCAAAATCACGTGCACATGCACATTTAGAAGCACGTTAGCATGCAAAATCACGAACATATGTACCTGCAAAATCACGAACACATGCAGAAGAATCACGGTCAAATACTTTTGTATTCTAATAGAGTGCTAGTGTTTCCAAAACAATTCACTAATCTAATCTGTCTTATACAACACTACTTTTCGCTATCCTAAGAATATTGGATTACTGAATCTGCATGATTCGACCTAAGATTGCAATGCGGAAGTGAAAAAGAACACTTAAGAGAACAAGTTGTGGTTGAATTCACTTCAGGGAGGAGGGCAAGGGCTCAGCAAGTAGAAAGGTAGGTGGAAGATACTTTCATCAGTTTATATAATCTTCATGTGAAGGAAGAAAGATTTATGTTTGAAGAAAGTTTGGATAATTGTAATAAGTCTTTCATCTTTTTCAACAAGTCATTCATCTTTTTCTATACCTTTTTATGGCGGTTAGTTATTTATGACCACTAACATTCTAACATACTATTAAATGAAAGATACCTATTATCGTCAATCACATTGTCTTTTAATTTTCCTACGACAAGCCTCTAGCGTGATATCAAACCCGTGACTGCAAAATATTATTTAAAACCCTCAGGCTGATTTGCACGTGCATTTCTGCGATGTTTATGTCAACTATTCTTAACACGTTGATGACTATTTGTATAGGGACAGTCCTGTCGGGGATATTTAACGTTGAAACGCAATTCGAGGTGACATTTCAGTTTATGAATATAATGCCATTAGTAAATGACTATAACACAAAGAAGTTGAAACAGGTTACTGGGAGTAACGATTTTGTTTTGACAACCTAGTAAAGATGAGCGTACAACCTTTCGTTTCCACAAAATACCTCGATAGGACTGTCCCTTAAAGGTTTTTTGATAATTTTGTATTCAAAAATTTTCACTGATAATTGTTGGTTAATGCTAAATGTATTTATTGACAATGTCAAAAATCTCATTACACAAGCCAATAATCCATAGTCAGAGCACAAAGTATGAAGATTCAAATAAAATCCATTGGCGGTCATTTTGTGTGAACACCTTTAATTCATTTTGTGTAAGAAAAAAGAATCGCATGGCTAAACGTTAAGTTATATATTTGAATTATTACTGCTCAATTAAGTTCAAATACATTGTCTTTCAATTGGAACCATTAATCTTCATTTTCTTGACATCACCATATATTCCCCTAAAAACGTGCTACTGCCCCTTTAAAGTGTCCGACCGATTGACACAGGCATGCAAATACTTGATTATCGTTAAAATACATATCTTTTAAAGATTATCCATACTGGGACCGGATATCAGCATTATATATTATATCACTTCATCCCCAAAGCCGTTTTAATAACAATACTTGTTATCTTAATATTCTTTATTTCACCTAATTCGACTAGCACTTTATATGCGAAAATAAACATGTCATTGTCGTGCTCTGTTGCACACACCGATACAATTCAATTCTTTATTCAGTATTAAGGCCATAGGCCCAAGTACAAAACTGAGCAAAATTTGATATGGCAAAATGGTTTCATTCATCCTTTAAATACATCTTAACCTAAGAGCTTATTTTACAAACTTTGCTAAGTTGATGAGAATATCTATCTTATGACAACTTAATAATAAATTTAATTTATGGAGAGAAGGGCGCTTCCAAAAATATTCAGGAATATATTTAACTCATAAAATGGAATAAACTTTACAGTTTAACACAAAATGGAATTCATCTTCAATATGACCATCCATACAAAAATTACAAAATCTTTCATTCCGAACAATGCCACAACGTCTTCCAACATTTATCATTAAAGGTAATTCCCCAGATCTTAATAGATATAAAAGCCTTCTATATTCTCGATTCTTGAAGTGGGTAATATATGATTCAACTGTAAGTAAAGATTTATATTCTTCATAGAGACATAACTTATTTGACTCACAGACTTTAGAAAACCAATCTTACTGATGACAATCTTTGACTCTTTGAACAAACTGATTAATGAATAAAGAACAATTACCTACTTCTTGTGAAATCCAAACAAATCCGAAACCATATTGAAAAAGAAGTGTCCTAACTTTTGAAGCCCACGTTACACGATTACAATCGTCTAATGACTTACAAAGGAGGTAGCCTTGCTTCGGATATCTATGATCAGGCATTGTAAGCAACTTCAACCAATACCGAATACACCTTTTATAACAATCAATATATAAACCATATCTACCACATTCACCTATAGTGCAGTTGCATTAGAAACGTAATTACCGACACCAATAACATATTTACAAAACCTAGTGTGAAAACGCTCGATACAGTCAAATTTTGAGTGACCCCACACTTCACAAGAATATAATAAAATTGGCTTTATCTGCGCATCAATTATCTTGAACAAAACTAAAGGAGAAATATTCTGAAACTTAAATTGTAACCTCTTTACTGCAACTAAAGCTTTGGATGCTTTGTGAACAAGAATTTCTACACCCTTTGATTAACATAACCTTTTTGAAAACGTTAAACAAAGATAACTGTAATAGGTTGATGTTCGAATACTTTTATTGCGAAACATCCATTTTTCAGAAAACCTTAATTTGCCACCATTTCTAAAAACTAAAATTTCAGTCTTATCTAAATTAACCTCTAGTCCCCATTTGATACTAAACTCTTCCAATACAGCTATCTTCCTCTTTAAACCAATTACAGTATCATCAAACAAACACAAATCATCAGCATAAAACAAAGACAAAATATCAAGAAATTCTTGACCAACGTTCGATTCCTGCAACATAGTTTCCAACTCAACGACAAAGAGAGAGAAAAGCAAAGGACTTAATGTACACCCCTGTTTAACGCCACTTAATGTTTTAAAATAATGAGAAATTGAACTATTTGAAAGTTTAACTGCCGATTTAACCTTTTTAATACATGTCTAACATCACTGTAAATATTTTACCATGAATGCCTTTCTTTAGAACTGAAAACCATAATAAATTACGATTGATAGAATCAAATGCCTTTTTGAAATCGACAAATAAACAATAAAAACGACCGTTAGATTTAGATAGATACTTTTGAGCTAGACATTGAAGAGTAAAGATATTATCTGTAGTACTATATCCAGAACGGAATTACAATATACAATTATACAATTAGGCCTGACACATTATATAACATTTTACAGCAACATTAGAATAGAATAATATAGCGTACTTTTGTAGGCAGACAGACATGCATATATTTTATTAAAGTCTCACATCTAAATTAACAATAAAATAGACAAGTAAATATATACAGTTAAAACAATAAACCATCCGTGCAGGGTTTAGAGAAACTGATTGTAAAAATAAATACATACTATTAGCTAAAAACAAAACAAATGGGAGTATAAAGAAAGTATATATATTTATATCATTTAAGATAAAATCGTATTCCTTGAGTAATCGCTAGTAATGTTTGAAAGGGATAGTCGTGAATGATTATTCAAGCGTTCTCGATTTGAAAGTTATATATGCTATATATATGAAATGAAAGATATTCCTTACTGAAACTTATATGCATGTAATGACGCCATTGCATCGCATCTTTTCTCTGTATAAACAAATTTCACCAGACGGGGACCGTGCCTGACCTCCATTACATTCACAAACTTCCAGCAACATGGTGTGTATACTGACTACAACCTGACCTCCATTACATTCACAAACTTCCAGCAACATGATGTGTATACTGACTACAACCTGACCTCCATTACATTCACAAACTTCCAGTAACATGATGTGTATACTGACTACAACCTGACCTCCATTACATTCACAAACTTCCAGCAACATGATGTGTATACTGACTTCAACTTGACCTCCATTACATTCACAAACTTCCAGCAACATGGTGTGTATACTGACTACAACCTGACCTTCATTACATTCACAAACTTCCAGCATCATGATGTGTATACTGACTACAACCTGACCTTCATTACATTCACAAACTTCCAGCAACATGATGTGTATACTGACTACAACCTGACCTCCACTACATCCACAAACTTCCAGCAACATGATGTGTATACTGACTACAACCTGACCTCCATTACATTCACAAACTTCCAGCAACATGATGTGTATACTGACTACAACCTGACCTCCATTACATCCACAAACTTCCAGCATCATGATGTGTATACTGACTACAACCTGACCTTCATTACATTCACAAACTTCCAGCAACATGATGTGTATACTGACTACAACCTGACCTCCATTACATCCACAAACTTCCAGCAACATGATGTGTATACTGACTACAACCTGACCTCCATTACATTCACAAACTTCCAGCAACATGATGTGTATACTGACTACAACTTGACCTCCATTACATTCACAAACTTCCAGCAACATGATGTGTATACTGACTACAACCTGACCTCCATTACATTCACAAACTTCCAGTAACATGATGTGTATACTGACTACAACCTGACCTTCATTACATTCACAAACTTCCAGCAACATGATGTGTATACTGACTACAACCTGACCTCCACTACATCCACAAACTTCCAGCAACATGATGTGTATACTGACTACAACCTGACCTCCATTACATCCACAAACTTCCAGCAACATGATGTGTATACTGACTACAACCTGACCTCCATTACATTCACAAACTTCCAGCAACATGATGTGTATACTGACTACAACCTGACCTCCATTACATTCACAAACTTCCAGTAACATGATGTGTATACTGACTACAACCTGACCTTCATTACATTCACAAACTTCCAGCAACATGATGTGTATACTGACTACAACCTGACCTCCACTACATCCACAAACTTCCAGCAACATGATGTGTATACTGACTACAACCTGACCTCCATTACATCCACAAACTTCCAGCAACATGATGTGTATACTGACTACAACCTGACCTCCATTACATTCACAAACTTCCAGCAACATGATGTGTATACTGACTACAACCTGACCTCCATTACATTCACAAACTTCCAGTAACATGATGTGTATACTGACTACAACCTGACCTTCATTACATTCACAAACTTCCAGCATCATGATGTGTATACTGACTACAACTTGACCTCCATTACATTCACAAACTTCCAGCAACATCATGTGTATACTGACTACAACCTGACCTCCATTACATCCACAAACTTCCAGCATCATGATGTGTATACTGACTACAACTTGACCTCCATTACATTCACAAACTTCCAGCAACATCATGTGTATACTGACTACAACCTGACCTCCATTACATTCACAAACTTCCAGCAACATGGTGTGTATACTGACTACAACCTGACCTCCATTACATCCACAAACTTCCAGCAACATCATGTGTATACTGACTACAACCTGACCTTCATTACATTCACAAACTTCCAGCAACATCATGTGTATACTGACTACAACCTGACCTCCATTACATCCACAAACTTCCAGCAACATGATGTGTATACTGACTACAACTTGACCTCCATTACATCCACAAACTTCCAGCAACATGATGTGTATACTGACTACAACCTTACCTTCATTACATTCACAAACTTCCAGTAACATGATGTGTATACTGACTACAACCTGACCTCCATTACATCCACAAACTTCCAGCATCATGATGTGTATACTGACTACAACCTGACCTCCATTACATTCACAAACTTCCAGTAACATGATGTGTATACTGACTACAACCTGACCTCCTTTACATCCACAAACTTCCAGCATCGTGATGTGTATACCGACTACAACTTGACCTCCATTACATTCACAAACTTCCAGCAACATGGTGTGTATACTGACTACAACCTGACCTCCATTACATTCACAAACTTCCAGCAACATGATGTGTATACTGACTACAACCTGACCTCCTTTACATCCACAAACTTCCAGCAACATGATGTGTATACTGACTACAACCTGACCTCCATTACATCCACAAACTTCCAGCAACATCATGTGTATACTGACTACAACCTGACCTTCATTACATTCACAAACTTCCAGCAACATCATGTGTATACTGATTACAACCTGACCTCCATTACATCCACAAACTTCCAGCAACATGATGTGTATACTGACTACAACTTGACCTCCATTACATCCACAAACTTCCAGCAACATGGTGTGTATACTGACTACAACTTGACCTCCATTACATTCACAAACTTCCAGCAACATGATGTGTATACTGACTACAACCTGACCTCCATTACATCCACAAACTTCCAGCAACATGATGTGTATACTTACTACAACTTGACCTCCATTACATTCACAAACTTCCAGCAACATCATGTGTATACTGACTACAACCTGACCTCCATTACATCCACAAACTTCCAGTAACATGATGTGTATACTGACTACAACCTGACCTCCATTACATTCACAAACTTCCAGCAACATGATGTGTATACTGACTACAACTTGACCTCCATTACATCCACAAACTTCCAGCAACATGATGTGTATACTGACTACAACCTGACCTCCATTACATTCACAAACTTCCAGCAACATGATGTGTATACTGACTACAACCTGACCTTCATTACATTCACAAACTTCCAGCAACATGATGTGTATACTGACTACAACTTGACCTCCATTACATTCACAAACTTCCAGCATCATGATGTGTATACTGACTACAACCTGACCTCCATTACATCCACAAACTTCCAGCAACATGGTGTGTATACTGACTACAACTTGACCTCCATTACATCCACAAACTTCCAGCAACATGGTGTGTATACTGACTACAACTTGACCTTCATTACATCCACAAACTTCCAGTAACATGGTGTGTATACTGACTACAACCTGACCTCCATTACATCCACAAACTTCCAGCAACATGATGTGTATACTGACTACAACCTGACCTCCACTACATCCACAAACTTCCAGCAACATGATGTGTATACTGACTACAACCTGACCTCCATTACATTCACAAACTTCCAGCAACATGATGTGTATACTGACTACAACCTGACCTCCATTACATTCACAAACTTCCAGCAACATGATGTGTATACTGACTACAACCTGACCTCCATTACATCCACAAACTTCCAGCAACATGATGTGTATACTGACTACAACCTGACCTCCATTACATTCACAAACTTCCAGCAACATGATGTGTATACTGACTACAACCTGACCTTCATTACATCCACAAACTTCCAGCAACATGATGTGTATACTGACTACAACCTGACCTCCATTACATTCACAAACTTCCAGCAACATGATGTGTATACTGACTACAACCTGACCTCCATTACATCCACAAACTTCCAGCAACATGATGTGTATACTGACTACAACCTGACCTCCATTACATTCACAAACTTCCAGCAACATGATGTGTATACTGACTACAACCTGACCTTCATTACATCCACAAACTTCCAGCAACATGATGTGTATACTGACTACAACCTGACCTCCATTACATCCACAAACTTCCAGCAACATGATGTGTATACTGACTACAACCTGACCTCCATTACATTCACAAACTTCCAGCAACATGATGTGTATACTGACTACAACCTGACCTCCATTACATTCACAAACTTCCAGCAACATGATGTGTATACTGACTACAACTTGACCTCCATTACATCCACAAACTTCCAGCAACATGATGTGTATACTGACTACAACCTGACCTCCATTACATTCACAAACTTCCAGCAACATGATGTGTATACTGACTACAACCTGACCTCCATTACATCCACAAACTTCCAGCAACATGATGTGTATACTGACTACAACCTGACCTTCATTACATCCACAAACTTCCAGCAACATGATGTGTATACTGACTACAACCTGACCTTCATTACATTCACAAACTTCCAGTAACATGATGTGTATACTGACTACAACCTGACCTTCATTACATTCACAAACTTCCAGCAACATCATGTGTATACTGACTACAACCTGACCTCCATTACATGCACAAACTTCCAGCAACATGATGTGTATACTGACTACAACCTGACCTCCATTACATCCACAAACTTCCAGCAACATGATGTGTATACTGACCACAACTTGACCTCCATTACATTCACAAACTTCCAGCAACATGATGTGTATACTGACTACAACTTGACCTCCATTACATCCACAAACTTCCAGCAACAGGATGTGTATACTGACTACAACCTGACCTTCATTTCATTCACAAACTTCCAGCAACATGATGTGTATACTGACTACAACCTGACCTCCATTACATTCACAAACTTCCAGCAACATGATGTGTATACTGACTACAACCTGACCTCCATTACATCCACAAACTTCCAGCAACATGGTGTGTATACTGACTACAACCTGACCTTCATTACATTCACAAACTTCCAGCAACATGATGTGTATACTGACTACAACCTGACCTCCACTACATCCACAAACTTCCAGCAACATGATGTGTATACTGACTACAACTTGACCTCCATTACATTCACAAACTTCCAGCAACATGATGTGTATACTGACTACAACTTGACCTCCACAAACTTCCAGCAACATGATGTGTATACTGACTACAACCTGACCTCCATTACATTCACAAACTTCCAGTAACATGATGTGTATACTGACTACAACCTGACCACCATTACATCCACAAACTTCCAGCAACATGATGTGTATACTGACTACAACCTGACCTTCATTACATCCACAAACTTCCAGTAACATGATGTGTATACTGACTACAACCTGACCTCCATTACATTCACAAACTTCCAGCAACATGATGTGTATACTGACTACAACCTGACCTTCATTACATCCACAAACTTCCAGCAACATGATGTGTATACTGACTACAACCTGACCTTCATTACATCCACAAACTTCAAGCAACATGATGTGTATACTGACTACAACCTGACCTCCATTACATCCACAAACTTCCAGCAACATGATGTGTATACTGACCACAACTTGACCTCCATTACATCCACAAACTTCCAGCAACATGGTGTGTATACTGACCACAACTTGACCTCCATTACATTCACAAACTTCCAGCAACATGGTGTGTATACTGACCACAACTTGACCTCCATTACATTCACAAACTTCCAGCAACATGATGTGTATACTGACTACAACCTGACCTCCATTACATCCACAAACTTCCAGCAACATGATGTGTATACTGACTACAACCTGACCTTCATTACATCCACAAACTTCCAGCAACATGATGTGTATACTGACCACAACTTGACCTCCATTACATCCACAAACTTCCAGCAACATGGTGTGTATACTGACCACAACTTGACCTCCATTACATTCACAAACTTCCAGCAACATGGTGTGTATACTGACCACAACTTGACCTCCATTACATTCACAAACTTCCAGCAACATGGTGTGTATACTGACTACAACCTGACCTCCATTACATCCACAAACTTCCAGCAACATGATGTGTATACTGACCACAACTTGACCTCCATTACATTCACAAACTTCCAGCAACATGATGTGTATACTGACTACAACCTGACCTCCATTACATCCACAAACTTCCAGCAACATGATGTGTATACTGACCACAACTTGACCTCCATTACATTCACAAACTTCCAGCAACATGATGTGTATACTGACTACAACTTGACCTCCATTACATCCACAAACTTCCAGCAACATGATGTGTATACTGACCACAACTTGACCTCCATTACATCCACAAACTTCCAGCAACATGGTGTGTATACTGACCACAACTTGACCTCCATTACATTCACAAACTTCCAGCAACATGATGTGTATACTGACCACAACTTGACCTCCATTACATTCACAAACTTCCAGCAACATGGTGTGTATACTGACTACAACCTGACCTCCATTACATCCACAAACTTCCAGCAACATGATGTGTATACTGACCACAACTTGACCTCCATTACATTCACAAACTTCCAGCAACATGATGTGTATACTGACTACAACTTGACCTCCATTACATCCACAAACTTCCAGCAACAGGATGTGTATACTGACTACAACCTGACCTCCATTACATTCACAAACTTCCAGCAACATGATGTGTATACTGACTACAACTTGACCTTCATTACATCCACAAACTTCCAGTAACATGATGTGTATACTGACTACAACCTGACCTCCACTACATCCACAAACTTCCAGCAACATGATGTGTATACTGACTACAACTTGACCTCCATAACATCCACAAACTTCCAGCAACATGATGTGTATACTGACTACAACCTGACCTCCATTACATTCACAAACTTCCAGCAACATGGTGTGTATACTGACTACAACCTGACCTCCATTACATTCACAAACTTCCAGCCACATGGTGTGTATACTGACTACAACTTGACCTCCATTACATCCACAAACTTCCAGCAACATGATGTGTATACTGACTACAACCTTACCTTCATTACATTCACAAACTTCCAGTAACATGATGTGTATACTGACTACAACCTGACCTCCATTACATTCACAAACTTCCAGCAACATGACGTGTATACTGACTACAACTTGACCTCCATTACATCCACAAACTTCCAGCAACATGATGTGTATACAGACTACAACTTGACCTTCATTACATTCACAAACTTCCAGCAACATGGTGTGTATACTGACTACAACCTGACCTCCATTACATCCACAAACTTCCAGCAACATGATGTGTATACTGACTACAACCTGACCTCCATTACATCCACAAACTTCCAGCAACATGATGTGTATACTGACTACAACTTGACCTCCATTACATCCACAAACTTCCAGCAACATGGTGTGTATACTGACTACAACCTGACCTCCATTACATTCACAAACTTCCAGCAACATGATGTGTATACTGACTACAACCTGACCTCCATTACATCCACAATCTTCCAGCAACATGATGTGTATACTGACTACAACTTGACCTCCATTACATCCACAAACTTCCAGCAACATGATGTGTATACTGACTACAACCTGACCTCCATTACATCCACAAACTTCCAGCAACATGGTGTGTATACTGACTACAACCTGACCTCCATTACATCCACAAACTTCCAGCAACATGATGTGTATACTGACTACAACTTGACCTCCATAACATCCACAAACTTCCAGCAACATGATGTGTATACTGACTACAACCTGACCTCCATTACATTCACAAACTTCCAGCAACATGGTGTGTATACTGACTACAACCTGACCTCCATTACATTCACAAACTTCCAGCAACATGGTGTGTATACTGACTACAACTTGACCTCCATTACATCCACAAACTTCCAGCAACATGGTGTGTATACTGACTACAACCTGACCTCCATTACATGCACAAACTTCCAGCAACATGATGTGTATACAGACTACAACCTGACCTCCTTTACATCCACAAACTTCCAGCAACATGGTGTGTATACTGACTACAACCTGACCTCCATTACATCCACAAACTTCCAGCAACATGATGTGTATACTGACTACAACCTGACCTCCATTACATCCACAAACTTCCAGCAACATGATGTGTATACTGACTACAACCTGACCTCCATTACATCCACAAACTTCCAGCAACATGATGTGTATACTGACTACAACTTGACCTCCATTACATCCACAAACTTCCAGCAACATGATGTGTATACTGACCACAACTTGACCTCCATTACATCCACAAACTTCCAGCAACATGGTGTGTATACTGACTACAACCTGACCTCCTCCATTACATTCACAAACTTCCAGCAACATGATGTGTATACTGACTACAACCTGACCTCCATTACATTCACAAACTTCCAGCAACATGATGTGTATACTGACTACAACCTGACCTCCATTACATCCACAAACTTCCAGCAACATGATGTGTATACTGACTACAACTTGACCTCCATTACATTCACAAACTTCCAGTAACATGATGTGTATACTGACTACAACCTGACCTCCATTACATCCACAAACTTCCAGCAACATGATGTGTATACTGACTACAACTTGACCTCCATTACATCCACAAACTTCCAGCAACATGATGTGTATACTGACTACAACCTGACCTCCATTACATCCACAAACTTCCAGTAACATGATGTGTATACTGACTACAACCTGACCTCCATTACATCCACAAACTTCCAGCAACATGGTGTGTATACTGACTACAACCTGACCTCCATTACATCCACAAACTTCCAGCAACATGATGTGTATACTGACTACAACTTGACCTCCATTACATCCACAAACTTCCAGCAACATGATGTGTATACTGACTACAACCTGACCTCCATTACATCCACAAACTTCCAGCAACATGATGTGTATACTGACTACAACTTGACCTCCATTACATTCACAAACTTCCAGTAACATGATGTGTATACTGACTACAACCTGACCTCCATTACATCCACAAACTTCCAGCAACATGATGTGTATACTGACTACAACTTGACCTCCATTACATCCACAAACTTCCAGCAACATGATGTGTATACTGACTACAACCTGACCTCCATTACATCCACAAACTTCCAGCAACATGATGTGTATACTGACTACAACCTGACCTCCATTACATCCACAAACTTCCAGCAACATGATGTGTATACTGACTACAACCTGACCTCCATTACATTCACAAACTTCCAGCAACATGGTGTGTATACTGACTACAACTTGACCTCCATTACATCCACAAACTTCCAGCAACATGGTGTGTATACTGACTACAACTTGACCTCCATTACATCCACAAACTTCCAGCAACATCATGATGTGTATACTGACTACAACTTGACCTCCATTACATCCACAAACTTCCAGTAACATGATGTGTATACTGACTACAACCTGACCTCCATTACATCCACAAACTTCCAGTAACATGATGTGTATACTGACTACAACCTGACCTCCATTACATTCACAAACTTCCAGCAACATGGTGTGTATACTGACTACAACCTGACCTCCATTACATCCACAAACTTCCAGTAACATGATGTGTATACTGACTACAACCTGACCTCCATTACATTCACAAACTTCCAGCAACATGATGTGTATACTGACTACAACTTGACCTCCATTATATCCACAAACTTCCAGTAACATGATGTGTATACTGACTACAACTTGACCTCCATTACATCCACAAACTTCCAGCAACATGATGTGTATACTGACTACAACCTGACCTCCATTACATTCACAAACTTCCAGCAACATGATGTGTATACTGACTACAACTTGACCTCCATTACATCCACAAACTTCCAGTAACATGATGTGTATACTGACTACAACTTGACCTCCATTACATCCACAAACTTCCAGCAACATGATGTGTATACTGACTACAACCTGACCTCCATTACATTCACAAACTTCCAGCAACATGATGTGTATACTGACTACAACCTGACCTTCATTACATTCACAAACTTCCAGTAACATGATGTGTATACTGACTACAACCTGACCTTCATTACATTCACAAACTTCCAGCAACATGATGTGTATACTGACTACAACTTGACCTCCATTACATCCACAAACTTCCAGCAACATGGTGTGTATACTGACTACTACCTGACCTTCATTACATTCACAAACTTCCAGCAACATGATGTGTATACTGACTACAACCTGACCTCCATTACATCCACAAACTTCCAGCAACATGGTGTGTATACTGACTACAACCTGACCTTCATTACATTCACAAACTTCCAGTAACATGATGTGTATACTGACTACAACCTGACCTTCATTACATTCACAAACTTCCAGCAACATGGTGTGTATACTGACTACAACCTGACCTTCATTACATTCACAAACTTCCAGCATCATGATGTGTATACTGACTACAACCTGACCTTCATTACATTCACAAACTTCCAGCATCATGATGTGTATACTGACTACAACCTGACCTTCATTACATCCACAAACTTCCAGCAACATGGTGTGTATACTGACTACAACCTGACCTTCATTACATTCACAAACTTCCAGTAACATGATGTGTATACTGACTACAACCTGACCTTCATTACATCCACAAACTTCCAGCAACATGATGTGTATACTGACTACAACCTGACCTCCACTACATCCACAAACTTCCAGCAACATGATGTGTATACTGACTACAACTTGACCTCCATTACATTCACAAACTTCCAGCAACATGATGTGTATACTGACTACAACTTGACCTCCACAAACTTCCAGCAACATGATGTGTATACTGACTACAACCTGACCTCCATTACATTCACAAACTTCCAGTAACATGATGTGTATACTGACTACAACCTGACCTCCATTACATCCACAAACTTCCAGCAACATGATGTGTATACTGACTACAACCTGACCTCCATTACATTCACAAACTTCCAGCAACATGATGTGTATACTGACTACAACCTGACCTTCATTACATCCACAAACTTCCAGCAACATGATGTGTATACTGACTACAACCTGACCTCCATTACATTCACAAACTTCCAGCAACATGATGTGTATACTGACTACAACCTGACCTCCATTACATCCACAAACTTCCAGCAACATGATGTGTATACTGACTACAACCTGACCTCCATTACATCCACAAACTTCCAGCAACATGATGTGTATACTGACTACAACTTGACCTCCATTACATTCACAAACTTCCAGCAACATGATGTGTATACTGACTACAACCTGACCTCCATTACATCCACAAACTTCCAGCAACATGATGTGTATACTGACTACAACTTGACCTCCATTACATTCACAAACTTCCAGCAACATGATGTGTATACTGACTACAACCTGACCTCCATTACATCCACAAACTTCCAGCAACATGATGTGTATACTGACTACAACCTGACCTCCATTACATCCACAAACTTCCAGCAACATGATGTGTATACTGACTACAACCTGACCTCCATTACATCCACAAACTTCCAGCAACATGATGTGTATACTGACTACAACCTGACCTCCATTACATCCACAAACTTCCAGCAACATGATGTGTATACTGACTACAACCTGACCTCCATTACATTCACAAACTTCCAGCAACATGGTGTGTATACTGACTACAACCTGACCTCCATTACATTCACAAACTTCCAGCAACATGATGTGTATACTGACTACAACCTGACCTTCATTACATCCACAAACTTCCAGCAACATGATGTGTATACTGACTACAACCTGACCTCCATTACATTCACAAACTTCCAGCAACATGATGTGTATACTGACTACAACCTGACCTCCATTACATCCACAAACTTCCAGCAACATGGTGTGTATACTGACTACAACTTGACCTCCATTACATCCACAAACTTCCAGCAACATGATGTGTATACTGACTACAACCTGACCTCCATTACATCCACAAACTTCCAGCAACATGATGTGTATACTGACTACAACCTGACCTCCATTACATCCACAAACTTCCAGCAACATGATGTGTATACTGACTACAACCTGACCTCCATTACATCCACAAACTTCCAGCAACATGGTGTGTATACTGACTACAACCTGACCTTCATTACATTCACAAACTTCCAGCAACATGATGTGTATACTGACTACAACTTGACCTCCATTACATCCACAAACTTCCAGTAACATGATGTGTATACTGACTACAACCTGACCTCCTCCATTACATTCACAAACTTCCAGCAACATGATGTGTATACTGACTACAACCTGACCTTCATTACATCCACAAACTTCCAGCAACATGGTGTGTATACTGACTACAACCTGACCTTCATTACATTCACAAACTTCCAGTAACATGATGTGTATACTGACTACAACCTGACCTTCATTACATCCACAAACTTCCAGCAACATGATGTGTATACTGACTACAACCTGACCTCCACAAACTTCCAGCAACATGATGTGTATACTGACTACAACCTGACCTCCATTACATTCACAAACTTCCAGTAACATGATGTGTATACTGACTACAACCTGACCTCCATTACATCCACAAACTTCCAGCAACATGATGTGTATACTGACTACAACTTGACCTCCATTACATTCACAAACTTCCAGCAACATGATGTGTATACTAACTACAACTTGACCTCCATTACATTCACAAACTTCCAGCAACATGATGTGTATACTGACTACAACTTGACCTCCATTACATTCACAAACTTCCAGCAACATGATGTGTATACTGACTACAACTTGACCTCCATTACATCCACAAACTTCCAGTAACATGATGTGTATACTGACTACAACCTGACCTCCTCCATTACATTCACAAACTTCCAGCAACATGATGTGTATACTGACTACAACCTGACCTCCATTACATTCACAAACTTCCAGTAACATGATGTGTATACTGACTACAACCTGACCTCCATTACATCCACAAACTTCCAGCAACATGATGTGTATACTGACTACAACTTGACCTCCATTACATCCACAAACTTCCAGCAACAGGATGTGTATACTGACTACAACCTGACCTCCATTACATTCACAAACTTCCAGCAACATGATGTGTATACTGACTACAACCTGACCTCCATTACATTCACAAACTTCCAGTAACATGATGTGTATACTGACTACAACCTGACCTCCATTACATCCACAAACTTCCAGCAACATGATGTGTATACTGACTACAACTTGACCTCCATTACATCCACAAACTTCCAGCAACATGATGTGTATACAGACTACAACCTGACCTCCATTACATTCACAAACTTCCAGTAACATGATGTGTATACTGACTACAACCTGACCTCCATTACATCCACAAACTTCCAGCAACATGATGTGTATACTGACTACAACTTGACCTCCATTACATTCACAAACTTCCAGCAACATGATGTGTATACTGACTACAACCTGACCTTCATTACATCCACAAACTTCCAGCAACATGATGTGTATACTGACCACAACTTGACCTCCATTACATTCACAAACTTCCAGCAACATGATGTGTATACTGACTACAACTTGACCTCCATTACATCCACAAACTTCCAGTAACATGATGTGTATACTGACTACAACCTGACCTCCATTACATTCACAAACTTCCAGCAACATGATGTGTATACTGACTACAACTTTACCTTCATTACATTCACAAACTTCCAGCAACATGATGTGTATACTGACTACAACTTTACCTTCATTACATTCACAAACTTCCAGCAACATGATGTGTATACTGACTACAACTTTACCTTCATTACATCCACAAACTTCCAGCAACATGATGTGTATACAGACTACAACTTGACCTCCATTACATTCACAAACTTCCAGTAACATGATGTGTATACTGACTACAACCTGACCTCCATTACATTCACAAACTTCCAGCAACATGATGTGTATACAGACTACAACCTGACCTCCATTACATTCACAAACTTCCAGCAACATGATGTGTATACTGACTACAACTTGACCTCCATTACATCCACAAACTTCCAGTAACATGATGTGTATACTGACTACAACCTGACCTCCATTACATTCACAAACTTCCAGCAACATGATGTGTATACTGACTACAACTTGACCTCCATTACATCCACAAACTTCCAGCAATATGATGTGTATACTGACTACAACTTGACCTCCATTACATCCACAAACTTCCAGCAACATGATGTGTATACTGACTACAACTTGACCTCCATTACATCCACAAACTTCCAGCAACATGATGTGTATACTGACTACAACCTGACCTTCATTACATTCACAAACTTCCAGTAACATGATGTGTATACCGACTACAACCTGACCTCCATTACATTCACAAACTTCCAGCAACATGATGTGTATACTGACTACAACCTGACCTCCATTACATCCACAAACTTCCAGCAACATGGTGTGTATACTGACTACAACCTGACCTCCATTACATTCACAAACTTCCAGTAACATGATGTGTATACTGACTACAACCTGACTTCCATTACATCCACAAACTTCCAGCAACATGGTGTGTATACCGACTACAACCTGACCTCCATTACATTCACAAACTTCCAGTAACATGATGTGTATACTGACTACAACCTGACCTCCATTACATCCACAAACTTCCAGCAACATGATGTGTATACTGACTACAACCTGACCTCCATTACATTCACAAACTTCCAGCAACATGATGTGTATACTGACTACAACCTGACCTCCATTACATTCACAAACTTCCAGCATCATGATGTGTATACTGACTACAACCTGACCTTCATTACATTCACAAACTTCCAGCAACATGATGTGTATACTGACTACAACCTGACCTCCATTACATTCACAAACTTCCAGCAACATGATGTGTATACCGACTACAACCTGACCTCCATTACATTCACAAACTTCCAGCAACATGGTGTGTATACTGACTACAACCTGACCTCCATTACATTCACAAACTTCCAGTAACATGATGTGTATACTGACTACAACCTGACCTCCATTACATCCACAAACTTCCAGCAACATGATGTGTATACTGACTACAACCTGACCTCCATTACATTCACAAACTTCCAGCAACATGATGTGTATACTGACTACAACCTGACCTCCATTACATTCACAAACTTCCAGCATCATGATGTGTATACTGACTACAACCTGACCTTCATTACATTCACAAACTTCCAGCAACATGATGTGTATACTGACTACAACCTGACCTCCATTACATTCACAAACTTCCAGCAACATGATGTGTATACCGACTACAACCTGACCTCCATTACATTCACAAACTTCCAGCAACATGGTGTGTATACTGACTACAACCTGACCTCCATTACATTCACAAACTTCCAGTAACATGATGTGTATACCGACTACAACCTGACCTCCATTACATTCACAAACTTCCAGCAACATGGTGTGTATACTGACTACAACTTGACCTTCATTACATTCACAAACTTCCAGTAACATGATGTGTATACTGACTACAACCTGACCTCCATTACATCCACAAACTTCCAGCAACATGATGTGTATACTGACTACAACCTGACCTCCATTACATTCACAAACTTCCAGCAACATGGTGTGTATACTGACTACAACCTGACCTCCATTACATTCACAAACTTCCAGCAACATGGTGTGTATACTGACTACAACTTGACCTCCATTACATCCACAAACTTCCAGCAACATGATGTGTATACTGACTACAACCTGACCTCCATTACATTCACAAACTTCCAGCAACATGATGTGTATACTGACTACAACCTGACCTCCATTACATTCACAAACTTCCAGCAACATGATGTGTATACTAACTACAACCTGACCTTCATTACATTCACAAACTTCCAGCATCATGATGTGTATACTGACTACAACTTGACCTCCATTACATCCACAAACTTCCAGCAACATGATGTGTATACTGACTACAACTTGACCTCCATTACATTCACAAACTTCCAGCAACATGGTGTGTATACTGACTACAACTTGACCTCCATTACATCCACAAACTTCCAGCAACATGGTGTGTATACTGACTACAACCTGACCTCCATTACATTCACAAACTTCCAGCAACATGATGTGTATACTGACTACAACCTGACCTCCATTACATCCACAAACTTCCAGCAACATGATGTGTATACTGACTACAACTTGACCTCCATTACATCCACAAACTTCCAGCAACATGATGTGTATACTGACTACAACCTGACCTCCATTACATCCACAAACTTCCAGCAACATGGTGTGTATACTGACTACAACTTGACCTCCATTACATCCACAAACTTCCAGCAACATGGTGTGTATACTGACTACAACTTGACCTCCACAAACTTCCAGCAACATGGTGTGTATACTGACTACAACCTGACCTTCATTACATCCACAAACTTCCAGCAACATGGTGTGTATACTGACTACAACTTGACCTCCATTACATCCACAAACTTCCAGCAACATCATGTGTATACTGACTACAACCTGACCTCCATTACATCCACAAACTTCCAGCAACATGATGTGTATACTGACCACAACTTGACCTCCATTACATCCACAAACTTCCAGCAACATGGTGTGTATACTGACTACAACCTGACCTCCACTACATCCACAAACTTCCAGCAACATGATGTGTATACTGACTACAACCTGACCTCCATTACATTCACAAACTTCCAGCAACATGATGTGTATACTGACTACAACCTGACCTCCATTACATCCACAAACTTCCAGCAACATGATGTGTATACTGACTACAACCTGACCTCCATTACATCCACAAACTTCCAGCAACATGATGTGTATACAGACTACAACCTGACCTCCATTACATCCACAAACTTCCAGCAACATGGTGTGTATACTGACTACAACTTGACCTCCATTACATTCACAAACTTCCAGTAACATGATGTGTATACTGACTACAACCTGACCTCCATTACATCCACAAACTTCCAGCAACATGATGTGTATACTGACTACAACCTGACCTCCATTACATCCACAAACTTCCAGCAACATGGTGTGTATACTGACTACAACTTGACCTCCATTACATTCACAAACTTCCAGTAACATGATGTGTATACTGACTACAACCTGACCTCCATTACATCCACAAACTTCCAGCAACATGATGTGTATACAGACTACAACCTGACCTCCATTACATTCACAAACTTCCAGCAACATGATGTGTATACTGACTACAACCTGACCTCCATTACATTCACAAACTTCCAGCAACATGATGTGTATACTGACTACAACCTGACCTCCATTACATCCACAAACATCCAGCAACATGATGTGTATACTGACTACAACCTGACCTCCATTACATCCACAAACTTCCAGCAACATGATGTGTATACTGACTACAACCTGACCTCCATTACATCCACAAACTTCCAGCAACATGATGTGTATACAGACTACAACCTGACCTCCATTACATCCACAAACTTCCAGCAACATGATGTGTATACTGACTACAACCTGACCTCCATTACATTCACAAACTTCCAGCAACATGATGTGTATACTGACTACAACCTGACCTTCATTACATCCACAAACTTCCAGCAACATGATGTGTATACTGACTACAACCTGACCTCCATTACATCCACAAACTTCCAGCAACATGATGTGTATACTGACTACAACCTGACCTCCATTACATTCACAAACTTCCAGCAACATGATGTGTATACTGACTACAACCTGACCTCCATTACATTCACAAACTTCCAGCAACATGATGTGTATACTGACTACAACCTGACCTCCATTACATCCACAAACTTCCAGCAACATCATGTGTATACTGACTACAACCTGACCTCCATTACATCCACAAACTTCCAGCAACATGATGTGTATACTGACTACAACCTGACCTCCATTACATTCACAAACTTCCAGCATCATGATGTGTATACTGACTACAACCTGACCTCCATTACATCCACAAACTTCCAGCAACATGGTGTGTATACTGACTACAACTTGACCTCCATTACATCCACAAACTTCCAGCAACATGGTGTGTATACTGACTACTACCTGACCTTCATTACATTCACAAACTTCCAGCAACATGATGTGTATACTGACTACAACCTGACCTCCATTACATCCACAAACTTCCAGCAACATGGTGTGTATACTGACTACAACCTGACCTTCATTACATTCACAAACTTCCAGTAACATGATGTGTATACTGACTACAACCTGACCTTCATTACATTCACAAACTTCCAGCAACATGGTGTGTATACTGACTACAACCTGACCTTCATTACATTCACAAACTTCCAGCATCATGATGTGTATACTGACTACAACCTGACCTTCATTACATTCACAAACTTCCAGCATCATGATGTGTATACTGACTACAACCTGACCTTCATTACATCCACAAACTTCCAGCAACATGGTGTGTATACTGACTACAACCTGACCTTCATTACATTCACAAACTTCCAGTAACATGATGTGTATACTGACTACAACCTGACCTTCATTACATCCACAAACTTCCAGCAACATGATGTGTATACTGACTACAACCTGACCTTCATTACATTCACAAACTTCCAGCATCATGATGTGTATACTGACTACAACCTGACCTTCATTACATCCACAAACTTCCAGCAACATGGTGTGTATACTGACTACAACCTGACCTTCATTACATTCACAAACTTCCAGTAACATGATGTGTATACTGACTACAACCTGACCTCCATTACATCCACAAACTTCCAGCAACATGATGTGTATACTGACTACAACCTGACCTTCATTACATTCACAAACTTCCAGCAACATGGTGTGTATACTGACTACAACTTTACCTTCATTACATTCACAAACTTCCAGTAACATGATGTGTATACTGACTACAACCTGACCTTCATTACATTCACAAACTTCCAGTAACATGATGTGTATACTGACTACAACCTGACCTCCATTACATTCACAAACTTCCAGTAACATGATGTGTATACTGACTACAACCTGACCTCCATTACATCCACAAACTTCCAGCAACATGATGTGTATACTGACTACAACCTGACCTCCACTACATCCACAAACTTCCAGCAACATGGTGTGTATACTGACTACAACCTGACCTTCATTACATTCACAAACTTCCAGCAACATGATGTGTATACTGACTACAACCTGACCTCCATTACATCCACAAACTTCCAGCAACATGATGTGTATACTGACTACAACTTTACCTTCATTACATTCACAAACTTCCAGCAACATGGTGTGTATACTGACTACAACTTGACCTCCATTACATTCACAAACTTCCAGCAACATGATGTGTATACTGACTACAACCTTACCTTCATTACATCCACAAACTTCCAGTAACATGATGTGTATACTGACTACAACCTGACCTTCATTACATTCACAAACTTCCAGCAACATGGTGTGTATACTGACTACAACTTGACCTTCATTACATTCACAAACTTCCAGTAACATGATGTGTATACTGACTACAACTTGACCTTCATTACATTCACAAACTTCCAGTAACATGATGTGTATACTGACTACAACCTGACCTTCATTACATCCACAAACTTCCAGCAACATGATGTGTATACTTACTACAACCTGACCTCCATTACATTCACAAACTTCCAGCAACATGATGTGTATACTGACTACAACTTGACCTCCATTACATTCACAAACTTCCAGCAACATGATGTGTATACTGACTACAACCTGACCTCCACTACATCCACAAACTTCCAGCAACATGATGTGTATACTGACTACAACCTGACCTCCATTACATCCACAAACTTCCAGCAACATGATGTGTATACTGACTACAACTTGACCTCCATTACATTCACAAACTTCCAGCAACATGATGTGTATACTGACCACAACTTGACCTCCATTACATCCACAAACTTCCAGCAACATGATGTGTATACTGACTACAACCTGACCTCCATTACATCCACAAACTTCCAGCAACATGGTGTGTATACTGACTACAACCTGACCTCCATTACATCCACAAACTTCCAGCAACATGATGTGTATACTGACTACAACCTGACCTCCATTACATCCACAAACTTCCAGCAACATGATGTGTATACTGACTACAACCTTACCTTCATTACATCCACAAACTTCCAGTAACATGATGTGTATACTGACTACAACCTGACCTTCATTACATTCACAAACTTCCAGCAACATGGTGTGTATACTGACTACAACTTGACCTTCATTACATTCACAAACTTCCAGTAACATGATGTGTATACTTACTACAACCTGACCTCCATTACATCCACAAACTTCCAGCAACATGATGTGTATACTGACTACAACCTGACCTCCATTACATTCACAAACTTCCAGCAACATGATGTGTATACTGACTACAACCTGACCTCCATTACATTCACAAACTTCCAGCAACATGATGTGTATACTGACTACAACTTGACCTCCATTACATTCACAAACTTCCAGTAACATGATGTGTATACTTACTACAACCTGACCTCCATTACATCCACAAACTTCCAGCAACATGATGTGTATACTGACTACAACTTGACCTCCATTACATCCACAAACTTCCAGCAACATGATGTGTATACTGACTACAACCTGACCTTCATTACATTCACAAACTTCCAGCATCATGATGTGTATACTGACTACAACCTGACCTTCATTACATTCACAAACTTCCAGCAACATGATGTGTATACTGACTACAACTTGACCTCCATTACATCCACAAACTTCCAGCAACATGATGTGTATACTTACTACAACCTGACCTCCATTACATCCACAAACTTCCAGTAACATGATGTGTATACTGACTACAACCTGACCTCCATTACATCCACAAACTTCCAGCAACATGATGTGTATACTGACTACAACCTGACCTCCATTACATCCACAAACTTCCAGCAACATGATGTGTATACTGACTACAACTTTACCTTCATTACATTCACAAACTTCCAGCAACATGATGTGTATACTGACTACAACCTGACCTCCATTACATTCACAAACTTCCAGCAACATGATGTGTATACTGACTACAACCTGACCTCCATTACATCCACAAACTTCCAGCAACATGATGTGTATACTGACTACAACCTGACCTCCATTACATTCACAAACTTCCAGCAACATGATGTGTATACTGACTACAACCTGACCTTCATTACATTCACAAACTTCCAGTAACATGATGTGTATACTGACTACAACCTGACCTTCATTACATCCACAAACTTCCAGCAACATGATGTGTATACTGACTACAACCTGACCTTCATTACATTCACAAACTTCCAGTAACATGATGTGTATACTGACTACAACCTGACCTTCATTACATCCACAAACTTCCAGCAACATGATGTGTATACTGACTACAACCTGACCTTCATTACATGCACAAACTTCCAGCAACATGATGTGTATACTGACTACAACCTGACCTCCATTACATCCACAAACTTCCAGCAACATGATGTGTATACTGACCACAACTTGACCTCCATTACATCCACAAACTTCCAGCAACATGATGTGTATACTGACTACAACCTGACCTCCTCCATTACATTCACAAACTTCCAGCAACATGATGTGTATACTGACTACAACCTGACCTCCATTACATCCACAAACTTCCAGTAACATGATGTGTATACTGACTACAACCTGACCTTCATTACATTCACAAACTTCCAGCAACATGATGTGTATACCGACTACAACCTGACCTCCATTACATTCACAAACTTCCAGCAACATGATGTGTATACCGACTACAACCTGACCTCCATTACATCCACAAACTTCCAGCAACATGATGTGTATACTGACTACAACTTGACCTCCATTACATCCACAAACTTCCAGCAACATGATGTGTATACTGACTACAACTTGACCTCCATTACATTCACAAACTTCCAGCAACAGGATGTGTATACTGACTACAACCTGACCTCCATTACATTCACAAACTTCCAGCAACATGATGTGTATACTGACTACAACCTGACCTCCATTACATCCACAAACTTCCAGCAACATGATGTGTATACTGACTACAACCTGACCTCCATTACATTCACAAACTTCCAGTAACATGATGTGTATACTGACTACAACCTGACCTCCATTACATCCACAAACTTCCAGCAACATGATGTGTATACTGACTACAACCTGACCTTCATTACATTCACAAACTTCCAGCATCATGATGTGTATACTGACTACAACTTGACCTCCATTACATCCACAAACTTCCAGCAACATGATGTGTATACTTACTACAACTTGACCTTCATTACATTCACAAACTTCCAGCAACATGGTGTGTATACTGACTACAACCTGACCTCCATTACATCCACAAACTTCCAGTAACATGATGTGTATACAGACTACAACCTGACTTTCATTACATTCACAAACTTCCAGCAACATGATGTGTATACTGACTACAACCTGACCTCCATTACATCCACAAACTTCCAGTAACATGATGTGTATACAGACTACAACCTGACCTTCATTACATTCACAAACTTCCAGTAACATGATGTGTATACTGACCACAACTTGACCTCCATTACATCCACAAACTTCCAGCAACATGATGTGTATACTTACTACAACTTGACCTCCATTACATTCACAAACTTCCAGCAACATGATGTGTATACTGACTACAACCTGACCTCCATTACATCCACAAACTTCCAGCAACATGATGTGTATACTGACTACAACCTGACCTCCATTACATCCACAAACTTCCAGCAACATGATGTGTATACTGACTACAACTTGACCTCCATTACATCCACAAACTTCCAGCAACATGATGTGTATACTGACTACAACCTGACCTCCATTACATCCACAAACTTCCAGCAACATGATGTGTATACTGACTACAACTTGACCTCCATTACATCCACAATCTTCCAGCAACATGATGTGTATACTGACTACAACCTGACCTTCATTACATTCACAAACTTCCAGCAACATGATGTGTATACTGACTACAACCTGACCTCCATTACATTCACAAACTTCCAGCAACATGATGTGTATACTGACTACAACTTGACCTCCATTACATCCACAAACTTCCAGCAACAGGATGTGTATACTGACTACAACTTGACCTCCATTACATTCACAAACTTCCAGCAACATGATGTGTATACTGACTACAACCTGACCTCCATTACATTCACAAACTTCCAGTAACATGATGTGTATACTGACTACAACCTGACCTCCATTACATTCACAAACTTCCAGTAACATGATGTGTATACCGACTACAACCTGACCTTCATTACATTCACAAACTTCCAGCAACATGATGTGTATACTGACTACAACCTGACCTTCATTACATCCACAAACTTCCAGTAACATGGTGTGTATACTGACTACAACCTGACCTTCATTACATTCACAAACTTCCAGTAACATGATGTGTATACTGACTACAACCTGACCTCCATTACATCCACAAACTTCCAGCAACATGATGTGTATACAGACTACAACCTGACCTCCATTACATTCACAAACTTCCAGCAACATGATGTGTATACTGACTACAACCTGACCTCCATTACATTCACAAACTTCCAGCAACATGATGTGTATACTGACTACAACCTGACCTCCATTACATCCACAAACTTCCAGCAACATGGTGTGTATACTGACCACAACTTGACCTCCATTACATTCACAAACTTCCAGCAACATGATGTGTATACCGACTACAACTTGACGGTGAGACAGTCGTTTTCATCCTACTCCATACAGAAAAACTTTATTCTTTTGTCATTCTGTTTACCAGGGGTAGCTTTATCTTCGTGTTCTCAAGAAAGAGTAGACCGTCTACTTTTCAGTTACCAAACTGAACATATCCCTTTTGTTTGAAGTTCATCGTACCAGGAAGTTTCAGAGATGTAGGGGAGAGCGGGGCAATTGTAACTCTTTTTACTTACCTTTTCCCACGGATAATGAATAACGCGGGACCATGTTGATTGACATCTCAGCTTTAAATGTCAATTGGGTTTCTTTTACTTGCAGTTATCAAGTTATGATCATTTGAATATGGGTAGCCAAAGTGCTACAATTGACCCAAACGTTTTGGGTAATGTAATATGAGGTTGGGGCATCTGTAACATCTGTGAATTCAATCTTAGACTGTTGAAATATAATTTTTTTTACCAACTAAAGTAACAATGATAAACAGTTAATACGTCTGTCGTACTTTGTACTTTCAATGATTGTATTTAACAAATTACTTTAACATCCCTGCCCGAAATTCGATAGTATATAGTAATACAAACGAGTCCGTCAGTCCGTCAGTCTGTCAGTCCGTCCAAGAAAATTTTTTGTCCGACCTATTAGGAAAAACTATTCATCGGATGGTATTCAAAGTTGCAAAGTGATGCAGTGCCAAATAACAAAACATTTCGTTAATTTCTGATTTTTCCCCCCTCGGATTTCCATGTTTGACCTTAGTCATTTTGTGATAGTCATATTCCATCATCAGAATTTGTCTTCTATTATACACGACTGGGTGCAGTGCCAATTTACAAGCGATTTTGGTTTGTTTTCTTCGAAAATTCTCTGTTTTGTACTTAGTTGTATAACAATATTAGAATGTGTTCGACTGATTGCAGAAAAAAATTGTTCATCACTATCTTTCAAATCATGAACATGCCTTTTACCTTTATGACAGTTAAGGAATGCTGCTCCTCTCTGTCACTTAGAATTAGTTCAGTGGTAGTAGCACTCTCTTCTTACAAGTTACAACATCAAGAAGAACACAACTCTGTTTGGTCCTCAATCATGTATTTCCGTTCACTATTACATTGAAGAGTTCTCAAGCATCTCAACCCGGCACTCTTCCCCTGATGTGCCTTGAGCAGCTCTTGTATACTCATGCATATCATTATCGTTTATGCAGAAACTTCTGTACCCTACCTACATTTCCTTTTATTATAATGCAAGAGTTACATCTTAAGGTGCAGTTAATTTTCCTCATAGAACTTTTATGTCGTTCAAAATTGTTTTTCCATGATGAGGCATTTAACACGAAATTCGTTTTAAATAATGCCATCATGGGCTATGTTGATTATGTGAAAATCAAATACATCACATGTCAATTGCATATTTAATAACTGAGGTGTGTATTTTTTACCTCAGTTTATAAATAGCATAAATGGAATAGTATTTGGTATAAGTAAAATTCTTCAGAAAATCGGCAGGATGAGTTCCAAGTTACAGTTGTGTTATTGTATAATATGCCTTTGATTGTAACTCCATCTGTCCCTCCTCAAACTGTTTGGCCGAAACGAGAAGATATCCGAGCGATGAGGGTAGAAGAGTGTGTCGTCACCTTGCCGAGGGAGGATGCCACTTGTCTGTCCTGATATCGTATCCGATACTTATCTTGGAAACTTAAGACCTACTTGTTGTTCAAAGAAAGTTTGTTTGTGGATCAAACACGACGATCAGAATGTGTCAATGTGTATTTTAAGCTTCCAAGTTCTAACTGCTTGGGATTTCTATTTTTGGAAGTTTCAATGGAAATGTTACTGGGATTATCTTAACTAAGCATCGCTTAAAACTGTACGGCATTTTCCAACAGATCTTTATGTTTGGACAAGTGAACATTTATGTGGGGTTGTGGTTCTTATTTATGTCGGTTACCGTGGAAGCGTGACTAACAATTTCGTTTTGGTTACAAAGATTTTGAAATTTTAAGTTTCAACAAAGTGAAATTTCAATATATATGCAATCAGCGTATGTATTTCGTTTCGGAAACAAATGTTAAGAAATTTTAAGTTTTAACATAATGTGCGCATCAGCATATGTATATGTGCCTTTTCGGATATTATACTTTTTGGGGTCTTTTCAGTTTTCTTGGTAAGTACTATTAAAGCAGAATCTATATTAAACCGATTCCTTTTTTGATTTTTACAGATGCTTCGAGCGATACATACCCTCCGGGATGCTCTGGCATTGTGTCCGATATGCACTGAAATATTTGATTCTGACAGTAGAATTCCTCTTCGTTTGCCGTGTTGTGGCCAGGCAATCTGTCAGCCTTGTTTATCAACCTACATCGGAGACAGACGAACTTTCCCCTGTCCGCTCTGCCGTGGACAGGTCAATCTCCCCGATGGACCCAAGTCCCTTCCCAAGGACATGACTCTACTGCGCTTCCTCGACGCCCTGAGAACACAACGAGATGCTGTGCCCATGTGCACCAACTGCCCCGACCATCATAAGGCCATGGCCAAGTGTGAAGCATGCGGGAAGTACCTCTGTGAGTCTTGCGTGTCAGCACATACAAGAAACATCTCCACAAGAGGTCACAAAATACTCACTTTTGAAGAGCTTCAAACCATCTCATTGAGACCGAGGAAGACTAGAGGTTCCATTATGCCAGAACCTCCGCCACTACCTCCCCGAAGAGCAAAACATGAAAGGCTTGTTAAAGAAGAAACGAGGACGGAGAAACTCACAGGAATGTTGAAAAACATTGATCTGTCCGAGAACTCGTCCACTAACAGTATCAACCATCAGTTCGACGAGATAATTGATGAACTCCAAGAAAGAAGGGCAGTGCTTCTGTCAGAGGTCGTTGCCAAGGCCAACGATCAAAGGGAGACAATTAGGAAAGCCTTTAAGGACAAACTTACCTCGGCAGAGGATGTTGATGCTGAGCGAGTGGGGGTGACCTTCACAGAGGTCAACATCCAGCAGCTACTGTCCAGGATAAAGTCTGCAGGCAGAGTCCGAGTGGTCAGTTTTAGACCCACAAAGCGTCCTTCTTTTGTGCTCAAGAATGTCGTCTTCGATGCAATAAAGTTTGATCCTGAGGATGTTTCACACAGTGAGTGTTAAGAAACCATTCGTCCTCTGAGCCAGGCTACTATATTTCTTTTGCTTTGCTTCAAAATAGTCCCCTGTAGTTTACGCGCTAAATGAAAGAACCGTTTCTATTGGTAGCAGGCTACTCAAGGGACGAGTCTCTGCCAGGCATTACTAACTGAAGGTTATTCCCGGTGCAATAAATAAGTTTTTACGTCTCTATATTTCCTGGTCTAGAGGATGGAAACCATAAAAAAGGATTAATATTATAAGAATTTGACTTACATAATGAAAATTCATCGAGATAATTAAGGAATCACATACCACCCAGGTTGGAACGTTATTTTACATACTTTAAATGCTTCTAACTGCGCAACATTCAATCACTGACATATTCTAACATTTTTTTAAGGTGCTGATAGCGACGTGGTAATTTCTATAGGGAAAAAGGAAATCACATGTAAGTATTTAAGTCATTTCCTTAACTTGAATTGTGTCATCTTGTTTAAAGTGGTCCAAAAATGGCACAAAGACGTAATCTTGATTTTTTTTTTTCAACGTTTAGATTTCCTTATGAAATCTTAATCGGCAGATACATGATCACAAAAACATTGATTTGATTTATGAGTGAATAGATTTTTAGTAACATGTGCTTTACGACAGTAACTGGTAATTCTAAATTAATTTTTATATATCAGTGCATATATCTTTTATAAAGATCTCCTATAAATGTGAATTCAACATTCCGCCTGCTTTTTTTTAAAGCTATTTCTTTGCTCAGACAAGACTTAATGACCTTAATGATCTTGTTTTTATGTTTACTTATATTTGTCTTTTATATGATGTTTCTTTTTCAGTAGTAAATTTGTATCATATGTTGTAGGCTACAGGAGCATGTTAACATAACCTTATCAGCTTGTTCACCAGTCGTTAATTTTTAAAATCTTGCCGGCCACCAGGTCCACAGCTCGAGTTGGACCACAGCACGGCCAGTGTGGACATCCAGATCTCTAGAGCCACGGGGATGGTTAGTAACATCAGACGTCCTGTACTGGACACGGGGTGCAGACTCCAATCTGGGGGAAGAGCACTGACCATGCGACCCGTCCTAGTGGACAGAGGTCAGGTCGCTGTGTTCGCAACCAGGGTCGAGTTCACGGTCAAGGAACTTCTGGAGACGAGGATGTGTATGTGGGAGACTGCACTGACGACCAGCCCTGTAGATGCCAACTACAGCCAAATCGTAGGACTCAGTGTAAGGATAGTAGCGTGTTCCAAACACAAAAATCAACTGTGTCTCTGGGTGACGTATGATGGGAATATGCTCAGCGACACTCCTCTGATTGGGTACAAGGTCGGCACTTCCGGTGTCCTCAATCTCTGCATAGTGATTGATAGGGACGCAAACCAGCTTCATTTGGTCGATTTCAGCGTTAACAAAGTAGTTACATCAATTGGCAACGCTGTGTTTGACAGACCATTCTGGGTGATGGCGTCTTTCGATGCTCCATCATTTACGGAGATTAAAAGTCAAATAATTTCTGGTAGACTGTTAGATTTAACACCAGTGATGAAAGATATTCTGTTTTCATTAACATCAAAAGTGTAATTTTGTATCAAGGCCTAGTTCTCCTTGTCAGTCAAATTATACTGAACTAAAGTATATGTTTGTTAAAATCGCAAATTGAGACAGGGTTGAGAAGGAGTTTTTACCACACTCGTGCCAAAATACCAGTATATCCCAGGAATTACTTATATTTAATCAATCATATTTTACAATTGAGGCAATAGATCAAGTCTTCATTTTGAATAAGATTCGATGAGGCTGGTTGAATTCAATAACTTTTAATTCTTCAAAAGCACATGTTTACATCATGTCAGACCGGTGTAGTCCGAACGAAGCACACCCTACGGTGTCCACCCAAACTGATCCTTAAGGAATACAGTACTATGACATCCCCCTTTTTACAAAGATTATTTTCAATCAACACTTAGGAAAAGTTACTCTGAACAACTGTAATGGAAAATTGAAAATAATAGTATGTAACCTGATAACTGGACGAACTTATGCTTTACCTGAAACTTTAGGTTTTAAACACATTGTTAGAAAAAATTCAGTGAACTACTGAACTGTTGAACATGCAAATGTTAACGCACTCATGACTATATCGGGCTGGAGATTTTACTGCTCGTCCTGATCTGGTCATGTATGAGTCACTTGTTGCCGCTGATGGTAATTCATAGGCAACGTTGAGTTCTGGTTCAGACCCGTCATAGGTCTTCACATCATGATTAAAAGATACAGACTTCTCACGTAGCTGGTGCCGGTTACGTCGAAGTGTACCGCCATCCGTCTGCTTCACCAAGTATGATCTCGTCTCATCACATGTATCCTGTATTTGTCCAGGCTTCCACCGCTTGCTGTTCTGGTCCTGGATAAGGATTGGTTGTCCTTTGTAGAGTGGTGGAAGGTCTCGAGCATATCTGTCATGGTTGGTTTTCTGGGAAGTCTGTCTCTCAGTGAGTCGATTAATGACTTCGTCTCGACCCTGAGATCTGTTGCTGGTATGCACAGGCAGTGTATCCTTTACCCTCCTATTGAACAGTAGTTCAGCAGGACTGGGTAATTTGTGGTCGATGGGTGTTGTTCTGAGAGATAGCAAGGCTAACTCAACATCTTCGTTGCCTCGCTTTGCCTTCTTGATGGTGTTCGTGATAGTCTGGATTTGTCGCTCAACAAATCCGTTAGACCTGGGATAGTGCGGTGAGGAGGTCACATGACTGAACCCCCACTCCGATGCGAATTTCTTGTACTCTGCACTGCTGTAATGGGGACCATTATCAGACACCACTGTGGATGGTATGCCATGTTCCCCAAACACTTGCTTAGTTGTAGCAACAACTTTGGAGCTTGGACATCGATCTGGAAGTTTTCTCACTACTACATACTTGCTGTAGTAGTCAGCAATGACAAGGTAGTTATCCCCATCCAAGGAGAACAAGTCTGTCCCTAAATAGTCCCAAGGTTTGGTTGGCACTTCATGCTGGTGTAGTGTCTCATGTTGTTGGCTGCGCTGGAACTCTTGGCAAATGCTACACTGTTTGCACATTTGGTCCACATCACTGTTGATTCTGTGCCAGTACACAGACTGCCTTGCTCGCATGATTGTTTTGTCACGACCAAGATGTCCAGTGTGTAGCTGGTCTAGGATACCTGTCTGAAGAAGTCTTGGAATGATGACACGTTCACCTTTCAACAGAACACCATTCTCTACAGACAACTCGTCACGGAAACTCCAGTATTCACGAAGATCTGTAGGAACTTCTTTCAAGGTATCAGGCCATCCTTGGATTATCATCTCTGTGAGTTGATTCAGCACAGGGTCTGCTCTGGTTTGATTCTGGACATCAGAGATCTTCTGTGTCGAGAACTGAACATGATCTACTCGCACATCAAGATCAATTGCTTGTTTGTTTTCAGGATTCGGGAGACGACTCAAGGAATCTGGTAAGGTAAGTAGCTTTCCAGGTCTGTATTCGATGGTAAAGCTGTATCCCTGGAGTTTAAGCATCATTCGTTGAAGCCTTGGAGGTGCTGAAGTAATGTTCTTGTTCAGAATCATTATCAATGGCTTGTGGTCTGTGATGACATGGAAGCTCCTTCCATAGACATAGGTTTTGAACCTTTCCACACCGAAGCAAACTGCTAACATTTCCCTCTCGATGTTTGCGTATCTGGTTTCAGCATCAGTCAAAGACTTGGAAGCATATGCTATAGGTCTCTCCTTGCCTCGTTGGTCCGGTTGTAAGAGTGCTGCTCCTAAACCTTTCTGACTGGCGTCAACCTGTATTGTCACTGGTGAGGCTGTATCATAGTACTGAAGTGTTGCATCAGCATTGATCAGAGCTTTGAGTACTTCGAAGCTGTTCTGGTAAACTTCATCCCAGACAAATGGAACATCTTTCTTTAACAGCTGTCTGAGTGTCGCTGCCTTCTCAGCCAGGTTTGGTATGAAGAGAGAAAGATACTGGATCAGACCTAGAAATTCTTGCAACTCTTTCTTGTCCTTGGGTGTTGGCATCCTCTGGATGTCATTGACTTTCCTTGGATCAGGATGCACTCCCTCTGCGTCATACATCATTCCGAAGAATGAGATCTGGTTTTGCTTGATGAAGCATTTCTTGGAGTTGAACATGAGACCATTCTTTTTGGCTACCTGCATGAGCTGCAACAAGTTTCTGTCGTGTTCTTTTTCAGTGCGTCCATGCACCACAACGTCGTCAGTTATGCCATCTGCTCCATCACACTTTTCAAGAATTGAGTCCATTCTCTGCTGGAACAAGTCCTGGGATACTGCTAGACCAAATGGAAGTCGCTCAAAACAGTACCTTCCAAAGGGTGTTCTGAATGTTGTGAGGACTGAACTCTCTGGATCCAACTTGAAACTCCAATATCCAGCTTTTGCGTCAAGTTTGGAGAAATATTTCGCACCACTGAGCTTGTGTGTCATCTCTTCGACTGTAGGAATCTTATGAGGACATCGTTTGAGTGCTTGATTAAGCTTTGCCGGGTCTAGGCATACTCGTAAGCTTCCATCTGCCTTCGTTGAAAACGCAAGACTGGAGCACCAATCTGTGTGTTCTTCCACCTTCCTGATAACACCTTGATTTTCCATTTTGTCCAACTCATGTTTGAGCTTGTCACGCATGTGTATGGAAAACTTTCTCGGTGCGTCGATGTATGGAGTTGCATCTGCTTTCAGATGTAGTTTCGCTGTTCCAGGAAAGTTGCCGATGTTGTCGAATTGTCCTGGAAACATCTTCAGAAGATCGTCAACGCTGTTGATAGCAGTTGGTTCAGCTGTTGGTGAGGTTGTTTGCTGCTGCTTGATTTCAGCTACTTGTGTGATGGCACAGTGCATCGTTACTGCACCGAGGTCACGGCTTGATCTTAATCCAATAACTGCTGGACCTTGAACCTCTACGATGTAGAATTTGGTTGGGAACCACTGGTCAGAGTTATATCTACATGGAATGTTGATGAATCCGAAGCATTTGATGGGTGTCTCATTGTAGGCTATCAATCTTGTATGTTCTTCTGGCCTGATCTTGTTAAGATCTGGATATCCATCATTATCCAGGCGATCTGGAAACATTTGACGGAATGTTCTCACTGGTAGGGTGTTTCCCTGGGCACCTGTGTCAACTTTTAGTTTCAAGTTACACTTGGCTTCTCGTTTCAGATCGATATCAACGATAGCGTATGCTTCATCCCTGTTTCTCTCCTGTTCATCCAAACACATGGAGGAGATTGTAATTGACTCAAAGGATATGGCATCAAAGTTTGTGTTTGTCTTTGGTTCACTTCGATTTCTTGATCCCTTGAACTTTCGTGCTGGACTAGGTGATCTTGGTCTGTTCTGTTTCCCCCGGCGACTAGAGGATGATCTGTATGGTTTCCCGCATGATTGTTTTCTTGAATACTGGGAGGTCAGACAAAGTTTCTTCCAATGTCCTTGTTTCCCACAGGCATGGCACGTTGCTGAATAAGCTGGACACTTTTCCTTTGGTTTTCGAGGATGGTCACCACCACAGTTGAAACATCCAGTTGAAGTTCTTATAGCATCTGTTTTGATAGTTGCCTCTTGAGAACCAATGTTCATTGATTTAAGTTCCTGGATTCCTTTCTCCGTAGCTTCATAGCTGCGACCTAATTTCAGTGCTTCCTGAACTGTAAATCCTTTTGGTTTGTTCAATAGTTCCTTTTGGAAATCTTGAATTGGTGTTGATGCGATGATCTGTTCCAGAATTCGCTCATTAGTGTCATCTGCTGTGAAATCACACTTCTGTGCTTGTTCTCTGCATTTAGTCACAAATTCATCCAATGTTTCCTTATTACCCTGTTGGTAGAAGAAATGCATCTTTAGTCTCGCAACTCTGAAGTTTTGGCTTGGATTTAATTGTTCCTCAAAACATTTCCAAATATATTCATGATCTGTCTTCTGTTCCTCTGTTAAGTCCCACGAATTGTATCTGCGAAGACCTTCATCATCCATCCCACTAAGAATATAAGGCACTTTTTCAACATCTTTGACTTTTCTGATCACAAAATATAACTCCATTTTCTGTTTGAAAAGGGTGAATGTTTCCAGGATATTGTGGCTGTCCCACTTCATAATGGGTATCATTTGATTAGCCATTTTGAAAGAAAAACTGTGAGTAACTTGAGTGTGTGTTTGATAAGTGTTTTGTTGACATATGACACAGGCAGGTATACGTTTGCCGCTAACAACCCCTTTGTATTCACAAATGTTGTTTTAGTGTCATGTTTACACTATGTATGCGAATGGCAGGTATACGTTTGCCGCTAAACAATTATTTTGTATTCAAAGTTGTTTTATAACTGCTTCTCAACTGTTCCGGTAAAATCCCAAATTCATTACATCAAAATCGGGAAAAATTATTGTTCACATACAAAACGGGCCTCCATAGATTCTTGTAATTTGATAACGTCGATGATGGCACCATACGGATCACCGTAGATTTTGAAAACGTTCACAGTTCATCACAAAAATATTGTTAATATTGATGTTAATGTATGAACAGTCACACAATGTTGATTTAAATTGATTATCACTCCTTACCGTAGCCGCAGACACGATATATATTGGAGTAAAGTCAATTATTATCACTGGTTTTGAAATTCGATTCTGTGTTTTCCCCGGCGTTGGCCTTGGACGCATGCGGTCGTTTACCGTCACGCTTCGATTTCGCGTTTGGAAATCAAAAGTCACCTGTCAAACATGTTGTTTTGTAATTGCAGACGTTTTCATCCTGCATTTTTACCGCTGCCACCATGAATAAGATTCGATGAGGCTGGTTGAATTCAATAACTTTTAATTCTTCAAAAGCACATGTTTACATCACGTCAGACCGGTGTAGTCCGAACGAAGCACACCCTACGGTGTCCACCCAAACTGATCCTTATGGAATACAGTACTATGACACATTTCAGATTCACAGAGTGGGTACAGGTAAATTATCACAAGATAATCGATAAGAAGTTATTTAATGTAATAAACAAATAAATGACATATTATTGACGTAACAATATATCTCTAAGAATGATTGAATTGTGCTCATATTGAATTACAATTATTGTTAATAATTATAAGTAAACTTACCACTAGACTAATTTTGGCGTTATTTTCAACGGCAGGAGAGATCGTACGGAGAGAAGAGAGAGAAACAATTTTTTTAGTGGTCTACGTGTTGTTTCTTACTGAGTTATCTCCCCTACATCCCCTGAATTCTAATCTGAGCTGTCATTCTTTTCGAAGAGACTGGATGACTGGGAGGGGAGGTTGGGAGGGAGTAATTTCTTAGTCCAGTAGTAAAGAAATAGTACAAAGTGATGTTGTCAGAAGTTCTTGAGCACATCCATCCTGCTACATCAGCGTATATGTAATACGCTGATGTAGCAGGATGGAACATATCCGGAATAATCTGAACTGGGGTGAGGGAAGGCATACGCTATCAGATTGTCCTAGGTGATGGACAGGGCTTGAGGATCGGGAACTGGACTCATGTAGCATGGTAGCCCTGTAGTTTAGTGCTCTCGGGAACAGATCTATGTTCGGCATCTCCCACCTGAACATCCCGATGAACTGTCCACTCTGAGGAGAGGATCTTGTTGCTCCTGGATAGCAAGTCGGCCAGACAGTTGAGCTTCCCTGGAATGTGTAGAGCTTGTATATACATGGTCCAGGCATCCACTAAGGCAAAGAGATCCCTCGTGACTTGCATCAGTTGGTCTGATCTTGTGCCCTTGCTTGTTGATATAACTGTGGAATTGTCCATTGCAATAGTCACGCTTGCATTAGATAGAGTCAGTCTCTAGTGATCGAAAGCAAGAAGTAATGCCTTGAGTTCCAGCACGTTGATATGGTGTAGGGATTCCGCTTGGTTCCAAAATACGTTTTCTTTTGCTGAGACTGAGGGGGGACCAACATGAAAGTCCATTATTGTAGATCCAAGCGCACTTGCTTGGTCGGGACGATACTAGTATCCCAGGAGATATGATGGAACTGATTTACTCTGGTTCAATCTCCCTCTCATAGTGAATGCCGAAGTTAAGGATCCTTGGAGCGAGATCCACATCCTGACAGAGAGAGATTTGCAGTTTTGAAGCTTGACAATCAACGTTGACAATGGGCTCTGATGGAGCGATCAAGTAGGTCGTGGCATCCAGCATGGCTCCTAGATACTTGATGCTTTGAGCGGGGACGAGCGCGGACTTGCCTGGATGAATTAACCATCCCAAATGAGTTAGAATGTAAAAGGCGAGTTGAGATTCCCCGAAGAATGTTCTGTTGGACATTGCGAAGCAAAAGATCGTCGAGGTATCTATGAATGTACACTGAGATGAAGGAACTGAAGAGCTGGAGCTAGCACTTTTATGAAGAGCCATGGCACTATGGAAATCTCGAAGGGAAAGGCCTTGAATTGGAAACGCCTGTTGCTGACGGTGAATCGCAGGTATTTCTGAGACTTGACGTGGATCGAAACATGAAGGTATGCGTCTCCCAAGTTCAGGCTTGTGAAGAAGGATTGCAGTGGAATCAACTTCCTAGGAATCAAATTCCTAATGTTGTTCAAGGACTCCATTGTGAACTCGGGTGGACTCTTCAGAAAAGACCTGTTCAAGATCTTCAGGTCGTTGATCATTCTCATCTCTGGAGTGTCTTTTTTTCGCAACCAGGAAATCAAGTAGAAGCCTTCTAAACAATCGATGGGGTCGAGTGTGTCTGGAGATATGACATCATAGAATTGGAACTTGGGGGGAAGTAGCTCCCGGTTTCCCGCGCAGAATCAGTTAAGGTAGGAAAGGGTGTCAAACGTAAGTCGAGCATTCATGTCAAATTCCACAAAGTCTGTCCTGGGAATGGACATCCTGGTCACTTGGTCTTGAACCCGCGGGTTAAGACAGTTAAAGTCCTTATTCAAAGTCGGTAAGCCACTATCAACGAACTGGTTGTGAATAAAGTCAGCCGCCTTCAGTCTTGACTTGGGAATGGAAGCAGACTAAGAGAAAAGTTTCTCATTGATAGCAAGCCGTCTGAACCACAGGGGAGGGAGGCAGTGTAATCTTTGGGGTCCATCTCCCCTAACTCATCCGGTCTTGGTAGGCTCAAATTACTGACCGGAACAGTAGATGGCTTTAGTTTGTGCACACATTCTAATTTCTCTTCCAATGATCAGTTGGGCTCCAAAGATAATGAATAATAAGGTTGTCCTTCATGAATGAACACGGCAACATCCTCCGATTCCGTATCCGTAGAAACATGAGCGGGAGTCATTATCATCAAGCACGGGAATCAGCGGCGGATTGTTGACATCTAGAAAGTCCGTGCTGGTCTGGTTGTCTTGGACTGCTGACCCATGACACTCGTGCTAATGAACTGGGTCAGCGGTGTCTAGCTCATCAATAGATGCCATGGCATTCCATGTGGCTAGCGAGGTAGCCAACATAGTGGCAGATGCCTTGCGGCGGGACGTACGGGAGAGCCTTAGATGTTGAAGTAGAAAGAGAGGCAGAAACCTTGTGTTTAATGCTCTTAGACTTAGATCTCGTGTCATTCATCTTAATCCAGTCTTCATCCGAAAGAGAATTACACATGAGGCAATGAATATCAAGAGTACAAGGCAATTTGGAATTATCAGAGCCAAAACAGTTAGATTGAGGATCTCCAACAGAACAGCCATCTTGAATTTTGGAATGTTGACAACAAGAATGAAAACGATCTCGTTCCAGCACACGACTCACGGTGACAAGAAATCCACGAATCCAAACGAATACACAGAATAGAATCCAGATAGGTGGTAATCAAATGAGTAAATAAGCACAAAAAAGTCCACAATCCAAGAGGGTGAGGCAAGAAAAACTCTCTCAACTCAAGAACGATCTGCACTCGCAACGTACAGAGAAAAGAATGACAGCTCAGATTTAAATTCAGGGGAGGTAAAAGCGATAATTCAGTAAGAATCAACATGCCGGGCGCATATAGGTCATTTGTTGGCCCAACGTCGCCCTTAAATTCCACCTACCTACCTACCTAAGAATCAACATGTAGACAACTAAAGTTTTTTCTCTCTCTCTCTTATCCCTTTACGATCTCTCCTACTATCGAGAAAAATATCAAACTTAGTCTAGTGGTAATGTTTACGTAATAATAATTGATAGGTTATTGACAACATCTTGATTTCAATTGACGTGAGCATATTGAATTATTGATGGTTCGGTTAGAATAGACATGTTATAGGTATACTCCTCACAAGAAATTCAGCAACAAGGATGTTTTAAAGCAAAATGTCTCTATCGTGTCAGGAATGTATGCAGAGAATATCTGGGAAACATCCTAAGCCTTACATCATTCATCACATTGGATAAACACCTGTAAGCATTCCAAAAACATGAAAAAAACAACATATTAATGGCAACCAAACTGTTTGTTGCCTTATTTTTTTCGAGGAGTATAAAGACGTCTTGGTAACATTTGCATACAAGCAGATAGTAAAATTTAGTTTCAATAAAATTGTCTTTGCATACAATATATAATCTATTTTGTCTGGGTTGATTAGTATAAGGACGGGTTTCCAGACACATCTAGCATGGGATGATGGAAAATTCGATTTACAGTTATGATATATAGAGAATCTCACCCAAGTGTCTTCTAATATCAAATATATCAGCACGAGTTGATAAAAGTAACAAATATTCGAGGGTGAGATTCTATTTATCACCCAAAATCCCTTTTTTTTCATGTTTGGACATTAAAAAATCGCAGGTGGCTTCGAAAGAAAAAATCCGAGTTTGCAATATTTTTCGTAACGTAGGTACAGTTACGTCATGAATTTAAACAAACGTGAATGCCACTGTGCAAGTGTTTCTACTGCACATCATTTAATTGTTAAGCGCACGGAAAATATACCGTAGATGAAAATAAATACATGGTCTCTGACTACGATTCGAAAGCCTGGCGTTGTGATTTTAACTTTCGTAACTTGTAAACTTGCGAAATGTTTTTATGAAGTAGCTAGGCTAACAAAACAAAAATTTGGAGTAGTCCTATATTTGGAAGTCACATTTTAGCTGTTCGTAAACCCCCAGAAGTTTTTACAAGAAATGCAGAAACCAAAAGAGAAATCCTCAGGCAGTTTTTGTACTGCTGCATCTCAACTCCACTTTCCAAAGCGGCCTGTCTGATTATATGACACCTTTTGACACCTTACTTATCGTGGAGTCCATTCAGCTGTCAAACCACTCTGTTATTTTAAACTCCACTTTCCAAAGTTGCCTGTGTGATCATATGGACCTTTCAACAATGACACATTTTGAGAATACAAGAATACACAGTCACTGCCCTCTATATGGGTTCACTCCGCCGTCCTTTCACTCTTATTTTGTTTATAGCTACTTAATTAATGAACAAAATAGAGGATATTATATGAGTGTCTATGACATACTATGTTTACGACACGAGTGGCTAAATATTAGTATTTCCCAAGCGAGAGCGAGGGATATACTGATATTTGGGCACGAGTGTCGTAAACATAGTATGTCATGGGCACGAATATAGTATTCTGTTTATTACCGTACTCCCAAAATTGAAGAAAATACTTAAAACCTACTTCTCTGCATAGGCGGACTAGCCGCCGCCGACCCGTATAAATTGTGACGTCATAGGTGAACCGTGACGTCAAAGTATTGTTTATGACGTGACGTCACAATGAAAAAGTGATATTTTGCCCTAGGGCAACATATGAAAAATATGAACCTCGATATGACTGCCCTCGTAGGTAATAAATCAGTTTCCTTAAAGTAAAGTGGACATGATCAACCGATGTATTTCTTCCCAACTATGGAGGAATTACATATTTTACGTGCGCTTTATTATTGGACATTATGCAATTATATTTAAGAACCGAACAGTATCTTTCATGTTTATTTAAATTCATGACGGTTTATATATACATCGGGCAAAACACCGGCGGGTCCTTCGTAGACAAACTCGGCTTTCTTTACATCCCAAGCCCCCAACAGTTGCTTTTAATGTTAAAAGCGTCAAGCTGGTGTTTCCCCCTGGTGTTTCTCCTGGTGTTTCCCCCCTGGTGTTTCCCCACGTGGCCTCATTTAGTAGGTCGGACAGGTGCGAGTTTAATTACAAGAATACATCCTTAATCATTTATATGTTTCAGTTAATAAAGTAATCCGTAAATTTGTCGAAGGGAATACGTTTCACTAATAAATAAAAATATTAAAAATAAAAAAATTATTTTGCCAGAAAGCTGAATACTAGCTGTGAACAATGGATATTCTCAGGTTCTTAATCAAATTAAAAACCACTATCAAACCTATATAGTGTCACTACACTGAACCCCCCAATGAATGTTGGTTAATGCCAAATGTATAAACTTCAGAAGGCATACGTCATTTGTCAACTCGATTATCCGAGATCATAGTAGAAACTAGATTAGCGTTTGCGGGATACCGCAAAAGCAGAGCAGCCCCTGAACTTGGGGTTTCGCCTTACCCTGTTCCGCCTTTTACAGGCCTCACCAAATTGGGAATTTTCTCGTGACCTTGACCTTTGACACTCAAGGTCACACAATCAATGAACACATTTCATTGAGTATAACATTATTGTAATGAAATAAAGTGTTAAAATTTAAATTAATTCATTTTCTCCATATATGTTGACCTTGCTGTGACCTTGACCTTCGACAGTTCGTACCCAAAACTTTTTGAAAATTTTGTACTTCTCAAGAGATAATATATACAAAATCTAAACTTCATAGCACAAAAACTTTTCAAGTTATTGTGTTTACAAGGAATTGCAATAACTCATATCTCATGACCTTGACCTTTGACCTTGAAGGTCACACAATAATTGAACACTTTTTATTGAGTATAACAATTATGTATTGATTAAAAGTGATCATAGTTAAAATTAAGCATTTTCGCTAAACCATGCTTACATATGTAAGTCATGACCTTGCTGTGACCTTGACCTTTGACGGATTGTAGCCGAAACCTTTTCAAAATGTTTTACTTTTCCAAGGATGATATATACCAAGTTAGAGCTTCATAGCACAAAAACTTTTCAAGTTACCGTGTTTACAAAGAATTTTGCGGTGATTTTATAACTCGTGACCTTGACCTTTGAACTTGAAAGTGAACATGTCATAATGATCCCCTGGAAGTATTAACATTTAGACATGTTCATGAGTTCTGAAAAGCTAAATGGGATAAAGTTTTACCCAAATTTAGTGCATTTTGTAATAACTCATATCTCATGACCTTGACCTTTGACCTTCAAGGTCACACAATCATTGAACACTTTTTATTGCGCATAACAATCATGTATTGATTAAAAGTGTTCATAGTTAAAATAAAGCATTTTCGCTAAAACATGCTTACGTCATGACCTTGCTGTGACCTTGACCTTTGACGGATTGTAGCCAAAACCTTTTCAAAATTTTTTACTTTTCCAAGGATGATATATACCAAGTTAGAGCTTCATAGCACAACAACTTTTCAAGTTATCGCGTTTACAAGGAATTCTTAGAGTGAATACATATCTCGTGACCTTGACCTTTGACCTTGAAAGTGAACGTGTCAAAATCGTTCCCCCGAGGTATGAGTAGTAAGGTATGAATAAGAGTTCTGGAAAGCTTAGTGGAAAAAAGTTATAGCTATTAGTACGAGTGCGGCGGCGGCGGCGGCGGCGGCGGCGGCGGCGGCGGCGGCGATGGAAACTTCACAAAAACTGATAGCAGCCCCGTCCTTAGACGGGGCTGCTAATTACCGCATATCAAGAAAAACAACTGGCAATAATGTTTGTGTGAACAGCTTTTTATTCATTCAGGGTATAACAATGTTATTTGTCTTTTAAATTGTTGTGCTATCTGAAATATGATTAGCATTTTCATTTGTGTCTTCTTTACCATACTTTACCAGCAGGATAGTTTTCATGATTCATAGCAGTGGTCAGGGGTCGGTCAAAGTGAGAATTTGGAAAGGCTAAGATCATGGGCAAAAAGATGGCTTATATCGTATATGCTTATATGCTGACAAAACTGAAGCAATGACTGGTTGGGAAACATTGGCTGAACGCAAGAGAAAACGTAAATTTTGTTTATTTTACAAAATACAAAATGACATCATGATCGTACCAAACTACGTTGCATCAAACAGTAACTATAATCTGCATTATATTCACACGATGCTTCGCACCCTTTCTCTAGATTAAAAGTTTCACAAAGTTCCTATTTTCCATCAACACCAAGACTGTGGAACGAAATTCCTTTGGATGTTAGGAATAAACATCCATCAATTCTTTTAAATCTAATCTTATCTTCTCAACAATCGTTATACTGCCTCAAAATATTATGATTATGGACCGAGAAACATCAACATTATTCTCACAAAACTACGTTATGTGTGTAGTCCTCTAAATTATGATCTATTTCGTGTCGGTATTTTTGAGAAGCCAAGCTGCTCTTTTTGAAATAATTGTGAGAATTCTTACCATTACTTATTTCATTGTAAATTATATACTTTAGAAAGAACTGCCATGATGTCAAACTTACGCAGTATTACCAATTTGAAAAACAAAACGGTTCCTTTAAAGGGGCAGTAGCACGTTTTTAGGGGGAATATAAGGTGATGTCAGGAAAATGAAAATAAATGGTTCCAATTGAAAGACAATATATCTAAACTCAATAAAGCAGTAATAAATCAAAATTATTATGAAAAGTTAAGTCATGCGATTCCTTTTATTACCCAAAATGAATTAAAGGTGTTCACACAAAAATGGCTGCCAATGTATTTTATGTGAATCTTCATACTTTGTCCTCTCACTATGGATGATTGGCTTGTGTAATGAGATTTTTGACGCTGTCAAAGTAATACATTTAGCATTAAGGTCCAATTATCAGTGAAAAATTGAAAATATAAAATTGTCAAAAAACGTGCTACTGCCCCTTTAAATATTGTATCAGTTTTGTATTTTTATCTGTTCTCTTCTGTCCATCTTGTTAAGTGAATGTAAATAGTATTTAATGTACATATTAGGGAGATGGTTTTCTAAGTTGTATGATTTGTACCACATCCTTAACTGATGAATAAAATATAACATAGCAGACAGACAGACAGACAGATAGATTTATTCAGTAAAAGGCCACAGGCCCAATACACAAGCATTTGCCTAATTCAAAGGCTGGTGCACATGTTGAGTAGAAACATTTCTCATATCTTTAAGTACATGATAAAGAAAATTAAATGTATCATTTATAATATGGTCTTTGTCAGATTTCAAAATATTTATGAAGTTTACAATGGGATCAAGATCCTTCATATATTTCTGTTAATATTGTAGCCTTAGTTCTGAGAAACGTCCACATTTCAAGAAAACATGAAACTCATCTTCTACAACATTTATGCCTTTGGATTTACAAAATAAACACAATCTCTCATTATGATTTACATTATTATATCTACCAATTTCAACTGACAAATGAAAGTTGCCACATCTGAATTTTGAAAAAGCAGATGTAAAGGGATGTCACAATTTACATATCTTTCAACATTTAGTAGTGTCTTGAACTGGCAGTAATAAAAAGATTTACTTGAACTTTGTATTGAGGCATACCAACATTGTTCAAGGTTATCAGAAAGTCTTTGCTTGAATAAATATAAGAAATATTCAGTATTGCCAACATCCTGGCTAATCCAAAACCATATATATATAAACTATTTTTAACACATTTGCCCAAGTAAAGCGGCCTGAATCATCTAGGGATTTAATCATGCTGTACAACTGTTTGGGCAATCTATTCTGAGGCATATTTAACAGATGACACCAATATTTCATTACTAAAGTCATGCACACAATTTGGAGGAGTAATCTGCCACACTCACCAAGAACCATATTATTAGAAGTAGATTTACCAACTTTCAAGAAATATTTACAAAATTTGACCTGAACAGACTTAACAGTGTAACAATAGTTAGTACCCAAAACCTCAGACCCATAACACAAGATAGGTGTAACCATTGCATCAAATACTTTAAACAAATCTTTACAATTTACTCTTCCCATTATTCTCTAAAAACATTAGCTTGAGAAACCAGACAGAGATTTACTCCATACAAGTTTTGGTGTAAATACAAGTCCAAGATATTTATAGAAAGATACAGTTTCAATGAGATTACCATTGAAGTACCACTTTTCATAATCCCTTAAAGGTCCACCATTTCTAAAAACAAGAAATTTTGTTTTACCAAGATTTACTGACATTCCACTTTTCTGTAACTGAATACATGTATAAGATAGAGCAGAAACATCATCAGCAAACATAAGAGAACACAAATTACTATAATCCGATGAAACATGTACACCCCTATCACCAACTTCAGACATTATAGCACACAATTTGTTGATAAATATGATAAACAAGAGGGGCTTAAAATACATCCCTGGCGAGTACCGATATTACATGTAAAACACTTGAATAATCCTTTAGAAGTCCTTTTAACATAGCAGTTTATTGAATCATCAACAAATTTCGTGCTTCTGGTTACCAAGGCACTTCAGTGATTGCCTTAAACTCGACTTGGAAAATTAATCCAATATTTGCACAACAAGCTTTACAGCTATGAAAACAATGAAAATCATTCGAGTATTCTTCCACAGCTTTCATTTTGTTAACTTTTCACATACATCTAACCCTAAACCAAATATTTCACATGTAAGAATTACTCTGTAAAACACTGATTCACAGATGTAGTGTTAAAGCGTCATAACACAGTAGAAGACAGCTTAAGTGATTACACACTCTAGAACTATTTAACCTTTGAAATATATAATTGTAGCATCTGTCATAATATGTTGAAAAAGACCCACCAAAGATATTCTACAAAAAAAACCAATGTATACTTGGTTGTTTCTTTAGACACGTGCCCAGTTCAGAAATGGCATGGTGACAAATTTGTTCCCAACTCGGGATATAGGTTTCTTGGTAAGAAATGGTTAGACTAGACTAACTATTTAGGCAATGTGCAGCATAACAGACGCTAAAAGATGAGATGGAAAAAGAATTTTGAATTAAAGGGTATGTCTCAACTATATAGAGGATATTATGTGAGTGCCCATGACATACTATGTTCATGACACGAGTGCCTAAATATTAGTTTTCCCCGAGCGAGAGCGAGTTTTGTAATAACTCTTCTTACCGGTCGACCTCCGGCTCAATTTGAGATTTCAATAAACATCAGTGTAGTACAGAGTATGAGACCTAGAACTTGTTACATTTTCTGGTAAACTTTTGATGTCAATGAAAACAGAATATCTTTCATCACTGGTGTTAAATCTAACTGTCTACCTGAAATAATTTGACTTTTCATCTCCGTAAATTTTGGAGCATCAAAATATGCCATCACCCAGAATGGTCTGTCAAGCACAGCGTTGCCAATTGATGTAACTACTTTGTTAGCATTGAAATCAACCAAATGAAGCTGGTTTGCGTCCCTATCAATCACTATGCAGAGTTTCAGGACACCGGAAGTGCCAACCTTGTACCCAATCACAGGGGTGTCGCTGAGCATCATCCCATCATACGTCACCCAGAGGCACAGTTGATCCTTGTGTTCGAAACATGGTACTATTCTAACACTGAGTCCTACAATGTGGCTGTAGTTGGCATCTACAGGGCTGGTCGTCAGTGCGGTCTCCCACATACACATCCTCGTCTCTAGAAGCTCCTTGACCGTGAACTCGACCCTGGTTGCGAACACAGCGACCTGACCTCTGTCCACTAGGACGGGTCGCATGGTCAGTGCTCTTCCCCCAGATTGGAGTCTGCACCCCGTGTCCAGTACTGGACGTCTGATGTTACTGACCATCCCCGTGGCTCTAGAGATCTGGATGTCCACACTGGATGTGCTGCGGTCCAACTCGAGATGTGGACCTGGTGGCCGGCAAGATTTAAAAAATTAAGGTCTGAAGGTTATGAGTTCACGAAAAAGACTCGATATTGCAAGAAGCAAGAATATATATATCGATGTTCTTGTTTCAATACATCTTCCTACGCAAAGCCAGTTTCGAATTGTCAGTTTTATGCCTTGCTGCCGACCCTTGAGTTTTCTGTGCTGATATCAGCGCCTCTACAGGCTAGCAACCTCTAGTTACTTTCTATTGCTTTCTCTCATAGAGAGCTAGAAAGCAAGAACAGAAAACTCAAAGGTCCGCAGCAAGAAATAAAACTAACATTTCGGAACTGGCGTTAAGGTTTTGCGTAGGAAGATGGTGTCGATAAAAATGTCATAAAGATAAAAATATTTAATTATTGCAAAAATCAAGATTGATTAGAAGAGACATTTTGACCACCTAAAACAAGAAGGTACAAGTTAAGGAAATGACTCAAATACTTACATGTGATTTCCTTTTTCCCTGTTGACATTATCGCATCGCCATCAGCACCTTATAAAAAGTTCAAAGGTAAGAAATAAGTCAGTGATCGAATGTTGTGTCCATGAAAGTCAGCAGCATTGATTCAATGTATATATAAAACAGCGTTCACACTATGTGTGTAATATGATGAACATATCCCCAAGTTACCTCAATGAATTGCCCTTACATATTACGTTTAAGAGTCATATTCTGGTGATATTAAGTATTCATAATGGTTTCAATCCACTAAATATAGAGTTGTAAAAACTTATTTACTGCACCTTGGATAACATTCAGTTAGTAGCGCCTCGCATCTGAGAGACGCGTCTCTTGATTGGCATGCTATCAATAGAAAAGGGACTTGAACTCTTTGCTTAATCCATTGAATCTACAAGGGACTATTTTTGAGAGAAATATAGTAGCCTGGCTCAGAGGATAAATCGTTTCTTGACACTTACTGTTTGAAACATCCACAGGATCAAACTTTACTGCATCGTAGGCGACATCCTCAGGGACAAAAGAAGGACGCTTTGTGGGTCTAAAACTGACCACTCGGACTCTGCCTGCAGACTTTATCCTGGACAGTAGCTGCTGGATGTTGACCTCTGTGAAGGTCACCCCCACTCGCTCCCAATCAACATCTTCTGGGTCCTCCTTAGGAAGAGAAGTTGATGAGGTCCTGTGGGCCGAGGTCAGTTGGTCCTTCAAGGTCTGATGTGCCCCCAGAGTTTTCTTAATTGTCTCCCTTTGGTCGTTGGCCTTGGCAACGACCTCTGACAGGAGCACTGCCCTTCTTTCTTGGAGTTCATCAATTATCTCGTCGAACTGATGGTTGATACTGTTAGTGGACGAGTTCTCGGACAGATCAATGTTTTTCAACATGCTAGTGAGTTTCTCCATCCTCATTTCTACTTTAACAAGCCTTCGGGGAGGTAGTGGCGGAGGTTCTGGCATAATGGAACTTCTAGGCTTCCTTGGTCTCAATGAGATGGTTTGAAGCTCTTCAAAAAGGAGTATTTTGTGACCTCTTGTGGAGATGTTTCTTGTATGTGCCGAGATGCAAGAATCACAGAGGTACTTCCCGCATGCTTCACACTTCGCCATAGCCTTGTGATGGTCGGGGCAGTTGGTGCACATAGGCACAGCATCTCGTTGTGTTCTCAGGGCGTCGAGGAAGCGCAGTAGAGTCATGTCCTTGGGAAGGGACTTGGGTCCGTCCTGGAGATTAACCTGTCCACGGCAGAGCGGACAGGGGAAAGTTCTTCTGTCTCCGATGTAGGTTGATAAACAAGGATGGCAGATTGCCTGGCCACAACACGGCAAACGACGAGGAATTCTACTGTCAGAATCAAATATTTCAGTGCATATTGGACACAACGCCAGAGCATCTCGGAGGGTTCGTATCGCTCGAAGCATCTGTAAAATATCAAAACAAGGAATCGGTTTTATAAAACCTCTGTTTCATTAGTAAATCGGCGTTTCTGGTACTCTCCCCCTTGGTTTGAAATTACAACAGGTGAATTTAGCAGGCAGAGTCGTCCATGAATAAAGATCATATTATGTTTAAGAAGTAGAAACCCCAAAACCCACATCTACAAATGCTTATTGTCAAAAATACAATACACGTTTTGTTGAGCTTTTAGATCTTTTTAGTATAGAATTGTCAACGAAATATCCATCTTCATGGAAATGGAGATTTGACATCAAGAAAACTAAAAAGCACAAAAAAATTATGAAACCCAAAAGACTCATATACATATGCTGATGGGCACATATTTCCATTATGTCAAAACTTAAATTTTCTTTTTCGAAACAAAATGGTTAGTCAGGCTTCCATGAAAACCACCAACAATAAGCATTCAAACGGTATCCCTACAAAAATATATTGATCCAAACACAACGATATCTTGAAATAAGCACTACAGTTTTTAGTTATGCTAAGTAAACGTAAGTAAGTTGACCTTTAATGCAAAGTTAACATTTGTTACTGAAACGAAACTATAAGTCACGCTCTCGTGGCAACCGACAAAAATAGAGCCATGGGCTCTGTAGCTCATCAGACTTTTGATGGAAATAGTTTTTTAAGGTTTTGACCCCTGTGACCCTATTTGGGGTCATGGCGTCACAAAGTCTACAGTTTAGAATCCCCACTGGCCAAGGAGTCTACACACAACTTTTCAGCTCTCTAAACCTTTTGAAACTGGAGAAGAAGCTGAAAATAGGTATTTAAGGTTTTGAGCCCTGTGAACCCTTTTGGGGTCAAGGGGTCACCAAACCTAAAATTTAGAATCCTCATTCACCAAAGAGTCTACACACAACTTTTTAGCTCTCTAGACCTTTTTGAACTGGAGAAGAAGCTGAAAATAGGTTTTAAAGGTTTTGACCCCTGTGACCCAATTTGGGGTCATACATTGGGTCACAAAATCTACAATTCAGAATCCCCACTGGCCAAGGAGTCTACACACAACTTTTCAGCTCTCTAGACCTTTTTTGAACTTGAGGAGAAGATAAAAATAGGTCTTAAAGGTTTTGACCCCTGTGACCCTATTTGGTGTCATGGGGTCACCAAACCTTAAATTTAGAATCCTCATTGGCCAAGGAGTCTACATACAACTTTTCAGCTCTCTAAACCTTTTTTGAACATGAGGAGAAGATAAAAATAGGTTCTAAAGGTTTTAACCCCTGTGACCCTATTTGGGGTCATGGGGTCACAAAATCTACAATTTAGAATTCCAACTGGCCAAGGAGTCTACACACAACTTTTCAGCTCTCTAGACCTTTTAGAACTGGAGAAGAAGGTGAAAATATGTTTGTAAGGTTTTGACCCCTGTGACCCCATTTTGGGTCATGGGGTCACGAAATCTACAATTTAGAATCCCCATTAGCCAAGGAGTCTGCACACAACTTTTAAGCTCTCTAGATCTTTTTGAACTGGAGAAGAAGATGAAAATAGGTTTTTAAGGTTTTGACCCCTGTGACCCTATTTGGGGTCATGGGGTCATGGGGTCACAAAATCTACAATTTAGAATTCCAACTGGCCAAGGAGTCTACACACAATTTTTCAGCTCTCTAGACCTTTTAGAACTGGAGAAGAAGGTGAAAATATTTTCTTAAAGTTTTGACCCCTGTGAACCCATTTGGGGTCAAGGAATCAAATCTAGAATGTCATGCCATAAGCCCATCGGGTCTTTCAGACCTGATGAGCTAAAAATAGGAATCAATAGGCACCACTACAAATTGTATTTTTATCCAAACACAAACATCTGTTGAGATAGGCATTACAGTTTTCCAAAAAATGAAAATCCAAAGAAGTTAAAAAACTATAAAAAAAATACATTGACATTTACACATGCTGATTGTCGTGACTGTTCTACAAACTTTCTTCAAGCATCAGCATGTTGGTCTTATAGTTGTCTACTATATCATGGAAACGACAGACAGATGGAGGGGCGATTCAAAGACATGTTACACATTTGTAATTTTGACTCTTCCTTTTCTGCAGGAGTTTTCTTACACAATATACTTTGCAAGTGGGAAAAACTATATCTTAAATCTACAATAACTAGCTAGCAAGAAAAAAATATTAATTTTCCTGGTGCGTTGAACTACAGTAACAGCCATATGCACAGTTTGGTAACTGTTATGTGTAGGATCAAAACCAAGCCAGAGGTGTTGTTGATAATGTAAGCCCGCGGCAGAGGGAAATTGGAAAGGGCCGATAATTTCCCGAGGCTGAGGGCTTACATTATCAAACAACACCGAGGGCGAGGTTTTGATCTAACTTATGAACCGAGATAAACCGTAGTAACAAAATTATTTCAATAATAAGTATAAAAATGGATTCATTGATTTTTACTGGTAGGGAATCACCATGAGCAAACGAAGAGCACATCCGCGCCCTGCACGTGCTTTACGCTCGCTACCCAAGCCGTGAACGTGAAATGCATGCGCTATCTGCCTCGTGAAGTTCACATGATTGTCACTGTGGAAAATACATCATTGTTCTCGTGGGCCTTTATAGCCGAGTTGTCAAAGGCGCCAGTTTAGTAAGCGAGTGGTGCAGAGTTCGAAACCAGGCATGCGAACATTATATTTGTGATTTGTCAAAATTGTGATATTTTGTGATGGTATTTATTCGAAGAAGGACTTTGAAACAAAGTATTTCAAAACGTGCATAATCCCTATCAAAATAAATTTCCGATAAATTCTACATATACAGTAAGCCTGGGTTATCACTCCGTCAGATTTGCAACTCATGATGGCAGTGTGAGGACCATCAAAGGCAAGACCTCATTTATACATACATGTACAATGTTATTTAAGATAGCTGTAGCAACGGGTCATCAACCAGATCATTGCCCTTGGAGAATGCCCGGCAAAGAGGTTTATCCGGTAAAAGAAGAACCTAATAGAACAATAGAGTGACGTCACTGGAGGTTTATAAAGGTAAGATAAAGATACGCCAGGTAAACAGAGTTTGACAATCACATAACGCTGCTTCTGTATGGAGTAGGAATGGCAATATGATCCCTCAACAGAGCCCTGGTGAATGTATATAATATCATGTTACTCGAGGTTTGTGAATGTGAATCAACGGTGTCTGGTGACCTTTGAGTTTCTACAGAGATAAGATGTCATGCAATGCTGCCTCTTATAATATATAATTTACAGTAAGGGATAATTCAAATATAAAGCATGTAAACCGCAATTTTCTCACGTACATACACAATTACGCAATATTTCTCAAATTTATATTCTGATGTTGTTGTTAATATGTTATATAATGTGTCAGGCCCAACTGTATAGGTGTGTGAAACAGAGCAAGACAATCTGAAAACATGTTTCAACTAGATTAGCGTTTGCGGGATACCGCAAAAGCAGAGCAGCCCCGGAACTTGGGGTTTCACTTACCCTGTTCCGCCTTTTACAGGCCTCACCAAATTGGGAATTTTCTCTTGACCTTGACCTTTGACACTCAAGGTCACACAATCAATGAACACATTTCATTGAGTATAACATTATTGTAATGAAATAAAGTGCTAAAAATAAAATTAATCCATTTTCTACATATATGTTGACCTTGCTGTGACCTTGACCTTCGACAGTTCGTACCCAAAACTTTTTGAAAATTTTGTACTTCTCAAGAGATAATATATACAAAATCTAAACTTCATAGCACAAAAACTTTTCAAGTTATTGTGTTTACAAGGAATTGCAATAACTTATATCTCATGACCTTGACCTTTGACCTTCAAGGTCACACAATAATTGAACACTTTTTATTGAGTATAACAATCATGTATTGATTAAAAGTGATCATAGTTAAAATTAAGCATTTTCGCTAAACCATTCTTAAGTCATGACCTTGCTGTGACCTTGACCTTTGACGGATTGTAGCCGAAACCTTTTCAAAATTTTTTACTTTTCCAAGGATGATATATATCAAGTTAGAGCTTCACAGCACAAAAACTTTTCAAGTTACCGTGTTAACAAAGAATTTTGCGGTGATTTTATAACTCGTGACCTTGACCTTTGAACTTGAAAGTGAACATGTCATAATGATTCCCTGGAAGTATTAACATTTAGACATGTTCATGAGTTCTGAAAAGCTAAATGGGATAAAGTTATACCAAAATTTGGTGCATTTTGTAATAACTCATATATCATGACCTTGACCTTTGACCTTCAAGGTCACACAATCATTGAACACTTTTTATTGAGGATAACAATCATGTATTGATTAAAAGTGATCAAAGTTAAAATTAAGCATTTTCGCTAAAACATGCTTACGTCATGGCCTTGCTGTGACCTTGACCTTTGACGGATTGTAGCCAAAACCTTTTCAAAGTTTTTTACTTTTCCAAGGATGATATATATCAAGTTAGAGCTTCACAGCACAAAAACTTTTCAAGTTACCGTGTTAACAAAGAATTTTGCGGTGATTTTATAACTCGTGACCTTGACCTTTGAACTTGAAAGTGAACATGTCATAATGATTCCCTGGAAGTATTAACATTTAGACATGTTCATGAGTTCTGAAAAGCTAAATGGGATAAAGTTATACCAAAATTTGGTGCATTTTGTAATAACTCATATCTCATGACCTTGACCTTTGACCTTCAAGGTCACACAATCATTGAACACTTTTTATTGAGGATAACAATCATGTATTGATTAAAAGTGATCAAAGTTAAAATTAAGCATTTTCGCTAAAACATGCTTACGTCATGGCCTTGCTGTGACCTTGACCTTTGACGGATTGTAGCCAAAACCTTTTCAAAGTTTTTTACTTTTCCAAGGATGATATATACCAAGTTAGAGCTTCATAGCACAAATACTTTTCAAGTTATCGCGTTTACAAGGAATTCTTAGAGTGAATACATATCTCATGACCTTGACCTTTGACCTTGAAAGTGAACGTGTCAAAATCGTTCCCCCGAGGTATGAGTAGTAAGGTATGAATAAGAGTTCTGGAAAGCTTAGTGGAAAAAAGTTATAGCTAGTAGTACGAGTGCGGCGGCGGCGGCGGCGGCGGCGGCGGCGATGGAAACTTCACAAAAACTGATAGCAGCCCCGTCCTTAGACGGGGCTGCTAATGACGCCTCTAAAGTGCAAGTCGAATAAAGTGAAAATAAAGAATATTGAAATTCAAAACCCCTTTGATCAAAACGACTGAAATGAACAATAATGTTTATAAATGATAATATACAGGATGATGTGAAAATAAAAGAATATTGAAATTCAAAACCCCTTTGATCAAAACGACTGAAATAAGCAACAATGTTTATAAATGGAAAAATACAGTATGGATAGTCTCGAAAAAATATATATTTAGCGGTGACAAAAAGGTATTGCACACCTCTGTTATTTGTACGCTCATCTTCATGTCACCTTGAATTTAGTTTCAACAATAAATACCCCGATAGGACTGTCCCTTTACAACTAGTCATCAACGTGTTGAGTAGTTCATATAAACATCTCAGAAATGCACGTGCAAATCAGCCTGAGGGTTTTAAATAATATTTTGCCGTCACGGGTTTAATAATATGCTAGAGACTTGTCGTGGGAAAATTAAAAGACACTTTAATTACCGATAATGAGTATCTTTCATTTCAAAATGTGTTAGAATGTTAGTGGTCATAAATAACTAAGCACCATGGAAAGGTATAGAAAAGAATAAAAGACTTATTACACTTATCCAAACTTTCTTCAAACATATACAACTTTCTTCCTTCACATGAAGATTATATAAACTGATGAAAGTATCTGCCACCTACCTACCTTTCTACCTGCTGAGCCCTTGCCCTCCTCCCTGAAGTGAATTCAACCACAACTTGTTCTCTTAAGTGAGCTTTTTACTTCCGCATTGCGATCTTAGGTCGAATCATGCAGATTCAGTAATCCAATATTCTTAGGATAGCGAAAAGTAGTGTTGTATAAGACAGATTAGATTAGTGAATTGTTTTTGGAAACACTAGCTCTCTATTAGAATACAAAAGTATGTTTTTGCATGTGCAATTCTAATGTTGCTGTAAAATGTTATATAATGTGTCAGGCCTAATTGTAAAGGTGTGTACAACAGAGCTCGACAATGACATGTTTATTTTCGCCTATAAAGTGCTAGTCGAATAAGGTGAAATAAAGAATAGTAAGATAACAAGTATTATTATTAAAAACGACTTTGGGGATGAAGTATGTATATAATTGATTATATCCGGTCCCAGTATGGATAATCTTTAACGATAATCAAGTATTTGCATGCCTGTGTCAATCGGTCGGACACTTTAAAGGGGCAGTATCACGTTTTTAGGGGAATATAAGGTGATGTCAAGAAAATGAAGATTAATGGTTCTAATTGAAAGACAATGTATTTAAACTTAATTGAGCAGTAATAATTCAAATATATAACGTAAAGTTTACCCATGCGATTCTTTTTTCTTACACAAAATGAATTAAAGGTGTTCACACAAAATGGCCGCGTATGGATTTTATGTGAATCTTCATACTTTGTTCTCTGACTATGGATTATTGGCTTGAGTAATGAGATTTTTGACATTGTCAAAATAATACATTTAGCATTAACTTACAATTATCAGTGAAAATTTTGAAAAATAAAATTATCAAAAAACCTTTAAGGGACAGTCCTATCGAGGTATTTTGTGGAAACGAAAGGTTGTACGCTCATCTTTACTAGGTTGTCAAAACAAAATCGTTACTCCCAGTAACCTGTTTCAACTTCTTTGTGTTATAGTCATTTACTAATGGCATTATATTCATAAACTGAAATGTCACCTCGAATTGCGTTTCAACAATAAATACCCCGAGTAGTACTGTCCCTATACAAATAGTCATCAACGTGTTGAGTAGTTCATATAAACAGCAACGAAAATGCACGGGTTCTTGCTATATCATGCTAGAGTCAGGTTCTTCAAACATAAAATCTTTCTTCCTTCACATGAAGATTATATAAACTGATGAAAGTATCTGCCACCTACCTTTCTACCTGCTGAGCCCTCGCCGTCCTCCCTGAAGTGAATTCAACCACAACTTGTTCTTTTATGTGAGCTGTTTGTGAGGTCGAAGAATGCAGCCTGCGTCATTCAAATGTCTAAGGATAGTAATTGATCTGCGAAAGCAGTGTTATAAACAGATCAGATTAGTGAATTGTTTTTAAGGCACTATCACTGTATTAGAATACTAAAGTATGGTTCTGCATGGGCAAATGAAACGTGATTCTGCACGTGCATGAGTTCATGAATATGCATGTGCATGTGTTCGTGATTATGCATGTGCATGTTACGTCCTTCTGCACCAAGTACACATGAGACATGAGACATACAATGTAACAAACCTGCTGCACAAGCTTTGACTAAAAATAATCCGTCGCGGATGGATACATCGAGTGTACGAGGAAGTTACCTGGTATATTCTTTACCAACAAAAAGAACCAACCCGCCAAGTGAAAAAAGTGTGAATTATTTTTATAATGTATGATAAACTTTTAAATAAACGATACTTTTTGATGAAATCGTAAGCAACATAAAAGTTTGAAATAAATTCATCTCACACGAGGGTTTTCAAATCACATAAAGTTATAGTTTTCGTGTCAGTGCCTTTGAGTAAAAAAAGTTAATAACTCCTACATGTTTCGATATTCTCAAACTTCAACACGAATAGAAAGTGTTAATCATTAGATAACAGAACATTTTGATTTCCACAAACAGGAGTAAAAGGAAAGGTAAATTATTCGTTATACGGTTCTTGTGTAAAACATAAACAGTATAAAAATGACCCAATGCCACGCATAGGTACATTATGGCACCTTATACATGCAACATATACATATTAAATGATAATGTGTGCGAGTGAGTGACCACTTCATTTTAAAACATTTTTAATATCACAAGACTCTCGCTACATGTCCTATGCAACCAAGTTTCACATTTCAAATGTTGAATGTGTGACTATTGAAACCTTCATAATACCTCACTTATTCGTGAAGGTAATGATTGTTTGATATGCCAAGTTTCAATGAGCTAGGCTAGGTTTATAAGTTCTGGATCTGCACGAAGCCTCGGACGCACGGACTGTCAGGCACGCGGGCGTAATTTCTACATCACAGAGATCCTAAGATGATAGTAACTCAATGTTTAGACTTTGAGTACAGTTCGGTTCATAACAATTGAGTATCATGCAAACTGGTGTAGAATTCAAATCATTAGAAATTTATGAAGTCCATAGTCGTGGAGTGCTTCCCCGCTCTTGCTGTAAGCCAAGGTCAACTCAGCGACATTGTTTTGCTAACGTTGACGGATTCGGCGTCCATGTTCCCCTCTACAGATGTTCTATCGGAGTGAGATCTGGAATCTTACCCATGGATTCATTGCATTGTGCAATATTTCTCTTGATAGTGCTCTGTGGGGTCAGACATTATCGTGAGCGAATGTGACCGGCAATTGTAGCTGCAACGATGACTTGATCCCTCTGCTGTTTACTGAGACGTTGCATCTTGTGACGGTTAGTGTAACGGGTTGACAGTTTTTTTTTCTTTTTCGCTTCCAAAAACTGGCTTTACATGTACATCATCATGCCATGTTGTCAATTTGCCTTGGTGTCTAAGATATTGCCAGAGTAGTGTTTTGATCCACTGTCCCTTGCCATACACATGAAATTAGTAAAATATTTGGACAGGATTTTTTTAGCCAATTATTACTCTGTTTCAAATGTATAAACAATGAAATTACAACTCCAAAACTATAAGTAAATTTCGTATAGAAAGCTAGTGAAGCAGTTGATATTGTAATTCCTGTAAATATATGGATGCATTCAGTGAATCCATCTGCCAACTGATCTACAATTTCATCCCATGAAATCAAAAAATAGAGCCATTGGCTCTGTAACTCATCAGGTATCATATCAAGTTTGCTTTATACAGGCCAGATGAGCTAAAAATGAAACTGATGTTATCTATTGCAAGAAAACCTATAAAAAAACTAGATTAGCGTTTGCGGGATACCGCAAAAGCAGAGCAGCCCCGGAACTTGGGGTTTCGCCTTACCCTGTTCCGCCTTTTACAGGCCTCACCAAATTGGGAATTTTCTCGTGACCTTGACCTTTGACCTTCAAGGTCACACAATCAATGAACACATTTCATTGAGTATAACATTATTGTAATGAAATAAAGTGTTAAAAATTAAATTAATCCATTTTCTCCATATATGTTGACCTTGCTGTGACCTTGACCTTCGACAGTTCGTACCCAAAACTTTTTGAAAATGTTGTATTTCTCAAGAGATAATATATACAAAATCTAAACTTGATAGCACAAAAACTTTCCAAGTTATTGTGTTTACAAGATATTGCAATAACTCATATCTCACGACCTTGACCTTTGACCTTCAAGGTCACACAATAATTGAACACTTTTTATTGAGTATAACAATTATGTATTGATTAAAACTGATCATAGTTAAAATAAAGCATTTTCGCTTAACCATGCTTAAGTCATGACCTTGCTGTGACCTTGACCTTTGACGGATTGTAGCCGAAACCTTTTCAAAATCTTTTACTTTTCCAAGGATGATATATACCAAGTTAGAGCTTCATAGCACAAAAACTTTTCAAGTTATCGCGTTTACAAGGAATTTTGCTGTGATTTTATAACTCGTGACCTTGACCTTTGAACTTGAAAGTGAACATGTCATAATGATTCCCTGGAAGTATTAACATCAAGACATGTTCATGAGTTCTGAAAAGGTAAATGGGATAAAGTTATACCCAAATTTAGTGCATTTTGTAATAACTCATATCTCATGACCTTGACCTTTGACCTTCAAGGTCACACGATCATTGAACACTTTTTATTGAGTATAACAATTATGTATTGATTAAAACTGATCATAGTTAAAATAAAGCATTTTCGCTTAACCATGCTTAAGTCATGACCTTGCTGTGACCTTGACCTTTGACGGATTGTAGCCGAAACCTTTTCAAAATTTTTTACTTTTCCAAGGATGATATATACCAAGTTAGAGCTACATAGCACAAAAACTTTTCAAGTTATCGCGTTTACAAGGAATTCTTAGAGTGAATACATATCTCGTGACCTTGACCTTTGACCTTGAAGGTGAACGTGTCAAAATCGTTCCCCCGAGGTATGAGTAATAAGGTATGAATAAGAGTTCTGGAAAGCTTAGTGGAAAAAAGTTAAAGCTAGTAGTACGAGTGCGGCGGCGGCGGCGGCGGCGATGGAAACTTCACAAAAACTGATAGCAGCCCAGTTCTTAGACGGGGCTGCTAATTACAAGACAAATGTAACGATTTCGGAATAAATTTCATTACGATTTATTATTATTCAATACTTTCTAGATCACCAATATCAGACAGTGAAAGAAGTCCACACTAAAATATCCAAGGAGAAATAAATTTGCCATAGACTGTCATCTAATGGAAAAAATAGGTTTTTAAGATTGTGACCCCTGTGACCCTATTTGGGGTCATGGGGTCACAAAACCTACAGTTTAGAATCCCAATTGGCCAAGGAGTCTACATGCAGTCTTTCAGCTCAATAGACATTTTGGAACTGAAGATGATGTTGAAAATAAGTTTTTAAGGTTGTGACTCCTGTGACCCTAATTTGGGTCATGGGGTCACGAAATCTTCAGTTTAGAATCCCCATTGGCCAAGGAGTCTGCACATATCATTTCAGCTCTCTAGACCTTTTGGAACTTAAGAAGAAGATGAAAATAGGTTTTTAAGGTTGTGACCCCTGTGACCCTATTAGGTGTCACAGGGTCACCAAAGTGACAAATTAGAATCTCCATTGGCCAAGGAGTCTGCACATATCATTATCAACTCTCTAGTCCTTTTAGAACTGGATAAGAAGATGAAAATAGGTTTTTAAGGTTGTGACCACTGTGACCCTATTTGGGGTCATGGGGTCACGAAATCTACAATTAACAATCCCCATTGGCCAAGGAGTCTGCACATATCATTTTCAACTCTCTAGTCCTTTTAGAACTGGAGAAGAAGATGAAAATATGGTTTTAAGGTTGTGACCCCTGTGACCCTATTTGGGGTCATGGGGTCACGAAATCTACAATTTAGAATCCCCATTGGCCAAGGAGTCTGCACATATCGTTTTTAACTCTCTAGTCCTTTTAGAACTGGAGAAGAAGATGAAAATAGGTTTTTAAGGTTGTGACCCCTGTGACCCTATTTGGGGTCACAGGGTCACCAAAGTTACAAATTAGAATCCCCATTGGCCAAGGAGTCTGCACATATCATTTTTAACTCTCTAGTCCTTCTGGAACTGGAGAAGAAGATGAAAATAGGTTTTTAAAGTTGTGACCCCTGTGACCCTATTTGGGGTCACAGGGTCACCAAAGTTACAAATTAGAATCTCCATATGCTAAGGTACTTGTACACAAAATTTCTGCTCTCTAATGTGTATGGTTCATGAGGAGAAGTCGAAAGTGTCAAAAGTTTACGGACGGACGACGGACGACGGACGGACGCCGGACGACTGGCCATGCCATAAGCCCATCTGGACTTTCAGTCCTGATGAGCTAAAAAGGTATTTGTAAGGTTGGTTGATTCTTTCATCAAGAATAAAGCTTTTCATAGCATAAATATGTTACAGTTTAAGGCTTGTAAGATCCCTGTCATATATGGTATAATTTGAAGTTTTTCTAGTCATCTGTATCAATATTCCTCCTCGACTGCTACTTATAAGTCATCTGAAATAAATAACAAGTATTTCATTGCATCAATTGGAAGCTAAGGCGATTGCACGTCCGTTTGCCCCAAAAGTTACCTTAAGCACTAAATGACTATATGCCATAAAAGCTGATCAGCTAAATATCATTTCAATAATCTAATGAAACAATGTGATATTTCACTTGAGGCATACCATTTCATCATGAATCATCATTTTTCTTACTCACTGATTCGAGGAGTGTCTTGTTTTGTCTGTCCAAAATTGTTGTAACTTTGTTCATAACTTTTCATATTGGAGTTGGGTCTAAAATATCCTAAATATGCATCCATCATTATAACACCAGACCTTATGAACTTTACAAATTTTCTGAAACCTTAAATTTGGCTCCTTTTTTATCAGTTAGTTTAAGTGAATTGGAGATGAACACCACTATCTCAGTTTGTCAGTTTGATATCAATAAATCTGTGCAAAACTTTGCACCAGTTGATTTTTTCTTGATTTTATTCTGAATAAGGACAAAACACCAATTATCAATAATTATGTTTATTCCACTTGTTTTCTATGAAATTATGTGAAAGTGATGTGAAAGTGATGTGAAATATATATACAAAATGGCATATATGACAAAAAATACTTTAACTGCAGTAATTTTCACCTTGCACTATTGTAACCAATCATATTGTTCATTGATTCAAAATTGTTATGGTTTCTGTTAACATAACTTTGCTTAACAAACATTTATATAAATAGCCAAATACAAACAAGTCTAGTATTCATGCTTTGATGCCTATCTCTGGATTTTATCATCGAATAGGACACACAATGATAAACAAGGCAAAAGTGAGCGCAGCTCACATACCCCCACCTGTAGTTTGACCGCCTTTGACGAAAATAGTGAAAAGTCATATGTTCTGATAAGTCCTAGGATTGTTACTGTATTTTTCCATCACATGATATAGAAAATAACATTAAAATTTAATTTGTCTGAATAGGTGTGAACTGGTATAACTATGATAATAAATGTTTTTCAACAAACTCTCACCTTCCATTCAGTTCCATGTAGGTCAATTTATATTCCAATATATGTATTCTTTGCAGTGGTATCAACATTCCAATATATGTATTCTTTGCAGTGGTAACAATATCAGTCATGTTCTATGTTCATACAGTGTCCATATGAGTATCACAATAGGTCACAATCCCTTTCTTTTGGTTACTTCCCAAAAGATAACGTGAAGGCAAAACAGTCACATTTACAATGTTTATACGGTATGTGTTTGGAAATATATTTACAAACTTGGTTTTCAACCTACTGTTTTCGGACTGTTTTGGTTCAAAATTTCAAAAATTATTTGAACTTTGGAATTAAAACCCCTAAAAGGCACAACAGCATCATATAGGTTACTGCCATACCAAGTTTGAAAATTCCAAGTGGTATAGTTTTTAAATTATGATCCGGAAACGACACAAACTCCAAATATCTGACCGTTTTTGGTCAAAATTTCAAAAATTATTTGAACTTTGGAATTAAAACCCCTAAAAGGCACAACAGCATCATATAGGTTACTGCCATACCAAGTTTGAAAATTCCAAGTGGTATAGTTTTTAAATTATGATCCGGAAACGACACAAAGTCCAAATATCTGACCGTTTTTGGTCAAAATTTCAAAAATTATTTGAACTTTGGAATTAAAACCCCTAAAAGGCACAACAGCATCATATAGGTTACTGCCATACCAAGTTTGAAAATTCCAAGTGGTATAGTTTTTAAATTATGATCCGAAAACGACACAAAGTCCAAATATCTGACCGTTTTTGGTCAAAATTTCAAAAATTATTTGAACGTTGGAAGTGAAACCCCTAAAAGGCACAACAGCATCATATAGGCTACTGCCATACCAAATTTGAAGTTTCCAAGTGGTATAGTTTTTTAATTATGCTCCGGAAACGAGACAAAGTCCAGAAATCGTATGGTTTTTGGTAAAAATTTCAAAAATTATTTGAACGTTGGAGGTGAAACCCCTAAAAGGCACAACAGCATCATATAGGCTACTGCCATACCAAATTTGAAGTTTGTAAGTGGTATTGTTTTAGAGTTATGCTCAAGAAACGATGGATGCACGGAAGGACACGCGGAGCGCTATATACCCCCGACTACGTCGTAGCGGGGCTATAATTAGAGGCACAATGTTGGAACCTACTTGATCCAGTATTCACTCAAGTAAATATCAAATCGGCTTCCAACATGCCGAGAATAACAACTACGTCAGTGTACATTAATCCTAGCAGCTCCTCAAACACCGCTACTGCCTTCTGGGGATTTGAGGTGAGGTTAGGTGAGGTTTAAAGCCTGCAACGCTATTGTGGTGAAACCTGCAAGCAATGGCTTGAACTAGCAAACCTTGAATTCAGTTAACCATTGCACTTAAACGTTACAGCATGTAGATCAGTTCTCTACTGCAGACATGGATCCTGCTTTACACGTAACAACTTTCATTTTAGAATTTTTTTTATGAATTATCCGCCTCCTAACCAGCGCTCAACCAAATTATCCATTTGTCAACCAACAATATATTGTTATTACATGGGGAAAGTATGTATTCAAACTAGTGAAATAATTTACTTTTTCGTTTGTATTTATTACATTTAAAACATTTATATTAGTATAGCGTGTCAAATGTAACAAAAATATTATGTTTTCCTCCTAAAACAGTATTTGTTCCAATAAAAAATTTTTTTTTTGCTTTCATCACTTTTGACAAAATATGTCAGATAAACATTTAATTATTTATATGCAGCCTAAGTTGATTACCGGAAGAATAATGTTGGTATCATAAGAGGGCCAAACCAGAAGGCAAACAGGGTATTGTAGCAGCTTCGAGGACACAAATATGCTGATGTAGCAGAATGTGTGAAAACACATCAGTGATATTTAGAATTATTTAGAGATCACGTGTGGTATTTTGAATCATCAATGTAAAGGTTTGTATCATACGTTTGACTACAATGACACCAAAGGAAAATGTCATCAACTTGTGATGCCTTGAAACCATTTTCTTCTCCCTTTTATGCTGCTCATTACTGGTCTCATATTTATATCTACTCTGAAAAGATAATCATTCCCCCTTGTCCTTCCCTCTTTTTCAAATCTTCGCGCCACTCTTCTCAGGATATCAATCTTTTTTCTTACATTCCTCTTCTCTTAATGAATTCTATAAACACCAAAGTTCCAGTAAATGATCATCTTTTCCCTCCTTGTCTCTTTTCCAAATCCTGAACCTCCTTCTCGACTTCAGCACAAGCTCGCTCTATCTCGTAATTCTTGCTCACGAGCCCCACCCAGCTCTGCTCCAACTGTTCCAACTTACTCCCGGCCACGCTCTGCTCGTTCTTCCGCTGCCAGTTGATCTCCTGGATCTTCTTGCGGAGATCCTGAAAATAGATTAAATTGTGTAAGCCTTATGAAAGAATTAAAATTGTAACATTTATATTTTGGTCAATTAAATATTTAAGTAGTGAGAATATGACATTATTAAGTAGAACACGGATATAGCGAACTTGGATATTAGCAAACATATTTTTACATCCCGTCAAAAGCCCTATGCATTGTGGCCAAGAATTAAAATTGTAACATGGTTATGTTTTGGTCAATTGAATATTCATGTACCAGGTAGTGAGGATGTACATGGATGATGGTTGACTGCGGATATCATACTGACGAGCTCATCTAAAAGGTGATAGTGAATCTCTATGTTTATCCTCATAGGAAGCTTCTATGAATTACCATGGCCTCTCTTCATTCTTACTCTGCCAGTTGATTTCCTCTATCTTATTTTTGTGGTCCTTAACCAAGATTTAATAGATTTTGAAAATTGTGTAATATTGTAATAGAGTTATTTTTTGGTCAATCAAACATTCATAAAGTGAGATTGTACATAAGTGTCTATCTAATTTATATCCAGAAGATGACTGTGCATCTCTATGGCTATCCTTATATGGGAAGATGTTTGAGTCGATCAAACATTCATAAAGTGTTGAATCTGAAATTGTACATGGATGTCTACGGCGACTGACTGGCTTATCTATATAAGATGACAGTGTATCTCTATGCCTATCCTTATATGGGAAGCTGCTAGGAATACAAGGGGCTTCTACTCCTGAATCATCACATATAGATCCTCAGAGTGACAACACTACAGCAATGACTTACCAGCAGCTTACCGACTCGCCTATCTTGCTGAATCATGAAATATAGATCCTCCGAGTGACAACACTACAGCAATGACTTACCAGCAGCTTACCGACTCGCTTTCTTGCTGAATCATCACATATAGATCCTCCGAGTGACAACACTACAGCAATGACTTACCAGCAGCTTACTGACTCGCCTATCTTGCTGAATCATCAGATATAGATCCTCCGAGTGACAACACTACAGCAATGACTTACCAGCAGCTTACCGACTCGCCTATCTTGCTGAATCATCAAATATAGATCCTCCGAGTGACAACACTACAGCAATGACTTACCAGCAGCTTACCGACTCGCTTTCTTGCTGAATCATCACATATAGATCCTCCGAGTGACAACACTACAGCAATGACTTACCAGCAGCTTACTGACTCGCCTATCTTGCTGAATCATCAGATATAGATCCTCCGAGTGACAACAATACAGCAATGACTTACCAGCAGCTTACTGACTCGCCTATCTTGCTGAATCATCAAATATAGATCCTCCGAGTGACAACACTACAGCAATGACTTACCAGCAGCTTACCGACTCGCCTATCTTGCTGAATCATCAGATATAGATCCTCCGATTGACAACACTACAGCAATGACTTACCAGCAGCTTACCGACTCGCCTATCTTGCTGAATCATCAAATATAGATCCTCCGAGTGACAACACTGCAGCAATGACTTACCAGCAGCTTACTGACTCGCCTATCTTGCTGAATCATCAGATATAGATCCTCCGAGTGACAACACTACAGCAATGACTTACCAGCAGCTTACCGACTCGCCTATCTTGCTGAATCATCAAATATAGATCCTCCGAGTGACAACACTACAGCAATGACTTACCAGCAGCTTACCGACTCGCCTATCTTGCTGAATCATCAGATATAGATCCTCCGATTGACAACACTACAGCAATGACTTACCAGCAGCTTACCGACTCGCCTATCTTGCTGAATCATCAAATATAGATCCTCCGAGTGACAACACTACAGCAATGACTTACCAGCAGCTTACCGACTCGCCTATCTTGCTGAATCATCAAATATAGATCCTCCGAGTGACAACACTGCAGCAATGACTTACCAGCAGCTTACCGACTCGCCTATCTTGCTGAATCATCAAATATAGATCCTCCGAGTGACAACACTACAGCAATGACTTACCAGCAGCTTACCGACTCGCCTATCTTGCTGAATCATCAAATATAGATCCTCCGAGTGACAACACTACAGCAATGACTTACCAGCAGCTTACCGACTCGCCTATCTTGCTTTGTAGAAAATGTGTACACAAGAGTTTGTTCAATTTCAGAAAGAGTGATCATGACATAAAAACTTAAAGTGTTTTTACCCGTAAAAACAGATGTCTCCCCCTTCCTCAAATGCTCCAAACCTCTTAACAATACTATCATAAAGCACCATTAATGTTCTCTGCATAATTCAACTTGAATAAATAACCTTTCAACTCCACAATTGCAGCTAACAAAATATTCAAAATTCTAATTGATTTGATGCTGAACCCTTGAAAAAGACTAAGTCCAAATTGTTGCAATGGAAATAAAAAAAAGTTAAATTTTAAAAAATCTATAACCTCCAAAAGGCATATCTACATGATATGGAGAGACTGAATACCAAGTTTGGTGATGATCGGTCACATAGTTTTAAAGATCTGCTCCGGAAACGAACACTACCCTTGAAAAAGACTAAGTCCAAATTGTTGCAATAGAAATAAAAAAAATACTTTTTTTTAAGAAATCTATAACCTCCAACACGCACATCTACATGGTCACATAGTTTTACAGATATGCTCCGGAAACGAAATGGGAACGCCGACGCCAAGGCCAACGCCGACGGGAACTCAGCTAAAACCAATATGTCTCCCGACCCTTCGGGGGGAGACATAATGATGAGGTAAAACAGGACAAAGCACCTGCAGCTGTTTCTGGGCGTGGTCCATCATCTGAGACAAGACGCTGTTGTACATCTTCCACGCGCTGGATCCATGGTCCTGCATGAGGTCCAGGTTGAGGATCCGGAGAGCCTGGTGTTCCAACTGAGCCTGGGAGTTCTCGAGACATTCCGTCCACGCTGAGATGTCTGTCATCTTTCCTGCAGTCGGTGTCGGAAGTTCGTACCGCTTCATGTTCAACATTTCCATTGGAAGACGTGACTGAAAGATATGAGAAGAAAGTGACATAACTTAAGAATATGAAAATGCAAGAAGTCAAAACTGCAGTTATCGCTGTTCTTTTAGACGTTTTCGTTTCTTATATCAAAACGCACATAACACTTGATTAGGGATCGTCCTGCCAGGAAATATATGTTTCAATCATAAATTGTTTTCTAATGCTCTCCGGCCGCTAAAAATAACAACGGACTAATACTGAGTTTCATATCTTTTGAACGAAGGCGTATCTATATTTATCAATCTGATTTGATTTGTCTTCCTCTGCAAGGCAAAGTCACCAACTGTCGGTGACAATCACCCGACTCGATCGGACTGCATCCAAGCGATTTAGCGAGGACCAAACGACTTCGGGGAGACATGATATACTGTGGCAAAATAAATTATTATCTAAAAGAAAACTGTCTCAGGTTTAAATTGAATTCTTTGAGGCATACATCTGCTGTATTATTTTATTGTTTGATGTTTTCTTGATTTACACGCCAAAGACAAATGTAACGATTTCGGAATAAATTTCCTTACCCAAATGATTTATTATTATTAAACACTTTCTAGATCGCCAATATTAGACAGTGAAAGAAGTCCACACTAAAATATCCAAGGAGAAACATGCCATAGACTGTCATCTAATGGAGAAAAATAGGTTTTTAAGATTGTGACCCCTGAGTTTAGAATCCCAATTGGCCAAGGAGTCTACTTGCAGTCTTTCAGCTCAATAGACCTTTGGGAACTGAAGATGATGATGAAAATAAGTTTTTAAGGTTGTGACTCCTGTGACCCTAATTTGGGTCATGGGGTCACAAAATCTACAGTTAAGAATCCCCATTGGCCAAGGAGTCTGCACATATAATTTCAGCTCTCTAGACCTTTTGGAACTGGAGAAGAAGATGAAAATAGGTTTTAAGGGCGTTGTCCCTGTGGCCCTACTTAGTGGCCACAGATCCACCAACTCTACACTTTTTAATCCTCACTAGCCAAGGAGTCTGTACACAAAGTTTCAGCTTTCTAGGCCTTATGGTTCTGGAGAAGAAGTCGAAATTCCACAAAGTTTACGGACGGATGGACGGACGCCGGACACCATGCCATGCCATAAGCCCATCGAGCCTTACAGGCCAGATGAGCTAATAAAAATTCACTGCTACCCATACAACTTCGAATCAATCGGTCACGTAAACAATGGACATTGGACTGTCAAATATTAAAAACAAAATCATCTTATTGGGTCCGAGGGTTACATAAGATTATGAAATGAATTCAAGTGTTAGTAGACTTAGTACTTGACAAAATGTATTCATAAAGCAACCTGCATGTCAATCAGTGACACTTACGCGCCTATGAATCAAGATGATCAAGGCTAGCCGATCGCGAGTCATTTTCTCAAAATTTGTTGTCAATAGAATTCACGGTAAAAATAAATGGCATCATTTGAAAATCTCGCTTCGATGAGAAATGACGTCTGTGCATGTGCGGTAAGCAAAACTTTCGAAAGGAATGAAAATGTGACATATTACGGAAAATGCTTATTTGGTGAGGGATTCTAAAGGTAGGCACTCATCCCCAGCCAGTACTCAGTAGAGAATTTTCATCTAAATCCGTCAATAGGATGATTCAGATATATTGTATAACAGTTATTTTCCTTAGTCATAATTAAGGATTCAGCCATAAGGCTGAATCCTTATTGTTATTGAGGTGTTTATTTATTTATTTTTTATTATTATTCCAGGAAATTTGTGAACAGGATTCAGACCAAACGGCCGATGCTATCGAAGCCAAATTTCACAGGCTGGTAGACCTTGTTGAGGAAAGGCGACAATAAGCTTTTGGGACAATTCAGCCCATACGTTAAAGGTCCAGTTCGAATCCAAAGTCGAAAATTTAACATTGATTTTTTTTTCAAAATGCACTTAGAGACCTAATTTTTTTTTTAAATGTGCGCAATCAAAAATGCTGCAAAAAAACAAATCATGGAAAATTCGTAGGTCACGTGGTTTGGCCGCCATCTTGGATTTAGTGCATTTTTGACCATTGCCGACCCCACCCACCTTTGAGAAACTTCTTCTCTGAAGATACTTGCACTAGAGAGCTGAAATTTATACTCAATGTAGCTGAAGCATTGTAGTTCTGAATTTGACTTCTACAAAGTCCTAACTACAATACTTTTCTTGCTGTGATTTTTCAAAGTTGACCAAAATCTAAAAATCGCAAACTTCAAGGGCAGATAACTCAAAACCCAGACCATAGAATTTTATGATTTTTGCATGAGAGTTAGACATTGGCAAGCCCTTTAAGATAAAAGAATAAAATCGCTCGCGAACAGTCATTTCCGGTCAGGGTCAGAGGTCAAACTTTGCATTTTTGACATGTGGTGTTTTGGTGGGTATGTTTGAAATATTGTAGCGAATCAACGGCGTACGATAACGCTTTGTTCCATACATGAAAGCCAAAAGTCTATAGATTTTTTTAAAATTTGACAGTAAATTTCTATATTTGTTTTACATTGAGTTACGGCCCTTTGAATATTGTCAATTCTGCTTTCGTTTTGAATGCATAGGATACAGGTATGTTAAAAAAGTTGTTAGTCATCAGTGATAGACAACAAATCATTGTTCCATATATCATTAGAAAGCCAAAAGAATACAAAATCTTTTAAAAATTAACAATAAATTCAGTTACTACATTTACATTGAGTTACGGACCTTTGAATATTGTCAACCCTGCATGCATTTTAAATGCATTTGATAACTGTTTGTTTGCAAATTGCGTTAATCATCAACAAAAAATTATAACCCATAAGCTTTTGACTGAAATCATTACATTTGTGCATTACATTTAACACCATACAGCGCTGAATCCGTTTGTCGTCGCTTGCGACTATATTTTATACTTTTTTTCATACTTGTTATGGGTTGAGTTATAAATTCATATTTTTTCACAAGAGACTTATTATTTCTTCATTCATTATTAGAACCTCCCAAACTCAAACTAATTACAAACCTGCAAACGTTCGAATTCACTTTTCATCATTTCGGTTTCAAACGAATTATAATTTGGAGCGGCAAGGTAATCTAGATAATTCTTGGTAGGTCTATAACGTCGTGTTTCCTCTTCCACCAAAGCAATTGCGGCTTCTCTGACTCCTGGTTCGTCATAACCGTGATCAAAATACGGGAGAGCATCAACAACAACTTCTCCGGCCATGTTGAAAAAGAAAATGTGCGTGGGTTATGTTAAAACACGAACGCACATCCCAGATACGAAATACGATTTCGCGTCTCCGGAAAAGGAAGGAAAACAATAATAAATTGAAGAAAGTATTCATCATACTATACAACATGATGTTCATAATTATACATATTAGTTAAATATGACACTCTACGAGTATAGGAAGAAAATATACCTTTTTTATTCAAATGACAATTTCGTTACCGATTTAGGTTTTCGATTTATCAAATATTTGTGTCTCCCTTAGAGAAAAGCATTTTAGGAACGATAACTCTTATTTGTTTAAAAAAATTAAAATGCTTATCAGGTTTGTGTCAACATAGCATGTCCTTGTCACGTAATCAAGGCCGACCTACAGATAACATTAAAGCTAAACGACAATGGCGAAGTATTTAGTAATTACAGCCGATGATTTTGGATATAGTAAAGAGAGAAATGATGGGATTGTGGATTGTTTTAAGAAGGGAATTGTAACCAACACGTCTCTCATGGTAAACGGAGTTGCGGTGGAAGATGCGGTAAAATCTGCTTTGAAACACAACTTGTCAATGGGTAAGTTTAAATACATTTTTAAGGAAAATAATCTATATACACCTAACACTTTCAATGTATTTCAGAGATTAATTTTTTTAATTGTTTTCTAAAATATATTGGTTTAGAAAAAAAAAATCTTAATTTTTTTGGTGTAAAAAGTGTCAAAAGTTACAACATTTCTCTATTGCAGAATCATTAAGCCATTTAACTTGTTCTTTTATATACTTCAGAAAGTGTTTTTAGTAATTTCAATATTATTCACTTTTATTATGATTTATCTGCAGGTTTGCATCTGAATATAACTGAAGGGATCCCAATCGCAGAGTCGACTAAAACAAGCAGCCTTGCGAACAACAATGGCATGTTTTTGGAGTCTTCAGGATTCTGGGATGCTGCTGTGGCAGGTCGCATCAAAAAGGAAGATGTGAGAAATACAAATGTTTTTTTTCTAAAGAAAAGGTTTATTATAAGATATTGGCAACTTCTCATGAAATGTAGACAGATTTAATTTTAGAAATGATCCCAGGGTAGATTAGTGGAGTTACCGTAACGTTCGTGCCCTGAGACAGGATGTAATCTAACTTTCGTTTTCCAACCAGCCACCATGACAATGTGATCTGTCATCTTATGTTCGTTATAGATAGGGTTCTGAACCAACAGGGCCCAAATGAAGCAACCAAAATACCCAGTATTCACTACCTCTTGCCACTTCTTCAATTAGACTCTTGTTATGGCATGTCAGGTGCGGAGAGAGTTTGAAGCCCAGTACAAGAAGTACATCAGTCTGGTCGGCCAGCCTCCCCTCCACGTGGATGGTCATCAACATGCCAACCTGGCTCCCGGTGAGGACGAATCTCGTCTTTGAGACAGAGATCTGCTAATTGCTGATTTATTGCCCAACAACTAATTTCCTAGACTAATATTTAATTTTAGTCTATTTCTAGTTTTCCTCAAGTCAGTATCACCAATTGGATGGAAAAATATGCTTACATAATAATACAATATACTGCCAATATTAATAAACAATCCAACATTATCAAAATTCAAAACCTGACAATAATTTAGAGTCTTTAAACAATGAGGAATCTACTCACCAGGGGGCGTATATGAAGAACTGGCGGAAGTGTTTGCTGAATATGGCGTCAAGAGCACTAGGCGTCCGATCGACCCGATAATGGATTCTGGAGAATGGGAGGCGTCCAAGTACACAGAGGGACTCAAGAAGGCAGTCCAGTATGCCAGGGAGAGTGAAGGGGCTTTCATCAAGAAAGGAATAAAGTAGGAGAAATTTGAATAGATTTTGAACAGAGACTTAATGAGGCACATTTAAAAAATAGGAGAAATGCTTTACATTTGTCCCAATGAATATTACTTTGAAGTACGAAAATTTTTAAAGGATTGAAACAAAAGATTTGAATTTAAATTTTTTTTTTTCCAAATCTGTGTGTCCTTTGTATGCTTGTCAGAATACTTTTTGGACCTTTTTTACAAGGTTAGTACAATGCTATGGTTCCATGCTTGATCTCAGAATCAGATCTATTACCTTTCAAATTTGTGGGCCTTTGTGTAAATTTTGATATTTTCACAGCTTTGCTTTAATCTGATATAAATTGTGTTGCTATCAATGAAATAATTCAGATGAACTGCTCTTGTACATTTTCTCTTCTTCATATGCTTTGATGTAAAACTATTCTGATAAAAACACTCTTGGCAGACCATTATGTATATTGCAATAAGCATTTATATGTGATAAGTTGAACTGTTATATGGTGAATGGCGCAGGTGCAATTTGAGAAGGATGTGTCCCTGATTTCCTTATTCGCAGTATAGTGGTAAATGAGTTATCTCTTGTAAATAACATGTATTTTCCATTTCTGCCATACAGCTTACAAATCTCAGAAATCTCTAATTGTCGATAACAAAATAATGAAGAAATACATCACTCTATTTTCGTTCATATTCATAATATTTTCTCCAATCAATATTCAAATGTTTACCTTTATTATGCCCCTCGTTATTTTGAAGTTCCACTGTATAATATTCATTCTTGTTTGTAAGCATTTGCTGATTCTTCTTCATGGACTTGAAGAAGTTCCCTTGGTGAAGCAAAAGTTTATGGAATTTTTCATCCAGTTAAAATCAACCAAGTTACAATGAATACAAATTTCAAAAAATTAACTTGATCGAGATACAAAATCCGCTACTCTAAGTCAAACCCCAGCTTCATGGTGGCAACCTATTCACTGCAGGTGAAACCTAGTCATTAGCAGATGAAGGACAACGTCGTGCTTGTAAGACTGCTAGTGGTTATCTTGTTGAAAGCATTGATCACAGGAGTTACTTGCCCCTAGCCTTTGATATCGTGGGCCTGTGACGGACAACTTGTGATTGGTTAGCTGAGCTTTAGTGAGAACATGCAACCTACAGGGCTTCGGTCAGACCTAGTGGAGAGAGGAAAACTGACAGAGCAAGTTTAATTCTCAAAATTTTAAACTTTTATTCCTCAGAACTAGACCTATCTTAATTAGACAGATGGAATTTTCTTCTTTCAGATTAAGCGACTGCTTCTTTGGCTTGAGTACTATGGGGCAAGATATGAGTGTGGACAGAATCAAATTTGGTCTGAAGCGAGCGTACGAAACAGTGGGGGGCGGAATCCAGCACCCGGTGTGTGAGTTTATGGTCCACCCTGGCTATGTGAACGGTGACGTCGGAGGGTGCGGCACGGGTCCTGATGATTTCTCCCAATCTGAGGAGCGTGAGCACGAAATGAGAGTCCTGGCTGATCCTGCCCTCCATGAATTCTACAAGACAGAGGGGATCAAACTAGCTCCAATCAGTCAGTGCTGGTAGAGTTACATTCCCTCGGGGATCAGGGATAACCTGCAGTCATACCTTGATGGGTTTCTGAACTGAGTAGTCTCATTGGATTGTGTTTTGTGATATTAAGACCTTGTACTATAAAGTCAAGGAATCTGAAGCTTTGACTACAGTCTAGCCTTGTAGTATGAATTGAGGATACTAAAAGATTTTCTATTTATTACTATAAAACATTTCTGTGACATTTAAGACCATGTACTATAAGGTCAAAGAATCTGAACCCCCTAAAATATGAAGTTTTGACTATAGTCTAGCCTGTATTGTATTTATTATCATTAAATGCTTCAAGTTTCGAAGTTGTTAAGATACATGTCGCCGTTTTCCCCCTAAGTAAATGTTTGGAACGATTTAGTTTCATCTTCAACTCTCAACTATAGTGTTTCATACCGAACCGAATAATGTACCGAAACAATGGTCCTGTACTGCAATACACACCGAACCTAAGCTCGTGCAGACCGTTTCACCTCTAGTCAAAGGTACTCAGATATCAACTAGTCTTGTTGATGAGACTGTAGCAGTACTCAGACCAGAAATACATTAAAGTATGAGTGACAGGTTTGATCCTATTTCAATGAGACCGCTGCTTCAGGATTAACTGTTGGCAATCAGGAGTATAGATGTGTAATTAATGAAATATTTCTCACCATGTCTGTCAATGTTGCAGGGTGCGTGCAAGGTTCTCCGTGTTTTTCAGGTGTTGCTGAGGATAAATATAACAAGACCTGCAATTTGGCATATAGGAAGATATTTGTGGAAAATATCATCAATAAACAGTTCTTTGTATCATATCCCATTCCACGCATACTTTTGTTTTCATCAAAACTAAACTAAACTTAAGTCATATAAAGTATATGTCCATAATCCTACATTTATAACTACTGATTATTGAAAGAGAGGGCTGAGCAATATAACATGATAGATATATATATATATACTTATTTGTTCTTTAATGGTGGAGTGTTACTTTGCCTTAATAGTCAAGAGAATATATACTGTATTCATGAAATCATCCTATATCATCAATCCATTTTCATCACAACCAAAATATATATCTAGAAAATCTACATATCTATGATTGTGATTTCAAATGACCTAAGAAACTTGATCATGTCAATATTTCTGTATGCATGCATTGATTTTAAATGTTTATGAGAAAGAAATAAGATGAAATTGATGTATGATTAACAAATAAGAGTGTTATTTTATATTTGTTCTTTAATGGTGGATTGTTACTTTGTTTAATAGTTGAGAGAATATATATATATTCATAAAATCATCCAATAACATCTATCCATTCTTATTACAACCAAAATAGATAATTAGAAAATCTACAGATCTATGACTGTGATTTCAAATGATATAAATCACTTTCTCATGTCAATATTTCTGTGTGAATTCCTGCATGCATGTGTTCATGTTCAAAATATTGATCCTGAATGTTTATGTGATAAAAATAAGATGAAATCGATTTATTTTCAAAATATATTGACTAAAAATGTATGTATATGTAACAAATAAAAGTGTACGTCATTAATGTTATTTTTCATTTCTACGAATTACTCATGATCTTTATTCATTACTGAAAACAATACTAAAACGCAAAACCTGTATGAATTAAAATTCATTCTTTTAATGCTTTACCTTCATCATATACAACAAAAATATCAACAATTTGTAAAAACCATGATTTCATCAATTTCACCCCGTTGAACAATATATTCAATTGTGTATTCATGTAATTTATAATGAAATATCATAATAATGAAATGAAAATTATATACCTTTAACGACAGGGTCATGTAAGCACGTTAATAAAACAAATTAAAAGACAGAAATGACTGAGATCTCATATACCATTCAAAATTATCAATTGCTTTCAGAAATTTCAAAATCACAATTGATTTTGAGTGGAGATTTTCACCAATTGAGTGTATACATAGTCAGAGCAGGGGAGCCTTGAGCAACCACGAGTGGATGGATATGCGCGTTATATAGATATTCATATTCATATATATAATAACCTAGCAAATGGCCTGCTTCCCATTTGAGTACAATTTATGAATGACACGAAAGACAATAAAATCATAAACTCCTGAAGGAAACCGTCCTTGCTCGGAAAAGTTATATGAGCACAGACTAGATTTGCTAGGTGAACCATATTAGGCAGACCATATTTCTTATCTCCCGCCAACCCTGATTTACCCTTCCGACATAAAATGAAAAAGGGTTTCTTATTTGTGACCTCTCCGCCGCCATATTCAAATTCACCCCGTTCCATTAAAATTTCTAAATTATCTCATCCAGGAATTTCATTTTCCCATTTGGCTTTTCACATTAAATTGTCCTAATCATGACAAGACCTGATATCTCCAATTACACACCACTTTTTACAAGGTATTTGTTCAGTCTAATCATTAATACAGTTGCACCTCGTTTATCCGGACGTTTTTGGTTACACAAGAAAATCAAGATAGCGAGTTGTCCGGTTATCTGAATGAAAGCAATATTGTTTTTGGTACGTATTTAGTGAAGCTTTATTCCAACATTAGGAAATGTGCTCAGCTCCAAAATCAATGAATTAATGAAAATCAATACTAGAAATTAAGGACCACATTAACATGCACTTACAGAAAGTCTCCTATCACAGTTTCATATGGCTGTAGTTTAGATCTTTTCATAACTATCAAGATATGTGCTCCGTGTCAACCCACAAGTCTCAATGAAATGACACAGGTGCATTGTGCTAATTCAAACTTCAAAAGATTACTGAATGGATTAACAATTAACTCAATGAGTCCCTTTAAATACAGTTTTAAAAGTGGGTATGCTTATTAGCGATCAGACCGTCCAGTTATCTGTCTGTGATTTCAGTACAAATTTAAAGATGCTGTTTTAAAAATGAGTATATTTAAAAGTGAGTACATTTACTTCTTTATAAAATCCTCCGGATGGCGAGGTTTGTTATCCGAGGTTCCGGCTAAGCAAGGTTCAACTATACTCGTAATTGTGTGGATATTCTATCGATATCAATAGCAAATAAAGTTGATTTTCAGTAAATAGTTAAATTGATGAATACTCAGCATTTGTGACATTTTTCCAAACTTAGAAATCACAGACCGAAAGCCAATGGACACCTTACATATGGCACTTTGAGGGTACACATAAAACATGATACATTCTATGAGGTGCACTAGATATATATATATTCATTTCCAGAACGACTCTTTGTTTTTACCTACAGCAGGTAATTATTCTTAGCTGTCAGTGTAAATCAGGGATTGGGAAAGGCAGGGGCCATTTTGAAGTTTACTACTGATACAAGGAGACTGCCCATTTTCAATTCAGAACATTGCTAAAAATCCTGAAAATGGTCAATTATCATAGATCTCTTTCCCAACCCTGGTTAATTGTGCTACTTCAGAGACCAAATCATTGAATCATGAAACATTTGCGGATCATGTGAACCAGAAGTTTTGTTGAAGATATCCTTCGGGTGGAGCCATGCTCTGTTTCATCTTGAAGTTGTTAAGGCTCTGTTCAAGGAACAGTTTTAATCTCGCCACCGGACCGCCGGCCACCGCGACCTTCTGCAACTGTGGTAGGAAGTCTTTATACAACATGAACAACAGTTTCACAAACTGAACCTTGTACGTGCTGTACAGAGCATGGCCGGTGACCTGCAGGAGGTCGTAGGTCAAGGTCGCTGTGATGTCGGGTTCAGGGTCCATATTGAGAACTCGAGAGAGCCATATCCAAGCGTGCTCGATTCCGTGGGGGTGTACACTGTTGGCCCTGGGAGGAGATGATACGAGGATAGCGGCGTAGAGACGCATTAGACCGGACATCCTCTTGAGGAACTTATCTTGGGCCTCTATCGTTCCATCGTCATCAACTTTGTAGCCCAGCAGCCTAGAAAAGATGTGTTTTCAATTAAGTAAATTAATCTGAATTTGTTTTGAAAAGTAATTTTCATCTGGCGTTATGACATTACAAATATTGTTCATAAATTTTTATATACAATTGCTTTGAAATCTTTAAAATTACAATGTCACAATTTTATTAAATCAACCGTAATCAGAACATTTTTCTGGAAACAATGAAAATAGAATTTTCGGATGACAACAACAAAGGAGTATCACCTTCATGTAAATGTCAGTTTTAACCTAAATTTGATTAAAATCAATAGTTGGAGAGTTAAATGTTTAAAAGTAATTTTAGGATTTGTTATAAAAGAATTTACTTGTGGTATTCCTGTGAGGACATGTTGGGATCTTTAGGGAAGTAGATGGGCACGATGTAGGGACAGAAGGCGTGGAAGTGAGCCAACATCAAGTCTCCCAGGTCGCTGTGCTCAAACCATAATCCTGCTGCTACCATGGCGATAGCAAACGCAGACTCGTGTTTGGAGGAAACCTGTTCCTCTCCTTTTTTCTAGAAAGAATTGAAGCAATTAAAGTTATAGGAGAATGTTAGAGATAAAAATTTTTTAACATTTCATAAGTATTGTTTAAGATAAAGGGTATGTTAAAGTAATGCAAAAAACTTTTGTTTCCCAAGAGTAAATGAGGCTGGCACAGGTCACATGATACGAACATAGAATACATTTCTATACAATCGTAGTATTATTATGGCGTCTTAGGAAAACAATTACAATGTGGAATTTTATCCACCTGAAATAAAAAACATTCTTATCAATTTGAACTAATTGTGAATTAAGTAAATCTGAACATCAGCAATTAAGCGAGGACGAGCTGTCTGATGTCAGCCCTGAGAGAGTGGGAAATATTCAAGTGACGTCACTCTATTGTTCTTTCAGGACAGTCTTCTTAATTTGACTCAGGTCTGATACAATTTGCTTCCAAAGGTAGATATCAAAATTAAGTCCCTCTGCCCTGGGAAATTTTTTAAAATTTGCCCACTGCCCAGAATAATATTTTTTTGAAAATTTGTTTTGGAAAGTATAATATATGTCAAGATAATATTTTTTTAACATTCTCCTATTGATGAATAAGTAAGATTGGTGCACTTTTTTTTCATGTTAATCCTTCGAATTTAAGAGCCCTTTAACTCTTTACCAGCTGAATTATTGATGCATGCCTGCTCTCATATTTTGGGTCACTTTATCTCCAACAGTACAGCCTTGTTCTCCATGTGCTGGTTAGCTGCTGGTGAGGTCATGTTTGCCTGACTCTGAGGGTGTTGGTTTAAATCCTGATTGAAAAACTATTTGTACTATTGCAGATGGTGTGATCCAAACTATGTCTATATTACATTTGTTCACAACTTAAATGACATGTATCCCTAATACTTGAATAGATAAGCTACAGTTTGTGAAACCTGTTCTTTGTTAGTTCATATTTTTTTTTTTTTTTTTGTTCTGAGTTTGGTCCCGTTGCTAATGGCTGAAAAATTGCCCAAGCCATGTTAAGCACTAACTCACTCACTCACTCGGAGTTTAGTGTCCAAGTATGTCTCACTATGTGTTAAGTACATTTTGTTGATCAATAGTAGGTTCTAACTAGATTAGCGTTTGCAGGATACCGCAAAAGCAGAGCAGCCCCGGAACTTTGGGTTTCGCCTTACCCTGTTCCGCCTTTTACAGGCCTCACCAAATTGGGAATTTTCTCGTGACCTTGACCTTTGACACTCAAGGTCACACAATCAATGAACACATTTCATTGAGTATAACATTATTGTAATATGAAATAAAGTGTTAAAAATTAAATTAATCCATTTTCTCCATATATGTTGACCTTGCTGTGACCTTGACCTTCGACAGTTCATACCCAAAACTTTTTGAAAATTTTGTACTTCTCAAGAGATAATATATACAAAATCTAAACTTCATAGCACAAAAACTTTTCAAGTTATTGTGTTTACAAGAAATTGCAATAACTCATATCTCATGACCTTGACCTTTGACCTTCAAGGTCACACAATAATTGAACACTTTTTATTGAGTATAACAATCATGTATTGATTAAAAGTGATCATAGTTAAAATTAAGCATTTTCGCTAAACCATGTTTAAGTCATGACCTTGCTGTGACCTTGACCTTTGACGGATTGTAGCCGAAACCTTTTCAAAATTTTCTACTTTTCCAAGGATGATATACCAAGTTAGAGCATCATAGCACAAAAACTTTTCAAGTTACCGTGTTTACAAAGAATTTTGCGGTGATTTTATAATTTGTGACCTTGACCTTTGAACTTGAAAGTGAACATGTCATAATGATTCCCTGGAAGAATTAACATTTAGACATGTTCATGAGTTCTGAAAAGCTAAATGGGATAAAGTTATACCCAAATTTAGTGCATTTTGTAATAACTCATATCTCATGACCTTGACCTTTGACCTTCAAGGTCACACAATCATTGAACACTTTTTATTGAGTATAATAATCATGTATTGATTAAAAGTGTTCATAGTTAAAATAAAACATTTTCGCTAAAACATGCTTACGTCATGACCTTGCTGTGACCTTGACCTTTGATGGATTGTAGCCAAAACCTTTTAAATTTTTTTTACTTTTCAAAGGATGATATATACCAAGTAAGAGCTTCATAGCACAAAAACTTTTCAAGTTATCTTAGAGTGAATACATATCTCGTGACCTTGACCTTTGACCTTGAAAGTGAACGTGTCAAAATCGTTCCCCTGAGGTATGAGTAGTAAGGTATGAATAAGAGTTCTGGAAAGCTTAGTGGAAAAAAGTTATAGCTAGTAGTACGATTGCGGCGGCGGCGATGGAAACTTCACAAAAACTGATAGCAGCCCCGTCCTTAGACGGGGCTGCTAATTATCCAAAATTTTTGTTGAATTTGCAAGATACAAAGGCTTATGCAAATCACATTCAAAAGAAGCAAAAGAAGCTACCACAAACATGTTGAGTGCCCAAGTATGTATCACTATGTTTCAGTTAAAGACAACGTTTAGCTTGCTAGTAGGTTCTAATTATCAAAATATTGTTTTATCTATTCATTATCCAAAAGAAGAATAAGAACCTACCACAAACATTCTAGCAACGAGATTTTTACAGAAAGCAATTCCCTCTGGGGCGTCCTTAGCGGACACGTGCTTCCCTTCGATCTGGTGTCCCGCCAGCAGGTGGATCAGTTTCTGGAGCTTGTCTCGCAGGTGAGCGCCATCTACTGGGGAGATTGCATTGATCGGAGTGTTCACAGACTTCTGCAGTTCAAACCGGTACTTTTTCATCTGCGGTAAAAAGTTTCATTCCAATTAATTAGAGTTTGAACATTGTATCACAATCTTGTTTTGAAAGAGTTTGATGGGAGCTATTGGGGGAATGCCTGTCATTGCTGTGCAAACACAACAGAAACTCCTTGAACATATTGCAAAGTGTAGCAAGAACCTCTTTGAATGATTTAAAAACAATGTGTTTCTAGTTACTTTGAACATCAGACCCTTCACGGCTTGCTGTTGTTAAACCCAGAACCTCTGCATTTGTTTCAGTATCGCTATATGTATTGTATTGTGACCTTCGTTATAAGGATGGCTATCCTTCCTCATATCTGTATTGCAATATATTGGTACTTCTTTAATTCAAGTATGTGCATGCTTTCTTGTCTAAATATGAGCGTTAAGAATGATCATCATCGCTCAGCTTTGAGCGGTTTTGGAAAAAAAAATTTTTTTTGATTACGGTTTATATGTATTCATTTTTGAGCTATTTCACAACACAACTTCAAACTTTGTAAAAAACTTTCCGACAATCATGTTTTAATTGGATGTGTTTTTATTGGAATTTTAGATAGAAATAGCTCGTTTTAAAACGTTCGATATATTGGATATCTTCAGAAGTGTGTACCGATTCGTATGACGTTGTTCCTGTATTGCAATATACCGATATATCGATAATACCGCGCATCCTTACTTCGTTACATAACAGTTCATGAGGTACCTTTATCGTGACATCCCTAGTGTATCATAAAGTACCTGTGTATTGCCTGTGAAAGGGGCGAGTTGTTTCAGGGTGTTGTCGAGCATTGCCTTGTACTTCTCATACTCTGTGACAACTTCGTCTATCACACTCTGCTTCGGTGCAACTAAAACACACAGGGATAACATTACAAATAAAGCTGCAAACAATAAATTTTGCCTAATGCGGTCTTAAAAGGATGAAATGAAAATAATAGTCTTGTTTCATGATTGTGTATGAAATAAGAGTGTTTATACTATCTAGGTTCTAATCCTGCAAGTCTTGTGTTGCCTAATACACATGAAATTAAAGAAATTAAATATTTAAATAAAGGTACAGTAATTATTCAAAATATTCATAGACTAAACTTCAGTCAATGATAATAACAAAAGTTTCTTTGCCCTTTAACCTGTCAACCTATTTGTTACTTGTTTCTAAGCAGTGAATGGGTTAAGGATCGTTGGACTTTGTTATAGAATTTCTATCCAGCCCTATCCTAGTCAAAATGTTTGTAACATACTTTGTTTTTAAATATCAAACTTAATCAAAGTAACAGAAAACTTTATGCAAAATCTTACGTTGTTCTGCCTGTGCTTTTGCAGCAGCCTGCAAAAAGAAGATATATAATTGCAAGAAATGGATACAAATTTCAAGACAGTAACTGGACATTAATTTTAAACTTTGACATATATGCAAGAAATTTTTTGAACAGATATAATGCAGGACATATCAATCAAATATTTCTGTCTCGTTGCCAGAAAGAATTATCATTAACTGAGAACAAAACCTATATACAATTCATGTCTTCATCAAAAGGTTAATGAAACTACTGCTAATTCTGACAGTTTCTCTCTGACAATCCCATACAAGCCAGGCCCAAATGTATTCTCTACTTGTCCTAAGGGAGTGAGATATTTAACTTGTCCATGTTTCTTTAAATTACAAGGTGCAATATGTAAAGGCAAGGGTCCAAATTAGTCCTATTGGGCTACTAGCCATTCGGACTAGTCCATTCCTTTGAGCACTGGCTCAAAGATATTAAGACTAGCCAAATACACTGATATAATTGCATTTTCTTTAAATTCAACTAGTCCTTCGGACTACCAATGAGTGCACTTTACTAGCCCAGCATCTTTTTCACTAGTCATGGGCTAACAGGCTAGTGCTAATTTCGAACCCTGAAAGATATATGTATATATAATATGTAAGTATATAACAACATGCACCTGAGCCTTCTCCGCGGCCGCCTTCTGTTGTTCGTGTAGCTGGTGTTGCCTCGTCTTCTCCACCTCCTCCGTCTTGGCCTTCTTCGTAGCCTCCTCTGAATCAATCAACAGAGTTTGATCATACAGGAGTTCATATCATCTATCCATCACATCCTTCCATCCTGTCTCAGGGTACGAACGTTAACTCCACTAATCTGTACCCTGGGCTCAGAAGCTAGATTGGCTTGTGCGGCCCAACTATATCCCAAGTTGGGCCACACAAGCCAATCTAGCTTCTGAGCCCAGGGTACAGATTAGTGGAGTTAACGTTCGTACCCTGAGACAGGATGCATTAACTCCTTCAATCACTCGCTAGAGCCTACAAGATGAGTATTACATTCAGCTGTCTAATTAAGGAAGTTTTAATAACAAACTCACCAATAAGAGCATGGTTAGACCCGAAGGCAGCTCACACCTAGCAGTGTAAGTTTATGCAAAGGGAAGAAACTATTATTCATAGATTGTCTAAACTCACCAATAAGAGCATGGTTGTAGTCGTACATGTTCTTGCCTAAGTCAATCAGACTCTTCATTGTGGTCACTTCCTTCATAGACGGTTCTGCCTCATTCAGAATTGACTCCGCCTTCGTCATTAACTGACCAATCATCTGCCTGGGATTCTGTTTTACTTCTGGGATGTGGTTCTTGCAAGTACAGTTGTCATACTCGGCCATTAACTTGTCATGAAGCTGCTTGATGACTCCACAATACTGCTTGACTACCGCGCGCCGCTTTTCTGTTTCTATCCTGACATAGTTCAGTTGATGGAATCAGAGTGACATTGCAACAGTGTCTTATGTTCGTAAATGAAAGGGGCTTATGTCCGTGGTATTGGAAAGACAGGGGCCATCATTTTGCACTTTGGATGAAATAATAGCCCTGAATTTTGAAGGTTTATTATTGATACAAGGCCAGTCTTAAAATATGTAATTTACTGAAAATTCTTAAAATGACCAAATGTCATAGATGTTTTGCCCAATCATGTTCAAAAGCATGAATTCAGACAAAGTTTTTGCCAGCAAGGTTGGGTTCAGAGTATTATCAATTATAAATCACTTTTCTTCACCTGCACACATTGTTCAAAGATCTCACCTTTTTCTCTCTTCCTCTTGTTGTAATTCCTTTTTCTTTAATTCTCCTTCTCTCAGTTTTTCATCTTGCATCTGGAAATGAACATAGACATTCAAACATTAGAAACAGTTAACCTGCCACAGGCTCAGCAACTTTGTCAGCAGTCAAGACTATTCTACAAGCAGAAAGGTTGGGGTACAATGTTACACTGAATATCAGCGCAGTAGTGAGTACCACCCATGGTTTTCTAGCCGATGCTTCGATAGTCACATTGGTGTTGCTGCTTTCTCCCTGTAAGAATACTAGCCGCCATGATATACCTGAAATACTCGAATGCGGCGTTAAACTCCTAATCACTTCACCCTCGAAAAAGCTCATTTTCAATTTCAAAAACAAACAAAAATCAAAACAATGGAAGTCAGTCTGTACAAATCTGTACAAAACTTCGATCTAGCTTTTTATGCAAACGAAAATGAATGTGCAAATAACTGAAGATTAGCTAGTATTCTATATGTCCAGCTTGGTCATTTAGGCTTTGGGCTGACAAGTCTTGGATCAGTGTTTAAAATGTAACCTGTCTGGCAGTCCTTAAACTGGCTACTTTTTGCCAGGACTGAATACTTTTTGGTCAGGACTTCTAACTTTTCAAAAATTTCTTTATTTTCCCCTTAGGAATTGACCAATGAATTTTCAGGACAGGCTAGGTTTCCAAATTATTGTATGCACTGCTCGGATACATCAAGTTGGTTTATATTTGCTTTCTCCTGAGTATGTAGATATTCAACATACCTTTTTCTGAGCCTTGTGAAAGTCTTTCAGTTCTTTTGTTCTCTTGTGTGCCTCTGTTTTCCTGGAAACATACACATCATTTAGTACAAAGTTGTAATTTTATCATTTAGCACAAAGTTGTTGATAAACTCCACAAAAATATTATGATTATTTCCATGAGATAGACTCTAAGCATAAAACAGCTTATGAGTTATGATTCATTTAAATCAGAATTGTTAATCAATTCAATCACATCTTAATTAATCATCAGCTTATGAGTTATGATTCATTTAAATCAGAATTGTTAATCAATTCAATCACATCTTAATTAATCATGATGTCTTGTACAAGGTTGGTGATTATGTCCTTATTTTGATGAGTTGGCTGGTTACCCTATCCCTGAACCTACCCTTCGAGCTGTTGTTGAGCTGTTTTCTCGTAGTGATGTTTGAGGGCGGTCTGTTCCTGTCGCTCCAGCTCGTGAGCCTTCTGTTCCACCATCGTCTTCAGTCTCCGGTCATTGTTTGTGTACTCTTGGATCTTGTTGTCAACAGCATTCTGCTCACAGAGATCAACATAAGGTTATAATAATAATGTGCATACTCAGTGTTGATTCTAGGAATTTAAAAAAGAGGGCCCAATGCCCCATCATATTTCAAAATAGGGGGCCTCCACTAATTTACAGGGGGTAAATGAAAACACCTATTTACATGTATATTATATAAAAAATAAAAAATTTATTGGAAATTTTCATTTTGTTTTTGTCAAATAAAGTCTAAAATATTGAATCAGAATTTATAATAATAACAAAGGGAACTTTGACCAAAAAATAATGCTCTGTTTACGTTTGAAAACTTACAGTTACCTATATCTATTTTTAACCTTCACTAACGTAGCATGCTTGCCTCGTGTTACATAGTCGATCAGTGGATAAAGCAAAGTTTTAACTGCGTTTTAGACGTTTGCGACTGTATATGACTGTCAAATCGAAATTGATTCTTATGATTATCATAAATTGATCGATATTTTGTAATCATTTTGAAATGCCGTTTGAATTTTCATTCACAAAGTAATCAAAATCGTATTTCCCGATCACTTTGCAGCCGCCATTTTGTTTACCTACAGAGATTCTTGATTATCCTTGTTGCATGTTTCTGTGATTTGAACTTCTATTCCACCCGTAGAACTTCTTTTTTCGAAACTAAACTCAAAAAGAGTAATGCTACGCTTCATGATTTACAATATTTTCGCATAAAAACCATTCGAGCAGCATTCGAACTTAAGTGCATGCGAGGCTTATGCTAATGTTTAGCGACCTGTGATTGGTTGAAAGCTGTCGAAGTGCAGCTCCGCAGAAAGGTGTTTTATAAGGCCAGCTTCGATTGGTCTAAAATAAGATTGTTTACCTCGACACACAGACACTCGCGATATTCATTCATTCATTCAAAGTATCCTTTCAAGTTTAATCTACTAAACGTCTATTATTTAGCAAGATATACCGCGGACAGAAATGAATTTTGCGGCCTTTATTTATATTTTGCGGCCTTGGTGACGCACTGTTTTTTAAACTGGGGGCATTTTTGTGAAAATAGCGGGATTCCCGCAAGGCCGCGCTCTAGAATCAACACTGATACTTATATTGCGCCCTTTCCACGTCCTAAGACATGCTCAAAGCGCTACATTATTACCCCAAAGGAGTTTTCTTTCACAGCTGCTGCTAAGCGCTAATCACGACCATGTAGGTCAGTACATACCCATTTTAACAGCTGGGTGGACTAAGTGCAATGTGGATGAAGTGCCTTGCCCAGGGACACAACATAGGATGAGACCCAAGTCAAAACATTTTGGTGGCTCCACCAGGATTTGAACTCGGGTGTCCGGCATGAGAGGCCAGCATGCTAACCACTACACCACTGTCCTCCATGTTATAGTTGAAGTGATAAATAAATCAATCACTGGTTGTCGGCCTATTCTGATCTATTTGAACCCTTTGCAATGGTAGCAGTGTCCGAAATAACCACTAGCCCGGTAGCCCGATGCTAGTTGAAATTTGCCTTGGCTAGTAGAAAAAATGTAATGATAGCCCGGTTGGCTAGTGTGGGTTGGTATATTAACAATATTTTGACTTCTTTTCGTTCAATTTTGTAATTGTGTCAGTTTCCGACCACCCTCATCACATGCCAAGACCTCTTGAGCAGATATTTGTTTGATTTTAAAACAATGAATTTCAGTGTTTTTACTTTATTGGGCTAGTAATTTTTCTTTTGGGCTAGTAACTTTGAAAACTTTCTAGCCCGGTTTGCTTGTGATTTTGAAAAATTATTTCATACACTGAATGGTAGGAGTATCCTACTTCTCAAAATTTTCAGGGAAACCAAGCCAAAGAGTCGGCAAATTTCCCCAGGACCCCCTCTAGGAACAACACTGATCCTGTGTACTATTCCTTATTCATAAACATCGCCATTAAGCTTTAAAATACAACGGTGCAAAATGTGTCTACTCCCAACCATTTGTTTCAATCCAACAGATCACTCACCTTGGCCTTCATGTTCCATACATCCTCACATCGCCGTATCTCCAGACAGGACCGCACATATTCAGGAGATTTGGGTGGCGACATGTACGAGCTGAGGTTAGGTTTATTCCGGTTATCTCCCTTGGCATCCACACGCTGCTTGACTAATGGTGTGACCTCAACTTTGACCTTTACTACTTCCTCTTTGCTGAAAAATGCAGGGGATTAAAAGCAATGGTAGGAGTTTATATTTTCTAACAGGCAAAATTCAGTAATAGTTCAGGACTATTTGTAAAGGTAGTCAAAGTGGCAATAAGTAATCTTTGTTGTAGTGATATTTGTTGAGGGACATATTTGAGATGAAGATCCATCAGGCCATTAGAAACACATAGCCTAAAGCCTTTGCTCTCGATGTGTTTTGATTAACATAAAATTTAGACACATCAATTAACCACTGAATTTCCTTTCCAAAAAACACCAATTGTCAGACTAACCTAACCGACTAAGAGTCCGCAAACTCCAAACCGGGCTCAGTTAAGTCATGCAGAAATTACCTCCCCTTGAGATAATTAGACAGTTAGCTTCCTTTGTCAAATAGGTACAATGGGAGATGACTATCAAACTCTATACTTTTTACTCTTTACTATTGATCTATACCTAGAGAGTAATGGAAGGGAAGTTACAATAGTATACTTTGAGGAAAGGATAATAATCTGACTCGAATGATGAAATCCCCAGTCTGTTTATAGCATGGGAGGGGGATCAGTACACAGGAATAACTTTGGACAGGGACTTTGGGATATTTACCCATTGATGAATCAAGATATCCCATTATCAATTCTACTTAGGTAGAAAGTCTCATTGCAAAACTCAAAACTATTATTTTTATTCTGAAACATTTCATTGCTTTCTCAGAAAATCCCATTATATTAGGCCAAGGGAAGATTTTTCTCCCTTTCATACTTTGAACCATATAGAATACTGAGCATCTATATGGTGGATATTAGGCGCTCTATAAATGAATTATTATTATTATTATAACCAGGGTGATCCCTGTGTGAAGGGCCCCATGGTCTATTTTCTTTTCTTCTGAAACATCCCATTGCTTTCTCAGAAAAGTCCATCATATTAGGCCAAGGGAAGATTTGTCTCCCTTTCATACTTTAAAGCAGGGTGATCCCTGTGTGAAGGGCCCCTTGGTCTACAACTGCACCTCTTGTTCTTCTGCTCCTCCTCCCCCTGCAAGCTCTGGATGAGTCGATTGTCGTTGTGGTTGGTTGGACTCTCATGGTGATGAAACGGAAGCTTCAGTGGTGCGGACACCTCGTCTGTCAGTCGCTGAAAGTGAACCAATATCAATTTTGAGTTATATGATTTTTCTGATAGACAGAATTTTTATTCAGTATCATTTAGGGATGGTTTTACATGTTTTGGCCTCTATCGATGAGTATACAACAGCAACAAATTTTATAAAATTGTGTAGTGTAGAGGTATTATACAAAATTTGTTGCCAATTTACATCAACAGAGGAACAAAATACGTAAAACAATCATTTAATATTATTACAAATCGACCACTTAACAAAGTTTTTCTTAATACTTTTCAACAATCTAATATCAATGGTGTGAGATTGTGGGCTTGTTACACAAACATGTCTCATGAATTAAGTATCGGTCCATTTGTTGTGATATTTTGCATTAGACTTGGGGAAATAATTTCTGCTTCAATCACACAATCACCATTAATCTAAGTGTCGCCGGATGTATTTCATGATACATTTCGTATAATGCTTCATTTCTCTTTGCTTTTTTACAAGCTCTCTTCTTTTCACAGTCTTACTATGGTCGTAACACTAATAGTATCTCGTGCAGTACCTGTTCCGTGACGTAGGCATTTTCAAATTCGCCACTTCATGTCACCCCATGGCCGAGGTGAGTTGTCATACCCCTCGGCCACACATCATCTTTTACTGATGTATCTTTTATATTTTACAGAATAAACCATTTTAAACTACACCGCCATAGTCAGATTACTCAGCGGCCAGGACCCGCGACATAAGCATAGATTAATTAGTTATTGAATGACATTTATTTTATCATCACACTTACAACGTGTGATTCCATGTTAAACACAATTGGCATGTTTCATATGTATACAGTGGTGTTTAATTAAATGAGAGGTATTTTTCATTATAATCATGTCACAATGTATGTCTGTAGACCTGATGAATTATTCTCGCATATTGTAAATCAACTAGTAAGTCTATTAGTCTTTAGAAATTAAGTTATTGCGAAGACTGTATTTGGATTTCATGTTTCCAGAGAGTGAAAGAGTTTTTCTTTTTTATAAATAAGAGATAAGATAAGATAACACTTTATTACCCAAAAGGGTCTTCTTGAATCAAATAGAGCTCATGGCATGAAATACATATGGACATTTATATAATAAGTTAAATATGAATAAAAAGTCTAATTTACATTTAAAATACATAAAATACACACACAAACACATTCACATAAATACACGTAATTTGAGGCCTTCAGGAAAATAATAAGGAGCACAGTCAATGTTTATCTGACATTTCGTTGAGAAGTGAAATACTTGAAGGTACGAATGACTTCTTAGTTCTGTTAGATCTGTGGAAAGGCATATTAAACCGTTTACCGGATGGCAAAAGTGAATATTCTGAGTGCAGGACATGTGATGGATCTGAAATATGAATTGTGATTATGAAATATATCTCACTTGGACGTGTTCTGGGGTAAGTTCACCAGTATACTGAAGCTTTCCTTTGCTTGTTTTGCGTAATTCGTCGGCAACACCCATTGTAAAAACATTGAGGGAAAAAGAAATCTAAAATCAGAATCATAACAATACGTCAGTCATTGCGTGCGGTTTCAAAATATATTTACAAAAGTTAGATTTGAATATTTAACGAAAAAAGTACTAAATAAATAATTTTGAAACTCTTCACCATCAACGCAATCCATAATATTCATGGATGGTTAATTGTTTCGAATGGCAAACAGTTATAGATTACAAAACCTCATAACCACACTTAAAGCAAATATACATAAAAACAAAATGTTAAAGGCTTTGTTTCGCATAAAAGATCCTTCTTTTTAAATATACCAAGAGCAAGTAACTCTAATACGTATAATACAAAAGCGGCTGTAAAATCTCTTATCAAGGGATCCAAACTCCTCACAGTGCACCAGGGACGAGGTTGCAAGGGATCGCATACTATCAGTCTTTATTCACACCGAAAAGGCCACAGGCTAAACTATAGTTTTTACATACATGTATACATAACAAAAAATAATAACAGAGATAAAACATGAGTTTAAAGAAGATTGCAAAGAGGAACATGGCAAGATTTGAGTTATAATGATTGATTTTTATTGCTCACAAGAGTTTAAAATTTTATGCCACATGTATGGACATCTTTTAGTATATTTACATCGTAGTGAAACATAACATGGAAGAATGAGAAGAAAATGGTATTCATCGTCGGTTTCATTTCAATCACATAGTTTACATATTCTATCTTCTTTAACAATATTTTCATATCGGCCGCTCTCAATCTATAGATGATATGATGAACATCGGAATCGTGCTTATGATCGTTTAAATTTCTTTGTTCTTACACACGATAAGTAATCCTCATTAAATAAATCACATTTGAACTTGGATTTATAAAAATAGAGCCATTGGCTCTGTAGCTCATCGGGCTTCATCATCAACTATGATGTAGAGTGTGGCCAATGTGATTCCCCCTTTGTAGAGGCCACAGGGTCACCAATCATAAAATTAAGTATATAGCAGTGTGTAAAATAGATTGGAAATCTAGCCTGTCCTGAAAATTCATTGGTCAATTCCTTTGGGAAATTTAAGAAAAAAATTGAAAAGTTACCAGTCCTGACTTCAGGAGAAGATGAAAATAGATTTGAAGGACGTTCATGTTGCCTTTATTATTATTATAAAGCTACAATTCATCATCCTCACTAGTCAAGGAGTCTGTACACAAAGTTTAAGCTTTGTAGGCCTTATGCTTCTGGAGAAGAAGATGAAAATAGGTTTTTAGGGTGTGGCCCCTGTGGCCTTTATTAGGGGTCACAGGGCCACCAAAGCTACACTTTATAATCCTCACTAGCCAAGGAGACTGTACACACAGTTTCAGCTTTCTAGGCCTTATGGTTCTGGAGTAGAAGTCGAAATTCCACAAAGTTTACGGACGGATGGACGGACGCCGGACACCATGCCATGCCATAAGCCCATCGGGACTTACAGGCCAGATGAGCTAAAAATGTTAACCTGACAACTTAACTTTTTCACACCATGCATGTTTGAAGATGAATATTTAGCCTAATTAATTAGTATCAATTGACCGAATGAAAGTTGTGAGTAACTCAACATACTAAGCATTTCAAACGTTCCCGAAGCCTATAGATAATATAACAAAGCTTAAACAATAGAAGCCTATTTTTTGTCCGCTTTTCTCGTACAATAACATCATATCATAACAGGTTTGGTATTCTATCAGAGAGCATATTTAACAATTCTACCAGTACTTAATTACTTTGATACTTGTAAACAAAAGCATTGGATATCTGCCACATTCACTATACCATATTCTTTCAATAAACTGAAAATCAGTTTAACTTTTATTTTTATGCCAAAAGTCAAAATTGGGTTTATCTTAGCGTCAATTATCCTAAAATATGTTGTCTATTAACATATCTAATTAGTAATTAGGTTTCTAAAGGTATTTGCTTATATATATATACCGATAAGTGCATTTTGCGCCTGAAGCATGCGTATTTGACATGTTTATAAATGTTTATAATCTTTAATGACCATTTGACATCCTTGTCTGACACCAACCTAAATAAATTTAGATCAACATGATTTTATATGAAGTTGATTACACCAAGTTGTAATTCGAGATTTTCGATAATTCACGATTTTTAAAAAACATGCTTTCCCATTTTCAAGCATATAAGATACAAGTTTACTCATTTTGTTACTTACACAGTTAAAAAGGAAGGAGATCAAATTTTGTTTCGTTATACATAGCTAGTCGAAGGTTTACGCGAAATCTACGAATACGACCTAAAGCTATCCTCCTTTTAAATTCTGATATCACTGGATTAAACTTCGTAGAATAAACATGGTAAACATGCTGTTATCATGCGTTTCACTTCACTTATCATGTCTTTACCCCCAACCCCCCCCAGTAATATAATTCCTCTGAAATTATAAGGATCCTTAATTTCACCCTGCTTATGAATTGGAACAATCGTCCATGAATGAGGGAAAGTGTCATTTTCTGTAACGTTGAACGAAGTATTGTACGATTAAAACTGATGAATATTTGATAAAGGTGATATGTATTGTTGAAATCAAGATGCCAGTTTGTTTTATTCCGTTTGTCTTATATTTTTAGCTCATCAGGTCTGAAAGACCCGATGGGCTTATGGCATGGCATGGCGTCCGGCGTCCGTCCGTCCATCCGTCCGTCCGTCCGTCCGTCCGTCCATCCGTAAACTTTTCACATTTTCGACTTCTTCTCCAGAACCAATGACTCTAGAGAGCTCAAATTTGATGTGGAGACTCCTTGGCAATTGGGGATTCTAAATTGTAGATTTCATGACCTCATGACCCCAAATGGGGTCACAGGGGTCAAAACCTTAAAAACCTATTTTCATCTTCTTCTCCAGTTCCAAAAGGTCTAGAGAGCTGAAAAGTTGTGTGTATACTCCTTGGCCCATGAGGATTCTAAATTGTAGATTTCATGACCTCATGACCCCATTTGGGGTCACAGGGGTCAAAACCTTAAAAACCTCTTTTCATCTTCTTCTCCAGTTCCAAAAGGTCTAGAGAGCTAAAAAGTTGTGTGTAGACTCCTTGGCCAATGGGGATTCTAAATTGTACATTTCATGACCTCATGACCCCAATTGGGGTCACAGGGGTCAAAACATTAAAAACCTATTTTCATCTTCTTCTCCAGATCCAAAAGGTCGAGAGAGCTAAAAAGTTGTATGTAGACTCCTTGGCCAATGAGGATTCTAAATTGTAGATTTCATGACCTCATGACCCCAATTGGGGTCACAGGGGTCAAAACCTTAAAAACCTATTTTCATCTTCTTCTCCAGTTCCAAAAGGTCTAGAGAGCTAAAAAGTTGTGTGTAGACTCCTTGGCCAATGGGGATTCTAAACAGTAGATTTCATGACCTCATGACCCCAAATGGGGTCACAGGGGTCAAAACCTTAAAAACCTATTTTCATCTTCTTCTCCAGATCCAAAAGGTCAAGAGAGCTGAAAAGTTGTATGTAGACTCCTTGGCCAATGAGGATTCTAAATTGTAGATTTCATGACCTCATGACCCCAATTGGGGTCACAGGGGTCAAAACCTTAAAAACCTATTTTCATCTTCTTCTCCAGTTCCAAAAGGTCTAGAGAGCTAAAAAGTTGTGTGTAGACTCCTTGGCCAATGGGGATCTAAACAGTAGATTTCATGACCTCATGACCCCAAATGGGGTCACAGGGGTCAAAACCTTAAAAACCTATTTTCATCTTCTTCTCAAGATCCAAAAGGTCGAGAGAGCTGAAAAGTTGTATGTAGACTCCTTGGCCAATGAGGATTCTAAATTTTAGGTTTGGTTACCCCTTGACCCCAATTGGGGTCACAGGGGTCAAAACCTTAAAAACCTATTTTACTCCATCTTCTCCAGTTCCAAAAGTTCTAGAGAGCTGAAAAGTTGTGTGTAGACTCCTTGGCCAATGAGGATTCTTAATTTTAGGTTTGGTTACCCCTTGACCCCAATTGGGGTCAAAGGGGTCAAAGCCTTAATAACATATTTTACTCCTTCTTCTCCATTTTCAAAAGGTCTAGAGAGCTGAAAAGTTGTGTGTACACTCATGGGCAAATGGGAATTCTAAATTTTAGGTTTGGTGACCCAATGACCCCAAATGGGGTCACAGGGGTCACAACCTTCAAAACCTATTTTCATCTTCTCCTCCAGTTCCAAATGGTCTAGAGAGCTAAAAAGTTGTGTGTAGACTCCTTGGCCAATGGGGATTCAAACTTGTAGATTTTGTGACCCAATGACCCCAAATGGGGTCACAGGGGTCAAAACCTTTTTCCATCAAAAGTCTGATGAGCTACAGAGCCCATGGCTCTATTTTTTATAATCACTTTTATTTAATCTAATCCATTCTTTATCAGCCTAAGTAAACCTAGCTTCAATAAAAATCACCTTACTCACATATTGAGTCTAGCTAGGTGTAGTAAGGGCTCATCCAACTTATAAAATTGACCAATTAGGCTTACCATGCCGCAATAGTTTGTTTTCGCACACCTCTTACTGTATCTCGCTAGACTCAGTATGGAAGTATAGCGAGTATTATTGAGGCTAGGTTTACTCACACTGATTCTGAAAAAGACCAAAGTGTCATGTGTCTGTGGAAGATAAGGGGACGCTTGTCTGCTTCCAATAAACACATGTCCGTAAACGTACATGTTGGTGGTAAATTCTTGATGAATTCATATCAACACTGTTCTATAAGTACGACGGTGTATTTATAGAGGAGCCGGTGATCAAATTTTATTTTCCATGATCAATTGTGGCCCACCGGAGTTTTTCGAAAACCAGCCCAGGGTTTCTGTACGAAAAATAGGGATTTGAAGAGTTGTTTTTGGTAATCCGGGCTTAGATATGGGCTTTTATTACCCTTAAGATAAATTTCTCGAATTCTGATTGGTCAATAGCCAAAGCATACTATTAGTTACACGGCGTTTTGACAGGGTGTACGGGACTGTAAGACCCTTGTACATTCTGTATTTTCCTGAGGCGGAGCCGAAGGAAATGCAGAATGTACAAGGGTCTTACAGTCCCGTACACCCTGTCAAAACGCCGTGTAACGAATTTATTACCCTTAAGATCTTTTATTTCAACACAGTTTACTCATTTTGACCGAAATAAGTCTTAACTAGACTGCGGTCCAAGCTCAGCACAGTGTGAACATCAAGAGTCGCGGTACGGAGCTAACGGCAGTTATATAAAGGGAGATAACTCTGTGACTAAAAATATCCGAATTAAAAGTGTTCTTAAATGAAATAATTAAAGAGAAACATGTGTTCATATTGAATGAATGTAATAAAACAATGGATATTAACAATGACATAACATTAGAATCTCTCAATTGATGTTGGACATTGTAAATTTTGATTCTGAAATTGTCAGTCGAGCGGCCGTTTTACTTCCGCATTCCAGCTGAGGTCAAGGTCATCCGTATGACCCGTTTGGTATGTCACGTGACAAATTTGACGGGGTGTACACTTCGTACACCCTGCCAAATCCGACTACACGGGTATGTATGCTTTGGCTATTGACCAATCAGAATTCGAGAAATTTATCTTAAGGGTAATAAATACCCGTGTAGTCGGATTTGGCAGGGTGTACGAAGTGTACACCCCGTCAAATTTGTCACGTGACATACCAAACGGGTCATACGGATGACCTTGACCTCAGCTGGAATGCGGAAGTAAAACGGCCGCTCGACTGACAATTTCAGAATCAAAATTTATAATGACCAACATCAATTGAGAGATTCTAATGTTATGTCATTGTTAATATCCATTGTCTTATTACATTCATTCAATATGAACACATGTTTCTCTTTAATTATTTCATTTAAGAACACTTTTAATTCGGATATTTTTAGTCACAGAGTTATCTCCCTTTATATAACTGCCGTTAGCTCCGTACCGCGACTCTTGATGTTCACACTGTGCTGAGCTTGGACCGCAGTCTAGTTAAGACTTATTTGGGTCAAAATGAGTAAACTGTGTTGAAATAAAAGATCTTAAGGGTAATAAATTCGTTACACGGCGTTTTGACAGGGTGTACGGGACTGTAAGACCCTTGTACATTCTGCCTCAGGAAAATACAGAATGTACAAGGGTCTTACAGTCCCGTACACCCTGTCAAAACGCCGTGTAACTAATAGTATTCATGTCCTGTCTCATTTCTACGAAGCTCCAGAAGGGACATGGAAAAAAAATATATTTATTACGTACGTACGAAATACTATCACGTACGTATGTGAAAAATTATTTGTACATTTTAATACAATCCTCACGAAACTAATAATGAATGCAGAAATTTTTAACTAGAGAATAGATCCAAATGCAACATTGTTGCAATTGCCGCGCTCAGAGTGAGATCCGGACTACCGCGAAGTCTGTATATTAGTTTTACTCTCTTTTCACCTTGGTCTCACCTGACATCGAGTAAATCAACACTAGATGGAAGTGGAAAATATCCAAATCTAAATAAATTAAAATCAGCCTACGGACATTTACAATGACAAAACTATCGATGTATTTTTATTTATATTTAAATATCTAAGGCTAACATATAAATAATATATACACTACTCTCCAAGCATAACTACTCTCTGTGACTCCAAATGACATGTCAATGACGTCATCCAAAAGGAGTTACAAAACTCCTTAAATATTTTTTATGAATATTGCCTAAAATGGAAACTTACTGTCAATTTATCAAATACTAAGATAGTGATCTTCGGCGGAGGGCCATCGCTTTGGGATAAAAAAATTGAAATAGTATATGCTTATACATATCTTGGTTTGACATTCCATAGGAATGGTAGGTTTTTGACAGGTATTAGAGTATTAGTAGAAAATGCAACGAAAGCAATGTTTGCACTTCTGAAAAAAGCCCGAAATTTAAAACTCCCAATTGATTGTACATTAAAAGCTTTTGATACCATGATATGCCCAATCCTCCTTCATGGTTGTGAAGTTTGGGGATCTGAAAAAATAGACCTTATCGAAAAAGTTCACCTTAGATTCATTAAACTTGCTGTCGGTCTCCGCAGCTCTACCTCAAACTTTATGGTATTATGGCGTATTCGGCTGAGAACCACTGTACATCAAATTATATAAAAGAGTCATTTCATTGTGGCACAAAGTAGCGACATGCATACACATCAATGTAAACTTTCTTCACTATTGTATAAATTTATCTCTGTTAATGGTTTTGTTTGTAATCTCCGCTGGATGTCTTTTGTTACAAAAATATTAAATAACTGTGGCCTATCCGAAGTATTCTCAAACCCTCAGAATTTCTCTACGTCATCGCTGGCTTTAAAGGTAGAAACTGTTTTAAGAGATCAATTTCTGCAGCATTGGCGTAGCTCCATAGAGAGCAGTTCGAAAGGTCAATTTTACAAATGCTTAAAGTATGATTTTTGTTTTGCAAATTACCTATACTTACCTAAAGATATTTATTTCCCCATATTAAAACTTAGAACCTGTAACAATAATTTACCTATTGAAACTGGCCGATGGCATGTAATTCCAAAAGAAGAGAGAATATGTAAACTGTGTAATGCTAATGCTGTTGGAGATGAGTTTCATTATTTATTCGTTTGTGAAGCTCTTGTCCAACAACGAAATGTGCTTTTTTTCAGCACCAATACATGGTCTTCAAAAGCATGTTATGATCAGAAAAATATTGTGTACTAGAAATATTAAGCATTTAAAGAACTTGAAATTATTCATTAATAAATTGTTTAGATTATTTAAGTAATTCTCAGTAAACCTGTCCAGTCACTTGTCATGTATATATTATTATATCTAATTTGTATTGTTTATATTCTCATGTACCACCGTTTGATGGTTGAGAAATAAAACTTTCTGTCTGTCTGTCATGGCATTGTAAAGTAGTTTCTTGATGATGTGAAATAAGGAATAGGCATTTGTAAAAATCTACTGTAAGAAATGTCAAAATTGTTAACTATCTAAATATGTAATAAGTTGTAGTTTCCGTTTTGGGGCTCTGCGCATGACAGGAGATGTTGTTTCCGTTGATGACTGAGAAGAGAAGAGCATGAGCTTGCATGATGATAGCGATGTACCCATGAAAGAAACCTATGACTATCAAAGGCTGTACATTCTTATTGAAGGAATAAATGTGTATAGATATATCCCTGACTTTTCAAAATATATCCCATATTTCCCACATGCGATAGTAACACAGACACATCCTTCTCAATTCTCTCAGGCCAACTTTGCCCCTTCTACCTATCACGGTTGACTTGTCCCAGCACAGTATGACCCTATCGGCTATAAAATTTACGCAACATGCTCGTGTTGTAATCTGTGTCATGTATTTATCAATCAACGTGGACAATGATATTTCTGTCGCTATCTATAAAATATTTGCATTTCGGGCTTAATCTGGTGTCTATATCCATAATGTCAGATACGCGTTTAAAGGCACCACTCGACCGGGTTTCATAAGCCATTTTGAATTGATAGCATTGCGAGAAAACAAATGTGCTGTATAATGCTAATTCATTGACAAAATGAAGAAATAACGACTTGATTGATAGAAGAGGAGCATATTTACAAATAATTCATAATAAAAGTTAACAGTTGCGACATTTTTGAGCGATACACTTTATTCTTTGTCAAATTATATCACAGATAACATTAACATTGTGTAGGGTTACGGATAAACTTCAGTAGGTTCACTGCTGTTCATTATAGCTAAGTGATACTTTTTTCGTACGATTTAACTCATGTATATTGATCACATGTATCGATTTATAATTTGAAGCAAAGTGTTCGATCAGTTCGTTAATCGACTTGTAAAAATTTGGGAGAAGATTGTTTGTCACCAATCGAAAGCCTCCTCTTGGTGTACATTTGAGAAAAGCTTGGTCAAAGTTGAAAGTTGTGGGGTTTTATAGTGCAGAGGCAGGCGCTTAGGGGTATCGAACTGAAATCAAAGCAAATGTTAACAAACGGAAGGCAATCTATTATGAACAATTCAAAGTCCTTAACGATTTCGTTAGATTTTACGATATAATAAGATAAAACTTGTTAACACAATAATGGCTCATTTACTTTGATTTCTGATATTGTTTCGATTCAAGACAGTAGTGTACTTTTTGAACCCTTAAAGATAGTGCTTTTTGCTTAAAGAATTATCTATCATGAAAGAATTGAAGTGAATTTTCCATAAAAAAATTTGCAACTGTCCATAAAAGAGTACTGTGCTGATCATAGTTTTATACTCAATCTCATGTCGTCAGAGCGGTTGTTTCTTTTCTTGTATGTTACAAATTACAGTTGAATATGAAACAGCATCTAGAATTATTTGATCGAAAACGTCAATCCTTAGTGTCCTTTCTTCTTCATGGATAGTTCAAAATGTAGCCTCGCACAGTGGATATAGCAGTCTCCACGTGCCAACTGACAGCTGCAAAAACTATTACGGTTGACTTTGAAACTTCACTGCTAAATTCAAAACAAAATTATTATATGAGGTTTCAACTACACGTCATGCTGCGATGCTATAAGATAAGATAATTGACACGATGTATGTGCAGCCGAGGGGATCCCTCACTTGTCACACAGTTTTTGTTCAGAGGGGACCCCTCACTTGTCAGTCACACAGTTTTTGTTCAGAGGGGACCCCTCACTTGTCAGTCACACAGTTTTTGTTCAGAGGGGACCCCTCACTTGTCAGTCACACAGTTTTTGTTCAGAGGGGACCCCTCACTTGTCAGTCACACAGTTTCTGTTCAGAGGGGACCCCTCACTTGTCAGTCACACAGTTTTTGTTCAGAGGGGACCCCTCACTTGTCAGTCACACAGTTTTTGTTCAGAGGGGACCCCTCACTTGTCAGTCACACAGTTTTTGTTCAGAGGGGACCCCTCACTTGTCAGTCACACAGTTTCTGTTCAGAGGGGACCCCTCACTTGTCAGTCACACAGTTTTTGTTCAGAGGGGACCCCTCACTTGTCAGTCACACAGTTTCTGTTCAGAGGGGACCCCTCACTTGTCAGTCACACAGTTTTTGTTCAGAGGGGACCCCTCACTTGTCAGTCACACAGTTTCTGTTCAGAGGGGACCCCTCACTTGTCAGTCACACAGTTTTTGTTCAGAGGGGACCCCTCACTTGTCAGTCACACAGTTTCTGTTCAGAGGGGACCCCTCACTTGTCAGTCACACAGTTTCTGTTCAGAGGGGACCCCTCACTTGTCAGTCACACAGTTTTTGTTCAGAGGGGACCCCTCACTTGTCAGTCACACAGTTTCTGTTCAGAGGGGACCCCTCACTTGTCAGTCACACAGTTTTTGTTCAGAGGGGACCCCTCACTTGTCAGTCACACAGTTTTTGTTCAGAGGGGACCCCTCACTTGTCAGTCACACAGTTTTTGTTCAGAGGGGACCCCTCACTTGTCAGTCACACAGTTTCTGTTCAGAGGGGACCCCTCACTTGTCAGTCACACAGTTTTTGTTCAGAGGGGACCCCTCACTTGTCAGTCACACAGTTTTTGTTCAGAGGGGACCCCTCACTTGTCAGTCACACAGTTTTTGTTCAGAGGGGACCCCTCACTTGTCAGTCACCCAGTTTTTGTTCATAGTTCATAGGTTCCCTGGACCATGAGCAACTGGGGACCAAGCTAGCTATAATCTGTTTTAAACTTAAACAAGTCACAGATCACATTTGGCAGGGTTTAAAATATAGCCCGTCTGCCAGTCCTTGACTGGCTATTTTTTTGCCAGGAATGGTCAATTTTTGGTCAGGACTGGCAATTTTTCAAAATTTTCTTTATTTTAACCAATTAATTTTCAGGACTGGCTAGGTTTCCATTCTATTTCATACACTGCAGTGATTTGGTTATACCGATGATCTACATTTCATTCATTAATTCATCCATTACATCAGTTGATAAAATAACTAAACATTTGACATAACACAGGGCGCGATATTTTAGACATCTTATATATTAATGATAACATTTGATAACATTAAACATCCACTAACCTCGACTTTACCACTTCTCGATTTTCGTTCAAAGATTTTTCAACAAAATGAAAACTGGACTTTATTGTTCAATAAACATCTTTAATTACCCTTTCAGATTTCCTATATTTTGTACATTGTAAAAACATAATTTTTTTAAATTTTGACTTGGTCACTTCTTCTAAAGAAAATAGTTTATAGTCAAACTATTGGGTCAGTTTGTACGTTGATGATATCTACACAGCAAATACATAGAACAGATATGACACGCAGGAAACAATACTGGCAGTCTGCAAGAGGGGCATGCGGTCAGATTTAAAAATTCTGATTTTCCTCTTTCTTGAATATTTTTATTTTTTACAAATATTCAGCAAACTCTCGGTCAAAGGAACAACATTGGTCAACATTATGTTTAAGTACGTACGTAAGTTTCTTTTTCCAAGAACAACTTCGAAATGATAATCTTACAAGATAATAATGAAATTTCAATTTAGGTGCTTGATATATCCGTTCAGGGATCATCTTTCTCTAAAACTTCATATCTTTTGTTACAATATTGCTCGTAGAAGAACTCAAGCGAACACCATATTGCATGATATTTGCTCTGAGTTCCAAATTAGTTATTTGGAGGCACTTGTCAATATGTCTCAGGTATGTCATGCATTAACTGATATAGATATAAAACAAATACATATTGACAGATTTACAGATTGAAAATATACATTTTAAAAGTATAATCCTTGATAAAATATCATTAATTTAATCATTATTGTCAAATTAACAATTCATAAGTAATAGTACTGAATGCTGCACAGTTTTAAGTAAAACATTATGCAAAGTATGTAACTCGCATACGTTTGAACATATCGCGCTTGTACGGCAAGTAGTGGCGAGTTGCGCAAAGCAAACAGCGCTGAGTAGGGATGACGCTGATTGAGATTCCCGACTCGCTGTGACCTAATTAATTTTCGCTTTCCAGTGTTTTATTCCGAGCTGTGTTCTCTGGGCTCTTCTCGTAGTGAGAGGGTTTATCAGATCCAAGGATCCAAGGTTGGGGGGAATAACAACCCCCCCCCCCCCCCCCCCTCCTATAATCCCAACCCGAACCCACCCCCCACCCCACCCCCTTCTAAAAAATCCTGGAACCGCAACTGGTTCTTCAGTAATGACTTAGAACAGACTATAGTCCCACATTCACAGTCCAGTGAGCTGCTGATTCCTATCAGAACATTTAGACGTGGGACGGGTGAGGGCTGTCCCACTGCAGTCAGTTGAAGCGACCAGTACATGCAGATCACATTTCGGTTCATGTGCCAATACTTTAAGTGTAGACATTTATTCACATTGAAGTCACGATCGTAACTAGCAGTTTACTAGGCCGACTAGCAACAGAATACGACTGAGGTCAGTAATATTTCATTGAAAGTGACACATCCATGCTTTTAAATTTTTACATTTATATAAAATATGTTCACTAATTTATGAAGTTTGTATGCTGAATTCTAATGACGAAAAATGTTGAAATATATCTGTTATGTACATGGAATTTTTATTTCTCGATTGACCCGGCATGGGAGTTAAACATAATATGTCATAAGATTCTCCATAAATACAGGCCTTCGATGAGTTGAATTAAGGAATCTAGTAAGTTAATAGAGGACAGACAGAAGAGTTACAGCCCTTGTAACTGTTGTGGCCCTGAGGTAGCGAGATTCAGTGGTAATCATCCCATTTTGAGGAGTTGAATGTGATAGAACACCCTTTGGATACAGGGTAAATTCCAGGTAAGATGTAGAAGAGCTTAGCTTTGATCTACTGCTCTAGCGACCCCGTTTCGACAGTGTCAAGTTGGGATGTTGCACGAAGGAAATTGATTTGAACTGTAACCTTTGTTTACATACCATTCCAAAGACTCATTCAGATTCAGATTACATTTTATCATACACCTGACTAACGTGTAAAAGGATGAAATTCAAGCAACCTTTGGTTACAACATGTCAGCCTTCTCGAGAGATCATGTATTCAAGAGAGTTCACTTCTAAGCCACGGCGGGTTGTTTGATTCAGTGTTATCTAATGTTCGTCAGAATGCAGAAGGTAGGACGATAGGTAGTTGATCAGTACGATAGACCATTTCTACCCAGACTTTAAGAGACTGTTAACCTTGAGATTCGGGAAACCCTCGGACCCTTGAGGACCTCGGATTGTCCCTTCTCTATGCGTTCACAACTTCGGGTAAGTCCTCGTCATCATAGTTTCTCCCTAACTTATTCCCAGGGACCAAGGCCATGGACACGGGGTACAGCATCACGACTGGAGAAAAGAGATCCTTCAAGTGGGACGACTACCTCTGGCTGGCGAGTTCTCTAGGCTTGTCCTGTGGAATTGGCATCTACAATGCAATAAAAGACCGGAGAAAAGACAGCCCTGCCGAATTCCACGTTGGAGGAAGGAAGATGCACCCTTTCCCCGTGGCTCTGTCCCTCATCGTTACCTTTCTGTCCCCCATAACGCTGCTGGGGGTGCCGGGCGAGGTGTACATCCACTCAACCATGTTCTGGTGGATCGGGCTGGCCATACTAGCAGGGGTTGGGGCCGCCGGCTTCATCTTCCACGCCTTCTTCTACAGCATCGGCGTCACCAGCGTGTTCCAGGTCAGTTGATTGGCGCTATCGGTTAGGGTTGTCATACGGCTTGATAAATTAGACCTCTGGAATAAAATTACCAGTTTGTTTCAAATAAGTTGATAAGTGCTATCGGTTGGGGTTGATATGGTTATTCGTTGTTTTCATATGGGCTTGATAACTTAGACCTAAGGAATAACATTAGCAGTGTGTCTCAAGTGAGTTGATTCCCCCTATTGGTAAGGGTTGACATGGTTAATCGCTGTATTCATATTGGCTTCGTAACTTAGACCTCCGGAAGAGGATAACTAGTGTGTTTCAAGTGAGTTGATGAGTGCTATAGGAGAGGGTTGAGAGGATTATTTCTTCTCAACATTAAACAAAAGTGCCATTTTCAAGCCATCTATAAATGTTATGAATTATGTAAACTGTCCCGATTCCTAGACCATGTATGCAATACTACATTGTGTATATAGTGCATCCAACATAAACTGTGTCAAATAATGTTGAAAGAATGATCTGTTATGACAAGGATACATTTGTTTCACAATGGACTGTCATTCAAATGTAAGGTCAGCTACCGTACGTGTTATTTTTTTAATAGACATAGTTAAAGATTCATTACTGAAATCAGATTACAGTAAAGATGGCACGTGACCAGTGTATGGCCACGTAGGTGTAGTGGCTAGCATGCTGACCTCTCAAATCAAAGCCCCTGGTTCGAATCTCGCTGGAGATATCAAATATTTCTAACCTGGATCTCCAACTGTACTGTGTTCTTGGGCAAGACACTTCATCCACATTGCACTCAGTTTACCCAGCTGTTGGGACAAAAACTGGATGTTCAGACCTACGCTTAGCGCTTGTTGGCATGCTAATGGATGGATTATAAGGATAGATATATCAAAATGAATCACCCTCCTGCATTAGCGTGACGAAGTGATTATTCTGAGTATATATATCATGTTTGATATTATTCATTAGCGAATATGATGTCATTGAGGGACCTTGAGCATAATATCTTGGTTCCATTAGTCCAGTCATCCGCATTTTGCTCTGTTGCAGAACTTAAGTCTTTTACTGGCTTCTTGAATATACATGTAGCGATACAAATTATTTTGCTTGTTGGTTATCAGGGTAATGTTGGCGACTTGCGGATACATGTATATTGATGTAGCATGATGCATTGATTTGCGATATTATTAACTTCTGTTTCACTGCACACCATAGTCTCAATGGTGATGTGAACCTTCTTCTGGGTCAATTCTTCAATTTCTTCTTCAAATTGTTTGTGATTTGCAATAGAATGTGTCATGTCTCCATTTCCATAAATAATATCTGATTGTTTCCTCCACAGTATCTCGAGGAGAGATTTGGAAGGAAAACGCGAGTTGTCGTTTCCTTGACGTGGTTTCTGAGAAATGTAAGTACGAATTATGAAATTAGAAACTTATAGCCTGAAGGACACGTCAATAACAAATTGAACAATGAAAATATGTCAACGTCTTAATTACGTCGAAAATAAGTGTTGGATATGTTCGACCTATTATATACTATTATGAGTATATATCGTTCTTTATCATCTGCAGTACAGTACTGAAGCTGTGTCCAATGTAACCAAACTTACACTAGACTCTGAATCATAATTATCAAATCCGACCCCTTTATAAACATAAGCAATGAGAATGAACGCTATTAAAATCATTTACTCCCTCGTACTTTAATTATAATAGTTCAGGGCAAAACTAGACTTTATTGCAAAACACATGATGTTTAGGGTTACTCTATTTCTAATAAACAAGGGCCATTGATATAAGGCATGATCATTAATGAGATGTTCTTGATCAATGTTGACATTGTGTATTTGTACTTCAAGCATCACTGTTAATTTCACTACAGGTGAGCAATGATGATCGTTATTTTCTCTCATATTAAAACAAGATAGTATGCAACATCTTCAATTTTAAAAGTTTCAAATATTGCAAAATTGCAATATTCATTTTTATAATGTTTATCAATGTTGACATTGTGTATTTGTTCTTCAATCATCACTGTTTATTGCAGATGCTCTACCAGTCTATCGTTCCTAGGGACCTGCTCTCACTATAAATGCAGGTCGGCTGTGTTTGAGAATCATTTACCCTTTGATAATTACTTACATATTCACTGCATAACTTTTCTCATACATGTATGTCTAATGTACACATTGTAATATTTTACTCAGGTATAAAGAGCATTTAAATACCGTTTACTAATTTTGCCATTCTGTGGATTACATCTGTTGAAACAGTTGTGCAGTCACGAGTTGCAAAAACACATTAACAAATGAGACAAAATGCTTATTTGGCATGTTGAAATTATAATAATTTATTTATCTTGGGTAAATATTAATAACAGATGAACAAAAGATAAATAAATTTTTCGTGTGATTTTATTACAAGTGTAGACGTTCTTAGTGCAGTTAGGAAAGATTTTGAGATGACAAAGGCGTAACCATATAAAATGACGATTGCTGTTTGCAATTAAATTTTTATAGTTTCATTTTGTTTGGAGACTATAGGTCTATGTCCAATACACAGAAACCATTCAATGTGTTGAATAGACAATGAATATTGCCCAATTAAACGTTTAACCATTTAATGATTAATCTAATATTGAATTAATAGAGAAAAACAGCCACTGATTTAAATGGCTTAATATTTTCTTAATTGATGTGGCATGTATCCTTTATAAACACTTGATTATTATTATTCAAATTCATGTTGACATTTATTTTCTTCCGTTTTGCTTAAATAATGGGGAATATTTAATTTGATTTACAATTTCGCATATTATCTTGCTTAAATTCAAGTAAACACTTTTAAGTGTGGCAAAGGTTGAAAATACGGAATGTTTCATTTAATAAACAGTTATAAATTTGAATTTCAGCAAGTTAAAATTCCTAACTAATACACTAATGAAGAATACTAAATGTATTTCTTCGTAAACTGTTTGTCACTTTAAATCAATGTTTTGAAGTTTGATAGATTGCATTGAAACACTTCAATTATAATAATTTTAGACATTTTATAGAGAACTTGGATAATTCCACTTTTAATATTTTCAGTGACTGGTTTGGAATACTGGAAGTCGATTCTGAGTATCGGCTGTGTCGTCATATTCTACACGGCTGTGGTAATATACTCCATCACTTCCATCAATAGAAGTTTCGCTTTTGTTTGCGTTTCTTTCCGTTTAACCTTTGAATTGTTTCCATCAATTCCTTTCTTTCGGTCTACTTCAGTCATCTCATTTAAGTCGTTTTCATTATGAATTCTAACGTATAAACTGTGTAATTGAATATTAAAAACACGTAATATGAATTATAGGTAAAGTTGAAACCAATTGCAACTAAAGTAGTTTGAAATGAATTAACAAATCAATGCTGATATCCACTTTTCTTTTAAATAGAGGTTTTGGTAATGTTTACGTTTGTTTCTGATTAAACTTAAACTTCCAAACCCTTGTTATATGTGCATGTGTGACCCATGTTGTTTAGCCTGTTTGTGTCGTGTCGACAATCACCTTTGTCAAGCAATGATTTTTTCGCCTATTTAGTCGACTGTGACGTTACAGAATCACTGTTCGAGCAACTGGTTGTTGCAATGGTTGCTATGGATATTCAAAAAGACAAGAATTAGGAATTAAGGAATAGTTACAATCAATCAAATTTGCCTTTTACCCTCCCTTTTGCTCCTGTTATACAAGAATGCAAATTATTTTCATAAAAATCGTATGAAATACATCTTGAGGTCAAGATCTCCATTTATCCAATTATGATCATGTTATTAGCATCAGAACATGTTAACCTGTAATCTGAATTTTAAAGAGCCACTCCGAGATTTTTCACTTCCACATCAACAATGTGATGATTCAGATACGAAACTTAGCAATATTTATTAAAAAATGGCAAATATACGAGTATACTGTATACTGGTTTTCGATGAAAATCTAAATTCATCTTTACAAATGCCAAAACTAAAAAACATTCGTACAAAATACATAGTAAAAGGTTCTATATTATTGTATCATTATTTATTATTATATTGTTATATTTTTCTGCCAAGGGAGGGATGAAGACTGTTATCTGGACCGACTCCTTCCAAGCCTTGCTAATGATTGTAGGACTACTGACAGTCCTGATCAAGGGGTCCCTGGTGGTGGGCGGTATCCACACTGCCTGGGACATAGCCGCCAATGCCTCGCGGATCAAGTTAGACGAGTAAGGGTTTATTCTGAAATCATAACTTTGACTACAATCGTGTGTCCCTCAGCTCAAGCGATCGAAGATTTTGTTTAGCATTATTTCCTGTCTTAACATAATAATTCACGTTTTAACTGCATCAAGTTGTGACTGACTTCTACCATGTCTGAGAAAGTCCTGACATAATAAAGCCAGTGACATTTAAAATTTTAAATTAAGATATGAATTTAAAACTGTAGCGTTGTTTTACAGAGATTTTCAAATGATAAAAATATTCCTGATAAACTTTCGTTTCTTATCATGAAAAACAACAAAACAGCTTTTCAACAAATGTGGATTTATAATTGTTAAAAGTATCAGTGAGAACCTTTTATTTTTAAAAAAAAACATCCAAAATTAAAAAGTGTTATTTGGAGTATCTCAGCATCCAAAATTAAAAAGTGCACTTTTTTTGTTTCATACCGAAACAGTTTGTTGGATTTTGTTACACGGGAGCTCGTCAAGTCTTTTTATTCAGCATGTTTCCTTTTGTTTTCAATAATTGTAAATTCTATCAGAAGACACTTTAGTTTGAATTGATATCAGAAGTGCCAATACATATGATAAAGATTGTATTGTATTAATTGAATTGAAATTGATAGAATTGTATTACACGGGAACTCGTCTAGTGTTCTGTGTATTCAGCTTCAGACTGGACCCCACAGTGCGTCACTCCTTCTGGGCAGTGTTTGTGGGAGGTGGGTTCTACTGGTTCGCAGCCTACTCCATCAACCAGGCCGAGGTTCAGAGAGCTGTATCCTGCTCCAGCCAGGCCAAGGCAGGGATGTGAGTCCTTCCTCGATTAACCGTCTTTTCTCGAACATATACGGGTATCGAATCCTTGAATACAACCCGTTGGTCATTGGACAATGTTATTAGTTCAACCCTGGTATAGAATAGAACATGAATTTCAACAAAGCCCAGCCCTTGTATCAACCCGTGGGTTATTGTTTGCTGTTTTAAAGAGGGACTGAAATGCTATATGGCAACTTTCGGGATTCATGAAATAGTGATAACAATTTCACATGGACTCAACTTTAAATTTCTGAAATCGACCTAGAAACGGCTTAATTACGACTGTATAAAGAACACCGCCTAATTAGGCCGGCGAACAGAATAAAACGCACTGAAGCGTGACTGCCTCGTGACGTGTTAGTAGGTGATGTGATACCCCCTTGTGTGCCCTCGTTATGTAAAACAACACAAGCTAACAGTACATCTCGATGTTTAACCGTCGATTAAACACCCTAAACAACATCCAAACATCTCAAACCTTCAATAAATCGGTAGTTTATTTATTCAACTGGCAATTTGTATTGATGAAAACGTAAGACCCTGATTAAAAACGAAGTTGTGCGCATAATGCTACAGCATGTAGGCCTAGATGGTCTCGCTTTGCGCAATGTTGTCATAAGACTGCACGTGAGAACCCGGATGTATATGTAAACAATTGCTCCCGTGTGAACTGTTTTATCTTCGTGCACAGTTGTTGGTTGTTAACACCTCACAATTCGCTGATGATGGGGCCCTTTGGGTCAGTCATAAACATCAACATGTAGCTGCAGAAATATTACAAAAAGCCTTAATCAAAGTAAATGAATGGACCCAAAACTGGGGATTTAAATTATCCACAAGCAAAACTGTATCAATTCTCTTTCGGCCAACACCCAGAGCCGATTGCAGACCACTGAAATTATACATTAATGAAGAACCATTAAACCAAGTTAAATATGTCAAATTCTTAGGCATAATCTTTGATGAATATCTAACATGGAATCAACATATTGTTGAACTGTCACAAAGATGCAAAAAAGATCTCAATATATTACGAATGCTTTCTCACACCAGGTGGGGCAGCAGCAAGGAAATGTTACTCTTGCTATATAAATCTCTGATTAAATCCAAACTGCACTATGGAGCAGAAGCTTGGTGTGACACTAGTCAAACCAACATACAAAAGCTAAAAACCATACAAAATCAAGCTTACAGATATATATCAGGATGCCTAAGTGGCACATCAATGGAACTAGTCAGACATGAACTAGGCGAACTCCCGCTAGAAAAAGAATGGGAAGATAATATTACCAACTATATTGTTAGATCAAAGCATAAGCCATGTTTACAAAATATTATCACACGAAAAAAGCAAATAATGACTAAAAGAGTAAAAAAAATACCAACACCATTTGGTGTTACCATGAAAAAACACATAGACAAATATGACCTTGATACAAAAGACGTTATTTCTGACCCATATACCAAGCATATCCTAAAACCTCCAGACGTCCCCGATATCCAAGTCGATATCAAATTGAAAGACCTCATTGACAAAAATAATCCAAAACCTAGTGACCTCAGTAACACTCAAGTCTATATAGAACAAAACTACAATCAAACTGATTACATTCAAATCTTTACTGACGGTTCTAAAGATGAAAAGGAAGAGTAGGCTCTGGGATAGCCTTCACTCACACAGGTGATGAAGATATATCCCTTAAACTACCAGACAAAACCTCTATCTTCACAGCTGAACTTGTAGCTATTCGACAAGCACTCATTATCAGTAAAGGCTACAAACACAAAAATATAGCTATATTTACAGATTCACTCAGCTCACTGCAAGCTATACAAAACAAAACGGAAAAAAATAGTCATGAACTTCTACACCAAATTTACCAGGGGTATAATTATCTAACTCAGGATAACAACAATGTTAGATTTATATGGGTGCCTTCCCACATAGGCCTAACAGGCAACGAAAGAGCCGACCGAGCAGCAAAAGCAGGTCTAACCCACAGCAATAATGTCAACATACCATTTACTAAAAAAGAAATTAAGAGCATTGTTAAATCAATTAGAACGGATGAATACAACACAAACTTTAAAGGCAACTGGGGACATACCCAGTACTATCAAGTACAACCTACAAAAGTTACAAAGGTTAAAAACTTCCACAACTTTAGAAGGGTTGATGTAGCCATAACTAGACTTAGGCTTAACAATGTTCGCAATGGGGTTTATCTCCACAAAATAGGGAAAGCACCAAATAATCTATGCAATCAATGTAATGTCGAAGACACCATAAATCACATTCTGTTTCAATGTGATAAATACAAAAAACACAGGGGACAACTCCTTGAAAATGTAAGCGCTAACAACCCACAAGAACTGTTAGCCAATGCTAAAAATTACCAGTACCTTTCAGTATTCCTACTACAAACCAAATTGTATAAAACATTATAATTAATAACCACCTAGCCTTACACCCAAACTCCTAACCATTACCTACCCCTCATCCCCTACCCAATTTAAGGGTCACTAAACCCTAACAACCACCCCACGGGTAAAAACTCCCAGAAGGACCCTACTACTCCCAGAAGGACCCTACGGAAGCGAGACTGATCTCTTAAACCTCCTTCTTCTGGTAAGTGTTGGTCATGGCGACCCACGACCAGAGCTGGTTGGTGAGATAGGTTCACGATATACATTACCTCGGGACCACTCGCGCAAGCCTATACAAACAGGCGCGTAGGCTCCCGACGGGAGATTTCCACCTAATACCTAAAATAATATTTACCACTCCCATATTTGGGATAACTGGTAGGACTTGGCACAGGGCAAAATGGTTAAAACTCTTCATTAAAAGTGCACGGTGTGGCTACCCCCGGCACTTTACTAAATTATAACTGGTAATTTTCCCAGTAGCAAACCTCAAAACCCTCACTGCCTGGTTCTTAATCGGGTTCAGTAGGGAGGACAGGTATTGTACCTTATGGTTAGACTACCCCCTGCACTTTACATAGGTACAATACCAGTTAGACGACCTGCAAGAAAGAAAAAACGCACATTGCGAAGATACCAACGCTGGAAACAACAGCAAATAACAGACTAAGTATATCAAACCAAAAAGATAAGTATTACTCCATTCACTCAATTATCAATAAATTTAATTATAAAACATTACTAATTACAAATAACTATAAATACAATTCAAACACAATTATTCAACTACAATTTTATTTTATCACAATTAAAAATACCATCTCAAATATTACTTTAAACCTTTTTACCTCAATATAATTTCCCATACATAATATATGCTTTCTATCTCTTTCAGGTACCACACCATTTAACACCACTATTTATTTACTTACTATTCATAAAATCAGCCCCCCCGCCTCACTCTATTCCAAATTCTAAATTAATTTTAACCACTTTAGAACTTTTATTAATTTTACTTGGGTGTCTAAGACCTATTCTAAATTTCATGCCCCCTTTTTTGGAAATAATTCAGGCTTAGACCCCACGTCGGCGACATCACCGTGTGGTGAGGAAGACGTTAAACCCCAATCCAACAACAGTTGGTTGTTATTGAATATTACTTTAGTAGCACAGCAGAAAGGATGTTATTATACAATACTATTTTTATTTACATTTAAACCATTTTTTTAAGAATTGCCTTTGACTTCATTTTGTAACAGGATAAAAAATATATACGTTTTTCTTAGTTATTTCATTTAGTGATGGACAAGTTACAATTCTCAATGAAAGACATGTATTGGATGATCACTGATGTCTTGTTTAAAACATTATTTTAATAGGGCATTTCACTGAAAATCTTAATATTTTCACTCTTGTACATAGAGGAGATATTTTCCACAACAATACCCGATACATGGTCAAACAGAATGAAGATTTATTAAATGAACCTTATCCAAAATAATTATCAGATAGAGCAAAAACGGTATTCCTAATTTCAGGTTAATAGGTTATAATTTACCAATCGGAGAAAAAAGGGATGTTAAGGAATACAATTGCTATTTGATGTTACCTAATTAGCTGGTGTCATAAAATAGCCAGGTGTTGATGATTGTGCATTATATAACCTACCTGCTATAGTCATCATTTGATATCATCTAATTAGGAAACAGACAGGAAATACGATAGACAGTAAAGTAATTGTGTAATAAGTGAGTATCTGATCTAAAGAAAGTAAGTAACACCTGCAGACCAATGTCATTGTTTATTCAACCTTTTTACACAACGTTCAAATCTAAATGTGAGCATTGTATATTCGGATTATTACCATAAATCAGCCCAAAACTTTGTGCTATGTTTTATATTTTACTAATCTCCCTTTTCTCTGCATGCCAAACTGTTCATTCAGTGAAAATGCGAGCTCGAAGTAGAAAATCGGTGTAGTGATCGGAACACGTGAGTTCGATGTAGATTGTCACATTGCTCTGTTTGACCAGCGGGTCAATTTGACGTGAAACCATCAATATGATGGGAATTTGTCTACGGAGACTTCATCAGGAGATATTCTAGGACAGTTGACAGCAACACAATGATATAACATATTGTTAATCGCTTTGAAAAGGCAGTAATAATAATAATAATAATAAGGATATTTATATTGCGCTCAATCCACGTCACTGGGGGATATGCTCTAAGCGCATAACATATATACAATGTACTGCGGATTTCGCCTATCATTTTCCATATAAGCAGACGAACGCTTCGCCTACTGCCACGTCACTTCCGGTATCCCCTGCCCGTGGCCTCTCAGCCTTGTTTTGGTTTGTCGCTGGACGGCGACAAGCAGACGCCTTGTTACGCAATGTTTACTTAGCTGTAGCTTCATTGAGAAACTGTGTATCGTTGCTGTTTTGGCCTAATATTTATGTTATATAGTTATTTGACCAATATCTTTTGAAAAATATATTTAAAAAAGGTTATGCAGCCCTTCTTTTTAACACAACCCGGGCATACAAAAATGGAACTTGACTTTCACCAAAACCCAGCCCTTGTATACAACCCGTGGTATGCTGTTGTTAAAACAACTCGAGCTTGATGATGGTTGTATCCAAGGAAATGCTGTAAATAATGCTTACTGACCGATTTCCTTGAAAGTGACAAGTCAGCACTTCCTTGCAATAGTCCTCGATCGGACAATTGGTAATGGATAATTATCTAAACTAGACCCTATCAATAGCCACCATATTATAAAGCGCTGAATAGAACCTTCGTTTGACATAAAGCACTTGTTTAATAAATGATATCTTCACGACGGGATCATAAACATTTTCGATGAGTTTTTCCCGATACGTTTTCATTTCGTCGACGGAAAATACATAAATTGTATTACACATTATCTCGTTTAATATTATTTGTTATATTTCAGTGCCATGATGTTGACGGGAGTGGGGATGCTGATATTCATGACTCTCTGCTGTCTGATCGGGGTCGTCATCTTCGCCTTCTACAGCCAGTGTGACCCCCTGAGGGCTGGTATCATCGATAAATCAGACCAGGTTCATTAATGTATAATCGTAGCTGCACACATGTCTTCAAATCACATGTGAATCAGCCCCTGGGTCTGATCGTGACATCATCGAACAGTTATATCCTGTCACTCATCTGTAAGATAATATACACAAGGGGGGGGGGGGGGGGAAGAAGAACAATGTAGATCCCAAGACGTAACGTTTTTGGTAGATCCAACAGCGTTAAAGAAGTAAAAGATGTGTTTTTTTGTAAACATATATAACGTGATGTTTCACATAAGCTATGTTATTTGGTTCCTTTGACATGGTTTTACGATGTGATAGTAGCATTTGTCACCATTGAAATATATGTCTTGTATTTAAACTGACGACGATTCAAATGTATGAAAATAGAATGAATGGAAATGCCTAGGCCTATATCATTGGCGAAGCATTGTGAAATGTCAATTAAGTTTAATCTTATTAACTCATCGAAGTATCCTGGCATTCTAGCCAATCAGCGTCTAGTCTCAAAAGCAAAATTTCATATTTCAGCTGGACTCTTTAATTTTTCGGGAATATTTGTCTTTCCATGGCAAATACCATGTTTATCTCATCGAGGGAGGACGACATTTTATATTTTCGCTAGTGCCGCAGCTACGAGTGATAATATAAAACATTTCTGTCTCACTACAATATTATCTCGTGAGGCAGAAAACTTTAATACACAAAATTTCTACTTATTGTGTTATTTAATCGTTGTATTTCAATTAAAGTTGAAACACATTTACCTTGAGTCGGCTCCAAAGAGAGCCCGTCGCCTAAGCAACAACATGACGTCATGAGCGTGTCATGATTGGTGTTATCCCATAGTGGGCCACGAGTAGATTACGTAATGAGCAGACCGGCGGGCCACTATGGGAGAGCTCGTTAATGAGGTGTGATAGGCCGGCCCGCTCTGGGAGAGGTTGTTAGTTGTGAAAACATACTAATGAAGGTGTTAAGTGTGATTAACCAGGTGAGCAATAGATCAGAGGAGGTGTTAATGATGAGTAGTAGAAAGTTAACTGTTCCCTAACTGTTAGACATTGAGAATGAGAAGGAAATAGTACATTTGATATCTGTCGATGGTTCAAGATGTTCATTGGACTCGCCTTTCTGCCAGTGTCTCAGGTATCAGTTGGTTATGAGCTTGTCGCATCCTTCACACCAGACCTTCCTCAGTGCAGCAACTTCAACGCCTACTTCAGAGACACATGGATCACTGGACACTTCCCAACCTCTGTGTGGAATCACTTTCGCCATGACAGTCCAAGGACGAACAACAACTGCGAGGGTTACAACAGCCGACTGTCCAAACGAGCTCTGAAGCCCCATCTGAACCTGTACGAACTCATCCTTCTGTTCAAAGATGAACATTCCAACCTGGCCGCCTACATTCTCCAGCTCGAGGGAGGACACCAGCCTACCAAGCGTCGAAGGATCACACATGTGAACACACAACTCTACAAGCTTGGACTAGAGTACATGACTTGTGAGAGAGACATGGCCAGCTACCTGTTCACCTGTGGATCCATGCTTTCATGTAAATGAACTGTGTATATAATCTGAGACTGAACAAAAGATGCCATGTAAATAAATGATACTGCCAAATTTTCTTACTTTTTGTTATCTTTTTTTTCAATAAGTAGTCTTATCAATGGTTAATCACTTGACACCTCTTAACAAGGTATTCACACCTGCTAATTAAGGCAATCAAACTTATGTGGGCCGCTATGGTACAGCTTAAATGTCCGCGGCCCACTCTGGGACAGCTCGTTAAGAGGGTGTGAAAACACCCGGCCCACTATGGGATTTGCCACAGTGGTAATAAACCTCATGATTGGTAGATCTCGGTACTTCACAGCCAATCATATTATAATAGAATTCATTACCCATAATTATGGTGATATATTTCCAATATGAGCACATGTGCACATATCACATTTGCCTAGCAACGATCGTTGTGACGCGAGTTCCCGTATAGTAAGTACAGCTGCATAACTTAAGTTTGGTCACTTACCTAGATATTCTACCTGCAAATATCATGTAATTTGGAATGTCTTTGAGGCATCGTAGCATTGCGATAACGAAACGAATAATGTTTAAATATCACTACATAAGATGAGATTCAGATAACGTTAATTTAATCGTTGTTATACCTAAGTGTTATAACCAGTGGCGATCCCGAAATATGGTTTTGAAATAGTAATTCTACATATGGAAAACTGGTGATCCTTTGCTCCTGGAGTTATTTTGTTGACGTCAGCAAGTGAACAAACTTATGGTACGCATCTTTATAGCGATGAAAGCGACCGTTTCTTAGATTTTTCTAAGAGAGTTGAAGTGGATTAGAATCGGTAATAAAGAAATCATTACCTCCGGAAATTCGTGCAAATTTGTGCTCGAATATTACAAAAATTCGTGAAAGTCATATGTCACACTTCCTCTGTTATTAATCTCTATTTATGGAATGCGAGAGGTCACACACGACGCTTCTTGGCAATACTCATATCAGAAACGCTGCGAAGCAAGAGTGATAGCTTGATTCAATGATATTGAGATCTTGTTCTTATGTTGAAGTTGTTCCCTCTCTTCACGATGGACATCCTGCATGGAAGCTACGGTCTGCCGGGGGTCGTGTTGTCTTGCATCTGTGCCGGGAGTCTTAGGTAGGCTGACGTCACAGATATAATTCATCGATGTCTAACAATACATCTAACACGTACGTCAGACAATATTATAACAAGTGTGTTCACAATAAGCAGCCAAAAAAGACACGACATTTTGTAGGCATACTGGAAGTAGGTAGGTAGGTAGGTAGGTAGGTGAAATTAAGGGCGAAGTTTGGGCCAAAGATGACCTACATGCGCCCGTCACAAGGAGTGATTATTGAGAGTTAAAAACGTTTAAAAGTTAAAATTGAGCATAAAATGTTATGTGAGATCATATTTGCCAGTGTTCTTGACAAAATTTAAAACTGATCTTTGGACTTCACCAAACATCAAATTTTCACCAAGAATAGATCTCAGTGAGAAATTATTTGATTTGGACATAACAACCTCTCTGAGTTCTTCACGATGATTTTTATGCCCCTCACATTCAACAAGATAATGAAGGACAGTCTCTCGACAATTATTAAAACAATGAACACATGAAGGAGATGAATCATCGATTAAAAAGTGCTTGTAAGCATTTAGTCCACAATGACCAAGTCTTAAACGAGTGAGAATAACTTCGTCTCACTTTAGGGCATGAGCTGTGCATATGTCTGGCAGTGTTGCCCCTATCCCAGTCGTTTTGCCACTGTTCATAGATTGCTGTATTCACAGCAGCATAGATATCCTTTGGCACTGGATATACATCCTCAAAATCCACGTAGGCTTTGGATAAGGACGATTTTGCAAGCTGGTCAACTTTCTCGTTTCCATGGAGACCTACATGTGCAGGAATCCATACTGGACACTAACCGTTGAATTGTCGCCCTTGGAATCAAGTGCCAAGTCTTTTTGAAGAAATTAGCGAATCAAGAGAGTCTGTTGCAGGGCCCCAAAGACACACTCTACGCCTTTACACATCCCACAAATTTTTGATTGGGGGCAAACCAGGAGATTAGATCGCCAGGATGAAGTTGTCACACCCGGTGGTTGCTAGAATTAATTGCAACACGGGTTATGCGAGGACGTGCATTATCGTCCTGAAACATAAAGTTCCGATCTGCTCTGTGAGCCATTGGAACCACCTGTGGTCATAAGATTTCGTCCACATACCGCTGGCCCGTCACATTACCTCGACAAGAAGAAATCAGTCCTTGTATTGAATGTATTGTGTAACGTGAACCTACAGCGTCAGTCCCGAGTGCATTCATTTCTGTGTTCAAATGCTATCCGCATTCAAACTTTATGTATCATTCCTTTATTTCTTTATACTTTTATATATTATTTCAAGCGCTAATATTGCATTAATATTGAGATCCAGTTTACAAATTTGACAAAATAACATATGGTGCCGTTTATTGACAAGTACTGAGGATTAGATACTTCATTTATGTATCATTTCAGCACAATATCGTCAATTTTGAACAGTATGTCTGCAGTGATATTGGAAGACTACATAAAACCATATCGACGCCTTTCTTCATCTATGGCAACATTTGTATCCAAACTTAGTGGTAAGAACAGTTATATAGCATCATCTTTATCTAGCCATATTCAATACTTAATGTTAACTATAATGGTATTAATCAAGTTTTTCCGTGGTCCAGTTACAGGTCCGAGGTCTGTTGTATTGACCCGAGACGAAGCCAAAGGCCAATAAAGCAGGCCGAGGACCTCTAACTGGGCCAATTTGGAACATCTTGATTAATGACATTTCTATCAATCAACTTATCTGAGATTTACTTGCAGATCATAAGAGTTCATTTTTATCGAAATCAAATAATAATAAAGATTGGTGAACCGTCATATATGTTGAAAGTTTTGAAGCGCTTGCCATTTGTGTGTATGCGCATGCTCAGAGTCGTTTTGGCCAAATCTGTTTTGTATTGGCCCAGTTTTGCCTGTATTTGTCAAACTTATACCTGTATTGGCCCAGTTGCCGAATCGTATAGTGCATGCCGTATAGATTGTATTAGTGCCCTGTCTTTTATAGTTATCCATATCCAATACGTGTGCTTGCAGTTGTTGTATGCGGTGCTGTCACTGTTGGTCTCGCGTTTATAGCTTCAATGGCCGCCAGTCAGATGCACGTGAGTGTTGTCAGTCAATGTTATAACTTACAATATTTAGGGTATAAGGAGATAAATATGTTTGAAAAAATGAAAGAAAAATGACAACCTTAACAATAAATAGATTTAAACGCTTATACGTATATGCTCATACTTAAAGCAAAATTGAATTCGAAATACTAATTAAGGTTTATCTACACCATCAATTAAAATGATAAACATGCGCAGTCTATTGACACCTCATCAGATATGCTACGTGATCTGCAGTCTGATGGACGGGCCGATGTTCGGGGCTTTCTTCTCTGGTATGTTCCTTAAACGGGTGAAACAAATCGTAAGTAACACACAGAAGCTGGATATCACATTAGAATATAATTATAATAACACTAGAACATAGTATAAGAATCTGTTTATAAAATCATTTTATTTCCCTGCGATTACGTTCTATGGTGTCTTTAACTCGTTTCCCAAGACGCCAAAAATATATTCTCCTCTCTCACACAACTCAAAATTCATACCTCCACACTAGTGCTAAGGGCACACTAAACCCTAAGCCAAATATATGCCCTTCGTGGGTTTAGTTACATCATCTACCGCCATGTGGCAACGGACACATCGCAAAATAAGAAAGCTGAAAACTGAGTGGAGTTTGGTCAACGAAAGCGCTTGATTATGTCATAAGACTGACAGTATGCTCGTTGAAGATAGATGATTTTATCTCCGCGAACAAATATAACTGTTTTTATATTGTTTTATTGAAAACAAGTAGTTATCGTATATTTGCCATTTTGAGACCTCTTTTCATTTAAATAATCAACAAAGCAATTTACGTTCGTATCAAGGCAAAATAATACATCTGAATTATCTTTGGGAGTCCTGGGTCCCTATGCACAGAACACTAAAGTGACCTTAAGTCTCTAAGCTAGACATAGTGCAATGTTAAAGAATGGCACCAAGGTTGACCTTAGCGTTTAGTCATTTTGTGCATTGATCCCCTGGTCGGTTCCTGCTTCAGGACATTCTGCTCGGGTTCCTGGTGACCTTCACCTTGATGCTGTGGCTCCAAGTGACCAACCTGCTGTACGGGACAGAGGAACCCCCTCAACCAACCAGCACAGCTTCTTGTGGGTGGAACTTCACCAGTATCACGGTGCATGACAATTTCACTTCACCCGTTACAAATGTAACAGAAGATATCCATGTTGAAAGGTGAGTCCAACATGACAATTGATCCCATGTTGAATTTCTTACAAACGTTTGTTAGTAATTGCAATCAGAATGCTTTTTAATGACAAGTTTTAAGCCTTATACCCAGTGTAAGCACTGCTCATTGGCTGTGCATTATTACCCTAAAAGAATTGTACTTTCAGAGCCGCTACTAAGCGCTCTGTGCATCCACATCGGTCCGTAATTCCCGTATTCAAGTACAAAAATCTGCAGCTGAGTGCAATGCGGATAAAGCGCCTTGCCCAAGGACACAACACAGTGTAAATCACAGGTCACAAATCTTTGGTATCTCCACCTGCGTTCGAACCCGGATCTTTGGCATGACAGGCCAGCACGCTAACCACTACACTACCGGGTTGCTGTTCAACTATGGAAAGACCCTTCAAGAACTTAACATTTCTACAAATGCTAGTTTTAAATGACAACAAAGCATACTACTTTGGTGATGAATAAAACTTAACATTAGGACTTTAAGATGTGATCGCATGCCGAGGACAAACGATGGTGGAAAAAATTGTGTCGTTTGCCAATGATCTTTTATGTCAATAATAGATCTTTGGATAAAGATGCGTTGTAAGATAAAAGCCATATTATTAGAAGGGTCAGCATATTTACTAGTATTCTGGAACAGGTATTTGATATATCATATATCGATGTTGTTGTAGCACTGCACAATGGAAGATATACAACCTATCCTACTTATACTACTCTCCTGTCGGAGCCCTGTTGACCGTTCTACTGGCCATTCTGACTAGCTACATTACAGGTAGGTCTTTATCAGTATTATGTAAAAATTTATATGAATTGATCCTTTAGGGGCACTATTGCAGCACAGAAAAGTAAAGGGTCTGCAGCAAGGCATAAAATGACACTTCGGAAACTGGCGTTTTAGGATGCACATGTGGTTATATATATACATACCCTGTTTCATGACGCCAATGATTTTCTCACATAAAAGAGACTTTGATCATAGCAAAATTTGACCAGTGAACCCCATGTGACCATTATCACCTTTTAAAGTATGTCGAGGGGGTTCATTTGTTTTATCTATTTACCCATATCCAATATTGCTTTATCCAGCGTTCTGGTTCACGTCTGATGTTTCTCCCACTCTTCTTCATCCTCTTCTACGTAAGGTGTCACGTGACTCGTCATCATCCAGGAAATACGCCCAGGTGAATAAAGGGTCTTGTAATAGTGTTTTACCAACTGGAGCTAGGTCCATTCAATGGGTTCATGTAAACATTCTATTGACCATTTTTCAGTTCTTGGAATGATAGGTTATATACTTATGATGAAAGGAAATTGAAAGGAAACATTTTATAAATATTGGGTAAAATATATATTTATATATATTACATTGATGTCATTGCCACATTTAAAAAATCAATTTTATGTATTGAATTTGTATCTATTTCATGTAATCAGATAAGCAGTTTTATATATTAAATCTTTAGTTTCTTTTTATTCAATACATACAAATGATCATCAAATATGAAACCGTAAATCAAGAGAAAAACAAATAAATAAAACCTTTGTTATTTGTTTTTAAATGCACATGCTTCATCACTTAGTAATTAGGCAACCAACTATCTTCAGTTTTAATCCAATGTATATTTATTAAACTTATAAAGCGCTCCTAAACGAACATTGTTAAAAGAAGCTTAATAAAGGGAAACACTTACCAAAGAGCTATTGCAAAATGTTTTGAGTTATAAAGAAAATCCATAAAATTTTAAAACATGCACTGCATATAAAAATTGTTGTTCTTGTCTAGGAAACCGGAAATCAAGCCATGATGCCAGAAGCCGAATGCCTGAAACCTTTGTCACACCAAAAAGACGTGTGAATTAGCGTTTCAAGAATTGTAGTGTTCTTATATATACCTATGTCATTATATTGCAATATAAATGTGCGTGATTTAATATAAAATATGTTTACTTTTTCAAGATTGGTTTTCTTTATCTTCAAAATTGTTGTGTTTGTATTGAATAAATGTAATGTGACATCATGTGGTGATTTATGAGACGCATGTTCTGTCCAAATCTTTGTAGATTTTTTTCTCCACCAAACTTAACTTTGTATTACGTAAATTATGTACTACAGAGGTAACGCTGTTTTTCTGCGCATTGACATTTTCAGAAGTCCAAGGTCTTCAAATAAATGCCTGTAATTAAGCTATAATACATGTTATACATTGGCAATTTTCATCCTGTCTCAGGGTACGAACGTTACGCCAACTTCACTAATCTGTACCCTGGGCTCAGAAGCTAGATTCCCTGGCGCGGCCCGACTCATTTTCTCGCCACCTTCTCGATGAAATTTCAACGAGAAAATAAATTAAAATCAGCCTACGGTCATTTACAATCGATGTATTTTTATTTATATTTAAATATCTAAGGCTAACATATATATAATATATACACTACTCTCCAAACATAACTACCCTCTGTGACTCCAAATGTTATGTCAATGACGTCATAGCATTGTTAAGTTCTTTCTTGATAATGTGAAATAAGGAAAAGGCATTTGTAAAAATCTACTGTCAGAAATGTCAAAATTGTTAACTATCTAAATATGTAATAAGTTGTAGTTTCCGTTTTGGGGCTCTGCGCATGACAGGAGATGTTGTTTCCGTTGATGACTGAGAAGAGAAGAGCATGAGCTTGCATGATAATAGCGATGTACTCATGAAAGAAACATATGACTATCAAAGGCTGTACATTCTTATTGAAGGAATAAATGTGTAAAGATAAACTCATCGGCAAAAGAAACTTATCACTTTTGAACTGAAAACATAGAAAAATATTTTATTTAAATATTGACAGTAACCATCGCAATAAAAACACATTATCCCTATATTTGTGTATTTTAACTTGTAAAGAACAAATGTTGATGCATTATGGGTGGACGGAAGGAATGTTCCCGTCTTTGAATAAAACAGATCGCCCGAACGTAACTTGCTTCGCGGAAAGGTATCTAATCGGCCATACCTCTCCGTGCATGTTTTCCTCGTGCTGTGTACTCTTGAGTTATGATTTGTCATTGACAGCCGAGCAAGGTGGACGTGTTGTCCCTTGTTCGTGATTGTAGTCTGTTTGACATGCTGTTAATGTTTTGGTTTTGGAATAAACCTTATTGAAGAACAATCATTTTGGTCGTTAATTAAAATTATAGCTTCCACTGCCGACCAAATTGGTAGCAGAGCGTGGTTATTGTAATCCGTTCACTTGGAAATTTGTATCAAAACAGCAGTAGAATGAACTGTTTGTTTTATGTCACAGATTGGTGACTAATTGTATCTTGAACATTTATTCAAGCAACTGTTTGTTGTAATGTCACAGTTTGGTGACTAATTGTATTTGGAACAACAACAGTTCGTTGAATTGTGTGTTTTGTCAAATGTGGTGACTTATAGTTTGTGTAATTCACGTGTTGGTTAGCTGAAAGATTGTTGACAGCACGTTTTGTATGGTTGCACATGCTGATCAGCTGAACATATTTCTGGCAGCAAATTACACCAAAAGTCACGCACTATTGTATGTTTGAACATCAAACCTTTGAATTATTTTTGAAATGTCACTACCGAGTGACTTATTGATATTTTGAAATTCATTCGTTTACAATGTCACAGTCTGGTGACAATGTGAGTGAAGGTGATAGTGAGTCACCTAATGACATCGCAGTCGAGAGACGCTTGCGGCTGCAAAATGACATTATTGAATTAAAGCGTCAAAAGGTTAAAGTCAAGTCTGCTTTCACCAGATCAAAAAATGCACTAGAGAGACTTGTCACTAAAGTTGGGCTGCCTTCACGCAGTGATGTTCTTGATGCCATTGACAAAGTTTGTGATTGTGAAAGAAGGGCAATTGATATTGTCATGAGTCTGTCTGAGTTATATCAGCAAGCAGGTCAATTAGAAAATGCTGACAAAACTATGGATGAGTTAGAAAAGATTGAACTAACGGGTAGTGAAGCTCAGGAAAGAGCTCAAGCTTCCACTGCCGACCCAATTGGTAGCAGAACGCGGTTATTGTAATCCGTTCACTTGGAAATTTGTATCAAAACAGCAGTAGAATGAACTGTTTGTTTTATGTCACAGATTGGTGACTAATTGTATCTTGAACATTTATTCAAGCAACTGTTTGTTGTAATGTCACAGTTTGGTGACTAATTGTATTTGGAACAACAACAGTTCGTTGAATTGTGTGTTTTGTCAAATGTGGTGACTTATAGTTTGTGTAATTCACGTGTTGGTTAGCTGAAAGATTGTTGACAGCACGTTTTGTATGGTTGCACATGCTGATCAGCTGAACATATTTCTGGCAGCAAATTACACCAAAAGTCACGCACTATTGTATGTTTGAACATCAATACTTTGAATTATTTTTGAAATGTCACTACCGAGTGACTTATTGATATTTTGAAATTCAATTTACAATGTCACAGTCTGGTGACAATGTGAGTGAAGGTGATAGTGAGTCACCTAATGACATCGCAGTCGAGAGACGCTTGCGGCTGCAAAATGACATTATTGAATTAAAGCGTCAAAAGGTTAAAGTCAAGTCTGCTTTCACCAGATCAAAAAATGCACTCGAGAGACTTGTCACTGAAGTTGGGCTGCCTTCACGCAGTGATGTTCTTGATGCCATTGACAAAGTTTGTGATTGTGAAAGAAGGGCAATTGATATTGTCATGAGTCTGTCTGAGTTATATCAGCAAGCAGGTCAATTAGAAAATGCTGACAAAACTATGGATGAGTTAGAAAAGATTGAACTAACGGGTAGTGAAGCTCAGGAAAGAGCTCAAGCTTCCACTGCCGACCCAATTGGTAGCAGAACGCGGTTATTGTAATCCGTTCACTTGGAAATTTGTATCAAAACAGCAGTAGAATGAACTGTTTGTTTTATGTCACAGATTGGTGACTAATTGTATCTTGAACATTTATTCAAGCAACTGTTTGTTGTAATGTCACAGTTTGGTGACTAATTGTATTTGGAACAACAACAGTTCGTTGAATTGTGTGTTTTGTCAAATGTGGTGACTTATAGTTTGTGTAATTCACGTGTTGGTTAGCTGAAAGATTGTTGACAGCACGTTTTGTATGGTTGCACATGCTGATCAGCTGAACATATTTCTGGCAGCAAATTACACCAAAAGTAACGCACTATTGTATGTTTGAACATCAATACTTTGAATTATTTTTGAAATGTCACTACCGAGTGACTTATTGATATTTTGAAATTCATTCGTTTACAATGTCACAGTCTGGTGACAATGTGAGTGAAGGTGATAGTGAGTCACCTAATGACATCGCAGTCGAGAGACGCTTGCGGCTGCAAAATGACATTATTGAATTAAAGCGTCAAAAGGTTAAAGTCAAGTCTGCTTTCACCAGATCAAAAAATGCACTCGAGAGACTTGTCACTGAAGTTGGGCTGCCTTCACGCAGTGATGTTCTTGATGCCATTGACAAAGTTTGTGATTGTGAAAGAAGGGCAATTGATATTGTCATGAGTCTGTCTGAGTTATATCAGCAAGCAGGTCAATTAGAAAATGCTGACAAAACTATGGATGAGTTAGAAAAGATTGAACTAACGGGTAGTGAAGCTCAGGAAAGAGCTCAAGCTTTTCTCAGATCTTTATCTGCATCGTTTCCAGACACTTCTAGTATACATTCGTCACACGTGCACAATTCAAGTGTAAAGGTATCTAAAACACACATGTTTGATCAAAACCAAAGCCTGTTATATGAAAAACAATGTTCAGATAAACAATCTCAGAGTGTACATGACAATGAACGCCAACAAACACAATTAAAGGTAATTGATCAGAACATTGAGATTGAGACAAACATGCAGTCAAATAAACCCAGAATTCCTTGTGAAAATCAAAGGTCTCTGTCCTCCAATGATTACGATCTTGGTAATGACATGTGGAAACAACTTAAACGTGTTTCCATTCCAATATTTTCGGGTGATACAAAGACCTATGAAAGTTGGAAGGCTGCGTTTATTGCCTGCGTTGATAAGGCTCCTGCTACCCCTGAGTACAAGTTATTGCAACTTCGTCAGTACGTCAGTGGGGAAGCATTGAATGTCATCAAGGACCTGGGCCACAGTGCTTCAGCATATGCTGTTGCACTTGAACGTTTGGACCGTAAATACGGTGGTCGTAGGCGCTATGTAGCACTGCAACTTGAACAAGTGACTAGATTCAAACCAATCAGAGTAGGTCATGCAAGTGATGTGGCGAGGTTTGCTGATTTGCTTGACATAACTGTTGTCAATCTCAAATACTGTGATCGAAAAGAAGAGTTGGGCAATGGCTCACTTTATTCACAGTTATTGTCCAAAATGACTGAACAAATGGTTGCACAATACCAGAGATGGATATTTGATTTTCAGTTGCAAGAGTCTGTTGAGAGATTGCGCGAGTTTATCTTGCAAGAAGCACAGTTTCAAACCATAGCTTCTAAAGCTGTCCATGGGGTTTCTAAATCTAACGTATCTGACAAAGGTAGAAAACAGGGAGTTTTCTTTGGTGTTAGTCAGTCGTCTGATGAGTGTTGTCCAATATGCAAGGTGTCTGACCATAACATTTGGAAATGTAAGCATTTCAAAGATATGACCGTTGCAGAAAGATGGAATACTGCCATAAACTCTAAGCTTTGTTTCAGGTGTCTGAAAGGCAGCCACAATTCAAAAAGATGCTCACAACGTTCTAAATGTGGTATTGGTGGTTGTCCAAAGTTTCACAGTCGTTTCTTGCACCAAAATGCACAGACACACACACCCACATCTTTAGTTGCACAATCGATAGGTCAAGGTGTTTCACAAACATCACAGGATAGTACATCCACTGGCACAACTTTGTCATCTTGCAGCTCGTCATTTCCCACAATGTCGTTGAGAACAGTACCTGTTGTAGTTAAGAATGGCAAAGTTGAGATTGTTGTGAATGCTTTGTTGGATGATGCCAGCACACAAACCTACATTAATGAAGATGTTGCGTCGCAATTAGGTATATCAGGTCAGCTGCAAAGTATGTCGGTAAATGTCATTGATGGGCAAAAGAAAACACTTCAGTCCATGGAAGTTGAATTTGAACTAGAAAGTTTGGATAAGTCCGTGGCAATGACAGTGTCTGCTATGACGACACGGCAAGTTACAGGCAAACTCAAGGTAGTTGATTGGCAGAAGTATGCTTTCAAGTACAAACATTTGCAAAACATACCTTTTCCAAAGGTGAAATCGCCTCAAACTGTAGATTTACTGATTGGGTTAGATCACTTTGAATTGCACAGGTCATATGAAGATGTTGTAGGCAATGAAAGTGAACCTATGGCAAGGCTTACACCACTAGGCTGGACATGTGTTGGGTCCATATCTTCTCGCAGTTGTGCTTCATCATTAGTGACTTACTTCACTGACAACGACCAACAATTGATGCAAATGTTGCACAAGTTTTGGGAAGTAGATCAGTTTACTTCTGTTCAAGCACCGATGAGTAAGGATGACAAGTCAATCGTAGAGTCTGTTAGACAGACAATTGAGCACCACAATGATAGGTACAAGATTGGCATTCCATGGAAAGGTGATCCTTCCTCACTTCCTGATAACTATGTCATTGCTCACCAGAGATTGTGCTGCACTGAGAAAAAGTTAGCCAAAGACACTGCAGTTGCTGAGATGTATGATAAGGTGATTTCTGATTATGAAAGAAAAGGCTACATTGAACCAGTTACGGCAAATGACAAACATTCTTCTTGGTATCTGCCACACTTCCCTGTCATACGGCCAGAAAGAACAACCACAAAAGTTCGTATCGTATTTGACGCCTCGTCAAAATGCCAAGGAGTGTCCCTCAATGATATAATTCATCAGGGTCCCAAACTTCAAGGGGATTTGTTTCACATACTCCTGAGATTCAGGAGAAACCCAGTTGCTCTTGTGTGTGACATATCTGAGATGTACCTACAGATAGGTATACAAGAAAAGGATCAGCAGTACTTTCGATTCCTTTGGAGAAAAGCTGACCAATCTGATGAAATTCAGATTTATGAATTCAAACGTGTCGTTTTCGGCATGAATGCATCTCCCTTTCTTGCCCAGTTTATCTCTCAGGAAAATGCTAGAACATTTGAGCATTTATATCCCAGGGCTGCTGAAACAGTCCTGCAGTCAACATATATGGATGATGGGTTGGATTCTGTTTGTGAAACCAGAGATGCAATTGACTTGTATAAGCAACTTACCAGTCTTTGGTCGAAGGCTTGAATGAAAGCGAGAAAGTGGCTTTCCAATTCCTCTGAGGTTCTTGAGGCAATTCCTGTTGAAGCAAGAGCATCTGAAGTTGATATCACAAAAGATGAACTGCCCTCAGTGCAAACTCTTGGTTTGAGATGGATATCAAGTGATGATGAGTTTGGTTTCAAATGCTCAGATATCAAAACCAACTTGGTTCAAACAAAAAGAGGTTTCCTCAAGGAAACTGCCAAGATCTTTGACCCTCTTGGTTTCCTTGCCCCTTTCCATATTCGAGCAAAAATGATATTACAGAAGATGTGGTTGGCAGGAGTAGACTGGGATGAAGAACTAGGTACTAGTCTTCAAAATGAGGTAGACGAGTGGTCAAGTGAAGTTCCTTTGTTGTCAGCTGTCAGGTTTCCTCGATGCATTCGGCTGAACCCTGAAATAGAAAATACTTACCTTCATGTATTTGTAGACGCATCTCAGGATGCCTATGGAGCAGTTGTGTATGACGTCAAGTCGTACAAGTCAGGGCAGACATCAAGTCGTTTGATTGCAGCAAAAAGTCGAGTTGCTCCTGTGAAATCAACTAGTATTCCACGCTTAGAGCTGATGGCTGCAGTTTTGGGGGTAAAGTTGATGTTGTCCATTTTGCAGGCCTTAGAAATTAAAACTGATGTTGTACTGTGGACAGATAGCATGAATGTGCTGCATTGGATAAAAAACCATAGCAAAAACTTCAAGACTTTTGTTGCTAACAGGGTTGGTTTTATTCAAGAAAACACTGAGCCTTCCCAGTGGAGACATGTCCCTACTAAGCTTAACGCTGCTGACATACTTACCAGAGGCACGGCTGTGCCTGATTTGTTGCTTGACGGGTGGCAGTGTGGACCTCCATTCCTGAAATTTGGAGAGGACAATTGGCCAGAGCAAAAATTATCATTGAACGTGCTTGACAAATCTGAAAGCAAGAAAACGGGTAATAAGTTCACATTGTTTACACAAACTGAATCTGTTGTTAACCCAAATAGATATTCAAATTTGTCTAGACTCGTTAGAGTTATAGGTTGGATTTTGAGATTTGTCTACAACTCTTCACACACTCAAAAGATGATAGGATCGCTCACTGCTGATGAGCTTGATGATGCTGAAAAGCATATTCTCCGTGAAACACAGAAAGATGTATTTCACAAAGAAATATTGGCTATGACAAAGCACAAACCAATATCTGCTGACAGCAAGTTGGCAAAACTGACTCCTTTCCTCGATGATGATGGACTCATTAGATCCAGTGGTCGTCTGAAATATGCAGAATACTTACCTTACAATGTTCGATTTCCTATCATATTGCCTAGAAGGCATTGGGTCACATCTCTAGTTGTGAAGAAGTTCCACGAGGACGCACATCATGTTGCAGGTACAAATCAAATACTTGCTTTGATTTCCTCTCGCTTCTGGATCATTGCTGCTCGTGAAGCAATCAGAGAATGGGCACACCGGTGTGCTTGGTGTCGCCGACAGAGAAGCAAACCCTTCAAGCAAATAATGGCTCCTTTACCCAAGAGTCGTTTACAGTACTCGCTTCGAGCATTTCAACAAGTCGGGGTTGACTTTGCAGGGCCTTTTCTGACAATTCATGGTAGAGGAAAACAAAGACATAAGCGTTATCTGTGTCTATTTACCTGTCTAGCTACAAGAGCGGTCCATCTGGAAATAGCTTTTGGTTTGGACACTGACTCTTTCTTGAATGCTTTCTTCAGAATGTCCAATAGACGTGGATTGCCCAAAGAAGTCATTTCTGATAATGGGACCAATTTTGTGGGAGCTGTTAGAGAGCTAAAGCAGCTTGTAGCTAAACTAGACACCAGTAAGGTTGAATCAACTATTGCCAATCAAGGTGTTGTTTGGAAATTCAACCCCCCTCAAGCTCCTCACTTTGGAGGTGTTTTTGAGACCATGATCAAGGCTGCAAAACGATCAATCTACGCTATTCTCGGCTCCAGTGATGTCACAGATGAAGACCTCATGACTGCTTTTACAGGGGCAGAAGCGCTCATTAACTCTCGACCGTTGACCTATCAGAGTGCCCACCCTGATGATGACATTCCTCTCACTCCAAACCATTTCATCCACGGCCAGGTTGGTGGGAACTTTGCTCCTGAATCTGTGGACCAGACATCGTTCAATCCAAGGAGAAGATGGCGCAGGATCCAGGAACTCGTCAGACACTTTTGGCAGCGGTGGATGAAGGAGTGGCTTCCTTCACTTCAGCCCAGGAAGAAGTGGTTAACGCCCAATCGAGATTTTCGAGTTGAGGATATCGTTGTCGTCATGTCCCCAGAGTTGCCACGTGGGAAATGGATGCTTGGCCGTATCGTGAAGACCTACCCAGGAGGAGACGGCCATGTCAGAGTTGTGGACATCAGGACGTCGAGAGGACTTCTGCAGCGTCCCGTGACCAAGGTTTGTCCACTGGAGTGGACAAGAGAAGAGAAAGCTTGACGCTGAACATGGACAACGATGGACAGAAGAGGACACTGGACACAGGAACAGAAGAGGACGCGATGGACACAGGAACAGAAGAGGACACTGGACACAGGAACAGGACACAGGGCAGGAACAGGACACAGAACATAATTTGGAGGTGTAAGTGTAAATATGTTTGTGTATACAGGTATTTTGGTGTGCTTTGAAGATGAAGTGTATGTGTAAATAAGTGTAAATGTGATTTTCGTGGATTGGAGGCCAAAAGATTTCAAGGATTGGAAATTCGTGGATTGTGGTGATGTATAGTGTAAAAGTGTTGGTGTTTCATTTTCAGGTAAATTCGTGAGGATGATGAACTGTTATTTCAAAAACACTTTGAAATTTTGAACTGATTTTAAGTGTAACAATTTTCTAAACGGAATTTAATGTGCTTATATTTCAGCAATGGACAATTATTTTGGACTTGAAAATAATTTTGCTTTGAATGATTTTTTGAATTTTGCTTGTTCTCAGGATATTAATCATGTATATGTATTGAGTTTGTATTTCTATGATGAAAGACCAGGTTCTATCATCGTAGGGGGGAATGGACGGAAGGAATGTTCCCGTCTTTGAATAAAACAGATCGCCCGAACGTAACTTGTTTCGCGGAAAGGTATCTAATCGGCCATACCTCTCTACCTGTCTGGCCCGTGCATGTTTTCCTCGTGCTGTGTACTCTTGAGTTATGATTTGTCATTGACAGCCGAGCAAGGTGGACGTGTTGTCCCTTGTTCGTGATTGTAGTCTGTTTGACATGCTGTTAATGTCTTGGTTTTGGAATAAACCTTATTGAAGAACAATCATTTTGGTCGTTAATTAAAATTATAGCTTCCACTGCCGACCAATGGGGAAAAATGAAAATCACGTGAATTCGCCATTGGTGCCAAGTCACGTGACACAAATGTCAAACAAGAGCTCATAATGGATCACGATCATCACCCCTGTAGAAAGAACACCTACACCCCATCAAAAGTCGGATCACAAAACTGTGAGAAGCATTTGAAAGTTGACAAATACTGTGCACGGATACCAACTTTTGAAGAATTGCCATAGTTCCTTAATTTTGATTTACAATTTGTTTTCTCAATATAGATATAAGATGTCAAGATATTGGACAATCCCAAAACAGCAAAAACAATTGTATTTTTACCATATGAAAACTTATACCCGTTTGCATTTGACCATCGTCAACACTTTCTTTAAGTGACGTCATGAACGTCAAATGCTAAAAGTGGGTATTGCGTTTTGGACGTACGTACTAGGAGACCAAGGACAAGTGAAGTCAGAGCTCTTCGATTCCTCAGTGGTTCTACATTAACCACTAAACTTTGAGTTATTGCAAATGCAAAATGGTAAGAATAGACTTAATTTGTAAAGATGTACAGCTATTTAAAGGTCCTATGCACTGTCACTGATTGAGGAACACTCAGTCTTTCACAAAACATGCTTCAGTCTTATCTGACTCACCAATCTATGAACAAGCCATGATTAAGGGTAAACAGGAATACTGAAAGAGCCATTAGGTGACGTCACACAATCCTTCTATGTTTTGTTTAATTATTGCTATTTTTTTGTGCTTACACATGTCTAGAGCATATTTAAGTCTGATCCGATGTTTTCTTTCCAATATTCATGATTTTAGAGTGAAAGAATTATCATAATGATGGTCTGTAATTTTTGTTTTTGACCCCTTCTCATTTAAAATGTTTTCAACGCACTACGGATTATGTCAAATACTATTTTCTGTTTTTCAATGTTTTTGGGACTGGTTGATATACTATACTGACTTTATTTCAACCTTCTAGCACGTTTCGTTATTTAATGAGAGTAATTTTAATTGAGTGATAAGTTTCTTTTGCCGATTAGTTTATATCCCTACTTTTCAAAATATACCCCATATTTCCCACATGCGATATAGTAACACAGACACATCCTTCTCAATTCTCTCAGTTCAGCTTCGCCCCTTCTACCTTTCACGGTTGACTTGTCCCAGCACAGTATGACCTTTTTACGCAACAGGCTCGTGTTGTAATCTGTGTCATGTATTTATCAATCAACGTGGACAATGATATTTCTGTCGCTATCTATAAAATATTTGCATTTCGGGCTTAATCTGGTGTCTATATCCATAATGTCAGATACGCGTTTAAAGGCACCACTCGACCGGGTTTCATAAGCCATTTTGAATTGTTAGCATTGCGAGAAAACAAATGTGCTGTATAATGCTAATTCATTGACAAAATGAAGAAATAACGACTTGATTGATAGAAGAGGAGCATATTTACAAATAATTCATAATAAAAGTTAACAGTTGCGACATTTTTGAGCGATACACTTTATTCTTTGTCAAATTATATCACAGATAACATTAACATTGTGTAGGGTTACGGATAAACTTCAGTAGGTTCACTGCTGTTCATTATAGCTAAGTGATACTTTTTTCGTACGATTTAACTCATGTATATTGATCACATGTATCGATTTATAATTTGAAGCAAAGTGTTCGATCAGTTCGTTAATCGACTTGTAAAAATTTGGGAGAAGATTGTTTGTCACCAATCGAAAGCCTCCTCTTGGTGTACATTTGAGAAAAGCTTGGTCAAAGTTGAAAGTTGTGGGGTTTTATAGTGCAGAGGCTGGCGCTTAGGGGTATCGAACTGAAATCAAAGCAAATGTTAACAAACGGAAGGCAATCTATTATGAACAATTCAAAGTCCTTAACGATTTCGTTAGATTTTACGATATAATAAGATAAAACTTGTTAACACAATAATGGCTCATTTACTTTGATTTCTGATATTGTTTCGATTCAAGACAGTAGTGTACTTTTTGAACTCTTAAAGATAGTGCTTTTTGCTAAAAGAATTATCTATCATGAAAGAATTGAAGTGAATTTTCCATAACAAAAATTGCAACTGTCCATAAAAGAGTACTGTGCTGATCATAGTTTTATACTCAAGCTCATGTCGTCAGAGCGGTTGTTTCTTTTCTTTTATGTTACAAATTACAGTTGAATATGAAACAGCATCTAGAATTATTTGATCGAAAACGTCAATCCTTAGTGTTCATTCTTCTTCATGGATAGTTCAAAATGTAGCCTCGCACAGTGGATATAGCAGTCTCCCACAGCTGCAAACACTAGTACGGTTGACTGTGAAACTTCACTGCTAAATTCAAAACAAAATTATTATATGAGGTTTCAACTACACGTCATGCTGCGATGCTATAAGATAAGATAATTGACACGATGTATGTGCAGCCGAGGGGACCCCTCACTTGTCAGTCACACAGTTTTTGTTCAGAGGGGACCCCTCACTTGTCAGTCACACAGTTTCAGAGGGGACCCCTCACTTGTCAGTCACACAGTTTTTGTTCAGAGGGGACCCCTCACTTGTCAGTCACACAGTTTTTGTTCAGAGGGGACCCCTCACTTGTCAGTCACACAATTTTTGTTCAGAGGGGACCCCTCACTTGTCAGTCACACAGTTTTTGTTCAGAGGGGACCCCTCACTTGTCAGTCACACAGTTTTTGTTCCGAGGGGACCCCTCACTTGTCAGTCACACAGATTTTGTTCAGAGGGGACCCCTCACTTGTCAGTCACACAGTTTTTGTTCAGAGGGGACCCCTCACTTGTCAGTCACACAGTTTTTGTTCAGAGGGGACCCCTCACTTGTCAGTCACACAGTTTTTGTTCAGAGGGGACCCCTCACTTGTCAGTCACACAGTTTTTGTTCAGAGGGGACCCCTCACTTGTCAGTCACACAGTTTTTGTTCAGAGGGGACCCATCACTTGTCAGTCACACAGTTTTTGTTCAGAGGGGACCCCTCACTTGTCAGTCACACAGTTTTTGTTCAGAGGGGACCCCTCACTTGTCAGTCACACAGTTTTTGTTCAGAGGGGACCCCTCACTTGTCAGTCACACAGTTTTTGTTCAGAGGGGACCCCTCACTTGTCAGTCACACAGTTTTTGTTCAGAGGGGACCCCTCACTTGTCAGTCACACAGTTTTTGTTCAGAGGGGACCCCTCACTTGTCAGTCACCCAGTTTTTGTTCATAGTTCATAGGTTCCCTGGACCATGAGCAACTGGGGACCAAGCTAGCTATAATCTGTTTTAAACTTAAACAAGTCACAGATCACATTTGGCAGGGTTTAAAATATAGCCCGTCTGCCAGTCCTTGACTGGCTATTTTTTTGCCAGGAATGGTCAATTTTTGGTCAGAACTGGCAATTTTTCAAAATTTTCTTTATTTTAACCAATTAATTTTCAGGACTGGATAGGTTTCCATTCTATTTCATACACTGCAGTGATTTGGTTATACCGATGATCTACATTTCATTCATTAATTCATCCATTACATCAGTTGATACAATAACTAAACATTTGACATAACACAGGGCGCGATATTTTAGACATCTTATATATTAATGATAACATTTGATAACATTAAACATCCACTAACCTCGACTTTACCACTTCTCGATTTTCGTTCAAAGATTTTTCAACAAAATGAAAACTGGACTTTATTGTTCAATAAACATCTTTAATTACCCTTTCAGATTTCCTATATTTAGTACATTGTAAAAACATCATTTTTTGAAATTTTGACTTGGTCAGTTCTTCTAAAGAAAATAGTTTATAGTCAAACTATTGGGTCAGTTTGTACGTTGATGATATCTACACCGCAAATACAGAGAACAGATATGCCACGCAGGAAACAATACTGGCTTTCTGCAAGAGGGGCATGCGGTCAGATTTAAAAATTCTGATTTTCCTCTTTCTTGAATATTTTTATTTTTTACAAATATTCAGCAAACTCTCGGTCAAAGGAACAACATTGGTCAACATTATGTTTAAGTACGTACGTCAGTTTCTTTTTCCAAGAACAACTTCGAAATGATAATCTTACAAGATAATAATGAAATTTGAATTTAGGTGCTTAATGATATATCCGTCCAGGGATCATCTTTCTCTAAAAAATCATATCTTTCGTTACAATATTGCTCGTAGAAGAACTCAAGCGAACACCATATTGCATGATATTTGCTCTGAGTTCCAAATTAGTTATTGGGAGGCACTTGTCAATATTTCACAGATATATGTCATGCATTAAATGATATAGATATTAAAAAAATACATATTGACAGATTTCCAGATTGAAAATATATTTTTTAAAGTATAATCTTTGATTAAATATCATTAGTTTAATCATTTGTATCAAATTAACACTAACAGTTTAAAAAAATAAAAGAGTTTATAGGTAAACTGAGTTCTCTGGGCTCTTCTGGTAGTGAGAGGGTTAATCAGATCCAAGGATCCAAGGTTGGTGCACCGGTGGGAATAACAATCCACCCCCCTCCTCTAATCCCAAACCCGACACCGGACACCTGATTTAGAACAGACTATAGTCCCACATTCACAGTCCAGTGAGCTGCTGATTCCTATCAGAACATTTATATGTGGGACGGGTGAGGGCTGTCCCACTGCAGTCAGTTGTGCGACCAGTACATGCAGATCACATTTCGTTCATGTCTCAATACTTTAAGTGTAGACATTTATTCATATTGAAGTCACGATCGTAACTAGCAGTTTACTAGGCCGACTAGCAACAGAGTACGACTGAGGTCAGTAATATTTCATTGAAAGTGACACATCCATGCTTTTAAATTTTTACATTTATATAAAATATGTTCACTAATTTATGAAGTTTGTATGCTGAATTCTAATGACGAAAAATGTTGAAATATATCTGTTATGTACATGGAATTTTTATTTCTCGATTGACCCGGCATGGGAGTTATAAATAATAAGTCATTAGATTTTCCATGAATGCAGGCCTTCGATGAGTTGAATTAAGGAATCTAGTAAGTTAATAGAGGACAAACAGAAGAGTTACAGCCCTTGTAACTGTTGTGGCCCTGAGGTAGCGAGCTTCAGTGGTAATCATCCGATTTTGAGGAGTTGAATGTGATAGAACACCCTTTGTTGAGGGATACAGGGTAAATTCCAGGTAAGATGTAGAAGAGCTTAGCTTTCATATTCTTCCAAGCTTCTGTTTACTCTAGCGACCCCGTTTCGACAGTGTCAAGAAGGGATGTTATACCAAGGAAATTGATATGAACTTTAACCTATGTTCACATACTATTCGAAAGACTCATTCAGATTCAGATTATATTTGATCATTAACCTGACTAACGTATAAAGGGGTGAAATTCAAGCAACCTTTGGTTACAACATGTCAGCCTTCTCGATATACCATGTATTCAAGAGAGTTCACTTCTAAGGCACGGCGGGTTGTTTGATTCAGTGTTATCTAATGTTCATCAGAATGCAGAAGGTAGGACGATAGGTAGTTGATCAGTACGATAGACCATTTCTACCCAGACTTTAAGAGACTGTAAACCTTGAGATTAGGGAAACCCTCGGACCCTTAAAGACCTCGGATTGTCCCTTCTCTATGCGTTCACAACTTTGGGTAAGTCCTCGTCATCATAGTTTCTCCCTAACTTATTCCCAGGGACCAAGGCCATGGACACGGGGTACAGCATCAAGACTGGAGACAAGAGATCCTTCCAGTGGGACGACTACCTCTGGCTGGCGAGTTCTCTAGGCTTGTCCTGTGGAATTGGCATCTACAATGCAATAAAAGACCGGAGAAAAGACAGCCCTGCCGAATTCCACGTTGGAGGAAGGAAGATGCACCCCCTCCCCGTGGCTCTGTCCCTCATCGTTACCTTTCTGTCCCCTATAACGCTGCTGGGGGTGCCGGGCGAGGTGTACATCCACTCAACCATGTTCTTGTGGATCGGGCTGGCCATACTAGCAGGGGTTGGGGCCGCCGGCTTCATCTTCCACGCCTTCTTCTACAGCATCGGCGTCACCAGCGTGTTCCAGGTCAGTTGATTGGCGCTATCGGTGAGGGTTGTCATACGGCTTGATAAATTAGACCTCTGGAATAAAATTACCAGTTTGTTTCAAATAAGTTCATAAGTGCTATCGGTTGGGATTGATATGGTTATTCGTTGTTTTCATATGGGCTTGATAACTTAGACCCAAGGAATAACATTAGCAGTGTGTTTCAAATAGGTTGAAATATGTTGAACTATTGGTATGGCTTGACATGCTCAACTGGTTTATAGTTGGGGGCTAATCAAACTTCTGTCTACAAGATCTTCATCACTAGGGTGTGTTTCGAGCAGGTTGGCGGGCACTTTATAATGATAACCCTGCTCAAATAGTATATGGCGGCTTTCATGTTGCTATTTATGTTGAACTATTGGGACATAAACATTAAAACTTGTTTAAACAAGACTGGCGAAATGGCCCTTTGTTGCTTTTCGTATCAACATTAAACATAACTGCCATTTTCAAGTCATGTCGAAAATCTATAAAATGTTATGAATTATGTAAACTGTCCCGATTCCTAGACCATGTATGCAATACTACATTGTGTATATAGTGCATCCAACATAAACTGTGTCAAATGATGTTGAAAGAATGATCTGTTATGACAAGGATACATTTGTTTCACAATGGACTGTCATTCAAATGTAAGGTCAGCTACCGTACGTGTTATATTTTGAATAGACATAGTTAAAGATTCATTACTGAAATCAGATTACAGAAAAGATGGCACGTGACCAGTGTATGGCCACGTAGGTGTAGTGGCTAGCATGCTGACCTCTCAAATCAAAGCCCCTGGTTCGAATCTCGGTAGAGATATCAAGTATTTCTAACCTGGATCTCCAAATCTGCTGTGTTCTTGGGCAAGACACTTCATCAACATTGCACTCAGTTTACCCAGCTGTTAAATATAAATAAAATGGGACAAAAACTTGATATTCAGACCTACGCTTAGCGTTTGTTGGCATGCTAATGGATGGATTATAAGGATAGATATATCAAAATGATATTACCGAATCACCCTCCTGCATTAGCGTGACGAAGCTCTTAGTGGTTATTCTGAGTATATATACCATGTATGATATTATTCATTAGCGAATATGATGTCATTGAGGGACCTTGAGCATAATATCTTGGTTTCATTAGTCCAGTCATCCGCATGTTGCTCTGTTGCAGAACTTAAGTCCTTTACTGGCTTCTTGAATATACATGTAGCGATACAAATTATTTTGCTTGTTGGTTATCAGGGTAATGTTGGCGACTTGCGGATACATATATATTGATGTAGCATGATGCATTGATTTGCGATATTATTAACTTCTGACAATGTTGATGTCACTGCAATCCATTGGCCCAATGTTGGTGTGGTCTTTCTTCTGGGTCAATTCTTCAATTTCTCAACTCGAAATGGTTTGTGATTGACAATATAATGTGTCATGTTTCAATTTCCATAAATAATATCTGATTGTTTCCTCCACAGTATCTCGAGGAGAGATTTGGAAGGAAAACGCGAGTTGTCGTTTCCTTGACGTGGTTTCTGAGAAATGTAAGTACGAATTGTGAAATTAGAAACTTATAGCCTGAAGCACACGTCAATAACAAAAGGAACAATGAAAATATGTCAACGTCTTAATTACGTTGAAAATAAGTGTTGAATATGTTCGACCTATTATATATTGAAAAATTTAAAAATTGATTTTTATAATGTTTATCAATGTTGACATTGTGTATTTGTTCTTCAATCATCACTGTTTATTGCAGATGCTCTACCAGTCTATCGTTCTGTGCGGACCTGCTCTCACTATAAATGCAGGTCGGCTGTGTTTGATAGTCATTTACCGTTTGATAATTACTTACATATTCACTGCATAACTAAGAGGATTACAATTTTTTTTCTCATACATGTATGTCTAATGTACACATTGTAATATTTTACTCAGGTATAAAAGGCATTTAAAGACCGTTTACTAATTTTGCCGTTATGTTGATTACATCTGTTGAAACTGAGTTGTGCAGTCACGAGTTGCAAAAACACATTAACAAATGAGACAAAATGGTTATTTGGCATGTTGAAATTATAATAATTTATTTATCTTTGGTAAATATTAATAACAGATGAACAAAAGATAAATACATTTTTTCGTGTGATTTTATTACAAGTGTAGACGTTCTTAGTGCAGCTAGGAATTCTTTTTTTTGAGATAACAAAGGCGTAACCATACAAAATGACGATTGCTGTTTGCAATTAAATTTTTATAGTTTCATATTGCTTGTAGGCTATAGGTACATATACAATACACAGAAACCATTCAATGAATATTGCTCAAGTTAATTTATAACAATTTAATAATTAATCTAATATTGAATTAATAGAGAGAAGCATACCCTGATTAAAATGGCTTAAGGTTTTCTTTATTGATGTGGTATGTATTCTTTATAAATATCTCTAACCTTGATTTAAGGCTATGCAGGATCAAATTCACGTTGACGTTTTCTTTCTTCCATGATTATTAAATAATTAAAAATATATTATCTTACTTAAATTCAAGTAAACACTTTATTTTTTTGTGGCAAATGTTGAAAATACGGAATGTTTCATTTGATGAATAATTAGGAATATTATCTGGTTTAAATTCAAGTTTACACTTATTTATTTCGACAAAGTTTGAAAACAGGTAATGTTTTTATTAGATAAACAATTTGTTTATATGTGTAGCCGGATTTTACATGATCTCATACAAGCCGTTTAATCTCTTCTACAATATAATAATGGGTGTTACTTTCAATTTACTATCAGTAAGAAAAGCCCTTAATCAATGTGTTAAAGGGGCAGTAGCACGTTTTTGTGATAATTTTATATTTTAACTTTTTCATTGATAATTGTAAGTTAATGTTAAATGTATTATTTTGACAGTGTCAAAAATCTCATTACAGTCAATCATCCATAGTCAGAGGAAAAAGTATGAGGATTCACATAAAATCCATTGGCGGCCATTATTTGTGAACACCTTTAATTCATTTTGTGTAAGAAAAAGAAATCGCATGGCTAAACTTTACGTTATATATTTGAATAAGTACTGATACATTTAGTTTAAATACATTGTCTTTCAATTGGAACCATTAATTTTAATTTTCCTGACATCACCTTATTTTCCCCCTAAAAACGTGCTACTGCCCCTTTAAAGTTTGATAAATTGCTTTGAACTTAAAAACACTTCAATTATAATAATTGTATACAATTTCTAAAGAACTTAGATAATTCAACTTTTAATATTTTCAGTGACTGGTTTGGAATACTGGAAGTCGATTCTGAGTATCGGCTGTGTCGTCATCTTCTACACGGCTGTGGTAATATACTCCATCACTTCCATCAATAGAAGTTTCGCTTTTGTTTGCGTTTCTTTCCGTTTAACCTTTGAATTGTTTCCATCAATTCCTTCTCTGGGCCTACTTCAGTCATCTCATTAAAGTCGTTATCATTATGAATTCTAACGTATAAACTGTGTACTTGAATATTAAAAACAAGTAATATGAATTATGGGTAAATTTGAAACTAATTGCAACTAAAGAAGTTTGAAATGAATTAACAAATCAATACTGATAATCACTTTCTTTTAAATAGAGGTTTTAGTAATGTTTACGTTTGTTTCCGATTAAACTTGGAATTGTTTCCAAACCCTTGTTATATTTGCATGTGTTACCCATGTTCTGAAGCCTGTTTGTGTCGACAATCATCTTTGTCAAGCAATGATTTATCGCCTATTTAGTCGTCTGTGACGTTACAGAATCATTGTTCGAGCAACTGGTTGTTGCAATGGTTGCTATGGAGATTAAAAAAGACAAGAATTAGTAATTAAGGAATAGTTACAATCAATCAAATTTGCCTTTTACCCTCCCTTTTGCTCCTGTTATACAAGAATGCAAATTGTTTTCATAAAACTCGTATGAAATACATCTTGAGGTTAAGATCTCCATTTATCCAATTATGATCATGTTATTAGCATCAGAACATGTTAATCTGTAATCTGAATTTTAAAGAGCCAATCCGAGATTTTTCACTTCCACATCAACAATGTGATGATTCAGATACGAAACTTATCAATATGTTTTAAAAATTGGCAAATATACGAGTATACTGTATACTGGTTTTCGATGAAAATCTTAATTCATCTTTACAAATGCCAAAACTAAAAAACATTCGTACAAAATACATAGTAAAAGGTTCTATATTATTGTATCATTATTTATTATTATATTGTTATATTTTTCTGCCAAGGGAGGGATGAAGACTGTTATCTGGACCGACTCCTTCCAAGCCTTGCTAATGATTGTAGGACTACTGACAGTCCTGATCAAGGGGTCCCTGGTGGTGGGCGGTATCCACACAGCCTGGGACATAGCCGCCAATGCCTCGCGGATCAAGTTAGACGAGTAAGGGTTTATTCTGAAATCATAACTTTGACTACAATCGTGTGTCCCTCAGCTCAAGCGACCGAAGATTTTGTTTAGCATTATTTCCTGTCTTAACATAATAATTCACGTTTTAACTGCATCAAGTTGTGACTGACTTCTACCATGTCTGAGAAAGTCATGACATAATAAATCCAAGGACATTTAAAATTTTAAATTAAGATATGAATTTAAAACTGTAGCGTTGTTTTACAGAGATTTTCAAATGATAAAAATATTCCTGATAAACTTTCGTTTCTTATCATGAAAAACAACAAAACAGCTTTTCAACAAATGTGGATTTATAATTGTTAAAAGTATCAGTGAGAACCTTTTATTTTAAAAAAAAAACATCCAAAATTAAAAAGTGTTATTTGGAGTATCTCAGCATCCAAAATTAAAAAGTGCACTTTTTTGTTTCATACCGAAACAGTTTGTTGGATTTTGTTACACGGGAGCTCGTCAAGTCTTTTTATTCAGCTTGTTTCCTTTTGTTTTCAATAATTGTAAATTCTATCAGAAGACACTTTAGTTTGAATTGATATCAGAAGTACCAATACATATTATAAAGATTGTATTGTATTAATTGAATTGAAATTGATAGAATTGTATTACACGGGAACTCGTCTAGTGTTCTGTGTATTCAGCTTCAGACTGGACCCCACAGTGCGTCACTCCTTCTGGGCAGTGTTTGTGGGAGGTGGGTTCTACTGGTTCGCAGCCTACTCCATCAACCAGGCCGAGGTTCAGAGAGCTGTATCCTGCTCCAGCCAGGCCAAGGCAGGGATGTGAGTCCTTCCTCGATTAACCGTCTTTTCTCGAACATATACGGGTATCGAATCCTTGAATACAACCCGTTGGTCATTGGACAATGTTATTAGTTCAACCCTGGTATAGAATAGAACATGAATTTCAACAAAGCCCAGCCCTCGTATCAACCCGTGGGTTATTGTTTGCTGTTTTAAAGAGGGACTGAAATGCTATATGGCAACTTTCGGGATTCATGAAATAGTGATAACAATTTCACATGGACTCAACTTTAAATTTCTGAAATCGACCTAGAAACGGCTTAATTACGACTGTATAAAGAACACCGCCTAATTAGGCCGGCGAACAGAATAAAACGCACTGAAGCGTGACTGCCTCGTGACGTGTTAGTAGGTGATGTGATACCCCCTTGTGTGCCCTCGTTATGTAAAACAACACAAGCTAACAGTACATCTCGATGTTTAACCGTCGATTAAACACCCTAAACAACATCCAAACATCTCAAACCTTCAATAAATCGGTAGTTTATTTATTCAACTGGCAATTTGTATTGATGAAAACGTAAGACCCTGATTAAAAACGAAGTTGTGCGCATAATGCTACAGCATGTAGGCCTAGATGGTCTCGCTTTGCGCAATGTTGTCATAAGACTGCACGTGAGAACCCGGATGTATATGTAAACAATTGCTCCCGTGTGAACTGTTTTATCTTCGTGCACAGTTGTTGGTTGTTATTGAATATTACTTTAGTAGCACAGCAGAAAGGATGTTATTATACAATACTATTTTTATTTACATTTAAACCATTTTTTTAAGAATTGCCTTTGACTTCATTTTGTAACAGGATAAAAAATATATACGTTTTTCTTAGTTATTTCATTTAGTGATGGACAAGTTACAATTCTCAATGAAAGACATGTATTGGATGATCACTGATGTCTTGTTTAAAACATTATTTTAATAGGGCATTTCACTGAAAATCTTAATATTTTCACTCTTGTACATAGAGGAGATATTTTCCACAACAATACCCGATACATGGTCAAACAGAATGAAGATTTATTAAATGAACCTTATCCAAAATAATTATCAGATAGAGCAAAAACGGTATTCCTAATTTCAGGTTAATAGGTTATAATTTACCAATCGGAGAAAAAAGGGATGTTAAGGAATACAATTGCTATTTGATGTTACCTAATTAGCTGGTGTCATAAAATAGCCAGGTGTTGATGATTGTGCATTATATAACCTACCTGCTATAGTCATCATTTGATATCATCTAATTAGGAAACAGACAGGAAATACGATAGACAGTAAAGTAATTGTGTAATAAGTGAGTATCTGATCTAAAGAAAGTAAGTAACACCTGCAGACCAATGTCATTGTTTATTCAACCTTTTTACACAACGTTCAAATCTAAATGTGAGCATTGTATATTCGGATTATTACCATAAATCAGCCCAAAACTTTGTGCTATGTTTTATATTTTACTAATCTCCCTTTTCTCTGCATGCCAAACTGTTCATTCAGTGAAAATGCGAGCTCGAAGTAGAAAATCGGTGTAGTGATTGGAACACGTGAGTTCGATGTAGATTGTCACATTGCTCTGTTTGACCAGCGGGTCAATTTGACGTGAAACCATCAATATGATGGGAATTTGTCTACGGAGACTTCATCAGGAGATATTCTAGGACAGTTGACAGCAACACAATGATATAACATACTGTTAATCGCTTTGAAAAGGCAGTAATAATAATAATAATAATAAGGATATTTATATTGCGCTCAATCCACGTCACTGGGGGATATGCTCTAAGCGCATAACATATATACAATGTACTGCGGATTTCGCCTATCATTTTCCATATAAGCAGACGAACGCTTCGCCTACTGCCACGTCACTTCCGGTATCCCCTGCCCGTGGCCTCTCAGCCTTGTTTTGGTTTGTCGCTGGACGGCGACAAGCAGACGCCTTGTTACGCAATGTTTACTTAGCTGTAGCTTCATTGAGAAACTGTGTATCGTTGCTGTTTTGGCCTAATATTTATGTTATATAGTTATTTGACCAATATCTTTTGAAAAATATATTTAAAAAAGGTTATGCAGCCCTTCTTTTTAACACAACCCGGGCATACAAAAATGGAACTTGACTTTCACCAAAACCCAGCCCTTGTATACAACCCGTGGTATGCTGTTGTTAAAACAACTCGAGCTTGATGATGGTTGTATCCAAGGAAATGCTGTAAATAATGCTTACTGACCGATTTCCTTGAAAGTGACAAGTCAGCACTTCCTTGCAATAGTCCTCGATCGGACAATTGGTAATGGATAATTATCTAAACTAGACCCTATCAATAGCCACCATATTATAAAGCGCTGAATAGAACCTTCGTTTGACATAAAGCACTTGTTTAATAAATGATATCTTCACGACGGGATCATAAACATTTTCGATGAGTTTTTCCCGATACGTTTTCATTTCGTCGACGGAAAATACATAAATTGTATTACACATTATCTCGTTTAATATTCTTTGTTATATTTCAGTGCCATGATGTTGACGGGAGTGGGGATGCTGATATTCATGACTCTCTGCTGTCTGATCGGGGTCGTCATCTTCGCCTTCTACAGCCAGTGTGACCCCCTGAGGGCTGGTATCATCGATAAATCAGACCAGGTTCATTAATGTATAATCGTAGCTGCACACATGTCTTCAAATCACATGTGAATCAGCCCCTGGGTCTGATCGTGACATCATCGAACAGTTATATCCTGTCACTCATCTGTAAGATAATATACACAAGGGGGGGGGGGGGGGGGGGAAGAAGAACAATGTAGATCCCAAGACGTAACGTTTTTGGTAGATCCAACAGCGTTAAAGAAGTAAAAGATGTGTTTTTTTGTAAACATATATAACGTGATGTTTCACATAAGCTATGTTATTTGGTTCCTTTGACATGGTTTTACGATGTGATAGTAGCATTTGTCACCATTGAAATATATGTCTTGTATTTAAACTGACGACGATTCAAATGTATGAGAATAGAATGAATGGAAATGCCTAGGCCTATATCATTGGCGAAGCATTGTGAAATGTCAATTAAGTTTAATCTTATTAACTCATCGAAGTATCCTGGCATTCTAGCCAATCAGCGTCTAGTCTCAAAAGCAAAATTTCATATTTCAGCTGGACTCTTTAATTTTTCGGGAATATTTGTCTTTCCATGGCAAATACCATGTTTATCTCATCGAGGGAGGACGACATTTTATATTTTCGCTAGTGCCGCAGCTACGAGTGATAATATAAAACATTTCTGTCTCACTACAATATTATCTCGTGAGGCAGAAAACTTTAATACACAAAATTTCTACTTATTGTGTTATTTAATCGTTGTATTTCAATTAAAGTTGAAACACATTTACCTTGAGTCGGCTCCAAAGAGAGCCCGTCGCCTAAGCAACAACATGACGTCATGAGCGTGTCATGATTGGTGTTATCCCATAGTGGGCCACGAGTAGATTACGTAATGAGCAGACCGGCGGGCCACTATGGGAGAGCTCGTTAATGAGGTGTGATAGGCCGGCCCGCTCTGGGAGAGGTTGTTAGTTGTGAAAACATACTAATGAAGGTGTTAAGTGTGATTAACCAGGTGAGCAATAGATCAGAGGAGGTGTTAATGATGAGTAGTAGAAAGTTAACTGTTCCCTAACTGTTAGACATTGAGAATGAGAAGGAAATAGTACATTTGATATCTGTCGATGGTTCAAGATGTTCATTGGACTCGCCTTTCTGCCAGTGTCTCAGGTATCAGTTGGTTATGAGCTTGTCGCATCCTTCACACCAGACCTTCCTCAGTGCAGCAACTTCAACGCCTACTTCAGAGACACATGGATCACTGGACACTTCCCAACCTCTGTGTGGAATCACTTTCGCCATGACAGTCCAAGGACGAACAACAACTGCGAGGGTTACAACAGCCGACTGTCCAAACGAGCTCTGAAGCCCCATCTGAACCTGTACGAACTCATCCTTCTGTTCAAAGATGAACATTCCAACCTGGCCGCCTACATTCTCCAGCTCGAGGGAGGACACCAGCCTACCAAGCGTCGAAGGATCACACATGTGAACACACAACTCTACAAGCTTGGACTAGAGTACATGACTTGTGAGAGAGACATGGCCAGCTACCTGTTCACCTGTGGATCCATGCTTTCATGTAAATGAACTGTGTATATATAATCTGAGACTGAACAAAAGATGCCATGTAAATAAATGATACTGCCAAATTTTCTTACTTTTTGTTATCTTTTTTTCAATAAGTAGTCTTATCAATGGTTAATCACTTGACACCTCTTAACAAGGTATTCACACCTGCTAATTAAGGCAATCAAACTTATGTGGGCCGCTATGGTACAGCTGGTAGTACCCCAAAACCCTTACAACCCATTTCCCCTACAGCTTATAACAACAAAGTTATGGTCCATTGCACTGCTAATCTCAAGCCTGATACCTCTGACAATAATGGACTGACCCAGAACATAACATGAAAATGACAAAGAGACAGTTGGCAGTTTCATGTTTTGATGACAAATACATAGCAATAGAGAGACATATATTTTATCATATCATTATCATTAAATATCTTAAGTCTTTCACATGTTGTACTTAAACGTTAAATATAATTTGTTTTACATATTTACATTTTGGCCGAAAGAGAATTTATACAGTGTTGCTTGTGGATAATTGAAATCCCCAGTTTCAGGCCCATTCATTTACTTTGATTAAGGCTTTTTGTAACATTTCTGCAGCTACATGTTGATGTTTGTGACTGACCCAAAGGGCCCCGTTGTCAGCCAATTGTGAGGTGTTCACTTGTTTGTGAAATAGATAATCTAGTATCATAATATTGAACAAGGTTGGTGATATGATACTTCCTTGTGGGGTTCCATTTTCTTAATAATAGTTGTCTGATATTTGATCATCTGTTTTAAGACGAAAAGTTCTGTCTGACATACAGTCATTTATAAAGTTTAACATTTCCCCTTGTACATGTATGTCCTTTTTCTTAACCTTTTGTATCAAGCCTCTTTTCCAGAGCATGTCAAATGCTTTACTAAAGTCTAGGAAGATTTGATGTGTGACATTTCTATGATTGGCGGTCTGTATTTCTCAGTACTTTGAGTTTTGGTTTGTTCCTTTGTTCTCTCATCTATGTTTTGTGGTTTTGATTGTGTTTTTTTTTTGCGGACCTGATATCTTCAAGAAGTCTATGTTCAACATTTTCCAACATTTTCTACATCTTTTTGGTGTTTTTCCTATGTGTCATGTTTGTTGTTGGGTTGGAGTTTAACGCCTTCTTTCATCAGAAGGTGATGTCATCGACGTGGGGTCTATGCCTTAGTTATTTCCAAAAAGGGGACATGTGTCATGTTTGTTTGTAACATGTACCTATATACTTGGTTAGTCATCTCAAATGTAAATCAACTCAGTTTTTTCTAAATAAACTAAACTAAAGTGTTGTTTCTGTGTTTGAAAAATCTTCTGCTCAACCACTCGCACAAACAAATCTACTCCATACTTAATCACTTGTTAGGGAGAGTCTATTATGTCAGGAGGGTAACTCACTGTGTCGTTTTAGCAACCTGTAGGGGAACTGGGCTGTAGGGGTAATGGGTTGTAGGTGTTTTGGGATATAATCGTACAGCTTAAATGTCCGCGGCCCACTCTGGGACAGCTCGTTAAGAGGGTGTGAAAACACCCGGCCCACTATGGGATTTGCCACAGTGGTAATAAACCTCATGATTGGTAGATCTCGGTACTTCACAGCCAATCATATTATAATAGAATTCATTACCCATAATTATGGTGATATATTTCCAATATGAGCACATGTGCACATATCACATTTGCCTAGCAACGATCGTTGTGACGCGAGTTCCCGTATAGTAAGTACAGCTGCATACCTTAAGTTTGGTCACTTACCTAGATATTCTACCTGCAAATATCATGTAATTTGGAATGTCTTTGAGGCATCGTAGCATTGCGATAACGAAACGAATAATGTTTAAATATCACTACATAAGATGAGATTCAGATAACGTTAATTTAATCGTTGTTATACCTAAGTGTTATAACCAGTGGCGATCCCGAAATATGGTTTTGAAATAGTAATTCTACATATGGAAAACTGGTGATCCTTTGCTCCTGGAGTTATTTTGTTGACGTCAGCAAGTGAACAAACTTATGGTACGCATCTTTATAGCGATGAAAGCGACCGTTTCTTAGATTTTTCTAAGAGAGTTGAAGTGGATTAGAATCGGTAATAAAGAAATCATTACCTCCGGAAATTCGTGCAAATTTGTGCTCGAATATTACAAAAATTCGTGAAAGTCATATGTCACACTTCCTCTGTTATTAATCTCTATTTATGGAATGCGAGAGGTCACACACGACGCTTCTTGGCAATACTCATATCAGAAACGCTGCGAAGCAAGAGTGATAGCTTGATTCAATGATATTGAGATCTTGTTCTTATGTTGAAGTTGTTCCCTCTCTTCACGATGGACATCCTGCATGGAAGCTACGGTCTGCCGGGGGTCGTGTTGTCTTGCATCTGTGCCGGGAGTCTTAGGTAGGCTGACGTCACAGATATAATTCATCGATGTCTAACAATACATCTAACACGTTCGTCAGACAATATTATAACAAGTGTGTTCACAATAAGCAGCTAAAAAAGACACGACATTTTGTAGGCATACTGGAAGTAGGTAGGTAGGTAGGTAGGTGAAATTAAGGGCGAAGTTTGGGCCAAAGATGACCTACATGCGCCCGTCACAAGGAGTGATTATTGAGAGTTAAAAACGTTTAAAAGTTAAAATTGAGCATAAAATGTTATGTGAGATCATATTTGCCAGTGTTCTTGACAAAATTTAAAACTGATCTTTGGACTTCACCAAACATCAAATTTTCACCAAGAATAGATCTCAGTGAGAAATTATTTGATTTGGACATAACAACCTCTCTGAGTTCTTCACGATGATTTTTATGCCCCTCACATTCAACAAGATAATGAAGGACAGTCTCTCGACAATTATTAAAACAATGAACACATGAAGGAGATGAATCATCGATTAAAAAGTGCTTGTAAGCATTTAGTCCACAATGACCAAGTCTTAAACGAGTGAGAATAACTTCGTCTCACTTTAGGGCATGAGCTGTCCATATGTCTGGCAGTGTTGCCCCTATCCCAGTCGTTTTGCCACTGTTCATAGATTGCTGTATTCACAGCAGCATAGATATCCTTTGGCACTGGATATACATCCTCAAAATCCACGTAGGCTTTGGATAAGGACGATTTTGCAAGCTGGTCAGCTTTCTCGTTTCCATGGAGACCTACATGTGCAGGAATCCATACTGGACACTAACCGTTGAATTGTCGCCCTTGGAATCAAGTGCCAAGTCTTTTTGAAGAAATTAGCGAATCAAGAGAGTCTGTTGCAGGGCCCCAAAGACACACTCTACGCCTTTACACATCCCACAAATTTTTGATTGGGGGCAAACCAGGAGATTAGATCGCCAGGATGAAGTTGTCACACCCGGTGGTTGCTAGAATTAATTGCAACACGGGTTATGCGAGGACGTGCATTATCGTCCTGAAACATAAAGTTCCGATCTGCTCTGTGAGCCATTGGAACCACCTGTGGTCATAAGATTTCGTCCACATACCGCTGGCCCGTCACATTACCTCGACAAGAAGAAATCAGTCCTTGTATTGAATGTATTGTGTAACGTGAACCTACAGCGTCAGTCCCGAGTGCATTCATTTCTGTGTTCAAATGCTATCCGCATTCAAACTTTATGTATCATTCCTTTATTTCTTTATACTTTTATATATTATTTCAAGCGCTAATATTGCATTAATATTGAGATCCAGTTTACAAATATGACAAAATAACATATGGTGCCGTTTATTGACAAGTACTGAGGATTAGATACTTCATTTATGTATCATTTCAGCACAATATCGTCAATTTTGAACAGTATGTCTGCAGTGATTTTGGAAGACTACATAAAACCATATCGACGCCTTTCTTCATCTATGGCAACATTTGTATCCAAACTTAGTGGTAAGAACAGTTATATAGCATCATCTTTATCTAGCCATATTCAATACTTAATGTTAACTATAATGGTATTAATCAAGTTTTTCCGTGGTCCAGTTACAGGTCCGAGGTCTGTTGTATTGACCCGAGACGAAGCCAAAGGCCAATAAAGCAGGCCGAGGACCTCTAACTGGGCCAATTTGGAACATCTTGATTAATGACATTTCTATCAATTAACTTATCTGAGATTTACTTGCAGATCATAAGAGTTAATTTTTATCGAAATCAAATAATAATAAAGATTGGTGAACCGTCATATATGTTGAAAGTTTTGAAGCGCTTGCCATTTGTGTGTATGCGCATGCTCAGAGTCGTTTTGGCCAAATCTGTTTTGTATTGGCCCAGTTTTGCCTGTATTTGTCAAACTTATACCTGTATTGGCCCAGTTGCCGAATCGTATAGTGCATGCCGTATAGATTGTATTAGTGCCCTGTCTTTTATAGTTATCCATATCCAATACGTGTGCTTGCAGTTGTTGTATGCGGTGCTGTCACTGTTGGTCTCGCGTTTATAGCTTCAATGGCCGCCAGTCAGATGCACGTGAGTGTTGTCAGTCAATGTTATAACTTACAATATTTAGGGTATAAGGAGAAAAAATGTTTGAAAAAATGAAAGAAAAATGACAACCTTAACAATAAATAGATTTAAACGCTTATACGTATATGCTCAAACTTAAAGCAAAATTGAATTCGAAATACTAATTAAGGTTTATCTACACCATCAATTAAAATGATAAACATGCGCAGTCTATTGACACCTCATCAGATATGCTACGTGATCTGCAGTCTGATGGACGGGCCGATGTTCGGGGCTTTCTTCTCTGGTATGTTCCTTAAACGGGTGAAACAAATCGTAAGTAACACACAGAAGCTGGATATCACATTAGAATATAATTATAATAACACTAGAACATAGTATAAGAATCTGTTTATAAAATCATTTTATTTCCCTGCGATTACGTTCTATGGTGTCTTTAACTCGTTTCCCAAGACGCCAAAAATATATTCTCCTCTCTCACACAACTCAAAATTCATACCTCCACACTAGTGCTAAGGGCACACTAAACCCTAAGCCAAATATATGCCCTTCGTGGGTTTAGTTACATCATCTACCGCCATGTGGCAACGGACACATCGCAAAATAAGAAAGCTGAAAACTGAGTGGAGTTTGGTCAACGAAAGCGCTTGATTATGTCATAAGACTGACAGTATGCTCGTTGAAGATAGATGATTTTATCTCCGCGAACAAATATAACTGTTTTTATATTGTTTTATTGAAAACAAGTAGTTATCGTATATTTGCCATTTTGAGACCTCTTTTCATTTAAATAATCAACAAAGCAATTTACGTTCGTATCAAGGCAAAATAATACATCTGAATTATCTTTGGGAGTCCTGGGTCCCTATGCACAGAACACTAAAGTGACCTTAAGTCTCTAAGCTAGACATAGTGCAATGTTAAAGAATGACACCAAGGTTGACCTTAGCGTTTAGTCATTTTATGCATCGATCCCCTGGTCGGTTCCTGCTTCAGGACATTCTGCTCGGGTTTCTGGTGACCTTCACCTTGATGCTGTGGCTCCAAGTGACCAACCTGCTGTACGGGACAGAGGAACCCCCTCAACCAACCAGCACAGCTTCTTGTGGGTGGAACTTCACCAGTATCACGGTGCATGACAATTTCACTTCACCCGTTACAAATGTAACAGAAGATATCCATGTTGAAAGGTGAGTCCAACATGACAATTGATCCCATGTTGAATTAGAAGATAAATAGTTGCGTTTGTAAAATTTCCGGGATTCATTGTTATTCAACACCCGCAAATTTAGTTTAAAACCGACGGCGTGAGCCGGAGGTTTTAAACGTTTAAATTTGCGGGCGTTGAATAACAATGAATCCCGGAAATTTTACAAACGCAACTATTTATCGATATTGTAACATGACCGTTAGTTATAAGCATTTTAAGAGCGAACTCTATTTTTGCGTAGGGAACTCTGAGTTGTAAGGATCTAACGACTGATCCATTATTGTTGTAGCTGTTGCAGCTATAAAGAAGAAGGAATTCCTAGTGTTATAGACATTAAAATAGTGTTCTTATATTGCAAACCAGTTACACTCATAACGATGAGATCTTGTAGTTTTCACTGTGAAATTTATGAGAGAGAAAACAGTTATATAATTCATAAACCAACAGGAACAAACCCGACTGAACAAATATCTTTAACTCGCCCAGACCATTGTGACGGTGACGCGATCATTATGACGTCATAACCGTTGGCCTTTGTGACGTCGAGCCATGGGAACGGCACTCGAAAGAAACCGGCCGCATGGCACAAGGCGGCAAATTAGGAGAAACTTAGCCAATTTAGAAAGTTTAGTTACATAAAACTAAAGCAAATAGAAAAGGATTTTTGGCATCTACGGGAATGCGCAAGTTAGAAAATGACAACATCAACAGTAAAATGTGAATCGGGCACGAATATTGGGAGAATCAGAACATTTTAATGTTGAGGCGGACCAAATAATGTATCTTTTCGCGGTGATTCGCCTCAGCCAATTTGCGGGTGTTCATTGCCATTTAACACTGGGAAATCCTTCAAATCAACCAATCAGAAACGAGTATTTACCGAAGTCATGTTACAATTTCTTACAAACGTTTGTTAGTAATTGCAATCAGAATGCTTTTTAATGACAAGTTTTAAGCCTTATACCCAGTGTAAGCACTGCTCATTGGCTGTGCATTATTACCCTAAAAGAATTGTACTTTCAGAGCCGCTACTAAGCGCTCTGTGCATCCACATCGGTCCGTAATTCCCGTATTCAAGTACAAAAATCTGCAGCTGAGTGCAATGCGGATAAAGCGCCTTGCCCAAGGACACAACACAGTGTAAATCACAGGTCACAAATCTTTGGTATCTCCACCTGCGTTCGAACCCGGATCTTTGGCATGACAGGCCAGCACGCTAACCACTACACTACCGGGTTGCTGTTCAACTATGGAAAGACCCTTCAAGAACTTAACATTTCTACAAATGCTAGTTTTAAATGACAACAAAGCATACTACTTTGGTGATGAATAAAACTTAACATTAGGACTTTAAGATGTGATCGCATGCCGAGGACAAACGATGGTGGAAAAAATTGTGTCGTTTGCCAATGATCTTTTATGTCAATAATAGATCTTTGGATAAAGATGCGTTGTAAGATAAAAGCCATATTATTAGAAGGGTCAGCATATTTACTAGTATTCTGGAACAGGTATTTGATATATCATATATCGATGTTGTTGTAGCACTGCACAATGGAAGATATACAACCTATCCTACTTATACTACTCTCCTGTCGGAGCCCTGTTGACCGTTCTACTGGCCATTCTGACTAGTTACATTACAGGTAGGTCTTTATCAGTATTATGTAAAAATTTATATGAATTGATCCTTTAGGGGCACTATTGCAGCACAGAAAAGTAAAGGGTCTGCAGCAAGGCATAAAATGACACTTCGGAAACTGGCGTTTTAGGATGCACATGTGGTTATATATGTACATACCCTGTTTCATGACGCCAATGATTTTCTCACATAAAAGAGACTTTGATCATAGCAAAATTTGACCAGTGAACCCCATGTGACCATTATCACCTTTTAAAGTATGTCGAGGGGGTTCATTTGTTTTATCTATTTACCCATATCCAATATTGCTTTATCCAGCGTTCTGGTTCACGTCTGATGTTTCTCCCACTCTTCTTCATCCTCTTCTACGTAAGGTGTCACGTGACTCGTCGTCATCCAGGAAATACGCCCAGGTGAATAAAGGGTCTTGTAATAGTGTTTTACCAACTGGAGCTAGGTCCATTCAATGGGTTCATGTAAACATTCTATTGACCATTTTTCAGTTCTTGGAATGATAGGTTATATACTTATGATGAAAGGAAATTGAAAGGAAACATTTTATAAATATTGGGTAAAATATATATTTATATATATTACATTGATGTCATTGCCACATTTAAAAAATCAATTTTATGTATTGAATTTGTATCTATTTCATGTAATCAGATAAGCAGTTTTATATATTAAATCTTTAGTTTCTTTTTATTCAATACATACAAATGATCATCAAATATGAAACCGTAAATCAAGAGAAAAACAAATAAATAAAACCTTTGTTATTTGTTTTTAAATGCACATGCTTCATCACTTAGTAATTAGGCAACCAACTATCTTCAGTTTTAATCCAATGTATATTTATTAAACTTATAAAGCGCTCCTAAACGAACATTGTTAAAAGAAGCTTAATAAAGGGAAACACTTACCAAAGAGCTATTGCAAAATGTTTTGAGTTATAAAGAAAATCCATAAAATTTTAAAACATGCACTGCATATAAAAATTGTTGTTCTTGTCTAGGAAACCGGAAATCAAGCCATGATGCCAGAAGCCGAATGCCTGAAACCTTTGTCACACCAAAAAGACGTGTGAATTAGCGTTTCAAGAATTGTAGTGTTCTTATATATACCTATGTCATTATATTGCAATATAAATGTGCGAGATTTAATATAAAATATGTTTACTTTTTCAAGATTGGTTTTCTATATCTTCAAAATTGTTGTGTTTGTATTGAATAAATGTAATGTGACATCATGTGGTGATTTATGAGACGCATGTTCTGTCCAAATCTTTGTAGATTTTTTTCTCCACCAAACTTAACTTTGTATTACGTAAATTATGTACTACAGAGGTAACGCTGTTTTTCTGCGCATTGACATTTTCAGAAGTCCAAGGTCTTCAAATAAATGCCTGTAATTAAGCTATAATACATGTTATACATTGGCAATTTTCATCCTGTCTCAGGGTACGAACGTAACGCCAACTTCACTAATCTGTACCCTGGGCTCAGAAGCTAGATTCCCTGGCGCGGCCCGACTCATTTTCTCGCCACCTTCTCGATGAAATTTCAACGAGAAAATAAATTAAAATCAGCCTACGGTCATTTACAATCGATGTATTTTTATTTATATTTAAATATCTAAGGCTAACATATATATAATATATACACTACTCTCCAAACATAACTACCCTCTGTGACTCCAAATGTTATGTCAATGACGTCATAGCATTGTTAAGTTCTTTCTTGATAATGTGAAATAAGGAAAAGGCATTTGTAAAAATCTACTGTCAGAAATGTCAAAATTGTTAACTATCTAAATATGTAATAAGTTGTAGTTTCCGTTTTGGGGCTCTGCGCATGACAGGAGATGTTGTTTCCGTTGATGACTGAGAAGAGAAGAGCATGAGCTTGCATGATGATAGCGATGTACTCATGAAAGAAACATATGACTATCAAAGGCTGTACATTCTTATTGAAGGAATAAATGTGTAAAGATAAACTCATCGGCAAAAGAAACTTATCACTTTTGAACTGAAAACATAGAAAAATATTTTATTTAAATATTGACAGTAACCATCGCAATAAAAACACATTATCCCTATATTTGTGTATTTTAACTTGTAAAGAACAAATGTTGATGCATTATGGGTGGACGGAAGGAATGTTCCCGTCTTTGAATAAAACAGATCGCCCGAACGTAACTTGCTTCGCGGAAAGGTATCTAATCGGCCATACCTCTCCGTGCATGTTTTCCTCGTGCTGTGTACTCTTGAGTTATGATTTGTCATTGACAGCCGAGCAAGGTGGACGTGTTGTCCCTTGTTCGTGATTGTAGTCTGTTTGACATGCTGTTAATGTCTTGGTTTTGGAATAAACCTTATTGAAGAACAATCATTTTGGTCGTTAATTAAAATTATAGCTTCCACTGCCGACCAAATTGGTAGCAGAGCGTGGTTATTGTAATCCGTTCACTTGGAAATTTGTATCAAAACAGCAGTAGAATGAACTGTTTGTTTTATGTCACAGATTGGTGACTAATTGTATCTTGAACATTTATTCAAGCAACTGTTTGTTGTAATGTCACAGTTTGGTGACTAATTGTATTTGGAACAACAACAGTTCGTTGAATTGTGTGTTTTGTCAAATGTGGTGACTTATAGTTTGTGTAATTCACGTGTTGGTTAGCTGAAAGATTGTTGACAGCACGTTTTGTATGGTTGCACATGCTGATCAGCTGAACATATTTCTGGCAGCAAATTACACCAAAAGTCACGCACTATTGTATGTTTGAACATCAAACCTTTGAATTATTTTTGAAATGTCACTACCGAGTGACTTATTGATATTTTGAAATTCATTCGTTTACAATGTCACAGTCTGGTGACAATGTGAGTGAAGGTGATAGTGAGTCACCTAATGACATCGCAGTCGAGAGACGCTTGCGGCTGCAAAATGACATTATTGAATTAAAGCGTCAAAAGGTTAAAGTCAAGTCTGCTTTCACCAGATCAAAAAATGCACTAGAGAGACTTGTCACTGAAGTTGGGCTGCCTTCACGCAGTGATGTTCTTGATGCCATTGACAAAGTTTGTGATTGTGAAAGTAGGGCAATTGATATTGTCATGAGTCTGTCTGAGTTATATCAGCAAGCAGGTCAATTAGAAAATGCTGACAAAACTATGGATGAGTTAGAAAAGATTGAACTAACGGGTAGTGAAGCTCAGGAAAGAGCTCAAGCTTCCACTGCCGACCCAATTGGTAGCAGAACGCGGTTATTGTAATCCGTTCACTTGGAAATTTGTATCAAAACAGCAGTAGAATGAACTGTTTGTTTTATGTCACAGATTGGTGACTAATTGTATCTTGAACATTTATTCAAGCAACTGTTTGTTGTAATGTCACAGTTTGGTGACTAATTGTATTTGGAACAACAACAGTTCGTTGAATTGTGTGTTTTGTCAAATGTGGTGACTTATAGTTTGTGTAATTCACGTGTTGGTTAGCTGAAAGATTGTTGACAGCACGTTTTGTATGGTTGCACATGCTGATCAGCTGAACATATATCTGGCAGCAAATTACACCAAAAGTCACGCACTATTGTATGTTTGAACATCAAACCTTTGAATTATTTTTGAAATGTCACTACCGAGTGACTTATTGATATTTTTAAATTCATTCGTTTACAATGTCACAGTCTGGTGACAATGTGAGTGAAGGTCATAGTGAGTCACCTAATGACATCGCAGTCGAGAGACGCTTGCGGCTGCAAAATGACATTATTGAATTAAAGCGTCAAAAGGTTAAAGTCAAGTCTGCTTTCACCAGATCAAAAAATGCACTCGAGAGACTTGTCACTGAAGTTGGGCTGCCTTCACGCAGTGATGTTCTTGATGCCATTGACAAAGTTTGTGATTGTGAAAGTAGGGCAATTGATATTGTCATGAGTCTGTCTGAGTTATATCAGCAAGCAGGTCAATTAGAAAATGCTGACAAAACTATGGATGAGTTAGAAAAGATTGAACTAACGGGTAGTGAAGCTCAGGAAAGAGCTCAAGCTTTTCTCAGATCTTTATCTGCATCGTTTCCAGACACTTCTAGTATACATTCGTCACACGTGCACAATTCAAGTGTAAAGGTATCTAAAACACACATGTTTGATCAAAACCAAAGCCTGTTATATGAAAAACAATGTTCAGATAAACAATCTCAGAGTGTACATGACAATGAACGCCAACAAACACAATTAAAGGTAATTGATCAGAACATTGAGATTGAGACAAACATGCAGTCAAATAAACCCAGAATTCCTTGTGAGAATCAAAGGTATCTGTCCTCCAATGATTACGATCTTGGTAATGACATGTGGAAACAACTTAAACGTGTTTCCATTCCAATATTTTCGTGTGATACAAAGACCTATGAAAGTTGGAAGGCTGCGTTTATTGCCTGCGTTGATAAGGCTCCTGCTACCCCTGAGTACAAGTTATTGCAACTTCGTCAGTACGTCAGTGGGGAAGCATTGAATGTCATCAAGGACCTGGGCCACAGTGCTTCAGCATATGCTGTTGCACTTGAACGTTTGGACCGTAAATACGGTGGTCGTAGGCGCTATGTAGCACTGCAACTTGAACAAGTGACTAGATTCAAACCAATCAGAGTAGGTCATGCAAGTGATGTGGCGAGGTTTGCTGATTTGCTTGACATAACTGTTGTCAATCTCAAAGACTGTGATCGAATAGAAGAGTTGGGCAATGGCTCACTTTATTCACAGTTATTGTCCAAAATGACTGAACAAATGGTTGCACAATACCAGAGATGGATATTTGATTTTCAGTTGCAAGAGTCTGTTGAGAGATTGCGCGAGTTTATCTTGCAAGAAGCACAGTTTCAAACCATAGCTTCTAAAGCTGTCCATGGGGTTTCTAAATCTAACGTATCTGACAAAGGTAGAAAACAGGGAGTTTTCTTTGGTGTTAGTCAGTCGTCTGATGAGTGTTGTCCAATATGCAAGGTGTCTGACCATAACATTTGGAAATGTAAGCATTTCAAAGATATGACCGTTGCAGAAAGATGGAATACTGCCATAAACTCTAAGCTTTGTTTCAGGTGTCTGAAAGGCAGCCACAATTCAAAAAGATGCTCACAACGTTCTAAATGTGGTATTGGTGGTTGTCCAAAGTTTCACAGTCGTTTCTTGCACCAAAATGCACAGACACACACACCCACATCTTTAGTTGCACAATCGATAGGTCAAGGTGTTTCACAAACATCACAGGATAGTACATCCACTGGCACAACTTTGTCATCTTGCAGCTCGTCATTTCCCACAATGTCGTTGAGAACAGTACCTGTTGTAGTTAAGAATGGCAAAGTTGAGATTGTTGTGAATGCTTTGTTGGATGATGCCAGCACACAAACCTACATTAATGAAGATGTTGCGTCGCAATTAGGTATATCAGGTCAGCTGCAAAGTATGTCGGTAAATGTCATTGATGGGCAAAAGAAAACACTTCAGTCCATGGAAGTTGAATTTGAACTAGAAAGTTTGGATAAGTCCGTGGCAATGACAATGTCTGCTATGACGACACGGCAAGTTACAGGCAAACTCAAGGTAGTTGATTGGCAGAAGTATGCTTTCAAGTACAAACATTTGCAAAACATACCTTTTCCAAAGGTGAAATCGCCTCAAACTGTAGATTTACTGATTGGGTTAGATCACTTTGAATTGCACAGGTCATATGAAGATGTTGTAGGCAATGAAAGTGAACCTATGGCAAGGCTTACACCACTAGGCTGGACATGTGTTGGGTCCATATCTTCTCGCAGTTGTGCTTCATCATTAGTGACTTACTTCACTGACAACCGAGACCAACAATTGATGCAAATGTTGCACAAGTTTTGGGAAGTAGATCAGTTTACTTCTGTTCAAGCACCGATGAGTAAGGATGACAAGTCAATCGTAGAGTCTGTTAGACAGACAATTGAGCACCAGAATGATAGGTACAAGATTGGCATTCCATGGAAAGGTGATCCTTCCTCACTTCCTGATAACTATGTCATTGCTCACCAGAGATTGTGCTGCACTGAGAAAAAGTTAGCCAAAGACACTGCAGTTGCTGAGATGTATGATAAGGTGATTTCTGATTATGAAAGAAAAGGCTACATTGAACCAGTTACGGCAAATGACAAACATTCTTCTTGGTATCTGCCACACTTCCCTGTCATACGGCCAGAAAGAACAACCACAAAAGTTCGTATCGTATTTGACGCCTCGTCAAAATGCCAAGGAGTGTCCCTCAATGATATGATTCATCAGGGTCCCAAACTTCAAGGGGATTTGTTTCACATACTCCTGAGATTCAGGAGAAACCCAGTTGCTCTTGTGTGTGACATATCTGAGATGTACCTACAGATAGGTATACAAGAAAAGGATCAGCAGTACTTTCGATTCCTTTGGAGAAAAGCTGACCAATCTGATGAAATTCAGATTTATGAATTCAAACGTGTCGTTTTCGGCATGAATGCATCTCCCTTTCTTGCCCAGTTTATCTCTCAGGAAAATGCTAGAACATTTGAGCATTTATATCCCAGGGCTGCTGAAACAGTCCTGCAGTCAACATATATGGATGATGGGTTGGATTCTGTTTGTGAAACCAGAGATGCAATTGACTTGTATAAGCAACTTACCAGTCTTTGGTCGAAGGCTGGAATGAAAGCGAGAAAGTGGCTTTCCAATTCCTCTGAGGTTCTTGAGGCAATTCCTGTTGAAGCAAGAGCATCTGAAGTTGATATCACAAAAGATGAACTGCCCTCAGTGCAAACTCTTGGTTTGAGATGGATATCAAGTGATGATGAGTTTGGTTTCAAATGCTCAGATATCAAAACCAACTTGGTTCAAACAAAAAGAGGTTTCCTCAAGGAAACTGCCAAGATCTTTGACCCTCTTGGTTTCCTTGCCCCTTTCCATATTCGAGCAAAAATGATATTACAGAAGATGTGGTTGGCAGGAGTAGACTGGGATGAAGAACTAGGTACTAGTCTTCAAAATGAGGTAGACGAGTGGTCAAGTGAAGTTCCTTTGTTGTCAGCTGTCAGGTTTCCTCGATGCATTCGGCTGAACCCTGAAATAGAAAATACTTACCTTCATGTATTTGTAGACGCATCTCAGGATGCCTATGGAGCAGTTGTGTATGACGTCAAGTCGTACAAGTCAGGGCAGACATCAAGTCGTTTGATTGCAGCAAAACGTCGAGTTGCTCCTGTGAAATCAACTAGTATTCCACGCTTAGAGCTGATGGCTGCAGTTTTGGGGGTAAAGTTGATGTTGTCCATTTTGCAGGCCTTAGAAATTAAAACTGATGTTGTACTGTGGACAGATAGCATGAATGTGCTGCATTGGATAAAAAAACCATAGCAAAAACTTCAAGATTTTTGTTGCTAACAGGGTTGGTTTTATTCAAGAAAACACTGAGCCTTCCCAGTGGAGACATGTCCCTACTAAGCTTAACGCTGCTGACATACTTACCAGAGGCACGGCTGTGCCTGATTTGTTGCTTGACGGGTGGCAGTGTGGACCTCCATTCCTGAAATTTGGAGAGGACAATTGGCCAGAGCAAAAATTATCATTGAACGTGCTTGACAAATCTGAAAGCAAGAAAACGGGTAATGAGTTCACATTGTTTACACAAACTGAATCTGTTGTTAACCCAAATAGATATTCAGATTTGTCTAGACTCGTTAGAGTTATAGGTTGGATTTTGAGATTTGTCTACAACTCTTCACACACTCAAAAGATGATAGGATCGCTCACTGCTGATGAGCTTGATGATGCTGAAAAGCATATTCTCCGTGAAACACAGAAAGATGTATTTCACAAAGAAATATTGGCTATGACAAAGCACAAACCAATATCTGCTGACAGCAAGTTGGCAAAACTGACTCCTTTCCTCGATGATGATGGACTCATTAGATCCAGTGGTCGTCTGAAATATGCAGAATACTTACCTTACAATGTTCGATTTCCTATCATATTGCCTAGAAGGCATTGGGTCACATCTCTAGTTGTGAAGAAGTTCCACGAGGACGCACATCATGTTGCATGTACAAATCAAATACTTGCTTTGATTTCCTCTCGCTTCTGGATCATTGCTGCTCGTGAAGCAATCAGAGAATGGGCACACCGGTGTGCTTGGTGTCGCCGACAGAGAAGCAAACCCTTCAAGCAAATAATGGCTCCTTTACCCAAGAGTCGTTTACAGTACTCGCTTCGAGCATTTCAACAAGTCGGGGTTGACTTTGCAGGGCCTTTTCTGACAATTCATGGTAGAGGAAAACAAAGACATAAGCGTTATCTGTGTCTATTTACCTGTCTAGCTACAAGAGCGGTCCATCTGGAAATAGCTTTTGGTTTGGACACTGACTCTTTCTTGAATGCTTTCTTCAGAATGTCCAATAGACGTGGATTGCCCAAAGAAGTCATTTCTGATAATGGGACCAATTTTGTGGGAGCTGTTAGAGAGCTAAAGCAGCTTGTAGCTAAACTAGACACCAGTAAGGTTGAATCAACTATTGCCAATCAAGGTGTTGTTTGGAAATTCAACCCCCCTCAAGCTCCTCACTTTGGAGGTGTTTTTGAGACCATGATCAAGGCTGCAAAACGATCAATCTACGCTATTCTCGGCTCCAGTGATGTCACAGATGAAGACCTCATGACTGCTTTTACAGGGGCAGAAGCGCTCATTAACTCTCGACCGTTGACCTATCAGAGTGCCCACCCTGATGATGACATTCCTCTCACTCCAAACCATTTCATCCACGGCCAGGTTGGTGGGAACTTTGCTCCTGAATCTGTGGACCAGACATCGTTCAATCCAAGGAGAAGATGGCGCAGGATCCAGGAACTCGTCAGACACTTTTGGCAGCGGTGGATGAAGGAGTGGCTTCCTTCACTTCAGCCCAGGAAGAAGTGGTTAACGCCCAATCGAGATTTTCGAGTTGAGGATATCGTTGTCGTCGTGTCCCCAGAGTTGCCACGTGGGAAATGGATGCTTGGCCGTATCGTGAAGACCTACCCAGGAGGAGACGGCCATGTCAGAGTTGTGGACATCAGGACGTCGAGAGGCCTTCTGCAGCGTCCCGTGACCAAGGTTTGTCCACTGGAGTGGACAAGAGAAGAGAAAGCTTGACGCTGAACATGGACACCGATGGACAGAAGAGGACACTGGACACAGGAACAGAAGAGGACGCGATGGACACAGGAACAGAAGAGGACACTGGACACAGGAACAGGACTAAGGGCAGGAACAGGACACAGAACATAATTTGGAGGTGTAAGTGTAAATATGTTTGTGAATACAGGTATTTTGGTGTGCTTTGAAGATGAAGTGTATGTGTAAATAAGTGTAAATGTGATTTTCGTGGATTGGAGGCCAAAAGATTTCAAGGATTGGAAATTCGTGGATTGTGGTGATGTATAGTGTAAAAGTGTTGGTGTTTCATTTTCAGGTAAATTCGTGAGGATGATGAACTGTTATTTCAAAAACACTTTGAAATTTTGAACTGATTTTAAGTGTAACAATTTTCTAAACGGAATTTAATGTGCTTATATTTCAGCAATGGACAATTATTTTGGACTTGAAAATAATTTTGCTTTGAATGATTTTTTGAATTTTGCTTGTTCTCAGGATATTAATCATGTATATGTATTGAGTTTGTATTTCTATGATGAAAGACCAGGTTCTATCATCGTAGGGGGGAATGGACAGAAGGAATGTTCCCGTCTTTGAATAAAACAGATCGCCCGAACGTAACTTGCTTCGCGGAAAGGTATCTAATCGGCCATACCTCTCTACCTGTCTGGCCCGTGCATGTTTTCCTCGTGCTGTGTACTCTTGAGTTATGATTTGTCATTGACAGCCGAGCAAGGTGGACGTGTTGTCCCTTGTTCGTGATTGTAGTCTGTTTGACATGCTGTTAATGTCTTGGTTTTGGAATAAACCTTATTGAAGAACAATCATTTTGGTCGTTAATTAAAATTATAGCTTCCACTGCCGACCAATGGGGAAAAATGAAAATCACGTGAATTCGCCATTGGTGCCAAGTCACGTGACACAAATGTCAAACAAGAGCTCATAATGGATCACGATCATCACCCCTGTAGAAAGAACACCTACACCCCATCAAAAGTCGGATCACAAAACTGTGAGAAGCATTTGAAAGTTGACAAATACTGTGCACGGATACCAACTTTTGAAGAATTGCCATAGTTCCTTAATTTTGATTTACAATTTGTTTTCTCAATATAGATATAAGATGTCAAGATATTGGACAATCCCAAAACAGCAAAAACAATTGTATTTTTACCATATGAAAACTTATACCCGTTTGCATTTGACCATCGTCAACACTTTCTTTAAGTGACGTCATGAACGTCAAATGCTAAAAGTGGGTATTGCGTTTTGGACGTACGTACTAGGAGACCAAGGACAAGTGAAGTCAGAGCTCTTCGATTCCTCAGTGGTTCTACATTAACCACTAAACTTTGAGTTATTGCAAATGCAAAATGGTAAGAATAGACTTAATTTGTAAAGATGTACAGCTATTTAAAGGTCCTATGCACTGTCACTGATTGAGGAACACTCAGTCTTTCACAAAACATGCTTCAGTCTCATCTGACTCACCAATCTATGAACAAGCCACGATTAAGGGTAAACAGGAATACTGAAAGAGCCATTAGGTGACGTCACACAATCCTTCTATGTTTTGTTTAATTATTGCTATTTTTTTGTGCTTACACATGTCTAGAGCATATTTAAGTCTGATCCGATGTTTTCTTTCCAATATTCATGATTTTAGAGTGAAAGAATTATCATAATGATGGTCTGTAATTTTTGTTTTTGACCCCTTCTCATTTAAAATGTTTTCAACGCACTACGGATTATGTCAAATACTATTTTCTGTTTTTCAATGTTTTTGGGACTGGTTGATATACTATACTGACTTTATTTCAACCTTCTAGCACGTTTCGTTATTTAATGAGAGTAATTTTAATTGAGTGATAAGTTTCTTTTGCCGATTAGTTTATATCCCTACTTTTCAAAATATACCCCATATTTCCCACATGCGATATAGTAACACAGACACATCCTTCTCAATTCTCTCAGTTCAGCTTCGCCCCTTCTACCTTTCACGGTTGACTTGTCCCAGCACAGTATGACCTTTTTACGCAACAGCTAGGCTTGTGTTGTAATCTGTGTCATGTATTTATCAATCAACGTGGACAATGATATTTCTGTCGCTATCTATAAAATATTTGCATTTCGGGCTTAATCTGGTGTCTATATCCATAATGTCAGATACGCGTTTAAAGGCACCACTCGACCGGGTTTCATAAGCCATTTTGAATTGTTAGCATTGCGAGAAAACAAATGTGCTGTATAATGCTAATTCATTGACAAAATGAAGAAATAACGACTTGATTGATAGAAGAGGAGCATATTTACAAATAATTCATAATAAAAGTTAACAGTTGCGACATTTTTGAGCGATACACTTTATTCTTTGTCAAATTATATCACAGATAACATTAACATTGTGTAGGGTTACGGATAAACTTCAGTAGGTTCACTGCTGTTCATTATAGCTAAGTGATACTTTTTTCGTACGATTTAACTCATGTATATTGATCACATGTATCGATTTATAATTTGAAGCAAAGTGTTCGATCAGTTCGTTAATCGACTTGTAAAAATTTGGGAGAAGATTGTTTGTCACCAATCGAAAGCCTCCTCTTGGTGTACATTTGAGAAAAGCTTGGTCAAAGTTGAAAGTTGTGGGGTTTTATAGTGCAGAGGCAGGCGCTTAGGGGTATCGAACTGAAATCAAAGCAAATGTTAACAAACGGAAGGCAATCTATTATGAACAATTCAAAGTCCTTAACGATTTCGTTAGATTTTACGATATAATAAGATAAAACTTGTTAACACAATAATGGCTCATTTACTTTGATTTCTGATATTGTTTCGATTCAAGACAGCAGTGTACTTTTTGAACTCTTAAAGATAGTGCTTTTTGCTAAAAGAATTATCTATCATGAAAGAATTGAAGTGAATTTTCCATAAAAAAAATTGCAACTGTCCATAAAAGAGTACTGTGCTGATCATAGTTTTATACTCAAGCTCATGTCGTCAGAGCGGTTGTTTCTTTTCTTTTATGTTACAAATTACAGTTGAATATGAAACAGCATCTAGAATTATTTGATCGAAAACGTCAATCCTTAGTGTCCATTCTTCTTCATGGATAGTTCAAAATGTAGCCTCGCACAGTGGATATAGCAGTCTCCCACAGCTGCAAACACTAGTACGGTTGACTGTGAAACTTCACTGCTAAATTCAAAACAAAATTATTATATGAGGTTTCAACTACACGTCATGCTGCGATGCTATAAGATAAGATAATTGACACGATGTATGTGCAGCCGAGGGGACCCCTCACTTGTCAGTCACACAGTTTTTGTTCAGAGGGGACCCCTCACTTGTCAGTCACAGAGTTTTTGTTCAGAGGGGACCCCTCACTTGTCAGTCACACAGTTTTTGTTCAGAGGGGACCCCTCACTTGTCAGTCACACAGTTTTTGTTCAGAGGGGACCCCTCACTTGTCAGTCACACAGTTTTTGTTCAGAGGGGACCCCTCACTTGTCAGTCACACAGTTTTTGTTCAGAGGGGACCCCTCACTTGTCAGTCACACAATTTTTGTTCAGAGGGGACCCCTCACTTGTCAGTCACACAGTTTTTGTTCAGAGGGGACCCCTCACTTGTCAGTCACACAGTTTTTGTTCAGAGGGGACCCCTCACTTGTCAGTCACTTAGGTTTTGTTCAGAGGGGACCCCTCACTTGTCAGTCACACAGTTTTTGTTCAGAGGGGACCCCTCACTTGTCAGTCACACAGTTTTTGTTCAGAGGGGACCCCTCACTTGTCAGTCACACAGTTTTTGTTCAGAGGGGACCCCTCACTTGTCAGTCACACAGTTTTTGTTCAGAGGGGACCCCTCACTTGTCAGTCACACAGTTTTTGTTCAGAGGGGACCCCTCACTTGTCAGTCACACAGTTTTTGTTCAGAGGGGACCCCTCACTTGTCAGTCACAGAGTTTTTGTTCAGAGGGGACCCCTCACTTGTCAGTCACACAGTTTTTGTTCAGAGGGGACCCCTCACTTGTCAGTCACACAGTTTTTGTTCAGAGGGGACCCCTCACTTGTCAGTCACACAGTTTTTGTTCAGAGGGGACCCCTCACTTGTCAGTCACAGAGTTTTTGTTCAGAGGGGACCCCTCACTTGTCAGTCACACAGTTTTTGTTCAGAGGGGACCCCTCACTTGTCAGTCACACAGTTTTTGTTCAGAGGGGACCCCTCACTTGTCAGTCACACAATTTTTGTTCAGAGGGGACCCCTCACTTGTCAGTCACACAGTTTTTGTTCAGAGGGGACCCCTCACTTGTCAGTCACACAGTTTTTGTTCAGAGGGGACCCCTCACTTGTCAGTCACTTAGGTTTTGTTCAGAGGGGACCCCTCACTTGTCAGTCACACAGTTTTTGTTCAGAGGGGACCCCTCACTTGTCAGTCACACAGTTTTTGTTCAGAGGGGACCCCTCACTTGTCAGTCACACAGTTTTTGTTCAGAGGGGACCCCTCACTTGTCAGTCACACAGTTTTTGTTCAGAGGGGACCCCTCACTTGTCAGTCACCCAGTTTTTGTTCATAGTTCATAGGTTCCCTGGACCATGAGCAACTGGGGACCAAGCTAGCTATAATCTGTTTTAAACTTAAATAAGTCACAGATCACATTTGGCAGGGTTTAAGATATAGCCCGTCTGCCAGTCCTTGACTGGCTATTTTTTTGCCAGGAATGGTCAATTTTTGGTCAGGACTGGCAATTTTTCAAAATTTTCTTTATTTTAACCAATTAATTTTCAGGACTGGCTAGGTTTCCATTCTATTTCATACACTGCAGTGATTTGGTTATACCGATGATCTACATTTCATTCATTAATTCATCCATTACATCAGTTGATACAATAACTAAACATTTGACATAACACAGGGCGCGATATTTTAGACATCTTATATATTAATGATAACATTTGATAACATTAAACATCCACTAACCTCGACTTTACCACTTCTCGATTTTTGTTCAAAGATTTTTCAACAAAATGAAAACTGGACTTTATTGTTCAATAAACATCTTTAATTACCCTTTCAGATTTCCTATATTTAGTACATTGTAAAAACATCATTTTTTGAAATTTTGACTTGGTCAGTTCTTCTAAAGAAAATAGTTTATAGTCAAACTATTGGGTCAGTTTGTACGTTGATGATATCTACACCGCAAATACAGAGAACAGATATGCCACGCAGGAAACAATACTGGCTTTCTGCAAGAGGGGCATGCGGTCAGATTTAAAAATTCTGATTTTCCTCTTTCTTGAATATTTTTATTTTTTACAAATATTCAGCAAACTCTCGGTCAAAGGAACAACATTGGTCAACATTATGTTTAAGTACGTACGTCAGTTTCTTTTTCCAAGAACAACTTCGAAATGATAATCTTACAAGATAATAATGAAATTTGAATTTAGGTGCTTAATGATATATCCGTCCAGGGATCATCTTTCTCTAAAAAATCATATCTTTCGTTACAATATTGCTCGTAGAAGAACTCAAGCGAACACCATATTGCATGATATTTGCTCTGAGTTCCAAATTAGTTATTGGGAGGCACTTGTCAATATTTCACAGATATATGTCATGCATTAAATGATATAGATATTAAAAAAATACATATTGACAGATTTCCAGATTGAAAATATATTTTTTAAAGTATAATCTTTGATTAAATATCATTAGTTTAATCATTTGTATCAAATTAACACTAACAGTTTAAAAAAATAAAAGAGTTTATAGGTAAACTGAGTTCTCTGGGCTCTTCTGGTAGTGAGAGGGTTAATCAGATCCAAGGATCCAAGGTTGGTGCACCGGTGGGAATAACAATCCACCCCCCTCCTCTAATCCCAAACCCGACACCGGACACCTGATTTAGAACAGACTATAGTCCCACATTCACAGTCCAGTGAGCTGCTGATTCCTATCAGAACATTTATATGTGGGACGGGTGAGGGCTGTCCCACTGCAGTCAGTTGTGCGACCAGTACATGCAGATCACATTTCGTTCATGTCTCAATACTTTAAGTGTAGACATTTATTCATATTGAAGTCACGATCGTAACTAGCAGTTTACTAGGCCGACTAGCAACAGAGTACGACTGAGGTCAGTAATATTTCATTGAAAGTGACACATCCATGCTTTTAAATTTTTACATTTATATAAAATATGTTCACTAATTTATGAAGTTTGTATGCTGAATTCTAATGACGAAAAATGTTGAAATATATCTGTTATGTACATGGAATTTTTATTTCTCGATTGACCCGGCATGGGAGTTATAAATAATAAGTCATAAGATTCTCCATAAATACAGGCCTTCGATGAGTTGAATTAAGGAATCTAGTAAGTTAATAGAGGACAAACAGAAGAGTTACAGCCCTTGTAACTGTTGTGGCCCTGAGGTAGCGAGGTTCAGTGGTAATCATCCGATTTTGAGGAGTTGAATGTGATAGAACACACTTTGTTGAGGGATACAGGACACATTTCAGGTAAGATGTAGAAGAGCTTAGCTTTCATAATCTTCCAAGCTTCTGTTTACTCTAGCGACCCCGTTTCGACAGTGTCAAGAAGGGATGTTATACCAAGGAAATTGATATGAACTTTAACCTATGTTCACATACTATTCGAAAGACTCATTCAGATTCAGATTATATTTGATCATTAACCTGACTAACGTATAAAGGGGTGAAATTCAAGCAACCTTTGGTTACAACATGTCAGCCTTCTCGATATACCATGTATTCAAGAGAGTTCACTTCTAAGGCACGGCGGGTTGTTTGATTCAGTGTTATCTAATGTTCATCAGAATGCAGAAGGTAGGACGATAGGTAGTTGATCAGTACGATAGACCATTTCTACCCAGACTTTAAGAGACTGTAAACCTTGAGATTAGGGAAACCCTCGGACCCTTAAAGACCTCGGATTGTCCCTTCTCTATGCGTTCACAACTTCGGGTAAGTCCTCGTCATCATAGTTTCTCCCTAACTTATTCCCAGGGACCAAGGCCATGGACACGGGGTACAGCATCAAGACTGGAGACAAGAGATCCTTCCAGTGGGACGACTACCTCTGGCTGGCGAGTTCTCTAGGCTTGTCCTGTGGAATTGGCATCTACAATGCAATAAAAGACCGGAGAAAAGACAGCCCTGCCGAATTCCACGTTGGAGGAAGGAAGATGCACCCCCTCCCCGTGGCTCTGTCCCTCATCGTTACCTTTCTGTCCCCCATAACGCTGCTGGGGGTGCCGGGCGAGGTGTACATCCACTCAACCATGTTCTTGTGGATCGGGCTGGCCATACTAGCAGGGGTTGGGGCCGCCGGCTTCATCTTCCACGCCTTCTTCTACAGCATCGGCGTCACCAGCGTGTTCCAGGTCAGTTGATTGGCGCTATCGGTGAGGGTTGTCATACGGCTTGATAAATTAGACCTCTGGAATAAAATTACCAGTTTGTTTCAAATAAGTTCATAAGTGCTATCGGTTGGGATTGATATGGTTATTCGTTGTTTTCATATGGGCTTGATAACTTAGACCCAAGGAATAACATTAGCAGTGTGTTTCAAATAGGTTGAAATATGTTGAACTATTGGTATGGCTTGACATGCTCAACTGGTTTATAGTTGGGGGCTAATCAAACTTCTGTCTACAAGATCTTCATCACTAGGGTGTGTTTCGAGCAGGTTGGCGGGCACTTTATAATGATAACCCTGCTCAAATAGTATATGGCGGCTTTCATGTTGCTATTTATGTTGAACTATTGGGACATAAACATTAAAACTTGTTTAAACAAGACTGGCGAAATGGCCCTTTGTTGCTTTTCGTATCAACATTAAACATAACTGCCATTTTCAAGTCATGTCGAAAATCTATAAAATGTTATGAATTATGTAAACTGTCCCGATTCCTAGACCATGTATGCAATACTACATTGTGTATATAGTGCATCCAACATAAACTGTGTCAAATGATGTTGAAAGAATGATCTGTTATGACAAGGATACATTTGTTTCACAATGGACTGTCATTCAAATGTAAGGTCAGCTACCGTACGTGTTATATTTTGAATAGACATAGTTAAAGATTCATTACTGAAATCAGATTACAGAAAAGATGGCACGTGACCAGTGTATGGCCACGTAGGTGTAGTGGCTAGCATGCTGACCTCTCAAATCAAAGCCCCTGGTTCGAATCTCGGTAGAGATATCAAGTATTTCTAACCTGGATCTCCAAATCTGCTGTGTTCTTGGGCAAGACACTTCATCAACATTGCACTCAGTTTACCCAGCTGTTAAATATAAATAAAATGGGACAAAAACTTGATATTCAGACCTACGCTTAGCGTTTGTTGGCATGCTAATGGATGGATTATAAGGATAGATATATCAAAATGATATTACCGAATCACCCTCCTGCATTAGCGTGACGAAGCTCTTAGTGGTTATTCTGAGTATATATACCATGTATGATATTATTCATTAGCGAATATGATGTCATTGAGGGACCTTGAGCATAATATCTTGGTTTCATTAGTCCAGTCATCCGCATGTTGCTCTGTTGCAGAACTTAAGTCCTTTACTGGCTTCTTGAATATACATGTAGCGATACAAATTATTTTGCTTGTTGGTTATCAGGGTAATGTTGGCGACTTGCGGATACATATATATTGATGTAGCATGATGCATTGATTTGCGATATTATTAACTTCTGACAATGTTGATGTCACTGCAATCCATTGGCCCAATGTTGGTGTGGTCTTTCTTCTGGGTCAATTCTTCAATTTCTCAACTCGAAATGGTTTGTGATTGACAATATAATGTGTCATGTTTCAATTTCCATAAATAATATCTGATTGTTTCCTCCACAGTATCTCGAGGAGAGATTTGGAAGGAAAACGCGAGTTGTCGTTTCCTTGACGTGGTTTCTGAGAAATGTAAGTACGAATTGTGAAATTAGAAACTTATAGCCTGAAGCACACGTCAATAACAAAATGAACAATGAAAATATGTCAACGTCTTAATTACGTTGAAAATAAGTGTTGAATATGTTCGACCTATTATATATTGAAAAATTTAAAAATTGATTTTTATAATGTTTATCAATGTTGACATTGTGTATTTGTTCTTCAATCATCACTGTTTATTGCAGATGCTCTACCAGTCTATCGTTCTGTGCGGACCTGCTCTCACTATAAATGCAGGTCGGCTGTGTTTGATAGTCATTTACCGTTTGATAATTACTTACATATTCACTTCATAACTAAGAGGATAACAATTTTTTTTCTCATACATGTATGTCTAATGTACACATTGTAATATTTTACTCAGGTATAAAAGGCATTTAAAGACCGTTTACTAATTTTGCCATTATGTTGATTACATCTGTTGAAACTGAGTTGTGCAGTCACGAGTTGCAAAAACACATTAACAAATGAGACAAAATGGTTATTTGGCATGTTGAAATTATAATAATTTATTTATCTTTGGTAAATATTAATAACAGATGAACAAAAGATAAATACATTTTTTCGTGTGATTTTATTACAAGTGTAGACGTTCTTAGTGCAGCTAGGAATTCTTTTTTTTGAGATGACAAAGGCGTAACCATACAAAATGACGATTGCTGTTTGCAATTAAATTTTTATAGTTTCATATTGCTTGTAGGCTATAGGTACATATACAATACACAGAAACCATTCAATGAATATTGCTCAAGTTAATTTATAACAATTTAATAATTAATCTAATATTGAATTAATAGAGAGAAGCATACCCTGATTAAAATGGCTTAAAGCGCAACTCCCGGGTGATTTTGCTCCAACTTTGTTCATATATCTTCACAATGCTTAGCATGTACATTTCGAAGACGTAAAAATCGCATTGATAAGGTATAAGCGATCAATTCAATACACCTCTTTGCCATCACAATCAAGTATATTTCATGAAAATCGTAAAAGAAGGCGAAAAACTGTACTGTTTACGTCGCTTTTTGACGTGTCGGCCATTTTGTTTTACGGAAAAGACCGGAAAAATCTCGATTGTTGCCGATGGAATGTGTGACGTCAACTGTGGAAAACACGGCTCGCAAAATGGCGTCTGTCGTATTATTAGCACTGACAGACAAATAAACACCGAGGGTTGTAGCGGCCATACCACTTGACAAATCCATGTAAAAACTTGCAAAATGTCTGTAAATAACTCTCTGAAGCAATAGTTGAAAGGAATAACCCCAACATTGACCATACAATTTTATAACTATCTATTAACCAACCCGGAAATGAATCCCTTCAATGGAATCGTACAGCGAAACAATGCGATTTTCACTTCAAATACATCTAGGAAAACATCGGTTTTTTTAAATATAAACAATTTCTAATGTATGTGGGTTTGTTTGTTTCTGTCTTTTTGTAGTTTGATTTTGCAAAATACAGCTCGATACCAAAGTCCGGGTTAGAAGGACTCTAGCTCCAGAGAGCGATAATTCGCTCCGTGACGTCACTGATATAATTACCGGAGAGACAATCGGAGGGAAGGCTCCCTGTCTTGGAGGTTGAGAAGGACTACTTCATCAGAACACCGACAGGAAATACCAAATTATAAGAAATGTTTTGGTTTTTTTTACATTGTACGTATAAATAAAGAAAAGTTATCAAAACAATATGTTATGAATTGCATTGCAATGTCGTAACAGGTGGACGTGAAATCGTCCAGAATATCCTTCAATAATTTTACAATTTCACTAAATATCTATAAATATCATAATACTTACCGATCATGTTACGATATATGCGAAGTCTTTATCTAATATATTATCAAAATAAAAGTTAGATTGATTATATCTGCATTTTATAAGTGTTTTTATCAGTAATTGATATTAAATATCAACGATTTCAGTCAATAATACTGTAGTTCAGAGTTTTGAAATTAAAAATAGTTCTGAAATTATTCTCTATGTTAATAAGATGCTACTCTGCTGTAAGCTGGAAAATATACAACAAAAATTATTCAGATTTGTTTATTAAATGAATTTCATATTTAATATTATTATAGAATTATTACAATATTAGAATTATATATTAATATCAACATTTTGCAAAAAATAAATTCGAAATTCCTCCGCAGAAAGTTTTGATTATGAATATTTTTCCTCAAGTCCCCTCCATGACACAAAATGTTTTTGCATGGAGGTAAATAATTAACAATAACTATTTTATTTATTATAAAATATTAAATTTAAATATGTTGGCGCCTTCTTATAGCTAAACTTCTGGGGATATGCACATAGCATTCACATTTTTTTAAATTTCCATTTGATTTTATTGCTGTTTTTCTAATTGTGGATTCTATTGAGCATTGCCTGTAAAAATAATATTAAAAATCGTTCTGGATTCTGAATTAATACATGCACATACACTAGATATTAATAGAATAAAATTATTCCTTATATTCTGTAATTCAATTAATATTTTGATCATTGTTTCAGACCTCTTGGTAAAAACATATATTTGTTAATAAATTAAATGTTTTTGAATTTCACATAAACAAGAAAATTGACTGATGAAATGAAGATATTTTGTATATCAAATTAATACTTTTAATGATAATTTTTGGGGGGATATCATGAAGCTCTAAGTCTTCCAGTCTAAGTGACTAACTAAATCTAAGTAAAGTTTTTTATATTAAATATTTATTGATAGGTGACAAAGGGGATCCTGAAGTTTGTATGTTTGGTATCAAAGTGTCAATATTTATTTTTTAGAACAATTGTGCAACAAATGCTTTTGACTTGTCTGCTGCAGATTGATTGTTTGATAGGAAAACTTTATAACAGATTATTGATAATGATAGTTATTTTAAAAATGTTACTTTTTTATTTTGTTGTTGAATAGTTTACAAACTTAACTGTTAAATTACTAAAGTAGTCTGATATTAATACTAAAAAATCAAACAAGCCTTTTCATTTGTACATGTATCAATAACTGCATATGATAATTATAATTTATAAATAACTGAAATCTTATTTTCTTGTTACAGTCAAATCTTTTTGTGGAAAAGTCAAATAACTTTGCCAATTATCATATATGTATTTATCTGTATTTGTACAATGTTGTCTTTCCTGTTTAGGTGACATAATTTTTGAGGGGATATCAGAGTACAGAAATAAATAAATAAATGTTTTCCAGAAAAGCCACTCCAAATATTTATACCTGTCATTATTACTTTGAGTGATTGCTCAAGAAAATATGACATATGTTAGTTTGAAATAAAGAAAATAAATGTGCTGTTCATTCAAATAACAAACAATTTTTAATATGGAACATGAAATATTTTTTTATGTTATATGAATTTTTAAGAGAAAATAGTTGAGTAAAAACCCCACATGCATTGATTTTTTTTTAGTTTCAATTATATTTAACAAATGCTTCATATTTGTTTATCATGGAAAATTCATATAAACATAACTAAAACATATACATCATCATTGTCCCAGAAATCACTGGATAAATATAAATTTTGTTCAGTCACATTTATTTCCAAATGAATATTTCCATTTTATGTTTCACATTCTTCCAATAAACAATAATATATGTATTTATGAAAATTGAAACGAAGACAATATTACTTCATTCATTGTTTGCATGGGCTTCAAAGTAAGTAAATAGTAAAATTTATTTTTAGTGAGTGATGCCAGATCACGATTTTGAAATTGGACAACAAAATTTAAATTCGATAAATCATATTTACAACGTATATATTGTCGTACACTGATGTAAATGGGACGTCTATATGCAGTTTATCAAGAAATGCATGCGGCGAAAACAAACCAAAGGCGACATACTGCAAATACGGAAAGCCACGGGCAGGTGATGGTTTTTTTTCAAGGCTAAATATTGAAACATTTTCAGTTTTTCACACACGCAAAAGGAAGTTTTATACGAAGAAGGAAAATGAAAGATTCCATACACAAACAGATGATAACATATAAGGAAAAACGACACAACGACTAACTCACCAGAGTCAAACAGTGAAGACCGCAGCACTGCCAGCAGATTTCCGAGTATGACATTGTCAATATATCGGATAATAGTTTCCATAAAATTTGCCAAAATAATCATATAGCTTTTCCTACACTTAGGATATCCTTTCATACAGCAGACATTAAAATGTAATCACTAAAACTTTGTTTGATGGGCCAATAACGACAACTGAAGAACGTGATCACTGAAATAAAACGTGGTGTTGTTTACGTTAGTAATGGCGGCCACGTCACTCTTGTTTTCCACAGTTGACGTAACTTCCGGTAAAATCTACGGAACAACACGATCGAAGCAGGAAGCTTATAATTATTTTTGAAATTGCAATTAATCACTCTTTTGATTAGTTTAAAATTCCAATGACCTCACGTAAATTCATAATATGAACTATATATTATGAAAACGTGACTATAAACGTACAGTTTGGCTTGGATAAATTAGTCTAAATTATCCGGGAGCTACGCTTTAAGGTTTTCTTTATTGATGTGGTATGTATTCTTTATAAATATCTCTAACCTTGATTTAAGGCTATGCAGGATCAAATTCACGTTGACGTTTTCTTTCTTCCATGATTATTAAATAATTAAAAATATATTATCTTACTTAAATTCAAGTTAACACTTTATTTTTTTGTGGCAAATGTTGAAAATACGGAATGTTTCATTTGATGAATAATTAGGAATATTATCTGGTTTAAATTCAAGTTTACACTTATTTATTTCGACAAAGTTTGAAAACAGGTAATGTTTTTATTAGATAAACAATTCGTTTATATGTGTAGCCGGATTTTACATGATCTCTTACAAGCCGTTTAATCTCTTCTACAATATAATAATGGGTGTTACTTTCAATTTACTATCAGTAAGAAAAGCCCTTAATCAATGTGTTAAAGGGGCAGTAGCACGTTTTTGTGATAATTTTATATTTTAACTTTTTCATTGATAATTGTAAGTTAATGTTAAATGTATTATTTTGACAGTGTCAAAAATCTCATAACAGTCAATCATCCATAGTCAGAGGAAAAAGTATGAGGATTCACATAAAATCCATTGGCGGCCATTATTTGTGAACACCTTTAATTCATTTTGTGTAAGAAAAAGAAATCGCATGGCTAAACTTTACGTTATATATTTGAATAAGTACTGGTACATTTAGTTTAAATACATTGTCTTTCAATTGGAACCATTAATTTTAATTTTCCTGACATCACCTTATTTTCCCCCTAAAAACGTGCTACTGCCCCTTTAAAGTTTGATAAATTGCTTTGAACTTAAAAACACTTCAATTATAATAATTGTATACAATTTCTAAAGAACTTAGATAATTCAACTTTTAATATTTTCAGTGACTGGTTTGGAATACTGGAAGTCGATTCTGAGTATCGGCTGTGTCGTCATCTTCTACACGGCTGTGGTAATATACTCCATCACTTCCATCAATAGAAGTTTCGCTTTTGTTTGCGTTTCTTTCCGTTTAACCTTTGAATTGTTTCCATCAATTCCTTCTCTGGGCCTACTTCAGTCATCTCATTAAAGTCGTTATCATTATGAATTCTAACGTATAAACTGTGTACTTGAATATTAAAAACAAGTAATATGAATTATGGGTAAATTTGAAACTAATTGCAACTAAAGAAGTTTGAAATGAATTAACAAATCAATACTGATAATCACTTTCTTTTAAATAGAGGTTTTAGTAATGTTTACGTTTGTTTCCGATTAAACTTGGAATTGTTTCCAAACCCTTGTTATATTTGCATGTGTTACCCATGTTCTGAAGCCTGTTTGTGTCGACAATCATCTTTGTCAAGCAATGATTTATCGCCTATTTAGTCGTCTGTGACGTTACAGAATCATTGTTCGAGCAACTGGTTGTTGCAATGGTTGCTATGGAGATTAAAAAAGACAAGAATTAGTAATTAAGGAATAGTTACAATCAATCAAATTTGCCTTTTACCCTCCCTTTTGCTCCTGTTATACAAGAATGCAAATTGTTTTCATAAAACTCGTATGAAATACATCTTGAGGTAAAGATCTCCATTTATCCAATTATGATCATGTTATTAGCATCAGAACATGTTAATCTGTAATCTGAATTTTAAAGAGCCAATCCGAGATTTTTCACTTCCACATCAACAATGTGATGATTCAGATACGAAACTTATCAATATGTTTTAAAAATTGGCAAATATACGAGTATACTGTATACTGGTTTTCGATGAAAATCTTAATTCATCTTTACAAATGCCAAAACTAAAAAACATTCGTACACAATACATAGTAAAAGGTTCTATATTATTTTATCATTATTTATTATTATATTGTTATATTTCCCCAAGGGAGGGATGAAGACTGTTATCTGGACCGACTCCTTCCAAGCCTTGCTAATGATTGTAGGACTGCTGACAGTCCTGATCAAGGGGTCCCTGGTGGTGGGCGGTATCCACACTGCCTGGGACATAGCCGCCAATGCCTCGCGGATCAAGTTAGACGAGTAAGGTTTTATTCTGAAATCATAACTTTGACTACAATCGTGTGTCCCTCAGCTCAAGCGACCGAAGATTTTGTTTAGCATTATTTCCTGTCTTAACATAAAAATTCACGTTTTAACTGCATCAAGTTGTGACTGACTTCTACCATGTCTGAGAAAGTCATGACATAATAAATCCAAGGACATTTAAAATTTTAAATTAAGATATGAATTTAAAACTGTAGCGTTATTTTACAGAGATTTTTCAAATGATAAAAATATTCCTGATTAAAAAAAACTCAACTTTCGTTTCCTCTCATAAAAAACAACAAAACAGCTTTTCAACAAATGTGGATTTATAATTGTTAAAGTATCAGAGAGAACCTTTTGTTTTAAAATATAGCATCCAAAATTAAAAAGTGCTATTTGGAGTATTCAGCATCAAAAATTAAAAAGTGTTAATTGAAGTATCTCTGCACTTTTTTTTGTTTCATACCGAAACAGTTTGTTGGATTTTGTTACACGGGAGCTCGTCAAGTTCTTTTTATTCAGCATGTTTCCTTTTGTTTTCAATAATTGTAAATTCTATCAGAAGACACTTAAGTTTGAATTGATATCAGAAGTACCAATACATATTATAAAGATTGTATTGTATTAATTGAATTGAAATTGATAGAATTGTATTACACGGGAACTCGTCTAGTGTTCTGTGTATTCAGCTTCAGACTGGACCCCACAGTGCGTCACTCCTTCTGGGCAGTGTTTGTGGGAGGTGGGTTCTACTGGTTCGCGGCCTACTCCATCAACCAGGCCGAGGTTCAGAGAGCTGTATCCTGCTCCAGCCAGGCCAAGGCAGGGATGTGAGTCCTTCCTCCATTTCTTTTCTCGAATAGGTACGGGTATCGAATCCATGAATACATGGTCATTGGTTACTGAGGTTAGTTCAACCCTGGTATAGAATAGAACATGAATTTCAACAAAACCCAGTCCTCGTATATAACCCGTGGGTTATTGTATGCTGTTGTATATGGAACTTGACTAACAACAAAGCCCAGCCGTCTTATCAACCCGTGGGTTATTGTTTGCTGTTGTATATTGAACTTGACTAACAACAAAGCCCAGCCGTCTTATCAACCCGTGGGTTATTGTTTGCTGTTGTAACACAACCCGGGCATGCAAATATGGAACTTGACTTTCAGCAAAACCCAGCAACCCGTGGTATACTCGAGCTTGATGATGGCTGTATCCAAGGAAATGCTGTTAAAATGTAAATAATGCTTACTGACCCATTTCCTTCGTTTAACATAAGCACTCGTTACATAAATGATATCTTCACGACGAAACCATAAACATTTTCAAAGAGTTTATCTCGATATGTTTTCATTTCGTCGACGGAAAATACATAAATTGTATTACACATTATCTCGTTTAATATTCTTTGTTATATTTCAGTGCCATGATGTTGACGGGAGTGGGGATGTTGATCTTCATGACTCTCTGCTGTGTGATCGGGATCGTCATCTTCGCCTTCTACAGCCAGTGCGACCCCCTGAGGGCCGGTATCATCGATAAATCAGACCAGGTTCATTAATGTATAATCGTAGCTGCACGACTGTCTTCAAGTCACATGTGTATCAGTCTCTTGGTCTTATCGTGACATCATTGAACAGTTATATACTGTCACTCATCTGTGAGATAATATACACAAGGGGGGAATAAAAGTACAATGTAGATTAAGACGTAACGTTTTTGGTAGATCCAACAGCGTTAAAGAAGTAAAACATGTTTTCTGTAAACATATAACGTGATGTTTCACATAAGCTTATTTTAATTGGTTCCTTTGACATGGTGTTACTATGTGATAGTAGCATTTGTCACCATTGAAATATATGTCTTGTATTTAAACTGACGACGATTCAAATGTATGAGAATAGAATGAATGGAAATGCACATATCATTGGCGAAGCATAGTGAAATGTCAATAAAGTTTACTCTAATTAACTCATCAAAGTGTCATATCAGGTGACCTTTGCATTCAAGCCAAGCAGCGTCTAGTCTCAAAAGCAAAATTTTATGTTCCAGCTCGACTCTTAATTTTTCGAGAATAGTTGTCTTTCAATGGCAAATAGCATGTTTATCTCATCGAGTGAGGAAGAAAGTTTTTATTTTCGCTAGTGCCGCAGCTACGAGTGATAATATAAAATATTTCTGTCTCACTACAATATTATCTCGTGAGGCAGAAAACTTTAATACACAAAATGTCTACTTATTGTGTTATTTAATCGTTGTATTTCTATTAAAGTTGAAGCACATTTATCTTGAGTCGGCTCCAAAGAGAGCCTGTCGTCTAAGCAACGACATGACGTCATGAGCGTGTCATTGCGTCAGAGTATTGTACGATGATTGATAGATCTCGTTATTTCACAGCCAATCATATAATAGAATTTATTACCCATATGGTTAAAATAAGTAGTGATGTATTTCCGATATCACATTTGCCTAGCAACGACTGTTGGGACGCGAGTTCCCGTATAGTAAGTACAGCTGCGTACTGAAAGTTTGTTCACTTACCAGCATATCTAGTACAAATATCATGTAATTTGGAATGTCTTTGAGGCATCGTAGCATTGCGATAACGAAACGAATAATGTTTAAATTTCACTACATATGTTGAGATTCAGATAGCGTTAATTTAATCGTTGTTATACCTAAGTGTTATAACCAGTGGCGATCCCGAAATATGGTTTTGAAATAGTTATTCTACATATAGAAAATTGGTGATACTTTACTCCTGGAGTTATTTTATTGACGTCAGCAAGTGAACAAACTTATGGTACGCATCTTTATAGCCAGGAAAGCGACCTTTTCTTGGATTTTTCTAAGAGAGTTGAAATGGAATAGAATCGGTAATAAAGAAATCATTACCTCCGGAAACTCGTGCAAATTTGTGCTCGAATATTACAAAAATTCGTGAAAGTCATATGCCACACTTCCTCGGGTAATAATCTCTATTTATGGAATGTGTGAGGTCACACACGACGCTTCTTGACAATGCCCATATCAGAAACGCTGCGAAGTAAGAGTGATAGCTTGATTCAATGATATTGAGATCTTGTTCTTATGTTGAAGCTGTTCCCTCTCTTCACGATGGACATCCTGCATGGAAGCTACGGTCTGCCGAGGGTCGTGTTGTCTTGCATCTGTGCCGGGAGTCTTAGGTAGGCTGACGTCACAGATATACTTCATCGATGTCTAACAATACATCTAACACGTACATCAGACAATATAATAACAAGTGTGTTCACAATTAGCAGCCAAAAAAGACACAACATTTTGTAGGCATACTGGAAGCAGGTAGGTAGGTAGGTAGGTGAAATTAAGGGCGAAGTTTGGGCCAAAGATGACCTACATGCGCCCGTCACAAGGAGTGATTATTGAGAGTTAAAAACGTTTAAAAGTTAAAATTGAGCATAAAATGTAATGTGAGATCATATTTGCCAGTGTTCTTGACAAAATTTAAAACTGATCTTTGGACTTCACCAAACATCAAATTTTCACCAAGAATAGATCTCAGTGAGAAATTATTTGATTTGGACATAACAACCTCTCTGAGTTCTTCACGATGATTTGTATGCCCCTCACATTCAACAAGATAATGAAGGACAGTCTCTCGACAATTATTAAAACAATGAACACATGAAGGAGATGAATCATCGACTTAAAAGTGCTTGTAAGCATTTAGTCCACAATGACCAAGTCTTAAACGAGTGAGAATAACTTCGTCTCTCCGGTTTTGTCGACGAATCTTAGCGTGCTTAACCACTTTAGGGCATGAGCTGTGCATATATCTGGCAGTGTTGCCCCTATCCCAGTCGTTTTGCCACTGTTCATAGATTGCTGTATTCACAGCAGCATAGATATCCTTTGGCACTGGATATACATCCTCAAAATCCACGTAGGCTTTGGATAAGGACGATTTTGCAAGCTGGTCAGCTTTCTCGTTTCCATGGAGACCTACATGTGCAGGAATCCATACTGGACACTAACCGTTGAATTGTCGCCCTTGGAATCAAGTGCCAAGTCTTTTTGAAGAAATTAGCGAATCAAGAGAATCTGGTGCTGGGTCCCAGAGACACACTCTACGCCTTTACACATCCCACAAATTTTCGATTGGGGGCAAACCAGGAGATTAGATCGCCAGGATAAAGTTGTCACACCCGGTGGTTGCTAGAAATTAATTACAACACGGGTTATGCGAGGACGTGCATTATCGTCCTGAAACATAAAGTTCCGATCTGCTCTGTGAGCCATTGGAACCACCTGTGGTCATAAGATTTCGTCCACATACCGCTGGCCCGTCACATTACCTTGTACAAGAAGAAATCAGTCCTTGTATTGAATGTATTGTGTAACGTGAACCTACAGCGTCAGTCCCGAGTGCATTAATTTCTGTGTTCGAATGCTATCCGCATTCAAACTTTATGTATCATTCCTTTATTTCTTTATACTTTTATTTATTTCTTGTGATTTGTATAATATGCATATTATTTCAAGCGCTAATATTGCATTAATATTGAGATCCAGTTTACAAATATGACAAAATATCATATGGTGCCGTTTATTTACAAGTACTGAGAATTAGATTCATTTAACGTTCATCATTTCAGCACAATATCGTCAATTTTGAACAGTATGTCTGCAGTGATTTTGGAAGACTACATAAAACCATATCGACGCCTTTCTTCATCTATGGCAACATTTGTATCCAAACTTAGTGGTAAGAACAGTTCCATAGCATCATCTTTACTTATCCATATTCAACACTTAATGTTAACTATAATGTTATTAATCAAGTTTTTCCGAGGTCCAGTTACAGGTTTGAAGTCTGCTGTATTGACCCGAGGCGAAGCCAAGAACCAATAACCGAGGACCTGTAACTGGGCCAATACGGAACATCTTGATTAAGGACATTTTTATCAATTAACTTTTCTTGTGATTTACTTGTGCATCAGTGCAATTTCATCGAAATCAAAATTATAAATGAGATTGGTGAACCGTCATATGTCGAAAGTTTTGAAGCGATAGCTTAGGATTTGCATCATTTGTGGGTATGCGGGTATGCGTTTTGGCCAAGTCTGTCTCGTATTGGCCCAGTTTTGCCTGTCTTTGTCCAACTTTTCTGTATTGGCCCAGTTGCCGAATCGTATAGATTGTATTAGTTCCCTGTCTTTTATCGTTGATAAGTTATCCATATCCAATACGTGTGCTTGCAGTTGTTGTGTGCGGTGCTGTCACTGTTGGTCTCGCGTTTATAGCTTCAATGGCCGCCAGTCAGATGCACGTGAGTGTTGTCTGTCAATGTTATAACTTACAATATTTAGGGTATAAGGAGATAATTATGTTTGAAAAAAAAATGAAAGAAAAAAAACAACATCAACAATGAATAGAGTTAAACACTTATACGTATATACTCAAACTTAAAACAATTTTTTTTCGAAATACTAATTAAGGATTATCTACACCATTAATTAAAACGTTGTGAGATAAAGATGCGCAGTACAGTGTATTGACACCTCAGATATGCTACGTGGTCTGCAGTCTGATGGACGGGCCGATGTTCGGGGCTTTCTTCTCTGGTATGTTCCTTAAACGGGTGAAACAAATCGTAAGTAGTACACACAGAACACTAGAACATAATATTAAAGTATTTTCATAAAATCATTTTATTTCCCTGTGATTACGTTCTATTGTGTATTTAACTCATTTCCCAAGATGCAAACAAATATATTTTCTTCTCTCTGTAAAATGGAAGTTATCAAAATTCATACCTCCACACTAGTGCTAAGGGCACACTTAACCCTAAGCCAAATATATGCCCTTCGTAGGTTTAGTTACATCATCTACCGCCATGTGGCAACGGACACATCGCAAAATAAGAAAGCTCAAAACTGAATGGAAATAGAGTTAGGTCAGCGATATGTCACAAGACTGGTATACCCGTTGAAGGTAGATGATTTTATCAAATTGGGCGTGTGAATTTTCTCTCCGCGAACAAATATAACTGTTTTTATATTTTTATTGAAAACAAATATTTATCGCATATTTGCAATTTTGAGAATTCTTTTTCATTTAAATAATCAATAAATAGAGATTATTAACCGAGTGTGTTTCCGTATCATTAATATCATATAATAGGAATAAAATTTGTATTATGCGAGCCTTTGGCGAGCATAATACATATATTTTTATTCCAATTATATGATATTAATGATACGGAAACACACGAGGTTAATAATTTCTTTATCATATAATGTCATTTTGAAATAAAAGGATTTAAACGAAAATATGATACCTTCTGAAAATATGTTTGACCTAGATTTCGCGGAGTAATTGCTTTCACAATAAACCAAGGTGAAGGTCATATTGTCGGCGATGTACAGTTGTGAACAGTCTAGAAATATTCCTTCATGAAATGATTTTTTTCACAGTGATAGAAACGTCTCCTTCAATCTATGAACATGTTCAGTCTGATTTCCAATGCACGAGTAAACATTGTATTTGTTAATAACACAAAATGTGTAAGAACCAGTTGTCAACGTCGCTACAACAGGGGAAGTAACTCTAACTGCATTTTGAAAAGCTGCATTGTCATTGTTGTTACGCCAGTTCAGTTACGGTATCCTTAGACTAAACGTCGACTATTTGCGAAGGTGAGGTTGTTGCGTTTGTAACTACGCTACTAGATAATCTGTACTATCACTAGAATATGATTTGTTTATGCTGATAAGTTGGTAACCGACACGACCAAAGCGATCTAGGCCTATGTTATGCACGAAAATTGAAGCGCCTAGATGTTTTCGATAGCCGATATTGTTAGCTGCATATCGTTTTATTTTAAACGCACAATGAAAACAACTTGAAATGCTTCGATAACCAAGCTATTTCTAAAATACGAATGCGTGATAAGTTTTGACAGATTTTGTTTACGATATTTTATTCGATAAAAAACCCACAAAACCTGAAAACTCCCGGCGACGCTATCAATGTTTAGAGACCGGTTTAGGACTCGCATGACATGCATGGAGTTTTGAGAAAATAGTTCGTGTTTTGACCTAATTTGCATCTTTATCAGATTTTGAGGCAATCGGATACCAAGTTTATCAGATAGCTTTATTGCATCGATAACACCCTCCATTATATGATAATGCCATTTACGTTGGTATCAAGACAAATAATACATCTTTGGGAGTCCAGGGTCCCATTGCACACAAAAAATAAGGTGACCTTAGGTCTCTAAGCTAGCCATAGTGCAATGTTAAAGAATGACACCAAGGTTGACCTTAGCGTTTAGTCATTTTATGCATCGATCCCCTGGTCGGTTCCTGCTTCAGGACATTCTGCTCGGGTTTCTGGTGACCTTCACCTTGATGCTGTGGCTCCAAGTGACCAACCTGCTGTACGGGACAGAGGAACCCCCTCAACCAACCAGCACAGCTTCTTGTGGGTGGAACTTCACCAGTATCACGGTGCATGACAATTTCACTTCACCCGTTACAAATGTAACAGAAGATATCCATGTTGAAAGGTGAGTCCAACATGACAATTGATCCCATGTTGAATTTCTTACAAACGTTTGTTAGTAATTGCAACCAGAATGCTTTTTAATGACAAGTTTTAAGCCTTATACCCAGTGTAAGCACTGCTCATTGGCTGTGCATTATTACCCTAAAAGAATTGTACTTTCAGAGCCGCTACTATAAGCGCTCTGTGCATCCACATCGGTCCGTAATTCCCGTATTCAAGTACAAAAATCTGCAGCTGAGTGCAATGCGGATAAAGCGCCTTGCCCAAGGACACAACATTGTGTAAATCACAGTTCACAAATCTTTGGTATCTCCACCTGCGTTCGAACCCGGATCTTTGGCATGACAGGCCAGCACGCTAACCACTACACTACCGGGTTGCTGTTCAACTATGGAAAGACCCTTCAAGAACTTAACATTTCTACAAATGCTAGTTTTAAATGACAACAAAGCATACTACTTTGGTAATGAATAAAAATTAACATTAGGACTTTAAGATGTGATCGCATGCCGAGGACAAACCATGGTGGAACAAATTGTGTCGTTTGCCAATGATCTTTTATGTCAATAATAGATCTTTGGATAAAGATGCGTTGTAAGATAAAAGCCATATTATTAGAAGGGTCAGCATATTTACTAGTATTCTGGAACAGGTATTTGATATATCATATATCGATGTTGTTGTAGCACTGCACCATGGAAGATATACAACCTATCCTACTTATACTACTCTCCTGTCGGAGCCCTGTTGACCGTTCTACTGGCCATTCTGACTAGCTACATTACAGGTAGGTCTTTATCAGTATTATGTAAGAACTTAAATGAATTGAACCTTTAGGGGCACTATTGCAGCACAGAAAAGTAAAGGGTCTGCAGCAAGGCATAAAATGACACTTCGGAAACTGGCGTTTTAGGATGCACATGTGGTTATATATGTACATACCCTGTTTCATGACGCCAATGATTTTCTCACATAAAAGTAGACTTTGATCATAGCAAAATTTGACCAGTGAACCCCATGTGACCATTATCACCTTTTAAAGTATGTCGAGGGGGTTCATTTGTTTTATCTATTTACCCATATCCAATATTGCTTTATCCAGCGTTCTGGTTCACGTCTGATGTTTCTCCCACTCTTCTTCATCCTCTTCTACGTAAGGTGTCACGTGACTCGTCGTCATCCAGGAAATACGCCCAGGTGAATAAAGGGTCTTGTTATAGTGTTTTACCAACTGGAGCTAGGTCCATTCAATGGGTTCATGTAAACATTCTATTGACCATTTTTCAGTTCTTGGAATGATAAGTTATATACTTATGATGAAAGGAATTGAAAGGAAACACAAAGATTTGTTTTATAAATATTGGGTAAAATAAATATTTATATATATATATTACATTGATGTCATTGCCACATTTAAAAAATCAATTTTAGGCATTGAATTTGTATCTATTTCATGTAATCAGATAACCAGTTTTATATATTAAATCTTTAGTTTCTTTTTATTCAATACATACAAATGATCATCAAATATGAAACCCTAAAGCAAGAGAAAAACAAATCAATAAAACCTTTGTTATTTGTTTTTAAATGCACATGCTTCATCACTTAGTAATTAGGCAACCAACTATCTTCAGTTTTAATCAAATGTATATTTATTAAACTTATAAAGCGCTCCTAAACGAACATTGTTAAAAGAAGCTTAATAAAGGGAAACATTTACCAAAGAGCTATTGCAAAACGTTTTGAGTTATAAAGAAAATCCATAAATTTTAAAACATGCACTGCATATAAAAACTGTTGTTCTTTTCTAGGAAACCGGAAATCAAGCCATGATGCCGGAAGCCGAATGCCTGAAGCCTTTGTCACACCAAAAAGACGTGTGAACAAGCGTTTCAAGAATTGTATTGTCCTTATATATACCTATGTCATTATATTGCAATATTAATGTGCGAGATTTAATATAAAATAGGTTTACTTTTTTAAGATTGGTTTTCTTTATCTTCAAAATTGTTGTGTTGAATGAATGTGATATAGTGATTTATTAGACGCATTTGCTGTCTAGATCTTTGTAGATTTTTTTTCTCCATCAAACTGAACCTTGTATTACTTTGTGTACTTCAGGAGGCTTCTCATTCATTGATCACGGGCAGTGTTTCTTCCTTAACGTGAACTCTTACATCTAAATATCTGTCTTATTGTATGTGACACTGAGTGGTAGGGTTTTTGTGTACAGTGAAACACTGAAAAGAGGACCAATAACGTTTTTTAGTTTCATAGTTAAATTGAAATGCGAGTAACAATTTGAGCTTTTTTTGGTCAAACCTTACCAAGATATACACGATTTCACCTTGACATGACCTTATAGAACGGGTCCCCGGGAAAGGGACCGTTCATTAATTACAGAGGTTCGACAAACATAAATCCATGACATTTGGTGTTTTTGTTGTTGTTGTTTTCCCTGACCAGTCTACTGTAGTATGGACAATGGTTGCGGGTAATCCCAAACATCTCTCTCTCTCTCTCTCTCTCGTGTTTTAACTTTAACATAAAAATTAACGTTCATTTGCTGTTTTCTGATTTCCACTTAAAAGCCATCCCCAATACTATTAGTTACACGGCGTTTTGACAGGGTGTACGGGACTGTAAGACCCTTGTACATTCTGTATTTTCCTGAGGCGGAGCCGAAGGAAATGCAGAATGTACAAGGGTCTTACAGTCCCGTACACCCTGTCAAAACGCGAAGGAAATGCAGAATGTACAAGGGTCTTACAGTCCCGTACACCCTGTCAAAACGCCGTGTAACGAATTTATTACCCTTAAGATCTTTTATTTCAACACAGTTTACTCATTTTGACCGACATATTAATAAGTCTTAACTAGACTGCGGTCCAAGCTCAGCACAGTGTGAACATCAAGAGTCGCGGTACGGAGCTAACGGCAGTTATATAAAGGGAGATAACTCTGTGACTAAAAATATCCGAATTAAAAGTGTTCTTAAATGAAATAATTAAAGAGAAACATGTGTTCATATTGAATGAATGTAATAAGACAATGGATATTAACAATGACATAACATTAGAATCTCTCAATTGATGTTGGTCATTGTAAATTTTGATTCTGAAATTGTCAGTCGAGCGGCCGTTTTACTTCCGCATTCCAGCTGAGGTCAAGGTCATCCGTATGACCCGTTTGGTATGTCACGTGACAAATTTGACGGGGTGTACACTTCGTACACCCTGCCAAATCCGACTACACGGGTATGTATGCTTTGGCTATTGACCAATCAGAATTCGAGAAATTTATCTTAAGGGTAATAAAATTTGATGTCATCAGGTTTTACCCGTGCTTACACTTCGTCCAGGACATGTTAGAATTATTCATACTCCTATTTGCAGGCGGTGTTATTTTGATTTCTGAAACAGTAATCTTAGTCCAGTGGCAAGACCCCACATTTTAAAAAAAGCTTGTTTTGTCTATTAACAATGGTTTTATTGCATTTTTCAATAGTTCATAGTATATACTTGAAATTTAGCCTGGGTGGCCACTCGCCACCCTTGTGGGTTTTTCGGCCAAAATAGTGAGCAAAAATCCATCAATGATAATGATTTGATTACAAAGGTTCTAGAATCGTTATTTTGAAGTCAATATATATATTGTCAAGGACAAGGAATCTTATCATCCTATTATAAACTATTTTGTGATTCTCTTGACAATAAAAATCCAAGATGGCCGCCACGGAGGTCAAAATAGTGAGCTAAAATCTATCGATGATAATGACTATGGATATAATAACCCTAGTAGATTCATAATGTTGGGTGTTAAGATATATGTTGTCAAGGACAAGGATTCTTATTGCCCTATTTTAAGACAATTTGTTGACTCTTTATAATAATAATCCAAGATGGCCGCCAAACCATGCATTCGAGAACATCATCAAAATACCACAAAATACCACAAATCGTACATTTTACACATTGTCATCCTCATCACTGATTTCGTCTTCAAAGTCATCGGTTTCGTCATGATTGTTGGCAGTGTCTTCTTCTACTTGATTGACTGCTTCATCAGTGTCCCGTGTGTTCAAAGGATTCAAACAGCCTTGACCACCACCACAGGCACAGAACATCGTGCAAGGAAGTTGACTCCCCCTGCACCCACAGTTTGTCCCTTTACAAGGTAGCTGTGAAGAACAACCACATTTGACCAACTTCAAGATTTGTTCAGGAGCATAGGGTACTCCTTCTGCCATATTTCTTGGAATGAGACGCTTATTTGTTTCATCTGCTTCCCAACCATAATCCAGCACATTGAGAGAAGGAGGATCTCCACTTTGGGCTGTGTACCACTGAGCAACCTGGAAGTGTGCTCTGTAAACATTTTGCTCAAATGCTTGAGTTGTTGGTGGTAGGCCACACAGTTTTGGTGTCTGCATTCCGTCATGGAAGAACATGGTGCTTTACAACCATAGCCATGAATTCAGTCGATAGCTTGACAACGTCGGTGAGAGTTGCCGTAGACTTGCCAAGTTGATCAAGTGTGTGGCCTTGTCTTATCACCTTCACTGCTTTTGTCTTCCCAATTCCATATGTTGCTGCAACTGAGTCACATCCAGTAATGGCATGGAGCGCTAGGATTGAGGACATGATGTAAGAATTTTTGCGAGCAGTTTCCTTTATGTCAATGCAAGATCGACCCTTGACTGGGGACTGCATAGTCATTGGTGACTCCAGCTTCTCACTCCACTAGAAGTACAGTAGTAAAGCAAACACGTCTGTATCATCAGAAACAACAGCGATTCTTGATTCAGGATCCTCCTTAGCAATGTGGATGGCTTGTTGGGTGCGGAAGATGTCTGCTTCTTCATGAGGTGAAGAGAGAACTTCATCAAGAGTTTTTGTCCTTCAGACACTTGTGTGGGCTTGGACTCATCTGCTGTAAGAAGTAGCTTGTGATACTGAGTTGATTGAAGCAAGAAGTCAATATCACTTAGTATTTGCTCACAAATAAGTTTGTTCAACCGTGCCTTGTTGGAGTCGTCAGTGTCAGATGATGGATACGACTACTTGTTGCTCTGGCAGATCGGGTATTACTTTTGGTTGAGTAGTCATGATATATGTCAAAACACAAGTAGACATCAGCTCCAGACAAAAGCAGAGATAGCCATGCCTTGAATCCAGATATGAAAGTCGCAACAGTTCCCTGAGCAGGCCAATCAAGTGTTCAAATAACAGCTGACACATCCAGCACGATAGCGGTTGGGCTCATTGTCAAACGTTGGGAGACATCCACTTTAATGTTCTCTTCAGTGTGGACTTTCCGGTAGCAACTCGCATTTGGCCATCAGCATGAAACATGGATGGTGGATAGGCTGTGAGTTCTGTAGCGAGGACTTCCTGAAAGTTGAGAGTCCTCTGACTGACTAGGAGGCCAATGCACGAGCATAGATCGCTTCTTGGTCAATCACAGCATGTTCTCCGACAGTCAGATGTTTCTTTGTATTGAATCTGACTACTTCTCTTGAAAGTGACATGTAGAAACCTTCTGGCCAGGATTTTTCGAACTGGATCATTTGATCACCCCCAATGTCCACGGCATTGTCAACATTGACATCTGGTTGGGCAACTTGACCAGTCTTGATGTTGAGCAGAGATCCACTTTCATGACTTTCTGGATCCATGGGATTAATACATGACAGCAGTGTTTTGCGCAACGACTGACGATCATCCACAACCCGATTGATACGACTTGGCGATTCTTCCTTGTGTGTCATTTGCACTGCCTCTTCATTTCCAGACATTTTCTTGAGGTCTCCGGTCATGGTCATGATCGCATCCATACTGTACACCCATGTTGCCATGGTTTGAGGCCTTTCTGTTGTTCCAGTAATGCCACCTGGACCATGTCCTTTTCTCATCCAGTTCGTCTCTATGAACATGTCGCTCCATTGTCCATTGAAGATCCCAGCATTATGGTGAAGTGATTGCTGTCCGTTGCAGAATCTGTCCAACATCTCTGGGCCAAGCCAGGTCATACAACGAACGTAGTAGAGCCCATATCTACCATAGTTGTACTTGTGTTCAGCAAACATATAGGGCAGCATGTCCTCAGCGGTTTTGATGTGCAGAGGCCAGTCTCCTTCATGTGATGCTCGACAAAACCTCATCATCAGAAAAGTGGGCTTGATGTTACAGACCCACAGCTTTGTGGTGCGACTCTGCACTAAGAGGGCGTCTAGAGCCTCCTCCAGATCATCCACATTGCTTATGTCTGAATTTTCCTTTCCAAACACTGGTATATAAAAACATATTTAATTCTTATATCAATTTCAGACTGATAACGAATATGAATAAATAAGGAATATTTGTTAGATGTTATAGTTAAGTCTAAAAATTATTAATCTAAATATTTGCAGCCATGGTTGAGATATAGTAAATTTTAGGAAAACATGACTCAGCATAAATATCCATAACTTATCCGAAGCGATCACACCTACATGTTTTTAAAAAAATTAGAAATGAACATTAAGACTTGTGATGTCTTAAACATGACTGTTACATATAGTTAATAGCTATTGGAAGAGGTAATTATTGTAATATCAGCAATCACGATTAAAAGTTATATCTTTTCTTTGCGTTTTCTAGTGTATTTAGCGGCCATCTTGGATTTCTTTTCGCAACAAATGACCCCTAAATACTAAATTAACATTGTTTGACAATGAAAAGTTAAAATTCATCTCCAATTATGCTCTTCTACTCAATCTAGAACAAATGTTGTGAAGATATATAGGTTTATACGTTCATGGCAGCCATCTTGGCGGCCATCTTGAATTTTGAAAAAGCCACAAAGGTGGCGAGCGGTCACCCGGGCTAAATATCATCAAGACACTTGGTGCTATATAAAAAAGCAAAGAAACATTTGTTAATAATCACAACAAGGTAAATTGGATCTTCTAAAACAAATGTTGTCATATTTAGAAGAGGGGGGCCCCATTGCAACGAAGTAAAATGTTTTTTTCCACAGTGAACCCATGAACATAGTAAACCAATATAAGTATATTGGTGTATTATTAACATATACCATGAACATGATACACTGTATTAATGATTTGTGTCTTTGAGCAAATAATTTTATTTCGATTTTATCTTTTTCGGATGATCGTGGGGTCTTATCCCGGAATGTTTTTCAAACTCTTTGATGGCCAAATACAACCAATTCTACAATATGGATCGGAGGCGTGGGGTTGTCAACGTTTCGACTGTTAAGGCTTAAAAAATATTTTACAATCATTTTTATTTTCAAATATTGTTTTATTATTGAATATGAAATTATTCAATGGAAATAGAAAAAAATAGATAAAAATAAACTTTGGATCACTTTATAACTGTGTCTTTGAAGGCCTACACGAACAAAAACGAGTTAAATTATTATTCAAGTTTCAATTTTTTTTCTGGGCCTGGGGACTACATTTCCATTCCCCCCCTTGTCAACAACAAGCCTGGTGCGGCGGTTTAAAACTGACGCGGGCGGAAACCAGAAACAAATTACTTTTTTTCTAGGCCTTAGAGAGATTGCATCTCATGGCATTCAACCCTAAAAGCAAATTCGCGTTATGACTTGTATAAACCGTTCAAGACACTACTGCAACCAGAGCGTTATTTAACATTCCTTACATTAAAAAATACCAGAATCACTTTAACACGATATAGACTAGGCTTGATGGATATCATGATTAATAAAGAAAGAAAACTGTCCATTGCGAAATGTGAAAGAATATGTACTCATAATCCCTATTAAATATCTAAAACATCAACAATCATAGGTGCGTTGAGAACCGTTTGTTTTTATTTGCTTTGTTTCAAAATAATGGGTATAGATCCCGCCAAACACTCTAACAGACTATATCACGAGAGAAGATGTGCATATGGATTTTCAATGTCTGATGACAGAATAGTCTGTTATTCAGACCCTAAACAAAAACAAATAAAGGAGCCTTTCTTAAGTCTAGCAAACAGTGGCAGATACCTCAGCTTTAGGAATTAAGTATTGTTTAGAGCTCCTCTTTATTCCCTTTTAAATAAAAATAAGGAATAAAAAATAATAAAATTAGTAAAAACTCTTTTTTTCCAGGGACTAATTGTTAGTCTAATGACAGATATGCAGATAACATCTAACTGCATATTCGTTTGACAGATTTTGGCGTATTGGAAAATATAGTGTCCCAAAGGGCTCGATCTATGATATTTGCAAGTAAGATCTTAACCAGATAAATACTTATTTTTTCAATGGTGATGCAGATGAAATATATCATACGTCATTCCACCGAATGAAATACAATGCGATTGATCTCACTGAAATGTCATTACTCACTATGCGTTATATATGAATTATATAAGATGGTCGCGTTTGTGCAAGCAGAAATGAATTTCATGAAGTTTTGTTGCTTTGAGTAAATAAAGCAACTTGAGTTAATAAACAAAGATAATAAACTGAGCCCCTCGAGAAATCAAGGATATGTATTTTCTCGATGAGTTATAAACTGTATAAAAACGTAACGGTAAAATAACGAAACGCAAATTATTCCAACTCCGTTAACAGGCGAAGGTTTCAACAAAGCTCAATGTTCTCCATGCTTAGTCTTAGTGCATGGTAGGAATACTGTATTCTATGTAATAGATCGATAATCGCGCTTAAATCTGTATTTCTAGATCGATTTCGTTCAAATTTGAAATATAGGTTTATCTAAACATATAAAAACGATATATGAGTGCAAAAGTCCAAGTTTTGAAATTATATTTTTATCATATTGTCCACTCCGAGACTCGAACCCGTGTGGGTAAGAGAGTGTTACAGCGGTGTTTTCATATCAAACTCTATATCAGTCCTTAGACAATAAGGGAGAGATGCAGGAAATGATATGCAAAACATCAACTGATACCTTCTGTGTATTATACTTTCACTCGTCTAGGGATAACATCAACTGATACCTTCTGTGTATTATACTTTCACTCGTCTAGGAATATCAATCTTTTATTTAGTAATGCGAGTACCATCTGATCACTGGTGGAGTTTAGAAAACCATCGATCAAAATGTCAAGATCATTTATGATTTTGTTGACATTAGAAATTCAAAATTCCATGACAACAGTTAGTGTTTAAAGTTACCAGTCGTCTATTATTCACATACAAGGAAGGATGGCAGTGCTGTGTCGGAGAAGTGTATTTGTTATATTCTTGTGTCTTCTCCACAGTTCAGGTAGGTCATTAATCATCTGAACTGGACATGAAAGATAAAGCTATTCCAATTTTGTGATTGATTTTCGTCAGGGATCCTTAAAATAAAGGAGCCTTCTTAAGTCTAGAAAACAGTGGCAAGTCTAGATACTTCAGCTTTAGGAATTAAGTATTGTTCAGGGCTCCTCTTTATTACAGAATCATTCATAATTTCAAACATGTCACGTATATCTAATTAGTTTTCTTCAGTATAAACTAATAATATAATGGAATAACATAATCTTAAAATGATATAATATAAGAAAAATCATCATCTTGACATATAGCATCCGCGCTTCTTAACAAGACTCAATTTTAGCTTTGGCGGCTGGTACGTTTGTAAGTTCTCCCTGGACATTAGACAGACATTTTTTAACTTTTCATCGCGTGTGATACTTGTCGACAACTCAGTACACTTTGAAGTGAAAAAAAGCATGTTTCAAATATCGTTCCAGGTATATAATACATGTATAGTTCGTTCAAGGTTATTTTTCAAGGGATTGTGTAAAGATTTTCGCTTTTGATCCAGTTAAGTAAACCTAGTCTCAATAATCCCCGTACTCCGATATTGAGTCTAGAAAGGTCTAGTAGAGGGTCGCGTCAGCAAACTTATCTAATTGACCAATCAGAACTCATCTTACCAAGCCACAATAGTCTGCCTTCGCACGTATAGCGTTGGAGGGACATAGGTCGCAGAAAGGTCGGCTGCCGCGACCATCTACTAGACCTTTCTAGTCTAAATATCGGTTTGAAACGGGTAAAATTGAGGCTAGGTTTACTTATGCTGCTTTTGAACAAAGTCGAAAGAGGCTATGTTCCCGTTGCAGATGCCCAATGTCTGAAACGCATGTCTCAAGCTACCCAGACCTGCAGTTTCGAGGATGACGAGGAGGCTCAAGGGAGGCTGGAGGAGGATCTCAGCCAGTGCTTCGACGACTGTCTCGGGACCAGCATTGGAGACGACTGCAAGACGGTCGAGTGGAACCCGAAGGAGGGGAGGTGTATGGTGCACATTGTTGACGTGACCTCCATCGTGTCTGGAGACTGCGTCGTGTTTAAGAAAGTCACGTGCCCAGAGATCACAGGTAGGGACACAGAGGGGACACGCTGTTTTCTATCTTTAAAGGGTAATGATAACTTTAACCTCGGTGTAGGGGACACGCTGTTTTCTATCTTTAATGGGTAATGATAATTTAACCTTGGTGTAACTGAGTAAAACGTTTATATCTGGATTACGTTTCTCCATCATTTGGAACCACTACATCACGGGGCTCTGTACCTCAACCAAGCTCGGTGACGAGTGGACACTCAACCAATTGCACTACGTCCTCGGCAATTGTGAAATGCCACAACGAAATCCATAAATCCATAATATAGGGTATTGTTCAAAAGAAAAGACAGCGTTTTAGGTTCAAATGACAAAATTTCAATTTGGAGCAAAAAATTTTTTTTTCAATCTTGAGAAATATATTATGACAATATGATCAGTTTGTAATACTTTTTATCGAACCTTAACCTAGGTATTAAATTTTAATCAATTCCTTCAAAGTTGAATTTTTTCATATCTAGAATTTTGTCTTAAAGCGGATATTACAATTTTAGGCAATTTGGAAAACTTTATTCTGTATGTTTTCGTCGTAATGACTAGATGAATACATAAACCTAAGTTATCTATTTCTATTTTGAATAAAACTCAGCTTAAAATTAAAACGATTAGATAATTACGAAAAAACAAAAGTATCAATCAATAATATAGAAGTCATTAGAAGGTAGTTGGAAACTACTCGTGGCCTTTGTGAGAGAGAATGCATTTACACAAGACGTAGAAGTATTGTTTACACTGCAGATTACAGGTGCCAGAAGACGTTAACTAATGCAGTGTTCAGCAAAACGAGACCAGTTCCGCACGTGAGGGATATGAAGACGTGCGCCATGATCTGCCAGACAATGGGACTACACTGCAAGGGTTATCAGTGGGTGGAGACTACCAGCACGTGCAGCTGGGCAGCAGGGAGTCTGGATAACAGTCGTCAACCAGAGGAAGGACACGTCCTGGTTCACCTCGATAGTCCAGATTGTGGTATGAACAATCTCATTGTAATCCGATGGAAATTTGCACTCGTACCACGTTCAATTTCTAGTCTGAGTTTCCATCCTCGGTTGGCATGAATTTGGCCCTGCAGGGTTGTCGTACATTCCAACTTGGCCCTAATGATAGCCTAAAAGTTATCGCCTTAAGTTGCATTGAGGCTAATATTAGACAGTGAAAGAAGTCCACACTAAAATATCCAAGGAGAAATAAATTTGCCATAGACTGTCATCTAATGGAGAAAAATAGGTTTTTAAGATTGTGACCCCATGACCCTATTTGGGGTCATTGGGTTACGAAACCTACAGTTTAGAATCCAAATTGGCCAAGGAGTCTACATGCAGTCTTTCAGCTCAATAGACCTTTTGGAACTGAAGATGATGATGAAAATAAGTGTTTAGGGTTTTGACCCCTGTGACCCTATTTGGGGTCACAGGGTCACCAAAGTTACAAATTAGCATCCCCATTGTCCAAGGAGTCTGCACATATCATTTTTAACTCTCTACTCCTTTTGGAACTGGAGAAGAAGATGAAAATAGGTTTTTAAGGTTGTGACGCCTGTGACCCTATTTGGGGTCACAGGGTCACCAAAACTACAAATTAGAATCCCCATTGGCCAAGGAATCTGCACATATCATTTTTAACTCTCTACTCCTTTTGGTACTGGAGAAGAAGATGAGAATTGATTGTTAAGGTTGTGACCCCTGTGACCCTATTTGGGGTCCCAGGGTCACCAAATTTACAAATTGGAATCCCCATTGTCCAAGGAGTCTGCACATATCATTTTTAACTCTCTAGTCCTTTTGGAACTGAAGAAGAAGATGAAAATAGGTTTTAAAGGTTGTGACCCCTGTTTCCCTATTTGGGGTCACAGGGTCAACAAAGTTACAAATTAGAATCCCCATTGTCCAAGGAGTCTGCACATATCATTTTTAACTCTCTACTCCTTTTGGAACTGGAGAAGAAGTTGAAAATAGGTTTTTGAAGTTGTGATCCCTGTGACCCTATTTGGGGTCACAGGGTCACCGAAGTTACAAATTAGAATCTTCATATGCTAAGGTACCTGTACACAAAATTTCAGCTCTCTAATGTGTATGGTTCATGAGGAGAAGTCAAAAGTGTCAAAAGTTTACGGACGGACGACGGACGACGGACGACGGACGGACGACGGGCCATGCCATATGCCCATCTGGACTTTCAGTCCTGATGAGCTAATAAAAATGTTGGTAAAACGTGGATAAGAATGACATACATGGAGACCTCTACTATAAGGAGGGGATAACTCTTTCTTAGCCACGTTGAACGTACATGTTATTTACGATATCGGGTTACGATTCATGTATGCACACACAGAAGACTATTGTTTCAGAAAATATATTCCTGCCAAAGGCTTAGTACATTTGATTTTAGATTAACCGTAATATTTCTAGTGATATCCTTTCCTTTGTCATTTTCATACACAATTTTCAAAGTTGACTTTTCATTTCAGATAAACGTTGTTACCTGCTACGAAACAATGCACTAACCAAAGGGGCTATGGAGAGACAAAGCATTTCGCACAATCTGATAGGGTGTCTGAACATCATGAGAAATGAACGTAAACCGCGCATCGACTGGGATGGCTACTCGCACAAGTGCTGGGTCCACGAGACACTTGAGGGGAACGTCGAGTACTGGAAGTACCCCCTTCATCAGTTCCTGAACTTCTGTAAACTCAAACGTTAGTGTAGGTTAGACTTACATTCTGTCTCTGAAAATAACGCTCTTACAATAAGTCACTTTTTTGAGAGTATAGTGTTTTATGGATATGAGCGAACAATAGAAACACGTTTGATAGTTTGCAGTGTTTGCGTGCATAGTGTATGTCAGACTTATAATCTGTCTCTGAAAATACTACTATCACAAACTATGATTTTATTGAATATCAAAAAGGAGCAAATTCATAGTAATTCACTATACATATTACATATCCTTTTTAAGAGTTTTTGTTATTTCAAAATGTTATCAACTATAGTCTGGGTTTAAGACATAGTATAAAGTTAAAAGATAAGAATACAACAAAGTTACATGAAATAGTACAACATCAGTGTTGGAAACATAGTATCTGATAAATATCAGACATACACACTCACAGAAACTCCCTAAACATAAAAAGAACATCCTTGCCCAAGCTTTACAGCTACTAACCTACTTACAAACATTCATGCACGTATGAACGGTAGGAAGGATTGGTAGAGGGATAAATAAGATGATGAAATATTCACAGGGGAGCAATGATATTAACAAAGATGAAGTTGAGGGTAGATTCAGTGATAGAGAAAGTCTTGGAAATAAAAATAAGAATAGAGGTAAAAATAGAGAACTATAGCAGTTACAATCTCACTGAAATCAAATCTTAGATTCTCTCTCTTGTTTCATAGTATGTTGTTACTTGTCACCAATCTCAGATCTGACGGAATCCCGTAGAGAACCATGTCCAGGTGAACTTTGAACAGGAAATGACCCCGAATGTGACAGTCAATCAATTTGTACGGTCGGTCCTGATGCGACCAATCAGATTCCATCTTCCTCCGTCATTTCGGAGTATCGATACAATAATTAACCCCGCTATAGATGCTTTGTAATAATTCATATAACAAAACCTACAAATATAGGTGCACAGGCTTTGGTGTGTCTGGCTATCCATTGTAAATCACTGTGTCTACACGTGGAAATAAGCTACCGAGGGCTGCATGAGCGCGTCGGCAATGCAAGGGGCTTACTTGATTTTCAACCCGACTAGAACCGTTGTTTTGGAAAAATTCCGTTTGATAACTTATGACCGAGTTTTGTAATAAACATAAAAGTTTCATTACATATGTTATGTTGAAAAGCGGATATGTCACTGACACTGACAAAACTCTTCTGAATTCTTTACAAAGCTAGAAAAATCCGGAAATTTGTTGATAATCAAGTATATAAGGTACGCGAAAAGATAGAAAAGAATTCAAGATCCATAATGATCAGCATTTGATGGTGAATTTTATATAATAGCTGTATGCATTTTACGGACCTGAATTTGAGTAGTATTTTTAAGAACTCAATTTCAACTCTTCTTTTAAACTAATCTTCATATCCTGCAAATCTCAACGCAAAACGTGTGACTAAGATGTTTTGAGAAAACAATATAATTATCAGTTAATTAAAGATAAAGGTTGTACTTCAAAGCAAAATATTCTCAATCTGTATCATAGGATTATCAATTTTACAACACGTATAATATGCATAAGATTTACAGACATATCGTATCTATAGTTTCCGATAATCTGAAATTTTATCATATTTTAATAACATTCTGACGACAAGGATGTTAACAAACATACTGCTTTCATGTTGATGTAGCAAATCAAGCGTACCCAAACATTCAGAAAACCTCGGCATTTTCCGCCTTACATAGAAAAGCGATAATGTTTGAACCTTTAATCTACTTTCACAACTTTGGAAGCGCAACCGTGACGGGTTGAAATCTTACTTCCGGTGGACACGGACCTCTACGGGATTTCTTCAGATCGTAGATGAGTGAGCAGTAACAACATAATATGAATAAGGAAGCGAATCAATGATTTGATTTTAATCAGATAGATAGCAGTTATAGATGGATCAGAAATATGGAAGTGGGAGAAGGAAGGCGAGAGTAGGGGATGATGAGTATTGAGACATATCTATCATTAAACGAAGAACATTAGTGTTCATCAATGAGTTTAGAAATGATACTTGTTAAAGAGCATACATGTTGTATAACGGAGGTGAGCCAACGATAGAAACAAGTTACTCAAACAAGCGCAGCATGCTTACAGATACGTTTGTTATAATTGAGCGTTGTCTTCTATCTATCTATCTATCTTCTCACTACCAGAGTTCAAGAAGGTGTGTCTACAGAAGTACCCGGGCCGGAGAATGCTACGAGGCTTGGTTCTCAGGGATCTAAAGAAGGAGGCCGACTGTGTGGATATATGCAGTAACACCCGCAACTGTGTGGCTGTTGATTGGTCAGTGCTAGAGGGCAGGTGCTACCTCCATCACTTCCGGGTCAACATTATCCACAATCACACCTTCAACCACTATGAGCCTGTGTCGTCTTGTGACGGTAATGATACTCAATGATTTTCTCTAGAGCACGTCCCTAAGCTGAGAATGGTTACCAGGAGAAAGAAAATTGGGGCTTTAAGTCTTCTCAGAAATTTCAAAATGCTGCAGTTGCTGTTTAAATGCTCTCTTCTTACATATATGCAATGTTGAGCTTCTACTGCGATCATAGAGGTAAACGGTAAAGAATGGATTCGGATAAAAGTGAGCAAATTAATAAATATAAAAATATAAACTTTGTCAATTTAAAAGTTTTATTGACACTGGTCAACTATTCATTGTAATGCGATTGTAATAAAACTGATAATCATAAATGTATTTAATGTTTCTTCCATTTTATTTCAGAAATGAAAGATACCAGTTTAATAGATAACTCACCGCAGTGGCGCAGTAACAACCATTTCGTTAAATCAACATCTTTTAAAACAAAAGTTGACAGCCGCCAGGCCAGGATGAAATTCCTCTCAAGGGTCCGGTGTGCTGTCCATTGTCACATCACTACACACTGTAGAGGATTTACATACGCTACCAATACTAGCCGGTGCTATCTGGGTTTCCATGGAGACCAGACTGAGTACGTTCATAGCTAGAACGGATGTGACTCTTGGAAGTACCGTATTTCGTCTTATTTCCTGTTATAAAGCCAACCGTTTATATAGTAGAAAGAACTAGGCACCAACCAATCGAATCCATGCACCATATCCCCAATACCTTTTTTTTGCTTCTGGAAATAACAACGAAAGAGGCCCTCATGAGCCCTTATAATGGGCCACAGGATAACCAAACAAAAGTTACCCCCTTACTACTTATACCCCCTTACAGCGTTATAGTTATTGGCATAGTTATCAATTTGTATTAGGAATGCAAGGACAATTAGTCGCGAAACAGATCTACTGTCCAAACAATTCTCGATACAAATTGATAACTATACTAATAATATCCATCAGGAGAGATGGCTTTTCCCCTCAGTCCGACTGAAGTTGAACAGAGATGTTATATAACATGTATTTAATGACTCTGAGTTGAATGATCAGTTTAAGCATATCTTTTGATATATATATATTGTGTGAATAATACATACATGCAGCTAATTTTGTTTGACTTTTGATAACCACCATAAGACTAATATAAACCACATCTTGTTCTTTTTAATTAGTAAATATATTATGCCATTATCTTCATTCCTTGGTGAGACACAGTTTAGAAATTAATGGTAATGTTGGAATGAAGCATGTCATTGAGTTTGAATTGCCTGCAATTTGAAACACCAAAAGGCAAATTTGTTAACAGTTTCATTGAGCTAGCCCTAATGGTTTTCAAATTCTGCTCCGGAAAAAATGTGATCACAGACAGATGGACGGATAGACGGAGCCAACGACTATCTCCCCTCGCATTATATGCCAGGGAAATAATAACTGACTTACATATCGTTTGGATCAAGTAAAAACGAAGCCCAAAATTAAAGATGTTAAAATATGTTTATTTTCATAACCTGTCTTGGGTCCCTTTAAAAAATTATGAATGAAGTTTGTAGTTCTACATATGTACCACTGATCGTTCGTTCGAAGCATGCGGCACAAATTGGGTATCATGCACGAAACACGGATTGAATGTTCTAAACACAAGTTTTCGCACGTCGTCCATTTCGCCTTTTAAGCCCCCGAATCGGAGATTCCGGGGGTATATTGTTTTTCACCTGTCCGTCTGTCCGTCCGTCTGTCCGTCCGTCTGTCTGTCTGTCCGTTTGTCCACAAAAACTTTAACCTTGGTCATAACTTTTGATTTGTCAGAGCAAGGTCTTTGATACTTGACATATGGATCCCTTGTGATGAGACCTTTCAGATGACACCATGACATTTGACCTTGTGACCTTGACCTTGACACAGCGAGCCTTTTCCGAAAACTTTAACCTTGGCTATAGTTTCTATACTGTCAGTTCTAGGTCTTTCATACTTGACATGTGTATCCCTTGTGATGAGACCTTTCAGATGAGATCATGATATTTGACCTTTTCCGTCCGTCCGTCCGTCTGTCCGTTTGTCCACAAAAACTTTAACCTTGGTCATAACTTTTGATTGGTCAGAGCTAGCTCTTTGATACTTGACATATGAATCCCTTGTGATGAGACCTTTCAGATGACACCATGACATTTGACCTTGTGACCTTGACCTTGACACAGCGAGCCTTTTCCGAAAACTTTAACCTTGGCTATAGTTTCTATACTGTCAGTGCTAGGTCTTTGATACTTGACATGTGTATCCCTTGTGATGAGACCTTTCAGATGACACCATGATATTTGACCTTTTCCGTCCGTCCGTCCGTCTGTCCGTTTGTCCACAAAAACTTTAACCTTGGTCATAACTTTTGATTAGTCCGAGCTAGCTCTTTGATACTTGACATATGGATCCCTTGTGATGAGACCTTTCAGATGACACCATGACATTTGACCTTGTGACCTTGACACAGCCAGCAGGATGCATCCGGGGGCATTCGTGTTTCACAAACACATCTTGTTTTGTGCTGTCTTACGACAGTGAAATTACGATGATGGCTTCTCCAACATTAAACTCGTTCGGATTTTCAACATTTCGGTAACCATTACATTCCTGAAATTTGTAAAATCTTAAATGTCTATTAAATTAAATTTTCAAGATCTCTACGAAATTGTTTTCTACGAACTCGGTCTCTACGAACCCCTTTCTCTACGAATTAAACCACGGGTTCCCGTTTGCATCAACACTCACAACAGGCTATCTGTTTATTTGATGGTTCTATTGCAATTCTAAGTACAATTTCGAGAACTAAGTGTGTTGATTAAAATGTGTTTACCGACAGTATCGATGAATTAAATTAAGTCATAATTAAAACATTTAGTCAATACTGACTAAAGCTGATGCATTTTTCTTTGATATCTTTTATTTGGTGTCCTTTTTTAAGAGTCCTTGAATCCGATATCAGGACTGTTCTTACGAAAACAGTCCTGATACCGATAGTGAACAAATCTTGAATGAATGGTTACCAGGGACAACGAGGTCCAAGCGGTGTAAAAGGCTGTTATTCTGTCCCTCCGTCTGTCACACAACTTTGTCTGGAGCCTAAACTATACATGCTAGCTTCATCAAACTTCATACACTTATCAACCATGACCCCTAATATCTGAGGGCAAGATCAACGAATGCATTGTATTTTATTTTTTTGCGGTTTCCATGGAAACAGACTTTATGAAAAAGTAGTTTGCTTTTAATGGTAAAACCTATAAATGAATTTACGTTTGTGGTTTCAGTGGAAACCTGACTTACAAATTTTACCCAATGTTTAACAATATTTCTTTTTGAAATTCTTTGAACAAAGGGAGTATCTGAGCTCTGCTCACTTCGACACTTGATATATCTGTATCACTTTATAAAGTAAAATGTTTTATTTCTTCTCAATTCATGCTACTAAAATGTCCTGACATCTAAAGGTAAACTGTAACAGCTGAATGAAGGTGTAAATGTGTTTTGGGAAATACATAATAACACAGAGGAGTTATATTCCCATTCAGTTTCCATACAGTTGATCACGCACACACCAATTGTCAGTGTCAAGAGTTCAGTTTTTGAAAATGAAAGAATTTGTATTTTTTCAGAAGTACAATTGATATTATTTCTCACCACTAACAACATCTTCCCACGGCAAGGTGAAAACGTATCGAACAACTCCTCGTTTAGACCTTGCCATCACAAGATAGAAAACCGGTGATCCCGAGCAGCGACACCTATCGTGATCACGAGTTACGCCCCTTACCAGCTCTTTCAACAATAGCCAATGAAAATGCCGTTTACATTCGGAACAAATTCAAAATACTAACAGACGATCTTTTTGAAAACTATCCGAGTGAAATTTAATTTTAAACTTAAGTCCGCATGGTTATTTTCGTGTTTTTGATGAGCACCGAGAATGCAGAGAAAATAAACATTAATCTATCACTCAAATAAAGTATTTCTCTCCCTTGTAAAACGCATACAAAATATTTTTTTTCAAATCGGTTCATTTAACATGCTGACTTCTGATTGGACTATTCTATTTCCGTGCAGCGGGTTGAAATGCTAGCACAGAAATTACGGCCAATGATGTCAAGGGAGGAATGGGAAAGTTTAGAAACTTTTTCGTTTCGCCCATGACGTTGTGAAGATGCACTAAAAAAGAAAGGTACTATTTTTATGTTTGAGTAAAATATTTTTTATGGTAGGAAAATATGGCACTGTAACCTCATGTACATTACTGATAAATATGAAAAGGTCAGTAGAAATTAAATGAAACTTTTAAACAATTCTGAAAATGAAGAGGTCTCCGTTTTAGCTCATCTGGCCTGTAAGGCCCGATGGGCTTATGGCATGGCATGTTGTCCGGCGTCCGTCCGTCCGTAAACTTTGTTGAATTTCGACTTCTTCTCCAGAACCATAAGGCCTAGAATGCTGAAACTTTGTGTACCGACTCCTTGACTAGTGAGGATAATAAATTGTACCTTTAGTGGCCCTGTGACCCCTAATAAGGGCCACAGGGGCCACACCCTAAACACCTATTTTCATCTTCTTCTCCAGAAGCATAAGTCCTAGAAAGCTGAAACTTTGTGTACAGAATCCTTGAGTAGTGAGGATTATGCATTGTAGTTTAATGACCCTGTTGTCCCTAATAAAGGTAACAGGAACGTCCTTCAAATCTATTTTCATCTTCTTCTCCTGAAGTATAAGACCTAGAAAACTTAAACTTGTCGCCTATATACTTAATTTTATGATTGGTGACCCTGTGGCCTCTACAAAGGGGGAATCACATTGGCCACACTCTACAGCATTATTGGTGATGAAGCCTGATGAGCTACAGAGCCAATGGCTCTATTTTTATTATACCCCGGTCAACAGTCGAGGGTATAGAAATACAAATGATTCAGTCCGTACAACATTTTTTGTCTGACCTATTACGGAAAAAGCATATGTGATATCGCGTATGGACTATTGAATTGGTCCTCAGTATGGTCTACCATCCCACTGCATCCAGTCCCTGCAGAGAGTCCAGAACTTTGCCGCATGCTCACCTATACTGCAGAAATTACATTGGCTTCGAATCCAGTTCAAACTTTGCTCCTAGTGTTTAAATGTCTAAATGAACAAGCTCCAGAACATTTACAAGCATTGATTCAAATCTATCAACCCGCACGATGTCTGAGATCTTCCGACAGTAACCTCCTTAAAGTTCCTACATCCAGAACTTAAACATTTGGTGATCGTGCATTTCCTTTTAATATTTATATATCATATGATAAATTCAAATCTATTTTTAAAATTTTTTGAGGATAACATTTTAGTTGTTCTAGATTTAACAATTGAAGAATAGAATGCATTACTGCGTCCTCTTGAATTTGGTTTCCACAATAGGACTGTCCCTTAAAAAAGCATGTGCACTTGGTCACACGCATATAATCATACTGCAAAGACTGAAGATGGTTAAAAAAAAACATGGAGTTATCTCCCCTCAGGAGACGGTGCATGTAAAGATGCTTCAGTCTATATAAACCTTGCCTCAATAATACTCACTTCACTGATATTGAGTCTAGCAAGTTGTAGTAGGGGGTCGCTTCAGCAAACCCATGACCCTCCGCCATCTGTGTAAATGCATACTATTGCGGCTTGGTAAGACGATCCCTGATTGGTCATTTGGATAGATTGGTTGACCTGACCCACTACTACTACTTGCTAGACTCATTATTGAGGCTCGGTTTACTTAGACTACCGGTAGGTGCTTCATCTCAAGTTTTTCTCTCACCATGACGTCATCAGTAGTTTCATAGACATCCCTGCAGAACATGAACACTGCTCTGAGTCATGACCTTGACAAATCAAATCTTTGCTGGGTAAGGTTTTTCATAAGTGGCAGCCCTAAATTTGGCGCGTAATTGCACAACTACTTCATAGCAGGTGTATAAAAAGAACTAAAGACTTGAAATCATTCAAAAAGAAAATGACTTGAAATATTTTTAGAAATCATTTATTTGAATTTCTATAAATTTTAATGCACCAAATGGCATAGAGCTTACAAGACTAGATGGACTCATTGATTCAGTCAAAAAGAACCTTTAAATATTGTCAAAGAAAAGCACAATTAAATCAAGTTCGATGGCAATACTTGCATAGGATTCCTTGAATTTATCTGTAAGATGATATCTCAAATATAAACCACAAGTGAAGATACACCTTGGTACATTTACTGCCACAGATGTTCTTTTTATAAATCAAATACTTTATCCAAACAGTTTCCTTGTTATGTTTACTTTTGATGTTGTAAAATATGAGTACATGAAAGTGTCGAGTTTTCAACAAGGCTTCCTTCACTGTGGTCGCAATATCTGTATAACTCAAGCCCTGCTTCTAAGCCCTTAACTCCATCACCCTCTTCTGTATGAATTCCAAACTTGAAAAAAAAAGATTTCTGAGAGCACCATCACAATTTCTTGTAGTACCGGTAGGCAAATATTGGGGAAACTCTGCAGGGCCAGTGATTCATACATGATAAGCCAAACAACGCAACCAGTTTCAGAGTAGGTAGTGTCAGGTCCATCTTAATCATCAAGCAATGCTTTAATAATTGAGTTACTGTATCTTGTTCATTAATCATTGATCTAGAGGTTTGTGGTTTGTGGAAAACCTCACATGTGCCAAATTACACAACCAGTCTGTAGTATCGGGTCCATATCTTAATCATCAAGCAATCTTTTTTAATTGTGTTACTGTATCTTGTCCATTAATCATTGATCAAGGGCTGTGGCTTGTGGAATGAATATTGTTGGAAATGTTCAATCTTCTTCAAACAGCATCTGTACCATATCATCCTTCGCACACTGGCCTTCCTCGAGTCGCTGCGGCTGAAACAAACAGAATTAGACATCCTTACATTGGGTATTTGTCGCTGCGGCTGAAACAAACAGAATTAGACATCCTTACATTGGGTATTTGTCGCTGCGGCTGAAACAAACAGAATTAGACATCCTTACATTGGGTATTTGTCGCTGCGGCTGAAACAAACAGAATTAGACATCCTTACATTGGGTATTTGTCGCTGCGGCTGAAACAAACAGAATTAGACATCCTTACATTGGGTATTTGTCGCTGCGGCTGAAACAAACAGAATTAGACATACTTACATTGGGTATTTGCAAAATAAAATTCTGGTCTTAACAAACAGACAAAAGTGATGCAGTGATGCAGTTTTTTAAATTTCTTTCCAAAATCCTTTTCTATTCAACAGGAAAAACCATCAACAGATCTGATATAGAAAAAAATAAAATTTGAATCGCTTTATCACCTGCAAAAAGCATCTTTGAAGGCTAACATAAACAGAAACGAGTGACATCTTGTAAGGTCATTTTTCAAATATATTTCTAGGTTATCAGATTAAATTCCATGTTTGTCCCTGTACGTCTGGAAAAAAGGCTTGATCAGTGGGTTTGAAACTGACAAAACCACACCTAGATACAATTTTTGTCCTAGGCCTAACTTATATTCAGTTTGATGTCAATCAACAGTAAATAATCTTAAAATAAAAGTTCAAAATGTCTTTTCCTTTTAGTTACAAACTCAAGTTCAACAAATGCTTATGATATAAGGAGTGAAGGGCCAGTAACTCTTGAGAACCATTTTTGCACATGATTGCTGCTTTATTTTGTTTCCAATACCAGTATGTGACAGTCTGACCAGGTTTGTCTACAATCTACAATATAAGTCATCTTCTCAAACAACACCACCCTATTCAGTCTGTCATCAGATTTACAGCTAAATGGGTTGGAACTTGAAATATTGATTTCTAAGAAGTTAGCCAATTTTTCCAAAACTGGTCATTAGTCTATTGATATGATCAGAAAGAGAAAAGTGATCATCATATACTGTAATAAGCATGATGAGGAATTGTGATGAAAATTTGACTTGTTGCTCGAACACAGCCTGAGATAGATCAAATTTAAAATCTCTTTTTAATTCATTGGTTAATGGTCACACAGGCACAAAACTATTTAACAATGTGTTATTGGGATCATTAACAATCAAGCAACAAGATAATGAAGACTTGTTAACAAACCTGGCCTACTCTCATTAGAGTCGGTACGCTCTTCAGCTTCAGCTCTTTTCGGAATACGTTGTTTTGATCTTTCCAGCTGAGAATAAAAGAATCATGAATAGATAATTCAACAACGGATATCAAAACATATCAGTGAGTGAGTAATGCTTCTCATATTCTGCTATTTTATTGGGTATATCAGCCTGAAAGCCAAATATTGTCAAAAAATCTTCATACAAATATACATTTTCAGAGGTTAACTGATTAAAATCAAGGCTGTTAAATTCGTGTAAGGCGATCGATGCTAGCAGTGTTTTCATTGTATACACTTGGTTAAACTAAGATAATATTGATGATTCTTGGTCTATTGCTTTTGGGTCATAAATGTACTCTTCTGCAAAATAGTTGGTGCTAGTGTGTTAAAAGGGCTGTGGGCTCTCAAATAAATGAAACATCAAGTTTTTACTTACAAAGATCTGTCTCCAACTGAACAGTAAATGAAAATGGCATCTTCGGGGGCTTTTGGTAGGTTCCTCATCACAACAGGTTTTGCTAAAAAAGAGATTTTTTTTTAATTATTCAATAGGGGTTAAAATATGATATTAAGGCTGCATAAAAATAATAAAATAGGTTTTCAAATGTGATGAAGTTGGTAGGACTTTATTTTCGTACTCAGTAGAAAAGATATGAAGTAAGCGTTTAAAGCATACATAAGATAAGAACATTATTTAACATGTTAATCCAATATACATGGTGAAAAATGCAATAAAATTTGAAAGGATGAAACAAATTTTCATAATTTTCATAAAATATACTTTCCCATGACATGTCATAACGGTAATCCCCTATATATATGTATTCATTTGGTTTTACACTCATGTTTTTTTTTTATGATTTTGTTTAACACTAGTTATGCGGATATTAAATAAAAAAAATATTTTTAACAATTACAATGAAAGGTTGTTTCACAGCCATATAAAAGTGATGGACTTGTGCTGTGAAACATTTTCATTAATTATCCTAATACTTAAGAATTGAATGTCAGTTTGTGTGTTTGCACTGGAAAATGAACGATGTAAAAGCTACATTCAAACTTGTGTGAACCCAGCGAGCTTGCGAGCGGGTTCACATGAAAGTTTGAATGTAGCTTTTACATCGTTCATTTTCCAGTGCAAACACACAAACTGACATTCAATTCTTATAATTTCGCACCATATATGGAATGGAACGGCGGAGTGATATGAATACTATTTTTTTCCTTTGAACGAGTAACACTGCGAAATGTGACCAGAAATAATCCCAATTTGAAAAGAAACTGAATATTTATCAAAATATGTCTGTTTTATATATATGAGATAAGATAACATGATGCACTAAGAATTTCTAAATGGAGCGCAAACTTGTATAAAATCCCTTCGTGCAAGGACAAGAGATAAGAGTTATCTGCCTTACTTTTATGCATTAGACGTCGTGTCATGCTGGCCGCCATTTGCAGGGGTCAAAATATGTTAACAACAGTAATTATAGTGACATGTAACTGCTCTATCGATAATATTCATCTCTTGTGTATACATCGTGAGTATGAAGACTGTCTTTGTTACGCTTTACAGTACTCAATAATGACCGTAATGTAAATATTCATCTCGTTCCGTTCGATTAGATCTACTATTTTGCAATAAATGATTAGCCTATCAAATGATCTAAAATAAATGATTAAAGTGAATGTTTTCAAATCAAAATAATCTACTTGGAAAATAAAGCTATAATTGCAATTCCATTGGTAATTTTTACTAACAAATTCTTGAATAACGTTTGGTTTGATGTTGGACAGGGAACCAAAGTAGTATGAACACTGTTTTTGTGAGTTCATGGGAAATGAATCGATGAATCTTCGATCACATGACTATGCCCTAGACCAATCAACGTTCGAGGATATGTGTAAACTTCAGAGTGTGAAATTATTTATAAATAAGCACATACTCTTTGAACAGTGAACACTCTCTTTCAAATAATGTAGCAATAAAAGTGATAAACTGAGTACTTTCAGAGCGAATGTGACAGTTTATCTAATGAATGGGTAGTTTGGCTTGCTTCTGTGACGTTATGTGTAGCACTTTTGAATGCCATATTATTTTGATGAAGAAAAGTTGTTAAAATTTGTGTTTTTGTAAAAAAAAAAAAAATTTAAATTAAAAAATATTTCATTTAAAGATTGAAGTCCATGTACATTTCAAACTAAGTAAAAGATAAGCGTGTACCAGTTCACCTCGATCCCATAATACGAGATGGGGAAATAGTGTGGCTACGAAATTGTTTTGGTTACGAATTCACCCCAGTACAACATAAGCTTACCAACAACACAGTCGGGACACCAGCTTTTCCCTTCAGAATCGACATCGCCACAGAAGAGTGCGAAAACAGTTTTATCTTTGTTCTCTTCCGCTGCCTTCTGGTACGCTTCAAACCCGCTTACTTCTACCTGTTTCACCATGATGAGAAATGTTGTACACTCGAACAAACTCACACCTCTCTAGAGTGACCTTGACCTTAATTTATCTACTACTCGATAACACTGAGTCTAATATAAACTAACAATTTCAATATCACTTATGCTTATTGTTCATCAAATACTCCACATTAGCACTAATTATCATGATAAATTGCATTGACAATTCGATTTAATAATAGGGCTGTTTCGATTGATCACTTTATTTTATCGGTTGGTATTCATGCTCTTCTATTCAGGAGATAAATTTATCAAACGGAAATGTGTTGCACGTGTTTATTCAGACCGAACGGTGACGGTCCAAAACAGCAACCAACCGAAACGGCGATGTCACTTTGGACTTTGCAAAAATCGCTTAGACAAAACTGGATATTATTGATATAAAACAATCAAATGTCACATGTACGTCTACACGGCGAAACGACCACAACCGGTCGGTACACAAGCGCCTGTAACACTTTATATGGGGTAGACTATGTGATATATATAGATAGACACTATACATCACATAGGCTACCCCATATAAATTGTTACAGGCGCTTGTGGGTCGGTAGGCCAGGCTACTAGCTAGCACCAAAGGTTTCAAAACAACTATCTTTTTAGATCATAGATGAACGGTGATTTTAGGGGGTGGGTCACAAAAAAATAAGACAGCCTTTAGGGGTGGGTCACAAAAAAATAAGACAGCCTCTAGGGGTGGGTCACAAAAAAATAAGACAGCCTTTAGGGGTGGGTCAAAAAAAAATAAGACAGCCTTTAGGGGTGGGTCACAAAAAAATAAGACAGCCTTTAGGGGTGGGTCATAAAAAAATAAGACAGTATTTTAGTGCTGTTTTCAAACATTCTGATCAGAATGAGGTAAGATATATATGCTTTAATAAACATAAACAACTAACTTTAATGCTCTGTTAAGAATATAAATAGTGTAGGGGTCGGTAATAAAAAAATATGACAGGCATCAGTGGGGGGTCATAAAAAATCATGACAGCTTTAAGGGGTGGGTCACTTTTTTTGGGACATACTGTGGGGAAATTTCAACGGCCCAACCCCCCCCCCCCCCCCCCCCCTATAATAAATGACCGGTCCCTTATATAGACTCCGACGGCGTGATCGAGTTGTTCGCGGTCACATACCCGTCCAATTTTTGGGAATCTTTGATTGTACACATGCTGGCCGTGAGAATTTGGCTTCAACATTATCGAATTGTTGGGTGGTTGATAGGTAGGCCTACTTTACGGTCGGTACAATCATCGACTTCAATTTGACATCACATCAATTTTAACAATGTGTTCAATTTGTTTGGTGAATGCGCCCAATCTAAGTTTTTTTATAGCTTTTATGAGTGTCTAAAGAAAATTTAATAACTGTTACCGTCTGTTTACAATCGATGTGTAACTTCTCATTGCTTGTAAAATCTAAGTCTCTCTTGGTGCATCTACATGTATATATAGTGCATATGCATATAGTCTCCACAGTTATCCTGACCAACTGAAGGACCTTTACCGAAGTTTTGCAAAGTGAATGGTCTGACGTAAATAACTGAGCCATAACCTACATGAAGACAATTATTCATAGATCTACATTTTAGCTCTTATGTGAACCTTGATATCAATTGTAACGTCACAGTGTGAAGTATAGACAGACAGAATTTATTCAGTTTTCAAGGCCTCTGGCCCAAACAACGTGCGTGTGATATAAAGCCTCACGACGAGCTGTTTACATAGTTATAGATCAAGGTTTGAACTTTTTATTCATCACTTCAAACAGATAGATATAGTCATATTTTTTATTGGGCAACGACAGCCATCTTGATTTCCAGCGTTTAGTCCCACATCTGGAATAAGTGAAAGTTTTTGCACTCTCTTGTCGCTCAACGAAAGGGGTCAAGATTAAAAATTATAGTCACATAGCTTTTGCAAACAGGACTCAATCTGCCCCATTGACTACTAGAAATGCCTGTAAATAAACGACGAATTGAAATATATTGAAATGTAAATGAAGTTGAAATAATAATTCATATATTCGTATTGAAGAGAATGAAGTATCTGAAATTGTTGACCAATTTCCGAAATCTTTAATTCTGCAAAGATACTTTCGGCTTATTTACAGGGGAAATAATCAATAATAAATTTGTAGAACTTTTCGAGTTGCATCAAATCAGTGCTAGTGTTCACGAGGACGACAGTCAAATTATTTATACTTTCTGAAAAAAATGCGATGTTTTTTCTGAGTTGCTACATATTTGTGGCAGACTTCAGTTTAGCAGGAAGAATGCAAAAACTGACGACCGTTCTGCCAGGTTCATCTGTTTTATTGACAAGACGGGTAAGATACACCGTCAGTATTGTTTCCTCCACATGCCCCTTGTCCCGGTGAGTCGGGAGCCACCAACCCTCCAGAAGGTGCAAGTTGGACTCTGATATTCAAACACGACACACAGGTCCAAAGCTTCACATTTCAGCATGCATTCAATCCGGGAACCAAGCTCGACCTCTTCCAGCTCCACAATCAGCGCCATGTCTACAGGCTCCAGCAGGAAGGATACCGACACATGGCACAGTGGAATATACTTCGTGTTGATGTTCACTTCACCAGCTGTTCTCGCTGAAATCGATTGAAATCTATATGTCAAAAACGACCATGTTGTTCCCAGAAAACACTTATTTCCTCAACCTTTTTTATGGATATTTTATTAATCAGTCAAAACAAAACTAGTTTGCTTGTTGTTGTCCCCAAAATATTAGGACCAACATATTTATGGGAAATAGTATTTTAATTTTAAATGGTCTTCGATAAATCAAACACTTACAAGGAACGAAAACGTCAAAACATTGTCAGTTCATCACGACAGTGTGTGCTCATAACGTGCTATCACTTGAATGAGACCTCTTTCTAGATAAGGGAATTATTAGTTATATGCAACAGAATTAGTTGCTGTCATTTATTACTTTATGTTCTGAAAGTTAAATCTTAAAGAATATGAGTAACATCATGTTAATATTGTGTAATTTATGGAGGGTAAGCAGCAGGTTGGGTGGCAAGTAACAAAGGGGAGGAAGCAAGTTGGACTCTGATATTCAAACGAGATACAGAGGTCCAGGGCTTCACATTCCTGCATGGGGAGGAAACAATCTCATTGAAGTCAAATTATTGATGTTTCATATCACTCATCTAAGACATGCATCTACATAATGCAGCGAATTAATGATTTGATTGCACTGAGATTGTGGGAGGAACCGTCACGTAGAATTAGAAGATAACTTGTGCAAGTGACCAAGCGACTTATGGATTTGTGCTGATGTATGCTTGTACGATTAGAAAACGTCACAATAAAGTTCTTTCACGTAAATTCAAATCAATCCAAAATTTGACTTATAAACAAGTCAAGTGATTGAACAAGACCAACACTAGTTGCCAACTCGTGACAGTATACAATCAGTTTACATTACCATAGACCTCTACTTCACCAAAGTCGAGGATCACACCAAATCCATCGTTGTTTGTTACAGTTGAGATGTTCAGGTACCGACCCTTTGCAGCACATGTGAAGTTGTAGATATCTGGAATATCAGACCCATCTGCAGCGCCGGTCACAACATGGCAGAACTCATTGGAACCACCGTCAACAGGCGAGAGGGAAATCCGAACACCATTCCTTCTCCACTTGTCTGTAATAAAACATACTCAGTGTACAGCTGCAAACCAAACGATTGTTCATTTCCCAGTTTGCCAAGAAATTTTAGTCAACTCTATGTTTCTGACAAAGTAACTTTAATGACCAATAACATTGTGAATATCATATCTCTCCGTATTTTTATAAGTAAAAGCAACACACAAATTCAATTATCGTTTTTGTTTGTTTCCAGAAAGCACAGAAGTGAAAAATTGATTTGACACAAAAACATTTCAAGTTCACTGTTCCTGCGGAGGCGTAAACATACATCAGTATCATTCAAACACATTGTTCCTGGCAACGGAACAGTCCGAAGATTTGAATAGACTTTTAATAAATATTTAGTGGTGCTTCCCTGTGCACGATAAGCTCCTCCCTGTATTAATCTTCGGATTTGATTGTGAGAAATATTGTTCCATTCTCATGCAAGACGGCAGTCAATCCATTGAGTGTTTTGGATGGGGGCTATTCTTGTCAGACACGGCGACCCAAAATGTCTCAGAGATGTTCAATTGGATTGATATCCGGGCTCATGGAAACGTTGCAAAAATTGGATAAGTTACTGGCTTTGTCTGACATAGCATTGTCATCCATGAAGACAAATATATGATAATCTACAAGTTTCATGACACTTGTACTTACTGTTTGTTCTGAAGTAGATGACAACTCGAGGGAAGGTGACCTCCTGACCCAGGTCCACACTCCACCAGCTGAGATTATTAACAGACAATGAATGGAACACGTAAGATCCATGAGAAGCATCCCTGTCACCATCAACCGCTTTCTCTGGTGGGAGGTGGGCCACGTGAGAACTAGCAGAGACATTCTTTCCAAAAGCAATATTAAAGTTTTCTGAAACAAATGCTCGACTTTCAAAACTACTTCTTATTGCTTCACAATGCTCCAATGCCAATTCTTTTCTAGGAATCTCTGTAATAATTGAAATCTAAACAAAGGATTGTTCGGATTGGTTCAATCATCTTTAATACATTGAATCCATTTGATTCATTACCCATCATATTATGTAATTTGTGTGTGCATTACTATTCAAAGTGTATTAAATATTGGTGTCGAATTGTCCGCATGGACCGAAATAGATACCCAAATGCAAGCTATAAGATGTTAAAAATTTATGATGAAAATGGTGGAAATAACTGGGTTTCGCACGTTAGAATGCTTTTGTTTACTACAGGTTTTTCTTATGTATGGATAGCCCAAGACTGTGGCGATATAAATCATTTTATGTTAGCTTTCAAACAACGTTGTATAGATATCGATATACAACACTGGAATAGTAAAATCAGTAATTCATCATTTCTTGTAAATTATAGTACCTTCAAGTCACTTGTAGAGCCGGAAAAATATATTTATAGTGGTACCTTAAGTAAAGACTTAATGCGAATGTTAGTTAAATTTCGATGTCAATCACATAACTTGAATATACAAAAACAGCGTTTTTCAAAAGCAATTGTTCCTTATAATGAACTGGTTTGTCAAAAATGTGCTTTGGGACTGTGTGATGATGAATATCATCTTTTACTTATATGTCCATTCTATAAACAATACAGATCTAAATATATTCCAGCCTTTTATTACAGCCCACCTTCTGCTGTTAAATTCCAAGCTCTTATGAGGGTACAAAATACAACTGTTCTTAAGAAGATGTGTATATTTCTAAAGCTGAGCCTACGTTAACATAATTACTATTTCATATACTCTACACACCATATCATTTATGTATATAACATCTGTTGTATTCTTGGCCATATGGCCTTCAATTCTGAATAAAGTGATTTGATTTGATTCATCACCCGGGTCTTGTCAGAATGTCTTCACTTGAAGTTTTAAAGATTGTAATTGGTAAAATGTAACAAAATGGTTGAAAACAATTCCATTGATGAAGAACATTCGAGACAAGGAATGCTTTTATAACCTTTTAGTCGACTCATTGCTCTCGGTGACTCGAATAGGCATACACCAATACTGTAAACAAGATATTGTGCGATCTGAACATGTCGGCCTTCAGATGAGGTGTCTGTGATTCATTGAAAAAAAGCAATTAACCGTTGGTATATGATACATGATATTCGATCAATCATGAAATAATATACTCCAGCTTTACAAATAAACAAACATTCGATAAAGGGAAGGCTTGGTTTTATATACATTGTGCGTTTCTAGATATTACATAATTTCTTTATTTCGATTTCATCCAAATCACTATTTGACTAATCAAACGTAGGATACCTACCTCCAGTAGCGGCTAAAACCCAACCAGCCAAGAAAAGCAGGATACCTTTCATCATTGATGATATTGAAACCTTCAAGTTACGAACTTTAAGTCTGCTATCCACTTGCAGTTAAGAGTCACAATATCGCCAACTTTATTTCTGGATGTTTTAATGTCAAAGGTACAATGTAACTTTAAGATTGGCCCCTTGTTGAATTGAAATATCTGTGTTTACCATTGAATTATCTACCCAATTGGCTGGCAGGAAGCGCTATCTTTGAAACTTTTGATTATTTGCTACTATTGTCTTTACGTGCATCCTCATTGTGATAATTTGTCTTGTTCCAACTTTGTATGCCATTATAATTCAGTGTCTAATTAAACTTGTGTCCGTTAAGCAGTATCATATTTTAAATATTTGTGGGTTTGTACACGACATTGTCTGATTATCTTACAGAGATCAATGAATAAACATATCAACATTTACTGAACCTAGCAACCGGGAAATATATGCACAAAACAAACAGAATCGTTTGTCAAATAGCCCAATTAATATGTTCCTCACTCAATTAAACGCATATTATAAATAAAGTATTGTTTATTTGTCATTAATATTACATGGCGTTCAATAGAAATCATCCACTGTTTGTTTTAAATAATCGATGTTGTAAAAAATTCATTTGTCTTCAATCTGGCACTATAGCTTAATGTTTATCTTGATAAAGTAAATAGGGATAAAGTAAATATGCAGACGGTTGATTAGTTAAACAAAATACTGAAATTTCTTTCAATAAATACTTAAATGAAAGTTTCAGAATTCCGTTGTCCCTATAGCTCTGCGTTCACGTTTCATCGGTGCCTTAAATTCTTACATAGTACAACATTAAATGCACTGTAAATGAAATTTCCAGTAAGTGCATTCTTAAAAATGTCTTTTGCGGGGTAAAACAAGCTTTCAATTTCAACCGGTTTAGTAGCAGTATTAAGCTAAAGCTTCTTTGAGAGGCATTTTTATTAAAGTGTCGACAGAAAATTGCAAGTGACCATGTTAGTGTGAACGCCGCTTAATGATTTAAGTAAGGCCAATTAACCGTTAATGGTAAAGTTTATTTCCATATTTGGAAAATCCTACTATACAAGCTATTTACATGTACATTTGTTGCTGCATATTCGGTGAATTCATTTGTGCAGGCTATTAAAGGACATTAGTAGAACTTCTTCAATTGTTGTTTCTTATTTCTTGCTTTTTTTATTCGTTAAGGATATCAGATGACCTTTTGAACGATCTTATACCTGTAACTGCATATATGGGGAAGGATATTAAAAGGACATTGGTAAACTGACGTATCAGTGTGTCTTCGGGCTTGCCCCATCATACCTGTGTGAGCTTGTATGCAGGTATATTCCATCACGTAGCCTGAGGTGTGAAAACCAACAGAGACTTGTGGTGGCACACTGGAAGAAGAAATCATTTAGTTACAAGTCCTTTAGTGTTGCTGCTGCCACTAAGTGGAACATGATTCCAGACAATATCAAGGAAGCTCAATCGTTGGAAATCATTTTAGTCTCTCCCCAAAACACATCTGTTCAGGCTGTACCTATAAACCAACCTTCAAGTATCCATGACTCTTGTACGCGCTATAGTGGAGCTTACCGCTATATAAATGGACATATTATTGTTATTATTATTTAAAATGGGTTCAAATGTTTTCGGATATTTGTTACATTCTTTAAAGTAATTGAAATTGCACTAATTTTGTAGATGGTCCTATATTTGTTGCTGTATAGTGGTAAAATCAAGGGCATTAAACGATATTTGTAGCTGGTCCAATATTTGTTTTTGTATAAGGTAAACGACATTTGTAGATGGTCTTTCATGTCTAGCTGCATATTGGTAAAGTATGCCTTAATTCCTTGCGTAGATCGTGTCGACAGTACTTGTAAGATCGAGCTGCTGCAAATATTGCGTATATATTGTCTTCCTGATTTGATGATATTTTAGGGGGATGAGGGTTTATTGAAATAAGTAATATTATAATTTTCTCTTGCATGAGTTTTAAATATCCGTTGAATTGGTCCTATTTGATAATTGTAAGATTTTTTTCACTCAGATCACGCCCTAAACTCTTTTTACTCTTCTTTAAACTGCCTATAAACCTGATTTGTTGTGTACAAACTCCTTACAAAATAAGGACTAAAAATTTGGACCTTATGAACTTGTTGCCCCTAATAAGGTAAACACCCTTCAAAGCTTTAAAGTTACGTTTGTCTCCTTTTTTACAGAAGACAATTATTATATCTTGCAAGCAAAAAATATTATCATTGATATTGTGGGGATATTGTCTTTTGAATACTAAACTATAAAAAGTCAGACAAATAATGTTAATAAAACCAAGATGAGGTACAGAGACAGCAAGTCACATAGCTTCCCCTTAAACAGACCTAACAAGTTAACAAAAAGTGATATTTACTTTTGTATCAGTGTTTGATCATTTGTCTGAAAATATCTATATATAGTATATAAACGCTGTTAGGAATATTTCAGCTATTAAAACGTTGTCTTAACAGAGTAAATATGGCACTTTGGCAAATTAAATATCAATAAATCATCAATTAGTTCGCGTCGATAAATCGTCAATCATTCAATACTTAAACAGATATTCATTAATCATTCGTCAAAAATCCGTCATCAGTCAATCACGCATTCATCAATCATTTAACACACAATTATTGATAAAAAACACTTATAAAGCATCTTTCCCCAATCCAATTATGAGCAACCCCTCAATCTTACAAAGCAAAAATTGCTCCCCCACACTCAGTAATCCATATAAATCATGATTTGTGGTTTTTGAGAGGCAACCCACTTCTCTTACAAAGACATTGACAATTTGACGGTGTAACCGCTTGAGATTTTCCCTGTGGTTGTATCTACTTTGTGTTTACTACAGTGCTAGCTTTGATCGAAAAATAGTATCTTTCTATTTTATCTAACTGTTTTTATTAATGATAGTTATGAATACTGTTCAACGTAAACTGATTTGGGCCCTACTGAATATGTATTTGCATTATTATTTTTTTCAAAATTATATCAACGATGATTATGATAATTTCATCTTACGTTATACTATCAATATAAATGTACGTACGAACTCACCTATCTATTTTGGGTACGTTCGGTCTGGATACGAATTCACCGTGAGAACGAGTTCGTTTTGGTTACGAATTCAACTAAAGCCGGATTATGAGCTCTCCAGTATTGGAGATCATTTTAGAAAACCGGAATTTAGTTTCACATGTTTTTTTCTCTCATTCTCTCACTCGAAAAGAACAGAGGTGATGTTTGGTTTAAACTTTAAGGGATTATTTATGTATGATAAATATCCCTTCCTTAAAATGATAGAAAATCAAAATGATTTAGGTTAAAAATATTATAGGTAGCATAGGGCAAGCAAAATTTAAAAAAAAAATGAAACTGAGGCATGAATATAAGCGAGTGCTAACTGTTTACAAACATGACGTTACGAAACCACGTGACATTTTCAACTGGAAGGCAAGAGCGCGTGTGCAACTATGGCCGACCATAACAATACGAACCACTCTTCAATGTAAATCGGCTCCATTGTCCGAATTTGTTTGAATATCCGTTAAACCCTGCTAGTGGTATATTAGCAAGTTGAGGTATCAGTTAGACATATGTTTTGCCAAATAACTCCGAAACTATCCGCTCTATGCGTGTCAGTATTCGAGTCGGCAGTCATGTGTTTTCGTCACCCAACAACCTTTATTTCGCCGAGTATGTGCATGACAATTAGATTATACTGAATATCGCTATTATTTTGCAGAGAAACCAATGTTTCGAATTTTTGGACCGTCACAGGCGAATAAGAGTTAACATTTCTTTGTTTGCATACTTAATCTACTTCTAAGATTTAGGAAAAATTTGAATTTTACCAAGTGAATTAATATTGATTCTGTAAAATGATGCGAGTCATGATCTCACCATGGTGTTGACACTGATTGACCAAATTTCGAACAGTCTAAACTATTGTGAAGCACAAATTTGCTTTTTGATAAAGATTTTGAGGCCTATTCATTCTTGAAATCTGTTATGACAAAAAAAAGAAATTACCTGTGAAGATCTCATCCCATAGAATACAATCTTTATTACCCGGGTAGTTGATAACTGTCGATCAATGTGACATGTGACTGCCCGTCATATTCTTACACTGTTACTTTCGATGGATTTTCACTTTCAGACAGTTCTTGTTTAACATGAATGTTTTTAAAATAAATTCTGAGGAATTATATGGCCTGTTTATTTTATGAAAGCATTTATAGGCGCTTAGGTATGTGAGAGGTGCAACAACTTTGTCCAACTGAAACCAAACTGCATATACCGTAATTTCTCTATTAATTCGACATCTCTGATAATTCGACCACGTACGTTAATCGGAGGTTAAAAAGTTCAAATCACCCCTAACATTTCAACCATGCACCAAATGGTCATTTTCACGTTCCAATAAATCGACCACAGTCGTCAAATTATCAGTTATATATACATATCTATTCTATTTCAGCCCTACAACTTACAAATCAAGAAAGAAATTGTCACTGAAAAAAAAACAATCACGAAACGTATCGACTTTTTTTTGTTTAATCAAGATCAAATATCTACTTTATTTCGTGAGTGACTCGAGTTTCATAGCAAATCTCAATTAAAATCAGCAACATATATAAGAAATATGCTTCACAAATTATCGTAACATCTGTCACATCTGTGGACAATCACTCACGTGGTTGCTTAACTTCCCGCCATATTTGTTTACAAATGACCAAACCATTATTTTACAGGGGTTGCAATGATGAACTTGTAAAAAATTTGACCTAATAATCCCACATTAGCAAAACATTCAATGACAGAAAGATAATCAAATATATAAGGAATTCTGTATCAGCAAAACAAATACATTTTTATTTAGGTTATCATGAAGAATAAATTCTATCATCCTATCAAAATATCCATCACCCCATGCCCTTATAATGGTGGACTCGTCCAAACTGTGCTACAAATAATATTTATTTTGTCTTGTAAACGTAAGCTTTGAAACCGACACAATTAAATGGTATACAAAACTATTTTTAGTAGAATTGTTGTGAAACAAAATCTAAATCTTTTATTTCATTTGGTTGATTGATTCCATATCTGCGATCCCATCTGTGGAAGTGAAATATTTATCTTGAACATCGCGGCGAAAGTTACAGGCATTCGTCATGACTGACAAATGCTTATCTTTGGTGTCCGACTCTAATGATAACAGCCTTTGTATGAAGTTTATATTTCTCTCTTGAAATACTAGTGATATTTAGGTTATATTTCATATGCTGTTTATATTAATGTAACTGTAAAAAGCTCTGACTTGAATAATTCTTGTCGATGTAAACCTGTGCCTAGTTTTGATTGTGTCTTGACGATCGCGCTTCACTCACATCTTGGAATGAAAACATAACGAAATAACATAATGAAAAAAATACTTATAGCGTCAATGTCAATATTATTCCTTACCACTCACAAATTATTTACGTTGAAATTCTTCAAGCAAGCTATCAGTCGTATTTTTACACTTATGTTTACACTTGTATACAGGTTAAGGGCACAGCTAAAACACTGCGGGCCCCTAAATGGATAATCTAATTAACATCGAAGCTAAGCCGACGATCTCCAGCCTGGTACAAACAATAATATTTTTATCATAAAAACAATTAATTCATCACGATATTAAAATATTTTGGTATATTAAGGTCTCATATAAGCCCAAAATATCAATGTGAACAGATAAATGTGCAGTTACAGTCTGTAAGCACATCATAGATCTAAAACAATAATAAAATCATTTTTCACAGCGAGAAATTGTCCGATACATAGCGGGGTTCCATCGTGTCTTAGAATAACAACAAAATGAAACAGGTAATATCATTGGCCCTTAGGGGGAAATCCGTGTGTCTTATCCAATCAGAACATGTTATGCAGATAGGTTATGGCGTCACAGTAATGGCTGTCGATCTCTTACAACTTGATCATTCAGATTAAAGATTAGATAACGAACGGAGTTGTTTTAAAATTATATTTTATTATTCTCCTCTTTCCTGTGACACCAGTGGCCTACTTGATGCCTCCTGATATAGTCAAGAACACATGTTTTTACATTTTAAATAATCTAAACTTGACTTGATTTTTGCCGACAGAAGAAAGTCAGGAATTTTATTTTGATATTTATTTTGAGTATTATCATCATTTATTTTAAAACGTATCTCGATTTACTCGGTTTGAAGACATTAAGGTGGTCCCTCGATATACAGCAATTACAGGGTGGGCCCCTAAATCAATAATGAAATTTATATCAAAACTTAAAGCATCATTTTTTCCAACATGAAATCCCCAAAGGCTTTGAAGGGGTTTTTTTTTCTGTGCAAGGAGTACAGCTAAAACGTGGCTTCTTGTATCGAGTCAATTTCTTCTAAACTTCTTATTTTATCTAAGTATTTATAGGTGGACCTGTTCTTGTTTTTCAATAATTGAATTGGAATTATGATCACCATACGTAAACTGAGTCGCCATTTGGAAAATTAATTCGTGAGAATGAAAAACAAGGAAAAATACTTTGGATGAAAATCAACACATGCTTCTAGTTTTAGTTATGGGACAACATCTAATCGCCGGAGAAAGGTATTTATGTAAATCCCATCTAATATTTCGACGATCCTACCGAACAAACAAACATTTGGGAGAAATAATTCGACCATGGACGTGATCTGAAAATGTTTTGAAATTTTGAGGGTCGAATTGATAGAGAAATTACGGTAATATATATATAATATAGATCCTGCATGTGAAAGATCGGTAATGTTTCGTTATACAATCAGATGGACTATTTTCTTTCCTAGATTTGATCAGTATTCAATATTTACAGATATAAAAGCCATTAAAAGAATAATATTTTAACATTCTGTTTTAAGAACAGTTTGTATATTAAATACATGTACAATGAATAACACAAATTGACAAGTTATTTACAGACTTCGACTATTTCTTTTTCTAATTCAATAGTATAGTTTGGATGTATAGAATATACAAACATATTTTAATCCAACTATAATTTCACAGTTTGTGGACATGATTATCGTGATTTAATGCCCTATTATAACTATCTAATATGTTTAGTTCCATGTCCCAAACGTAAGTATACTGGTGTTCAGACAACGACGAAAATACCAATTTATTTGAAATTGAGGTACCTAACAAATAAATAACCTATTGGTGCATACTTTATTGATTTACTACAATATCTGCAAAATGATTTAGAAAATAATCTGCTAATATAAGGCAGACGAAAAAAAAAAAGACGAAGCTCGCATGTTGTCTACTGTTGTGTTTACCCCGCTCTTGCCTTCCGGAAGTCTGCGCACACCACGTGACCACAACAAACGACGTCACGCTAGCCCTCGCTGTGCTCATATTCATAGGTTTCCACCGCTTGGTAAAGTATGTAGGCTAAGTAAAACGTTTTTGACCTCATGTTTGCATTTGATTTTGAATATACCGGTATATATAACAGAGATGACATCAACATTCGGCAAAAGTGTTGGTTGCACTTTTCTCAGCCTCCATACTTCGCCTATACCGCGGACAAATTTGTTAATCTTCCAGTTTTAAGAAGACCAGTCAATGAAAAGTAAAAGCTGCAGTTTATGTAAGTTTTGGAAACTTTAGGGTCGTTTTTATCCCTCGCTTAAACACACGTCACTCCGGGTCCTAACATAGCATACCGCTAAATGATAGTCTTTACAACCATTCTGTTTTCTTCTTTGGAGTCTGTGTTCCGCTAAACAACTTTAAAAATGTATTGAATTGATAAGATATTTTGAACTTTTGTTTTCTACCTAAAAGGCACTGCGGTTATCAACTAAAGATGTAGCCTTTGCATTCAAGAGAAGTTTATAATCATTTCATAACCTTACAAGGCATCCTTAAACAAACACAATGAACTGGTAAACACCTGCAGGCATAACAAGGTGCTCCAAAACAACCAAACATCTAATACGCAGCAATGCCAAAAACACCAGAACAAATCGCCAAAACAACAGTGCATCAATCAGCCAACAAGCCCACACTGTTTTGCACTTTTAGAACAGTTACACCTTGTATAACCCTCGTCACCGCATCTGGATTCTGTTTCAACTGTCTCAGTCCAATTTCATTGTACAATGTACACATTTCTTGTTGTAGACTTAACATGTATATACATACAATATAAATTTGTGAAGCTAAACCAAACATGGAAGTACAATTCTAACTTCTCTACAGACAGATAATGGAGGTTGATGAGCGGACCTGCCCCTCGTGTACGATCCAACTGGTGGAACCGTTCATCCTGTGTATGGAGTGTCAGCCCAACATCAGGCTCTGTCTTCACTGCTTCGCTAGAGGAGTCGATCTTCAGCAACATCAGAGCAACCACTCCTACACCATCTGTGTGAGTATAGCAACCGCTCCTACACCATCTGTGTGAGTATAGCAACCGCTCCTACACCATCTGTGTGAGTATAGCAACCACTCCTACACCATCTGTGTGAGTATAGCAACCGCTCCTACACCATCTGTGTGAGTATAGCAACCGCTCCTACACCATCTGTGTGAGTATAGCAACCACTCCTACACCATCTGTGTGAGTATAGCAACCGCTCCTACACCATCTGTGTGAGTATAGCAACCATTCCTACACCATCTGTGTGAGTATAGCAACCGCTCCTACACCATCTGTGTGAGTATAGCAACCACTCCTACACCATCTGTGTGAGTATAGCAATAAGGGAATATCGATCCAAATATTATTCAATTAATGACTGGTGATGAGGTCGATATCTATTTAGACCCGAGAAATACAATATCAACCCAGAATGAAGTTCCTTTGATAAGAAAGTAAGAGTCTTTTGATTTTGTTTTGAAATATTTGGAATGGTGCCACTCTTTTAAACTTGCTTTGAATATTTACAAAGTATTTCATTATCATCAAGATGCTTTTCAAATGATCATATTACTAGATCTATACTAGATCACCAATCACAATACGTTTCTTTGTAATTTATAGCCTCATGTAAAATTTTATTCTTATGTGACAGAGAAAAGATTTCCCTATATTTGAGAACCAATGGACGGCGGAGGATGAAGAGAGGCTGTTAACACTGGTGCAGGAGAATGGCTATGGAAACTGGTATGTACTAAGAATCCTTCAAGGAAAAATCATATAAACTTTCAAGCAAAGGGAAGTAACGGCTGTCAACACATTTTAAAGTTTAATTGCACTGTCTTGGGTGAGCGTTGATGTCAAAGCAATGTTTATGTCATACAGTCCAGCAGGGATTGTGAAAGACATCTTTGACAATGGGCCATCTACAGGCTTTTTGGTAATTTTCTAAATTTCAAATGGGCCATTTCCCATCATATCAATAAGAAACTTCAAAATTTTAACCGGCTATTTTTTCATCCAATGTGCAAAAGGGCCCATTGCCCATGACCCCTGCCTTTCTCAATCACTGAGTCCGGTGATATTTTGCTAAAGGGCATTGTTTTGATATAGGAACTTGATGAATGCCCTGTTTGACAATGAACAAATCATTTAAATTTGTTTATGTTGTATTTTACAGCAAGTTTTTACTTTTCAATGAAATAACACTGTCATGTTTTGGCAAATAAACTTGTGTCACGAGGTGAACAAAACCTGTTTTGTTAAAAGGATAATAGAAGTTATGACCTATAGTTATATTGAATTATTTTGGTTAAGAAAAAAGGACAGCATGGCTATTATCGAATTAATGACTCCCAACCAGGACCAAAGCAAAAGCATTTCTCTTTTCATTATAGTCTTTAGAAAGGTATTTTATCCGACATTTTTCATTTAAAGTGCATTTGTTAACTATTGCAGGCGTGACATATCACAACAGATGAAGAACAAGACGAGTACAGAGTGCGAGCGCCATTACAACCGATGCTACATCGATAAACCAGACCCTCTTCTGCCTAGTGAGTCAAGAAAGTCTTCTTCTGTTGTTTGAGGGGAAATCCAAGTGACGTGTTTAAACTTTTGAAGGAATTGTTAGCTTTTTCAAATTGGATCAAAATGTGAACAAATATGGCACCTCAGCATCTAGTCTGATCTGTGAAGGTTAAGGGATTGAAGGTTCATCTGTGTATTAGAGCTGGTCTCTTTTGTCTCTTGGAGGTGATATCATTTAGATCAGAGGCAAACCAACACTATGTCATCTGGGATTAGGATTTCTATTGCTCTGAGACAGAACCAGGCTGACAGGCTGAGGACAAATCAGAGATACGAATCAATGAGACTGGTTTTATTTGCCGACATTCCTTGTACACATTTCTGTTCCAGTAGCCAAACCATAGTGGTTAAGTATCGTTTTAGCATAGCTACTGTGAAGGTATGTTATATATCCTCAAATTTGTTTGAGATTGATATAATGGATTATAGAATACACACGTATGAATGACATCATGTCACTTGGTTTCAGCTCATAACCATGTGTATAAAATATGTAACAGTCGCACGTTTTCAAATACATTTGTGTTAAACAAAACCTGTCAGTGACAGCGATATGAATAGCATGAGTGAGTATGAGTTTGAACTATGCTTGTCTGATGTTGAAATTCATTGCATGAATTTATCTTTCAGAATTCCCGGACAGTGAGAGAACATATTTCCCCTCACCAGTTGTTTTTAAATGTAAGTATGTTTATGATTTTGGGTTGACACACTTACTAGTCTCTATGGGTAGAAAATGGCTGTGCTAGTAAAATGTAATGACAGGTAGTCTTATTAGATTTTAAGTTCTCTTGATTATGTAGATGTATTTGGCTAGTTTGAATGTGTTTGGGGTAGTAATCTCAGGAATGCACTAGTCCGAATGGCTAGTACAGGAATGGGACAAGTTTCGACCCGTGGTAAGCATGTCAAGTTAAAGCACGGATAATCTGTCTGCAGTGTCGGAGGATCCTCCCAGACCAGGGGAGGGGACGGTCATGTCGATTGACATGGCGGGGTACATGGCGGCACGAGGAGACTTCACCACGGAACACGACAACTTTGCCGAGATGGAGCTGCACTACACAGAGTTTGACCCCGAGGGGGAGGAGCCTCTCGATGAAGGTCAGTCAATGGCTGTCCTTCACGTATTCATACATCAACCCTCTAACTACAGTAGAACACGGATATAACAAACTCCAATGGATCGACAAATTTAGTTCGCTATATCCGGTTTTTGGAGCTTGCGTTTAACCGCTATATATTAAGACTTTTGAGGGGACTTATATTTTTTTTCGCTATATCCATGGTCTACTCTTCCCAATCTCATTCATACTGTATTACTTTTCAACTGATTTGAATGAGATTGATATCTGTCTGCTATACATGTATTCATACATCAACCCTTTCTGTGATTTGTTAGTATATATACATCAGTTATGACTAGTCTTGCATGTCCATGGTTAAACTTTAACCGTATGCCTTGCTATTTGCTGAACAAATTCCCATACCATTCGTACCTTGCTGCACTTCTGGCCTGGGTACTGGTTCATGAAAGTAATGTGGGACTGAACAGTTTGACTATTAAAATAAAATGTTGAAAGAGACATACCGGTATACTGAACAGTAGACGAATTTTTTTATTGGTGATAACTTATTTGCACTCTGATCAAAATCAACTATTGAGAATCCAACTTGTTAAGTCGAGAGGATTCCTCTCCAGTAGGTCTGACTCCAGCCCCGTAGGTGGTATGTTCTGACATGAGGTAGGTGGTATGTCTGACGTTAGCTCCGCTAACCAATCACAAGTTGTCAATCAACAGCCTTCGGTATCAGTAGCTAATTGTGAATGATACTTTGAACTGATCTCTGCTCGCTGTTTCTTAATTGTGATAATGTGATTGGACAGTAAAGATTAGATTTAGCCTGTTTTAACTATAAAACAAAGTGCGGTCAGACTGAGTTGAGAATTATTTTTCCTCAGACCAACCAAGTAATCAGACTAAACTCATTTCCTTTTTTTCAGAGTTGAAGCTTTCTGCTGTAGACATCTATAACAATTGTTTGAAAGAAAGGTGGAGGAGAAAAAGGTACATTTATTTCAAGATTGGGAAATTATTGAGATAAAATTGATTAATTTATAAGATAAACCAATTGTGTTTTTGATACTCTTGTATTTGAACGAAGATTGTGATACCTGATGATATTATTCAGAGCCAAACACGTTTTGCCTGTATAATTGGTTTGGTTCAATCAACATTATATTCAGTTATTCTACGACATTTTTGTTAGAGGTGCAAACTAGTTTCACTGGTAACATGGTTCGCAAGGGCCTGGTAAAGTACTTGAATTTTGTCTTGATACTGGAAAAGTACTTGAATTAAGAATGCTTACTAAATGTCCCAAAAAAGTACTGGAATTTTTGTGGTAATGTCCTTGATATTTTTAAAAATGCACTGGAATTTACTGTGACATTGATTACAATCTAAAACACGGAACTATCGTCGTTCTGCTTACTGCACAAATTAATAGAGAACAAATTGAAACAAAACCAATCAGGGAAATTCCAATAATTCAAACAAAATCGGTAATTTCCGGTTCTCACGATCGGAAAAATTTGATATTTCAATGCAGCACTTTGGAAAATGGTGACATCGAAACCGAAAGTTTTCTCATTTAACCTGCGAATTTATGTACTTGAAAAAAGGTAAAATGTGCTTGAAAAGTCCTTGAAAAATACTGGAATTTTATTCTGTTTTGGCTGTATGAACCATGGGTAACAATCACATCTAACAATGTGCACTGTGATTTTGTTGATGGAGAAAACAGTTATATATGTCATATAATTCATCAACCGACAGGAACAAAGCCGAGTGAACAAATATTTCCAACTCGCCGAGACTGTTGTGACGGTGACGCGATCATTATGATGTCATAACTGTTGACCTGTGTGACGTCATGCCATGGGAACGGCATTCAAAAGAAACAGGCCTCATGAACCAAGCCGAAAAATTTAGCAAGTAAAAAACTGTTCAGTTACATAAAACTACAGCAAATACAAAATTCTTAATAGTATATACGGTGCGTAGGTGAAAAAATGACAACAACACCTTTCAAATATATATATATAGTGAACAGACATTAGGAGAAACAGTGCAATCAAATGTTGACTCGGGACGGAGTCTAGAGGATATTATGTATTATTTCGCAGTGAACGGCCCGCCAATTTGCGGGTATTCATTGCCAATCAACTTCGGGAAATCTTTCTAATCATCCAATCAGAATCAAGTATTTACCGAAGTCATGTTACAATGATATATGGAACTCTAATTCATGCTTTAATTTCATGTTGTATGATATTCTTTTTTCTACAGAATCATTCGTGACTATGGATTGATCAACTTGCGAAAAGTCATGGGTGAGTGATCACTTCATAATTAAGTAATCTGTTCAATTTAGACTATGAACTTAGAGCTTTATAGGTGCCATTTGTGAGAAGGATGCGTGGTATTATTGATAGATCAGTATATTGCAACACGAAGACGTCATACGCGTCGTTACACAATACTGAAAATATCCAATATATCGTTTTTATCCAATATATAAGTTTTGAAATAAACAATTTCCATCTAATATTGCAGAAAAACACAACTAGATTAGATTTGATCTTACAGAAAGGTCTTAAAGTGTGATATTGTGTTGTGAAAATACCTGAGCAATGATTGCCTTTCCTAACGCTCATTTTTAGCTCACCTTTACAAAGTAAATGTGAGCTTATGTCATGGCGCTTCGTCCGTCGTCCGTCTGTCCGTCCGTCCGTCCGTCCGTCTGTCTGTCTGTCCGTCCGTCCGTAAACTTTCAGGAAAAAGACTACTCCTCCTAAACGAATGCAGATATCATTCTGAAATTTTTGTATGTTATACCCATGGTGATTCCTCACAGAAAGGTAGACGTCTCAGTTTTGAGAATCCAAGATGGCCGCCATGGCAGCCATATTGAATTTTCAATTAGATTTCAGGAAAAAGACTACTCCTCCTAAACGAATGCAGATATCATTCTGAAATTGTAGTATGTTATACCCATGGTGATTCCTCACAGAAAGGTAGACGTTTCAGTTTTGAGAATCCAAGATGGCCGCCATGGCAGCCATATTGAATTTTCAATTAGATTTCAGGAAAAAGACTACTCCTCCTAAACGAATGCAGATATCATTCTGAAATTGTAGTATGTTATACCCATGGTGATTCCTCACAGAAAGGTAGACGTTTCAGTTTTGAGAATCCAAGATGGCCGCACTGGCAGCCATATTGAATTTTCAATTAGATTTCAGGAAAAAGACTACTCCTCCTAAACGAATTCAGATATCATTCTGAAATTGTAGTATGTTATACCCATGGTGATTCCTCACAGAAAGGTAGACGTTTCAGTTTTGAGAATCCAAGATGGCCGCCATGGCAGCATTATTGAATTTTCAATTAGATTTCAGGAAAAAGACTACTCCTCCTAAACGAATGCAGATATCATTCTGAAATTGTAGTATGTTATACCCATGGTGATTCCTCACAGAAAAGTAGACGTTTCAGTTTTAAAAATCCAAGATGGCCTCTATGGCAGCCATATTGAATTTTCAATTAGATTTCATGAAAAGACTACTCTTTCTAAACCTATCTAGATATCATTCTGAAATTGTAGTATGTTATAACTATGGTGATTCCGCACAGAAAGGTAGACGTTTCAGTTTTGAGAATCCAATATGGCCGCCATGGCAGCCATATTGAATTTTCAATTAGATTTCATGAAAATGACTCCTTCTCCTAAACCAATCTAGATATCATTTTCATATTGTAGTATGTTATACCTATAGTGATTCCTCCCACAAAGGTAGACGTTTCAGTTCTGAGAATCCCAGACGGCCGCGATAGCAGCCATATTGACTTTTCAGCTGCAGATGACACATCATTATTACTAAATTTTAAGCTTTCATCAAGTGATCACTCGCACCATATAAATTCTCTAATTTGAACTTACTAATCATAATATTATCTTGAATATGGAATATTTAAGATTGTCATGCAAGTTGTTCTATATTTTTAAGTGTTTCTAAAACATTAAGATGAAAGACAAACATAATTAATTAATTTGTTTAAAATATTTATGGCAACTAGCTGCAAAAACCCAATGACATTAAACATCATGTTGAATTTTAAACAATGGTATCTCCCTTATATTCCTTTAAATACCACACAAAAGAGGTCAACCAGAGTTCAGATATTCCTGTTTAGTCCACTATGCATTTCTAATACACATCCCGATACAGGCTGCTAGCATCACAGTCTCAGCTGCTAGCATGTTGCATAATCAACCTGACCCAATTGATATGGTAGAGCATTATGCTATATGGCCATGTGTATGCAATAAGAGTTATGGAAATTAGACTTGTATTCTCATGACAGTGATATGTTCTTTCTATGAAAAACAACTTACACAAAATTTGTCAACAATCAGCTTTGTGTTTAGCAATCTACATGATAAGTTGATGTGGAAAGAGTTATTTTGCATCAGGTTCCAGTTCCTGTGTTTTACTCATATTTGTACCATTTCTATATCTAACAGAAGTTCTTCTTGACACAAAATCAATTTAGGACATAAGCTAACTATATTTTGTGAAATTATATATATTTTTCATAACAATTCATGTTCTCTCCCGTCAAGTCTTTTAATACCACACATAAGGGCTTAGCCAGAGTTCAGGTTAACATGCTCGGCACACTAGGGTGCTTCTCCAAATATATGTACACAAAGCCAAATACACAAATTGCTACTCTCTCCTTAAGGATCTGGGGCTAGCAGCCCTGCCTGCTTGTATGTTGCATAGTAATCCTGACCTAATTGAGAAATAGAACATAATGGACTTTATGGAAAGTATATAAATTGTCTTTATGAAAAGTATACTTGTATTCTAATAATAGTAATACTTTTTACAAATAACAATTTAAACAAGTCAAGTATCAGCTTTTGTGTACAACAATCTGCATGATGAGTTAATATTAACAAGTCAAGAATCTGCTTTTATGTACAGTAATCTACATGATAAGTTAATAATAGAGGTATTTTGTATCAGGTTCCAGTTCCAATACCATGTGTTTTATAAATACCTGTAAAACTTAATGATAATTATATCATGCTGAAGGGGTTCTAGGAACAACATGTCATCATAGAAGTCATTATTTTTCAATTAGATTTCAGGCCAAGTACTACTCCTACTAAATCAATTAAGATATCATTCTGAAAAGTGAGTATTTTTTTATATAGTGATTCCTGACAAAGACGCATTTATTTTATTATCAAGAATCCAAGATGGTCAATGTGTCAATTATATTGAATTTTCAATTAGGTTTCATGAAATTCATTGAAAAGAATACATTTCCTGATCAATCAAATCAATGTCATTATATTTGTATTGATACGCTTGTTGTAATATTTATCAACACTATAAATACAGTTACAAAAAAATGTATGAAACATCTTTATCTGCTAACAGCCTGAGACATGACTGTTTTAATCAATCCTTTTTAATAAAACATAAAATGATAAAAGTTGTTCACTCCATCAGTGGGTTACATAATTCCTGAGACTTCATATATGGCAAATAACATAGCCAGTGAGGGATAAATATACATTTTTAGTCAACTATATCTGATTACGGTCTGAACAATAATTATCTAGATAATTATAATGATCATTCAATTCCAACAAATCCTTTTCAAAAGCATTTAAAATGATTAAATTTGTTCACTCCCAACACTAACTGTAAGGTTTTTTACTCCTTTGTTCCCATGCAATTAATTTATTCCAAATTGAAAATTTTGGTTAATGAAAAACTAATTATCTTTTATTTTGTTTGTCATGCTAATAAAAGATATAATATTCATCTTCAAAACAGCATTCATTCACAGCTGTCTGAACAAATTTTATTTTACAAAGTCTTTCTCACCAATTCTCTCTGTTAGTTAAGATACTTCAATAAACATATTACTGAGTTGACCTCCAGATTATTTCCATTGCAAACCTCTCTTTTACCCCCACCCCTTCTATCCCCCCCCCCCCCCTTTCCCCTCCTATCCTTCCAGCCCCTCTCCTGCAACTCTCCTCTAAAGGGTATCTGTATTGCATATTGAAATGAGGGGAGGACACTCACTATATGGAATAACAGTAACTTACATAAGAGGATAAGTTACATAAGCTACATGCAGGTGCAAGAGGTCATCATAGGTCATCATATCTAGTAATTAGCATAAACCTCCATGTTGCTAGCCTATTCTGACCAATCAGATTGCACTAACATATGTCAAGATTTAAGATATTCAGAAATCTTCAGTTAGAATTACATGAGACATTGACCTGGACAGTTTACTTTGGCAATTGGACTTATCACTAGCTGAATTTGTGATTTGTTTTCAGAGGGATATATTCCAAATGTTTATGTGCATCATCTTTTTAGTTCTTTGGAAGTTGAGAGTGTGACTAAATGAATACTCCCAAACCAATCAAGATATCATAATGAAATTAATACAGATGCCCTCATAATAAAAGTAGCATTTTGAAGATTAAAAAGTCCAAGATGGTCACCAATTCAGCCATAGATATACAAAAAAGTTATACATAAACCTACTGCTTGTTAACAAATCATGATTATATCATTCTTGTATTAATGTTTGTTCAAGCTCTAGTGGTTTCCAACAGAAGAATAGCATTTTAAAAGATAAAAAAATCATGATGGCAGCCATAATCAATTATCATATCAAAGATGGTTACACAATTAAACTATATTACCACATCATTCATTTTAAGGTGAGCTTCTGTACCCTCGGTACTTTTATTGGACAAGATAGCATGCAAAATCTTGAATTCGAAAAGAAACAATATATCGCAATATGCTTTTCCATGTCGCAACATATTGCAATACAGATTTGAGGAATGATACTTAATTAATGAGGGGGATAGTAAGACCATGTCACCTACTTGTTTGTTGTTTATACATCAATTTCATTTTCATACAGAATTAAACTATGCACACAAGTTATGAAACATGATTGAATTGAAAGTCCAGTTGAACTAACTGAATATTCCAGAAACTAATCAGTCCTTTGCGCGGTCAATTCGACACATTGTGGATGGTCTGCGAGTCTTCACCCGTCTCCTGTCTCCCCTGGACGCTGATATGCTCCTGGAATCTATTAACTGTAAGTCTCCTGTCTCCCCTGGACGCCGATATGCTCCTGGAATCTATTAACTGTAAGTCTCCTGTCTCCCCTGGACGCCGATATGCTCCTGGAATCTATTAACTGTAAGTCTCCTGTCTCTCCTGGACGCCGATATGCTCCTGGAATCTATTAACTGTAAGTCTCCTGTCTCCCCTGGACGCCGATATGCTCCTGGAATCTATTAACTGTAAGTCTCCTGTCTCCCCTGGACGCCGATATGCTCCTGGAATCTATTAACTGTAAGTCTCCTGTCTCCCCTGGACGCCGATATGCTCCTGGAATCTATTAACCGTAAGTCTCCTGTCTCCCCTGGACGCCGATATGCTCATGGAATCTATTAACCGTAAGTCTCCTGTCTCTCCTGGACGCCGATATGCTCATGGAATCTATTAACCGTAAGTCTCCTGTCTCCCCTGGACGCTGATATGCTCATGGAATCTATTAACTGTAAGTCTCCTGTCTCCCCTGGACGCCGATATGCTCATGGAATCTATTAACTGTAAGTCTCCTGTCTCCCCTGGACGCCGATATGCTCCTGGAATCTATTAACTGTAAGTCTCCTGTCTCCCCTGGACGCCGATATGCTCATGGAATCTATTAACTGTAAGTCTCCTGTCTCCCCTGGACGCCGATATGCTCATGGAATCTATTAACTGTAAGTCTCGCAGACAAGGATTATGTTGGTCAATGGATGCTGGACAATTCACTTGTGATTTTTATGCATAAAAGCTTTACACTTTCTTATACAGAAAATTTGAGAATTGCTTGTAGTACACAATATGTTTAGATTTTAAATCGGTACTTAAACAAGATTTTTCATGTAATGTTAGAGAAAACATTATTTGATTTGTTTTCAATTCGCAAGTTGAGCAATAACTTCTCTAATCTTGCAAGTAGGGGATATGGGTTACAATACGAATCTTGACATCTGATAGCAATACTATCGATACTATACGCATCATGATATGCTATTTCAATTTTTTTTTTAAATGAAACTTAAACTTTTCACAAAATAAGCAATTTCATAGGTCAAGATAACCAACACAATACAGAAAATATAACACGATACATGTATCATCAGATTACACGAATACCACAATATTGTCACACCTCTAGCCGAGATGAATTTATCTAAGATCAGAATCCATCTGACATCACCTATTGATCAGTACTAAGATCAGAAACTGAGCGATGTATGAGCGATAGGTAAGATCTTATTTCAATGATATAGGTCGATCCTTACAGTCTTATTTACCTTCAGATGAACAGGAACTGAAGAACGACATCCGCAAGCTGCAGGAGTACCGCATGAATGGTCTGACCCGCTTCCCTCAGATGAAGACCTACAGTGTGTTGAAGTCTCGCCGTCTAGCCACCTTGAGTCGTCGTCACCTGCTGAAGGATATCACTACTCACATACAGGTGTGTCACATGTTGAAAGATATCACTACTCACATACAGGTGTTTCACATGTTGAAAGATATCACTACTCACATACAGGTGTGTCACATGTTGAAAGATATCACTACTCACATACAGGTGTGTCACATGTTGAAAGATATCACAACTCACATACAGGTGTGTCACATGCTGAAAGATATCACTACTCACATACAGGTGTTTCACATGCTGAAAGATATCACTGCTCACATACAGGTGTGTCACCTGCTGAAAGATATCACTGCTCACATACAGGTGTGTCACATGTTGAAAGATATCACTACTCACATACAGGTGTGTCACATGCTGAAAGATATCACTGCTCACATACAGGTGTGTCACATGTTGAAAGATATCACTACTCACATACAGGTGTGTCACATGCTGAAAGATATCACTGCTCACACACAGGTGTGTCATGTTGAAAGATATCACTGCTCACATACAGGTGTGTCACATGTTGAAAGATATCACTACTCACATACAGGTGTGTCACATGTTAAAATATATCACTACTCACATACAGGTGTTTCACATGCTGAAAGATATCACTACTCACATACAGGTGTGTCACATGCTGAAATATATCACTACTCACATACAGGTGTGTCACATGCTGAAAGATATCACTACTGACATACAGGTTGGTAGCATGTTGAAAGAAAGCACTGCTCACATACAGGTGTGTCACATGCTGAAAGGTATCACTACTCACATACAGGTGTGTCACATGTTGAAAGATATCACTTCTCACATACAGGTGTGTCACGTGTTGAAAGATATCACTACTCACATACAGGTGTGTCACATGTTGAAAGATATCACTTCTCACATACAGGTGTGTCACCTGTTGAAAGATATCACTGCTCACATACAGGTGTGTCACATGCTGAAAGATATCACAACTCACATACAGGTGTGTCACATGTTGAAAGATATCACTGCTCACATACAGGTGTGTCACATGTTCAAAGATATCACTTCTCACATACAGGTGTGTAACATGCTGAAAGATATCACTGCTCACATACAGGTGTGTCACATGTTGAAAGATATCACTGCTCACATACAGGTGCATCACATGTTGAAAGACAGAACCAATACAGTTACAATGTTACAGAAACAATACTAAAATGTAAGTTAATGTCTACTTATGATGTAAAGCAGGAATTATTTAATGTATTTTTCTTGTGTTGTTCATGAAGGATGAGACGGCGTGTCAGTCGTGGTTGAACCGTCAGGCAGCTCTAGACAACATGGCCAAGGGGGTCGCGCTGACCTTGCCTTCAGTTCGTGAGTGGAATTCTTGTGCAATCTTATCAAATCATATCTATCTTGAATGGAAGTAGCAGATTTTATGAATTTTATTTCTTAATTATAACAAAATAGATATCAGTTAATGCCAATTGTATTATCTTCAGAGTGTCAAACCTCTCATTACTCACCCTATGTTCCATATTCCTTCTTAGGAATGTGGTTAGTTATACCCCCGCCTCGTTAGGAATGGTGTTAATTTTGTTGAGTAGTGAGATGTAAAAATCGACCGTACTCTGAGGAATAAAATATAAAAAATATTGGCTCTATCCGGGCTTGAACCAGCCAGGATATCCTCTTCGTCTCCGTCTGAATGCAACCACTTCTGTCACATGTCGCTATAACCAATTAAGCACAGACAATCTGAGTCGTAAGCTAACCAATCAAATCCTCGTTTTTAGATAGCATTTAGCGGCGATTATGTGTAACGAATGGTACACTGGAGTTACCTGCCCCTAGCATGATATCGAAAGCTTTTGCTGCGCTCCTTGCGATGGGCTAGATGAGCTTGCGTCAGAACATGTGGGTAATAGGGGTGCCTTCAAACTGAATGAGAGGAAAGCCGGGCTGGGTGAAGTTCAAAATCCCACTAGAGACAATATTTTTACACTTTTTTCCCTCGAATCACATTTTATTTTAATAAGACTATAATACCCTGATGACTCTAATGTAGGATGGTTTGTGTTCCTCCCAGCTCGCAAGTCGGCCCCACCACTGGATATCATCGGACTCCCCGGACATGACAAGTTGAGTCAGAAGGAGAAGGAGGTGAGATCGAACTGTACAGTAACAAGTAACTTAGGCATATCATCTTTTCTATGATTAATATTCATGAGGAGCTCAGTGGCGAAATAACTGATATTCATAATTTCATAATTTTGATACATCCCCAATCAGATGTGCAGCAAGCTTATAATGGATTTAAGACAATTTGAGAAATTTGTAATTTGAAAAATTGTCAATCCATGTTAATTGATTATTTGATGTGAGTGATATAATAGGTTCAATTGTTGTTTATCAATTGTACCATACAAGACAAAAATCTGACAATTTGAAATCCTATTTCTATCTTCTAGCTTTATTCCTTAACCCTTAAATTGTATTTCCCTCTTTGAGGCTAGTTTGTCTTCTAGCATTTAAATTCTATAACTCTGTATCTTGTCCCCAGCTGTGTGCGTCAGTGCGGCTGGTCCCGGACGCGTTCTGCAACTTCAAGCGCCAGCTGATGAGCGAGTGTCAGAGACTCGGAAGTCTCAAGCTGGCCCAGGCGCGCAGTCTCATCAAGATAGACGTCAACAAGACGCGGAAGATCTACGATTACTTGATACAAGAGGGGCTTGTCAACAAAGATCCCATATAGGCTGCCATAGACCTTGTTGGGTGATCATTCACTGACCTTGTTGGGTGATCATTCACAGACCTTGCTGGGTGATCATTCACAGACCTTGTTGGGTGATCATTCACAGACCTTGCTGGGTGATCATTCACAGACCTTGTTGGGTGATCATTCACAGACCTTGCTGGGTGATCATTCACATACCTTGTTGGGTGATCATTCACAGACCTTGTTGGGTGATCATTCACATACCTTGCTGGGTGATCATTCACATACCTTGTTGGGTGATCATTCACAGACCTTGCTGGGTGATCATTCACAGACCTTGTTGGATGATCATTCACAGACCTTGCTGGGTGATCATTCACAGACCTTGTTGGGTGATCATTCACAGACCTTGCTGGGTGATCATTCACAGACCTTGTTGGGTGATCATTCACAGACCTTGTTGAGTGATCATTCATAGACCTTGTTGAGTGATCATTCACAGACCTTGTTGAGTGATCATTCATAGACCTTGTTGGGTGATCATTCATAGACCTTGTTGGGTGATCATTCACAGACCTTGTTGAGTGATCATTCATAGACCTTGTTGGGTGATCATTCATAGACCTTGTTGGGTGATCATTCATTGACCTTGTTGGGTGATCATTCACATACCTTGTTGGGTGATCATTCACAGACCTTGTTGGGTGATCATTCACAGACCATGTTGGGTGATCATTCATAGACCTTGCTGGGTGATCATTCATAGACCATGTTGGGTGATCATTCATTGACCTTGTTGGGTGATCATTCACAGACCTTGTTGGGTGATCATTCACAGACCTTGTTGGGTGATCATTCACAGACCTTGTTGGGTGATCATTCACAGACTTTGCTGGGTGATCATTCACAGGCCTTGCTATGTTGATAACAGTATTTCTTTTCCCAGACATGTAGGAAATATAAGATCGAGGTGATGCATAATTTTCATTGATTTAGGTCTCTTTTGTATACACACACCGCTAATGGCTGCAATATTGCCCAAGCGGCATTAAACAATTACTCACTCACTTTTATGTACTATTTTGTAAGTTGCTTCTTTATAACACCAGATAACAGAAAATGTTGTTTTGATATTTGACGGTTAATTAATAGGAGAAAACACTACTCTTCAGTCTTCTGCAGCAAGAAACGCCTCAAGGTCGTGATAAACCCCAAGGGAAGACCCTAGTGTTCCTTCAAGGCACTACTCGATCGCGTTTCGTCCGTCATTTTGAAATGTTAGCATTGCAAGCAAACGAATGTGCTGTATTATGCTAATTTATCAACAAAATAAAGAAATTTATAAGAGCATAGAAGAGCATATTTACAAATAATTCATAATAAAAAGTATCAGTTACGACATCATTTTGTCGTAGTAATGCATTCCACGATCGTAATAATGAACATTTTAAAGCCTAATATCCACTGCAAGCTGTACAATTGGCTGTACATTATTTCCCTGAAGGAAGAACTTTCAAAGCCTCTACTAAGCGCTTCGCGCGACCACATAGATCCGTACTTCCCGTATTCAGGTACCCAATTGTACTGCTGGGTAGACTGAGGGCAATGTGGATGGAGTGCCTTACCCAGGACACAACACGGCGTAAAGCCCAGGTCACAAATCTTTGGTGTCTCCACCTGGATTCGAACCCGGGTCTTTGGCGTGATAGGCCAGCACGCTAACCACTACACCACCGCGCTCCGTAGCTTCGATGATTGGCATCATTTCACGATGTTTTTATTTATTGAATGATACACTTTATTTTTTTTGCAAATTGTTTAATCTTGAACAACTAAAATGCTTAATGCTAAAATTAAGTGTGAAATTATCATGTAAGTCATTTATAATTGTAAACAGGAAAGTCGAAATTTCGTTTCCACCGCTCGAATGGTTCCTTTCACGTAATTCCTTTGGTTTCACTCTGTCAAAGTGCTTAATTGATGAAATGAACTAATGAAGGATTGTTATTGTCGGTATGAGCGATATGTATGTACGAAGATCAACTCCTTAATTTGTATCGACTCCAAACTAGTTGTAAATGTTATCTTTCCAAGATCATTCCAAGATAATTATTCTGTAAAGTCAATGTTCCCAGTGGTGTCATTTGCGCAAAATGTTTTCAGAATCGTAGATCCTGATAATTTGAATCAGATAAACATTTACTTTATCGTGCTTATGACTGATTGTACCTGTCCCTCTGGTATGGTGTTTGATTAAATATTCTACTAACAACATCTAGCATACCTTCTGCGACACACATGGACTGGTATTGCCGACATTGATCTGTTCTATCTTCAACATTCTTTCACAGACAACTGTCATACGAAGGAGGAGAAGAAGAAGAAGAAAAATATGTTATTTAAGTGTCACACAGCATCCTTACTTGAGACAAGTAATCATACACGGCAAATATGAGACACTAAAACACATTAAAAGAGCTAAGCGCATTAAAGGGACACTATACCCAGGCCTGACAACACTAATCACCCAAGGTAATGAGAGTGCGAGGAATTTTTTTTAGTTGCGGAACGCGGTCACGTGACACGAACTGGGCACCGCCCGGCAGCTGTAGATCATTTCGTAACCTCGGTGCAAGCGTGATCGCACCCATAACAAAATATGATTTTTACCCCAATATCATAAGGAATTCTAACTATTATTAGATAAATCCTTTAGCATAGTCAAAGCCTTGTCGTAACACACTCAGCTTCATTCTCAATGGTCAGTTTGGCTACATTTTTATAAAATGATTTATTGCAAAGAGGATAAACGTAAAATGGTTAAAATATATCACAAATGTCAACATTTAAAAAGAGGAGCCTGAAGGGAGCAATATAAGTTGTAAGTAATTATATACTTCCTGCGTCTTGTTGTAGCGACAGTGGTATTGAGAGTGTGGGTGACTGCTTGCAAGAGAACTATGGAATACGTAAAATATTGCCGACAATATTTAAGGACCACTGAAGTAGTGTTAATCATTTGACCTTTAAGATGGTTGCAGCTCGTATAGAAATTATGTGTTTGAAGTTTTATTCAAACCCAATTGCAATCCTGACCTGGGACTATTGATTTGTAAACTTTACTAAGGTTGGGGCTGCTATCAGTTTTTGTGCAGTTTCCGCCGGAATTCAGAAATAGATTTTAGGGATATCAGATAATAATCCCGCCCCCATCTATCTTTTTTTGACATGTTCACATTTAAGATCAAAGTTCATGTCACGATTTCTTAATTTATTTTGTTACTTTTGTCTACTTCAAACGCTAATTTAGGCTTTTTGGGGGAAATTTGATGAAACTAAGAAATTGTTCATCATATCTAAAGCAATAGAGGGCGGTATAGCACGGATCAACTGGGCCGTAGTTCAAATCTCGCCAGGGGCTCGGTAACGCTGTCTTCAGTAAGAACTGTCCTACAAAGGTTTAGATGAAGTAATGAAATACACAGTACCACCAACGGACCACCAACGAAGGAGCCGAGTAAAATCACTTGCATATCATCTTTTTTCCTAAACAATGAATGTATACTTAGATTTTGAATTTCTCTTGCTGTTTTATTAAATAAATTGCATATCATAAAGGTATAGATAAGACTACCGAGCAGGGACGGATGCAGGGTTTTCGTTAATGAGGATGGCTCCTATGATACAAGTGCAGCTATTAAATGATAGCTTCAAATCAATCAATCACAACCTAGAATCAATGCCTTAACATGGTGTGATGGTTTGTGTGTTTCGGCGACCCTAAGTGCTATGCCAGCTGTAGCTTTGATGTCACAGGTCGACTGGTAGAAACCAGACCATATACGAGGGGTTCTAAAACCTGCTGTCATTCTCTCGCTATTATTAGCAGCCCCGTCTAAGGACGGGGCTGCTATCAGTTTTTGTGAAGTTTCCATCGCCGCCGCCGCCGCCGCCGCCGCACTCGTACTACTAGCTATAACTTTTTTCCACTAAGCTTTCCAGAACTCTTATTCATACCTTATTACTCATACCTCGGGGGAACGATTTTGACACGTTCACTTTCAAGGTCAAAGGTCAAGGTCACGAGATATGTATTCACTCTAAGAATTCCTTGTAAACGCGATAACTTGAAAAGTTTTTGTGCTATGAAGCTCTAACTTGGTATATATCATCCTTGGAAAAGTAAAAAAAATTGAAAAGGTTTCGACTACAATCCGTCAAAGGTCAAGGTCACAGCAAGGTCATGACTTAAGCATGGTTTAGCGAAAATGCTTTATTTTAACTATGATCACTTTTAATCAATACATGATTGTTATACTCAATAAAAAGTGTTCAAATATTGTGTGACCTTGAAGGTCAAAGGTCATGAGATATGAGTTATTGCAATACCTTGTAAACACAATAACTTGAAAAGTTTTTGTGCTATGAAGTTTAGATTTTGTATATATTATCTCTTGAGAAGTACAACATTTTCAAAAAGTTTTGGGTACGAACTGTCGAAGGTCAAGGTCACAGCAAGGTCAACATATATGGAGAAAATGGATTAATTTAATTTTTAACACTTTATTTCATTACAATAATATTATACTCAATGAAATGTGTTCATTGATTGTGTGACCTTGAGTGTCAAAGGTCAAGGTCACGAGAAAACTCCCAATTTGGTGAGGCCTGTAAAAGGCGGAACAGGGTAAGGCGAAACCCCAAGTTCCGGGGCTGCTCTGCTTTTGCGGTATCCCGCAAACACTAATCTAGTTTTCGTCTGTTATCTTGTCTCTCTTTTGGATGGCAACAGTAACGTGTTTAATAAGGGAAATATTGTTTCAAACAGGTAAAACAAAAACTCGCTCACTCACTCAATTCTCACTTTGAATCATAGAGTATTAACGACTAGATTGACATGGTAAGAACTTGTTTTAGCATATATTAGCATTTTAAAACAACGACTTTTGGCATAATTTACTCTATTTGGAACTCTCTTGGGTTGGGTGCGTACCACCACACCTCCTCCTGAGTCCGCTAATGATGAGAATTCAGATATATAATGTAACCCACAACATCTAACAGGACTCGGCTTTCCTGCAACCAGCATCATAACGGGGGACATATGTTCTCGGAGGTTCAGCTCCAGTGTTTAGAAAGAATTCCAGTTCGTTTCCAACAAGCACAAATAAGTTGAACAACAACACTTTGGCACTTTAAAAAGTACTTCGCCTGATCTCCCAAGTTGTTCCTCATCTCTACCAGGTTCGGGAGACCCCTCGATCGGGTACTAACCCCGATCGGGAACTAACAGCCCGATCGGGATAGTAAAATTCTCAAAAATAGGGGAGAAAGTGTTGTTTTTCTTGTTCACATTTCCATATCAAAACGGCGCATCATGACGAATGAATCATTAGGTAAACAAATCTTTCACCCAGCTTTCTGTAAAAAGTGCGCATCAACACGATGCCGCAAATTGGTCGCAGACCCCTCCAAACAGAAGCCCCCTTTCATAATATTGCACATTATCGTCACCAAAAACAGAATTAAAGTCAATATTCACGCAAGGTTTAACAGCAAAGGAACTATCACCCACCTAACTTTCGATGTATCTCCCCTGCACCAACTAAACTCCTTCCGGTTTCCTGCAAAGGGGGGTAACGCACTTGATTAGAGGGTATACGGTGAAAACGGCGATAGACCAAAACGGCAACTAACAAGAACGGCGACAGGTCAGTCGAAACGACAATAAAAGGTAAGAGAAACGGCAAATCATATTTATTAGTAAATTGTATGTCAAATTAAATTGACAAAACGGCAACAATTATTTTATGAAAAGGAATTCTTTAATAATGATTATTTTGCTCACATTAATTTAATGCTAGGTTATGAGATAAGGATTTGCATAACATGAAAGACAACATTACATTGGATTTTTTTGAGAAACCTCATCATAAGAACCACGTTCATCGAATTTGACATACAATTTACTAATAAATATGATTTGCCGTTTTTCTTACCTTTTATTGTCGTTTCGACTGACCTGTCGCCGTTCTTGTTAGTTGCCGTTTTGGTCTATCGCCGTTTTCACCGTATACCCTCTAATCAAGTGCGTTACCCCCCTTTGCAGGAAACCGGAAGGAGTTTAGTTGGTGCAGGGGAGATACATCGAAAGTTAGGTGGGTGATAGTTCCTTTGCTGTTAAACCTTGCGTGAATATTGACTTTAATTCTGTTTTTGGTGACGATAATGTGCAATATTATGAAAGGGGGCTTCTGTTTGGAGGGGTCTGCGACCAATTTGCGGCATCGTGTTGATGCGCACTTTTTACAGAAAGCTGGGTGAAAGATTTGTTTACCTAATGATTCATTCGTCATGATGCGCCGTTTTGATATGGAAATGTGAACAAGAAAAACAACACTTTCTCCCCTATTTTTGAGAATTTTACTATCCCGATCGGGCTGTTAGTTCCCGATCGGGGTTAGTACCCGATCGAGGGGTCTCCCGAACCTGTCTACGGCTCGTCACAGCCCACAAGTATGTATAGCTTCTTGTAAAGCGACACTAACGCTAAGGTTATTAACTGGATATTAGGCATCAAGCAATCAAGTTTATTTCTGTAAAGTCTTAGGCCCACGTACAGTACAGGATAAAAATAAATGGGGTTACACAATAGTAGCAGAAGGTACAGTCATGTATAAGAAGAACGTTGTAACAATATATTTTTATGATATTTGAATAGTTTGTTACCAAAGAAAGATATTACATGTAAAGGTATTTAAAAAGGATTCTAGACTAACATTTCGTCCCTGAAAAAATAGTTCTTTACTTATCTTAGTTTTATTTTTATTAAAAAAGAAATAAAGAGGAGCCCTGAACTATAGTTAAAGCTGAGGTATCTAGACTTGCCACTATTTTCTAGACTTAAGAAGGCTCCTTTAATTGTTTTGCTTTAGGGTCTAGATAAAAGTATTGCTTATCAATGTGATATGGCAATGTTTTGAAATACTTACAACGCAAATATGATAAATTTTTACATTCAAATAAGAAAAAATTAAATTCTTTTTCTATAAAGTTATCATTTCAAATGGAACAAAATCTTTGATGTCTTGGAATACCATAAAATCTACCAGTATTATTAAATATTATATAGGCGTCCTAAATTACTGTTACATAAATACCTTGAAAGCCATTTTCTTCATACATAGAGATTTCTTTGAGAAGCATTTAGAAGCTGCTTGGTGAAGAAGAACAAGTAATAATGGATAGTCAACTTCTTTATTGCATGAAATGCGACGCTTGTTAACGGTGTTAGTATCTCCACCGAAACGTCGCATTTCATGCATAAAGAAGTTGACTATACAATAGAGATTGTCATGATCATATTGTGTTCTTAAAGGACACTTGTTCTTGATTGATTATTACTATATAGTGCATTGAGTTTGGATATAATCAACTACTGATTGTACACACGCTATCAGCTTAAACAATACATGATGAATACTTCAGAATATCTAGAATTGAATTTTGTCAATTGCTTACAATCAGGTTACTGCAAAATCATTCACAATGAGAAAAGATAACAAAACGAGGAGTGTAAAGTGTTAAGATTTATGTTTCGTTCTAAAAAGCCTTATGTGCCCTTTCATGAAACAACAAGCCAATTATATTTGAAGTTGAGAGGGTTTTGCAAAATTGTATAGGGTCATTATATATTCATACCTTAAGTACATTTATCCATGTCTGCAAACCTGTTTCAACAGAAAGCTGCTACACTTGCAAACTGAACAAAAAGCTTTGCACTGAGTGTCTGTGAGGGTTCTAAATGCAACCTGAGTCCTTGAGATATCGTCATCATCATCATCACCAGCATCGTCATCACCAAAACCAATACTTGCGCGTTCTTTCTCAGCCTCTGTAAAGGAATACCAATAAGACACAGATGTGGTTGAAAACGTTTCCGGTTAAATTTCAATAATAAAAGAAACGGGCAGTCAATTATTTTCAATTCCAGTCTTAGTAAACCTAGCCTAGATAATACCCGTTTCACTCATATATTGAGTCCAGCGAGATACAGTAGCGGGTCGCGTCGGCTGATCTATATATCGGCAACCTATGACCCCCCAACGTTGTGTGTGCGAATGACTATTGCGGCTTGGTAAGACCGATCCCTGACCCGCTATTACATCTCGCTAGTCTTAATATCAATAGACTGTTTCAATTCAAAAGAGCCATGCCGTAAAATTAAGCCTTCCTTTTGAGCTTTAATGATTGGTAAGAAAGGATTTCGTACACAGACTCCTTTGGAACTTCCACATAAAGCTGTTAAGTTATTTCGTTCATTCTGTACTACATCGTCATGTTCTCCCAACAGAGGTAGTACAAGTCCTAACACCGTATGCTCATGCACTTATCATTGGGGCACTACTTGATCTACCGAAAAAGGAGCCTTATTTGATGTATTAAAAGTTGATTGTGCATTCGGTAACGCTATTTTAATAGTATATCATGTATTATGGGGAAACTTCGAATGTGTTATTTGAGTACTCTTGACAGAATATTAGCATGGCATATGTTTTGCAAATACTTAATGTTGCATTTTTGGGTCTAAATTTGCCGCAGAAGCCCGAGAAGTACTCATATTCAAACACAGGTAAGTGGAGATTTTATTCATAACTAGCTCAAAAGCCAATATCTATAGACTCCAAATAGGGAAAACGTGAAATCGAAATGTCAATAACTTTGATAGGGGACAAGCTTGCCTACAATAACTGCGAATGAGGATGGTATACTTGAATTAACGGGGTAGACAACGTAAATCTAGTATTACTTAAGTTTAAATCAGCTTCTCTACTGTTTGTGGCAGGAGTGAAAATCCAATATTTTCATGTAAAGCGGGATTCGAACCCGGGACCTCCGGTTTGAGAGCCATACGCTCTACCTGTTCGGCCAAAGGGATATCCCTCCAGCCAATACTACTAGGAGTGTTTTTGACCTAACCCTGTAACCTTCACCCCCTTCGCGAAATGACTCGTCCAAGGGTCAAACTTTCGGGAGATATGCCTACGAAAGATTTCCATACCAATCAATAAAGTTTTACAAACATGAAAATTACCAAAGGTGTGGTGACATTAAGGAATAGTCTCGACCGACGCTGGGCGCCAAATGGAGCAGGAGTGAAAATCCAATAATTTCACGTCCAGCAGGATTTGAACCCGGGATCTCTGCGTTGAGAGTCAGATACTCTACCTGTTGGGCTACCTGTTTACCTAACCCAATCCTGTCTCAGGGACGAACGTTACGCTAACTCCACTTATCTGTACCCTGGGCTCAGAAGCAGGGTACATATTAGTGGAGTTAGCGTTCGTACTCTGAGACAGGATGACCTAACCCTGTCACGTGTATAAAAATAACAAAGAGAATAGAGATGAATACCAGAACAGGCTATCCGCGAGTGGTAGGCTCGGTAGTCTTGTGTCATGCGCAGTGTTGAGAAGACGAAATGGAAGAAGCACTCATTGTTCTTGAGGCCCCAAGTGACACCTATACAGTTCCTCGTCACCTCGCAGAGTCTCACACAATCCGTCTCCCTCCCGATACTCTCTATCAACATCCCGCCTTCAATCTTGCAATTTGTACAAAGACAAAGGCAAATTCTTGTCCCTGAAACAAGATTTTCGGATACAGTTCCTCAGGTGCGTGCTCTCTCCACTGAGGCAGATCAAGTCATGAAATGTTGATACAGCCTCTGTTCTATCATTCTCTCCCCACAGAGGCAGATCAAGTCATGAAATGTTGATACAGCCTCTGTTCTATCATTCTCTCCCCACAGAGGCAGATCAAGTCATGAAATGTTAATACAGCCTCTGTTATATTACGCCGAAATCCGTGGGTTCCGGCAGTTTTCCCTGGCGAAAAAGAATGTGTCTAATGCAGTACCATACAGATCAAATATAGTAATAATCATTTAACATTATGGTGCGATTTTCAAGTTTAATTCTTAGGCCTAAAGTAACCCTTTCGGATTCACTACCTGGCAGAGCAAGTATACCATTTACAATCGCGTCGTGATTTCAAAGACAAATTCTTGACCCTGATTTTTTTTAAGGATACATCACTCGACAGAAAAAAACGTACGCTCTATCGTCGAACATCATGGTGCAATCCTTCCCGTTGTAAAAGGCCATAAGTATGGATTTCAATTTTAACCAGATCTAACGTTCATCTTGATACCTATCACATCAACAAACACAAAACATTCATTTCTTTGTCACTTTAAGACAATTGTTGAATTATGACTTGTATCTTAATAACACATGTTCGAATCATTGTTAAATGTGTTAAAGTTCTGCATATGCACTGCAATACTCGAAACTAAACAACTGTATGACATTCACCTGCCGGCCACGAGTTTGTTTACCTGTGTCAAAGTTCAAATGTAGTATCATCATTAGGGTAAACTGGGAATTGGTTACCTTTCGTAACAACTAACACATAATAATAATTTTTTGGGATCAATTCTTACATTTATCATTTTATATCATAATCTCACGCCAATTACAATTCCTCAAAAAAAACATAGGGTCATTGAAGTTCAGTTTTCTTTTTTTGATTTTTCCAAATTAATTTAACAAATTTTCAGTACAATGTTGGCACCATAATGAGGCACCTTACGCTTTTTAACCGAAATGTTTCGAAATGCCAACTGACTTACAGATTTAGAAGCCCTCTGCTGCATCGGTGATTGCTAAACGTGATCCTGCATTTGGAGCTGTTGTATTGAGACAATCGTCTTGAAATGTGATGACAAAAATGACTTTTACTACAAACGATAATAACTTTTGGTAGGCCTACAACGTTGATTGAATGTACAGTAAGGATCACATATTACGATATATCATAAGATATATACTACTCAAACAAAGAAACGCATAGCTGAAAACAGATTTAATTATTTAGTATCAGGAATGGTGGCCAGAATTTGGAAAACATTTTTGAACATGTATTGTCAAGTGAAAGTAGAGACCAGAGTAAATGACATGTATGCGAAGGTCAAGGTCACTTTTAAGTCAATATCTTGAACGACCTCAAATAGGAACATTTTTACCTTTACATTCTCGTCCCATAGGCTGGACAAATGTCACGTCAGAATGTCTTTAAATGTTCTGATGTTCTTTCCAAAACTTCCCCAGCATGTTACATAAGGAGCCAATGCACCCAGATGGGCGTGGTCATCCAAACTTTTCATTACCCAGGACAATCAAGTGTTATTCAATGCTGCTCAAACTAATGCCAAAACCTTGTTAATTTACCCAAAAACACATTGAATATTGTGTTTATATTGTGTTATACATATTTGTGTTTATCCTTGGCTGTTCGTACAGCTCTCGAACTAGTTCATTGCATTTTTCGTTTGAACTTCAGTTTGTAGAGTCAAGAAATTCACAATTGTCAGTTGATTTTCAAACCATCAAAACCCCCGGTTTGATTGAAAATTGGACCGTTCATCATATCACGCGATATATTTACACTAATTCAAAAGCAACAAAGGGAACATATTGTACACTCTAACTTCACTCACCAGAACCCACGTTGCAGATATTCTCAAACTGGTAGTGTTCTGTAGAGAAAACCCACTGGCCCTGAGGTCTGCCCCTGTGTACCCAGCACCTGGACTGTCCCACATCCCAGTCCACTACAATTGCTTTATTGGTCAGCAGGAGGTCGAGACAAGCCATCAAGTTGTTCCCTTTCCATTGTGTAGTCCTCCGGTCTGTCCTCGCTCTAGCCCTCAACACGATACAACGTGGTTCTGTAACGAAATCTCAGAAAATAACAAATAAGTAATTTATGTTGAAAAAGGAGTATGTTGAGAGGCCTAAAAGGGCAGAAGAACGTTTATTGGTTTGGAGGTCAATAAATTGATCTCTCGAAAACAATAATATAAAGAGGATATTATATGAGTGTCCATGACATACTACGTTTAAGACGCGAGTGCCTAAATATTAGTACTTCCCGAGCGAGATGTCATGGGCACTAATATAATATTCTGTTTATTACCGAAATCCCAAATTTAACGAAAATACTCAAAAACTACATCTAAGCATGAGCCGACTAGCCGCCGTCGACCCGTTTAGATTGTGACGTCATAGGTGAAACGTGACGTCAAAGCATTGTTTATAACGTGACGTCACAATGAAAAAGTGATATTTTGCCCTAGGGCAACATATGAAAAATATGAACCTCGATAAGACTGCCCTCGTAGGTAATAACATACAATTATAGACTAGTGATGAAGTCAATACCTGTTTTATAGACCCGAGGAAAACAATATTGACCGAGGACGAAGTTATTGCAAGACCATGTTTTCTAATCAAAGACTACCATTCCAAAATGAACGTACCGGAATCCATATTGCTTTCGAAAGTAAATAAAAGGTGTTCACACAAAACAGGCCAACAGATTTGGCTTAATAATTTTAACACATTAATAGGTTGAGTGATGACAAAATTGAAAATTAATTGGGAGCAAAGTTGAAAAATATAACCCCCAACAAAAATATGTGCAACCCTCCTTTTAAAATGTATGTTTTTGTTAATTCTGCTTTAAGAAATAATTGATTGATAAGGAGTACTTTGTTAACAACATCTATCGTTTTGCATTCTTTAAAAAGAATAATAACCAAATGTGGTAAAGTTACTTTTGGACAGCTGTTTGATGTTTATATGTTTATTTAAAAAAAACAGTCGTCGTTTTGTGACTGGTAACGTATCACTACACGATTACGCGACAGCGACGTCACAGCGTCAATTCATTTTACAATCAGCGTTCTTATTGGCTTATTCAACATGCTCCAATGGGCCGATCTGTAAGCACAGACAATGGGGCCCGTGATGTGGAGTGCGAACCAAGGAGAGTTGAAAATCTTCACGTTTTAGTCGTGACGGGTTGAAGATGCAGAAAGGTACAAATGAAAATCACTGGAACCGAACCCTAAACATAGATAGAAGTGTACATATCTATCTATATATAAGAGAATTCAAGGTATGACATGGTATGGTCAATCTAAATAAATTTAGATCAACAGGTTTTATATTTGGTCATGACCAAATATAAAACCTGTTGATCTAAATTTATTTAGATTGTGGTATGGTACGTCTGCTCTATTGCCAAAAATTGAATCTCGAATCTGTCTCAGAAGTTTACAAAGAGTAATTTAGCTACATGTCGTAATCCCAACCTTGTTATACCTTGTGTATATGTAAAAGCGATATAATTATACAGATATATAAAATTCCTCAAAGGCATTTAGAAGTTGGTGTGATAATACAAGACAAATGTTAAGGATAACAACTTCTTTATTGATTCTTTATTGATTACTTCCACTTTATTGGCTTCATGTTTATCTATGTATATGAATACCATACTGGATATTTCATTATCAGTCACCTGAAGAAGGGGCAAGAATTGGCCCAGAAACGTCGTGAGAAATCAATAAAGAAGTTGTTATCCATAACATAAGTCTTGTATTACAGATTTATAGTTATATAGGTATATAGCTATATATATGTCTTCACATTGATTTATACATCCGGGTCCTGCCGCCTGTGAGAACATGCCTGTAAACCCGATATCGTAAATAAAATGTAGGTAAAACGTAGATAAGAAAGACCCACCCCTCTATATCATTGAGTATCCTCAATTATATATAGGGGTGGGTCTTTCACTCAATTATATAGTGGGGTGGGTCTTTCTTATCTACGTTTTACCTACATTTTATTTACGATATCAAGTTCCTGTGTGTAAAATATACACCTTACCACACGTTCTTTTATCCATCTTTATAACCGTGACTCCTTTCTGCTGTTTACTCTTCACGGTTCTTCCACCCGACCACAAGCAGCGCTTCGCCGCGGAGATCCACTCTACTCCTCCACAGTACCCCATCAGAAAACACGCAAACCGACAACTTTGCAAAGAATCCGCCCACGGAAGAATTTGTGTTCGTTCGAACCGACTTGAGCGCATTTCCTCAGCACAGAGACTATCTGGAATGAAGTGAAGCCCTGTTATACACACGACATCTTTCATATTTTATGATTTTAGATTTGTGAATTATTAACTTTTTAACGTTTATGATGTATCATGTTAGTTGAATGCTTTCAAGGAAACACCCATCATGGAATCTAAATAAAACCCAACTTATTTATTTTAGTTATTTAGTGAGAAACTATTTGAAATGAAGTGAAGATCCTTGTTTTACACACGCCATCTTGTTTTGTGATTTTAGATTTGTGAATGAAGATTCATAGGCTCCGCAAATTACTTACTTGTCAGTCAGTTTTATACTTTTAAGGAACCGTTCACATCCTTCAAGGAATCTTAATAAACCCCAACTTTCTTTGACTTTAGTTATTTAGTGAGAAATGTAAATAGTTAACAAGGGTTCGACTCTTGTGACACTTAATACACGAGCTATTAAAATTACAATATATGATCCTTATGACCTTTTCCCCACTAATTCTATGAACTGTAGTGCCACTCGAAAAAATAAAAAAATTAAGAGGACACAATTTTTTTAAAGTAAGGGCTTGTATTGTGATACTGAGATTCATGTTACTCATGTTATCATGACCAGTCTCTTCTGTCAGTGCAAACGCATAAGCTTAAACCTTGTGGTCCATTCAATCTGCTGCAGCTACTCATAGAACTTGTCTGTCCCTTGACTTGAAACTTTCACCACTTCTTCCTTTCTATATAACGTTACACTTAATTGATTCTGCAGATTGCTTTTATTGTAAATTTATGTCTATATCTTGTATCTAAATTCTCAGCGCTTTAAACATTGTTGACTTGTGATGTAATTCAGCGCTTTATAAAAATCCGTATTATGATAATTTTACCAGGCAAGCGAACACCATAACCCTTTGTCAGAAGCCAGCAGTTTCCAGGCCGTTTAGAGTAAGCATTCCCTTTAAAGGAGATACATCTGCGAGCCTTGGGGTTCCACTCGATGGTCTTACACTCGCCATGTTTCTGTTCCAGACAATCAGCCACACATTGGAACAGGTTGATCCGGAAGCGGGTCGGATCTCGTGCGCTCCTGTAGGTGCAGTACTGGGGTTTGAGGGACAGGGACACGATACTTTGTGGTTCTGAAACGAAATTAACAGTCATTTAACATTTCGTTGGTAGCGTTTATTTTAGACACAAGTTTAATTGGCGCTCCAATAAATCTCTGTGTGGCTTCGTTAATCCTTAAGAAGAAGAAGAAAAAATAAACTATCACTTGATGAAATGTGAAGCCTGTTAGCTCATCATTGGTATATGAGTTTTTGTGATGAAATTGTACATAAAGCCTCAAAACCAAAATGGTAGATGCAAGAGCAAGTCGGCCCCAGCAACTATCTACACCGAGTCGGTAATTAAAACAATCTTCGCAGTTATCTTTTATCCGTTTGTAACAACGTTTTTAACAAAAAAATTGTGTGTGCCATTTTGATGTGTCACTTCGCCCGGATTTTTGCATATTTTAAATGAAGATAGATTTAAAAAAGTATATTATTGGCAACAAAAGAAAGTTGTAGTTGAAATAAGCCACTTTGAGAGCGAGAACGCTTTCTATCAGTGTGCGTGCAACATTTATTTTAAATTGATAACATCAAACTTCTCCACCACAATAAAAGTACTTATTCTTAAACAACTGTCAGTGTATTACATGCAGGAAGTTAATAATCTGGTACCGTAAAGATAGTCCTGTATTTTTGTAATACTGAACGTAAATTTCTGGTAATATAATGTTATTAATCATGTTTTTCCTTATTGGTCTAGTTACAGGTCCGAGGTCTGCTGTATTAGCCCGAGGACCTGTAACTGGGCCAATATGGAAAAACTTGATAAATGACATTTTTCTTAATTAACTTTTTTGTGATTTATTTGTACAACATTAGAGAGTTCATTTTCATCGAAATCAAAATTATAAAAAAGATTGGTGAACTGTAATATATGTTGAAAGTTTTGGAGCGATAGCTTCGGACTTGCGCCATTTGTCGTATTGGCCCAGTCTGCTCGTATTGGCCCAGTTTGGTCCGTATTGGCCCAGCTTGCCTGTATTGGCCCAGTTGCCGAAATGTATAGTGTAGGCCGTTCAGATTGTATTAGTTCCATATCATTGATAGTTAATTAATAAGTGTTGATAAAGGTAAAACTCAGACTCACACTCTTTATTTCGTAGAGGATGGCCTGTGAGGCCTATAGTACATTTACTCTAAGCGCCTTAGAGTGATATAGTTTCAAATAAGGCGCTATATAAATTTTGTATATTATTATATGAATACACTTTGATCATTAGTTTGTTACGAGAGCTATATTATTTATGTTAGTAGGATTTTGACTGGACAGCAATTGAATAACTTTAGATTAAATGGATACTTGTGAAATGGGTATGTAATGTATAGGTAAAACTTTACTTACGAGAAGGGCCAGGTAGACCAAGGAGCACGGCAAGAGTTAGAACGGACCCACAAGTCATTGATGAATTATTTCAGTACACAGAAACAATTTAACAGTTCCCAGGTACACATGAGTTTTTCCTTCGATATATTGAAAGATTCAACGCACATAACCTTTGAGTTCGTGCTTAAAGCGACAGCTTGTTGATGAAGTAGAATGTATATATGAAATCGATAAGAATAAATCCTTCGAGAGAACATTTATGTCTTCCTAAAAACGATAAATTCTGGAGGATATTTAAACATTAATGGCTAAAATAGATAGTTTTGTTGATACGTGCTATCAAGATTGCACTCACCGATCTTTATTCATATAGGCCACACAAGGAAGAATATCTTCAAGGGGCAGTGGCAAGTTTTTGGAAAAATTTATATTTTTAAATGTTCACTGATTATTGTAAGTTATTGCTAAATGTGTTACTGTGATAGTGTCAAAAATCTCATTAATCAAACCAATCATCCGTAGTTAAAGAACAAATTACATATATTCACATAAAGTCCATTGGTGGCCATTTTTATGTGATAAACTTTTATTCGTTTTGTGTAAGAAAAAGGAATCGCACTTTACATAATTTATTTGATTTATTACTGCTTCATTAAATTTAAATATATTGTCTTTCAATTGGAACCATTTATTTTACTTTTCCTGACATCACCTTATATTCCCCCTAAAAAGATGCTACTACCCCCTAAAGAGATCATTTGTGACCTTCGTAAAGCTTCGTTTTTGTTAGGGAAGTAAATGCATGTATCAGATCGGAAATTGAAATTCCATCATCTGTCATTAATTCTAAATCAATCCTACTAGATCAATCACGGTCTTGTTGTCAATTTCAGAATTGCCAGTGAAGCCTGGGTCTCCCTGTAAATAGCTTTGCATTCATTTTTTTTAAAGTTTTAAGTGTATTACTAATATGCAAGTTTTGTATATTTGAGTTTAAACAAATAAGTATTGGTTGTAAGAATTCTATGAACGACTCTATACTGGAACCAGCGTAATTTAACTTCCTCTGTTGTTCCAGTCATTTTTAAATAAATGCTGTTCCAATTCAAATTATGGAATTGTGCCTCCCATTTTATCTGACCTTTTGTTTTTAGGTCAGAAAAGATAAATAAAGAATATATATGTTTTGCCCCTGACTTCCGACTATGAAGTTTTTGTAGCGTATATCTACAATCTAAGACAGTATCAGCTTCACTTCTATACAGAAAATGATTTGTGTACATTTTGTCAAAGTGTAAATGAAACAATTACACATTTGTTATGGGATTGTAACTTTTCTCAGTTATTTTGGAATGACTTCTGCTCTTGGATAAAGACATGTTCACATGTTTGTAACATGAACCTCAGCCTTGAATTAATAATGTTTGGTGTAAAGGAAAATATAGTAACAGACAAAATCTTTGATTTTATTCTCTTGTTTGCAAACTTTTTCATTTATAAATGTAAATATCAGAAATGTAAACCACAATTTAAAAGTTTTTAAAAAGAACTGTTTGTCAGATATAAAAAAGAAAAAGACATAGCTTTTAGCAATTGCACTGCTGATAAATTCTATAAGTCTTGGATGATGTATCATATTTTATTCTCTTCAGAAGAGCAGCACAAGTAATCTGTATTATTCTGCCATATTAAAACACCAAAGAATTATTTTCTTATGTCTTGTTAGATAATAAAAAGGGGGATTGTGTTTGAATGTGTGTGTGTAAGTGAGTGAGTGTGCTATCTTTGTATAAAATCCCAGTAAAATCTTGTATCTAGTTTTTATGTTCAATAATCGATACAGTATAACGAAATGCATATTGTATGTGACCTTTGTCTCCCTGGAATGAAGGTCAATTCATGTAACAGGGGTGGATGAATAAAATGTTGAAAATAAAAAAAATATGCAAGTTTTTGGAAAGTTTTACCCGTTAAATTAATTAATTTATGCTATGAAATATCAAGGCTTTATATAAGAAATCAACTTATTTCAAAATATTGAGAAATGAAACTTATTAGTCGAGAATTACCAAATTAAAAAAAGTTTCTGTAAGTACAACAATTTCGAGTTCCGAATGTGCCGATGATTATCAACTATTGACCCTTGACACAAGTTGTTCTCGGAGCGAAACTTTAATTATCTCCCTTTCCTGGACTATCAGCTGTCCACGCAAGACAGGTAATTAAATTGCTTTCGGGCCCACCATCAACAAGGAGAATCATGTGAACGTTGAGTCGGGATTGTCGAGGATGCATATTTCATACTTTAGGAAGTCAACCTAGCTGAAGCGGCCTTAAAATCCTCAAATCATCGGGCCAACAGTTGTCAAGCGAACATGCTTTTTCTACACAACGGGTCTTGATTCAACTTTGAGAAATATCAGTTTACGCCATGCATTGTATCAACTGAACACACGCAGTTATTTATTTCCATATTTAGCCTGACAACACGGACAACATTATTCATAATATCCGATTTTTTTCAAAACTTTATACAGAGGTTTTAAAGAATCTAAATTAAGTAGAAGATAACCTCTTAATCGGGAGCAGGTATGTTTGTGAGTAGAAGCCTTATTGAGTATTAAGCTATTTTTAACAAAAGCTAAAGCTGAAAAGGGATTAGATAAGATTTTTTTTCATCTAAGAAAGGCGCCATCAAATGATCATCAAAAGTTTTAACTAATGTTTCAATTATGTGTTTTTAATTACAAATATTTCACAAGAAAAGACTGAACACGTCCCAAAAATCCTATTGCCGTGATATTCATAACATATACATATTCCTCATTTACGACCGATCAACTCTTAAATAAAATCTCATTGCAGTCAGTTCGGCCAATCACGTTCCTCGCTGCTGTTCTGATTTAAACTCTGTGCAAATAAGACGTGCCAGATGACCTTTGCACCCAAATCAATCAGATATAAGGTTATATCTTGTGAATATTCTGTTGTACCACCAAGTTGGTTTTATGAGAATATACAGTTGAATTGAATTTTAATTATGTTCTCTTAATTATGGTCATACAACATGTTTGGTGTGTTGATTGATATCGTCTGCTCATCAGATGCTCATATTATAAATGCTTTTTCAATCAACGCTCTTGAGGTTCAAAACTCAGAACAGAAACATCCCCGGGTACGACTGCAATGTGTTCACAGATTTCAATGAGATTGCTTCCACGTTATAATCCACATAAACAGAAACACTGACATAAAGGAAACTCACAGTGTTCTGCCCTAATAGATTAACAACATAACAAGTGTCACGGAGCCAGCTAAATCAAGAACTTTTACAAAGCCACTTGTTGCCGTAGAACCGTCTATTTCAAGAAACACTCTCATTTGTTTCAAAACATATATTTTTACTCGAGATATGATCGTTGATATTCAATTTTGTGACATAAACATCACATAAATTTATTACCAAATGATAAATATATGATAATTACTTATTTCCATGAAAATATAAAAACAGAAATAAAAACTTGCAGATGTCGAAACAAAAAGGCTATTATCCTACCTCACGTAAGAATCTCGATCTCTGATTGGTTCACGTGACCCTGGATAACTACTGATATTACCCTCTTGAGCGGGAGGATAAATTATTTATACACCCACCATGAACCAATCACGAAAAAAGCGTGCAAATTGAACTTATTTATACACCGCCATGAAAAAAGCGTACAGATTGAGCTCCTTGAAAAGTATGTTTCGTGGAATACATTGATGTAACCTTTGCTCAAATAATATGTACCTTTATACAAACTAAAGTCAAAGTAATTGCAAGCTAAATAAATGCAAAACAACATACATGTACATATTGCCATAATTACCTTATTAATCTAAGATTTGGTGTTTAAAAGGTTTCTCGTCGAAAAAAATGTCAATATTGTGTCGCGGCTTTCTTGATCATTGCATATGAGTATCGGTTCACATTTCTTCGAAATATCAGTATTCACTCACTGTTTCCTTGTGTGTCTTGCAAGGGAAATTGTTTAACATCGAAATTATGCTTCAAGAACTGTGTTCATAAAAAGAAATTCCTCTGACTAAGCGAAGCACTGACACGATTGATGATGTAGTTTTCAAAAACAACACTTCCGGTTTGTGACCCTGACCTTTGTCATGTGCCTCAGCAGTTTTTAACCTTTTTAAATATGCGTTGTGTTTAAACATTCGGTAAGATAAATTCGTTATAACATTGCAAAGCGGGTTAAATAGGTATTTATTATTTCCTTGAAAGGTTTTATGCAACTCGCGTTCCGCTCGTTGCATAATACCTTTCGCGGGAATAATAAATACCAAAAACCCCGCTATGCAATGTTATAACTTATAATGTATTTGGATACTAATTATATTATCTCTCACGTGACAATGTTAATGAAATGTCATGTTTATTTGTACATAATAATGGGCAGGGATTTGTTAATCCTAAATGTTGTGTAACTGCCTGTCTGTCTGCCTAATCTATCACACACTTCATCATGGTGACGTGATAGTGTGGAGATGGATACATGTTCTGGAGTCGAGTGAACACATTCTTTTTTTATTGGTCTCACAACTTTGTTTTTACCATGTTTGTATGTTAAACCAACCATGTTTCCTATAATTTTATGTAACGCGTATTTTTACTTAAGCGTATTTCACGGGTTTATCTTGGTGGTTTCCTTTTACAACATAAATGCTCTCAAACACGTATTAAATGGCATCAATAGAATTGTAAAGGAAATGCTAATGTCATCATATGCCTTTAATTGTTATCAGGGTCTCGATACAATCCGCTAATACTCTAACTATCATAGGAACATGACCTTAGGATCAAGATACGACCGGTAAGTGTATTGGCTGTACATACGTAACTCCCGCCCGATGCTGAAAATCGCAAATCACCCGCAATTATTATCTCGTATCTCGCAATGTGGAATTTCACGTTGCGTGTGTGAAATTTTTTGGTGAGGAGAGTACTACCGACTCAAATGGGGGACTGTTGTTTGAAATAACTTGATGATGCAATTTTTACGAACTTGAACTAGTGTCAGTCGAAATCACTGTATAACTTAAGTCTTACCGCATTACCTTGTGTGAGCCTATAATCTAAGTTACTGAGATGGAGTTCGATAGTTCATTTAGATTCCGATTTATCAGAGGTGAAGGTCATTGCACTTACAAAACGAATTGTGACACCCATTAGTGAGACCTATATTACCCATTGCGGGGATTTGCGTGTATGGCTATACTGTTCAGTTGAATGTTAGACATGACTTCAGTGCAGTGAAGTGTTTCTTCCAAAAACCAAACCAAAAATGGTAATAATATTATCACTTTCTTCTCCCAAAACCAACACTCCTTTTGAATCCCTTTATACAAGGTCGTAACACATATTTGAAAATAACATCCTAGACCCATATGTTTCTATATCTATAACATGAGAATTTAAAATAACAAACACTGATATCACAATAAGCTTATGGGTGTCGATTGTCGAATGTTAGTACAACAAAGCAGGGAGTAAGAGAGGAATGGTAAAGTCTAGATTCTTTACAAGCATTCTCCTCAAGTCATTTTTCCTCCAAAGTTTTTCATTTTTCTCAAGTTGTTCTCTTTTACTTCACTCTCTGCACTTTCAAAACTTGTTGACCTTTGTCAGAATCACCGACCCAACCTTACTAGTTTTTCCGAACCATCCTTTCTTTTTACGTTGTTTTTCTCGACATTGGTTTCTGGAATAATACTCATTAAAGTTGGTTGCTATGACAGCGATGGGCATTGCAAGAATCAGAAGCCCACAAAGTGCACACATTGTTCCCATTCCGCGACCAGCGTACGACAGCGGGTAAAAATCACCATATCCAAGAGTTGTCATGGTTACCAGTGCCCACCATATTGAAATGGGAATGGTGTCGAAATGATTGTTATCAAACTCGCAGTAGAACTCGAAGGATCCAAACATCGTCGCTAGAATCATGATGCAAAACAACAGGAGCGTCAGTTCCCTCAGACTCGCCTTCACGGCAAGCATCATGACCTTTAACCCCGTAAAACGCTCAGCCAATCGGAAGAACCGAAAAAGCCTCAGAATGTAGAAACTCTTCAATGTGAGAAAGGTGATGTAGAGCTCGAGCGAGAGCTCCAGAAGACCCTCCTGGTATCCCTTCTCGATGGCGAAGACTGCCCAGCCCATAGCAACCGTGATGACGTCCACCCAGTTGAGGAATCTCTTAAAGAAGCGGACCTTGTGAGGGCAGGAGAGGAAGTGGAGGACCAGCTCCAGAGTGAAGACGCTGAGACAGATGAGATCGGCCGTGTAGAGGACGGGATGAGGCTGGGAGTTAATGATCATCTTCAGTTTGACGTTGTTTTGATCCGTCACCAGCTTCTCCATCATGTTGGCGCTGATCCTCTCCCGGCCAGTAGCTATCCTCGCTATCCTCACGTCCGGCACCGTCTCCATGCAGTAGATCACAGCAGAGGCGAAGATGAACATCATGAAGACGAAGTTCCATATCTGAAATACAGAACAACTGTGTCACTTTGCAGTTTATAATTATCTTCTAAAGTGGTTAATAACGCAAAAGCTTTCCTTGTACTTTCTGCTGAGATTAAGGTGCATCATTCAATTTACACGTGATCTGTTGGTTCGTGTCTGAAATACAAAGGGGTGTATCAGTCATTTTACAGTCTATGGTTCTATTGTCACTGTGTACAATGGAAGGTGAGCACGTAGGCAACTTTTCTCTACAAACATGGATGATGCGACCAAATGACAGGTGATTACTTTCCCTTGATGAATTTCACATACAAATTTAGAGTTTGGAAGTGTTTCTACCGAATAGAGTGAAATCTTGAAGTAAATAAGATATACGAATTGGCAGAAGACTCCCATTACATATTTAGATATACACGGTTGACCTAAATTCATTAATTTTCCTGTCTATTTAAGTTTAACAACAGATCAACGTGGACTGTATCTACATACCTTTTAACATTTCCATACTTTATCGCCGCTGCAATTAATTTCTTTAGCTTTATTTACAAGCTGTTTATGCATGAAGGTGGCATATTGTCTTTTTTTGTTCTTTATCACCGTTGTATTGACCAGAGCATTAAATGGTCTATAGAAGGAACTACAATTTGTTTGCAACTCTTCATTGCATATATTTTCGTGTCAGATACACTTGACTACTTGACTACACTTGACTTACTGAGATGTTTTAGTTATTACCTATCAGGAAGTTATCTACTAATGTAAGACCAGTCTATATTGACTAGACATAGATTCTTGATATTCAAAGAATGCATTAATTTCGTGTTCAATTACGTTTTCAAGAAGCAAATTAAAATCAATTCTTTTACTAATACTATTTTACCTTATTTTGGCATTCAAATGACCATGCGAGATGATTTCAATAATTTACCAAAAACATCACGGACTGTCTATCAACAGCGCAGTGTCAAACTGGTTTAGAGCAACTTTAAATGGCCCTGGTCTCACAAGCGCTTGATGCATGGGCAGTGCTCATATACTATATATAACAAGGCTTTCCAACCGGCATTTTGATCCCGAAATAAACATAATTACAACGTATTCTTTTGGTGACATCAGTTACATATCACTTATAACGTGTTTCCAAATGCCTCATCTTTCATTCGACATTGATCTTATACATACATGTATGTCACCTTCATGATAAGAATTTATTAGCGTTTAATTATTTCAGGCGATTCTTACGGCGTCATATTTCGGGATCAAAATGCCGGTTGGAAAGCCTTTTTATAAATAGTATATGAGCAATATCCACGCCCCAAGTGCTTGTGCCTGGTCTGTCATGTTAGATAATGAGGTTCCTGACACTGATCATTTAATTAATTTTAGATATAAATTTGCAGTAATTATTGTAATTCGAACTATGGAAAAATCTCTCAAAAAATCAAAATTAAGAATTTCCTTCCCCCAAAAATACAATGTTTATTGATAGGGCTGCGGGTTAAGCATTGTTATTGTCGAACTATGGAAGAAGTCACAGTTAATGATTAAATATAGAACAGTTATATAGTTTTAATATGTATTTAGGCTTCTGGAAATATTCTCCATCTCTATTCTCTACATGATTTAGTTTAAAATAACAATCTTAACCCCTCGCAGGTCCTTTATGGAACGACGACAAACATGACACCTGTCCAGGAGAAAAGAAAATTTCTCTGAAACGGAAAAGATTCATATGGATGAATCGTTTGAGTGAAGATGAAGAGAAGAGAGACGTGTTGGTCTCATCTCGCAGCCAAAACGAAGAAATGGTCAGCAGCATTTCTCAGGTCAAAACACGTCATCCGGCTGTAACGACTACCTCAAACGATGACAAGGCTCCCGACAGAACCCTTACATAATTTTAAAAATGTCAACAAAAACCTAATTAAAGTTGTCCCATGGTTGTTTGTCGTTATTTGAAATTGAAGGTATTTGTCAAACCGTTGCAGTTACATTGATCGTGATACATTCTGTTTTAGTCTGTCATGAGAAGGGTTAAATGAAAGTAGTTCCGGCTGATTCTTAGGTGTAGTATAACTAACAGTTTGGTTAGTTATACCACGGGTCAGAACAATTGTCGTGGTATAAGGGGGGAATTATCTATTTGCATTGAACCCCAATCATGGGCCAATGAACATAATTGTTATCATAATTTCCATTTCCATTTTTTTTTAAAACCCTGAAATGTAAGTTTCGAGGTGTTTTAGGTTTATGATAATTGAAGAACTATTGAATTGCTGTTATAGTGATTAATAACTCTATAGCTTCCCTCGTGTATTCTGATTAGAGTTACATGGAGAAGGAAGCATGAAACAGATATGTCAAAAGTTTAATTGCTCTTTTTTTCACAAACCTGCCTTTTTTCTAATATTAATCGTTTGATTTAATTGATTATCCAGTATTTGCTAACATTATATATCATTAATATGTGTATCATGTGACGTGATACAAAGAAATAACCATGCAGACACATATTCAAAATTCAATATTTGTTTACGTTTGGTATTGATTTGGTTTAAAGGAACTGTAACTGTAACTAAATTCAACTTTACAATCGATGCTAGACAATCGCAAGGCCGACATGGTGAGTATATTTTCTTCAAGTACTTAAGACTGGTTATTTGCTTAACTTATGTGTGTGTTTTGCATGTTGCCCGAGAAAAAAATTATATCTTGGCTGATCGACAGCATGTTAGGGCTTTTTACAGACAATAGATTTTTACAGCTTGCAGTGAGATGACGCGAGTCGTCTACTGCCTGATATTTGACTCAACATTTAAGGCTTTTTAAAGCATTTACAGAACAAATAAGAATTTTTAGGGAAGTTTTGTATATAGTATTGTAAATATGGGTATTGTATAAAATTTGTTTCTTCAAGATGCAATCTTCTTTTTATTTTGGATCTTTCGTCGCCCCATATTACGCACAGTGAAATAATTGTTTAAGTGAAGAAAAATATTTATTGAGTGTTAAATATTAAATGTCATGTGAAAATTTAGATCTGAGCAAACTCTTTAACCTTAACAGCGCAATACACAGAAGAATAGCAAGCCGGCGCCCACAATAAGAGTTCTGCATAGAAGGACGCACTCACCATTTATATAATTACGACTGTTATTAATGACGCAAAGCGACGCGGCAAGGGAGCAATAACTCATTGCTAATTCATGACCAGGCCTACAGTAATATTGATAGAAAGGTTGTGCTGAAACATAAATGCTAATTTAGCTTTTGATTTTATCGAATGTAGATTTTTCAATTAATCCTTTCATTCGTGAACGACGGTAACAACATTTTTAACGGGAATATCATTTTCCGGGAAAATGCCATGTTGATAGGGACGTCGTGACAGATAGTGGGAGTGACACTATTTAACAGAAGAGATTGTGGTCAAATTGACATATTTGAGTTATTATTCAATTGCAAAACTCTGTTTAAAAAATATTATTTTCTGCATACAAGTTTCTACACACAAACAAATAATCGGAAACGTTTTTGAATAATAAAAATGCATGAAATGAACTCTTGAAATCACAAATTCCCTGCAGGAAAAGGTTATAGCATTTAATCCTCAAAAACAAAAACAAAAACATTAAAACATAATTATTTGCATGCCCATTATCAAACTTTAAGCCAGAAAAGGAAACTTTCATGGGGGACGGGCGGTACAATGGTACCAGAAAGTGCGGTTAATTGTAACGCCATGTCGTGTCGCTGCTTTGTCGTCTGAATTTGCCTTCCCGCGAACATAAACGACTGTTTAAGAAATTCATTGAAAACAAGTATTTGTCGTATATTGGCCATTTTGAAATGAATGCGTGAAATTTTGGGGAATTATATAATTAATTTGTCATTTACGTTCGTATCAAAGCAAAAGTATATATGTAAAAATTGCGAGTGGCACTATAAACTTTCACGGTCAAAGTCAAGATAAAATTAAGTATAGTAGTGAGAAATTTGATTCAGATCAATTTTCTTATCAAAGTTCTTTCAATTTTCAGCTGGTATGTTTCGATCGATTGAAAATCATTATGGACATAAGCATGTTTTCATAATTTAACATTTTGATTGATTTTGTTTCGGGTGGACTGATGTAGTTTTCCAATTTATAAACATGTTGATCGATTGAGGTTTCATGTGCTTCGTTATCGGAGCAGTGTTTTCAGTTTATTATATGCTAAGCGGTGAGAGACTGAGTTTTCTCAGTTCTAGAAACGTGTTCTCGCCACTGAGTGTGATATCACTTTTTCAAGTCAGTGAAAATATCACAGAGGGGATGACGTCATGTGTACAATGGTTTGACGTCACTTTTACAATCAACGCGACGTCATCGCCGTCGCTAAGTTACGATCAACATTGGTATGACGTCGCCAGAAAACTCTCGAGTCAAAGCCTTTTGGACATAAATTACCACATTTTCGATCTCAGAGGCATATAATAAACAGAATATCTTTTGTTTTGAGTGTGATATCACTTATCTCTCATCTCGTGACGGGTTAAAGCCTATATTTTCACTCGTATACTGGCTCTACCCCGTCACTCGATGAGAGATAAGTGATATCACACTCAAAACAAAAGATATCCTCTATGTCTCTTAGCTTTGATTACATCGATCATATTTCATGATTGACCTATCTAAAGGGTGATGGTTTGACCGCCGTATCTAGAGGGTGATCGTTTGATATTCGCCAGTTCCAGAACACTTGGTTTTACAGCAGTACCCACTGGGGTCGCAACTTTCAACAAGTTACATACTGTAAAGTCAACGGAATTAATTCTATTGATCAGGTTAAGATGTTAATTTTTTCTTTCTCGTTTTAACAGCTATAAAGAGTGGACACTGAAGAAACATCATGTCATTGATTCTTTTAACTATAATGTAAACTGGTTTGAAGAAAGGCAAGTTCTTGACAGTTTCTATGTTCGGTGATCAACAACAGCAAGAAACTATGCGATTCCGAAGTGATGTTAATAACTGTATTATAATTAGCCAATCTCTTTGGTTCAATGACCAAAAACTATTTAATCTAATTTTTAAAGAATTAAGATACCGACCTCTTACTTTAGCGGCGATGAGTTTGTCAGAGGATTAAAGAGCAACTCGGTAAGGTTTTCTCTGCTCAGATAACACTTTTTCATTTTATCGAGAAGTACAGACCGAAAAAATATCACTTAAAAGCCAATCCGTTTAGCGTATTGACACTATGAAGATGCAAAGTCGCGATTGTGTTATAAAGCTGATAGAGGAGCAGTGAGGAGTTGATAGCGTCTGTTGTTCATTTAACTAGTATACATGTTAACTGGACAAATGCGTCTTTTAATACTTGAGGTCTAAAACTATTCCTTTGAAAAGTTCGTACCCTGTTCAGACCCCTCTTCTGGGAAAATGTCTTTATTCTCAAGTTTATTGTTCAACGGGTTCCTACTCCCTCCTACCCGGCAGCTTTAGAGGAGTTTGGTAAATCTAAAAGCTTCCAGATGCAATTAAATCATACAGGGATTGTGATAAATCTTCCTTAAAATCTTGCTACAATTACATATTATCTTTCTTTTACCAAGGCAGCTTCAGGTATCCAGAGTCGATGCTGCCAGATTCTTCATGCCAAATGTATTTATTCTCAAAGTTAAAGTTTAATATTTTTTTTACAGTATCATATTCTGTCTCTGAGTTTTTTCTCTGTATAGTATCTTACCTTTGCAGCTTTCGACGAGTTGGGTTTATCCAGAAGCATCCAGAGACGATGTTGTGCTCTCCTCCAGGCGGGGGCGGAGTCGTCTGGACCGACATCGTCGTCCCTCAGTTTGGTGTTGAGCGTGTCGATGACGGCGCGGCCCTGGTCAGTGTCATGAAGCAGCTTCCAGCAGCACTCGCTGATCTGGTCCTCGCTCACCCCCCAGAACTCCAGCTCCTTCCGCAGCGCGTTCCCGCACAGGTTCGTGGGCAGGTGTAGCTCCGAGCTCCGGTACCAGTTCAGGATGCACGAAAAGGCCTTGGGGTCCCTGTCGAAGTAGTACTCGCCTGACGACTTGTCGTAGGACTCCGAGGTGGGTTTCAGCTGGGCCAGGCGGCTGTCTGGGTGAACGTCGAGAGTCTGTCGTGTCGTCAGGAAAACAGTTCCGCCTATGTTCAACTTGACCTTATTTGGAAGCTTCTCAGCTTCGTTCGTATCTGGTTTGCTCTTGCTCATGACGACGTTGTTGGAATATTTAAATCATTCCTTCAATCAAACCCCAAAATATGACAACATGATCGTTACTAAAGTTCCAATAAACGAGCACAGTATTTAAACACTATATTGACGTTTCACCAATCAGAATTAAAATCAAGGACGTTCCATCGCCTTCCATTGATTCCAAGACTGTAAAATCTTTCTCTGTCTTCCACTTGACGTGCCTCCGTTCCGGTCTGTGAGTGTCACCATCGTGTATCGATCTGCGGGATGTAGAGTCCTGGTAGGTAGGTATTGATATATCCGCCCTAGGTGTGGCTGTCGGTCCGTCGTCCCGGCTACCTGGCTACCTGTAAGACAAACCCACAGGTAACTATGCGTGACTTAACATTACAAAGCATATTATGTCGATTTCCTGTTATTCTCTAACTCTTTTTCCACCTTTCATTTATTGATTTTTTTTAATGTTTTTAACTTTTGCAATGATTGATTAAATTTTTTGCCATCTTTCACCATCATATGATACAGTGAAAGCGCCATCTAGGGAGAAACGTTGTCCACGCTAAAAGCTCGTTCATGACACACGGGAGATGATGGAATTATTTTCCAAATAAAGTTATTGTTAACTCTCAAAATAAATTTACATACAACCATTATTGTGCATTGCATAAACACTAATGTTGAGGTTTCTTTTTGAACTTTTTCGGTGTTCGTACGCGTGTTGTGGATGTGAGTTAAGATTACAAAATGGTTTCAGTTTGTTGACTTGTCAAGTTTTATACATCAATTTATATCACATAAAATGTTCATGGCAGATTTTGACATTTGAAGTATTCAAAGGCATAAGACCATTATCTATTATGAGAACTAATGTACTGTCGTTAGATGTGTGGTGGAAAGCTACTTGTTCTGATTCTCTCCTCCTATTGTGAATACACGGACGGACACCTTATGTGACCCCTATGTAACTATTCTTTCAATCTAAAGCAAAGTGTACCAACCTATTTTCTATTCCTACTAGGGAAATGTTTCACTTCAAAAGAAGTTGTTTAGTCTTACAATATAAATATTTGGCCTGTTAGGACATGTTGTAACTATGATAGATGCACTTCGTAATGTTTATATTTTTAATGCTGAATGTCAAATACTAAATTCTTAGCTTCTAAAAGGGTAATAAAAGTATTCCGAACAAAGACTGGGTTGGTCCAACTACGGTAGTAAACCAAGTCACGTGCTACAATATCTGAATACAGCTCTAGCAGGCAAACAATCGTCTCGTAAGTCAATGGCATACAGGACCTTCAAAAACATTTCGTTAATTGTTTATTTGAAAAGTCTCAAACATGAAACACAAGGACTTTTTAAAATGTGTTGTCTATTGTGTTTGTTCAACGTGATTATTCTAAGGATATTGTTGTGGAATTTTCCTTCATTAATATTTAACACCCTTTTATTTGTCAATAAACATAAAAAAAATATTCTAAAATAAACATCAGACTCCTTTCAATGTGGGTCTTTATTATTCCTTTGCCCTGATTCTGTTGGTTCTCTTTGATCATATAAATATTCAAGTATGGAAATTGTTGAACTTGATTGTAGAGAAGTGTGAGTGTTTGTGTGAGAAGTATTCCTCCTGCTGATGACAGACACAAGTTAGCAGGAAATGACAAACGTCCTCGATCACGTACAGTGATGCCGTGTGGATGGTTATACAATGTTATCAACAGTTGAGCTGACCTTGTCTGAAACTATGTCATGCATTGTTTGATACCATTGACCAAGGATGCATAATTTATGTAAGAGCTGACAGTATACTATTGACCAAGGATGCATAATTCATGTAAGAGCTGACAGTATACTATTGACCAAGGATGCATAATTCATGTAAGAGCTGACAGTATACTATTGACCAAGGATGCATAATTCATGTAAGAGCTGACAGTCATGTTGATAACCACTCCTAGCCTCATGTTTGATAGAACTCGGAACATCCTTGTTGATAGTCAGAGAACACGTCTGCGCGCTACCAAAGGTCCTGTGGCCGACCATTGACCACGCATCAAGATACATGATCTGATCCATCCTATCTCAGGGTACGAACGTTACGCTACGTCCACTTACCTGTAACTGGGCTCAGAAGCTAGATTCGCTCGCGCGGCCCGACTTGGGATATAGCCAATCAAATCATTTTCTCGTTGAAATTTTATCGAGAAGGTGGCGAGAAAATGATTTCATTGGCTATACATCCCAAGTCGGGCCGCACGAGCGAATCTAGCTTCTGAGCCCAGGGTACAGATGAGTGGAGTTAGTGAACGTTCGTTCCCTGAGACAGGATGGATCTAGTCTCATGGTTGCATGAGGCCAGGGAAGGATGCATGATCCCGACCAAGGCCGACAACTCTGGTTCGTTTGGATATATGTTTTCAGAGAGTGCAGGATTTGCTTCACCTGAGCCCCTCAGTCAACTGATTATGCCACTTTGTTTAAAAACTCAATCAGATCGTACATGAAACCGAAGTTTAGATCTCTGTAGAAGTTTCCACTGAAGTGTTTTTTTGTGAACAGCATCATTCACATTACTGATAAATATCATAGACAATAGTTACACAATAGAAAACAGAGCCATTTGTTCTGTAGCTCATCCAGATTTCATATCTATTATTGTTTAGGGTGTGGCCAATGTGGTTCCCCAATAGTCAATAGCCACAGGGTCAACAGATGTACATTTAGGAATCCCTATTAGCTAAGGGTCTCTTCTTAACAATTTTCAGCATTCTATTCCTTTTGCTTCTTGCGAAAAAGATGAAGGTAGGCTTTTAAGGCGTGGCAGGGTCACCAAAGATATAATAATAATAATAATAACAAGGGTACTTTTACCGCGCAATACTCCATACCACAAAGGGGTATGCTCAATGCGCATACATATGTAAAATGTCAGACATTAGCTAGGTAAAACAAAGTAGGATAAGGGGAAATTGTCAAAACTTTAGAAGTCAGTTTGAACAGGAAGGTTTTGAGGTGACGCTTGAACACTTGAAGTAATAGGGCAGTACGCAGGTCTATAGGAAGCGAGTTCCATAGCTTGGTTGAAATTGAGGCATAAGAGCGGGCACCAAACGTTGTGAGTCTGAATGATGGGGGTTCCAGTAGGTGTTGGTTGCTGGAATTGAGGGTACGAGCTGGTGTGTATGGTGTGAGGAGATCACAAAGATACGGGGGAGCTGTGGAGTTAGTGTAAAACACACTGGTAGGCAAGAGTGAGCACTTTAAAGTCAATTCTTTCCTGAATCCTTAGCCAGTGCAACGAATTTAGAACCGAATCTATGTCACGTAATTGTGTGGAACGGGTGACAAGACGGGCAGCTTTATTTTGGAGAGATTGGAGGCGCTTAATCTGAGTTTTGGAGGCACGTGTGAGCAAACTATAAATTATAACCCTCACTTGTCAAGGTGTCTGTGCACAAGTTAACAAGTTAACAGCTTTCTGGGCCTTATTCTTCTCGAGAATAAGATGAAAAACGTTTTTAAGGGGGTGACCCCTGTGACCCTTATAAGGGGCCACAGGGCCATCAAAACTATAAACCTCACTAGTCAAAGTGTCTGTAAACAAGTTTACAGCTTTATGGGCCTTATTCTTCTAGAGAAGAAGATGAAAAACGGTTTTAAGGGGGTAACCCCAGCGGCCCTTGTAAGGGGCCACAGGGCCACATATTATAATACTCACTAGTCAAGGTGTCTAAACACAAAGTTTCAGCTTTCTAGGGCCTAATGTTCTTGAGAAGAAGATGAAAATAGGTTTAAAGGGGGTGGCCCATTTTAGGGGCAACAAGTCCACCAAAGCTATAGATTATATTCCTCACTTGTCAAGGAGTCCGTGCACAAGATTTCACCTATCTTAGTCATATGCCTCCGGAGAGGAAGTCTAAAATGCACAAAGTTTACGGACGGATGGACGGATGCTGGAAACCATGGCATGACGTGAGGATCATGCATTGTGTTTGATCACTGAAGAGGTCAGTGATATGATATGCCTTAATGAATACAGTTATTGATTGTCAGTGATGGCTAAATGTCAACACATCAACACTCCACAGGAAATTGATAACAAGAGTCATCAGAAGATGACATATCCCACCGGTTCCACATGATCGTAAGATGTAAACATTGACACGTTTCTATGGAAATAATAAAAAATAAAATTTTCAGAAATGTGAAAATATCAAAAGACACTTCTTCAGTAGGTGGGCAATACACATGTAAAGTTTCAGAAAGATATGTGGACCGGTTTTTGAGTTCTGCTCCGGAAACAAAACCTTTCATGAACAGAGTCCAAATAAGAGCCATTTCCATGGAAATAATAAAAAATAAAATTTTCAGAAATGTGAAAATATCAAAAGACACTTCTTCAGTAGGTGGGCAATACACATGTAAAGTTTCAGAAAGATATGTGGACCGGTTTTTGAGTTCTGCTCCGGAAACAAAACCTTTCATGAACAGAGTCCAAATAAGAGCAATTTCCATGGAAATAATAAAAAATAAAATTTTCAGAAATGTGAAAATATCAAAAGGCACCACTTCAGTAGGTGGGCAATACACATGTAAAGTTTCAGAAAGATATGTGGACCGGTTTTTGAGTTCTGCTCCGGAAACGAAACCTTTCATGAACAGAGTCCAAATAGGGGCCGTTTCCATGGAAATAATAAAAAATAAAATTTTCAGAAATGTGAAAATATCAAAAGGCACCACTTCAGTAGGTGGGCAATACACATGTAAAGTTTCAGAAAGATATGTGGACCGGTTTTTGAGTTCTGCTCCGGAAACGAAACCTTTCATGAACAGAGTCCAAATAGGGGCCGTTTCCATGGAAATAATAAAAAATAAAATTTTCAGAAATGTGAAAATATCAAAAGGCACCACTTCAGTAGGTGGGCAATACACATGTAAAGTTTCAGAAAGATATGTGGACCGGTTTTTGAGTTCTGCTCCGGAAACGAAACCTTTCATGAACAGAGTCCAAATAGGGGCCGTTTCCATGGAAATAATAAAAAATAAAATTTTCAGAAATGTTAAAATATCAAAAGGCACCACTTCAGTAGGTGGGCAATACACATGTAAAGTTTCAGAAAGATATGTGGACCGGTTTTTGAGTTCTGCTCCGGAAACGAAACCTTCCATGAACAGAGTCCAAATAGGGGCCGTTTCCATGGAAATAATAAAAAATAAAATTTTCAGAAATGTGAAAATATCAAAAGGCACCACTTCAGTAGGTGGGCAATACACATGTAAAGTTTCAGAAAGATATGTGGACCGGTTTTTTAGTTCTGCTCCGGAAACGAAACCTTTCATGAACAGAGTCCAAATAGGGGCCGTTTCCATGGAAATAATAAAAAATAAAATTTTCAGAAATGTGAAAATATCAAAAGGCACCACTTCAGTAGGTGGGCAATACACATGTAAAGTTTCAGAAAGATATGTGGACCGGTTTTTGTGTTCTGCTCCGGAAACGAAATGATTACGGACGGACATACAGACGGACAGGGTGATGACTATATCCCACGGTATTTCATACCGGTGGGATAATAATCAAATATGATGTTGAATCAATCAATAATCAAGTCAAAATACGACGCAGAGAAAATACATCCTCTCCCCTTATACAAAAGCCTATTGTATATGGGGGGGGGGGGGGGGGGGGGGGGGGATATATTTTATCTGCATCATATTTTGACTTGGTTATTGATTGCTTTAACATTATATTTGATTATTATGACATGACATGCTGCCATCATCATACCTAGGGGTGGTATGAGAGATAATGTAACTTCAGAGTACCAAGAGGATTATTGAACAGTTGATGTTAATAAACATCATTCTTTTAACGGTTGAAGAGATAGACCCACTCAATATATACAATAAGTATCGTCTAAAGATCGTTGTACAAACACTTTAACAATATAAGTCGTGTCTTCTCTAAACATTGCACCGACATTACCTCAGTTCGTAGGGGTCAACTCTGAACTTTTCAAAGGGATTCTGTGTGGACGATAGCAAACATATATGTCCCGCCCATTACAGGTATTGTATGCTTTGAGAACCGTTATATTCGAGAACTTATAAATTGTTTTGAAATCATGCTTGCTAACATATTGATGTTAAAACAATGGCTTGAATAACAAGCTGGAAATCCCAAAAGGTTAAATGAAAATTTGTACTTTGGATGACATACCATCGTTGTATTGCGAAATTATAAACGAGGCGTTCTGTCACACTGATGTTTTCATGAATAACGTTATTTCTTTTTCTGCCTATCCCGTGTGGTTTAGTGAAACAATGATACTTCGGATGTATTGTCCTGAATCATTGAATCATAAAACTACGCTAGGACACATGCAAGAATATACAACATATATACACTAGGGATGAATACAATCGTCTTCGTTTTTGAGATCTCTAGGAGAGACGACTGCTTAGATCAGTTGATTAAATACACGGATATCAAATTTACAGTAGGACGTTATAGAATATATCATTGCATATCGTATAGGATATATGAATAAATTGGAATGTAGGCTGATGTGTCTGGATAAAGATTCAAGCATTGTTTTCTTGATCTTGGTATTCCCATGTCCATTGTTTCCATTCATGTATAGGAGCATATCAAAACATTATCATATAACTTGAATATAAAAACAAGTGAACGAATTAGGAGTATTAGGGATAGGAAAACAATACAAACAACGAACCAAACCTTCGATTATATACAATATTTTCCCTTAAGTCATGTATTATCAATCATACTTAAGGTCCTATAACAAATAACATTAGAAGCAACTGACATTTTATTTCTGCAATATGTTGCCTTGCTTTAATTCATCATCCTACATAGACTCCTCTATGATATTACCTAGAGGGGACGTAGCACGTGTAGGCAATACAACGCTCTCACAAACAAGAAACTGATGTTACCAATTTATCGCAAGGAATTGGAATTTGTATTTGAATTGAAAGTAGCAGTTCTATCTAGAATATGTTTAATCTTCAGTTCAGCTTCGCGCATCTAGTTTCTATCTTAAACGAAAAAGGTGTTCACTCTAAACTGGCCGCCAGCAGTTATCGAGTGATATTACTTAATTTTTGTCTTCGAACACCAAGAGATGTTTGGCCCTCTTGAGATAACTTCTAAAGGGAAACTTGTTTTTTAACATACGGACAAATCGCGCTAATTGCTCTTAAAGAAACGTAAGAAGAGTGTTATTTATCTCTTACCTCCCTGTCTTCAGCTCATCCAGCTCCTACCTGAAGTCTCCCAGTGAACCGACTGCTGTCTTGCTGTGCTCTGGTCCTAGGTTGATAGTCTAAGAGGCACATTGTCAAGGCGGTTATTAGATAGCTGAAGGAGATCCGCATGAGCGACCCACGTGAGAGAAGACTGTTTCCAGATAATTATTCGCTGACTGCAGAAGTCCCTGAGAGACTGTGCAGCGTCTTGTATTCATAAGTGTATCAGCACCCGGGGTAGAAATGCTTCTGCAGCGTCTGGTATAAGTGTATAAAGATTATCTTATCTTATCTTATCTTATCTGATCTGATCTGATCTGATCTGATCTGATCTGATCTGATCTTATCTTATCTTATCTTATCTTATCTTATCTTATCTTATCTTATCTTATCTTATCTTATCTTATCTTATCTTATCTTATCTTATCTTATAAGTGTATCAGCACCCGGGTAGAAATGCTTCTGCAGCGTCTGGTATAAGTGTATAAAGATTATCTTATATTACCTTATCTTATCTTATAAGTGTATCAGCACCCGGGTAGAAATGCTTCTGCAGCGTCTGGTATAAGTGTATAAAGATTATCTTATATTACCTTATCTTATCTTATAAGTGTATCAGCACCCGGGTAGAAATGCTTCTGCAGCGTCTGGTATAAGTGTATAAAGATTATCTTATATTACCTTATCTTATCTTATAAGTGTATCAGCACCCGGGTAGAAATGCTTCTGCAGCGTCTGGTATAAGTGTATAAAGATTATCTTATATTACCTTATCTTATCTTATAAGTGTATCAGCACCCGGGTAGAAATGCTTCTGCAGCGTCTGGTATAAGTGTATAAAGATTATCTTATATTACCTTATCTTATCTTATAAGTGTATCAGTACCCGGGTAGAAATGCTTCTGCAGCGTCTGGTATAAGTGTATAAAGATTATCTTATATTACCTTATCTTATCTTATAAGTGTATCAGTACCCGGGTAGAAATGCTTCTGCAGCGTCTGGTATAAGTGTATAAAGATTATCTTATATTACCTTATCTTATCTTATAAGTGTATCAGCACCCGGGGTAGAAATGCTTCTGCAGCGTCTGGTATAAGTGTATAAAGATTATCTTATATTACCTTATCTTATCTTATAAGTGTATCAGTACCCGGGTAGAAATGCTTCTGCAGCGTCTGGTATAAGTGTATAAAGATTATCTTATATTATCTTATCTTATCTTATAAGTGTATCAGTACCCGGGTAGAAATGCTTCTGCAGCGTCTGGTATAAGTGTATAAAGATTATCTTATATTATCTTATCTTATCTTATAAGTGTATCAGTACCCGGGTAGAAATGCTTCTGCAGCGTCTGGTATAAGTGTATAAAGATTATCTTATATTACCTTATCTTATCTTATAAGTGTATCAGTACCCGGGTAGAAATGCTTCTGCAGCGTCTGGTATAAGTGTATAAAGATTATCTTATATTACCTTATCTTATCTTATAAGTGTATCAGCACCCGGGGTAGAAATGCTTCTGCAGCGTCTGGTATAAGTGTATAAAGATTATCTTATATTACCTTATCTTATCTTATAAGTGTATCAGTACCCGGGTAGAAATGCTTCTGCAGCGTCTGGTATAAGTGTATAAAGATTATCTTATATTACCTTATCTTATCTTATAAGTGTATCAGTACCCGGGTAGAAATGCTTCTGCAGCGTCTGGTATAAGTGTATAAAGATTATCTTATATTACCTTATCTTATCTTATAAGTGTATCAGCACCCGGGGTAGAAATGCTTCTGCAGCGTCTGGTATAAGTGTATAAAGATTATCTTATATTACCTTATCTTATCTTATAAGTGTATCAGCACCCGGGGTAGAAATGCTTCTGCAGCGTCTGGTATAAGTGTATAAAGATTATCTTATATTACCTTATCTTATCTTATAAGTGTATCAGCACCCGGGGTAGAAATACGACTGATGGTGCACGACTCACAGTGGCTCGTCATGTTCCGTCTTTGGCTTGCCGACATCTTAGGTCATGCGAACCTTGTGCAACATTGCGTGACTTGGTATCGTGTTCGAATCTAAAATAGAACCATATGTTAATTCAAGAAACACCATATGAGGATTCTTTAAGTGTCATGTTTACCTATTTATTATGATAATTCGAAAGAAACTTCTGGTTTTTTTTAAAGATAAGTACGTTTTAGTGTGTATTTGTTGTATTTAAAAAGAGTTTCTTGTGAATGTTTTATCTATCACCGACAAAAAATATGAAAACTAAGATAATGAATGAGTGTAATAAAACTAAGATAATGAATTAGTGTAATAACGCAATGCAAGGATGACGTCATTGAAGTGTGTTCTTGTGACGTCACAGTGAAAGCGCGCCGTCACAATGGTTGCTGAGTCGCGAAAATGTCAGTTTCGGCAACTTATCGGCAATAATCTTTGATTTTTTGGGCAAGTAATATACAGAATACTAAACTCCCTTCCATTTAATACTATTTTTGTTAAACTCGTGAATGATTTGGTATCAAACTCACTTTCGCTCGTTTTATACAAAGTCATTAACTCGTTTAATAAAAATGGTATTAAATGGAAGGTCGTTTAGTATCCTCTATAGGTATGACGTGTGGTGGATCATTTGTTAATCATTCATTGTTGAAGTTTCAGATAAGTATTTTGTAATTAGTAACATAATTTAGTTTAGAACCTTTTAAGAATTACGTTCCCAAAGGATTGTATTCTTCAAAAGTAAAACTTCAAGCTTTCAAGATGTTCATATTGATATATTTGTCAATTCTGAAAGTGAAAGTTCTCTCCCCAAGGGTATGGATTGGTTGGGAAACTTTTGATAAGACTGACATATCTACACTTGCAATCAGCTTATTGATTTAGTGTTCCCACATCTGTCTACATGCTTGTGTTCTGTTGCGTACTTACTTGACTCTTCTTTTGAAACACTTAGCATAAAGCTTTTAAATCAATCATACCTATTTTGGAGCATACAAAGGAACGCCGTGCGCAATTGATGATCAGGCATGGGGAATTCTTTACAAATTTTCTATGATGAAATAGACACTTACATACAACATTACAATGGTAAATACAGAATAGCTTACATTAAGTTCAGTATGGATTTTCGATACACGAGGTCGCTTTTGTTACATTTAAATAAAAACCATATTGTCTCATTCTTCAGGTGAAACCTCAAATGTGAACATATCGAATGATATGAACGTTGTTTTCTTGTATGTTCATTAGCAATCACATGAAGTAGAATTTGTCAAACTTTATGCCATTGTATTATGTGTGTTATGAAGCTTTAGCCTTAGCTTGTAATTTATGGGCGTCTTTGTTCTCTAAAATCTTCCATATTGCTTTCGCTATTGATGAATCACCTTCAGCCATCTTTGACTGGTAGTGTAAAGGCAGAATGGAGAACTAGGGAAATGTCATCTGTGTCACCTGTATCAGTCTCGGTCGGTCACCTGTATCAGTCTGTGTCACCTGTATCAGTCTCGGTCGGTCACCTGTATCAGTCTGTGTCACCTGTATCAGTTTGTGTCACCTGTACTGAGTGTTCCGATGGTGTACTGTACACGTTATAACCCATTGGACTTAAACAGAGGCGTCAACAGGTACTGAAAATACCCGCCGTCTCAATAGACATGTTCCGGTCGTGGCTTTGCAATTATTTCAGGTCATTTGTTTACTCAGCCTACCATAGTACAAAGTCTCCCTCAATTCAATTGGCCAATTGTTCAATCAGATTTTGGTCCCAAAGGTAACGATTGGAATCTATAAGAGTCACGACTTAACGAGCACCTGTACTTTGCTAAATGGATCACCTGAGCCAATCAGACATGCACGGTCATAGTTATATATAGGCTTTTCTTACTCTCACCGTAAAGGAAAAACAAGCGTCTTCTAACAACGCATGGTTGATGATTAATATATGTTGGAACCAAACAAAAGGGCTGTTGGAACCCCTTCTTCCTATGCCCTCCTAAGGACTTTATTTGAGCGTGGAAAACGTAGCCCCCCCCCCCCCCCCCCCTACACACACCCCACCCCCACATCCAACCCCGACCCCGGTTTCTCAACAGCTGATATCCTGATATATATTTGAAAACTTCAGGATCTGTTTCTTAGAGTACATTTTTTCAAACAATTCCATAACTTACGTCCAAATAAATAGGAATACGGGATTTTTTACTTTCTTGAACTCCCTTGCTAGAGAAGGCCTTGATCTGTGTGTTCAGTTCACCGCATCAGTTGGAGCTCTTAACAGACGGTTTGTGTCATGAGCTTTGTGATAAGATCATAAGAATCATTGTTTCGTTATAAGAAGCATCTAGGTCAGCCAGAGGCCGTCAAGTACTTGGACCTTTCTTTCTGCGTTTGAAGACATTGCGTCAAACGGAGATCCACTGGGAAAACTCTTTATGTCCTTATGACAGCTATTGACTAGTGCAACCAGCGGTAAAACAAAACACGACTTTGTTTTTGTCAATTGCACTGAAGAGACTTCTTTATATTTGTTAAGTCTATGAAAGGTTTAGCACTGACATAAGTTCTGAGGCTTTGCAATCTAAAATATTTCTCTCTGGTTAACACATTAGTGTCAGAATTATCAATTATTTTTTCTTCAGCGAATATCGTTAATCATCTAATTTATCGAGTTATGATTTTTCCGTTATTTTATGAAATTTATTATATCAATGAATTAAGTATAAAATCATATCATAGGTTTTTGTTTGCTAATGATATAATGACGAAAACTAATATTTGGAACCGCATGTTATAATATGTTTTGTTACATTCGTTTGAAATTCATTATTTATTTTATTTAATGCCTATGACTAAGAAGATAGGCCGTACGGGAAAGCCCGACAGAGATACAAACATTTTGTAAAATGTTAAATTTGTCTTTGAAACCAATCATGGCACCCAAACGAAAATTTGTGTATGGTAATGGCTTATTATAGTTTTTTGGCATATCACATTTGTCTGTCTTATCATGAGACGCTAGGGGGCAAAGTGCACCGCCTTTGTCGAAATACGTTTTCGTAAATATTACCTTATGGAGTTATGGGAGGATAATAACATTTGCTATACGATGATCAATCTGATGAGAGATATGATGTTGTATGCCCAAGCGGCGCTGAACACTTACTCACTCATTCACTCACTCACACTGATGATGTATGCCCAAGCGGAGCTGAACTCACTCACTCACGAGTACATCGTTGTTGTAACAATAGGCTTATCCCTTTCAAAGAATGATGATGGAAATGGACCCCAAAAAACGAACGGGGAAAAATTAACAGCTTGTGAAATCGTAACATTTCCTTAACCATGAAGGAAGATAAAAAACTTGAATGATCTAAAAACCTACGATTAGCTTCCAATCAATCAACCATTAACAAACAACAACAAAAAAAGAAAAACATCCAACCAGAATTTGACAAAACCACACAGTGAACAATACAAAATCGGACATTCACTGGCAACAGCTGATGATCAACAACAGACACCAATAATGAACAACGACAGAGATGACCAAACAACGATAACAAATAATTAGCAACAACGGAAAAATAACATTCAAAACACCAGTACCCATCAACCAATAGGGGAATCGCAGGAGGTCGACACCTAGAAAATCACCTACCAACCAATTAACAACATTTTTTATGTGAATTTCAAGTTCCAACTCACTGAAACGCACCACCATCAAACATGGAGTTGGACCTAGTGGAGAGGAAACCCCACGGAATGAGTTCGCTTCCCGATAAAGTTTATATCTAAAACTTTTATTCCGGGGAACTAGGACGATCATAACGAGACCACTCCGCAGGAACCACTGGCCCGCCTCTGTGCTCACTGCACTTGCCTGGGTGTCTGTAAACACAAAGCGTCTCGGCATGTCGGCCGCTAATTGTAGAGCTGATAATTATTCAGCACATGAGTCATGCTACTCTGTAATTATGATCTGTCGATATTTATCTCAGTTTGTCCAACATCAGTTCACAAGCTGATTAATAGCATGAGTTAATCACAGTTATGTGTTACTATAGTGCTTTGTCGACTTTGAGGGTAAAAGGTTAGAGTCATTTAGTGGCCACATCTACAGTTTGAATTACATTAAATAGCAGTTAAATACGTTATGCCTTTGTACCCACGCAGTCTAGCTGTTTGTTTTACATATTTGATTTATCTTTCTGCGTCGCATATTAGAAAATGTATAAATAGGTTTAGGACAACTTTGCACATTATCAATCATAAGCCTTACGAATATTTCCACAGGGAAGTTTTTCACATTTAAACGCCGAGGAAGTGTTCATAAGTTAGATATGTTACAAATATTACCCACATTCACCTGACTGAAGCGTATATAACGTATCAAACGTAATGAAGTCCTACTGTTATTCTGACCGCTATATGCTTTAGACTAGTTTCCAATATTACGTTTGACTTACTGATGCACGTCAATGTCTACTTTTCGATCATAATCGCGATTTCAAAACCTCCTTTTGTTAATATACGATTTCCATTAGTTTAAATATGATACCCTTCTGCAACAGTGCTTACTTTTCGATCAGATGACACTACTGGTAAGTTGGGTAAGATTCAAGGAGTGCCAACTAGGTTAAGGGATTTGCTTGGGGTCTCAAAACCTGAGGAAAGAAGGCTGAGCGGAAAGTAAGACCGAAAGAGAAGCTCCAGCTTTAAAAAAACTAACTTAGATACCGTAATTATACACTAATCAATAACTCACAGCCATTAGTCCATACTGTAGTACTTGGAATAACATGTAGGCCTATTGACTGATCAGAAAAAAACTGGGGGGAAAACCCAACAATATCAAGGATTTATGTTTGTCGAATTTTGTTTTATCATTCAATATTGGATTAAATTACTTTATAATTTCGCTTGAATTGTGAATAAAATGCTATTAAAACGATTTAACTTCAAAACAAGCAGTTTGTTCAACCGATTCCTTTTAATTGATATAGCACAAAATGCACTTGCAAAGCATTCTTAGAGGCGTAAGGTTTTACAAATGACAATTGACAAGTCACGCGTTTGATACCGTATTTGGATCCTTTAAATTTATCAGGTATAAAAAGGTATATCAATATTTATATCAATTATGAATGTTTGTATGCATTTAAACATTGGAATTAAATTGCAATTTGATACCAATATTGCCTTATGGTCGACAATTTTTGTTACTGAAATCTGAACCTCAATCAATATATTGTTTGACATAGCCTCCATTTCTGTCTAGCCCGGTTGACTAGTGGTTAGAGTGCTTGCTTACGTTTAAGTGGGTTGGGTTCGAATCCACCTTGGAAGCATGCAACTTTTGAGTTTTTTCAAAAGACTATCGACTTCGGGGTTAGCTTATACATTTGGATGTAAAATCCTTTGAATTTGAAACATAAAAACCTTCCAACTTCCGAGTAGGTCTTACATATGAATTTAATTCCCTATTGGGGGTTATCACGAGAAATCACGATACTTCCTAAACAATAGACGAAATCATCGATAGGTGTGTAAGCCCGCGAGACACAATGAAGTTCAAAGCACGGTATTGACATACGTGGCATGTGATATCGATTCAGTAAGGGATAAGTTGTTGACATATTTTAAACATCTATAGAAGATTCAATTCGAGTCGTGTGATGGGTTAACGTAGTCTTACAAATACTTGTACTTGGTATTATTTCTGTCTCGTCATGAGGTCTTTAATCTTCTTCATGTTCTCTGGATTTGATATTGATCGACATTCTAACTTTTAGCTTGTGTTATTGAGAGAAAATACCTTAAAAATATTACAAATATTAATTTTGAATATTATTTTGAAGTTGGGATGACAATAATGCAGAGGAATATATGGATGACAACTTCTGTGTTCATTTTATGCGACGTTTCGACACATTCTTGTGCGGTCAAACGTCGCATACAATAAACAAAGAAGTTGTCATCCATATATTCCTCTGCATTATTGGTCTATTAGTTATCAATATTTCTGGGCGAGTCTTTGCTGTATGGTAAGACAGAAGTGAGCAGAAGAGAGATAAGATAAGAAACAATGACGATTGGTTAACAATGAATAGGCATAGCAGAAGGTCCTGTATATAAAGTCACCCATTGTAAGAGAGGTGCGCGATTCGGACCAGAGAGTGAGAATCACAATATGTGTAGAATAGCCGTACATATTATGCAGTAATGTTTGAATAAATGTGAGTATTAAACCTTTATATGTGTTATGTTATTTTTATGTGTTTATGTTAGTTTTATTAAGTGATTGCTAGTACCTCCAGAGTTAAGCTATATAACGTGAGTTTCCCAACCAACACTAGGGGAGATGTACTGTAAGATATACCGTTAAGTCAATTCTGATAGGTCGGATCATTAAGGCCAGATCCGAATATAACACTTGTAAATAAAATATTACATTATTAGCCCATGGTTTTGAAGGGATATTACAAAATATATTTTCTGTGATATAGATCCACTCAAATGTCATGACTGTCAATGTCTGATGGTCGTTATATAATAGCAGTAATAACGTTGATTTTATCATCGAAAATTGTTGTAAGTGCTCAACCAATTTCAGACATAATTTACACGTCAGGTCTTATCTTGTGGTTGAAAAATCTACTTTCACTGGGCTCTGGGTGATTATAGACTAGCAAAGGTTACGAACATTATTTCATCTCAATATTTGTTACATGCTTTTTAAATATTTGCCACAGTTGCAGTGCTTTGAAATAAAATCTTACGAAATCATTCAAACATCACCCTTTCATTGTCTTAAAGGTAAATATTTTTAAGACGTATGTAAAAAGCAGAATGTCACATTGATAAAATTTATTGAACATTAATCCGAAGATGTCGATAAACAATTATACGTTTACATACAAAATAGAAAAAACCCAGCTTGCTGTCAAGATATCAATTCACCTTTTCAAAATAATTATGTTTGATTGACAAATTCTGCTGGTTAAATACTGTTTTTAGAGGGAGATGTTTGGATAATTTATACATCTGGCGTTAAGTGGTTGTGAAACTTTCTCCGATAGCATTAGTCACATAGGAACATTTTCGACGCGGTCGTTCTGATGTCAGTTGGGACAATTTAACGTGTATATTGGTCTTGGTTCCAAGTTCAGGGAAGATATGACGATTGCTGTGTAAACCTTGCATACAACAGACAAAGAAATAAGCTAACAAGAGTAATGCTCTCCTCAACCTTGTATACCAAAGAAATAAGCTAACAAGGGTTATGCTCTCTTCAACCTTGTATACCAAAGAAATAAGCTAACAATAGTTATGCTCTCTTCAACCTTGTATACCAAAGAAATAAGCTAACAATAGTTATGCTCTCTTCAACCTTGCATACCAAAGAAATAAGCTAACAGGAGTTATGCTCTCTTCAACCTTGTATACCAAAGAAATAAGCTAACAGGAGTTATGCTCTCCTCAACCTTGTATACCAAAGAAATAAGCTAACAGGAGTTATGCTCTCTTCAACCTTGTATACCAAAGAAATAAGCTAACAATAGTTATGCTCTCTTCAACCTTGTATACCAAAGAAATAAGCTAACAGGAGTTATGCTCTCTTCAACCTTGTATACCAAAGAAATAAGCTAACAATAGTAATGCTCTCTTCAACCTTGCATACCAAAGAAATAAGCTAACAGGAGTTATGCTCTCTTCAACCTTGTATACCAAAGAAATAAGCTAAGAATAGTTATGCTCTCTTCAACCTTGTATACCAAAGAAATAAGCTAACAGGAGTTATGCTCTCTTCAACCTTGAATACCAAAGAAATAAGCTAACAACAGTTATGCTCTCTTCAACCTTGTATACCAAAGAAATAAGCTAACAAGAGTAAAGCTCTCTTCAACCTTGTATACCAAAGAAATAAGCTAACAAGAGTTATGCTCTCTTCAACCTTGTATACCAAAGAAATAAGCTAGCAATAGTTATGCTCTCTTCAACCTTGTATACCAAAGAAATAAGCTAACAATAGTTATGCTCTCTTCAACCATGTATACCAAAGAAATAAGCTAACAATAGTTATGCTCTCTTCAACCTTGCATACCAAAGAAATAAGCTAACAATAGTTATGCTCTCTTCAACCTTGCATACCAAAGAAATAAGCTAACAATAGTTATGCTCTCTTCAACCTTGCATACCAAAGAAATAAGCTAACAATAGTTATGCTCTCTTCAACCTTGTATACCAAATAAATAAGCTAACAATAGTTATGCTCTCTTCAACCTTGTATACCAAAGAAATAAGCTAACAATAGTAATGCTCTCTTCAACCTTGTATACCAAAGAAATAAGCTAACAAGAGTAAAGCTCTCTTCAACCTTGTATACCAAAGAAATAAGCTAACAATAGTTATGCTCTCTTCAACCTTGTATACCAAAGAAATAAGCTAGCAATAGTTATGCTCTCTTCAACCTTGTATACCAAAGAAATAAGCTAACAATAGTTATGCTCTCTTCAACCTTGTATACCAAAGAAATAAGCTAACAATAGTTATGCTCTCTTCAACCTTGTATACCAAAGAAATAAGCTAACAATAGTTATGCTCTCTTCAACCTTGTATACCAAAGAAATAAGCTAACAATAGTTATGCTCTCTTCAACCTTGTATACCAAAGAAATAAGCTAACAATAGTTATGCTCTCTTCAACCTTGTATACCAAAGAAATAAGCTAACAATAGTTATGCTCTCTTCAACCATGTATACCAAAGAAATAAGCTAACAATAGTTATGCTCTCTTCAACCATGTATACCAAAGAAATAAGCTAACAATAGTTATGCTCTCTTCAACCTTGCATACCAAAGAAATAAGCTAACAATAGTTATGCTCTCCTCAACCTTGTATACCAAAGAAATAAGCTAACAAGAGTTATGCTCTCTTCAACCTTGTATACCAAAGAAATAAGCTAACAAGAGTTATGCTCTCTTCAACCTTGTATACCAAAGAAATAAGCTAACAATAGTTATGCTCTCTTCAACCTTGTATACCAAAGAAATAAGCTAACAATAGTTATGCTCTCTTCAACCTTGCATACCAAAGAAATAAGCTAACAGGAGTTATGCTCTCTTCAACCTTGTATACCAAAGAAATAAGCTAACAGGAGTTATGCTCTCCTCAACCTTGTATACCAAAGAAATAAGCTAACAGGAGTTATGCTCTCTTCAACCTTGTATACCAAAGATATAAGCTAACAGGAGTTATGCTCTCTTCAACCTTGAATACCAAAGAAATAAGCTAACAACAGTTATGCTCTCTTCAACCTTGTATACCAAAGAAATAAGCTAACAAGAGTAAAGCTCTCTTCAACCTTGTATACCAAAGAAATAAGCTAACAAGAGTTATGCTCTCTTCAACCTTGTATACCAAAGAAATAAGCTAGCAATAGTTATGCTCTCTTCAACCTTGTATACCAAAGAAATAAGCTAACAATAGTTATGCTCTCTTCAACCATGTATACCAAAGAAATAAGCTAACAATAGTTATGCTCTCTTCAACCTTGCATACCAAAGAAATAAGCTAACAATAGTTATGCTCTCTTCAACCTTGCATACCAAAGAAATAAGCTAACAATAGTTATGCTCTCTTCAACCTTGTATACCAAAGAAATAAGCTAACAATAGTTATGCTCTCTTCAAGCTTGTATACCAAAGAAATAAGCTAACAATAGTTATGCTCTCTTCAACCTTGTATACCAAAGAAATAAGCTAACAATAGTAATGCTCTCTTCAACCTTGTATACCAAAGAAATAAGCTAACAAGAGTAAAGCTCTCTTCAACCTTGTATACCAAAGAAATAAGCTAACAATAGTTATGCTCTCTTCAACCTTGTATACCAAAGAAATAAGCTAGCAATAGTTATGCTCTCTTCAACCTTGTATACCAAAGAAATAAGCTAACAATAGTTATGCTCTCTTCAACCGTGTATACCAAAGAAATAAGCTAACAATAGTTATGCTCTCTTCAACCTTGTATACCAAAGAAATAAGCTAACAATAGTTATGCTCTCTTCAACCTTGTATACCAAAGAAATAAGCTAACAATAGTTATGCTCTCTTCAACCTTGTATACCAAAGAAATAAGCTAACAATAGTTATGCTCTCTTCAACCTTGTATACCAAAGAAATAAGCTAACAATAGTTATGCTCTCTTCAACCATGTATACCAAAGAAATAAGCTAACAATAGTTATGCTCTCTTCAACCTTGCATACCAAAGAAATAAGCTAACAATAGTTATGCTCTCTTCAACCTTGTATACCAAAGAAATAAGCTAACAAGAGTAATGCTCTCTTCAACCTTGTATACCAAAGAAATAAGCTAACAAGAGTTATGCTCTCTTCAACCTTGTATACCAAAGAAATAAGCTAACAATAGTTATGCTCTCTTCAACCTTGTATACCAAAGAAATAAGCTAACAAGAGTTATGCTCTTTTCAACCTTGTATACCAAAGAAAGAGGCTAACAATAGTTATGCTCTCTTCAACCTTGTATACCAAAGAAATAAGCTAATAATAGTTATGCTCTCTTCAACCTTGCATACCAAAGAAATAAGCTAACAATAGTTATGCTCTCTTCAACCTTGTATACCAAAGAAATAAGCTAGCAAGAGTTATGCTCTCTTCAACCTTGTATACCAAAGAAATAAGCTAACAATAGTTATGCTCTCTTCAACCTTGTATACCAAAGAAATAAGCTAGCAAGAGTTATGCTCTCTTCAACCTTGTATACCAAAGAAATAAGCTAACAATAGTTATGCTCTCTTCAACCTTGTATACCAAAGAAATAAGCTCACAATAGTAATGCTCTCTTCAACCTTGTATACCAAAGAAATAAGCTAACAATAGTTATGCTCTCTTCAACCTTGTATACCAAAGAAATAAGCTAACAATAGTTATGCTCTCTTCAACCTTGTATACCAAAGAAATAAGCTAACAATAGTTATGCTCTCTTCAACCTTGTATACCAAAGAAATAAGCTAACAATAGTTATGCTCTCTTCAACCTTGTATACCAAAGAAATAAGCTAACAAGAGTTATGCTCTCTTCAACCTTGTATACCAAAGAAATAAGCTAGCAATAGTTATGCTCTCTTCAACCTTGTATACCAAAGAAATAAGCTAGCAATAGTTATGCTCTCTTCAACCTTGTATACCAAAGAAATAAGCTAGCAATAGTTATGCTCTCTTCAACCTTGTATACCAAAGAAATAAGCTAACAATAGTTATGCTCTCTTCAACCTTGTATACCAAAGAAATAAGCTAACAATAGTTATGCTCTCTTCAACCTTGTATACCAAAGAAATAAGCTAACAATAGTTATGCTCTCTTCAACCTTGTATACCAAACAAATAAGCTAACAATAGTTATGCTCTCTTCAACCTTGTATACCAAAGAAATAAGCTAACAATAGTTATGCTCTCTTCAACTTTGTATACCAAAGAAATAAGCTAACAATAGTTATGCTCTCTTCAACCTTGTTTACCAAAGAAATAAGCTAACAATAGTTATGCTCTCTTCAACCATGTATACCAAAGAAATAAGCTAACAAGAGTTATGCTCTCTTCAACCTTGTATACCAAAGAAATAAGCTAACAATAGTTATGCTCTCTTCAACCGTGTATACCAAAGAAATAAGCTAACAATAGTTATGCTCTCTTCAACCTTGTATACCAAAGAAATAAGCTAACAAGAGTTGTGCTCTCCTCAACCTTGTATACCAATGAAATTCAACCTTGTATACCAAAGAAATAAGCTAATAATAGTTATGCTCTCTTCAACCTTGTATACCAAAGAAATAAGCTAACAATAGTTATGCTCTCTTCAACCTTGTATACCAAAGAAATAAGCTAACAAGGGTTATGCTCTCTTCAACCTTGTGTACCAAAGAAATAAGCTAACAAGAGTTATGCTCTCTTCAACCTTGTATACCAAAGAAATAAGCTAACAAGAGTTATGCTCTCTTCAACCTTGTATACCAAAGACATAAGCTAACAATAGTTATGCTCTCTTCAACCTTGTATACCAAAGAAATAAGCTAACAATAGTTATGCTCTCTTCAACCTTGCATACCAAAGAAATAAGCTAACAGGAGTTATGCTCTCTTCAACCTTGTATACCAAAGAAATAAGCTAACAGGAGTTATGCTCTCCTCAACCTTGTATACCAAAGAAATAAGCTAACAGGAGTTATGCTCTCTTCAACCTTGTATACCAAAGATATAAGCTAACAGGAGTTATGCTCTCTTCAACCTTGAATACCAAAGAAATAAGCTAACAACAGTTATGCTCTCTTCAACCTTGTATACCAAAGAAATAAGCTAACAAGAGTAAAGCTCTCTTCAACCTTGTATACCAAAGAAATAAGCTAACAAGAGTTATGCTCTCTTCAACCTTGTATACCAAAGAAATCAGCTAGCAATAGTTATGCTCTCTTCAACCTTGCATACCAAAGAAATAAGCTAACAATAGTTATGCTCTCTTCAACCTTGCATACCAAAGAAATAAGCTAACAATAGTTATGCTCTCTTCAACCTTGTATACCAAAGAAATAAGCTAACAATAGTTATGCTCTCTTCAAGCTTGTATACCAAAGAAATAAGCTAACAATAGTTATGCTCTCTTCAACCTTGTATACCAAAGAAATAAGCTAACAATAGTAATGCTCTCTTCAACCTTGTATACCAAAGAAATAAGCTAACAAGAGTAAAGCTCTCTTCAACCTTGTATACCAAAGAAATAAGCTAACAATAGTTATGCTCTCTTCAACCTTGTATACCAAAGAAATAAGCTAGCAATAGTTATGCTCTCTTCAACCTTGTATACCAAAGAAATAAGCTAACAATAGTTATGCTCTCTTCAACCGTGTATACCAAAGAAATAAGCTAACAATAGTTATGCTCTCTTCAACCTTGTATACCAAAGAAATAAGCTAACAATAGTTATGCTCTCTTCAACCTTGTATACCAAAGAAATAAGCTAACAATAGTTATGCTCTCTTCAACCTTGTATACCAAAGAAATAAGCTAACAAGAGTTATGCTCTTTTCAACCTTGTATACCAAAGAAATAAGCTAACAATAGTTATGCTCTCTTCAACCTTGTATACCAAAGAAATAAGCTAATAATAGTTATGCTCTCTTCAACCTTGCATACCAAAGAAATAAGCTAACAATAGTTATGCTCTCTTCAACCTTGTATACCAAAGAAATAAGCTAGCAAGAGTTATGCTCTCTTCAACCTTGTATACCAAAGAAATAAGCTAACAATAGTTATGCTCTCTTCAACCTTGTATACCAAAGAAATAAGCTAGCAAGAGTTATGCTCTCTTCAACCTTGTATACCAAAGAAATAAGCTAACAATAGTTATGCTCTCTTCAACCTTGTATACCAAAGAAATAAGCTAACAATAGTAATGCTCTCTTCAACCTTGTATACCAAAGAAATAAGCTAACAATTGTTATGCTCTCTTCAACCTTGTATACCAAAGAAATAAGCTAACAATAGTTATGCTCTCTTCAACCTTGTATACCAAAGAAATAAGCTAACAATAGTTATGCTCTCTTCAACCTTGTATACCAAAGAAATAAGCTAACAATAGTTATGCTCTCTTCAACCTTGTATACCAAAGAAATAAGCTAACAAGAGTTATGCTCTCTTCAACCTTGTATACCAAAGAAATAAGCTAGCAATAGTTATGCTCTCTTCAACCTTGTATACCAAAGAAATAAGCTAGCAATAGTTATGCTCTCTTCAACCTTGTATACCAAAGAAATAAGCTAGCAATAGTTATGCTCTCTTCAACCTTGTATACCAAAGAAATATGCTAACAATAGTTATGCTCTCTTCAACCTTGTATACCAAAGAAATAAGCTAACAATAGTTATGCTCTCTTCAACCTTGTATACCAAAGAAATAAGCTAACAATAGTTATGCTCTCTTCAACCTTGTATACCAAACAAATAAGCTAACAATTGTTATGCTCTCTTCAACCTTGTATACCAAAGAAATAAGCTAACAATAGTTATGCTCTCTTCAACTTTGTATACCAAAGAAATAAGCTAACAATAGTTATGCTCTCTTCAACCTTGTATACCAAAGAAATAAGCTAACAATAGTTATGCTCTCTTCAACCATGTATACCAAAGAAATAAGCTAACAAGAGTTATGCTCTCTTCAACCTTGTATACCAAAGAAATAAGCTAACAATAGTTATGCTCTCTTCAACCGTGTATACCAAAGAAATAAGCTAACAATAGTTATGCTCTCTTCAACCTTGTATACCAAAGAAATAAGCTAACAAGAGTTGTGCTCTCCTCAACCTTGTATACCAATGAAATTCAACCTTGTATACCAAAGAAATAAGCTAATAATAGTTATGCTCTCTTCAACCTTGTATACCAAAGAAATAAGCTAACAATAGTTATGCTCTCTTCAACCTTGTATACCAAAGAAATAAGCTAACAAGGGTTATGCTCTCTTCAACCTTGTGTACCAAAGAAATAAGCTAACAATAGTTATGCTCTCTTCAACCTTGTATACCAAAGAAATAAGCTAACAATAGTTATGCTCTCTTCAACCGTGTATACCAAAGAAATAAGCTAACAAGAGTTATGCTCTCCTCAACTTTGTATACCAAAGAAATAAGCTAACAATAGTAATGCTCTCTTCAACCTTGAATACCAAAGAAATAAGCTAACAATAGTTATGCTCTCTTCAACCTTGTATACCAAAGAAATAAGCTAACAATAGTTATGCTCTCTTCAACCTTGTATACCAAAGAAATAAGCTAACAAGGGTTATGCTCTCTTCAACCTTGTATACCAAAGAAATAAGCTAACAAGAGTTATGCTCTCTTCAACCTTGTATACCAAAGAAATAAGCTAACAATAGTTATGCTCTCTTCAACCATGTATACCAAAGAAATAAGCTAACAATAGTTATGCTCTCTTCAACCTTGCATACCAAAGAAATAAGCTAACAATAGTTATATTCTCTTCAACCTTGTATACCAAAGAAATAAGCTAACAAGAGTAATGCTCTCTTCAACCTTGTATACCAAAGAAATAAGCTAACAAGAGTTATGCTCTCTTCAACCTTGTATACCAAAGAAATAAGCTAACAATAGTTATGCTCTCTTCAACCTTGTATACCAAAGAAATAAGCTAACAAGAGTTATGCTCTTTTCAACCTTGTATACCAAAGAAATAAGCTAACAATAGTTATGCTCTCTTCAACCTTGTATACCAAAGAAATAAGCTAATAATAGTTATGCTCTCTTCAACCTTGCATACCAAAGAAATAAGCTAACAATAGTTATGCTCTCTTCAACCTTGTATACCAAAGAAATAAGCTAGCAAGAGTTATGCTCTCTTCAACCTTGTATACCAAAGAAATAAGCTAGCAAGAGTTATGCTCTCTTCAACCTTGTATACCAAAGAAATAAGCTAACAATAGTTATGCTCTCTTCAACCTTGTATACCAAAGAAATAAGCTAACAATAGTAATGCTCTCTTCAACCTTGTATACCAAAGAAATAAGCTAACAATAGTTATGCTCTCTTCAACCTTGTATACCAAAGAAATAAGCTAACAATAGTTATGCTCTCTTCAACCTTGTATACCAAAGAAATAAGCTAACAATAGTTATGCTCTCTTCAACCTTGTATACCAAAGAAATAAGCTAACAATAGTTATGCTCTCTTCAACCTTGTATACCAAAGAAATAAGCTAACAAGAGTTATGCTCTCTTCAACCTTGTATACCAAAGAAATAAGCTAGCAATAGTTATGCTCTCTTCAACCTTGTATACCAAAGAAATAAGCTAACAATAGTTATGCTCTCTTCAACCTTGTATACCAAAGAAATAAGCTAGCAATAGTTATGCTCTCTTCAACCTTGTATACCAAAGAAATAAGCTAGCAATAGTTATGCTCTCTTCAACCTTGTATACCAAAGAAATAAGCTAACAATAGTTATGCTCTCTTCAACCTTGTATACCAAAGAAATAAGCTAACAATAGTTATGCTCTCTTCAACCTTGTATACCAAAGAAATAAGCTAACAATAGTTATGCTCTCTTCAACCTTGTATACCAAACAAATAAGCTAACAATAGTTATGCTCTCTTCAACCTTGTATACCAAAGAAATAAGCTAACAATAGTTATGCTCTCTTCAACTTTGTATACCAAAGAAATAAGCTAACAATAGTTATGCTCTCTTCAACCTTGTATACCAAAGAAATAAGCTAACAATAGTTATGCTCTCTTCAACCATGTATACCAAAGAAATAAGCTAACAAGAGTTATGCTCTCTTCAACCTTGTATACCAAAGAAATAAGCTAACAATAGTTATGCTCTCTTCAACCGTGTATACCAAAGAAATAAGCTAACAATAGTTATGCTCTCTTCAACCTTGTATACCAAAGAAATAAGCTAACAAGAGTTGTGCTCTCCTCAACCTTGTATACCAATGAAATTCAACCTTGTATACCAAAGAAATAAGCTAACAATAGTTATGCTCTCTTCAACCATGTATACCAAAGAAATAAGCTAACAAGAGTTATGCTCTCTTCAACCTTGTATACCAAAGAAATAAGCTAACAATAGTTATGCTCTCTTCAACCGTGTATACCAAAGAAATAAACTAACAATAGTTATGCTCTCTTCAACCTTGTATACCAAAGAAATAAGCTAACAATAGTTATGCTCTCTTCAACTTTGTATACCAAAGAAATAAGCTAACAATAGTTATGCTCTCTTCAACCTTGTTTACCAAAGAAATAAGCTAACAATAGTTATGCTCTCTTCAACCATGTATACCAAAGAAATAAGCTAACAAGAGTTATGCTCTCTTCAACCTTGTATACCAAAGAAATAAGCTAACAATAGTTATGCTCTCTTCAACCGTGTATACCAAAGAAATAAGCTAACAATAGTTATGCTCTCTTCAACCTTGTATACCAAAGAAATAAGCTAACAAGGGTTATGCTCTCTTCAACCTTGTGTACCAAAGAAATAAGCTAACAATAGTTATGCTCTCTTCAACCTTGTATACCAAAGAAATAAGCTAACAATAGTTATGCTCTCTTCAACCGTGTATACCAAAGAAATAAGCTAACAAGAGTTATGCTCTCCTCAACTTTGTATACCAAAGAAATAAGCTAACAATAGTAATGCTCTCTTCAACCTTGAATACCAAAGAAATAAGCTAACAATAGTTATGCTCTCTTCAACCTTGTATACCAAAGAAATAAGCTAACAATAGTTATGCTCTCTTCAACCTTGTATACCAAAGAAATAAGCTAACAAGGGTTATGCTCTCTTCAACCTTGTATACCAAAGAAATAAGCTAACAAGAGTTATGCTCTCTTCAACCTTGTATACCAAAGAAATAAGCTAACAATAGTTATGCTCTCTTCAACCGTGTATACCAAAGAAATAAGCTAACAATAGTTATGCTCTCTTCAACCTTGTATACCAAAGAAATAAGCTAACAATAGTTATGCTCTCTTCAACCGTGTATACCAAAGAAATAAGCTAACAATAGTTATGCTCTCTTCAACCTTGTATACCAAAGAAATAAGCTAACAAGAGTTATGCTCTCCTCAACCTTGTATACCAAAGAAATAAGCTAACAATAGTAATGCTCTCTTCAACCTTGTATACCAAAGAAATAAGCTAACAATAGTTATGCTCTCTTCAACCTTGTATACCAAAGAAATAAGCTAACAAGAGTTATGCTCTCTTCAACCTTGTATACCAAAGAAATAAGCTAACAATAGTTATGCTCTCTTCAACCTTGTATACCAAAGAAATAAGCTAACAATAGTTTTGCTCTCTTCAACCTTGTATACCAAAGAAATAAGCTAACAATAGTTATGCTCTCTTCAACCTTGTATACCAATGTCCACTACGTTTGTTAAGGTTAAAATTTTAGTTTTTTTGAAAAATTTAACATTGACCTTATTTTAAAAATGTACTATAGAACCCTAAACGAAAACAGTGAATCATGAAGACTTCGTATGTTGCGTGATTTAGGTTTATTAGGTCAAAATGCTTTTAGACTTTTCGCAGATGACACTTCTCTGTATGTCGTTATTGATGACCCTAATGTAGCCGCAAACTGTTTAAATAATGTCCTGTCATTGATTGCAAACTGGGCCAAAAAAATGGAAGGTTTCTTTTAATCCTAAAAAAACAAAGTCAATACAGTTTAGCGGAAAAATAAATAGGAGTATTGTACCTAATTTGATAATGAACGGTGAAACGATTGAAGAAGTAGAAAGTCATAAGCACTTAGGCTTGAACCTCCAAAGTAACTGTTACTGGGATGTCCGATAAAGTCTATGATCAAGAAAGTTAGTCCCTTGATTAATTGCTTAAGAAGTCTGAAATATAGGCTATCGCGAAAAAGTTTAGAAATTGTTTATAAATCTTTCATAATACCAATATTTTATTATTGTGGGCATATTTGGGATACTAGTAATTGCACTCAAGAGCAATGTAACTTACTAGAAAAGCTGAACTTGGATGCATTAAGATCCATATGTGGAGCAGTTCGCGGAACAAGCCATAAGACAATTTATGACGAAACGAATCAGAAACCACAAGCAGAACGTAGATATATATCTAAATTGACTACTTTTTATAAAATGAAAAACAATCTAGCACCTCAATATCTTATTGACCTCCTACCAAAAACACCCAGTTCAAATGACTACAATCTCAGAGAAAAATCATCAGTGCGAACTTTAAAGTGTAGAACGGCGACTTATGCCCGGTCTTTTTTGCCTGACACAATAAAACTATGGAATCCATTAAATCCAAACATCCAAAATATCGAGACATTATCCGGTTTCAAAAATAAGCTTTGTGGATCTAGAAATACAAATGTTAATTTCGATCTTAACTACGGTTTAAGAATTTGTCAAATTATCCATTCCCGCCTCAGGCTCCGTTGTAGTGATTTGAATGCGGACAAGTTTAATAGACATATTGCGGACAGCCCAGAGTGCTCATGCGGTCACCCAATTGAAAACGCTGTACATTATTTTTTCACATGCCATAAATACACAGATATAAGACAGAATTCATTTTTCTATTTGAAAGGATTTAGTATTGATACAGTACTTAGGGGATGTACATCGCTTTCAAACGACGATCTTAAGAAATTATTAAAGTCTATTCATAAATTTATCATAAAATCTAATCGATTTGACATCTCATAAGCACTTTAATATGTAATGACTGCCACGTAAACAACATCATATTCATGCAAAACCAATATATGTGAAGCTAAGTTTTGAATCTGACATGTGTCACTAACAACTATTAGTTTTATATTTATATATGTGTAACTGCATCGGAGCGGCCTTAATATAAGCTCTTCGGAGCTTGTTGGCCAATCCATTCATGTATACATTTCATGAATAAAATATGTTTAAATTTAAATGCTTTTAGAAACATGAAACCTTTTTAAAAGATGCGCATTGACATGGCGAAGAAAAAAGTCAATCATGACAAATGTCTATGACTTGGCCACCATTACGTGTATTGCCAAATAATGGAAACACAGAAATCGAGTACATGTATTTCATTGATGAATTTAGTTTTGATTATAAATATTCGACATGATACTCTACAGGGAGTTGAGAGGTAAAGAGGGTGACCTTTGGTCAAGGTCAACAGTTGTGTTTCCGTTATCCTATAGTTTGATTGGTCTCATGTTAACTCAGTTGGTCTCAGCGGTTTGGGTATGATTGTGTTTACTTCGTGTTGATTGAGAATGTGCAGATATTTGGACTTGCTATCTGGTTCATGTTGAATTCAAGGTAACCCGGACGCATGAACTCATGAAGCTGCAGGAGCGATACTGTGATGATGTGTCAGTATGGTTAAACTGTGTTAATTGACTATAGTCATAAATCAGCAACTGAAGTTAGTAAACTAAAAGCTTTCTATGACAATTAATCAAACACATTTAGCTAACAGTTTGGAAATTTGCATGTTAAAGAACACCGTCTATGTTCCCTACTTTATCTAGTTCTATCACTAATGAAATGTTATAAAAAAAATGTTCTTTTATCGCTCTTTTTTTTTTGTCGCATTAATATTGTAATAATAAATTCACGGTTAGCAGTGAAACAACAGTTTTATGCCAATTATTTTCGAGATATTAATATAGTCACAATCGATAATGGTTGACAGAGGTGACCTAACAGATTTGATTAGAACGTTACATTTTCGCCCCAAAAAAGTAAGTTGATTCTGGTTTGCGCCCACGTCAGTTCCAAACCCACGCATCAAGCTTTTTACCACAATTGGATGAACAGGAGGAAAACTTAATGTTTTAGCTAAGAAGAATCTAGAAATGGTTTAAATTGTTACTCATTTCGGTTCGTGTAGGCCTACAAAGACGCAGTGATAAAGTGAAACAAGGTAATATTTATTCCAATATGTTTGGTTTTGTTGAATTCATTTTATGTTCCATAATAAAAAAGTGGAAGGAAAAATCCACGTCATCGCATTGATTCAGAATATATAATTTGGACATGTCATACTGTCTAAGTAATATTTTCAATAGGATTTGTTTGGTACTTATGAAATATAAACTTTCGATGACATATTAAATTTTTACACAACCATATCAACTTTATTCTAAACAAAAAATTGCTCTGAAATATAATATAATATAATATTTATCAGTATATTCAGAAATAAACATATCTACATTCAAAGTAAGATTGGTATGTGTAGAATATAACGAAACATCCCTCTCATTAGCGTGTTCAGGGAAACAATCTAAATGGTAAAATGCACAGACGTGTTCAAAACGTAACACCCAGGGGCGCTCGATTTATCAACTATTATCAATAATTTGTTCTCATCAAAACTAAACGGTATAAATTGTTCCAGCAAATTGGCAATGGTGCCAGTGCGCGTTGTTTTCATCAAACCAGAGTCATTTGAGTCAATTTGAATATGATTACTTGTACATATGAAAGACAATTGTCTAAAATGACACTTTGGGTGGATGACATGGCGGGATAAGTGGGGGGACGGGGTCATGAAGCTGTGACATTCCAGGAGTATAAAACAGCAACATGTGTTGGCCTTTCACTCCCAGTCATCAAGAGAAAGAATGGCGTCCATTAGTTGCCTCCTCTTCATCTGCGTGATCTTCCTCTCTGTAAGTACATTTTACAATACAATGTCCAAAAGTTAAAACAAGTTACAAGTAAAAAAGATGTTTTTATATATATATAGAAGAATTTAGCGATATAATAATAATAACTATGATTAAATTCCATTCAGTGGCCAATGTAAAAAGATGTCACACTTTTGTTATGTTGCTAATCATTGTGTGTTCAGCTGTTTGAATATTAAGAAAGTTAGTTTCTTTATTAAACAATTATTCTAAAACCTTCCTCTATATGATATTTCGAACTTTTTAGTGTTTAGAAGTTTAAACTGATTGGTTTTCAGTTTTGTATACGCGTCTAGAGAATTAACGTCTAGTACGATAGAGAAACCCATACAAAATTCCCCTATAAGCTTTTGCACACTTTCTATCACTCAAGTTACAACCATTCAAACCCATTTATCTGCAGTTCCCTGCATTTCAAACCATTAATCTGATATATCATTTCAACATGTTAAACATTGAATCTTTGACTTAATGTCAAAAAGAACAAGTGGCATGACAAAATAATTAATAAGTTATAATGTGAGTGTTTGTTACCTAAAATAATTATTTGCTCAAAACGTTGTAAGAAACTGTTGTTGGTTTAATCACTGTGTATAACCGTACACCGGAACTAGCGAGGTGTACGGCGGAGAAATGTTGCTAGCGAGGAGCGTGATCGCAAACGGGATCACACAAGCAATCATCGCCGTTTCATCAACTTTTTCAATGTTAGTATCATGTCAATATCTTTCCGAGACGTAACTATTTAATGGCATATCCTGTTCATAATCAGAGATAGCAAATATGTTACTAACAACAGCATTACTCGCAACTGTCATTGTTACTGTCCCTTGGATACAGAATGACAAGCATATACATTTTACTAAATATGTGTGCTAAAATTACCACATGGTGTTGATTATTTGAAAGTTATGAAGTAAAATAGTACCAAACTTTCGATTTCGGCTCCTCGCTAGCAACATTTCTCCGCCGTACACCTCGCTAGTTCACAGTGTTAATTCAATGGTTCAATAAACACCACTGTTGTTACCAGGTTGACAACAACAGATCATGCCAAAGAAAGATCCTTATTGAAATTCAAATTTATTCATTTCGCTCATCAACTATTGAGACAAATGTCATGATCATGTGAATAATGAATAGGTATTGGTTTCTTGAGACTGATAAATGTATTTCAGGTACTTCATTAAAGGAAATAATTTCTACTCTGAATTCTGCAATGTAAGCATCTTTATTCCAGATACAGGCATCCTATCAGCTGCCTCAACGCAAGGACAAACCTAAGTAAGTAGAATAATTCTAAACATAGGCGTTTCATAAAATTAGGCTGTGCTTTATCAATACAAAAGCATTTCACATATTTGCCATATTTAGATGTTAAACGGGTAGAAGCACACATTATTTACTTTCTCCACAACGATAATCAATTGATGTCAAGTGTTTTATCTTCAGAGTGACAAAATTTTTATCACTCTACCAGATTATTTGTTTTAGTAGATGAAATTACCACGTATCAAACGGAAAGTGCAAACAACTATTTAAGTATGAACACTTTTTCAACAATTGCGTTTACGATACCTACGGAATTAGCGGAACTTCGTTCGTTCGTTCATATTATTGACTACATTTTTATTATGTGGTATAGGCAGCAAATTCATGACAAGTTCCAAATGCTCATTTCATGCAATTATGCAAAAGACTGGCATGCTGACGATAACACAACCTGAACAGAAGTACAAAATATAAAAATAAAAGCTGTTTCATGTCAACGAACAAGTTGAATCTTTTTTATTTTCTTCTTGTTTGCTAGTATGTATACATAGGGGAAAGATTTTAAAAATTGAACTCATTCATTTGAAACGTGTAATCGTGTGATAAAGGAAATTGGGATAGACCTTTGTACTTGTGAGTTACACCAAGGTCGTTCTCACTATGTCCTACTCCGTCCAAAATGAAAAGCAAAACGGCCTCGGACGGGATGGAAACGGGTAACGATTGTTTATATGTTATCCAAATGTGACGCCAGTGATCATACACAGTTCTCAGCACGTTCATCTAGTCTTTATCCCGTACTCAGACAGTTTCTAACACGTTAAATCGGATAGTAATGCCTGTTCGCCTCGTTTTTAGGACGTCTTTAACCAGTTCAATTCCGTTCTTAGACAGTTCATATCCGTTTTAAACTAGACCAATCTCGTTCTTGATACGCACAATTCCGTCCTAGCTGCGACCAACTCGTTTTAAGACAGTTCTTTTCGTTTTCACTACGTCCTCATTCCGTTCTCAGTGCGTCTTAATTGTAAAATCATTCAGTTCTGGCCCGTTTTCTTTTAATACCCATCACATCCTTGCCCGTTCTCATAAGCGTTCTCAATTTCAAGGTGAAAACGTTATGAAGAAGTATGGTCAGAGGAAGGTTGTTCACAGGAAATCAAATACCAGATCCACTAGCCCTGTAGAAGCCATATTGGCCGAGGAAAACAACACTTCACATTGTTTCTCTGCTTCAATCACAAACTGTAGGAAACCCACATTCATCATGCTGAGAGCTTCATGTAACTTGGTTCATGTTTCTCTTATCACTTCTCTGTCCCGAATGATAAAAGTATTAACACATGTGTATTTATACCCGTCCTTACATACCGAATTGCAAACGTAGTAAGAACTGTGTGAGAATTTTGCAAACGTACTAAGAACGAGTAGAACGCAATGAGGACCTAATTAGAACTTTTATGACTGTGTAAGAACGTAATACAAACTGAATCGGAACATTTTCAATTTTTTACACTTATTAGGACGTGCGAACAACTGACTATGGTCGTACTGAGAATGAGTTAGACCTGGCTGAGGACGGAATGGACGGGGTGGAAACTGTGCACAAACGTATTGCAATCGATTCCCGACTGCGCTACGTTCTTACTCGTCCCTAGTCAGATCGAAGTACGGCAGTTCCGTTCGCATTACGGCAATCCCGTTTTCAGCACGTTTGTACTCCGTCCAATTTTAGGACAAGGAGAACGTTCAACATGTCAAACGTTCTGGAGCACCTTCCCATTTTTAGTTCGTAAACAGTTGCCACAACGTCCATTTCGTCCTCAGACAGTTCTCAGACAGTTTGAGCCCGTTCTGAGAAAAATCCAAGAACGTACTGAGAATGTGGTGTAAAGGGGGTATAAGGACCGGTGGGAAATTGTCAGGACATGAATTTTATAAATAACCTTCAATTAAATATTTCTTTTAAGCGATTTGAACGATTTAAACAAATTTTGACAAATCTATTTTAAACATAATTTGATTTTTTTTTCAGAAACTGTCAAGATGGTAAGAATAATTTTATGTTTATCTGTCTATCTATCCGTCTTTAAAGGGGCAGTAGCACGTTTTTAGGGGGAAGGTGATGTCAGGAAAATGAAAATTAATGGTCCCAATTGAAAGACCATATATTTAAACTAAATGGAGCAGTAACAATTCAAATATATAGCGTAAAGTTTAGCCATGAGATTCCTTTTTCTTACACAAAATGAATTAAAGGTGTTCACATAAAATGGCCGCCAATGGATTTTATGAGAATCTTTATACTTTGTTCCCTGACTATGGATGATTGGCTTGTGTAAGAAGATTTTTGACACTGTTAAAATAATTCATTTAGCATCAACTGACAATTATCAGTGAAAATTTTGAAATATAAAATTATCAAAAAACGTGCTACTGCCCCTTTAAAACGTTTTGCTAGGATTATTTCAATCAATTAGAATTATACATAGTCAACAGGATTTTGTTTGATAAGAAAAAATACAGGAGGACAACACAAGCACACAAAAAAAAACAATAAAAGTACAAATATATGCGCGTTTGAATTTAGCTTCGAGAAAAAGGATTCGCTTGAAACAATTATTTAGAAAAGTGAAAAAGTAAATGTATTGAAGAAAGCGACCAAGATGAAGGACGTGTATTGTAGCAAACATCAGTATAGAATACACCTCTAGTTTTCAATCAAACACAAATCAATACCCATGTATACATCTTTTAGTAGCAGTCTTGAGGTTGTATAGAGTTAAAGAAACACCAAGTTTCTTGCCTTGGCTCCGGTGTACAAATCAACACCGTTATCATCTCACTTTAATACTTGTGTTACCATATCAGGCAAGGTGAACTAAGTATATACACCGAAATGTGATTTTTACAGTAAAGACGTAGTCAGATCTAACTACCCTTCAAGACTAAATGCGATATCCTCTATGTCCAGCCTGTCAGCAGAAGCCGCTGGACATCACCTTCGTGCTGGACTCCTCGTCGAGCATCTGGCCGGAGAACTTCACCTTGGCGCTCTGGTTCATCGAGGACTTTATCGACATCTTTGAGGTCGGCCCCAACAACGTGAGAGTCGCTGTCGTCACCTATGGTGACAGAGTCTACACTGAAGACGCGTTCGGGTTCGATGCTTACACGAATAAGAAAGATCTTAAGAAAGCTATAAGCAAGATACCGTTCAGAGCAGGAACGGCCACCGAGACCGGCGCTGGGATCAAGTATATGAGGGACAACTTCCTGCCCAAAGCACGACCGGGGGTGCAGACAGCGTGTATCGTCCTGACGGACGGGAACTCTCAGAAGCCTGACGTCACTGCGGAGCAGGCCAGGTTGACGAGAGAGACGGGTCTGGAGATCTTCGCTGTTGGGATCGGTCACGAGGTGTCTGAAGAGGAGTTGAGGAACATCGCCGGCATCAACGACCACGTGTTCATCGTCACCAGCTACAACCTCCTCTCTACCATCAGGTCCAGACTTGCCTTCGAAACGTGCGGCGGTGAGTATTTCCTATGTAGGGTTACATCCTTGTCCACCTTCTCACATTCTTCTAGTTTCGTTCATTTCATGAATCATTCAAGTATATAGTGCTTGCACCGTACAGCTGACGGTTTGTTACTCATGAATGGCTATAAATTCCAAAAATAGCAAAAATTAAAAGCATGAGTTAAAAAAAGCGATTAGCGATTGGCTATTTCATTTGTTCATTTAAACAATTGTCCTCTTTAATGACATATGAATATCATATTTTTGTGTATTAGAATGTATATATAAAGGTAGGATCTGTCATCTGTTTACTTCTTTATATATCTATATATATACATCTTTTTGAGAGAATCAATGTATACGCATGGATTTAATGACATTCTAGCACAAAGTAAATCTTTCAATAACGTCCATGATCATGTATATATTAAGTATATATGTTTATGTTACAGAGGAGCCGGTTCCCAGGGTTGGTAAGTACAATGTCTATGTAATGAGAGATAATGAGATAATCGTTTCAAGAGTCATTTTAAAATTATATTAGTTAAGGTCAAAATCATGATTTGGCATTCGTATCGCTTGATTGGGAATAGAGTGTTATTTACGTGCTTGTGAACAGAAAAGGTATTTTCCTCCAGGAATTCGGTCGATTTAGATTATTCAGGACCGTACATTATTATTCACGACAGCACGTCCTAACCTTCTACAGTTTAAACGTAATTTGACATCAAAATTGTATCATAAATGTTATTCCGGGTTCAAGTGCTCTAATCGTTAAATTGGTTCTCTCCGTAAATAATGTAAATCTATATTTTCTTTGTTGGGATTTGACTGAAGTTAACGATGATTGAATATACAATGTGACAGATACGTTATACTATGATACAATGTGAAAGAAATACGTCATAGTATGATACAATGTGAAAGAAATATGTCATAGAATGATACAATATGACAAAAGTGACAGAAAAACGTTGAAATTATGATACAATGTGACAGATATACGTTATACTATGATACATTGAGACAAATATACGTTATATCATATGTAATATATTATACAAGAAATACGTCATATGATGATACAATGTGACAGGAGAGTGACATAAATACGTTAAACTATGACAGAATTACGCTATATCATGACACAACGTGACAAGCGAGTGAGCCTGCAGCTGTATGTTCCAGTGTGTAGAGACAACCCTATCGACATCTCCCTGGTTGTCGACGCCTCCTCCAGTATCGGGACCAGCAACTTCACCATCGGTCTCAGCTTCATCAAGAATTTCATCGAGAGCTTCGACGTTGGTCCCAAACACGCCCGCGTCTCGGTAATAACGTTCGGGCGTGGAATCTACGACGACACCGCGTTTGACTTCGACGACTACAAGGATGAAGTAAACGTCATCAACGCCATCAGCGCCATCCCCTACGCGGCGGGAAATCACACCGACACAGGGCTCGCCATACAGTTCATGAGGGAAAGACAGATGTTGCCCAAACAGAGACCAGAAGCTGCGCACATCGCTATCGTTCTGACGGACGGACAGTCGCAGGACTGGGAGATGACGATAGGAGAGGCGGCTATCTCTCGGCAGGAGGGCATCAACATGTTCTCTATAGGAGTGGGCCCCCTTCTCTCACAGCAGGAGCTCAACGATATAGCGGGCCGACCGGACCACGTCTTCACTGTGGATGATTACAACGCGCTGGAGACTATTAAACAGGAACTGGACGACAAGACCTGCAATATTGGTATGTATTCATAATATTTTAGATATATGCCATGTTTATATAGCGCTCTATTTGAAGTAGTCTACATGACTCTAAGGCTAGGAGAACACATCTCTGACCGATGGCGGTGTAGTGGCAGCAGCTCAGTTGAAATGAACATCTTATTAACATCGACCATCTGAAAATCTTGTTTTGCTGGATATCAATGTGATCAATTGGATATACACCCCTTCTCAACGGTCTGAGAACAATCATAAGGTCGCATGTTCTGAGGTAATTTTACAATCACACGATTTACAGGTTAAGAAACCAAAGAAGATAATAATAAATTGGTCATTAACCATTATATTCCGATTGGATCACAGAAACTATTTCATTCTAAGACGCCAATAAGGTTTCACAGAGAGACAAAACACGTATGCAAGCCCAGGAGTTGCTATCGATAAGACCTAAAGCACAAACAGGACAGTAACGGCAGATATCCATATCATAGAAGTCCAATATCGTTTTAAAACCAATAAGTATTCAAGCCCTTCTGCATAAGACCAAATGACAATAGTCTAGAGTACGTCTCTCTTACCTAACTTCTAGTCTAGTGAATAATTAAGTGAATTCAAATATACCTCCTTGAAATCAATCTTGAAAATCGAATCTAATCAATGAAACTCATTACTATAAAACAATCGATTGTTTGAACTTTCATGCCTCCTTTCGGTATAGTGCTATTGCCACCCTGACTATTGCGATTCTTCAATAAACAAATGAAATTCATACTAATCAATATTAATCAATAATAAGTATATAGATATAATGATGATATCCCCATATAGGCTATAGGACGGACGACACCTTTTCGTCAAAGGGTGCCCAAAATCACGCCCTCGTTCCATCCGTGGCCGTTGTCCAATCCTGCAATAATTTACAGCTTTTTTATTAATAGATTACTTATTTTGGTCATAATAAATCAACGATATATCGATTCAAAATAAACAATTAATCATTATCATCAGCAACTAGCTTATCAGCAGAACATATCAGATAACAACTGGTGCCTCCAGTCGGATTGTGATATATTTTAATTCTGAATTCTCATTGAAAGGTTTCGAACTCACTGGTTCAAATTTGGCCAATCGTTGTCACTCCCGTCATTGGCAACTATCTAGCGAGAATTTAGAAAATCGTTTTTTTGTGGAGTGCTTGATATTTATTTTGTGTATATATCTAAGTGGGGTACGGCCTGTTTCATCCCTTACTTACTATCGATGACGAACCATCGATTGATTGTATTCTAGAAGCTTGAGTTCATTATTACTAAGAACCTCTTATCCTTAACTTGCTTTTTATTCATATAAGTGTTTGGTGTATCAATCACCGATTAAAAAGCTCTAAAACAAAGTGCTTTTTGGAACTCGAAAATGACTTTGATGAAATACAGAGACAAGATATACTTTAAAAAAACGCAAAAGGCAATTTCTAAAAATGTGGATCTATTAAAATAGTAAAAGGGTAAAATTCTTTGGTTAAAAGGAATTAACCAACACGACTATACCTACTCTAGTTTTGATCATGCATCTTTTGAGTCGACGAGGAGGCGTTGAAGTGAGTTCATTGTCCGACTAACATTTGAAGAAATTCTTGCTTGGCAACCATATGACAAATAAAGGAAAGGTTGATGAAGACGATTTTACGCTGTTCTTCCCTACCCTTTTCGCAATGCAATTGTCAGTCATTGAAGTGTCTGCAACGTCTTATGATGTTGACGTATGTCACGGCCGATGCTCGGCATTCGGTCTTAAGGTTGATTGAGTTTCTACCATTGGTGATCTATTTCTGTTAAGATTTAATGTTGATAAAGCCTTTGCAAGTTACAAGATAGTGGACCGTTTCGGTGTTCCTGCATTCTAGCCCTCTGTCTGTCCATCATCTGATGCAAATGACATTCGTGGACATTTTTGATTTGCTTCTCACACTGTTAAACAGTTTCAACCAAATCAGTTAAACTGCAAAGTGGTGTAATTGTTAGCTTGCCGACCTCTCACGCCAGAGACCCGGGTTCCTCTAGGAGACGCTAAAAATGTGACCTGGGTCTCATTCTGTCTTGCGTCCCTGGGCAAGGCACATCATCCACATTGCACTCAGTCCACCAAGCTGATAAAATGGATATCTGAAAACAGGATGGACTGACCTACGTGATCGTGACTAGCGCTAGTAGCAGCTGATTTTGGTGACCTTCACATTATTGTCAAGGTCACAGTGAAGCCAACCTGCATTCAAAGCTCATAAGGGTGGAATGTAAGAACTGTTCTCTAGATTCTCTTTATGTTTTGCACAAAGCTTCTTATTTGGAGGACGCAGGGACCAGTCGATTTGGTTGTCTAAATGACATCTAGTAGCATGACAAGTGTAGACAAGTGTTTCTATGTATACAGTATGCAGGGACCAGTCGATTTGGATTGTCTAAATGGCATCTAAAAGCATGACAAGTGTAGACAATTATCATTGTTGTTAACATCAATTTGCGGCGGGGATCTTGTCACCTTTATGACAATAACTTATTATAATTATCATTATTGCTGAACCAGAATTTCATAAAGTTTCTACGGTTCTAGTTCTGTTTTATTAATGTCGATGTAGGTTAATTGTGTGGTTGAAAGTTTTATTGTTTTGTATGTTTTCACGGCAGTTAAAAAATCTAAAAATCACATGAGATCATGCGTTTCTTTTTCGGATAGTTTTTGACAATTTATTTCTTATTGATTAATAACAGTAGGAGCTTGAGACTGACAAATCGAATGTTTTTATCCTTACGACAGCTTTAGATTTGTCAAATATCTATTCGCGTGATTTGCATATTTTCTTTAAACCCTTGAATGAATATTTGAAATGTCATTCTTCAAACAAAAGAAAATGTCAGAACATACCATATTATTTTCATTGGAAACTTGAGACTTCTTTACTTTAAACAAGTTGTATTTTTGTACGGTTTACTAAGCTCTTGTTTTTTTTCATAGCATGTTTAGTCTGTCAATAATCGATTGTTAATGTATATTTTATTTGTTCCAGCCCTTGAGCGCTTCCATCACTACAACTTGGTGCAGAACTAGAGGTAGAAGAACTCAATATTCAGGATGGTCACAAGCTCAGTGTGTAAACAATACATGTATACATCTCAATAAATCGTTATGGTGTTTATCTACCTTTGTTTACTTTGTTAGAAGAGTCCTGTCTAGATAGGTAGATAGAGCACGTGTGTTGATATATATATATATATCATATATATAAGAAGAAATTCATCACATAGTCGATTGTAGATTCATCTCAGTCTGATGCCAGCAGGTCGTCAATAACACAAGGGGCAGAGAATCTGTGTGAGGACCCAGAATTATAATTATTGGCTCCGTAGTTCATCAGGATTTATAATATGTATTCATTAATTAATTTAAGGAAATTGTCTAGATGCAGAAATGATAGATTGAAGAGATATTCAGTTTAATTTTCACATTGAATTAGAGCTTTGTGTGACTTTTCAATTTTTGAGAAAAAGGTGGAAATTGGCCCTCAAGTCGACCCCTTTGTGACCCTTAATAGTAGCCTCGTGCTTACAAAATATAGAATTTGTAAACTGATTTAATGGGACAGTAGCACATTTTATATTTTCAGTTTTTCACTGATAATTTTAAGTTAATGCTAAATGTATAATTCTGAAAGTGTCAAAAATCTCATTACACAAACCAATCATTTATAGTCAGAGAACAAATTATAAAGATTCACATAAAATCCATTGGCGGCCATTTTTGGGTGAACACCTTTAATTCATTTTTTTTAATAAATAGGAATCACATGGCTGAACTTTACATAACATAATTGATTCATTACTGCTTCATTTAGTTTAAATACATTGTCTTTCAATTGCAACCATTAATTTCCATTTTCCTGACATCACCTTATATTCCCTTTAAAAACCTGCTACTGCCCCTTTAAGAAGTTTGATTTTATGCCTTTGTATGTATGTGTTACTGATTTAAAACAAATTCAAAAATATATATTGAAAGTATAATCTGTACATAGTAGGAAGGAGTGAATTCGAAGCCATCAAACAAAGCTAAACAATGAAAAGTAAACAAAATAAAAAATTAAAAAATACAAGTTTTATTCACAAGTGTATAGATAAGACTTACAGTTTTGTTTTACAATGGAAAGCCATATAAAATCTATAACTTTCAAATCTTGAAAATCTGAATAAAATTTATTTCACCAAATTTTGTCCACTTTGGTGATTTATGGTTTTATACATAACATTACAGTAAGTGTTATTAAACACACCGAGGTTTGAATCGCTGATCATCTCCTAGTTAAATTAAAATCTAAGTGTTGACACTTTTCTATGTTATCTAAAAAACATGATTTAAATCTTTGAAATTTTTCACTGGGTCATTTCAGTGATTCAAACCTTTGTGATCAAAAGTAACGCTCCTTATAATAAATGTATCTTTTTATGTCAGAGTTGATCAACAAATAATTTCTTTATTTTCATGCCAATCCATGCCAAACATAATGCATATAAATATGATGTAAATTTTCTAACTGCATCCATTAGAATAAAGGAGTACCGTAACTCGGTAGTGACAAGACAATAATCATTCCTGAATAAGGGAGATCATTCTTGTAGAGATTACTGAGGCCTAAGATGCCTTAATGAACTTAAATAAATTAATGACTTTCATATCAGCTAAAACTATTCATGTATATCATGCTATGTTACCTTTTATCATCTTTTATTATCAGTGATGCCTTGATGCTTTAGCAACCAATTAAATAATACTGAATAATCAGAATAATACTGTTAATTCAAGAAATCATTATAACAGTCACACCTATTGCAGTGATGTTTCTTAGATTTGTTGATTTTTATTTCAACTACTGATAAATATTAATTTTCAAAAAATGAAAAAGAAACACTTCAGAATGTGATAAATTTGACAAGGAAATGAATATAAACTAATAAAAAAAATAAACATATTTATTTGGACAATATGATACATTTATTTGTTTGAGTTTAATAATCAAATATATTAAAAATCTACCCTACAAGCCAAAAAGTATGTAACAGTAGAACCTCGGATATAACGAACTCCAAGGGACCAAAGAATTTTGTTCGCTATATCCGGTGTTCGCTATACGCATATAATTTAAATGATATTTTATAGGGACGGGACTTGAAAATGTGTTCGATATATCCGATTGTTCGCTTTATCCGAGTTCGCTATATCCGTGTTCTACTGTATTTTTGTTTGAAAACAACTTTGTGAGTCATTTGTGTACATGAAATAAAAGTTGATCAATCTATCAAACTGATCCCTAAAACTTCACTACAGCAGTAATGCTCACTAACCTATCTCCTAAATGCCACTCAGAGAATGATTCATAAATATGAGTATCATAGTTACATAATAAATTAACTACCGCTAACTAAGTATTTCAGTTCTAAATTATCTAACAAAACAGACATTATCAATATACTTGACGAGTAAAGAGTAATTTAGAAAACTATTACTTTCTGTTCTGTTTCTAATAATAGAAATCCCACGTCTAAACTTGCCCTATTGATGATCTGGGATAACCTTAAACAGAAACCTCTTTCTAATATATCCAAATACTCATTGGTGTAAATTAGGATTTGTGTTACATTTCTTTGGTTCAAACTAGACAATTCACTCTGGATTGAAACATAATAAATAATCAACATTATCTTGAGTATGCATTTGAATCAGAAATTGAAAATGTTCAATATTTATGACGTTTTTAATAAGACAATGATTACAACCTACACAAATCAAAGAACAAACAAAGAACAAACAAAAAACAAAGATATCACAGTCAGCAATAACAATGAGGGTAAGACATAAAACAAACATACAAGGCTTTTCCTTGACTAGTTATTGTGTTTATAAAGTGGACGTAGAGAATTTACATGACAAGGGACATTAATTATGTAATATCACTTTACTTCAAGTTGGTAGTCTCTTCGTTCTTGTGATAAATAGATATACAGATAAAGAAAAGACTAGGGAATCCTCTTAATTAAATTAACTTTTCTTACACAAATGTTACTTTAAAAACATAAAAAACTGCAAAAAAAGACAATCAACAAACACAAACTTAATTTGCACCAATCAACCATAAATCAGGTAAGGAGTGATAATGCAGAGGAATATATGGATGAGAACTTCTTTTTTCATTGTATGCCACGTTTTGACAAAGATGTTGTAGCTTGGGAACGACACAATAATCTTTGTCAAATGTTGCATACAATGAACAAAGAAGTTGTCATCTATATTTCCTCTGCATAATTGTCATTCCAACATCTAAAATGCATCTCAAAGAAGTTAGGTAAGGAATAATAAGACTGTGAAATAAGAGAATGTCAAGTCATGTTGTATGATATCAGTGTTCTCATTGTTGAAAGTTTCTCAAACTCATTGAGACATCTGAAATACCTGATGTTCAATATCTGATAGCAAACATTTTATTAGTAAGACAGAATCACAATATGTCATAATTTGTTGAATTATCTTACATTCAATAAATATACACAAAGAAAACTATAATACACTGGTTCTTACAAAAAGTTGACCAAATGGCAAGATAACTGCCTACAAATCAAAACTTTAACTCTCTTTGGGCATTTGAAAAAAAGAAAATCTTATTCAGCAATTTACATAAAATGTCCAAATGCAACCCAAGAACATTATATGAAAAGGAAAATGGTGGCTACCAAACATATGGAAAACCAAGCGGGTGACAACTTCAAGAGTTTACTTGTAATGATAAATTAATCCACCCGTAATTGTTGCTACTTTTATCCTTTAGTGGATCCATGAAGAACCAGCTCATTACCTCCTCAAGCCTACCGTGGACATGTGTCTCCCAAATCTTGAAGAACATTATTTATTATATGCTTAGCGGTGAGAGACTGAGTTTTCTCAGTTCTAGAAAAGTGTTCTCGCCATTGAGTGTGATATCACTTTTTCAAGTTAGTGAAAATATCACAGAGGGGATGACGTCATGTGTACAATGGTTTGACGTCACTTTTACAATCAACGCGACGTCATCGCCGTCGCTAAGTTACGATCAACAATGGTATGACGTCGCCAGAAAACTCTCGAGTCAAAGCCTTTTGGACATAAATTACCAGATTTTCGATCACAGAGGCATATAATAAACAGAATATCTTTTGTTTTGAGTGTGATATCACTTATCTCTCATCGAGTGACGGGGTAAAGCCTATATTTTCACTCGTGGCTGCGCCACTCGTGAAAATACTGGCTCTACCCCGTCACTCGATGAGAGATAAGTGATATCACACTCAAAACAAAAGATATCCTCTATATGAAAATGTTCTAGAAAAACTTATAGCAAGTACAAAATTTGTTGCAATAATGTTTATCAAGACTTATCTATGACAACAAAAGTCTTTTGATGACATGATCACAATTATAGGAAAATAAAAACATCAATGATAGTAACACACAGATATAAGTGCACTTGATAAACAGATGAAATATTGGCTTGAGGAGAATCAGTGAGAATCAACTTCAAGGCACATGTTGAATGAAATAAACACGTCATCAAAACTCTTCCTGATATGTATACCAATACAGTAGTGTGTGGACTTTAGGATACTTTCATATCATATAATATCACTACATGTCAAAATGGCAAACTTTTGTTTAAAAAAAATGTCCTGTTAATTCTTTTTTCCTATTAAGATTCTATATCAATGATAACAATAAACAAAGGCAAAAGCCTCCTCAACGACAGTGACGCATACGAAATGTACACCTTTGAAAATGTACCCGAAATCAATCTCAATAAAATCACAGGGAACCTCTCAAATTCTGAGATAAGTATTGCTCCAAGTCTTCGACCTCTGACCTCCGATTAGTACAAAGTAATTAGGGGTTGTTGCCATGGCTTTCTTATTTTGTCGCTCAAGTGAATAAGTTGCCTGACACAGTCGTTGTAAATTGGCACTACTCAAATCAGAGCTAGTTATGAATGGTAGGTTTGATCTGAATTTATTGAGATTGACACGAAACTGACACTATCTGTTGATAAGAGCTTCTGCTAACTCTTGGAATGTACGAGCAACATACGACCCTTTAGATCAGATTAAATGGTTGACTCTTGAGCTGGATCAGATGGTTGATTGAAGCATCTAAAGCCATATCAGATGGTTGACTCTTGATTAAATGGTTGACTCTTGAGCTGGATCAGATAGTTGAATAAAGCATCTAGAGCTATATCAGATGATTGACTTCAACACCTGGTACCTCTTTAGATCAAATGGTTGATTGAAGCATCTAAAGCCATATCAGATGGTTGACTCTTGAGCTGAGTCAGATGGTTGACTCTTGATTAAATGGTTGACTCTTGAGCTGGATCAGATGGTTGACTTCAACACCTGGTACCTCTTGAGAGACATCCGGACAGAACCAATCTCTCTGTCAACCTTCTCCAGCCCTGACTCAATCTCCTCCTGCAATACAAAACTTGTTCTGATCAGCAACACGGAGGCATGTCCAGGAGACTGATTCAATAGTGACTATCGAGATCAAGAGGTATCACAGACCAGTTAACACATGGACTTTGAGTTAACTAGATATCAAAATTTAATTTCCTTAAAATATTTTTTAATCAAAACTAAGAATAGTCACATAATACTCAATCTAAATAATAATAAAAGTACCGAGGGTACAGAAGCTCACCTTAAAATGAATGATGTGGTAAAATGGTTTAATTATACATGTAACCATCTTTTATATAATTGATTATTGCTGCCATCATGATTTTTTTATCTTTTAAAATACTAGTCTTCTTTTGGAAACCACTAGAGCTTGAACAAACATTAATACACGGATGATATAATCATGATAAGTTAACAAGCAGTAGGTTTTTGTATAACTTTTTTTGTATATCTGTGGCTGAATTGGTGACCATCTTGTACTTTTTAATCTTCAAAATGCTACTTTTATGTGGGCATCCGTATTAATTTCATTATGATATCTTGATTGGTTTAGGTGTATCCATTTAAATGTCATTCATTACTTACAGGATGGTGGGCACTTACATTTGTTTTGTAGTGAATCATTAATATAAATTCAAGATTATTTCACTGATGGTTATGGTGCATGGGATATTGAGAATCCCAAAAGTACAGATTTTTCAAGGAAAATTAATGACTGATTGAGAGGAAAGTCATAAACACAGCAATGCATAAGACACGTTTATTTTGTTCACATAATATTTACATGTCAAGTGACCATGAGATGTCTTTCATTAAAGTATCAATTTATTTAACACTCATACAGTACTATAATGGTAAACATTCTTGCATTGTCAAATCAACAGAGAGATATGACAAATCAAATTTCCTTACTTTTCTTACTAAACCCTTTTCGATTTTCATCTGCATATTTATTCCACATCAACTTATCATGTAGATTGCTAAACACAAAGCTTATTGTAGACAAGTTTTGTGTAAGTTGTTATTCTTAGAAAGAACATATCACTGTCATGAGAATACAAGTCCATAACTTTTATTGCATACACATGGGCCATGGCCATATATAGCATAATGCTCTACCATATCAATTGGGTCAGTTTGATTATGCAACAGACTAGCAGCTGACACTGTGATGCTAGCAGCCTGCCTTGGGATGTGTATTAGACAGCATAGTGGAATATCTGAACTCTGGTTGACCCCTTATGTGTGGTATTTAAAGGAATATAAGGGAGATACCATTGTTTAAAATTTAACATGTTTAATGTGATTTGGTTTTTGCAGCTAGTTGCCATAAGGATTTTAAACAAATTAATCAATTATGTTTGTCTTTCATCTTAATTTTTTTTAGAAACACTTAAAAATATAGAACAACTTGCACGACAATCTTAAATATTCCATACTTAAGATAATATTATGATTAGTAAGTTCAAATTAGAGAATTTATATGGTGCCAGTGATCACTTGATGAAAGCTTAAAATTTAATAATAATGATGTGTCATCTGCAGCTGAAAAGTCAATATGGCTGCAATTGCGGCCATCTTGGATTCTCAAAACTGAAACGTCTACCTTTCTGTGAGGAATCACCATGGGTATAACATAATACATTTTCAGAATGATATCTGTATTCGTTTAGAAGGAGTAGTCTTTTTCATGAAATCTAATTGAAAATTCAATATGGCTGTCATGGCGGCCATCTTGGATTCTCAAAACTGAAACGTCTACCTTTCTGTGAGGAATCACCATTGGTATAACATACTACAATTTCAGAATGATATCTGTATTCGTTTAGAAGGAGTAGTCTTTTTCATGAAATCTAATTGAAAATTCAATATGGCTGTCATGGCGGCCATCTTGGATTCTCAAAACTGAAACGTCTACCTTTCTGTGAGGAATCACCATGGGTATAACATACTACAATTTCAGAATGATATCTGAATTCGTTTAGGAGGAGTAGTCTTTTTCGTGAAAGTTTACGGACGGACAGACGGACGGACAGACAGACGGACGACGGACGAAGCGCCATGACATAAGCTCACATTTACTTTGTAAAGGTGAGCTAATAATAATAATAGTCTATATATAAGGCGCTTTTTCACGCGCAGTACAGGCTCAAAGCGCACATTGTCAATAAAGAAATAGAGATTTGAACTTATTTTGAATATGCAAGTCTGTAGAAATGTGTCTTTAGGTATATGCAGAAAGAGGAATAGTCGTGACAGAGTCGTATTTCTTCAGGAAGGCTATTCCAGGCTATTGACGCAGAATGTTCGATTGACCTTCGGCCAAATCTAAACAAGAAGATATAGTCGTAAACATTCTCCACCAAGTTTGTTTTCATTTTACCTCCCAACATTTTCCTCAATCAGAGTAAAACATCTTAGATCAAGCTCCGTAACTACATAAAAGAACTGTCCCTTCTCCCTCGAATGGACAAAGACACGGATGGAGAATTGGCGCCCAAACCTTTACCCCTTCCAGCTTCATTGCAGAGGATAATAACGTCAATATAAAAGTACCGAGGGTACAGAAGCTCACCTTAAAATGAATGATGTGGTAATATGGTTGAATTGTGTAATCATCTTTTATATGATAATTGATTATGGCTGCCATCATGATTTTTTTATCTTTTAAAATGCTATTCTTCTGTTGGAAACCACTAGAGTTTGAACAAACATTAATACAAGAATGATATAATCATGATTTGTTAACAAGCAGTAGGTTTTTGTATAACATTTTTGTATATCTATGGCTAAATTGGTGACCATCTTGGACTTTTTAATCTTCAAAATGCTACTTTTATGTGGGCATCTGTATTAATTTCATTATGATATCTTGATTGGTTTAGGAGTATTCATTTAGTCACACTCTAAACTTCCAAAGAACTAAAAAAATTATGCACATAAACATTTGGAATATATCCCTCTGACACAAATCACAAATTCAGCTAGTGATAGGTCCAATTGCCAAAGTAAACTGTCCAGGTCAATGTCTCATGTAATTCTAACTGAAGATTTCTGAATATCTTAAATCTTGACCTATGTTAGTGCAATCTGATTGGTCAGAATAGGCTAGGTACATGGGGGGTTATGCTAATTACTAGATATGATGACCTATGATGACCTCTTGCACCTGCATGTAGCTTATGTAACTTATCCTCTTATGTAAGTTACTGTTATTCCATATAGTGAGTGTCCTCCCCTCATTTCAATATGCAAAACAGATACTCTTTAGAGGAGAGTTGCAGGAGAGGGGCTGGAAGGATAGATGGGGGGAGGGGGGGGGGAGGGTTGGGGGGAGGGGGGTAGAAGGAATGTGGGATAGGTTTGCAATGGAAAGACAGGAGAAAAAAGGGGAGGAGGGAAAGGGGGGGATAGAAGGGGTGGGGGTAGAAGAGAGGTTTGCAATGGAAATAATCTGGAGGTCAACTCAGTAATATGTTTATTGAAGTATCTTAACAAACAGAGAGAATTGGTGAGAAAGACTTTGTAAAAAAAGAATTGTTCAGACAGCTGTTCAATTAGTTTTGAAGATGAATATTAAATGATATATTTTATTAGCATGACAAACAAAATAAAAGATAATTTGTTATTCATTAACCAAAATTTTCAATTTGGAATAAATTAATTGCATGGGAACAATGGACTAAAAAACCTAACAGTTAGTGTTGGGAGTGAACAAATTTAATCATTTTAAATGCTTTTGAAAAGGATTTGTTTGAATTGAATGATCATTATAATTATCTAGATAATCATTGTTCAGACCGTAATCAGATATAGATGATTATAAAATGTATATTTATCCCTCACTGGCTATGTTATTTGCCATATATATGAAGTGTCAGGAATTATGTAAAACGGAAAGGATTTATTAAAACAGTCATGCTTCAGGCTGTTCGCAGATAAAGATGATTCATACAGTTTTTTGTAACTGTATTTATAGTGTTGATGAATATTACAACAAGCGTATTAATACAAATATAATGACATTGATTTGATTGATCAGGAAATGTATTCTTTTCAATGAATTTCATTAAATCTAATTGAAAATTCAATATAATTGACATATTGACCATCTTGGATTCTTGATAATAAAATAAATGCGTCTTTGTCAGGAATCACTATATAAAAAAATACTCACTTTTCAGAATGATATCTTAATTGATTTAGTAGGAGTAGTACTTGGCCTGAAATCTAATTGAAAAATAATGACTTCTATGACGACATGTTGTTCCCAGAACCCCTTCAGCATGATACAATTATCATTTATTTTTACAGGTATTTATAAAACACATGGTATTGGAACTGGAACCTGATACAAAATACCTCTATTATTAACTTATCATGTAGATAACTGAACATAAAAGCAGATTCTTGACTTGTTAATATTAACTCATCGTGCAGATTGTTGTACACAAAAGCTGATTCTTCACTTGTTTAAATTGTTATTTGTAAAAAGTATTACTATTGATAGAATACAAGTATATTTTTCATAAAGACAATTTATATACTTTCCATAAAGTCCATTATGTTTTATTAATCAATTAGGTCAGGATTACTATGCAATATACATGCAGGCAGGGCTGCTAGCCCCAGATCCTTAAGGAGAGTGTAGCAATTTGTGTATTGGGCTTTGTGTACGTATATTTGGAGAAGCATCCTAGTGTGCTGAGCATGTAAACCTGAACTTTGGCTAAGCCCTTATGTGTGGTATTAATAGACTTGACGGGAGAGAACATGAATTGTTGTGAAAAATATATATAATTTAACAAAATATAGTTAGCTTATGTCCTAAATTGATTTTGTGTTAAGAAGAACTGCTGTTAGATATAGAAATGGTACAAATATGAGTAAAACACAGGAACTGGAACCTGATGCAAAATAACTCTTTCCACATCAACTTATCATGTAGATTGCTAAACACAAAACAAGTGACAAGTTTTGTGTAAGTTGTTATTCTTAGAAAGAACATATCACTGTCATGAGAATACAAGTCTAATTTCCATAACTCTTATTGCATACACATGGCCATATAGCATAATGCTCTACCATATCAATTGGGTCAGGTTGATTATGCAACAGACTAGCAGCTGACTCAACAGAAATATCTGAACTCTGGTTGACCCCTTATGTGTGGTATTTAAAGGAATATAAGGGAGATACCATTGTTCAAAATCTAACATGATGTTTAATGTCATTGGGTTTTTGCAGCTAGTTGCCATAAATATTTTAAACAAATTAATTAATTATGTTTGTCTTTCATCTTAATGTTTTAGAAACACTTAAAATATAGAACAACTTGCATGACAATCTTAAATATTCTATATTCAAGATAAAATTATGATTAGTAAGTTCAAATTATAGAATTTATATAGTGCGAGTGATCACTTGATGAAAGCTTAAAATTTAGTAATAATGATGTGTTATCTGCAGCTGAAAAGTCAATATGGATGCTATCGCGGCCATCTTGGATTCTCAAACCTGAAACGTCTACCTTTGTGGGAGGAATCACTATAGGTATAACATACTACAATTTCAGAATGATATCTGCATTCGTTTAGGAGGAGTAGTCTTTTTCCTGAAATCTAATTGAAAATTCAATATGGCTGCCATGGCGGCCATCTTGGATTCTCAAAACTGAAACGTCTACCTTTGTGGGAGGAATCACTATAGGTATAACATACTACAATTTCAGAATGATATCTGGATTCGTTTAGGAGGAGTAGTCTTTTTCCTGAAATCTAATTGAAAATTCAATATGGCTGCCTTAGCGGCCATCTTGGATTCTCAAAACTGAAACGTCTACCTTTCTGTGAGGAATCACCATGGGTATAACATACTACAATTTCAGAATGATATCTGCATTTGTTTAGGAGGAGTAGTCTTTTTCGTGAAATCTAATTGAAAATTCAATATGGCTGCCATGGCGGCCATCTTGGATTCTCAAAACTGAAACGTCTACCTTTCTGTGAGGAATCACCATGGGTATAACATACTACAATTTCAGAATGATATCTGGATTTGTTTAGGAGGAGTAGTCTTTTTCCTGAAATCTAATTGAAAATTCAATATGGCTGTCATGGCGGCCATCTTGGATTCTCAAAACTGAAACGTCTACCTTTCTGTGAGGAATCACCATGGGTATAACATACTACAATTTCAGAATGATATCTGGATTTGTTTAGGAGGAGTAGTCTTTTTCGTGAAATCTAATTGAAAATTCAATATGGCTGCCATGGCGGCCATCTTGGATTCTCAAAACTGAAACGTCTACCTTTCTGTGAGGAATCACCATGGGTATAACATACTACAATTTCAGAATGATATCTGGATTCGTTTAGGAGGAGTAGTCTTTTTCCTGAAAGTTTACGGACGGACGGACAGACAGACAGACGGACGGACGGACGGACAGACAGACGGACGACGGACGAAGCGCCATGACATAAGCTCACATTTACTTTGTAAAGGTGAGCTAATAATCATAGTGGAGCAAGCAAAAGGTTGGAGCTTGAATTGTTATTTAGAAACTGCAGAGGTTTAAAACTAATCTAAGTTTCTTAATTTCTTGTAATAGAAATGTTTTTAGTCTTACCTGGCTTTTTATCATTTTTCTATTGCGTCCATGGGTGGGAATTCTGTTCAGGGCAGATTCCAGCTAAAACATTAAGATATTCACATTTAAACCAGTGCACAAAATGAGAAACGAAGAAGCTTAATATGAAATTGACAAAAACAAATTTTAAAACAGATTATGTTGAACAAAAGAAAAAAAGAGCCATTGGCTCTGTAACCCATCGGCTACATATCTGATATAGCTTTCCACTGTATCAAAGGGTCACCAAAACTTTAGATTATAATTCTCTCTCGGCAAGGAGTCTGTACACAAAGTTTCAGCTTTCTATGCTTTTTTATTCTACAGACTACATAGGAAGATGAAAATACGTTTTAAGAGCTTGGCCCCTGTGGCCCTTTATTAGGGGTCAAAGGGCCCCCAAACCTATAAATTACAACCTTCACTAGTCAAGGGATACACACTGTGTTTTATTCAGGAATTGTGAAATGGGTTGTTCCCCTTGTAATACCCACTTTTAATGATATTGTAAAAAAGCGGAGAGAGTTAACCCCCTGAAATCTCTAAACAAAGTTCACCTTTCTCTTCTCGGCTTGTAGATCGTCATAGTGTCTCTCTAACTTGTCTACGGTCTGCAGTCGATCCTTCAATCTCTCCTCTTTTGTCTGAAACAACAAGGTTAAGATGAGGAAATAGATTAGTGGAGACATTAGTAGGAATATTTGATAGTAAAATGTGAGCTTATTTTTCTGGTTCAGTCACATGAGAGTCTATCATATCTTTACAAAAATCTTTTCTGTCAATACGCATATCTATTCTATTGAACGAATATCCTTTTTCATCTAATCAAAT